>OY998268.1:2409748-4977248 GCA_963922045.1 Persicaria maculosa
TGACCGCCATTATAATTCTTATTTCTCTACATTGAAGGAAAATCATAGGTTGTCCCAAGCCCCCTATGGCATAAAGCAAGAGAAGTTTATTTATGTCTACTCTTATGAATTTATAATTATTATGAACGACATCTATAAGATTAATTTGCTGAATAATATGACGACTTCAGTGTTATCTTCTTCGTCCTTGCACTTGATCACCTCTCCTTCGCTATATCTAAATAATCCCCTGATGAGCTTTCTATTTGAATCTGTTGTTGAATTCCCTACCATTAAAACTTTGATGAATGATTGTAATTTGCTGGACAAACTTTGGTTGATTCATCATTGCTCCTTGTACTTTTCCATCCTCACTGGGAGCAACTGTGATATGATTTCATTAGCTATTAATCGTATTGTCTACATGCTTCTCTATATCTATCTTGACTGCCTTAGTAGCCCGGATCGCTCCCTCATTGATAGTTTGATTTTGGGTAAGATTCAAATAAGTGTTTGCAGGAAAGATACTCGAAAAGAGACTACTATGGAGGGAACTTGGATGTGCTCAGGTATGATCTATTCCCTGGATCTCCCCACAAAATTCAAGCAATGCCACACTTGTCTCATTAGGGACTCTGTGGAGGCAAGCTGCATAAACCTTATCACCAACCTTTTCCAAACAAAAATTTCTACAAAACTTCTTGCAACAAGTGCAAGACATATCTTTAATTTCCACTGTAGATCTTATACTCTTTGGAGGACTCAAACTGAACAACGGAGCTGACAATGGTAGCTTCATGACAGAAGGCTATGCTCATGGGGAGTATGGATCTGTTCTGAGCTTCCAAAAAGTCTAGATCGATACATCAACACTCCATGTATAGATTTTGAGGAAAAAATTGTAAAATTTATCTCCATCTTACTTAGAAATTTGCTAAAAGCTCATCTTCAATGGAATTCTAATGATTAAAGTTGCATATTGGAATGTAAGGGGTTCTAGAAGGCCACTCTTTTGGCAAGAGCTAAACCATCTTAGAGCTTCAAATCATTTAGATGCTCTTATGCTAACTGAAACTAAAGCTTCTGAAGCCTCTATGGATAAGATGATTAAATCTTCGGGGTTTCACAAAGCGATCAGTATCAGTGCTAAGGGGCATAAAGGAGGAATCTGGTTTCTTTACAAAACAAAATTTGAAGAGTCAAGTGTAGTTCTTGAACATTCTGATAGATTCATTATGATCAAGACAACAGTGGACAAGTATGAAATGGCTTTGCTATTTGTCTATGCTCCATCTGTTGAATCAGAAAAAAAAAACCCTCTTTTGGGAAGAAATTTTTTCATTAACTCATAAACACACCCTTCCGATTCTCATCATTGGAGACTTAAACGATTTAGCAAAAGATACCAAAAAAATAGGGGGAGCTACTCCATCCATATCTAGATTTAGACGATTACAGTTTATCAAGCATGAGCTTGATCTCCAAACTGTCCCCTACACTGGTTCTCCCTTTACATGGAGAAAAAACAAATCAAATTTTAACAATACATATGAACGTTTGGATAGAGCTCTTGCAAGTCGACAAATCTTCAATTGGTTTCCAAAGATTCACACGGAAACATCATTCTTTCTCTAACTCCGACCATTGCCCTATCTCTCTAGAAATAGGATCGCGAAATCTTTATAAGGGTGCTCCTTTTAGATTATAAATGGCTTGGACTACAAATCCTGTTTATGAAACTATGGTCAGACAAGTTTGGTATAATAACTTTAACGGATCTCATGGCTTTAAATTAACCCAGAAGCAAAAACTGCTTAAACCAAATACCAAAAAGTGGTGCAAATCTCAAACAAGCAATATTGCTAGGCAACTTTCCCAAGTTGAGAGTCAGATTTTGAAATTCCAAAGTCGTTTACCGTGGGGTAACATCAACAAACAAGATGAACAGAAGCTAGCCAAATTAGAACTTAAAAGATACAGACTCTTAGAATACAACTATAAGTTTTAGAAACAAAGGGCCAAAACAAACCACCTTCAATTCTAAAACAAGAACACGAAATGTTTTCAAGTAACTGCTAGAATTAAAAATTCGAAAAGACCAATTAATTTTTTCACAACAAAACAAGGCAATATCCTGTATGATAGCGATATCATTTCAGATCAAATCACAACTGAGTTATCGGGAAGATTGATTGCTACTAATCAGATTCAAGTAAACCCAGGGGAAGTTTGGAATATTCAACCTCAAGTAACGACAGAGGAAAATAGAAACCTTATATCCCAACCTACGATAGCTGAAATTAAAAATACTATATTCAAAATGGCAGAAGACAAATCTCCCGGCCCGGATGGCTACCCTTCTGAATTTTATAAAAAAATATTGGCATATAGTAGGACCCTCCTACTGTAAAGCCATAAAAGCCTTCTTCCACTCAGGACAATTATTATCGGAAATAAATAAGACTTTCTGATGCGGGACCATCCAAGACACCATCCAAGACACCTTCGGACACACCTATACTTGGGGATGAACCTATGATTCGAGCTCGTGATAATGTTGTCATCCTCAAGAGGAAGAAGAAAGCTCCACCATCGGAGAAGATCCAAAGGTGCAAGTTTGATGGGTCGTTCGTTTTTAGATTCGTTCAGCAGTTTGACAGCTTTTCGACGTCTCAGTAAAATGAGTCGTACGGATTCAATATTAATTGGATTGGATCGTGCCATACCTTGTTGGAACGAGGATGACGAGATCTACAACCTTTCTGTTGAAGGTTTTTCCAGATTCGACCTAGAGATTGGCCGAAATTCAACTTCTTTGAGGCTGTCACATGTTTAGACGAATTTAGCCTATTTTTAGTATTATTTTTACTTGAGTTATTTTAGGAAACTTTAGGGTTAATTTCTTTAATTGCTCCTTTTATTATTTTCGGCCCATAAGCCCATATTAGGGTTATATAATGCTGATTTCAGCCTTTGTAAAGGAGACGTCTATCTTTGAATGAAAAATCAAATTTGTGTTAAACACATTGAGTGAAAGTCAATCGATTCGAAGCCTTACTCATCGATTGCAAATTGGTTCTTGTCTCAGCTTGGTTTGCTTTGTGTTCGTCAACTTCGCAAGACTTGGTGATCCTAGTATCCACAAGCCCCCTCCTTGTGCCTCCAAGTTGTCCGCTTGGTTGTGTAGGGTTGTAGAGGCGGGTTATATAGTCATTGGTATTGGTTCCTACCCTCTAAGGAGGCCTGAGGTCTTTATCTTGTTCTATATAGATCGACTCAGTCCTTATCGGTCGTGTCTTTCCATTATCGCTGCGTTTCTTTGAGTCTTTTGCTTCCGTTCTTGTCTTTGAGTCTTGATTGTCGAAGATCGGGCCATCCTACGGCTAACCCCGTATCAAATTGGTATCAGAACTTAGGTTTCCGACATCAAAGTTTGAGTCTTTTCTTTTCATAAACACAAAAACCCACAAAAAGAGTCCTTTTCTTGTTTTGGTCTTTTACTTCTTAATTTCTGAATTTTTGATTATTGCACTAATCTTTTTGTTTGTGATTGTTGTGGTTGCATAGCCTAAACACAAAGCCTAGCCGAGACCGTGGAGTCGACCAGCCGTGAGCACATCTCCTTGTGCAAACCCTAGCCGACGGCACCTTGTGTGTCCCCATAGTGAAGCTTGGTCGATCCCTCCTATCACACACACAAAACCCTAGTTTGTTCTATCTTATTCTATCTATTTACTTGCCTTATCAAAATCTGATTTTATTTGGTAGATTTAATTCATTATATCTATCATATATCTTTAAAGGCTTAGATAGATCCAATTACCAAAATTAGCCAATTTCACCTATATATCTATCTTTAGGGCTACAAATTTTATCTTTTCACCATTATTTTTCAGATTTTTGAGTCCTTTACATTGTTTTGAGTCTTTCTTGCATTAGGTCAAAAAAAAAAAACAGTTTCGAAATTCTTCAAAAAAAAAAAAAAGAGATTGAACTTGGACCTAGGAGGATAAAATTCACTAGGGGCAAGAGAGTAAGTCAAAAAAAAAAAAGAGAGTTTGTTGATTCAATCTAGTGCAAGAAAGCTCCCAAAGGACCAACCTTGGTGATCTACCTAGCCCTAGTCGACACACCTCAATCCTAAACACATTACCTCCACAAAAATCACAAAATTGAAACCCTACCTTGCAACTACAACATCTTAACTTAAAGGTTTTCAATCAAAAAGAGGTAAATTTCCATACTTTCTTTGTTTTCTTTCTTTTTGAAGTTTGTCGAGCACTGCAGAGTCCATACCGACCATGTACCGACCCCGTACCGACCCCCCCAGCCTCGGTACAGCCCCTGTCGAAGTCTGTCGAGTACCGCAGCCCCTGTACCGACCCCATACCGACCATGTACCGACCCCATACCGACCCTGTACCGACCCCCCCCGCCTCGGTACAGCTTCTGTCGAGCCTATTTTTGGTCGATTTCGAGGCCCTTGGTCGATTTCGACCTTCTTCTTTTTCTATTTTGTGTGATCCTTGCTGCTGATTGAGTCCTATACTTGCTTGGATCGAGTCCTTTGTTGGTGTCGAGTCATCTTTTGCTTTGTTCTCCTTCATACTCTCATATCTATACTTTGATTGTTAGGTTTTTGCTTGAGTGTTGATTTGCCCAAAGCGGATTGCCCCAACAAGCGTGACATACCAATTAGAGAGAGGAGTGTGAGCGAAACACAATTGTGAGCTGTTTATAGTTTTACTAACCTTTAACATAGTTCCTTATTTCTTTTCTCTTTGTTATAATGTCTAATAATCAGGGTAACAATGAGGACAACCCCAACCATGGGGGTAGCTCGAGTGCAACCGTGACACCTGAGCAATTCAACAACTTTACTAACACCTTGACAGCCATATTAGATCGGTTGACAACTTTGGAGTCTAGGCCTAGTGGTTCGAATACCATGGGTGGTCGAGGAGATCATAGGCGTGACGAGCCGCCTCGCGATGAAAGGGAAGTCAATAATCCTAACCCTAACCCTAACCCAAATATTAACATTCATAACCCTATTTTTGAAGAAAACAACTCTCCACGAGGTGGGAGAAATGGTAGGAATAATGGGTTTGTTAATGTGCAAGGTCAAGGACAAGGAAGGGGAAGAGGACGAGGCTTCCAAGAGGATTTCTACTACTCGGAGCGCGACGATGACTTCCAAGAAGAGGAGTATTGGGAGCCACGCCCGAGACGGAATCAAAGAGGAAATCAGTACCAAAACCGGCCACCTAGGAATCATGATGAGGACGGAATAGGTAAGGTTAAGGTAACGATTCCTCCCTTTGAAGGTAGAACTTATCCGGATGTCTATATTGATTGGGAAACTAAAATGGATCAGATTTGGAGTTGTCATAATTTCTCTAATGCTAAGAAAGTGCAACTAGCTACCCTAGAATTCACTGGCTTTGCCTTAATTTGGTGGGATAACCTAGTTAAAGAAAGAATAAGAGCCCTTGATGCACCTATTGCTTCTTGGGAACAACTTAAAGCACTTATGAGAAATAGATTTGTACCTCAACATTATGCTAGAGAGCTTCGGCAAAGATTAGAGAACCTTAAGCAAGGTAATAAAACTGTTGAGGAAACTTTTAATGCAATACAAGAAATCATGGCTAGAGCTAATGTCGTTGAACCCGATGAGGATACCAATGCTAGATTTCTTAGGATATTGCATCCCGCCTTAGCTCATGAAATTGACTATTTTCCTTACTCTACTCCTATTGAGTTATTACATTTAGCTATTAAAGTTGAAAGAGGAGCTAGATACAGGAATCAAGGTGGGCGGAACTCAAATGGACAGCAACAAGGGTGGCGCCAATCTCGGCCCCAGCAGCCCTAATGGCGTGGTGATAGTGGTCCACGTGATCGACCGAGCCAGCCCCAAGTGAAAGGAGAGAGCCGAGCCCCTCAGCAGTCCATTGACAAAGGAAAAGCGCCATGGAATGGGCGTGAATCGTCCGGGACCTCTACTGGTCCCAAAGGGAGTAATCCTAACTCTTCTACCCTTAGATCTAGAGATATTGTATGCTTTAAATGCCAAGGTAGAGGACATTATATGAAGGATTGCCCTAATAAGAAAACTCTCATGATTAATCACCTAGGAGAATATGAATCTGAAAATTCTTGTGATAAACATGATGAGCATGCTAATGACAATGATCAAAACCTTAATCTTGTATGCTATGATAATGATGATGATGAGGTCGAATATGAACATGGAGAGTCTTTGATTGTTAGGAGAGTTCTAAGTGTTGTTCCTACACCATGTGATGATAATCAAAGAGAAAACTTATTTCATACTCGATGCTTAGTTAAAGGAAAGGTTGTGAATGTGATCATTGATGGTGGTAGTTGCTGTAATTTAGCTAGTCAAGAAATGGTCGATAAATTGCAACTTTCCACTATGCAACACCCTAGACCTTACAAATTGCATTGGATGAATGATTGTGGAAACTTGAAGGTTAATAGGCAAGTTAAAGTGCATGTTAAGCTAGGACATTATGAAGATAATGTTTTATGTGATATCGTGCCTATGCAAGCTTGTCATATTCTATTAGGACGTCCTTGGCAATCTGATCGTAAGGTTATTCATGATGGTTATACTAATCGCTACTCCTTTACTTTTCAGGGAAAGAGTGTCGTTCTCAAGCCTATGACGCCGACGCAAGTGGCTGAAGAGATTGAGAAGCGCAAGGTAAGTAAAGGTGAGTTAGCTAGGGAGGCTCAGTCGAGCCAAGTGGATCCTCAATCTCGGCCTAAAGGTGTGTTGTTGGCTTCCAAGAGCACATTGATGGACGAGTTTGTGGATGGGGAAACAACCCTCATGCTCCTATGCAAAGGGTTGAACATGTTGAGTGAGGAGTTTAGAGCTACCCTCCCTCCTCGCATCCTATCTCTTATTGAAGAGTATAAGGATGTCTTCCCCGAGGACATACCAGCAGGTCTACCCCCTATTAGAGGAATTGAGCATCAAATTGATCTCATTCCAGGTGCTTCTTTGCCTAATAGGCCTGCGTATCGTATGAATCCCACAGAGACCCAAGAGGTTCAATCCCAAGTCCAGGAACTGTTGGATAAGGGATACATTAGGGACAATTGTTTTAATATTGCTAGCCTTGAATTAATTGAAAATTCAGCCTTGACAAAGGATGAAAACTTGCTAGACTTTGATGGAAATATATTGATACATGAAAAAGCTAGAGTGCATAATGAGTTAGAACCTTATGACGATGATATGAAATATGAGTTGTGCACTAATCAATCTTCTTTTCTTGGTTTTGTAGAGAGCTCTAATGACCTACAACTTGACGAAGCCAAGATCAAACCCATCAAGGAGAAGTCAATCCCTACAACATTCGGTCTTAAGACGAGTGTCCATGGGCATGAGGTTTTCGATCCAGGAGCTCGTGTGGATGCAATTGCAGAATCATATGCGACCTTGGATTCGAGGACGAATCCTTTTCAAGAAAGGGGGAATGATGCGGGACCATCCAAGACACCATCCAAGACACCTTCGGACACACCTATACTTGGGGATGAACCTATGATTCGAGCTCGTGATAATGTTGTCATCCTCAAGAGGAAGAAGAAAGCTCCACCATGGGAGAAGATCCAAAGGTGCAAGTTTGATGGGTCGTTCGTTTTTAGATTCGTTCAGCAGTTTGACAGCTTTTCGACGTCTCAGTAAAATGAGTCGTACGGATTCAATATTAATCGGATTGGATCGTTCCATACCTTGTTGGAACGAGGACGACGAGATCTACAACCTTTCTGTTGAAGGTTTTTCCAGATTCGACCTAGAGATTGGCCGAAATTCAACTTCTTTGAGGCTGTCACATGTTTAGACGAATTTAGCCTATTTTTAGTATTATTTTTACTTGAGTTATTTTAGGAAACTTTAGGGTTAATTTCTTTAATTGCTCCTTTTATTATTTTCGGCCCATAAGCCCATATTAGGGTTATATAATGCTGATTTCAGCCTTTGTAAAGGAGACGTCTATCTTTGAATGAAAAATCAGATTTGTGTTAAACACATTGAGTGAAAGTCAATCGATTCGAAGCCTTGCTCATCGATTGCAAATTGGTTCTTGTCTCAGCTTGGTTTGCTTTGTGTTCGTCAACTTCGCAAGACTTGGTGATCCTAGTATCCACAAGCCCCCTCCTTGTGCCTCCAAGTTGTCCGCTTGGTTGTGTAGGGTTGTAGAGGCGGGTTATATAGTCATTGGTATTGGTTCCTACCCTCTAAGGAGGTCTGTGGTCTTTATCTTGTTCTATATAGATCGACTCAGTCCTTATCGGTCGTGTCTTTCCATTATCGCTGCGTTTCTTTGAGTCTTTTGCTTCCGTTCTTGTCTTTGAGTCTTGATTGTCGAAGATCGGGCCATCCTACGGCTAACCCCGTATCACTTTCATTGCCTTAATCCCCAACACTGAGAACCCTACCACAATCAACCACTACAGACCGATTAGTTTATGCAACACTATCTACAAAGTTATCACAAAAATTCTAGCAAATAGATTAAAACCTATTCTCCCAAAACTCATCAACCCTTTTCAACGAGCCTTTGTAGAAGGTAGATCGATTCAGGATAATACCTTGATCGCTCATGAAATTTTCCATAGCTTTCATAAGAAAAAAGGAAGAACTGGTTGGATGGCTTTAAAACTCGACATGGAAAAAGCCTATGATAAAATCAACTGGAGTTATATCAAAGCGGTTCTTCATAGATTCGATTTCCATCCTATATGGATCAACTGGGTTATGACTTGTCTAACGACATCCTCCTTCTCGATTCTAGTAAACAATCGTCCAGGTAAAAAGTTTAAGCCTAATAAGGGAATCCGCCAAGGAGACCCGCTTGCACCTTACATTTTTGTTTTAGTCATGGAAGGTCTAGCAAGAGAAATGCACAAGGAAGCTTTGCAAGAAGATGCTCTAATCGGAATCAAACTCACCAAAAATGGTAATTCTATACCTTTCCTTACTTTGCAGATGACACAATTATTTTTGCAAAAGCTGCTTATACTAGTCTAAATACTATTCAGAACATGATAAATAATTTCTCCAACCTCTCGGGCCTTACTATTAACTATAGTAAAAGCTCTCTCCATTGCTCTAAGAATGTTAACCAAAACCTAGCCAGAGATCTTGCTCAGAGTATGGGAATTCCAATCTTTAGCACTCTTGAAAAGTATCTAGAAATTCCGATTATTAATGGTCGAATTAAAAACTCGGTTTTTGAGGAGGCCATCCAAAATCTGAAAAAGCAACTCTCCAAATGGAAAGCTTCAAATCTGTCTCAAGCAGGCAGAGCTACTCTAATTCAAGCCAACCTAAGCTCCAAAACCAACTATCTGATGCAAAACTTCTTGCTCTCGAAAGGAATTCTTAACCAAATAGATCAGATAAACCAGAACTTCTTTTGGAATAAACTTCACTCGGAGAGATATACTCCTCTTATAAGTTGGGATAACATCTGTAAGAGTAAAGCCCTTGGCGGTATAGGTATTAGAAAAGCAGAAGACTTAAACATAAACCTACAATTTAAATTATTGTGGAAGCTCCACTCTAATGAAGATAACATTTGGGTTAGTATCATTAAAGAAAAATATTTGCAAAATCAGGCGACCTCTTGACAATTTGGCAGACTTTTATCTCTTAGAGAAAAATTTGAAAAAGGTCTCCTTTGGATTATAGGAGATGGTAACCTTATAAATATTTGGAGTGACCCTTGGATTCCTAACATAAATCTTAAAACTTTCATGGGAAACAATGATCCGAACATGAAAGTTAGCCAACTCTTTACTCCTCAAAAGCATTGGAATAAGTCTTTCATTGAGAGCCTATTCCCTCAAAGTATAGCCAACATCATTCTATCTCTTAAAATCCCAACTTAGCAAACTTAGGATAAGTTAATCTGGATGCCTGATCCCACATGAAATTTTACCACTAAATCTGCGAAGAAAATTACTAATATCCAAAACCACAACACAGATAACCATTGCTGGATATGGAACCTAAACCTCCCACCCCGCCTCAAAAATCTAGTTTGGAAAATTAAAGTTGACGCTCTTCCCACCACCAGGAGGCTTAATAGGTACATCAACAGAGTTCCTAGCACCTGCTCCCTTTGTAACCAAAGTAACGAGGATGCCACTCATCTTTTTACGGAGTGCTCCTTTGCAAAGGAGCTAATAGCTCAGTTTGAACAAACAACATGTAAATTCTCCAACAACCTCTCTATGCAAGGTCCCCTTTGTGACAACATAAGTCTAATCAAACAAGCAAACCAACCATTTGAAGATCTAGTGTTCATTTGGCAAATGATTTGGGAAACTAGAAACAATGTAATCTTTAAACAAACAAGCCCTGACTCCTTTGGGAACATGATTAGGCGCATTAATATAAATATTCAAGACTGGAGAGAGGCAAATAAATGGAAAAAAACAAAGAAATCAGTAAAAGGAAAAGAAGGTCTAGGTCTAAGTGGACTAGACCAGCAGGAGCCATCTACAAGATTAACGTAGATGACTCTGTCAAACCCACTGGCGTAAGTCAGGTGAGGGGAATCATTCGTGATTCTAGGGGGCCATGTAATTGAGATCTTCCACAAGAGAATCGATCAAGGCACGGTTATTCAAACTGAAGCGGCAGCAGTTCAGATAGGAATGAAGATAGCTCGAAGATTGGGATTACGAAAGATTGTTATAGAGGAAGATAACCAAGAGCTAATGAGAACTCTTACTAAAGAAAAAGGCAACAGATGGGAAATTATGCGTCACACAGAAGAAATCAAGATTATGGGAGCAGACTTCGAAGCGGTTAAATACAGACACATCTATAGAGAAGCTAACAAAGTTGCAGATTATATAGACACGAAGGGCATCAATAGTGATAGATCTACAATCCCTTTTAATAGGGATCTTTGTACCATCATCCGTCAGGATGATCCCGGAGCGCGTTTACATTTTTTGTAATAGCTCCGAATGTTTGCATACTGTAAAAAAAAGTTATTATTCTTGGAATTATGGCAAAACTTGTATTTACTGCATCCATTCTTTTTTATAAGTCGTTTACTATTTATGCACACATATTTAGGAGTCTAAAAACTATTTAAAATAATAATTTTTTATTAATTTTTTTTTTATTAATTTCATACTTATTAATAATAAGTAGGAAATTATTAAAAAGAATATAAAAAAAATTAATATTTGCATTTGTAAATACTAAACGACTTGTAGAAAGAAACGGAGGGGTACTTTCTATCTGAAGAAGCTGGAAAACGCTGATTGGAGTGGTGGGCAGTGGGCTGGCCGACCAATTAGTTGAACTTGAAACAGAAACCATTAAATCAATAAATAAAATAGAGAAAAATAAAGACCAAAATGGGGGGTCTTAAGAGGAAATTAAGTCATCTCCTCTCAACCTACTAGCTAGCTGGTGCCGATGGGAAGAGTTTCTTCCAACTGTAAACCAGACTGCATTTATTTCTGCCCAATTGAATTTCTCACTACGCAATTGCGTTTTCTGGCTTTCATACTTACTTGTATAAATAGCTTGATCAAGGACATAGCTCAATCAAGGCAAACCCACTTTAAAGACACCGTTTTGGCGTTTCGTGGGATTCCACTTTTGTTTAATAATTAATACTTTCAAAAAATTTTAAATTTGGCATCTTCTCCAATTCACAGGGAAGAGGAAAGAGCCAAAACCCCATTTTTGTGCTCCCTCTTTTAACTCACAAACCTCGATCCGTTGGCTGAGCTATATCAATTCAGGAGATATGGGTGCCCCTCTATCTGCTTGGCCATGGGAGAACATGGGTGCCTACAAGGTATCGGAAAGATTGCATTTTGAATAACCAAACTTGATGATTTGTAATTTGTTTCCATATGAATGGGTCTTGAAAAGATGCTTTCTTTTTTGTGGATTTGTGTTTGCTTTGTTTCAGTACTTGCTATATGGGCCTTTCATGGCACAAGTGGCGGGTTTGTGGGTAAATCAACAAGACATCAAGAGCAGCTGGTGCTTCCATGTCCTTTTACTTTGTGCCCTAAGAGGCCTCATTCATCAGCTGTGGTCTACCTACAGCAACATGTATTTCCTCAGCAATAAACGCCGAATTATTCAGCCTGGGTTGGATTTCAAGCAAGTTGATCAAGAATGGGACTGGTATTCAATTCATACAGCCCACAAACCCCTAATTTGATTCACCTCTTTTGTGGGTTTCTGATGGAATGGGTTTTCTGATTCGCAGGGATAATTTCCTGATTCTGCACGCCTTTGTGGGTGCCTTGGCCTGCTACATATTCCCAATTTCAACCAATCTAATTCCTTTGTGGGGTTTTAAAGGGTTCATCACTGCTTTGGTTCTTCATGTGGTGTTCTCAGAACCTCTGTATTACTATCTGCACAGGAAACTCCATACAGAGTTTCTCTTCACCAGATACCACTCCCTTCACCACTCCTCACCAGTTCTCCAGCCCTACACAGGTTAGCTATCTGTAACATCACTCATCAATTTCTTACTGTAATTGTTTTTTACCTCTAACATAGATTCCACCCAAATCTTTAGGCTCTTAATTAAAGCACTTTGTAGTTTGTTAGCACAGTCTTTAACAAAGAATCTGCTGATGATTTCTGTCTGTTCTTATATATACATTTTTAAAAAAAATTAGTTGTTTTTTTTCCAGTGTTTTAGACTCGATCATCAAAGTGAAACTTTGGGGGTTTCAAATAGTTCCTTGACAATTTATTATTATCATTTGGTCAATGATTGATTGGTTTGATGAACTAATCTGGGTTGAATGATTGGCAATCCGACAGCTGAGCATGCATCACTATTGGAGCATCTGCTTATGATTCCTGTGATAGGAGTGCCAGTTTTAGCTACTTGTTTGTGTGGGTATGGATCAGTTAGCTTGATCTATGGGTACATACTGGGATTCGATTTCTTGAGATGCTTGGGACATTGCAACGCGGAAATCACCCCGTACCAGATTTTCGAAGCATTTCCTCCCCTACGATACATTCTTTACACCCCGACGTAAGTGATTCCATTCTCATAAACTTCTTCATTCGTGGAGTAATGGAAGTAGCTAGGAGAGCCAATTCTATAAGGAGTTCGCTTAGTTATCTATCCAAATAATCTTCTTAATTTTGTTTAAAAAAAAGGTAGGGGTAGGCCGTAGGTGGTTAAGATCTTCTGAAATCAAGCTCACACACTATTCATGTGACTGTCAAAGCAGTAAAATCCGATGATTCAAGTTTTATAAAAAATTTCTCATTCTTGACTCAAATAGTTAGCTGCTGACTAGGGAAAAGTTGAATAATGAACAGTAGTGTGGTTAGAGGATGTTTGAGCAATAAAATTATAACCAAATATTTAGCTTTTTGACTCATTCTTGACTCAAATATATATTTTTTTTAATTTTTTTTCAAAGTAAAATTGTAAACAAAATTATTTTGTAGTGCACTGTGGGGTTGCGCTCGAGGTTGTAGGAGATCTTTAACTCCCTCAAATTCGAGTGGAGATCTTCTACTCCACTCGTATACTCCACCCCTTACAATATAAAAATATTTAATTTAAATATTTATGATAAAAAACTAAAAAATCATATTTATATTATAAATAACTAATGAAATATATTTATATAATTTTTTCATGAAAAACCATATTATAAAAAAATATTAAAATTAAAAAGATGATTGTTTGATGATAATAATTTTAATATTTTTTCAAATAAGTTTTTTCATGAAAAAATTATACAAATATATATGATTTTTTATTTATAACATAAATATAATTTTTTTAAAAAAAAATTATCATAAATAATTAACCAAATTAATTGTGTGATGTAAGGAGTGGAGTAGTAAAAGTTGTAGAAGATCCCTACTTAAACTTAATTTATTTTAGTACAGATCCCCTATAACACCGGGTATTACATTTAATTATTTTGGGTACAAATTTACATTAAACAATTTTATAAAAATTATATTTATATTCTATACACTTATATTAACATGTTTATAAAATTTTATTACAAATAATTGGTAGTAAAAATTATGGATAATTAAAAGATTCATTATTTTAGAAAATACTTTTTATATTTTATTAAAACATACTACCTCCGTTAAAAAAATATAAGTTCTTTGAGACATTTGCACACAAATTAAGGAAATCATAAACTTATTACATTTATACCCCTCATTAATTATCTACAACCCTCATCAATCAATAAAAATTGAGGAAAAAGTAAAAAAAAAGTAACAATTCACATATCCCAATACCTATAACACTTAAAAGGACTTATATTTTCAAATAAAATATTAAGTCTAAAAGGACTTATATTTTTTAACGGATGGAGTATATTTGTATAATAAAAGTTTATAGACATGTTAATATAAGTGTATAGAGAATAAATATAAATTTTAACAATTTTTAATATGAATTTATACCCGAAATAATTAAGTGTAATATCGAGTGTAACACAAAAAGTGTTATAGGGGATCTAAATTGAATTTATTGTTATCATATACGTTATAATAATAATAATAATAATTTGAAATGTTTTTCATGTTGTATTGGGTTATGCAGATACCATAGTATACATCACATGGAGAAAAAATCAAACTTTTGCTTATTCATGCCCCTGTTTGATGCCCTTGGCAATACCCTCAGCACCAAGTCATGGGATCTCCATAAGCAAGTTTGTATTAAAGCTGCTGGTTAGTCCATTTCTGCCTTCTGTTTCCATCAACCATACTATTTTATTTATTCATTGACTAATGGTGACTGGTACGTACGGTGGACCCTTTGTAACCAGTAAAACGGATGCCCCCAAAATCATTAATTTTATTAATTAGACACTGCTTGCTTTGTCTAAATAAGCTGCTATTATACCTATATCGAAGTATACTATAAAAAGTATTCAAACGCAAAATAAATGCTATCTTGAATTTGGTAAATAAAGAACGGTCATTTGGGTTCGAACTGGGGACCTTTGAATAAATGCAATCGTAAATGATGTGAACGCAAACCAACTTCTTTGTACGTAATGGTTCAAGGCACTAGTAAGTTCATCAATGGATATTGATCGAGAGAGAGTCAATCGAGAGATTATATATTTATATGTGTGGAATTTACCTTTGATTCGATTCGGGAAAGTAAACAAGCACCTCTCCTTCAATTAAAGTTGGTAGATCCTGGATCTGCTTTTAATTTTAGATTCATATAGTCTCATGTGATATTCATGATTAATGCAGGCAAATACGTGAGGGTGCCAGATTTTGTGTTCCTTGCACATGTAGTGGACGTATCCTCGTCAATGCACATTCAGTTCTTCCTTCGATCATTTGCTTCAATGCCTTTCCAAACCAGGCTCTTCCTCTTGCCTTGCTGGCCATTTGCATTCTTGATATTGTTAGGAATGTGGGCGTGGGCTAAGTGCTTCGCAGTCGGTTTCTACAACCTTAGAAATAAACTGCACGCGACATGGGTTGTTCCTAGATTCGGTTTCCAGGTCTACTCGATCTCCTCTCTCTACAATATATTGGATATTACATATATATATATAATCCGCGATTAATATTTGGTTTTCCTTTGATACAGCCTGCCTGCCTGCCTTCCTATAATATATGCTCAATGCTTCTTTTTTCGCGTGCAGTACTTCTTGCCTTTTGCGGTGAGGGGCATTAACAAGCAAATAGAGCAGGCAATTCTCAAAGCTGATAGATTGGGCGTTAAAGTCCTAAGCCTTGCCGCCCTCAACAAGGTACATATATACCATCCTCGCCCTCAGGGTAGCTTCTAGGCCATGAGGTCGCGTTCATTAGTTGGGGTTAGCCATGGTTTCCATTTATTATAAAAATTAATGTTATTCTTAGTTGAGGACTTAAATTAAACCATTTGTGGCATGAGAGCTAGCTGCCACAATCTTATCTCTATATTTAAGGGAAGAGAATCGATCAGGAGAGCTTCAACTCTCTTATGGATAGGCCGCAGCTGCCCAATAAATGAGTTTGATGTCCACATTCATATTTGCCTTTAAGACTTGAAACCTATAAAATCGATTTAAAAGATTACTGAATCAGAAAAACTGTCCCCATTCCTACATGTCTGCTACTGGTCCTCACGCCATTAATGACCGTCAAGAGAGTGGTTAAGGGCAAATTCAAATCAGGAGGTAGCTGTTGAGTGTTGACATGTCCATTTCTTTCAAACAACACACAGGAAGTTTAGCTAACAAGTAGTACAACCTACATTGATAATAAGTCAGGGAAATGTAAATTATTGCAATGTTATCTCGACTTTGTAAGAAGCTGATCACATGTAGCTTCTGTGGGACGTACAGCCGAGTGCTGTATAGGGATATGATTGGTAGATTTGTCGAATTTAAATTCTTCGTTAATTTATGGATGGTTTTTATGCAGAATGAAGCTCTGAATGGTGGCGGAACACTCTTTGTGAACAAGCACCCTAACTTGAGAGTACGCATTGTTCATGGAAACACCTTAACAGCGGCTGTTATCCTTAATGAGATCCCCAAAGATGTAAAGGAGGTTTTCCTAACTGGTGCCACCTCTAAGCTTGGAAGAGCCATTGCTCTCTACCTCTCTAAGCGACAAGTTAGAGTCCTGGTAAGCATAAATAATATATATTGTAATATTAATCGCTTAACGTACCTATCATTATTCAAACCCGGACCCTTAAACAAACTTACATGCCCATCCTTCATACCATATTTAATTTTCCATCATATATATGGTTGACATTTAATTTGGCACAGGACGCGTACGTACGATTGCTAGCCAATGGCCTAGCTCGCGCACTATTCAGCAGTAAACTAGTGTTATATATGACATCAATATTTTAAATGTTTTTGTAGATGTTAACGTTATCAACCGAGAGGTTTCAGAAGATACAAAAGGAGGCTCCTGTGGACTGTCAAGATTACCTTGTGCAGGTTACCAAGTATAACGCGGCCAGGAACTGTAAGGTGAGCAACTGAATATATGCCAACCCTTTTTGCATGATACCGACTAAATTTATGGTCACACGTTTCATTTTGTCGTACCTTTTTCGTGTTTTCCGTCTTCTCTGTTGAACTCCTGGCCAGTGTTTTGAGGAGCTGGTAAGTAAAGCCCGGAGCCTGTGAAGTCATCAACATGAAACTTAAAACGTTACTATCAATCAATAATAGTACATGAAACTTAAACGTTTCATTTGGAGAAGGTTGTGATTCATATGATCAAATATGTTTGTTTTCTAATTAATGTAGACATGGATCGTGGGCAAGTGGATCACGCCAAGGGAACAAAGCTGGGCACCCCGGGGCACCCACTTCCACCAGTTTGTGGTTCCACCGATCTTGCATTTCCGAAGAGACTGCACATATGGTGATCTTGCGGCCATGAGATTGCCTGAGGATGTTAAAGGCTTATCAGTTTGCGAGGTACCCAAAAACACATCAACCAAACATCTCATCATGTCAATGTTAACTTGTTAATTACGTGTTGAGTTCCATTTTGTGATTGGAATTTGGTGTTCTTGTGATGCAAAAGTACACCATGGAAAGGGGAGTAGTTCACGCGTGCCATGCTGGAGGGGTGGTTCATTTTCTTGAAGGATGGACTCATCATGAAGTTGGGGCCATCGACGTCGACAGGATCGATGTTGTGTGGAAGGCTGCTCTCAAGCATGGCCTCAAACCGGTGTCTAGTTAGCGCATCAGGATTGACTGACTCCTCCTATCATTTGTTCATCAATCAAAAGAAAACAAGAAAAAATTCTAGTTGTACCACAAACAAAAAGCAATTGATACATATATATGATTATTAATGATAACATATCCCTGTTATCTACCCAATTAAACGTACAATTAATAGTGAGATTCTAAATGTAATGATCTTGGATTGTTAGTTTGCAATTCTCTGGTATAATTAATGCAAGGATTCCAAGGGGAGATTCAAAATGTAATCGCTCTTTGAGAAAAACGATGTTATATAGCCGTTGATAATTTGATACTCCGTAATTCAATTAAAAAAAACCTCAAATCAAAAGATTCCCCTCGTAAGTCAGAAACCATCGGATATCGCGTATTCGGTTAATAGTATAAGACCATTTCTTTGGAAAATTTTATTTATTTATTTTTATTTAATAGATTGTCTATCTGAATCTTCAAAATGAAAAAGTAGTAGAAAAAAATAGAAAATTTTCTTTCTAAAATGAAATAATTCTTCAAATATTCGGAATGGAAAACTATTCGAGATTGGGTAAAAATAATTTGAAAAAATATTTATTTTATTTCTCCATTTTGGAAAAATTTTTAAAAAAATGGTTGAAGATGGTCCAAGACTTGGTCGAAATAAGTTTAACCATAAAGAATTTGATTGTAGAGCCATAGATTAAGAGCGTGTTCATTTTAATTAAAAAAATAAGGGAATATCCTCAAAATATTTCTTGGATTTAAATGATCCTTAATAAAGCTAGCAAAATCTGACTCAACCCGAAAAACCCGTCAACCGAACCTGAATTCGATCGAAACCCGAAAATCTGGATTCATTCGTAACCCGAACCCGACCTGAACCTAACCCGACTCAAAACAGACCTGAGCACAGATCAACCCGACCCGACCCGACTTGAAATGGTTGTTTAACATCAATATTTTAATGCGTGAATGTTAAATGTTTTTTATTTTAACACAAGTTTATTTTTATTTTTTTTAGCAGAAAATGCACTTCATATATTCATGTAATCTAACAGTAAAGCATTTTGTACATCACCATTAAGAACTCTGTGCAGATTTCGCTACCGTCGAATGGAATTCGCTACCAGCGAGTGGAGTCAGCGAGGACCATGTCCGGGCGCCCATGCAATGAAGACAAAGGGGGGACTCGCTGCCAGGAAATGTAACTCACTACCAGCGAATAAAACTCGTTGCCAGCGAATGAAGACTCGCTGCCAGCGAGTGGAGCCTTGACTAGCATCGCATATAATTAACTGCTAGCGAATGGAGTTACTCCCGTGGATGAGGCTCGCTCCAGCGAAAAGCTAACATAACTTTGGACGATGACGACACGCTGCCAACGAATGGAACACGCTGTCGGCTAATCTTGCGTCGGGTTTAACTTGAAAAGTCTATCTTCTATCTTCTATCTTAGGAAATTTATACCTAGTTTAGGACATCTTTTTACTTGTTTAATTATGATGAAACCATGCGGAAATAATTCGATAAAGATTCGGACGCGGATATGGCGAAAACGACATCCAAGGAGAACTGGGGTATAAGGAGGACGCGGACATAAGATAATGACACATGTCCATCATGCCCACCACCCACGATAACCACACGTGTCAATTCAATAATGACAAGTGTCAAAATATGGGCCACTGGCCAATCCCTATAAATAGGGGATTGAACAGGAGAAGAAAGGGACGGTTTTGAGAGCGGGGGAGAATCACGACAAGAAGAAGGAGAAGAAAGAAGAGTTGGAACGAATCAGAAGTCAACCGCGGGATCTACGTAGTAACCGCAGAGAATTCTGAAGTTAAGAAGGTAGAAAGGGTGCGATATCCTAAACGTCCGCGACGAACATAACACAAGGTGAATCCCCGCGGACAGGTATGAACCCATAAATCCTAAAAATGAATGGATGAACTCCCATAAGAATGAGTCGGGTTATGGTAGATTTCACGAACGCGAACAAAGTACGGCCCAGGATGAATAGCGAATAAAACGATTCGCATGTCAGGTAAGTCCGTGAAATACAAAAATGTATACCCGCGTTTAAACCCCCATGGACCCATCGAAAGTGGGTCCTTTATATAATTTCCTTGGGAGAGCTTCATCACTGGCGCCGTCTGTGGGAACCCACTCACCCTGAGGGGTTCAACTTTAAATTTTTTATTTTTTATTTTTTCAGTAAATGAACTACATATGTTTTAGGTCTAGAACACTGCATACCCGCGGTCCCGATTAGACAGCTTTCAAATCTACAGGAAACGCACAGGTCTCTAGAAAAGCCCCCCGCGAAGAAGGGGGGTATGAGAAAGATCATCTAAAAATATAAGATAACAAACTTCATTCCAAGTATTTTTACTAACAAAGCTGTCAGTAACTCGTGACAAACAGGAAACATGTACAACAACGAAGACTCGGACGAAATGAGCCAAAGCACGATGCCAGAGCAAGAGGCCACCAGCATGTACAACCCATCCGTACTTCAGTCAGGGGAACAACAAAGCATGTGAGCATCACCATATGTGCCCCCTTATTTCCCGGCGTACGTGCCGGAATACATACCGCCTGTATACATGCCACATGGAGTGCAGCAAGAGCCGCATTATTACTTCCAGCAGGTGCCTGAGCCTCAGCCTTATTATCAACCAACCCCCGCGCCGCAATACTATTACCAACCAGCACCAGAGCCTCAACACCAGTATCAACCAATAAACGAGCCGCGACATTACCATGGTTATGAGAACCCGTACCAAGGCCAACACAGAACCCACTACCACGACCAGCAATATGACGCGTATGGACAGCCAAACGCGGCAGAGACAATCAATCTGAAACAGTATGGGAACCCAGCACCCGGAGCGTCAAGACACGGATTTGATCCATTGCATCAGGGTGCGCAAGGGGTTGACGTGCGACCCAACAAACATCGACGAGGAGAGCATTCAACTGACGTATCGACTTCCACCAAGTCTGGCTCAACGCAAATGAAAATCGACGTCCCTGATGCTCTGCCCTCTGTTTTCACTCAGGACATTTGCCGAGCACCGGTGCCCAAGCGATGGAGGGATGTGAATCTTATGAAATACGATGGGACCACGGACCCAGAAGATCATATGTGTCACTTCATGACCGCAATGGGGATCAACGAATACAATGATGCCATGCTATGTAGGACTTTCCCATCAACCCTCACCAAGATCGCCTTAACCAGGTTTACTAACCTACCAAAGGGTTCAGTTAGCAGCTTCTCTGATTTGAACCGAATCTTCCAATCCCACTTCGGGAGTACGCGGTCGAGAAAGAAGACCATGTTGGACTTGAACTCAATCAACCAAGGAGGAGACGAAACCCTGGGTCACTTCTTCGCCCGATTCACCAGTATAGTTGTTCAAATCCCGAACTTCAATCATGAGTCCGCAACTATCATCCTCATGGGAAATCTAGCAGAAGGCGATTTCAAGACTTACTTGTTCAGGAAGAAACCCAGAGACTATGATCAATTAAGAGATCTGGTGTCTCGACAGATAGATGCAGAAGAAGCAGCCGCGTCAAGTTCAAGAGCAAATGGCGGGCATCAAGGCTTTTTCAGCAAGCTGGCAGAAAAGTTCAGGAAGGATAAAGGAGCAGCGAAACCGCCCAAACAACCGTCGGCGGGACACCACCGACAAAATGACGAGGTCCACCTCAATTCGGACAGGAGGGAGGAGCATCGTCATCAGAGAAATGATCGAAGAGAAGGAGATGACCGCATTAGAACACATCAACCGCGGAGGGATGATTACCATGACCGGGAACACCATCCTCGCGAACATCACCAGAATAGAAGGGACGATCGACGCCCGGTCGAGCGTCACATGCAAGACGAGGAATATCCTTGTCATCAAAACAGGAATCCCGAACAGTACAGGGAGCGCGAGGAGGCACCTCAGCCATATCGAGGGAGGAGCCGAGGGCATCGATGGCGACGAGGACTCCATAACAGTCCCCCACCCCCTTAGGGGTCAATAAATCAGGCCCCCCGAGAGCAGGAAGGAAGGATAAGGTCCGCGGTCGAGCGTATCCCAAAACCCGAATGATACATCGACACTCTAGCAGGAGGACCCTCTCTTTCAGGAGCTAGCAACCAGGAGAGGAAGAATTATGAACGAGAAGGAAAACAACCACCCTCTGCGACGAGCAGGCGAATTGCCCACACACCACACGCGGAGCTGGTGTTCTCAACAGGAGACGCGGAAGATGTGAGAATGCCTCACTCCGACCCACTGGTCATACATGCTCAGATAGCAACCAAGACTGTCAAAAGGGTGTTCATTGACACAGGGTCATCAGTTGATATACTTGCATGGGAAGCCTTTTTGCAACTCGGAGTCTCGGCAACGGCACTCAAGCCATACTCGGGGACACTAGTTGCTTTCTCTGGAGACGAAATACCAGTCGCAGGAACCATTGAACTGACGGTGGTGCTCGGATCGGTGCCAAGACGAAGGATGGAGAACATAGTTTTCACCGTTGTGCGAGTCCTAACAGTATACAATGCCTTGCTAGGAAGAGTATCACTCTACAAGTTCCAGATGGTGGTCTCTATCTACCATTTCTTGGCCAAGTTCCCAGTAATAGGAGGAGAAGTAGGCGAGGTCCGCGGACAACAACCAGAGAGTAGGAGCTGTTACCTAACATCCCTGAGAAAGAAAGGAGAAGTGATGCAGGTTGAAGAATATGCCGCGAGCACGACCGAAAAGAAGAAAGAAAACCCGCAGAAAGAGCTTGTGGAAGAGACCGATCAAGAGGGTACCTGTACTGAAGCAGAGCTGGAGGTAAGACCCGCGGCTAGAGAAATTCCAACCGCTGATGAGAAATAGGTTCACTTCCCATTCTCCAACCCTGAAGAAAAAGTATATATGGGGCAAGCATTAGAGCCCGAAGAGAAGGAGCGCGTCATTGATATAATAGCAAGGTCGAGAGACATCTTCGCCTGGTCACCGAAAGATCTACTGGGAGTTCCTCCGTCAATCGCCTTGCACACACTCAGGATAAAACATGATGCTAGACCGATTGCTCAGAAAAAGAGAAAGATGGCACCTGAAAAAGCCCTCGCCGCGAAAAAAGAAACAGGAAAATTACTGGATGCCGGTTTCATTGAGGAAGTAGAAGACTCTGAATGGCTGTCCAATGTGGTTCTGGTCAGAAAGTCAAATGGGAAGTGGCGTATGTGTGTCGATTTTTCTGATCTCAACAAATCGTGTCCCAAGGATAGCTACCCACTTCCCTCAATTGATGAGTTGGTTGATGAAACGTCCGGGAATGCCGTCCTCAGTTTTCTGGACGCGTATTCAGGGTATAACCAAATCCGTATGGATCCGCTTGATAAGAAGGCCACAACCTTCATTACAAATCAGGGGATTTTCTGCTATCAGGTTATGCCGTTCGGACTGAGAAATGCAGGGGCCACATTCCAGAGGACTGTTGACAAGATCTTTCGAGCCCAAACTGGGAGAAACGTATCAATCTATGTGGACGATATTGTGGTAAAAAGCTTGAGGGCAGAAGATCACGCTGCTGATCTACAGGAGACCTTTGACTCTCTGAGGCGAGGAGGATTGAATCTGAACGCGGAAAAGTGTGTTTTCAGCGTTGACTCTGGGAAATTTTTGGGATTCTTGGTTAGCTAGCGAGGAATAGATGTAAATCCTGAGAAGATTGCAGCGATTCAAGGCATGCGTCCACCCAGAACGATCGAGGAAGTCCAGGCTCTCAACGGCGCTGTCAACTATCTCAGCTGATTCTGCTCTTGCCTCGCAGATAAATCTCTGCCTTTCTTCGCTCTGCTAAAAAAGAAAGGGCCCATCCAGTGGACGCCGGACTTGCAGCAAGCCTTCGAAGGGATGAAAGATTACCTGACGAAGTTGCTAACCCTACACCGACCAGAAAGACTTGAAGACCTACACCTCTACTTGGCCGTCAGGAGTGCAACCATCAGTGCAGTGCTCACACGCGAAGAAAAGTATCCAATTTACTACGTAAGCAGGGTCTTGCAAGATGCTGAAACAAGATATGAACCGATCGAGAAAATGATTCTGTGCTTAGTATTCGCAGCAAGGAGACTGCGGCCTTACTTCCAAGACCACCCAGTCCAGGTTTTGACTAGCCTACCTTTAAGGCAAATCCTGCACTCCCCTTGCCTCTCAGGACGGATGACAAAATGGGCAGTGGAATTATCGGAGTTTGACATCGACTACAAACCGTGGAAGGCAGCGCTGGCACAAACCCTAGCGGATTTTATCTGTGAAACAAGTTTTGAAGAACGGGCATCATTTGAAGATGGGAGTTGGGTTTTGAAGGTTGATGGAGCAGTCAATCAAGCAGGTTGTGGAGCTGGTATAGCTTTAGTATCCCCTGAAGGGCAGGTAGCGAACTACGCTTATAAGCTCACCTTCCAAGCAACAAACAACGAGGCTGAGTATGAAGCCCTCATTGCAGGTTTGGAAATAACCCTGTCGCGAGGAGCTAGGAGCGTAACTGCCTATATAGATTCTGAGGTCTTGGCGAGGCAAATAGAAGGGGAATATGAGGCCAAAACAGGTTTGATGCCAGATTACTTGAGAAAGGTCCAAGCCTTGCGGAGAGCCTTTCTGAACTTCAAAATAACGGCAGTCCCGAGGGAAGAAAATCGGCAGGCAGACGCTCTGGCAAGGGTAGGCGCGGCAATGCCATCCGAGGTCGGCGCAGAATTCATGTTCGAAAAGAGAGAAGGCCGTGGACTTGTAAAAGAAGTTTTCTTCAT
Organism: Persicaria maculosa; assembly: GCA_963922045.1. Taxonomy (NCBI): domain Eukaryota; kingdom Viridiplantae; phylum Streptophyta; class Magnoliopsida; order Caryophyllales; family Polygonaceae; genus Persicaria; species Persicaria maculosa. Next base: position 2,434,290 of record OY998268.1, read on the forward strand.
TGAAACAAACGGAGAAAACGACTGGAGACGCCAATAGCGGAATATATGGAAAAAGGAATTCTCCCCACAGAAAGGCATGAGGCCAAACAAGTCAAGATAAGGGCGGCAAGATTCACTGTCCGCGATGGACAGCTTTACAAGAAAGGATTTACACAGCCTGATTTAACATGTGTTGCCATAGAAGAAGGAATGATGATTGTACAAGAACTACACTCTGGAATATGTGCACACCACCAAGGTTGGAGAGCATTGACAGTCAAGATCATGAGGACGGGATACTATTGGCCAATGATGAAGCAAGACGTTCAGGAATTCATCAAGAAGTGTGACGCGTGTCAAAAACATGGAAATGCTATCCATCAGCCCGCGGAAATGATGAAGGAAATCTATGGTGCATGCCCTTTCTCCCTTTGGGGGATGGATATTCTAGGTCCATTTCCAACTGTGCCTGGCCAATTGAAATACGTGATTGTGATTGTGGACTACTTCACTAAGTGGGTAGAGGCAGAAGCAATGGGACTCATCACCGCTGAAAAGGTGAAGAAATTCTTGTGGAAGAACTTAGTATGCCGCTTCGGAGTCCCGGAGTCGATCATCACTGATCATGGACCTCAGTTCGACTGTGAAACCATCCGCAGTTTTTGTAAAGACCTCCATATTAATCTCAAATTCTCATCTGTAGCACACCCTCAGACGAACGGGCAAGCAAAAGTCACTAATCGGCAAATTTTGGAAGGCATACGAATAAAATTGGGAACCACGGCCAAAGGGAGATGGGCGGAACTCCTTCCTTTAGTGCTATGGTCTCACAGGACATCCGCGAAGACGCCGACAGGGGAGACACCCTTTTCTCTGGTTTACGGTGTAGATGCGGTCATACCAATTGAGCGGATGATTCCGTCGGCTCGCGTTTTCGGATTCAAACCGCAGACCAACGAAGAAGCGCTTGAAGTAGAGATGCATCTGAGGGAAGAACGAAGAATGATGGCAGCCTTGAAAGCAGAAGAGTACAAAAGACGGGCTGCAAGGTACCACAACCAGAGAGTTCGGCCGCGACAATTCCAGAAGGGAGACCTAGTCCTACGACAGGTACAGACTGGAGGAAAACTGGATGCTAACTGGGAAGGTCCATACGTAGTAGCCGAAATCGTTCAAACTGGCGCATACAAGTTAAAGAATGAAAAAGGAGAAATCCTGAACAAGACCTGGAACGCCGACAGTCTAAAAAAGTACTTTGTGTAAATTTTGAAACACTGTTCTTGGATTTAATAATCGCCCCCGCAGGAAATTGAATGAGCGGTTAGCGGGCGTTTTCTATAAATTACTGGGTGACCAAAAGCTTTAAAAGACGCTGGAGCTCACTCTGCGTCACTCCCTTGATTGAGACTCTTGATCTCCCGAGGTCGAGCCAACAAGCGTGAAGATAACTGACGTTGGAGCTCACTCCGCGTCACTCCCTTGATTGAGACTCTTGATCTCTCAAGGTCGAGCCAACAAGCGTAAAGATAACTGACGCTTCAGCTCACTCCGCGTCACTCCCTCGATTGAGACTCTTGATCTCTCAAGGTCGAGCCAACGAGCGTGAAGACAGCTGACGCTGGAGCTCACTCCGCGTCACTCCCTTGATTGAGACTCTTGATCTCTCGAGGTCGAGCCAACAAGCGTGAAAATAACTGATGCTGGAGCTCACTCCGCGTCACTCCCTTGATTGAGACTCTTGATCTCTCAAGGTCGAGCCAACGAGCGTGAAGACAGCTGACGCTGGAGCTCACTCCGCGTCACTCCCTTGATTGAGACTCTTGATCTCTCGAGGTCGAGCCAACAAGCGTGAAGATAACTGACGCTGGAGCTCACTCCGCGTCACTCCCTTGATTGAGACTCTTGATCTCTCAAGGTCGAGCCAACGAGCGTGAAGACAGCTGACGCTGGAGCTCACTCCGCGTCACTCCCTTGATTGAGACTCTTGATCTCTCAAGGTCGAGCCAATGAGCGTGAAGATAGCTGACGCTGGAGCTCACTCCGTGTCACTCCCTTGATTGAGACTCTTGATCTCTCAAGGTCGAGCCAACGAGCGTGAAGACAGCTGACGCTAGAGCTTACTCCGTGTCACTCCCTTGATTGAGACTCTCGATCTCTCAAGGTCGAGCCGATGAGCGTGAAGACAACAAACGTCGGAGATTTCTCCACGTTGCTCCTCTGACTGGGATGCGCGACTCCTCAAAAATCAAAATAATTGGTAACAGAGTTTAATGTTATGATCATAATCTAAAAACTCCAAGGAGTACTACTACGAATAAGCGTCACAAGAGAAACATTCGATCCGTCGGTCTCATAATACACATAAATAAATAAGAAGGACACAGATAAACGTTGCAACAACTACATAAAAGATTTCACACATCTGGGAGGATGACCGGCCTCGGAGGCGACATAACCCAACCGTTCTCCACACAAATGGATCCCTCGTCAAGCACACGAACGTCGAAGTAAACACCACCACGATGGCGAAAAACCATGACTGTCCCCATTCCTAGCCCTTGAGATGCAACAAAATCACTCCAACCACCAACAAGCCAAAATATCCCATAATCTCTTTTGACTATCTGAATTGGGGAACCCACAGCTGAGCCCAGGGATAAAAAGACTTGAGATGGGTCCGTAACACCTGTCTCATACTCAAAAAGAGCAGGGAGCGACTGGGAGAAAACAAAAACGAATAAGATTTGAAGAAAAGAGTAATCCTTCTCAAAAGGAAAAAGAAGGTAACTCACTTGTTCTTGCAACTGATCTTCAAAATCCAAGGCTAGGTAAAAAGCCCAGGGAGTCACACTTGATGCGTCCATTTGGAAATAAGGAAATGCTGGAGAAGAAAACACAATTGTGCCTCGCTTATATAAAGCCCCAGAAAGGGAAGGAGACGGAATGTATTTTTGAAAGATTCTTTCAGGATCCTCAAAAGAAGAGCACAACCATCACGGCCAAAGACTTACTGAAGATATAACTTGAAAAGACAGGTCTGAATCACACGAAAACCGAGAAGAATCTTGGACACCGTTTTAAAACATCAAAATAGGAGGAATGATGAAAACCACTTTTATTCGTTACATGCAAAAAAGAAAAATACATATCAACAGAGACATCCTCCTCAGCTTACAAAACAAATACGAGAATAACCAGTCACGGATAAGAGCCGTTAGTCAAAATACTAGCGTTCTCGAAAGGAGGATGGCCAACGATCTCATCCCCGTCCTCCAACCCCATGATTTGGATTTCAAAACGAGCATTCCCTTTGTGGATGAAAACCATAGAGGATCCGACCGCGAGTCCATGAGACTCGATAAAATCTCCCCATCCTTGACGAAGCCAATACATCCCATAATCACCCTTATGAACACGAACTGGAAAATTGCATAAGAGGTGAGATGAAAGAAAAACTTGCTCGGGAATAACACCCGCGAACTCACCCTCAAAACGCAGGGGCAAGAGCTGAAAACAAAAATAGAACAAAGGGTCAGATGCAAAGAATGGATGCTATCAAGACCAGCATTCCAAAGAGGACTTACCAAGCGGAATGTTTGATCGACGCGGTCAATCGATTGAAAGAAAGCCCATCTACCCGCTCTAGAAACAGCCATAAGCACGATTAAAGTACAAAGAAAGCAGTTGTGAAATAATAAAAAAGGGAAAAGTAAAAGATACCCCCTATAAAAGCCGGGGGAGCAACATGCATGACTGCCATCTGGCATAAGATTCCTCTGAAGATAAAAAATATAGGCTCGTCAACCAAGATGGCAGAATAGTCATGAGAACTGCAGAAGCAAGCTCAGTGAAATGACTTGACATTCAGGAACAACAGACAAAAATTTTTAAATCAGGCGAAATTCAGGCCTGAATCAAACACGCGGCCTAAGAAACACCACGTGGAGAAACCCCAGAATAAAAAGCTAAAAACACGCGGCATGTTTGAACAAATATAAGAACCCCGTAAAATCCTGTAGGAATTACCATACGCAAAATAAAGAAATGGAATTCGAAAATCCACCAAAAGCTTTTTACAGAGTTATCGTTACAGAAGAACAACTTCAATCTCTACGCCTCCCACTGATGTACGTCCTCCTAGAAGAGGATGCACATTGCCTGGTGCATCTGTGGTCTCGATCCAACCGCGAGCATGAAGTCAAGGTCGAAGTAGACGCGGATGGAATTTATTGGTTCACAGACGGATGGCCCGGATTTGTAGAAGCCAACAAGATAAGCATTGGAGTTGCTCTGATTTTTGTATACCAGGGAGATTCAATCTTCGAGGTCTATGTCGCCAATCCAGATTGTGATTACAACGGAATAGAAGAACGCGGATGAAGAACCACTACGAGGACAACCAGCCTTGTAATCCCACTACTCTTGAAAAATGTGTGTGTGTAAAAGAACGGAGTGACGTTCTAGCTAAATAAGGTCTAGAGACTATATAATGCTGTCTGTTTTAAAATAAAAAGAGTAGGTCCCTACATTTCAGAACTTCAGAAGCAAAACATTTCCTTTATTCACGAGCTAAACTCATACAGCGAATAGATTTTCTCAATTTATAAACGGCTCAGCATGAGTCGCTAGAAGAAACAGCTGAGGCATGACCCTCAATTTCAGCACATTCCAGATCACGCCGCGGACAAACTTTAAAACAAGTGCGATCCATATAGAAAAAAGTCATCGATGACCCAACAGCAAATCCATGATGAGCAACAAATCTGTCCCAGCCACGACGAAGGTATAAGCGACCATCAGATCCTCTTTCCACTTCAACCCGAAGATTTTTAATGACATAAGAAGCCAAGAAAATCCTCTGCGGAGGAGAAGATTTAAACTCCTCCTCAAACTGAGGAGGGAGAGGCTGTCAAAAAGAAACACAAGTCAAAGGATTGAAATTGAAGAAAGAGGAGGAAAAAGAAACATTTGAAACCAAGACTATCGAGAAAATCATACAAGCGAAGAAAGATGATCGATGCATTCCAAAGTTCTGAAAAACGTCGAAGGGTTAGAAGTCCCAGGCGCCATGAGTCCTTATCAAATGAACAACCACAGGCATGATGAACTAAAGACCTAGTTTAAGAGTTTTTTTTTAAAAAAAAAAAGGGGGGGGAGTGGAAGGAGAGAAAAAAGGCGTATTCGAGCATGGCAAACAAGTGGCAAAAACTTTTCATCAACCGCAACACAAGTGGCCGAGCCGATAAAATGATAAACAAGAGAAAGAAGAAAAAGAGATGTTCGCTATGAAAGGGTAATAATATACAGAAGTACAACCCAGTAAATAGGTTAGTAAGAGCCATTGTCTAAACATAAAGGAACACAGGATTGTTCGGTTACCACAAAAGTTAATTACAAAACTGGTCCGCGCCAGCAAAGTATGATAAGAAAAGAAAATTAAACCCCCCAAGCCTCAAGGATTAGCGGCAACATCAACTTCTTCATCATCGGAATCCTCCTCGTCCGAGATTTCCTCCCCTGCCATCTCTTCCGGAGTCAATCCCCAATCCGCAACCGACAAGCTCGCCTCAAATTTCTCCAAAGGGACGCCTGGATTAGCCTGCGAGCGGACAACGCTTTGTTTGATACCAGCGGACATCCCTTTCCGGAAGTAACTGAAACACTTGTCTTTTAAGAGCTCTACCCCCTCTGGAGATCGTAGACATGGTTTAGCTATCGAGGAGAGGAAAGAAATGCCCGCGTCGGTTTTGAACCATTCAGAAGTTAAAAATTTAAGACCTGCAGGGGATTCCAACCACTGAAGTGCAACCTCCTGAGGAACCTGGGACTGAAGCTTCTCCAATTCCTGCTTCACTAAGGCACGATCTTCTTCAACGATGGAATGCTCCACTTGAAGATCTTTGAGACGTGCTTCGGCTGTCTCCAGTTTCTTTTTCATTTGCGCCGCGGACTGTTGAAACTCTTCTCCTTGGCGGCGTAAAGCATCCGAATTTGAAAGCTCCGCGTCAAGCTTGGAGGACAATGAGGAATTTTGCTCCTTCAAAGCAGAGATTTGCTCGCCGGCAGCCTGCAACTTCTCATGAAGTTCCACGGATCGCTTTTTGAATTTTTCCACTGAAGAAGGGTCGCCAACAGTGTTGCCCAATGTCCTCAGCTTGTGGTTCAACACTTTCATCTCCGAGGCCTTCTTAGAAAGCTCCGCTTCATAAAAAGTCAGTCGCCTCTCCGAGTCGATTTGGAAACTCCTAACCTAAAGAAATCAAGATAAAAGTGAAAATAAGGAGACAAGGATTGAGCGATGACTTGATCAAAAATGAAAGATCCCAACAACAAACTTACCCACTCGGCCATACGCTCGAACTGAAGGGAAAACTCATCCCACTCCAAGCGACGCACCCATGATCGTTCGTTCCGTGCAAATTTATCAGATCCACGCAGGCGAACGAGCTCGTCAACCCCGAAGCCGGGGATGCGGAACGTGGGCAAGGCGTCATCTCCCTGAAGGAAAAGCGCCTCCTCTTCCCCGCTTCCAGAGGCACGAGATGAACCAGCGGTTTTCTTCCTTTTCTGAGGAAGAGAAGCGCCCACATCCAAAGGACAGGGACGTTTCTCGCGGGCATCTGAAACCACGACCTCAGTTTCCACCACGGGGTCGTTGGCTCTCTCCGCATCCTCAACTGTTGCACCTTGGGGGGCAGCGGACGGGCGGGGAGCACGCTTGGCGGATTTTTTCTTTCTCGATTTTCCGCTTTCTTGAATGTGATGGCGATCGGCCAAAGAACTCAAATCCATCAGGTCTGCCAAAAAAGAAAACAAAAAAAGAAAGGGCGTAAAAAACTGCTCGCGAACTCACAGATCTTCTGAGATGTATTAAAGTATATAAATGGTATATGTGAAACGCCAAGAAAATCACAAAAATAAAAGATGGTAAAGACTAAAGCAGACACCTAATCGCGGATGAGGCAGACTCAACCCCGCCATCTCAAGACGAAGAGCCGAAACCATCGATCGCCACGGTAACTTTGGCTCATGAACGAAAGAGTCCTTAAACTTATCTAGACGTGCAACCCATGGCTTTTTGACCGCGCTAAACCACCCAGGTACGGTCTTGAACTCAAGACAAACGCCGGCCTTTTCGCGAACCAGAAACCACTTATGTTTCCAGTTCGGTTTGCTGGAAAGTCTCTCAATATAACTGCAACTGGAGTTGCACTGATAGAACCGAGGATCTTGAGGCCCTCTCTTCAAGGAAAAGATGCTAATCATTAGCTCTTTCGTCGGAGGCACACCAATATCCATGCAGCGCATCACAAAGCTGGTGAAAAACATCCAACAATTTGGTACAACTTGCGCGGGGCTCAAATTATACTCGGACAAGAAGGCTATGAACAGAGGATGAAGAGGCAGGCGGAATCCTTGGGATAAACTCACCGCGTACACTACCAAGCAGTCCTCATAAGCATCTAAGCACCCTCCACCCTCTGAGGGAAGACACAATTCCACGCCTGCTGGCCATGGAAATATTCGGGCTAAAGCTTCAACGCTTGAAAGATCAAGCAAAGTTGTACATCCTCGCACCTCTTGGTTAGGAGAATGACGCGGACGAACTCTCTCGGAGATGACAGGAGGACAAGGTTGAGGGTCACGAAGGGAGAACTCTCCCCGAAAAGAACAAGAATCCAAGTCGTCAAGAGAATAGGACGGGAAGTCGAGGTCGCTAAGGACATCCTTCGAGCGAACCCTTGCACACTTCTTGGCAAAACCAACGGGAGACTCGGCATAAGGGACCCAAGACAACTCAGATTCCCGACCACTGGTTGACGGACGTGGACTAAGGGAAGCACCCGCGCCAGATTGAGCTTGAGTCTCCACATCCATTGGATGAATGTCATCCCCCTTCGAAGAAGAAGAAGTTAAAAAAGGAGAGGAATAATAATCAGGGTCAGAGCGGTTCCGTCGTCGCCTCACCTTAATTGGGTCGCCAAAGGGACCCACGCGGTCTGGGGAAGAAATACTGGAGGAAGACGAGTTGGAGGAACTTTCTAAGTCGGAGGATGAACTCCCGCTAGAAGATGAAGAAGAAGAGTCCAAGACAACCGCGGGAGGATCCCCTCCTGAAACCGAGGGTAAACCCTCTCTCCATCCTTCCTCCCTCTCAACCTCATCCAGCGCGTCCGGGTTCCCCTCAAAGTTAGCCATCCTTGAAGGAATTAAAAACCTAATCTGAAAAGGAACCCGTACGCGGACCAAAAGATCAAAAAACCCCAAAGAAACAGAACCGGAAAAAAGGGAAGGATCCGAACGGATTTAAGAAGGGGAAAACTAAAGTTTTTTAACAAAAATAATAATGTTAAACAACAGCATTCAAGAATATTTCAAGGCTAAATTAAGAACCCTAGAACAAAGATTGAGATTACCTTAGAAGGATGAAGAACAACCGGGAAACTCAACCGGAAAATGAAGAACAACCGGAAAACTCAACCGAGAAGCGAAGAGACCAACTGGAAACTCCGAAAAAACGAGGAACTGAGCAAACGCCACAAGCAGACAAAAGATGAGAAGTGAAAAAGTAAAAACGGAACGGGGTAATTTATAAGAAAATTACCGACTCTTCAGTTCCCCACAAAAACAATATGGGCCGTGGAAAAGCCTTAGCGGGCCTAAAGCTATCTTTTAACAGGCCCATTAATGCTGTCCAGGACAGGAAGTACGAAATTACCCCCTTAGAAAGGAAGGAAGGAACATATTTCCGCGGGTAAAGGTCGAATCGTCTCAAGCTCTCATAGAACTCAACCCGACCCGAGGAGCTGTGATGAAACCATGCGGAAATAATTCGATAAAGATTCGGACGCGGATATGGCGAAAACGACATCCAAGGAGAACTGGGGTATAAGGAGGACGCGGACATAAGATAATGACACATGTCCATCATGCCCACCACCCATGATAACCACACGTGTCAATTCAATAATGACAAGTGTCAAAATATGGGCCACTGGCCAATCCTTATAAATAGGGGATTGAACAGAAGAAGAAAGGGACGGTTTTGAGAGCGGGGGAGAATCACGACAAGAAGAAGGAGAAGAAAGAAGAGTTGGAACGAATCAGAAGTCAACCGCGGGATCTACGTAGTAACCGCAGAGAATTCTGAAGTTAAGAAGGTAGAAAGGGTGTGATATCCTAAACGTCCGCGACGAACATAACACAAGGTGAATCCCCGCGGACAGGTATGAACCCATAAATCCTAAAAATGAATGGATGAACTCCCATAAGAATGAGTCGGGTTATGGTAGATTTCACGAACGCGAACAAAGTACGGCCCAGGATGAATAGCGAATAAAATGATTCGCATGTCAGGTAAGTCCGTGAAATACAAAAATGTATACCCGCGTTTAAACCCCCAGGGACCCATCGAAAGTGGGTCCTTTATATAATTTCCTTGGGAGAGCTTCATCAAATTATACTTTAGAGTTATAAATAGGTTTGTTTTAAGCTGATTTTATATATTATGCATTCAACAAAGTCTCTATGTTCTGCCTGCAATTTGAAGCTTTGTTTGGATTGAGTTGTGAGTTTCTGAATCTTGTTCTTATTTCCTATATTGAATGTTTCAACTTCTTTGCGCTTAAATATTTTATTGTATTATTCTATCTTGTCTGGCCAACTAGTTAGAATTAATTCAATTGTTAGAGTTTTAGAGATTCCTGATTGTGAACCTTAACTCAAGTGGCAAACTTATTCCTTTAGGGATGATTGAACTAATTGAATAGGTAGGAAGTTGAATGTGTGTGAAATCTTTCTTTAGAGGTTGCAGATCTTGGCTAATCTCTGAACTTAAAGCTATTGATGGGGTTGAATCCTCCTTTGAGGACTGCTCAAGAAATAAGGGTTTTTAGGACTGATTAGACTAATAACTAAATTAGGTCGGACCAAGAACATTAATAGTCAAACTAGAAGAACAAGTGGAAGTTATAAGGATCACTCTAGTCGTTCATCGTAAAGTGGATAGTTGTAGGTGGGACTATTTCTATTCATTGTCTCCATTAATTTGTTTATTACCACAATACATTAGTTACGTAGGTTCGAATTCTTTACCATTAGTTAGTTAGGTTCGAATTGTCTACCATGGTATGTAGGTTGTATATTAGAAGTTCTCCATTGCTCTTGAGAGCTATGAAAATCTAGCCGATGAGTGATCGAATTCGTAGGTAAGACGATGTTAATTCTGCTTCTGATATTTGAGCTAGATAATCTGTTTTTACCACAATACATTAGTTAGGTAGGTTCGAATTCTTTACCATTTGTTAGTTAGGTTCAAATTGTCTACCACGGTGCGTAGGTTGTATATTAGAAGTTCTTCATTGCTCTTAAGAGCTATGAAAATCTACCCGATGAGTGATCGAATTCGTAGGTAAGACGATGTTGATTCTAACTAGATAATCTGTTTATCTCTCAAATTCTAACCATTCTAAATATGAATACAATTTTAAAGGAAGAGATAGAAATATTAAAAAATAAGTCTAAATGTTGTAAAGGTAGTTTAATTTTTCTACATCAGACAAAATGCAACTATCATTTGATTGACTAGTGGGATTGATTGATCATATCCCTCCCTCCCAATTAACCATCACTAGCCCAGTGAGATCACCAACAATTATTTCTTCTACCTTAGTATTTGTGGGAGTATATAGGAGAGCAGAGCCAGAGTGAGGAGTCGGAAGACGAGAAAGACGATAAGCAGCTTCATTACCTTCTCTAACGACGTGTTTGATCTCAAATTTAGAGAAACGGTTGAGAGAAAGGAGACAGTCAGATAAAATCATCTCGATCTCACCAGAATAGGAGCATGCAGTCTTAAGATTGTTAATGATGCTAATCACTTCTCTTTGTTTACATTAGTTAGTATTTGTATATATGTATAAAGGCAAGGGTTCCGGTGAGAACAACCCGGTCCGGTGAGAATAAAAGAAACAATTTGATTGGTTAATTAAAAAAACACGCGTTTTTACTGAACCACTTACTAATATCTTTATGATACAGTGGTTCAGCCATTAGTAAGTGGTTCAGTATACCCTTATTAAGTGGTTCAATATTTATATTAATAAGTGATTCAGTAAAAACACGCTCTGAGCGACTGGGGGAAAAATTAGTAAGTGGTTCAGTATACCCTTATTAAGTGGTTCAACAGTTATATTAGTAAGTGGTTCAGTAAAAACACTCGTGAACAGTGCGATTTCAAACAATAAAAATGCTTCTTTTGTTCTCACTGGTAGAGGTGTTCTCACTCGAACCCTACCCTACCCTGCCATAGGGTAGGGTAATTTGATTGATTCACGCATTCAAAAGTGAATTACAAATCAGCAACACACACATGTCCCAAATTAATTAGCAATACTCACACAAATTAATTAATAGCAATCTCAGTTGCACACATACACGCGCCAATTAGCAAGACATCATACTACTCCCTTCGTTTCAAAATAAATGTCGTTTGACTTTTTGCACGTTTTTTAAGGAGGTAAAATCTCTATAAAATATTATTTTTTTAATTAATTTTTTTTGCAAATTGATACTTATTAGTGATTTTAACTCCTTAAAAACATGCAAAAAGTCAAGCGACATTTATTTTTAAACGGAGGTAGTAATTAATTAGAAAAAAAACGTACACATATATAAATTTTTACATGAACTTTTAAAATTTATTTTATGGCAGTTTCACTTGTAAAAAAATATTAAAAAATAGTTTTGAGTGTAACTTAATTTTATCTACACATAGACACTCACTTTGTATTGTGGGAATAAATAACAAGAAGTGGAACAAAGTGACAAACTCTTTATGGTTAAAATTAATGTAAATGAATGCGAACTTGCACTACTATTTGTTTATGCTCCGTTTGTAGAGCAGGAGAAGAACAACTTTTGGGAAGAGATATATAAAGTAGTGCACAAACACTTAGTCCCTGTAATTATTATTAGCGACTTGAACGATATTGAAAATGATACTGAAAAGGTTGGTGGAAACATCCCAACTATAGCTAGATTTAGAAGGTTAAAACATGTAAAAGAAGAGCTTAATCTATATACAATCCATTATAAAGGATCACCCTTCACTTGGAGGAAAAATATAAATGGAATCAATAACACATATGAAAGACTAGATCGAGTTTTGGCACACCAAGACATTGTTACTAAATTTAGCAATCTCCAAGTCCAACACCACACATTTTCCACTTCAAATCATTGCCCAATAACAATACAGTTGGGACTTCCAGAACATAAAAAAGGCACTCCTTTTAGGTTTGAAATGGCTTGGAACACTAAAAATGGCTATGAAAATATTGTTAAGAAAGTATGGCAAAATCATATTACAGGATCTTTTAGTTACAAACTTATTAAAAAGCAATAACTACTAAAAAAGAACACCAAGGAGTGGTGTAAAAAGCAAACTAATAACATTCAAAAGCAATTAACAAAGGTGGAACAAGATATTATAAACCTTCAAATGAAATTAGCTTGGGGAAGTATATCTATATATGAAAAGTCCAGATTAATAAGACTAGAGGAAAAGAAAAAATCTCTACTAGACTATAACCATAAATTCTGGAAACAACGTGCAAAAGTGAAGCACATAAAACTAACTGATAAGAACACAAAATATTTCCAAACTACGGCTAAAATAAGAAATTTCAGGAAAATGACACTTTCCTTTGTTTCTAAAGAAGGGGAGTTGTTAACTGATCATAATAAAATTGTGGACCAAATCACAAGTGAAATGACCGAAAGATTTGTTAGTTCCCAACAAATGAACGTCTCACAAGATGATATTAGGAATATACAACCACAAGTAACTCATGAGGACAATATGGCTCTAATTAGACAACCAACTACAGATGAGATTAAAAAAAAAGTTATAAATAGTATGGCAGAAGACAAGACCCCTGGCCCTGATGGTTACCCTCCAGAATTTTACAGTAACTATTGGCATATAGTTGGACCCTCGTTGTGCAAGGCTATTAAAGCATTATTCCACTCTGGGAATCTACTATCTGAAATCAACCAGACCTTCATTGCCCTTGTGCCAAAAGTTGAGAATCTAATGAATATTAACCATTATAGACCAATAAGCCTTTGTAACACCATATATAAAGTAATAGCCAAAATTCTAGCAAATAGGCTAAAACCCATTCTCCCAAAACTCATAAGTCCTTTTCAGGGGGCTTTTGTGGAAGGAAGATCAATACAAGATAACACATTAATTGCACATGAAATCTTCCATAGTTTTCATAAACAAAAAGGTAAGAAAGGTTGGATGGCCCTAAAACTAGACATGGAAAAAGTCTATGATAAAATTAACTGGTCTTATGTTGAAGTCGTCCTCTCTAAGTTTGGCTTTCATCCGATTTGGATCAATTGGATAATGAAATGCATAACAACACCTACATTTTCGGTTCTAGTCAATAACACCCTAGGAAAACAATTTAAACCAAATAGGGGTATAAGACAAGGTGACACGATTACCCCCTACATCTTTGTTATAGTCACTGTTCCAAAAAAAGGCCTGGGCCTCCGCCTAAACCCCGCCTAGACCCTTGAAGGTCCCCCACCTTTGAGTTTAGTCGCCTAGATCTTTGAAGGTCACCCGCAAGGTCTTGGCAACCTTGCAGGTTTGGCGAGTTAGGAAAAAAAGTCACTTTAAGGTTTTAACTCCTAAAACCCTCATATGTCGATCTCTCTCTTAGTTCTCAACCTCTATACTCTCTCTTACTCTTGATCCCTCACTCCCATAGTCCTCTAACTCGTGACCTAACTCCCGTTGTTAACACCTAGACTATTAATTAAAGTTTATTTGTTTATATATGTTATGAATTAAACTTTATTATTTTATATACGTATTGAATATGGCCTAGGATTAGAAATACATCTCAAACTAGTAAATCCGCCTAAACCCCGCACAATCCGCCTAGACCCATGACCCTATCTAGCCGCCGAGCATCCGCCAAGCGTTTTTTAGAACATTGGTTATAGTTATGGAGAATCTAGCAAGAGAATTGCACAAGGAAGCCTTGCTTGATGATGCCTTAGTGGGCATCAAGTTAAAGAAAAATGGCACTCCGATCCCCTTTTTAACCTTTGCCGATGACACAATTATTTTCGCAAAAGCAGCACACACTAGTCTCAACACAATTCAAAAAATAATAAATAATTTCTCTAATTCATCTGGACTAACAATAAATTATAACAAAAGCTGCATGCAAGTCTCGACAAATGTGAGCAATTCGCTAGCTAGATCCTTAGCTCAACAAATGAGAATCCCTATCTCAAAAACCATAAAAAATACCTAGGCATTCCTTTGATTAATGGTAGAATCAAGAATTGTGTTTTTGAAGATGCAATCCAAAGTTTAAAAAAGCAACTATCGAAATGGAAGGCCTCATCCCTCTCGCAAGCGGGAAGAGCGGTTCTTATCCAAGCAAATCTTAATTCTAAAACAAATTACTTAATGCAAAATTTTCTTCTTCCGAAAGGTATACTACAACAAATTGACCAAATCAATAAAAACTTCTTTTGGAATAAGCTCCAATCTGAAAGATACACACCTCTAATTAGTTGGGATAAGATATGTAAACCTAAGCAACAAGGAGGCCTTTGTATTAGAAGAGCTGAAGAGTTAAATGAGAGTCTACAAATGAAGCTCCTATGGAAAATTCATGTGGAGCAAAACAATATTTGGGTCAAATTAGTTAGAGAAAAATATTTAGAACATGAAAAATATTAACCAAAGATCTAGCTTGAACACATCTTGGCAGTTTAGAAGACTATTATCCCTTAGAAAGAAATTCAATCAAGGATTACTTTGGATCGTTGGAAATGGTACGTCAGTAAATGTTTGGAATGACCCATGCATGGGTAAACGACCATCCTCTGATGGATTATTTACAAAACTATGACCCTGATATGAAAATTAAGCCAGCTATTTACGAGCCAAAAATAATGGAATATTCCCCTACTTAATAGTATATTCCCACATAATATAGCTCAAAAAATCATTGAGATTCAGGTAACAGATTGGAACACACCTGATAAACTCATTTGGAAATCGGAATCAAATGGAACCTTTACCACTAGGTCTACTAAAAGATTAAATGACTACAGACAACAAAACAATGATGACTATAAATGGATTTGGAAGTTGAACCTACCACCTAGACATTTAGTATATGGAAAATAATGATCGATGGTTTATCAACCAAACTAAGGCTTAACAAATACATAAATCGTGTCCCATCTCAATGTTGTCTTTGTGAATCTTATGATGAGGATAGCACACATCTTTTCCTGAATTGTAAGTACATGAAAGAAGTAATCTCCCATTATGAAAGAACTGTTGGCAAAAAATGTCTAAATGCTAGAGGATATAACATTGACATAGTGGATTTTCTTTTAAACAGAATGGTGAAAACGCCCCTGGAAGACTTAGGATTCATCTGGCAAGCTATTTGGGAGTCAAGGAATGAACATATATTTAAACATAAGAAACTACCTCACATAGAAAATTTAGTTCATCAAATAATTACTAATTATAGCAATTGGAATCGTGATGAAAAGGAACATACAGAAAATAAACCAACAAGAAAAAGGCAGAAAATTAAATGGATTAGACCGGAAGGAGCTATCTATAAAATCAACGTAGATGGATCAGTTAAACCCTCGGGCATTTGTCATGTGAGGGGTCATCAGAGACTCCAAGGGTAATGTTATAGATATTTTCTATCAGGAGACTTGCAATGGTACTGTTTTACAAACAGAAGCTGCTGCAGTCTGTTTGGGTCTACAGAGTGCAACAAGGAGAGGCCTTTGGAATGTGATCATAGAAGGCGACAACCAAGTATTAATCAAGGCAATAACGGGGAATGACAATGTCAACTGGGAAATCATGCATCATGTGGAGAAGATTCACTCTATAGCTACCAACTTCGATCAAATTGAATTCAGACATTGCTTCAGAGAAGCCAACAGAGTTGCTGACTACATAGCTAGACATGGCATCATATGTAATAGATCTACTCTCCCTTTTAATAGGGATTTATATTCCATCATCCTTCAGGATGATCATGGAGGTGTTTTACGGTCTCTGTAAAAAACTCCAAATATTTTCCCACTGTAAAAAAAAGTCCATGAAGTTAATAATAAGTGGTTTATGAAGCTAAAAAGAAGTGGTTCATGATTTGTTACACGTGCTCTATAAAGTTAATAAGAAATGGTTCTTGAAGTTAAAAAGAAGTGGTTCATGACTTGTATAACACATAATTCGTGAAGTTAATAATAAGTGGTTCATAAAGGTAATAAGAAGTGATTTCGTGAAGTTAACAAGAAGTGGTTCATGAAGTTATCAAGAAGTGATTCAATCATTTTACTCGTAGTGGTTCAATCATTTACTCAGAGTGGTTCAATCATTTTGGTCGTAGTGGTTTAATCATTTAACTCGTAGTGGTTCAATCATTTTACACATAGTGGTTCAATTATTTAACTTGTAGTAGTTTAATCATTTTACTCATAGTGGTTCAACCAATTACTCGTAGTGGTTCAATCATTTACTTTTAGCGGTTCAATCATTTTACTCGTAGTGATTCAACCGTTTACTCATAGTGGTTCATAAAGTTAACAAGAAGTGGTTCATGACTCGTATAACATATGGTTCATGAAGTTAACAAGAAGTGGTTCGTAACTTGTATAACACATGGTTCGTGAAGTTAATAAGAAGTGGTTCATAAAGTTAATTAACAAAAAGTGGTTCTTGAAGTTAGCAAGAAGTGGTACAATCATTTTACTCGTAATAGTTCAACCATTTACTCGGATGGTTCTATCATTTTACTCGTAGTGGTTCAATTATTTAACTCGTAGTGATTCAATCATTTTACTCATGAGGTTCAACCATTTACTCGTAGTAGTTCAATCATTTTACACATAGTGGTTCAATTATTTAACTTGTAGTGATTTAATCATTTTACTCATAGTAGTTCAACCATTTACTCTTAGTGGTTCAGTTATTTTACTCGTAGTGGTACAATCATTTTACACATAGTGGTTCAATTATTTAATTTGTAGTGTTTCAATCATTTTACTCGTAGTGGTTCATCCATTTACTTTTAGTGGTTCAATTATTTTACTCGTAATGGTTTAACCCCCGGTCAAATTACTATGTAAAACAAATTTGGGGTTGGTGGGAAAATTCAATAGAAATCGAATCAAGAAGGTTTTTTTTTCCTTCCTCTTAACTAGTCAAATTTTCTGCTCCCCTATATAGAAAATAAGGATTTGTAGTTGTGGCGGAAAAAAAAAGAGATTCATTAGAAGCTTCCATCCATGGCGGATTTTGACCCCCATTTTACTCATCTTTATTGTTTCCTGTTCGGTTGAGATTTGAGCGATCACCTAAAAACCTCCAATTTCAAGTATTTGTTTGTTGTCCCTTAAGTTTCATTTGTTCAAAATATGAGAAAGAACCCTAGAGAAAAAAAGTAGAGGGATTTCTAGCATCCATTTCTGTTTGATGGGGATTTGTTGTACGACGCCGGGAGGATCAAAGGACAAGGGTAAGAAGAAGCAAAAGCCGAATCCTTTTTCAGCCGATCAGTCCAGATCCGGATCTGCTACCAAGCTTCATGTGCTGAAGGATCCAACGGGCCGGGACATCAACACTTGGTACGAGCTTGTCCGGGAGCTCGGGAGAGGCAAATTTGGGATAATCTACATGGCCACAGAGTTGGAGAAAGGGGGATAAATTCGCATGCAAGTCGATATCGAAGAAGAAGCTCAGAACAGTTGTGGACAACAAACACGTGAGAAGAAGGAGGTACGTGAGGATATTTTTTTTATAGAAAAATCAGATATGTTTCCACCAATGAGATTACTTCTTTCATTCTCACCGGATCAGTTATTCTCACCCAAACCCTTGCCTATATATAGTATGGATCGTATGTACTCGGTCCTTACGGTATATCATGTATGCAAATCTGAACCATTGAATTAATTTAAATGAAGGATGGAGATGTAGTTTCAATTAAACAATTTTTTATTATAAAATGTGGGTCCCATGGGTAAATTAAATATGCTCTCAACTTTATGCGTGAGATACACTCACCCAATTAATTACCCTCTAATTGAGAGTCTTCCTCCTCTAGTTCTGCTTAGGGCTTCTCCTCAAAGGCGGCGAGGTAGAGCTTGAAGAAGAAGGGGATGCACATCCCTCCTCGGAGAAAGGAGAGTACATGAGAGCCAAATGGCTATCTCCGTACACCAGAGCCACCGCATCACCGTCGCGGTCCAGCGACGTCGTTGAGGGCGAAGAAATGCAGTCAAAGGTGGAGAAGTTGGACTTAGAAACCTATACCGAGAGGGAGATTGAGGATGGGGATGAGGGAGATGACTGTCCGAAGAAGCTTCCCTCTTAGAAATTGAAACACCTTCGAAAATCCTGGATTCACTGCAAATCGACCATGGCAATCGAAATCCAATTCCTCATATTTCACCGATTTCCTCTGCCAGCTTAGATCCATGAACTAAAAAGATCCCCAAACCACACGAGCTCAAAATAGAAGCAAAATCAAAATGGCTATGTATCCGATTCTTTGGCGATGATGAAAATTAGCGTCGAGAGGATTAAAGGTCTATGGGCGGACCTGGCGACGGTGGCTGGTGGGGAGGGGGTTGTGTTTGTGTTAAGAGTAGTCGGCAAAATCTGTCGAATTTAGTGTTTGTGTTAGGGGTGGGGGTGGGGGTTTGTGTTTGTGTTAGGGGTAGTCGGTGAAATTTGTTGTTCAATTAACATGTGATTATCGCATTATTCAGGGAAAAACAAAGAATTATTCAAATATATGTGTCGAATTCAGTGTGGGGGTTTTTGAGATGCATAATTTGATTCATTATTTGTCAGTTATTCAGACATATGTGTAGAATTTTGGTCACTAGTGTTAATGAATTGGTCAATTAGTCGATAAAACCTAATTCATTATTCGTTAGTATATGGAGTTTTCAGTTTGACAAACAACATAAAAAATCTTCATCACACAAATATAACTACACAACTAAACAGACATATACGAGTGAATAATCACTTATATACGCCTGAATAATCATTCATATACCACCAAATACTCACCTATTCTACCGAATAATGCTGTTTTTGTTTCCCGAAAAAATATATCTATTCTACAGAATAATGTTTCAAAACTGAATGAATAAAAATTAACCGGAGTGGGTACACCTTCAAAATTGAAATTAATGAAAAAAAATAAAACATTATTAAGTAGCATGTGACAAATTATTTAGTGGAATTGATAAATTTTGATCTGAATTGGTTGGAAAAAAAACATAATATTATTCGGTAGCATGTGAAACATTATTTAGTGAAGTTGACAAAATTTCAAAAACAACTAAATCAGGTCCCCAAAAAAAATATATCCACTGTTTAAACGAAAAAAATAACTCACATTAACACTCTTCCACATTTTCACTTTTCCCACCCACAAAAAAATCTCACACAAATGTGTGCATCACAGCATGGGAGTGGAAAGTAGGCTTGTTTCAACATGGGCCCCACCATTTTGTAATTAAAATAATAAAAAAATCCATATTAATCTACACTATTCATTTCGCATCAATCAAGGGTCTAGATTTGTTTACATGATAGGTCCTAAGAGTGTACACAATCTAAGGTTGATGGCGCTGAGGAAGGGAGAAATTAAGACAAGCAAAAGAGAACTAAACCGGGAGGTGGAGGCAGAGGTGGTTGTGGCAGAGGAGGAGCTTGTCAATCTCCCATGGATGGTGCCTTCATCGGTCGTGGCTGCAACGCCTATCGACGGTGCATGTGTGGATGCCTTAGCTGATAGGATAGACGGTTATATCTTTTACCTTCACCTCAAAGTTAATCTCCTCACCCTGATATCTGCATTTTATGGGGTCTAACTATCTTTACATGCAGGCATGGAATCAGGAATGAAATTTTGGGTGGGCTGAATTTGTATGTAATTTGTTTTTTATTTATTAATGTTAACAATAGTAGTAAAAAAAATTAATTATACTACTCATATTATACAAAGGAGATAAATTGGTAATAAAAAAAAGGATGACGTTAAAAGAAGAATAGGAAAATTTAATTTTTGAACATAAAAGGAGGAAAAAGGAAAAAAAAATTGAAGAGAGCATAAGTTTAGGGAGTAGGAAAAAACACGGGGTTGGTGAGTTTCGAACCCAACACCCCTACCATCTCTTCCTTTACTCACTACCACTATTTCAACAGCCCTATTGTGTATTACTACTTGTATTTTATTTTTAAAATGGGGTGAGCTGCAGCAAATCTCAGCCCACCCCTAAATTCGTCCCTACTTACATGTATATCACTCACAATTGTTCATCAACTTAATTGTGCAAAACAATTGATGTTGTATTTGTGGATCGGTTACAAATATTTTGTTTAAATGTATGATTTTCATGAAGAATATATATATATATATATATATATATATATATATATATATATATATATATATATAGACACACACTACTATAAAAGGCTGGGTAACTTATGGTATGGGGAGATCTGAGCCCTTCACTATTCCTGTTATCTACGGCCAAGAATTCATCTGCTATAACTTACTGTTCATCGCTACTTGTTTGCTTCCCTTTTCCTCGTGGCCGTCGTAGCTGCAGCCTACATGCTTGCCTTGCTG
This sequence comes from Persicaria maculosa, assembly GCA_963922045.1. Lineage (NCBI taxonomy): Eukaryota > Viridiplantae > Streptophyta > Magnoliopsida > Caryophyllales > Polygonaceae > Persicaria > Persicaria maculosa. The sequence continues at coordinate 2,455,001 of OY998268.1, forward strand.
CTTCCTTCTCCTTTATCTTTCTACCTTACCGCCATTCTTTCATCCTATCTTTTGCCGCTCCTCTCCTTTATCTCATTCCGTCTGATTATTCGATCTATTGCCTTTGTTTTCCTATTCCTTCGGTTCGGTCCCATACTTGTGGCATCTGATCTTCGCTTTAGGTTGCCCGCCTGGTGGTCTCCCTTTGCACTACTTCAGGGTAAGTTTGTTCCCTCTTTGCCCAACTCAATCTCTTCCCCTCTTTCCCTCTATCTGATTTAGGGTTAGTTTGTTTAAGTGATGAACAATAAAATTTTGAAACTTACGTTTGGAATTTGGATGTGGGAATTTTATTTTTGGATTTGGGTAATGGTATCTCAGTGTTTAGGGCTTAGAAATCAAATTAAGACATTCCTTTGATTAGGGGGACTGTTGCCCAACTCAATCTCTTCCCCTCTTTCCCTCTATTTGATTTAGGGTTAATTTGTTTTGAGCGCTGAACAATAAATTTATAAAACTTACGTTTGGAATTTGGATTTGGGAATCTTGTTTTTGGATTTGGGTAATGGTATCTCAGGGTTTACATTTTATTTTATGTATACTTTTGGGGTTGAAATTGGATTGTCATTTAAATTGAATTTGGGGTTGTTTAAAAATAAGATTTGAATTCATCTTCAATAATTTCATTTTTTTTTAAATGGTTCTTTAGCTCTTTTTGTACTCCGCATAATAAAAGAAGATGCGGACCATGGCATAGGCGTGGTGGAGAAATTGATCGACCCCCCTTTGTTGGATTATACCTTCAGTGCCCTCTCGCCTTCATTCAAGAGAACACCCTCTTGAATTTTGCCTTTTTTTCTCTCTCAAATTCTAGAACGGGTTCAATTGAATTGGTACTCACATATCTTGCCAATTATTTGCAATCTTTCTAGATGTGCAGCCTGTGCAGGTGGTCGATGATTGCAAGGAGGATTCTCGGGAGGTCTCTTTGCTCATTCATGGAAACCGAAGCCTCTAGATCAACCAACATCGGCAGGTTATGCCTTTCCTGCCCTAATTGTGTTCATTCATTATAGTTTTAGATGATCATAAGTTGGCCATATTTTTTTATTCGGTTCTGTCGAAAGTTGTCATGCGTTACCATAACCACTTATTGTAATGCCAAGAAAGAGTGGATCATAAGCTTCTTCTTGCTCTAAATTTTGTATAAATATTAACCCGGGGCTTCATTACAATCCAACCATGGGATAGCTCTTAACCAATTTGTTGAATTTATAAAAGGGAAATAAATAATGGATGCATTAGCTAATTACGTTTTGGTTCAAATTCAGGGACCTGTTAGTGTGTTTATATAATTTCATTTATCCTCAAAATATTTCTTCCCAAATAATCATAGTATGATTCATTGTTTTTGCGTTGATCAATACAGGTTGGATGCAAAAAAATTGATTCAGATGAACAATATGATGTTGCTGTTCATTCTGCCGATCAGATGATCACTGTACCAACTTCATCCAGTATTCAGATGGTGAATTTGAAAAGGTATAAGAAACTACTCTTCCATCAGAATGAGTTTCTCTTCTCTTTTTTTCCACCGAACTTATTGAGTTGCAAGTATTACATTTTTTGATGTAAACATTTTATTCATCCAGTACTCACCTTGAGATAAAGTGAAATATGTGAAAGGCATTAATCTTATTAAGCTCATCAATGAGGGAACAAATAAAAAAGAGGTTACTTGTTCATTTGATGATTACTACCACTATCAATTGTAGAGATTATTTGTTTTCAATGTTTCCTCACTGAGATTCTATTTGATGATTACTACCATGATGTTGTCTTAGCCAAAATGACCGCCTCTTTCATTGTGTGTCCAATTCTTTAGTTGATATTTGTAGGATTTGATACTAATAGAGGCAGTGAGATAGTTTACAATACGTCCTTACTCTCATGCTACCTATATTCTTTCCCATGTTCTTATATGTCATCGTGATTTTTTATTGATTATTATATCTCCAAAATCACTGGACTAAAATTTCATAGTAAGTCATATAAAATTCTACAAGATTTGCTCGATGCAGTCTTTTTATCCCTCTCTATCTTGGGCTAACCTTCCGGATTTTGTATTTCTAAATTTACGAGGTAATTCATGTTTTTGAATCTCAGGATTTTATAGGGAATTCATATTTGTGAACCTAACTCATCCTTATACTTGTTCTTTTATTCCGTTCTGGTATAAAATCTTAGGGTGTATCAGTTTCGATTTGTATGTGTTTTCTAATGTTAATTGTTGGTTTCTTAAAATCTGTCACTAGCTATTCATAATTTCATATGCCAATTATAATTTCCTATGCTTTTGAATATTACACTAGCTATTCGTAATTTATATGGATTACCTTTTATGGATGATATAAAGAAGAGCAGACATGGTTGTCTTGATATATTTGATATGTTAACTCAAAATCAATCTGAAGTCTTTCCAATGAAGTTATGTTTGTCTATCTAATTACGTAATTCTTGATGTTACAATATGTTTGCTTCTCAAATTATCAAACCTTTGATCGTATTTTCTTCTCAATCATTTTTATTTTATGCTCTTTTCTAAATTTCAGGGTATGTTTGTCAAATCTGATTTTGGATCCAATTTTTTCATCTGAGTCATTTTTCTCTGCTCGTTTCTTTGATTTACAGGTTAAATTTAAGGTATGTTTGTCAGATCTAATTTTTGTTCCAATTTTTTCATCTCAATCATCTTGCTCTTGTGCTCGTTTCGAAATTTCAGGGTATGTTTTCAATTCTGATTTTGCTTCCAGTTTTTCCATCTCAGTCATCTTTCTCTTATGCTCATTTCTTTGGTTTTATCTTTTATCCCCTTGTCCAAATAATTACCTGTGGTTTTACAATATCTGATATGTGGAGATTGTTTTAGTCAGACTTTAGTGAACCCTCTAATGTGATGTTTATCTTTGGCCATGACAGCATATGGTATAAATCCAAACGAGACATTTTGAATGGCTTGGGTATCTATGGGACTCTCAAATCAAATTTTTACAAGTCGGTCCTCTTGATTTTTGTCTTTATTTCTCAAATTCTTGTTTGGCTTCATGATTATCTGTAATCTATATTATAAATGTTTAATGCACTTTTTTCATGCCCCTTGCATGTGCTTTTAGTATTTATATGTTTGTTTATGTTGTTGTGATGCTTTTGTGATTTGGCAATATCATTTTGGGATTTCTCATGTGGTCCATTTGTTCCCTTTCTCATGTAGTCCATCTTCATCTTCGTGTTTGGTTTGCCTCTGATCTATGACTTCTCCTATTCAATTAGGTGTTTTGTACCTAGGTTTCGATTACTCTACGGAATTCAGGGTTCAAATCAGGTAATCCCTCTTCCTTCTCTCTTTATTATTCTTTCAATTTCAAGGTTTTCAGTTACTTATTCCGATTTTCCAGTTACTTATTGTCCATTATTAACTGATATTTTTCAGTGTTTTTTTTTCCCTCATCTGCTCGTGGTCTCTGCTTCAAGTTGTGTGTTGCTGCCATTGTATCTCCCTTGTGTTTTTTATTATAGAATTTGTATTGAAATCGCTTTGTTTGTTTAGTTTATTTATATATAACTCCTTTATATATGCAAATTGGTCTGGTGGAATGTGTTTCTTGCTTGGGTCTTAGCTTAGTTTAGGTTTGATGTGTTATTTCCATTCTACTATGTCCAAATTGCCACCCTTTCCAGCCTTTTCCTCAACTTAGGAAATGTAACTTTTTTGGTGTTGGAAGAGGTTATTGTGAGTCAGACGTGTGGTTCTTTGAAAGTATTATCATCCAATGCATAATGAAGCACAATGCTCGTGTTAATTGAACTTGATAGGGCACAAAATCTAAATATTTGTGTTGTACATGGACATGATGGGATTGTGCTGACAGACTTTTGGTTTAACAAAATCCTACTTACTGTGATTTTAAAGTTTTAATTAGTGGGTTAATCTTTATTTGATGTGTTTGCTTACTGATTTAATATATTTTCCTTTTTTCATGGATTTCTGAGTTGCAATTTTTGTTTTCCAGCTCCAAAAAAAGGTCGGTGATGAACAAAAACCCATAATCTTCCCCAAATTAACTAAAGATGCTACCAGACTTATTGGTGAAAACAAAGTCGTAATTGTGAGTGACTCAATCTTCTTTGAAGTTGGTTTTTGTTCATTGTTATAAATCTTTATTATTCTTATAGGTTAGGATCTTCCCTAAATTATCTGAAGAGGAGTATGCAAACTTCACTGCCTTTGCTGAGAAGTTGCGCAGTAAATATGAATTTGGGCATAATCTGGATGTGAAGCATTTTCCATGTGGCGAATCATCAGTATTTGGGCAGTGTTATTGAACCTTTTGATAAGCTTTTTGTATATTTCCAAAAATAAATTGGAACTGCTTTCTTATCATCTTTTTTTCCAAAACAATCTTTTAGATGTTGCTCCTATATGAATATGTAAGCTGCTAACATGCATAATCAATTTTAATTGAAGGATTCTCACGTGGATGCTCTTGAGAAGTTCATTGAAGATGGACCACCATCCAAGCGCGAATATCCTTATTTAAGAGAGTTCATTGAAGAATCCATCTTGCCTATTGTCATAATTTTCAATAAGGGTCCCAACAACCACCCTTACGTTATTAAGTTCTTCAATAGTCAGAGTTCCAATGTAATGACAACCATTACCCTATTAACACAGTTTCTCAAATGAATAAAGAGGATTCCGAATCATTTTCGTCTTTTAGAATTGTGTTATGTTGAACAGTATGAAGTCTCACATGTTTGTCTTCTAGGAGCAATCCATCAGTTATACTTTATTATGTCCTGCTTTATGTTCCTTTCATTAGTAAATGCATGGTAATGTTTATGTTGATGGATTGGATCATGGTACTTTTGGTTTATACACCATGTATTGGCTTTGCAAGTTAGAACTATATATTTGGATTTCAATGATAATTTGGATTGGTTCTGCGGTATTTTTTAAAAATTATCATGCTTATAGAAGAGGAAAATATATTTATATAGTATACAGGGCAACTGTGAAGCTAGAGCAAGATGGTTTCATGACAAAAATTATTTCTTCTTGATATGAGGATAACACCACATGTCCTGATATAAAATTCTTGTAGATTGTAAAATGCCCCTCTTTCCGAAGGGCCTCTTTTAGAAATCATTACTTGTTTGAGGCGGTAAGCTATTGCTATGGCATACGTCGTTTGCGCGCCTTGGTATCCTAATATATATAGGCAAGAGTTCCAATGAAACAAACAATACGGTAAAACGAATGAATATTGTGTTATATTAATATGAATATGGCATTATGTGGACATGAATATGTGAATATTGTGGTGTGTGGATATGAATATGGTGTTATTCACTTTATATTATTTGAATATAAATAATAACATATTCATATACCCATATTTAAATCATATTCATATTCACACAACATAATATTCATATTTATATATTCATATAACATAATATTCATATGAATATGACCCAATATTCATTCGTTTCACCGTTACACCTGACGATGCCCTGAATTTAGGGCTAACTATTTAACACGGTAATTCGACCAAAAAGAGATTATACGATCTTAATGGACAAATAAGTAGGAGTTTTCCGCTATATAAATTAAACCCCGAAACAATATAACAATATTATATGTATATATATGGTGGCAAACAAATATTATATGTTAGATTCTGTATGTCGGCAAAGATATGTATGTACATATGCATAGACGTATGAAGCAGCTGAAGGCCACTTTTTCACCTAGCTAAGCAAAGCCACGAGGTGGGCGGCAGTAGCCACAAATATCTGTTCAGAAGACCACTTTCATTGCCTATAAATACAAGGCATAACTCTACATAGGGAGGGGTCGGTTCTGGATGTATTGGAATGGGTTTCGACCCTTTTGACTAACCCTTCGGTCTTTTCTGGAGCGGGATTTATACCGAATCGTCTGAACCGAACCATGGAGAGCCGGTAATCGATCGAGGACGGACCGTACGAAGGCCGAGAATCTTCATTGGCGCCGTCTGTGGGAACCATTCACTCTAAGGGGTGATCGATTAAGATAAGTGATCCGTCTAGTTTAGTTTATCTTATTAAGGTTCCTAATTCCTTTTTCTAAAATAAACAAAAAAACGCCATTTTTTCATGAGATGTGTATATAAACTCATCGCGAACTCGAGGCAAGAATATATATGCATATACAGGCAAGGAGCTACTGTCATAAATATAAAAAAGACAAATGGACATGTGTGTACGTAGATAGCTGAAATCAATATTCATTTGATTTCTTTCATGTGCTGGTAAATATTTTGTGTACACAATTCAACTAGCAAAATAAAAGTGCTTTAGGAAATCAAATTGGAAGTTCAGAGGAATATGTGAATAAAAGTGCTTTAGGAAACCAAATTGGAAGTTCAAAGGAATATGTATGCATATATACAAGCTACTGTCAGGTACAGAGACGACAGAGCCACCACCAGATAAATCCGCAGGTGTCTCAATCGCGATTCTTAGGCTGCAGAATCAGGGCTCAAGGTTACCGATAAGAGTCCGCGATCCTCCTCACCAGCCCAATCGCAAACAAGCAACAACAAAATAGATTCAATGATGCGCATAAGCAACAGTTTTTGGTGCTTCCGCAAAGAATAAAAACACGTGAAGATTGGGCTCAATCTATTGAAATATGCGGAGATCAAGCACCGCTGTCATTAGACTGAAAGTCGCGAATGGAAGTGCTCGTGTATCAAACGCGAAAGCGTCAAGGACACCCAAGCAATTTCAATTGCAAAAGAGGACAAGGAAAAAGCTGCCTACATAAACTAGACGCCTCGGTCGTGGCTACTGAGGTCACAGCTACTAAAGGCCAAGCCAACTTATTCAAGCGGCTAAAGCCTCAGTGCAGGAGTTTTCATTTCATCTAAAGGAAGGCTGATAAATATGTGAGTACACATGATTTTGAATCACACAAACTACTGTCTTCAATACGTTTGAATATATGTGCTTAGCTTTGTTTTTCAAAGCCTCGAGGCACAAGTACAGGTAGCCCATTCGCTATCAGAAGCAAGCAGCGAGTCTCACAACCGTGATCCTAGCGAAAATCTCAACCCAAGATTAAGCCACTGGGTTACTTAATCACGATCACTTATCCACCAACTACAACAGAAACATCCCATAACAAACTTGCTTGGAACTCACTTACGAATTGGCGGAGAGCATAAAACCCTTAATACTGATCTTTCTTTGCTGTCATGAGACTTATTTGCAGGTTTCTCTTCAATAAAAATCAGCGATGACTCGATTTGGCGCATGGAGAACAGGAATTTCGCTATATACAAGCACGATCGCAAGGACTTGGCATTTTGATTGTTCAAGCAATTGCCCTCCTCGCTTGTTCTCTTATGATCGCGATCGGAGATTCGCGGAGAACAGTGCCTCCTATAAGCGCTAACAAGCAGACACCATCCTTATCGAAGACTCGTCATCCCCGAGCACTAAAGTAAGCAGCGACAGCAATCATATTCACATCACGAATAACCATCCTTCCTTGCGAAATTAACAATCGGAGGTAAAGAAGTTTGTTTATTTCGTCCCTGCATAGGTATGTGTACATATACTGTCATGATATATATACAATTTAACCCATTGATTGTGAGGACAGTGACGATCGTCATAACTATGGACGACTGTAAAAGATACTAACAGCAGCTTGCCATGCTCGATCTGTTTGTACTTGGTCGAAATCTTGGACTTGTATGAGAGTATATATATTGCTATCATTGCTATAAATTAATTGCATACATGTGTTTATGCCAAATTGTTGTCTATATGCCAAGCAAAAGAGACTGCAGTTTTGAAAGGAAAAAATGGGAAACTACACATCGATTAAGTTTCTCGCAAGATGCAATCGTGTTTGACAAATCACTCGCGATCTCGGTGAGGCGAAGGCCACCAGCAACGTCGCTGTTCAAGCAACAGCGAGTTTGCAGGCTCAAAGGTGCTTCAGGCAACAGCAAGTCAAGATCGCAAGGTTGGGATCTGAACAAACGCTACAGAAGCTCGATCGACAGTTGACGAGAGCTCTTAGAGGAATGAACTCTTAAAAGATGAAAGGCGTTTCAATCTCACCCGAATTGCGGAATTGACGAATATTCAGCTTTCGATATTCAAGTCCGAAAATCAAGGGGATGAGTCGTTCGCGAGCAGCAGTCGAGGCGAACTTGAGAATCAATACCGGTCTATCCCCTGGCTTGCGAATGTCAAGTATCAAAGAGAGAGGGTACGCATAGAGGCAATCCAGGAGTGTTCGCGAAGCGAACAGCAAAGGTTCAATATTAGGAGACGTGGGTATAAGACAAAGAGACATTCCTGGTCTAGTGTTTAAGCATACGGACAAGTTGCCAAAAGGTCCAGGTACCAGGTTCAAATATCCGGATGGGAACCCTCTTTTAATTCTTATTTTTATATTTATATATGAAAATATACTACGGCTATATTTTGTTGATCGCGAGTAAGAGCCAAGCAGCCGTTCTAGCTCAGTGGTAGCACACGCGGACAAGTCCCCGGAGATCTTAGGTCCGATCCTCAGACAAGCAGTGACATCGGCTATCCACAAGAGTTGCGAGAGAGATCTACTGCTTAAACCCCTATTTATTTTAGGGGTTTACGTCTCGCAGACACACGTCAAGAGGTATTCCGTTAAATTCCATCTCATGATTTCACGCGCCTCAGATTATGACAATGAAAGATGGGCTCTCGGAATCGACGCTTCAACCTTAAAATCACGTACTCAAGTAGTCGGATTCGACATTTGACATTTCAAACGCTAAATTGAGTAGTCGGGATCGACACTCTATATTTATACTACGACGGTTGGAATCGATCTCGTATGATGCAAGCCTATACGGAGAATAAATTTAGCAATCGCGTGTCTTTCGAACACGGATGTGCACGTAAGCCTCCAAGGAGAATAAATTTAGCTATCGCGTGTGTTTTAAACACGCATATGCATGCACGTAAGCCTCCAAGGAGAATAAATTTAGCTATCGCGTGTGTTTTAAACACGGATATGCATGCACATAAGCCTCCAAGGAGAATAAATTTAGCAATCGCGTGTCTTTCGAACACGGATGTGCAAACAAGCCTCTACGGAGAATAAAAGCACATTTTTGAGCAGTCGAAATTGACCCTCGAAAGACTTGAGAAGTCAGAATCGACACTTAAGACACCATTCATGATGAAACCATGCGGAAATAACAAAAAATTGGACGCGGATATGTCAAGAACGGTCTTCAAAGAGAACTGGGATATAAGGAGGACGCGGATATAAAATGATGACACATGTCCATCATGCCCACCACCCACGACAAGCACACGTGTTAGCTCAACGACGACACGTGTCAAAGAAAGGGACCCTGGCCGAGCCATATAAATAGGGAAGTGAACAGGAGAGAAAGGAGGAGGTCGAAAAGGACGACAAAAAAGAGAAAAGAAGAAAAAGAGGAACAAATTAGAGGATAACCGCGGAATCTACGAAGTAACCGCGTAAAATTGAGAAGTATAGAGAGAAAGAAAGGGGAGAAGCCTACATATCCGCGACGAACCATACGTCTCAGGTTAATCTCCGCGGACAGGTATGAACCCTTACGATATAAAATAAACGGATGAACTCCCATGAAAACATGCGGGATTATGGTTAAATTTATGAATGCGAGTGAAGCGCGGCCCAGGTTGAGTAGCGAATGAATTGATTCACGTGTCAAGTAAGCCCGTGTAATATAAAAATATTTACTCGTGTCTAAACCCCTAGGGGCCCATCGAAAGTGGGTCCCTTGTACAATTTTCTTGGGGTGGCTTCATCACTGGCGCCGTCTGTGGGAACCCACTCACCCTGAGGGGTTCAATTTTAGGTTTTTATTAAATAATCTACATATGTTTTAGGTCTAAAACATCGCCTATTCACGGTCCCGACTAGACAGCCTTCTAATCTACAAGAGACGCGTAGGCCTCTAGAAAAACCCCCGTGAAGGAGGGGAGTAGGAAAATGATTATCTAAAAGCATAAGATAACAAACTTCCTGCCAAACACTTTTACTAACAAAACTGTAAGTGGCTCGTGTCGGACAGGAAACATGTATAACAACGAAGACTCGGATGAAATGAGCCAAAGCACGATGCCAGAGCAAGAGGCCACTAGTATGTACAATCCATCTGTACTACAATCAGGGGAACAACAAAGCATGTGGGCATCTCCATACGTACCCCCTTATTTCCCGACATACGTGCCCGAATACATACCGCCTGTGTACGTGCCACATGCGGCGCAGCAAGAGCCGCATTATTACTTCCCACATGTTCCCGAGCCTCAGCCCTATTATCAGCCGATCCCCGCGCCGCAATATTATTATCAACCAGCATCAGGGCCTGAACACCAGCACCGGCCAGTAAACGAGCCGCGGCATTACCATGATTATGAGAACATATACCAAAGCCAGCCCAGAGCTCACGACCAGCAATATGACATGTATGGACATCCAGACGCGGCAGAAACAATCAATCCGAATCAGTATGGGAACCCTGCACCCGGAGCGTCAGGACATGGATTCGATCCCCTGCATCAGGGCGCGCAAGGGGTTAATATGCGACCCAGCAAACATCGACGAGGAGAGCATTCAACTGACGTATCGACTTCCACCAAGTCTGGCTCAACGCAAATGAAAGTTGACGTCCCTGACGCTCTGCCCTCTGTTTTCACTCAAGATATTTGCCGAGCACCGGTCCCCAAGCGATGGAGGGATGTGAATCTCATGAAATACGATGGGACCACAGATCCAGAAGATCATATGTGTCATTTAATGACTGCAATGGGGATCAACGAATACAATGATGCTATGCTATGTCGGACTTTCCCATCAACCCTCACCAAGATCGCCTTAACCTGGTTCACCAACTTACCAAAGGGTTCAGTTAGCAGTTTCTCTGATTTGAACCGGATTTTCCAATCTCACTTTGGAAGCGCACGGTCAAGAAAGAAAACCATGCTAGACTTGAACTCAATCAAGCAAGGAGGGGATGAAACCCTGGGTCACTTCTTCGCCCGATTCACCAGTGTAGTCCAAATCCCGAATTTCAATCATGAATCCGCGACTATCATCCTCATGGGCAATCTGGCGGAGGGTGATTTCAAGACTTACTTATTCAGGAAGAAACCCAGAAGCTATGATCAGTTAAGGGATCTGGTGTCTCGACAGATAGATGCAGAAGAAGCGGCCACGTCAAGTTCAAGAGCAAATGGTGGGCATCAAGGCTTTTTCAGCAAGCTGGCGGGAAAGTTCAGGAAGGATAAAGGGGCAGCGAAATCCCCCAAACAACCATCGGTGGGACACCACCGGCAAAATGACGAAGTCCACCTCAATTCAGATAGGAGGGAGGAGCATCGTCATCAAAGAAATGATCGAAGAGAAGGAGATGACCGCAATAGAAGCCATCAACCGCGGAGAGATGATTACCATGATCGGGAAAACCATCCTCGAGAACACCACCAGAATAGAAGGGACGATCGGCACCTGGTAGAGCATCACATGCAAGGCGAGGAATATCCTCGTCATCAAAACAGGGATCCTGACCGATACAGGGAACGTGAGGAGGCACCACAGCCATATCGAGGGAGGGGCCGAGGGCGTCGATGGCGGAGAGGACGCCATAACGGTCCCCCACCCCCTCAAGGGTCAGTGAATCAGGCTCCCCGCGAGCAGGAAGGAAGGTTGAGGTCCGCGGTTGAGCGTATTCCAGAGCCCGAAGGATACATCGACACTCTAGCTGGAGGACCCTCTCTTTCAGGAGCTAGTAACCAGGAGAGGAGGAATTATGAGCGAGAAGGAAAGCAACCACCCTCCGCGGCGAGCAGAAGAATTGCCCACACGCCGCACGCAGAAATGGTATTCACGGTGAGAGACGCGGAAGATGTAAGGATGCCTCATTCCGACCCGCTGGTCATACATTCTCAAATAGCAACCAAGACTGTCAAAAGGGTGTTCATTGACACAGGATCATCGGTTGATATACTCGCATGGGGAGCCTTTTTGCAGCTCGGAGTCTCGGCAACGGCACTCAAGCCATACTCAGGGACATTAGTTGCTTTCTCCGGAGATGAAATACCAGTCGCAGGGACCATAGAGCTGACGGTAGTGCTCGGATCCGCTCCAAGACGAAGGATGGAAAACATAGTTTTCACCGTCGTGCGGGTCCCAACAGTATACAACGCCCTGCTAGGAAGAGTCTCACTCTACAAGTTTCAGATGGTGGTCTCTATCTACCACTTCTTGGCCAAGTTCCCAGTGATAGGAGGAGAAGTAGGTGAAGTCCGCGGACAACAACCAGAGAGCCGGAGCTGTTACTTAACCTCCCTCAGAAAGAAAAGAGAAGTAATGCAGATTGAAGAATACGCCGCGAGCACAACTGAAAAGAAGGCAGAAAACTCGTAGAAGGAGCTTGTAGAAGAAACCGATCAAGAGAGTACCGGTACTGAAGCAGAATTGGAGGTAAGACCCGCGGCAAGGGAAATTCCAACCGCTGACGAGAGGCAAGTCCACTCCCCATTCTCCAACCCGGAAGAAAGAATATATATGGGGCAAGCATTAGAGCCCGAAGAGAAACAGCGAGTCCTCGACATAATAGCAAGGTCGAGAGACATTTTCGCCTGGTCACCGAAAGATCTACTGGGGGTCCCTCCGTCCATCGCCTTGCACACCCTCAGGATAAAACATGATGCTAGGCCAATTGCTCAGAAAAAGAGGAAGATGGCGCCTGAAAAAGCTCTTGCGGCAAAAGAAGAAACAGAAAAGTTACTGGATGCCGGTTTCATTGAGGAAGTAGAAGACTCCGAATGGCTGTCCAATGTGGTTCTGGTCAGAAAGTCGAATGGGAAGTGGCGTATGTGTGTTGATTTTTCGGATCTCAACAAATCGTGTCCCAAGGATAGTTACCCACTTCCCTCAATTGATGAGTTGGTTGATGAAACTTCCGGGAATGCTGTCCTCAGTTTCCTGGACGCATATTCAGGGTATAACCAGATCCGTATGGATCCCCTCGATAAGAAAGCCACAACCTTTATTACTAATCAGGGGATTTTCTGCTATAAGGTTATGCCGTTCGGGTTAAGGAATGCAGGGGCCACATTCCAGAGAACTGTTGACAAGATCTTTCGAACCCAGACTGGGAGAAACGTATCAATCTATGTAGATGATATCGTGGTAAAAAGCTTGAAAGCAGAAGATCACGCCGCTGATCTGCAGGAGACCTTCGACTCTCTGAGACGCGGAGGATTAAACTTAAACGCGGAAAAGTGTGTTTTCGGCGTTGATTGTGGAAAATTTTTGGGATTCTTGGTTAGCCAGCGAGGGATAGATGTAAACCCTGAAAAGATTGCAGCGATTCAAGGGATGCGACCGTCCAGAACGATCAAAGAAGTCCAAGCTCTCAACGGTGCTGTCAACTATCTCAGCCGATTCTGCTCTTGTCTCGCGGATAAATCTCTGCCCTTCTTCGCTCTGCTAAAGAAGAAAGGACCGATCCAGTGGACACAAGACTTGCAACAAGCCTTCGAAGGGTTGAAAGATTATCTGACGAAGCTGCCAACCTTACACCGACCCGAAAGGCTTGAGGACCTATACCTCTACTTGGCTGTCAGAAGTGCGACCATCAGTGCAGTACTCACCCGCGAAGAGAAATATCCAATTTATTACATAAGCAGAGTCTTGCAAGATGCTGAAACGAGATATGAACCGATCGAGAAAATGATTCTATGTTTAGTATTCGCGGCAAGGAGACTACGACCTTACTTCCAAGACCACTCAGTCCAGGTCTTAACCAACCTTCCTTTAAGGCAAATCCTGCACTCCCCATGCCTCTCAGGACGGATGACGAAATGGGCAGTAGAATTGTCGGAATTTGACATTGACTACAAACCACGGAAGGCAGTGCTAGCACAAACCCTGACAGATTTCATCTGTGAAACAAGTTTTGAAGAACGAGCACCGTTTGAAGAAGGGAGTTGGGTTTTGAGAGTTGATGGAGCAGTCAATCAAGCAGGTTGTGGAGCTGGAATAGCTTTAGTATCCCCTGAGGGACAGGTAGCAAACTACGCTTATAAGCTTGCCTTCCAAGCAACGAACAACGAGGCTGAGTATGAAGCTCTCATAGCAGGTTTAGAAATAACGCTGTCAAGAGGAGCTAGGAGCGTGATTACCTATACAGATTCTGAGGTCTTGGCAAGACAGATAGAAGGAGAATATGAGGCCAACACGGGTTTGGCGCGGCAATGCCATCCGAGGTCGGTGCAGAATTCATATTCGAGAAAAGAGAAGGTCGTGGGCTTGTGAAAGAAGTTTTTTTCATTGAAACAAATGGAGAAAACGACTGGAGAACACCCGTGGCGGAATACCTGGAAAAAGGAATTCTTCCCGCGGAAAAGCATGAGGCTAAACAAGTCAAGATGAGATCAGCAAGATTCACTGTCCGCGATGGACGGCTTTACAAAAAAGGTTTTGCACAACCAGACCTAACATGTGTTGCTACAGAGGAAGGAATGATGATTATACAAGAACTACACTCTGGTGTATGTGCGCACCACCAAGGTTGGAGAGCACTAGCAGTTAAGATCATGAGGACGGGATACTATTGGCCGACGATGAAGCAAGATGCTCAGGAATTCATCAAGAAGTGTGACGCGTGCCAAAAATATGGAAATGCTATCCATCAGCCCGCGGAAACTATGAAAGAAATCCATGGTGCCTGCCCTTTCTCCCTATGGGGGATGGACATTTTAGGACCATTTCCAACCGCGCCTGGCCAGCTGAAATACGTGATCGTGATTGTGGACTACTTCACCAAGTGGGTGGAGGCAGAAGCTATGGGACTCATAACGGCTGAAAAGGTGAAAAAATTCTTGTGGAAGAATCTGATCTGCCGCTTCGGAGTTCCGGAATCGATCATCACTGATCACGGTCCCCAGTTCGACTGCGAAACCATCCGAAGTTTCTGTAAAGATCTCAATATTAATCTCAAATTCTCATCTGTAGCGCACCCTCAGACGAACGGACAAGCAGAGGTCACCAATCGGCAAATCCTGGAGGGCATACGGAAGAAATTGGGAGACACGGCCAAAGGGAGATGGGCAGAACTCCTTCCTTTAGTGCTGTGGTCTCACAGAACATCCACGAAGACGCCGACAGGAGAGACGCCCTTTTCTCTGGTTTATGGTGTCGATGCGGTCATACCAGTTGAGCGGATGATTCCGTCAGCCCGTGTTTCCGGATTCAAACCACAGACCAACGAAGAAGCGCTTGAAGTGGAAATGCATCTGAGGGAAGAACGAAGAATGATGGCCGCCTTGAAAGCAGAAGAATACAAAAGACGGGCTGCAAGGTACCACAACCAGAAGGTTCGCCCGCGACAATTCCAGAGGGGAGATCTAGTTCTACGACTAGTGCAGACAGGAGGAAAGCTGGATGCCAATTAGGAAGGCCCATACGTGGTAGCCGACATCATTCAAGCTGGCGCCTACAAGTTGAAGAATGAAAAAGGAGAAATCCTGAACAAGACCTGGAACGCCAATTGTCTGAAAAAGTACTTTATGTAAATCTTGGAACACTGTCCTTTGGTTTAATAATCGCCCCCGCAGGTAGTTGGATGAGCGGTTAGCGGGCGTTTTCTATGAATTACTAAGAATGACCAATAACTTAAAATGACGCTGGAGCTCACTCCGCGTCACTCCCTTGATCGAGACTCTTGATCTCTCAAGGTCAAGCTAACGAACGAGAAGATTGATGACGCTGGAGCTCACTCCGCGTCACTCCCTTGATCGAGACTCTTGATCTCTCAAGGTCGAGCTAACAAACGAGAAGATTGATGACACTGGAGCTCACTCCGCGTCACTCCCTTGATCGAGACTCTTGATCTCTCAAGGTCGAGCTAACGAACGAGAAGATTGATGACGCTGGAGCTCATTCCACATCACTCCCTTGATCGAGACTCTTGATCTCTCAAGGTCGAGCTAACGAACGAGAAGGTTGACGACGCTGGAGCTCACTCCGCGTCACTCCCTTGATCGAGACTCTTGATCTCTCAAGGTCGAGCTAACAAACGAGAAGATTGATGACGCTGGAGCTCATTCCGCGTCACTCCCTTGATCGAGACTCTTGATCTCTCAAGGTCGAGCTAACAAACGAGAAGATTGACGACGCTGGAGCTCATTCCGCGTCACTCCCTTGATCGAGACTCTTGATCTCTCAAGGTCGAGCTAACGAACGAGAAGGTTGACGACGCTGAAGCTCACTCTGCGTCACTCCCTTGATCGAGACTCTTAATCTCTCAAGGTCGAGCTAACGAACGAGAAGATTGATGACGCTGGAGCTCACTGCGCGTCACCCCCTTGATCGAGACTCTTGATCTCTCAAGGTCGAGCCAACGAGCGTAAAAACCGATAATGCTGGAGCTCATTTCGCGTCACTCTCTCTATTGGGACCCGTGATTACTCAAGGGAGAATCAATAAGTGTAAAAACAACAAACGTCGGAGATTTCTCCGTGTCGCTCCTCCGACAGGAGTGTATCGTTCGTTCCCGCTGTCTCGGGCGGTTTCATGTTTTAAACAAACCTTGGTACTTTGTTTATGTTTCTCTTTGGGATTGCGTACGTTGGGTTTATTTTGGTTGAAAACTGGTGATGGGAAACTTAATCCGCGGTTGTTTTTTGGAAATGGGTTTTGCCCCGGGTCCCGCGGATGGCCCATGTTTGGGGAACCCAGTTTGCGGTTCTTTGTTGATAGTAATTTTTCAGCATCTTTTTGGTGTCAGAAAAAAGATTTTGGAAACCTCGACACTTGGTCGTCTTAATATTTTTCGTTCAACGTTCTTATTTATTACAGGCTTCCTTTTGCTTGATAATCTAAACACATAGCATGGAGCACTCCTTCCTCAGGGGGAAATGCCACTACTCTCATCTTCTGAAGTGTTTTCCCCTGAAGGCACGTAGGTGGCCTTGAAGCGCGCGTCGCCCAGATACTTGAATACGACGCCCCCTCCCACGCGAACATTCCTGGACCGGGTGAATGCTCTCCATCCTTGCGTGAGCCAGAGCACCCCTGCTTCGTCCCTTTCTACTAAGATGCGCGTGCCCCTCCTTCCCAGTCCATTGGTTAGGATGATTTTTTCGACACCGAAAAGGTCATATTCCTCTTCGAAGCACTCCGGCAGGGGCTGTTGTTTGTTTGGATGAAATGATTAATCGTAAGTAGAAAACGAGAACGTTTAGTAGGGGAGTTTTTAGAGGGGCGTTACCGTTCTTTGTAAAAAAGAAGCATTCTGGATCAATCGAATGAAATCCCTTGAGCGGCCTCCACCTGATGCCATGTTTTCTCCGGAACTGTTTTGGTTTATATATTTCCTGATGAAGAGTGTGCCTTGAGGGGTTGTCTGGTCCCCGGTTTTATAGAAAAATTGTGAGCTACTGTTCCCTCGCTTGTTCGATTTTTTATTTATTGTTCATAAAACTTGAGTATCTTCTCCGAAACGTCTCTTCCCAAGTTTCTCGGGAAGGAAAATCGGTCAGTGAAGGAAAAACAGCTTTATTGATTTCCTTTCTCGGGAAGGAAAATCGGCCAGTGAAGGAAAAACAGCTTTATTCGTTCTCGGGTACATCGGTACTTGCGGGCTCACTTTTTAGGTTTTGACGCCTTGGTGCTTTCAGGAGCCCTTGTGGGCTTCTGATGGGCTTCTGGCCTTGGGCGAACCCACGTTTGTTGGGCCTAACTTCTTTTGGCGGTCGTGTGTCAGATCTGGAGTGTATAAAACGAGAAGATTGACGACGCTGGAGCTCATTCCGCGTCACTCCCTTGATCGAGACTCTTGATCTCTCAAGGTCGAGCTAACGAACGAGAAGATTGGTGACGCTGGAGCTCATTCCGCGTCACTCCCTTGATCGAGACTCTTGATCTCTCAAGGTCGAGCTAACGAGTGTAAAAACCGATAATGCTGGAGCTCATTCCGCGTCACTCTCTCTATTGGGACCCGTGATTACTCAAGGGAGAGTCAATAAGTGTAAAAACAACAAACGTCGGAGATTTCCCCGCGTCGCTCCTCCGACCGGGATGCGCGATTCCTCAAAAATCAAAATAATTGAAAACAAAGTTCAATGCCATAATCATAAGTCTAAAAACTCCGAGGAGTACAACCACAAACAAACGTCACAAGAAAAACGAACATTCCCCTTGGTCTCACAACACACATGAATAAGGAGAACGCAGACACGCGATACAACAATTGCATAAGAGATTTCACGCATCCGGAAGGATGACCGGCCTCGGAGGCGACATGACCCAACCATTCTCCACACAAATGGATCCCTCGTCAAGCACACGAACATCGAAGTGAACACCACCACGATGGCGAAGTACCATGACAGTTCCCATTCCTAGCCCTTGAGACGCAAGAAAATCACTCCAACCATCGACAAGCCAAAAAATCCCATAGTCCTTTTTGACTATTTGGATCGGAAAATCCACAGTTGAGCCCAGGGATAAAAAGACTTGGGTTGGGTCGGTAACACCTGTCTCATCTTCAAAAAGAGCAGGCAGCGACTGGGAAAGAACAAGACAAATAAGATGTAAAGAAAGAAGTAAATCTTCTCAGAAAAAAAAGAAGAAGAAGAAGAAGACAACTCACTCGTTCCAGCAGCTGATCTTCAAAATCCAAGGCTAAGTAAAAAGCCCAGGGGTTCGCATTTGATGCCTCCATTTAAAAATCAAAAAACACTAGGGGAGAAAACACCCTTGTGCCTCACTTATATAACCTCGCAAAGAAAAGGAGATGGAATATATTCTCGAAAGAATCTTTCAGAATCCTCAAAAGAAGAACACAACCACCACAGGACATAGGCTTACTAAAGTCATGAATCGAAAAGACAAGTCTGAATCACACGAAGACCAAGAAGAATCTTGGGCATAACCATTTTTTATTCATGACAAAAGAAAAATACGTGCCAACGGAAATAACCTCCTCGGCTTACAAAAGGGTATGAGAAAAACCAATCACGGATAGAAACCGTTAGTTAAAACATTAGCGGGCTCGAAAGGAGAATAGCCAACGATCTCGTCCCCGTCCTCCAAACCCATGATTTGGACTTCAAAACGAGCATTCCCCTTGTGGATAAAAACCATAGAGGATCCGACCACAAGCCCATGAGATTCAATAAAATCTCTCCATCCGTGACAAAGCCAATACATCCCGTAATCACCCTTGTAAACGCGAACCGGAAAATCGCGTAAGAGGTGGGATGAAAGGAAAACTTGCTCAGGAATATCACCCGCGAATTCACCCTCAAAACGCATAGGCAAGAGCTGAAAATAAAAGAGAACAAAAGATCAAATGCAAAGAATAAATGATATCAAAACTCATGTTCCCAAAGAAGACTTACCAAGCGGAATGTTTGATCAAGACGGTCAATAGACTGAAAGAAGGCCCACCTATCCGATCTAGGAGCGGCCATGAACACAAGTGGAGAACAAAGAAGGCAATTATGAGGTAGTGAAAAAGGAAAAAAAGTAAAGATACCCCCTATAAAAGCCTAAAAGAGCAGCATGCATGACTACCATCTGGCATAAGATTCCTCTAAAAATTGAAAAAATGCGAGCTCGCCAACCAA
This sequence comes from Persicaria maculosa, assembly GCA_963922045.1. Classification (NCBI taxonomy): domain Eukaryota; kingdom Viridiplantae; phylum Streptophyta; class Magnoliopsida; order Caryophyllales; family Polygonaceae; genus Persicaria; species Persicaria maculosa. The sequence continues at coordinate 2,474,726 of OY998268.1, forward strand.
GGCGGCAGTATAGTCACGAGAGCTGCAGAAGTAACTTCAGTGAAATGACTCAACCTCCAGGAACAACAGACAAAACAAAGGTCAGGCGAAGCTCAGGCCTAAATCAAACACGCGGCCTAAGGAACACCACGTAGAGGAACCCCAGGATGACGAGCTGAAACACGCGGCGCGTTTGATCGAATATAAGAACCCCGTGAAATCCTGTAGGGATTGTCATGCATAAAATAAAGAAATGGAATTCGAAAATCCACCAAAAGCCTTTTACAGAGTTATCGTTACAGAAGAACAACTTCAATCTCTACGCCTCCCACTAATGTACGTCCTCCTAGAGGAGGATGCGCATCGCCTGGTGCATATGTGGTCTCGATCCAACCGCGAGCATGAAGTCAAAATCGAAGTGGACGCAGATGGGATTTATTGGTTCACAGACGGATGGCCCGAATTCGTAGAAGCTAACAGGATAAGCATTGGGGTTGCTCTGATCTTCGTATACCAGGGAGATTCGATCTTCGAGGTCTACGTCACAAACCCCGACTGTGATTACAACGGAATAGAGGGACGCGGATGAGGAACCACTACAAGGGCGACCAGCATTGTAATCCCAATGCCTTTAAAAACGTCTATGTGTAAAAGAACGGAGTAACGTTCGAACTAAATAAGGTCTAGAAGTCATATAACGCTATCTGTTTCGAAATAAAAAGAGTGGGTCTCCATGTTTCAGAACTTCAAAAGCAAAACGTTCCCTTTATTCACGAAATAAACTCATACAGCGAATGGATTCTCCCAATTTATAAACGGCTCAACATGAGTCGCTGGAAGAAACAACTGGAACATAGTCCTCAATTTCAGCACATTCTAAATCACGTCGCGGGCAAACTTTAAAACAAGCACGACCCATGTAGAAGAAAGTCATCGATGACCCAACAACAAAGCCGTGATGAGTAACAAATCTATCCCAGCCACGACGGAGGTATAAGCGACCATCCGATCCCCTTTCCACTTCAACCCGAAGATTCTTAATGGCATGAGAAGTCAAGAAAATCTTCCGCGGAGGAGGAGATCTGAACTCCTCCTCAAATTGATTAGGGAGAGGCTGTCAAGGAGAAACATAAGTCAGATAATTGAAGTTGAAGAAAAAGGAGTAGAAAGAAACATTTTAAAAACCGATACTATCAAATAAATCTTACAAGTGAAGAAAGATGATCGACGCATCCCAAAGTGCTGAAAAACGCCCAAGGGTTAGAAATCCCAGGCGCCATGAATCCTCATCAGAGGGAGGAACCACAATTATAAAGAACTAAAGACACAAGTCAAGAGTATTCAAGCATGGCAGACAAGTGGCGAGAAACTTTCATCAACCACAACACAAGTGGCCAAGCCAATCAGATGATAATTGCTACAAAAGAGTAATTATATACAAGAACATAATCTCGCGAGCGAGTTAGTAAGAACCATTGTTTGAACATAAAAAAACACAAGATTGTTCAGTCACCACAGGAGTTAATTACAGAATTGGCCAGCGTCAGCAAAATCTGATAAAAACAAGAAAATTACACCCCTAAGCCTCAGGGATCAGCGACGACGTCGACCTCTTCACCATCGGAGTCCTCCTCGTCCGAGAGTTCCTCTCCCGCCATCTCTTCCGGGGTCAATCCCCAATCCGCGACCGATAGGCTCGCCTCAAACTTCTCCAAAGGAACGCCGGGGTTAGCCCGCAAACGGACGACGCTTTGGTTAATGCCAGCAGACATCCCTTTTCGGAAGTAACTGAAGCACTTGTCCTTTAAGAGCTCAACGCCCTCAGGAGATCGAAGGCATGGTTTTGCTATTGAGGAGAGGAAGGAAGTGCCTGTGTCGGTTTTGAACCACTCAGAAGTCAAGAACTTAAGACCTTCAGGGGATCCCAGCCACCGGAGCGCGACCTCCTGAGGAGCCTGGGACTGAAGCTTCTCCAACTCCTGCTTCATCAGGGCGCGATCTTCTTCAACGATGGAATGCTCCACTTGAAGATCTCTGAGACGTGCCTCGGATGTCTCCAGCTCCTTCTTCATTTGTTCCGCGGATCGATGAAACTCTTCTCCTTGACGGCGTAAGACATCCGAATTTGAAAGTTCCGCGTCAAGTTTGGAGGACAAAGCGGAATTCTGCTCCTTCAAAGTAGAAATCTCCTCATTGGCAGCCTGCAACTTCTCATGAAGTTCCACGGCCCGCTTTTTGAATTTCTCTACTGAGAAAGGGTAGCCAACAGTGTTGCCTAGCGTCCTCAACTTGTGATTCAACGCTTTCACCTCAGCGGCCTTTTTAGAGAGCTCCGCCTCGAAAGACACCAGCCGCCTCTCTGAGTCGATTTGGAAACTCCTAACCTAAAAGAAACCAAGAAAGAAGTGAAAATAAGGGGACAAGGACCGAACAAAAACTTAACTAAATATAAAAAGGTCCCCACCGCGAACTTACCCACTCAGCCACACGCTCAAATTGTAGAGAAAAGTCATCCAATTCCAAGCGCCGCACCCATGATCGTTCGTTCCGCGCAAATTTTTCTGAACCACGGAGACGAACTAGATCATCGACCCCGAAGCTGGGGATGCGAAAGGCGGGCAAAGCATCGTCCCCTTGAAGAAAAAGCGCCTCCTCTTCCCCGCTACTAGAGGCACGAGATGAACCCACGGTCTTCCTTTTCTTCTGAGGACGAGAAGTGTCCACGCCCAAAGGACCGGGACGTTTCTCGCGGACATCTGAAGCCGCAACCTCGGTTTCCACCGCAGGTTCGTTGGCCCTATCCGCGTCCTCAACCGCTACTCCTTGAGGCACAGCAGGCGGGCGAGGGGCACGCTTGGCAGACTTCTTCTTCCTCACCTTTCCGCTTTCTTGAACAGAATGGCGATCGACTAGGGAATTCAAATCCATCAGGTCTGCCAAAAAAGAAGCAAAAGACAAGGCGTGAATAACTGTTCGCGAAACACACGAGTCCTCTTAAAAAAGGAAGAAAACATAAGAGCATGTGAATGGTATACACGAAACGCTAAGATAATCACAAAAGTAAAAATGAAAAAAGACTAAGGCAGACACCTAATCGCGGATGAGGCAGACTCAGCCCCGCCATCTCAAGACGAAGAGTCGAAACCATCGATCACCACGGTAACTTTGGCTCATGAACGAAGGAATCCTTAAACTTATCTAAATGGGCAACCCATGGCTTCTTGACCGCACTAAACCACCCAGGAACAGTCTTAAATTCAAGGCAAACGCCAGCTTTGTCGCGAACCAAAAACCACTTGTGTTTCCAGTTTGGCTTGCTGGAAAGCCTCTCGATATAACTACAGCTGGAGTTGCACTGGTAGAACCGAGGATCTTGAGGCCCTCTCTTCAAGGAAAAGATGCTGAGCATTAATTCTTTCGTTGGAAGCACACCGATATCCTTGCAGCGCATCACAAAGCTGGCGAAAAACATCCAACAGTTTGGTACAACTTGCGCGGGGCTCAAATTGTACTCGGACAAGAAGGCTATGAACAGAGAATGAAGAGGCAAGCGAAATCCTTGGGATAAACTTGCCGCGTACACTACCAAGCAGTCCTCATAAGCATCTAAACACCCTCCACCCTCCGAGGGAAGACACAACTCCACGCCTGCTGGCCATGGAAATATCCGGGCCAAAGCTTCAACACTCGAAAGATCAAGCAACGTCGTACATCCTCGCACCTCTTGAATAGGAGAACGACGCGGACGAACCCTCTCGGAAATAACAGGAGGGCAGGGTTGAGGGTCGCGAAGGGAGAACTCTCCCCGAAAGGAACAAGAACCCAAATCGTCAAAAGAATAAGATGGGAGGTCGAGGTCGCTGAGAACATCCTTCGAACGAACTCTTGCACACTTCTCAGCAAAGCCTACAGGAGACTCAGCATAAGGAACCCAAGACAATTCAGATTCCCGACCGCTGGTGGATGGACGTGGGCTGAGAGAAACACCTGCGACGGTTGGAGCTTGAGTCTCCACATCCATTGGATGGACGTCATCCCCCTTCGAAGAAGAAGAAGTTAAAAAAGGAGAGGAATAATAATCAGGATCAGAGCGGTTCCGTCGTCGCCTCACCTTAATTGGATCACCAAAGGGACCCACGCGGTCTGGAGAGGAAATACTGGAAGAAGACGAGTCGGAGGAACTTCCTAAATCGGAGGATGAACTCCCGCTAGACGAAGACGAAGAGTCCAAGACAACCGCGGGAATACCCCCTCCTGGATTCAAAGGAAGATCCTCTCTCCATCCTTCCTCCCTCTCGAACTCGTCCAATGCGTCCGGGTTCCCCTCAAAGTTAGCCATCCTTCGAGGAATTAAAAGCTGATCTGAAAAGGAACCCGTACGCGGACCAAAAGATCAAAAAACCCCCAAAGAAACAGAACCGAAAAAAGGGAAATGATCCAAACAGATTTGAGCGAAGGAAAAAGGAAAAGAAAGAACTACGCTAAAGTTCTTTAACAAAAATGATAATGGTTAACAGCAGCATACAAGAACAAATCAAGAACCCAAGAGTAAAAATCGAAGTTACCTCGGAAAATGAAGAACGAACGAAGAACAACCGGGAAATTCAACCGGGAAACGAAGAACAACCGAAAAACTCAACGGAGGGATGAAGAACAGCCGGAAAACTCGATCGGGAAGCGAAAAAACCAACGCGGAACTCCAAAAGATGAAGAAACTAAGCAAACACCACAAGCAGACAAAAGATGAGAAGTGAAAAAGTAAAAACGGAACGGGGTAATTTATAAGAAAATTACCGACTCTTCAGTTCCCCCCAAAAACAATATGGGCCGTAGAAAACCCTTGACGGGCCCAAAGCTACCTCTTAACAGGCCCATTAAGGCTCTTCGAAGACGAAAAATGCAGATTATCCCCTACAAAAAGAAGGAAGGGACATATTTCCGCGGGTAAAGATCGAATCGTCTTAAGCTCTCTTGGAACTCAACCCGACCCGAGGAGCTGTGATGAAACTATGCGGAAATAACAAAGAATTGGACGCGGATATGTCAAGAACGGTCTTCAAAGAGAACTGGGATATAAGGAGGACGCGGATATAAAATGATGACACATGTCCATCATGCCCACCACCCACGACAATCACACGTGTTAGCTCAACGACGACACGTGTCAAAGAAAGGGACCCTGGCCGAGCCATATAAATAGGGGAGTGAACAGGAGAGAAAGGAGGAGGTCGAAAAGGACGACAAAAAAGAGAAAAGAAGAAAAAGAGGAACAAATTAGAGGATAACCGCGGAATCTACGAAGTAACCGCGTAAAATTGAGAAGTATAGAGAGAAACAAAGGGGAGAAGCCTACATATCCGCGACGAACCATACGTCTCAGGTTAATCTCCGCGGACAGGTATGAACCCTTACGATATAAAATAAACGGATGAACTCCCATGAAAACATGCGGGATTATGGTTAAATTTATGAATGCGAGTGAAGCGCGGCCCAGGTTGAGTAGCGAATGAATTGATTCGCGTGTCAGGTAAGCCCGTGTAATATAAAAATATTTACTCGTGTCTAAACCCCCAGGGGCCCATCGAAAGTGGGTCCCTTGTACAATTTTCTTGGGGTGGCTTCATCAATTCACACATGCATACATACATCATACACATATGCATTAGCTCGCATGGCTTGTCGAGCATGCTTGAGCTTAGATTAGATGAGCTCGCGTGGCTCATTCAGCACGCTCGAGCTCGACTCAAAGTAACTCGCGTTGCTCGCCTTAGCACGCTGGAGTTCGAGTCAAGTTAGTTCTCGTGCCTCGTCAGGCACGATAGAACTCGAAATAGCTCGCATGGCTTGTCAAGCCTGCTTGAGCTTAGATTAGATTAGCTCGCGTAGCTCATTCAGCACGCTCGAGCTCGACTCAAAGTAACTCGCGTTGCTCACCTTAGCACGCTGGAGTTCGAGTCAAGTTAGTTCTCGTGCCTCGTCAGGCACGATAGAACTCGAAAAAGCTCGCATGGCTTGTCGAGCCTGCTTGAGCTTAGATTAGATTAGCTCGCGTGTTCAGCACGCTCGAGATCGACTCAAAGTAACTCGCGTTGCTCGCCTTAGCACGCTGGAGTTCGAGTCAAGTTAGTTCTCAGGCCTCGTCAGGCACGATAGAACTCGAAATAGCTCGCATGGCTTGTCAAGCCTGCTTGAGCTTAGATTAGATTAGCTCGCGTGGCTCATTCAGCACGCTCGAGCTCGACTCAAAGTAACTCGCGTTGCTCGCCTTAGCACGTTGGAGTTCGAGTCAAGTTAGTTCTCATGCCTCGTTGGGCACGATAGAACTCGAAATAGCTCGCATGGCTTGTCGAGCCTGCTTGAGCTTAGATTAGATTAGCTCGCGATGCTCATTCAGCACGCTCGAGCTCAACTCAAAGTAACTCCCATTGCTCGCCTTAGAACGCTGGAGTTCGAGTCAAGTTAGTTCTCGTGCCTCGTCAGGCACGATAGAACTCGAAATAGCTCGCATGGCTTGTCGAGCCCACTTGAGCTTAGATTAGATTAGCTCGCGTGGCTCATTCAGCATACTCGAGCTCGACTCAAAGTAACTCGCGTTGCTCGCCTTAGCACGCTGGAGTTCGAGTCAAGTTAGTTCTCATGCCTCGTTGGGCACGATAGAACTCGAAATAGCTCGCATGGCTTGTCGAGCCTGCTTGAGCTCATTCAGCTCGCTCGAGCTCGACTCAAAGTAACACGCGTTGCTCGCCTTAGCACGCTGGAGTTCGAGTCAAGTTAGTTCTCGTGCCTCGTTGGGCACAGTCGAACTCGAAATAGCTCGCGTAGCTCATTCAGCACGCTAAAGCTCAATTCAAAGTAAACTTGCGTGTTTCATTCAGCACGCTAGAGCTCCTAATAAACAACACGATCACGATCATCAGGCAATTTAAGATCACAGTATCATAAACATAAGTCTATTACAATTCCGGATCGCAAATAAGATGTATATTTTTTATGGTATTTTCATATCATTGATGACATAGAATATATATATATATATAAATGTATCATTTTGTTGAACCCCAATCAGTCGAGAGACGATTGAGGTCCGAGGAGTTATGACGATACCATGAATTTAGGGCTAACTATTTAACACGGTAATTCGACCAAAAGGAGATTATACGATCTAAATGGAAAAATAAGTAGGGGTTTCCCGCTATATAAATTAAACCCCGAAACAATATAACAATATTATATGTATATATATGGTGGCAAACAAATATTATATGTTAGATTCTGTATGTCGGCAAAGATATGTATGTACATATGCATACACGTATGAAGCAGCTGAAGGCCACTTTTTCACCTGGCTAAGCAAAGCCACGAGGTGGGCGGCAGTAGCCACAAATATCTGTTCAGAAGACCACTTTCATTGCCTATAAATACAAGGCATAACTCAACATAGGGGGGGTCGGTTCTCGATGTATTGGAATGGGTTTCGACCCTTTCGACTAACCCTTCGGTCTTTCCTGGAGTGGGATTTATACCGAATCGTCTGAACCGAACCATGGAGAGCCGGTAATCGATCGAGAGCGGACCGTACGAAGGCCGGGAATCTTCAACACCGTTTTATCCGTTTCATTAGAACCTTTCCCTATATATATATATATATATATATATATATATATATATATATATACATATATACATACATATATACATATATACATACATATATACATATATACATACATATATACATATATACATACATATATACATATATACATACATATATACATATATACATACATATATACATATATACATACATATATACATATATACATATATACATACATATATACATATATACATACATATATACATATATACATATATACATACATATATACATACATATATACATACATATATATATACATATATACATATATACATATATATACATATACATATACACAGTGGCGGAGCCAGAAAAATTTTGGAGGGGGGCACAGTTATAAATGTGCGATATAGTTGTGGATTAAATTGACATAAAGAATTATATGTAATACGATAATAAATTATGTTATTTTAAGATAAAATGTTATCGGTTTATGATAAAACGCTATCATTTTTTCACGCCTAAAAAAAGAAATATAAATATATAAATGAAATATCCGAAAAAAATTAACTAAATAAGTATAGGAAACGCAATATAATAAACATTAAGTTAAGGTTATGGTTGTTATATGAGCTAAAGCTTGGCTCGAGTTTAGCTCAATAAAAGCTCGGCTCGAGCATCATTTATAAAATGAGTTGATTATGAGCACATTTTTATGCTCAATTCATGATTCAGCTCAGATCGATTGAAACTCAAATAGCACGAATTTTGTGAAATTTTTTTAAGTTACTATATCATGATCAAGTAAAGTTGCATAATACTTGGAAAAAAAACTCAGCTCAAACTCGTTCACTTACTAAACAAGTCGAGTATGAGCTGAAGTTCAAATATAGGTTCGACTCGAGCTTGACTTGTTTCTAAATGAGCTAAATATAATCAAACAATACTAGACTTGTTTGGCTTGAATAATAACAACCTAGGTAATATATAACTTGTTGCACTCATAACATATAGCAATGTATAACTAGATATAAATTTTTAAACTTGTATAACTTCTTATCTAATTGTCGAAATGATTATTATAACCTCTCATTTCGAAGCTCTTGAGATGAATTATAGTATGTGAGTGTTAATTTAAGTAAAATATTTAAGCATTATAGTCTATTGAAATAAAATTAAAGTGATTAATATACCTTTAATTTTAAAACAGTCATAACTTTTTACTCAGATGTCGGATTAAGGCGTATTATATATCAAAACGAAGCTATCAACGAGGAGAATACACCTAGGTAGTTCGTCAAATGAGAGAGGGGGCACGTGTCCCCCTAGGCCCCCCTTCAGCTCCGCCCCTAAATATACATATATATACATATATACATATACATACATACATATATATATATACATACATACATATATATATATATACATATGTATATATATGTATATATACATATATACATATGTATATATATATATATATATAGGGTGTGGTTAAAATGAAAATGGTCCTAAAACTGAAAATCGTCCTTAAAATGAAAATAACCTGGTTTTAAAACAAAACATCGCTACTGGGCCTAATTATAAAAGTCGGCCCAACAAAACAGACCTAGCTATTTGACTTTCTCCCCTTCGCTTGGAGCAATGGCGCCGTGAAGCAGAAGATCGTGAAGCTGAGAGCCGATGGCCACCGATATCGATGGTGAGGCCTTGAAATTGATGGTGGTGGATGACTCCTTGCGCTCAATTGATCCGATTCGGACCGTCTTTGGCAATACGGAGGTCGACGCGTGGTGGTGCTGAGGGATGTGGTGGCTACCGCCGTTGCTGGTGCTAGGGAGAGGAGGCATCTTTCCGGCGACAAAGATGTCGTTCATGGTGATGCGAGCGGCGGCCTCCGTAGAAGCGCAGAGCGAGTCGAACTCTCAGGGCGACGAAGCTCTCAGGGCCGCCACTCGCGAATCTTGCAAGGTGTCGGCGGCGTGGTGGATTTCTCCGTTGGTGGCACCTCTGATCCTTACCTTGTCGGGTAATGTTGGGAGCTTTTCTTGTTTGCGTTTCTATTTCTACTTTCTGATTCAAATTTGATGGAACTTTTCGATTGGATTGTAATTCGGCTGCAATTTGAAGTGTAATTCTTGCTAAATGATAAAGGCTCAATCGAAAACAACTGTCAGCACTCATAATCAAGACTGATTATTAGTCAAACTATGTGCAATGTTAAAGAATCAAAATTCAGCATCTTGAACTGATCTGATGTAGTGATGTATCCTATGTGTTCAGTGCCTCAAATTCAAGACTGACCAGGCGCAAGATGCTAAGAAAATGGAGAAGCTGAACAATAGTTTCTTCGCTTTGATGGCTCGCGGCCCCGAAGGTATTACTGTCTTGAGCACTGCTTTGCCTGTGTGTGTATTTTTATCAGGAAATGCAATTTTTATGGGGAAATTTCTGCATCGATCATAATAGATACTTGCTCCAGTAGTCGGGCATTGTATGAAACATGAACTGAATGATGTTGTGTTATCTTCTGATCTACGATTAGATATCTGGGCTTATGCTCTTCCCCAATGATTCAAGTTATTCTACAAGTTACATGATGAGCTTATTGCATTTTCTATTCTTTATCAATCAAAATTCACTCTATCTGACCTAGAGGACCTTTTGATATGGTTTTGTTGCCTGAACTTTGAGCTTCATAGAAATAATATACAGCTTTTGTAATCTCATTGGCTTTTTGCCATACAGTGGATATATCTTAAGTCACTGGAAGGGAGCAGGTGGAGGCACAACCGGCTAAGAAGGGAAGAGGGAGGAAACAATAAGAACGTTGTTATGGGCCTTGGTGCTCCCACACAGGTACTTGAGAGGATTCACTCGCGGGGTCTATCGTTTCTATAGTAATCGGAGGGGAATAGAACAAAAGACAGCTTCCTAGAGGATTAGTTCTGGACTGAGAGTGTACCCTCTGTATTTTGTTTAATGGTTTTATTCAAGTACATGAGTCGAGTTATTGGGTACTCTGGTGGTTTGAACACGGATGCTTAACTTGATGGAACTTCGAATGCATGGTTTACTAACCTTTAAAACTGGTATTCTTGTGAATTTTCACTACTATCTATGATTCATTTGGCCTTGTGATGATGAAGGTCAAAAGTGAAGTATGAAAGCCACCAAAATTTTGGTATAGACCTGCCAATCTTTGCTGTTAAAAAAAACTCATCATTAAAGAAGCTTCTGCGGATTAGGGTTTCTCGACTGATGAATAATGACTTAAAGCTGAATTACGCGTGCATCTTTTGGATCAAATTTGCTGAGAGAGATTTATTAGGTTGATTATGTTGTCTGTGTAAATTTTTTAGGCTTTATTTTACTAGATGGAGTTTGCTGGTTTGACTAATTCAACAAATTATGGATCAATATCACTTGCTATATGCAGTGCATATTATCGATTATGGCATCTCTATTATATTTAGATTGCGAAGAACACTTCAATGAATTCATTTTGCCATGTGGAAATGATTAGACTACTGAGCTTGTTCAGGAGCTACTGAGCTTGCTCACGTCAATTTCTAGGTTCTAAAAAACGCTTGGCGAGTGCTTGGCGGTAGGGTAGGATCAAGGGTTTAGGCGGGGTATAATACTTAATGTTGTGGTTAATGAATCCTTTTGTGTTGAATAAGCTTTAAAAGTCTATTAGCTCAATGCTAGAGCAATGTGCTTATGCAAAAAGACGTGGGTTCGACTCCTACATAGACTAAATTGCTTAATTTTATTAGATTGTATTATTTTATGATAAAAGTGCAATCCATAATCTTAATTGTTTACTTCATAATCTTATTCTTGCATTTTATCATTTTACTTATGCACTTTATAATCTTAATTATGCACTTTATAATATTATTCATGCACTTCATATTATTATTCTTACACTTCATCAATTTATTCTTGCACTTTATCATTTTATTTATGCACTTTATAATCTTAATTGTGCACTTCATAATCTAATTCATACACTTCATCATTTTGTTCTTGCACTTTATCATTTTATTTATGCACTTTATAATCTTAATTGTGCACTTCACAATCTTATTCATGCACTTCATATTTTTATTCATATACCATCATTTTATTCTTGCACTTTATGATTTTATTTATGCACTTTATAATCTTAATTGTGCACTTCACAATCTTATTCATGCACTTCATATTTTTATTCATATACCCATCATTTTATTCTTGCACTTATCATTTTATATGCACAACATAATATTATATTTGCACAACACAATATTATATTTGCACACCATAATGTTATATATGCACTTTATCATCTTATTTGTGCACGTTATCATTTTATTATTGCACTTTATAATCTTATTCATGAACGGGATGAAAAAGAAGACAACCATAAATAGTTTATGCGGGATTTTGAACTCGAACCTTTGTGCATGGGCACATCGCTATACCATTTTTAATTGAGCTAATAGGCTTTTAATGACACATGTCACATTAAAGTACAAACCCGTTATAAAAATAGCAGCCCATAAAGAAAAATTTTGGTAGGAAACTTACTTTACATTATGAAAATGAACATTTATTAATAATAACCTTTATTGTATTATTTTTTCACTTTATATTTTATAATCTCGTATTTTTCGCTTTTTAAAATAAAGACAAAAAATGTGATGTAGCATATTTTGTTGCATTTTGTAATCTTATAGTTGCACCTTATAATATTATTTCAAATAAAAATCATGGGCTAAAATCTGTAATTTTTATAATTGAAATAAGGGCAATATTGGTAGAAATAGAAAGTATGGGAGAGGTGGTGACATTTACCTCATAATTAGGGTCATTTACCCATTTACCTCATAAAATTAGGCCCATTTACACATAAATTAGGCCCATTTATCTATTATTAATTTAATTAGTCTCATTTACCTTTAAATTAGGCTCATTTACCTTCAAATTAGACCATTTTTATTTTAAGAGGGATTTTCATTTTAAGAACCATTTTCATTTGATCCATTTCCTATATATATATACATATATATATAGAGAGAGAGAGGTTGGATCCCGTGTAAGCAACCCTTACGGTGTAATTTGTGAGCAGAGAAATTATTCGTAGGTACCAAGCGATTATTCGTGTATAATAATGTAATTATTCGTATGTATGAACAAATGTAATTATTCGTATGCAACAAAGGATTATTCATATGTATGTACATACGAATAATCACTTGGTACCTACGAATAATGTCACTGTTCACAAGTTACTTTTAATCTCATCCGTTTGATCTTCTTAATCCGACGCTCCAGATTTGCTCACAAATTATACAGTAAGGCTTGCTTACACAGGATCTATCCTATATATATATATATATATATATATATATATATATATATATATATATATATATATATATATATATATATATATATAACACTAAAGTATGTGAAGCAAACGCTAATGTAGATTATGTAGGTATATATAGTACGGAGTATTATATATGCAATGTAATGAGAAACTTGATGGTGATATATTTTTACAGTGCTATTATTAAATTAATTGTGTTGGTTGTTATCATTACAAATTTTTTTTATTAGGTAAAAATTCGAGTTCAAGCAAACCTGAAACTCGAGGGCCGACTAAGTCGGCAGATGAAAAACCGTCAATACAAACAGTACATAATCAACACGAAACATCAGAGAAGAAAGAAACACCCAATCAACCCATACAAGACATCAACCGGCAGAGAAGATGATGGAGAACCAAGACGCGCCACGAGTGCCACGAACGCGGGAGAGTGCAAGGACTCACGACAGTACCCCAACCGGAAAAGGGCGACTCCTAAGGATATGTGGATCACCGACGTTGCTCCCACCTAAATGAAGGATCTTCGAAGACCACGAACACATCCACGATCCATCGTCAATCAAACAGAACGCCCGCTACTGAAACACAACACCGAGCAAACGAAGACACATCGAAGCACCGACCCGACGCTAGAAGATGGAGCAAATACGGGCAAAAAAGGAGGATCAATCAACCGTCGGAAATGTGAAAGGAGCTCCCTGGCCAAACAGGCCGGTCAGGAAGCAAAATTATTCCCAAATAAATAGAATTGTCCAAACCCTAATGGGATTTAGTAAACGCCCTTTTGAGCGAGATTAATAAATAATTATTAAAAATATTAATAATAATAAATTATGTGATAAAAATTTCCACTGTAAACGACCATTTTTTTAAATATTGATGGGCTGACTTCGGGCCCAACACCAAAACCTTGGGCCAAAAGCACCATGTTACGGGTCTTTTCGAGCCCAAGGAAAGAACAAGGGCCAAAGGAAAGGACTGATGGAGGCGGTGTCGGCGAGTAACTCTCTGCACAGCGATGTCGAGACCCGAAGACCCCAGCATGGATCAACTAGGGTAGACGGGGAGGGTATTGACGGATCCAGACCAAAGCCACCCAGATGGAGAAGGAGGAGAGGGGTGGGGCGGTGGATAGAGTGTGCTTCCACCGGAGGATGCCGGAATCAACGAGGGTGGCGTCGATAAGACTAGATCCTCAACCACCCGGAGCGAAATCGAACGGACTCCGAAAGAGGGGGGAAGAGGAGGAGGTGGGGTGGGGAGGTGAAGACCCAGGGCAATCAAAGAAAGAAGGACATAACCGAGCAAGGCTCATCGATTTTGATGACAGACTCGAACCCGACGACTCCAAAGAGAGCCGAGAGGGACAGGGGTGATGCGAGAAGGGACCTCACCGGCGGGTAATCGACAATATCCCCAAAACAAATTTGGATTTGATTACAAATCGAGCAAGAGAGCTAAGCCGGGGTCGGGACATGGTGACCGAAGCCGATGTCGGAGTATGGCGGAGAGGGTGCAGGCTTGAGGCCTAGTTCCGACGATATGGAGTATCGACCTTCGAAGAGGGAGTTTTTTGGCCTCCGAAGAGGTGGTCGGCGCCTCGGCGGTGGTGTATTCTTCATCCAGTGGTGTGTTCTTCATCCCCCAATTTGGAGAAGAGAGCTTTTTTCCAGATTTGTTATCATTACAGATGTTTCAGATCGAAATCCACCCTGACATCTTTTGAGATTTGATTTAAGTTGGATAATGTCATCAACACAACAAGCTCTCTGCCAAAGAATTAATTGAACCCCTAAACTACCAGTAAAGATCTTACTCCCTTTTATACTCCCCTCCCTACACCATAAAAATACTTTAACATTTATTTTATCTTAAAAAAATTATAAAAATTATATTTATTTTACTAATATATACTTTTATATATTTATAAAATTTTATTTTAAAAAATCATGTTTTACAATTTTTAAAAATGAAAAAGACAATATTTAACAAAATACAGTTATTAAAAATTTTAAAACAGGATTTTTTTTAAATAAAATTTTATAAATATATACATTTAGATGTTAGGAATATAAATATAATTATTATAAATTTTTTTAAGATAAAATAAATGTTAACATATTTTTGTGATGTAGGGAGGAGTCAGGGGAGTATAGAGGGGTTGCAGGGATCGGGGGATCTCTACTGCTAAATTACAGATATATGTTCAACACTATTGTTATATTGGTGAATTATTCACCTTTCTACTGTACACCTTTACTATACATATTGCGGCTCTTTGTATTACAACCCTTACGGCCTTCTATTATCTTTGATCATATTAGGCCACTCTTGCCTATAAAAGGCGATGTACCCGTTCGTTAATGATATACACTTGAGCAATACACTTAATACAATCAGAGTGTTTGATCAATCTCACAATACGTTATCAAGCACGAGCGTTCTTCATATCCAACTGAGTGAGCCAACAGATATAAGGTAGAACATTCAAAATCTACCTATTTGCTTAATTATTTTCGTCAAGAAACTGTTTATGAGAAGTATGCTCTGTAGTTTCCCTTAATTAAGGGATCTTCTACAACAGAAACTCGTAAAACTTTGAATCTTCTTCTGAAAATTAAGCTTTTCAAATCGTAAAACACAAACCACCATTTATATGGTTCGGTTATGTTCTAGGAAATAGTAGCAAGCAAGAAGAAAAATATTCATACAAGATATGGGACGATTTCATACATAAACCCGGTATTTTATTAGATCCAAACGGATTTACAACCAAATCGGTCCAAACTTAAAAACTAATACAAGTTTTAAATTACAATACCGATTTCTTCTTACCTCTCCGTCGGATCTTCACCAAAATCACCGGATCTGATTTCTTCTTAGAGCCCAATAAACCTCCACCAAAATAACAGAAAGAATATGATCGCATAGATTAATATTATGCTAATAAGAAACTCGAGATCGAATCGGTCGAAGGAGTTCATAGTGGTTTGTAGGAGGCCGGAGGAGATGAGGTTGGTGATGATGAAGATGAGGATGGAGATGGATATGAGATAATAGTAAAAGTAAAAGGAGTGGTGGTAATTTAAAGAAGAAAAAGTTTGTAGAGAGATGAGATGTTAGTAAAAAATAAAAGGAGTAATGGTTTTTTTATGAAGAAAAAGTGAGAAGGGAAATAAGAGGATGAGGAAGACAAAGGTGGAAGATGTAAAATTTTGAAGATATTTTTCCACCCATAATTACCTTTTGAACTTGGAAATCCATACTTGATATACTCTTATTCTTCACCTTTTTGATGTTCTTCAAATATCTCATACTTGAAAAATGGAGGAAATTTTCTACTGGTAATCTTGATGTTCTCGGTTGTTTTTACAAAAGAGAGTTTTTTTTATTTGGCGGTTGGTACTTGATAAAATGGGAATGTTTTTGAAGAAAGCTGAAATATATCTATGGCAACTTGCAAGTAATGATACAGGGTTTAAAATTTTGAAAGGCTGGTGTGTTGTCATTCTACGGATTGTTCACTTCCCACTGCATATCATATCATATCACTGCTTCTTTTTCCTACATGCTAGATAGCTTCTTCTATCATTTTACACGCAACATCTGCAATTTCTATGTATCTATACGTAGATGCAGTACATATATATAGTATAATATATGTATATATTTAGTATATCATATATGCATACACACTGATCTCTTAGTATATTCAAAGTATGTATCATGTATGTATAAGATATGCATATATCACATAGATATATATATATATATATATATATATATATATACCGTGTGAAACATATACATATATAATATATATAAGCCATGTATCATGTATGTATGTATTATACTGTTATAGCATCTACGTATATATTAATGAAATATAATATATGTCATCTTAACCCATAAATTTAATTTATATAATAATTTATTATGTCAATATTAATTTATATGATTTTATTTGTAGTTAATTTAATGGCAAATCTTACAAAGCGGGAATTTGATATTCTTGACTTATCGGGCCAGAGATATCTTGAATGGAGAGTTGATTCCCTGTTTCACCTCCAAGCTCATGGCCTACTGGAAACTATCTCTGAGAATAATGATACTTCTCCGCAAGATAAGGCAAAGGCGATTATATTTTTGCGCCATCATGTGAATGAAAGCCTTAAGTCTGAATACTTGCTGGTGGAAGATCCTAAAGAGTTATGGGAGAACTTAAGTCAGAGATATGGGCATCAAGAGAAAGTTTTACTCCCAAAAGCCAGATATGACTGGAGCAATATGAGGTTCCAGGATTTTAAGTCTGTCAGTGATTTTAATTCTACCTTATTCAGAATCACGTCTCAGTTACGTTTATGTGGGCAGAAAATCTATGAAGAAAATATGCTCGATAAAACCTTCTCTACAATGCACACATCAAATGTGTTGTTGCAACAACAATATAGAGAGAGGGGTTTTACAAAGTATTCTGATTTGATATCAGTATTACTTATGACTGAGCAAAATAATGAACTTCTGATGAAGAACCACAACCTAAGGCCTACTAGTGCTGCTCCATATACTGAGACGAATGCAGCACATGGAATGTTCCCAGGTCAATATACATCTCAGGGAGATGGTGTCTGGAATACGACTAACCGTGGAGATGGAAATAATCGTGTTAGAGGTTGAGGTCGTGGAAGAGGTCGTGGTCGTGGTCGCGGTAGAAGCTTTGCTACTAACCAGTGGCACAAAGCTCCAGGAGCATCCTCTTCAAAGGGGAATGATAAGCTGATGGTCCGGAAAGATCCATCGGGATCTACTCAGAAATCCAAATCTCCATGTTACAGATGTGGCATGACAGGCCACTGGGCGAAGGTATGTCACACAGCTAAACATTTGGCTGAGCTGTATCAGACATCCAGGAACAAAGGAAAGAAGGTGGAAAGTAATTTTGTCAATAACACTCCACCTGAGCCCGATCTGGACATCTCTGGTTTCTTCGCAAATACTCCTGAGGGAGATGGAGATTTTGGACTTAGTGATACTGTGAACTATTAAATATCTGTACTTTTATTTCTATGCAGTTTACTTTGTAACATATCGCAGTGTGTTTATTTCCTATAACATATCGTAGTATGTTTAGTTTCTGCATTACTTTTAATGTACTTGTCATATATTATTAATGAATAAAAATGTATTAAAGTTTTAATTATGTTTTTTATTGAAGATATGGATATGAGTGAAGTTAAATCAAGTGGCAAAGATCAATGTTTGGTAGACAGTGCCACTACCCACACCATCTTGAGAAGCAGAGAATACTTCACACAATTGACATTAATTGAGGCAAATGTCAGAACAATATCCGGTGTGGCAAAGATGATAGAAGGCTCTGGAAGAGCTTGTATTTTGCTCCCTGAAGGGACAAAACTAATTATAAATGACGCATTATATTCAAGTAAATCTCGAAGAAACTTGTTGAGTTTCAGAGATATGCGTCTGAATGGGTTTCATATGGAAACCATGAATCAAGGTGGAAAAGAATATCTATGCATCACTGGATATAGAAATGGCAAGAAGAACATCCTTGAAAAGCTACCAGCTTATTCTTCTGGACTATATTATACGTATATAAGTCCGATAGAAGTGAATGTAACATCTGAAAAGTCAGATGATAAAAGGATGTTCACATTATGGCATGATCATTTGGGTCATCCGGGAAATGTGATGATGCATAGAATTATTGAAAGTTCAAATGGACATTCACTGAAGAATGTGAAAATTCTCAGATTGAATGATTTCAATTGTACTGGTTGTTCACTTGGTAAATTAATAATCAGGCCTTCCAAGAGTAAACTTGAGAATGAGTCTCCAATGTTCTTAGAGAGAATACAAGGAGATATATGTGGACCAATAGTTCCACCATGTTGACCATTTCGATATTTTATGGTGCTAATAGATGCATCAACAAGATGGTCACATGTGAGTCTCTTATCAACAAGAAATACAGCTTTTGCTAAACTCCTTGCACAGATTATTCGGTTACGAGCTCAATTTCCGAATTATACAATCAAGAAAATAAGACTTGATAATGCAGGAGAATTTACATCCCAAATATTTAGTGACTATTGTATGTCAATTGGGATTAAAATTGAGCATTCAGTGGCTCATGTTCACACACAAAATGGTGATGCGGGACCATCCAAGACACCATCCAAGACACCTTCGGACACACCTATACTTGGGGATGAACCTATGATTCGAGCTCGTGATAATATTGTCATCCTCAAGAGGAAGAAGAAAGCTCCACCATGGGAGAAGATCCAAAGGTGCAAGTTTGATGGGTCGTTCGTTTTTAGATTCGTTCAGCAGTTTGACAGCTTTTCGACGTCTCAGTAAAATGAGTCGTACGGATTCAATATTAATCGGATTGGATCGTGTCATACCTTGTTGGAACGAGGACGACGAGATCTACAACTTTTCTGTTGAAGGTTTTTCCAGATTCGACCTAGAGATTGGCCGAAATTCAACTTCTTTGAGGCTGTCACATGTTTAGACGAATTTAGCTTATTTTTAGTATTATTTTTACTTGAGTTATTTTAGGAAACTTTAGGGTTAATTTCTTTAATTTCTCCTTTTATTATTTTCGGCCCATAAGCCCATATTAGGGTTATATAATGCTGATTTCAGCCTTTGTAAAGGAGACGTCTATCTTTGAATGAAAAATCAGATTTGTGTTAAACACATTGAGTGAAAGTCAATCGATTCGAAGCCTTGCTCATCGATTGCAAATTGGTTCTTGTCTCAGCTTGGTTTGCTTTGTGTTCGTCAACTTCGCAAGACTTGGTGATCCTAGTATCCACAAGCCTCCTCCTTGTGCCTCCAAGTTGTCCGCTTGGTTGTGTAGGGTTGTAGAGGCGGGTTATATAGTCATTGGTATTGGTTCCTACCCTCTAAGGAGGCCTGGGGTCTTTATCTTGTTCTATATAGATCGACTCAGTCCTTATCGGTCGTGTCTTTCCATTATCACTGCGTTTCTTTGAGTCTTTTGCTTCCGTTCTTGTCTTTGAGTCTTGATTGTCGAAGATCGGGCCATCCTACGGCTAACCCCGTATCAAATGTTGAATCTTTGATAAAGTGATTACAAATAATCGCTAGACCATTATTAATGAAGTCTAAACTACCATCATCTGTCTAGGGACATGCTATTTTACATGCAGCAGCGTTGGTTAGGATGAGACCAACCACTTATCACAAACAATCCCCATTACAACTTGTGATTGGTAAAGAGCTAAATATCTCTCATTTGAGAATTTTTGGATGTGCAGTTTATGTACCCATTGCTCCACCACAACGTACAAAAATGGGTCCACAAAGAAGATTGGGAATTTATATTGGTTTTTAATCTGCATCGATAATTAAGTACCTTGAACCAACAACGGGAGATTTATTTATAGCAAGGTTTGCTGATTGTCATTTTGATGAAAATCTATTCCCGACTTTAGGTGGAGAAAAGAGCAAAGAGATTACGTGGAACGCTCCATTATTATCTCATATGGATCCACATACTAAAGTGTGTGAACAAGAAGTGGAGAAAATTATACATTTACAGAGTATAGCGAATCAATTGCCGGATTCGTTTACAGACACAAAGAAAGTGACAAAGTCACATGTGCCTGCTATAAATGCCCCTGAAAGGATTGAAATTCCTGAGAGACAATCAGCTGGGAAGCAACCTGTAAATGAGTCCACGATACAACGAAAACGTGGCAGGCCTCTTGGTTCTAAAGATTTAAAACCAAGGAAAAATAGACGTCAAGAGGACGTCATGAAAATTGCCCCGCTGATAAATTCAGGGGGAGAAAAGGCCAACATACAAGAGGAATGTGATAAAGACACCTCGGAAAATGCGGAGGGTGCATTAGGTGACAAAAGTATTCTGAATGAAGATAGAAACATTGATAATTATGAAATTTCTGTGAATTATATTTCTACCAGAATACAATGGAATAGAAAGAATATTATCCTTGATGAGGTGTTTGCATACTCTATTGCCACGAAAATAATTGTTGTTGACAATGACATAGAGCCACAAAATGTCAACGAATGTCGTCGCAGAAGTGACTGGCCAAAATGGAAAGAGGCAATCCAAGCCAAGTTAAAGTCACTAGAAAAACGTGAAGTTTTTGGTCCAATTAAGCTTACACCAAAGGGTGTAAAGCCAGTAGGCTATAAATGGGTATTCGTAAGAAAGCGAAATGAGAAAAATGAAATTGTGAGGCACAAAGCAAGACTTGTAGCTCAAGGTTTTTCTCAAATACACGGGATAGATTATGAACAAACATATTCCCCAGTAGTTGATGCAACTACGTTGAGATTTTTAATTAGCCTAACTATCTCAGAAGGACTACATATGCGACTAATGGATGTCGTAACTGCATATTTATATGGATCACTTGATAGTGACAAGGACTAAAAATGCCTCAGATGCAGAATTCAGAGAATAGAGAAATGTTCTCTATAAAGTTGCAAAGATCGTTATATGGTCTGAAGCAATTTGGAAGAATGTAGTATAATCGATTAAGTGAATATCTTATTAAACAAGGATACCACAATAATACCATCTGTCCATGTGTCTTTATAAAGCATTCCGAAAATGGTTTTGCTATTATTGCAGTGTATGTTGATGATTTGAATATTATAGGTACGCCAGATGAGTTGGAAAGCACTGCAAAATATTTGATGAAAGAATTTGAAATGAAAGATCTCGGTAGAACCAAGTTTTGTATTGGTTTACAAATTGAGCATTTAAAGGATGGAATATTTTTTCATCAAAGTACTTATACCGAGAAAATCTTAAAGAGGTTTTACATGGACAAAGCACACCCATTAACATCACCTATGGTATTTCGTTCTCTTGGTATACAGGATGATCACTTTCGACCTAGAGAAGAAGATGAAGAAATTCTTAGCCTTGAAATTCCTTACTTAGTGCAATTGGTGCACTAATGTACTTGGCAAACAATACTAGGCCAGATATAGCTTTCTCTATAAGCTTATTGTCAAGAGACAGCTCAGCTCCAACAAGAAGACATTGGAACAGAATCAAGCATGTATTTCGATATCTACGAGGTACACATGATCTTGGTTTGTATTATCGTAATCATGCAAATGCCACTCTTGTTGGATATGCAGATGCAGGATATCTTTCAGATCCTCACAAAGCAAGATCTCAAAATGGTTATGTATTCACTAATGGAGACATGGTGATCTCATGGAAATCAACAAAGCAGACTCTTACCGCTACATCCTCAAATCACGCTGAATTGATTGCTCTATATGAAGCAGGAAGAGAGTGTGTTTGGTTGAGATCCATAGTTAGTTATATACAAGAAGAATGCAGATTGAAATCAATCGCTGGAAGCCCAACCATTATTTATGAAGACAATTCTGCATGCATCACTCAAGTAAAGGAAGGATACATCAAAGGTGATCGGACTAAGCACATTTCACCGAAGCTCTTCTCAACTCATGATCTAGAGAAAGAAGGCACAGTAAATATACAACAAATCCGATCAAGTGACAATCTTGCTGATCTATTTACAAAGTCACTACCCTCAAACAGGTTTAAAGAACTTGTTTACAAAATCGGGATGTGTCGACTCCGAGAGGCACATTAAATTGAGGGGGAGAAAATAGTACGCACTGCACTCTTTTTCCCTTGGCTCAGGTTTTTATCCCACAGGGTTTTCCTGACAAGGTTTTTAATGAGGCAGTACAGTATCCCAGAAGCGTACAAAGCAAGCCGTACTCTTTTTCCTAAGCTTTGGCTTTTTCTCCTCTGGGTTTTCCTTAGCCAGGTTTTATTGAGGCGACAACATTATTTACTCCCGGTTCTAAAGGTGAATATTCAAGGGGGAGTGTTGTGATATTGGTGAATTATTCACCTTTCTACTGTACACATTTACTATACATATTGCGACTCTTTGTATTACAGCCCTTACGGCATTCTATTATCTTTGATCATATTAGGCCACTCTTGCTTATAAAAGGCGATGTACCCGTTCGTTAATGATACACACTTGAGCAATACAATTAATACAATCAGAGTGTTTGATCAATCTCACAATAAACCCCACATTTTCCATTTGGTTCCAAAATTTTTGCTCATTCTCAATTTCAAGATATGTACAACTACCAATAAAAACTGACAGAATTTCCTATATGTTACGGCTCTTCACCTCAATATATCAAATATGAATGTACAAAAATCCCTTCTTTCTTCTGGAATTCATTCATCTCTCAAGTACTAAAACTCAATTCAACCATTGCCACCAGTAGCAATGTAATTATCCAAGGAGCAAAGCCATGACCTCCTCCCCTTGTCACTCGAGCTTCGTCTCAGCTGGCTGGACCGCGA
The DNA here is from genome assembly GCA_963922045.1 of Persicaria maculosa. NCBI lineage: Eukaryota > Viridiplantae > Streptophyta > Magnoliopsida > Caryophyllales > Polygonaceae > Persicaria > Persicaria maculosa. Next base: position 2,498,093 of record OY998268.1, read on the forward strand.
GCACCTCCCCAGGCTCCCATCGACCGATCCAGATACTGCAGAAGGGTCAGCCCCATCAAACCCACCCATGCACAGCAAGCCTGGGTTGCACGCTGAAGGGAAGCGCTGGCTGCTCATTGACCTGCAAGACGATCCTGTGCTGTGGGTGCTGGCGGATCGAGTACAGCGGGGTGGGTGAGCCCCACAAAGTGGTGTGATCAGCTGGGACTGCTCTTGAGGTGGGGCCGCCTGCTCACTAGAGCAGGCCCAAAGGGAGAGGGACAGGCTGGTGCTCCTGGTGATTTGCCGGACTGCAGGCCGCGTCCCAGGGAGCTTAGTGAATGCGACTATTCCTGCCCGGCAGAGCGGACAAGCGATTGAGCCTGGTGGGCTGATGGAGGCCAACGAGGTGGAGGTGTTCATCAGACAGAGGTGTACTGCACACTGAGTGCAGAACTCATGCTCACAGCCTAGCAAGAAGCCCAATCAAATTTCTTCAACAAGAAAAGTTATGCAAAAACAAACATCGTTGGAAAGCAAGGTTAGGAGGTAACCTTCCGCAGCAACAGTGCACTTCCTTTCTAGGCAGACAACACAAGGATCTTGGCATGCTGTCTGAAAATCGTCGCTTCTCCAACCACATTCTCTGCATTAAGAGCATCAAAGTCTTGAGTTATTACCAAAAAAAAAAAAGAAGTGATGATTCACATTTTCCCACTCGAGCTGAAAAAGGCTACAATGAAGTAAGCAAGATCTCACTTGCCTAGCAATCTTGACAATGCTTGAAAGGGGGAGCGACAGATAAGGAGAAGGGGAAGTTGTAGTTCGGGAATCCTGAGGCCTTGAGAGAATTTCCTCTACGGAGCTCCTATGCCATGAGCGAGCTACCATTAACGCTGTCCATCTTGAATACAACATGACATATTGTCAAAAAAAATGGCAAAATCAAGCCACAATGATTGAGATCAGGCAGTTCCAAAAATCATAAGAGCAAGGTTTTCGTGCCGATGCTAGTTTCTAAAAGTGTATGATTTACACAAATATGATTTAGCAGTGATCACGGATCATGATCTACATAATTAAGATAAAAACAAGTAGAAAAACTTCTTCAAGAGTTAAAAATGAGAATATCCATACCCATTAGCATTTTGAGCGGTTAGGCTAGCACGTCTTGCAATCAGAATCTTTAACAGCAAATGTGAAAATGACAACAATCAGAACAACACTTCAGAGTGCCGGCCAGTAGTTCGTAAAAATGGATTCTGACATACAAGAAGAGTAGGAAAAACCATACTTGACAACACTGCACGTTTCCTCCACAGGCTGCATAGTGAAGTGGAGTGCTTCCTGCGCCTGTAAGGTGAATAATGGCTCGAAAGAATAAATAACAGTATACAAGAAGCGCCAGAAAAAGTGTATTGGTTTTGTGTCAAGGTGGTAAAAGAGTCAATTAAACACACATTGCAACAGATGTAAGTTAACAAAGTTAAAATCGCCGCTTTGATAGTTGCATACGAAGTGCTGATCACTTTCTGTCGGCTAGATCGAATAAACAAACGCTGTCTTAAAATGCTCAAAAACAAAGGAAGGACCAATATATAATAGAAAAGAAGATAAACTCAGATGGCATATCTAAACTCGCACAATCTCTCAAATACACGAGAAAAACAAATAGTAACAAAACCAGGAAAGCAAATGCAAGTACGAAGTACCTATTAGATCTATTGTACTACCATCATCTATGGTAACCTCAGAAACAGAAGCTCCCAAATCCAAGAGCAACTGAACGGTCTCGAAATGCCCATTCAAAGCTGCCATATGGAGAGCCGTGATTCCTCCATCAGCTGGCTTGTTAATTACCTGGTAAAGAGCACTTTATCCATCGCAGTTGAAAATCTGCCTTCAGAACAATCAATAGGTACAGGAGAAGTTCTTTTAGATGGATATCGAATTTAACATATACCTTTGATTGAATTCTAAATTACTGTCTTCATTATTTGATCCCTTCTGCAACATGTACCATAGATTTGGTATGCTTGGAAGGTAATCTATTAGGAGTAGCCTGATGCATCGGGTATGCCCATTCAATGCAGCCAAATGCAGAGCGGTGCCCCCATTGAGGTAATCCGCTCTGTGGATCTGGAAAAGAAGTTTTGATTTGTAAAGAGTAGGAATCAATACATAAGATTCCGAATCCAAAATGAATTAGAGTCCATTGCTTTACGTTGGCTTTGGAAAGAATGAGAGTTTGAATAACCTCCCAATGACCATGCTGGCATGCTTGCATAAGAGCTGTCTAAAAACACCAACAAGACCAACAAAGTTTTCAATCTTCATCAAATCAAAACCATGTCAAATTCTGAACATTCAACTAAAATTCGTACTATTAAGAACAAGAACGCTACCTGTCCACGATAATTCCTAAGATTAATGTCAACCCCGGATTCAAGCAATAGAGACACAATCTAACAATAAGCCAAAAACAACACACAAATCTTATCACCAAAAAAATGAAATGTATTTAGAAATTAAAAAAGAAGACACATATCTTAATACCAAATGTTTACCTCATGGTGCCCATGGGCTGCTGAATAATGCAGAGGGGAATTCCGAACCCCGAAGGTGGAATACCTCGCGAGTCGGGGATTGTAATCCAACAAGGCCTTGGCTTCTTGAAGATCCCCATCTCTTGCAGCGGAAACCAACCGCTCCCCAGATGCAGAGCAACCAAACGAATTTCCCACAATGTTCAAAAATTTCATGCTCCCTTTCAATTTCTTATTTGTCAATTTGTCTGTTGGTTGAATTTGACAGACCTTCTTCCCCCACCTTCTAGGGGAAGAATCAGATGAAGGTCAATAGAAAATCCCTTCTATCTTGGGGAGCTAACAAATGCGAGGATGAAAGTCACTAGATTTTAGAACAACCCCCAAAATAGTATAGATAAAGAAAGAGCTTTGAAGAGATCGTTGTATCTGTTGCCCTACCTTCTCGCAAGGCCCCTCCTTATATTTCTCATAAAGAATTGAACTACCCACAACAAACACAGATCGTTTAGGTGTAACGGTTACTCACCAAATGATGGAGCAAACGGAGAAGGTCACTTGATGAGGTCTTTCAGCGCCTTCGTTAAGATCGTGATAGGAAATCATATGAAATCAGCAGTGAAATCCACGTTTACCTGCAACGGAGGCCGGGGAGGAAAGAACTGAAACCCCAGCACAAGCTCCACCCCTGAAAACCCCCAAATTGAAAGAGATCAAGCCCTCACCCTAATTTAGCGCAAAACCCCCAAAATTGTTTGCAAAGATGCCCAAAACCTTGTTCATCCTTAAGATTAGGAATCGCAACTGATCGATCGTGTTAACCATGATAAGAAATCCGAAGAGAAAATGAACACAAAAAAGGGGGTGGGGGGCAATGACACCTCAAACTTGAAGAGAGATGACGGTGTTGAATTTTAAATTGGGCATCGAAATTATTATGGCAGGATTATCGAATTATGATATGATATATTAGCGGCAAGTGAATGATTAAGCCATCGTGTCAAAAGTAAACAATAATTCAACTACTCTGTACTGTAGTACCTTCCATTGATGACCTGTCCTGTAATTTTGAGGGAGGAGGGAGGATCTCCGAATCATTAGTTTATGAATTGCTAGTACGATGATAAGCGGTGGAGGTGCCATTTTAGCTCATCGAGATCAATGCCGCCTCTGTCTCTGGGTATAGATCATTAAATCTTCACATTGTTCGTGCTCCCTTTTATCTTCATGGGTCACTGCTGAAGACTGTCGGGGAAGTCAACAAATAACTCGGTTACGTTACGTAACACTGGAGGCGTACTCACGTACATAAACAGTACGGTGGCAACTGGAAGTGAGGTGTTCTCCAAGATTGGTCTGCATATGGATAACGAGGGACGGTTTCTCCACAAATGCCCTATTGGCTGCGATTCCTCCGTCTCTTGATCTCTTTCTCTGCTCCTCACCACCGACCTTCTCCGTGTGGCCATCAGCAGCATCCTTTTCCCCTGCAACATCCTTGCTTCTTGATCTGGATTTTATTCAATTCACCCTTCTAGAGTTTCGAATTCAACCCCGATTTTGCTTCAATTAAGTGCAGGTTCGTCTCTCCAATCCTTTGATTTTTAGCTTTGAACTAGTACAGTACCCGTGCGTTACGCACGTGATTTATAAATTATTTTATGTAAATGTACCTATTATATGCAGTTTCATGCACAAGCATTATGACAAGCATCCAACTGCGAGTATTCAACTGTTGGCAAATCTTTACATTGAATGTGTTGTACTGTTGTGTATGTGAAGATTATAATTGTGAGGAGAAAAAAAAACTTATGTTGGATAAATATATAGTATCTCTCGGGATTTAGATACGAAATGCTATGGGGATAAAAAGGAAAAATGTTCAAATAAAATATGAAATTAAAAGCTATTAATGCTAACAGATTTGTTTGCAAGCAATACAAGGAAGAAACCAGAAGGGAGATGGAGAGCATCGCCTTCATCGCACCCGCTCTCCTAATTTGGTTCTAGACCTTCTTTTAGGTTGCTATTGTAACCAATTCCTCTACTGCCTCTAATCCAAAAATGATTTTTCTACTTGGGATTTGAATGAATCCAGGGTGTATATATGCCATCTCTCCAACCAAAGCTCTCAAATTCATAAAACTACATAAATAAACAATGAGAGATGATTTGGAAAAAAAAAAGCTCAAATGAGCATAAAAGGAAAAGCTATAGTAACTAAAGATAGAAATGAAATCCAGAATAAGAAAAGAAAAGGCCAATAAGTTTGAATCTTGTAGCATCAGCAGAGACTAACTTATCCAATGAGAATAGCAACATTCCAAGGTCGGTTAAAATTATCTTATTACTCGAAAAAGAGATTCACATCAAATACTTTAGTAAATTAAGGAAACTCATGTAGTAATAATACTACCTATTATCTTGCACAATGAAGTAAAGCTAAACATTTCAACCACCAAATAAGCATGCATGCATACTCCAACCAGAAGTAAAGCTAAACACACTTGGACATTCGAAACTGTTGAGCAACTGAGGCATGACAAAGATAAAGGCTCACAATCCTGATACCTGCAGTTCAATAAATTTAATGAGAATATTTGATTATCATCTGCTTTTCAAACGTCTATCGAAAATTGCATCCATTAAGAATGTGAAATCCGTTGATTCACCAGCCGAATAAACATTATCCTGTTTCCTTTTTTAAACAGGTGGGAGTTAAATAAGAGCAATGGATCTTCTTATTCTTCCGGTGAAAATAAAATATACCAGTTCATCAGGATCTTCACTTGATAGTACTAAAACTACATTCTCATGGTTAATGTAAACTGCTACAACCAGAATTAACATAATCAACTTACACGTTCATTGTAATTGAAAGATAGTATATTTGCAGATTTATCTCTCTTCATCTGCAGAGCTTAACAGCAAGCTAGAAGGGCCATGGCTGACTGCTTCTGTTGTCTTGCTTTGGAAATAAACAGAACAAAGGCAATCAATATCAGCAAGACAAACAACTAAGTTGGTTCTTCGCCAAAATTATAAAAACCGGCACCTTTGATGAATCAAGCCCTAGGCAATCAGCTAAACATGCAGGGCTGGTACCCTGGATGCATGCACAAAAACGTGATACAACAGGATGAATCTGCATGGAACGATCAGCAATATAGAGGGAGATTATTCGAAGATGTGGGAAGTCACAATGAAGTTGCAATCAAGTTGAAAGCATTACCTGCTGAGACAAATAATAATCAATATCGATCATCCATTTGCCATTATCCTTTTTCAGATCATCAGGGTGCCTGGCTCACTGAGCAATCCTTGCTGAGGTTCCTGAACTACCTCAAGGTACATCATTTATCTCCAGTAAATGCATTTGACTTGCTAGACACTAAATATCAAAGATTGGTAGCAAACCTCGTCACAGCATATGACATAAGGAACGGTGCCACCAGCAGAACAACCCGAAGAGTAACCACTCTGTTTTAGTCTAAGTGCAACCTGAAGAACAAATAAAAGCCAAGGAAATATGTGATATGATGAGGACGGGGTTTATACCAGATCTTGAAACCCCAACACAGTGAAATTCAGATAGGAATTCACTTGTGGTAAATTAAGATTTGAATAAGTTCCACTACTCACTTGAACATGTGGTTGATTCTTGGCATCGGGATATGCTTCAGGTGGTTTAGTTAATGACTTTGTGATGACATATTTCTCAAGTGTTTCTCATATCTTCTTGTATCTGTGGAGAATTCAAATTCATTTTAAGCGTCTAGAAGTAATTTTAATAAAGAGTAAACAAACTAAGGAGTATATCAACTTCATCATATTGAAAGCCTTCCCTCACAGGGAGAGTAAATAATTAACATTTAACCCTAATGAAAGAGCAATACATTATCTTATATAGTCAGTCAGCATATCATAGTACATCCGCACGAGACTGTTTTTTATTGATTCAAATACAAATTTAACAGAACATCAGATTCCATTTTATGCTCACCTTTCTGAGAGAGTCATGTATTGATTCCACAACATCCTCACATGATCTGTAAGAATACAAGTGTGGTCAAATTTACCGTAGATAGAATGCAATTAAACTCAGTTTTATTATAGCTAATAACTGTCTAAATACTCTTTTAGTGATAAAGGAAGTAATACCCTCCAGATAAAATTTGACTCAAGCAGAAATCTCCCATTTCCTTGGATAGCAAGCTCCAGTCACGTCGAACAATATCAAGACCCTTTTGTTCAATTACCTGCACAGACAAACAAATTCTCAGAAATCAAGACATTCCATCTTCAAACAATGTCTCAAAATTTAGTACGGTGACTAAAGGTACCTCATACGTTGTACCATCCTTGAATTGAACTTTGACTGCAGCATATTGCTTCTTTTTCAGCAGCAACATTCTCTTGTACAAACCATCAAGATCAATCTCTAAACACCTATACTTTTTGTTCACCTATAAGAAAGTGCAAAGTCAATAACAGCACGCTGGCATGATAGAATCAAAATAAAGAGCATGTTAAGGCTTTTATTAGTGATCCTCTTTTTGTATCTTACAGTGGCCCTTCTATGGTATATTTTTTGTATTTTGCGGTATACTCTTTGTATGGTTTACCTTTCCTAGTTTGGGAGATGATTATATAGTTACCAGTTCAAAAAAAGGAAAAAGAGGGTGTTAAGGGAGAGAAATTGTAGAAAGACCATTGCTCTAACAATAAAGAAGACACTCATAGTAGAAAGACCTCAGATAATTAAAAAATCCAAACCCTTTTAGCTCTTTACATATACCTACAGTGCCCAGATTAAGGTTTCAGATAAGGTGATGTCACAGATGCAGAAGCAAGACAGGAACCATGAAATCCAACTACAGGAACTAAGGACTCCAGTTTCATTTGAGTTCCATATCCTCTCCTCTTTTTTTGTGTTTTCTCACGCCTGATCCTCTCTGCTTGTCACTGAATACTCAAGTAAGACTAAATTCTTCTATTTATACAATAGATATTAGAGTTAGCATATGAACTCCAAAAGTGGACCTAAAAGATGATATTGGAATTCAAACCCTAACTCTAAATCCAAGGTGGCAATGTTTCGGTTTGATGAGCATAGATAAAGGTCGTATCCACATACGCCACAGCTGCACAATACACCACGGATTCAGTGCAAGACAATAGGTGAATTTCAGTTCATGAAGAATCACAAACACCTTGATGTTACTGTGATAGTGCATGTAGTTGTTCATTACATTCTGAACAAATGATATCGAATTATATTATCTTCACACTTCAAATACCTTCAAGGAAATAAGGAATCCATCCAAACTGAACAACATTACTTTAGTTGCAGAGAACTCCATATAAGCAATTTAAATCTTAAAACAGTCTCGTTAAGTGGCTCTTCAAAGGGCATTGCAGCCTCAGTGCTAAAAATAGTTGATAATTTAACATAGGCCAATCTAAAAAGCCAATCTAAAAACTAAATCGAATGCATATATTAACTAAACAAATGAATGCAACATCGTGACAAAAATTATTCTTCTTTCATCTATTTAAAAGTAAAATGAAATCAAGCTGGCACTTAGTATTAGCTAAGAATTTTGAGCATTTTCATAACACTAACTTGAGTCTTAAAAATTATTTTAATCCCCAAAAACTGCTAAGAGTAACTTATCCATCATAATTGAGACATTCTTACATAGATTAGAGCAACTGTATCCATCTTCATTCATACATAAGATTAGACATTCTTACATTCAACCTAATGCATGAAGACAGGGAAAAAATAATTCATAATCATATAATGATTAGACCAACAAAAAAATGCATCCAATTTACGAATTCAGTACATATATTCAATATCTAATTCAGCCAAATCCCTGTAGTTATCTATAACAAACAATGTAATTTGAACCAGATCCCCAATGCTAGAGCTGAAATAAACGGAGATTGAGAAAAGCCATGAAATAATTTGAATCAAAAGGGGGCAAGCCTATAAGATTTGAGGCGATACTGAGCATGCCTTACCTCTACTGGAATGTGCTCGTCACCTGGGGGCAAAAGTCGTCTTCATTGGTGGTGACATCTTGTTGTGTAAAAGAGACTTCACCCATCGAAGTGACAGCAGAGCCTTGATGGGAACCATCTGCAAAAGCAGTAGAGAATCAGAAAACAACGAAGAACAACTAATCAACTTCCTTTCCATGTGAGAATGCTAAATTTCGGTAATTGTTAGTACATCAAATATCCAAAAAAGTCCAATACTTCAAAAATAATGATAACTGTACAGCCAAAAACTCTTAACCATAATGAAGAGAGCTCAAACCACCATGTACAGGTGTTTGAAGAGTTGTAGTTGTTTGAAGAGATATTTTGAAGCAGGCAAAAAGTGCAACTGTTAAAGGCCATTTAGCAAGGCTAATGGATAGTATTGGGTCTGCAAACCTTGGTGAAAATTGAGGGAAATAATGAAACCTGAGCCATCAAGTCAATCCATATGGCACTTTGATGAGGCAAACCAAGGGCGTGGACATTCAGATTTCTACTAACATTTAAGAAAGTAAGATATCAATAATGCAGCTTACACAAATCAACAAAACATAAATACAAGGTATGATGTATCTCATTCCTCAAAGCCAAGGCTTATATAATTGCTAGAGTTAAGGGAGGGGCAGCAGCAGCCGCCAAACACCGCGGGTAAATGACGGGCAAAAACAAACTATGCACAACAGATCAACAAAGTAACGGAATTGATTCTCATAATATGAGCCACTCGATTCCCCACATTGCCCCTAGCCTGGAACATCTTTATATTAACAACGGTTTCTCAAGGCAGACAGTGAGCATATTGATCACAAGCATTAAGCTAAAGCTGAGAATAAGTTTTAAAGATCAAATAAATCTTTTTATGAGAACAATCAAACCTACCAAGGAGTTTTGAAAACAAAACGGGTGCAACCACGAAAAATGATCCAATGGTCGATTGAGGTTATTATGGAAGCATAAGAAGGATAATTTTTTTTATTAATAAAAGCAATGGAAATTAATGAAAAGGCTAATCATATATAACCATGGAAAAATTTAGCAGAGTTCCTCGCAATATTTGATGGTTCAAAGAAAGGCAATAAGGATGCATTTACTGGTTAATTATTTTTCAGAAATGAGAACTCTACAATCGGTCAATAAGAAATAGGGAAACATCTCTGCAATAGAAACTGAGGCATAAGCACTTGAAGAAGGAATTAGGAAAGTAGAAGCATCCATATTAGAAGATGATGTATAGAACGTGAGAATTTATTAGTTATAGATGACTTCTCTACATTTTAAAGTTTTGCATCCCTGATTTCAATGCAGGTTCAAATAGCAGAACTAATCTAGTTATCATACCAACTCTAAACACCAATGTGACAAGAACTAATCGAGCATCAAGATGAACCCAAGAAATAGGCAGGAAAAAAAAGCATTAGATATCATTGCCATAATGATTTAAGTATGATTTCAGTTTTTTTTTGAGATGTTTCAATGATTATCAGTTCATAGAACATGCCCCTAGATATTTCATGTGCAATTTTCTATAACTGAGGAACTGTACTTACATGGACAAGAGTGTAAATAAGACAATCAGCACGAATAGGAAATAATATGATGGATTTGAGTGCGCTGAAATATTTCGAACGGTGGTGTATACATTGGCATTCTTGGTGATCAAAAACAGGCCAAAGCCTAACCCACATGCCACCCACGCCCCAGCCACCGCGTATCCATGGACTCCAGTGAATGCAACGGACTGCAAAGTTGAGTGATCGAGCTTGACATTAAAAACCACATGCAAATTATTTCAAGTAAAAGTATCCATCAATGAATGCAGGAGTTAGCTTGGCAGTGACTCACAGCCCAGTAATGCTTGTTTCTGATATCATAGCCTTCGTCATAGAACTTGAAGCGGTGAAGAGGATCACCAGCAACGCAATTGGAGCAATAATCAAAGAAATTGAACAATAACTAAAGAAATTGAATCCTAGACTTGAGAAATTGAACAATAATTAAAGAAATTTAGTAAATTGGTGCCAAAATTAGACAGAAAGGCATAAGAAGAAAGGAAGAGGGACGACAGGTTCGATGCAGGCCAAATTGCCAGTTGATGGTTGGATTGATTTTGGGCAAATTAGAAAGAATCAACAAATTCGAACCAATTCAAAGATTCAAGATCGCACCTTCTTTGAAACCTTGAACGGAGGCCAATCCCCACACTCTCCTCCCTGAACCCTAGCGGTGTTGCCCCTGTCGCCGCCGTCGACGTAGCCGTAGTACTTGAGGAAGACGGCGAGCGTCAGCACGAGCCACCACACTCTCCTCCCCTAAACCCTAGCGGAACGGAATCGTCAGTTTTTTTTAAGAAGACGACGTAGCCGTAGTACTTGAGGACCTTAACGGGCAAGAAGGTGGAGGTTGGAGGATTACCTTCTTGACGATCGCAACGATGAGAATGTACAGCGTCCTCTTCACTGGCTCCGAGGAGAAAGATACCGCCTGAGAGAGATGGAGAGCGAGATAGAGAAAGATTTCGGCCTCCGCCCTCTTCTCCGAGCCTCACCCCCTGCTCCCTCACAAATCTGACGCTTCCATCCTATAATTCAGAGCCAAAAATTAGATACCCGCAATTCAAGAAAAGAAGTGGAGAAAGTGAGGAAGAAATTGAAACCGCTTGAGAAGAGCAGTTACTGAGAATTAGAGGGGGAGGTAGGGATGTCGGAGTCGCCGAAGCTGAGGAGGGAGGGGCGTCGGAGTCGTCGAAGCCGAGGAGGGAGGCGTCGGAGTCGTCGAAGCCTTAGAGCTCGGGTAAGGGGGAGTTGAGGTAGTCATCGTCTCTTGTTCGCATCCTTTGAAAACTGCTATTTCAAGCGGTTCTGGTAAAAACAGAAAAAGGAAGGGGTAAAAACGGAAAAGGAAAAAAAATTAAATAGACCCTCCACGTGGATACCTTCACTGCTCTCCAAAGGAGAGAACTTTAAGTTCTAGGGGAGATTAAACGTCTACGTGCTAATGTTGATGGATAATTTTTATGTGTATGGCATTTTAGAGTAGCAGTTGGCAATGGAGATTCAAAGAACACGGTGTAAATATATACTATGAAGAACACGAGAGAGAGGGCAGTCATCCCAAACAGATTATCCTCATGATTCCCATTATTTCAAATGTTAGCATTGAGGAGGAATGGAAAGCAGTGGCGAAGGATCTGATCGAACGTGATGGCAACTTGAATTGGAGTGCCACCATTATCGACTGGCCTGGTTTGGGGGTATTCAGGTAAGCCGAAGCTTGAATACAATCCTGATGTGATGGAGAAGTTCCTGGTTGATGTGGTGAGGTCATTTGATAGTCGTGTATCTACCTCAGGTAGTCAGCTGACTAAATTCTCACAGTTTCTTTCTGCTCTTTTATCAAATAGCTGATGCATTCTGCATATTAATTGCTGATTTTGTTTGTATTAGTGAGTCCCTTTTCAAAATCACCCCCCAAACATATATGCCTATTTTTTATGATTGATTGTTGGCGACGAGAGGTGAACTTCCCACTAAAGACAAGTTCTTCTACATTGAGTTGGATGTTGTTTTAACTTGTTGAGGAAATTCAAATTAGCATGAAACTCAAGAGCACCTTTTCTTCTCTAGCAATGCAGTCTAGTGCCCAAGCAAAAGTGCTGTCAAAGTCTCAAGCGGCTCAGAATGAATGCAAATTGCAAAACCATATCTCTCGATTGTCGAGACAGAAAGCCACCAACGGGGTATAACGGTAATTTTAAACCTGCCTGCTTTCTTTCTTTCTAGTTTCTCCCACGTTAAAAGTAAAGCACCAAAGCCCATCCAAATATCCTACCAACCACTTTATGCAACTTACATTAGATAAGAAGAAGATGTTCAATGTCGGCGTCGGCGACGGAGACGACGGCCACCACCAACGCCACCAACTCCCTGAAACTAACAGAGAACAACCTTGCCCAGCCACGCTGGTAGCTGTCTTTCTAGGTTCATTCAAGATCCTGCTCTTCAATCCAAGGATGTTCACCTCCATCTTCCTCCTCTTCGGCCTCCCCCTATCTCTCCTCCTCGCCTCCCTCTCCGTCTCCTCAACCATCCTCCGCCGCCGTATCTCCCACCTCGAGTCCCTCTCCGCCATCATCTCCGTCCGCATCGAAGCCCTCAACATTCTCGAGGAGGCCCGCAAGGACGCCAAATCCCTCTTCCGCCTACGCGCCTCCTACGCGCTCCCCGCTCTCCTCCTCTCCACCCTCCTCCTCGTATCCTCCGCCTCCTTCGCCGCCGCGCCTTTCCTTCACCGCCATCGCTTCTCCCTCTCCGATCTCCCTGCCGTCGTCCGGGCATCGTGGTGGCGCTCCCTAGTTACGGCAGTCGTCGGCCACTTGTCAATCGCCGGCTACGGACAGCTGATGCGCACCGCGGCTGTGGCGTTGGACGTGTTGGCTGGGCCGGTGGCAGCCGTAGCAGTCGGATTGCTATCCGCGGCAGTGGAGATCTACCTAGCCGCGGTGGTTGGAATGGGGGCGGTGGTATCGGTGGTGGAGGAGAGGTTCGGATTGGATGCGGTTAGGGTCGGGTGGGGGTTGATGCAGGGGAGGAGGACGGTTGGATTGGCGGTGATGGGGGCGGTGGCGGCTTCGACGGGGTTGATAGGGTGGGAGATGGTAGGGGCGGAGGAGATAGACGTGTACGGTGGGGATCGGGAGGGGTTGAAATCGACGGCCGTGATGGAGTTTGGGAGGAAGGCTGGGCTGATGGTGGTGTATGGGTTGGTTCTAGTGTGGAGTAATGTGGTTTTCACGGTTTTCTATTGTGATTGTAGAAAGAAAAAAGTTGGTGTGGTCGATGTCGATGACGTTCATCATGAACTCGTCCTCGTTGATAATCTTACTGCGATTTGATTTTTGCAGTATTCATTTTGTTAAATGCATTACGGAGACGTCTTCAATTTTGGATTTCATTTTTGTTATTCTTCCGGAAATTGGAAACAAAAGAATGCAAGTAGTCCCCACCAAAAAAAAAAAAGAATGCAAGTAGTGAGCACCACAACATGATTATGAGAAGTGGAAGTTCATTGAGCAGTGAGCACTGAACTGAGTCCGGATTCTCTACAACCCCCGGTGCACCACGAAATTATTTCGGATATAATTTTACTTTTAAAAAAATTAGAACAAATATATTTACATTTCACGTACTTATATTTATATGCTTATAAACTTTTATTATAAAAAAATTCATTTTAAAAAATTTATAAAATTAAAAGATCAATTATATTAGAAAATAAATTTTATGTTTTTTTAAAACATGATTTTTTCCAAAAAAGTTTATAAACATATAAATATAAGTATGTGGAATGTAAATATATTTTTTTAAATTTTTTTAAAGTAAAAATATACCCGAAATAATTTTGTGGGACACCGTAGGGTGCACCGAGTGTTGTAGAGGATCCGGACTAATATGAACTCATCAAGCTTGTCACAACGGTTTTCTATTATTGTACGAGTTGTTTGGATTGCTTATATTTTTTTTACTAATTTGGTCCAACATGGGTAACAAATCAACTATGGTATTTTGATTGATAGCTCGTCCCAAAAACGCTCTCTTCCAAAAACCCTAAACTTTAAACCGCCTCTTCTAACCCGTTCCTTTCTTGTTTCTCCACCATCCCGCCGCCGCCTCCTCTGGTCTTCCGTCTGCCTTAGCGGCTGCCCCTCCGGCAACCTTTCACATATCCAATCTTCGCTATCCCCTGCCGCCTTCGCCTCTAGCCTCGCTGACCTGTTCTCAGCCTAAACCCGCCTCCATGACCGACCAACCTTCAGATCCGACCTTGGTGATCACCAGCAGCGTCGATAGGTTGAGGCGTCTTGACCACTTGGCCACTGGTGTCTCCCCTTGTCCCGGCGATTCCCTCCTCAAAGATACCCACTATCATAACCCTATCCGTCGTTGCCATTATTCCTCTCAATCTTGGTCTATTTTGCTCTTCAGATCCAAACCCCCTTTTAAACTTATTCACTCCCTTATCTCTAATTCTAAGGGAGATGAGGCAATTCCTAGATTCTTTCCATACAATTCTAGAAAACACATCAAGAAAAGAGGGAAAACTTGGAAGAGGAGATGGAAAATCAAGGAACGGAGCTTCTCCTTCCTCGTGCACCTCTTGTACGGTTTTTGTGGCAGCCTCGTGAATCCCCGTCTCCTTCCCTGTTCTCTCCTCCGACGACAGTGTCTCCTCAAGCCGGCCGCTCAACCGTGCCATCTACGCCTCTCCCCTCGGCTGCAGATGGCTTGGCCTTGCCGACTGCCTTGACTGACAACACAATCTGTTGATGGTCGGAAGAGCAGCACAAGCAATCCAATTTCTTTTCAGGTTCTTTTCTTCCTTCCTCAAAATATGCTTTTTTGCAATCTTAAACTCAGATCTTCAAATTTGATATTTCGGTACAAACCTTTTAACCCAAACTTTTTTTATGATATAACTTCTGGTATCAACATGCCCTTTCTTCGGCAACTATTTCTGGAGGATCTCACTCATGCTGGCCGACCTTTCAAAAATAAGACAAAATCACAATCCAATTACAAATATGAAGAATCTTATGGCTTCCAGATAGCATCAATGTTTCCGAGTTGGCTCTTGATCTGCGGGGTCGGCTCCTACTCTCAAAATTGTAAGCGTCTCACTCTGGTAAGCAAACGACTCTTGTTACTCTTTGACTCGGTGTGGCCTAACAGCCAAGGCAATAATCTTCTTGATATGATAAAATTGAATAAAGCTTGTTTGATGGAAATTAATATCTGTTCTTTGACTTCTGAATGGAATTGCGTTAGAACTCAATTGAGGCTTAACAGCCAGAGTGACAATATAAAGCTTAACAACATTAACGCCCTTTTATGGTCTTGGAAACAGATCTTAAATGATCTGGTATATCCCAACAGATCTGAAATCCAAATCTACTCTCCTAAAAAGATTGATTTCAAATGGTTTAAAACATTTACTTGCCACTTTTCTCATTTTGAGAAACTGTCAAAAATCTTGACTACTTCTTTAATTTCGATATTAATCAAAACTCATTATAAACTTACAGATATATGCATACAAAATTCATCCTTAAACAGCCAAGGTATTTACTATATCAATCAACAAAGTAATACAGTTGGTAAGAATTCATGTTTTCTTCAAGCTATTATCCAGATTTTTTTCAATTTTAGATACTGCAACTGCTATCGGTTTTGGTGGAGTACGACTGTCATCCATGGCTGTTACGAATTTCCTTCCAAAAGTTTGCGAGATTTCTTTCTGCTTCTGAATTGTAATCGCCTGAACCGAAGCCACTCTACTGCTGCTCAGATTGCCGATTCTTTTAGGGTGTGTGTGTGTGTTTCGGATGGCATGAACCGAAGCCACTTGACTGTTCAATTGGATATCTTATGTAAGGTCTTGTTATGTACTATAGCTAGGGGCTTTGTTTGGTTCGTCCATGCTTGTAATTTCTTTCCTCGTAAATACTATATGTATAATTATCTATTAACAAATCTGGTATCCAAATCCGAGAGCTATCAAACATATTGGACCACATATGGGCTTAACAGCAAAAATTTTGGGTCAACACCCATCTTTATCAATCTTATATACATTAAATATCATCACAAAAATCAGATTTGGAAATTTTGGGAACATCCAAATAGAAATAACAATAAATCCTTTGAATTAAAACCCACTTCTAACTCCTATACTCAAAAAAACATGACAAAAAAAGAAATTTCAAAATGTCTCACTTATAGCAATTATACTTGCTTACTAAATAAAAGAAACCATAAAACCAAAATTATACCAGGGCATAAATATAATAAATCAAGATCAAAAAAATCTTTTCTCAAAATATTAGATCTACCAAATACTTATTATAAAAAAAATAGTAATAACACCCACTCCATAAAATTACATCAATTAAAATCATCAAAACAAATATTTCGAATCAATGACCACTTAATTACTAAAAAGGAATACCAAAAAATATCAAAATTGCTTAAAAAGCGGGTACATATAAAACTCTTTATTAAATGACAAACATAGGATATTGGAACATTAGAGGCATCAGAAAACCTAATATCTGGCAAGACTTAGCCTACATCCAAAAGAGAAATAATTTAGACATCCTTACCCTATCTGAAACTAAAACAACAAACGCACCCATGGAAAATCTATATAAAAAATCTGGATTTAATAAGGCCCACCATATCGCATCAGATGGATCAAAAGGAGGAATGTGGATCCTTTTTAAAACCTCTGAATTTACAGACAATTTAGAAGAAATAACTAGATCAAATAATTATATAATGTACCTGGCAAATATTAACAACTTTAGATTTATTCTTAATTTTATTTATGCACCGTCAAATCAAAGTGATAAAAATAGCTTTTGGGATAAAATAATCACAACAACACGACAATTTACATATCCATCCCTATTAATGGGAGACTTCAATGAAATAGAATCATCAAATGACAAAATAGGTGGAACAAACCCACAAAATAATAGATTCACCCGTATTCAACAAATTAATGAAGAACTAGACATTCATACTGTCCCCTATACTGGCAGTGCAGTTACCTGGAGAAAAAGACAAACCCCTATTGACAATATCTGTGAACGTCTAGATAGAGTCATGATCCATACAGATATCTCTAAACAATTCCCCAACTTAAATGTACATAACCATCATTTTACAAGCTCAGATCATTCCCTAATATCTATCTCAATAGGAACAAAATCAATCAGAGCAGGATCACCCTTTAAATTTGAAATGGCCTGGACAACAATGAAAATTATAACAAACTTGTCAAATCAACCTGGGAAAATAAACTTAGTGGATCATTCATGTTTACAATACTACAAAAACAGAAGCTGCTCAAGAAAAATACAAAAATTTGGTGCAAATCACATCCAAATAATAATCTTAGACAGTTAAAAGACATTGAAGATCAACTCTTATTGTTACAAACCCAACAAATTACTGGAAACTATGATGATACTATAACAAACAAAAGACTAAGACTTCTAAATAAACGTGAAGCACTCATGAACTTTAATAATACCTTCTGGAAACAAAGAGCTAAATATAACTTCCTTAAATTTGGAGACAGGAATATCAAATACTACCAATCAATCTCTAAAATTAGGAATTCTAAAAACATCACCCGAAATTTTACAAATAAAAATGGCTTAGTCATTAAAGACGAAAAAAAATCAGAGATGAAATAACGAATGAATTGGCTGAAAGATTCATTTCAAATAAACAAACAAACAATAAATATTTTCCAGACTTAATAAAACACACAATAACTGACTCAGAAAACTTAACCCTAACTCAACCATTCACAGATAAAGAAATCAAGGACACTTTATTCTCAATGAAAGAAGACAAATCTCCTGGCCCTGATGGATTCCCCCCAGAATTCTATAAAAAATACTGGAACATTGTAGGAAGCCTGCTCTGCAAAGCTATCAAATCATTTTTTTCATTCTGGCATTCTTCTTAACGAAGTAAACACAACATTCATTGCACTCATTCCAAAAATCGATAACCCCACCAATATTAACCATTATCGTCCCATTAGCCTCTGCAACACCATCTATAAAATTATATCAAAGCTCCTAGCTAACCGCTTAAAACTAATTTTACCTCGCATTATCAACCTCTTTCAAGGAGCCTTTGTTCAGGGTAGAAATATTCAGGATAACATCCTAATAGCCCACGAAGTCTTCCACTCCTTCCATAACAAAAAAGGGAAATATGGATGGATGGCAATTAAACTAGACATGGAAAAAGCCTATGATAAAATCAATTGGGACTGCATACGCATCGTTCTGACTAAATTCGGATTTCATCAAAAATGGATAAACTGGACTATGACATGTCTAACTAAAACTAACTTTTCTGTCCTAGTCAATAACTTACCTGGGAAAACATTCCAAACTTCTCAAGGTATACGACAAGGAGACCCCCTTGCACCATATATTTTTGTTATAGTTATGGAACTTCTAGCCAGAATGATACAACAAGAATCACTAGAAGTTGATCCGCTAATTGGAATCAAACTGACAAATAACAGTAATCCTATCCCTTTTCTCTCCTTTGCAGACGACACACTCATTTTTGGAAAAGCGAATGACCTAAGTCTCCACACAATAAAAAACCTTTTAAACAACTTCTGCAACATATCAGGCCTTTCCATAAATTACGATAAAAGCTCCTTACAAGTCTCTAAAAACATCTCCATTCAAAAAGCACAAAGTCTTGCTCAACAACTAAATATCCCTGTAACTAAAACACTAGAAAAATATCTAGGAATACCACTCATCAGCGGCAGAGTGAACAACAATGTCTTTGACGATGCCATCACAAACCTAAAAAAACAACTATCAAAATGGAAATCGAACACCCTATCTCAAGCAGGAAGATCTGTTCTCATTCAAGCCAACCTCAATTCTAAAACTAATTATCTTATGCAATCCTTTCTTCTTCCAAAAGGAATTCTTGACAAAATTGACCAAATCAACAAAAACTTCTTCTGGAACAAACTTCAATCTGACAACTATCACCCACTAATTAGCTGGGAACGATTATGTACCCCAAAAAGGGATGGTGGGCTAGGCTTTAAAACAACTAAACAAATCAACCTAGGCATGCAAATGAAACTTCTTTGGAGGATAATAGCAAACCCTGACAATATCTGGTCAAAGGTCATCACTGAAAAATACCTATCAAAAGAACCATTAATGGAAAGAACGAAAAACAAAACCTCATGGCAATTTGGACGACTCTTAAACATTAGAGATACCTTTTCCAAAGGCTTACTTTGGCTAGTAGGTAATGGAAAAACCATTAATGTCTGGTCAGACATCTGGATAAACGCTCAGAAACTTGAAATGTTTAGAAATAACCATAATCCTAACCTAAAAGTCTGTGAATTATTCACAAACTCAAACAAATGGGATACTAAAAAACTAAACGACATATTTCCACCACACATTACTGAAATGATATCCAACATTTACATCCCCAGAATTGATATCTCGGACAGACTAATCTGGATCTACAACAAAAATGGAACTTTTTCAGTAAAATCTACCTCTTCTCTCTTTAACACAAGAAACAACTATAATAGTTCTGGAGACTGGATTTGAAAACTAAATATCGCTCCAAATATCAAAAACTTCATTTGGAAAACTACATTAGATATCCTACCTACCGCTGAGCGCCTAAACAGATACATAAATAGGGTACCCAGTATCTGCTCCCTGTGCAAATATCAACCAGAGGACGCAAATCATTTATTCTTTAACTGTCAAATCACCAGATCGCTAATCCAAAATTTGGGTATTAGATTACACAAAACCTTTAATATCCCCAACATAACTAATAACATCTCTGAAAACATCTTAAATATTAAGAGCCAAAATATATACTTCACAGACCTCTGCCATCTATGGCACTCAATCTGGGAACTTCGAAATAAAATCATTTTTCAAAAAAATTGTAACACTAATATAGCATATACTCTCACTCAAACTATTGATAAAATTCTCTGCTGGAAAAAGAAGATTCAATAAAAAAAGTCTCCTAAGCATACTAGGCCCCGTCAAAAACTAAACTGGAAATATCCACCCAAAAATGTTGTAAAAATAAATGTTGATGCCTCTGTCAAAAATGGAATACAATCTCATATTGGTTGTATAGCTAGAAACAATCTAGGACAAATAATTAGAATACATAAATGTAATGGTAAAACTTTCTCTGTTATCCAAACAGAGTGCTTTGCGATACTTGAAGGTATAAGACTGGCAGTAGAACTTGGTATACAGAGAGCAATCATCGAAGGCGACTGTGCAATCATCATCAATGCCATCAACCAGAAAATTAGCCCTCCATGGGAGATTACACAAATAGTAGAAGAGATTCAAATTCTAAGCAAAGACTTTGAACTCATCAAATTCCAACATTGCTACAGAGAGGCGAATAGTGCAGTAGACTTTATCGCAAAATCTCAACTGAGTTGTAACTCTATCCTTAACTATAGCTGTAATTTCCAAAACATCATCATGCTTGATGATCATGGATACTTAGAAGTATCCTAAACCTTGCCTACTGTAAAAAAAAAAAACTATGGTATTTTGACCGGTACTCCTAATCTATTGAGAGTAAAGTGGGTACTAAATAATCCAAACTTTGGATTAGTAGGTGGAAAAAAAAAAGAACATGATTTATGTTTAGCGGTAAGACTGTTTTTAGGCTCCGTTTTCTCAATTTTTTTAAGGGGTGGGGTGGGTACCACCCTCCCCTACCAAGGTGGAAAAAACCCTCCACTCCCACCCCCTTATACCCCCTCACTCCCTCCACCCCTTAAAAAATGGGGAAGAAAATACACCCTTAGTACATGAATTATCGCACGTTACAACGATCACAGTAGGGATAGGCTACAATGACCAAGGCTAGGGTTGATCGTTACAACCATGGCTTCACACTTTTTAGCTTGGTTTTAGGATTAATCAATCTAAAAAGATGATTTTTTTTATCTCAGTTATGTTAGAATCGAGCTAAAAAAATTGATTAAAAAAAGAAAAGGAGAGGAAAGTGGTTTGAATTTGATTCCAATTCAAACCTAAAGTAGTTTCGGAGGATCGCCTAATTCGCATATACCAAGTTCAATCTCTCTTTTGATCCATTTATTGATTCTTTATTGTCAACACCGTTATGAATTAGGTGAGCTTTTGATTGTTTTTAGGAAAGAATTCGGGCGAGCAAGCTCTACCCGACAGCATCCTTTCGGATGAGGTCTAGAAGATCAAAATCGTTGTGAATATCGACATCCCATGCAGAGTGGCAAAGGTGTGCAACCTTATCAACCGCTCTATTGCCTAAACGGGGCACATGAAAGAAGGAAACTTCTTTCAATGTCGATAGAAGAAGTTTAACATCTGACAATATAAGTTCTATTTCCCAAGGACATTTCGATTTTTGGTTGAGGTGGTTTATGATTATAATAGAATCACCTTCAATGTGGATTTTGTCGATACGGAGTTGAATAACATGTTGGATTCCTAGTTTTAAAGCAAGAGCTTCTGCTTTCAAGAGGCTTTGTTTACCAAGTTTTTGGTAACATATGCGAATCGGTCGTCCTTCCCAATCTCGAATTATAGCTCCCGCTGAGCCGTCATCGTTCGTTTTTGTGGATCCATCAAAATTTAGCTTGAGAGTTTCCCTCGGGGGTTTACGCCATGTAACCTTACCATACTTATTTTTCTTCTTTGGTTGTTTAGAGTTTTGAGTGTATAAGAGGAAGTCCTCATCTAAACTATGCTCTATCTGGACTGTTTTACCCCAATTTTCTTTGTGGGTTTTAATAATACGTAGCGACGTATCTCTAAGCGAGATGGGAACCTGCCTAAACACGTATTGGTTCCGAATGTACCAAATAGACCACCAAACAAAATCAAGTTCCACTTTGGCCGCTGCATTAAGGTTGTTCCCGATGAAAGAAATGATGGGTTTTATATCTCGAGAGTGATTTATCATACGAGATATTGTTGAGATTATGTGAGAAGGAAACTGAAATAACGAGCGCACATAATGGCATTCTAACAAGAGGTGAATATCATCTTCGGACGCACGGTTGCACAAGCTACAAGTGGAAGGTACAGAGACCCCACAGGAGGCCAACCTAGAGGCAGTTGGGAAACCATCCTGGCAAACCTTCCAAAAAAAATGTTGACCTTGGACGGAATGTCCAATTTTCAAATCCAGGCGTTATTATCTAAATTTAGAAAGGATTGAGATGTGATTAGTTTGTATGCACTCGAAGTGGTGAACCAACCTGCTCTATCAGGCCACCAATATAGCCGATCCTCAAAAGTAGAGACGGGAAGAGGAATGTCTAAAATTTCTTTGACTGTGTCAATAGGAAGGACCTTGTTTAGTTTCTCCATCCACCATCTACCTCCCATAATGTAGTCACTCACGGTTTCTTCCATGTTACTAATTTGGGGGCAATCATCTCTAGACTGCAGAGAAGAGGTTGTAATCCAATTATCTGTCCAAAATTTAATAGAATTCCCATTTCCAATTGACCAAATAAGACCCGACTTAAATTTATCAATGAGAGTGGTCAGTTTGCCCCATTTCCAAGAGGAATCACCACATTTCTTGTATACAAGGATGTTAACAGAACGTAAGTACTTGTATTTAGTTAGAGTGACCGATACATTATCTGGTTCAGCCAATATTTTTCAAAGTAGTTTCATTTGAAGGGCTTCATTCATCTCTTTAGATTTTCTGAGCCATAACCCCCCTCACTTTTTTGGTCTACAAATTCTATCCCAACTAATAAGCGGTCGATGTTAAAGATCTTTATTCCAGAAGAACATTCGATTAATCAGATCAAGCTCTTTATGTATCGAAGCGAGTAGCAGAAAGTTTTGCATTGTGTACAGCGGTTTAGTTGATAAGTTCGTATTGATTAGAATTGCACGTCCCTGTTGCGATAAGGCATTGGCACGCCATTTACTTAGTTGTTCTTTAGATTTACAGATGATATCTTCAAAAGTATGTTTGTTTACTCTACCATTAATAATCGGAAAACTGAGATATTTTTCCAATGAGTTTTCTTTTGTAATATTCAAACAATTACTAAGCTCAGAGATCCTAGTGTTCGAAATGCCTTTTGTAGCTTGGAAGCTTAATTTATGGTAATTAACTTTTTGCCTAAAAATTTTACAGTATGAATCAATAATTGTTCTAACTTTTTGTGTTGCATCATCACTACCCCTTGTGAAAATGATGATGTCATCAACAAAAGATAGGAAAGGAACCCGAGGACCATTCCTACCGAAGGTGAACCCAATTGGAATGTTATCCATATTTGTTTCAGCTGCGAGTTTCCGAGCAAGGATTTCAGCTCCTAGGATAAACAAGAAGGGGGATAGAGGATCCCCTTGGCGAAGCCCTCGAGAGGGGAGGAACATATCAATAGGGCTATTGTTCACTAGCATTGAGAATGAAACAGTCGTTACGCATTCCATAACCTAAGTAATGAAAGTATGGTGAAACCCAAAATTTTCAAGAATCTTTTTTGTGAAATTTCAATCAACTCTATCATATGCTTTTTCCATATCTAATTTTATCGCCAACCATCCCTCGCGGCCCGTACGCGACTTGAAAGAGTGGAAGGTTTCATGAGCTATCAACACATTATTGATTTTTTTATTTTTGATTTGGGTTGTTTGGGTGAAAAGAGAGCAGAAGGGGTGTGAGAAGAAAGGGTATGGGTTGTAAATTACAATCTGTAGTCGCTTGTGACCCACATGAATGAATGATGATCAGATGATGCTTAGTGTGTTTTCTTTCACATTGAAAGACTTTACAAACGATTGAATATAACTTGCCAACAGAAAGTATTCAAATATGGGTGGAGATTAAGAAGGCGTTTCTGAACAAGTATTTTCCCGTCACCCGCCGCAAAAAAAGTAAAGTAGGAGATCTGAAGCATCGAGGAATCCCCAACTGAATCACTCTATGAGTACGTTAAACACTTCAACAAAATCAAGGCTAGTTGCCCCACATTATGGCATAGCAGAAGATGATTTAGTGTATCTTTATGATGGTTTTCTAGACCTAGAGCGGAGTGTTATCAATGTAACAAGTGACGGAGATGTGCTAGACAAAACGCTAGAAGAAGCTATGAAGATCTTCGAGGGGCTCGTTAATGCCTCTCAACAATACGGATGAATCTAGGGTGTTCGCGGAGTGCATCATATCAACAGTACAAGCACCGGGTCGAGCCGCCAGAATGACATTGGAAGGCTCACAGAGCTAGTGAAGAGCCTAACCACCCAAGTTGCTCAAATTTAAGCCAGACGTTGCTGGGTATGTGGAGATCCATCGCATCCCAACGATATCTATACCCACAGACTCAGGAAAGAGTTATAAAGGCCAATGCCATTGGAGACTACGGTCCCCGACGCCATGGTAATAATCCTTAAGGTTTTGACAACAAGATAAATGCTCAAGGACAATATCAAGAGAGAGGGTAGTTTGAAGCTTGTCTCAAAGGACCTATGCAAGCCAATCAGCCACACACAAGATGAGCTTCTTCACCTCATTCTAGATAAATTTACATCCACAGAGAAGGTGGTCGGACAGATGGCTCAAGAAATGGGCGAGCTCAAGGCACGTATTGCAGGGAAGCTACCATCTCAATTGGTGGTGAACCCAAGAGAGAAGACTGCTGAAAAGTTCCGTTAAGGGGTTATTACGCCGAGCCAACGACGTTTAATCAAAGGCGCTGCTCGAGAGGCAACCCAAAGATTTCTTTTTTTAACTTGCTTTTTGTTTGAGTTTTGAAGACATTGGTTTTAGTTTTTTAACTTACTTGCTTTTTGTTTGAGTTTTGAAGACACTGGTACGATTAGTCTATGTGTTGTTTTCTGATACAATCTGATTTGAGATTTTAACACGTCAATTAATGATGATCCAATATATTTAAGTTCATACAAATATATAATAACCTCATTTATTTATTCATGTATTATCTTGTGTGTCTATCTTAACTAATAACTATAATTAATTTTTATCATTTGAACACTAAATCATATATGTGTGTGTGAGCGTGTATTCATTTCAATATATTCTTATAACAAAGTAAGGTATAGATAACAATCTCTCTTAATACTTATATTATTATTATGTATATGTATATATTGGTTAATTGATTTGAAGATTTAATTAGTGGATAGATATATTTTGTGTTTAATTCATATATGATGTTCTTAAATCTTATCCAATATAACTAATGTAATCATTTAATATTTTTTAAAATAATTTTTATCATTCAGTCTAATACAATCGAAAAGCATCTTTAACCATGGTACTCATGTTGAATACCATAACTTGCTTTTTACCATTTCTCTCCCATCCACCTCATTTTAATATTTGGTACTCCACAACCATTATACTTGACATGAATAACTTTATTTACTTTTTGCATTAAAATTACTTTTTGCAATTT
Organism: Persicaria maculosa; assembly: GCA_963922045.1. Lineage (NCBI taxonomy): Eukaryota > Viridiplantae > Streptophyta > Magnoliopsida > Caryophyllales > Polygonaceae > Persicaria > Persicaria maculosa. The sequence goes on from OY998268.1 coordinate 2,523,727, forward strand.
TTTTTGGAAGTAAAAATCAAATGGAATCCAATATTAATTTTTGATTGGGTAATATTCTATGGTATTATGTAAGAATGAGTATCATACACATGATACTTGAGCTTACTTTTCTTTTTGGGTTCTTTCAAAAATCTTACTTTTTCTTACATTTCTTTTTTTTAATTGTTATGGTATTTGGAATACCACCATTAATACTCATAAGAGATAAGCTTTTCCATTTTTAAGAGATAAAATCAATTAAATGGTTTATATACTTTTATCTTTTCAAATAATATTTTTTTTATTTTACTATGTATTCTTTATTGGATAAATAAGTGACAAAATAATGAGTATGTAAATAAGAGTACTTATTCTTATGAGATATAATAAAAATATAATTAATTAACAAAACGCGCAAGAGCGCTGGTAACAAATACTCCCTTCGATTGTAAATATAAGGCATTTGACTTTTATGCACATAGTTTAAGGAGGTAAAAAATATATAAAATATTAATTTTTTTACATTATAATACTTATTAGTAATAAGTATTATAATCCAAAAAAATTAATTAAAAAAATTTAATATTTTTATATAGTTTTACCTCATTAAACTATGTCCATAAAAGTCAAATGTCTTATATTTACAATCGGAGAGAGTACTAATTATCATCTAAATGCATGCTATCAATTTGGCAACCCACCTATATCAATAATTTCTTTAAATTAATAGCTAGAAACTTGTTTTAACTTCAAAATCAATTTCATATCCCACCACGAATTGATGTCAAAACACCAATAAAATCAATTTATCTACCCGAATGCCTAAATTAAAATATCATCTAAGATCCGAATATCCGATATACAATAGATTTTTTTAATTTTTTTTAAAAAAGAGATTCCTTTTTTGTTTCAATTTCGGTTTCACTAATAGAGAGGAGAGAGAAGAGAGGGAGAATTGCTATTAATTTCAATATCTACACGTTTTTATTGGTGATTTTAGGTGCAAGTAAATTCAAGTTGGGATGAAAAGTCTAATGCATGAAGGAAGGGTCAACAAGAGTTCAAAACAAGACAAGAGGGGATGTCCGAGAAGAAGAAGAGAGCCGAAACAAAGAATAAGTTAGTAAAAGTTATCCGCTCAAAAAGCTGATCTTGTAATACACTTTCTAGAGACGTCATTGGTCTGATTGACTATTATTAGTATACATTGGAAAACTATTTTAGAGAGATACAATTTTTATGTTGACGTCACAACCAAATTCGAAGAGTATGTGAACAATAAAGTGCGAATTACGACCGCAAATTTCAAATATTACAAAAACGAGTGCGAATTCGCCATGTGCATTTGCGGAATTTGCGCAGTCGCACTTCGCGATCGGCATATCAATTATCAATATATAATACTAAAACAGAGACGTGAAAATCATATGTGGCGGGCTATGATCGAATTCGCTTACGTGTCGTACTCTGGTGCAATCTGGCCCGATTTTTTTGACACGTCAATTAATGAATAACCAATATATTTAAGCCACGTTCAACAATGACCCTATCTATTTATCCACATGTTATCCTACCTCCTACGTGTCTATCGTAATTGTTGACTATAATTAATTATTAATATAAATATTCAATTTCATATCTTAATTAGTTGAAAAATCTATCATTTTTAATATAAATATTCAACCTCATATCTTAACTATTTACAAAATATATCATTTTAATATAAATATTTAACCTCATATCGTAAAACATATATGGACAGGCTATAAACAAAAAATATAATAATATATAATAATCTTTCTAAAAGGCAAATTGTGCAAGGATGAATTTATACGAATTAAATATATGTCCACAACATGTACTTGGCATAAATTTCTGCAAAATTTTATCGTTAAAAACTATGCAAACTAAAAGTTTATGTTTCTTTTTTATCCCTTATCAACGGGGTTGTTATTTGCATCGCTAATTTTTACTATGTCCACCGCTAATCACCGTAGCTGGCGACGGTGGTTTTAATTACGATTAACGAAAGCCGCCGTTGTATGTAGCGGTGGGTTGGACCGTATAAGGTCAACCACCGACGTATATGACGGTGGCTAACTCCGTCTGGGGGGAGACGACGTTAAACTGGGTAACCCACCGTAGCCTTATACGGTGGCACCCACCCCAGCTACCTGCGGTGGGACAGGCTTTAGGGAGTACGGTGTGGGGTATATTTTTTGCGAGATAGGGCGGGATCGGACCGGCCCGGACCGGCACGAATAGTGATGGTAGCCCGAACCGTACTGACCCGGAGATTATAAAAAATTCGAAAAAATGTCGTAAATGAATTGTTTTCCGGACCGGATAACCTCAATTTTTTTTAGCTCTTGTACTCTCCTAACAGAACTTGAAATTTGCAATCAACATCCACAATTTCAATAATAACGTACATTGGTGGGTCGGTTCGGTCTAGACAAACGAGCATATTTAAGTATATCAAAAGGGAGACGGATAAAACCAAGTTTGGAAGAATGTCATAAAAACAAACGTAGTTAAGACAATAAGATACATTGAACAAAATATGTCAGGAAATGAAAGACAGAAAGACGGAGGCTACAAGTCCAGGAAACATGAAAATGCTAATATCGCAGCTGACGACCACCATCTCGCCGGCGGTAGGCTCTGTATCGTGCAATCCTGACTGTGAACTACTCGTCCCACCCATTGACTGTTGGATGATGGTGCTGTGTCCACGTAGAGTACACGGGAGGTAAAGGGGATCCAGGAAATAACCAAATCTGCGTAAAATGTATGGAAAAAAAGAAATGAGAAGGGAAAAAACTCAATGTGAAGAAGGAAATGCATATGACATTCGAAACATACCGGTATGAATTGGTTGCTGTTGCCGACTAAAGCTATCCCATCTTACTCGTCGTACGACGATACGGACGGGCCTCCAATGGCGTAAAGAGGGAGGCACAACATCGGCATCATCTATGACAGTATCACCAACGGGTGTTGGTGCAGCGTGGCAAACACTTCGCCCATTATCGGAATCTTCATCCAATACGTAGCATCATGACATGCACCAAAGTAATTGACCCTCATGAGGAGATCGTCCAAGGCAGGGTAGTAATGGTAGCGATCTGCATGCAACTGTAACTCAATGGCCAAATCCTGTCGAACCTGTGTGGCCATGCATCTTCACCCAAGTTCAAAAGACAAGCGAACGATCTATAACCACAATGACCATCACCTGCAATGTTCGTTACGGCTCGAATGAAAGTAATCATGAAGTCGTCGATGTTGCCTGTTTTCCAATCGAAACGTAGGTGAGGGAGATTCTGAGGCGGAAGTGTATGAGGTGGTGCAGATGGGATGTCCCCTCTAGACTCTACCGTTGATCTTCCTCGGCCCCGTCCCCGGCAAGGACTGCGACCACGACCTCTTCCTCGTCCTCTTCCACGGCCAGTAGGAGAGTTGTCGCCGTGAAGTGCATCGGACCCAGTGCCCTCTTCATTTTGTGCAATTGCTTCAGCGTCCGTAGATGAAGATCGACCCCGCCCTTGACTTTGTCCCCTCACAGATCCACTGCTGCCATCTCTAGCAGCTCTACGCTCGGCCCGAGCACGCTCCCGTTCCCATGGCAGAGGGTTCATTCGACAAGGGTTGTGAGTCCGCGGCCTCCTGGTCGGTCTACGGTCCTCAGGGTTAGGCGGAGTCAATAGTGTGTGGGAGGGATGATCGCCATCGTTGAATGCTGAGGCGATCCTCCATCGAGTATCGTCGTCCATGGCTCCACTCTGGAACAACGTGATTAAGCGCGAGATGTCTACATCAGCTCTTTTGAGCGGCGTGTTATCATCTACATGGGCAACATAGGGACGATCATAATCCAATTGCTTCCAAAGTATGTGAATCTGGGACGGCCTTGCATTTCATGTGTGCAGTAGACCGAAGACGGTCCTCCAGTAACTATCTCGGCATGGCTGCAATGGCAGATCTGTTTCCATCTTCGTGTATATTTCGAACAACAGGTTGAAACATTCCTTCGACACAATATGTCGAACTTGATCGAATAACCAGAGGCCGTGTGAGTCTGTCAGCCAGGTGTTGTAAGCTCACCCCATCGTGTTCTTCACTTCAACGATTTGGTCCTCCATCATTAGATCGATTGCTTTGATGACGTGAGTGAAGTCACCGATCGCAGAGTGGAGGGTGCTCTTTAGCACTGCATGGGCGGACTCCGCCCTATAGAGAAAGACATCAGTCGTGCGTGCTGACATGTGAATAATTGATGGCGCAAATGGAATGAGGATAGAGAAGAATGACATACCTGTTCATCGTTTTCGTACCAAAATGCTCTATAATATCTGTACATGCGCGAACAATGTTCTACAAGTAATCGCGCAACCACGTCGCCTCCAAATACGACATCAACCCCTCAATGTGGCCCCACTCTGCATGCATACCCCTCCTTCGGGCGTCGAACGTGTCAGCGGATATGGATTCAAAGAGGCCATAACACACGCTCTTAAAATGACCCGCAACGTCAAGATTCTTCGACTTTTTGAAAGCTGCTTCTTCGCATTTGCGGAGGATGTGTACTTTGCACAACATATGTCTCACATTGGGAAACGCCGATCGTAGTGCTGTGATGAGTCCCAGCTCCCGATCGGTGATAAATACATTAGGCTGAGTGCCTCGCAAAAGGTACTAGAGCTGTTGTAATGCCCAAATGTACGTATCCGTGTTCTCGTGCGACATGAAGTAGATGGCGATGACGAAGTTCTTCCATGTGCAAGTGAAGCCAATGAATTCACACAATGGGATCCCATACCTGCACGATCACATATGTTAGTTGTTGCCCCTCCCTTTTTTTAAGAAGAGGATTTGTTACAAATAGAAACATGTGCTGTCGACGACGACGGCGTATCGGAAGATGTGCAGCAGGTGGCGAGATTGTGAATGAGCCAAGAAAAGATCTTGAAGCTTGTTCGCATCATCAGGGGCTCTCCTTGTAGTGTAGAAGTACTTTCTCTCTCGCAATATATGGAGAGCTTCTTGAGTGACTGTTCGGTCTCCTCTAGCTTCAGCTTTGAATTTTGCCCTAGCATTGTACACTTGTCGCCGTGATATTACGATCAACTGCTTCCGTTTTGTAGCTGTCTTCTGTAATGTTGCTAAGATCGGCTTTGGTGGTGTACCAGCTACGGTGAGGGCTAATGTAGTCTCCAACTGTTCTTTATCCATTCGACCGAGGTATGGGTGTCTGTCCAACGTAGCTGGAAGGTCATGGTACGTTGTGCCTTCCGTGAACTACGTCTAACCCCCACTCGCCCCGCCTGAACTCTACCCCCGATAAGGCAAAAGGACACTGTTCTAGCTTTGAAATGCCCCTACGAGTGCTACGATCGGGCACATCACTGGAAACTCTTGGCCTCTTGCGTGGAATGTACTCACTGTACTTCTCACACTCGAGCAACACACTGCCACGTCTTGTACGAGTGCTTGCCCATGACCGCTTTATAGTGAGAACCATATGTAGCGGTAGGGCAACGCGACGAAAATGATGTATCAACTCAAGTCATTGCAATTTGACCACGTTTGCGTTGTGGTGAACTCTGCTGTGTAGTCGTGGAATATCCGACGACTAGTATCCATTTCGTTACACGGATCTGACATTGGGTCCGCTTGCTCTTCTAATGGATGTTGTGTGCGATAAATACATTTATTAAGACATATATATCCTACCTTATATCTACATACACTCTTTTTAATTAACATTATATATATCTACGTCAAAATATCCTATGGAAAGAGATTACGACTCTACCATGTAATATCTATATTCACTATATTTAGATCAAAATCCTATATGGAAATAGATTACGACTGTAATTAAAAGTAATATCTATATTCACTATATACGTTAACAAATGCTATGGAAATTGATTACGACTGTAATGAAAAGTACGTACCGGTTCAGGTGTACGTGGACTTCCTTCTGACATTGTAGCAACGGTAGGTGGCGATGCGACGACAGTTGTAGCTACTTTTGGATAGGGATGACCCGTGCGATGTTCGTTCTTATAGAGATGGGTTTCCACCGTCCCACATGACGGTGAATAATGTGACCGTTGGGGCCACGTCATACGCTCCTCCGGCGCTTTCCAATGCGGGGGTCTACACCGTCACTCAAAATGGTGTACACCGTGACCCTCTACGGTGTCTACCATGGAGGGTGACAGTGAGTACTGTTAAGGTCGACGATGGACCTTGATGACCGTCGTATCTTGCGGTGGCCACCGCCATAAGCGACGGTAGTAGACCCTATATATATGAGCCTAATGCCCTCCGCCCTCCGCCACAGTCGCCAAGTGCGTGTCCAAAAACTTTAACGGCGATAACACAAGCAACTTGTCGAGGCTACACGGTTGGGCCAGCTGGTTCAATACCGCCGTTTGGCCTTTGACAAGTTGCTTGAGTAATAGCTGTTACGCCCACAAAGAAAAAATACGCGTCGTGTCACCAACAGCCTTCTCCGCGATAACACGGGCAACATGTCGTGGCTACACGATAGGGGCAACTGGTTCCATACTGTCGTGTGGCTGTAGACATGTTGCTTGTGTTATAGCTGTTACGCCCACAAAGGAAAAATATGCGTCGTGTCACCAACAAACTACTCCGAAAACTGTTAACGGCGATAACACGAGCAACATGTCGAGACTAACACGGTTGGGGCAACTGGTTCAATACTACCGTGTGGTCTTTGACATGTTGCTTGAGTTATAGCTGTTACGCCCAGAACAAAAAAAATCGGTTCCTTTCAAACATTATTTTTTCCCCAGCTGGTTGATGTCTTTTGCACCTTGTCAACGCCGGTAGGATTTTCAACAATTAACTCAATCCTCTAGGTGTTGACAAGTTGCACGAGACATCCATCATCTATTTGAGTAACTGTAATAACATTCCAAAAGAAAGGGGTAGCCCTATCCCCTTTCTTTTGGGCTGAGGAAAGGCCACCGTAGCATGTTGCGGTGATCACCGCCATATGCGACGGTGCACACTAAAGGATCATATGGTACACACCGTTAATCCACACGGTCATCACCGCTAGTCCATGTGGTGGCCACCGCTAGACCATACGGTAGCAGTGTAGTCTCATGGGGTTTGTTCAGGACCCTTATTTAAGAGAGTGTGACCATGATGTAGACGTGTGGAGTAATCAAAAAATGTGGATAACTAAAGTCTTCCATCGATCTGCAGGTGATTTCGATTACACGGTCACTTGGCGTTACCGTGATGAGCCATATTTTGTGTTCGATTGTAATTGTCAGCATCGATGTTTCCTGGAGGACAGTGTTTGCATTATTTATCATTTTGAATATGAAGACGACACTCGCCCGTCTTATCCGGTGGATTTTGGTTGTGAGGAATGTTATGCTGGCTTGGGAGGCTCCGACTCATATTACTTGGAAATCGAGACGGCTGTCATTCTGCATGTGTTGACGTACGTGGAGGAAGATCTGATAAATACATGCGCAATCGACATTAGTAAGTTTGTATGCAAACTACTACGAATGTTCAATCGACATGCACGAAGATTTTTGTTCAACGAGATCAAGGTTTTCTTATCACCGAAGGAGACGTCGGAGTCAGTTGGTAGTTGTTAGATTTTTATTTTGAAGTATGTAATCCGAAAATTTTCGTAATTTGTCGAATGACACTTTTGTAATCCGGGTAACTGTTATGAATGAGTTTGCGTTCGGACAGTTTTCAGGAAGCCTTTTACCCCACGATACCATGCATTTTCATTTATATTATAGAACTGCAAATACTACAACAAAATACTTACATCCCCCAAAAGGACAACTACCCATTTCAAAACAACGAAATCAACTCCCGACATCATGAAAGTCTACAAAATACCCACAATTACCAACGGACCCAGCTCCAACGCTCCGAAAGATCCTAATCTCCATTATGTTGAATGCATACTTGGTCACAGTCTGGTTCGTCGGCCGCACTTCTTTGTCTACGGCGTACTTCGCTATGTGCATCATGCAACTCAGACGAACGTTGGGGAAGAAACCGCCTATCAGACCAGTGAGCTCCCGAGCGGTCTTGTCGTAGTAGAACTCAGGGTCGCCCGTGATCACAGTCTCGTCCTGCACGCAGTGCAGATCAACGTACTCCGACCTCGTCCTTGCATCCTCATCATAACATGACACCTGAAATAGACAACAGGGGTATTCTTTTCAGCGTTTATGTTGACGATTACACAAATGGTGTTCCCTAGGCCGAGTGAACTTTTCGACCACCATTTTGAATCGTTTTCCCCTTTTTGTTTCGCCGTCAAATATTTCTGTTGTCGGCATGTTTGTCGTTTTGCACCATCGCCGAAGGAGGGAGGGTCTCCTTATAGCCATCTCACCGTCAACGGAAACGGTGGGCTCCCTCTTCCCCCGTTGCCACCACCGTCAGCCACAACGGTGATGTGGAAGTCCTCTCCGGAAACTCCACCGTAACCCTAAAACGGTGACTCCTCCTAGGGTTAAGTCATACCCTTAGGGTTTCGCTACCGTTTCTCAATAACGGTGGCTCAATGGTTAGGGTTACACACCAGGTGTAGTGTTAGGGTGCACCGTAACCCTAAATGGTGGCCACCGTAACCCTAAACGGTGGCCTCTACTAGGGTTAGCTCATTTTTCTAGTAAAGGACAAGACGACATATTTAGGGTTTGAAGTGGGTCTATTGTGGCGGAAATTTCTCATTACACAGCTACATATTATAAAGTTCACCAATACAGTCCTCCATTAATAACGATAAAAGAGTACAACATTTTCGACAATCAATTCACATCCACAACTATTCCAATGTACCGTCAACTAGTCTAGTCTAGTTCCTATGGAACAACTACCAACAGACTCCTCCACAATATCCTTCAATATCTGAATCTCTAAATAATTTCACGCGTACTTCTTCAATCTTCTGTTCGCAGGACGCACTACTTCATTCACTGCGACTTTCGCTATCCATAATGCGTAAGCTAAGCGGAAATCGTCAAAAGCATCACTGATCAGGTCCTTGATTTTCTCAACAGCATCTCGATAGTACGCCTCCGGATCAGCAGTGTACGTTGACTCTCCCTCCAAGCAATCCAGTTCAACTGGCTCTGAGAACGAGAAACTGTCCCCATCGAAACAGACGACACGAAAAAGGCAGCATGGAAATTCCATCCACTTGCGATGCTTGCAGTTGCAGAAATAATCCTCGATTGGGCGAGTATATTTGTCGACGGTTATTTCGAACCGCTTACCCTTCCTTGTCTCCCCTGTAAGTCGTACTGTTTTAACCGACATTTTTGTTGTGAATAAGTGGAAGAGAACGGGGCTTCAACTTATAGGGATAGCTACCATCTGAAGTAACGGTGCTATGTACCGTATATCCATGGGATGACCACCCTAGGCACATACGATGGACACCGCAAATCCATACGGTGGTCACCGCAAATCCATACGGTGACCACCGTATGCCCATACGGTGTACACACCGTATGGATTTGCGGTAAGCACCGTATAAGTCTGCGGTGAATATATACACCGCTACAAAAAGGGGAAGGGAGGTAGGGGAAGCCGCAATCCACATTTGGAGATGTCAGACGATAGTAGCGACAACTCCAGCAACTATGAAATACGTCATGGGACACTTGAAGAATTTGAGGAAGTGTTGTACACTGAGAGCCCACGTTCGAAGATGGTCGAGTCGATGATAAAGACGCTACGCGAGGAGAATCATTCGTTGCTCGTTGAAAACCAGTAACAGCGGTGGCGTATCGATATATTGGAGAGGCGTGTCGCGGCGCTGGAAGAGGAGAATAAGAAATTAAACGTTAAGTTGCCAAAGTCAAGCTAATTGTTATGACTTTTGTTCTTGTTTAATTAGGATTCCTATCAAGTACGTTTAGACAATGTTGTATGCAAGTTAATTATCATATATTTGATTTGTGTATTTCTGAATTCATTTTAACTACGTTTCTGGAAAATATTTATATATATAAACAGACAGCAAAAAGCAGTCATCAAACAACGAAAAGGCCGAATTGGGAGGGTCCAATGTCCATACAACCAATATAAGCAACATAAAATGAAGTAAAACGGTCCAACAATGTATCACTGGGGACGATCTAACCAATAACACTCGTAGATGCGTCGAATATGATGCTCCGTGAGAGGTACGCCATGTGCCAGTAGCCGGTTGATCTCCTCACCGGCGGCGCGGTAGCGAATCTCCTCTAGTGTTGGCGTCGCGGCATCAGATGGCGGTGGGGGCACTCCGACCGCAGGGGGCGGTGGTGGCGGCGGGATGATGGGCTCGGATCATTCAGTGTCGGGGAGAAGGTAAGGGTGACTGATCTCATGAAACCAATGCAGATAACCATCGACAACAAGGGGTACTCACTGCTAGTCTGCGGGATGTCCGACATGTCGTATATGTGATGAAATCTGTTTGCCCAATGGTTGTCTTGCTGCGAGAAGGTGGCCTCCTCTTGCCCTTCAGTGACTTCGGTCTGTGTACACTCATGGGTCTAATCGGGCTAGATGGAATGTGCTGAATACGACCGAACTGACGCGTCACTCGGTCAGGCATGTATGGCTCGTCCTCGAACAACCAACGGATGGTGCCCCTGTACCGTGACAGACGGAGATGGTTGTCAACGTCTAAATTCCTACCAAATGGCATGAACTCAATCTGCAAATATAAGACAGTGTTTGTCAGTTTATACATGTAAATTTAAAAGTATACAACGAAAATGTAGACGGCGTACGTATATGAACATACCTCGTCGACAGTCATCTCGTCTAATCTCCGACGCAGCTCCTGCAACCGCAACACTTGGGGCCCTCCCTGTCTGTTCGAGGTCCACGACGTCGTCATCTCCAAATATCGCACGCCGTGACGTGGATCCCGTGCAAGTCTCCGACTCAGGGTCATGTGACCTTTAAACACCGGAAAATACAGCCATATCCATTCCTACAACGACATTGACCATCATACGATTACTTAATATAACTGCATATGTGTACATGTGCTATTGATCACGGTGTCGATAAAGTACCTGCATGAGCAACGTACAACCGTCCATGTCATTGGCTAACTGTCTCGTTGCCTCGCCCAATTCCCGGTAGAAGCAGGAGAGGATACCTGCCGCCAGAGATAACTGCGGAGTCCAGTGGGTCTGCGTGAACCGAAGAAGCACTTCCGGTCGCACTCTGTTGTTCGATTTCTCAATGAACATCGTCGTCGACATAAGAATCCCCATAACTGCGGCAGCAATCCACTCCTCATCATGTTGGTGGGGGACACCCTCCCGAACCCTCTGGCGCATAGGTGCTATTGCATCCAAGAGTGCGTTAACACTCGGACCTCCGTGGCCGTCGAATGTCTTATGTTGCTAAGGCGTAAACCCATACATCTGTCCGACTAGAGCCTTCCCCACCTCGTCCGCCTCAAAATACGAGAACTCATCCCCATCCATTGTGAAACCCATAATGAACATCACATCGTGCAATGTGATCGTAATCTCTCCCCAAGCAAAGTGGAAAGTGTTAGTCTCAGGGTGCCAGTGCTCAATAAATGCACTGATGAGACTATGGTCCACGCACTCCCATGAGTAGTCCCGCAACTGCCATAGCCCACTGTCTCGAACAACAATAAACCACGTATCCTCCCCATCCTCCTCCACCAAGCCCTCGGCACGTACTATCATCTGACCCCGACGGTGCACACGCAACACCCTGACCAAGGCGGCTTCATCCTGTCTCCAAATAGCCTCAGCAATGTGTGCCCCGTAATCATGTAGCATCGATGGCGTCCTCGTCCTCCTCCATATGACGGGCCAGATGACCCTGAGCTGCTCGGCTCACCCCGCTACCAAGCACTCTCTCCTTGCCGTGAGCCACTCCCCTCAAATCGTTATTGTGTGTCTGCGTGCCCATCATCAGACTCATCCTCCCCCCTCTGCTCCTGTCTAGCATCCTGCTCATGCTCAGTGTCATACATGTCATGCTCGCCGACACCAAAGCCCCCGCTAGCTGCGATAGTGACAGGCTGAGTTTGAAGCACTACAGATGGCTAAGTAGTCTCGCACATATTCGGTGTCAACCCCGAGAAATCAATGTCATCGAGGTTGATATCAGGCACAAACATCGTCCTGTCAATCGTCTCTCGACCACCCTCCACAGAATGGGTAGAAGTGGCCGCCCCCCAGGCCCTCTATCTCCGATGAACGGTGCAGTGTCGTCGTACGAGTTCAGCTGCTCGCTCTGAAATGCAGTGCCAAAATAAGACACGTACCTTGGGTGCTGAGTCGCCGACAGCTCACTCGCATGAGCTGCCGATACATCCTCACCGGCCTGCAACCCCACATCATCACCCGCCTGCAATACGCCCTCCCCGGGTGTAGTCATCAACTCCTGCTCTAATGTCGCTAGCCGAATATGGGCCGAACCCTCTGTAATCGCATCATCTCGATGGGGACATACGTCGACTACGTCGTCAACCGCCTCCCCTAATGCCGCCAACCGAATCTGGGTCGAAGCCTCTGTCATCGCATCGTCCATATGGGGACGTACGTCAGCTACGTCGGCAACTGCGTGACTAGAGCTACCCCCCCCCCCCCTCGTCTACTACCATAGTATCTAAACACTCCTCTACACCCTGCATATGGAAAGGAATAGACTCAATCTGTGCATGTGACTCGCGCAACGCCTGTCTTACCTTAACAGCAGCGCTACGGGCGGTCCGCAACACCACCCTATACTCTAATCCACGCGATAATGTCAGTATACGATTAACAAACAAATTCTAATTCCTATTGATCAAATATCGAAATATTTTTGTGACCTAAAATCCCATAAACATTCGACTAATACAGATTTGAATTATGTTAACTATTTTCACTTTCAATTTTTCCATTACCTATATAACTATGGTACGTTTATCATATTATAGCCACATAAAATTATATTATAACATTAAATTCTATTATTCACACATATCACACATATCATGACAACATATTCAATTATACCATTAAACTCTATTCTTACGTTTATGTTTTTATATTATATCATTATTCATACATATAATACGTATTACAACACTAAACTATATTATAAAATCTAAACTCTATTATAAAATTTAACTCTATTATAGCGTTATTCATACCTCTGGTAGCCCCACCGCCGGTATACCCAACATCCCTCTCCCACCACGAGGACGACCGTGTCCACGTCTCTGAATAATCGGAGTCGGGTACATTTCATAAATCAACAATTACTTATCAATTACTTATCCTCAGTCAATAAATTTTAAATTACGCTTTTTTCATATTTACGATATTACCTGTAATGGATCTCTATCACCACGTCCACGACCCACACCACGACCTCACCCTCGAGCACCATCCTGAATACTCTCACTCACCATTGTGTAACACAAAAAGATAGGACAAACAACGGAGAAAAGGTAATGGGACAAAAGACTGGGAATGTCGGATATGACAAAAAGGTTGGGAATATCGAAGAAGACAAAACGACAAGAGAACGGAACGGGAGAAGCGGAATTGTGCGGATACGGTGGGCCGCTAACGCCTTTTTATAGGGCTCGGAGCCCACCGTATCCATCCACGGTGGATATCCCCCCGTTGCGTAACGGGCAGATATCCACCGTCACTTATTGCGGTGCATTGAGAATTTCAAAATTTGAACCCACCATATTAGGTTGCAGTGGGTTAGGACTTTTTGAATTCCGAGGCACAGCCACCGTTGACACATACGGTGGCGTTTACTTTAGTAATTGTTGAATTCCGAGGCACACCCACCGATGACACATACGGTGGAATTACACTTAACGTTCGTTAAAGTAAACGCCACCACTGTATACAACGTTGAATCTCATACGCTCTTTACCCACCGTATTGTACAACGGTGGTTTTCGTTAATCGTCATTAAATCCACCGTGATTAGCTACGGTGATTAGTGGTGGACATAGTAAAAATTAGTGGTGGAAATATCCGGACCGCTTATCAACATTAGGTGGATAAACTAAAGTGATAATCCGTATATATATATATATATATATATATATATATATATATATATATATATATATATATATATACACACACACACACACTACCTATATATTTTACAGGACGCTTGAATAATACATTATAGGCGTGGTCACGGGTCGGACCTGCCGGGTCGACGGGTTTGATCCGCCGGGTCAAGGGTCGGGGTTGGTCGACCCGAACCCTAACCCGAAAATTCACGGGTTGCCGGATTCGGGTCGACTCGTTGACTAGGCAGGTTACATTATTTAACAAATTTTTTTTTAAAATGACTATTAAAATAAATAAATAAATGATATAGGAAGATAAAAATCTTCACAACACATTTTATCACCCACTTCATAGTGTTAAAAATGTGGGAACATTTTATATATCTTCATATCAATTCTTTCATCCACAATAATAATGTGGGATGTAAGAGAGAAAAATATGAGAATATATTTAACTTAATTTCCAATGTAGGAATAAGTGAAGTGGGAGAAATGGGATAGTGGGATACATATATATAGCCTCATACATTCTCATTCTAACTCCATATTTTCGATGTACATTGGAAATGAGGGGATGAAAGGAAGACTTCCAAGTCTATAAAAGGGGAAGGGTGAGAGTGTTTTTGACCCACATTGCACATTGCAAATTAGTTTATGTTTATATTATGAATTATTCTAAGAATAATATACATAATAATAATTATAAACTTTAAAAAAATATTTTTTTTCAAAAAAAAAACTTTAAAATGATGGGTTGACCTGCCGGGTCAGCGGGTTCAAAACCTCCCGACCCTAACCTTAACCCGCTACCCGTTTCAACCCGCTGACCCGAGGACCCGGACCCGTCGGGTCAATGATCCGTATGACCCGTCAGGTCATGGGTCGATCGTAACCCGTGGCCATGCCTAATACATTATGTGGTTAAGTTGCATAGTACTCTGTAAATATTTGATGTGGTTAAGTTGATATGACGTTGTTATTTATGTAATTTGGAAAATTTACTACTGATAAATCTGTGACCGTCTTAAAAAAAAACTATATCTTTTTTTGTTGGTTTGAAATATTCACAAGTTTATCTTGAATCTTAATTAATTCAAAATAGGGTATTTTGTACAAATTTTTAAATTTGAATGCAATTTATTTCAAAAATAGGTATGCTTATGTGTCATTCTTTGGTGCAATATATTTAAGTCACGTAAGATAATGAATACATCTATTTATCCACATGTTAGATAAAATTATGTTGAAATATATTGATATGAACTAAACATACTATTAATTAATTTTATTGTTATTAAAAGATTCATAAATTTCAATCAAACTATTATAACCTTCAAATTTTAGACAGAAAATATAAATTAAATATTATTTTATTTATTAAGAAACCGCACAACGGGTGGATAATAAAACTAGTATATAATAAAGGAGAAGTCGTCTGAGACACATGACGGCTTCTCCTTAATCGTAGTAGTATGAACCAATCACAATTTTTTGAAATAATCAATATATGCATAAAATAAAATTTTATTTTAACTCTATTTAATCAATATATCTATATATGCATAAGATAAAATTTGACCTAATTTCATTAGATATAGATATTAGTCGTATGAATCAATCACAATTTTTTTTACCAATTTTTTTTTTATCAAACTCCCCTTAATTAAAATATTTATTAATTAACTATATTTGATTCTATCTTATAGATCTGGTGGCTATAGTTGCCTAATTTATAAATTATCATGTAAAAAATAAATAAAGATGCTACGGGGTATTTTTTTTCAAAAATCATATCTCAACTTTTAACCCTATAAATAACACCTAATTTACATCTAATTCAACAACTATATTTTTTTTTCTCTTCTTCTTTTTAATATTTTTTACGTATTTCTTCTTTAGCTCTTTGATCAATGTAGTTATATACATCTCTATAAATTTGTTATACTCTTTGATTTGTAGGTGTTCAATCTAATCGTATTACCATGCTTTTTTATAATTTAATGCTTTAGAGACTAAGGAAGCTCTAATCCCGAATGTATACATATACCGGGGGCATGGTATAAGTGTTCTTTCAATCAATTCCTAATTAGTTAATTCACTATGTAAATTTAAGGTGTCCCTTTCACTATGTACATTGTTGTTAATATGCTTTCAACTGAGCATATTCTTCTATTATATATAATAAAAATAATTCTCTCCTCACCTTAGTCAATCTTAAAATAATAGATTTTTTGAGTTTTTAGATATAGATATATTTTGGAAAGATTTTATCCAATTTTATAATATTTAGATAATAATTATATAAAAAAATAATTTATCTCATGCACTTGATCAATAAGAAATATAGTATATTTTAAGATAACATTTTTTTATACAATTTTTATATCTTCAATCCAATTCTATCCATCCATAATTATTATTTTTGTAAAAAGTGTCTATTTGATTCTATTGCATGAGATATCTAAACTTTATAAAGTTAAAATAATAAGTTGCCTAAGGTTCATATTATATTTATATAATAAAAGATCAAATCGTTATGCTTATAAAGATTAAATCATCAATTATAATAACGTCTTCTCGCGTCATATTTTTTCCAAAGAAGTTATTGGGTTTAATATATTAATATATTATGAGATTTATTTAGATTTAACCTTTGGTTATTTTAGAATTATAGATCTAGATTAGTAAAATGTGTATTAATATAAAATATATTAAAATTAAAAAAATTGAAAGAATATATATATATATTATAAGAGTTTTTTTGGTTAATTCTATGTTAATTACGTAACAATTAAGAAATATTGGAAGAAATTAATTAATTGGTTGAATGGGTATTAATATCAACTTTATTTAAATAAAAAAAATCGCACAAGGTGCGGGTACTAGACTAGTGTTCATGTATTTGACGATACTTTCACTAAGTAAATATCAATTCCGATATTTTTTTTTTGAACAAGAAATAATTTAGCTGTCTGCAAAGCATACTAGCTAAGAGCATCATTTCAGATGATTTCACTTAGAACAACATCAGGGGGGAAGGACGAGCCAGAGAAGTCGATCCCAATGTGAGATAGACGGTCAGCAGCTCGGTTACCATCCCTGAAGATATGAGAGATCTCATATTCCGGGAAAAGTGTCAGAGCAAATAGAGCATCCGATAATAACATCTCTATTTCTCCATAGCTAGACACACCTGTGCTAAGACTTTTGATAATACTAAGATTATCACCTTCAATACAAATCTGCTCGATGTGAAGATCCCGTACTTTTAGAATACCCTTCCATAATCCAAAACATTCGGATCCAATCACGGAAGAGATAGGAGAGGTGCCTGATTCTGAATACAGAACCCTACCCAGGCTATCACGGATAAGAAATCCATAAGAGCCGCAATTGTTAGATGAAAGCGCTCCATCGAAGTTTAGCTTATACCAATCGAGGCGTGGTTTAGTCCATTTTGTTGGGCGTCTTCTGCCCTTACTTGGTTTGGGAGTATTTGTTCTCGTATTAGTGTCCATACCTAGGTCATCAATTTTTTATTTTTCCCAGTTTGACAATTGGTTAGTTATGTGGGATGCTATTGTTTTAGAGTTCGGTTTGTGGTTTTCGAAAAGGGATTTGTTCCTAAAGAACCAAGAGCACCACCAAGCCGTAGCAAGAGTGGAAAATTCTGATTTACCAAGGGAGGTATAAAGAGTGCATAAGGCTTCATTGGTGTTAGTCGTAGTGTCATGGGTGTATTGAAGGGTATTTCGGATGTTGGGGGAGAGTAGTTGTAATGTGTGGTTTATGTTAGGGCATTTAAATAGGAAGTGATCTATGTCTTCATAGTTCATATCACAAAGGGGGCAGTCAGTGGGGATACCTGCTCCACGGGCAGCCAGTTTTATGGAAGTTGGAAGTCCGTTCTTAGTTATTCGCCACAAAAAGTTTTTTATTTTCGGGGGCACATCTAACTTCCAAATCCACGCAGTGTCAGATGGGGAATGGTTTTTCATTGTGTGAATTAGCTCAATTACGGAGGCTGTAGAAAACCAACCATTTTTGCTGTAGGCCGAGTATAGTCTATCTTGATGTATGTTTTTTGGTATTGGGATTTGGGTAATCATTCTGAGGGTATCGTTGCAGACATTGTTACCTATGGTATCTCTCAGTTTATTAATATCCCAATTCTTGTCAGCGGTGATAAAGTTGCCCACCATAAGGTGGGGGTCAATTAGGGTTGTGTTTCTTGCTTTGGTCAGAAGCGGGACTTTTTCAGCCCAACGGTCGTGCCAGAAATTTATTGATTTCCCATTGGCTATTCCCCAGCGCAAACCGCTTTTAAATAGTGGAAAAAGGGAGGTTAGTTTTGACCATTGTCATGACACAATTCCTTTTTTCTCGTAATTGAGTATGTTTTTATCTCTTAGATATTTTTGGGATACTAGTCTGACCCATGAGTTGTTTGATTCAGTAGTTTCAAATATCAATTCCGATATATTGACAAATTTCCTCAACATTTTATCCATTAATTCCAATTCTGGTTTTTTTATTTTTATTTAAAAAAAAAACATAAATCCAATTATCCCGTGCTCTCCTCCGTCTCTTCATATCCACAACCCAACCACTATCGCAGGGAGAGGCCGGAGAAGAAAGGTTGAATCTTTGCGTATGTCGATAAGAGTGGCACTTCCTTCTTCCTCCTCTTCTTCCATCAGCAGCCAGCACCATTTTTTCCACCCGACTCATCTCTCCGTTCTTCTCAGGTATTTCCAGATTCTCATTAATCACTTCCCATCTTTTTCAAATTGGGTTTCTATCTCACCATGGCCCATACCCTGGATTTGATTGCCCTAGTTTCTTCTGTGAGTTCATACCTCATTGGTTCTATATCGGAGAAAGCTTGCCTGACTTGTTTTCTTTTCAATTTTGGATTCTTCTCCCATATGGGTTTTGAAGCTGTTGCCTTTGGTGTACGACCTTTGTAGCTTTGAATTTGGAGTATTTATTTTGATTAAATTGCTCTCACAAATTGGTCCAGTTTTGATTGAGCTGGAGCAATATCTAGAGATACTTCAAGTACATAATGTGTTGAATTCATTCACAGATTCTAAATCAACGTGTTTGTAGGTGGAGCTTGAATCCTTAATTACATTCCACTATACTTCGTAGTTCCTATTGCTTACTCCTTCGCAAGGATTGAGATGTATTGAAGGGCCCTTATTGTAACGTGATTGAGGTGCTGTTGGTATCTACAATGAAACAGTGGCATGGAATTCAGTTGTGTAGCAACATCAAACTAGTTGCCCTCTTTTAAGACATTTTTCTGTTTCAGCTTCATGAAAATGGAATTGGAAAATGCATCATTAGATAAATCGTATTAAAAAAGAACCGTAGGGTGACATAAAGGTACTACCGAGTGTTCTCAGCGACCAAATAGCCCCATTTTCTTACCAGAGTTTGGGCTATTTGTCTGTGTTGTTCGCAGTCCAGTTTAAGCGTGTTGTTAAATTTTACCTTAGAAAAATTTCCAATAATTTTATTTTTCAGAGTTTGCTCAATGTATAGAAGGGATTTTTTTAAATTTCATGTACAATAAATCGGGTGAATGAACAAAATAAAGCATAAACTTGAAACCTGGCAAGAAAATTGGGATATTTATCCACTAGGTTTTTTCCAGTATCATTACATTGGATTTTATTGAAATACCAATTTGTCCCATGGAGTATTTCTAGGTGGCAATTTGTCATTTCAACGTAGGCTAAAGTTATTGTTATTTGTTCTCTTTTCTACCGCAGCCCACCCCCACTCCACCCGAATTACCAATCCATCCTGCACCTCAGAGCAAGTGATTGTTTGTGTGATCCTTTGTTGCTTATTTTCTGAACTTACCTTCTCACTACCCATAGCACATAATCTACGTTATCATCTAAAAACATAAAAATGGTCACAAGCCATACAACTGCAATTCAGGGCATTTGCTTGTGCAATTGGTCCACATATCTGTCCTTCAATCTGGATATACTAATATGCCTTTAGTTTCTAGTATCATGAGATTATAAAGAATTGCATAATGCATGTGCCTAGGGTTGTATAACCCATTCTTTTTTATCCCCCTTTACTCTTTTTTTTTCTTCTGCTAGTTGACTTAGATAATGTTATTCTCCATTATGATGTTCCTTTTGTTGCAGATGGAACTCAAGAAGAGATCCGCAGCAAAGGCTTTTTAATCACAAAAACAAGGGTCATGCATATCGTATCTTACCTTACCCTCAAGTATGACCAATTCAGTGTTAGCATTTGTGTATTGACACTTTTTTATGGTTTAAATATGGTCATACTCATAATGTCCTTTTAGGTATGTTAGTAATGATTGAACGGATTAGAACCAAAAAAAATTAGCTCTATTCTTTGGCTTGTGATGAACAAGAAGGCTATCCGAACTCCCAACCCCCTAATAATGGAAGGGCTTGTGTTAGATATGGAAAAGTATGCAAACTGATGTTATGCTGAAGAATGAATGCAGAAAACAAAAACATAAAGATGCATGGTGCAGATATGAAGAAATTAGCTCCTACGTGCCCCACTCTTCACCAAATGAAAGAAGAACAAAATAAAATAGTAAAATGCATAAAGAATTCTTGATCCTCTTCAACCTCCATTATCTTCACATTCTATTTCCATGATTAGGTTTATTCTGCAAAGGATGAGTCAAGCAAAGATGTGATCATGGTTGACCCCGTAGAAGCCAAGAGGTTAGCTGCAAAAGAAATGGAACAAATTCGAGCAAAAGAGAGATTCAAGGTTTGTAGTCATTTCTCTCTGTTTTATTGCACACTAGGTTGTATCATAAATCTTAGACCATGTGCAACCATGGGTTTTACTTACCTTATAGGTCTTAAAAGGTAAACCCATGGTTGCAAGCCAAACCTTAAGGGAAGAGGTTGAAAGGGGTTACCTCTTTCTACTAAGGTAACCTCTTCCCTTTTATTTTTACTTTATCTTTTTTTTTTAAACACACAAGTGAGCCACTACATGTTATTTTATATTTTTTTAAACACACAAGTGGGGAACAAGGTAACCTCATTGTTGCAAGGATAACCTCTAAAGAAGAGGTAGAAAAAGTAGAAAATAATTTAGAGAAAAAAATATATGAGGTGGCAAATTATAATAAGAGGATAAAAATTGAAAAGGGGAAGAGGTAACCCCATGGTTGCACATGCTCTTAGTACTAATTTTCCACCAGCTTGTTTCTTTCTTATACATGTAAAACGTTCACAAGTTTTCTAGTGAATGTCAGCTTGTATTGGAGGTCTCATACCCTAATAGGATCAACATTTTTGAACTACTTTTTGGACATTAAGAGAGCATTATTCTACCTTGAAAACCAGATGTTCTGAAATGCTTTAATTTCATGGTGGTGTATGTGAACTCACTCTTATTTTTAGATTGCATCATATTTTGATCATTATAAAGTGTTGGTTAATGATATTAGCGCTTACGGGCTGTTTGGTTCAAATGATGCAAATTAACCGTGGAGAGGAAACTAATCTAGTACATTACTTGTATATAATTCAGTAATCATAATTTTAACTACAATCCTTTCTTTCTCATTTTCAATATAAAATTTGTTTCCTTTCCCTCCATTACAATGCTTTTGGGATCAGCATTAGACTGTGAGACTGTTTTATGTGCATTTATCCTGGTTTGTGATTTGAGCTCCTTCTGGAATCATAGCTTGAAACTAAAGCTGTTAAATTTACAGAGACGACGGCAAATTGAAGCTATAAATGGAGCATGGGCAATGATTGGTCTCACTGCAGGCTTAGTCATCGAGGGAAAAACTGGAAAAAGTATTATTGACCAGGTAAATATTCACATTCATCTGGGAGAAGTATTTGGTGAACATACATGCTGATTTTAGCTTCTCTGTTTTTTTTTCCTTGCAGCTAGTTGGCTATATGGAAGCAATTATCGGCTACGTCACTTGGTAACGAAGGACTACACAATTTTCAAAATGGAGTAGGTATATATATATGTATTGAGATCATCTTCAAAATTTAACCGAAACCAAAAGGATATAATTTCATCTCAATTGAACTCTTCTTTTTCGTTATTATTACAATTTTTTTTTTGTCACTGAAATTTGTATACTATACAGCTATATGTTTGAAAGGAGAAAAAATTTCCCTTTTCAAGGTTCATTGAAGTGAATGATCCACGAACGCACTTTGTTGGGTGCTCAGAAGTTTGTGAGATTGTGTACAATAGAAATAGTTGTCATTCGTGAGAATTTGAAGGGTTGGGTTCATGCCCCTCTCCTTATTGAAACAATCCATCCCCCACAGGCCCACAGGCCTTAAAAAGGATCTAATTCCGATCAGGTTGGATTAGATCAGGATTGGAACACGGCCAAATTATTGATAAATTTTGTTCCAATAGAGTTTCTTTGCTTGTTTCATTACAAATCTTGGTCCTGTCATTTTGTGGTTTACATTCGCTTTTTTATCATCTGTTTCAAACATAAACCGTCCAAATGCAATGGCTCTGGGGTTGGGGACCTGGGAATCTTGATTACGACGTCTGATGGCCCTCCACTGGAGATTTGTGGCACTCATTGAGCCATAATTTGAGCCAGTTTTTGTGTTGTTATCACAACAAGCGAGTAGTCGCTACTTTTGACGGAAGAAACAATCAGTACATATTACAAACGTCAAACGGTTTCTTTCTGTCATTTAATTGTGTTCTTATCTTGTTTTTATGGATTCCAATTCACCATCCCAATTCATTACTATAATATAGCCTCCCATCCCAGGTCTCCCGGGTTTCGTCTTCATCTCAACTCCCTACCGTTTTCACCCATTCAAATTGGCTCACTTTGACATACGTCATTTTATGTGACAAACTCTTTAATATTTAACCCCCAAAAAATATCCATACAGAAACAAACATTATCAACGTATGTAAGAGCACCCACATAAGAGGGTTCCTTAACTCCACTTTTTATCTTTTTCTCTCCTCTTTATCATTTTAACAACCCATTATACTTTTCCACTCACATCCCTTGAACCCAACAAGGTTTCTTAATGTTTTTTTATTAATTTCCCAACATGATATAATAATAATATTTATATTTATACTAATAATATTTATATAATGCATTTATTTATTGTTTTATTTTAATAAAATAAATAATTATATATATGCTATAATGTGTATAATTTTAATAAATAAATAAAATTATATGAATTTTGTTCCACAATTTTAGCACAATCAAGATACTTGTTACTTTATTAAAATTAGAAAATACCAAAATACATAGCAATTACATTAAAAACATCGACATACAAAATCAAATAAGAGGTGAACTCGAAATACAACATGAAATCGGAATACCGAATGAAAAGTTCTAAACATAAGCATGCCTGGATTTTTGCCATATGTGTTCAACCAAATCTTCTTTGGGTCGGTAGTGTGTGCTTCTATTTCGAAGTCGCATTCGGTTTTCCAAGTACTTCTCCATTGGAGTTGGTCGAGCAGTAGAGTATGATGGATCGTTATCCTCCGCATGATCAAAATGAGAAAAATCAAAATTGAGACTATATGTCTCTCGCTCATCTTCTACTAGCATATTGTGCAATATTATGCATGCTCTCATTATCTTCCCAACAAAAGTGATGTCCCAAGCAAGAGCTGGGTTCTTAATTATGGCAAATCGAGCTTGTAGTACTCCAAAAGCGCACTCTACATCTTTGCGAGTTGCTTCTTGGAGTCGAACAAACAACTTTGCCTTATCTCCTTGCGGAAGTGTGATTGATGGTATTTAGGTCGCCTAAGGTGGGTAAATCCCATCAGTAAGATAGTAACTCACGTAATACTCATGACCATTCACAACAAAACTGACTGGTGGTGATAAACCTTGCAACACATCATCAAAAACTGGAGAACGATTAAGAACATTGATATCATTGCACGTACCTGGTGTTCCAAAAAAAGGCATGCCAAATCCATAGATTGTATGATGCAACTGCTTCAAGCACGATAGTTGGTTTTCCTTCTTTCCCTGAGAAATAGCCTGCCCATGCAGTTGGACAATTTTTCCATTCCCAATGCATACAATCAATGCTACCAATCATACTAGGAAATCCTCGCACCTCGCCTACATGGAGCAATCGTTGCATATCTGCTTCGGTTGGCCTTCGAAGGTATGTCTCACCGAACGCGGAAATTACCCCCTCTACAAAGTTGGTCAAGCACTTCCTGGATGTAGATTCCCCTAGTCGAAGGTATTCATCAACGGCATCTGCACCCACCCCGTAGGCCAACATGCGTATAGCCGCAGTGCATTTCTGCAATGCAGAGAGGCCCATCCTTCCAGTTGCATCCCGCTTTTGCTTAAAGTATTCGACATCATTTGATAATTGGTTTACAATACGTAGGAAAAGAGGTCTTCGCATTCTGAACCGCCTTCTAAAAATTGTATCGGGATACACCGGTGGCGGATCTTCGGCAAAATAGTCATCGTATAGGCGTTGATGACCATTTTCCCGATATCGTTCGATCTAAGCATGCCGATGTGGTCTAGAACTTTCACCTTCATCTCTTGCCAGTTGTTGTTTAGCAAAAGACATCCACGTCAAAAGAGTTTGATCAATTTGGTCATCTAGCTCATCAGAGGATGACCCAGGAGAAGGAATCAGAAAATCAAATGAGGGTTTTGATGGCTCCATAAAGGATAGAAGAGTGTTTGCTTGTGAAGTTGGTGGAGATTGATTGTGGAATGGTAGAAAATTATGAGTGAAAATGAAGAAAGCATGACTACTATATATAATAGAGGGTTTTGAATCTTTTAATGCCTCCCTTGGCTTTTTGTAAAGGAGTGTCACATCTTCTTGGCTTTTGCAGAGATTCCATTGGAACTCAAATGGAGACTAGATCTTTGCAAGCTCTTGTCACATCTTCTTGGCTTTTGCAGATTTGCATTGGAACTCATCAACGAACAAACTTTTAAAATGTTTGATGCATGTAAGATTAACAAATTAAAAACTGACTTCATTAACATAAGTCACTCAAACATTACAACTCATACAAACATACAACATTAATGAAACACATTACTTGTAAAAACATGTGAAGCTAATCTTCACTTAGGAAACATAGATGATGAACAAGAGATAAAACATTAGAGAGCATAAAGATCACTGATTGTTAGGAAATAGCTCAACTACAAGCATTTTCTTAATCATCTCATCCTCTGGTGTAAGCTTCGATTTCGCCAGCAGTTGTGTTAACGCACTCATATTGGTTTCTCGCAGATAGTCAGATGCAATCTTTTGTTGTCTCTCGATATCCTCACTCTTTTTAATAGCTCGTGCATCCCTCTTTTCCATTAGCTTATTGTATGCTTCTTCCACTTCCTGCATTGGACCAGCAGAGCTTTCGACAACCTTCTTCCCCTTCTTTGCTGCATTCTTTGCAACCTTTTGCCCAATAGGCCTAGCTGGAGCACTTGTAGGGGTAACTGATCCACCACTTGTAGAATAATCTCCATCTTCATTTAACTTTGATCGTTTTGAGCTCCCTCCTGTGCTTGCAGAGGAAGGGTTGTACAAACTTCTCCACTTCGGCTCAGTCCTTAGAACACGCCATGCATGCTCGAACACAAAGTCACATTTCATATCCTGAACAAAAATTTCATGTGCCCTTTTTAATACATCAACCCGACTTTACCCACTGGATTGCAAATTTGAGGCTTGCTCATAAGCTCCAACAAATTTTGATACATCAGGTGACATTTTATGCCACCTTGATTTGCATGTAGATGTAATCCTCTCAACACCATCCCCTCTATGCATGTTGAAGTACTCTGCAACTCGATCCCAAAATCCCGTGAGTGTAGAATTTGTGGTTACTATAGGATCTGTGCTAATGTTAACCCATGCACTAACCAATAACAAATCTTCACTCTGGCTCCATTTGCATCGTTCACCTGTGGGAGAGCCACCTCTGCCGCGGATGGCTCTATAATATCATCATTTTTTTTAAAATAATTTCCCAATATGAGATAATTTCAGAAATTTACTTTCATAAATTCATAATTTAACACACAAGATAAATATAATAAGTAACTACTATCATAAAATAAAACATATATATATGTATAAAATCATCATAAGTCACAAATAACCAAAAGATACAACTTGGAAATCAAACCCAGCAGGCCCAACCGTTTTAACCCGGAATCAAGCCCCAACCCAAGCTCATACCCGGCCCAACAACTCTCAGATCTGTGTGTGTGAACCGGCCAGTTTTTTTTAAAAGGGAGGGAACCGGACCAAGAAAAGAAAAGCAGAACCGGACCCATGAACCCGTCTCCCCCAAATGAAAGAACAGAGCCGCTGCACATTGACGGAAGAAAACGGGAGAAAAGAAGGTGAGCCAGGGCCTCCGGTGGCTCTTTCCGACACCCACTCTCTCCACCCTGACCGAGATAACCTTCCGACCTTACCCGGCCCAAAAGAACTCAAATGTGAGTGAAGGAGAGGGAGAATAGAAGGATTACCGAGATCGAAGCGTTCGCCGGAACGGGGGTCCGATTGGCTTGTTTCGGCTTCGTCCGAGTTGGGATCGGACTCTTCTTGGTCTAGGAAGGAGGAGGAGTGAGTAAAGGTAGAACCTGAAGGTTTTTGAAGCAAGGAGGGAACAAAACAAAACTTTACTGAAGTTTCGAAGCGGAACCAGGGCGGAGGCTGTGCTTGGCGGCTCCGGCGGCTGTGACGGCCTCCTGGGTGCTCTTGAATATCGGAGATAGGGAGGTCGATGCTGCTGCTGCTGCACACCGAGGAAGGGAAGAGGTGGAGCTGTGGGCTCGACTTCAGCTCGCGGGAAACAGGGCCTCGAGCTCCTTGGCTCTCGGTTTGGTGCTCGACTTGCGCTCGTTTGTGTGGCTCACGGGAACAATGGAGGAAAGTTGGGCTCTTTACCTTGAATCGGCACAACCAAAGGAGTGGTTGTCTGGGTTTTCCTAGCTGTAAAACAAGGGGAAAGTTGGGTTTGGTTTTTAGGAAGAGGATAAGGCAGGGAGGAGAAGAGAATCAAGAGCTGTTTGTATTTGTGTGGGTTGTGTTTGTTGGGCAAGAGGAAGGTGACAAAAATGTGTTGTGTGAATTGCAGATTGTGAGGTGAGGCAGGGGACCGCCGAGAGAGAGAGAGAGAGAGAGAGAGAGAGAGAGAGAGAGAGAGAGAGAGAGAGAGAGAGAGAGAGAGAGAGAAGAAAAAGGGGAATGAAAATAAATGAAATTGGTCCACTAAAGAATTCAAATTAGCGAAATAGACTCGAAACCCGCTCGCCCGATCGAATCCCGACTAAGTCAAATTTAAATCAAATTTCAATTCAATTTCAAGATAAACGGAATTAAATAAATTTCAATCAAAACTCGGAGCTTGAAAGCGAAATTAAAATCTGATAGAATTTAAATTATCAAAACGATGCCGGAATGACTTTGAAATCAAAACTTACTCTCGAGGACGGGTTCTCTCCCATTTTTACCGATTGTATAAAATAATAATTTATTTACTCAAAATAATAATACAATAATACAAAATATATTCAGTCTTTACACACGCCTCATCTCATTAATCTTGTAGTTCACCGGATGGTGGCCCACGAATTGTCCCAAGAGAGTCCAGCCCCACACCTCATGATCGAAGAGGCCTTCGCTAACATCAATCTTGACAATAGTCTTAGAGTTGTTCTCAAAGTAATCCAGCTTTCCACCCACTCCTTTGTTCATAAATATCTTTTTAGATTTAGACGTCCAAGCATTAGGAGGAAGAACAAAGGAACACTTACCTTGCATACCATGATCGGCCTTAGAGATTTGCCCATTGGCTGCCTAAGGCCCTTGGTGATCAACACCGGATGACCTAGGTGCCTGAACGTTGGAGTTGCAAGCCCCAGCGCTGGCAGCAAGAGGAGTAACGGGAGGAGCAGCACGAGGAGGGACCTGGGCATCGGCAAACTCAGGCGCCTGAGAGTGCCCAGTGTTGGGGGTTAGGCGCCCAGAAGAACTGGCACCCGGCACGCCCAAGCTAGCAACATCCGCAGGAGGGGGGTCTTGAGCACCAGAAGCACCAGGCGCCAGGGGTTGCACGACAGGCACACCACCAACGATAGGCGCCAGGGCGCCAGGCACACCCGATTGGGCGTTGGACTCGGTTCCATTGGTGTCGTTGGAGCCATTTGAACTTCCCTCCAATTTTGAATTCAAATTTAAATATGAATTTAAATTTAAACTAGATGAGTAATTACCTTGGGAACTCACTTGATCATCATAAATGGATGTAATTACCAAAGGTCCATCATTAAATGGTTTGTTCTTTGAGAGCATTGAACCGTGCCCTTCCCCATGTGTTGCATTAAATGCAACGGCTCCATCCTTGACCGACCCACCATGTTCACACCCAGCCAAGGAGCCTCTCGCTGAAGTTTTGCCAGCCAAGGGCGACGCTTTGCTCAGAGGAGGGGACACCATATCGGCAATCTTTGCAAACTCTTGGAAAAAATCACTTTCTAATTCTTCATCTTTGTTGTTACCATGGTGGACCTGTTCATCATCATTCTTAGCAAGAGAGATCGAAATATAGGCTTTAGATTGCTTACCTTCAACCAATGAAGATGAAGACAAAAGCTTCTTCTTTGAATCCAAAGTAGTGCCATTGATGACCAAGCCATCCTTAGTCGTCACCTTCACACCATTAGGGAGGAGATCCTCACCACATCCTCCTAGAAGGGAGGTTTTGAGCTTTCTCAGCTTTCTCTTCTCAACAACCTTCTTAGCCGCCATGGAAGAGGGATCCACAAGATACTTTGACGGATCAGCCCCATCGGAATCCTTGTTTTTCTTAGTCATCTTCAACCTTAAACAAAACAACAAGAACACAGAAGAGAAGAAACCCGGAAAGAACAAAGCAAGAGAGCAAGAAAGAAACGAACAAGAAACAACAATAAGCAAAGAACAAAACAAAACAAAACAAGAAAGAGGAGGAACAAAGACACAATAACGAAAACAACCAAAAACATCCAACCGCAAGGAACACACCAAACTCACGACGGACAACAAGCAAGCTCACAGCATCAAACTACGTCGGAGAGCAGCCAAAGGACCACGAAACAGCCACCAACCACGAGCAAGAACAAACAAGGGGAGAAGGAACAAGAAACACCAAGAGAGAGGAGAGGAAGAAGAAGAGAGAGGGGAGAGAAACCACCTACCGCTGCCGAGGAAAGACTTACATCACCATCACGGTGGAGGAGGAGGGAGCAACATGGTCGGAGAAGAGAAGAAAAGAGAGGAAGAATCCCCGCCGGGGCTTGGCCGGAGAGGAGCACACCTTGTGGCCGGAAATCGCCAAGAGGTTTTTCTTCTCTTCCTTGGGAGCGTGACTGAACTGAGAGCTCTTTCTTTTTTTGAGAATCCAACCCCCAAAGGGGGAAGGTGGGTAAATTCATAGAAAGAAATATAAAGCCATGAAGGCTAGTACAATCATACTATAGTCAAACGAAATAACCAAGAGTATCCCTAGAGGTACGCAGACCCTTCGACAATACTTAAACAAAACAAGTATTCCGGAAAGCACACAGACTAACCGGGAATACAATATTCTAAAATGAAAGGATGTAATCAAAGTCTAAGTGCCTCAACAATTGGCAACGGAAATATATCATGCAACAAACGGAAGGTGTGCGTTAAGATCAAACGGCCTACCACGTCGGGAGGAATCATGTTGTCATAAAAAACTTTGGCATTTATAGAAAGCCAAACAAAGTAAACCGAAGAAGAGAACACAATCGATGGGCAATGGCCAGGGGACCCCGTCCCTTGGAGCTTCTTCGTAACCACCTCAAACACCTTGGCACCGAGGAGACCACTAATGGAATCCGGAATTGCTGATGCACCATGTTCCATACCTCCTTAACATAGGGGCATTGGAAAAACATATGATCATGAGTCTCAAGTTCCAAGCCACAAAATCGTCACGAATGATCTATGTCAAGATAATAAAGTCTGTCAAAGGTAGATAGCCTTCCAAGCACCGCAAGCCATAATACAAACATATGCTTTGGAGTGTTCTGTTTCACCCACACCTCCTTAACTCAACTAACCTTGGGTAGATGAGGACGTAAAATATCATAAGCCTTTGACACACGGAACCTCCCATCATGACACCAAGTATCCAATAAATCTGCCGTCGGAATGTCTCTACCCTCAAGGGTTTCGACCATATCTCTAGCAAGAAGGATTGATTTGATAAGTGGAGAGTCTCGTCTATGAGGAATCCAATCCGGAGCGTTAATGATCTTCAAATACCGATGATGAACCCACCGTATCCATAAGGATTCACGACAAGTCAATATGTGCCAATAATGCTTGAGCATGAAGCAAGAGTTCCAAGTACGAATCTCTTTCAAACCAAGACCACCTTCGGCTTTAGGAACACAAACCTTACTCCAACGCACCTTTGGACTCTTCCATAAGAAGTTTCGACATAGAGCTTCCAATTTTGACAGAACAGTAGCTGGTATAGGTAACATTGACAGCCAAAATGCCTCGTTACCTTGTAAAATCGACGCAATAAGATCCTTCCGTCCCGCAAAAGACAAAGACTTCTTAGCCCATGCGCCAATAGAATTTGCAATACGATCAAGGAGGGGCTAGAAGTGCATTACACGAAGCTCATGAGGCGTGATTGGGATCCCCAAATAACAAAATGGGAAGTGACCCTCGGTAAATCCAGTAACAGCAAGAACAACAGCTTTATCATCATTCGACAAGGAGGCTGTGAGTACCGAGGACTTAGACATGTTCACCTTGAGTCCAGAAACATCTTCAAAGGACTTAAGGCAACGTAAGAGAACCTCAACAGATCCAAGATCTCCTTGACAGAAGATAACAACATCATCCGCATAAATAAGATGTGTCAATCGCACCTTCTCACAATGTTGATGATATGAGAAAGCTGAGTGGGCGGTCTCTTTCCTAATCATGCGAGAAAGGAACTCCATGCAAATAAAAAAGAGTAATGGAGAGAGCGGATCACCTTGTTGGAGACCCCGCTTGCCTCTAAAGAAGCCATAAATGCCCTTGTTGACCTTGATTGAATAAGATGCGGTTGTGACGCATTCCATCACCCAAGAAATAAACTTGGGAGGTAGCCCTATTCCCTCCATGGCAAATCGAAGGAACCTCCAAGAGACGGTGTCATATGCCTTTGCAAGGTCAACATTTAAGAAATATCTTTTGGTATCTCGCTTCACATTGTAACGACGAAGTAATTCTTGGACTAGAAGGACGTTGTCGGACAACAAACGACCACCAACGAAAGCACTTTGAGCATGATCAATAACTCCACCTAAGCATCTTCCAAGTCTCTTCGTCATAATCTTCGTAATGAGCTTATAAATCACGTTACAACAAGCAATGGGCCGATAATGCTCAACCCGGTTGTCATTCTCACCCGACGAGGACTCATCAAGCGTAGAACCATTCTTTTCCTTACCTTGGACACCTCGAGATTGAGCATTTTTAGTGGTACTCTCTACGTGTTTCCCATCCCTTTGACCTCTCATAACACTCTTCTTTTGTGGGGCATTCACTCGATTTCCTCCCCTTGTAATAGGTGGAACATAGTTAACTAAAGTTTATGTTTCCCCACCCCTATGCTCAGTATCCTTTCCACTCTTAGAATGGTCCCCACCATCACGAGCCTCGGGGTTAGAGACATTGACCTCCGGAGTTCGAGACATAGGGTCCTTCCCGTTAGAATCATTTGGCGCCAATACTATCTCTCAGCCATCTCCTTCCAAGTTGTTACCATTTCCGGCTAACTCACTTCCCCTCCGAGCTATACTCTTCGGGGCCTTGGAATCTCTCTTATTATTCACCCCAACATTCGCATCTCTTCTCAAGAAAATTGCACTTATCCGCTGCATGACCAAAAGAACAACACTCTTTGCAATATAAAGAGGCTCATTTTCAATTAAGAACTTACAAGGAATGGTGTCTCCATCATAGAAGTGGATGGGTATCTCCCGAATGATGTCATGAGCAAAGTTGATCTCCACTAAGACTCTCGCATAAGTGGCTCGAGTCCTCTCCTCCGTCACCTTGTCTTGGAATAGAGGATTCTCAACAAACGATGCAAGCCTTCCTAGTGCCTCCGAAGTCCAATAAGTCCTAGGGAGACCATAAATTCGGACCCATAGAGGAATAGATGCTATGTCTCTTCGGTTGAAAGCAAACTTGTCCGGAATGGGCTTCAAGATTAAAGGTTTTCCATGGATGAAATAGAGGCCACCCTTCAACACTTCATTGCAAGCATTCTCCGAATCAAAAGTAAATATCATCCATCCGGCTTCAATCCGAAACCGAGACTTCACTCCCCACGACTTTCTTAGCTCATTGATCAAGAAATTTGCCGGGTAATAGCCAACATAATGACCCAAGAGTGACCATCCCCACACTACTTCCTTCGGCAATTCCTCCTCCTTGGTTAGAACAAACTTGTCAACGGGTTTAGTGTAAACAAGCTTCCCACCTAGCTCGGAGTTCATGAATATCTTCTTTGACCGAGTTGCCCATGCATTTGGAGGTGGTTTAACACCTTCAACATCACCATTTGCCCGAGGCTCAACATCTCTCTTAGCCTTAGAAGAAGAAGCAACGTTGCTACCACCAATGTTAGCTCCATTCGGTGCTTTGAACACTTCATGGACCATAGTAACAGCCGGTTGTTCAAGACCCAAAGGAGAGGGCTTAGATGACTTACCATTTGGCTTAGGAGCTCCATTGTCTAGCATTTGATCACCCTTAGCATCACTTCCAGTAGCAGCCTTAAGTTTCTTGCCCTTAGCCACATGTTTGTCCGTAACCGACATCAATGGGGGAAACTCATCATCAACCTCATCAACATCGGACAAGACAGCTCTTCATTGCTCAAATTGATCACCTCCTACAGTAGTTTCCGGGGAAACATCATCATTCACAAGTGGCGTCGATGTAGAGGACATAGACACAAGTGATTTGGCCTTAGACGCATGCTTCTTAACCTTCTTGGAGCCGCTAGTATCTTTGATGGCTGTTCTTGCGAGACACCCTCATTAATCTTAGGTTGCTTAGCATTCTCACCGTCGAAATGGGCCTTTGGCTTCCTCGTCATGGCCAAAGACAAGGAAACACGCAACCTCAAAATTCAGCGACAGGAGGAAGTTAAAAGGTGGTTACCGGCGGTTATAAGCGGTTTAGGTGGTTTACCGATGGGAAAGTGGCCGGTTTATGGGAAATCCGACGAGGGAATGGGAAAGAACCACCAATCCAAGCGATGAATCCTTCGTGAGGATAGGATTCATGCAAGAACTAGGTGACCGTGAGGATCAACCTAGTCGGATTAGTGGCCGGAGAGGTTAGATTGGAGATGGCCGGAAATCACCCAAAAAGAGGTGAGAGAAGAGAGCAAAACGACTCGATTGACTAACTGAGAGCTCTTTCTTTTTTTAGAAACCAACCCTAAAGGGGAATGGTGGGTAAATTCATAGAAAGAAATATAAAGCCACAAAAGCTAGTACAATCGTGCTAAAACAAACGAGAAGTGTAAAGTATCCCTAGAGGCACGCAGACCCTTCGGCAATACTTAGCCAAATCATGTATTCCAGACAACTCGCAGGCTGTCCAGCAATACTAAACTAAAACAAAGGACCAAAGCATAGTATCAAATCTAAAGGGTCTCAACAATAGACAAAGGAAATACATCATGCAGAAGACGGAACGTATGTGTCAATACGAAACGTCCTAGTACATCAGGTGGAATCATATTGCCGTCAAAAACTATGGCATTTCAGGCAAGCCAAATACAGTATACCGAGGAAGAGAGCACCATTCTCTGGGCAATAGCAAGGGGACCCCGTCCCTTGGAAATTCTCCGAAGCCACCGTAGGCACCTATGCAGCGAGGAGACCACAAAGGGAATCCTAAATCGTCGCTGAGCAATGTTCCATACCTCCTTGGCATAAGGACAATGGAAAAACATATGATCATGGGTCTCAAGCTCAGCACCACAGAATCGGCATGAATGATCCAAATCAAGATAATAAAGTCTATCAAATGTTGAGAGCCTCCCTAACACAGCAAGCCACAAAACAAACATATGCTTTGGAGTGTTGTGCTTCACCCACACCTCCTTAGCCCACCTGACCTTGGGTTGCCGAGGACGCAAAGTGTCATATGCTTTTGACACACAGAACTTCCTATCAAGGCACCAAGTAGCCATTAAATCTGTCGTATGAAAATCTCTACCCTCAAGGGTGTCGACCATATCTCTAGCAAGAAGGATAGCCTTAATGAGCGGAGAATCACGCCTATGAGGCAACCAATCCGGAGCATCAATAACCTCCAAATAACGATGATGGACCCATCGGACCCATAAGGACTCATGACAAGTCAAAATGTGCCAATAATGCTTGAGCATGAAGCTTAGATTCCATGTACGGAGTTCCTTCAAACCAAGGCCACCTTCGGTTTTAGGAACACAAACCCTCGTCCATCTAACCTTTGGATTCTTCCACAAGAAGTTGCGACAAACAAACTCCAACTTGGATAGAACAGCTGCTGGGATGGGCAAAATAGAGAGTCAAAATACCTCATTACCTTGTAAAACCGAAGCAATAAGTTCCTTTCTTCCCGCAAAAGACAAGGATTTCTTAGCCCATGCACTAATCGACTTTGAAATACGATCAAAGAGTGGCTGAAAGTGCATAACTCGGAGTTCATGAGGTGTGATTGGAATTCCCAAATATCTAAATGGGAAATGCCCCTCGGTAAATCCAGTAGCAGCAATGACGTTGGCTTTATCTTCATCCGACATGGATGTTGTGAAGACCGAAGATTTAGCCATGTTCACCTTAAGCCCAGAAACTCGTTGCTGAGAGCTCTTTCTTGATTATATGGGTAGTGGTGCATATGTCGCATCCATGACAAGCACATATGAGAATGACCTCAAAAATTTAAATGATTCTGGGTGAGCAAAGAACAACTCACTCCCACGACCATGAGCAAACGTTCTATGTCTTTCAAAATAATTGAACATGTTCACTTTGTGAAAAAAAAACTATTACAGTATTGCACAATTAATCTCCCATGTTGGGCTTCTCTCTTCACCTTTTGTTTGGCATTCCTAATGGTCTTTAACCACATTTACGTTATCCTTAAATGCTTCTTTAATGTGACCTAGTATCAAAACGGCTTCACGTGAGCCGCTACTGAACCCTTTGCAACTGTGTATTCTTCCGGCTTCAACCTACTCTAATAACGGTTTTCATCCATATACCTAATAAGGGAATGGTTATGAACTCCATACGTGACTTCGATTCCCTAACGGTTAGGCATCTGATGACATTTAATGCAAAACATACACCACACCGTCTAGATGCCATTTTTTTCTTCTTCATAACGTTGTTGGCTCATCAAGGCATTTATGAATCCGATGTTTGTCATGTCTCTCACAGTAAAACTAACAACATTTTTTTATCAGAGCGTGATATAACTCATGACGAAACCCAATTTCAAAATCCCGTTCCCTCGGGATCCGGGATCAAGTAGAACGCGGATGACCTCGGGTGATCGGGCTTACCTTAGATGCGTGACGAGATTTTCGTCCGTCACCATAACCTGGGCCGATCCGAGTTTACGCTTTTCTACGGACCACCATCCTCCCTTTGACTACATCAAGTGTCGATTCTCACTAGCCGAGATGATTCCCGCTTAAAAAGAGGCTCTCAAAGCTATGGAACCCGACCTAAGTCATTAGAGATTCCAAAAATTTACCCATGTTAATGAGGCTTCGAGCCTTATTTATAGGCAATTCAACAAGTCGCTTGTTTGACACTTGTCCGTTTGCCTAACGCTTGTCATGTGTTTGTCGACACGTGTCACGTGAGGTTGGACATGTGTCCATTGTGTTGGGTGAGTGGGTTTTCCCACATCGAGCGGGTAGACCGCGGATGATCTCTAGGTAGAGAGGTGCTAATGGGATTTTTGTACTCATGACGGGTTATCTTCATGTGTACCTAGCGAGCCGTAGACAGCCTAACACGAATCATAGTGTTTTACTTTGCTTCGTGCGTCTCATTAGCGAGCCTCGGAAAGCTTGTTCGTTTTGGTTGTATCCCGAGCATCCTTGGGAAATTTTACAATCTCTAAACAAGTATTTCAAATCTTGATACTCGTAAACGTCAAACATTTCATCTTCATTGTCCAACAAGTTTAAGTCACTCCCAGAGTGATTGCGGTTGAAACTTATATAAGTGTCAATGTTGTCAAGCTAAAATAGGGAACAACGATGAATTAAACACAATGTCATCAATTCCAAGAATAACAACCTCAAAAAAAAAACTTACCGAGCTTACTACATCACCTCGGCTGAATTTGCCGAGGGTAAAACATAAGCTCGATATATATTACCGAGGGTAATACATAAGCTCGAAATAAATTGCGAACGTATTGATTATTATAGGGCCAACCAACCAATGTGACATACAAATTAAGGTAGAAAAAATAAATCTTGCTATATGATTAGAACTTACATCAAGATCTTCTTCACCCAATTGATATTCCGATCGGTTTTCATGATTTGCAACCATCGTCACACTCAACTTCGCTAATTTATTTAAAAACCCTATGTATATAGATAAAAACAATTCTATCAATTGAAATTTAACGTTGTATTGATACAATCCAAAAGCCATAGAAGAACAAATTCATAACTAAAACTAAAAATTCGATTGAAAAAGATTAACATTCATTTTTTTTCTTCAACTTATTCACTCTAGTCGATCTTATAGGACCTTCTTCTTTGACGATACATACAGCAACCGGAATTGAAAACACTCGTTTGCCCACTTGAACCAATCGTCGAAGATCGGGATTCCTACTTAACTCATAGTGGTTCGATTCTTCTTCATACATCTCTAGGATTGGGAGATTCCCTGTTCTCTTACGAAGGTTCGATGCCACAATTGTTTGTGTTATTCCACCATCTTTTGGAGCTTTGAATACAACATACAACTATGACGATCTTATATAGAATTTTTTGGCTCACCAATCCCTAACATTTCCCTCCCAATCTATTTAATTTTCCCTTCAAACTATCCCGGGCTTTTTGTAGACGCCGTTTTGGAAATGTAAACCCTAGAATGAGGTGACTTATGAAGCTCTCCATAGTTGGACGAGGCTCCACCATAACCTCAATGTATAAAATTGAGGGTTCTTTATAACCTCGGTCAATGTTTGCCGAGCTTCCTTCTTACTCTAAAAAAAATTACAACTAAAAAAATATGGGCAATCGAAAATCGAACCTTAGACTTTGAGAAGTATGTGGAAGGGTAGAATCAATGGGATAACTGACTTATTTTAGATTTCAATATTATTTGTTCATAAGAACATCGTGAATGTAACATCAATAGAGATACTTGTCCTGAATGTAACATCAATAGAGGTAATTTTAGATTTCAATATTTTATAGACGAGGTTATTGTATAACCTCAACTTACCTAAACGAGAGTATTGTATAACCTCGACACATTTTGTCGAGGATACTGTATAAGCTCGGCTATATATGTCGAGGTGAAGACATTAGCTCGGAAAATTTCATCGACCTTGGTTTCGACGACTAAGCTAATCGAAAACCATCCTAAAGTCATTAGAAACCATTTGAAAGAATTCAGTAATCAGATCGAGTTCTTTCTTCATACAGTTCAATGAGTTTATCGTGTATTCGGAATTAAGGTTTAACGAATTCGACATGTATATGAATGTCAATAGGGTTTCTAATGCGTAAATATTGTCAAAAGTAGACAAGAATTTGTCATGCAATTAGTTGGTAACGGTCTTGTCAATAGTCATTCTCATGTCTTGCCTATAGCCTCACTAAAAGAAAAACATAGTCACAATTTTTCAAGACATCAAAGCCAAGTAAAAAAAAAAAGCCTAATGCCTTAATGATAGCGGTACACGACTTTCCCTAACACCCTGTTTGGCTGGTGGGTTTTTTAGAAGAAGGAAGGGGTAAGAAATTGAGGAAAGGAAAGGGAGTGAAGGGAAGGGGAAGAAATTTCACTTTCCCACCAAATTCCAGTGTTTTGATGGGTTGTGAAATCCCATGAAATTCAGCAGTTATCTAAGCATGTGTTTCCTTCCCTTCCTCTTAATTATCCACCCAAACACCAATTTTATTTTCCCTTCACTTCCCTTCCTAAAAATCCCTTCAAATCCCATCATCCAAACAGAGGGTAAGTGAGAATTATCTTCTCTCTAGGTTTCTAGAGAGAGGGAGTCTGAACCTCAGCCTCGACCACCACTACATCGACTAGAAACTGCTTGTGGTCCGATTTCGGCTTGAAAACTTCTATTTCCACCGCCGGCCTCGGGATTTCTCCAATCGACCTCGTATGTGAGTCATGGTGGGGTAAGAGCTTGGGTTTTGGGGGCTTCTTGTCTCCTTTTCCTCCTCTTCCTCTTCTTTGGTTCATATGTACTCTCTTCCTCCTTGACAGTGTTCTAAATATCGGATATATCGCGGATATTTAGAATCCGCTACAATATCGACATATCGGTTGAAAAATATCGGTCAACACCATATATCGGATCAACGCCGATATATCGGGTCAATATCGGTGATATATCGGGTCAACGCCGATATATCAGGCCAATATCGGCGATATATCGGAGATATTTAGAACTGCCAACTTTCATAAGGTAACTTTAGCCTTTATGAATGAAATTGTTTTTATTTTATCAAGTTTATTTGGTAATTTTGCAATTTAAATATTATTTTTTCATGTATATTTTTACATTTTGTAGTATAAATACAGTACTTATAGTTAAAAATTAGCGAAACCGATATATCATTTTTACTCCTAACCGATACGACTCTGATACGCTTTACATTTTGTAGTATAAATACAGTACTTATAGTTAAAAATTAGCGAAACCGATATATCATTTTTACTCCTAACCGATACGACTCTGATACGCGAACCTTGCTGCTTAATTGGTCTTGAATCAGTGGCATGGGGGGTTGCTTCCGTCGTCTCTGCCGGGTTCGGTTGTGCCTCATCACCACCCTCCCTTGAAATTCATCCGTCTTTCGTGTAGCTGGTGGGGGAGCCATCTTTGATGATGGTTTATCATTCCCCCGACTTCTTCAGTGCCTCTTGGCTTCGAGCCTGGTCGTGGTTCCTTGATTGTGGCTGGATCTTCTGGTGCTACTCCTCGTCGGTGACTAGGATGGGGGTTGTGGTGCTTGAGCGACTGTTTGCCCGCCATCCGGTCCTCACCTTCATCCTCTCCTACACCGCTAAATGTGGTGGCCGCTTCCTTGGACATCAAGCCAGGCCTGGATTTTCATGATTCACCCCAGATTTTCCACCGGTCATGGTATTGCTTGCAAGGCAAGCGTGGCTATTATTTTATTGAATCCCCTTTTTATACGTGGTTAAATATATAGACTTATTTAATTATTTTCATAAGTTTTTATATTTGTTTGTGTATATTTATAGATCATTTGTGTAAACCTAACCGAAAGGGTTTAACCACATCCCATTAGGATTGACTAAAATCTCGTTAGGGTTCCTGGTGCTTTCTGTTCAGGCGGTATGAGGCTTTGCGTTTGGCGTGACCGGACTTTCTTCTCCGATTGATGGGGTTCTGGCAATCGGAGTCAGAACATGGTAGTGTGTATCAAGATATCTCCTTTTCTCGGGAAGACTGTTTCCTTGGGGATTCGTCTTCACTGCCTACATGTGACTCATGATGTACCGCTTGCCTGCGGTGCTGTCTGAGGGTAGTGCTTCGCTTCGTCCATTGTCTATGTCCTCATCTCGTTTGATTTAGTTGTGTTTAGTTTCGCTCTTGTAGAATGTTCTTGCCTATATTTTGCACCGTCCATGTATTTTATGTTTGTTTCGACAGTTATTTGTCTGCCGACTTGTTGGCCTTTGAGGTTCGGATATGTGCGAGATCGAATTTTGACCTAATAAAAAAACCAAGCAAAAAAAAGGGCAGCTACAGTGGACCTAAACGGACGTTCTCAGACAAGCAACCAACGTGAACACTAGGAAGGGGCATACGCATAATACATGCTAAAACAGCCTGCAAATATATGCCAAAACAGCCCAAAAATTGGGGCCACACGTCTAATTACTAAACCTAAACTAAAATTTGGGTTTGAAGTTAAAAAAAAAAAGAAAAAAAAAAGAAAAAGAAGTTTACATACCGAATTGTTCTTGAACGTTTGAAGCCTTAATCGCCCTTTGCCCCAAAGCTTCAACCTTCTGCTAAAAAAAATCAAATAGGGGCTTCCAATTAAAATCAAAATTGGTTGTAAACGTAAGGGGAATCTGAAATTCGGGATACTAATCATCCAAAAACTAAATTTAAACAACCAATTTAGGGTTGAAATTCGCAAACAAACAAACAAACAAAAAAACCCTAAAGTGTACCTTATTAGAGAAATCCGAGTTGAAGCTTTGCCTTGTAGTCGGCCCGAATTGTCGAAGTTCGACTCGGTTCGACCCTCCTCCGGTTCAATTGGCCAGTGCTGGAACTCCCAGGTGGTGTGTCAAAGGACTGCTGTTGTCGAAGAACACGAAGCAAGTCGTCCATCGCCAGGAAGAAGACGAAATAAAAGAAGCGGTTGCCAAAAAAAAAAAAAAATATATATATATATATATATATATATATATATATATATATATATATATATATAAACGGGCTGGGTTTGATGATAAAAAAAGAGAGGAATCGGGCTCGGCCTTATAAAAAGCAAACGGAGTGTAGTTACTGTAGTGTTGAGCCCAAAGAAAGTGGGCTAAGTTAAAAAAAATGAAAAGAAAGCAACAAGTTTCGGATTGGGTACAAATTAATTGGGGCCCGCAGCACTCGCTTTGAGATATGTTATTGTCAAGACTATTAAATTAAAGGAAAAATTACCAAAAATAATACTCCCTCCATTCGGCAAAACTTGTCATTTTAGCTTATTTTACAAGTTTTAAGGCAATTAACAAATGTACTAATTTACCCTCAATTATTACCCTCCTTTTTTACTTTATCGAAAACTACAACTAACAAACCATCAATCATATCAAGGGCATTTTTCTAAAGTGAAGGGCAAAATACCTACAATGACAAGTTTTTTTGAACAAAAATAACACCCTAAAATGACAAGTTTTGCCGAACGGAGGGAGTACCAACTATCAATCTTGAACCAAAAATAATATGAACTTTTAAAATGACAATTACATAT
The DNA here is from genome assembly GCA_963922045.1 of Persicaria maculosa. NCBI lineage: Eukaryota > Viridiplantae > Streptophyta > Magnoliopsida > Caryophyllales > Polygonaceae > Persicaria > Persicaria maculosa. Next base: position 2,565,152 of record OY998268.1, read on the forward strand.
ACACACTATCCTCATATTAACAAAAAAATAATACGGTTTCCATTTTTAACTGAAAATTTGATCAAAATAATACGGTTTCCATTTTTTACTGAAATTTTGATCAAATGAACATTTCTATGATTAAACAAAATAGAGGGTCAATATTGTGAATATAATTAAAATGAGGGGAGAATGTGTGATTTATGTAAGCCTTTATGTTCTTCATCCGTGCAGTAGCTTCTTCCCAGATCTCCCCCAACAGGTTTTCATAGTGGTTTGAGAATCTTCGAATTTTTGACGTTTTTAACTCTCAATTCATTGACAACATTCAATTCCAAGATTTGTCCTAATCTCCTAACCCAAGTTGTGAAGTATCCCATCAAATTTCCTTACCCTAACCGCTTGGGTTCAATGGTGAAGAAAAATGATGATCTTATTATGCCAAATTGGATTAGGGAAAGCGTTTACACAATCACTATAAGGATAAATACATAATCAATTGGTGATTTCGATTTTGAATCATCCTTAAACTATAAAATTCCCAATTCCATCCTTTCTCTCGTGCACATCTATAGCATAAATTCGAGTTCTCAAACTCACAAACACAATCAGTTGGTGGTTTTCGTCATCGAATTCGTATTATTTGCCTCGTCGCCATCAACAGCGACGCCGCGCACCACCACTACAAAGCCACCATAGTGTCGCCCCTTTTCGTCACTCTCTAGTGATCATTGTCCTGTTGCGCCAGCAGACAGTATGACACCGCCTTGTCTTGATGATAAGTTTACTGGTAATGACTACGAAAGATGAAGGTGTGAATGATGATTCTCAAACTTCCATGGAAATCAGGCGAGGAAGAAGATGCAAATGCAGGAAGAAGATGAACACCCTTTCCAATTTCCACACAATTAAAAAATTGCCTCTTATTTTTAATCATGCTCACAATATTGACCCTTCACTTTGTTGTTTAATTACAAAAAATAACCATTTGGTTGGAAATTTGGTTAGAAATAGAAACCATATTATTTTTGTTAATACGAGTAGAGTTTGTACATGTAATTGTCATTTTGAAAGTTCATATTATTTTTGGTTCAAGGTTGATAGTTGGTATTATTTTTGATCATTTTTCCTAAATTAAATATCAATAAACTCGTTATTTAACTTTTAAGGAAACTCACATATTATAATAAATTGTCTCACTTTTAATACTAAATGCCCTTTTTTTTTACAGTGGGCAAAAAGTAGAGCGTCTTCTAGAGAGAAAAACAATCTTGATCATCCTTACAGATGATGTTACAAAAAAACCCTATTCATAGGGAGGGAATTGTGATTACAATCAGAGTCAAATTTAGCAATAAAATATGCTGCTGCATTTGCTTCTCTGAAGATATGTCTGAAGTTGATTGAGTTGACTTGAGTCTTCATTCTTCTAATGCTCTCAATGATCCTCAGAATTTTCCATGGTATGTTTGCATCTTCTGTGATAGCTTTGATCACGGATAAACTGTCCCCTTTAATGATAACATTCCGCCAGCCTCTTCTACATGCTAGCTCTATCCCCTTGGAAAATCTAATTATTATGGCCAACATCAAAATATTTTTGTTAGGTTTGAGGGAGGTTTCGTTCTCCCACCTTTTCCATTTTGGCAATTGAGTGGATGATAAGGTTACACATATGCTACTCGATCACGAGACCCAACACACTCAATGATTTAGGTCTTCTTGATCTCATCCGTCAGGATGCTATTTGGTAAAGTACGCACACCCGAGTTCTTACCTAATTAAAAAAAATACAAGTTTTGACTTTAGTTATTTTTTTAATATGTTTATCTGCAAAACTTATCTATTAAAATATAAGAATTATAATTGGCACAAATTAGAAATTAGGTTTGAAAATATATATATAAAGTTAAACCTATCAAAAAATTCATTACCAATTTAGTCTAGTGAGTCGATCTTATAATTGACTTCCAAATAAAATGGAGTCAAAACCTTAAATTAAATTTCCTCCAAATACAAAATTTTATCAAAATGAAATACATAAGATTTGATTCCGCCTTTTCGGATATGTAGAAAACCTGATACTAAGCTGAAGCTCATCAGGTTCCATCATCAAACCACAAAATCAAATTGATTATTTTAAAAGAACTACGTAAGGACTTGATACTCTTTTATGAGTTACGTAGGAAATCCGATGTTAAAAATTCAACATATTAAATTTTTTTCTTAAAAGAACTACGGGTGATTTGATCCCATGAAAGTTGGGTACGTATATAAGACCCGGGGTCTTAAGAGGCGCCAGCCCATGCCACCTAGCCCTCTCAGGTCCGTTGTCCTCACTTGGAGCCTGAAAAGGAAGAGCTCTTGTAACATGGGTAGGGCTTGAATCACTTATAAATCACTCCCAACATCCTTATGATATCCGATGTGGGACGGGGTATTACAACGTTGGACACTCGATATAAAACTAAGACTCGTTGGGTTCAATCAACAAACCATAAATTAAATCGGTTCTCCGATATGGACTACCTAAGGCTTGATTCTCGTAATATGTACGTAGACAACCCATTAAAATTCGGGTGCAACCCAAATCACCATAACCACTCAAATATTGGTGTTGAAATGATTTCGAGTGAAAAGGGAAAAAAAAAAGGGTCGAACTCAAATTTTAAAAATTAAATAAAATATATTTTATAATTATTTGTGCATTTTTTGTTCAGCAAGACCCAATATAACTAAATAAATGAAGTTTAATAGTCAATACTTAAGATAAATAAAAAAGAATCATCGTTTTATAATAAAACTCAATGTGACCGGACTTAACCCAACCCGAACCCTATCCAAACCGAAATGTAATTGATCCGAACTTACCTAACCCAAAAACTTATCCGATATGATCCGAACCCAATTGAATATACAATATACCCGATATATGACCCGACCTAATATACGATGGAAATGAATGGGTATACCCGAACCTGACCCAACCCTACCCGAACAACCCGATTGTCACCTCGAATTGCAGCAGTATAATTCCTCCCACCCTCTCTCCTATCAACGGTCCAGATCTTTTTTCTATATCCGAAATTTGTAAATGAGTAAGCATGTAATATTTTTTTATTCATGTCATTATGTAAAACCTCATACATTTTCGATTGGGATAAATCTCTAAAGTGGAAAGAAAATTATTGAGTAAAAATGCACAAATAATTATAAAATATATTTTATTTACTTTAATTTTAATTTAAGTTCAAACCCTTTTTGGTTTTGGTGATTTGAGTTATATCCAAATTTTAGCAAATTGTCTACGTATTTTTTACAAGAGTATCAAGTCATAGGCATGTCATAGATTTTATATTGGCTGATTTGCAGAAATACACCAAATTGGTATTCAGTTTGCAAAAGTATACCCGTTTTGTGAGAATAGCAAAAAATAGGATAGGTGGGTCATTTGTACTAAAAAATAATGACTGGTTTTACCTTTGAATTTAAATGTAAAATCCTTAAAAGGAGAATTATGAATTAAAAGAAAAGTAAAAAAATATTTTAAAAAATGAAATATATATTAAAATAATGCTTTTAATATTGTTTTTTCATAAAATTAAAAATAATAAAACTAATCGAATGAAAAACATTGTCTTAGTAAGAGATTAAAAAAAGGAATGTCAATTCGTGCGTAACCACATGCACCATTAAAATTTCACTTTTTTTTTGTAATGTGGGGGTTCCGAGATTGTCGAATAATCCCCCACGGGTTCGAGCCCTAGCTTACCGATAAGCCAGGCGGCAAGCCACTAGGCAGGCTCACCCAAGCAAATGAAGACTTGAACACCCATTAATTACACAAATGTGTAAAGAATGGGATTTGAACCCTTGACCTCTTGCAAGGGTTACCTCTCCCTTACCACTAGAGCAAGGGGTCATTGGTCCATTAAAATTTCACTTTGACAGGATATATCTTCTTCGTGACAAAACTGAGAATTAATACTGACATGATAGAATCTATAATAGGGGAGAGAATAAAGATACGATTTTATCCATACCATAACTAGAAATTTAAGACATGTCCAAGATGACAAAGTTATTTGTTTACAATGACAGGTTTAATGTTCATAGTGACAAGACTACATTTTTACGTTGACAAGGTTGAAGTTATAATCAGGAAGAGATTCACTAAAGATACAGTAAATTATATCTTCAGGAATATTAACCATATTTACAAAAGGATTGTCAATATATGTCTTGAACCCATAATATTATCACATTGACAGGATGAATATCATTGTTGACAATGCCAATTATGAACATTGACAGGATGTGTTCCCTCCAATATACATTACCCACCCCCGCTTCTAAAAAAACCTCAACTTTATGTTTTTAAATCTTTGTTCAAACTAATTCGAAAGTAAGAGGTTCATGCGACAACCATATCTTCCAGTGGAATATGCTTGATCTTTGATTGATTGTTATTGCAGTCATGGGTGAGCTCTTCATCACAATAAATTCCTATCAATTCGTTTGTTATAATAGTTATTTCGTCCATATTCATATGATTTTCATTACTTGAAGGTCGAAACGATTGCTATATGACATTGATAACCAATGGTGAGTGTAGGGTGAGTGGAACCAAGTGGACCTATGAAGGAAAGCGAATGGCAAAAGGAGTTGTTGTTTGTGACAATATCAAGTATGAGACAATTAAGGAGAAAATAGCCGAGAAGATAATTTTTGATCCCGACGGGTATGAAATTGAACTGAAGTATGTTTCATCTATGAGAGAGAACTTTCCACCGTTTGAGATTAATGATGAAGATGATTGAGAAGCATACAAGTTCCTGAATATGAAGTCAAAAAAGTCTATGTGGCCGATAGAATTATACACAAGCCTTGTAAGGAAGACAAATAGGCAATTTATGGAGAATGAGTTTGAAATGAAACCTATTCTGGAGGGAAAGATTGCAATGGAGCATACAACAGTTCCTCTATCCGCACCACCGGCAACGCAAAGTCAAGAAGAAATTGGTTCGGACAGTGAGGTAGTTGACATTGACAGGCCATATGCTCACGTCGACAGGACATTAGATGAAATCATCGATGATGATAACCAGTGTGAATTGTTGGGTGACAAAGCCAACATTGGAGATGTTCAGAAATATTTTCAAAAAATTTGAAATCTCCTCAAATTGTATCACTAATCAGTGATAATGATGAGGATATATAGCCGTCATCAAGGAAAAGAGTATATGATGAAGGGACTATAGAGTTTTCATCAAGGAAAAGAGGACACAACTTCATTGACTTGGGCAGTACTGATAGAAAAGATGGTATGTTTCAAGATTATTATGATGGTGGTAAAGGATGGACTAAAGTTAAAGGCCTGCAGGAATAGTGGTATGGAGAAGGGAAAAGGGATGATGAAAATGCCGGTTTTGATGTTGTGGATGAAGCTTTTATCTAAGAGGTGGAAGGAATGGAGGAAAACTATTATTGTACTAACAAATATGCTAAAATGTTAAAGGATGTTGATTGGGAGGAGGACCATGGCGCTGAAAAATTGCTTCCAATTAGATGTCACTACTAGAATTTTGACATTTAACATCGGGTGATTAACATCTGTTAGAAAAACGCGTGATGTTAGATAACTTTTTAACATCGCTTCTTAAATTTGAGATGTGAAAAATAAAATAGATATCACCCTATTTATTCCACTGATGTTAAAAGTTTTTTTTTAAAAAAAAAAATTCAAGCGCGGAACTGAATTTCTAAAACATTTTAAAAGCCCGCTACCATCCCTACACTTCGTAAAATTTTCATCTCTAAAATATTCCCTCCAACACTTCAATAAAATTTTCACTTCAAACTCAAAATTTCCCCAAAAACACTTCACAAAATAAATTTTCAAACCCTTCTCTAATTTATCCCGAAAATACTCTAGCTATTTGACAAGAGGAAAACCTGTCGTTGTTCCTGCCAAAGAATTACTCAAACCTACAACTAGTATAGTTGGTAAGAAAGAGGTCGATCCACAGGGAAATCTATTAACTTCAAGTATCAATTTAATCGCAATTAACAACAAAAGAGAGTTTGGTGATGGAAATATCCGCCTTTTGTCAAAGCGAAAAGAAACAAACAAACTGAAGTGGGTTGTAAGATGCAATGGAGAGAATTAGGTTCACCTACAATTTGTCACTTCAATTGATGAATTTGATCCTTGTTTCAGCCTCTAGTTCTTTTCTTTTCCTATCAATGTCCTTGTCCAGATCTTAGGTAAATTACTAGTCCTACGAGTCCTAGCAATCCTTATCTCTAAATAACCCTAACACGGTTAAGATTTAACTTAGAGATAGCATTAAGACTATGAATTAACCAAGGTATATGCAATATCAAGCTACGAGTCGATATTTAACATATATTCAACTTCCTACACATCCAATTAGTCCTACGAGTCCTAAAGGGATATGATTGCCACTTGGGTTAAGGTTCGCTACGAGGAATCTACAAAACCCTAGCAATTGAATGAATCTACTCTAACTAGTTGATCAGGCCAGAGAGAATAAAACACATTCAAGGAATTAAGCGCAAAGAAGTCAAAACATTCAAATAGGAATAAGAACTAGATTAAGAAACTCACAATTCAACAATCAAGATCCAAACTGTAAGCGAAACCTTCGAGAGTTTAGTTGCTCATGCTCAACGTGCTCTCAACAATTCTCAAAAGTGCATAAGGTTATTCGTTAGATGCCTAAGAAAATAACCCTAATAGTCCTTAAATAAACCTAAGAAAGTCGGCCAAAACAATTCTAAAGAAACCCTGTTTAATGAATCGGCGCTTCTGCTGAGGCCGCGGGGCGGCTACCTCAGGCGACGGGGCGGCCAGGCGATCAGCGAAATCCTTCGGCAAGTCTTCGGGCCGCGGGGCGGCTAGCTCGGTCGCGGGGCGGCCATTCTGTTCACAGCGATTTTTCCTCTTCGAATTTGGTCTCGATGTCAACATGAAAGTTGTATATCTCGGAAAGAGCTTTCCAACGCATGCTTATAATAGGCATTCCGACCACCGAGGCCTCCAGAAAGTGCAAACCAAGTTCAGCTTGTCTGACGACAACTTCTATGACTTGTTTATCACTTGGGCTCTTGAAATTCGACTCCACTCCCGTGCTCTTCACTTTTCTTCCTCAACTTGAATCCTCCTTCATCCAAGAGCTCCTCATTCCTCGTCGGATCCACATCTACCTGAAATTAAACATAAAATTGCATAGATTCCGACTCTTCCAATACAACTGGTAAACATGTAATTGTAACTAAAATATGCACTATTTACAACCAAACTATGCTAAATGAATCCTAATATGCATATCTAATCATGCTCTATCACTATTCATCTGAAGCAATGAAGCACTCATTGTGACCCATCTCTTGCCCTCTTTAATCCATAGTCGATTCTCATCACTGTAGACAGCAAGGATTTCCGGTGCATCTCTTGCCCAATCTCTTCCTCTCATCAACCCAGATTGAAAGGGCTAGGGTTTGTTGAAGCGGGTGACAACAAGGATTCTGGCACATCTCTTGCCCGATTTCTCCCTCTCATCAGCCCCGATTAAAAGGGCTAGGGTTTGTTAAAGCGGCTAGTGGACTCGATTGGAGGTAATATCCTCTTGCTCGATTTCTGTCATACTTCTCCCCTCTCTGGCTTTCTTATTCGGTTTCTATCTGTCTCCCGATTCCGTTCTCCTGTCTCTAATGTTTCTCATCCATGTTCGTTACTTTTAGGGTTCTTGAACTTTCGACAGTCGTATTTCTTTATTTCTTCAATCGGTCATTACTATTAACAAATAGAGGCTTTGATTGTTCCTCCACTGATAAGCTTCTCTACCTGCTTTTATTTTCCATCAAATGATGAAGTTTAATGTTGATTTTTATAGGGATTATGTGCAGAAAAGAAACTTAGGGTTTTTTTGGGGATTCTGTTGGTACTCTTCTCTACTTATCTTGTTCGCACATCCTCCTCCATTGGTGTTGCTGAAACTTCTTCTGTTCATCTCAGTCACACACACACATCTTCTCATTTTTAAAGCCTTTCATTATTTCTCTTTTGGCTAGGTTGAACTGATTTGTGGCTATTTGCATATCTCCTTTATCGAAGGTGATTTTTGGATCTAGGAATTGTTGATTTCACAGATAGGTTCACTAGTTTTAAATCTAGGGTTTGAGATTCTTAATCAGGTTCTGTACACTTATTTTGCATCTAGGATCCAATTAATTCGACATTGTTTGATTTCTTAGGCATTTTTTCCATGACTAGGCTATATGTGCTAGGTGAGGAATCTGTTAAGTTTGGGAGGAGGACTCTGTTGCTGAAATTCTATTTTGTTGTTGCTTTATTTATCTTTGGTTGAGTTTTTTTGCACCTATTTTTTTTTAGAACTTTAAGCCATAAGGATTAGAAAGTTATCACAACTTCATTTTGAACAAATGCTATTGATATGAGCTATGGCATAACCATGTTGATGAAAGGCATTTCTAACTGAATAATCTCAGCCATTCAGCCTGTGAATATTAACCTTGATGAGAAGACATTATTGAAAATTATTCCAATCTAGAGACAGTACGTCCCTCAACCAATCTACGCAGAGTTGACAATACTATTTTGATCATTTTGAGATTCATCCTATAAAGGTTCCACATTTTTCTTATTTTTGAAATCAAATTTCCTCTCTCTCATAAAGTAAAATGTCTTTGTTATGCCAAATCCTTTTCATTCATCATCTACATGAAAACTGAAATGGAAAATAAAAATCTACAACTTAGTTGTCTGGTTGAGCTTTTATACACTACATTTTCCAGTCAATTTTGTTAAGAGTTTAGAGGTGTGTTTTGACTGTCATTTGTCACTCTCTATTTTAAGTTTTGAGGATTGCTTTAAACTAACTTTACATGGGACCCTTATCTTTGCGTAGGTTGATCTTGAGTACCTACTTGACCGATACCCTCCTGAACAAGAGGTGAACTAGGGTGATGAACTTTGTCTTGGGGAGCAGCATCGATTGGGAATGGCTAGATTGTTTTATCTTTTGTAGATTGTTTCTCTTGAGGTTAACTGTTCTGTCATGTACTGTTACTTTTATATACTTTTATTGGAAATTTCAAAACATTTCTTTTATTGTGCTGTTCCACCGTAATTTTCTGCACTCTTTTGCTTTCTTTTACCAATTGTTCTTATATCTGCACTGTAGACTTATACAAAGGCCTTTAAATTTAGGGACAAGGTGCTGAAGAAAGGGGGTCAATGGAGAGATATATATGGCATAGATGAGAAGAAGGTTGCCAGTGTGGTTAGAGAAGATAAGGTTGATATTTTGGTGGAACTCACGTGACATACCGCCAACCATAAACTGGGGATGATGGCTTGTCGTCCTGCACCATCTCAGGTTAGAAAAGACTATAAATGTCACATTCTTTAACATATCTATTCGCTGTAATTTCTTTTGGGATAAAAGCGGGGGTGGCTGATACTTTACTTTATATTAGGTGACTTGGATTGGTTACCCAAACACAATTGGTTTACCCACCATTAACTATAGAATTACAGATGCATTGGGTGATCCTCCAGATTCAAGACAGAAGTATGGTTAACTCTTTCTACTTAAATAGTTGCATTCTCTCTAATAATGATGTGAACGTAGTGTATGACCTCTTTTATTTTTTCTCATTGAAAATCAATAACATGTAGTTCTGCGGTCCTTTTCTACTTGTTAGGCATGTTGAAGAGTTGGTTCGATTGCCTGAATGTTTTATGTGTTATATACTCTCTTTTGAGGCTGGTTCTGTTTGTCCCACTCCAGCTCTTAGTAATGGTTTTGTTACTTTCGACGATTTTAACAATTTAGCTAAGGTACTTAAAATTGATAGCAGAAATGAAATGTGTTTTTTATAGCATTTATCATGGCAAACAATATTCTTCACAACTAATGCGACGTATTTCTTCTCTCCTGCAGATAACATCCAAAGTGTTGGAAATTTGGGCAAAGATATTGTGTGATGTTCCACATTCACGTCCTGTGGTCAAGTGTAAACCTTTCAAAACTGGGGTAATGAACTGCTCTTTTTTAGGAATGTAACATTGAAGAAATTTCTGGTGATGAGGAGCCCTAATCAAAAAGCTCAAAAGACAAAAAGGATAATGGGAAGGTGTCTGGAAAAGGACTCGGTCTCACATTCAAGCTGACCAGTAAAGTTCCATATAAGACGATTATTAAAGGTAATTCAAAATTTTGATTTACCCATTGTCTGATTTACCCATTGAAGAAACTTCTGCTGTAGCTACGCTTAAGGGTGTTAGTTGGGGTTGATTTGAAACTTCTAGTAGTGATCTAAGCATTGTTGGGATTCGACCTATTAGCTCAATCGGTAGAGCGTTGTGCTCAAGTACAAAGATGCAGGTTCAAATCCCGCATAGGTTACCATAATAAAAAAAACTACAAATATATCATTTAACATCGGGTAATAACCGATGTCTTTCAAAAACCAATATCGATGTCTATGTGGGTGATGTTAAAAGTAAAAAATGTTTAACATCGGCCAAAACCCGATGTTGTAACATACAAAGACATCGGATTTAAAAATATAAACGATGTTATAAAATTTATAGACATCGGCCATAGCCCGATGTGAAAAACTTTTGACTTTTTACATCACCCACATAGACATCGATTTTTTTTTGAAAGACATCGGTTATTACCCGATGTTAAATGACAGATTTCTAGAAGTGTGTGAAGAAATCCGATAAAAACGCATATGTGGTGGGGTGTATTAGCAAGGACTTTCAAGTGTAGTGGAACAACCTTTCGAAAGACCAATTTGTTTCTAGTAAGACAGTTTGTCCCACAACATAGTTGCGGCATGGGAATAAAGCACAACCACCACAACAAGCTAGCTCAACATTCATTGCCAATAAAATACTTCACAAGTAAGAGTTAAGTTTTTCTCATTGGTTGAATATCTCTATGAATAATAATATAAACAATTATGGGTGTTAGGTACCAACGTGGGGGTAAAGGGCCAAGAGCATCAGAAATACAAGAGTTGATGCAAGAAATGAGAGTCAAGACTAGCTACCACAGAGCTAATAGAGCACGGTTGAGGGCAAAAGATCTAGCTAGAGGTACAACAGAGGAAAGCTATGGTTGCTTGTATGCATACTTCTATATGCTTGAGAAATCAAATCCTGGATCCCAAACATGTATTGTCAGAGATTCTGAATAGAGATTCAAGTATGCCTTATGGTCGTTGGGTGCATGGATAAGGGCAGTCCGAAACTTAAGAAAGGTACATGAGTATACTTTGGACTTATCTGGATAATTTAATCAGTCAGGACGTATTTTTTACTAGACAGGATACATTAGATTCATGATATGATCATTATGATACTTTCATATTAATGTACAATTTTTGTTGATAGGTGGTATCAGTTGATGGAGCACAATTAAATGCACGGTACAGAGGCGTTCTTCTTTAGGCGATGGCGCAAGATGGAAACGGCCAAATCTATCCCATCGCTTTTGAGGTAGTTGATAGTGAGAATGACAAATCTTGGTCATTTTTCTTCAAAGAATTGAGTGCTATTATCGTAGATGAACTAGATGTAGTTATCGACTCTCATCGTCATGCAAGCATTGGACAAGGTATGAGGAAAGCCTACTCTTTTGCCAAGCATGGGTTCTGCACCTATTATCTGTATCAAAACTTTAGGAGTGTACACAAGAGGGGGGACTTGTTCAACCTCTTTAATTGGGTTGCAAAGGCATACACCGTTGAAGAGCTTAACCATCTGTTTGCACAACTTTGTAGGGAGTCAGACAAGGTCGGTGCTTAGCTACAAAATGCGGGATTTGATAAGTAGGCAAGAGCACACTTTTGTGCCAACAGGTTCAACATACTGACTTCAAATAATGTTGAAACCATGAATTCGAGATTTAAAGTGGAACGTGGATGGCCCATTGTTGCCAGGCTTTATGGGATGCTAGGCATCATTGCACAGTGGTTTTGTGAGCGGCGGGAAAAGGAAGAAAAATGGGATGCAATGGTTACATCTGATGAGCATGCCAAACTTGATAAAAGGTACTTGAGGTCCGTCAAAATGACGGTATGCAGGCTAAGTCAATTTGAAGCTGAGGTGGTGGATGGAACAACTAGATTTGCTGTTAATCTGCACATTCGGACATGCGATTGCAAGAGGTTCCAGATTGATCAGATTCCTTGCACACATGCCATAGCCGTAGCAGCGGATAGGGGGTTGAATGTTGTTAAACTTGTCCATCCCATGTTCAGGAATGACTACTTGAAAGAAGTTTACAAGGAAACATTGCATGTTGTTCCACTCGTTGATCGGTGGGTCATTCCTCCATCGATAGCATCCCCTATATGTCTACCACCCCTAGTAAAAAAGCATGTTGGGAGACCCAAGGTAAATAGATATCATGCACCCTGGGAGAAGGATTGGTCGAAGATGCGAAAATGTGGTCGTTGCTGAATCAAGGGTCATAATCAGCGTAACTGTACTAGGCCTAGTACATCAAGGGCATGGTCCTAGCAACATGGTTTCCATACAACTGTCATATTGGTTGACTTTGTTTATGTTTTTCTTCTCTTCAACTTTGTTTATGTTTTGGTTCTCTTAAACATTGTTTATGTTGGTTGAATTGGTTTATTATTTTGCTTCTTTTAAACTTTGTTTAGTTAGTTCATGGAATGGTATTCTATTTTTTCTATAAAAACCTTCAGTAGACATTTTTGTTTGTGACATTGTTATTGTGTGGTTGGTGTTTACAATGTCGTTATTTGGTTTACATCCTGATAGTGTAATTATTGATCCTGTCATTACTGGAAAAAACAAGAAGGATATATGCTTTTATCAAACAATTCAGGTGAAAAAACCCCATACAATAGCATAGGTATTTTTTTTCTATAGTTGATGATTTTCCAACTAACTAAACAAAGTCTCATCTCAATGGATAGTAGAATGATGTCGATGCAGAAGTTCCTACTGGATCTAATCTGATCCAAAATAACCTTAGATTTTCCAACTAAATAACCTTCACCTCCAATAACCCTTAATAACACCATGCCAAACGCAACCTTAGATTTTCCAAAAGGGATGAGCAATCTAAGATTCTAAAAATTTATTCAATCTAGCAAAACCTAAAAATTGGGGGCTTATTAGAAACTTACCTTGTGGATTCAATGGATGAGATGATCGAGGAGGAGGAGAGGTTGATTGGACAGTGGCCTTCAGTGGTCTGGTCGGAGGCTGAGCTCTATTTGACTGGTTAGGAAGGAGGCTGTTGGCACCACCGCTGGGTGCTCAACACTCGAGAGTCTCGGACGCTTGCTGCTACTGGGGAGAGAGGTCATAGTCTGCTCGAGATCGGAGGTTGGGGTTCCGGAATTTAGCGCCTGCGACAAGTGAGGTCGGGAGGGAGGCTCGTTGTTGGCGACCTGGTGAGGGACTGGTAACTTGAGAGGGAAGGAGGCTCACTCCTCTCTTCTTTTCTCTTTTTGTTAAGTCGCTTCAACATATTGTATTTTTTTGGTTTATTCCATATTTGTTTTAAATGGGTCCGGTTCATTTTTTTTAAATCAGACCCGCGTGCGTTCTGGCTCTTCTCTCACTACCGGACAAAATTTTATGCTTTAAAATTTTTTACACTTTAAAAACATTTTACACAATAACTCATCCCTATATATATATTAAAATAATATAAAAAATAAAAGTCCATTTGAGGTAGTTTACATTAATCATTAAAATGAATATAATTGCGATTTGGATATCTAATCGCAATAAATAGGCCACGTTTTATATGGGAATGATGTAGCTGGATGGAGTTGATATTTTTGACTCTCTGAAGTTTGAAGAATTGAACACAAATGGAAGGTGAACATTAAATGAAGGGAATCCAACCAAAAGGGTTATTCATTAGGCAGACCCACACCAACTAGCTTGCAACAAATATGAGAGTGAAAGCCTCCAACTCTTACCTTCTTCTTGTTTTTTTCTGAATGTTTCATCTCTTTCGCAATAAAACCCACTTTTCCATTTTTTTTTTGCCCCATTTTCATTCCCTTGTTTTCCTCCCAATCCTATTTACCACTTCTTTCTCATCTTTCCTTCTCAAAGGATTCTTCTATTGTCTAGCATCTGTTTGCTAATGTACATACTGTTGTTCATAGTGAACTTATTTGTGCTGATAAGATGCAGATGCTCGTGTTGATCTTGCATACCTAATCGACGAAGAATCGAGCACCTCGCTTTGTAATGATCAAACAATGTGTAATGCTTCAGAGCTCAAAGAAAAGAATTGATGAAGATGAATGCCCCTCAATTTACCTTTATTGTTAAGTTTTCCTCAACTATTTTACTGATACTAATCCTTTCTTTACTCAATACATTACATATGGAAGTGCATTTTTTTCAAAAAAATAAAAATAAAAAAGCATAAAAAATAAATTAACCAATAACGAAGCCAATAGAGAATGAATGTCTTTGATGGTTCAAGTAAATCCTACAAAGCATCCACACTTTTGATGACTTGTATTTTGCTTCTATACTCGGGAATGATGAGGCTCATCTCTTCTAACCATCCAAGAGTCCTCAATCTGTATTTACACAAATATTGCTAGGTTTCATTCAGGCATGCCAACTGCAGCTTCACCCACACTTCAATTACCCACCTACGGCCGACATCGACAATAAGACTCTACTCGGTAACCATTCGCCCTCCTTTCGAACCTCCGGCCTCTCGTCTAGCTCAAGCCGAGCAACTACAATTTCTTCCGCTGGCAGAGCCGCCAGGCTTGTTTTAAGCTGGTGGATGGCAGGGGCCAATGCTTCCTCCACCCAGGAATCCAATCCAGTGCTCCCCAGCCAGGCCCCTCCCAGGATCTTATCAAGTGCTTCATTTTCTATGGTTATAGACATCTTGTCCCCAAGAACCGTGCCAAACCTAGCCAGAATGGTCATCTCGACATTCTTCCGAAGCAGGCTGAAGTCGACTGGCTTGAACACAATGGATTCATCTACCAATTCCACAAACTCATGTGAATGTGAGGCGGTTGTGGGCGAGCAACTCTTGTCCTGGCCCTTTTCCTCCCCGTATTCCACCGTTAGGTCACTCGAGTTGTGGGAGCCGTCGATTCTGTCTTCCTCGATGTCTGCCATTTCGTTGAGGTCAAAGGAGGGCGATGGCTCCATTTCCCTCCTCTGCTTCGAGGCTCTTTCTTCATCTTCAATTAGCCAACCGAGATTTCGCTTTGCACCCCTTCGATTTCCAGCTGACAGCCGTAACTGCCAACCGCCGCTTACTAGTGAGGCAAGCTTCTCTTCATCAAGCTGATGACCGTGCAACAAAGGTGGCCGATTGTTCGTAGTTAGGATGAAGATGATGCTTCCTAGTTTGATTTCTCTACCGTATGAATCTGTGAACCGACCCCTTTCCATGGCACGTTTAATGCTTCCACGGACTAGCATATCCGCCTCGTCAATGTCCTGAAGCATTATCACTGAAAACGGATTCCTCCTGACAGCCTCCGCAATGCGATCAAGCACTGTCTTACCACGGAAGTTCATGTCTGACTCTTCCTTATCTTGGGTTGAACCTAGACATATTATCACAGGACCGGCACCACAAACCAGCTCCGAGAGAGCAGCCACCATCTTCTTCTTGCCTGTCCTATCAGGTCCAGAGAACAGCATCCAGATATCACCTTTCGCCCCACCAGCACGCTTTCTTCCATTCCCCAGTTTGCATAGAGTCACGGTAGTCGTCACAGCAGAGGCTGCGTCCCTCTGCCACCAAACTTTCTCTATCAAACCCTTTAGCAGCCTCTTAAAAGAGTCTGCATCCACTGGTTTATCATTCTGCAGTTCACTGACTTTGGCCGGTTGCTCTGATGTTATGCAGCTGAGTAAGTCCTTGACTTGGTCCATATCGGTATTGTTAGCTGTGGTGGATTCGGGTGTCTTGGTTTGACCAAGAGCAAGATCTGTCCTGACTGGGCTTCCGGGAGGGCTTTGCAAACGATCCGTTTGCTGGCTTGTGAGTGAACTCATGTTCAAACGCAGATCGTCCCCAAGGGTTTTGGCCTGGTGGTTCTTTGGCTGAAGCGGTTGACGTGCAAGCAAATTTGGATTCGCATACAAGCTTGTGAGCGACATAGGTTTTGGATTGATCCTCTCGACACCACTGCTCTGGTGAAAGCCAGGGTGAAGAAGCAAGCATCTATCGCTCCATTTCTTCATCAGCTCATGATTTTTCTGATTCAAGGAGGGATCTTGATGCTTACTCTGGAACAGTAGAGAAATCAATATTAGAACAACCGCCACCAACGGTAGCACCAAACGGAAGTAGGATACATTAGGACCAAGAACCATACTTGAGAGAGCTTCAGCGTTGCTTCATCATCACTGTTGTGAATCTTGGCATTCTGCAACCACTGTGGCAACTGCGGTCGTGTTGCTCTGGAAACAGGCTCACCTGGTTGTCCAGAGGAGAGTTTCGAGGCCTCCTTCTCGTAGTTGTCCAAACATTGGGGGCAACAACTTGTCCCTCTAGATGGATCCAAGTTCTGAGGAACATTCCTTTCAGTCCTGGTCATAGGATGTATGTTAGTGGGTAAGCTCTTCAGGCGGCTATATGACTCAAGCGAACCACCAAGGATTCCATTCGTTCCGATCCTAATCAACAAGATAACATATCAATAAAGACCATCGGTATCTCATCCTAATTTGTTTCACAAGCAAACAGCAATAACAAAGAACATAGCATAAGTAATCAATGAATGTATGTGTGTATACCGAGGGAACTTTGACTGCAGAGGGGCTCTGGCGGCGATGGAAACAGCCTGAAGATCCCATTCATTCTCCATAGAAGGGTGATAAACCTGGCACCTCAGATACGTCTCGCAAGTCGCAGTTCCGATCACCCAAAGCCTACCACCACCATTGCCCTCATCACCTCTAAACCTCGCTATAGTCTTCCCCATCTCTGCCACCGCCTCCCTTGCGGCCTCCGAAACCCCTTGGGGCGCCAAACCAAACCCTGGAGGTTGATCCACCAGCCACCTGAGATCCCCCAAATCAAGAATCAAACCACCACCTGAAGTCACAATCGTCTTCATCCTCATCTCAATCAGCCCTCCCAAATCCCTCAACCTAAGAGGCCCATTGGATTGCCCCAATCCCAGCTCCTTGTCCACCGAAACCACCTCCACGTTGCTCAGCGTCCTGTTAATTTCCCCCAATTCACGCTTCTCAATCCTCCTGAACACCTCTTTCAGCACGACTTCCGGCTCCGATTCCCCGACTAGTACCGGATTCTTCTTCCTCGCCCTTGACAGGATTTCGATTACCTTCTTCACATCATCGCCGCAGCTCGGATTCACCAGATTAGGATTCATAGATGGTTGGGGGTGAAGGCGGGGGTTCAAGTACAAGCTCCGACCTGAAATTGGCGATTGAGTGGGAGTGGGACCCCAGCCAAGCCCGATCTTGGGAACGGCAGGGGAGGACGGAGAGGTGGAGGAGGATGTTACGAGGGAGTGCTCGATGGCGGATTTAACGGCGGGGCTGGAGAAGCTCGCCTCCCGCATGACGCGGCTGACGCTGGGGTCATCGAGGATGGAGATGATGAGCTGGACGAGCTCGACTTTGACGGCGAGCAATGGCTGCTGCTGCTGCTCGGGGCATCCCCGGCGTTGGTGGGCCTGGGCGCGCTTGAGGGCCGCGGTGAGGGCGTTGGAGAGTGGGGGATCGGGGGAGGAGGAAGGAGAGTCGGCGGAGGAGGTGGTCGGGAGGCGCTCGAGGGCGACGGAGAAGCAGAGCTCGAGGGCTCTGCACTGGAGGGGGTGGGAGGAGTTGGGGTGGGACCGGATGCAGGCTTGCCGGAGGAACCCGGTGGGAGAGGAGAGCAAGGTGGAGGCCACGTGAAGGGGGGTGGTCTGCCCGTGGTTGCGCTTCGCGGCTTCGGCGATTGATTGGCTGAGCACGCTCGCCGCCTCCGGGGTTAGGGTTTGTTGGATTGTGCTCAGACAAGCTTTCATGTTTCTCTGTTTCTTCTCCGGCGACCGCTACCACCACCGACACTAATTAATCTCTCTATGTTTAGGATTGGATTGGATTGGATTGACTGGAATCCGAATCAGGGATCGGAAGTGGAAGTGGAATTGGAGTTGGAATTGGGGTAAGCTGATTTCCCCTGTTTCTTCATCAAATCTGGAGGTGTGTGAATGAGCTGAATTTGATTTGGGGGAATTGGGAGGAATGATCTTATTTTCTGAGATGGAGAGTATTTCTTTTCGGCTACAGAAGAAAATTAAAGAAATCAACAGCAAAAAAGGGGGAAAAAAATCAACTTGGGTTTGGCAACGACAGAAAACCGACCCCCATAAATTTGAAGCTAAAAAGGAGAGAGAGAGAGAGAGAGAGAGAGAGAGAGAGAGATAAAGATCAACTTTTCAAGACAACAAACAACACGTCCAGTAAAAAGAAAGCATGAGCTGAGGCTGAAGCTATGCTTGGGAAAAAAAGAGCTTTTTGTGTTTGTAATTTTTTTTTTCCTTTTCACTCCTCCCCTTCTCTTTAAAGACTATTTGTTGTTTTATTCAGAATTCTGGATATGTGTCGCACAGAAAAAGCTGTTGAGGGTCCTCTATTAATTGTTTTTAATGTTTAAAAAAAAGGGGGGAGGGGCAGGTGGGGAGAATTCAACGCAAAAAGGAAAAGGAAAGATGAGATCCACAATCTAAATCTTGAATCTTGATATGAAATTGATCCATCTCCAGCTCAATGAAACCATGTTTTTGGAGGGTTTGGGGGCCAAATGTTAGTTTAGTTATATACAGTGAGTACACAGGACCCTCCCTAAAATCAGGCCGGATCCCCTGCTCCACTCCGATACTCCACTTAGTGCAACACAAAATTATATCGGATATAAATAAACATTGAAAAAAAATAAAAAATGTATTTTTAGATTCTATACCCTTATATTAATATATTTATAAAATTTTATTATGAAAAATCATGTTTTAAAAAATAATAAAAATTATTTTCTAAGAGAATCGATATTTTAATTATCTATATTTTTAAAACGTGAATTTTTGTAATAAAATTTTATAAACATATCAATACAAGGGTATAGAATCTAAAAATATTTTTAAATTTTTTTAATATTTATTTATACTTAAAATAATTTTGTGTTTTACCGTAGGAAGCACCGGAGGAGTAGAGTATCCGGACTGCCCTAAAATCAGTAGCACCTCCCCCACATTTAATCAATCAAATATTCCAACCCCTATTTTTTCGAAAAAGAGAACATCTTTTTGAAATAATTGATTTCATACTTATAGGGATAAAAACAAACCAAACTTTTCTCAGATGTTGATAATTGCAAAATGGAAACCCATCTGCAAGGGCAATTTGGGGATTTTTCAGCCTTATGGTCTGAGTGGACAACTGTTGTGTACTTGGTGTTTTGTCTGGGTGGGTGGGAGATGGCTATATGCCATGGCTTTCTTTATTTCTCTATATATACCCAATTCAAAAAAAAATCAAAATTAAAATATTTATATATTGATATTAAGAAAAAGCACCTTTTTGGGTGCAAGAATTTCTGGAAAAAATGCTCTCCGGGCAGAGCAAAATCCTCTCTCCTTTTGGTGTCATCTTTTGCTTTTTCATACCCATTATTCTATTTTGTGTGTCTTCTTCTGGAATGACATCATTTCTTAAAAAGCTAAACAGATAATTAGGAGAGAGAACTGGATTATCAACTTAATTCTTTATTATTACTCCGTATGTATTTAATTATACCAATATACTCCATAAGTGTATATATTATATTAGTAATTTTCATCATTTTCATGGTACATGGAATGGAAGATTACCACTCCCCATCTCTCTCTCTCTCCAAATGGACTGTTGATTGACTGCCCTTTTCCATATCTCATTTGTCTTGCTTTACTATTTAGTCTACTTTACAAAAAATAAAAATAAAAACAGCCCGCCTTTGCACCAAAACAAACAAAAACAAAAAATAAAAAATGCGTGAATAATTATTTACAAATTACAATTATGAAGCTCCCCGTTCTCACGCGCTTTCCATTTGACTCCTCCCACGCGCTAGCTTTTACTAGCTATTCATTCATTTGTTCCGAGCGTCAAACATTTTTCGGTTGTGCGGACGAAAATTTGATACGCAAAAAAGAAAACGTGTGCCGTAAACATCACCCCTACTTTTGTTATATCATTTCTGCCTCAAGCCTTTGTCTACCACATTGTTGCCTCATCAATAATTATGGACACATACAAAGTATTCTTCCTTTCTTGCCCCACCAACGACCAAATATTATCATTGTAAGTACAAAAATCCGCACCATAGATGTTGAGGAAGGTGGAGCTCCGTTGTCGAGAAGCAATCCGGCCAAGAAACAAAGAACAAGGTCGGGGCGGGGCTTTTCTCCCCCGGAGGACCCTCCGACGCTCAAGTCAGTCCTTCTCCGTCCTCAATATGAATCTATCTCCTCATATTTATACTAGTCGAGTATTAAATAAAAGAAACGGTTACGATATTAAATAGAAGAAACCGTTACCGTATTTAATTCGGTCAAGGCCCTTTAATGGATGAAACTGTTACCGTATTCAATAGGCGAAACGGTAACCGCACTAATGCTGGTCAATATCGTATAGAATATTCGATATTAGTAAAAGACCAGAACGCCCTTATGCTATGATGACGGGATTTTCCCTATCTCAATCATGGTCGACTATTACCTACATTTCAAAAAGTATTACAACCAAATATATGTTTTTATACCTCGTAGTCAACTTGATCTTTTTATGTAATTTTTAGCATTAAAATTATAAAATTAACTTTTAAAACAAGTTTATAATTGATATGAAATACTCCCTTCGTTCGACAAAATTTGTCATTTTAGGGTGTTATTTTTGTTCAAAAAAACTTATCATTATAGGTATTTTGCCCTTCACTTTACAAAAATGCCCTTGATATGATTGATGGTTTGTTAGTTGTAGTTTTCGATAAAGTAAAAAAGGAGGGTAATAATTGAGGGTAAATTAGTACATTTGTTGTTTGTCTTAAAACTTGTGAAATAAGCTAAAATGACAAGTTTTGCCGAACAGATGGAGTATTAATTTAGTAGAATGAATAACTAGCAGGTATTTGAGATTTGAGCTAAAGCGTTAGTATGAGTCCATTATGTGATGAGACCAAGTGGTAAATAAGAAGATATGTGAGAGATGACGATACAGAGTATATGAATAAGTATTCGAGTGGGGTTCACGCGCGAAGGTTGGTGGTTTTAAAATGTAATGAAGAATTTTCTGGTGTTCACACACGCAAGGCCCCCTGTAAAGTGGATCGCATGGTTTCCACCTTTTCATACTTACTCCTCCTTTTTATCATTTCATTTCTCCTTCCTTTCTTCCTTTTTCTTTCCTTTTTTCTTTTTTTTTTCCTTCCCTTTCTCGATATTGTTTTACCAACTTTTTTGCACTAATTATATTGTGTTGCAAAAATAAAGCAAGTCCATTATTTGTTATAGTATTATTATATTATTTGTTATAGTATTATTATGTGGATTTATAAATATATACATTTTACTTAGATCGAGTTTTACCTTTTAAGATATATTTATCTTATACTTGGAGCCCAAGGATATGACTCCTATATATTATATTGGTGGATACCCCACAAGACATATCAGTTAAATACAATCTCATATTCTCTCCTTTAATCTTACCCTAGTTCACAATACGTTATCAACACGATAGTTTCTCAAAAAGCTAAAACCCTAATCCCCTTTTCTAACGTTATGCTGCCTATTCAAACAACCCTGCCACCTCATCCGTGGGGGCGGATCAGTTTTGTTATTTTAGTTTCACAATAGTCAACGGTCTTACCTGAGATACCCTGAGCGCGGACGCGGGGGTATCATTTCCTGTGCCGCTATGACTATTTATAACTAACAGACTTACCCGAACTACCCCACACGCAGACATGGGGGTTTCATTTCTAGTGTCGTAGAGTCAATTCTATTTAAACAAAAGTCAATTCCTCTTCCTATCTTTCGGTTTCATCGGGGCCGAACAAAGGAATAAGAATCGAAGGAGTAGAGAAGAAACATTGGTCGACATCATCAGATTTCATACCTGTAGTCCTTACTTATCGTTTTTGTATGAGTACTTACGGTGATTTATGATTTATTGACGACTGATTAAACCTTTAATCTTTTCTCACACGCAGACCATTCTCTCCTTTGCTTCCTTTTCCTTTTCTTCCTTCGAAAAAAGCCCCATTTCCTTTCTTTTTTTTGGGGACTTTATAGTCCTTCCAGACAAGGTCTTCTGGACACTTCGCTTTCTGCCATCTGACACTTGTCGCGAGGTTAATGTCACGTGCTTATCCATTCCTGACACATGGGTGAGGGACATGTGAGACACCTCGTTCTCCTTTTCCTTCTACTACTTTCGTCCGCGGACGATACATGCTTGTTTGCTTTCGAGGTTTTTCTCAGTTTCTTATTACTTTATGGTTTATTCTCTCTTTTTATAAAAAAAAAGGGTGTCGTCATAGCTCCTCAGCTCGCGTCGTGTGCCAGAGGACATGGTGCAAGCTGATCTTTAGTACAATCGCCCTTGTTTTTCTAGAAAAAGTCTTCTTGGGTCCATGTGGGCCTAGTTGGGTTGTTCGTAGTAGGCCTAAGATGGGTGATTGATGTGTGTCGTATGTTTGACACATGCGTGAATTGTTGGGGACACTACCAAAAACACAGGAAATAGCCACAGTCAAATAGCCACGGATAGGCCACGAAAGATCGTGGCTAAACGGTTTAGCGACGGGCATAGCCACGAATTTTACGTTTGTCGCCATTCGTGGCTATATGCCTCGTCGCTAAATGCCAAATTTTCAACATCCGTGGCTAATAGCCACGATCTGACATGTTCGTGGCTATGCCCGTGGCCGGGTCAGGATCGTGTCATTCGTGGCTGTAGCGACGAAGTTAGCCACGGTGTATGCCATGGCTGATTTCGTGGCTTGGCACGTGCAAGATGTCTAACGTCTTTCGTGGCTGATTTCGTGGCAACTGTCGTGGCCAATTAGGTGACTAAGTTTGTGGCTTTGTTGGCTATGGCCGTAGCTATTCCCGTGGCGAAATTCGTGGCTAAGTTCGTGACTTTATTGCTGGCTATGCCCGTGGCTATGCCTATGGCCTTATTCGTGGCCTTATTCGATCTATGAGCTAGGAAATAAATTTAATATAATTTTACAAATCTGTCATACAAACATATCCAAAATACAACCATAAATTACACCATTCAAAACACATCTAAAACACAATAAAAAATTCAACAATACAAAAGTCTCAAGCACGAATATGACAAGGACACCCAATAAAAGCATGTATTCAATCCAAACGAATACAAGACACCCAAATGAGATGTTGAAGCACCTACGTATCAAAAATGAGACAACAAACCTTTCTACGACCACCACCTTCCCCTTGTCCCATGAATACACAATGATAGCTTCTTCTTATAGAATGTCAATGCAAGCCTTTGGAAACTTGCACTTGTAGTCTTCCTCGTACTCGACCTTGGTCTGCCCCTCAACCAAATCTAAAAAATCTGTTAACTCAGTTGGAGATAACATACTACCTTCCTCTTCCCTACACACAACACAAGACAACAAAAATCCCAATATAATTAGCTAGGGACATAACAAAAAATGAATTAGTTAATACTTGGCACCTTTCAACAGGTGGAGCACCCTCATACCTAAACACAATAAGGATGATAACAATTACTAATACCTCCAATCTTCAGAGATAATGTATTAACTAATACTTGGCACCTTTCAACAATAAAACGGTGTTTCTACACATAAAAAAAATCATAAAAGAAATGATATTTCAAGGACTAATTATTCACTAATATAAATAAAATCTTGGATATATTCACTCATATCCTTAAGAGAACTCACTAAGATGTTCATCTAATCTTTAGTACCCTTCTTGTTACTCTTCTTGGGATTTTTAATATAATTATATTAAATCTTGGATATATTCACTCATATGCTTCTTGGGATTTTTCTTAACTCAAAGTAGCTTAACAAGGCATACTAGAAATCATCTTGGAACCAATTTCAATGTATCTCTGATCCATTTAGCAATCCATGGTACGTTGTTGAAAAGTGGAAATAAGATTCAGAATGCATAACAACAATATATGTACTAACATTCATTTATGTGGACATGTATTCCACATAAACTGCAGGCATCTCACCGGTCTCCCAATCAAGCTGCGTCTCTTCCTGCCAGAACGTGGACAAAGTATCACACGAACTGCTGATCTCTTGAAAATTCTACGGGTCACTTCGTCATTTGTACCCAATAGGCCTTCCTACATACCACATATAAACAGAAAAAAAAAATTCAAGTTTTAAAACACTAGAATGGGTTTTAATACAAATCTTAAGGAGTGTAAAATAAGAAATTTGATAAACTCTAATGAGCATCTTTAGATACTGAACTTATAACTCACCAAATTGACAATATATATATATATATATATATATATATATATATATATATATATATATATATATATATATATATATATATACCCACCAGATTGTAAGGCGTTTCCACTACATAAACTAAAGAGAACAAATTAAGTCTTTGTTCACAAAACATCAAAAGACACAATTATTTGATGTAGAGAGAGCTTTGCTTAAAACACAACATTTGCCAATAATGTCATGTTAACTTTATTTGATATAGAAAACAGGCATTAAGTTCAGAAAATAAAAAAAGAAGTTATGAGGTTTCAAACATAGGCAAAAATTAGTTTCTAGAAATTCCCATATAGGTAAAACAAACCCTAAACGAGGAATTAAAAAATCACAGACAATGAATTCTAAAATTTAAGGGAGAACTGAAGGAAGAAGAAAACCCCAAGGATGGAGTACCAGTAGCCGCCGCCAATAGATCCAGTCAACAGAGACGAAGTAGGGGGCTCCAGTCAACGCCGCCGACGGAGGAGCGAGTGTGGAGCTGCAGGAGAGAACCATTACCAGTAGCCGCCGTCATAAAAGAAAAAAAGAACAATCAGAAGAGAGAAAGGAGGGAGAGGGAGTACCAGTAGCCACCGCCAACAGATCCAAGCCGGAAGAAACTTAATCCAGAAATGGCGATTTCGATCCAGAGATCTTCAAAGGAGAGGGAAAGAGGACCAGTGGGATGAAGAAGAAGGTGGTGGGAGGACTGTTGGGGTGATTTGATAGAGGGCTATCGCCGGCAAGAGGTGGTGCGAGGGAAAGAGGGCCAGCGGGATGAAGAAGAAGGTCAACGATGGTGGTTTGGCCCGACGGCAGTCATGCGTGCACGAATTGGGAAGAGACGGTAGAAGGCGACGCTCCCTCCGGTGGTGGTCTGTCGGCGTCGATCTCCGGTGGAGGAGGACAAGAGTGGATGTGAGATGGGGAGGATGAGCATCTGAAATTTTTGGAAGAGAGAGTTATGGAATGAAGATAGAGCGGCCAGATAGGAGGAAGAGCATGTGTGAATGAGGCGGTGCCAAAATGAATTAGGGTTGCTCCAAATTTCAGGGTGCGGGAAACTTACCGCTCAAAACCTATTTGGGCGGTAAAAAAAATTTCGGACACTAAGGCATGAATTGCTTTTTTATTTTCATTCAAAATTTACATCTAGAAAATAAAACCATCAATACAAATAAAAATATAATATATTTTAAACAACAAAATAATGGTAAAAATAATATTATAATATAATAGTTATAATTATTATTAAAAACAAAAATTAAAAATTATATATTAAATAATAAAATAATAATAACAATAATAATAATAAGGTTTTATTAAATAATAAAATAATAATAACAATATTAACAATATTAAAAAAATATATAATATAATAGTTATAGTTGATATAAGGTTTTATTAAACATTTGTTAGTTACTTATATGAGTTTTCCTCAAAAGATACTCTTATTGTATTCTCATAACAATTTATTAGTTAAAATAAGGTTTTATTAAACATTTGTTCGTTACTTATATGAGTTTTCCTCAAACCATAAACTTATATTATTCTAATAAGAATTTAGTAGTTAAAATAAGGTTTTATTAAACATTTGTTAGTTACTTATATGAGTTTTCCTCAAAACATACTCTTATAATATTCTAATAAGAATTTAGTAGTTAAAATAAGGTTTTATTAAACATTTGTTAGTTACTTATATGAGTTTTCCTCAAAACATACTCTTATAGTATTCTAATAAGAATTTATTAGTTAATATAATGTTATATTAAACATTTATTCTTTACTTATATGAGTTTTTCTCAAAACATACTCTTATAGTATTCTAATAAGAATTTAGTAGTTAAAATAAGGTTTTATTAAACATTTGTTAGTTACTTATATGAGTTTTCCTCAAAACATACTCTTATAATATTCTAATAAGAATTTAGTATTTAAAATAAGATTTTATTAAACACTTTTCAGTTACTTATATGAGTTTTCCTCAAAACATACTCTTATAGTATTCTAATAAGAATTTATTAGTTAATATAATGTTATATTAAACATTTATTCTTTACTTATATGAGTTTTTCTCAAAACATACTTATAGTATTCTAATAAGAATTTAGTAGTTAAAATAAGGTTTTATTAAACATTTGTTAGTTACTTATATGAGTTTTCCTCAAAATATACTCTTATAGTATTCTAATAAGAATTTAGTAGTTAAAATAAGGTTTTATTAAACATTTGTTAGTTACTTATATGAGTTTTCCTCAAAACATACTCTTATAGTATTCTAATAAGAATTTATTAGTTGATATAATGTTATATTAAACATTTATTCTTTACTTATATGAGTTTTTCTCAAAACATACTCTTATAGTATTCTAATAAGAATTTAGTAGTTAAAATAAGGTTTTATTAAACATTTGTTAGTTACTTATATGAGTTTTCCTCAAAACATACTCTTATAATATTCTAATAAGAATTTAGTAGTTAAAATAAGGTTTTATTAAACATTTGTTAGTTACTTATATGAGTTTTCCTCAAAACATACTCTTATAATATTCTAATAAGAATTTATTAGTTAATATAATGTTATATTAAACATTTATTCTTTACTTATATGAGTTTTTCTCAAAACATACTCTTATAGTATTCTAATAACAATTTAATAGTTAAAATAAGGTTTTATTAAACATTTGTTAGTTACTTATATGATTTTTCCTCAAAACATACTCTTATAATATTCTAATAATAATTTAGTAGTTAATATAAGGTGTTATTAAACATTTGTTAGTTACTTATATGAGTCTTCCTCAAAACATACTTTTATTGTATTCTAATAATAATTTAGTAGTTAATATAAGGTTTAGTTAAACCTTTGTTAGTTACTTATATGAGTTTTCCTCAAAACATATTCTTATAGTATTCTAATAAGAATTTAATAGTTAATATAAGGTTTTATTAAACATTTGTTAGTTACTTATATGAGTTTTCCCCAAAACATACTCTTATAGTATTCTAATAAGAATTTATTAATCAACATAAGGTTTTTATTAAACATTTATTCATTACTTATATAAGTTTTCCTCGAAACATACTCTTAAGTATTCTAATAAGAATTAAGTAGTCAATATAAGGTTTTATTAAACATTTGTTCATTACTTATATGAGCTTTCTCTCTCGGCTAATTTTTCTTTGAAAAAACCTTTAGTTTTTCTCCGCAGTTCTAATTGTTTTGAGTGGGATTTTCCTTTCTCGTGTTTCCATCCGCGTTTCAAATGTGGGTTCTAAAATTGTCTTTCCATTATTTTATTAGGTTTTTAGTAGTGCGATTGAACTTTAAATTGTCTGCTTATGGCGGGTTCTCAAGAAAGTTCTGGTAGTGTGTGAGAGATTCGCGATCTTGCTCTGGCCGAAGAGTCTAAGGGTAAGCTTCTCATGGGGGGTATTGAGGTCTCTAGAGAAGTGTCTATTCGTCACCCAAAAACCCAAACCGATCCTACCTTTTATTCTTCTCCCACCCGCGTCCGTGAGGATTCTTCTTCGTCCACGGAGTCATCTGCCTCCGGCTCTGATGACGAGTCTGAGTCCTTAGGGTCTGGTTCTATCCTTGAGTCTCCGGAATCCCGTCATTCCTATAAATCTTGGGACCAACATACTGAACTGCCCTTAGGGGATGTCATTATTTCTGACAAACGCCGGTCTTCTACTGTTTTGGGGGACTTTCAACCCGTTCTTTACAATATTGACGTTCTTTAGTCTTGTGCTTTTGCTCAGGGCTACAATCCTCAACTAGCGAGACCTGCCCCCATGGTTTCCTTTGATCTAGTAACTCCGATTGCTTCTTTGAATAGTCAAGGTTGAGGGGGAGTGACCTTTATGTCTCTGGAAGACTTCAAAGTGATGGCACGAGTCTTCCCTTGGCCTAAGGGTGTGGTGCTTTGCCTACCCGTGGATGGAGGGGGGAGTCTGGATGCTTACCCCAGATGCTTAGTTGTGTATGTTGAGAGTCTGGTTCAAGGGTTTCGGCTTCCTTTTCCTCCTTTTTTCCGCCGGTATCTAAAAGAGTGTGGTCTTAGTCTTGCCCAGTTGGTTCCCAATTGTTGGTTGTTTTTAGCGACTTTTGTCATGCAGTGTTTTGATATTGGGATTGAGCCTTCGCTGAATCTTTTGTCTAACCTATTTATTTTGAGTCATGGTGGAACTCATAAAAATTTCTTCCAAGGGAAACTTAGTGTCCCAATGGTCGATCGTCAGTCAAGCAAACCAGAATAGAAACACAAGTGGTTCTTGGTCCGCGACACTTCTCGGCAAATTCTGAACTTTCACACAGAGCCGCGATACTATCGTCGCGTGAAAAAATGAGCGGTGGAGGGTTTGAAGCAAGTTGAAAAAGACTTCCCTCTTCAAGCCAAAGTTTCATGGCGAGAGATTGTGTCTCCTCTGTGGTTGGAGATGGCTGGTCTAAGTTTGCCCCATCCGCGGATATGTTGTTTGGTCTTTAGGGTCTTCGCTTATTCTCTTTTGATTCAGTTGGTTATTTTACATTTCCCCCCTTCTTTTGCAGGCGAACCAGAGATGAAGGACATAGTGAAGGAGGCAAAGGGATCGGTTCCACAGTCTTCCTTAGTTAAAAGAAAAATGTCCACTGATGTGTTGAAGGCTCTGAAAAAACCCAAGACGTCTGAGCCTCGAGTCAAGCCCCAGAAGTTGGCAAAAGAAAAGACTCCGCCTCCTCCTTCCTTTCCACCTACACCACGGCCTGACATTCGCTTTGACGCTATGATCATCTGTGTATCATCTTTCGCAGATGCTCCGTTGTATGTGGGGAAATCACCATTGCCCGCCCAAGGAGTCCCTCCAGTTGAGGCCGGGTCATCCCATGGCCCAGGAAAGCAAAAAAAGTAAAGGGCCTGCTCTCACCTGGAAAGACGTGAACTGGGATGCCGTAGTCTTCCATATAGATGAGCTGGACAGGCCGGTTTATCGGATGCTTGGCTTCGACCATGAAGAATTGGGCAAGCTTGCTTTTTCTCCCGACGTTGGGGTATGCGAACAGCAATTTCTGGAGCATCTCACATATGACCAGTTCGCCATGGAACAGGACCGTTGGTGTCAATGGGTAAGGTGCTTTGGAAACGTTATTGTTTCCTAGTTGTCGATTCGGTTTTTTAACTTCTTTTTCTGTAGGGTCGAGTGCTTCAGCAGAGTGGCTTGGGGGGGGGGGCATCTGCATTTTTTCCATCGTGCCGCCAAGCTTGAGGACCATAACTGGTGGCTGAAGTCGGAGCTTGTCGAATCCGGGACCCTACAAAAAGAGGGTTCTGGAGCTTTGTCATCGTCTGGAGGAGATGGGCGGAAAGTTGTAGGATGCGGATTCCAAGACCGCAACCTTGGAGAAGGATTTGGAGGCTGAGAGGAAAGGTGGTGAAGCCTCGAAGTTGCAGGTGGAAGAACTTCAGCGGTCTCTGTCGCAATCCCAATCGAGTGGGGAGGAGAAGGGGGCCAGGATTTTAGAGTTTGAAGCCCAACTGTCCACAATTACCGAGGAGAAACTCCTAGCCATGATCGAGGCCAAACGCTGCATGATCGAATAAGATCATTATCGCTCGCGGACCGACGGTGACATAGTCCTTTCGTGGCTGGAAGTCCCGAGCAACCGTACTAGGCTGGTGGACGAGTGGATTAAAACTTTTGACAGTCTCTTGTTTATGGCTAGCGTTGTCCTGGAGTGGCTGAATGAGGATGCTGGCTAGGACTTCATTCAAGGAAGGTATCAAGAGTGCTTCCACGCGGGTTTGAGAGCCGGGATCTTCCAGGGCGTGAAAAGGTCCGTAGAGAACCCCAACGTTCCCCTAGAAGCCTTCTCTTCTAGTAATCGGAGAGAAGATTGGGGTCCCATAGACAATGAGGAGATCGAGCTTGTCGAGGATGATGTTTGAACTTTCTGTGGTTGTACCTTTTTTGGTGAACTTGGAGGGATTTTTCGCCTTTTATTTGACGTTGTTTGGATAGAACTACACTTTTCATGACTTTTTGTTGATGATGTTCCGACCGCGGCTGTGGTCATTTTTTAGGGTACATGTATATACATATTTTCTATTATGGGATTTACTCTTCGATAGAGATATCCTGATTTACTATATACATCGAAATAACTCACGACGACGATGACATTTCGTGGTACTACCCAGGATGGTGTGATCCCGTGTCAACCGTTTGATCTTGGCTTGGAATGACTATGACTCTTATCGAGAAGTGGGGACCTTTGATTCTTTTTATCGACTTCCTTTGCTAGGGTGCGTCGGGTCCGTGTAGGTTTATAAGTGTTGTTGCGTTACGTGGATGAACTCCGATACAAGGTTCTCAGGTGGTTAGCCCGCTTTAGACTTTGAATTGCGATTCCCTTTTGCGTAGGCTTAGATCTTTATTTGAGCATCGACTTTGATGCCTTAAGCTTGAAGATTGTACAAATCTTATGGGACGCATGAAAATAGAGTTATAAAAAACCGTTTTTTATTCACAGCCTAACGATTTTATTACTTTCAAGAGGAACGGTTCCATGGTAAATTGACCGTTCTTAAGAGGGAATTACATCGTCGAGAGCTCTCGCGGCTGCAAGGTTCCCTTCAAACCTACCACCCCTTTTTACACATTCCCCCCGATGCTCATGTAGTCAGGATGAGGGTCGATTATAGATGACACGAAATGGGAATCTTCTTCGTTTCTAAAAGTCAAGATGGCCCCTACACGTATTCGGTTGGACGCAGTGAATTCAGGCCAGCCCTCAGTAAGCCAAAAAATTCCATCCTAGTCTTGATTGACCTTGACCTCGAGTTCACGACCAGATCGGGACCATAGGAAGACCGATTTCTGGACGTCGTCCCCAAACAACACGTAAGTTAATGGAAGTCGGAGGCTTTGAAGTTGATCTTTCCAGCAAAACGACCCTGTTGAAGGTCGTTGAAGGCCCTTGGGGCTTTGAAGTTGATCTTCCCAGCACGTAAGGGGAGGCTTTTGGTTGCCCCTTTTGAAGGCGTGTAGGATCATGGATCATTATTCACAGAACTTGGTAACCTGAAGATTCGAGCAGTCACAATTTGATTTGACAGGCTTTGTAGAATATGGCGTGACTTTTGACATTTGAGTCTTATCACTCTCTGATGCTTGGGAATCAATTGCCACTCTGTTCTAGGTCTGGTTTTCTTAGCACGTGTTGCCCATGCGGGGTTTTATATTGCACTTCGAGTACCTCCCTAGTCACGAGGGTCTTTAAGCTTGCTTAGCCTTGGTAATCCGTTTTGGTGGTTAACAACCTTTTTTCAAATTTTTGGGCGCGAAGCCGTTAAGCGGGTTTTGAAACTTTTCCAGTCCCTTTAAATTGGGGGGAGGGGTCCCTTGGTGCTTACTCCTTTACTTTTGAGTCATGGCTGCTTCGGGTCAATCTTTATGGGCCTTTTGCAGGCTATTGATTTCGAAGATCAAATGCATTGCTTGGTTAGTTCTTGTTCTTTGAGAGAGAAACTTTTCAAATGTTTATCATTTACTCTCTCGTTTAAACTTTTGGCTCTGTTTCATGCAGTTGCTGCCTTTACACTTTGAGGATGAGTATGCATCCGCCATCCTTGAGCGGGTTTTGTTGTCGTCTTGTATATATCCTTCAGGACTTTCCAATTAACGTTTCCAGAGGGGATCATGGCCTATGTTAGCTTAGTCATGGGTGGAATGATTTTGCCTGTTCTCATTGGCTTGAAATTGGTTCTACCATGACATTCATTCACAAGGGTGACACCCGTTTTGAGATCCGGATAATGGATTTGGACAACAACGAGGTTGACCAGGATTGGGTCGATCCTCACCCGGAAGGTCCTTTGCCTAACGGGTCTTAATTTCTTTGTTTTGTTTATTACGTTATTTGTCGTTGGATGTGCTTTGTAATAAGTAACTTCAAGGATAGTTATTTCTCTATCCCTCCTTTTATTTTTGAAAAAGTAACAACTTTACATCGTTCATGGCCAGTAACCCTGGCTTGTCGTACATTACGCGTTTCTCTACCAAGAGAACATCTTTATTGATTCGAAGTAGCTACTTTTATTTCCCTTGCCTTCGTAGTCCAGATGGGACTGACACCTATCTATACATACTCAGTAAGGCTATTCTTATTATTGCAGTCAGGATCCACCACATACACCTCAAAGTGAGAGTCCCCCTCGTACACGAAGATTAGATCTACTCCCACTGTGATGCGGTTGGCCGCTATGAAACTCGTCCAGCCCTCTATCAGCCAGTAAAGTCCGTTGTGGTACCTCCCCACCCTTACTTCTAGCTCCCGGTGGAACGGGACCATAGGTATACCCAGTCATGGACGTCTTCCCCAAAAAGTACGTAAACCAAGGGAAGTTGGAGCATTCGGAGCTCATACTATCTACGTATTACCCTGTAAAAGGCTTTTAGAGGTGCCCAGTGCTCCATTTTTTCTTTGTGGTGTTGCTTGTGTTACTTGGGTGTGCTTTTTATACTAGTTTTTAGAGGGCCCATTCCCCTGGGTTGATTAAATTTGGGACGTCGGGCCCTGACTTGTGCATTTCTGGATTATATTGCTAATCATACTTGTCTCCTCTTATCAAACCCCTTTCGTTGATTTTATGCATGAGTGTTACGTTTCTGAGGGGGAATGGATACGTGTCTCTTTTGTCACATTTGTTCGATTCTCGGCACGTGTCGCGCATGCTCAGCTTGTGGTTGAATCCTATCTTTATGTCATGAATAGTATTGTGCGCTTTAGTCTTGTTTGTTTGGGCTTTGGGGATACTTTATAAATGAGAATTTTGTCCAGTCTCCCTCTCATCACTTTCTTTGTTGGTATGGCGACATCAGGGTGGAGCCCATGGGCTTTCTTTCAGGCTATTGATTTCGAGGAGCAGATGCATCATCTCGTGGTTTCTCTTTACTTATAAACAAAGCCTTCATCTTTTTATTTATTTTTGATCACCCCTCTCTCATTCTTATTTCTAAAACCTGAGTCTTTTTTTATCTTTACAATCGTTGCCTACTTATTTTGAAGAGGAGACGGGAATCACCGCTCCTCGCAGGTCTTACTGACGTCCAGTTCGTTGCAAGATTTCCCGGTTGGGGTTGTCAAATGTGACTATGGTTTTTTTTGTCTAGACCATGGTTGGAATGACTATGTCTCTTTCTCCCATGGGTTTATGATTGGCATGACCATGATATTTCTTCACAAGGGGGACTCACGTTTTGAAGTTCGGGTGTTGAATCCTGACGACATAGGGGTGTAAAATGGCTATGTAGATCCTTGCCATGGGGAGAGCCTTTCCACTGGGTCTTAGATTATTTGAGCGTCACGTTATTTATTTAGTTTTAGACGCGTAACTTTGTTTCATGCGTTGTCCAGGGAGTAGAGTTTTTTTACTTATGATTGTACGTGTTTGTGGTAAGCTTTAAGATTCTCGTGCGTGTGGAATTGTTAAATCTGTTATACTCTTTCAAAGTACTTTGCTTAGGGTTCGATTTTTTGGTGACAATCGATAAAGGTCAGACGCGAAGCGGGCCCCAGCGTCGTGGGACCTAACGATTTCCTTGCTCTGGGAGGCTCATTCTATGTCTCGAGACCCGACGCGGAGCAAACTCCATCGTCATGGGACTTAACAAATTTTTCGCTCCAGGAGGCTCGTGCTACGACCGGAGGCCTGACGCAGAGCATGCTCCAGCGTCATGGTAATTAACAAATTCTTCGCTCTGGGAGGTTTGTGCTACGACCGGAGGCCCGACACGGAGCAAGCTCCAGTGTCATGGGACTTAGAAAATTCTTCGCTCCGGGAGGCTCGCGCTACGACCGGAGGCCCGACGCGGAGCAAGCTCTAGCGTCATGGGACATAGCAAATTCTTAGCTCTGGGAGGCTCGTGCTACGACCGGAGACCTGACGCGGAGTAAGCTCCAATGTCACGGGACTTAGCAAATTCTTCGCTCCAAGAGACTCGTTCTACGACCGGAGGCCCGACGCGGAGCAAGCTCCAGCTCATGGGTCTTAGCGAATTCTTCGCTCCAGGAGGCTCGTGCTACGACCGGAGGCCCGACGCAGAGCAAGCTCCAGCGTTATGGGACTTAAAACATTCTTAGCTCCGGGAGGCTCATGCTACTACCGGAGGCCCGACGCAGAGCAAGCTCCAGCGTCATGAGTCTTAGAAAATTCTTCGCTCCGGGAGGTTTGTGCTACGACCAGAGGCTCGAAGCGGAGCAAGTTCCAGCGTCATGGGACTTAGCAAATTCTTCACTCCAAAAGGCTCATGCTACGACTGGAGGCCCGACGCGGAGCAAGCTCTAGCGTCATGGGACTTAGCAAATTCTTAGCTTCGGGAGGCTCGTGCTACGACTGGATGCCCGACACGGAGCAAGCTCCAGCGTTATGGGACTTAGCATGTTATTAGGGCTTTTATTACAAGGAATAGCACACACTAACCGCTTATTTGCTTCCGCGGGGGTGACTTGCTAAAGAGCCTTGTTCATTACACATAATACTTTTTAAGGTGTTCCACGTTCCATGTCTTGTTGAGGACTACCCCCTCCTGGGTTTGAAGTTTGTATGCTCCGGTGTGGATGTCTTCTGTGACCATGTACGGGCCTTTCCACTTGGCATCAAGTTTTTCTCCAGTTTGCGCCAATTGGAGCACAAGGTCTCCTTTTTCGAAGTGTCGTGGGCGGACGTGCCGATCATGGTACTTCTTGGCTCTCCTTTTGTACTCTTGCGCTTTGAGGGCCACCACCATTCTTCGTTCTTCCCGCAGATGCATCTAGATTTCTAGTGCTTCATTGTTGGTTTCTGGTTCATAGGGTAGGATGCGCGCCGATGGGATGAGTCTTTCTACCGGGATGACTGCGTCCACCCCGTATACTAGTGCGAATGAGGTTTCTCCTGTTCTTGCGGGTTAACTGTCTCCTACTTCAGACTCTGAAAGTTGTTCTTCTTCCTAGTTCTTGATCTTGCTCTGTGTTGTCTCTTGCACACACTATCGATAGCCTCCACTGAAGCAAACTCACTGCATAAGGTTTTTGAAGTAACAACGATATCGATATCGACACCGCATGTAGAAGAGAAGAAGGATGAGCGAGTCCCAGATGTGTCGATATTGACACCCTACCTATCGATATCGATACCCTCTGTTAACGTCCAAAATGAAGATGATGCCCTATAAGTATCGATACCGATATATGCGTGGTAGGTACCGACACCTATGTTTGATGTCAAAGCTTTTATCTCGAGGATTGACGTTGATTCCATAGGAGACTTCTTCAACGTTAAAGCCACTACCAGACTCCCTTAGGTAAGAGTTCCTTGGTCCTAATTCTACTATCCTTGTTATTATTAATGCTTCTTTGAGTGCACAAAAGATAGAAAAGTTATTGGTTGTAGGAAGGTGATAGGGTATTCTTTAAAGAACATCAAGGGTCTTTCCCCTACCTTATGCATGCACCAGATTCACATAGAGGATGAACATAAGCCCTCCATTGAGCAACAACATCGGCTCCCCGGTCGTAGTACCTGGTGCATGCACAAGGGAGAGCTTATGCCAAAGTGAACATCGACTAGTTGTCGTATGTGCATAGACTATAGGAAACTCACCAGCACTACTAGAAAAGATCACTTCCCATTGCCCTTCATTGACCAGTTACTTGTGAGACTAGCTCAACATGATTATTTTTG
This sequence comes from Persicaria maculosa, assembly GCA_963922045.1. Lineage (NCBI taxonomy): Eukaryota > Viridiplantae > Streptophyta > Magnoliopsida > Caryophyllales > Polygonaceae > Persicaria > Persicaria maculosa. The sequence goes on from OY998268.1 coordinate 2,601,459, forward strand.
TTATCTCGATGGCTATTTTGATTTCTGGCAGATTCCAATTCATCCGGATGACAAAGAAAAGACAACCTTCACATGTCTCTATTGTACATTTGCTTATTGAAGGATGTCGTTCTGGCTTTGGAATGCCCCAGCCACATTCCAGAGGTGTATGATGGCTATCTTCTCTAACATGATTGAGGACATTGTGGAGGTATTCGTGGATGACTTTTTTGTTTATCGTACTACATTTGATGCTTGTCGAGCTAACTTGTGCAGGGTGCTAAAGAGATTTCAATAGACAAGCCTTGTGTTGAATTGAGAGAAGTGTCATTTTATGGTACAAGAAGGGATCATGCTAGGTCATTTGGTGTCTAAGAGGGGAATCAAGGTGGAAAGGGATAAATTTGAGCTTATTGAGAAGCTACTTTCCTCTTCGTCGATAAAAGATATCCAAAGTTTTCTAGAACATGCTGGTCTTTATTGTCATTTTATTAAGATTTCTCTAAGATTTCCAAATCACTCACTAACCTATTAATGAAAGATTCAGTGCTTGTGCTCTCTTCAAAGTTTCTTGATGCATTCAATAGGCTAAGAGAAGCTCTAGTCATGGAACCGATCATGCAGTCACCAGATTGGTCACAAACCTTCGAGATTATGTGTGACGTGAGTGACTACGCCATGGGAGCAGTCCCAGGTCAGCGGAAGGACAAAAAGTCGCATGCTATTTACGATGCTAGGAAGACATTGAATGATTTCCAAAATACATACACCACGGCGGAGAAGGATTTCCTCACCATGGTGTTCACTTTAGAGAAGTTTTGTGCATACTTGATTGGCTCTAAGGGGATCGTCTACACCAATCACACTACCCTGTGATACTTGATGACCAAGAAGGATCCCAAGCCAAGGCTTCTATGGTGAATGCTCTTGCTCCAGGAGTTTGATTGTGATATTAAAAAAAAAGGGAACAGAGAATTCAGTGTCTGGCCACCTCTCTAGGCTTCCATTACAGCGTATCTTGAAGTTTAGAAACGTTGTTCCAATCAATGACTCCCAATCAAATGAGAGCATCATGCGGATCGAGGTGCAGAATGAAACTGCAGGTATCAATATCGACACCCCAGTTGACTATAAAAGTCCCTGCATAGAAGTTTAAGGAACATAAGGTATTGATATTAACACCCCTAGTGTCGATATCAACACCTAAATTGATTAAGGAAGCTACTATAGAAGGTTTTCAAGAGATATAGGTCTCAATATCAACACCTCAGTGTCGATATTGACACCATACTGATGCTGAGGAACAATGTTTCCGAACTGTGGAGAAAGCCGATGAGGTAAGTTCAGGTGAGGAATTCTTCTTTACCCATCCCTCTAGTCCTATTCAGGATAAATGCTATTAGGAGGGCGACTATGCCTTGGTATGCGGATTTCGCTAACTTTATTATAGGAGGAGAGATTTTACCAGAGTTGACTTCGTAGGGAAAGAAGAAGTTCTTGCACGACGTTAAGAGGTTCTATTGGGATGATCCTTACTTGTTCAAGAAACGAAGCGATCATATCTATAGGCGCTGTGTTCCGGAGGAGGAAGTGGAGAGCATTTTTCGTCAATGCCATACTCTCCACACAGGAGGCCATGCAAAAGGGTTCAAAACCAATACAATGATCCTTCAAAGTGGATTTTATTGGCCTAACATGTTTGAAAAATGTGCAGGAGTTCATTACGTCCTGCGATGAATGCTCAACGAGCTGGAAATATTACTTGGCGGCATGAGAGCCCACTCAAAGGGATCTTGGAGGTCGAACTCTTTGACATCTAGGGGATTGACTTCATAGGGCCATTCCCATCTTCGAGACCGTATGAATATATCCTTATTGCGATCGATTATGTTTCCAAGTGAGTGGAAGCCATTGCGTTGCGAACCAATGATGCCAAAGTCGTAGCTAAGTTCATGAAGTCGAACATCTTCCCCCGATTTGGAGTCGCGCGAGTCCTCATTAGCAATGACGGATCACACTTTATAGAGAGGGGCTTTGAAGCTCTTTTGGCTAAGTGTGAGGTGTCTGACTGAGTAGCTACACACTATCACCCACAAAATAGCGGCCAAGTTGAAGTGTCCAATTGACAAATCAAGGCCATATTAGAGAAGACGATGTGCCTCTCTAGGAAGGATTGGTCATCGAAGCTAGACAATGCCTTATGGGCTTATCAAATGACATACAAGATGCCTCTCTGCAATACTCCATATAATCTTGTGCATGGCAAGTCTTGTCATCTACCCATCGAGTTGGAGCACAAGGCAATATGGGCTCTCAAAGAGCTCAACACGGATCTTGACCAGGCCGCAAAGAAGCGTTTTCTTGACTTGCAAGCACTTGAGGAGTTAAGGCTTAAGGCATATGAAAATGTCGGGATATACAATGAAAGGACAATGAAGTGGCATGATAGGAAGCTAGTGCCAAACTCTTATGAAGTTGGAGATAAGGTATTTCTCTTTAACTCTAGACCTCACCTTTTTTCTAGGGAAGCTGGAATCAAGATGGAGTGGGCTCTTTTGGTTCACAAAATTTTCTCCCATGGAGCAATGGAGCTATTAGGCAAGGATGGTGCCATCTTCAAGGTAAACGGGAACCGTTTGAAGAAGTATTATGACCTTGCTAATCCCGATGAGGAGATTTGCTCCACCTGGGCACTAACCAATTCGGATTGATGTAGAAAGAGAAGTAGGTCAAGCTAGTGACTAAAAACATAGCGCTAATAGGAGGCAACCCGCTTTTTGGTTGTAAGATTTCATTTCTTAATTTCAGTTTTATTTCCCATGTGTATTGATGTGCTCCTATTTTACCATGTTTTACGCTTACATTTATTCCATTTCTTATGCATATTTTATACTTTTGGGTTGGGAAAGTGGAGAATTTGTGTAGTTTATATTTATTTGCACAATATAGAGGTCTACACAAGTTTTGGTTTAATTTCGCAGGATTGGAACGTTTTAGGGCAAAATCAAGACAACAGGAAAAGAACTCGATTTAGAGCCATGCACTCGATCTCGACAAGAGAGCTCGACATCGACAGAGAGTAATCGATGTCGACTGAAGAAATGAAGTAGAAATAAAACTAAGGCATGAAGGGAAATGTCAACCGAGACCAACCCAAGTCGACCATCAAGAGCACTCGGCGTCGACTGGTTCACTCGATATCGACTGGACCAACAGACGCGTAGCAGACACGTAATGGGCCGGATCTTTGGAGGATTGCTTACCCACATCATTAACTTATCATCTTCCTAAGATACTTTTATCCTTGTGGGTATATTCCTATTTACTCTAAGGAATATTATTTTAGATAGTTTAATTTTAAGTAGGATTTATATTTTCATTAGAGATATAATAGAGTTTAATTTCTTATCAAGCAAGTTTAGTTCCCTATAAATAAAGGCATTAGGCCTAGGGTTCCGATTCTCGAGCAATCAAGCAACCCAATAGAGAGAGACAACCTAGTTAGAGAGAGAGAGAAAGCGCTCTTAGTTCAGTTCGGTAGAACGTGGGTTGGTTGTACTCTTTAAAGGTTTAACTTTTATGTAAAGGTTTGATTTTTCTGTTTATTACGTGTTCTATCATGATGTAAAGGTTTGATTTTTACTTTCCGTTTACTGGTTATTGTCTGATATAGAACTCGAGATCGACACCCACAATCGAGATCGACCACCCCTGCCTCTATGAAACAAAGTCGAAAGTTTTGTGAGTCGACAGAAGAATTTTGACCTAGTCGATATCGACCATACCAGTCGATGTCGACTGCTTTGTTTGTGTGTGCAGGTTAAGTGAAGCACTAGGAATTGATAGCCTCTGTCGATATCAACCTCTGTAGTCGATATCGAGGCTTCTGGTCGACGTACAGAGACATTTTTTAAGAGTATTCAGGAATCGCTGACTCGCCTTCTCGTGGATCGATACTTATTCTCTACCACTACAACGGGAGGGAGTCTTGTATTTTATTTTCTAGGAACGAGAATTGGTTTTGATTTTATATATGTATTTACTTATTCAATTCCCCCTCCTAACAAATTTTGGTGTCGTTGTCGGGGAGGCATCAATCGCGCCCTGTCTAGTCTTTTGAATCCTTTTTCTAGTGTTGTTTTACAGGTGTATGTGATGCGCTAATCACACACCCAATTATCTACCTTTTGATGAACTAGAGCGTTTCCTTCTTCTACAAGAAAGAGTATAGAGGATCATGGCAAATGAAGAAACAATGCAGAAGAGTTTGATAGGCTTAAAAAGCAAGTTGAAGAGTTCAACACAGAGCACACTCAACGCACTAAAGCACAACAAAGAATGGAGGCTAGATACAATTGAGAGGTCCAAGCCCAAAGAGAAGCCCATGAGCTACTAAGCCAGATCCCCCATAATGCTAAAGAGTACTTGCACCCAACGCTGGCGGTGCCGGAGTCTCCTATCATCCTCCCGAATGTATCCTTTGAGATCAAAACTAGTTTTATAGCGGAGATTAGGAGACACATTTTTGAGGGAAAAGGTTCCGAATCCCCTATGGCACATATTACCCACCTCTATTGATTTATGTGACACCATTGCTGACGGTGCTAGCCTAGAATATGTGCGTTTGAAAGCTTTTAGGTGGTCACTTGTAGGAAAGGCTCTGCATTGGTTGGAAAGCTTGCCCCCACAATCCATCCGCATGTGGGGAGAACTTACAGGCTTATTTCTCAACAAGTTTTTCCACCATCAAAGACGGCGCAGATTTGCCAAAAGATTATGGCCTTCAAGCAGAAGCCAAAAGAGATGTTAATGAAGTTTGAGAGCACTACAAAAACCTATTAAGATCTTGCCCTACCCATGGACAAACGCCTTATGTGATCCAAGAGATAATCTACAATGTCCTGGACATGCCTACAAGAGAGCAGATCAACACCTACACCACATACCGCTATCTCGAGCTTCCACCGCACCAAGCTTGGGAGACAATTGAAACGCTCGTGGAGTTCGATAACACATATAGGACTCATGTGGCCCCCAATGCAAGGCCATCCCAATCCATGCCATTGTAAGAGCCATCAAATGAGGTGGATCCTGAAGTGAAGGATCAATTTATGAAGAACTAGGTAAAGCGTCTATAAAAACAAGTTAGATTTTTAACTAATAATCAAGCTTGTTTAGAATGTGGTTCACAGAAGCATAACATAACCGCTTGCCCCTACATGGAGCAAGTGCAAACGGAGGAGACCCACGAAGAGGTAAAGTTCACGAGGGGCCCTAACTAGGAGGCTATCAAGGCAATTGGGGATACCATCAACCCCGACAATATCAAAGGGACCCCCCGCTATATAGAGCACCTGGCCATCCAAAGAGGGAAAAAATGGATGACTTACAACTCATCCTAGGCGAAATGAGGAGAAACCAAGCTGAAAACAAGAAATCCAACAATGCCATCCACACCCAACTACATGGCATCAATTCATGGCTTGGTAAGATAGACACATGGAGGATGAGCTTAAAGACTCAACTGGGTCTATTGGCGCCCAATATCCCAAGGCAAGCTGGATTGCTCCCGAGCCAACCTAAGACCAATCCTAAGGGGAAATCGTCCGGCCACATAGCCGCCATTCGCTTGAGAACTGGAAAAGAGATCCAAAGTAAATAAACATAGCCAAAAGAGAAAGCCACTAGAGAAGCAGTCGAAGTCGACACACCTCAGTCGATGTCAGCTGCCCTTGCTATGTCGACCCCTAGTCGATGTTGACCCTGTCCAGCCACTTGCCCCAAAATCGACCAATGTAGTCAATATCGACCCCTCTCCTGTCGATGTTGACCAATCTCCTTTCACACCAAGGGCCATTCCCAATCCAAAAGTAAAGAAGTCGCTTCCTTATCCATCCAAATCATTAAGGGACCCAACGGACCAAAAGTTCCAAAGATTTGTGAAGGTGCTCCATGGACTAAATGTCACCATACCATTCACGGAGGCCCTTCACGAGATGCCATCATATGTTCGGTTCCTTAAAGACATATTAAGCAAGAAGCGATCAATTTTTGAGATTGCAGAGAAGTGCAACAAAATTGACTACCCGGAGAAAAGAAGTGACCCGGGAAGATTTCCCATAACAATTGGGCTATGCCAACACTACTACAAGGCTTTATGCGATCTAGGGGCTAGTGTGAGCCTCATGCCTTTGTCCGTATGGTCAAAGGTAAGTATTGGAGCCTTGGAGCATGTGGATATGAGGGTATAAATGGCCGAAAACAACTATGTCAAGCCCACAGGAATTATCGACGATGTCCCGGTCAAGGTGGGCAAGTTTTATGTGCCCACGGATTTCATTGTACTTGATATGGTGGAGGATCCCACATGTCCAATCATCTTAGGTAGGCCGTTCCTAGCTACGACCGACGCCAATATCAGCATACGAAAGGGGCTACTATCTTTTACAATTGGCAATGAGGTAACAGAGTTATCCTTCAATCCCACTATGAAGGAGGTAAACCGAATGTAGGTCAAGTCCTTACATGTAACGGGGAAGGTAATCCCTTGTGAAGAACCAACGGAGAGGACTATGACCAATGAAGAACAAAAAGTGAGGGCCATGGAGGCCCAAATGGAGGAACTTCTCACAATTTGGCATAAAGTTGACGAAGAAGAAGAGACTGAGATTGCAGTCAATGCCGACAGCACCCTATCGATGTCGATCACCAAGGAGCCAGATCACTTGCTAGAAGCTAAGTATAGGGTCGACGCTGACAACCCCATCGAGGTCGACCAACTGCAGTCGATATTGACTATCCCTAACCGATTTCGACTCCCTGAAATCGACCACTCTCCATCATCCATCACTCCATAGAAAAGTTATAGTCGACTTTAACTAACCTCAGTCGATGTCGATCACCTCTCCAGAAGAATGATGACTTAATGGTGAGCACATGCAGTGATCCCTATCCTACGGAATTTATTGAAAATATCCCTATGAGAAAAGTACCTTTGTTTGTGCGACTTACTAATGCTACAGGTGAAAAAACAAGAGGATGCAAGGCGGGCGACAAAGGATACATGGGCCAATGCAATATAAAGGGACACAAAAGAAAAAATGGAAGGAAAGGTGAAGTAGTGACCATACACAAAGCTTATCTAGGAAGGTTGGAGCTTAAAGACAAAACGGACATAATTTTCAAGGTTGAGCTCGGAAGCCTCGAAGAAGAGGTCCGAGCCATATGGTCCTTACATGTCCCAGTCTGGATTAAAGAGTGGAAGAAGTTGGCCTAGCAACTCTAAAATCTAGAGCATGTACATAGACATATTTTTGGATAGTTTGGTTTTTTTTAGGGTTTTGAATTTTTGGTTTTGGAATTTTGTTTTGAGACTTTAAAGTTTTAAGTTTTCATAAAGAACTAAAGGAGATGCAGGTGCAAAGAAGCTACGAAGGAACTCGACGACGACCAAGTTGTCAATGTCAACCAAACATGTCGAGAGGAATAGTTGTGATCGATCTCGGATCACCCTGAGCTGAATGAAAACACTCGAAGTCGATCGACCTAGTTGACATCGACCGGTCCTGTTGAGATCGACTGCACCTACAGAAGCACCTGTTTTGAGCCGTTTCGCTAATTTCTAGTAAGTTTTCTTTTGACTCCACTTCTGATTTTCTTTTAACAGTGAGGACACTGTAGGATTTAAGTATGGGGTGGGGAAAAAGAATGCTTACATATTTTGCTCGTTTTGTACTTGTTAGTTTTTTAATCTTTATTAGTTTATTAAGTCTTGCATTTGCAATACATGGTTAGTTCTTATATTTTAGGCAACATCTTTGGATACATGTCTATCTTATGTGCTTAAAGAGTAATCCAAAGAAAAGTTTTGAGAAAAATAACCCCCATTGGAAATTGAAAAGTGTCATGGGAGTTATAACAAGACTCGACGATGCAAAAGTAGATTCGTTAGAGATATAGCAATTGAATTGCCTAGTAAAGGGAAGTCTCAATGAAGGTAAAATTTGAAGTTGCTTTTGACATATGCACAATAAAAGGACGGAGGACTTTATTTTCCATTTTAATCATTATTTGCCCTTAGCAATTACCCATTCTTATTAGCCTTTACATCATATTCTAAGTCATATGTGCCTCAAAAGAAATATTTTCTCCACAAGCTCTTAAATTGCCCATTTTTATACCTTTTTACCCTTCCGGGGAACATGTTGCGAAATGGAAGTCATATTGTGAAATTATTATAAATTTGATGGCAGAAAATTTTAATGGAAAATTTAATGAGAGAGAAAATCTGGTCACCTAGGAGTTAGGTGGATCAAACCTACTTATGGAGGATAAAATTCACGCGAGATGGGACACCAAGGTGAGGAGTCCGAAGCGCTAAGTATCCGGGCCATTCATTACACCCATGTTTGTGACTCGTGAGAAGGCAACATTAAGGTTAGAGAGGTAAAAGCATATAAGTGAAAAAGCAAAGAAAGCATTATCAGAGGAAGAGGAATGTGGATATTACAAAGGAGAAAGTGCATTAAAGCAAAGAAAGTTTGAAAGATTCTCCCCGGACTAAGCACCACATTGCCAAAATATAGCCCACCACTATACCTTTTACCCTTACTTCACCATGCACTTAAAATTCCTCTTGATTATTGTTGCTATATTACAAAATTATTTTTGCATAACCCTCCTTTTGTGTGAGATGTTGCTTTTCATGCACAGACACAAATTTGAAGGCAATAGTACCTTTGCAAGGATGGTAATTGATTGTTAGGGCAATAGTACCTTTGCAAGGCAATAGTACCTTTGCAAGGACTAAGCACCCCATACTTAAGCTTGCGTGAGAGTTTAGTCCTTCCCCTGTTTGACCATTAAAAGTATTGCTTGGGGACAAGCAAGCTTAAGTATGGGGTGTTTGATGTGCGCCTATTTTTACCATGTTTTATGCTTACATTTATTCCATTTCTTATGCATATTTTATACTTTTGGGTTGGGAAAGTGGAGAATTTGTGTAGTTTATGTTTATTTTCATGATATAGAGGTCTACACAAGTTTTGGTTTAATTTCGCAAGATTTCGAACGTTTTAGAGCAAAATCAAGACAACAGGAAAAGCACTCGATTTTGAGCCATGCACTCGATCTTGACCGGAAAGCTCGACATCGATAGAGAGTAATCGATGTCGACTGAAGAAATGAAGCAAAAATAAAATTAAGGTGTGAAGGGAAATATCGACCGAGACCAACCCAAGTCGACTGATCAAGAGCACTCGACGTCAACTGATCAAGAGCACTCGATGTCGACTGGTTCACTTGACATCGACTGGAGAAACAGACGCGTAGCAGACGTGTAATGGGCCGGATCTTTGGAGGATTGCTTAGCCACATCATTAACTTATCATCTTCCTAAGATATTTTTATCCTTGTGGGTATATTCGTATTTACCCTGGGGAATATTATTTTAGATAGTTAATTTTAATTAGGATTTATATTTTCATTGGAGATAGAGTTTAATTTCTTAGCAAGCAAGTTTAGTTCCCTATAAATAAAGGCATTAGGCCTAGGGTTTAATCATTCAATTCTTGAGCAATCAAGCAACCCAATATAGAGAGAGAGGCAGCCGAGTTAGAGAGAGAGAGAGAAGAAGTGTTTGTTGTACTCTTTAAAGGTTTAAGTTTTATGTAAAGGTTTGATTTTTATGTTTATTATGCGTTCTACCATGATGATGAGTGAGTAGTCGTCCTACTTCTAGGGTCGGGGTGAGCTCGATAATAGCCATGTAGGTATGCTTAAATCTCTGATTCGCTTATGTGTTTTCATCTTCTATCCCATGCTTAATCCTTTATGAGAGTTTAGGATCATTCCTTATTTGCAATCTATGAAGCGAAAGTGGATTATTTGTGAATTTGGATAGTATAGGATTTATTTGCGCAAGTTGACTAAACCCTAATTATGAAAAGGATAGAAACAAGTAGGTATTTATGTGAGATCCTCTATATTCCTATTTGGTGATTGCGAGAGTTGTCATATGATGATAAAGGCATAAATTTTTATGTGATTTAAGTAGGTATGCATGCATGGTTATTGTTTTGGTGGATCCCTACCTAGGAAGCTTTAGTTTATATAGTTTTACACCCAAAAACATTACTTTGATTTCTGCTCATATTTCCTACATCATCCTATTTTCTTTCGACCTACTTTGTCGAACAATTTTTACTTTCTGTTTACTGTTTATTGTCTGATATAGCACTCGAGATCAACACCCACAGTCGAGATCGACTGCCCCTACCTTTGAGAAATGAAGTCGACAGTTTTCTAAGTTGAGAGGAGAATTTTGACCCATTCGATATCGACCATACCATTCGACGTCGACTGCTCTGTTTGTATGTGCATGTTAAGTGAAGCACTAGGAATCGACAACCCTTGTCGATATCAACCTTTGTAGTTGATATCGAGACTTCTGGCGTATAGAGACATTTTTTAAGACTATTCAGGAACCGTTGACTCGCCTTTTCGTGGATCGATCTTGATTCTCTACTACTACAACAGGAGGGAGACTTGTATTTTATTTGCCGGGAATGAGAATTGGTTTTGATTATATATATATACTTATTCAATTCCCCCTCCTAACATTTATGATGTCTTTCGTTGCGATCATGAGTGAGTAGTTGTTTTTCTTCTAAAACTGGGGTGAGCTCGACAATAGCCATGTGTATATACTTGAATCTATGATGTTTCTATGTGATTATCATCTTCTATCTTGTGCTTAATTCCTTTGCGAAAGTTGAGGAAATTCTATGTTTTCAATTATGAAGTGAATGTGAATTGATTATAAACCGGATAGTGATTAGGTTTAATTTGCAAGAGCTGATTAAACTCTAATTAAGAAAAGACAAAAACAAATAGGTTTTTATGCGAGAGCCTCTATGATCTATTTGTTGAATGTGCGAAAGCTCTTCTCTTGATGATAAAATCATGATCTTTATTCTATGATTCTTGTTGTTGCATACATGGTTGTTGTCGTGGTTATACCCTACCTTGGAAGTTTTTCTTTTATCTAAAATTGATGGAAAAAAACATTATTTAGTAGCATGTGACAAATTATTTAGTAGAATTGGTAAATTTTGATCGGAATAAGATAACATAACATTATTCGGTAGCATGTGAAATATTATTCAGTGTAATTGACAATTTTTTCAAAAGAGCGAAATCAAATCCGAAAAAAAGAAATGTGCGTCAGGCTTTTTAGGTGGGTCCCACCATTTTTTTTTTAAAAAAAACACTAATTTAATCATTACGTTCCATCTCCTCTACATCAACGACCTAGATTTACGTACAAGATACATCCTAAGGGGTGAGTACATCCGAACAACCCTCTATATATATAAATGTTACATCAATCGTTGCTAACTTGCATAACTATACCATAAAAATGAGAGGTTTACAAAACTAGCACTGCTAGTGGGGAATTTGCAGGAGGAGGGGGGATGCTATTTTTGCAATTTTTTAATACCTTGTTAACCAATTTTAGGTTACCAAACAAAAAAAAAGGAAAGAAAAAGAGGAGGTGCAGAGGTGGTGGAGGAGCTACAGAAGTGAGTAAAGGAGAGAGGGTGATTATTCCATGGGCATTAAATGCAGCCCCCTCCCCTATGCATTTAATGCACCGACAGTTTCCGTCCAAAAAAAGGAGGGCGAGATGATTGAGATGTATAAAAGCAATTAAGTCAAAAGGAATCCATCACAAAACCATCACAGGTCAAGGTTGGGAGGGAAAGTAAAAGAGGCAGAAGCCGACCGGGAAGCAAAGGTGTACCCAGTTAGCAGTTATATGCCAGAAAATAGGAAACACGGGACAACAACTTATTATTACGTGCCATACGAGGGGTGTCACATGCCAAAACCAGAAAGTATATGTTGACGAAAATGGGTAAGAAAACTTGTGGTATTCATTTTATGCCCATCACTACTCCTCGTCCTCTTCATATTTCCATAGAAAATGATAAGACCATGTTCTGCTCTTACATTCACAGGGAAAAAATGACTAGTCTTTCTCACTCTTGTGCTTGACGGCCGGTGGGAATGTGGACGAGGTGGTTGGGAGTTCGAAGGGCGAAATTCGCATAGAGCAATTAATGTTGATAGAGGAGACCTTGCAGTTTGGGGAGGTGAGGAGTATGATCATGGACAAGTTCAGGGTGGATGCCTCTCGCTACGAGTTGGATTTGACGTACCTTCCCACACGAAGGAGGGATGCAATCCATTTCCAGTACATGCGTGCCATAAATGACAAAGACTCATAAATGCACCTAAGTCCAAACTTACGTACTAGATCAAATTTACATGCCATTTATTATGGTTTACGTGCCACCAATATCTAAACTTGTGGCATAAAAATAAATTTCCATGCCCATGATATTTCGATGCCTATGAATTGCTGACAAATCCATGAAGTCCACGAATCATACAAGGGGGAATCTTAAGTTGCTAGCACGGTTTAATGTTCGATCAGCACACAATATTAAGTTGTTGGCACATATTTCATATTGGCTGACATGTAACTGATCATCGCTGGGTTGTTTGTGTTTTTTATCCTTCTTCAATGACACTACTTTCACTTTTTCTCTCTCCTCTAGAAAAACTTGATCTTCTCTCTATTCCCTCTCTCATCTATATTTAATGCTCCACTCTCTCCCTTTTTCATTTAATGCTTTACCCATCTCTCTCCTCTCCCACCACTTGCAGGTCTCCTCTCTCTTTCCTCTCCCTTTCTATTCCCCCTCATTTAAAGTCTTCCATCATTACCATTAACTTGTGAAAAACAATCATGTGCACCAGTTACTTCTGCAATTTTTTTGGTTCAACTGCTACTTTGCAAAATTTGGAGAAGGGAGTTATTTTGCAAAGAATTTAACTTTTTGGTATATTCAATTTTATTTCTTGATTAAAATTTGAATTATTTAGATTTTGTAAATTTTATCATGTAGTTTCATTTGTTAATTTTATGGGATCTCGTTTACTAAAACGAGAAATAAAGTTTGAATGTGCTTGTTAAAGTTATGGGATCTTGATCATTTCATATGACTGTGTTTAATAAGATATAATAAATTAAGTTTTATATCCCCTTTGAATTTAAGTTGTAAATTTCTTTTCAGAATTTTTTGATTTCATTTAATTTAGTTTGTTTCCTTTCATCCATTAAGAGCAGGCCCAACCGATGCTCCATTTTGAAGAATATTGGGTTTTTGGAGAATATTGAGCTTATTTTTAACCCAACAGCTTCTTCAACCCATTCTCCAAAATGGAGACAGAGAATGAAAAATAGGGCGTCTTCCCTATTCTTGTAGCAATCGCCAAACAATTTGCCGACTACTTTCCTCGTAGTGGCGGTGATCGTTGTGGCTTCCACAACTGTGCCGACTTCCACCACCCTCTGTTCCTCCACTCTTTCTCCATCACCATCAAGCATTCAAGCTGCTTGAGAGTGGTTGTTTACCCTAGAAAGTAAATAGTTCTTCTTTCATCTTCCCGTGTTTACAGTTCCGTTTCCTCCTCTCTCCCTCTTTCCCTCTCTCTGTGCATGGTTTTTGACCCTATAATGGCAGATAAACGGTCTTCAGGTCTGTGTTCTTTTCCTGACTCCGTGACATTAAAGAGGATTGCGGTCTTTTTGATTTCTTTCTTTCGATTTCCGATCATGAATTTGGATTGGTATGAGATCTTTGTGTTTTATGTAGGATTAATTTTTTTTTATTTTGGATGCTTGCTTGCGGCTGGTCTGTGTTAATTGCACCCCTTCATCTAGGGTTCAATCATCCATTAATATATTTGGTTAATTGATCTTGGACAACTGATGCGAAATTAATATTGTCCGTTTGAAATTTATTCGCTACATAATCTACTTAATTAATTTTTTTTTGGTTTATAGTTCTAGCAATCGAATGTCAGTGGTGCATTCAGGTAGAAATGTAATTTGCTATGGGTTAAAATTAATTTAAATTTAAAAAATTAATTTACAATTCTTCAAAATGAAGAAACTGTTGGAATTTGCACAAAAGTTTTTTAGGGAAGATGATTTTAATTCCCCATGTTGATGAAAATTTGGAGAAACTGTTGGGCATGCTCTAATAATCCAGAAATGTTTTATAACTAGGATGAATTTTTTTTTTAAAGAAAAATCATACGGAATATTTTATTTGCAAAATATATTAAATTAAATATAAATAATTCCTTGTGGTATTTTTGTTCAAATGGGAATTGAAGTTGGTATCTATTAATATTACTAATTCTGCTATCATTTTGCTGACGTGGCGCAACCACGATTAAAGTTGAATTTTTTATTCAAATCGCCTTTTTCTATTGGTCAATATTATAATGCAATTTCATTATTTGTCCGTTATTATTTGTGTGTTAATTATTTTGTTTCCATAATTGTTCATTAAATTGATATCATCCCCCCGGCAATATTTGTTTATATGTGTTTCCATATATATTTATTTACCCTATACCTATTGTGGTGCTTTAATTGATTTTGTTTCCATAATTGTTCATTAATTGATTTTGTTTCCTTCAATCTCACTTGCACACATCCATTTTATTCGGCCATATTTGTCTCACCTATTGTGGTGCTTTAATTGATTTTGTTTCCATCTTCTATTTTTTCTCAAATATATCATTATATATATATATACTGTTTTCGTTTCTATTGTGGCAATACCGGTACCGTAAGCTATACCTTAAGTTTGTCTTCTTCTCCAATATGTAAGACGATATCTGTGCCAATAAATTTCGTTTCTATACCTTTTCGTTTCTCAACTATAGCATTATACTCTTTTCGTTTCTATTTGTACGTTTATATGTGCTTTTCTTTCCCCTCTTTTAGTTAATAAATGTCATGTTAATCCTTTAATTTCGTTTATTATTTTCGTCATTACCATTAAATTTCGATTTTTATATATAGGATGACAACCGATTCAAAGTTTATCAAGGATATTCAAACAAGTCGGTCTTTCTACAAGCTCAAGGTTTGACTTATCCGATTTTGGATGGTATTTCAAAAGGAACGACCGACGGAGATTTCATCGTATGATTTGATCCTTATGGATGAATTGGTAAGCATTCATCCGCTTGAAACAACGGAATTTTGTTAAACGCATTAAAAGTTAATTCGAAATTTGTTTTTGTTATGTAGGGTGACAAAATCCATGCTACTGTGAGAGGGAATATTTTGGATAATTTTAAGGACTTATGCGAAGGGAGTGCCTTCTATTTGTCCCAATTCGGTCTTGCGCTATACAATGTTTTTTTATAAGTATAGCGCTCATAAGTATAGAATTTATTTCTATAAAAATACCACACTGCAGGATTGCGAGACGATATCTGTGCCCTTACATGGTTTCAAGTTTAAGGATTTCACTGCCATCCGCTCAAAGGGATTAGATGATACTGTTTTAGTTGGTAAAAGTTTATTTTTTCCAAATTGTTATTTCATATATATTTTACTCACAGGCTTAAATGACTTATGAATAATTTTTTTCTCAAATGTTATTGGATTTTTGTTTGGTGTCGGTGATAGAATCATCCCATCCAATCAAAATACCGTCCGGGGTAGACGAATAAAAATAAAACTCCAAGATTTGAGGTGCACCTTATGTTGTTTTGTTTTTTATTATTAATTAATATAGATAGTAGTGTTTTCGTAAGAAAATTTTTATTTTTTTAATACCATTTTATTTATCTCCCCTCGATTTTTATTAATTTTAATTTTTTAATACCATTTTATTGATTTACCCTATACCTATAGTGGCACTATTATGGATTGTACGTTGTGGGATGACTATGCTGACTTATTTTGTGAGTATACCAAATCTGAACCAAAGGATAAGACGGTTGTTATAATTCAATTTGCGAAGATCAAGAAACACAAGTCTGAAATCTATTTGTCGAATGCTTATGATGGTACAAGAATTTTTATTGATGATGATGCTATACCAGAGATTGCGGACTTTAAGTCTAGGTATCATTTACCGTATACGTTAGTTGACATCACATTATTTATACTCATATTTTGATTTTTCATACGAGTTTGATATTT
Source organism: Persicaria maculosa (assembly GCA_963922045.1). Lineage (NCBI taxonomy): Eukaryota > Viridiplantae > Streptophyta > Magnoliopsida > Caryophyllales > Polygonaceae > Persicaria > Persicaria maculosa. The sequence continues at coordinate 2,617,519 of OY998268.1, forward strand.
ACTGTTTCTTTCCCAATAGATCTATTACCCCTGATGGTGCCACTGAAAGTGAAAAGTTCATTCGAATTGCATCAGAACCGTCATATTCGGTATTGGAGACATTCTTGCATGTTTATGCTCGAAAAACCGTTGAAGAAGTTTGTGAGACGACGATGGTAATATTCATTTTATATGTAAATGATTTGGTTAATTAACAATTATTACTTAATTATTGACTGCTAATTGTTAATTCAGGTTATGAAGTGTGTTGTTTTGGCTACCATTGATCACATTGATAATACTCATGGGTGGTATTATGATTCATGCAAAGAGTGTAAGAAAAAAGTCATGCCTTATGGTGACGAGTCCCAGTTATGTTGCTGCGTAATCTGGACCAAGCTACAAGGTTGTGTAATGGGACGAGATTGTTAACCACCAGGCTTGGTGCACATATAATAGAGGGGCGAATTATCTCCAGGAACAATGTTGGTGATATTGTTTACATTCCGCGCATAACGTTGACACCTTCAGACACTAAATACCCATTCAAGTTTCAACGTAGGCAATTCCCTCTCAGTATATGTTTTGCTATGACTATAAAAGTCAAGGTCAATCTCTGGCACATGTCGGTCTTTATCTACCTCGACCTGTCTTCACGCATGGCCAGCTTTATGTCGCCTTATCAAGGGTTACTAACAGGAAAGGGATAAAGATTTTAATAACCGATGGTAATGTCAAAGTTCTGGATACCACCACCAACGTTGTTTACAATGAAGTATTTGATAATGTCTAGGCCAACAAAGGTATGGTATTCTAATCTTCCAATCTAATTTTTTTGTTTATTTTTTTTATTAATTTACATCATGCCTATTGATGTATTTTCTTATATATGACATATCTATTAACTATTAATTTAAGTTTGATAAACAAATTAACTTGAAAATATGGTTAGCCATAACTATAATCTAAGCGATCAAAATATAATTCATTTATGATTTCAACTATTGCAAACCTTATCGATCGTCGGCCTTCATTCGTATGAAAATCCTTTACTTTCCCAATATTTCTCACTATAGAGTATCGTTTAATTTTCTCAAAATAATTATCAAATAATTTGAATATCATACCTCTACATATGCATTTGTTATTAAATTTTATATGATGTATCTATTAACTATTAATTTGTATATACAACTTCTTTACATATGCATTTTTTATTCACCTGTCACCGTAGATTAATTAAATCTTACTCTATTACATCTTCAGGTTCATTCTTTCGTTTGCCCGAATTTAAGGGATTAGTATGATGTCCTTTCTTCACCCATCATATAGGTGACACTTATTATTATTTAAGTTTCTTTTATTGTCGACACTTCTTTTACGCAATCTATTTTATCAGTCCTTTAATATATTGATACAATGTCCAATGTAATATATTATTACTATATATGATACTTCTTCTATCCATTTTTAATTTATAAGTTCTCTCATCATTATAATGCTCTAATTATATATGTTTCTTTTGTGATTTATTTTTCAGGTACATTTTGCTATATTGCTTCAATAAATGACGTGCATGGAGGCATATCTTCATCCATCGTTTCAGCGAATATACTATATAATTATATATGTTTCATTTTCGTCAGTGGGTTATGTGGTACATGCACTTTTATCCGTTTGACAGACATATAATTAGAGCATAATCGATTATTAATCATTTGATAATATTATTGTGTTTTATTACTTTATAACTATGAGTACAACTTATTTTTTAAATTGTTGTCACGTCAGCACCGAATATAATAATTGCATTATTCATAATTTAATAACATCTCGTGCCTTCAAGGCACGGGTATTACACTAGTATTTATACAAAATGGCCTATTTTCTAATTGGACAGGTCGTGCAATTTGCCTATCCTAAATACTGTAGTAAATAATGATGATTAGTGTCTTTTGGCAATGCACGCGCCACGCGGTATCTTTTAAAACCTTTTCCACTTTAAGTAATGAAATCCTTTTTTTTCCCCTGCTGCTGATAAATAGTTCTAAAAAAAAATTAACTGTTGCAGACCAAAAAAAACTGTTGTACACACTCCTTTTCGATTTTCTTTTAAAATTAATGATTGGGTTTTAATTTAACAACTTTCAAAATTTTAGCAGATTTGATGAATACTTCATACGGTGATATAGCATAATATTCTCCGACGATACGATAACCATCATCTTCGGTCACATACCACTTATCTTATACATTATAGATCAAACTTATACCATATACGTTCAATTCGATAACCATGTAATAGGTTAATAATGAGGATCTTCTCCTTTATACAAATTATTTTACGAAAACTCATTCCTCAATTACTTTTTAAATGTATCCTGCCAGCTGGCCTTCCGTCATATTTAATTTAGTAATTAAACCTTTTTTATACTTTAAGGTTATATATGATTGTATGATATCTGTAGATGTATGTAAGTATATTACTAATAAAATTAGATGACTTGAAGGGGGCGTGAAATTCTTTCTCTCATCGGGGAGGGGGCATGGATTCTTTCTCTTGGCAGGAAGAGGAGTGTACGATGAGAGAAGAAAGGAGGTTAGAGTCCAAGCTAGTGATGCTTTCAACTACTAGACATAAAGCACTAGAGTAGAATTTAATTTAAAGGTGAAAACTCCATGTTAACCAACTAGTTTGTGTATGATGAAAACCACTAAATACCTTTTTATTTAGGATGATTTCGAATAAGTTTACCTCTTTTATTCTAAATTAAAGTACCCAAGATACAACTAATACAATTAATCTAAATGCATTGACCATATATAATAAACAAACTATTAAACTCACTAAGACTACTAATCTTGACGACAATGAGAACACAAGAGCACGACCACTACAACTTGACTAGCTAGACATGTACAAGCTGATACTAACTCTAGGCACGCAATCATTCTGATAGATTACATAAGCATATATTGTATAGTGGGCCCAAAAGCCCAATACCTTTGTAACCTATATATATGATTATCAATGAATGGAAACCCTCAAGGAGGATTCTATGATCAATCTCGTAATCTTACATGGTATCACAGCCTAAGATCCCTCAACCCTAATCTTTTTCCACAAAAAAAAACCCTAGCCGCCCTAGCCGCCACCCCTAGCAACCCTAGCCGCCCCCCTCTCGGCAATCCCCTCCCTGCCGCCGCCACCCCCTAGCGGCGCCCCCCCTCCCCACCGCCGCCACCCCCTAGCGGCGCCAACCCCTCCCCTTTCGGCAACCCTAGCCACCCCCTCCCCACCTTCCGCCTCCCCTCCCTCTTTATCGCACCTCTCTCTCGTTCATCCCGATGGCCGACACACCCACCACCAAACCGCCCTTTCACTCCGCTCTCACCATCTCCAATATCAAAAATTGCATCCCTATCATTCTTGATCACGAATCCAGTTCCTACACCATGTGGTCGCACCTCTTCACGACCCATGTTAAGGCTCATAAGGTCCTCCACCACATCGACTCCTCCGTCGATCGCCCTGCTAGTGAAGATAACGATCTCTTCGCTCAACTAGACACCATTGTCCTCCAATGGATCTTCAACACCATCTCAAAAGATCTATTGACAACCATCCTTGTCCCCAAAGACTCCGCCTTGGATGCTTGGAACAAACTTCAGAATATCTTTCAAGACAACAAGTCCACCCGTGCTGTCTATCTTGAGCACGAATTCTCCAATTGCAAGCTTTCCTCTTTCCCGTCGATTTCCGCCTATTGTCAGCACCTCAAGACCCTGTCCGATCAACTAGGTGCTGTTGACTCCAAACCCAGCGCCACCCGCCTTTTCCTCCAGATACTTTCGGGTCTTCCCTTTGAATACAACGCCGCTGCTACTCATATCCAGCAGACAGAACCTCTCCCCACCTTCGAAAAGACCCGGTCTCAATTGATCCTGGAAGAGACTCGCCTTCACCGTCAGACCACCGACGCCGCCAAGGACAAGACGGCATTGGTCTCGTCAAGCGACATTGACGAGACCTATGCCCCGCAGCACAGCCGCGGCGGTGACACATCAATGAGAGGCGGCGGCCGCGGCCGCAGCACTGGGCGGCGGCCGCAGCAGCCCGACGCCTCTCGCTCCCCCTGGTATCCTAACCCCGGCTACCCGCCTTGGATGCCCTTTGTCTACCCCCCTGCGACGTACCGCCCACCGCCCACCGGCCCCCTATCCCAACCGACAACAGGGAGCGGGCTTGTTGGGTCCTGCTCCTCGTCCTGCAGGCCACCAGGCCTACCCCTCCTCGTCGGATTATGCCTACACTCCGACTGATGTGCAGCACGCCTTCTCTTCCATGCAGTTGGCACCTCCTGACTCTACTTGGTACATGGACACTGGCGCCACTTCTTATATGATGAACTCCTCAGGTACTCTCTCTTCTATTTCTTTTAAGGGTCCTACACATTCTATTATCGTCGGCAACGGTGGTCGCCTCGCCACTTCGGGCATTGGCCACGCCACTTTACCAACCACAACCAACCCACTACACCTCAACAATGTCCTCATTGCCCCCAAACTAGTCAAAAACCTTATCTCTGTCCGTCGGTTTACCACTGACAATAATGTTTCTCTCGTGTTTGATCCGTTTGGTTTCTCTGTGAAGGATCTCACTACGGGAGTTACTCGCCTGAGATGTAATAGCACCGGGGAGCTCTATCCTGTGTCGTCGCCCTCACCATCCAGCCCGTCAAGTCCAGTCGCCCTCTCGGCATCATCATACGATCTTTGGCATGCCCGCCTTGGTCATCCTAGTCCTGCAATTTTAGATTTACTTCATTCAAAGAGTCTAGTCAAATGTAATAAAGAGCGTCGCTCTAATTTATATTCGTCATGTCAGTTAGGCAAGCATGCCAGACTCCCTTTTCAGCAGTCATTAAACACTACTTTTGTCCCATTTGATATTATTCATAGTGATATTTGGACTTCTCCTGTGCCTAGCAAGGAGGGTCATAAGTATTACCTTTTGTTTCTGGATGATTATACACATTTCTTATGGGTTTTCCCGTTGCACTTTAAATCTCAAGTGTTTCCCATCTTTGCCAAATTCCATGCTTATATCAAAACACAATTTCACACCTCTATCAAGTGTTTCCAATGCGACAATGGCCGTGAATTTGATAACAAAGAGTTTCACACTTTTTTCAACACCAATGGGATTTCCTATCGCTTGTCTTGCCCCTATACCTCCCAACAGAATGGCAAGGCCAAACGAATCATCCGAACCATCACCAATATGATGCGCTCTCTCCTCTTTCACGCATCTATTCCCCTTCTCTATTGGCCTTACGCCTTAGCCACCACCTGCTACCTCCTAAACATTCTCCCTTCCACTACCCTCCACCATCGCTCACCAACTCAGGCACTTTATTGCACCTTGCCTAGGTATGATCACCTTCGTACCTTTGGGTGCCTGTGCTTCCCAAATCAGTCATCCACTGCCCCTCACAAGCTTCACCCACGCTCCACTCCTTGTGTCTTTCTTGGCTATCCGTCTGATCATCGCGGTTACCTCTGCGTCGACATCAAATCCCACAGGATCATTCTGTCTCGGCATGTCACCTTTGATGAATCTCGCTTTCCCTTTACATCACCTACCCCTCCTGTGTCTCATTCTGATTTAGAGTCATCATTCCCACATTTTCTTCTTCCCCAGAGCTCTCCCGGTGCTCCCGTCTCTCCCCCTCCTCCCACACCACCATCCCTACCACCAGACCACACACCCGCAGCGTCTCCGGTGTTTTCCGACCCCGTCAGATCATCTCCATGACCACCACCCATAGCCCCGCCTCGCATCCACACCCACACTCCCCCAGCCGCAAGATGTCGCGGCCGCAGCAAGATGCTGCGGCCGCAGCCATGCCCCCTCCCACACCCGCAGCACACCCCGCTGCCGCGGCCCCCTTGCCGCGGCCGCAGCCTAGTGCTGCGCCCGCCGCTCCTCCCACCGTCTCCCAATCCCCGCTACCTCCAACCCGACCTCCATCTCCCCTATCCCCACCTCCCACAAAACAACCCTCCTAGATCCGAATTGGCAGGCGGCTATGCTCGATGAATACAGGGCCCTTACAAAGAATGGTACTTGGGTTCTGGTTCCTCGCCCTCCTGATGCGAATGTGGTCCGATGTATGTGGCTCTTCCGTCACAAGTTCCGCTCCGATGGGACATTGGAGCGCTACAAAGCCCGTCTTGTGGTCAACGGTCGTTCTCAGCAGGTAGGTATTGACTGTGATGAGACATTCAGCCCCGTCATCAAGCCTGCCACTATCCGAGTGGTGTTGAGTTTAGCTTTGTCGCGCAACTGGGCCATTCATCAGCTGGATGTCAAGAATGCCTTTCTTCATGGTCATCTGAATGAGACATTCTACATGTTTCAGCCACCGGGGTTTGCTGATGCTGACCGTCCCAAGCACGTCTGTCTCCTGAAGCGATCTCTGTATGGGCTGAAACAGGCTCCGAGAGCTTGGTTCCAGCGCTTTGCTTCTCATCTGCTACGCCTAGGCTTCATTGGCAGCCGCTCAGATTCGTCTCTGTTCATTTATCGCAGAGGCTCAGACACGGCCTTTCTCTTACTGTATGTCGATGACATCATTATCACCGCCTCTTCTGATGCTCTTCGGACGTCGATTATTTCGCAGTTGAGTGCCGAGTTCGCCATGTCCGATCTGGGTCAGTTATCCTACTTCTTGGGGGTTACTGTTCAGCGTCATGCATCTGGTCTGTTTCTTTCACAGAGTAAGTATGCTGCTGAGATTGTAGCTCGGGCTAAGATGGTTAACTGTAATCCTGTCGCCACCCCTGTCGATACATCCACCAAGCTCAGTGCTCATTCTGGTCCTTTGGTTGATGATCCGACATTATACAGGAGCCTCGCTGGTGCTCTTCAGTATCTCACCTTCACTAGGCCTGATATCAGTTACGCCGTTCAGCAGATCTGTTTGTTTATGCATGCACCTAGGGAACCACACTTTCAGGCCTTGAAGCGGATCATTCGGTACATCAGCGGCACCCTCGAGCTAGGCACCACGATCACTCCTTCCGCTAAGCTTGACCTTGTTGCTTACACTGATGCGGATTGGGGTGGTTGTCCTGACACACGTCGCTCCACGTCTGGTTACTGTGTCTTCCTCAACGACACACTTGTGTCATGGTCAGCAAAGCGTCAGTCTGTCGTGTCTCGCTCCAGTGTTGAGGCAGAATACAGAGGTGTTGCCAACGTTGTCTCCGAGTGCTCTTGGCTCCGCAATCTCCTGCTTGAGCTTCATTGCCCTCTTTAGAAGGCCACTCTGGTCTACACTGACAACATCTCCGCCGTCTATCTAGCTAGCAACCCAGTCCAGCATCAACGCACGAAGCACATTGAGCTTGATCTCCACTTCGTCAAGGACAAGGTTGCCATTGGACATGTCCATGTTTTACATGTCCCGTCCTCCTATCAGTACGCTGATATATTCACCAAGGGTTTACCTCGACATTTATTCATTGATTTTCGCTCCAGTCTCACTGTACGGCCCCCTCCAGTTTCGACTGCGGGGGTTTGATAGATTACATAGGCATATATTGTATAGTGGGCCCAAAAGCCCAATACCTTTGTAACCTATATATATGATTATCAATGAATGGAAACCCTCAAGAAGGATTCTATGATCAATCTCGTGATCTTACACATTCTCCTATTACCAGTTACAAAGAGAATATATAATCCTATTGCAAACTCTAAGAATAACGAAAAAGAAAGAAATGCTAGACTTTTTAAAGAAAATAATATTGGATAAAACAAAATTATTTTCTTTAAGATTTCTTTATTTTTCCAACATATTGATATTTATATTTTGAGAAGATAAGCTTCCTTTGAGTACGACTGGTCATGTTATCTAAAGAACCGCTTTAAAATAATTGAAATCTTATTGTTGTCCTCAGCGGAAATCCAATGGGAAAACTCTAAAATTTCACTATATTTTTTTTTAAAGTAATTATCATTCTACTCATGCACTCCAAATACATCAATCAACATAATAGGTTTATTCTTAACGGAAAGACAATGGATCTCTAAACAGTGGCTCATCATAATCCATTATCCAAAGTTTCAAAAAGATCATATCCCTAGCTTGTTAGAGGCTCTCACTGAAGGAATATAATGAGGCAAGAGGGACCCATTTCTCTTGTCACTAGTGTAAGCCAAAATCCCACTATTTATTTATTTTTTTGCTGCAATTCACATTCAAATATGAGTGTGTTGGTGTGCATAGACTACCATTAGGGAGGAGGAAATTTTAAAAAGTAAGTAGAAAAGGAAGAAGGAAAAACAAAAGGAAAAAAAGGAGACGATCATGTAATTAGGGTCAAACTTTCAAGCAAAGACATAACAAGAAATCCACTCAAAATCCCACTTTTCTTCACCCTTCTACTTTTGAATCCTATCACTAACACCCTCCAGAAAGGTTTTTGGTAGCTTCTTACACTCAAAGCAAAGACACATTTTTTAACCCCCTTTTTTCTATCTTCCTTTTAGTTTAGAGTTTATATATACTCTGTAATAAGGAAAGTGGCCGTACTTTAAGAATTAGGCAAATAGAGACGTCAGACAATGCACAAATAAAAATAATAAATTGGCACATTAACAAGAAGAAAATCATTTTTATTTTGATCGATTCATCACTATGACGAAGCCTTTTCAAACAATTAACTTATCGATCCATGCATGCTTCGTGTTGCTGAAATCTAACATAAAGGTGTAACCGATAACAAGGGTAAGTTGAATTAATATATGGTTGTTTAATGAATTTCGAAGAATGAACCAAATTAATATTCTCAACTTTTGATGTCATAATATTTTTTCCCAGTTCATCTGTCTAGGGTAAAGAGCTAGCTAGGTCAGTATATATGTTTTTTTACAGTAGGCAAAGTTTAGGATACTTAATAGTATCCATGATCATTAATATGATGATGTTCTCGAATTCGTAGCTATAGTCTAGGATAGAATTACAGTTCAGTCGAGACTTTGCAATAAAATCAGTTTTACTATTCGCCTCTCTGTAGCAATGTTGGAATTTGATAAATTCAAAGACCTTGCTTAGAGTTTGTATTTCTTCCACTATTTGTGTAATCTCCCATGGTGTATTGTTCACCTGGTTGATGACATTGATAATGATTGCACAGTCACCTTCAATAATGGTTTTCTGTATTCTAAGTTCTTCTGCCAGTCTTATACCTGCAAGAATTGCAAAGCATTCTGTTTGGATGACAGAATCTGTTTTACCATTACATTTATGAATTCGAATTATTTGACCTTGATCATTTCTTATAATACAACCAATTTGAGATTGGAAACCTTTTTTAAAGATGCGTCTACATTTATTTTTACGATGTTTTTTGGTGGGTATTTCCAAATCATTTTATCACGAGGCCTAGTGTGTTTAGGTAGAGAATTTACCTTTTCTTCTTTTTTCCAGCATAGGATTTTATCAATAGTTTGAGTTAAGGTGTTGATTATATTCTTATTTGAGTTATTTCGGAAGATGATTTTATTTCGAAGTTCCCAGATTGAGTGCCATAAGTGGCAGAGATCTGTAAAATCTTTATTTAGGGTTTTAGTATTTAGAATATTTTCTGAGATGTCGTTTGTTAAGTTTGGTATGACGAACGATTTATTTAATTTAATGCTTAAGTTTTGGATAAGTGATCTGGTAATCTGACAATTAAAGAATAAGTGATTTGCGTCTTCTAATTCATAGTTACAGAGAGAGCAGGTATTAGGGACTCTATTTATGTATCTGTTTAAACGAGCAGCGGTAGGTAAGATATCTAGTATAATTTTCCATATGAAGTTTTTGATGTTTGGAGCGTTATTGAGTTTCCATATCCATTCTCCACAAATTTTATTGTTATTTCTTATATTAAAGAGAGAAGAAGTGGATTTAACAGTAAAGGTTCCGTTTTGATTGTAGATCCAAATTAATCTGTCTGGGATATCAATTATGGGGATGTAAATGTTTAATATCATTTGAGCAATATGAGATGGGAATAAATTGTTTAGTTTGTCAGTGTCCCAGGTGTTAGAATTATTAAACAGATCACAAACTTTTAAATTAGGATTTTGTTCATTTCTAAACTCTTCGAGTTTTTGTGCATTTACCCAGATGTCGGACCAGACATTGATAGTTTTACCATTGCCAACTAGCCAGAGCAAACCTTTGGAGAAAAGGTCTCTGATGTTTAGGAGTCGTCCAAATTGCCATGAAGTTTTAGTTTTACCTCTTTCCATCAATGATTCCTTTGAGAGATATTTTTCTGTGATTACGTTTGACCAAATATTGTTAGGATTTGCTATTATTCTCCATAGTAGTTTCATCTGGATGCCTATATTGATCTGTTCAGCTGATTTGAATCCTAGTCCTCCATCCTTTTTAGGGGTACATAATCGTTCCCAGCTAATTAAAGGGTGGTCATTATCAGTATATTTTTGACATGTGAAACTACTTCTTAGCGCGCTTATAAATTATTACAAATTTAAAACTTGATAACTTAATTTGAAATATAGTTCAATACTTTGGAATAACCGAAATTTATTAGGATAACAGTACCACCTTGATTAATGTGAAAATCACGACCCTACCTTGGAAATACATCGCAAAATTTTACTTGATACACCGCTAATCTTCGCAACCTATTGCGGAGTTGATTCTACAGCCTCTTGCGGAATGCATAGGTAACTGGTAACCGCAGCAAACACGACCTTAGTAATAGGGGAAAAGATTTCACAACTAGTTGCGGAGTTCTTGAGAAATGGTGGATCAAATCCGCAACTGGTTGCAAATCTAATTCCCACTACTAGAAAAACGGTTGATAGCTACAAAGATTTAGGCACGAACTGATTTGAGGGTAATATTGAGGCAAATGCCCTCGCATATGCCCTCAAAAACAATCGATGTCATTTTCAAGGCTAAATGCGAGGCTAATTTCGATACTAACTTACTTAGAGCAACCCCAACAACTATTGTAAAAAATCTCTAAAATAAAGATCAAAATGTCAAAATCTCCAAAATCCACCGCAACTCCAACAACTTCTCTATTTTACATATTTTTGCATTTATTATACACTATAATAAATACAGAAATTTATAATATATAGATAATTGATGGTTAAAAAATGATAGAAGAGATTATTCATGTAGAATATGGGTGTCAAGGTGAAGGGTAAGCATTTAATTTCTATATAGAGAGTAATGAAACATTAAATTATAGAGATTACTTCTGTTTTTATAAATTTAGAGATTTTTTCCTTCCTCCTTCCATTTCTCTATTTTACAAATGGCTTTGCAAAAGCTGTTTGGGTGAAAAAAATGCATTTTTTCTCTAAAACTTTCACTTTTTTCTATTTTAGAGATGCTCTTGGGCTTGTTCTAATAGGCTATTTGTTGTTTTTCTAGTAGCCTCCCCAATAGGTTGTGGAACTGATTCCACAACAGGTTGCATAATCCATTTTCTTATTTGAAATGCTTCGCATGCCGTGGAGGAGCATTCAAGATCGATATTCCACAACTTAACGCGAAATTGATTTCGCAACTTGGTGCGGAATAGATTCCGCAACAAGTAGCGAAATATCCTAATGTATTTCCTCCCTTTGGGAGTTTGGGGCTCATTTTTCTAAAATTTTCCCTACTCTACAACTTATTGGGGAACCGATTATGCAACAACTTGCGAAGATTACCGGTGTATCAAGTAAAAATTACCGGTGTATTTATCAATCCCCGATATAAAACATGACAAAATAGCATGTACTATTCTTTGGAGGAAAACCCCCCTTTTGGAGCTAAATTAAAAAAACGCCTTGGATATTTTAACCACGTGCCCCCAAATTGTTTTTTCAATCTACAGCTCGCACCTTCAATGTCAAAGTTTGCGCGATGCTCTGACCACCTTCTACCCATCCATGTTTCATCTCTATCATCCCTTCTCCAGGAGCCCGACAACTGCATCCCCCACACGCCTAAATATCTTATATACCTTCCTTTTCTAAAATCGTTGCTGATCACCTCTCTTCTAGCTGACGACGGTGTGACCATCACCAACCAACTTGACTGACTTCCTTCCCTCAAGCGCATCACCCTTCTCCAAATCGGTTTGCTCCCTCGAAGTTCATCAGTCGTACTCCCTTCCTCCTCCATCTCGATCTCCCCCCTACAATGGTTTGCCTCCATATTCTGTCTGACTCTTGCTGGTTGTCCTCTTGATTCGTACCCATCAGTGGCCCGTTTGGTGTCCCATCGGGTTATCCTCGATGTGCCGCCTACACCTCCGACTTGCTATCAGTCTCCGCCTTCAGCTTCTTCATTCACCTTTCTGATCCCATCGGCTTCTCCACACGACTGTCCTAGTGGGCCACCTACATCTCCAACAACATGTTCCTTGTCGTGCAAGGGTATTGGTCTTTGGTGTGCAAGTTTGGTGGAGCAGTAGGGTTGTTCTTGCATGACAAGTTTTGGAAAGAGAATAAAGAGTTGTAAAAAAAAATTCCGAGAGGGCTTGAACAAATCCCAAGAGGGCCTGAATATTATTATTATTATTGCTTACAATAAATTTTTCCTAGCCGTTTAGCTTGTTTCCAGGAATATGTACACATTTCTTTGTTGAATGATTGATCATCTCTTATCCTACCCATATTTTACCCCTTTTTTGGTGTTGGGTCGCTGCCTTGTTGAGGTTATAATTAGTTCCGAGAGTAGTAGCAGTATCGAGCGTCCTGTTTGATCAAGTGGATCATGAAAATGTTTGTTGTCTTCGATGATCGCTCATTTAGGTGGGGGGAACATTGGTGATCTGCACTTTCCCAAGAGTCGTTCTTTGTAGTGGTGGGTTAATGCTCTCCGTCTTCTTGGCATCAATACGTCATGTGAGTCTCGCATTCTCTCCTGTTCTCAGCATTCGTGGTTCGCCTTAGATTTTCCTCGACTTCTCTATTGTATGACAGAATGTATGGAGGGTTTGAGTTTGGCCGCATGTATTATGTACACAATATTGCATTAATATATAAATAAAATATTATGCATTATAAATCTTAATATATGACCATTAAAACAATCTTAATTTATATATTACTTTAAGAATATTATAACACCAATACCAATCAAATATATTAGACATTAAGTAGTTCAAATCACTTAGAGTTAGACTATATCCACATCTCATCTCATGGAGTCTATAATTCTATTTATGCACTCTTCTATATAAATTTGCATATACACTCCGTCTCCGTCTATATTATTTTTTCATGTATCTCATGATCCGTTAAAAATATAATCTATCTTATTTATTTTTTTGCTATAAATAAGTAAAATATTAATTGAAGAACACGGTAAGAGATATAATAGAAATACTCTAGAAGGGGAATGAATAGAGTATGAAAATATTTTGCAAACTTATCGCAAATGAGACTTCAAGGCATTGGAATGGATTTCAAGGTCTTGATTTGGATGTCAAGGTCTTGAAGTGGAACTCAAGATCTTGACCAATCTCAGAAATCTGTTCAGGTGTATAAAACTAAAACGTTAATAGAAAATGTGGAATTTAAAGGCACAAAGAATACACGATATGTTTACGAAGTTTGGCTCTAAACCAGCCTACGTCTCCGCGTAGGGTTCCACAACTCGTAGGATTTAAACGACTATTATTTTACCCTTTTGAGTCCTAGATACAAATTAGAAGAACTTCCTCTCTTCTAACAACTTGTAGCCTAGCCCGCTACGATCTAGTCAACTCACAACCCAGTGAAACAATAGCCGTGATTACACCGAAGTGTATCTACATTTGAGTAAACGAATACTCTTAGTAGAACAAAAATGACTTATCCTCTATCGCTCTTGATTTTTCCTCTCTCAACTTAAGGTAAAGAAATTACAACGAGTAAGAGAAAGAAAACAAATAAACTGCAAGAAGATCGAAGTGAAGATCGTTTTGCTTGCTGATTGAGCCTCCTTAAGTTCAGCTTGATTTCTAGCCAGTTTCAATTTGAATTAAGCTCAGCTCCTTAAAATCTAATATGTTGTTGCTCCAAATCTTCTGGCTATTTGAAATAAAAAACCAGATTTTCTTACTTCCACAAAATCGGCAATCCTCAACCACCTTTGCTTACTAAAAAGATTTGTAACCACTTTTCAAAACATATCTAAGCAAATAAATTCAATTCAAATTAGCTTTGGATAAACCAAATCCAATTTTCGGTTAAGATCAATACTTAGAAAATAGATTTAAAAAAATCTTTAAATATATCAAATTGATATTTGTATAAAATGCTACCTTTCATACTTTGTCTTTCATCATATCTGTAAAAGCATATTATAACTTATATGATTTTATCAAGGTGGAGTTATCATTAATTTTCCTTATATAGAATATATATAACATCACAATTTTATTATAATTGATTATATATTATTATCATTCACATTTAGATGTTAAAAAATGTATATAAATAGCGATATGTGGTACATTTGAATATATATATATATATATATATATATATATATATATATATATATATATATATATATATATATATATATATAAGAGATAAAAAAATTAACATATACAAAAATATTTTCATTTGTTCATTATTGGGGTCCACTTTAAATTATTAATGGAAAAATAAAAGGAAAAAAAAAATTATGTAGAATTGTTCTCATTGGTTAATTGTTGAAGTAGTTTGAGATCCATTTTAATTTGGACTTCTTCAAGACGGGGTGGATATTTAGGCTCTCTTTAGCAATGTATGCAAGCTTTTGGTTTTAATAGTCTATAACATTAAATTATAAGTTAAATATAAGATTTTAGTTTAATTAACTTTTGAAGTTAGATTTTCAACAGCTACATATACTCACCCGAAGCTTTTCACAATTTTGTTCTTTTTCTCCTATTGCATCAGCTAGTTTGTATCAACTACGTACTCTATCAACTAAGTTAACACCTTACTAACTTATGAACACGCTAATTTAACATATATATTTAATACACTTAATCCATCAGTTTCAACTATCCCATCAACTATGTATTAACAAACAGACCCCATAGTTTCTCAAAATTAATCTAAATCTTTTAACTCCCATGATATACATGGATATGTGGTATGTTTTTTTTTGGATAGGGGTATAAAAATTAACCTTTTTACACTTTGGATGTGGATGTTCTTAGGGTTTGAAGTTTTCAAATTTTGAATCACTTGGATTACTAGTTAGTCGGAATCGGATCATTGTAGTTTCATCGGGACTATGTTGACCAAATGGGTCAAGAGCGCTAATTCTTTTAAACAAATTTGCAGTTTATTAAGACTAAACTAATAACATTAATGTACAAATAAAATTGAACTAAAATAATGTTAAAAAAAATTAAACTCAGAAATTAAAATAATATAAATAATTTCATGCTTTGAAAATAAAAATATGGAGTAAATCATTATATTTAATATAAATAAGATAATATGATGTATCAAAATTATAATACGAATTTATTTAAAATATATTATATTGAGGCTCTATTCGGCACAACAAGTAGCTTTTCAGATTTTGTGATTTTCATATTATATAGTTTTAAATAAAATAAATATAAGATTTTAGTTTAATTAGCTTTTGGAATCATGACTTATCATCAGTTACCCAATCAATTAACTACTCGGCCAATCAGCTTAAACTACCCATCTTGTACCCTTTTACCAAACACAACCTAATTTGAAAAGTGAAGAGCAGCAACAAATGTAAAATATTTAGCAATTTTTTTTAAAATTTAGCTAGATATGTAAAAATGGTGCATCCATACGGTGTTGACGCACCAGACGTGCATTAGTTTGAAAGTTGACATATGATTTCAGTAGATAGCTTGTGTACGTATACAAGTAAAGGTGAAAACAATGAGATAGAGGGAAAGGGAACAAGTAAAAGATGCCAAATATCACACCTAGAAAGCCTTTTAGAACATGGCATTTCTACTTTTATCTATAGCTATATATTTAGCTTTTCTTTAGGTGACATACAAAAGGGGAATCCTTAAGAATTACTAACATAGAAAGCAACACTTGGAAGAAGCCAATCCCAAAAGAAACCTACTTTCCCTCTCCACTATTGATCTTACACAAACATATAATTTAATAATTATAATAATGAGTTTGATGTATAAGTAAAAGGCCGGTTTCCCTATGGTATATCTTATATCATGGAAAAAATAATCAAGTAGACTTTATATACAAGCATATTCAACTTTTGTAAAAAGCTACCTACAATTAATGGTTGATTCTTTTGTATACTATTGTGAAAAGTAATTAAAAGTAAACCTGCTCACACGCTTAAACGTTGTTGAATATAATAATTGCTTACTAACTAATCTTAATTACCTAGTTATTACTTATTATAGGCGAAACTAATTAAAATAACACAACCTTTAAAAGGGTGTTAAAAATATATCCCAACTTTTCAAATGTAAGATAAATATTCTGACTTTTATAACTAATGGTAACATAATATCCCAAAATTTTCTTCCCAAAAAATGCTTACATGGCACATATGTGGCAAAAACTAATAATCATATATATTCACAAGCATGCCCTTGGATCTTAAATTCTTAATGCTCGAATTATACAAAGCATAGTGTAGATTGCCATGATAATTTTTTAAAAAATAAGTCTTTTCTGTAACTTTAAAAAAATCATTCAATTTAATACGTATTTATAGATTATAATTAAATTTAATCAAAACAAATATAATAAAACAAGTAAATATTTAAAATATAATTTTCAATATCTTGATTTTGTAAAATATCATTCAATTTTATTAGATTAAATTAGATTGATTTTTAAGTTTATCTTAATTTTTTTATTTTGGATTTAAGAAAAAATATAAAATTTACATTATTTTGTATATTTTTTAATAATAATAATAATTTACTTCTTATATATAAATGAACACCATTGAATACTCTAAATAATTAAATTTTTATTTCAATTTCTTAGTAACATAAAGTTTATAATTGAAAAAAATATTCTTCAGTTTTGATAAGTTAAATCACTAGTTAATCATTTACTAATTGAAAATATTTTATTTTGCTTTACATTTTTTTATTTGGCTTGTTATAGATATTATTGATTTAAAAAAAAGATATAAAAAGTTAGGTACAAATTAAATCTAAAACTACAAAAGTTTATTAAATAAACTTTTAAACTCATCTAATTTAATTTTATATGTTTTATTTGAATTGAAAATACATGAGTAATACAATACAAAAAATAAGAATTTTATTGTAGAAAAATCATTAGGATATTATATTACCAACACTTATAAAGGTCGGGATATTTATCTTACATTTGAAAGGTTGATATATATTTTTAACACCCACTTAAAGGTTGGATTATTTTAATTAGTTTCGCCCTTATTATACTACTAATTTGGTCTAGTTATTCCAATTTTTTATTCAAACAAAAAGTTGGTCTTTTTTTATCAACTCTAACTAATTTTTGTCAATCAACTCTAACTAATAAGTATGACTGTTTTAATCAACTTGAATAAATTAAGCTACTGGGTTCAAATTTCTACTCTATATTAATAAATTAAAGGAACTAATTGTTTTATTAACTAGCTTCAAAGTTTAAATTTCCTATTAATTAAATGTACCTTGAATTTAAAAGATCGATTAATGTGTATTTAATTTGTTGAAAACAGTATTTTCCCACGCAATTATAAGGAAGAAAAAAGCTTTATATAACAATTAAGTTTGAACTCAACCCATTTGATCAAGGATAATAATGACTTCTTGTTCCGAACACAAATCCTTGATATATCTGGTTTGATATATGTAAAAGCCGAATGAATAGAGGTATTTGGGTAAGAAATATTGACATAAACAAGCCATGTAAATAAAGTTACTGTATGAAAAATCCTAGTTAATCCCTATCACCCTCGAGTCACTATAATAAAATTTGTTGGAGGGCGGTCATAACCGGCCAGAGACATGAAGGGTATGAGTCATAACCTTCAAGCGATTTTATTTAAGGAAGAGAAGATAGTTTGTTGGAGTTGTCTTAGATAAAATGTACGAGTGTATATTTTCTCGTACATTTTATTTAAGGAAGAGAAGATAGTTTGTTTCTTTTTGTGTTTTGATTTCAAGCGATTGTGTTAAGAGTTTATATCTTCGACCTAGGTCAGTTTTGTTAGTCGCCGAGTTGAGTAAGGAGAAGAATTTGGGGAGAGTTAAGGTTAGTCTCATCCAGTGTACGTAATAGGTGTACTTGCGACTTTTTATTTGTGTTAACGGTCAGTAGCTAGTGATATGAGTTGTACTAGTGTGTTTAAGTTTTCATCAATAAAGTGAGTACATCCTAGGACATAAAGAGGTGGTGATTTTTATCTCGCACTACCAATGTTCTAAAAGGCACTAGGCAACCGCTAGGCGGTGGGTAGCCGCCTAGCGCCTAGGTGGACATAGAACAAACTTGGTTATTTTCGTATATTTTAACGTATAACATGCCAATAATTCATATAATGTAATAATAATCCATAATATCACTCATAAAGCCAAATTTGAGGTGATTAACTAATACTAAGTAAATAAATGCAAAAATATGCATCCAACTAGCGACTCTAAGTCTTTTAAAATAAAAAAATATAGGTTTGACTCAAAAGAAAAGATAAAAAAACTCTTATCCGACTAATTACTTACCTATACGCTAAAAATGAATAATCGTCGAGCTAGACGGGTCTAGGCAGGGCCTAGACGGGACTAGGCAGATTGCGATCTCCCTTGAGCTCACCATGAGGTTAAGGTTAAAATTGAAGAATTTTTAGGTGAATATGTCCTTCTATTTTCTAGAATGGTTACAGGCTATAGAGTACACTTCAGGGGAGCAGCGAGAGTATGGTGGCATCTCTTTGTTAATGACCGATTACGGAGGAATAATCTAGCAGTTACTTTGTTGAATCATCTAGCTTATATCATGACACAGACGTATGTTCCTCAGAACTACAGAGATCAGATGAGGTTTCATATAGCTTTGGCTACTCAAGGTAATCTTACTTCTTTAGAGTTCTTTTCTAAACTTGAGGATATATGTATTAGAAGGCTATCATTTTAGTGAGTCCTTCTACCTTGAGAACGAGTTCCTTGACTGGATTAAAATCTAATATTCATGATCGGTTGGAGATTCTTCCAATTCATGACATGAATAAGTTAACCCATATGACTATGCAGATTTATAACTAGGTGAAACGGAAAGCAACAACTGCTGCCAGTTATAGGTTAAACTCTGGTCCATTTATTAGTTCTAATGTGCATCGGCCGAGGTTTCAACACTAGATCGACACCTCAAAAAGCTAGTGTCACTATTCCTCGCCAGCCATTAGCCAAGAACACAGCTCCTTCCACTTCTAATAGGTTTAAAGATGCGGAATGCTTCAGATGTGGAAGCAACGAACACTGGAAGAGAGATTGCCCTAACGCTAAAAGGGTAATATTTATAGACCATATTGGTTATGCCTTTATGGATGATGAAGAGCAACCTAATCTCCTTTTGGAGGATAGCCATGATCAAGTTGAGGAAGAAGAGGCGTGTGTATCTCCTCTAGCTACTCATGAAGGCACCATGTTGACATTGGTTAATCGAAAGGTGCTTATAGGGAAAGAGACCAATCATGAATTTCAACGGGAGAACTTATTTCACACGAGATGCTTAGTTGAGTCTCTAGCTCTGTTGGTAATTATTAATAGTGATAGCTACAACAACCTTATCAACAGGAATGTTGTTGATCACCCGAAGCTCCCTACAACTAAGCACCCTCAACCATATGTTCTTTAGTGTTTATCATCTTAACAAGGTACCCCTATTGATGAACAATGTTCTATATATCTTTTTCGCTATTGGTCCTTGCAAGGAAACTATTGTTTGTGATGTAGCTATTATGGATATCACACGCTTGTTGTTGGGAAGCCCATGGCAATTCGATAGACGTGTTCTTCATGATGGTTTTCTAAACACTTATACGTTCAATTACCACGGGAAGCACATCAAGCTCTTACCACTTTACCTGAGTGAGATTTTGCAAAACTATGTAGAACAAGATAGAACTGCAGTGGCGTCTAACCATACCTCTCCACCAACGCCGCCTGCAGCATTCAAGGACAAGTGGAGCCGCATTTGATGCTTGCTAGACCCTCCTTCATCACGACATCTTTTAGAGGTAAGGCACTTTGTTTCTTGCTAATTCCACAACCACTTCAGGAGAGCAATGCTAGGGATATTGCTTTGCCAATGGCTATGGCACATTGCCGGAAGACTATGTTGATGTCTTCCTTGATGGTCTCCTTTTTGGATTTCCAGCTCTTTGGAGGATATAGCACCAAATTGATTTGGTGCCTGAGGCTAGCTTACCTAATCGCTCTGCTTACAAGGCTAGTTTGGAGGAGACTAAACATCTCCAGCGACAGGTCCAGGGTTTGTTGGATTATGGCTATGTAAGGGAATCCCACGACGCTTGTGCAGTCCCAGTCATCTTGATTCCTAAAAAGGATGACTATTGGTGCATGTGCGTCCATTGCAGAGTCATTAATCAAATTACCATGAAGTACATGCATCTCATTCCTAGATTAGAGGACATGTTGGATGAGCTACATGGTGCTTGCGTCTTCACTAAGATTGATCTGCGAAGCGGATACCGTCATATTAGAATCCAGGAAGGTGACGAGTGGAAGACAACATTCAACACCAAGTATGGGCTCTCTAAATGGCTTGTCATGCCATGTGGTCTCACCAATGCCCCGTCAATATTTGTGAGACTGATGAATCATATCTTTCGATATTTTTTGTATACTCACCCACTCTTGCAGATCATGCTGAGCAACATAGGCTCGTGTTAGAGAGACTTCGACAAGAGCAGCTATATGGAAATCTAGCCAAATGTAGCTTATATGCTCCATCCACCAATCAAAGCTCGCTACTATTTGTGAGTGGCCTCAGCCTACTGCGGCCACACATGTTCGCTTATTTCTCGGGTTAGTTGCTTTTATAGGCGTTTTGCTAAAGATTTCTCTACTATTGGAGCCCTTTTACTTGCTTTAACAAAACGTAATGTTGTTGTTGATTGGAACCTGAAGTTAGACGTTGCTTTTAATAAGTTGAAAGATGCTTTGTGTGATGCACCTTTACTTCAATTGCCTGATTTTTCTAGCACTTTTGAGATAGAAGTTGATGGTTCGAACATAGGCATTGGAGTTGTTTTACACGAAGACTGACAACCTATTGTATTTTTTTTGAGAAGTTGATAGGTGCACAAATGAATTATTCTACATATGACAAGGAGTTGTGATCTACAACGACCATGCAGCCTTACGTTGTTTGAAAAGTCAAGTGTTGCTGATCAGTAAGACACATGCTTGTTGGGTGGAGTTTCTAGAGACCTTCCTTATGTTGTCCAACATCAGAAAGGTAAAGACAAAGTCGTTGCTAATACGTTGTTAAGCGCATGAATTCAAATCATTGGTTGTTGCTCAGAGAACGGGATTACCCAACTCCGGAATCACACAATTACTTATTCTTATTCAAATAGAGAATAAACACAATAAAAGAAAGTATCATTCAATTAAAAATAGTAAAACATATTAAAGAAGGAAATCATGCAACAATATGCAGTTGACAAATCCTGTAAGTAGAATCGGTGTTCTTTTCCTAAGTTTGTATAAAAAGTGTTTGTGGAGGAATAAAAGAGCATAATTGTGTCGAGTCCTTGGGCTTTATTCATGCTAATATGTGATAATAGATGGAACTTAATATGCAAATCAACTCAAAATTTGACTAAAATAACAATTAACATTTTCAAAATCTGAGACATTTCAGTCGCACCTCAACAAATTAAGCTATGAGGTCATGATAGCATCTCACAGGTCTTTCCGCTTTCACCTGTCATCAATCGGCAATGTGTCCAATATGAGGTCACTTGCAGGATCGGATCTCAGATGTAACGGTAGGATCTCAGACATCCCAGCGGAGAAATGTTAAATGTATTGTGTGATTCAACTCTTTCTGTCATAGAAATTGTCCAATTTAAATTTTTGTTATGTTAATTAGGGGCCACTGTTCATGACAGAAGTTCATGACAACAGTTTGTGTCGGTTTTGTTTTGAGTCAATCCACCACCTAGGAGATGTGTTAGTGGGTGAGTGGATTCTAGTTAGTGTCTAGCGGTTACTCAGAAGTAAGGAGTATGTAATCATGGCTCATTCAATCAATGAAGCAAGGCAGTTAGTTCATTCTCTATCTCTGAGTTCTTGTCTCTGTTCTGTGTCGACAGAAAAGCAAGTTTTCTGTTTGAAACTGTCACATATTTTGAGTGTTGTAGAAGTGTTGATCCTCCATTGCTTAGCTAACATTTGGTATAAGAGCAAATACAAGTTTGTGTTACTGGGTTCAGATTCGGGTTTGAGAGAAGTGAGATTAAACACACAAGGGAAACACTTAAGTGAAGTTCTTGTAGTGTCAAGATGTAGAACAATAGCAATGGAAATATGGGCAATCCTTAGTTGCCTATTTTCAAAGGGATCAATTACCACTTTTGGAGTCTGAAGATGACAACCTTGTTCAAGCTCTAAGAGGTATGAAGTCTGGTTGATCAAGGGATTGAAGACAATCAAACTGAGGAACCTGATCAGCAACTTAGGGAGAAGAGGAAGAAAGACTCTGAGGCACTGTATATGATATAATCGGCCCTAGATGATGAGATTTTTCCAAGAATAGCTGCGTCAACCACTGCTCATGAAGCTTGGGAGGTTCTCAAGCAGGAGTATATGGGAGATAGAAGGGTGATTATAGTCAAGTTGTAGTCACTGAGGAATAAGTTTGAAACTCTGGTGATGCAAGAGAAGGAGACAGTCCAAGTGTTCTTGTCTCGTGTGTCAGGAATTGTGAACCATATGAGATCATATGGGGAGAACATGACCAGTGAAGCAATTGTGAGCAAGGTTTTGAGAAGTCTCACAAAGAGGTTTGATCATGTTGTAGCAACAATTGAGGAGTCAAAAGATCTGTCTGTGAACAGATCTGAAGAGCTAGCAAGCTCCTTGCAGGCTCATGAGGATAGATCAGTGGAAAGAGTCCAACAGAGGCCAGGGCAGTGACTCTAGATCTCACATGAGTAACATTAAGTGTTACTATTGTAAGAAGTATGGGCATAAAGAAGCTTATTGCTGGGAGAAGCAAGAAAATGAGCAAAAAGGAGCAAATTACTCAGAGATGGTTGATCAAGAGGACAGGTTGTTCATGGCCTTGTCTTCAGTTGATGATGGTGGTAGTAATCTCTGGTATTTAGATAGTGGATGCTCCAATCATATGTCTAGTTCAAGGAGGTTGTTTAAGGAACTGGATGAATCTAAGAAAGGGAGAGTAAGGCTCGGGGATAGCAAGGTTCTTGATGTGAAAGGCAGAGGAATTATTGTTGTCAGGAGTGTGCAAGGAGAAGAAAAACTTCTATATGATGTCCAACTAAAGCTTGGGCTTGCTCACAACCTGTTGAGTGTGGGTCAGCTGCAAGGATAAGGCTACTCTCTCTTATTTGATGAGGATTCATGTGTAATCAAAGAGAAAAAGACTGGTCATGATATTGATGATGTTGCTATTACCAAGAACATGATGTTTCATGTAAATCCGTCAACCAATTTGAGTAGAGTTATGACAGTAAAGGGTGATGAGAGCACCATGTTATGGCATCAGAGGTATGGGCATCTAAAGATTCAAAGCTTGAAGATGTTGAGCTCTGGAGGAATGGTTGAAGGTGTGCCCATGATTGGTGGGTTGGAGTTATGTGAAGGTTGTATATATAGAAAGCAAATAAGAGGATCATTTGCAAACAGAGAAGCCTGGAGAGCAAGGGAGTGCTTGGAGTTGATCCATGCTGATCTTTGTGGGCCAATGTAGACAGAATCCCTCGGAGGAACCAAATATTTTTTCCTCCTCACTGATGATTGTAGTCGAATGAGTTGGGTTTACTTTTTGAGGTTCAAGTCTGAGGTATTTGAGTGCTTCAAGAAATTCAAAGCTCTCACAGAGAAGCAGTCAGGGAAGGTGATAAAGGCACTAAGGACTGATAGAGGTGGTGAGTTCATGTCCTATGAATTTATGGCCTTTTGTGAAGAAAATGGTATAAGAAAAGAGCTAATAGCACCTTATACCCCTGAGCAAAATGGGGCAGCAGAGAGGAAAAACATAACTGTGGTGGAAATGGCAAGAAGCATGCTCAAGGCAAGGAGTGTCCCAAATCAGTTTTGGTGTGAGGTTGTAGCTACTGCAGTATATGTATTAAATGTGTCTTTCACTCGAGTTGTAATGAACAAGACTTCATTTGAGGTATGAAGGGAGAAGAAACCATCATTAAGTCATTTAAGGGTGTTTGGATGTGTGGCTTACACCCTAGTGAACCTGAGATCTAAGCTTGATGGCAAAGTTGAGAAGTGTGTCTTCATAGGCTATGCAGCTCAGTCTAAAGCTTACAAGTTGTACAATCCAGTGAGCAAGAAGACCATTGTGAGTAGAAATGTTGTCTTCAATGAGAAGGCCTGCTGGAAATGGGAGAAACTTGAGAATGATCAAGTGAAAGGAGGTGTTGTGCGAGTTGATAGTTCAGGTGAAGAAACCGTGAGTGATGACATGTTTGATGACATTGATCAGAATGAGGGATCTCCTGCAACACCAGTGCCTCAGTATGGGTCATCTAGCAGTTCACCTAGGAGCTCTCCCTCAAGTTCATCAAGTTACTCTCCCCCAAGGAAGTTCAGGTCACTTGCTGATATCTATCAGAACTATGAGTTTGCCTTAGTAGCTTCTGATTCAAAGGTGTTTGATGAGGCAAAAGATGAAATCAATTGGCAGGAAGCAATGAAGGAGGATATGAAAGCTATCCAAAGGAACAACACATGGTGTCTGACCGAGCTTCCTAAGGATAAGAATGTGATAGGGTTGAAATGGGTGTTCAGAACCAAGCTCAACACAGATGGGAGTGTGCAGAAGCATAAGGCAAGGCTCGTGGCCAAGGGTTATGCCCAATAGGAAGGAATTGACTTTGAAGAGACCTTCTCAACTTGATTTCAAGTCTGCATTTTTAAATGGTGAGTTGGAAGAAGAGGTGTATGTTGAACAACCTTAGGGTTTTGTGAAGAAAGGAGAAGAGCACAAGGTGTATGAACTGAGATAAGCTCTCTATGGTTTGAAACAAGCTCTTGGAGCCTAGTATAGCAGGATAGACTCATTCTTCCTAGGAAAGGGCTTTGACAGAAGTGAAAATGAGCCCACATTGTATGTTAAAGAAAGAGGAAAGGAGGAGTTTATTGTTTCGTGCTTGTATGCAGATGACATTATCTACTTTAGCTCATCATAGAGGATGCTAGATGAGTTCAAGAGATCAATGATGGAGGAATTTGAGATGACAGATCTCAATCAGTTGAGATATTTTCTTGGTTTAGAAGTGCATCAGAGGGAAGATGGAGTGTTTGTATGTCAGGAGAAGTATGCTAAGGACCTACTCAAGAAGTTTCACATGGAGGGGTATGATGTGGCTCACACTCCGATGAGCACAAACGAGAAGCTGCACAGAGATGATGGCGCAAGTCTTGCAGATGAAAAGATGTACAAGTGCTTAGTTAGTGGGTTGAATTACTTGGCTCATACCAGACCAGATATTGCATATAGTGTGAGTTTGGTATCTAGATATATGCATAGTCCATTTAAGCAACAACTGAGAGCAACCAAAAGGATACTTAAGTATGTAGCAGGGACATTGAGACATGGAATGCTCTATGACAGAGTTGAGAACTTCAAGTTGCAGAGGCATACAGACAGTGATTGGGTCGGGTGTTTGGATTATAAAAGAAGCACATCAGGCTCAGTGTTTAGCCTTGGCTTAGGGGCAATCACTTGGAGCTCAAAGAAGAAAGAGACAGTGGCCTTATCTTCATCTGAAGCTGAATATGTTGCAGCAGGAGCTGCTGCAAGACAAGCACTCTGGTTGAAGAAATTAATGACAGATCTAGGTTGCACTCAGAAGATTGCAACAGATGTGTGGTGTGACAGCAAGTCTGCAATTTCCATGACAAAGAATCTTGCCTTTAATGCTCGAACGAAACATATAGATGTTCAACATCATTTTATTCGAGAGCTTCTGACAAAGGGAGAAGTTGTAGTGAAGTTTTGTGGCACAAATGAGCAAGATGTAGATCTATTTACCAAGGCCTTGAGTGCAACAAAGCATCACTTCTTTGTGGAGAAGATTGGGATGAGAAAGCTTGAATCAAGGGGAGGTGTTAAATGTATTGTGTGATTCAACTCTTTCTGTCATAGAAATTGTCCAATTTAAATTTCTGTTATGTTAGTTAGGTGCCACTGTTCATGACAGAAGTTCATGACAACAGTTTGTGTTGGTTTTATTTTGAGTCAATCCACCACCTAGGAAATGTGTTAATGGGTGAATGGATTCTAGTTAGTGTCTAGCAGTTACTCAAAAGTAAGGATTATGTAATCATGGCTCATTCAATCAATGAAGCAAGGCAGTTAGTTCATTCTCTATCTCTGAGTTCTTGTCTCTGCTCTGTGTCGACAGAAAAGCAAGTTTTCTCTTTGAGACGGTCACATATTTTTAGTGTTATAGAAGTGTTGATCCTCCATTGCTTAGCTAACAAGAAACGCATCAGAGATCACGATCTTAATCTCCCTGTGATACTTCCAAAGGCCTTCAATGGAGTTGACGACTACAGTGATGTCCTCTTCCACCTCGATCTTATTAAACCTCATAGCCTTTTCTTCAAAAAAACCGAGATAAAGCCGATTGGCCTCCTCCTTCATAGTCAAAACCCATCCATAGAGAGAAGCATTGTAATCTAAACCACCCATGCATGATCCTAAAAATCACAAAGTTTGTTGAAAACTCGCTTCACGAAATTTCAAATCCATTAAAATTGATTTTAAAAGGCCTTTGGTGGGTTTTTTCCACCAAATTTGGCAATGACGGATCCTGAAGCGGTAAGTTGAGGAGGATAAAAATTGAAATCTATTTTTTTTTTCAAAAAAAACATCAATATTCGAAGTTTTTCGTTTCAGTCTTGAAACGTTTATAACTTTTTACTCATGTATCGGATTTGAGCTTCTAATATATCAAATCGAAGCTATCGACGAGAGGAATATGTATATTAAATTTTATTTTTGATTGAGGGGGCGACTGTCACCTCTGGCCCTAAAGAGGATCCGCCCCTGAAATTTAATTAGGTTATTTTTCTCTTCTTCTGAATACATGGTTTTGTAAGTGCTTTATTCTCAATCTCATCCCAATAAAGCGTTTTTAGGCTTAGTTTTTCAGTTGTTTTATATAACCTTCCGAAATTTCAAGGTTCCCATAGTTCTAATTTTCAAAGACTTTAATTTTTAATTATCCAAATGCATCCCGAAATGAAATTAATACTATTTTTTTCCCTTTGTTAAAAATAATTATGAAGATCGATCTCCTTCGCATTTTATTTGTTCTTCTTTTTTTAAATTCAATGTTTCCATCCATATTCTTAACCAGACTTAATGTATGTTCACACTTACTGAATAATTGTTCAAGAGTTTTCATCCGTTTGATTACATATGATGAGCATATATAAAGATCTTTTTTCCTATTTTCTCATAGAATTCCATATATTCATTACTATTTTCTGAAAAGTTTTCAGACTTTCGAAAAAGCCGTTTATATCATACAATCAAGCAATATGTCTTATTTGTTGAGGAGATCCTAATTAATTATAAGGCACTTGATGTAGATGGAACTTATTGCATGATTAAAAATATGTTTTTTCTTACTAATAAAATATTGTGGAAATGGAGGATTTGGAAGATATTTTCAGTATCAATTTGATGATCCCTTTTTTGTTTTATTCAATGTTTATCAAACTTCAACAGTAAATATTTCAGTATATATTTAAATTCATGTGAATATTTCAAAAGGTTTTGTTTTTCTCCACTTTGACTTTTATTGTTTCAACTTGTTGCTTTTTTCAACTTATTCATGAGTAGATCCCTATAGCTCGAATTTTCTTCTTGTAAGCTAAATGAATAGGTACACTTTTAATTCATTTTCTTCTCTCTTGACTTAAAACACAATTAACCTAAATTGAATAAGATCATAACTGGTTAGTGTAAACCGGTTTACATGATACATGACTCTTACCGATTAGGTTATGTGTCTGAGGTTTACCACCTAAGGTGGGTTTCCCTTGTTATCGAATTGTAATCTTCTAATTCTAAAACTATCATATAAATTATATATATAGATCATTTGTGAATTGTGAACACATCTTACAATGTAATTGGTAAACAAATCTGGAGCGTTGGATTAAGAAGATCAATGATTGAAATTTAAAGGAAAATTGTAAAAATAAAATTATTTAGTTGAAACAATATGATTATTCATACATAACTCATACGAATAATCATGTTGTAACTAACAAATAATTTTTATATGAAAAGACTACCAATATGTTCGAATATTTATATTACATTAGACGAATAATTATATTCTTACGTACGAACAATCAACTTGTTCACAATTTACACCATAGGAGGTGTTTATACCAAAATCATCCCATATCTATATTTGAGAAATCGAACTCAAGAAATTTGATACTACCTTCGTATCTATATAATTGGCCTTAATTTTAGCCACTTTCATTTAACAAGATATTTGTCTATTTGAACAACATCAATGATAAAAATTTATAATTTTGTCAATTCATCTCATTAATTGCACGTATTTGATTTTCAAGATACTCTATTAATACTCTAACTTCCCGTACTATATATTCTTTTTTTTTTCATTGTTCCATTTTTTCACATTATTTATTTGTAGAATTTTAGTTATTTTTTATATTTTTAACTTTTTAAAAAAGTGTGAAATCGGTCATGAGGCCAATTATACTTATTGGAGGGAGCACTATTATAAAAATCCCGCCTAGAAGGCGCTAGGCGGCCCCTTTCCGCCTAGTGTTAGGCGGATACCTAAATACGTCTAGGCGTCCGCCTTAATCACTTAGGTGACGCCTAAGCAGAATGCGGTCTCTCATCGTCTAAGATCCGTCTAGTACTTTTTAGAAAATTGGGAGGGAGTATCTTGGGGATCCGAATATATATACTAATGATGATAGTAAATGTAATAGGTAGCTAGTAGTCCTTAAGTGACTTTTCTTTCCGGATTTATATAAATAGATCTGCTGGACCAATTAATAGTAGAAGATGAATGTATGCATGGAAATTAAGCAGATTGTAATGACTTACAACTACTCCTAGCTCTAAGAAATTAAATTATGTTACTGATCAACATGTATGAATTTAATTTTCATAACCCACTTGCCTTTTAATTGCCCAACCACACACATTAATTGTGTATAGCTAGCTTCCCCTTGCTTCTTCAAATCTCCTCCACCTTCCATTCATTCACTTGATCAAATTTTAACTTTTCTTGGGTTGCCATATTTAATGCTCAACTAAGACATACATTTATATGACATCATAAGATACTTTGAGTTTCAATACATTACTTTCCCTGTTGCATTTAAATCTGTGTTTTCCTCCTTTTAACCATATTTCACCCTGTCTTGTTGCTTTTATATATATATATATATATATATATATATATATATATATATATATATATATACACACACACACACACTTCAGAAACACACTGCAACAACTATATCTACTTCAGATTTGGGATCTTTCATCCACGATTTGGAAGGGAAAGGCTGAGATTTCCGGCCCCAAACTTCCCCAAATCGATTCAACTGTCCACTCCAAATAGCATCTGGATTTAATTGCTTTTGAGACTTGCAATTGATCGGGTTTTTGCGATATGAAATCCAAAGTATTTGGCTGCCCATCTTTGGTTTTGGGGCTTGATTTTGATCGATTTAGAGGTGATGGTGGTATAGGGTTTGCAGGGATCGACGAGCTCCGGCCAGGGGCGGCGTTGGGAGAAGCTCTAGCCGAGGAAGGATGAGAGACGAGAGACGTACGAAGGCATGGAGGGCAGGGGTGGTGAGGAAGACTGGTGGTGCGGAGAAGGGAGTGCAACACACGCATACATGTATTGGGTGTGTGGGTTAATTGTGTATGGGGCCCACAATTTTTATTTAAGAAATTAGGAAAAAAACCATTTAATCTCAGTCATCCGTCCCATCTCAATTAATGGAGAGGATTCATACAGCTTCCTTCACCATTGCTGGGCTGTCATCCTCTGTAGCTATTGGGATTTCGTCTTCATCAGCTATGCTAGCCACCTGCTGCATACTTGCCTCTCCATGGAGTTACAGCACAACATATTCAAGGAAAATTTTCGCTCGCTTTTGTATTACTGTCATAACAGTAATTTCATTCGATTGATGGAGCTCGGCAAGGACCTGCCCCGTTTCTACTGGCACACCTTCATCCTCCCTTACTGGACTGCTGCTAGCTGCTCTTCTATGCGCCCAATTGTTCTTAAGTCTTCCGCATCCATGCCCGTTGTCATCACACTAAAGCTGGGTTTTGTTTTGATTAATTTGAGTTGTGTTTACTACTTCTCACATAACGGTTTTCCTTTTCTTTTGGGTTATTTAAACATGTATCAAATGCACTATGTATCATATTCTTTAGCTTTACAGAGCTTCATTCTACTGATTCCTTATACTGCCATTGCTAAGATAATTAGTGTAAACCTTATTTGTTTGGATAATCTTTCAACAAACTTCCTACCAAAGGTTGACTACTCAGTACCCTTAACCGTAACCACTAACGAGGTTATGTTGTCCATACCGGACTACTTTGCTTACCAAGCACACTTACAAATGTGTATCCTAGTTATGTTACCCTTTGGTTTCCAACTCGAACCTATAATCCGATTTCCACAAAGGTGGATGCGTCAATATGTGTCACCTCTATCTCGTTATCAACGATTGAATAAACACATGATTCGATTAGTACAAACAGAACAAAAAAAGAGTTTCCTATGAATATAAGTTCTTGAAATTCAAGAGGTATCCAGAGCCGTAACTTCTGGACAAATATTGACATTTTCTGTAAAAACAATAATATTAACGTCTTGGCTCTTTTGGAAACCAAAACGAATAAAATACCAACAGATGGTCTATGGAGAAAATGTGGCTTCAACAACATAGCTTTTGACCCTGCTTTAGGTTTCTCGGGTGAAATTTGCTTACTTTGGAAGGATATACCATCCTCCCAAGGTTCTATTGAACTGATTTCGGTAAATCATCGCTTTATACACTTCAATTACTTAGACTACCCCACACATCGGACTATTGCCTTTTTAATAGTATATGCCCCTCCGGACGAGAGAAGGAAAGTGATCTTTTGGGACTCTATCTCCCTATATATACAAACGTTACTTATTCCATTTTGTATTATGGGAGACTTAAATGTAATTAGTTCTCCTTCCAATAAACTGGGTGGAGCTTACCCCTCTCCCACAAGATTTACTCGATTAATTGATTTAAAAAATAATTTCCCTCTGTCCGAGTTATCATCGTACGGAGGACAATTTACCTGGAAACGGGAATGTAATGGAATAGTAACCTGCCTTGAGAAACTGGATCACATTTTAGTCCATTCAGATGTATTATCTATATTTGGTTCATTACGAACACAAATTCATCCGTTTACCAGATCTGATCACGTGCCGATTTCTGTGGATTTCCGTCATGATATTCCACCGAAGAACAGACCGTTTAAGTTTGACCTCGCATGGGCCACCAGAGCAGATTATAGAAATTTAGTTACACAAGCCTGGCGTCTCAACACTAGTGGGTCTCTCATGTTCAAATTGGTGCAAAAAGGCAAATTACTGAAAAAACTTTCCAAGACTTGGCATAAGAAAAACTTTCAAAATATTAACCAACAGATACAGGTAACCGACCAAAAATTGTTAAAAGTACAAACCTCATTACTTACTAATTATAATATCGATGATATCGGACTTCTTAAACGTTTATTAAACAAAAGGGAGCGAATGTTGGATTTCCACCGTCATTATTGGAGTCAGAGGGCCAAACTAAGACATACCAGATTGAATGATACAAACTCCAGCTATTTTCACAAAATTGCTACGACCAAACGAGGACGTAAAATGATTAAATCTATCTCTTTACCAAATGGGGAATCAACGGCTGATTTCCACATTATTCAACAAGAATTTATTAACAATTTCAAATCTCGGTTTAGATCAACTGTGGATAGCAGTTCCTTTCCGACCGCAGACCTTGTAGTGATCCCGAAGCTAGTATCTCAATCAGATAATGCAATGTTGTCCGCACCAGTAATCAACAATAAAATTAAAGTAGCAGTATTCTCAATGAGTCCAGACAAATCATCGGGGTCAGATGGTTTCCCAGCTGGTTTTTACCAAAAATTTTGGCCTCAAGTAGGTCCATCTGTGATCAAGGCAGTAAAAGCTTTTTTTACTAGTGGCAAAATATTGCGCCAGATCAATCATACTTTCATCACCCTTCTTCCAAAATGCGACTCCCCTTCCTCAGTCAACCATTATCGACCGATTAGCCTTTGTTCAACTATATATAAGATTATAGCTAAGGTCATTTCGGCAGACTCACTAAAATCTTTGATAAGCTTATTCATCCGCTCCAAGGAGCATTTACTAAAGGACGAGAAATTCAGGATAACATCCTCATTGCTCATGAGGCGTTGCATTCTTTTAAACTAAAAAAGGGCAAAACAGGCATGATTGCGTTGAAGTTGGATATGGAAAAGGCTTACGACCGCTTAGAGTGGCCTTTTCTTTTTCAAGTTCTAGTAAAATTTGGTTTTGATGATTGCTTCATTACTCGTATTAGAGAATGTGTTTCAACGGTTTCCTACTCCGGCTTAGTAAGCGACGAACCAACAACTGTGATCGTCCCGACTAGGGGCCTTCGGCAGGGGGATCCTTTGTCCCCTTTCCTTTTTACCCTAGCTTCTGAAGTACTTGCTCGTACTCTCGATCTTCATGGACAGAGGAATAAGGAGCTGGGTATCACCTTCGGTGGACCGGGGATTAAAATCCCATTCTTAGCTTTTGCAGACGATATTCTTATCTTCTGTAAAGCTTCCCAATCAGCATGTACTTCGGTGCTCTCCATTTTAAATCGCTATTGTCTTATTTCTGACCAAAAGGTCAATCTTCATAAATCAAGCTTCCAAGCATCTCCTAATACGACCGTTAATGTGATTACAGCTACTACCGCTATGTTGGGCATCCCACAAGCAAATAATTTTGACAAGTACTTAGGTTGTCCAGTGGTAAACGGCAAAACCAATAAGGATACCTTCGCAGACGTTGTCCTTAAGACGAAACAACAACTTACTAAATGGAAAGCTACTAATCTTTCAGCAGAAGGACGAAAGGTCCTTATCAAAGCTAATCTTAGTGCTAAACCTATTTTCTTGATGCAAGCTTTCTTACTTCCTTCAAGCATTCTTCATGAATTAGACAAAGTCTACAGACAGTTTCTCTGGAACAAGAATACGAAAGCTACACCCCTAATTAGTTGGGAAAAAATCTGTTCAGATACGATGAAAGGTGGTCTAGGCATTCACAAAGCAGAGACTATGAATATTGCTTTACAAATGAAATTATTGTGGAAAATTATTTCTGACCCAGAGAATGTTTGGGTCCGAGTGGTCTCCCAGAAATATCTTAAAACACAGGATTTACTAAACTACACTAAAAAGAGCAATACTTCTTGGCAATGGAATCGCTTAATGTCCATCCGCACCAAATTTGAAGCTGCTCTACAGTGGAGAGTAGGTAATGGTCAAACGATTGATTTTTGGAATCATAACTGGGCATTTTCTGAACCCTTAGCTAACAGGATCATTCACCCGATTCCTCAGACGCTGACTAACATTAAAGTATCTCATTTTATAGATTCAGACAATCATTGGAATACTCGCTTGTTAACTGACTCTTTAACTAATATTCTGTCTGATTATGACATTCTCCATCTGCGAGGCATTCCTCTACCTACTAAGCCAATGACTGACCGTATGTACTGGGGTCCTAGCAAAAATGGATGATTTTCGACCGCTTCTGCCAACTCCCTTTTATCAAAACATACTGGAATGGCTAACTATGACTGCAGTTGGATTTGGAAGCTTGATATTCCTCATAAAGTACGACATTTTCTGTGGAAGATTTCTCGTGATGGTTTGCCAACCACTGATAGATTACAACGATCGCACATAGCTGTGCCTTCTGGTTGTGTCTTCTGCGGCAACCCTAATGAACCAGTCTCTCATCTGCTTATGGAATGTTCTATGGCATCCAATCTGTTCCAAACACTGGGGATTCGCTTTCCGAGGAACAGTGTTTCGTTCGACGGGAATTCGGTATTCCCTTTAAATATTATCAAAAAAACAATTGGAACGACTACCTTCGTAAAGCTAGCCTCTGTTTGGTGGGCCATTTGGTTCCATAGGAATCAGATAGTCTTTAATCACACCAATAGGGTCACTACCAATAATATTATTCTACTGTATACCACCACTACTCACTGCTGGAATCAATCAAAGGCTTTGGATAAAGATGCACCCACCCGTCACGATCGGAGAAATACAAGATCCTCATACCAAAACCGCTCGGACATCCATACTAACAACTCTGTTATCATTCGGCGTGCCAAACGATCAACTCTGTTATCATTCGGCGTGCCAAACGATCAGGATAAACCTCCGTCAGGCTGCTATAAACTTAATTTCGACGGATCGGTTTTGATAAATGGCTCTACGGCCTATGGATTTGTTATCCGCGATTCACGTGGCATTGTAGTGGCATTAGGGCGAGGTATCTGCAACAACAACTCCGTCATTTATGCAGAAAACTTTGGCCTGCGGATGGGCATTTTGCGTGCAAAATCTTTGCAGATTACAAATCTTCTGATTGAAGGAGACAACTTAATGGTGGTGAAAGCTTTATTAGGAGAGTGGAGATGTCCTTGGACTATCGAGCTCCTACAATCGGACATTCTGTTACATATTTCATCCTTTTCTTATGTTGCTATTCGTCATATTTTCAGGGAATCGAATGCGGTGGCTGACTATCTTGCTCGTAGTGCCCACACATCCCCTGCCGACGATTGCTTTGACGAGGATCCAGAACTGCATGTTCTCGTCCGGAAGGACGCGCTAGGAAGGACTTCTGCTTCAGACGCTCCAACCTAATCCTTATTCTGCTTCAAAAAAAAATTAATGGAGAGGATTTGTGCACAAGATACACCCTAAGACTTGTGCACATTTGATCCATACTATATATATATATATATATCGTGTACACAGAAATTATTCATCTATTTATTTATGATTATTCGTCTGTTTTTACATTATTATTCTGTCATTATGTAATTATTCGTCCGTACAAATAGTGTAAAAAATTGTACATTTTATTCTAAAAATAATCGCCCAATATCATTGAATAATCAGAAGTTACTTTTAATTTCATCCGTTGATCATCTTAATTCAATGGCTAGATTTGTTAACATGATAAGCGATAAGAGTTATATATATATATATATATATATATATATAAGGTGTGGTTAAAATGAAAATGGTCCTTAAAATGAAAATGTCTCTTAAAGTGAAAATGGGCTAAAGCTTAAAAAAAAAAAAATGAAATCAGGCCCAGACCACGTCTCTCTCCTCGTTCCAAATCTGTGCGCTAATGAAGATGATGAAGATGACCGCCTCTCTCTCTCACCTCGTTCCATATCTGGCGCCGGCGAAGACCATCTCTCTCACCTCGTTCCAAATTGGGGCGTCGATGAAGACGACGGCGCTCCTCCTCGTGCGCTGACGGAAGTGGAAGCCAAATACCCGATTAATTGGAAATCGGGTAAAGATGGAGTCGGGTTGGTTTACGGAGTACTTGATTAGGTTCAACACTTTGACCTGCTCAAGGTTGCTGATGTCGTGCAGCTCTGTTGCTGATGTCGTGCGGCTCTGTTACATTTAACTCTAGGTCAGCACTTTGATCTTATTGCTCCTCCAGTGCGGTGAGTGTGTTGGAAAACATAAACAATTGATTAACAATTTGTAACAAGGAGCAGCAAGTCATGGCACAAAGCTGCTACATGAGAGGAAGATGAAACGGAGGGAAAAAACATCCTCTGAGATTCTTCATTGAAAAAAACTGCTGGTTGCCTTACATGTATTATGTATATATACTAGTTGCATAGGGCTCTGTAGGGCATTGGGCTATTGGCCCATACAATCAAAGCAAAGCAAAAATATAAAACCCGTATATGTTAGCACCCCCCTTCAAGCTTGGGGTGGTGAACAGACCAAGCCAAGCTTGCGAAACAAAGGCTGGAAATGGACACCAACAATCCCTTTGGTAAGGAAATCAGCCAGTTGAAGATTGGAGGGAACAAAAGACAAAGAAATGAGTCCTTCAAGAAACTTTTCCCGAGTGAAGTGACAGTCGACCTCAATGTGTTTCGTACGCTCATGAAACACCGGATTTCGAGCAATGTACATAGCAGCGAGGTTATCACACTTCACCTCGATTGGGGTAATATCAGGAACCCCCAACTCATGTAAGAGGCGACTAAGCCAGGCGAGCTCACCATAGACACGACGAAGGGAGCGATACTCCGCTTCCGCAGACGAGAGGGAGACGACTTGTTGCTTCTTGGATTTCCAAGAGAGCAAACTAGAGCCCAAAAACACTACATAGCCACTGATCGAACGCCGGGAAATCGGGCAACTAGCCCAGTCAACATCACAATAAGCATGGAGACGAAAATCAGAAGATCGAGACAAGAGCAATCCTCTGGAAGCAGTGCCTTTCAAATACCGAAGGACCCGGTGAGCAGCTTCCATATGCGCAGTGTATGGAGACTGGAGGAACTGGCTAAGGAGCTGAACAGCGAAGGCAAGATCAGGTCTGGTGTGCACAAGAAAGTTCAATTTGCCAACAAGGCGACGATAAGCCATAGCATCCAACATAGGTGTCCCATCCGTAGGAAACAAACGAAGTTGAGGATCAATTGGGATAACGATCGGAGACTCGAGGCAAGGAAAATCGTTGAGCAGGTCATGAATAAACTTTCGTTGACACAAAATCACGCCTTCGGGAACATGAAGAAACTCTATGCCTAGGAAAAAATGAAGATTTCCCAGATCCTTAATACGAAACTCAGCATCCAGAAAACGTTTGAGACATATCATCTCATCTTCATCACTACCCGTGAGGATGATATCGTCGACATAAACGGCGACAAAAACAAAGCGCCCATCTCCACTCTTGGAAAACAACGAGTGGTCACTCTGAGACTGCACATAACCTCGGTGTTGTAGAGTAGTAGAGAGCCTCGAGTACCACTGTCGGGAAGCCTGTTTAAGACCATAAAGTGACTTCCGTAGACGACAAACATGATTGGGACCACTCACAGCCAAGCCCGGGGGCAACTTCATATATACCTCTTCATCTAGGTGACCATGAAGGAAGGCGTTATTAACGTCTAATTGCCAAATCTTCCAATCCTTTTTGAGAGAAACAGTGACCAAAGCACGAACTATCGTCATCTTAACAACGGGAGAAAACATCTCGTGGTAATCCACTCCCTCCTGCTGCGTAAAGCCCTTCACAACTAACCTGGCTTTGTATCTCTCAATGCTACCATCAGCCTTTCTCTTAACCTTAAACACCCATTTGCATCCAATGGGTTTCTTCCCTCTCGGAAGCTCCACTATCTCCCAAGTATCGTTTAAGGTGAGTGCCTTAAACTCATCGAACATAGCTTGTTGGCAAACCAAGTACTCACAAGCCTCAGTATAAGTCCGAGGCTCAAAATCAGGAGTGACATGACGATCCACCGTAACCGAAGGAAACGAAACAGTGGTGGTGAGAGTATGACAGCGAAAGCATGAATCTACACACGCAGCTGAGCAAATGTAATCACTTAAATGAGTAGGAGGATGACGCTCACGAGTGGAACGTCTAAGTTCGGGATGAGAGATCAAAGATGAATGTGTGTCTGATGGGGGCAATGACGTAGAGGAATCAACATCACAATAAGCTGTACCCGGATCAGCAAAGGAAAATGGAGGAGAAAGGATAGACAAAGCCTTGTAAGGGAATATATCTTCGTGGAAGACAACATCTCGGGAGTAGACCACTTTCTTTGTATCAAGTTGGAGCAATTTGTATCCCTTTTTTCCCCCTGGATACCCCAATAGAGCACAAGGAAAGGCCCTTTCAGCAAACTTGTCCCTCCCATGCTGCAAGGTGGACAAAAATCCAAGGCAACCAAAGCATTTTAAATGATCATATCCAGGAGCTTTCTTATGGAGTCTCTCAAAAGGAGTATTTAATGCAGAATTCGACTGGGCAAGCGGTTGATTATATGGGCAGCTGTAAGAACACTATCACCCCAAAATTCTTTCGACAATCCTGATTCAAACATCAAACTCCTCGCAATATCGAGAAGGTGACGATGTTTCCGCTCGACGACCCCATTTTATTGAGGGGTGGCAACACAGGATGTTTGATGGAAAATGCCTTTCTCCAACAAAAACTGTGTGTGCTCTTGGCCACCACCTAGCTCAAGAGCGTTGTCAGTCCGTATAGACTTAATTTGTTTGCCAAATTGTCTCTCAACCATGGCAAAAAATTGCTTGAGTGCCACAAACGCTGCACTCTTTCCTGACAACAAACGAATCCATGTCGTTCGAGAGTAATCGTCAACCAACGTAAGGAAAAACCGAAACCCATCATGAGTAGGAATCCGATAGGGTCCCCAAATATCCACATGAACGAGATCAAAAATAGCAACAGTAGA
Organism: Persicaria maculosa; assembly: GCA_963922045.1. Taxonomy (NCBI): domain Eukaryota; kingdom Viridiplantae; phylum Streptophyta; class Magnoliopsida; order Caryophyllales; family Polygonaceae; genus Persicaria; species Persicaria maculosa. The sequence continues at coordinate 2,656,417 of OY998268.1, forward strand.
AATAGAACTCAAAGCAAATGGCGGTCTAGTCTGTCGAGACTTTGCACACACAACACAAGATTTCAAAGGTAAACTGTTTGCTTCTGAATGCAATAAAAACGGAAGTTTTTGTAACTTGTAAAGAGGTAGGTGACCTAATCTCTTGTGCCACAGGTCAAGCAACGGCCTTCCTGTAGCTTTATTGACTTGTGCACCGTGGCAACGTACCACCTCCTGAAGCTTTCTCGGATACTTTGTTTTCAGCAAGAAGAGATCCCTGATGCCTTCACCAATCTTCAAAGGCATCTTCATTGAAGGAGCCTGCATATAGCACCCCTTAGCCGTGAATAGAACGAAGCAATTATGGTCCCTGATAATCTTTCCAACGGAAATCAAGTTGCATTTAAAACTGGGCACAAACAGAACAATATGCAGGGTGAGATCCCTCAATACTTCCACAGAACCTGCAGTTGTGATGAGAGTAACCTCCCCAGTAGGCAATGTCACCATAAACGGCTTGGATAGAGCATAAGTAGATTTAAACAAAGCCATGTCACTGCACATGTGGCCACTGGCACCACTATCCACAATCCATGTCTCTCCATTCAAGATTTGTTGTGAGAGAGTGTTACCTGTGAAACCAGCGAAATCTTCAGCATTCGGCTCCTTGTCGTGGGATCCAGAGCCTGAAGACTACAACAAGCTCATCAACTGAGCTATCTGGTCGATTGAAAAATCAGACCCAGTCATCTGTGAAGCTGCTGCAGCAATCTTTCCTTCAGCATTCTTTTTGTCCTTCCCATAACCCGGTGGAAATCCAATCAGGAAATAGCATCTATCAACTGTATGATTAGTCTTTTTGCAGTTTGTGCAAAACAAAGGCTTCCTTTCTCCGTTACTCTTTCCTGTTTTGCCAGAGCCTCCACCCTGAGCATTATTAGAACCGCTCTGTGTGGATTGTGACCCGTTTGCTCTGGCTTGCTGAAAAGCCTGCTTGTTCTGACTCATCGCTTTAGCATACATAGCAGCAATATCAGAAACACAACATCGAGCCTAGATTTGGCCTCTCGTTGTTCCTCCTCTTGCATCAGAAGAGAATAGACCCTATGAATGTCCGGGAATGGGTCCATCATCAAGATCGAACCCCTCGCTGTGACAAAATTCTCATTCAGCCCCATCAAAAGCTGCACAACCCTTTGATCCTCCTCATATTTCATAGTTTCCTTAATTTTTCCACACGTACACGCTGGAGCAGTCCTCATACTGTCTAATTCATCCCATAGAGATTTCATTTGCGTAAAATAGGTAGCGAAAGAGTTCGTACCTTGCTCGGTCATGCTCAGCTGCTTCTGAATCGCATAGATTTGTGTGGCTCCAAGCCTGCTAAATCTCGAGTCCAGCTTTTTCCAGATCCCGTGGGCTGTGTTGGTGTAAATCACACTTCGCTTGATATCGGGGCTCAAGCTGTTGACGATTCACGATATCACCATATCGTTACAACGTTCCCAACATCGAAGCTTCGGTGAGGTTGGTTCAGGCTTTTCTATGTCGCCTGTGAAAAATCCGATCTTGTTTTTCGCCGACAAAGCTATCTACACAGATCTTCTCCATTCACCGAAATTCTTCCCGTCGAAAAGAGGTGTAACCAGGATCATCCCAGGATGATCACTAGGGTGTAAATAGAACGGATCGCTCGGATCAATCTTCGTTGTCTCATCTCCAGCCATGGATGATCAACAAAATCGGGAACGAGACAGCAGAAAAATAAATCGAACTTATTTTCGAAAGCGAAAAGGCGGAAGAAAACTTTAGATCCTGGATCGTTGCTCTGGTACCATGTTGGAAAACATAAACAATTGATTAACAATTTGTAACAAGGAGCAGCAAGTCATGGGACAAAGCTGCTACATGAGAGGAAGATGAAACGGAGGGAAAAAACATCCTCTGAGATTCTTCATTGAAAAAAACTGTTGGTTGCCTTACATGTATTATGTATATATACTAGTTGCATAGGGCTCTGTAAGGCATTGGGCTATTGGCCCATACAATCAAAGCAAAGCAAACATATAAAACCCGTATATGTTATCAGAGTGTCTTAATCTCTTGCTCTCTCCCAATCCCTATCTATGCAGATTTTGTTTTTGGCTTGAGATCTTCATTTCTTGTTTGGCCACTTCGATCTGTTGGTTTAATTGTGTGATTCACACTGAGATCTTTATGTAGATCTGTGATCGTTTGTGTTCATGATGCTAATTATTTTCTCTTTAAATTATTCGATTGAGGCAAAGACGTGGCAGAAAAATAGGCACTTAATATTTGATTGTATAGAGATAAGCTTCATTTATTTCCTCTGGTTGATAAAAAAAAAAGCTGGGAGGTAAGAGAAAAGGAAGAGATGGCAAGCACTTGTTGTTCAACTGCGCTCCTGCCTTTCACCCCTTCCAATCAAACGCAGTCCCTCTCTTCCATTTGGGTTCTTCCAATAACAATGGCAGCTCAAGGAAGATGCACTCCTCTTTCTCTGTCAAGGCTGCAAAATTGCTAGTTGGGGTACCCAAATACTCAATCTCTCTCTGCATTAATATTGAGTTTCAGTTGATTTTCTTTTGATTTGATTAATTCTAGTTTTTATGTTTGTGTGTGTGATTTGGGAAGTTGGTAGTGCCAAAAGTGGAGCCCAAGTTCAGGCCACCGTTTGCAGGGTTCACAAAGGTTTCTGAGACCTGGAATTCAAGAGCTTGTATCATTGGACTCATTGGCACTTTCATTGTTGAACTTGTTGGGATTCTTTTTTGTTATCATACTTGTTGGGATTCTTTTTTGTATTTTCCAAATTGATGAGAACAATAGCATCATTTACATGATGAAGTAATGGTGTGTTTCTGTGGTAACTTGAGCAAACCTTTATAGCTTAATTTAGTTATCTTGGTTGTTGGGATTCATTATAGTAATTGATGAAGATAAATATGGAGGTTAAATTAGTTGCAACTCAAATAACTCATTGGTCTATTAGCTCAATTGGTAGAGCGATGTGCATATGCATAAAGATGTGGGTTCGAATCCCACATAGGTTACATAATAGACAAGAACACAACAATCCCAAATTGCTAATCATGCACAATTGCACATTATAATCTTAGTTATGCACTTTTTAATCTTAATTATACACTTTAATTTGAAATTGTTATACTTAAAAAAGAAGATAGACGATAGGCCCGTTTAAAATAAACATTGCATACCGTAAAGGTGGGGGTAGAGCTGCCCCCCGGACCCCCGATCCGTCGCTAGTAAAAAATTATTCAAGACACATTAACAATAATTTTAACTGCGCACTTCATATTATTATTCATACACATTGTCATTTTATTTATGCACTTTATCATTTTATTTATGCACTTTATAATCTTAATTGTGCACTTCATAATCTAATTCATACACTTCATCATTTTGTTCTTGCACTTTATCATTTTATTTTTGCATTTTATAATCTTAATTGTGCACTTCACATTATTATTCATGCACTTCATATTTTTATTCATATACCATCATTTTATTCTTGCACTTATCATTTTATTTGTACAACATAATATTATATTTGCACAACATAATATTATATTTACACAACACAATATTATATTATATTTGCACACCATAATGTTATATATGCACTTTATCATCTTATTTGTGCACGTTATCATTTTATATGCACAACATAATATTATATTTGCACAACACAATATTATATTTGCACACCATAATGTTATATATGCACTTTATCATCTTATTTGTGCACGTTATCATTTTATTATTGCACTTTATAATCTTATTCTTGAACGGGAACAAAAAGAAGACAACCATAAATAGCTTATGCAAGATTTTGAACTCGAACCTTTGTGTATGGGCACATTGCTATACCATTTTTAATTGAGCTAATAGACTTTTAATGGCACATGTCACATTAAAGTACAAACCCGCTATAAAAATAGTAGCCCATAAAGAAAATATTTGGTAGGAAACTTACTTTACATTAGGAAAATGCACATTTATTTATAATAATCTTTATTGTATTATTTGTTCACTTTATATTTTATAATCTCATATTTTTCACTTTTTAAAATAAAGACAAGAAATGTGATGTAACATATTTTGTTGCATTTTGTAATCTTATAGATGCACCTTATAATATTATTTCAAATAAAAATTACAGACTAAAATATGTAATTTTTATAATTGAAATAAGGGTGATATTGACAGAAATAGAAAGTATGGAAGAGATGGTGACATTTATCTCATAATTAGGGTCATTTATCCATTTACCCATTTACATCATAAAATTAGGGCCATTTACACGTTAATTAGGCCCATTTATCTATTACTCATCTAATTAGGCACATTTACCTTTAAATTAGGTCCATTTACCTTCAAATTGGATCATTTTCATTTTAAGAGAGATTTTCATTTTAAGAATTATATATATATATATATATATATATATATATATATATAAATGAATAAAATGCATGAATATATATGATTTGAAATCCGGTGGATTGAAAACCTAACAAACATTATTGACTCTTTTTATCTAGACTGGATGAGTGATATATCATACTTAATTGGTGAACAATGCACTCGAGTATCGTTTAATTTGGTGGTGGCTCAAAGTCAAGTAAATGGACGTTCAACAGAGCTCTATCCTCTCAGGTGAAAAAGGCTCAGAGTAGTTATATTTGTACAATCGTCTTAAAGGGCCCCTTTTCGTTTTTTTTACTGCATTAATGTGAGATTTATGTGGACTATTAAAGCTTATCACCTACATTTGTAACTAACCACAAGTTTGATTGTTACAGTCCATTAATTAAATATTGTTAATAATATCGGTTCATATAATGCGCTTGTTTTTATATTTAGTGTCATGATATTTTTTTTTTCCTACACTGGTATCAAATTTTGTATTTTTTTTAGTGTCATAAGTTTTTTTCCCATACAAATATTATCGGTAAATATTGTTTTTTCAAAAAGTGTCATTAGGTTTTTATTTTATTGTTGTCATTTTAGATAGTATTAAGAGCATCCGCATTGGTTTCGGTTTCCACGATTTCTTAACCATCATTTACCACTTTCTCTCTCCTTAAAAAACTCAACTCTATTTTCAACCCACATCCATACTACCCATTTTAATACCATAGCTATTTAATTTAACAATTAAATTAATTGAATGACCGTACTATTTTTTCTTCTCTCCTCTTCTCACTCTTTATAGTACTCCATTGTGGACCCATCATCACCCCTTTTTGGGTTTCTTGAGTTTATTATTGAGTTGCTAATTAAGAAACCATCAACATCATTTCTTAAACTATTCATCCCTCCTCCTTTTATTTAATTATTTTTTTAGTCTTAAAAATCCTTAGGAAACCCCCAATGTGGATGGTCTTCTCATGTAGTACGTGCTATCACAAAGTGTTTTCACATGTCCAGTATTTTCACATAATGTACGTCATCCCTAGAAGGTATTTCGATCACGATGATGAAACTATTTGATCGGAAAGGGTTTCCAAATGGGGAAGACATGGGTACGTATGAGACGGAGTTAAAAAAATGACTAAAAATTTAAAACAGTTGAAATTGAAAAATTGTGTAAAATAAAGGTTGAAATTTTATGGAATAATATAAACTCCGCATGGGGCGTAAATGAGTTTATTTGTAAAAAAGTGAAGTTTATTTGGTTATTATTATGGGTATTATAGTAATTTCAAACAAAATAAACTAAAAACACTAAAAAACACCAAAAAAGTAGCTTGGTTTTGCTTTTTTTTTTAACACTGTTTTTAAACTACGAATAAACAGATTTTTTTAAGCATCTATACACATAATTTTTTTTTAAAACACCCACATTTTAATACTTTTTTTTATAGGGGTGGGCGCGGGACGGAACGAAGTCGTCCCGCGTATTTTTTGCAGGACATGACGGGACCGGGACGGGATGGGCCTTGTCCCTCAAATAAAAAAGATTATAAAAAATCAAAATTATATATATATATATAATTTTTTATATTTTACATATTCCCAATATATACAGGACGAAGCCAGAAATTTTTTAGCGGGGGGCACGATTGTATATATACGGTGTCGTTTTAAATTAAAATAGCATAACGATCTCTATATAATAAGATAATTATAAATTAAATGATGTTATTTTAAGATACCATAACTTTGATTTATGATAAAACTCAATTTTTCTTCATTAAAAATATAAATATATAAATTACATAGTCGAAGAAAAGAAAACTAACAAAATAAGGATATAAAACGCAATAAATAAACATTGAGTCAATATTTAACTTGTTGTATTCTTAACATGTAGTAGTGTATAACTAGATATAAAAAAATTGAAACTTGCGTAACTTCTTACCAAATTATCAAAATAAGTGATATGACCTATGGTTTCGAAGCTCTCGAGATGATTTATAATACGTGAATGTCAATTTAAGTAAAATATAAAAGTATTATAGTCTATTGAAATAAAATTAAAGTGATTAATACCCCTACAATTTTCAAACATTCATAACTTTTTACTCAGATGTCGGATTAGGACGTATTATATATCAAAACGAAGCTGGTGACGAGGAGAATACACCTAGGTAATTTTTCGGATGAGGAGAGGGGCATGTGCTCCCCCATGCCCCCGGGCTCCGCCTCTGAATATATATATACACACACACTTGCATTACAGTACATATATGCATATTATATGCACATATAATATAAATACTTGCATTACATTTACAGTACATGTGTGTATATATATAATACATATTGTATAATATACTATATTATATATATATAGTATTATATATATATGCGGGACGAGACGGGATTTGCGGGATTGAGCCGGGTCGTCCCGCGTCCCATCCCGCATAATTATTGCGAAATGGGACCGTAACGAGACCGGGATTTACGGGATTTATGCCAACCCCTACTTTTTTTATTTATTTATTTTTGCCTATACACACCCTATGTGATCAACTTGAAGTTTTTTCCACAATGATGATAACTCTATATGAATTCCATTTAAATTGAACCCTCGTAATTAAGCAAAAAAGGATGACTAAATGCATGATAAAAATATTGACTCATATATATTTGATGCAGGATAAGAATTAGGAAGGAGGAGCCAACATGGTCCTCCTTCCTAGCGCATCATTGCAGATGAGAACCCGGAGTTTCGGATCATTTTCCAAGCAATCGTCGGCAGGGCTACTGTAGGCGAGACGAGCGATCTTATCTACTACAACATTAGATTTCCTGAAAATATGACGAATAGCAACATTAGAAAATGACAAAAGATCTAACTTAATGTCTGATTGTAAAAGCTCGATGTTACAGGGACATTTCGAGTCACCCAGGAGAGCTTTAACAACCACAAGATTGTCTCCTTCGATCAACAGGTTTGGTATATTAAGTTGCTTTGCCTGCAGAATCCCCATTTCGAGTTACCGATAGAATTTCTGATAACATTAAGGATAGGTTGATTGTACGTCCTGGTTAGTATTTATGCAACTTGAAGGTATTTTTATACCTAATTCCTGCATTACTTGCACTGCAAGTTAGCAATCTAAAAACATATGATGAGCCGATTCAGTAGTATTATCACAAAGACTGCGACCGGAAGGAACCGAGAAATGCGATTTCTGTAAACGCTTGGAAGACCATCGCGAGCAATTTTCCACATGAAATGACGAACCTTATGAGGCATATCAAGCTTCCAGATCCACCCATAGTCAAAATGGGCATCCCCAGAAGACTTTGTTATTAAGTTTGTTGCAGAACTAGTAGAGAACCAGTCATCCCTACTAGGCCCCTAGTAAAGATGATAAGAAAGGGAATTTGTCGGCATGACAATGTTATTAATATGATTGATATCAACAGCTGACAGAATGTTTTGAAGGGATGACCGTAATAGGTTTGAATCACACTTGTTATTTGTAGATATAAAGTGGCTAACTTTTCATAAATAATGAGGTTCGGTGGGGGGGGGGGGGGGGGGGGCGATCACCCTATCAACCAACGAAGTGTCGAAGGCCCAATTATCGGACCAGAAATCAACTGAAGCACCATTTTCAATGCTCCAGCGGAGACCCGGCTTGAACAAGTGTCGAATTGACATCAGTTTAGACCATTACCAAGAGGTATTACGTTGTTTATTATATAACAAAAGGTGCGAATTTTTGAGATATTTTTCCGAAATTACACGAACCCAAATATTGGATGGTTCTGCAATGATTTTCCAGAGAAGCTTCATCTGTATTGCAATATTCATAGTTTCGGCTTCATGAATACCTAGACCACCTTTTAGTGTGTCCACACCTATCTTATCCCAACTAATAAGAGGCGTCATTCCATCTTCTTTATTCCAGAAGAAACGTCTGTAGACTTTATCTAGTTCATGGAGAATATTAGATGGAAGTGAAAAGGCCTAAGAAAAAGTGGTTGAGCACTCAGATTAGTTTTTATAAGAACTTTGCGCCGTTCAATAGACAAGTTGGAGGCTTTCCATTTAGTAAGCTGTTATTTAGTTTTTAGAATAATATCAACGAACATTTCTCTGTTCACCCTACCATTGATGATGGGGCACCCTAGATATTTTTTGAAATTATTGGCTTGAGGAATACCCAGTGTAGAAGTAATAGTGTTGATTGCAACTGGTGAAGTATTAGGTGAGACTTGGAAACCGAATTTATGTAGATTTACCTTTTGTCCAGAAAACAGACAAAAGCGGTCCAAAATAGTTGAAACAGTAAGAAAAGCTGAAGGGATTCTGACGTCGGGTCTATCGAAGGAGATACCCACATCGTTATTAACATCCGACTCCCTTTGAAGCGTATGTGCCAGAACTTCAGCTGTGAGGATAAATAAAAAGGGAGAAAGCAGATCTCCTTATCATAATCCCCTAGAAGCCTGAGATAATTTTATAGGTTCATCATTAACGAAGACAGAATAAGAGACAGTGGAAACACATTCCCTAATCCAACCAACAAACGTGGGTGAAAATCCAAATTTGTTCATCACTTTGAACAGAAAGGACCATTCGATTCTATCGTATATATGCTTTTTTCATATCTAGCTTAAGAGCTACCATTCCTTGTTTGCCTTTAGTAAAAGATCCTTCCAGAGGATGAATCAATTTATCGAAAATATTTCCAAGTCCTGAAGTAATGATTTTGGCAATAATTTTGTAGACAGTAGAACATAGCCTGATAGGCCTGTAATGATTTATCATCGAGGGGTTGTCACGCTTCGGAAGCAAAGTGATGAATGTGTGATTTATTTGCCTGAGCATTCGTCCGGTTGAGAAGAAAGCTTTAACAACTTTGGTGACTGAAAGACCGACCACATTCCAATATTTCTAGTAAAAGCCTGCTGTCATAACATCTAGACTAGGAGATTTATCGGCTGTCATAGAGAATATTGCATCTTTAACTTCCGCGTTGGTTACTTGACTGGTGAGCATCAGATTATCAGTAACCATAATTTCTGGTGTGATGATAGTAAGATCGTTGTCAAAATGTCTAGTAGGGTCTGTTGATGAGCGAAATATGTTCTTAAATTCTTTTTCAAATTCTTGTTGAATCAAGCCATAATCAGAAATGAACGAACCATCATCAAGTACGATATTCTTGATATTTTTTCCCCGCGTTCAGCCGTAGCTATTTTATGAAAATAACTAGAATTGGTGTCGTTTGATTTGATGTGTTTAACTTTAGCTCTTTGACTCTAGTATTTCTCTGCAAATCCAGCATACGCTCCCTCTTGTTTAATAGTTGTTTAAGATCTGCAGGTCCTGAGGATTATAGCTAGTGAGCAACTTGGTTTGAATAAGTAATAGAGCGTTATAGGTTGTCAAAAGTTGATTACTAATGTTGTGGAATGTTTTTTATGCCAAGTTTTAGACAAATTTTTAAGGAGTTTGAGTTTCTGGCCGGGTGAGCTTAAACATAAGAGAACCACGAGAGTCAAGCCTCCAAGCCTGATGAACTAGATTTTGATAGTCAGCACCATTAGTCCATGCCATCTCAAACTGGAAATGTCTATTACCCAGTTGATAGGAGTTACGCATATCAACCAAAATTGGTGCATGATCTGATGTTGTAAATGGATGAATCTTAACCCTGATAGAATCGAAAAAAGGAGAGCACGTCAAACTGTACAAGAAGACGGTCATGTTTTTCAAGGCAATTATCAGGACCACCTTTATTCCTTTGCTAGGTAAACTGCCCACCAAAAGTGGGGACATTTGATAATGAAAGGTTATTTTTAATATCATGTAACCGTGAAAAAGGGGAATGAATAGGGTTAACCCCCCAAGCTTGTCAGTTGGCGAGACGATATCATTCAAATCCCCCATGATACAGAAAAGAATTAAAATTTGAGAAGTACAATTCCAAATAGTATCCCAGAATCGAAAAAAGGAGAGCACGTCAAACTGTACAAGAAGACGGTCATGTTTTTCAAGGCAATTATCAGGACCACCTTTATTCCTTTGCTAGGTAAACTGCCCACCAAAAGTGGGGACATTTGATAATGAAAGGTTATTTTTAATATCATGTAACCGTGAAAAACGGGAATGAATAGGGTTAACCCCCCAAGCTTGTCAGTTGGCGAGACGATATCATTCAAATCCCCCATGATACAGAAAAGAATTAAAATTTGAGAAGTAGTATCCCAGAATGCCTATTTGTGCCTATTGTCCGGAGGCACATAAGAAAAGATGAAGGCAACTAATCGCTGTAGTATATTGTCTGTATAATTAATGTGAATAAAACGATGTTGAACATAAACTAGGTCGATACTACCTTGAGTAGAAGGTTAGTCTTTCCATAGGAGACAAATCCCTCCTAAAAAACCGATTGAAGGGTCAAAAGCAAGGTTTGTGAAACCACATTTTTCTATTATTTATCTTTCGGTGCCTTATCCGTTTTTATTTGAAGAAGAGCCAGGACGTTTATGTGGCTATTTTTACATAACAAATCGACGTTAGTCCAAAAATTTATGTACCATATTCCCCTAGAATTCCAACTGCAAATATTCATTAAAAAATACCTTTAAATATAGCCAGTGGTATATAATCATGTGTTGGCATGAGAGAGTGAGTTTGTATACTTAATAGGATTATACAGAGAAAGCCCAAGCTTCCGACTTTGTTGCAAACTAAGTTAAGAATCGGGGTTACCGAATAAACAATTACACATATGATTGATAAGGTCGGTTGACGGCTATGTAAATACCCAAACAAAACATACACCGGTATGACGTTTGTGAAAGAAACCCACTGCAAAGGTGGCCCATGCATGTAAACGTGGAATTTAGTGTTCCAAGCAAGGAATTGAAGGTCGAAGTGCACGGAAGCGAGGCACACAACCACCCCCACCCAACACACAAGAGCCGAAACCAAGCAGCAAAAAACATAGGATATAGAATGGGAAATAAATGTGGATGAGATTGGTAAACACATAAGTAATAAGTTGAACAAAATTGGAATTCAAACCAAACAAAAAATGGGATTTTTGACAATGTCAACTCATTTTTTGGTAAGAAACAAATGTTATTTTGATCACTGTGTGAACCAACCAAATTGATTCGTGGTAATTTTACCATAAGTGACAACACTAAAATAGTCACCAGAGTAACTTTTGCTGGTAAGCAAATTGCAAATGAAGCCTATGAGGCCCTGTAATCATGGATGTCGAAATCCCAAACCCAATAGAGTGCGTAATTCGACCACCAACCAAGGTAATATAAACGATGTACCCGGGTGGGTAAGTTGGTCATGAACCAACGACTCTAGAATAGGGTCAAGTGACCACGAGGAGCGCCAAGGGAGCCTGAGTCGTGAAAGCTACGGACTGAACTCGAAGCCAAAGTCGACCACCCAGCTAAAAGCATGCACACAAGCAAACCAAAACCAGCAGAGACACACAGAAACCATAAGCAAGGTATTTGTAAGTAATCCGCTGGTAAGGAAGGAGATAAAGTTTGTAATGGGGTAATCGAGTAAAACTTATAGAAGCACAACCCAGGAACAACACAAGCACAAAGATGGGACACACGAACAGCCAGCCACGCCACCGCCCATAGCCACGACATCTGCCCAAGCCCCGATCGGCACTCTCATCCCACATAAAAGAAGGATTGCAGGTTTTGAAATCAAAGCAAGAGGATGAAATCCAGCCCAAAGATGTCAAGATAGACTTCGTCATCACAACGAAACTGTTTCGACTTAGGGCACTTTCAGAGTGCACGGTGAGTCAAAAATTGGGAGAAGATTTTAGATTAGATTGAGAGGCTGAAGCAACAGGATTCCTACAATCGATTGTGGAAGAAGCGTCAGGTGTCGACGGAGGCTGGGTAGCTGGGCGGGTATGACTAGGTTTTGGGACCGACGACCGCCCGTTGAAGAGGAGACAAAAAGCACTACTAAAAAAACAGGAAATAGCTACGGATTTTTAGCGACGAATGTCAAGCGACGCTGTTTTCGTAGCCAATAGCAATGACATTGGCGACGATTATTTTTTACCGTGGCAAATTTCGTGGCGGGTGTTCACCCAAGAATGCCACATCATCAACTTCGTTGCTAACAGCAACGAATACACTGTCTGTGGCTGGGTTCGTGGCTGAAAAACCGGATGATAGTCGTAATTAGCCACGACATTAGCTACAAACGCATATTTCGTGGCTGTATTCGATGCTGATTTGGCAACAACATCAACTTCGTGGCTAAATCCGTGGCTATTCAGCATCAGAATTCCGACGATGGAATGGACACGAGGTGAGTGGGCTTGGACCGGTTTTTGTAGCCGGGTCGGACATTGGGTTAGTGGACTTGAATCGTAGCTGAATCCGTGGCCAACAAAGAAGAACAAATGTTATGGGCTCGGCATGGATCAAAAGCCCATTAGATATGATTGGCCCAATTACTTTATTAGCCCGTAGAATGAAATGTGGATTTAGCAACGAAACTGTTCGTGGCTAAATCCGTTGCTATTACGGATGAGATCGAATTAAATGCGCATTGTACTTTACCTGCCATTTAGTAGTTGGGTGCATTAATTGGGCCAGCCTGCCACTTGTTTGTGTTCTAGCTTGGGTAAACATGGCCATTTGCAATGGATAGCAGAAATTACCTCTCCACCTTCACTCTCTCTGTTTGTACGAGGTAAATTTCATCACCCTTTAATTTCTTAACTACTTACATATATATTATACTCTGTATTTTAGTTAGTGCACTTAATTTAAAGAGTATGTATTGATTATAAATATAATGAGAGTTGGGATCTCCAAAAAAAAAATGAGAGTTGGGATCTTAAAAAAAAAAAGAGTTATAAGGAAATGCCGAGGGCCAAGCTGTACCAGATGCTTATCAGTCGGCTGAAGTCATCACCCCGGAATTCTCCATCAACATAGAAGTAGACAACCCGATCACAACCTTGCGAGATCCTTCAGGTGCGATCGAAGTCTGTGACGATACCGACGATGTGGGGCTTGTCGACCACGTCGAGGATGAATTTCATGTTGAACAAGAAGAGGACGAATTTGAGGCCACAACAAGCTACTGCTCTGACTAACAACCTTGCGGCGTCCTTCATATTTAAGCTAAAAATTCTTCTAGCTGCATCAGATTCCGCTTGCTGTTTGTTGTTTTGAATTCCTGAAACTGCATCAGATTTAAGCTAAAAAAATCTTGAAACTGCATCAGCTTGCTGGCTGGTGTTTGTTGTTTTCATTCGCTTGTTGTTTGCTAGCTATTTGTGGTTTGCTATCCCAAAAAATCTTCTAGCTGTACCTTGATCTCTTATTACTTATAAGCTAAAATTGCCATGAGTAAATCAGACATGCATAGAATGCAATCAGTTATGCATTGAAAATCGCCTGCTGTCTGAAATTGAAACTGTGATAGCTGTCTGATCAGTTTTACATAATACACCTTGTGCGGATAAAAGTTTTACATAATTCACAATTCCCTTAAGACATAAACCTACTACTAATTTCAAATTTTCACCAACACAATCAACAAGATAACCAACATGACACCTACTACGATTTTCAGCACTACATTCTCCCTTTGGATCTTCACAAAATCAGTGCTCAACCTAATAAAATCAGAGGCTCCATGATCATCATTTGTGATAGCAACACCATAACTCTCTCTTTGGATCTTCATGCTCTTGTTAGTGTCATGAGCATCCAACCATCTAAAGTAGGTGCACTTTTCATCTTCCTACAAACAAGTTAAACAATATATCAGACCAAAACAGGGTAACAAGCTTATTTCAACTTTCATTGCTAACAGATTTGACAGAAAAACAAAACCATATTATGCATACACCAGTGCTATATCGATCTTCTGACAGAAAAACCATTTCGGACAGCAAATCTGAGAAAACCTGTACAAACTCAAGCCGATAATGGAAAACATAGGGAATCTGATAGAAAATCACATCCACAGTATGCATACGTGCTAACTCTTCTGGCAGAAAAACCATTCAACAAGCTTAAGGTCACAACCATTATGCATTATGTTCACAAGCTTAAGTTCACAACCATTATGCAGTAAGCCCTGAAATTGAAAGTGTGATAGCATTACCAAATTCACAAGCATTATGCATTAAGTCCAATTCATGATTGAAACTGTGACAGAAATCTGACAGAAAATCACAACCAAATTCACAATGGAAAACATAGCAAATCTGACAGAAAATCACAAGCATTATCACAACCAAATTCACAAGCATTACCAAATTCACAAGCATTATGATTGAAACTTGTACAAACTCAAGCCGATAATGGAAAACATAGCAAATCTGACAGAAAATCACAAGCATTATCACAACCAAATTCACAAGCATTACCAAATTCACAAGCATTATGATTGAAACCTGTACAAACTCAAGCCGATAATGGAAAACATAGCAAATCTGACAGAAAATTACAACCATAGTATGCCAGTTTGAAACTGTGTATATCAACAATTCCCTAAAATTGGAACTGTGATATCCACATTGGAATCCCTAAAGTTTGATACCGAATTCAAAATGCCAGTTTCATATCTACAGTGGAATCCTTAAAATTTAAATGAAATTCCAAAACCCTAACAGTTTTCCCAAATCGAAATCCAAAATTAAAGTTAGATAAACGAATGATTGGAATCATACCTTCCATAATGGACAAACATAAAATCGTCTTCCCGAATTTCTAGTGTATTTGCAAGTTTGCAATCTCACAGGGAATCCATGCTTGCACCTTTCGATTGAAGATTCGTCGTCGACTCTTCTCCGAGCATTTGAGTTCATGGATGAGCGTTGTTGTCCCCAACCCTCCATCATCCTTAGAAAGCCTCTGCCCTTTAATTTGTTGTCCCCAACCCTCCGTCGCGAACTCTTCTCTTCGATATCTGCTAGATCTCTCCGGCCAAGCGTCGTTCATCTCAACACATTTCTCTCCGGCCAAGCTGCGTTCTTTCATTTTCCTTTGAAAAGAATATGGAAAAGAAAGTATACATGGCAAATTGGTAATTTCTCCAACAGTAATCCTCCGATTTAGGGTTGAGGGTTTAGGTTTAGGGTTTATGGTTAGGGTTTAGGGTTTAGGGTATAGGGTTTAGGGTCGATATCACTCATTAGATTGAGTGGTGAATATAGTTTTCCGACGTCCATGTGGCGTGTTTTCCAATGTAGGGTTTAGGGTCTAGGGTTTAGGGTTTCGGGTTAGATGACGATAGCTAAAACGTACACTCAATATATATATAGATCGAGTGGTATAGTTGGTTCTTACATTTCGTTTTTAGTACGTTATCATAATTCTTACATTTCATATACACATTCGTCATACGTGATATCGTGATCGATCAAAATAGTTTGTCTCGTTTTTCATAAAATATGTGCCTCTTATAGGGTTGAAATAAAAAAAACCATTTTTCATACACATTTCTTATATTTGGTGTTGTGACTTGCATGTGATCGAGATATATAGTTTTTTCCGTTCTTACAAAATGTGAGTTAAATTGTTTAGGGTTTACCTATTTTCGATTCACCGAGATAGTGCATTTGGTCGAGGTAGTTTCGATCAAGATATATAGTGGAGTGTCGAGTATTCAATTAATGTAGTGATCAAGATATTATACTTAATCTACAACCTAAAGTAACTTTTCAAAACTTTAGCAATGTAATTGTTGTATACATATACCTATTTAGATAGTAAACCCATGTTTTCAAAAAACTTTACCAATGTAATTAATGTTGTATATATATATATGTGTACATATTTAGATAGTAAAACCATTGTTTTTAAAACACTTTAGCAACGTAATTGTTGTGTGTATATATATATATATATTTAGATAGTGATAATCAATAGTATAATATATATGCTACTAATTATACATAATTATGACAATAAAATAAGATTTATTTCTTATCAAATGCAAATAAAATAAAATTTTTAATCTCTGTCTATATATTATATATATAGGTAGTGCACAATTTTTACTTTCTTATTATATATATATATATATATATATATATATATATATATATATATATATATATATATATATATATATATATATATATAGGGTCGGGTTCAGGTGAGAAGCGCTGAACCGGTGAGAAGGAAAGAAGTCCTGTGATTGGCTGAATTCACCCCCGCCCCCACGCGCTTTTTTTTTACCCACTTGCGCTTATTACGTTAATATCACGCACCCCTATAAATCAACGAATCTCTCCTTCCTTGTTCTCCAAGCTTCAAATCAACGAATCTCTCTCCGAATCAACGAATCTCTCTCCGAATTCTCTCCGAATTCTCGTTATCAAATCTTCTCTCGCATATGGCAGGATCATCGTCGTCAATTGAACCAGCAGATCTGATGCCTGAAACACAAATTGAAATCGAAGCCAACGAAATCGAAAGATCTGTTGCAATATTGCAGATGGAGAGAGGTAAAAATATTAATTTTGTTCTAATTGCTGTGTATTTTCTTAATTTTTGATATTATTATTAATTTTGTTCTAATTGCTGAACCAATTATTATTATACTGAACCTCTTATTTTATATCCGCTGAACCAATTATTGTTATGTATACTGAACCAGTTCCTCTTGTATACTGACCCAGTTATTATTTTTACTAATAATTATACTAAACCAGTTCCTCTTGTATACTGAACCTCTTATTTTATAATGGTGAGCAAACCCAGTTATTTGCTCTGAACCATTTCCTTATATCCGCTGAACCAATTATTGTCATGTATACTGAACTAGTTTCTCTTGTATACTGAACCAGTTCCTAATATATCTCCTGAACCAATTATTATTATTACTAATAATTATACTGAACCAGTTCCTCTTGTATACTGAACCTATTATTTTATAATGGTGAGCAAACCCAGTTATTTTGCTCTGAACCATTTCCTTATATCTGCTGAACCAATTATTATTATTACTAATAATTTTACTGAACCAGTTCCTCTTGTATACTGAACCTCTTATTTTATAATGGTGAGCAAACCCAGTTATTTGCTCTCAACCATTTCCTTATATCCGCTGAACCAATTAATATTATTACTAATAATTATACTGAACCAGTTCCTCTTGTATACTGAACCTCTTATTTTATAATGGTGAGAAAACCCAGTTATTTGCTCTGAACCATTTCCTTATATCCGCTGAACCAATTATTGTCATGTATACTGAACCAGTTTCTCTTGTATACTGAACCAGTTCCTAACATATCTCCTGAACCAATTATTATTATTACTAATAATTATACTGAACCAGTTCCTCTTGTATACTGAACCTATTATTTTATAATGGTGAGCAAACCCAGTTATTTTGCTCTGAACCATTTCTTTATATCTGATGAACCAATTAATATTATTACTAATAATTATACTGAACCAGTTCCTCTTGTATATTGAACCTCGTGAGAACACCCAGTTATTTGCTCTGAACCATTTCCTTATATCTGCTGAACCAATTATTGTCATGTATACTGAACCAATTGTTGTCATGTATAATTATTTTATTTATGAAAGTTACCCTTATATGTTCTGAATTAATTACTAATAATTATGCTGAACCAAATATGATAGATTGATGAATCTTATATGTACCGAACCAATTATTATTATATTTCTGAACCAGTCCCTCGTGTATGCTGAACCAGTTTCTCATTTATCTGCTCATCCAATTATTACTAATAATTATACCGAACCATTTCTCTTGTATGCTGAACCCCTTATTATTATAATGCTTGATGCTCCAGTTCCTGATATAATACTGAATCATTTAATAATAATTATTGTGAACCCAATGTCTTTTTTCTTATAACACACTGTAATATTCCTGCCAGATATTCCTACCCTAACTGTATCAGACATTGGTCCAACATCAGAGAACAGATTTGTCTTAGAGATATCACCAGGAGCTACAAAGTATTGGGTCCCGATATGTAATGAAGAATTTAAACCTACTGTTGGGAAAATTTTTGATACAATTGGTGAAGGCTCAGAGATGTATGAGACATATGCTTCAATTTGTGGGTTTGACACATGCAACATCACGCTTTTACGAACAGGGAGTGTGGTCAAGTTAAAGTACATTGTCTGCAACAGAGAGGGGGTGAAAAATGGAGCAAATTCAACAGGAAAAAAGAAAACAGTTTCGAACAGATGTGGTTGTAAAGCTAGAGTTGTATTAACAAGGACAATGGATGGCAAATATAAGGTGAAGGTGTTTGAAGAACGTCATACACATGAACTTCGGGATAAGTTTACAGGAAAGTATGCAAAATCTAACTTCAAGCTAGAAATGATGCATCGAAAATTTGTGTTAGACTGTGCTCAAACAAAAATTGGTGCTGTTAAAGCTCACAAGCTCTATGAAACAATGATGGGTGGATTATCAGAGGCTGGTGCAACAGTTGTCCAATTCAAGAACTTCAAAAGGGATTTGATGGCTTACATGAATGATTCTGATGCTCAAATGTTGATTAACAGATTATCAACAAAGAAAGAGATTTGCAGCGCCTTTTATTTCAACTATGCTGTTGATAATGAAGACAGATTGACAATGATATTTTGGGCAGATCCAATATCAAGAAAAAAATTTTCGATATTTGGGGATGTTGTCATATTTGATTCTACGTACAGAACAAATAGGTATGCTTCTTTATCAGCTACAGTAAATTATTAATACTGAACACTAATGTTTAAATATACTGAACCACTTCATGGTATATATGCTGAACCAAATACAGTAAATTATTAATGCTGAACCATTATCACATTACAAACTGACCCATTGATTAATGTATAAGCTGAACCATTTTCTGCTGTAATACTGAACCAATTATTATGTGTGCTGAACCAATTATTAATATAATGCTGAACCATGCTAAAGTACGTATGCTGAACAATGCTATATTTTCCTTGATTAATTACTAATTATTAAATATACTGAACCATTCCCTGGTATATATGCTGAACCATTTCCCCCTATACTTGTATACATTTGAACTGTCTTTTGCTGTACATTATTACCCATTAATTTTACAATTTTATACCACTATACTTATTATATTATCTAATATATTTTTCAGATATAATATGGTGTTTGCTCCATTCAGTGGGGTAGACAACCATAACAAATGTAGGACGTTTGCAGCAGGTTTGATTTTAAATGAAGATATAGCATCTTATTCATGGATGTTCCAAAATTTTAAAGAAGCAATGGGTGCAGAACCAAGACTTTTGGCGACAGATCAAGATCCATCAATGAAGGCTGCTGCTAAGTCCATATTATCCTCCACTGAGCACAGATATTGCATGTGGCACATTATGAGTAAGGTCCCAGAAAGAGTTGGCACCACTTTAAGCAAATGTTCAGCTTTTAGAAGAAGTTTAGATGCTGCAGTGTGGAATGATGAAATTGAACCGTTTGAGTTCGAGGAGATGTGGAAGTCAATTATTGAAGATTACCAATTAAAAGAAAATGATTGGTTTAAAAATATCTTGAAAATCAGAGAGTCATGGATCCCCGCTTACAGTAAACATATACCACTAAGTCGAGTTGGATGGACGACATCTGTTGCAGAATCCCAAAACAAGTTCTTTAAGCTGTATACAGATAGATTCTTCAACTTGGTTGAGTTATTGATGCACTATGATACTGCCATTGATAGCCAAAGACACAATCAAACTCTGTTGAACATTGCTGATCAGACAAAATCTCCTGATATGATGACTGATTTGGAAATAGAAAAATATTGTGCATCAATATTTACATTACATACATTCCGGAAAATACAGATGCAGTTGCAGAGGAAGTGCCGTGTTCTTAATGTTGAAGAAACAGAGGAAAAACATTTATTCACTTTGAGAGATATTTCAGGGACCAAATCCTTCAAGGTTGAATACCACCCTAATAATCATTTCACAAAATGTAGTCGTGTGATGTTTATGAGAGAGGGTTTACCTTGTTGCCATGCTTTCCAAGTATTAAAAGATTTGGGCATTAGCAAATAACCTGATAATTTGGTTTTGCTGAGGTGGACAAAAGAAGCAGCATTGTCTCCAATTTTTAAAATTGATGATGTTATTGTTCAGCAATGTGCACAGATTGATGCATGTAAGGTGTTAAGAAGTGAAATTCTTAGAAATGTCCATAAGTGTCTTGGATTGATTGATCAAGATGAAGAGAATTTGAAGAAATTTAATGATTCAATAGAGGCATATATTGAGTCGTTGAATGAAGTGGCTATTGAAGGTAACCAGACACTTGATAAACAGAAACTAGTGGAAGATTTTGTTGGGGTGAAGGTTCCAGATCAGATTGTAGTGCAGGACCCAGTAAAAGCAAGCAACAAAGGCAGTGGAAAGAGACTAAAAGGTGGAAAAGAAAAGGCAATAGAGAAGAAGAAGAAGAAAACACAACGATTGTGCAAGGAATGCAACAAATTAGCCTTCCATGACAGCAGAAACTGCAAAAAATTCAAGCAGAGAAAAAAAAATGGAAGAAATGAATAAAGCTTCTCGAAGTACCTCATAGACAATTTTATTTTATTAATTTTTACTGTTTTAAATAATTAGATTTTGTGAAACATTCTCTTAATGTCAATGTTTACAGATTTATTTTTAATTAGATTTTCTGAACCATTTCTATTATTGGTTCACCTGAATCATATCTTATTATTTCTTCATTATATCTCCGAACCAAACTCAGTTATCTCTCTGAACCAAACTCAGTTATCTCTCTGAACATGTATCTGAACCACAAAATCTCTATCTGAACTATCCTAAGTTATCTATCTGAACCACTCTCATTATATCCCTGAACCACACTCAATCTCTATCTGAACTATACTAAGTTATCTATCTGAACCACTGTCATTATATATCTGAACCACACTCAGAATCAAACTCCATTATCCCATCTGAATCAGACTTATTATATCTCTGAACCACACTCATTCTCTCTCTGACCCACACTCATACCCCCTATCTGAACCATCCTCAGTTATCTATCTGAACCACACTCATTATATCTCTTAACCACAATCAGTTATCACTATGAACCACACTCAGTTATCTCTCTAAACCAAACTGAAACATATTTTGTCAAAGACCATTATCTTTAAATAACTTACAAACGGTCATAAGTATCTTCAGCAACATAGTTTATTAATTCAAACCCAAAACCTGATTTTAATAGATAGGGAGTGACACCTTGACTCATCAAAGACAATTTTTTTTCTTGCCTTTCCCCAACTTCAACAACCGTTTCCTTCTTTCTCATTATCTTTTTCTTTAATCTCTCTTAATTTTGCTGAACCATTATCTCTTAATTGACGCTTAATAACCAATTTACTTCTTCTTGTAATTGATGCTGAACATATGTACACTACATTTTTTGAACCATATCAATTATCAGAGATAACTAAGTGTGGTTCAGAAAGATAACTGTAGTGGTTCATTATATAACCTTGTATTGGTTGACAGAATCACTATCTCCTAATTTTGTTGAACCTATCTCTTGTATTTGGTTCAGAGAAAAAAATTATTAATGTTGAACCAATTTCTCCTAAATTTTGCGGGTATATAAAATGTGTTGCAATTAAAATATAATAATAATTCAAACTGAATAATTAAAGAAAAGTTAATAATTCAAACTTAGTACATATGGTTCAAACTGAATAATTTAAGGAAAATATAATGTTATACAGACTGAACAACTAGAAATTAAGAAGAGGTCTTTCTTCTTCTTCTTCTTCTTCTACTTCATACTTCATATCCCCAAGAAGTCACGAATCTTCTGCCTTCTTTTGTCTTCTTCATGGAAGACATCCCTGATGCAGTTGATTATGTTGTCTTGTACCTCTTCCAGTTCTTTCTCTAGTTGTTCTTTTTTTTCTTCCAACTACATACATTTTTAAATTTAAAAGTTAAATATTTTATTTAGATTAAAAACATATTCTGTAGAATATCTATAAAAATTACCGTCTGTAGAAGTTGCTGATCATCTTCTCTTGTTGCCTCTGAGATCTTTTATGCATTTGCATTTAACTGCCTTGTGATTGTAGACGAGTATTCTTGATGGAACTCAGCGGCTTCCATCAGTTCCCCCCTAATCGTTGTCGTGTTTGTTTCACAAGCCTCTTCTAAAAGAGGGATGTGATAACCTGGGTATAGGATCTCGTCCAGATCCCCATTCAACTTGTAATAATCTTGGCAGAACTGCACTGGGTTGATTAAAGCCATTTTTTTTTGTTGGTGGAGGGAGGTTTGTTTGTTACGGGGGCAAAGGATGATTTTTGATGGATAAGAGAGGAGGAAGGTTATTCTTCTTTTATAGGCAGTTTGCCCCTTTCCAACTTCCTTTTTTTTTCTGTATTTTAAAGAGCGGTTTTCCAATACACTTTAACCTCTTCAACTTCCTTTAACTGTAATAATTGTTTACCAGTGGCGCCTCTTTATGTCTCTGAACTTGACACAGTTATCTATCTGAATCACAGTAATTATCTCTCTGAACCATAATAAGTTACCTCTTTGGGAAGTTGAAAAGTTACATACTAATATTAAATACTGTAGTTTCCTATAAAAGATGGTATTTCATATATAAAAGTGTAGTAAATAAATAATAAAGAAAAGTTGAAAAGTTACATACTAATATTAAATAATGTAATATTAATATTAAATATTAAATCTCAATTACAAAAGGAACCTAAATCAGCCATATATCTGAACCACTTCCACTTATCGCTCTGAACCACACTTAGTTATCTCTCAACTTCAACTATAATAATTACCTTAACCTATTTATGTCTCTGAACCTAACACAATTATCTATCTGAACCACAATAATTCACCTTTTTGGAAAGTTGAAAAGTTACATACTAATATTAAATACTGTAGTTTCCTATAAAAGTGTAGTTAATAAATAATAAAGAAAAGTTGAAAAGTTAAATACTAAGTTCTCTCAACCCCCACATTAATATTAAATATTAAATCCCAATTACAGTTAATAAATAATATTAAATATTATGCTGAACCACACGCAATTATCTATCTGAACCAAAATCAGCCATATATCTGAACCCCCTTCAGTTATCACTCTGAACCACACTTAGTTATCACTCTGAACCACACTCATTTCCTCTGAACCCCCACATATACTTATCCCTTGAAATTTATCTATCTGAACCACACTAAGTTATATCTCTGAACCACATTCAGTTGTCTCTTTTAACCAATGATTCTCTTTGAGAGGAATTAAATCATTGAAACCACTACTATGCAGAACCTCACACAGTTATCCATCTGAACCACTATCTGTTATAAGAACTACACAATACCATAATATCAAACATATGAATATAAGACCAAATATTATACATTTGCTAATAACAAAAACACAAATTCCATTAATATTATACTTTTGCTTAAATAAAGTCTTCCCAAACAGAGGATGCAAATTTTCTTACACCAAAAAGTTAATAAACATTGTCTTTCCTAAGATGACAATACTGAACAAAATGTAATTTTATAGGGTAGATCGACAAAGAGGACAAACGCCTTCAACCATAAGCCAAGTCCGGAGACATTCTGGGTGAAAGAAATGTGAGCATGGCATTCCAAGGACGGGCGCCGAAGACATCATCGGGTCAAAACATATTGAACATGCCTCTCCATTGATCTCAAGATGATATGTCTCTTGTAGGGCTTCAATAGCTTCTGTAGTGGCTGGATGATGTTGTACAAAATCAACGTTGTCGCCTTCAACATTGTCGGCCTCTATGTCAGAGTCGGAACTCGATTCGGACGAATCCTCAGAATTGTAGTACAAATGCACCTCGATGTTAGGGCAGAGACCGTATTCTACTAAATCAGCGTCTGGCCGACACCACGAACTTGTAGCTTCCATTAAAAGCCCATTTATTGCATGAGTTCGGATAATACTTGGGATCCTTGCGTCCGCAAAAATTTGATTGCAGCGTTCTTCGCTCAATGGCATACCGTTCCACCCGACAACGTGATGAAATATCTCAGGAAATCTAACGGAATGGGTTGACACCGAAATTTGAGCACCGTCATAAACAGAAGACACCGTTCCTACGAGTTCAACTAAAAACTCGCCCACAGTCTGATGATACCCAGTAACAGCACCAATTTGATAAGCCATTGAAAAAGAGAAGCCCTACAAAGACAACAACCAAACAGCAAATGTAATTAAACACTAGGGAAGATTTGAGGGATAATATGAAGAGAAATACAGAGGTAGGAATGTAATCAAACACTAACCGGTACCTTGTGGTTCAGAGGGATAAACAGCAAAATGCAGAGAATGGGGATGAGATTTGAGGGAGATGAAAGGACTAGGGAAGATTTCTCTTTCTTTCTTTGTCAAATGATCACAACTGCAGAGAATGGGGAAATGGGAAGATTTATCAGAAAATACAGCACGCAAAATGACAAAAATACCCCTATAACGCCCCCTAGTAAATTTAAATCGCATCCGTTAATTTTTTAAACCGCATTAGTAATTTTTTTATATAATTTTTTTCAAAATTTAAAATCATTAAATTATGCTGAACCAATATTAGTAAATTATACTAAACCAATATTTCATGAACTCCTGAACCACAAAATTATTTATTATGAACGAATATCAATAAATTATACTGAACTAATATTTCATAAACTCTTGAAACAAAAATTTATTTATGTTGAACCAATATCATTAAATTCTACTGAACCACAAAAATATTTCAGCTATATCTCTCTGAACCACTACTATTATTCCTTCTGAACCAATGCTACGTTCACACCATTTAATACACACATTTACTTATCTGAACCTCACACAGTTATATCTCTGAACCACATTCAGTTATCCTCTCTGAAACAATGATTCTCTGAGGGATTGAATCATTAACCCCACTACAATGCTGAACCTCACACAGTTATCTGTCTGAACCACACTAATTATCTCTCTGAACCACACTAAGTCAGCTCTCTGAACCACTATCTGTTATAATAACTACACAATCCCAAGACTTATATAAAATTGTCAAATACAAAAAAGAAACTGTTCAGAAATATTATCCATCCTTTACAAATTTACTTTAAACATCATCATACTTTTGTTAACCCTGGGCTAAAATTCTTAATATTTCCCAAAATATTATCTTTCACTTCATTAATAGAAGACTTCACAATTGCCTGTATGTAAAGCTCCCTGAGATTGATTAATGTTTTGGTAGAATTCTTTGAAAATCCACTATTCCAATCAGGTCCGTTGCTCTCCATAAACGTCTCCATGTGACGCATGCAGAAGACGCCACAATCAACAAAATTTTGATCTGTTGCCCATTTTAACTCCATCAAGTATGGTTTGTAATTCCGAACAAGGTCTGCTTTGGCTTTCAAATTCTTCAAATCCAAATACTTGGTCAAAAAATTAACCTTCAATTAAGAAAAAAAAACAATTAGTATATAGATAAGATAAAATGTTGAATAAAAAGCATTTATACAAAAGAATAAATATACTTACAGTAACTCTTGGAATATTTTTATATTTGTTCTGAAAGTCCACTGTCAGCTTCATGTTATCAATTACAGCTACATCTTTTGTCTTCAAATTGACAGATATAATATAAAAGTGTTCTGATGCTAGAATTGGAAACATAATCTGTCAAAAAAAAACAAATATAATTAATATAAGAGTTACTGCAAGTATGCTGAACCACACTCAGTTATCTCTCGGATTATCCTTCTGAACCATATTCAGTTATCTCTTTGAACCACTATCACTTATCTCTCTGCCCCCCACTATAACTTATTTCTCGGATTATCCTCAGTCAGTAATCTGTCTGAACCATACTTATATATCGCTCTGAACCACTATAACTTATTTCTCTGAACCACTACACTTTATCTGTCTAAACCACATCTCTCTGCCCCCTCTACCACTTTCCTGACCCCCTCGCTCAGTAATCTGTCTGAACCACATATAATTATCGGTCTGAACCAATATAACTTATTTCTCTGAACCACCACAATTTATCTCTATGAACACTATCAAATATAAACAAATATTAACATATAAAAAGAATCTTAAATAAAACATACCAAATCGATTTCGCTCAAATTTGTAGGACATTTGACTGTAAGAAGTTTATCAAATTTCTCACGAAATACATTAAATCTCTTATCAATGTCACCGTTCGTGGGGTACACAGTTGAGTTTGCCTGGGTATACATGAAAAACATTTAAATAAAAAAATTAACATAATTTAATACAATCAACAAAATTAATTAAAATCTTAACTTACACTGATCGCAAAGGTGGCAAAGAATCTTTTAATAGATCCATATCCGCGATTGTAAAGACCGGAAAATTTAAAATATTATTTTATTAAAATATTAAATTATGTTCGACTTTAAAATTTAGATTCTGGAAATTTTGAAATTTCCCGTCCTCGAGCAACTGAATTTTATTAAATTCTTCGGAAACAAATTTCTATATAGTTCGAATTGGGTTTTAGAAATGGATTTTGATTTTCGCTTTCGAGATCGGGTATTAATAAAATTAATTTAATTCCATTTATCTTGAAATTAGTATTTGAAAATTTATATTCGGGATTGGTTCGGGATACGATCGAAAGAGCGGGTTTCGATATTTAATCATTTCGGGTAATACTTGGGACCACTTCACTTGTTTCACCCTCCTCCTCCCTTTCGATTTATGCAAGGGCAGCTGCCCCATCCCTCTCTTTTCAATTCAATATCAGTTGTCCTGCTCACATTTTGTTTTTTTTCCCAAATTGTCCCAACATACCCCACTCTCCTACCTCCTCCCTTCTCCCTTGCCTTCCCTCTTGGGCATTTGCTCAAAGAGCACCCCACGCCAACTGCAAGGCAGCCTCAACACTATCAAATGAAAATCAGACAACCCAAACCCACACCCACAAACCCCTCTTCATCCCCTCCTCTTTCCCTCTGTTTGCCTTCAAACACCACTCCACCACCCTTCACCTTCTCTCCCGCCCAGCGACGCCACCCTCGCCACCAAGAACCACCAGCAGCCACCACGTTCATAGCTTTCGCTCACCCCTGAAGCCGGAGCCGCGAGCCTGTCCCCCCCTTCCCCTGTTTTTCGCTTGCAACCAACCCCCACCACCACCTCTTCGCTCTTCCTCTTTCTTCTGCGGGAAGCACCCAGCAGCCTCACCATCTCCGGCATGTCCATGAGCCCCCAGGAGATCCTCGGAGAGCCGGAATCCACCGAGCCCCATTCCTTCCTCCTCATTCCCCTGTTTCCGGCCTTGCACACGGTGAGAATTCCACCTTCTGTTTTCCGACTCAATAGCCACGTAAAGGGCTTCCTTTGACCTACATTCGTCCCTCCCAGACACCTCGGAGTCCCTTCCTCCAGCTCCGACGGACTGAGCGCCACCGACGGGCCATTCCGATGAACTTCGATCGAACTCGGTGAGCCTCCTTTCTCTCTCCTTCTTCCTTTCTGGGAATGTGGGTATTGGGTAGTCGGGATGGGTGGCCGGAAGTCGGAGCTAGCGCCGCCGGCAACCCTTTTTCCTCTTCCTCCTCCGCTTTCCGGAAGTGCAGCGTCGAGCTCCTCGGCTCTCTGTTCGATCGCTGAGATGGGGGGAAGAAGAAAGAGGGATGGGGCCCCACCGTGCCACCTTGGCGCCCCGTCAGCGTGGGCCCCCCTTCCTCTTAATTCTGATCAGGTGGGCCTTTTCTTGGACTGGGCCGGGTCTCCCTTCTTTCCGGGCTTGGGCCTCTCTTTTCTTTTCTTTCTTTCCTTCTTCCCTTTTTCGTTCGGGTTGGGCTGTTTGGTTTGGGTTAATGCTGGGCTAGGGATTCGGGCTGTGCTCCCTTTTGGTTATGGGTAAGGGTTTAAGACTTGTTATATGTTGATATATATATATGTTTATATGTGTTATATTATATGATGGTTGTCATTTAATTATTTTATTATTACAAATGTTATTATCTTGATGAACCAACTTTTATGAAAATAGAATTTCAGAAAGTTTTTAATATTATGGATATTATTTGAAAGTAATATTTTTGGATTAAGTGCTTTTATGATGATTTGAATATGTTGATTGAGAAATTGGAAATGATTTATTAATAAAGATAGGGGATGTTTATGTTTAATTGATATATTGATGATAAAGTATTAAAATGAGATTTTCAAGTTTAGAAATGTCTTTGAGAAGAACTGTTATTTGAAAACCAACATGCCGGAATGATTTCTATAAAATGACTTTGAGAAGTTGGTTTTAAACTTAAAACGTTTAATGTCGGAATTTGGCCAAGTATGATTTGAGAAAGTATTTTGAATATGAGTTGACTTAATTTGGGATTTATGAGTTTGAAAATATGGTTGGTATGATTTTATCAATGGGTTTGATTGAAGAATGATTTTGGTCGATTTGATCGTATCGGGAAGATTTTGGAAAACGGTTTTACTATCGGTCGGTTTTGAGGATGTTGAGAACTTGGGATCGTGTGTATAAATGTTGGTCTGGTAGCTTATGGAAATGACTTGATGATAGGTGTGTAATGCTTTTGGATTGCTTTGGACTTGCATTTGGGCCCTTGCTTGTGTTATCTTGCTGTTCTGCATCAACAGGTAAGTATCCTACGGGACTTACTCAGTAACCTGGACCTCCTGCCTGATGTGTCATGTAATGTGTAGTTTTGTTGCATATTAAAGCATGCCATGTAGTATCATGCTAGGATTGCATTGAACTGAGCATGTGTTTACTTTATGTGTTTGAAACAGAACGGCCGTTATCTGTGATAGTCCTAGAGTCTTTGCTAGGGTCATAGGGTAGCCCAGCCCCATCGGGTGCCCTGAGTCTATCGAGTCGATATGAGCATGATATGATAGCCCAGCACCATCGGGCAAGAGATGAGATGATATGATACGATTAGCCCAGCACCATCGGGCATGTTTTATTCATTTTATGATATGATGATGAGATATGATATGATGATGAGATATGATATGATGATGAGCTATGATATGATGATGAGATATGATATGATGATGAGATATGATATGATATGATGATACCGTGGTGAGTGCACCACCACGAAGAGAGTGCTATGCTATAGCCCGAACTGGCCAGTCTCTGCACTAACGGGAAGGGGTGCAGAGGTAGGAGAGGGATATGC
This sequence comes from Persicaria maculosa, assembly GCA_963922045.1. Lineage (NCBI taxonomy): Eukaryota > Viridiplantae > Streptophyta > Magnoliopsida > Caryophyllales > Polygonaceae > Persicaria > Persicaria maculosa. Next base: position 2,686,153 of record OY998268.1, read on the forward strand.
CACTTGGCATTGTCTTGGGCCCTTTACAGTTCTTTTCCGCATATTATATATATACTAGGGGCATGATAGTGTGATTTAAATCTTGTACCGCATTAGTCATCTTTTATTTAGGCATAGGCATGTTATGTGGCCTCAGCGCGGTCAGAGGACCCGCAGGCGATCACCAGGCCTGACTACGTGGATAGTGTTAGGTACCGCTCTTGATGCTCCATGCTTCTGTGACGGGGAAATCTTTTGGCGAATCGAAGAATCCGGCTAACATATTCTAACTTGACAAATGGCAATCACTCACTTGTTTTAGTTTGACCCGGCTCTGCCGTGGCTTTTGTATCTAAACCGTACTTCCGTTTTACTTTCGTTTAAACTGTATTTCTGAGACTTCGAATAATTAGAGGTTTGAAACCTCGACCCGTACCTGAATTGCAACATCCGAACGAAGGTATCCGACCTTCGAAACGTATCCCGGATATTTATATCCGGGCCGTTACAAAGTTGGTATCAGAGCGAGGTTTTGCAATTCGGGTACACAAGGGTCGAGTGTATGTTTTGGAAAACCGCCCATGGATTTCGAAAAATTTGAAGGCGTTTTAATGGGGCAAAATGAACTTAATATGTCTAACTCAATTGGACTAAATATGAACTTGGCTTATGATCAAAGAGGAGAACCGATTAATAAGGGGTCGAGAGGGTAGAGAAGGCGTTAGACCATCCCTATTGGATGTAGTCGGAAATGGGTAGGCAAAATACTAGCTTGTTCTTTACAGACGGGTCGGGGAGACTCCAAGGAGATCATTGTAATTGTCATTAACTGATTCTATGATTGAGTGCTTGATATGCTAAAGATTTGATTGTTATGTTCTAACTATTGAATGAGTATTAAACGATCTGTGCGAACGGGATAGCGGGAGTACCCTTCTTCTTCTTATATGGTTAAGCTCAGCTTTTGTGGAACCGTCCCTTTCCTTATGAACCCTTTTGACAATTCAATCGAGTCCTCCCTTCGAATATCGGTCTTCCACGTGAATTGAGTTGGTAAACACATGGTGTCGGGAATCATGATTGAATATAGAGGTTGTCCGAGAGAGTATTGGAAGACGGTCCTTGATGAAATTCCGAACTAGAGAGTGAGATGTTTATGAGGTTGTCGTTATCAATTCTTATGACGATCCATCGGTGTCCTCTTGTCACGGAAAATTCGTATCCGAGTCCCACGGGAAAGAGGGGTAATGAGTCAGTTGGGAAGAGTCAATATTGCCCTTATGGACTTCTATCGGGTTATCTTGATTGCTCTGTCCATGATTATGTGATTCTATATGCATTACTCCTTGATCAACGGTTTGATCCTTAGTTTGAAATTGTGCTTATGTGCCTTAATGTTCATAATGACTATCGTATGGGTTCGAGCTACATTTATCATACCCAAATCATCCCGACATGATTTACTTAGTATATTGCATCGTCATACTAGGGCACGAATAAATATGTCAAATTCTAGGATGTCGTCTAATTGATATCTTTCCGTTGAATAGGTTCATGATAGTGTGATAGTTCGGGTCTAATATCATGATAGAGTGAGTCCCTTACTTGATGGATACATGTTATGATTTCATGTCGACATGCCTTGTATGCTACGTAATCCTCAGTACCTGTTATGATGATGATCCTTAATGTAAATTTGTGGTTGTATGATACCTTGTACCTATGCTGGTCATATTGCTTAAGTCTCGTGTTGTGTCTTGCCCTCTATCATGATTTTATGATGTTATAGCTTGTTTACTTGGCATATTGATCGTATGATTGATCGAAAACATGAATCACATGATATGAGTCTATATGATTGTTGGTTCTTCTGAATTAGGTTCATGATAGTGTGATCGACACTACCTTACATGAATGTCTCATAGGATGTGCTCTTTAACATGCTAGCCGATGATGCCTCGATGCTTATCATTCATCTTGTGACAAGAATCTATAGCATGCCCACCCATCTTATATTCCTCAGATTAACTATTGTTGATGCTTTTGCAAATGAGTATTATTATGTGTTAATTGTGCTAAGGTGAGAATATGTTAGTGTAAGTGAGTCTTGACAAATACATGTTTATCCTCGTATACATTAATTTGAACTCATGTCCCCATATTCTGGTAGTGTTGCCATTACTTAAACTTGCACTATACCTCGCTCCACTTCCTCTCATGTTTCTGTATTATTGGAATGTGATTGAATTGAAGTCTTGCTTAGTGCCGAGTAATCGATCAGGTGCATGTATGTACCACATGTTATATTGAGCTATTAGTAACGTGTAGGACCCATGGTTATGACTTACGCACATTTATACCTTGCCTACCTTGTTGTTGATTCTCTCTTGAGCTAGGTACCTGATAGTGTGGTTCTTTCCTCTTTCTGCCCTCTTAACATATTTCACTCGTTCTGATTAGCTTAATGTTGAATTCGATGATTGATTAGTCTGCCGTAATGGTTGAACCTAGCATGCTTGAATGGTTAAAATGTCTACTACTCGATGTCATTCTCTCGTGTTTGCATGAACATATGATTTGACACCCCGCTTGATCACAAATCACTCTATATCCTAATTTTGCATATACATGACACATGAATATCGGAATGAACCCGGTTGAGTTACTTTAATTGTACTCATGTTCGATGTGTGCTATTAGTATCATGTAGGGCTTACGATTTCCGATATGACCCGCTAAATGATCACACGTTGTACTTGTTTTATGATGTGACAACAATTGTACCATATATGTACACTATGATGGTTCGTTCTTAACATGACTATAACCTAGCACCCATGATGTACTTCTTATTACTTTTGATGATGCCTCATGTTTCGTGAATATTATGTTGAGCTCCTCTTAATGACTCTTGATTATGCTTGTATCACATTATGTATCGCTAGTATCATGTAGGATCTATGCTCTCTAAATGGATCTCGTCATAGGATTCCGTGCCATGCTTGACCTAATATGTGATCATTGTTGTTAGATGTGATAGTTACTATACTGCTCTTATGTGTCCTTGTATGACGCGTCATCTGATTGTTATCATATACCTTGCCATGATATATTTTGACTCATTTGTTGATTGGTATACCATGCTTTTACGTTGTTCATATGCACGATGATCGTTATCTTTACTAAATTCCGCTTGACTTCGAATCATATATGATCATTGTTGGTTCCGCCTATCTTGCTCGAAGTTACTAGGCAGATCTGTTTCCATGAAATACTAGAATGTTAGCTTATTTCACATACATCAGCGTAGGACTTGATTGTGTCTTTGATATGAAAACGAATGTTGCCCCGAGGTAGGTACATGTTAGTGTGGATTTCTGTGATTGATATGCTCCATAATGAATTCATGCTTGTTGTCACAAATTGTAACCTAATAGACTTTTATAAGGGCATCGTTACTATTCCCGAGTCGGAGTCTTGTCTCTAGTCATGTCGTCTTTAGCTTTGGTCTATTCCGTCTCCGAAAGAAACATTGGGTCGTCCGCCTTTGTCACTCCTCTATCTCCGCTAACTTGAACTCCTACGCGTTACATTGGACGAGCGACCGCATGGAAAAAGGGATCGGGAAGTCGAATAGCGATAGAGCAGCGCAGCGGAAGCGTGGGCCCACAACCCACGGGCCTCAGGATCGATAATGTCGACGGAACGAGCTCGCTTTGAGGATTACAATTGTTGAGTACGATATGACTTGCAGGTGGGAGCGTCCTCTATTCGAATTGCTAACCCTTTCTAAGCTTATTGATGATGATATTGCACTGACTTGATGTGGAAAGCTGCTTGTTGATGTGATGACTGTTGCTTGATTGTCTGTTGACTATGATGATATGATTCGATGCCTTACAATCCTAATGTGCCTAATGACTTGATGTGATGCTATTTTGAGCTGCTAAGCATGATCTAAATTCCTTGCCTATTATGTGAACTGCAAATGCCGAGAATCTGAACTGGTTATTAGCTAATATTATGATGAAACTTGCTAGTTTGAATTGACTTTATTCATATATGGTGTTATGTGATAATTTCGAGCATGACGGTAAATCGAGACTTTTGATATTTGTTGCAATGCTTAATGATGCTAGTTGATATGATGTAGTCCTTATGTGCAATAATGTCCATGAATGCTTCTTCTTTGAACATGTGAGTGAGGTCCCTTGGTAGAATGGTTAGAGAGCGGTTAAGGAAATTGAGTGATTGGTATGATGTGAGGGTCTTCTTGATTATATGATCTATTAAAATGTGCTGGCTTGATGCTAGATAGCAACCATGATAAACCTGTATGGCATGATATTACATGTTGATATGCAATACTGAGCTAAAATTGGTAGTGATGACTATGAACATGATATAATTATCCATTGCTATCCTACTATGTTGTCCTAAAAACATGTTATAATGTGTTGAAAGAATCATGAGATGATGATACGTTGTTATGTGAAAGCATGATGTTATCCTGCATGGGTGATAAGCCTGATTATAAATAGGTAAGTGATGAATATGACTTGGAGCATAGATATGACTTATGTGTATATATGAGATGATGGTGCATGACTGCTATTAATCATTATATGACATTGTGATGAGCTAAGATGATGTCTGAAAAGCATGATGACATTTTGATGTTGCTATACTGTTGATCTTCCCTTTTTGGTTGAACCTTAATAGCATGATTTTGTTGGATTGATGTGATAATATGTCATGATAATGCGAGATAGAAATTGGATAGGATGACTATGTGAAATTATGCTTTACATGAGAACCCTTGTTATGACTGGTTCTACTAGTGTACGATGTTGAGATGCGATCGTGAGATTTGACTCGTAGTAGTGTACTGACTCCATGACACCTAACCTCTTTGATCTCTTGACCTGTGTGCTGATATGATTATGAGAATTCGATGATACACTTGGGATGCCTTCGATATGATATAGATACACTTTATGACTCGTGATATGACGTTGAGATGTTGTTGTTGCTTTTGATGTGTTTGAAAGAATGGTATACTTTATGCTATGGGTAAACATGTTACAAGGTTGAGATGTCGATTGGTTGAGATTTTCATGATTGATGTTGAGATTGCCATATGAGAAATGGTTGACGATGTTATGAGTCGATGAGTTGATTATTCATGTGCATATTGAGTTGAGGATGATGATAGAATGATTTTGGAACCTAGGAAGAGAATATGGGATTAGCCCTTAGAGGTGGATGACTCCACCTCCTACCCTCGGAATTTGATTGATTGGTATGCGAGAAGTTGTTTTGTTTTTGGAAGATTTTGACAAAATCTGGATTTGAAAGAAATTGACTTGTTTTGGTGTGAAATTTGCTTGATTAAACATTGAATTTGCAGATTTTTGAGCGGTTTTAAAAATGGCCAACTTGGGATTTTAAAGAAGTTGAGAGTTTCAATGATTTGGATGAGAATCTTTCCATTTACAAAATGCTTTGAGGTTTACAAACTGGATTTACATTATGACGTCTCACGAAGTGGATACAAGCATTGTATAGGGGCGCTTATGGATTGCTTGCTAAGACCTAGTCGGACGCTATAAGGCTTTTAGAGTTGTGGTACTTCCGAAAAGTCGAAGCGAGGATGTGATAAGGGCGCTTATTACACATTGACAAGGCCAATTGGAGATGTCACGGCCGTGACTAGGATGTTGTGAGAATCTCGGAAGACGCACCCGAGACGATTACAAGATCCTTGGCATTGGTCCTCGGACTCACCGATTTTAAAACTTCATCCCCTTTGCTTTAAAATGGTTTTAGTCTCGGGGACGAGACTTGTTTTTAGAGGTGGATGAATGTAAAGACCGAAAAATTTAAAATATTATTTTATTAAAATATTAAATTATGTTCGACTTTAAAATTTAGATTCTGGAAATTTTGAAATTTCCCGTCCTCGAGCAACTGAATTTTATTAAATTCTTCGGAAACAAATTTCTATATAGTTCGAATTGGGTTTTAGAAATGGATTTTGATTTTCGCTTTCGAGATCGGGTATTAATAAAATTAATTTAATTCCATTTATCTTGAAATTAGTATTTGAAAATTTATATTCGGGATTGGTTCGGGATACGATCGAAAGAGCGGGTTTCGATATTTAATCATTTCGGGTAATACTTGGGACCACTTCACTTGTTTCACCCTCCTCCTCCCTTTCGATTTATGCAAGGGCAGCTGCCCCATCCCTCTCTTTTCAATTCAATATCAGTTGTCCTGCTCACATTTTGTTTTTTTTCCCAAATTGTCCCAACATACCCCACTCTCCTACCTCCTCCCTTCTCCCTTGCCTTCCCTCTTGGGCATTTGCTCAGAGAGCACCCCACGCCAACTGCAAGGCAACCTCAACACTATCAAATGAAAATCAGACAACCCAAACCCACACCCACAAACCCCTCTTCATCCCCTCCTCTTTCCCTCTGTTTGCCTTCAAACACCACTCCACCACCCTTCACCTTCTCTCCCGCCCAGCGACGCCACCCTCGCCACCAAGAACCACCAGCAGCCACCACGTTCATAGCTTTCGCTCACCCCTGAAGCCGGAGCCGCGAGCCTGTCCCCCCCTTCCCCTGTTTTTCGCTTGCAACCAACCCCCACCACCACCTCTTCGCTCTTCCTCTTTCTTCTGCGGGAAGCACCCAGCAGCCTCACCATCTCCGGCATGTCCATGAGCCCCCAGGAGATCCTCGGAGAGCCGGAATCCACCGAGCCCCATTCCTTCCTCCTCATTCCCCTGTTTCCGGCCTTGCACACGGTGAGTTCTCCACCTTCTCTTTTCCGACTCAATAGCCACGTAAAGGGCTTCCTTTGACCTACATTCGTCCCTCCCAGACACCTCGGAGTCCCTTCCTCCAGCTCCGACGGACTGAGCGCCACCGACGGGCCATTCCGATGAACTTCGATCGAACTCGGTGAGCCTCCTTTCTCTCTCCTTCTTCCTTTCTGGGAATGTGGGTATTGGGTAGTCGGGATGGGTGGCCGGAAGTCGGAGCTAGCGCCGCCGGCAACCCTTTTTCCTCTTCCTCCTCCGCTTTCCGGAAGTGCAGCGTCGAGCTCCTCGGCTCTCTGTTCGATCGCTGAGATGGGGGGAAGAAGAAAGAGGGATGGGGCCCCACCGTGCCACCTTGGCGCCCCGTCAGCGTGGGCCCCCCTTCCTCTTAATTCTGATCAGGTGGGCCTTTTCTTGGACTGGGCCGGGTCTCCCTTCTTTCCGGGCTTGGGCCTCTCTTTTCTTTTCTTTCTTTCCTTCTTCCCTTTTTCGTTCGGGTTGGGCTGTTTGGTTTGGGTTAATGCTGGGCTAGGGATTTGGGCTGTGCTCCCTTTTGGTTAATGGGTAAGGGTTTAAGACTTGTTATATGTTTATATATATATATGTTTATATGTGTTATATTATATGATGGTTGTCATTTAATTATTTTATTATTACAAATGTTATTATCTTGATGAACCAACTTTTATGAAAATAGAATTTCAGAAAGTTTTTAATATTATGGATATTATTTGAAAGTAATATTTTTGGATTAAGTGCTTTTATGATGATTTGAATATGTTGATTGAGAAATTGGAAATGATTTATTAATAAAGATAGGGGATGTTTATGTTTAATTGATATATTGATGATAAAGTATTAAAATGAGATTTTCAAGTTTAGAAATGTCTTTGAGAAGAACTGTTATTTGAAAACCAACATGCCGGAATGATTTCTATAAAATGACTTTGAGAAGTTGGTTTTAAACTTAAAACGTTTAATGTCGGAATTTGGCCAAGTATGATTTGAGAAAGTATTTTGAATATGAGTTGACTTAATTTGGGATTTATGAGTTTGAAAATATGGTTGGTATGATTTTATCAATGGGTTTGATTGAAGAATGATTTTGGTCGATTTGATCGTATCGGGAAGATTTTGGAAAACGGTTTTACTATCGGTCGGTTTTGAGGATGTTGAGAACTTGGGATCGTGTGTATAAATGTTGGTCTGGTAGCTTATGGAAATGACTTGATGATAGGTGTGTAATGCTTTTGGATTGCTTTGGACTTGCATTTGGGCCCTTGCTTGTGTTATCTTGCTGTTCTGCATCAACAGGTAAGTATCCTACGAGACTTACTCAGTAACCTGGACCTCCTGCCTGATGTGTCATGTAATGTGTAGTTTTATTGCATATTAAAGCATGCCATGTAGTATCATGCTAGGATTGCATTGAACTGAGCATGTGTTTACTTTATGTGTTTGAAACAGAACGGTCGTTATTTGTGATAGTCCTAGAGTCTTTGCTAGGGTCATAGGGTAGCCCAGCCCCATCGGGTGCCCTGAGTCTATCGAGTCGATATGAGCATGATATGATAGCCCAGCACCATCGGGCAAGAGATGAGATGATATGATACGATTAGCCCAGCACCATCGGGCATGTTTTATTCATTTTATGATATGATGATGAGATATGATATGATGATGAGCTATGATATGATGATGAGATATGATATGATGATGAGATATGATATGATATGATGATACCGTGGTGAGTGCACCACCACGAAGAGAGTGCTATGCTATAGCCCGAACTGGCCAGTCTCTGCACCAACGGGAAGGGGTGCAGAGGTAGGAGAGGGATATGCCACTTGGCATTGTCTTGGGCCCTTTACAGTTCTTTTCCGCATATTATATATATACTAGGGGCATGATAGTGTGATTTAAATCTTGTACCGCATTAGTCATCTTTTATTTAGGCATAGGCATGTTATGTGGCCTCAGCGCGGTCAGAGGACCCGCAGGCGATCACCAGGCCTGACTACGTGGATAGTGTTAGGTACCGCTCTTGATGCTCCATGCTTCTGTGACGGGGAAATCTTTTGGCGAATCGAAGAATCCGGCTAACATATTCTAACTTGACAAATGACAATCACTCACTTGTTTTGGTTTGACCCGGCTCTGCCGTGGCTTTTGTATCTAAACCGTACTTCCGTTTTACTTTCGTTTAAACTGTATTTCTGAGACTTCGACTAATTAGAGGTTTGAAACCTCGACCCGTACCTGAATTGCAACATCCGAACGAAGGTATCCGACCTTCGAAACGTATCCCGGATATTTATATCCGGGCCGTTACAGCGATTAGATTCTTCATAATTCAGAATACAACTCCACGCATCAACAATTTGAGCATCAACATACTGATCAAATTGTAGTGACTGCATTGTAGCCCGGGGGATTATGATGTCTTTGTAGCTGAAAAAAAGTTCCCTGAACCAGAAAAACAAACATTTATGTTTCTGAACATAGACTAAAATATTACTACTAAATCATGAACAACTTACAATGCATCCTCTTCAACTTCTGTCACATATTTGTATAGCTTTATAGCAAAAGGAGACTTCCTCTGGGGAGCAGGATTAACAAATCTATCATAAAATGGGCTCCTCATTTCTTTTGATGGCACAATATCCCTCGATGGTTGAACCCTTTTTTCAACATTGGCTTTTTTTTTATCATCGTCCTGCAGTATAAATTTATTAAAATATAACAAATGAAGAGAAAAAAAAACTTCATTAACCCCTTATAAAATGAAGAGAAAAAAAAATATTGGCCTTTCTACAAACCTTTGGCAATGGGATTTTCAAAATTGTTTTCTTCTTCTGTGCACCATCACCTGTAGAAACCACCTGTAAGATGAAGAGCAAAAAAATAGAAACATTATTTTGAAGTACAATATAAATAAATATAATTAAAGAAACATATTAAAACAAAAATATTTTAAAATTACCTTTGAAATATCAGTTTCTATTGGTTCAATCACTTGGGGGGGGCCCTCTGCTGGTGCTTTTTCAGAAACCTGATAAATTATTAATACATGTTAAAAAAATTTATATAACAAATATAAAGATTTAAATTAAAGATTGTTAAATGACTTACATTCTTCTTTATTGATTGAATTGCAGCAGCATCAGCTAACCCCTGAAGAGGATTTTTAAGATGATTAGTCTGAGCAACCACTGGTTGATCCTCTGTAGGAGACTGAAAAACAGCAGGCATGTCGTCTTCAGGGGTCTTTGGAAATATTTTTTCAACAGTCCTAAACACTTCTGCAATTGTTGGAGTATTCCCAGGAGGTGTGAGGCCAAGATTCCACAATGGATCAGAAAGCCGAATTTTGTCCATCTCTTCTTTCTTGGCAATAGCAATGTCAACAATCCGCATAAGCCTATCAATTTCAGGATTGTCAAACTCATCTGGTGTTAAATTAATTTCAGGAGAGCTTGAAGGTTGTTCACAAACAATCCGCTTTGCAGCATGGTTCAAATAACTAATCTCCACATCGTCAATTTTTCGAGAAACAGATTCAGCTGTCAATTCTACAATATTTGAAATTTTTTTAACCAGTAAACACATCGCAGACTTGTATCTCTCTTTAAACCCCTGTAAAAAGAAGTAAAAATTTTCTTATATACTTAAATAATATTATAATTATAACTCAATTTTGTAAATAAATTTTAAAACAATACTTACATCTTTATTAGGACCTTCAAATAACTGAGCATGGTCCTTCAAAACTTCCTCACATACAACCTCTACATGATCTGTTGTATTGTCCTTATTGACAGCTTCTTTATCTTCAGATAACTGTTGAGAAATGATATAAAAAATTTGTAATATTCATGCTGAACCACATTCATAATTATTCCCATTTTAAAGTACTTTAATTTCATATGTTGAACTAATGAACAACTACAATTACTAGCAGTTTATGCTGAAACACATAAATAATGACCCAGTTTTCTTTGTATATTTCTCATAAGTTATGAACCACACTCATTATTCTCTCTCAACCACACTCAGTTATCTCTCTGAACAACATTCTTTATATCTCTGAACAACAAATATTATTCCTATGAAACACACTCATTATTACTCTGAACCACACTCAATATTTTTCTGAACCACATTCATAATTTATCTGAACAACACTAATTATTTATAATGAAACACATACTATGTATTTAAAATAAAATTCATTTAACCATACTTTTTCTGTTGGGCCTTCAATTAATCCACATATTACTGGACCTCCAATAGTTTGCTCTTCAAGTGTAGAGACTTGATGTGGAACTGAATCAAACTCTAGTCTTGGCAGTACACGACCACATCCAAATCCATTGCCTCTCATTTCATCTCCTTCCCTTGCCTTAATTGAAGCAGTTGTCCAATTAACAAAGGTTGGCACTGATCTTGGTTTCTCTTGCCTTTGTAATCGAACACGATCAAGATAAAAGAACTGTGATAACAAAAAAAAATATAACAGAAATTTGTAAGATATTAAAAAAAATATAGCAGAAAATATCAAAAAAAAAACACAAAATGCTCAATATTTATCTCACTTACCAATAAGAATGGGACTGAACTAGTGAAGATAGAATTTTTGTTACGTGCCCATGATTTTTTTCTTTCAACAAGACGATCGAGCAAAAACCCACACCAATTAAAGGTTTTTATGTTTTTTACATTTTCAGCTACATAAAAATAATTAAAATTGACAGAGCCATTTGTGTTGCTTTCAATCAACGTAGAAATTACAAGAACAGTGAAACAAGTCTTGAAAAATTGTCCACCATCTTTATCAGCCAACATCTCCCGCACCACATCAGCTGCGTGGATCCTCTTGTTCCCAGAAACCACAGATTTCTTCCACATATATAATGATGCATCATTCCTTGTGTTATATGAAGGATCAACAGGCACTGGAATTGACCCCATTGGCAACCCCAAAGCAATTGCAACATCAACATCTTCGATGAAAATTGTATCTCCAGTACCTGTAATGAGTACAACTCTATCTGCATCAAAGTTATCCACCACCCAATATGACAAAAACAGTGGGAGATGTTTCATTTCTAACTTCAGCAGAGAACTGAACCCAAGCTCTTCAATGCTTTTTAATTGAGAATCATTTAAAGATTTAAATGATTCAACCAAAGAATAAGCGTGTGTGCGGGATTCCAGCTTAAAGTATGTAACATTTCCTTTAGCAGTTACAATAGTTTTTGTCCTAAGTTTCACATCTTGCTCTCCCTTCACCACAACAGCTTCATCACTGTCAGACTCTGATTCTTTTGCAATTTTCCTCTTCTTTTGCCTTTCCTTCTTCAAATCTTGATTATCCCTAGGTTTACGTCTTAATTTGTCCATAACAACTGCCAATGGGGCTTCCTCTACAAACACCAAAATTAATAAAAATATATCAATAATATGCATGCACACGATAGCAGCCCCCCAGTTACAGTAAAATTTATGAACAGAACAATCAGATATTTAAACAACGAAAATCAAGTATACTTACCATCAAGTAGCCGAAGTTCCATTTTAATAAACAGCGTTGAACTGTAAGAAAAAAAAAGAAAAAACAGTAAATAAACGAAGAAACAACAACTAACTATAGAAGAAAATCAAATATCTACTCTCATTCAAGCTTACCTTTTCACGAGAGAGGAGTCTTTGAGATTGAAGACCGAATCGACTCTTCAGAGATTTGGAGTAGGGTTTAAAACGAAAAGGGGGAAATGAAATTTCAAAATGATCACAACTGCAGATAATGGGGAAATGGGAAGTTATATCAGAAAATACAGCACGCAAAATGACAAAAATACCCCCTGCCTGAAGGAAATTTAAAGCATGGTTCGGTGGTCCACCCCATCCCAGTTTTTTTTAAACCTTGTCCGAATTAATTATGGTTAAACAATATTAATTATGCTGAACCAATATCTGTGAATTATAGTGAACCAATTATCCTTTCTCAACCGCTATTTAATAATTCCCTGAAACACAGTCAGATATGAACTCTGAACTACACTCATTCTCTATCTGAACCACACTCAATTATCTCTCTGAATCATACTCACTTATCTCTCTGAACCACACTCTCTATCTGAACCATCCTCATATATTTCTCTGAACCACACTCACTTGTCTCTCTAACCCACCCTCAGTTATCTCTCTGAACCACACTCAGTTATCTCTCTGTGAATATCTGTGAATTATAGTGAACCAATATTAATTATGCTGAACCAATATATGTGAATTATAGTGAACTAATTATCCTTTCTCAACCGCTATTTAATAATTCCCTGAAACACAGATATGAACTCTGAACTACACTCATTCTCTATCTGAACCACACTCAGTTATCTCTCTGAATCACACTCACTTATCTCTCTGAACCACACTCACTTCTCTCTAACCCACCCTCAGTTATCTCTCTGAACCACACTCAGTTATCTCTCTGAACCACACTCACTTATCTCTCTGAACCACACTCATTATATCATCCTCAGATAAAACTCTTTCTGAACCATCCTGAGATATTTCTCTGAACCACACTAATTATATCACTGAATCACACTCATATCTGAACCATACTCATATATTTCTCTGAACCACACTCACATTATCTCTCTGAACCACACTCACTTATCTCTCTGAAACCACACTCATTATATCACTGAATCACAATCAAACTTTCTGAACCATCCGCAGTTATCTATCTGAAAGACTCACTAATATTTTTATCAATCAGACTCATTATCTCTCTGAACCACACATTCATTATATCTATGAACCAATATTTAATAATCTCCTGAAACACACATGCAGTATCCTCATAACAAAACAAGAACACACATATGTTAAACGTTATTGAGTATGTAATAACCAGTCATTTAACAGAAAATGAAACTGAAATCATTCCACCCCAAACTACATAATACTTCAAATCCAAAATGCAAAATCATACAACCTCCCTTGATAACATCTCAATTACCATCGACATATATCCTAACATTTTGCTTTACAGAATCCTTCACTTCATTGATAGATGAACATATAATTGCATGCATATAAGCCCTCCGAAGATCCTTAAGCGTGCTAGGACAATAGTTTGACAAGCCACACTGCCACCGTTTTGCCCCTGTAAAAGTCTCCAAATGACGCATGCAATACACCCCGCAATCCACAAAATTATCATTTGTTGCCCACCTTAACCCAAGCCTGTACACTTTGCAGTTGCGAATAAGATCTGCCTTGTTGGAGAGATTCATCTGATCTAAGTAGTGACTCATCAAATTGACCTTCAATTAAAAAAAATAACAATACTTTAAAAATAAAATAAAATAAAATAAAATAAAAATCATACAAAAATTAGAAACTTACAGCATCCGTTGGAATATCAGAATATCTTGACTCAAAGTCAACTAACAGATTCATGTTATCAATGATAAAAACTTCTTTTCCAATAAAATTGAAGCATATAATATAAAAATGAGCATTACGAAGAACATGCAACATAATCTGCACAAGGAAACACACAAAAAATTTTAAAATAATAAATACAAATGATAAAACACAAAATTAATTGATATTTATTAAGAAAAACTTACAACGTTAACTCGAGCCAAATTTAGAAACCCTGAGACCGTAAGAACCTGATCAAACTTAGTACGAAAGATGTTAAATCGGCTTTCAAAACTCACACCCACCATTTCAACAACCGACCCAACCTGAAAAACATAAAACAAACTCATATAATATAATGAGAAATATAAAATTAAAGTACTCAGCAATATAATGTAAATACAATAACTTACACTGACATCGCAGGTTGCAATAAATCTCTTATACCCGAAAAATTCCTCTTGATAGTTAAGAATTTTAACAAAAGCATTAATCACTTGTGCATCAACATATTGCCCACAAAGCAATGATTGAAACACCATGCGTGGAACATTTTGTTCTTTAAATTTGAAAAGAACTTGCCTGTTAAAACATCAGCATTACAGCCAAATTTGATAAGAAATAACAAATATAATGAAAAGTCTAACACAATTATCTCTCTCATTATCTATCTGAACCACAGTCATTATATATCTAAACCACAATCAAATCTCTCTCTGAACCATCCTCAGTTATATCTCTGACCCACACTCAATTATCTCTCTGAACATATATCAGAACCACACTCGTTCTCCCTCTCTGAACCACACTCAGATACCTCTCTCATTATCTCTCTCTGACCCACACTCATTATATCTCTGAACCACACTCATTCTCTATCTGAACTATCCTCAGTTATCTATCTGAACCACACTCATTATATCTTTGAACCAAACTCAGTTATCTCTCTGAACCAAACTCAGTTATCTCTCTGAACATGTCTCAGAACCACACTCATTATATCTCTGAACCACACTCATTATCTCTCTGAACCAAACTCATTATATATCTGAACCACACTCATTTATCTCTCTGAACCAAACTCAGTTAACTCTCTGAACATGTCTCAGAACCAGACTCATTATATCTCTATCTGAACTATCCTAAGTTATCTATCTGAACAACTCTCATTATATATCTGAACCAAACTCAGTTATCTCCCTGAACCAAACTCAGTTGTCTCTCTGACCCACACTCAGTTATCTCTCTAAACCACACTCGTTCTCTATCTGAACCACACTCATACTCTCCTATCTGAAACATCCTAAGTTATCTCTCTGAACCACACTCGTTCTCTCTCTGAACCACACTCATACTCTCCTATCTGAACCATCCTAAGTTATCTATCTGAACCACACTCATTCTCTCTCTGAACCACATACTCTCCTATCTGAACCATCCTAAGTTATCTATCTGAACCACACTCATTCTCTCTCTGAACCACAATCAATTATAACTATGAACCCAACTCATTTATCTATCTGAACCAAACTCAAACACATTTTTTCAAAGACCATTATATTTAACTAATATAATAAGAAAAAAACTTACAGAGGGTCATAAGTATCTTCAGCAACATAGTTGATTAATTCAAACCCAAAACCTGAATTTAATAGATAGGGAGTGACAACTTGACTCATCAAAGGCATTTTTGTTTCTTGCCTTCCCCCAACTTCGACAACTGCTCCCTTCTTTCTCATTATCTTCTTCTCTTCCTTTTCATTTTTAATTTTCTTCTTCACCTCTGCCATTGTTGTTTCATCTACATAGAAAAAGAATGATAATAATAAACTGTAAAACCTTTTTTTTACAAAATAAAACATAAGAAAAGAAGAAGATTTATGCCCACCGTCGAAGATGATGTTTTCCATTACAATGCACCGATAATGGAGAAAGTTAAGTTTGGAAAGACAAAATACACAAAACGGTAGGTTTTTAATATAGAACAGAGAGAATATATCGAGATCCGGTGAGAAGATAAGTTTGGAAAGAGAATATATCGATAATGGAGAAGATAATGGAGAAGATGATGCTTCTCACCGCTTTTTTACACGCGAAAAGACAAAAATACCCATAATTTTTTACACGCGCCCCCACGCGCCCGTCTTCTTTTACCACGAAACAGAAATTATATTTTAATCCGTGTCAGCCAATGAGAAGCCTTCTTTCCTTCTCACCGAATGGAACGCTTCACACCGGATCTCGATCCTATGTATATATATATATATATATATATATATATATATATACATATTTAGATAGTGTAATTGTTGTATATATATATATGTGTGTGTTGTATTGTGTACAAATTCCATAAAGTGAAAAATTGGGAGGGAAATCGAAAAGTTGGGAGGGAAATCTAAATTTCGAAGTGAAAAGTTTGGGATTTTAGAAAACAAACGATCCTCTCTCTCCTCACATTTCAATCACTCAAACCCGATCCTCTCTCTCCTCACTCTCAATCGCTCAAACCCTAACTCTCTCAATCGCTCCTCTCTCTCAATCGCTCAAACCACCACTCTCTGAATCGCTCCAATCATGAGAGGAGGCGTCACACGGAAATCTACTCGTCATACAAGCTCCACCTCCAGACCACCACTGGCTCCGACCAGAACACCGACGAAGGCAGTACGGCCGAGGACTCCAAAGCTCGCATCTCCTACAAGGTTTTCACCCCGGAAACATCCACCCACCGCCCTCTCTCCAACGGTAACCGACCCTAACCCTAAACCCTCCACTGGTCCACCCTCCACTCCACCCTCTCTACCGGTCCACCCTCCTACTGGAGCGTCTCCCAGGAAAAATCAATCCACCGCCCCCTCTCCAACGGTAACTGATCCTAACCCTAAACCCTCCACTGGTGCACCCTCCACTGCACCCTCTCCACCGGTCCAACCTCCTACTAGAGCATCACCACGGAGAGTTCAACCCATTCGCCCCTCCCCACCGACGACATCTACTC
Source organism: Persicaria maculosa (assembly GCA_963922045.1). Taxonomy (NCBI): domain Eukaryota; kingdom Viridiplantae; phylum Streptophyta; class Magnoliopsida; order Caryophyllales; family Polygonaceae; genus Persicaria; species Persicaria maculosa. The sequence goes on from OY998268.1 coordinate 2,703,408, forward strand.
CCGCTTCGCCCTCTGAAGCCCCACCTCACCCGACCAAAACACGGACAAGATCTCAAACCCCTGCCCCCTCCCAACCGGTGCCGTCCCCCGCCTTAGTGGTGAGCGCTGAACCCTCTGCGCCCGCCCAACCTAACTCCTCTCAACCTGGGCCCTCGACTTCTGCGGTGGCGACTCAGGAGTCCTCCGAATCTCAACCTCAGCTTGAAGTGTCAAACAACAATTACATTCAGTCATCGTCAAGGACAGAGAAGAGCATCTCTGAGAACCACAATGACTCAGCTGCCCACAATGACTCAGCTGCTCAAGGAAGTGAGGAATCTTCTAGGTGGAACAAAAAAGTTGCAATTGAACTCGTTAATGGAACGTAAGTGAAATGTCTTTCGATTTCGATTTCATAATTTCTAAGTAATTGAACTTGGCTGCTCAATGATTGATGTTGTTTGTATGTATTCTGCACTAAGTATGTATGAGTAGGACTGTGTGATCAGTCAGTTGTTTGCATTCTGTATAAAACTGAATTTGTTGGTATATGTTGTTGGTATGTATTGAACTTGGCTGCTCAACTGACTTTTGGTATATGTATTGTGCACTAAGTATGTATTAGGACTGTGTGATGCCCATTTCATCATCTCAATTGTTTGCATTCTGTATAAAACTGAGTTAAAAAGCTCTTTATGATTGATCAGTCAGTTATGTAAGTAATGAATTTGGAGTCCTCTTATTTCTGCATTTCAACTGAGTTAAAAAGCTCTTTATGATTGATCAGTCCTCTTATTGTCAGTTATGTAAGTAATGAATGTGGAGTCCTCTTATTTCTGCATTATCTTAAGATTTCACCTTGTTGTCTTCTGCTAGGAATGTGTCGTTCTTGTTGCTATATATACTGCTGTTGTCTTCTGCTAGGAATGTGACGTTCTTGTTGCTATCTATATTGCTGTTGTCTTCTGCTAAGTTGGAAGTTAGTTATTTACAAACTGATTTCCACGATTCATCCTTGTTATAGCTACTGATGTTGCAAGCTGATTCTTCTACATATTGATATGTTATTATCCGTATATGATTGGTTTGGATATTCATTTCGTTTCCTTTCAATTTATAGGACAAGTATGACCAGCTACTTGACGAAGAAACATTGGATGATGATGCAGTCTCTGACAATGGATCCCATTCGGTTGACACGAATGAGCTTTGGCTCAAGGCAACAGGTGGTGTCAAGAAAGGCCGGGTTCACGGCATGGGATCAGAGTCTCAACACATCATGTGTTCAGGACGTTATGCACGCACTGTTGGACAGAATTCTGCAGCTCGTAGTAGTGGCAATCTGAAAGACTGCATGATGACTGAACTCTCAACAATCAAGGAAGACTTGAGGAAAGAAATGGTGGAGTTGGGAGATCAAGTGCAGACGCAGGTGGCCACAAATCTCAGGGAAGAGATGTCATCCTTTGGAGATCGAATGCAGGAGACGCTTCTTAGCACCATGAGGGATTTCTACAAGAGCAAACGCACATCAAAATCAAAGTAAGCTGCAGGCTTAAGTGCAGTTTGGTTGTTTGGACTTCTGTTCTTTTGCTTGGTTTGTATATATAACTGTTTGGATTTGGATGCCTCTTTTGGAATGTCAAACAACTATGTCCGGCTAAATGTGTTTCGTTTGGTGCCGAACAACTACCTTTGGTTTAGACTTATGTTGTTTTTGTTGGATGACTGTTTCGTTTGCACTAGTAACATGTTATGACTTTATATGTATGTCTTTCGTATCGTATTTATATATATTGCATTCACAATATCACCCCAAAATGAAACGAACCAATGACACGAAACCATCAACAACATGAGCCACGACACGAAATTAGCCTAAAAATAGCAACGGCAGTATAACTGGCGCTACCCACAACCTTAGCAACAAAATTAGCAACGACCCCACCAACAACACTAGTAATGACCATAGCAACAGCCTTAGCAACGGATCAGCAACGAACTCAGCACGGTTCATCACCAGCTTGTAGCCACGAACACAACAACGAACTCAGCCACGACTACAATTTCGAGGCTGTTTTCAAACCGGGTTCGTAGCCACAGCCACGACATATATCACCAGGCCTTAGCAACGGATCAGCAACGAACTCAGCACGGTTCATCACCAGCTTGTAGCCACGATCACAGCAACGAACTTAGCCATGACTACAATTTCGAGGCTGTTTTCAAACCGGGTTCGTAGCCACAGCCACGACATATATCACCTACTATTAGCCACGGACGTAGCAACGGACATAGAAATTCGTTGCTAACATCCGTGGCTAACGGCCCGTCGCTATTAGCTACGAGGCAAATAGCAAGGGATGGCGCGCCCGTGGCTGATTCCGTGGCTAAACCGGTTAGCAACGGACATTCGTGGCTAAATCCATTGCTATTTCCCGTAGCAATTTCCTGCGTTTTTAGTAGTGAAGAAGGGCGCGTGTATACGTGTAATGTTAGTGGGGGTGAGGGTTTTCATTTTTACGCCTCTCTATCTCTATATTGCCTCATATATGGGTGTGAACGTGCATTGCTTTTTTTATTAGGTAAGAATTCGAGTTCAGACATATTTGAAACTCGAGGCCCGGCCAGGCCGGCAGCCGGAAAAACCATTTAAAAACCGAAACATACAATACAACAAAACATAACGATGAAAACACAGACAAACCACTCTACAAAAACAAAACCAAGCAGACTAAAATCAAACGGATATAGATGAAAATCGATGGAAGAAGTCAAGCCCCACTCTGAAGCAGAACCGTAGACCAGCGACGCATCAGGACCCGATCATCCTCTTAGCAGTGAGGACGAAACTCCAGGGAAGCAGACAACCCGAGCAAAGGAGACTTCGTGATACACACTGCCATAATCCCAACCTATCCCGACTCCGACAACCAAAGCCACATCCACGGAAAAGAACGTCAAGTCACGCCATCGCAGAGCCGCACATCGTCTGTGTAAAGAGCACACAGAAACCCTAACGGGATCTAGTCAACCCAAACGAGATTTGGTACATGCTCATACGAGCGAGGTTTGATACCTTGTGGGGTTTTAATAAATACTATATTTAATCAAAATATATAGGAAATATATACCGAATTAAAAAAGTAATTAAAATTTTAAAAATTTCCCCGTTTTTTCTTTTTTTTTTTGTTAAACCCCTTCAAGAAATAAAACAAAGGGAATTTAATAAAACATTATATATATACACACACATTGAAATAAATCGTCTCTTTGTGTTTTTTTCCCTCCCTTAAATTCCAACTACCGTCGGGTCCAAGACAAAAAGGGCCTAAAAATCAGATTTTTTAGATCATGATAAGGCATATTTTAGTAGGCATTATAGGCTGATTTTAGATGCATTTCATTGTCATATAATCATGTTTTATAGTTAATTGCATATTATACTCTTTTAGTGGCAAAGTTCAAAAAGTAAGCTATTTTATTGGATTTATGCAGATTCGTAGTCCCGACATGGTGAGGAGCTTGGGAAGAGACCAAATAGGATGTCCAAAGAGCATGGAACAAGGCAAGGAAGAGTTAGAGGGCAAATTGGTAAGCTAAGAAGCATGAGAACAAGAGCGTAAACGAAGAAACATGAAGAAATCGTCACTTTAAGCTTCTGAGAACTTCGATTCAGCTTCTGGTGTCTTCATTAGAGTTGTAGTCCTTGAAAATTTCTTTACAACGCATATTCATATGCATCAATCGGACAAGCGAGGACTCTAGAAAGTGCATTACAAGGTCAGTATGTCGAATCTGTCAAAGCTGTATGGAGCGGCGCCCGCCGGTTTTCTTTATGGAAACCCTATCTATCTTTTCTAGGGTTTGTGCTGATGGGTTCCAGCCCTACATTAGACATAATTTCAGTATTCATTAGAGAACGAACATTCAGACCTTTTTTCTCTTTCAATGCAATTAGTTTTTAGGGTTTTATTTTCCATTCAAGAGAAGGAAGTTAGGTAATCCATGCTTGACTAATTCTCTGTTGCTTTCATCTACGCTTTTGAGACTTGGTTGGTTGTTTGTGAGTTTCTAATGAAGTATTAATTCTCTCTTTAATATCTTTCGATTTCCCTTGTGTTTATTGTTGATATTATTGTGATTGATCACCATAATAGTATCTTGCAAGGTTTTTATTCTTTCGTAATTGAATGAATTCCGTAGTAGCATGCTTAGGATTGTGAGAACCATGTTTTGATCATGACTAAGTTGGGATTTCGACATATATCTTAAATATCGGTTACCATGTTTACTTGGTGTTATTCATGTGCCTAGATTCTTAGGAACTTGTGCTATGTTTATGTTAAATCGTTGTTCGTGCTTAGGTTACATAAAGGTGTAAGGGGTTGAATTCATACGTTGTGGTTCAATCTATATAAACTAAGATGGAGGAATTCGTAGAGAACAACTTTAATTGGATTCGACGACCAATAAAACCAACCAATGTCGAGAATTTGTGGGTGGAAACATCTCTTTTTATCTATCAATTGCATTTGTTTAGATTAGTTTCATTTATTTACTTTTATCCCATATTTTGCTTCTCAATCAATAATCGCACAATCCTTGAAAATACTTGTTTCTCTGTTGGATCAACCCATTACTTGCATCCTATACTAGTTTGTTTGTTTGAGAATTATTTTGATAAGGGAAATCAGCGACTTTCCCTCCGTCAAATTGGTACCATTGCCGGGGAATCAAGTTTATTTCTTTGTTTTGTGTGTTTATTGATTTGTAACCCCGTCGTGAACCTATCTTACGGTGCACGAGACCCCATTACTATTCATTTGCAATGAGTTTGGAGTTATATCAGGCCCAAGGAGAATACTTTCACCATTACCCCGCAAGACCCCATTACTATCCATGATGATTTGGTTGAACAAGTGCTTTGCGCTCAACTTGGCATGCTTCCTGAGATACTAGAATTCACCCAATCTTTGAGAATGGAGGTTTATATGGTTTGGAGTGGCATGAGTTGTGGGAACTTTTCCTTTGCGTGGGTGGCATGCCAAAGCTAGAAGAAGAATACAAATTGGCATCCAAACCTTTACCTTTCAAACCTATGGTGGGAGAAGTACACAAGGAAAGCCAAGATGCAAGTAAGATAAGGAGAGAGCGAGAAGTGGAAGAAGCATGCAAGAGATGGAAAGAATATATGGAGATGCATGATTTCTCAAACGATGATTCTGCAGAAGAGCGGCGCCCGCTATTATCAATAGTGGCGCCCGTCGTTGCTTCTGCAGACAGCTTAGACGAAATTGGAGATGGAGAAGGAAGCCCAACGCCCATTGACATGGACTCTTATGAGTCGACGCATGAGGAACTAGGTGTTTTGGCCCCTACCCCACCCAAAGAAATCATCCCCAACCCACTTATGGATGCATGTCCACTTGAAGCCCTATGGATACAAGAGTGGAAAAGCCTATCATAGTCATTTGGTTTAATTCATTCCCTCCTACGTACTTCCCAAATTGCATTAGGCCAACTGAGGAGGAGTATTTCAGTAAGAATGACTTTTCTGACGAGGATTTGGATGAAGAAGAAGAGCTAGTGTTTCCTGAAGTGGAATCTCATGAAGGTCTGCATAAGGATCCATTTGTTTTGGCTCCCAATTCATCCGAAGATCTCATCTCCACCACATCCATCGAAGAACCAAGTCCATAGCCGATCTATGTGGCTCTTGAGCAAGGTAACGATGCTTCTTACACTTTTGTTGATTTTGGTGAATATGAAGATCCTTGAGAACACTACTTTTATAAGCAACTAGCAGAACTGTGTTGGTGGTACTACCTACCCTCAGCGGGGAGTCAAGCTCAAGCACATGACTTCTTTAATTTCATATCTTTATACTTAAATATTTTCATGTTTATTGCTTATTCAAATTATGGGTGGACACAAGAGTTTGATTTGCTTTTAAGGGCATTAACAATGTCTAAATGAGTCTTGAAGGAAGGAATAATAAATCGCCGAGCCTAGGACGGAAAACAAGGGCGCTTCTTGGGAGGCAACCCAAGGTAAGTTTTCTATTTCCATGTTTTCAATTTCTATTTAATAGTTTAATATTTCAATTTCAATAAATTTTAGAGTTCCTATTCGATAGATAATGGGCTTGTGAAAGTGTTTTGGAAGTTTTGTTGAGCTTATTTGAAAGATAGGTGCAAGAATGGATTGAAAAGGACGACCAATTGATTGGACAAGGAGATTTCGCCGTCGCGGAAACCACTTTTCGCCGCCGCAAAATGCCTAAATTCTTTACAATAGTTGTACCGAGTGGATGGGGGGTCGGTACCGACCTGGGTAAGAATTGATGGTTTTGTGCACATTTCGCTGTGGCCAAATTAGTTTTCGCCGCCGCAACAGAGAACAACTTCAATCTCCCAAATTTGAGCCCTCTCGCCGTCGCGACCATCTATTTTGCCACCTTGGCTAGAGCTTAGCGTTGTGTTAGTATCCGGCTTGTGGTGTTAAGCCCGATTAGAGTATGTTTAATGCAATATATCTTGAGGTGGTCAAGATGATGAAGGGAAAGCAGGCCATTGATGGTGGGAATTTTGATACTCGTTTAAACAATGCCATTATGCATTTTGCAGGTAATCTTATTGTGTAATTTCTTATTGGTTCTCAGAAAGCAAATAATCTTGAATGGATCATAGATTCAGGTGCTACTGATCATATTGCTTTTGATAGTTCCATATTCTATGATCTGAAATATCTTAATAAAAGGATATTGCTTGGGCTTCCTAATGGTACTACTAAGATAGTTGATTGCGCTGGAACTGTGGTCTTGTCCAGTGATCTTGTGCTTACAAATGTTTTATATGTCCCTCGGTTCAGACATAATCTATTATCTGTGTAAAAAGTGTTATGTGATGGAGGGATGGAATTCATTTTTGATGATATATCGTGTGTATTGCAGGACCTTACAACTAAGGCAAAGCTTGCTCGAGGGACAGTTCATACTAGACTTTATATGTTGTATCCACAGAAGGACAGTAAAGTGCATTCGTCACAAGACCTTGGGATTGTGAAGAAATCCTCACAAAGTTGTAACCTTGTAGATTCTTTACATGTTTTGCATGCCAAGCTAGGACGTTCATATGTGTCTAAGATGAAGCATATTCCTTGTTGTAATAAAGTTGATTTGGTGGATTGTATTGTTGATTCTTCTTTCAAACTCATTCATATAGATCTATAGGGTCCTTATAAAACTCCATCTTTGTGTGGTGCAAAGTATTTTCTTACAGTTTTAGATGATCACTCTAGATCAACCTGGATATATCTGTTACAAGATAAGATACAGGTTCCTAAAATCATTATGAATTTTGTTGTCATGGTTGAGAATTCAGTTTAATACATCTGTTAAGGTGATAAGATCAGAAAATGGGACTACTTCAAGGCAATGTATTGAGTTCTTCGAGTCTAAAGGGATTTTGCACCAAAGTTCAGCTCCTGGTGTTCCTACACAGATCAGCAGAGTAGAAAGGAAGTATAGATATTTGGTTGATTACATGCTGGTTTGCTAAGTGCTAAGTGCCTTCTTCAAAGCTAAACTGGAAATCTCCTTTTGAAGTATTGTATCACAGTGCTCCATCTTATGATGATTTAAGAATCATTGGTTGTTTATGTTATGCTACCATTGATAAGCTTGGATGAGATATGTTTGCTGATGCTTTTAGGAGATGTGTGTTGTTAGGTTATCCTCCTTGTCAAAAGGCTTTCAAATTATTTGATTTAGACAACAAGAAGGTGGTGATCAGCAGACATGTTAAATTTATTGAAAGTATGTTTCCTTTTAAACTTGAAGATCCAAAGGCTTTGTCTTAGGCTCCACCACAGAATTCACCTTTGGTATCTCTTGCATTTAATCATTAGCCTGAGCACCATGATATGGACCTTTAGAGTTTCATTCCACAGTATGTTTCATACTCTCCTTCTGTTGCTCTTGATATGTCTGATTTAGAGTATGTGTCTATGCCAGTTGGCGATGCTCCTCGCAATGGGTTTTTTTATTATGTTATAGTTAACAAGAGAATTATGCAAAGGCCTGCTGAATTGAAGGATTATGTGTGTTCATCTTTACCAAGTCATGATATATCTTTTGATTCTTTAAGTTCTGTGTTTTTTATCATGAATTTGAGAGATGTGAATCATCTATCTGCATCATATCAAGTTTCCTTATTCAATGTTTTCAAGGTCTTTGACCCAACTCATATGCTTAGGCCTAATGGGAATAGGCCATGAAGAAGGAGTTGGAGGCCCTTGAGACTAACAAGACTTGGGTTTTAACACACTTTCTCCTGGGAAGAAAGCTATTGGCTTCAGGTGGATTTTTAAAGTCAAGTATAAGCCTTTTGGTGATATTGAAAGGTATAAGGCTCGACTTGTGGCTAAAGGCTATAATCAAGACAAAGACAAATATTACAAACATAATTTTTCTCCAGCGGCTAAACTAGCAACAATTCGTATTATTTTGGCTCTGGCTGCAACTAAGGATTGCCAGTTGCATCAATTGGATGAAAATAATGCTTTTTTGCATGGTTTTTTTTGTAAGAGGATGTGTATATGTTGCACCCTTCGGGTTATCCAACTCCCCTTGGTATGGTTTGTAGGCTTGAGAGGTCCTTATATGGCTTAAAACAATCTAGCGGACAATGGAATTATAAGCTGACAAAGTTTCTTACAAAGCTGGGTTTCATTCAGTCCAAACATGACTACAACTTGTTCATAAAAGGGAAGGGATCTGAGTTTACTATAGCCTTGGTTTATGTTGATGACATGCTTTTATTAGGAAATTCCACCTTTGATATGGAAGCTACTAAACATGCTCTGCACAAGGCTTTTACCATCAAAGATCTTGGTTTAGCAAGGTACTTTTTAGGTATGGAAATCTCCAAGAGTTCTGCTGGTATTTTGTTGAATCAAATGAAGTATGTACTCGATATTTTGAAGGATGCCAATATGCTCGATTATAAACCTCCTGACCTCTTTATGCAACGAGGGGTCAAATTGCCTATTGAAAGTGAGGATGTGTTTCCTCATACAAATAGATACAGACGCATTGTTGGTCGTTTAATGTACTTGACCCTGACTCGTCTAGACATTTCGTATACAGTACAACATCAGGGAGCGCCACTCATCATTGGCGAGCGCCACCTCTGCTTTATTCGTATTTTCTTCATCTCTTCTCTTGGATCTTCTTAGGCTTGGTGTTCCTTGCTCAATGCTTCTTCTCCGTTCCTTCTTTGATCCATTTCATCTCCAGTTTTGCTCTTCGTACCCAATTTTCATGTTTGAATTTGTACTTTTACAAAATAACCCCAAAAACGTGCAGATTCCGAACTCTTCCACCACAAAGCATAAAATGCAAATTAACTCCAAAACCATGCATATGTGCATCCTAACTAAGCTAAAACTACCTATATTGCCTATCTAAAATGTGTATTATTAGCGTGGCATGATGTCAACCAACTCATCGCATCATATAACGATGAATTTCGAATAGGAAAAGCTAAGTTCACTATAAATTTTTACTAGATCTACCTCACATCCACCGCAGGATACAGTGGGGTTAGTATTAATAACCAAGCCTACCGCAGCGTACAACAGTGGCTTGTCAAGTACAACAACCCACCGCAACTGGCAACGGATTCTAAAAAGGTCATTGCGGGGGATTAAAGCCCACCGCATGTTACTGTGGTGGTTTTTAAATTTGAACAGGTATCCACCGCATCATGATGCGGTAGGTTTCAACGTCCATATAAGGTCGGGCTGGCCTCCGCTACGCCCATCCTTAGCCCACTCCTCATTTCTCCTCCGTTCTCGACCGTTAACATTATTTCAATCCATTTTTTACTCCTCTTTTCTCCTTCTTTCATGTCTTCCTTTGTGAATTTGTCCCTTTCAATCGTATTTATGGGAAAAAAATGGTACGTGAAGGTACTCGTACTACTAGTAGAGGTCGAGGGCGGGGTAATGGGTGTGGTCGTGGAGGGCGAGATCCACTACAGTTAAGAATTAGAGATGGGTTGGTTATTTGTTATTAAACCCACCACGTGGTGCGTTGGTTAGTGGTGTATATAGTAAAAATTAGGGAACAACCCCCATTTCGAATCCATCCCCAAGCCACCACACCATACAACGGAGAATTCCGAATCCATCCCCAAACCACCGCACCATATAGCAGTGGATATGGATATCCGTGATTAACTCATCGCAATATGATGTGATAGTTAACGATAGAAATAGCAAAAATTAGTAGTGAAAATATCAACCCCGTTCTAAAATGTATTTGTATTATTTTTGTTTAGTACTTACAAAATAGATGGGTTTTTAGGTAGTAGTTTTTGTTTCAAAATAGATGGGCTTTTATATTTTTTAGGTAGGAGATTGTAATGATATATATTGATTTTTTTGTTGTTGATTTTTTAAAAGATTTTAATTGGTTAAAATGTGTAATGAGTGTTAAAAAATAATAAAATTTATGAAAAAAAGTTAGAAATGATCATTATTTTAAAAAAAAATGAAGTGTTTTAATAAAATTTGTACAAATTGATAAAATCTCATGTATTTTAGAACGGATGTAGTATATGCATGGGATGTAATCATTTCCCTTCTTGGCATGATATCTCAATTTTTCCTTCTTTTGCTTTGCAGTCAGCTCGATAACGTACAACAATTTCAACGGGAGTAAGATTCCTACTAGTAGTTATGGGAACATGACTAATTTGTTGAAGTTATACGTATTTATTTTTTAAATTTAATTCGAATAGGTTCCCTTTATAAGTGATAATGGACCATGCAAGTTGATGACTGTGAATCATACCGCTTTGCCACATCAATATTTGGTCCTTTCTTTTTTCCCGAAATATGAATTATATGCACCTCATCACCTTTGCTTTGAAGTTTATTGCGGGGTCTCGATATGTAATGAAAACCTCTTTTCCCCAATTTGTACGCGCCCCCACGCGGCCCCAATTCTTTAACCTTCAACTTTGCAAGCGCCGCCGCCATGGCAACTGTGTGCTCCCCGCTCTTGCCAAATCTAACCAGATCCCCGCTCCCCTCTCTTCTAACCCAACAGCCCTTGGTCCCTCTGTCGGATTGCTTGTGGTTCCCCAAAGTGACAATGGCCAATTTCACCAAAACACTCCTCTTGGAGAAAACCCTAACTCGGCCTACAATCGAGTGGATGACGTCCCCGATTGGACATGGCTAGTCACTCTTGGCTCCACTTGCAAGCTCTGCTCGACCTCTCACCAGGCATTAATGAGATTTGAGGGGAGTGTGTGGTGGCCGGACGGCGTGATTCACCTCCTGCTTCGGTGTGCCCTCTTGCTTGCTCAGACGTCCCTTCTGCAACTTCACTTTCCGCTCTGCTGCTCGTCCCACCCCACTGTAAGTCTCTCTCTCTCCTTCCTATCACAAACCCATGGATCTTTTGCTTACAAGCACAACCTCTATTTAAACATCCTCACAGGATGTAAATGGGCATATCGCTCCTGCTTCAGAACACTAACTGAATTTCGATTCTCCAGTAATTCATCTCCTACTGCTATTTCTTCTTGTTCCCCCATGGAGCCATCAAAGTCTTTCCTTGATGCTCTTCAAGATACTCAAGATTCTCCTAAAAGCCCTAATTCTGTTGCTGAAAACACTTCTCCGCCTCTCGCTTCCCCCATGGATCTTCCAAGTGAGGACCCCATGGGAGTGGCTCAGGCCACCCGTCTCTCTGCTGCGGCCAAGGGTAAGGCTAAATGTGTGAGTGAGGACATCCCTCCTCCACATCTGTCGGACCCGGATACTGGCGATCTTCAGGCCTATTTTGCAAAACTTGCTGAGATTCGAGAGAAATCCCTGGTGGCTAATAAACACATTTTGTTAGGAACTCTCTTCGGGGGTTCCTCCGATTTTGAAAGTCTCCAGTTGAAGCTTCGAAGTGAATGGAGATTCTGTGCCAGGACCTCGATTATTGTCGATCGAACCAATGGGTGGTTCGAGGTAAGATTCAATTCTATTGCTGATCTTGAGCAGGTTTGGGAGGGTCGCCCCTATCACATATTTGGTTTCATCCTTGTTCTCCTCAAATGGTTCCCTTCGTTCAGTCCCATGACTACTAATGTCACTCATGTGGATATTTGGATTCGTATTCCAAATCTCCCAGTCGAGTTTATGTGTCGGGAAGCTCTAATCGATATTGTTGAGCGTTTCAAAGTTGGCACTTTTATTAAGCTTGATAAGCTTTCCCACCAGAAAATAAGAGTTATTTTTACTCGTTTTGCTGCCAATGTTAATCTTGACAGGTTGGTTGGGGGCATTATTGTGCCAGATAAGTTTGCTAAACCCCTTAGTCTCCGTCTTTGGTACGAAGACTTTCCGAAGGGGTGTGGCTGCTGTGGGAATTTTTCCCATGGTTTTGAAGATTGTAATGCCATTGTCCCTAAGCTAGCTGTTACCAGGATTAATATCTTGCCACCCCAAGAAGGTTCAGACTCCTCCGATGAAGCTGAGTGACATAAGGTTGGCCCTAAAGGTTCTACTGTTGAGACAACACACTCCAAAAAGAGTCTTAAACCTTATATGACTGGCCTCGACTCAGTCGTTGTTCAGTTCATAAAATCTGTAGGTGGTAAATCTGTTGCTGGAGCTTTTAACACCTCTACTGATAACATCTCTTCTAAGGCTGAGGAAGAGCTTCCGAACCTTCCGGCTTCTGATGATGAATCCTTGGGTTGGACGGGTAAGAAACCTCTTGGTGTCGACACCACTGCTGCTGCCCAGGGCTTGATGGCACCTCCCTCGGGGGCTGCTGTTAGGATGGATGTGGACTGTAGGCATGGTAATCCCATTACTGAACAGAACCTGGGTGTACAGACTAGGGCTTCTTCTGATGATTTTCTGCAATCCTCTAGATCTACGACGAGCTCCAAGTCTGTCTCTCGTCGGTTAGCCCGTCTTCAGCTCAGATCCCCGGGTGGTGCAACTAACCTGCAGGTACACAGTGGTGACGAACCAGGTGATGACTCCGCGTCATCCCACCTGAAGAAGCGAAAAGCGTAGTTTTTCCATGATTACACAACAACATTCTCTTTTGGTTTTTGATGGCTCACTTGGTGCTAGCTGGCCTTTTGAAAATCCTTTTTCCAGCTGCACTTCTTCTTCTGTCGAATCCTTTAGGTTCATGCTTGGTATGTGTACCTTCCTTAGAGGTAGAAATTACAGTAGCTGTGCTCTTAAGCTAGCTTCTATGCCTTTTTGTTTCGACAAGTGGCCGAATGGTTGTTGTGCTTATATTTTGCTTCCTAAGTTATTCACCTTCTGTATTTATTTTAGTTCTTACTCAATATATTTTATGTCTTCTACCCTTAATTATGTCTTATTACCACTTCAATTTACTATAAAAGATACACATGCTTCCAAGGTTCTAAATTGTTTTTGCTTAGTTCTTTTTATTGTTAGCATGTTCTTGTTGTTGACCAAACACCAATGATATCTCTGCTGGTTCATTTCCTTTTTTCCCTCTGTGGTTTTTAGGATTACTGGTACTTCAGATCTTCACATTACCCTCATCATCATGATTTGCATTATCTGTATTATCTGCAATGATTATTTTAGTACTGGCTACCTTCCTTTCCTCCCTCTCTTCTGCTGGCTTCTTTGTTTATACAGGTGTGATACTACAGCATCCAGCCTTCCCTTCTTGTGGGTGTTCTGCTGGTCCTTCACGGAGAAGCACCTGGTTGCAGAATGCTACAAAAAGGATGAGCTCATCATGCGCAGCTCTCCTACTAAGGGCCTCACTCAATCCTCACAAATACACCATATCATACAAACTATGCCTCACAAGGCCATTTCTCATCACAAATGTACACTTAATAGTCCAACTAAATTCATTACCATGATGTTTATATCCAATAATGTAATTACTTATAACTACCTTATAAATTCTACTTATTTTGTACATAGAATCTTCGACTACAGTGTTACTACCTGGGATTGTATCTTTTTCTACACATATTACTTCAGTCACAGGATTCAAATGCTTGATTCCAGGCCACCTAATTGCTATTTCAATCAAACTATTCTTTGGTTTTACCTTTGGGATAAAAATCTTAATGATGCTCCTAATTCATTGCTATTACAACTCCACCGTTCTGTTTGCGCTTGCACTAGTTTTTATAACCAATTTGATTATTCGGACTTGGGAGTTGTTTTTAGCTCCACACTGTCACATGTTATTATCAATATAATAACGATTTCGCAAGCTCGAACACATCCAACCTTTTCACATTACATTACTATAATGTTATTACCTCATAAAGATAGTAGTTCCTTTATTGTTACATACAATTGGTTTACCCATTATAAAACTAATTACCAGACATTTATATTAGCTTCCACTAAGACCGACACGTTCTATTTATACCATAACCTTTCACTCCGGTGGGGTACACATGTCAATTCTACATCACCAAATATTGATGCTTTCCCTCGGAATATCATAATCAACCTCTACTTATACATCCATATAAAAAAATAACTCTACTAGTTCCATCTCTACTTCAAATAGGTTATCAAAAGCACAAATTCGATATTATTTCATACTATCACCTACTAAAATAAAGTTTCCATGAATATTTGTTCCTGGAACTGTCGCGGACTAAAGAAACGGAATTTCTGGACAAGTACAGAACTTTTCTGTAAAAATAACCATATTAATACTCTCGCCCTTCTTGAAACCAAATCAATCAGACCACCGCCTAACAATGTTTGGAAAAAATGTGAGTTCACTAATATTGCTTTTGATCCTGCGATTGGCTATTCGGGAGGGATGTGCCTTCTTTGGAAGGATCTGTGTCCATCGGAGGGAGAAATTAGACTCATCTCTGTTCAACCAAGACTCATTCATATTGAATACTCAGACTCCAAATTGAACAAAACATTTGCCTTCTTAATAACATATGCTCCGCCAGACTATAACTCAAAAGAACAATTTTGGGTTTCTGTAAAGAATTACGCCTCCAATCTTTTATTACCATTCTGTATTCTGGGTGACCTAAATGAAATAGCCATCCCAGAAGACAAACTTGGAGGATGCATTCCAAATGCTAGACGATTTATCCGAATTCAACAACTTAAAAACGATCTTCTTCTGCATGATGTCCCGACTCATGGAGGTACTTATACCTGGCAAAGGAAAAAAAACTAGTACTCCAGATAACAGTTACGCCAAACTGGATCGTCTTCTCGCTCATAATGAGATCATCTCATCTTACGACGGAATTCGAGTAAGATTACACCCTTTCACAAACTCCGTGCACCGATCTCGATTGACTTACGACCACAAGATCGTCTGCATAAGAGGCCCTTCCGCTTTGAATTAGCTTGGTTAACCAAACCTGAATTCAAAAATATTGTAAAACAAGCTTGGCGGAACAATCCTATTGGTTCCAATATGTATAAACTAGTAAAGAAAACTTCGCTTCTCAAAAAATTTGCTAAAAAATGGCACAAAAAAACTTTCAATAATATTCACAAACAGATTTTCCAAACAGACAAGGAGATTCAACGTCTACAACAAATTTTAATCACTAATTACAACAACACTGATTTTGATAAACATAGAAGACTACTTAACAAAAGAGAAAGAATGCTGGACTTTCAAAGACGTTACTGGAGCCAAAGAGCTAAACTGAAACATACAAAACTAAATGATTCCAACTCAGCTTACTTTCACCGTATAGCCTCGGTTAGACGAGGGAAAAAATTAATCAAATACATTAGGTCCGACTCCGACGCCCATCTCACGGATAACTCCTTAATGAGTGAGGAATTCGTTTCGACGTTCACTAGCCGTTTCAAAACAAACTACAACCATAACATCTCCTTTACGAACGATCTAGCTGTTATTGGGAATGAAGTCTCTGATATAGACAATATTGCATTGACTGCACCGGTTAGTAACGCAGAAATTAAAATGGATGTGTTCTCCATCAAAGCGGATAAAACCCCGGGTCCTGACGGCTTCCCGGCCGGTTTCTACCACTCCTATTGGGATATTGTGGGGCCCTCTGTAATCAAAGCTGTCAAGTCCTTCTTCCTTTCGGGGAAAATGCTTCGTCAGATCAATCACACTTTCATTACATTAATTCAAAAGAGAGACAATCCGGATACTGTTAACCACTACCGGCCGATAAGTCTATGCTCAACGGTGTATAAAATTATTTCCAAAATTTTAACTAATCGACTGACCAAAGTTTTGATAAACTCATTCATCCTTTACAAAGTGATTTCACCAAAGGAAGATCCATTCAGGATAATATTTTAATTGCCCATGAAATATTTCATTCGTACAGAATAAATAAGGCCAAGTGTGGTTACATGGCAAATAAACTGGATATGGAAAAGGCTTACGATAGGGTCGAATGGCCCTTTCTTTTTGCAGTACTACATAAATGTGGTTTCGATGCGAAATTCATTGCATGGATTTCTGAATGTGTGCAAACAGTCTCTTACTCCATTTTACTAAACGATGAACCGTCGACTCCTTTCCTACCAAGTAGGGGTCTCAAACAGGGTGATCCACTATCCCCATTTCTTTTTATTCTTACAGCTGAAATATTGGCTAGAACCCTTCAGAAAGAAGCTACTGCCTCAAAGGATCTCGGATTCTCTGTGGGCAGAGAGGGAATCAAGATTCCCTTTCTTTCTTTTGCAGATGACATCCTTCTGTTTGGGAAAGCTAACCACACGGCCTGTCGTTCCTTATCAAATACAATTCATCGGTTCTGTCTCATCTCGGGGCAAAAAGTGAACCTTCATAAATCCAGCTTCCAAGTTTCATCCAGGATGACGAGTTCAACTATTCAAACTATCTCAGCTACACTAGGAATTCCTTTGACAGATAATCTTGAAAAATATCTTGGTTGCCCAATCATTAATGGTAGGGTTAATCGAGATACGTTCACAGATGTAGTTCTTAAAGCAAAACAAAAATTGACCAAATGGAAAGCGTCAACTCTTTCGGCCGAGGGCAGAAAGGTGCTCATCAAATCCAATCTAAGTGCTCAACCTCTTTTCATTATGCAGGCTTTCATGCTACCCACATCAATTCTCCATGAACTAGATAAAGTTTATAGACAATTCTTTTGGAATAAGGAACTCAAACACACTCCGCTAATTAGTTGGGACAAGATTTGTTCAGATACCTTAGAAGGGGGACTTGGAATCTATAAAGCTGAAACCATGAATATTGCACTACAAATGAAATTACTTTGGAAAATTATTGCTGAACCAAATAACATCTGGGTTAGAGTTATCCCCGCAAAATATCTAAAACATGTTCCGATATTGGACTATATTAAAAAAGACAATACTTCTTGGCAATGGTCGAAGCTAACAGCCATTAGACACTTATTCAAACCTGGTCTTAGATGGGTTATTGGAGACGGCAGATCAGTTAATTTTTGGAGGGATAATTGGGTTTCCGATACTCCTCTTTCTACCTCAACAACATCAAATATTGATGACTCCTGTTCTTGGACAGTTGACAGATTCATTACTGTTGACAAAACTTGGAATGTTGACAAACTAAAAAGTGATTTACAGAATCGTCTTAGCCCTCTTGTTATTAAGAAAATTTCTGACATCACGTTACCCACTCACAATTTTCATGATAGAATTTACTAAGGACTGAGTCGGAACGGTTGGTTTTCGACAAAATCTGCTACGGATATCATCCATATTCATGATGGAGATCCAAACTATAATTATAATTGGCTTTGGAAACTTGACTTGCCCCACAAGGTAAAACACTTCCTGTGGAAAATTTCTAGAGACGGTCTATCAACATCAGAACGTTTACAAAGATCACACATAGTCATCCCGTCAGGATATAACTTCTGCAGTAACACTTCGGAAACTATCAGTCACCTACTCTTAGAATGTCTTGTCACCAGAACCCTTCTAGATGATCTTCGTATTAATATCCCATTCCCATCCATTCTGGTGGGCCTTGATGACAGATCCAAACCTAATATAATCCTCAACAATATCTACTCTCTAGTGGGAGGCAAAAAACTTAGCGATATGGCCTACGTATGGTGGGGCTTGTGGTTTTTCCGAAACCAAAAAGTGTTTAATGACAAAGATAATACTACTACTACTACAATTGCTTTATTCTGTTCGTCAACCAAATCAACGTGGCGGAATCGTTTTGATGATAATAGCGTTTCTGGCATAAGCAACCATAAAAGCACAAAGGACGGGAAAACCCGTATAACTACAACTGCTTGTGATAGTACTAAAAGATCTAGTTGTTGGGAAAAACCACCTATTGGCTTTTTCAAATTAAACTTTGATGGTTCGTATTGTAACCCTAGTACAGGTACTTTCGGCTTTGTCATTAGGGACCTTGATGGTACTGTAATCTCGATGGGATCGGGTAGATGTGACAATAGCTCAGCTGTGTTTGCCGAGGCTTTAGGGCTACAAAGGGGCTTACAGAGGGCATCTAAACATGGAATACAAAAACTTCGGATTGAGGGAGACTGTTTAGTCGTCATCAATGCATTGTTGGGGGACTGGACGTGCCCATGGAATATCGAGCTAATTCTAGCTGATATTTCTTTCACTATTAATTCTATGTCTAATGTTGTTATTCGTCATATTTTCAGGGAATCGAATGCGGTTGCAGACAGGATTGCACGTCTGGCTTACTGCATCCCTGCCGATGATAGCATCAACAACGATCCAGAACTCCGTGTTCTAGTCCGGTCGGACGCTATAGGAAAGAAGCCGGATCGCCGGCGAATTTCTTAATTTTTATCTTGCTTCCAAAAAAAAAAGTTTATTGCGGAGTTTACGATGATATTTTTCAAATTATGCTTCTTTCAGTCTACTTGTTGTTTCACATCTAACATTTCATCATTATCGAGAACAGGGTCTTGCCAAATGTTTTAAGGGACTTTGTGGGGAAAAAAATGTAATAAAAATAAGACCTTAATTATATGCACAAAAACATTTTATACGATTATTTGGAAACCTTAAATACCCCCTCCATGTCCTAACAATAAATTTGTAATTTGTAATTATTCAAAAAAATTAATAAAAAGTTGATATTTTGTATATTTTTAACACAAATAAAATTTCAAAAAAAATTAAAAAAAAAACATGTATTTTCAGTCAAAGGTGATATAATTTTCAGTCAAAGTTTATTACGGAGTTTACCATTGATATTTTTCAAATCATGCTTCTTTGAGTCTGCTTGTTGTTTCGCATCTAACATTTCATCTTTATCAAGAGCATAGCCGTGCTAATTATGTTTCAAGGGGTCGTGTGCAAAAACAAAATGTAATAAGAATAAGACCTTAATTATATGCGCAAAAATATTTTATATTATTATTTGAAAACCTTAAATACCCCCTCCAACTAAAAATACATGTCCTAATAATAATTTTGTAATTATTTAAAAAAATTAATAGAAAAGTTGATATTTTATATATTTTTAACTAAAAATGTCAAAAAGTTGATATTTGATATTTTATATATTTTTAATTAGTTCATGATAAAATAAATAAATAAAAAGGGCCTAAAAGAATGATATTTTCAAAGAAGATTAAAAAAGAAAGGGGAGAGAGAGGTCAATAATTCATGATAAAAGAAATAAAGAGGGTCTGAAAGAATGATAATGAAAGAAGATTAATTAAACAAAAAAGCAGGGAAAGAAGCCATTAGGCTTAAATGGGGAATTGAACACAGGATGGGTGTAGACCTCTCAAACAAGTTATTCGGGTCGGGTCAGTTCAGGTCCCGGGTAAAACGAGTCTCAGGTATATTTGGATTGACTTGAATCCGGGATTGACCGGATTTTGGGTCATTTCGGGTCGATTTCGGGTTCGTCAATTTTAATTCTTTACAATCAAATTTTACAATAAACGCAGTAAAATAAAAAAAAATTAAAATAGAATATTGACTAGCAAATGGTACAATAAATCACTTACGGAGGGTCATAAGAAAGTGTCTGCAGCGCTTTTGTGTAGAATCTAGTCAGAGGGTTAGCCTATCGAAATCTAAGTTCTTTGTTACGAGCAATGTCAAAAAGGAGCTTACTGACAGAAGCAGCGAAGTAAGTGGCACTGACACTACTAATAACCTGGGCACTTACCTTGGGGTTCCGTTACTCAAAAGAGTTCAAGGCGCAGACTGCGATTTCATTTTTGACAAGTTTGCTTCTAAACTGGCCGGATGGAAGATGGGGTCGTTGAGTTTTGCTGGTCGGATAACCCTTACCAAAACCGTCCTGGCCACGCTTCTGGTGTATTGTATGGGTGCAATGTGCCTTCCTACAGGGGTGTGCAACAAGATTGAAAAAGCTTACAGGAAATTCCTATGGGGCTCGACAGACACAAAAAGAAGAGTCCATAAGGTTGCTTGGGATGAAATTATAAAGCCAAAAGAGCTGGGTGGGCTGGGAGTGAAGTCAATGGAGGAACTGAACCTTGCTCTGGTTGCTAAGCTCGGTTGGAGGTTTATTTTGGGAGAGGAAGGCATGTGGAGAGATATTCTGAAAGGTAAATATATTGACACTTC
Source organism: Persicaria maculosa (assembly GCA_963922045.1). Taxonomy (NCBI): domain Eukaryota; kingdom Viridiplantae; phylum Streptophyta; class Magnoliopsida; order Caryophyllales; family Polygonaceae; genus Persicaria; species Persicaria maculosa. The sequence goes on from OY998268.1 coordinate 2,724,012, forward strand.
TTTGTGCTCCTCGAATAGGGCCTCACATATTTGGAAAGGAATTAGGAAAGGCCTGAACTTGATCATCAATCCGGGTATGCGAGGGACGGTTCAAAGTGGAGAGAGTGTGGATTTCTGGGGTGATAGATGAGTCTTGGAGGATCCCCTGGAAATGGGGAGGAAGGATGTGGGTTTTGAGGTAGAAAAAACTATTGTGGCTGATATGTGGGAGTCGGGTAGGGGATGGCGGTGGGAGGAGTTCAACGAGGCCCTCCCCAATGGGGTTCTACTGAAGCTTGCAGCCATTGCTGTCACTGACGGGGAAGACCTTCCAAGCTGGAGATTAACCAGAGACAGTGATTACACGATGAGCTCGGGATACAAACGCTCTGGAAGTGGCAAGACTGGCAAGGTAATGACACGACTTTCTTCAAGACCATATGGAAGATCCAAATCAATGAAAGGATCTGCAGCTTAATTTGGTTGATATCTAAAGGCGGTGTGCTGAACAACATGGAGCGGGTTAGAAGGGGATTCGGTATGTCTTCTCTTTGCCCCGTTTGCAATAAGTGTGATGAGTCTTTGAAACACCTTTTCAGGGACTACGATACTGCTGAGAAATTTCGGTTGCAGGCGTTGGTGGTCGGAAGCCCCGTCGAGGATTGGAACTTACCCTTCGCGGCTTGGATCAGGAGGAATGTGATGACACCGAGGAACGATGAAGCTGCAGGACAATGGAGTGCTTTCTTTGCGGTTGTGGTTTGGAGGCTTTGGAAGAGAAGGAATGAGTATGTCTTCTAGAAGCAAGCGGGTCGCGTTGTCACTGTTGAAGCCTACATCGAGGATGTCCAGGCTTATCGGAGAGCTGTGGAGAAGGAAGAAGCGAGATCACATACCAGAGAGAGAGAGCTGTCCACTGCATCAGCTGGGAGAAACCATCGACCGAGTGGTTTAAAATCAATATTGATGGAGCTCGCAAGGAGAACACCAGGTCGGCTGCTGGTGGTGTGGTTAGAGACTCGGAGGCCAAGTGGGTTTGTGGCTTTGCTCACAACCTGGGGTCATGTTCGGTTCCGATGGCAGAGTGTTGGGGTGTCCTCAAGGGCTTGGAAATGGCCTGGGATTTGGGCTTAAGGAAGATTATGATCGAGACGGACTCGGAGGTCGTTGTTAACCTTCTCTCGAGGAGGATTAGAACTTCACATCTGTTATTCAGCCTGGTTGACAAGTGTCATGGCTTCATTCGTAGGAATTGGCAAGTCCAACTCCGACATGTTTATCGAGAGGCTAATATTGTTGCGGACGCCATTGCCACTTTTGCTTTCTCTCTTCCGGTAGGATTTGATATCATATCGGACCCCCCCCCCCCCCGGATTGCACTCTTTTACCTTTGTCTGATGATTCTAGGGGCGAGTCGAGGCCTCGACTGTGCCCGGTGTAAACTGTTTTGTTACTTTGTTTTGTTTTAGGGGTTAATCCCCATTTGTTCACCAAAAAAAAATCACTTACGTACGCACCAAAACATATCGTTTGTGAAGTACTCCATATTAAAGAGTAAAACAAGCCACTTTTCATCTTAAAGGCGCTTTAATGTTTCTAAGGCCATATTTATCAACGGATGTTAGGGATACTAGGTATACTAATATTTTACTCTTCTCTCTTCGTCACATCATCTTAACATCTCATTCTTACTTTTCCACTTTATCAATAACATCCCTAGTATTCCAAAACTCATATTTTCCTACCAATTTACTTTATAAATATACCCCTCTTTAATAATTATTTACATTCTCAATTATATTATTATATTCTTTTTTATGATCAAAATATTATTTTTAAATTCATATTATTTTTAAACTACATAAGGCTAATACTGAAAAATAATTAAAAAGATTTTTTTGGTTTTATTATATATAATTATATTTAAATAAAAATATTTTTTCCAAATATGGTCAAATATATTCAAAATTGATGTGTATATGTAGAGAAAAATGAATTTAGTATTGTGGTAACTTTTTTATTTTTTATTTTTACATTTCTTGTGTTGAAAATTGCATATTATAATTATAAAAATACAACTGCTAGGATAAATCCCAGCCTTCCACTTGTCACCATCCAAAGCACCCCTACCAATGCTCTGCACAGCCAACACATGCCCCCCTCCCCCAATCTGGCTTGATTTGTGCAGGGCTTTACGCAGCGTTGAGCTCCAATTTTCAATCAAACTATGTGGTTTTTTTATGCTTTTCTGAAGAAGAAAAAAATGACACATCACTGTCATGCATTAATTACATCTGATACTTGCTTGGATACTAGCCGAAGCCTCCCATTATATCGATACTTGCACTGTTTGTAATTTTTTATTACAAAAAACTCAAGCATCCCACCCCAAATTCTGCCGATAAACATACCCTAAGTAACCAATCTATTAAAGGTAAACTTCCATAAGAGAGTTCTAGCTTTGATCAAAGCTAAACTAAGGTGCATATATAGACAAGTTGTAAAATCCAACATCTAAAATAACAGTTCTTGTGGTTTCTCGGTATGTAAAATCCAACATCTAATAGTATAAATGTACAAGTTAGAGAGGACAATAACACACAATTGAACAAAATAATAATATACAGACTATGTAAATGATCGACAATTTAAAATCCAGATTTAGAATATCAAGAAACCATACCAAAACTATTTGAAAGCTTAAAAGCAATACGGATAGGGGTCAAAGGAAAGATTTTATCCTATCGCATCCTTGTGAACCCTATCGCAGAAGCCAGTTTTCCAAGTTTCTTACAAGAACAACCCTATAAGTTATTCAGAGCAGAAAAAGGAAAATATTCTAATTATCACCCAACAACTTCTTGGTATATAATTGTGTTAATCATGATAGTATTTGGCAAATGTAGATAATCGAGTCACGTTGATGAAGCATCGCTTGTACAGTTGTACTATATGTACTCAATACAAAAGAATCATATACTGACTAGGAAAATTTTGTACAAAAGATGAGTTGCAAAGACAATGGAATGCACAACTCACTATGACTGACATGAATATAAGAATAACAATAAGAAAAAATCTTTCCAGCAATTAAAATTAACTGATTGTGCAACCATTTATCTCTTTGGCCCTATGAGATCAATGAACCTTAATTTCCATTTTCCGAATATTCAGATTCAAAATTGAGCTCACATAATATAACATATTTGTACAATATTTTTCTCTTCATAACAATGTAATTTGTCACTGTCAGCTGAGTTATTTTGAGATAGTAGATGAATTCAAGATGAACAATGACATTACCAACCAAATTACCACACAACAAAATCTCCTCAAGTTTTTAATAGTATCTGTCTAAGTGTCTATGAATTTACTTGGCTTTCACAGCAGCAATAAAACATCATGAACTCATATATACATATTTGAGTCTAGCAGCAATGAAAATAACAGACCATTATAGATACCAAAACTTAACAAAACCAAACTAATAAGGATATGGAACATGTACTAACCACAAACAATCATAACATCAAAATACACATGATTTTTTCAAAAGAAATTGAAAGATAAAATTGAAGAACTATGAAAATGGGATTATGAGTTACTAAATGGTCCAGATTTGATCAATTAACAACAACAACAGTTGATGGGCAATAGCGAGTAGCGACAACGACCTCAATTACCAACAGCAAGCCGACACGACCCTGATTAACAACAGTAGTAGAGCGAAAACCGATAGCAGCCACAACAACAATGGATGATGGCGGCACCTCTCGATGAAGACGGTGATACCTTCCGATGACGACGGAGACATCTCTCTGAGCGGAAGGAATATGAAGGCGCCTCGGTTAAGACTTGGGGTTGAGCAAGAGTTGAAGTTGAACGAGACAACATAACACTTATAGATTAAAAGAAAAAAGGATATTAAGTATATCCAACCCAGTCAGGTCGACCCGGATCCGGACCCGGTTTACTCGGGAAATTATCGGGTAATTCGGGTTCGGGTCAAAAGAAATTTTTGGGTCAAAAAACTCGGGTCTTAACTTAGGATTTACCGGGTGTACGGATCGGGTTTTTCGGGTCAGGTTGTATTTTGTCAGGTCTAGATTAGTGCTATCTCTTTGCTTCTCTTACCACCAGGACACAAGCAACCTTTTTAAATTAAATTAAATCAAAAATTTTATATAACAAATGTTAAAAGATATTGGGCCTTAAAAATTTTAAGAGCTCTATTCCATCTATCCACCTGAACACCTTATCCGCACTGTTGTTACCTTTGGGTAGCTTGTTTATTGTTGAGTTGATGCCTTTGTCTATCCACCTGAATACCCTATTCGCACTGTTCTGCTTACATTTCTGTCTTGACTACATATCTAGTGCAATATTTGTCATACAATTCATAATAGTTGTGTAAACACATTGCACTTTTGCTTTTAATTTATGTAATTTCATGGGTTCACGATTGTGTCTTTTGTTGTTGATCTTTCTCATTACAAAGATTTATTCCTTAAAACTATCATAGTGATGTCACATTCAATGACCTAAACCCTAAATCACACTCCTCCTATCTTAGAGTTGTAATTTGACAACACAGTTTATTTTGGTGACACCAGTAGTAACACACATCATCAAAAAAATTTTTAAAAAACTTCTAACCTAAAAGAAAGTGTCACACAAACTAGTTCGATTTCTTGACCTCTCTCGATGTAAGTTCGGCTTCGACGTGGGCGTGATGAACTGCTACTTCGGTGGATCTTATTGAACACATACTCCTCGAGTTTGTTATTGAGTTCGGTCTCCTCATTTGGAAAGTAGATGGGGATATCTGGGAATTCTGGGGATAAAGAAGAAGTTGAAGAGCTAGACGAAAATGTGAAAGCAAAGTTCATAGGTTTTTTGGACATTTTGCAAGACGATCTTTAGAGCTAGGCAAATGAAGACGTGGGTACGATTCATTGGATGAACTAATGTGGTATTTATGGACATTTCATGGCCAATTAGACCGTTGCATCAATTTAAATTTCAAATTCAAATTGAAATTTAAAACCGACATTCCAAATTTGAATTTGAATTCAAATTTCAAGCTTTGGAATTGTGTAAATCTGAGATTCTTCTGAGCTTTCCAAGCTTTGGAATTGGGTGAATCTGAGATACTTTTGAGCTTTAGTCATTCCATGCTTTGGAATTGGGTAAATCTATGACTCTTCTGAGCTTTAGTCATTCCAAGCTTCAGAATTGGGTAAATGTATATTCTTTTGAGCTTTAGTCATTCCAAGCTTCGAAATTGGGTAAATATGATATTCTTCTTAGCTTTAGTCATTCTAAGCTTCGGAATTGTGTAAATTTGAGATGCTTCTTTCACCTCAATTTCCACTATATAAAGGAGAGGTTACTTGAGTCTCGCAATCAAGCAAGCAAATTACCCAAATCATCTAGCAAGCAAAATGGATCCAAATGGAAAGTCACTCCCAAATCCTTTCGATCTATCTCAAAGCTTCTTATATAGCCTAGCTTCGCAAGATTCAAATTACCCAAACCATCTACCATATCCAAACCACCCACCACATCAAAATTGTCTTTCATACCAGTGCACACACCTTCCTTTCATACCTTCTTATCAAATGCATCTAACTGCTCAAACCATCCCACACATTTAATATGATCCAGATGTGAATGTCAACCTGATGTCTCCACCTATGACCCGTCCAACATTTTGACATACACAAGCATGGAACAAGGAGGTGATGATGAAGATGTTGAGGAGGTTGCTGCTGATGAAGATGTGGAGGAGGTTGTTGATGATCAAGATGTGGATGAAGTGGTTGTTATCAGTGGTGGAGGAACAAGAAGACGGTGGACTGAAAGGGAGGACGAGTTTCTGGTCAGCGGATGGCTTAACACCAGCAAAGATGTTGCCCAAAGAACCAACCAATCAAGCAACACATGTTTGTCTAGAGTTGCAATGTACTTCAACGACAGAAGGTGGGGTGGACCTCCTCGCAGTCGAGGCCAATGTAAGAACCACTTTCAGAAGGTAAACACATCTGTTTCTAAATTAGCAACGGCTTATCCAACAGCCTCGCGGAGAAGAACAAATGGTCAATCAGAGGATGATGCATTGGCTTGTGCTCATATGTTGTACTAAGATTCAAGTAACTCAAGAGCGAAGTTCAATCTCGAGCATGTATGGCGCATGCTTCGGAATGAACCAAGGTGGCAGTGTTTTCTTCAACCATCAATAACTGCAGAAGAGAGTAACTCCAAGAGAACAAAGGTGAATCAAGATGGAGCATATACTTCAAGCTTTAACTCTGAAACTCTGCCTAGTGAAGGTGGGACTTCAGATAATTTATTGGCCCGTCCTCTCGGAAGGACGAGTTTCAAGAGAGCGGGTAAAAGGTCAAGTACTATGTTAAATGAGCCAACCTCAACCCCAAATCTTGGAGAGTTCTATGACCTTAAGAGGAAGGAGTTGGAGTTGAGGGAAATCAAATCAAAGATGAGAGCCAAAGAAATGGAAATGAGAAGAGAATCTCTTCGGGTATATGCTGAAAGTCAAGTAAGGAAGAAAATGAATACCGAGAGGAAGAAACTAGAAACGGAGACGAATGCATTGAAGGTTAGTGAAAAGGCGAAACATGTGGAATATAAGTATAACCTTCGTCAGAACTTGCAAATCAGGATAGGTTCGTTGTATTTGGAGGAAGAACAGTTGAGGAACAAGCCGATCAAGAAGTTGAACGATGATCACTAGTAAGTGACGAAAAAGTTAATGTATGTGTATAATGGTCATTTGTAGTGTTTAAGTTTATGGGTATGTGTAATTTCATGTTTAAGGTGTAGTCAGTAGCATATTTTTATGTTTTACTTTATGTGTGTGTTTTTTCATATTCCAGATGTAGTGGCTACTATTATTTAATACTGAAACTTATGTATTTACTGTTGAAACGTATATATTTTTATGGTTTAAGTTTATATTGATTTAATAAGTTAATGTTGTTTATGTCACTATAAATCCTTAACATATGTTACACTTAGTAAAAAAAATATTTTTTCCAAATATATGCAAAATGGGTATCATTAGATAGATAAAAATAGAAAAAATGACCGAAAATAATACGAACTATCAACCGTGAACCAAAAATAATATGAACTTTAAAAATTATAAATATATATATATACAAACTATTTTTAATTAAACCAACATCAATACAATGACTAAAGTTTGCAGAAGAAAAATTATTTTTGACTCAAAATGTAATTAATAATAAAATTTGGTAAAGTTTTGAAAAGTTAATGGAAATCGGTGTTTATCATCTTTCTCATCGATAACCAGTGGTTGGGCTAGCAATGGCGGAGGCAGATCCAAACCCTTATTTATTACATTTTGAGGCTAAAATAATTTATCTTTTGTCAATTATGACAAGTATAACAATATTGGTTTATTATGTTATAGTTTGGCTATAGATTTATAAATTTAAAAGTTCGTATTATTTTTGGTTAACGATTGATAGTTCATATTATTTCGAGTCATTTTTCCATAAAAATAAATCCTCTTAAAAATAATATTTTTTTAATTTTATTTTTGGGTGAAATGGGGTTTTTCATTATATTAAAACCCCTGACATATAGTGCATTTCCATTAGCCGAAATCCGACCAATTAAAACGCGCCACCACACCCTTCCCATAAAAAAAATTGAATAATATTTTTGGGTGTCAGTTGAGTTGGTTGAATTGGAAGGATCGAGCAAGCGACGCCAAACTCTCTCACTCCTCCATTTCACAATTTTGACTGAGCTGGCATGGAGTTTTGATTCGTGCGGTTTGTCGTTACATATGATCTAAATCATTATGTAATCACCTACGGATAAAGCTGTTATATGAGTTAAACAGCTCGAGCTCGGCTCGGGATCGACTCGAAAAAAGCTCGACTCATGCTCGTTCACTTACCTAAATAAGCTGAGCCTAAATAGGATTTCAAGCTCGATTGAAAGCTCGGCTCATTCGATTTAAGCTCGAATAGCTCGAATTTTATTAAAGTTCTAAAATTTCCTTTAAATTAATATGTTGTGACCAAGTAGAACTGCTTAAAGGTCGAAAAAAGCTCAGCTCGAGCTCGTTCAATTTCTAAACAAGCCAAGCTTGATAAAAGAAATAAAGCTCGTTTAAAAATTAAGCTCGACTCGGCTCGAGCTCATTTAACAAACGAACCAAGTTTGAACATGTCAAGCTCGGCTCGTTCGGCTCGAATAACACCCGTACCAGGCTGCAGAATAAATGTCTCATCCTATTGCCTTGTTTCTTTGCCCTATCAAAGTACTTCATTTTGTATATACCATTTTACGAAAATTAGTGGTATATTCAATAAAAATTAACGGTGTATTTTCACTCCTTTCTTTATAAAAACAATCAACGAGTTGGTTCCAATTTTATCAGATGTCTCCGAAGAGACTACGAATAGTGTATAGTTCTTCCTAATCTTTTTCGTTTAAAAAAAAACCAACGAGTTGGTCGAGTATGTATGGTTGTTGAAATAAATAGTTAAAAATTAAGTAAAAGTAAATGTTTATTTTTTAATTAGGTTTTATGGGTGTATGGAAAGGCTATTTTTAGGTAAAACTAGTTTTAAAAAAACGTGTTAAAAAATAAGTTAGAAAAAGGATGTTATTTTGGTGTTTATTTTGCAAAAGTATTGTTTTAACCCTTTCCTTTTATCTTATTTGGTTTGAAAGTACCACAATATCCCTACTAACAACCAAATAAACTCCACTTTTTACAAATAAACTGTTTTTCACCTCATACGGAGATTATCTTGTTGTTTAAATTTTTAACTAATTTTACCAACATCAGTTTATTAACCTCGTCTCATACGAACCCGGTATAATGTATATTGAATAATAACCCGCTTAAAAAGCAGGAAAAAAGAGGCAGCTGCAATGATACGTGCGTGGCAAACACCAAACAAGAGCATGCCATATTATTGCAAAGAAAGGGATAGACTGATAGAGGGATTGTCATGCAGATTGCAGAGGAGGGAGGGATAGTAGCTTTGCTTTTTAGGTTCTCCCCCTCCCAAGTATTCCCCCGGCAATCCCAACTGAGATATATACTCCATTCATCAGTTAAAATGACTTCCCTTCCCTTCATTTACACATTTCTAACTTTCTTTTTTTACAAAAAAAAAATAAATAAATAAATAAACAGCTTTTCTGCCTTTAAAGTAAAAAGTTGTAATCGACATGCTTTCGGTAAACGAGCTGACCTGTTTTTTTTATTAAAAAAAAACAATCTACTGTAAACCCAACCTTTTTAAGAGAGAACCTTTTTTCTGGGCTTCAGGAAAAAGCCTGGCCCAAACCCAGAACTGCTTTTACAGATTACTTGTTTTTCACTTCCTTTTCCTTTGACACTTTGACAGGTTTTCAGACAAGATTGAAAAGGGCAAATTTAGCAAACTGCCCTTTCTTTTGTGTAATTTATACAAAATCACACTTTCTTTTTTCATTTTAGATCCCACATAATTGTTAAAATAACTCTAGGTAAAGTTGCCTAAATTTTAACCACTCAATTCTAAATAAGTAGTTTAGATTTAAATTAGTTTAGCCATTTTTTGATTTATTTTTTAGGGTCGATAAATTACTATATGGTAATCCTTTCAAATCCACAGAGCTCAACTCCACGGGATCCTTACCGTTCTTTTTTTACATGTCATTCTATACTACTCCGACTTAATTTTTTTTGTCAAAATTCAGCTCAAATAATTAAATTATTTGTACTATTAACTACGGAATAAAAAGCAAAAATAAATATTTGGAAAAATAATTATAATTATTGTTCAAAAAATAATTATTTTAGTCATAATATTTTAAGCATGATTTGTCTTTATAAAGATTTAATAATATAAATATAACCAGCCATTTATATATAACAAGTAATGAAACAATTATCTTAATTTATTTTAGTTTATAAAAATCATTCCATTTATTTTTTTTCAATAATTTATACGTTAAATAATTTTTGTTATATATATAACTAGTACTTTTCCCGTACCTTGTACGGGTGAGTATTTTTCATGAAATTTACCGCTTTAGTTCCCCCATACCATGAATATATTTCATTTGAGTTGTTATCATGCTATCAATTACAATCCCTGTTATAATACAATAACACTTACAATTACAAACAAAAATATCATAATTGATAAGAGTAAAAATAAAAATTATGTCATCAAACAGAACGATGGGTTTATTACACCCAATTTCTCATAATAACCAATTTTGCAGTAGGTAGATACTTTATATACAGAACGATAGGTAGATACTTTATATACAAACATGATGTGCATCACCTTGTGTTCTTCCATAATTGTTTGCTAGCCTTTGTCGTCATCCATTCTCCTGACAAATTTAGCCTATTTTCAATCGAGTATTTTTGACCATATTTAGGCAACTAAAACACTCTATAGGTGTCAATTTTCCACTAACATAACTTTTTGCCCATGCTCTTTAGTATACCGCTCTTCGAAATCTTCGGTTGTTATGGTGAATTATTTTTTAGACGATCGATACTTCATTGTTGCAGCTAATAAAATTAAAACAGATAGCATGAATGAGGAGGATTGTATAAGCTTGAAAAAAGTATTGATCCATCAAAAAAATGAAAAAAGTATTGCCACCATTAGACAATAAAATACAAATGCTAAGATAATCTATATATATATATATATATATATATATATATATATATATATATATATATATATATATATATATATATATAAAAATAGAGATAAATTCACAACTAAATGGAAAGTGTAACAATATAGGCATATGAATCGAGGGATCATGATGGGCTCTTTTGAGCTCTTCCTCTGTTTATACATTTTAGAGGGGTAATTACCTAGTGAAGAACTAAAACTTTTTAGAAACCTTAAATATTTATGGAGATTTAGGCAAAATAGAAATTACAAAACACAGTTTTAGAAAAAACAATAAACCAAATAGAAATTTGCAATTCATGCAAAATGATATCATATAATATTGACTTTACACAAATAAATAAGAAAGGTAAGGAATGAAAACATAGTTATACAACAAAATAAGCAAAGTTCCATACAAGTTTCATGAAAACTTACCAATCTTTGTCAAAACTCTTTCCTCCCCTTAAACATATGATCGGGGTTCACAATAAAGTATTTTTGGGGTTTTGTTAATTCCCATTGTATTTAGTGTTGAAAAAATGGATTTTAATAACCATAAAAGATATCACATCCCGGATGTGAAACGGCCTGCGAAAAATCCATGTTGTTCAATTCAAGTTCGATTGCAGCCCCAATTATTCTACTTTGACCTTCAATAGACTATTTATTTTAAGATATTCTTAATATTTGGTATTTGTTATTCTTATGGTAGGTAATATTAAAACCTAATTTTCATGGCCATAATAGAGTTCACAGCTTCACGGTGAATTAGGATGAAAAAATGAACAATTTATGTTTTTACTCATTTTAAAGTTGTGTGTATTTTTATCGGAATTCAATTATTCCAAATTGACCTACAATAGTCGATTTATTTTCAAATGTACCTAAATTGTTAGTTTGTTTATTCTTATGGCATTTATTTTAATCACCATAATATATTATACACCATACCTGTTAACTGGGCTAAAGAAAATAAAACATTTATGTTGTCACTCGATTTAAGACCGTTTGTATTTTTTTTTTCAACAGACCCTTAGTTGTCCATATGCTGATAAATTCAACAAATTATTTGTAATATGAACATTGAAAATGGATATTGTGTAACATAAGTCCACATTTTGAACTTGAAATATGGTGATACAAACGACCTTAGTTCAACAAAATTGATCCAAGTATGTAGAGGTTCCACGCTCCCTAGTTGTCTTCAGCTTGTTTTTCTTTCTCTGTCCCCCACTTGTAATCACACCAGCCAACCCCTCACTCAGTCACTCAGGTTACCAATGAAGCATGTTGCTATCACACACGGTTCATCCCTCTCAGTCCAACTTCACACCTGAGATTGGTGCATATCATTGCACTCTCTAAGAGGAAACACGATAACATCATCATCTGTCATGTTATCCTGCAGCACAAACACTTTAATCCTATGCTTCAACGCTTCTCCATGTTGCCAGCCTTGACCTTTGTCATTGAAATCACCCCCAACTATCACTTTTTTACCGGTTGTTGCTGCATTTTATTTTATTGCAAAGATACCAACCATATCCACTTGATTTTCCTCTTCAACAACAGAAACACCTTGTGCAATCTTGCTGCACTCCCCCTTTTCATTCGTCTCCCTTTCTTGTGCATCTGAGCACCTCCAATCCCTTGTCTCAACTCCTCTCCTAGTAGCTGAGCCATCGGACACCAGCACAAAGTTAACAAAAACATGAAAATTTCAATGACACAATTTGAAAGTTCCTGGTTTAGACTCTAAGAGGTACGCCAACAATCTAATAATATTGCAGAACTTTCTTTCGATTTTGAGAGTCGTGTAGTAGAAGCGGATAAATTCAACAAAACTCCATTATCCATAAGAGAAGAAGCTCTTCATTGAACTAAAATATCTCTAAATCACAGTTAGCCAACCAACTACAACTCCTTCAATATAACAGCTAAGGAAACATATCCATGTTCCATATAAAGAATCCCATTAGTTTGAAACATGCAAGTATAATAATTCAAGGAAGTATATCACTGAATTAAAACAGATCATGAAAACAAACAAATTTTTAAGCCTTTAGAATGGCAGAAAATGTAAAAACGACACAATTAATCATTAGTTGTATCTAAGAAAGGAAAGATAACACACCTTTAGGATGGCCCATCTCATATAACCCTTACAACCAGCGGACTAATGAGATAATCATACGCGAAACTCGTTATTGAATTGAAGAAGCCTCTTTAGCTACAAAGAAATTAAACAAACATGTTTGAGTTGGATGCCAACACCCTTGCTCTGTCTAGAGAAATTTATTGAAGAAATTTATATTCGAAAGAGAGAAAAAATAAGATCAAGGTGGCCATCTCTAGAATCCACGATTGCAAGTTCATATTCCCATTTAATTTAACCTAACTATTTAAAATTCAGTTTCTATATATATATATATATATATATATATATATATATATATATATATAACTAAAAGTCATTGTCTTCTGTCTCATAGGCTTCAAATGCTTATCGAGCATCGAAAAGGGAAAGAAATAGAAAGATAAAGAAAGGTGTCATTTTTCACAACTTGCAGTACTCGTATTAAAGGTTGGGGTGGGAGGGTGTCATGAATCCATGGAAAACCCAATCTATCACTTCTTTATCAATATGGCCTTGTAAGAGAATTTTTTTTCAAAATATTCAAAGAAAAATAAAAATTTACAAAAAAATTCGCAACTTGAAAATATTTACAAAAATATTCAAAATTTGCAGGAAAGTCAGAAAAACGCGGTCTTAGACCGCGTTTTATTCAGAAGAAGTAAAATCTGAAAGCCAAAAAAATCCAAACGAAAGAAACGCGGTATCAAACCGCGTTTTATAATTACTTTTGGGTAAAACGCGGTTTGAAACCGCGTTTATCCCCATTTTTATTTTTAAATTAAAAAAATTAAAAAAAAAAAGAAAAAAAGGAATGAAACGCGGAATCAATCCGCGTTTCATGTGTAAGTCGCCCTGTGCTATCTTCTTCTCTACTCCCTCGTCGGCGCCCCATCTCCAGCCTATCCTCTTGTTCCTCTTCTTCCACCTTCTCCGCCTCCTCATCCATGGCGCCCCCGACTGTCGTCGCCGATGGGAGACCGAGGTCGCGACGAGAGAGATGCAGCCCTGGAAAGGTCGAGACGAGAGAGATGCAGCCCTCATCCATGGTGCCCCCAACCCACAGATCCGAGTTTTATCGAATATTCACAACTAATTTAATTTCAATTTTATTCACTAAAAATTGAACATCTAATTTAATTTGATCAATTGATCAATTGAACAATTTGATCTGTCAATGGCGGAGAGGAGTTTCATTGAACAACTAAAAATTAAATTAGATTGTTCAATTTGATCAATTGAACAACTAATTTAATTTATGGATCTCCGATTCTACAGAGCCGTCAATGGCGAACTTCAGAAACGGCATTCCAGGGCAGAACGTACGTGCGACGACGCCGATCAGCCGAGGGCGAAGCTGCAGACGACGACGAGGAGGCGGAGGAGGAGGAGCTCCATATCATGTACCGGTAGTCGAGGAAGAAGCGGCATCTTGCGCCGGGTCAATTGCAGTATCCGGAGAAGAGCTTCGAGAAGGAGAACAAGCTTGAGAAGGGAGACGAAGAATTTGCCAGAGCACGGCTTGCAGACGAGGCAGGTGGTGATTATAAATGAAACGCGGGTTGATACCGCGTTTCATTCCTTCTTTTCTTTTTTTTTTAAATATTTTTTAATTTGAAAATACAAATTAAAATAAACGCGGTTTGAAACCGCGTTTTACCTCAAATTAATTATAAAACGCGGTTTGAAACCGCGTTTTTTCCGCTTATTTTTTCTAACTTCCAGATTTTATTTCTTCTGAATAAAACGCGGTCTAAGACCGCGTTTTTCTGACTTTCCTGCCAATTTTGAATATTTTTGTAAATATTTTCAAGTTGCGAATTTTTTTGTAAATTTTTATTTTTCTTTGAATATTTTGAAAAAAAATTCCTTGTAAGATTGCATCAAATCTTCCATAATTGTTTGCTAGCCTTTGTCGTCACCCATCGAGTATTGTTTTTCTTCCCATTGTATTTAATATAGAAAATCAATTTTCATAACCATAACATATTTCACACCATGCTTGTGAAATAGGCTGCAGAAAAATAATGATTTATATTTTTACTCGTTTTAAGGTCGTGTATATTTTAATCGGAGCCCAATTACTCTATTTTCCCCTCTAATAGACTATTTCTTTTTAGATATTTTTTTGTTTTTAGTGTTTGTTATTCCTGTTGTATTGAATATTAAAACATGATTTTCATCGCCATAATATATTTCATATTGTGCTTGTGAATCGGGCGGAATAAAATGAATGATTTATGTTTTTACTCATTTTAATGAGGTGTATATTTTCATGGGAATCTAATTATGCTAAATTGACATAAAATAGATAGGTGTATTCATAAAGAGATAGAGAGCATACGGCTAATCCTGACCTCCAAAATAGTAGTAACCACAAGCCTATGTTTATTTTCATTGGAATTCAATGCCACTATATCACCTTCAAAGGAAAATATGCTGATCAAGAAAATAGAGAGGAGATATTGCAATGATAAGATCAAACAAAACTCTTAACATAGAAAACAATGATTTAGAATATGACAGAACAAAAGTTAATCTCATATGATACAGATCCGGTTTTCAGTTGAGCACACACGCCCACAAATAAGTACACCCAAAGCTCAAGGGTGTACCATGAACAAACATTTATCTACAAAATAGATGATTTGCCCACTAAACAGGATATCTATTAATCAATTTTACTCGAAATCGAGCACAAATTTGAGAAATTTAAAACAACATTTGCAAGTAAATGGCAGAGGAAACAACATTTTCCTCATAACTTCCCTGCTCTTCCTGCTTAGTCCTTGTTGCCTCCTTCACATTATATTGAGACTCCAGTTTGATAAAAGTTTTTCTTACATTGTGATTATCCACTCCTGCTACGGCTTCCAGTAATAAAAGAGCTTTTGCTCTCCTAAAGCAACTTTCCAGCTACAGCAACAAGCAAATGCACACAGTTAGCCTTCATCAAATGTCTTTTTACAGAAGCCTAGCTCCTCTTCTATAAACAGTGACAGAAGAAAATAAGAGTAAGGAACAAAATCAATATGGAGCATATGTACATGCAGAAAGACCCAATAAATGCAACATAGTTCTTACCCTTGCTGATATGCGAGCCCGCGATATGGTTGGGAAAATCTTAGCCAATGAATATGTATTCTAGATTTCTCTTTAACACCATTTTTAAAGGCTCATTACAGGAGTACCCACAATGCCAAATTAGATTACAAGCCTACATCGTCATAGTGAAACAAATTCAGCAATACTAAGAACTATCAGTGGCTTAAAAATAGAATTTCAATTTCATGAATGATCATCGGTAGGGTAACTGTCAAATTCAAATTGTGCCTAACCAGCATCAAAAGCTATAAAATGAACTAATTAGTAATCACACCATAATCCACAAACACATTGTCCACCTAAAACCCAGGTCATCTACATTAATAGACATTTTAAATACTGATTCTATTGGAAGGAAACAAATCAAAATTTGGTAGATCCAATCCCTTGATCCATCGCCACCAGAAGAAGCCAAATTTCCAAAATTTAGCCCATGGCTCAGAGGATGCAAAGTGAGGCAAAAGCTTACTTGTCAATTATACAACATTAATTTGTAGCAAGAGTGTGATACAGTGTAACATTTACAAAGTGGAGTCGATCTAGTGGTGGATACCTCGTTAAATAAAAATGCCAACATGAATCCCAACTTGCAAAAAGGAGCACGAATTTGTAAGCAAGTTAATTACCACACGAACTAACTTTATCAAATTCTCAACAAATCTGGAAACGAAGCCCAATCTAGCACCTATGAAAATCACACTATCATCACGAACCAATCAAATGAAACCGAGCTAGTTGAATTCAACTCGATAAGGCTAAATATAAAAAATAAAATGAAAAAAAAACAATCTACTGTCAAACTTAATTAACTAAAATTTTGAATCGCATTCAAATGCAACCTTAAAAAAAGTGTACCTCGTGCATCGTCGCTTCGTAGATTGAGAAACTATTCATTAATCTCAAACGTCATGGATAGAGGTGAGAGAGACGATAGGGTGTGATGTTGATTTCTCCCACAATCCCACAATCCTGTTCTCCCACATGTGCATCCCTAGAATTTGTTTGTAACTAAACCGTTCATTTCAATTCCTCCTTTGAAATTTCCTTCTTGAACTAAAAACATGAATAAAACAACATTTATAAACTAAAAACTAACTCAGGCCCTTGTTTCCTTGACTATTAATTATTGCAAGACATCGCCTATCGAGGTGTTCTAGGATGTGAACCATATCAACCAATACTCTAAGACCCAAATCGAGCACAAATTGACCCTTCATATCTACATTGCAGATTATCCAGAAACATATAATGATGTAAAAACTACCATTGATCAGTCCTACAACAGCCAACATTACATGCTTCATTGAGACGCAGGCTCATGTTAAAACAAAAAAACACATCGATAGCAACATAAAGCCACAAAACAGATCATTAAGTAACCAAGCGAAGCCATCAAGTTCAATAATCACTCACAAAGAAATGCGCCAGTCGTTCTGACTAACCAGCCGGCTAACATCCCTGAGCCTCATGGGATGAGCCTGAACCGCCTCACCAGGCAACCACGACCTCAACACATTCTCCGAAGCCTCGAACCCATTGACCTTACCATCCACACTCTCCACCACTGAAAACTGCTTAATCGTGCCCGTTTGCCTACAATCTGAGCAGGTCCCCCACCACTGCCCGCAGTCAGAACACACCCAATGAACCTTCGATTTCCCTTCTTCCTACCAGACATAACCTTCCCAAATCCTCCACCTCCACGCCCCAACCCTGACGAATTCGCTCGACTCTCAACTTCTCCCTCCTCGCTACCACTCGATTCGGCGTCGGCGCTGGAGGCAGACCAGGCTCTGCGCTGAGTGTTTGCGATAGGTGAAGTGGAATTGGAAGCGCCGATTAAGACCGAAATGTCGAGCGAATGGATGAAGTTGAAATGGCGAGGGAATTGGGATTTGCGGTAGGGTTTCGGGAGGGAGAAACTAAAAAAAATTGTAGAAAAATTGAAGAAACCTTAAATTAGGGTACAAATCAAACGAAACTGATTAACCCTAAATACGAACAAATCAATAAAGAAGAACCTACATATCTTACGAGAAGTTGAAATCTCAATCATCAATGATACCAATTTTCTTCTCAACATCCAATTTCAAAATAAACAATCTCAATCCCAATCAATATGTCAAACCTTTGATCAAATTAATCATAAATCAAATCAAACCTAATTAAAAAAGCGGAAAGAAGTCTACCCCAAGGTCATCAGAATCCAGGCAAGGGTTCAAAATCGGGTGACTGGTCTTACTCTTCTTCACCATCAAGGGTTGGTATTGGGGCTGCAGAGGCTTGAAACTCTTGCATAGTGGCCTTGGTCTCATCCGAACTTGGCGAATGACAAAGGAGGCGATTCGCCTCCAACCGTCGCCGATTGCGCCGTTGCCCACCAATCACCCTCCTCTGGCCGCCGATCGATTGCGCTCCGCCTCCAACAATGACAACCACCAATGGAAATATCAATTGTGAGGAAGAAGATAGTACAACAGGGAAAAGAAAACCAACTTGCAATTGAACGGAGAGAACGTGGGGGAGATAAGCCTGGAAATTTTGATTCTTAATTTTGCTCAATGAAGGACACGTGGCTCATTCTTTAACAAAGAGCCTGCTTCTGATTTTATAAGTATTAGGGTTGGATAACAGGCATTGTTTTGTGCCCAATATCTCATCCATATTTATTCTTCCTCACAACATTTGTTTTTTTAGGAAAATAAAAAACAATTCAAACTACATAAAATTAACAAAAATGATAGTAGAATATAAGATGAGTGGTGACAAGGGATAGAAAGGGGTGTGGGATAATCGAGAATTTTTTTCTTTTGTTAAGGAAAAAATTCGGATAAATACTTAGGATTGAGTCATATGTCTACCAAGAATATCTTTACGAATGAGGTCGGTCAGACTTTGGTGGTTCTAGATTGCAACATCATCGGTATGATGACTAAGGATTGCGACCTTATCTGTCACCTTGTTGCCGCTACATTGAACATGAGTCAAAATAAAACATTGAAGAAGTTATGGAGTAGAATCATAACTTTTGAGATTATTATTTTAATCTCCGAATGAGATGTCTATGTTCTTTTCGGTAAATTAATAATCGTGAGGTTATCTCCTTCAATAATTATGTTATTGTATCTTCGTTCTTTTATTGCAACTATTTCTTCTAGTGTTGCAAGTGCTTCTACTTTTAGGGAGGTTTGTTTTCTAGTTTTTTCACGCACGTCCTATAATGATTTTTCCCCGAACTCATTTCTGATGACGAAACTAACTGTACTTTATCCCGTTTGGAGGGTTGATCCATCAAAGTTTAATTTGACAAATCCCGCTCTTGTTTTTTACCAACTACAAATCTTTGAATCAACTTTCCAACAAGCTTTAGAATGACTCAATCCAAATTTTCTAGAGCTCAAACGACTTTTTTTTAGGTGACGTGTGTTATTTTTTAATTGAGATTTAGGTGACATGTGTCATTTTTAATTGGTGGTGTAGGGTTTTAAACTGGGGGTATGGGTATCACTATCCGTTGTCTTGTCCAATCGAACGTTGCTGATCGGTTGCGATGCTAATTAGTTCTGGCTGTTAAGCTGGAATCAGCGGTAAGAGATATGGACACGCCGGAAGCAAAAGAGTCCACCCGAATCACCGCAAGCCCTATGATCGTATTCGTCAATTCCCGGAGCGGTGGCAGGCACGGCCTCGAGCTCAAGGAGCGGCTCCAGCAACTGATGGGTGAAGAACAGGTCTCCCTCTTTCTCTCTCTACAATGAAGTTTGGGATTATGATGTGGAGAATGAGAACCTCGTGTTGTGTTTCGTCGTTCTTCCAAGTGATTTATGTAGGATGTTTGAGCATCTCTGTAGATTCCGACTGCAACATGGAAGACTGAGATTTGTGATTGAGAACGAACGGATTTTTAATCACACACGTGAAAGCAATCAATGAAAACTCCTATAATGTAGGCATAGATTAAAATGGTCCAAAATTTTGGGGTTCACAGAAAATTATTAAAATTTATGCTAGATGATAGTTTTGTTAGAATCTGCAGAGCTTGATCCAAACTACAATCCTTTTGATTATGAACAGATAACCGATGTCTGTTATATAAACTGAACACAGAGGAAAGGAGAAACTTCTTGTCTGTAAAAGCCTCACACCATTTCATTGATTAAACTAAGAACTTAAACACCTTACAATTTGAGTAACTGCATTGACATAAAACTACCACTACCTCCACTACACCACTACTTACAATCATGATTTAAAACTGAAATAAAACTAACTGTCATACATGACATAAACGGGTAAAAACTAAAACTTGACAGATAAGCTACCAACTGTCATAACCCTCTTTACTGTTATGACAGATAGAGAGTTTAGAGGTTTTGAATCACATTTCAACACCTCCCCTTGATTCAAACTCTCTCATTCCAATTCTTTCACGAAAGAACTGATGTTTAGCTATGCTCAGTGGCTTTGTAAACAAGTCTGCATCTTGATAATTAGTTCCACAGAACCTTAACACCACCTTTTCCTTTGTGACAAGTTCTCTGATGAAGTGATGCTGCACATCTATGTGCTTTGTCCTTGCATGAAATGCAGGATTCTTTGCCATAGCAATAGCAGATTTGTTGTCACACCAAATCTCAGTTGCTTTACTCTGTTCACACCCTAAATCAACCATCAGCTTTCTCAACCATAAAGCTTGTCTCCCTGCTGCTCCTGCAGCTACATACTCTGCTTCAGATGATGACAGAGCCACTGTCTCTTGTTTCTTGGAGCTCCATGTGATTGCTCCAGAGCCAAAGCTAAACACAGACCCTGATGTACTCTTTCTGTCATCTATACATCCTGCCCAATCACTATCTGTGTTGCCTTTCAGGCCAAAGTTTTCAATCCTCTCATACCACAGTCCATACTTCAAGCTACTAGCAACATATCTCAGGATTCTCTTTGCAGCACCCAAGTGTTGCTTTGTAGGATTGTGCATAAACCTTGACACCATACTGATACACTGAGCAATATTTGGTCTGGTGTGAGCAAGATAGTTCAAACCTCCTACCAAGCTTCTATACAGACCCTCATTTGCCTTCCCTGTACCATCCTCTCTTTGTAGCTTCTCATTTGTGTTCATAGGGGTTGAGATAGCATCACAATTCTCCATCTGAAATTTCTTCAACAGATCTCTAGCATATTTTTCTTGGCACAGAAAAATTCCTTCCTTTCTCTGTCTAACTTCCAAGCCTAGAAAATACTGCAGCAAATTTAGATCTGTCATTTCAAACTCACTGATCATAGCAACCTTGAATTGATTGAGCATTTTCTGTGATGAACTGAAGTAGATTATGTCATCTACATAAAGACACACCACCAAGAACCCTTCCTTGCTCTCCCTTTTGACATAGAGAGTAGGCTCATTTTCACTTCTCACAAAGCCATTCTCTAGAAAGAATGCATCAATCTTGCTGTACCAAGCTCTTGGAGCTTGCTTCAGTCCATAAAGAGCCTTCTTCAATCTGTATACTTTGTCTTCTTCTCCCTCCTTGATAAAGCCTAGAGGTTGCTCAACATATACCTCTTCTTGGAGCTCTCCATTCAGAAAGGCTGACTTCACATCCAATTGAAAGATTGGCAATCTCCACTGAGCTGCTAGAGCAAGGACTACTCTTACTGTCTCCATCCTTGCCACAGGTGAGAAAGTCTCCTCAAAGTCAATTCCCTCCTGTTATGCATAGCCCTTGGCTACTAGTCTAGCCTTGTGTTTCTGAATGCTCCCATCAGTGTTGAACTTAGTTCTGTACACCCACTTAAGGCCAATCACATTTCTGTCAGGAGGAAGCTCAACTAGCTCCCATGTGTCATTCTTCTGAATTGACATCATCTCCTCATTCATAGCATTTTTCCACTGGTCATCTGACTTAGCTTCATCAAAACTTTCTGGTTCTGTTGCCATCAAAGCAAACTCACAGCTTGCATAAATCTCTGCTAAAGACCTGAACCTTCTTGGAGGTGACTCACTCGAGGAACTTGAAGGAGAGGAGCTATAATTTGAGACATTTTGCTGATCTGATGGAGTGGATGGAGGACTAGGCTGCCCTTGATCAACTTCTGTTGCATCAGTTTCCTCCATTGCTCCATCTAAAATATTTTGAGCCTTAGGATACTTTTCTTTCCTTTGCCAATCCCATTCACCATCCTCATTGAAAACTACATTTCTACTCACAATAATCTTTCCTATCCGAGGATTGTAAAGTTTGTATGCCTTTGACTGATCAGCATATCCAACAAACACACATTTGACAGCTTTATCATCAAGCTTTGCTCTCAGATTTACTAAGGAATAAGCTATGCATCCAAACACCCTGAGATAGCTCACTACTGGCTTTCTCCCTTTCGACACTTCCAGAGGAGTTTTGTTCAATACTGCCTTTGTTGGTGACAGATTTAGAATATGAACTGCTGTAGCAACTGCTTCACCCCACAATTCATTTGGCATCTTCTTGGCTTTGAGCATACTCCTAGCCATCTCTACCACGGTTCTGTTCTTTCTCTCAGCTACCCCATTCTGCTCAGGGGTGTAGGGTGCAGTAAGCTCTCTTCTGATGCCTTGCTCTTCACAAAAAGAGATAAAATCATGTGACAGAAACTCTCCTCCTCTATCTGTTCTCAGTGCTTTCACCCTTCTACCTGACTCATTCTCTGCTAGAGCCTTGAACTTCTTGAATTGCTCAAATGCCTCAGACTTGAGCTTGAGAAAGAACACCCAACTCATTCTGCTACAATCATTTGTGATGAGCATGAAGTATCTACTTCCTCCCAATGACTCAGTTTGCATAGGCCCACAAGAGCTGCATGTAAGAGCTCTAGGCACTCACTTGCTCTCCAGGCTTTTCCACTTGGAAATGCTCTTTTAGATTGCTTTCCAAAAACACATCCTTCACAAACCTCTAGTTCTCCTACTGTAGGCAGACCCAACACCATCTCCTTTGTGCTCAACATCTTCAAGCTCTGAGTGTTTAGATGCCCATATCTCATATGCCACAACCTTGCAACTTCATCAACCTTTGTTGTCATAGCTCTCCCTACTTCTGATGACAGATTCAGAGGGAACATCCTATTCCCTGTCATTTGCACATTCACAATTATCTGCTCTGACCTTTTCTCTTTAATGACACAAGCATTTTCATCAAAGTGGAGTGAGTACCCTGCTTCCTGCAATTGACCTACACTCAACAGATTGTGAGCCAAACCTGGCACATACTGCACATCATAGAGATGCCTCATATTTCCTTGTACTGTCTTGATTGCAATAACACCTCTGCCCTCATACTTCAGTACCTTGTCATCACCAAGCCTTACTCTACTCTTCTTGGACTCATCAAGTTCTTTGAATAGTCCTCTAGAACTTGACATGTGATTTGAACATCCACTGTCAAGATACCACATCTCCTTCACATCATCTGTGATAGATGAAAGTGCCATGAACAATCTTCCCTCTTGTTCATTGCCTTCTGAGAAATTTGCTGCCTTTTGCCCACTTTCTTGCTTATCCCAACACTGAGCTTCTTTGTGCCCATATTTCTTACAATGATAGCATTGTATGTTACTTCTGTAGGACCTGGAGCCATTGTAATGCCCTCTGCTTGAGCCTCTCCACTGGCCTCTCTCTTATTCACCAGCTTGTCCTCTGCCTGAGCCATTTCCTTGTCCCCTTCCTTGGCCTCTTCCTCGGCCTCTTCCTCTATATCCTCCTCTTCCTCTACCTCTGTAACCTGAATGCTCAGGTTTTTCCTTTGGAGATTCATCCTTCACTTGGAACACTTTCTCATCTTTCTGATCAGTTGATCTGCTCAACCTCTCTTCATGGGCTTGAAGAGAACTTGTCAATTCTTCAAACCTATATGTTGACAGATCCTTTGATTCTTCAATTGCAGCTACAACATGATCAAACCTCTTGCTCAGACTTCTCAAGACCTTGCTTACTACAGTCTCACTACTCAAGATATCTCCATATGACTTCATGTGATTCACTATGGCAGAGACTCTAGACAGATACACTTGTACCCCTTCCTTTTCTTGTATAACTAAAGTTTCAAACTCCCTACGAAGAGACTGAAGTTTAACTGTAATTACCTTCTTTTCTCCCATGTATTCCTGTCTGAGTACCTCCCAAGCTTCATGAGAGGTGGTTGATGCTGCAATTCTGGGAAAGATTTCATCATCTAAGGCCGAATGAATCATAAACAAGGCCTTAGAATCTTTCTTCCTCTTCTCTCTCAATTGCTGATCAGGATCTTCAGGCTCAAGATCTTCAAATCCTTGCTCTACCAAGCTCCACAACTCCTGAGATTTGAACAGGGTTGTCATCTTCAAGCTCCAGAAGTGATAATTCACTCCCTTGAAGATTGGCAATTGAGGATTGCCTACACTGTTGGATCCATTGTTCTGCATACTTACTCTCTGTGTTTCCCTTTGGTGTTTAACCTCACAATTTCACTCAATCCCTGGATATGAACCCGGATGCAAACTCTTGTTTGCTCTGATACCACTTTGTTAGAATCTGCAGAGCTTGATCCAAACTAAAACCCTTTTGATTATGAACAGATATCCGATGTCTGTCATACAAACTGAACACAGAGGAAAGGAGAAACTTCTTTTCTGTAAAAGCCTCACACCATTTCATTGATTAAACTAAGAACTTAAACACCTTACAATTTGAGTAACTGCATTGACATAAAACTACCACTACCTCCACTACACCACTACTTACAATCATGATTTAAAACTGAAATAAAACTAACTGTCATACATGACATACACGGGTAAAAACTAAAACTTGACAGATAAGCTACCAACTGTCATAACCCTCTTTACTGTTATGACAGATAGAGAGTTTAGAGGTTTTGAATCACATTTCAACAAGTTTTCTGCTTGCAATGTTCATATGGATTTGTCTTGATGAAACAGATGGGGTTGGTTTTGTTCGTATGAGAATTGCAATTTTCAATTGTTTGCAATTGCATATTGTTTTGAAATCCGATGTGCCAATGTTTATGGTTTTTTATGCGCTAGGGTTGCCCGATCAACTCTCGAGGGGTATGATCTCTGCACCCTTCTTATTTTATGGTGGCGGATGATTTACAATTCTATAAGATCTTATTCAAGTATCAGTGGAAAATTGTAGCCTGCTTGGATAGCTTGCTTGTTTTAAGCATGAAGGCTCTCAATCTGTGGCATGTGTTTCAACAATAGTATGTAAAACTATGAGTTCTTGCGATATTCATAATGAATTGTGGTTACTTTGACCCCAGAAGCTTAAAAGTTGAGCACCGGCCTTTTAGCAGCAGGCACAGTTGACAAATGAAAGTCGGTATATCTGCCATGTTTGAGATTTTCAGGAATGGAAGTGGTGATTAGGATCTTTCAAATTTTAGTAGCAACTCCATTTGAGTAAATCATTAGTTAGACACCTTCAGTATTATAGTGTCTTAACCCTCAGTGAGGTTTTCCCAAGTGTTCAGCATCATCTCTCAGATGTTCAATAGTATGCCTAGTGGTGCGCATGATTAGAGAGCATGTGTGTATAGTGTATTCCCAAAATGGCTCTTGGGTTGCCACCACAGTTGCCACTTGTGATTTGGTTGGAAGGAAATACCTTTTCTTCGTGGATATAAACTGCTGATTTATTTTTTCTAATTTGCAACAATACTCTTGGTGATCCAGGTATTTGAACTTTTAGATGTGAAGCCCGAAGAATTTATACAGTATGGTTTGGGCTGCTTAGAGCAATTGGCTGCTAATGGTGATTCATGTGCCAGAGACACTCGGGTGAAGCTGAGGGTAGTGGTAATTTACTGATTGACATTCTCTAGATTTCCAAACTTTTCTGAAAGGCCAATGCAGATTCTTTCTTTCTTTAGTCCTTCAGACTTCACTATATCGAAGTGTGGCAGTTATTGCAGATAGTTAAAGTTGCTTCAAGTTGTAAAAATAACATGCTGAAATGTTTGACTTCCAGGTTGCCGGAGGAGATGGTACTGTTGGTTGGATACTTGGAAACCTGGGAGAACTTCACAAGCTTGGTCGAGAGCCAATTCCTCCGGTTGCAATTATTCCTCTTGGAACAGGGAATGATTTATCTAGAAGCTTTGGTTGGGTAAGTTGTCGTATTTCCTCCTATATTGTATTCATTCGCTCATTTGATATTTCTTTTCTTTACATGCGAGTTCAAATTTTAACATAGGGTGGCTCGTTTCCACTTGCCTGGAAGTCTGCTGTTAAAAGATCTCTCCATAGAGCTAGTACAGGTCCTATTTGCCATTTGGATAGGTAGGCATCTAAAGCTCTATAAAAGTGCTGATGAGTTGTTCTCACATTTGTTTGATCTATTCTTATCTGTTGATGTATATTTGAGTATTTCATTTCAAGATTGTCTGTTGTTTGCAACTTTTTTCCTTCGGGCCTGATATCCTCCTGCTATTTTATTCTAGAACCTGCTTTTAAATTGATGTTGTTACCACATTTGGTTTGGAACATATGAATCCAAACTCAATCCAGAATTGAACTTGTGTTCTATCCTTGTCATTTCA
Organism: Persicaria maculosa; assembly: GCA_963922045.1. Classification (NCBI taxonomy): domain Eukaryota; kingdom Viridiplantae; phylum Streptophyta; class Magnoliopsida; order Caryophyllales; family Polygonaceae; genus Persicaria; species Persicaria maculosa. The sequence goes on from OY998268.1 coordinate 2,750,507, forward strand.
AACTCTTAATATAATACATTTGTTAAATTGACACTTTTGTCTTATTGGAAGACCCAACTACAATAAATGAGTTTATGGTATACTTGTAATTGGGCTAGTACAGGTCCTATCTTTTTCATTTTCGTTTCTTGTTTATTCATCTCCTTTTTTCCTCCTTGCCCTTTCTTGGACATCATTGTGCTTGTGTTTGTTTTTGTTTATTTCATGGCACTGTTGGGTCATTCAGAAACACCCTTTTGACGTAGTCGGGGAAAGGGTATGTATACCTCGACCCCCAAGACCTTGCTCTAAGAGGTATATACTGGGTTTGGGGATGTTGTTTGGTATTTTTATCTCTAAAAGTTGGCCTTTTAAATGTTGCAGTTGGCACGTCACAGTGACAATGCCGGCTGGTGAACTTGTTGTAGACTTGCCACATTCATTGAAGCATTCAGAAGATTGCCCCCTTGATCAGGTTTTGATATTAGATACTTCCCAAGAATATGCTTCCATGTTTTTTCTTTCCAGTCGCTAGTCTCGTTTAGCTGTTATGAATCTAGTGAATCACACTCTCTGCATGATGTGGTGCACCTCTACTTTATGAGTATCCATATTGCTTAGTAAATTAAGTCGCATGGACCTGCTTTTGGCCCTATAGTTACATTTTTTGTTTGTAACTTGAGGAATAACACATATAAGTTGGGTCTGTTATATACTTAGGCTGTTAGGCACTAGCAATTGCTTCCCATTTTACTGCTTATTGATCAATTGGAAACTACTACGATTTATGCTATCCAAAGTCTGAAACAGTATAAAAGGGAAACACACAAACTCATGGAGGATTATTAATTATTGTAGTTTAGGTGTCACCTTGAACATTGATATATACAATATTTTGGGGATGTATAACTTGCTGGCCGGTCTGACGAGTATGTCACTACTTAAGAAGTGTTGAATTTCACTATTGTATCTGAATTAGTACTCTGGTAGTATGTCAAAAGAAACAATTGTCAAGAGAACATTTCGATCTAAGAGATCCCCTTGAGATATGTAGATGTAGGCTGATTAATTGAAGCGCAACTTAATGCATTAGCTTTCAGGTTTGGCATTGAAAATGAGTACAACTTATGTCCAGGACTTGCCAGTTCCCTGTTTATGCTTACTGTATCGCCAAAGTTTCAATTGAAACTGCTGAAATTCAATCAAGGTTCCTTGGATCATGATAGAGCTAAAAAGCAGGAAGAATTCAAACACACAAAGAGAAACTAGAGCTAGAAGGATGAATCCCTTGGAGTTTACTCTCCAAAATTCCAGCAGGAAACCTAGCTGGTCCTAAGCTAAGACTTGGAAAAGAAAATGATAGCTCCCTTCAAATGATACCCTCCTTTTTATTTTGTAATATCTATTTTTGTAATATCACTCCATGTCGCTCTAACAAACCTCCCTCACAACCATGAAATTGACTTGCTTCTAGACTCTTCTCCTATTTCCTTAATATCTCCTGGTGGCCACATGCTTAGGCTAGTAACATGTTAAGATATTGTGGTTATTGATATGAAAAGATTTGGGCTTATCCTAATACGTGTAAATCATAGATATAGGATCCTTGATTATACCTTACAGTTTATATCTTCTCTGTATAAATTATTCATCAATGGAATGTGAAAATCAATCCTTTCCACAAAGATCAAACTCTTATATGGTATCATCGTAGCCTTCGGTCCTTCACCATGTCTTCCGATGGCCAATCATCCAACGCTTCCGCCACTCAAATTCTCTTTACCGCTGCTGGTGGCGCCTCAGCAAACCTCCAATTTCCGGCGCTTGCAGTCCGTCTTGACAGGTCTAATTATTCTCTCTGGCGTGGAACAGTCCGCTCCGCGCTCGAGGCTTATGAGCTTGAATCTTTCTTGGGCTCCGACAAGGCTCCATCTCCAACCTTGCCGCCCAAGGACGGTTCAACTATTGGTGATCCTAATCCTGATTTTCCCTCTTGGAATCGCAAGGATAAGCTCATCTTGTTATGGCTTCGCTCTACCCTCACTACTCCGATGTTGGGGATTGTAGCTCGTTGCAATACCACTTCTGAAGTATGGCTCATCCTGGAACAGATGTTCCATTCTCATACCCGGGCACGCCAAATGCACCTCAAACAGCAACTCCAAACACTCACCAAAGGCTCCTCCTCCATTCTTGAGTACGTCGAGAAGAAACGAGCTATCTCAGACTCATTGGCTGAATGCCTAACGATTGTGTCTGATGAGGATTTTGTGTCATTCCTGCTGTTTGGTCTCGGCTCGGACTATGGCTCTTTCAAGTCGGCTCTCAACATCCGTGTCGAGCCTCTTTCCTCCAATGAATTGATTGGGCTCCTCCTTCGTGAAGAACAGAGACTTGAGGATGATAATAAGGATCTCTCTCCGCTCTCTGCCAATGTTGCTGCCAAAGGCAAGTCTTCTGATCGCTCGAGTCACACTTCTGACTCTACCCCTGATCGCCCAAAGCTGCAGTGCCAGATCTGCTCCAAAAACTTCCATGATGCTCGCAATTGCTATCAGCGTCTCAACATGGCTGAATTCCCACCAACTCGACGTCCTGACAAGCAGTCCAACAAGAAATCAGCATCCAACAACAACAAGCACGCGTACACTGTCTCCGGCAACAGCCCATCCACTCTCACTGATCCATGGATCGTTGACTCCGGCGCTACGAACCATGTGGCTGCTGATCTTGGCAACATGAGCATTCAATCCGAGTACACTGGTACCGATAACTTGGTTGTTGGGAATGGTCAGTCTCTCCCTATTTCTCATATAGGTCACTCGATTTTAACTGCAAAACATGTTTCTAATTCTCTTCCTCTCAAAAACATTCTGGTTGTTCCCAAAATTTCTAAAAATCTCACCAGTGTCTCTCAATTATGCAAAGACAATAATGTTCTCCTTGAGTTTCATGCTAATGCTTGCTATGTCAAGAACTTGCAGGGTCGGATTTTACTAAAGGGGGTCGTTGAGAATGGTTTATATCGGCTATCTTCCAGCCCGTCGTCATCCTGTCCTAGTGTCTTTGTGGGTGAACGTGCGTCTGCTTCCTGCTGGCATCATCGCCTCGCTCATCCACATGAGTCCGTTCTGCGTCGTCTCCTGTCTGATCATAATTTACCTATTTCCTCAAATAAAATGTTGTCACCTTGTAGCTCTTGTCAGTTAGGCAAAAGTCATCGCCTTCATTTGCCAAACTCACATGTCTCTGCTGAACAACCCTTTGCTTTAATTTATTCGGATGTATGGGGCCCTGCTCCTCTTGCTTCTATGAATGGTAATCGGTACTTTATTTTGTTTATTGATGATTGCACAAAATTCATTTGGGCTTATTTTCTTACTCACAAATCTCAAGTGTTATCAGCCTTCATTCAATTTAAAACGATGATTGAAACACAATTTTCCACCAAAATCAAAGCTCTTCAATCTGACTGGGGTGGTGAATACCGCAATGTCTCATCCTTCTTACAAACTCATGGCATTGTTCATCGCGTTTCATGTCCTTACACACCTGAGCAAAATGGAGCCTCTGAAAGGCGCAATCGGATTATTGTTGAGAAAGGTCTTGCCCTTCTCGCTCACTCCAAATTACCCATAAACTTTTGGGAGCAAGCCTTTCACATGGCCATTTATCTCAGCAATAGGACAATTACACCTATCCTTAAACACAAATCCCCCTATGCTTGTTTATATCATCGTCAACCAGATTACAAATTCCTTAAATCTTTTGGTTGCTTGTGTTACCCATACATCCGTCCTTATAATAGCACTAAGCTAGAATTTCGTTCAGTAACTTTCATTTTCCTAGGCTATAGTGCTAAACACAAGGGTTATTTATGTCATCATCTTGCATCTTCTCGCACATCTGTTGCTAGGCATGTCGTTTTTGACGAATCTGTGTTTCCATTTCCTGAACACATCTCCTCCCATCAGCCAGATTCGCCACCTTATTCATTGCTTCCACTTCACACACTCCAAGCTGCCGCATCGGTCGGCTCTCCTAGTCCCTCCTCTTCGCAGCTCACAGCCTCTGTTGAGTCTTTCGGTTTGCCTCCTTCTGGTGAACATGTTCACTCAGTGGCGTCAACACCAATTCCTCCCTCTAGCTCTCACTCCAATAGCCCCTCATCAGTAGCTGATTCTGTCAGTTCCTCTAATCAAACCTCTGGCCTCTCGCCAACAGATGACAGCTCCACGCCTTCCTCATCATCTACTTCAGGCCTCACGCCATCACCTATTCCCATGATGGAGTTGTCCCCTTCTGAAACCAGTTCAGCCACTGAACCATATCCGAATGCCCCGACGTATTTCCGACCTGCTGCAAACTCAAAGCATCCAATGGTAACACGAGCTTCTACAACTTCCCTTAAACCTAAACTTTTTTCAGCCACTAAACACCCATTAAAATCTGATATGCATGATCCTGAACCGAAAAATTTCCTACAGGCCACAAAAAATCCCAATTGGCAACATGCTATGCAATTAGAATTCGATGCCTTAATGTTTAATAGGACTTGGGACTTAGTTCCTAGGCCTCGTTCTGCTAATATTGTGGGCTGCAAATGGGTTTTCAGGATCAAACGGAAACCAGATGGCTCGGTCGAGAGGTATAAAGCTCGGTTGGTGGCGAAAGGGTTTAATCAGGAAGAGGGTGTCGATTATTTTGACACGTTTAGTCCTGTCATCAAGCCTACCACCATTCGAGTTGTGTTGAGCATTGCAATCACTCAGAATTGGCAACTTCGGCAAGTTGATGTCAACAACACCTTTTTAAATGGTGATCTTGCTGAAACAGTTTTTATGGAGCAACCGCAAGGCTTTGTTAATCCTGATCGATCGACTTATGTTTGCAAGCTTAAAAAGGCTCTCTACGGCCTTAAGCAAGCTCCGAGAGCCTGGTTTCAGAAACTGCAGCAGTCGCTCCTTCAACATGGGTTCAAACCTTGTGTTTCGGACACTTCTCTGTTCATCAAACGCCATGGCTCGGATGTGGTCTATGTGCTCATTTACGTGGATGACCTCATCATCACAGGCTCCAATTCATCCTTCATTGACGCCTTTGTGAAGTATTTAAATTCTGTGTTCTCTTTGAAGGATCTGGGTGCTCTCAACTTCTTCTTGGGTATTGAGGTATATCGCTCTCCATCCTCTCTATTGTTGTCTCAGCGGAAATATATCTTGGACTTACTTGACCGTAGCAATATGATGGGAGCTAAGCCCATAGCATCACCAGCCGAACCTGGATCCAGGCTGCGCATAGGGGGTGATCCTCTGGCTGATCCACATCTCTACCGGAGCATTGTCGGTGCCCTCCAGTATGTGACCATTACTCGTCCTGAGATTGCCTATTCTGTCAACCGTGTTTGTCAATTTATGCATAGCCCGTCTGAGCTTCATTGGGCTGCGGTTAAACATATCTTACGCTACCTAAAAGGGACCATTGACGCCGGCTTGGTTTTTCGTCCCTCGCGCGATTCTCGCTTGGTTTGCTTCACTGATGCAGGCTGGGCTTCAGATCCTGACGACTGTCGATCCCAGCACGGCTTCTCCATTTATTTTGGAGGAAACCTAGTCAGCTCGTCATCCCGCAAGCAAAAGGTGGTTGCTCGCTCTAGCACCGAAGCAGAGTATCGAGCAATTGCCTTCGCTTCTGCTGAGCTGATTTGGCTCCGCCAGCTCCTTCAGGAAATGTCAAGCTCCCCTGTTGAGCCTCCTATCATCTTGTGTGATAATCTTAGTGCCACGTTTCTCACAGCTAATCCGGTCTTCCATCATCGCTCAAAGCACATCAAGATTGATTACCATTTTGTGCGCGAACAAGTTCAATCCGGGGAGCTGGTGGTTCGCCATGTCAAGTCTGTTGATCAGATAGCTGATATCTTCACCAAAGCCGTTGGCTCTTCTCGTTTCAAGAATTTACGGTTCAAGCTGCTCGTTCGTGATCGACCGTGAGCTTGCAGGAGGGTGTTAAGATATTGAGGTTATTGATATGAAAAGATTTGGGCTTATCCTAATACGTGTAAATCATAGATATAGGATCCTTGATTATAGCTTACAGTTTATATCTTCTCTGTATAAATTATTCATCAATGGAATGTGAAAATCAATCCTTTCCACAAAGATCAAACTCTTATATAACATTATCCATGTATGTAACAGTTGGACTGACTTGTGAACAGGTGGGTTTTGCTGTGATCTTTCTTTAATACTCAAATTATGTAGGATTGGTCTATTTCCATACTACTCGAAACTGGTGGTTATCATCTTTAGAGTGTGGCTTGTTTCCTTTAGACGTATGAAATAAAAATCGAGATTTCATCATGGATAATGATTCTGCAAATACTGATTCTATTTCCATATCTGCTCTTTGAGACAAATCTGCTACTTCCCAGGACTTTGAAGGCCCATTGCCTGAGAAAGTGACTTGCTATGATGGAGTATTCTATAATTACTTCAGCTTAGGTAACATCTACTCTTTCTGAGGTATGATGTATTTAGATATTTCTCTGTATGTTACGGGATGTTCTTTTCATGTTTCTATTGCTTCACAATCACTAACAACTAATCCAGTGTATGGAGGCTGTTTCCTGCCACTACTTTGCCCAAAGTTGGAAGAAAATAGATGTGGTTCTTTTGCTAGCCTGCATCAAGGTTTTTTTCTAATAGAAAATGCACATATGCTTTTTCTGATACTTCTTCATACAGGAATGGACGCTCAAGTTGCATACGGTTTCCATCACTTGCGGAATGAAAAGCCTTACCTTGCACAGGGGCCAATTGCTAATAAGGTTCGACAGTTTCTCCCTCTCCAGCTATGTGATTGATTTGATGATGCCCTTTTGTCTGTTTTACCCTCTATCTTGGTTTATTTAGAATTAAGTACAAATTCCATCTTTTCAACTTTTTTCCATGTTCGTGATACATAACCGATAGTAATCAGAATAACCGTGTTATTCATTTGATGGTTGCCATGAACTGAAAGAATTTTTTTTAAATTTTCTTCTTACTATTTATCTTCTTTAAATTTGAGCTGTGGCTTGTTTCATAATATCTGTTTATTAATAATAGCTGTGGCTTATTAACTTTGAATTTTCAGAATTCCCCTTTCACCTGTTATGAATTCAGCAGGCAAGAATAGCTTGATGGCTTACTGTTAAATAATTACGGTTGAGCATTTAACGTACACAAAATAACTTTTATATCTACTTTATGATTTTATTTCTTGTTTAACATCCAGTAAGACAAATTTTTACTGATGATTTTTGCCTTTTGCTTTGTCAGATAATTTATTCTGGATATAGTTGTACCCAAGGTCTCCTTGCATTAGCCATCCAGGCCTAAGGTCAGCTCACATCCCCACCCCCACCCCTTTGTTAATCTATGCTGTTCAAATGCTATCTGATTTGCATATAAATTTAGCATATGATCAAATTTGTATCCTTGGTTGAAAATGTGAAGTATGGCAGCTCCCCCTACAATGATTGGTTTTGATTTGGTTTAGGTCAGATGGTAGAAGAACTTCATCTAATAATATGTTCATGAATGGATGTATCATTGTCATATTTCCACCGACTAAATGAAGACTTATTTAAGAAAGCCCCCATTTTATTATACAGTTCCTGCATCAAATTATAAGATCAGCTAACCAGTATTCTCAAAGAATATCTTGATTGCAGAGGCCTAAGAAACATTCTGAAGATCCACATTAAAAAGGTCAGCTGCTCAGATTGGGAGGAAATTCACATTCCTTCAAAGTAAGCTTCAACTTTGTTATAGGAATTAAGTCTAGCATTGTAAATGTCGAAGACAGCTCAAAATTCTACAGCAAAAATTGATAGATAAGTCTTAGAAAATTTCAAGTCGGAGCATTCCAAAGGCTTCAACTGTTATGGATGTTGATACTCTACATCCATACTTCGACAATATATTGTTGCCAATCTCTTACATCTGATCGCTGTCTAGGATTTTATAATTTAATATTATTTTGCAGTGTAAGATCCAATGTTGTTCTGAATCTTCATTGTTATGCTAGTGGAAGGCATCCCTGGGGCAATCTCAGTCCTAAATATCTGGAAAGGGTAATCTCTCTCCTCCTTCCCTTGTGCACATCTTCTCTGTTGACTGTTCATGGTCACAGACAGATTTTCTGTTTCATTGCCCATTCTACTTGTTATTTCAGTTATCTGTGTGAACTGAAACTGGTCATACCTTTCAGAGAGGTTTTGTTGAGGCCCATGCTGATGATGGACTTGTAGAAATATTTGGCCTTAAGCATGGATGGCATGCATCTTTTGTTATGGTAGAACTCGTCTCTGCGAAACACATCGCCCAGGTTGGTGATTTGCTACGTATGTAGTACATACGTATAATCTAAAATTTGGTTTATTATGTGTAGCACAAAATCTTTCTGATGTGTAGTTGTCTTGGTATTGATGTTGCAACAAACATGATAAATTCGTTCGATTTGTGTCTCCAGGCAGCTGCTATTCGACTGGAGATTCGAGGCGGGGATAGGAAAGATTCATTCCTGCAAATGGACGGGGAGCCATGGAAACAGCCACTGGATGAGAGTTACTCGACATTCGTGGACATCAGGAAGGTTCGCTTTCATTCTCTGATGGTCAGTGGAGACTCATAAGACGCAAAAGTCTGGCATTTGTGTATAAACATTCTTGGTCAGCTCGGCAACGGTAAAATACAACGATATACAATCAAAGCAGTATTCATCGTTGTGGATGAATCGTGCAGTGCTCGTGGTCAGCTCATAACTCATCCTTTTTATCTTTAGTTGTGAGCTGAACTTGTTTGGCATGCTAACTGCAACTGTTGTTGGTCTCTTGTGGAGTTGTGGTGTGGGCCTTCTTAAAGGTACTTTTCTGATAGATATTGATTTTAATCATATAATGTATGCCCACTTGAATATTTTTACTCTCTCCCATCATAAATACTCTGGATAACCGTTTTTACTTTTTGTGCAGAGTTAAAACATAAATAAAACATTTAATATTTTATACTCCCTCCGTTTTTTTTTGAAGTAGGATAAGGATTAGGAAAGCCGCCACTGACCGGGCTTCTTTCCTAGCGCGTCCAACCGGACGAGAACACGGAGTTCTGAATCATCAGCGAAGCTACATGGACAGGGATGCTATGAGCTAGACGTGCAATCATGTCAGCCACAACATTCGAACCCCTGAAAATATGACGAATAGCAACATTAGAAATGGAGCGAAGAAACGAAGAAGTATCGGCCATCAGCAGCTCAATGTTCCAAGAGCAAGACCAATCCCCCAGCAGAGCTTTTATGACGACCAAACAATCGCCTTCGATCAGAAGGTTATTAATGATGGAACCACGCGGAAATAACAGGGAATTAGACGCGGACATAAGAGAAATGATCCCCAAAGAGAGCCAAGATATAAGGTGGACGCGGACAAAAAGTAATGACACATGTCCACCATGCCCACCATCCACAACAATCACACGTGTCAGCCCAATGACGACACGTGTCAAAGAAAGGAAGCCTGGCCGAACCATATAAATAGGGAAGTGAACAGAAGAAATGGGAGGACGAAAGTTGGAGAAAGAGGAGATAGAGAGAAGGAAGGAACCAACATTGCCACGACGAAATAAGAGATCTCCGCCTCAAATTCCGCGGACAGGTAATAATCCTCACGATATAAGAAAAATGGGTGAACTTCCAGGGAAATAGATGGGATCATGACTGAATTCTATGCATTTTAGAAGTAAAAGCGCGGCCCAGGTTCAGACGCGAACGAATATGTTCGCGCGTCAGGTAAGCCCGTGCAATATCACCAACTTTAAATCGTGTCCAGGTCCCCAGGGGCCCACCAAAAGTGGGTCCCGTATGAGATTTTCTTGGGAGCGCTTCATCACTGGCGCCGTCTGTGGGAACCCACTCACCCTGAGGGGTTCAATTTTGGATTTATATAATATAAAAAAAAGAGGGGGGGCTACGCGCACTTTAAGTCAAAAACGTCGCCCACCCGTGTTCCCGACCAAGCATCCTGTTAAACGCTTTAACTAACAAAACTGTGAGTGGTACAGGTTAAACAGGAGTTATGAACCATAACGAAGAGTCGGACGAAATGAGCCAAAGTATGATGCCAGAACAAGAGGCCACCAGCACGTACAATCCATCTGTACTGCAATCAGGGGAACAACATAGCATGTGGGCATCACCATTCGTGGCCCCTTATTTCCCGACGTACGTGCCCGAATACGTACCGCCAATGTACGTGCCACATGCGGTGCAGCAAGAACAGCATTATTACTTCCCGCAAGTTCCCGGGCCTCAACCTTATTATGGGCCGGACCCCGCGACACAATATTACTATCAACCGGCAACAGGGCCGCAACCCCAGCACCAGCCGGTAAATGAGCCGCAGCATTACCATGATTATGAGAACATGTATCGAAGCCAGCCCTGGACTCGCAACCAGCACCATGACATGCGCGGACATCCAGACGCGGCGGAAACAATCAATTTGAATCTGTATGGGGACCTAGCACCGGGAGCATCAGGATATGGATTCCATCCCCAGCATCAGGACGCGCAAAGAGTCAATGCACGACCGAGCAAGCAACGACGAGGAGAGCATTCAACAGACGTGTCAACTTCCACCAAGTCCGGCTCAACGCAAATGAAAGTGGACGTCCCAGACACTCTTCCCTCCGTGTTTACTCAAGATATTTGCCGAGCGCCGGTTCCCAAACGATGGAGGGATGTGAATCTCATGAAATACGATGGAACGACGGATCCAGAGGATCATATGTGCCATTTCATGACGGCAATGGGGATCAACGAATACAATGATGCCATGTTATGCCGGACATTCCCATCAACCCTCACCAAGATCGCCTTGACCTGGTTCACCAACTTACCGAAGGGTTCGGTTGGCAGTTTCTCTGACTTGAACCGAATCTTCCAATCTCACTTCGGAAGCGCACGGTCAAGAAAGAAAACCATGCTAGATCTGAACTCCATCAAGCAGGGAGGTGATGAAACCCTGGGTCATTTCTTCGCCCGGTTCACCAGTGTGGTCGTCCAAATCCCAAATTTCAATCATGAATCCGCGACTATCATTCTCATGGGCAATCTGGCGGAGGGTGACTTCAAAACTTATCTGTTTAGAAAGAAACCCAGAAGCTATGATCAGTTAAGAGACCTGGTGTCTCGACAGATAGATGCAGAAGAAGCAGCCGCGTCAAGTTCAAGAGCCAACGGCGGACATCAAGGCTTTTTCAGCAAACTGGCAGGAAAATTCAGAAAAGATAAAGGGGCAGCGAAACCACCCAAACAACCATCCGTGGGGCATCGCCAACAGAATGATGAAGTCCACTTCAATTCAGACAGGAGAGGAGAACATCGTTACCAAAGAAGCGATCGAAGAGAAGGAGACGACCGCCCCAGAAGCTATCAACCACGGAGGGAGGACTATCATGATCGAGAGAACCGACCTCGAGAACACCACCAGAATAGAAGGGACGATCGGCACCTGGTAGAGCGTCACCTGCAGGGAGAGGAATATCCTTGTCCTCAAAATAGAGATCCTGACCGATACAGAGAGCGTGAGGAAGCACCACAGCCGTATCGAGGGAGAGGCCGAGGACGACGATTGCGAAGAGGACGTCATAACGGACCCCCGCCCCCACAGGGGTCAGTAAATCAGGCCCCTCGCGGGCAAGACGGAAGATTGAGGTCCGCGGTCGAGCGTATTCCGGAACCCGAAGGATGCATCGACACCCTAGCCGGGGGACCCTCTCTGTCAGGAGCTAGCAATCAGGAAAGGAAAAATTATGAGCGAGAAGGAAAACAACCGCCTTCCGCGGAGAGCAGACGAATTGCTCACATTCCGCACGCGGAGATAGCATTCACGGCAGGAGATGCGGAAGATGTGAGGATGCCTCACTCCGATCCGCTGGTTATACATGCTCAAATAGCAACCAAGACTGTCAAAAGGGTGTTCATCGACACGGGATCCTCGGTTGATATACTCGCATGGGAAGCCTTCCTGCAACTCGGAGTCTCTGCAACAGCACTCAAGCCATATTCAGGGACATTGGTCGCTTTCTCCGGAGATGAAATACCAGTTGCAGGGACCATAGAACTGACGGTTATGCTCGGGTCCGCTCCAAGACGAAGGATGGAAAACATAGTTTTTACTGTTGTGCGGGTCCCAACGGTCTACAACGCCCTACTAGGAAGAGTTTCGCTCTACAAATTTCAGATGGTGGTCTCTATTTACCATTTTTTGGCCAAGTTCCCGGTAATGGGAGGAGAAGTAGGTGTGATCCGAGGACAACAACCAGAAAGCCGAAGCTGTTATTTAACCTCCCTCAGGAAGAGAAGAGAGGTGATGCAGATCGAAGTATACGCCGCGAGCACGACTGAAAAGAGGGTCGAAGATTCGCAAAGGGAGCTCGTAGAAGAAACCAACCAAGGGAGTACAAGTACTGAAGCAGAGTTGGAGGTGAGACCTGCAGCACGAGAAATTCCAACCGCTGACGAGAGGCAGGTCCACTCCCCATTCCCCAACCCGGGGGAGAAGGTATACATGGGGCAAGCTTTAGAGCCCAAAGAGAAGCAGCGGGTCCTCGACATAATTGCAAGGTCGAGGGACGTTTTCGCCTGGTCGCCGAAAGATCTACTGGGGGTCCCCCCATCCATCGCCCTGCACACACTCAGAATAAGACATGATGCTAGGCCAATTGCTCAGAAGAAGAGAAAGATGGCGCCTGAAAAAGCTCTCGCGGCAAAAGAAGAAACAGAAAAGTTACTGGACGCCGGCTTCATTGAGGAAGTAGAAGACTCCGAATGGCTCTCCAACGTGGTTCTGGTCAAAAAGTCGAATGGGAAGTGGCGTATGTGCGTTGATTTTTCGGACCTCAACAAATCGTGTCCCAAAGATAGTTACCCCCTTCCCTCAATTGACGAGCTGGTTGATGAAACTTCTGGGAACGCTGTCCTTAGTTTCTTGGACGCCTATTCAGGATATAACCAGATCCGCATGGATCCCCTTGATAAGAAGGCCACGACCTTTATTACCAATCAGGGAATTTTCTGTTACAAAGTTATGCCGTTCGGGTTAAGGAATGCAGGAGCCACGTTCCAGAGAACTGTTGACAAGATTTTTCGAGCTCAAGCCGGGAGAAACGTATCGATCTACGTGGATGATATCGTGGTGAAAAGCTTGAAAGCAGAGGATCACGCCGTTGATCTACAGGAGACCTTTGATTCTCTGAGACGCGGAGGGTTAAACTTGAACGCGGAAAAATGTGTTTTCGGTGTTGATTCTGGAAAATTTTTGGGATTCCTGGTCAGCCAACGGGGGATAGATGTTAACCCTGAAAAGATCGCGGCAATTCAGGGGATGCAACCACCCCGAACGATCAAAGAAGTCCAAGCTCTCAACGGCGCGGTCAACTATCTCAGCCGATTCTGCTCTTGTCTCGCGGATAAATCTCTGCCTTTCTTCGCTCTGCTAAAGAAGAAAGGGCCAGTTCAGTGGACACCGGACTTGCAGCAGGCATTCGAAGGTTTGAAAGATTATCTGATGAAGCTGCCAACCTTACACCGACCCGAAAGGCTCGAAAACCTGTACCTCTACTTAGCTGTCAGGAGTACAACCATCAGTGCAGTGCTCACCCGTGAAGAAAAATACCCAATTTATTACATAAGCAGGGTCTTGCAAGATGCCGAGACGAGATATGAACCGATCAAGAAAATGATTCTGTGTCTAGTGTTCGCGGCAAGGAGACTACGGCCTTACTTCCAGGACCATTCAATCCAGGTCTTAACCAACCTTCCTTTGAGGCAAATTCTGCATTCCCCTTGCCTCTCAGGACGTATGACAAAGTGGGCAGTGGAATTATCAGAGTTCGATGTTGACTATAAACCACGGAAGGCGGCGCTGGCACAAACACTGGCAGATTTCATATGTGAGACAAGCTTTGAAGAACAAGCATCGTTCGAAGAAGGGAGTTGGGTTTTGAGAGTCGACGAGGCGGTTAATCAAGCGGGAAGTGGAGCAGGAATAGCTTTGGTATCCCCTGAGGGACAGGTAGCAAACTACGCTTGTAAGCTTGCCTTCCAAACGACAAACAACGAAGCTGAGTATGAAGCCCTCATAGCGGGTTTGGAAATAACGCTGTCAAGGGGGGCTAGGAGTGTGATCGCATATACAGACTCTGAGGTCTTGGCGAGACAGATAGGAGGGGACTATGAAGCTAAAACAGGTTTAATGCCAGACTATCTGAGAAAAGTCCTGGCCTTGCGGAAGGCTTTCTTGAATTTCAAAATAACGGCTGTCCCGAGGGAAGAAAATCGACAGGCAGACGCTCTGGCGAGGGTTGGCGCGGCAATGCCATCCGAGGTCGGTGCGGAATTCATGTTCGAAAAGAAAGAGAGACGTGGGCTAATGAAAGAAGTTTTCTACGTCGAAACAAATGGAGAGGACGACTGGAGAACTCCCGTGGCAGAGTATCTGGAAAAAGGGATTCTTCCCACAGAGAAACATGAGGCTAAGCAAATCAAGATGAGGGCGGCGAGATTCACTGTCCGCGAAGGACGGCTGTACAAAAAAGGTTTCACACAGCCAGATCTGACATGTGTTACAACAGAGGAAGGCATGATGATTGTACGGGAACTACACTCTGGTGTATGCGCACACCACCAAGGTTGGAGAGCAATGGCAGCTAAGATCATAAGGACAGGGTACTATTGGCCAACGATGAAGCAAGACGCTCAGGAATTTGTCAAGAAGTGCGACGCATGCCAGAAATATGGAAATGCTATCCATCAACCCGCGGAAACTATGAAAGACATTCATACTGCCTGCCCTTTCTCCCTGTGGGGGATGGACATTTTGGGACCATTCCCTACCGCGCCTGGCCAGCTGAAATACGTGATTGTGATCGTGGACTACTTCACCAAGTGGGTAGAGGCAGAAGCCATGGGACTCATCACGGCTGAAAAGGTAAAAAAATTCTTATGGAAGAACCTGATCTGCCGCTTCGGGGTCCCAGAATCGATCATCACCGATCACGGTCCCCAATTCGATTGCGAAACCATCCGAAGTTTTTGTAGGGATCTCAGAATCAATCTCAAATTCTCATCCGTAGCGCACCCTCAAACAAACGGACAAGCAGAGGTCACTAATCGGCAAATCCTAGAAGGCATACGGAAGAAATTGGGAAACACGGCCAAGGGGAGATGGGCAGAGCTCCTTCCTTTAGTGCTTTGGTCTCACAGAACCTCTACAAAGACGCCAACAGGGGAGACACCCTTTTCTCTAGTTTATGGTGTTGACGCGGTTATACCGGTCGAGCGGATGATTCCGTCAGCACGTGTATCCGGTTTCAATTCTCAGACCAACGAAGAGGCGCTTGAAGTGGAAATGCATTTGAGGGAGGAACGAAGAATGATGGCCGCCCTAAAAACAGAAGAATACAAGAGACGCGCTGCAAAGTACCACGACCAGAAAGTCCGCCCACGACAATTCCAGAAGGGAGATCTAGTTCTACGACTGATGCAGACAGGGGGAAAGCTGGATGCCAACTGGGAAGGCCCATATGTAATAGCCGACATCATTCAAGCTGGCGCCTACAAGTTGAAGAATGAAAAAGGAGAAATCCTAAACAAGACTTGGAACGCCAATAGTCTGAAAAAATATTTTGTGTAAATCTTGAAACACTGTCCTTGAATGTATTAATCGCCCCCGCAAGTAGTTAAATAAGCGGTTAGTGGGCGTTTTCTACAAACTACT
This sequence comes from Persicaria maculosa, assembly GCA_963922045.1. Classification (NCBI taxonomy): domain Eukaryota; kingdom Viridiplantae; phylum Streptophyta; class Magnoliopsida; order Caryophyllales; family Polygonaceae; genus Persicaria; species Persicaria maculosa. Next base: position 2,766,312 of record OY998268.1, read on the forward strand.
AAGAATGGCCTTTAACCTCGATGACGCAGGAGCTCACCCCGCGTCACTCCCTTGATCGAGACTCCTGATCTCTCAAGGTCGAGTCAACAAGCAAGAAATCAATGACGCAGGAGCTCACTCCGCGTCACTCCCTTGATCGAGACTCCTGATCTCTCAAGGTCGAGTCAACAAGCGAGAAGATCGATGACGCAGGAGCTCACCCCGCGTCACTCCCTTGATCGAGACTCCTGATCTCTCAAGGTCGAGTCAACAAGCGAGAAGATCGATGACGCATGAGCTCACTCCGCGTCACTCCCTTGATCGAGACTCCTGATCTCTCAAGGTCGAGTCAACAAGCAAGAAATCAATGACGCAGGAGCTCACTCCGCGTCACTCCCTTGATCGAGACTCCTGATCTCTCAAGGTCGAGTCAACAAGCAAGAAATCAATGACGCAGGAGCTCACTCCGCGTCACTCCCTTGATCAAGACTCCTGATCTCTCAAGGTCGAGTCAACAAGCAAGAAATCAATGACGCAGGAGCTCACCCCGCGTCATTCCCTTGATCGAGACTCCTGATCTCTCAAGGTCGAGTCAACAAGCAAGAAATCAATGACGCAGGAACTCACCCCGCGTCACTCCCTTGATCGAGACTCCTGATCTCTCAAGGTCGAGTCAACAAGCAAGAAGATCAATGACGCAGGAGCTCACTCCGCGTCACTCCCTTAATTGAGACTCCTAATCTCTCAAAAACAAACTATTGGACAAAAATCTAAGAAACCCCGACACTCAGTCATTTCGATATTTCACGTCTCAACACTCTTCTTTATTACAGGACCTCCCTTCACTTGATAATCCAAACACACGAAAAGGAACACCCCCCTCTCAAGGGGAACCCTCATGACCCTCATCTTCAGAAGTATTTTCCCCTGAAGGCACGTAAGTGGCTCTGAAGCGCGCGTCACCCAGATACTTAAATACGACGCCGCCTCCCACGCGAACATTCCTGGACCGGGTAAACGCTCTCCATCCTTGCGTGAGCCAGAGTGCCCCCGCTTCGTCTTTTTCAACCAAGATACGCGTTCCCCTCCTTCCTAGCCCGTTGGTTAGGACGATTCTCTCAACACCAAGAAGACCATATTCCTCTTCAAAACCCTTAGGTAGGGGCTGATGTTTGAATAAATAAATTAATTAGTTGAGAATAAAGACAAGAACGTCTAGAAAGGGGATTTTTTAGAAAAATGTTACCGTTCTTTGTAAAAAAGAGGCGTCCAGAATCAAACGAATGAAATCCCTCGATCGGCCTTCACCTGATGCCATGCTTTCCCCAAAACTGTTGTGTTTTATGTGCTTCCTCTTAGAGAGTGTGCCCTGAGGAGATCCTTGATCCCCAGTCTTATAGAAAAACTGTGAACCACTGTTCACTCACATGACCAGTTTTTTTTATTAATTTACGAAACCCGAGTACCCTCTCCGAAACGACGCTTCCCAAAGTTCCTCGAAAAAGAAGGAGCGATCAGAAAAAGAGAGACAGCTTTATCTCCCAATTTTATTAATTTCCTTCCCGAGAAAGGGGATCCGTTAGCATGGGAAAAACAGCTTTATCCATCCTCGGGCACATCAACCCTTGCAGAATCACTTTTTAGGTTTTGACGCCCTGGCGTTCTCGAGGTTCGTTATGGGTTTCTAATGGGTTAATCGCCTTGGACAAACCCACTTTCGTTGGACCTAACCTCTTTAAACCAACGCGTCTCGGATTTGGAACTTATGAAACTAAAGAATCAATAACACTAAAGATCGCTCCGCATCGATCCCTCTCCTAAGACCCATGATTGCTCAAGGGAAACTCAATGAGAGTAAGAACGATGAGCATCGAAAATTTTCTTGCATCTCACCCCCAACCAGGATACGCGATTCTTCATAAATCAAAGTAATCGCGAGCGTGGTTCAATACCATAGGTCTGAATACTCAGAAGAGTACGAACACAATCAAACGTTACAAAGAAAACAGACGCTCTCCTTAGTCACGTCACACACATAAAATAAGGAAAACGCAAACACATGGTACAACAAATTGCAAAAGAAACTTCACGCGTCCGGAAGAATAACCGGCCTAGGGGGTGACATGACCCAACCATTCTCCACACAAATGGATTCCTCATCAAGCACACGAACGTCGAAGTAGACACCGCCACGATGGCGAAGTACCATGACAGTCCCCATCCCTAGCCCTTGCGACACAAGGAAATCACTCCAATCATCGACAAGCCAAAAGATCCCATAGTCCTTTTTGACTACTTGGATTGGAAAATCCACAGTAGAGTTCAGGGATAGAAAGACTTGGGTGGGATTGACAACACCTATCTCGTCCTCAAAGAAAGCAGGCAATGACTGGGAAACAACGAAGTAAATAAAGCGTGAAGAAAGGAAGCAAATTTCCTCGAAAGAAAAAGAAAGAAGAAGAAGAACACGACTCACACGTTCCAACAGTTGCTCTTCAAAATCTAGGGCCAGATGAAAGGCCCAAGGGTTCACATTTGACGCCTCCATTAAAAAATCAAAAAGACACTAGGGGAGAAAATGCCTTTGTCGCTCTCATATATAGCCTCACAAAGCGAAGGAAATAGAATATATTCTTGAAAGAATCTTTCAGAAACCTCGAAAGGAGAACAAAACCGCCACAGGACTTAGGCTGACTAAAGCCGTGAACCGAAAAGACAAGTCTGAACCATGCAAAGACCAGGAAGAATCTTGAGCATAATCATTTTTTATTCACAAACGAAAAGAAATACATGCCAAATAAGTTAACCACCTCGGCTTACAAAAAAGAAAAGGAGAAATGCGAAGAAAAACCAGTCATGGATAGAAACCGTTGGTCGAAACATCAGCAGGCTCGGAAGAAGGATAACCTACGTTCTCATCCCCATCCTCCAAACCCATGATTTGAACTTCGAAATGAGCATTCCCCTTGTGGATAAAGATCATGGAGGATCCAACCACAAGCCCGTGAGATTCGATGAAATCTCTCCATCCGCGGCAAAGCCAAAACATCCCATAATCACCCTTGAGAACACAAACCGGAAAATCGCGTAAAAGGTGGGATGAAAGGAATATTTGATCGGGAATAACACCCGCAAATTCGCCCTCGAAACGCATGGGCAAGAGCTGGAAATGAAAGAAAGCAAAAGTCAAAAAACAAGGAACAAATGACGTTAAAAACACGTGTTCCCAAAGAAAATTTACCAAGCGGGATGTCTGGATAAGACGATCAATAGGCTGGAAAAAAGCCCACCTGCCCGATCCAGGGGCAGCCATGAACGCCAACGGAGGATTGGGAAGACAATTGCAAAGTAATGAAAAAAGAAAAATGGGGGATACCCCCCTATAAGAGTCTAAAAAAGGCAGCATGCATGACTACCATCTGGCACAAGATTCCTCTAAAAAAGTTAAAGAGGTGCGAGCTCGCCGACCAAAACGACAGAGTAGTCACGGGAGCTGCGGAAGTGAAGTCGACGAAACGACTTGACCTCCAGGGATAACAGACAAAACAAAGGCCTGGCAAAGCCCAGACCTAAAACAAACACGCGGGCCTGGAGAACACCACGTAGAAGAAAAGGATGGTAAACTAAAACACGCGGCATGATTGATCGAATATAAAGACCCCCGTGAGATCTGGCAAAGATTATCATACACGAAACAAGGAAATGGAGTTCGAAAACCCACCAAAAGCCTTTTACAGAGTTATCATTACAGAAGAACAACTTCAAACCCTACGCCTCCCACTAATGTATGTCCTCCTAGAGGAGAATGCGCATCGCTCAGTGCATCTGTGGTCTCGGTCCAACCGCGAGCATGAAGTCAAGGTCGAGGTGGACGCAGACGGAATCTATTGGTTCACCAACGGATGGTCCGGATTCGTAGAAGCTAACAGAATAAACGTTGGGGTAGCTCTGATCTTCGTGTACCAGGGGGATTCGACCTTCGAGGTATACGTTGCAAACCCTGATTGTGATTACAACGGAGTAGAAAGACGCGGATAAAGAACCACGACGAAGGCAACCGGCTTTGTGACCCCAATGCTTTTTTAATAAAAAAGGGGAGGGGGGGTCTGTGTAAAAAGAACGGAATAGCGTTCTAACTAAATAAAACCTAGGAATCGTATGACGCTATCTGTTACGAAATAATAAAATTGGATCTCCATGATCCAAAGTATTAAAAGCAAGATCCTCTCTTTTATTCGCGAAATAAACTCGAACAGCGGATACGTTCTCCTAATTTATAAACGGATCAACATGAGTCGCTGGAAGAAACGGCTGGGACATAGTCCCTGATTCCAGCACATTCTAAATCACGCCGCGGACAAACTTTAAAACAAAGCATGACCTACATAGAAGAAAATCATCGATGACCCAACAACGAAGCCGTGTCGAGTAACGAATCTATCCCAACCAAGAAGAAGGTAGAAGCGAAAATCCGATCCCCTTTCCACCTCAACTCGAAGAATCTTAAACGCATGAGAAGTCGAGGGAACCTTCCGCGGAGAAGGAGTTCTGAATTCCTCCTCAAATTGGTTTGGGAGAGGCTGTCAAAGTGAAGTACAAGTCAGATAATTGGAATTTAGAGAAACATTTTGAAAACCGAAACTACAGAAGAACCCTACGAGTGAAGAAAGATGCTCGACGCTCCCCGGGGTACAGAAAAACGCCCAAGGATTGGAAATCCCAGGCGCCATGAACCCCCATCAGAGGGAAGAACCCCGATCGTAATGAACTAAGGACACGAACCAAGAGCATTCAAGCATGGCAGACGAGTGGTGAGAAACTTTCAACAACTATAACACAAGAGGCTAAACGAACCAACATGATGTCTACTAAAAAGAAGTAATTATACACAAAAACATAACTTCGCGGGTAAGTCAGAAGGAAACCCCGTTTGATAAAAAACGCACAAAGATAGTTTAATCACCACAAGAGTTAATTACAAAATTGGCCAAAGACCACAAAGGACCAATGAAATCAAGAAAATTCTCCCCCTAAAAGCCTCAGGGGTCAAGCAACGACATCCACTTCTTCATCGTCGGTATCTTCCTCATCCGAGAGTTCCTCCCCTGCCATCTCTTCTGGGGTTAACCCCCAATCCGCGACCGACAAGCTCGCCTCTAACTTTTCCAAAGGAATGCCGGGGTTAGCCCGCGAGCGAACGACGCTCTGATTAATACCGGTAGACATTCCTTTACGAAAGTAACTAAAACACTTGTCCTTTAAAAGCTCCACACCCTCGGGAGAACGAAGACATGGCTTTGCAATTGAAGAAAGAAAGGAAATACCCGCCTCGGTTTTAAACCACTCAGAAGTCAAAAACTTGAGACCTTCAGGGGATCCCATCCATCGGAGTGCAACATCCTGAGGAGCCTGGGACTGGAGCTTCTCCAACTCCTGCTTCATCAGGACGCGATCTTCTTCAACAATGGAATGCTCCACTTGAAGCTCTCTGAGACGTGCCTCAAGTATCTCCAGTTCTTTCTTCATCTGTTCCGCGGATTGACGAGATTCTTCCTCTTGACGACGCAGAGCACCCGAGTTCGAAAGTTCCGCGTCAAGCTTGGAGGACAATGTGGAATTCTGCTCCCTCAAAGTAGAATTCTTCTCCCTCAAAGTAGAAAGCTCCTCAATAGCAGCCTGCAACTTTTCGTGAAGTTCCACGGCCCGCTTCTTAAACTTCTCCACTGAGGTAGGGTCCCCCACAGTATTACCAAGCGTCCTCAACTTGTGGCTCAACGCTTTTGCCTCGGCGGTCTTCTTAGAAAGCTCAGATTCAAGGGACACCAGCCGCCTCTCTGAATCAATCTGGAAACTCCGAACCTGAAAGGAACCAAGAAAAAATAAAAATGGAGGGAGCAAGAATTGAATAAAATTCTCATTGAGCAAAGGTTCCCCCACGAACTTACCCACTCAGCCGCACGCTCAAATTGTAGAGAAAAGTCATCCGACTCCAAGCGCCGCACCCACGATCGTTCATTCCGCGCAAACTTTTCTGAACCACGGAGACGAACTAAGTCATCAACCCCGAAGCCGGGGATGCGAAAAGCGGGCAAAGCGTCATCCCCTTGGAGAAAAAGTGCTTCCTCCTCCCCGCTACCAGAGGCACGAGACGAGCCCACAGCCTTCCTTTTCTTTTGGGGGCGAGAAGCGTCCCCACCCGAAGGGGCAGGACGTTTCTCACGGACATCTGAAGCCACAACTTCAGTTTCCACCACAGGTTCGCTAGCTCTATCCACGTCCTCAACTGCCACCCCTTGAGGCGCGACGGGCGGGCGGGGGGCACGCTTAGCTGACTTCTTCTTTCTCACCTTTCCGCTTTCCTGAACAGAGTGGCGGTCGGCTAGGGAACTCAAATCCATCAGATCTGCGCAAAAAGAAGCAAGGGACAAGTTATGAATAACCGCTCACAAAACACGCAAATCCTTTTCAAAAAAAAAAAGAGAAGGAAAATAAAAGCTTGCGAGTGGTACGAGCAAATCGTTAAAATAATTCCAAAAAATAAAAATGAAAAAGACTAAGGCAAACACCTAATCGCGGATGAGGCAGACTTAACCCTGCCATCTCGAGGCGAAGAGCCGAAACCATCGATCGCCATGGTAACTTTGGCTCATGAACAAAGGAATCTTTAAACTTATCTAAATGGGCGACCCATGGCTTCTTGACCGCGCTGAACCAACCGGGAACGGTTTTAAACTCAAGACAAACGCCAGCCTTGTCGCGAACCAAGCACCACTTATGCTTCCAGTTCGGTTTGCTAGAAAGCCTCTCGATATAACTACAACTGGAGTTGCACTGGTAGAACCTAGAATCTTGAGGCCCTTTCTTCAAAGAAAAAACGCTAAGCATCAATTCTTTCGTAGGAAGCACACCGATGTCCTTGCAGCGCATCACAAAGCTGGCAAAAAACATCCAGCAGTTTGGAACGACTTGTGCGGGACTTAAATTGTACTCGGACAAAAAAGCTATGAACAGGGGGTGAAGAGGTAAACGAAATCCTTGGGATAAACTCGCCGCGTAAACAACCAAGCAATCTTCGTAAGCATCTAAACACCCTCCACCTTCTGAGGGAAGACACAACTCCACGCCCGCTGGCCATGGAAATATCCGGGCTAAAACTTCAACACTTGGGAGATCAAGCAACGTTGCGCACCCTCGTATCTCTTGCACCGGAGAACGTCGCGGACGAACCCTCTCGGAAATAACAGGAGGGCAGGGTTGAGGGTCGCGAAGAGAGAACTCTCCCCTAAAAGAACAAGAACCCAAATCGTCAAGGGAATAAGACGGGAGGTCAAGGTCACTAAGAACATCCTTTGAACGGACTCTTGCACACTTCTCAGCAAAGCCAATGGGGGAATCCGCATAAGGAACCCAGGACAACTCAGATTCCCGACCACTAGTTGACGGATGAGGGCTGAAAGAGATATCCGCGTCAGTTGGAGCTTGAGTCTCCGCGTCCTTTGGATGAACGTCATCCCCCTTCGAAGAAGAAGAAGTTAAAAAAGGAGAGGAATAATAATCAGGATTAGAGTTGTTCCGTCGTCGCCTCACCTTAATTGGATCGCCAAAAGGGCCTACGCGGTCTGGAGAAGAGATACTGGAAGAAGACGGGTCAGAGGAACTTCCTAAATCGGAGGATGAACTCTCGCCAGACGAAGACGAAGAATCCACCACGACCGCGGGAATATCCTCTCCTGGATTCGAAGGAAGATCCCCTCTCCATCCTTCTTCCCTCTCAAACTCGTCCAGAACGTCCGGGTTCCCCTCAAGGTTAGCCATTCTTCAAGAAATTAGAAAGCTGATCTGAAAAGGAACCCGAACGCGGACCAAAAAGATCAAAAAACCCAAAAAAAAAAAAAAAAAATGATGATGATAACATTTAAACAAGCGGCATTCAAGAACAGATCGAGAACCCAAGAAAAGAAATTGAAGTTACCTTAGAAAATGAAGAACACCCGGAAAACTCAACGGAAAAGCGAAGAACACCCGGAAAACTCAACGGAAAAGCGAAGAACACCCGGAAAACTCAACGGAAATGAAGAACACCCGGAAAACTCAACGGAAAAGCGAAGAACAGCCGGAAAACCAACCTGGAACACCGAAAGATGAGAAACAAAGCGAAAGCCACAAACAAACAAAAGGTGTGAAGTGAAAAAGTAAAAACGGAACGGGGTAATTTATAAGGAAATTACCGACTCTTCAGTTCCCTTCGAAATCATATGGGCCGTAGAAAACCCTCGGCGGGCCCAAATTTATCCCTTGACCGGCCCATTAGAGCTTCTCAAAGACGTGAGACGCGGATTATCCCCTACGCAAAGAAAAAAGGGATGTATTCCCGCGGGAAAAATCGAATCGTCTTAAGCTCTCCTGGAACTCAACCCGACCCGAGGAGCTGTGATGGAACCACGCAGAAATAACAGGGAATTAGACGCGGACATAAGAGAAATGATCCCCAAAGAGAGCCAAGATATAAGGTGGACGCGGACAAAAAGTAATGACACATGTCCACCATGCCCACCATCCACAACAATCACACGTGTCAGCCCAATGACGACACGTGTCAAAGAAAGGAAGCCTGGCCGAACCATATAAATAGGGAAGTGAACAGAAGAAATGGGAGGACGAAAGTTGGAGAAAGAGGAGATAGAGAGAAGGAAGGAACCAACATTGCCACGACGAAATAAGAGATCTCCGCCTCAAATTCCGCGGACAGGTAATAATCCTCACGATATAAGAAAAATGGGTGAACTTCCAGGGAAATAGATGGGATCATGACTGAATTCTATGCATTTTAGAAGTAAAAGCGCGGCCCAGGTTCAGACGCGAACGAATATGTTCGCGCGTCAGGTAAGCCCGTGCAATATCACCAACTTTAAATCGTGTCCAGGTCCCCAGGGGCCCACCAAAAGTGGGTCCCGTATGAGATTTTCTTGGGAGCGCTTCATCAATTAATACCCAAGTCAACCGCCCTAACCAAACCCATATGCAATCCCATAGCCTCGGCAAAGACTGCATTAGTGTGGTTGCAGTGACCCGAGCCCAAGGACACAACCATACCCATATGGTCCCGAATAACGAACCCAAAAGAGCCGGCCTCTGAAGGAAAGTAAGAACCATCAAAATTTAGTTTAAAGTGCCCCGAAGGAGGCCTTTCCCACATCTTAGATCTGTGTGTAGTCGTAGTAAGCATGTCAGTAGGATTCTTGATCTTTCTCTGATTCTGATTAGCATGTGTTGCCGTCATGTTACCCTGTTGGTCCACATTTGCATTCCAAGTGTTGATAACAGCTTGGTAGAACAAGGCAATAGTCTTTGTGTAGATCTGATTCGTATGCTGGAATGCTAGTTGGTTGCGAAAAAACCAGATTGCCCACCAAGCAATGGCAAGTTTCCAGAAAGAGTTTTTGCCTTCTCTGGAATAAATGTCCGCCAGAAGGATGTTTGGTTTTGTGTCGACATAGCCCAACTGCATATAAGGACGTCTAATTCCAATCGTAGTTAGTAAATCCATGGTCATATGACAGTCTATGAGTAGATGAGTGGTAGACTCTACAGTACAGCCACAGAAATGACAACCTGATGGGACCGAAACGTGAGAACGTTGTAGTCTGTCCGAAGTGGGTAAGCCATCCCGCGCAATTTTCCAAAGAAAATGACGAATCTTATATGGAATGTCTAATTTCCAAATCCAATGACAGCCGAACTGAGAGTCACCAGCATGGTTAGGACAGAGCTTTGCCGTTGAACTGGTAGAGAACCAATCGTTCCTACTCGGCCCCCAGAATAGTCGATCAAGGAGATTATTTTTGGGTAAAGGAATTTCCTTAATTCTAGCAAACTGTGTTCAGCATTCCGCTTAAATCTGTATACAGTTTGGGAACATCCCAGTTCTTTTCAGAAGTAATAAAACGGTCAACCGTCCATCCCAATTTAGCCTAATCAAGCGTGAGGAGGGCCTGCTTTGCCAGAGGAGTACCGAATACCCAGTTATCTTCCCAGAAGTTAACCGAATAACCGTTTCCGATTGACCAATTAAGGCCTGACTTGAAATCGGGTCTGATAGCCATAAGTTTGGACCATTGCCAGGAAGTGTTGCCACTTTTGACATACTTCATAATAGGTTTATCTTTTAAATATTTAGCAGTGATGACTCTTACCCAGATGTTATCCGGTTCAGCGATGATTTTCCATAACAGTTTCATCTGTAGAGCAATATTCATCGTTTCAGCTTTGTGGATCCCTAGACCGCCCGAGAGAGTATCCGTACAGATTTTGTCCCAACTGATGAGTGGAGTGTATCTTTCTTGTTTGTTCCAAAAGAATTGTCTGTAAATTTTGTCTAGCTCGTGAATGATCGACGATGGCAACATAAAGGCTTGCATAAGGAATAAAGGTTGAGCGCTTAGATTTGCCTTGATAAGGACTTTTCGGCCCTCAGCCGATAGTGAGGACGCTTTCCACTTCGACAACTGTTGTTTTGTTTTAATAATAATTTCAGCAAATGTTTCAGAGTTCACTCTGCCGTTAATGATTGGGCAACCCAGGTACTTTTCTAAGTTATTTGCTTGCGGAATTCCCAGCGTTGTTGTCACAGTATGCACGGTTGTAGTAGACGTGTTGGGTGAAACTTTAAAGCTAGATTTATGCAGATTGGCTTTTTGTCCGGATATCGCGAAAAAACGTTGAATAATATTGGATAGATTAGTACAAGTCGATTGGTTTGCCTTACCGAACAGTATGATGTCGTCTGCAAACGTAAGGAAAGGGATCTTAACCCCCCTTCGACCGATAGTAAAGCCAACGTCCTTTGTAACTGATGAGTTACGTTGGAGTTACTCCCTCCGTTTTGAAATAAGTCAATTGACTATTAGTACGTTTTTTAAGGAGTTAAAAATTATATAAAATAATATTTTTTTATTAAATTTTTTACATAACTATATACTTATTAGTAATATATATAAGACTATATAAAAAAATTTATAAAATAATTTTATTTTATACTCCCTCCGTTCACAAATATAAGTCGTTTGACTTTTTTGCACGTTTTTTAATGAGCTATAAACTATATAAAATATTAACTTTTTTATTAAAATTTTAAAATAATATTATACTTAATATTAATAAATATAATATTATTTTTAAAAAATAATAAAAAGTTAATATTTTATATAGTTTTTACCTCCTTAAAAAACGTGTCAGAAAGTCAAACGACTTATATTTGTGAAATGAGGGAGTATAGTTTTTAACTCTTTAAAACGCGTGCAAAAAATCAATGGACTTTATATTGCAAAACGGAAGGAGTGTAGTTTTTAACTCTTTAAAATACTGGTATAAAATAAAAAGCCTTACAATTTTTGTTTATGGGAGGGAGTATTTGGCTTTTGCACTGATTGTTACTAAGACCATCCACAATGGTGTTGTGCAAATGTGTATTTTTAGACACTTTTTAACTCCATTGGTTGTTTTGGGTGTGTGCAAATGTACACATTTGAGCATGTAATGTGCAAGTTTGAGCACACCACCTCCTCTATGTGCAAAAACTTTTACAAAAAGTAATATAATTTCATTGGTTGATTTTTTATGATTTTACTTTCTTTTTTTGTTTTAAATGAATTGTATTTGAATGATGTGTAAAAAATGCACATTTCACTATTTGAGCAAATTGTTAAAAAGTGATGTGTATTTTTACACATCTTGTGCAAATGTGTACATTTTACCCAAAACCATTGTGGATGGCCTAATATGAAAGCGCCATATCGACATCAAGTTGTAGCTCCATGGAGATGTCCTTTTAACCTTTTTTACCAATTGATGTCTGCTGTACTACAACCTCCAGTTGTCCAACTGAATTAAAATCTACACTTTTTTTTTGTAAATAAATTAGACGAAGCTAGATATTTTTTCATTGTATTATTGTGTTTATGCACCATTGGATTTGGATAGATGCCATATATATCTTTTCACACAATGGTTAGGTGATGATTCAATTCCAGAGTGAGAGAAGAAATATCGCTGTTGGATCATGTTCTTTGCTAAAACATGATATCACTCGCCGTAACTACAGATGCTGTTGTTGCGCTATGATCGATTTGCTTGCGTAGCTAGATCAGGCTCGAAAAGGTTACGTTGTATTCAAACAGCACTTGAGAACAAGCTCAACTATGTATGATAAAGGGAAAAAGGGCACCCTGTGCAAACCATGGATCAGCTGAAATGAAAGGGCATAATATGAAGATGTGTCTGCCAATACATATATAGCGTAGGGCCATCCACCACAATCGCAATTGCACTTGCAATTGCAAGTACAAGCAAAATGGTTGTTTGAGACCTGTCCATTCATATATAGCTAGCAATATGCCACCTAATTAAATTAAAGCTCAATTTCACCTCATACCTAATTTTGATGTCTCCGATTTGAAGCCTCATTAGCATATACTCCCTCCGTTCGGCAAAACTTGTCATTTTATGGTGTTATTTTTGTTCAAAAAAACTTGTCATTGTAGGTATTTTGCCCTTCACTTTACAAAAATACCCTTGATATAATAGATGGTTTGTTAGTTGTAGTTTTCGATAAAGTAAAAAAGGAGGGTAATAATTGAGGGTAAATTAGTACATTTGTTAATTGCCTTAAAACTTGTGAAAGAAGCTAAAATGACAAGTTTTGTCGAACAGAGAGAGTATATACTAGGCCGAAACATACTAAATTAAGGGCGAAAATTAAATTCAACAACATATACATACTTGTCTAAAAAATACACTTCCACTTGTTCTCTTGTCAGATACATTTACTTGGTGATATATAGCAACATATATATACCACACATATACTTTGATATTTCCAGCAGAAACATGTACACATATATATCATATTCATATGCTTTGGCTTCAATAATAACAAGTATACATTGATATATATATATATATATATATATATATATATATATATATATATATATATAAACTTTGCTCTTTCCAGCAACTTATGTACAACAAAAAATACATGTATTGATATACTTATAGGTTTGAAATTTAGTAGCATACTTGAATTCTGGTTTTTGAGATGAAGAAAAAAGCATACCCAAAGAAAAAAAGTTAGGATTCAACCCACAATTCAACAAACAAATTTTATGAGATTGAATTAAAAGAAATTCAGTTCCCATTCCGCAATTCAGATAGAAATTGAGTAAAGCATAATCTTCGGTCCACAATCCATACCATATAATTCAGTCCACAATATTTCTCTACTAAAGTGTGTGCCCTCTTTCCCTTAACAAAAACTAGGCTGTCATAACCCGATTACCATAGCCTAGCTCTTCGTATTGATTGGCCAAGATCAATATATGGTTATGCCGAGCATAACTAGATCCTAGAAAATCTTTCGAAAGGATAATCCATTTTCTGAGTTTTCTCCGCCCTCGTAAAAAAACAGTAAGCCCTAGATTTCGAAAATTTCTAAACAAAAATTTTGATGCCACAAACTGAATCATAGAAGGAGGGGTTGTACCTGGAACAAAAATATTAGTCAAACCTAATCTTTGAAAAATCGAATAGTTGCTAGCCTGCTACACTTGAATCACCTGAAGCTTTGAATTTCTGGCAAATCAAGCCGACAAATCGCTTCTCCTTCAAATCGCCTAAAGCTTCAGATTTTTCCCCCCAAATCGCTTGAAACTTCAGATTTCGATCTCCCTTGAATCACTTGAAATTATTGTACGCTCTCTGAATAGCTTGTTGTCAGACCTCCAATTTGGCAATTTCTTGAAGAACCGATTATCCCTCCCCAAATCGCTGACTTTTAGGGCTTCAGATCTTTTTGATAGTTTTAGGGCTCGTTTGTTTACATAAGAGGGGAATGGAAAGGTAAGGTATTAAATTTTACATATAAAATGTATATGATTATTATTTTTTGTGAGCTTGGAGGAGAGGGTGGGGGGATTATTAGCCCATCCTATAGGTATTAGTTACCCTCCTTCAAATTAGGGAATAGAAGGGTAACAAATTTGTATGAAAAATGGGAGAAGAAGGGGAATGATTAGAATAGCGATCAATGAATCTTAACTTAAATATGGACTATGTTCATAAGGGTAATCATTACCTTTCTCTACCAAAAAACAAACGAGGGGTTAGTGTTTTATGGTTTTATTGGGAAAAAAATTATTTTATTTTAGCGGGTATTTAAAATTTTTGGGAAATTAAGGCGGGCCGGGTATTGAAATTTACTCTGTATCTCTTAAACCGCCCCCTTAGGTCAATTATTTTAAGGGGGAGTTTGTGTAATGTCCAAAAAAGTTGTCCTAATTAGTGAATTGTCCATATTTTTGGACAAATTGGTGGAGTGTCCATCTTGCCAATAGCAATTTTATCATCTTGCCTATAGCCTCACTCTTTTTTCTTTTTTCTTTTCTTTTTTTTTTTTACATTTTGTCGTGCAAAAATGAGAGTATGTTGTGCATGTGCAAAAATAACCGTATGTTGAGCAAATATCACCCAAGTCTATTTTTTTTTAACATTTTGTCGTGCAAAAATAAGAGTATGTTGTGCATGTGCAAAAATAACCGTATGTTGAGCAAATATGACCCAATTCTATTTTTTTAACATTTTGTCGTGCAAATATAAGAGTACGTTGTGCAAATATAACCGTAAGTTGTGCAAATATGACCCAAGTCTAGTTTTTTTTATTTTATTTTATTTTTTTAACATTTTTTCGTGCAAATATAAGAGTACGTTGTGCAAATATAACCGTAAGTTGTGCAAATATGACCCAAGTCTAGTTTTTTTTTATTTTTTTTTCATTTTGTCATGCAAATATAAGAGTACGTTGTGCAAATATAAGAGAACGTTGTGCAAATATAATCGTATGGTGTGCAAATATAACATTTTGTTGTGCAAAATATAATATATTTTTTTCCGTGTTTTTTTTTCGTTTCAGAACTTTTTGTTGTGCAAAAATAACTTTACGTTGTGCACATATAACAATTTGTTGTGCAAATATAACTTTATGTTGTGCAAATGTAAAAATAAAAATATAGAAGATGTGAATCACATAATAAAATATAGATATTTTTTGTAATTCCCATATTTATGGGTCAGTTTTGTAATTTAACAAAAATTACATCTTCTACCTCCCTCCCCGATCTGGAATGGGATCTGACGCTCGCCGCCGCCGCCGGCTCGCTCCGCCGCTCGCTCGCCACCACCTCCCTCCCTCGCTCGCTCAGGCCTCCGCCTCCGCCTCGCCGCTGCCTCGCTCGCTCACTCCCTTCGGCCGCTCCCTCGCTCGCTCCGCCTTGCTCGACCTCGGCTCAGATCTGAGATCCGCCCTCGCTCGACCTCCCTCGCTCACCATAGATCCGGCGAGCCAGAGGAATCAGACCTCGCTCTCTCCGATCTCGCTCCGGATCCGTCAACAGAGGAATCAGATCCGGCCGACTCCGGCTCCGCCTTCGCATCCGGCTCCGGCTCCAGCTCCGCCTCCGCCTCCGCCTTGCTCTCTCTTGAGTCCCGACTTGCTCGATCTGGTAAATTGCAGATCTGAGTCCCGTTCTCACTCCAGCGAAGGTCGGTGACGTAATGGACAACTATCCAGGCCACATCCTCCTCGATGCCAACGATTTCCGCCGATTCAATCTCCGAGCTCGGCCTCTCGATCCGGAATCCGAGCTTCAGCCGAAGAAGATCAACCTCCTCGTCGAATTGCCTCCTCAACGAGAGGAGCCAGCCACCGGAGAATTGCACGATCTCGCAGCTCCCCTGCCTCTGAAATCTCCAATTTGTCTTCTGAAAGTATATTGGGGGAATTTGGAAGGGATGGACAAATTCCCAATTTGTCCCAAACCTTGGACATTTTGCCAATAAGGCCAAAAAAAGTGCCTATTCTACAAATTTTCTCTTATTTTAATGGGTTTTGCAGAACCGCTTCCACGGGTGTTTTTTAATTTGAAGGACCGCTTCTAAAGGGTAGATAGACCGCCTCCATATGTATGAGATTTGAAAACCGCTGCCATAACCGCCTCTATAAATTAAACTGCTGCTAAACCTATAACACTTTACTAAACCGCTTCCATGAACCGCCCCCTTAGCAAAACCGCTGCTATGAACCGCACCTTTTTCTCTTAATTGTAGTAGTGTTACCAGTTGTTTTGAGTTTGCTAGCTACCACTATGGACAGATGGAGAGGGCTCAAACTGACCCTCTCTCTCTCTCTCTCTGCTTGTTTTTTGTTTTTTTTTTTTATTAAGTAAAGATTCGAGTTCAGAGACAAGCCTGATACTCGAGAGGCCGACGAGTCGGCAGGCGGAAACTGCCTAAACATACAGTACAAACAGAAAAAATACAAATAGCAAACAGGCGCAATGAAAAAAGCAGAAACAAACTTTACAACAAGACGACCAAGCAGAATTACTCCTAAAAGTTGAGGACGCCGCCGAAGAACGAAGCCAAGCACCACCGAACAGTAGCACCGCGGGCCAGCGATACAACAGGAATCTATCTCCTGTGGGTAGAGCAGACGAAACTCCAATGAAGCTCCTTCCTGGAAACGGAGTCGCCCTGAAAGCCCTACCACGATCCCAGCCAGTCCCGACTCCAGACTTCAAGACCCCAACCAAGCAGAAGAACTCATAAAGTCATCGGATGTAGAGCCGCACACCACTCGATCAAAAACGCCAAAGAAAGTTATTATTCCAGCCCTTTCGGGATTTGTAAACCCCTTTCGGGTATTTGGATCAAACCCTTACAGGATTTTATTTAATACCTAATAAAGGTAATAATTGTACTCAATTATAAATATATATAAATAAATAAATATATATTTTTAATTTTTGCCATACTTGGCGTGCAAGGAGTAAGAACAACCTTGCATGCCAAGCCAAACCAATCCAACACACCACCACGCCGGACACCCAGGCCGACCACGGAGGCGGTGACAACAACCACCACAAGTCGGAGCACAGCAACCGACCGACCCCCAGTAACCGCATGAGACCAGCGGAAGGCGGAGAGGCGAAAGGGCAAGGCCGAATGGGGGAGAAGGGGACCCTGAACTAAAGTTTCATCAGCGTTGGTCGGAGGCGGCGGTAGCGTCTGACCGTCGACGGCAACGCCCAAGACCAGGAATCCGAGGACAGGATCCGCCGGCAAAAAAGGCGCTACCAAACCGCCGGTATTGAAGGAGAGATAGTTGCTCGGAGAGAGGTGGCAAAGCCCGCGATGCAAGCAGCGGCGGAGGAGAGAAACGACGCCACCACAGAGCAAAGAAAGATAAGATGAGCGAGTAGATGAAGTACTCACCAGGCAAATTGGGAGAGCACAGAGATTAAAGGCTCGAAGTCGCGAAGAGCTTGTGAATTGAAGAGTTGAAATGGGGGTTCAGAAGCACAAATTGGACAAGTAGAGAGTGGAATCGGGGCAAAGAACCAAGAAAAACCAAAAGCCCCAAATTGATTTTGGCCATTGTTGAGGATAGATGTTTGGATTTTAGGTAATTTCTCATACTTGTTCATCAACAGGGAACCAACCGGAGCAAATGCTTGACGGTACCACTAAAGAACGATGTTGGTCGAAGCCATGGTGGGGCGGCCGAAGCCGGATTGGGGCGGCCGAAGCCGAGGTAAGACGACCGAAGTCGAGATTGGGCTCCCTCTCTCTAGAAAACCTAGAGAGAGGAGAGAGTGTTTTTTCCTCTAAGTTTTCCCTCTCTCTTTGCTTGTTGTTTCTCTTGTTTGCTGTACAATTTTATTATTAATTAATTAATTTTTTAGCAGGCCAAAAACTACAGGGAGAAAGATACAAAAAAATAAAAATGATAGCTGTAATAGATGGGCCAACTCAGGTGATTTTCTGATGGGGGGGAGTGAAAACAAAAGCCATCTTTCTCTCTCTGTCTCTGTTTATCAAGAGATGAGATGCATGATGGCTCTTGGAGAAGCTGATAGCCGTGTTACGTAGGTGGAGAATGGGACATCTCATTTACCACTACCTAGCTGAGCCCTTAACCATCCACCCTCTCCACTCCTCACTTACCTCTCTCTCTCTCTTTTTTTTGCATTGTTCCGTTTGGTAGCTCGGAGATTTTACAAATTATACAATGTAACCACGATTTATTCGTTTTGCAAGTCATCCCCTTAAAAATTAATAAAGCATCAATTTTTTCCCTCATACTTCAGGGAATTCATTCTTCTCACCCTAGATCAGACATGGACGTCATCCGGTGAACTTTAATATACATGTAAAACAAAAATTATTTTTACATATATTTGAGGTTATCTTGCAGAATATATAGAATTGCATGGGGATCGTCTAATCCACTTTTATAGTCAACTTTATAATCCATTTACTCTCATGGGTTGAACATTATTAAAATAAAGTTCAATATGTCAACACTTATTTAAATAATAAAAAAATCTCAATTTAACCAACGAAAAAATGGATTGTGGAGTGAACTATAAAAAAATGGATTGTGGAGTTAACTATAAAGAGGGGGAAAATTGGTTATCAAGAGGAATTCGTGGCTATCAAACTGATTTTTCCAGATCGTTTTGTAAAAACTCTAAAAATTTAAGGCCCATTTGCAGAAATACACCAAATCGGTGTTCGGTTTGCAAAAGTATACCAGTTTTCTGAGAATAGCAAAAATAGGATAGGTGGGTCATTTGTGCTAAAAAATAGGTCATTTGTGCTAAAAAATAATGACTGATTTTACCTTTAAATTTAAATGTAAAAATCATTAAAATGAGATTTATGAATTAAAAGAAAAGTTAAAAAATATATAAAAAAATCAAATATACATTAAAATAATGTTTTTAATTTTTTTTCTCAGAAATTTAAAAATAATAAAAGTAGCCGGATGAAAAACATTGCCTTAGTAAGAGAATTAATACTGACAGGAACAAATTTTTTGGTGACAGGATATATGTTTTTTATGACAAGGCTAAAAGTTAATACTGACATGATGGAGTTTATAATAGAGAAGAGAAAAAATATACGATTTTATCCTACCATAACTAGAAATTAAAGGCATGTCCAAGATGACAAAGTTATTCGTTCACTACGACATGATTAATGTTTATAGTGACAAAGCTGCGGATGTACATTGACAGGATTGAAGCTATAATCTAGGAGAGAATCGCTGAAGATACGGTAGATCATATCTTTAGGATTATTAACCATATTTACAAAAGGATTGTCAATATATATCTTGAAATCATAATATTATTACATTGACAGGATGAATATTGTTCTTGACAATCCCAAATATGAACATTGACAGGATATGATCAATAATCGGCGGGAGATTGAGTAAAGATACGGTTTTGACCTAAATTATAACCACTAAATTATAATCGGCGGGAGATGGAGCCGGAGGTTGGTCTGCTCTTGGGGTCGAGGCCGGAGCCGGATTGCGCCGGAGTGCTTGCGCAGCGACGGAGGGTGAAGGTAGCGACAGTCGGGCTACTCTTGTGTGTTCTGGTTAGGGATTGGGATTGGGTCGGTCGGGGGCGCTGGAGTGTAGGCGCAGCGATGGAGCCGGAGACGCGGGCTCAGGTCCGAACGCCGGAGACTTGGGGTTGGGGATGAGCGCCGGAGACTTAGGGTTGGGGCTGCTCTTGTGTGTTTTTGGTTAGGGATTGA
The DNA here is from genome assembly GCA_963922045.1 of Persicaria maculosa. Lineage (NCBI taxonomy): Eukaryota > Viridiplantae > Streptophyta > Magnoliopsida > Caryophyllales > Polygonaceae > Persicaria > Persicaria maculosa. The sequence continues at coordinate 2,785,956 of OY998268.1, forward strand.
GTCGGTCAGGGCTAGGCTATCCTGTTAGAAGGGATTGGGTTGGGATTGGGAAATTTTTTTTTAATTTCAGTTTTTTTTATTATTTAATTATTTAAAATAATTTTAAAATATAAGAAAAATAAAAAATACTTAAAATATTTAACTTTTTTTTTCTATTTTTTGGGGGTGGTGGGTAGTTTTGATAATTAAATAAGGTATTTTTGTAAATTTCCATATATTGATGCAATTGTTTTCAAACTTAGGTATTTTTGCAAACCAATTATCAAAGTAGGGTGTTTAGTAGTAATTCCCCAAAAGGTTGATCTATATAATTTACCCATAAAATTCCTCTTGGCCCATTCGGATATCAAAATATCAAATGCATTATCTTTTGGTGAGGTAAGGATGTACGTGGTGTACAGTTTTTGTACTGCTCCACTTTTTTGTGTTGAACCATCGGGGAGAATGAGCTCTCATTCCCACTCATAAAAATTTATTGAGCACCGAAATTATAAAGGGTGATAATATTTACACCCATAAAATTTACAATATACACCACATTTGTGCCTCTTGAGTCATATCTCTGCGCCTCTTGAGTCACAGATTTGTGACTTAAGAGGGGCAGTGTGTATTTTTAAAAAAATAAAAAAAGGGGAATATGTGGTGTATATAGTAAAAATTGGTGGTGTAAAAATCACAAAATTTGGTTGTAGGAAGATCCTACAGACCAAGAGCATCCATACGGATGAATCTTCGTAACCTGGAGTCGTCAGGGATCACTGATCCTCATAAAGCAACGTCAAGGTGCGAAAGTTGGTCGGCAACTCGATTTGCTTCTCTAAAAACATGGCGAACTTCGTAATTTTGGAAGCCATGTAGGGAGAGTAGACTGTCAGCGACAATCATGTCTGAGTCTCCCGTTGGAGCGTCGTGGCCTTTTAAACTGGCCCGAAGGGTTTTTTAAAAAAAACAAAATTGTCTAGAACCCAACAAGTAAGGTTTTTTTTTAAAAAAAAAAAATTGCCTAGAACCCAACAAGTATGCAAGACTTGAAAAAAAAGAAGCTGAATTGCAACTTTTCATTTTGTTTTAAAAAATTTGTTTATCAGGTCTTTGGTCCGACAAACATGCAAGACATTTTTTTTAAAAAAAAAAACCGACTTGCAACTTTTCATGTTTTTTTATATATACAAAAATTTGCATGTTAGGGCTAAAAACCGACAGACTAATTTTATTTGGGTGCCCAAATTAATTTTTGTTGATTCTCATAAGTCATAACAACACCCAAGAAGAATATTTTCGCCACATCAGGATGCAAATTAAATTGTACAGAATAGTATTTTAGTTTTAACTAATGTTAGGCCGTGTTTTAGGTACGGATATTTGATTTAATTGCACGTAATAGTATTAATTTGATATTCATTATTTTAGTTATTAATATTTATTTAATTTGATATTCATTATTTTAATTTAAAAGTATAAATATATATAATTATATTTTTTTAATTTTGATACTATATCATTGTCACTTATAGTTGGAAAATTACATTGTTACTACCATAATGATAGATGTTTAATTTTTATTAAAAGTAAAATAAATATTTATGTGAAATTACTTGAAAATAAAATTTAATGTAATCTAATTTTATAAAAGATGTCTAAATTGGTAGAATTACATGAGCATGGAGAGGTAATATTTGAAGGGGTTAAAAGAGGTTATAAATATAGTGGTTTAGGGGGATTGTATAATGAAGAATTTTATTAGAGATAGAGCACATTATGTGATTGTAATATGAAAAAACTTTTAAAGAGCCAAATGATCGATGCATCGAACACTTAACATGACCTATAGAATGGAGCATTGTATTCTATCACTAATGCTGGCGGCCCCTCTCCCGCTCCCCCGCGTATCTTCCCGACGAGGTTGGCTAGCTTGCCGCCCTCTGCTCCACCGGCGACCTTCGCAATGCGAGCACTGGATTACCCTTCTCGACTTCTTCTCTCCGATTGATCCCATGGCTGCCTCCTTCTTCTTCAATCTCCTTCTCCATTGTCTCCTCACCGACGAAGACTTTGACTTTGGTGTCGACGATGGTTGCGTCTTCGATGCGCCTTTGCCTCCCTCCCTCCCGACGTTCAATTGCAGGCATTACCCACATATCGAAGGGCGCTTGTCCTGAAATTCCACGTCCTCCATTCATACTACCCGCTCAGCTCTCTCAAGTCGATCGTGATCCCGTCCAGCCCACGCTTGCACGGAGGCTAACGGCACCGGGAGCTGATGTACATATTTAGAGTCTTTTTATTTGCATGTTTTGACTTCATATTCCATTCGATTCCTAAAGCAAAGGTTAAAAATAATGTAATTTTTTTGTAGAATGAGCTAACGTGAAAGAAATAGAGTCTGCACAAGTTTTGGTCTAAATATGTAGGAATTGGAGCGGAATCGGAGTCAAAACAAAGAAGCCTATTGAAGCTGAAAAGAGGTCGAAATCAACATGACTGGTCGATATCGACTGAAGACTTAGATGCATAACTGAGCGTCGAGACAGACCACGCAGACCAACATTGAAGACCACTCGAGATTGAGTGATTGTGTCGACATCGACATTGCCCTAGAGATCGAGTGAGATGGAATCTGTTGAGCCAAAACAAAGACCTCAATATAGACTGACTTGGTCGATATCGACTGGAATTTCACATGGATTGCACTCGCTTTGAGGACGCAGATTGGGAAGATCTATCATTATGCCACGATGTATCTTCTTAATTAAGATAGAATATGCCTTAGAGTTTTTTCCTTTTTACCATAAGATGTTTATTAGTTATTTTAGATATTTACTATAATAAAGATTTATCCTACTTGTTAAAGGATAGATTTTAGACATAAGATTAGAACTACTTTCCTTGGCTAGAAATGATTAGTAGGCTATAAATAAAGCCCTAGAGTGCTGGTTTTTATTCATTCCATAATACAACAACAATAGCCGACGTTGGATTGTAAGGTTTTGAAGGTCTATATTAATGCAAGTACTTTCCTTTCAATCAGTGGTGTCTTTTGCGATGAAGAGCGAGTAGTTCCCCAAAGCTTCTAGGGTCGGGCTGAGCCCGATGTTAGCCATGCGTGCTTGAGGTAAGTACTTGATGTTGATATCGTTGTGTCTATATCATCTCCTACGATTCTATGTTTAGTCCATATCGCAAGAAAAGGGATTCATGCTAACAACTTGAGTTATAAACATAAAATTGGTAGAGACAATTAGGTTTATTTGCAAGAGTATTCCTAATCATTGGTGTACGGCGAAAGCTTGTCCCTCGGGTGAGATAGCGCAATTGTCCGTCTTATTTGCCTTATTGCATGCATTGGTTAACGTTGTGGTAAACCCTAGCCTTAGGAGTTGCCTCTTTATATTTTATTCAATCTTAAAAATCGTGTCTTTTCTGTCCATCTTTCTTCTACCATCCTATTTGTCTTCGCCCCTCTTCGCCGACAACTAACTATGCAACAGGACCACTCGATTTCGACCAACTAGGTCGATATCGACCGCTTTACCCTACGTCGACGATTTTCTGTGTCGACGTCCATCTTCCTACTTTTGTCTGAGGTCGATTTCAAGTACCTTACTCGATATTGACTACCCTGTGTCAACTGGCAGTCTTCTGAGCCAGGTCGACCTCATTTACTGACATTGATATCGACCACTCTAGTCGATATCGACTGCCGTTTTTGTCTCTGTAGGTTTTCTGTTGCAGAAGAAATCAACAGCCCCTGTCGACGTCGAGTCCATTGCTCGAGATCGAGGCTTCTGGTCGACAAAGACGTGAGCTTTCTTAGACTATCTAGGATCCCGCTGACACGCTTCCTCGTGGATCGATCCTGACTACCCTTCTACTATGGCGGGAGGAAGTCTTGTAATTATTTGTGTGGACTAGGATTCGGTTTACATTTTTATTCTATATTTGTTTGAACTCGTTTTCCTCATTCTTAAAAAATTGGCGCCGTTGCCGGGGGAAGCAATCAATCGCGCCCTAGTAGTCTATCTCACGTCTTTATTTCCTAGTTTTGCTTTACAGGTGTATGCGATGCGCTGATCGCACATCTGAATTCGAAGGAGTAGACGACCCTGAACGCTATCTCCAACTAAGGTCCCGAGTCCAAAGAATCATGGCAGACAATGAGACCCAAGCTCAGCAGATTGAGCGTCTAAGGAAGCGAGTCGAGTACTTCACAACTAGAGAGGCGGCACTACGAGAGCATGCTGACAGGGAGGAGGAAGCAAGAAGGCTAATTGAAGCCCAAATCAATGCCCTCCCTTAGAATGCCAAGCAATATATGCACCATGTGCTCTCAGTGCCTTAATCGGCCATTCTTATCCCTCATTCTAATTTTGAAATTAAACCTAGTTTCTTAACTGAAATTAGGCGACGTCAATTTGAGGGAAAACCTAACGATTGTCCTCTAGAGCATATTTCTTTACTCCTCGATTTATGTGATGCAATTGCTGATGGACAAAGCCTTAAATATGTAGAACGAAAGGCTTTTCGTTGGTCTCTCGCAGGGAAAGCACTAGCATAGTTGGAGAGCCTAGCCCCCAGATCGCTCCAGGCGTGGGATAAAGTCAAGGATGCTTTTCACAACAAGTTCTTCCTATCATCCAAGACGGTGGTCATACGCCAGAAGATCATAACTTTCAAACAAAAGCCTCATGAAACCCTGGCGCAAGTGTGAGAGCGATTCAAGGAGCTGCTGAGGTCCTGCCCTACGCATGAAAAACCATCCTATGTCATCCAAGAGATCATCTACAACGCCCTGGACGTAGCAACCAAGGAGAGGATCAACACACCTACACCTCCTATGGGTATCTTAAGCTCCTACCGCAACAAGCTTGGGATACTATAGAGAGGTTGGTTGAATTTGACAACACATATGGGACTTCTGTGGCCTCCGACTCAAGGTCTGCCCCATCTATGCCACTCTATGAGCCATCTAAAGAGATTGATCCAGACGTCAAAACTCAATTCATGCAAGATCAACTCAGAAGGCTCCAAAAGCAAGTCAAATACCTCTCCGCCAACCAATCCTGCGCCAAATGTGGCTTCGAAAGGCACATCACCACCGCATGCCCCCACACGGAGCAAGTAGATCTAGCGGAGACTCACCAGGAGGCACGATACATGAGGAATCCAAATTGCCAGAGGTACCAAAACTGGGGAAATCAACCACCTCAATACAACCCCAGGGATCCTCTACCTTACCAAGCTTCAGGCCATCCGAAGAGAGGGCCACGACGAGATGATGTTCAACTCATCCTTGATGAGTTAAGGAGGAACCAGGCTGCAGGTCAACAATCTAGCAACGCTATCCAGAACCAACTTCAAGGGTTCAACGCTCGCATGGGGGAGATGGATACTTGGAAGAAGACCATTGAGACCCAACTGGGTCAATTGGCGGCCCAAATACCAAAGCCCCCCGACAAGCTCCCTAGACAACCACAAGAAAACCCTAGGGGGCAAGCCGGGCACATTGCCGCTATCAATCTAAGGAGTGGACATCAATTTCATGTACCAAGTAGTGAAGGAGAAGTCGTTGAAGACACAGTCAATGTCGACATCCCAGTCGATATCGAGGGCCCTGTCGACGTCGATCACCCAGTCGATGTCGAGCCCACTACAAAACACAAGGAGCCAGAGAGGCACTCGATATCGAGTGCCCCAGTCGATATCGACCCTTTACTCGATGTCGACTACCCTGCAACTCGACCACAGCTTCAGACTCCCCCGAGGTCGACCAACCCAGTCGATATCGACCACCCTAATGTCGATGTCGACCTATCTAGAAAGCAAAAATTGACTACTTCGCCTCCAAAGCCATCTAAAGCACTTCCTTATCCTTCCAAGTCACTGCAAAATCCAGCAGACACCAAATTCAGATGCTTCATGAAGATCTTACAAGGTCTCAATCTCACCATACCACTCACGGAAGTGCTAAATGAGATGCCTGCCTACATGAGGTTCCTGAAGGACATCTTGTCCAAAAAGAGGTCTATATTGGAGATCACCGGCAAATGCAATTCCATTGAGTTCCCTGAGAAGCGAGGCGATCCAGGCAAGTTTGCGGTGACGGTAGGGGTAGGTAAGCATCAATTTAAAGCCCTTTATGATCTTGGGGCTAGTGTTAGTTTGATACCCCTATCGATATGGCAACAAGTGGGCGTAGGAGCATTGGAGCCCGTCGACATGAAGCTCTACATGGCGGACAACTCCTTCGTGAGGCCCATAAGGGTTGTGGATGATGTCCCTGTCAAGGTGGGAAAGTTCTTCATACCCACAGACTTCATCATGTTGGACATGCCGGAAGATCCAATTGTGCTTATCATCCTTGGTAGGCCATTCCTAGAAACAGCGGATGCCAACATCAATGTGAGGAATGGCACCCTTACATTCACAATCGGCAATGAGGCCGTGGAGTTTCGCTTCAACCCTACAATGAGCAAAACAAAACAGCTAGAACAAGTTGTCCTCTCACCTGCAAAGGAGAAGCTTCACATATTTTTGTTGGCAAGGACGGAAACTGCAAAGAGAGTCGAGATCGACTGGAGCCAGTCAAAATCGACCAGATCACTAGAATTCGACCACTATGACTCGATATCTAGTGACACAAATGATCCACCAAGTTCCCAGGAGCTTAAGTATAGGGTTCCTGATGTCGACATCGACCACCCCCAGTTGACATCGACTTCTGCACTCGAGATCGACATTCTCATGTCGAGATCGACTGACCCTCCACCTATAGATCACCGTTTCGGGCACGAACAGGTAAGCTCGGGTATAATCCCTAACCCTCATCTGTCCATTACTGATGATTCAACTAATGGGAGGGTCAAAGCTCCATGGTTTTCCCATATTTCGAAAGTTAGGTCAAGAAAGAGAAGAAAAGCATTCAACAAAGAGCCTAACGAAGAAGTCTTAGTTGCCGAACTAAGCTACTATCAAAAGGACCTAGATGATCCAGGAGAAGGCACGTACAAGCTTGAAGGGTCCCTAGCTTAAGGGGTCGGGAAGCATTGAAGAAGAAGTCGGCCTAGCGACTCAAAAATCTAGAGCGTGTACAAAAACTTTTAAATTTCTACATAGATGGTTTTTAGGGTTTTAAAATTTGGATTTGGGTTTTGAAACTTTGATAATCATGGCTTTATCTATTATAACCTAACAAGAATTCCAGGTTACAAAGCAAAAAGAACGATGAAGAAGAAAAGAAGCTGCTGCAGAGGCACTCGAAATCGACTAGACCAGTCAAAATCGACTTCCTAAGGGTCGAGCCATCTTCTGGAGTCGACATCGATGACATGGGAACTAAAAAGAGCACTCGATATCGACCATATTCTGGCAACCTCGATTTCACCTTCTTCCTCGATATAGATAGACGCAGTCGACATCGACCACCTTACTCGACATCGACTTTTGGCATCGACCTAACCTGAAATCAACCTAAATCCGTAGGTTGCTCTGTGAGTTTCTCTCTACCCTTGTTTTTTCTTTTAATACAGTGAGGAAAATGTATATTTTAAGTATGGGGTGGGGATGAAACATGTCTTAAGGTCAAAACTTGGCTTGTAATAACTTTTTATTTGCTTTGTGTTTTATTTTTCTGCATTGCATTCATGTTTAAAGTTTATGCATTTTAATGTTTATGTTTTTAGTACGTTAGTTTCATAAAAATGCAAAAATCCAAAAAAATTAGAAATTGTCAAAAATAAAAAAAATGCATATTTACTTTTTAAGTTTGTTTTTAAACCCTACTTAGATGTCCTATGATGAGAACTCAATAAGTGACTTGATCATGTAAATCCTATGGAATATTTGAATGGTTTAGCCTAAGTCCTTAAAATGGTTTTTATGTAGATTGTGAACTTGTGATGAAATGGAGCACATATGATCCTAGGCTAAAAAGCAAAATCCAACAAAAATTGTCCTTGTGAGAATTTTGGCCCATAGGGAGAACATTAAAAATTCCTCTACTTTCTTGAGTGTATTTACTCTTCCTATGCATCTCTAAATGTTATGATAGTTATTCAAAACCAATGCATACATATATTTATGTTTATGAGAATTAAATGATGGAGGCATCTTTTAAGCCATTTTTATCCTCTCTTTACCTACCCTACATTATCTCTGCTCGAAGCCAGAATATTAGCCTAAGCCTTATATTGCACACTTCACAAAATTATCCCTAGCCGAACTGAGCTTGACCCCCATTTTGGAATTGAGACATAGATTGGTTAAAATAATGCATTGTGGAAAGAAAGCGCATATTGTTTATTTTTTAGCAAGGAAAAATTATGGGTTGGTATATATTTGCATCTTGGCATACATTGTAAACGGATTTTTGGCTCACCATATAAATGGCACATTCTTTTTATTATATATTTTATTTTCGTAAGAAAAATCCGAAAAAAAATAGTATTATATTAGTGCATGAGCCAATTATTCCTTAGTTCTTTTATTTTATACAAGATTTATATTTTAGGAGATATGGTTTGGATAAGTTGTGTTAAAGTTTAGGAGTCTTGATTCTCGAATTTTATAAGCACCACATAGCCAAATAATTCCACACCCTTTATTTCTGACCAAGCTCCATTACAACCCCGCCGAATGGAGTCTTCTTTGAAGTCTTCCATTGAGCGAAAGTCCTCCTGATGGTTCTTATTGCATTTACATAATTGGTTGCGAAGTGGATTATTATAAATTGCAATGTTTATGAGATTGTATATGGAATTGAGTTGGGAGTTGATCTTCATAGCCTAAACACATGAGAGTTGAGTGCAAACACATTATCCTTGTGAGGTTGGATTAAAATTACATATTCCTATGGATCGCTCATATATGTGCTATGGCGTTAAATTCACTTGCTTTGCTTTGCTACCACTTATGATGTTGCTTTGAACAAGGGCGAAGACTTGAAGGGTGTGTTGTAGGTATTGGTTATTGAATTGCTTGGTTATTGCTTGAGGTATGGGGTATTTTGATGTACATATTTAGTCTTTTTATTTGCATGTTTTGACTTCATATTCCATTCGATTCCTAAAGAAAAGGTTAAAAATAATGTAAATTTGTGTAGAATGAGCTAACATGCAAGAAATAGAGTCTGCACAAGTTTTGCTCTAAATATATATGAACTGGAGTGGAATCGGAGTCAAAACAAAGAAGCCAAGTGAAGCTGAAAAGGGGTCGAAATCGACATGACTGGTCGATATCGACTGAAGACCTCGATGCAGAACTGAACGTTGAGACAGACCACGCAGACCAACATTGAAGACCACTCGAGATCGAGTGATTATGTAGACATCGTCATTGCCCTAAAGATCGAGTGAGATGGAATCTGTCGAGCCAAAATGAAGACCTCGATATCGACTGACTTGGTCGATATCGACTAGCATTTCATAGGATTGCACGCGCTTCTAAGACGCGGATTGGGAAGATCTATCATTATGCCACGATGTATCTTCTTAATTAAGATATAATATGTCTTAGGGTTGTTTCCTTTTTACGCTAAGATGTTTATTAGTTATTTTAGATATTTACTATAATAAAGATTTATCCTACTTGTTAAGGATAGATTTTAGACATAAGATTAGAACTACTTTCCTTGGCTAGCAAGGATTAGTAGGCTATAAATAAAGCCCTAGGGGGCTGGTTTTTATTCATTCCACAATACAACAACAATAGCTATAGAAGTAGAGAGTAGAGAGAAACTTTAGGGTTTGGCGTTTGCGAAAGCCGACGTTGGATTGTAAGGTTTCGAAGGTTTATATTAATGCAAGTTCTTTCCTTTCAATCAATGGTGTCTTTTGCGATGAAGAGCGAGTAGTTCCCCAAAGCTTCTAGGGTTGGGGTGAGCCCGACGTTAGCCATGCGTGCTTGAGGTAAGTACTTGATGTTGATATCGTTGTGTCTATATCATCTCCTACGATTCTATGTTTAATCCTTATTGCAAGAAAAATGGATTCATGCTAACAACTTGAGTTATAAACATAAATTTGGTAGAGACAATTAGGTTTATTTGTAAGAGTATTCCTAATCGTTGGTGTACGGCGAAAGCTTGTCCCTCGGGTGAGATAGCGCAAATCTATCTTATTTGTCTTATTGCATGCATTGGTTAACGTTGTGGTAAACCCTAGCCTTAGGAGTTGCCTCTTTATATTTTATTCAATCTTAAAAATCGTGTCTTTTCTGTCCATCTTTCTTTTACCATCCTATTTGTCTCCGACCCTCTTCGCTGACAACTAACGTTGCTGCAGGACCACTCGATTTTGACTAACTAGGTCGATATCGACCGCTTTGACCTACATCGACGGTTTTCTGTGTCGACGTCCATCTTCCTGCTTTTGTCTGAGGTCGATTTCGAGTGCCTTACTCGATATCAACTACCCTGTGTCGACTGGCAGTCTTCTGAGCCAAGTCAACCTCGTTTACTGACATCGATATCGACCACTCTAGTCGATATCGACTGCCGTTTTTGTCTCTGTAGGTTTTCTGTTGTGGAAGAAATCAACAGCCCTTGTGGACATCGAGTCCATTGCTCGAGATCGAGGCTTCTGGTCGACAAAGACGTGAGCTTTCTGAGACTATCTAGGATCCCGCTGACACGCTTCCTCGTAGATCGATCCTGACTACCCTTCTACTACAGCGGCAGGAATTCTTGTAATTATTTACGCGGACTAGGATTCGGTTTGCATTTATATTCAATATTTATTTGAACTCGATTTCCTCCATCCTAACAGGAGCTTTACTTTGAATATCTCCAAGGTGGACGGGTTAGTGGCGCTAATCAATTGCAGGTGTTGTTGTATCCGATTGCATCCCCAAAAGGCTGAAATTGAAGAGATTGAAAATCATATTGCTTGAACCCCAAGTGTGACATTTTAATCGAGTAAGATTGATTGATTTTTTTACTGAATTAGAATGTTGAGAGGATGAAAGATCCAATTTTGGGAATTTGGGGTGTGCAAGGTAAGGGTTATTATTATCACCTCTCGTTAACTTCATAAACCACCTCTTCATGTTACAAATAAAATGGTTGAACCACTATGAATAAAATGGCTGAACCGCTACAAATAAAATGGCTGAACCACTATGAATAACATGGCTGAAACACTATGAATAAATTGGTTGAACCACTACAAAATAAATGACTGAAGCACTTCTTGTTAATTTTTTTCAACAAAACATATACAAAGTGGGTGTCTATTTGTAGATAAAATTAAATTACACCCAAAAATATATTTTTAAAATATTTTTTTTAATATTTTTTTAACAAGTAAAAATGCCAAAAACATAATTTTTAAAAGTTCATGTAAACACTTCTAGATGTCCAGATACATTTTCTAATTAATTATTAAGTTGTGTTGATTGACATGTGTAATTAATTAGTATGTTGTGTGATTTGGTGTGTGTACATGTGAGAGTGCGATTGAGATCACCAGTCCCCAAAGCCCCTGCCCCCTGAATCTCCCTCCTCATCACCCGAAATAAAAAAAAACTAAAATAATTAAAATATAAAAAAATATAAAAAAAGGTAAAGGATGGGATGAATTGGGAGAGGGGATAGGGGGAGATATGCAGATTTGGCACAGCAGATCCGGACTGGTGAGAGTGAGCGTGTTACTAATTAATTTGGGTGAGTGTTGCTAATTAATTTGAGAAGTTGCGTGTCTCCTTTTTTCAATTCACATTTAGACACGTGGACCACTCAGATCGCTTCTTTGTTTCATACCGAAATATTCCTTCTCACCCGAATATATATATATATATATATATATATATATATATATATATATATATATATATATATATATATATATATATATATATATATATATATATATATATATATATATATATATATATATATATATATATATATATATATATATATAGAGGGTGTGGTTCGGGTGTGCACAAATATTGTTCGGTGAAATGTGAAACATTATTCGGTGAAATTTGAAGCATTATTCGGTGAAATGTGAAACATTCTACAGAATACTGTTATGTTTTTTTTTTCCGTTCAGCTCAGATGAAAACGTCCCAATTCCACTGAATAATTTGTAACATTCTACCGAATAATGTTTAGTTTTTTATTCATTCATTTCAAATAAAAGAAACCTCAATTCCCTAAACAATACTTACAATTTATACGAAATGTTTCAAATTTCACCAAATAATGTTTCACATTTCACCGAATAATATTTGTGCACAGTGCACACCCTAATGCTTGTGCACAAATGATCCATACACTATATATATATATAGGTTGAATCCCGTGTAAGCAACCCTTACGGTGTAATTTGTGAGCAAAGAAATTATTCGTAGGTACCAAGCGATTATTCGTGTATAATAATGTAATTATTCGTATGCAACAAAGGATTATTCATATGTATGTACATACGAATAATCACTTGGTACCTACGAATAATGTCACTGTTCACAAGTTACTTTTAATCTCATCCGTTTGATCTTCTTAATCCGACGCTCCAGATTTGCTCACAAATTACACAATAAGGCTTGCTTACACATGATCTATCCTATATATATATATATAATATATATATATATATATATATTTATTCTCCCCGTCGATAGCTTCGTTTTGATATATTATATGTCATCTGATATCTGAGTAAAACGTTATAAGCATTTTAAAATCGAACGCATAATATTTGTTTTAATCATATATCAATACACTAAAATGTCTTTTTATTTTATTTACCTTGATACTCTATTACATTAATTCAGTTCAAGAGTTTTGAAATGAGAGGTTATATTACTCACGTGTTTTGTGAACAATCCAATTATTTCGAAGTTTAGTGTGCATTATATTGTATTTACTATTCTTATTTTGCTAGCTTTTTTCTTTAATTATTTCATTTATTTATTCATTTTTCGTTCTTATAACAGAAAAACAATCTTGTCATAATATTTTAAAAGAAAAAACAATATTGTTGCAATTTCTCCGAGGGGGTTGTAATGCTAGTCCTTCTGTCGCCTAACGACCTTGTGCGGACTGCGTTTACTGCGCTAACGATCGTCTATCCACAGAGGGATCAGGTCACGGGAGAGGCGCACCTGTTACTTTTGGACTAGGCTTGCTTCATCATACATAAAATGTATAATTAAATGGATGGAGTGGAGTGTGGATCTACTATAACTCTTGTTGTGCTTTTGGGTGTGACATAAAATTAGTTGTGATATTTTTTCATTATAAAAAAAGTGAAAACTAATTAAAATACTCCCACCTTTGGGGGTATGGTAAAAATATATCCTCAACTTTTAAATGTAATAAAAATATCCCGACTTTTGAGGGTAGTGGTAATATATTACCACATGTTTTCTTACGGGTCAAAAATGCTAACAGTGCAGCCTGCAGTACATATTTTTTTTTTGACAAAGCAACCAACGTGGAAGCCTTTTTACAAATTAGCACTAAAATTGGGTTTTCTTGAATAGTTTCCTTAGAAAAAATAATAAACCGACAACAAAATTAAACCCGAAAAATGAAATTGATTCAACCAAACAACTAATCCGGTCAAAATTGCTGCAAATTATCAGAACACGACTATTCTATTCCTAACAACAAAACGACAACAAAACTAATCCGACAACAACAACAACAACGAAGAGGGGAAAAACAAAACTTACAAAGCCAAGCCCGTGAACGAATCAAAGAGGAAAAAGATGCGAGAGATCGAGACAACTTAAGATAGGCAACCATGAGGGAGGAAGACTACCATTGAAGAGGAACCATGAGCTGCCTAGAAGACCTGGAAGACAATTCAATAGGCGACCATAGAAGAAGATAGAACGGAGAAAAAGACGTTGGGTATGAACCCGATCCAACTATTTATTTTTTTCTTAAGAAAATCGTTCAAGAAAACTCTTGTAAAAAATCTACGTGGGCTGCCTTGTCAGCATTTTTGACCCGTGAGAAAACTCGTAGTAATATATTACCACTACCCTCAAAGGTCGGAATATTTTTATTAAATTTAAAAGTTGAGGATATATTTTTATTATACCCCCAAAGGTGAGGGTATTTTAATTAGTTTTCCCTAAAAAAAATTATAAAAATTATATTTACATTCTATGTTTAATAATATATGTTTGCATATTTTTTATTACAAAATAATATTTTAATAATTATTATAATTAATATTCTAAAATAATGACTCTTTTAATTTTAATATTTTTTAAAATATTATATTATATTAAAAAGTTATATAAATTATTTGACATGCCGAATGTAAATATAATTTTTATAATTTTTTTATAATTAAAAAATATCATAAATAATTTTGTGTCACACCCCAAGGGCATACCTTTGATGATATCATCTGCAAATCAAAAGATTAATTAACCAAATGGAGGGCAAACGCGTTATCACAACAAGGTCGAGCGATTCTTATTGGATCCAACTTGTCAGCTAAACTCTTATATACAATGCAAAGCTTCATGCTTCCGACTTCTATCCATAAAGAACTTGATCAAATAAATAGAACGTTCTTTTGGAACAAGGACATTCAACACCGTCCCCTTATTCGCTGGGATAGGATCTGTAAACCTAAGAAAAAGGGAGGGTTAGGAATTCGCAAAGAATGCGAGATGAATGAGGCTCTCCAAATGAAACTGCTTTGGAAAATTTTAGCTGAACCATACAACATGTGGGTAAAACTGATTAACCACAAATATCTAAAAGGTACATGCATTCTTAATTATAAAAGGACGGGTGGTAGCTCTTGGCAGTGGTCCAAGCTTTACCCGTTGATAAGCAAATTCAAAACAGGTCTGATTTGGTCAGTAGGTAATGGTAAGACAATCAAATTTTGGGAGGACAATTAGGTTGATACGGTTCCCTTGTCGTCCCGTAGTGATTGCCCTCGCATTACTAATCGGGACGAATCGGTTAGTGAATACATAATAGGAGGAAAATGGTGGGTCGAGAAACTAGTGGCTAATCTCCCAAAATCTATGATTGGTGACATTATCTCAATCCCACTTCCAATCAATTGTTTCGAGGACAGACTTTACTGGTGGCCACACAAGAATGGCTGGTTTACCACGTCAAGTGCCTACAACTTAATCTCTCATAATAAAATGACAGGGGAAGAAGTACATGACTGGATCTGGAAGCTTGATACTCAACCAAAGGTTAAAAATTTCATGTGGAAATTCTGTCAACTTGGCCTTCCTACAAAGGCCAGATTGGCGCTTAGGGGAGTATCGGTCCCAAATACCTGTGTTTTTTGTAATGATGCAATCGAAGATGAAACTCACTTGTTCATTGAATGTCAAGCTCATACGCTTCGCGGGGTACTCACTCGGACTGATATACAAGATGTCCAAACTCTAATCCACCAATCTAGAGATATCAGGCCAATAATCAAGTTAATCAGTAATAGGTTAAATTATAAAAATTTAGGCCTCTTGGAGACAAGGTGGTGGACCACCGGCTGATTTCGTCAAATTAAACTTCGATGGGTCCACGTTATCTAACAAAGACAGTTCCTGTGGTTACATCATCAGAGATTGGTTTGGGCACCCAATTGCTATAGGGTGCCAAAATATTGGAAAACAGAGTCCTATTAAGGCAGAAGTTCTTGCTATATTGCAAGGAGTGTAGAAAGTCAAGCACCTGCATATTTCAAATCTCCAAATTGAAGGGGACTCCTTAATAATAATCAATCACCTGCGAGATAATTCTCGTTGTCCATGGGAGATCGAACTGCTCATGTCAGATGTTAAATTGCTTCTTCAAGGAGTTGAAAACATTTCGTTCTCTCATGTGCCCCGTGATGGCAACAAAGTGGCAGATAAGGTTGCACACCTTAGTCGCTTTGCCAAGGGGCGCAAGATTTTTAATGATCCAGATCTTCTGGATCTCATCCGAAATGATGCTATCGGGTAGGCATCCGAAATGATGCTATCGGGTAGGGTAGGTCTACCTGAAATTTTACCTAATAAAAAAAAAAGGGGGGGGGGGGGGGATCCACACTCGATGGATTGCTACAATTTAAAATTTGTTGTGGAATCTGAGTTGTCTTGTAATTTGCAGTTTGCAAAATATTGGCGTCTTTTCTTCATCATTGCAATTGCAACGTTGATTCTAATTCATTTTATATTTATTTATCTACTACGGAGTACATTATTATAAGGTATATAATGACGTTAAAATGCATCTTTTAATTAATACTACTCCGTATGGGTAAGGAGTAAGGACGTCTATCTGTTCATCCATATAAATTATTATATTTTTCTTTTGTTGGTACGCAAGTAGGCAGTCTCAGTAAATATTAATTCTTGTATCTCAAAATTTAGGATTATCTTACGTTTTTTACTTATTTTTTTAAATTATTCTTTTATAAAATATTATTTTTTTATAAAATAATTTCATATTTAATATTATTATTTATTATTTATAATTAATATTAAAGTCAAAACAAATTTTAAAACGGATGGAGTATGAAATTTAAGTATAATCCATTATATTTACTGTTTAACAATATTTAATTACTTATTACCCGGCTACACATTTAAGTAAATTTACTCATATGCCTTTTTTTTAAAAAAACGATTTACCCATATGCCTTAAGACATGCCTAACAATCTTTTTTCTACTCCGTATTAACCATATATGCATATATATCAAATGTTGTACATGCATGTCCTTTTCACGTCCCTGAATATGACTGATGGGCATATTTTTAAAAACAAAAAATCCAAAGAATTTAAAAATAATTGTTCAAAAAATATTATTGGCAATTGTCGTAGCCTAGCCTAGGTAGCCGGATGATAGAATGTATAAGTAAATAAACTAATTAAGGCCTGAGCATATTGTGATTAAAGTGAAATTGTAAAAACAATGGGAACTGTTGAATTCACCACTACTGAATTGTTGAAAAGGACATACATAATTGATCAATTCAGCGGTGCCAACAACGGGAAATATATCCAAAAACAGATCGACTAGTGGGTTCTAGTTTGGGCAATCCGTAAAAATATTACTTAATTTGTTTTATCAAGCTCCACTTGATCATTCATAATCGATATATCATTTTCTTAAAATGCCATTATCGATTGATATTCTTATATATTAAAATATTTTAACTGCCTAGCTAACTTACATTAATATTCTTTAAGAAATTGTTGTGATTGATGTGAGAAATAACAAAAATTTATACAAATAAGATCAACGTAGTGATTTATTGTGATTCACCAAAACCTGATTATGTCTGGTTTTACATAATTTTGCATCTACGTACATTTTTAGAATTTTCTAGTGTCCAAAATGTTGGGTTAGAAATCATTATCTAACTGCACTTAGAAGCGAATTCGAGTAATAAGGAAACCAATGACAATCAGTCAACAAATCAATGACCAACCGATGATAATATCCAATCCAAAAACCAAACAATCAAACAACACAAATATAGATAAAAGCACAAATATCAATACAAGATGTACATGCGAAAAACCCTTTCTAACTAGAAGATAAAAAACCTACCTTCCGCCGCGCTAGAGCACCAATTCCACTAATCACCAAATCAATACAAGTGTCCAACAATCCAGTCTCACACCGAGAGTCCGGAAAAAACAAACATGGAAATCTCTGTGAAGAATATGATAAAAACAACCAACAACACTGCATATAGCAGTGATCAAGCAATATCAAGCTACAGAAGATGAAAAATCAATAAATCACAGTCATTGTATTCATTAATGGCATAATGATCGAAAGGGAAACTTTTCAAAGGCGGCTAGCAACTATGCTGCACTCACCAATCCCGAAAACCCTACCCGATGTGAGGTGACAGATGACCTTTTATAGGACCACACATGTCACGTGAGTCTCATACCTATGAGGACTTATTACACATCATAAAGGACTAATAAAAGGTAAGGAAATGCTACCTAAGGAAGACTAAATGCATGGAATGTAAGTGTGGATATTCTTCATATCCCCCCCCCCTCCCCTCAAGTTGGACTTGTCGAAAAGCCTACAAGACCCAACTTGAGAGCAAAAAACAAGTGTTGTTTCTCTCCCAAGGGTTTAGTGAATATATCAACAAGTTGCAGCCCTGTTCTAACATGTTGTGGATGAACAAAACCAGCCACAAGATACTATTGATGAAATGGCAATCAATCTTGAGATGCTTGGTTCTTTCATGGAAAACTGGATTCTCTGCTATGTGAATTGCAGCTCTGCTATCACAATACAATGGTATAGGCCTTGGTATATGTATTGACAATGCCTAGAGAATGCCTTCCACCCATATGAGCTCACTGGTTGTTGTTGACATGCCCCTGTATTCAGTTTCTGCAGAAGACTTTGAGATAGTATTTTGCTTCTTTGTTTTCCATGAAATCAAGGAGTTTCCCATGAAAACACAGTACCCAGTTAGGGACTTGGAACAAAATATCAAGAACATACTTCCTTTGATGCAGATGTGTGCCTGAACCATTTCTTGAGATTTTCAATGCTAGGAAATATCCTGCATTGCCCGGATAACTATGTTAAGACTACAAAGTACACTCTGGCAACATTTGTTCTCAAATCAAGGTACGAGGACTACAAAGTACACTTTGGCAGATGTGTGCTTGGACCATTTCTTGAGATTTGTAATCAAGGTACGAGGACTATACTAGTTACTTTAAATTTAATAAATACATTTACTATATTATGAATTTTTGCATTTATTATATACTTTGCATTTATTATATAGTATATAATAAATGCAAAAATCGGTCTATTAAAGAACCTGTTAGAGTTAGAGTGTAATTTTTTTTAGAGATTTTGTTATTTAATTTTTTATTTAAAGATTTTTTAAAAGCCTTATCTTACTCTATAATAAATACAATTAATGTTTGCTTATATATGCTTAATCAATTCAACCAATTATAAATGGGTCTTTAGTTAAGATCGATGTTAATTATAGCACTAGCCACTAGCTAGCTCAATTGGCTATGTCCATCTCTTTTTTTTTTTAACTTACATTGATCGGCTCAATCTACTAATAAGAAGTAAGAAAAATCTTGGATTTTCACTTAAGAAAATGGGCGAAGATATAAATCAAATTCGAGATCTCCTTAAGCATGTACAATGATGAGGCTTGAGGCTCTTATAATTGCTATATAGGAAAAAAATGGTGAAAAAAAAAGTTTTAATGTAACATCCATTTGTTTGGTCTCTTTTACTATAAAGAGATCCAAAAAGTAGGGTTCATAACTGTCATGTGGCAAAACCTATATTTTATTTGTTTTAAAATGATTTTTGGTTGTTTTCAATCATTTAAAAAAAATAAAAAAATTATTTTTGAATTTAATTTAATTTTATCTACACATAGACACCCCTCTTGCATATGTTTGTGAAAAAAATCCATTTGAATAATACCCATATTTTTTTAAAATATTAAAAATTATTTTTTATGATATGTTATTATAAATTAATTACTTATTATTATTATTATTAAAAGAATTGAGTAAATAAAAAGAAAAAAATAATACAAGGTAATTTAAGGGTCCAAGACTCGGGTTCATGAATGAGGATGAAAAATTAAAAAGTTAGAATGAGACCCTTAAGCTAACGTGACATAAGAAAAATCAGTTAATAGCCCGAAGTTGAGACTCACCATTGCAAATACTCTTACCACCCATCTTTTTTTTGATACAGGTAAAAATTTAGAAGAGGCTAGCCCCTACTAGTCCACCAACCAATGGCATCATTGCAGATATAAATACGAAGCTCCTTATCTTGCATCAGATCAACCAAGGTCGAAGTCTGGAACAAGCGAGCTACACAGTCTGCACACCGGTTAATTTCCCTGAAGGCATGAGAAATTGAGACAACCTCAAACTGGAGGAGCAAAAGCCAGATGTCGAAGAGAAGGACTTCGATCTCCCAAGGGCAATGCGAGCCGCCATTAAGAGCATTAATGACCACCAGATTATCGCCCTCAACCATAATGCGTGAAATGCCTAACTCCTTAGCCTTCAGAAAGCCAAGCCTCAAAGCAAGTGCTTCAGACTCAACAGAGTTCTTAGGCCCTAGCAGAGCATCGTCGATCGCAATCGGAGATCCCAGGTGGTTTCGGATGATGAATCCTACAGAGGAAACTCCAGAAGAGGGGAGGCTACCATCGAAGTTTAGTTTGTACGTATCTGCAGGCGGTTTTTCCCATCTCAAGTTTCTTTTCCTTTTAGGTGTTGTTGTATTATTTGTAGTTTTCATGTTATCCTTATCCATACTTTTCGTTTTTTCCCAGTTTGTCAGCGCCTGTTTCGTAAACAATTCCATATTGTGGATTGTTATAGAGTTGCAATTGTCAAATATTTTCCTATTTCTGTTTGTTCATATACTCCACCAAGTTGTTGCAAGTGTTGCTTTCTGTTTTTTTGTTCAGATTTCGAAAGATGTGGTTCATGTTGTCCTTTATATTATCGTTATTTGTAAGAGTATCATGTAATACCTTTTCTATTTTTGGATCTATTTTTCTAATTAGTGTCAATGTACAATGGCATTTGATGAAGAGGTGGGTCGGGGTTTCGTCGGATTGATCACATAATTCACAACTTGTTGGTATCGCAACTCCCTTATTTGTCAGTCTCGTTTTTGTTGGAATTGCATTTAAATATAGTTTCCACATGAAGCTTTTTTTACCTTTGGTGTCATTTCCAATTTCCACACCCATTTGGTGTTATTATGTTCATTATCATTCCTATTTGTGATGTATTTCAGTGCGCTGGCCGTTGAGAACCATCCGTTCTTTCCATGTTTCCAATATAATCTATCCTCAAAGGTGTTGTCAGGTATATATAAATTTTCAATTTTTTGACTATATTTGTGGGTAGGTATCTTTTCAACTCATCAATTTTCCATTTTTGATATATATCTATGAATTTATCCACTGTGATGCTTGTGTGAGTTGTGTCTATTTGCTAACTAGATAATTGTCGTCCTTCTAATGGTTCGTTGTCCAACCAATTATCCTTCCAAAAGTTGATTGTTCTCCCATTGCCTGTTTGTCATTACAAGTCCCTTACAGAATTCATCTTTTAGTGACATCAGTTTTGCCCATTGTCATGATGTGTTTCCTGTTTTCTGGTATTTTAGTATTCCTTGTCCTTTTAGATACTTGTGCTCCACTCTTACCACCCATCTTATTCCACACCGGTAGGTCATTCCGTCAACATCTTATTCCACACTAGTCGGGGTGGCTCACTGGTGGGAAGCAAGGGGAGAGTAAGGAGGTTCGGCATATGCCGATTTACTTGATGTGTGGCTCTTACCGGATGGGACAAGTGTCTGGGGTTTGAAAAACAAAATTACAATTGTGAATACGGGATACTAGGGGTGGACGTGGGACGGGATGGAACGGGACAGGAGCGGGATGAGGCTCGTCCCGCTTTAATTTTCCCGGGACAAGATTCACCTTTTTTTTTTAATCCCACACGGGCCTTATCCCACACAGGACGGGACCGGGACGGGACGAGACTTGTCCCTCAAATAAAAATAATAAAATATTATAAAAATTGAAAAATAAAAAAAAAGTTTTCATAATTCATGCTTCATAGAATGATATCACCATAATGTTAACACTCCCATCAGCACAATTTCATACAAAAAAAAACATTGCCAGCAGCACAAGCCTCACATAACCCTAACCGATTAAAATTGAATAGATATTTCACTATTTCAAAATGGAGAATAAATTATTTTGTTTGCCTCCTAGAGCCCAAATCCCTAACCCCCAAGCCCATAGTAATTTTTTATTTTCAAATTGCTTACAAGCCTTACAGTATTGTAACTTGTGTTTAAAATAACTAAATATATCATATAAATCACTAAATTATTAAAATTTTTAGTACTACCAAAATTAAAACTCTTGTCCCGTATAAATATAAATATAAATATAAATATAAATATATATTTGTATTTATAATATATATATATAGAGAGAGAGAGGATAGATCATGTGTAAGCAAGTGTTACTGTGTAATTTGTGAGCAAATCTAGAGCGTCGGATTAAGAAGATCAAACGGATGAGATTAAAAGTAACTTGTGAACAGTGACATTATTCGTAGGTACCAAGTGATTATTCGTATGTACATACATATGAATAATCCTTTGTTGCATACGAATAATTACATTTGTTCATACATACGAATAATTACATTATTATACACGAATAATCGCTTGGTACCTGCGAATAATTTCTCTGCTCACAAATTACACCGTAAGGGTTGCTTACACAGGATCCAACCTATTATAATGTAATTATAATAGGTTGGATCCTGTGTAAGCAACCCTTACGGTGTAATTTGTGAGCAGAGAAATTATTCGCAGGTACCAAGCGATTATTCGTATGTACATACATATGAATAATCCTTTGTTGCATACGAATAATTACATTTGTTCATACATACGAATAATTACATTATTATACACGAATAATCGCTTGGTACCTGCGAATAATTTCTCTGCTCACAAATTACACCGTAAGGGTTGCTTACACAGGATCCAACCGTAATTATAATAGGTTGGATCCTGTGTAAGCAACCCTTACGGTGTAATTTGTGAGCAGAGAAATTATTCGCAGGTACCAAGCGATTATTCGTGTATAATAATGTAATTATTCGTATGTATGAACAAATGTAATTATTCGTATGCAACAAAGGATTATTCATATGTATGTACATACGAATAATCACTTGGTACCTACGAATAATGTCACTGTTCACAAGTTACTTTTAATCTCATCCGTTTGATCTTCTTAATCCGACGCTCCAAATTTGCTCACAAATTACACAGTAACGCTTGCTTACACAGGATCTATCCTATATATATATATATATGCGGGACGGGACTGGGATTTGCGGGATCCCATAGTCTTGTCCCGCATCCCGTCCTGCATAATTTTTCCTTAAAGCCCACCGAGACCGGGACGTGACCGAGATTTGCGGGATTTGTGCCCACCCATACGGGATACCACAAATAAATTAGACATACGCCGACAAGGACTGAAAGGAGAAAATTAGGTTTTGTGGGGTACATATCCCACTATACTCGACTGGGGCAATCATTGATTTAGAAAAGCATATTTATGCATATCGATCAAACCAGCCAAGTTTTGATTCCTAAATCATGAACTTTTTTTTATAAATTGATTTGAAATACATTCATAATCAGCCAAGTTTTGAAATACATTCATAATCAACGTATATATAGTATGGATCGGATGAGAACACCCTTAGGGTGTAAATTAGGAACAATTCTGGATTGTCGGATTAGATAAGATTAAGGGATGTGATTTATTTTAATTTAACCAGTTTTTTTAAATAAAAAAAGTAGGCCCCACTGTCAAATCTCCCCCACTCTCTTCTGTATGTGTGTTACACCTACACACGCTGATCATCTTCAGCTTTTCCGTCTCAACTCCAAAGTTAGCTTGACGTCCGGTCCTCCAAAATACAGTCGGATAAGACGAGATTGAGAATAGAAAATGGAAAACAATAATCAAGCATAAAGGCAGAAGAACATTTGGAAAAAGAACTCGCCATACTGAGGTTACATTTAAGAGGCAAAACCAACCCCTAACAAATAAAGTTTGACATAAGCTCGTAAGCCAATAAGGATTTTCCTTTTTTTTTTTAAAGAAACCCAACAAGCGTTCAAACAACGCTATGCATCAAGGCCAAGAGAAAAGAAGCAGTTGCAACCAAGAAGGTTGAAATGATGACGAACCGCGGTAAACTAACTTGGCGGGAGGGGGCGGAAGGAGAAGCCAGCCGGATACGAGGGTTGTCCTGACGGTGGAGGTCAGCAAAGTGAGATACGGAGAGGGATATTCGGGAATCAAAATAGGGTGAGGACAACTACTCGACAGAAGCGAAGGTTGACTGGGATTACCGGGGTCACCGTAGACCCGAGGCGGTTGGAGTGGTTGTCGAAGGGTGGGTGCGAAGGATGGGGCTCCCAAAGAGGCAACAAGGCAAACTTGAAAAGGAAGACGATTGGAGAGGAAGAGAAGGATATTGGTGGGAGACAAGAAGACAATGGTGACAGTACCTGTACAAGGACGGTGGCCATTGGAGGTGCCAGGTGAGGTTGGCAAGACGGCGACAAATGCTCAAAGAGAATGTTTTTTTACCTACATGCCAAACCGGCCCTGAACTTACTTTACTTTATAAATACTTATTTGTCTTGAATAGCCTATCCAAAAGCAGAACATGTACAATTCAAATAGCCTATTCAATTAGTTATTTCAATCAAAATCGAAACTCATTCGACATCTTAATAAATCAACCTTTCAAACTGATAACCATTTGTTCAATTCTTGCCGATTCAACTAATTCGTTAAACCAATTAAAATTGAAGGAAGAATCTTAAAATTAAACAAAAACATGTGCGTTCAGGAACTTACACTTACTATATAAGTGCGAACACCAAAGAAAATGAAGAAGCTGAAACCTCAAGAAGAAGTGGCTAGAGAAGAAGCAGAGGCGATCAGAAATCGACAATGAAGCAGATGCAGTTAGAGAAGAAACATCAAGAAGTTAAAGTAGGGGCAGTTGTCGAAGAAAATCCGAGAAGTTGAAGCAAAGCCAAAATTGGTACTTTTAAAAAATTATTCACTCAAGCTTTTCAAAGCCTTTTATTTTCTATTCACAAGATTTTATCAGCTACCTTAACAGTTAGTTTTACCAAATATTGTACTAACTTATTATCATATATTTAGCACAAATAATTCATCAGATTTGGCTACCACTGTAAATCTGGTTTAGGTATCATTTAGGTCAAGTCAAAGATTTATCAAGTTATAATTAGTATAGATTAGGATCTAGAGTGAACCGAATCTCAATCAAACATAAACGCCATGGACACGGCGAAACGTTTACGAGGTTTGGGTTAATCTCTATGTCCCGGACTCTAGAGGTTGTTTCACTGTGCTCTAAAGGAAAAACAAAAGCATACAATAGTCTTAGAAGGTCCATCTATACAAGAACATAACAAAAATCAAGAATCGAAAGCAAATCTGAAAAAGAATGATTAACGCATAAAGGAAATAAGAAGGATTGAATTCCCTGAGTTGAGGCACTTCAGTGGACTCATCGGAGCTACCCCGAGTCGCTGTCTAACACCTCGATCATCCTTCGACCTCCTTCTAGGTTCGCCGTCCTTCAGTTGTGGAACTCCGTCACTCTTCAGATGCGCATCAAGGCCACAATCGTTCAATCTTCCACTCAGTGGATGACCTTTGCTTCCTCTTGATTTGGACCTCTATATGTCTGCTGCGGATCCTTTCCAAAAGTCGCTCAAGAAAGGTCCCAGAGATCTGCTCTGCATCGAGTGCTCTTGCTCTCGTTCTTTCTAGAATCCGACTCTCTCAGAGTTCGAGCGTTCAAGGTGCAACAACCATGGCGCCTGCTCTTCCTCTCTTGCTTCTTCTCTCTCACCAACAACACCCTCTGCACCTCTTATCCCCAGAGCCACCATAGGAAGAGCTCCCAGGCACTCTCGGTGTGCGTTTGGGATGCTCTCTTAGAGCCCTAATTAACCCTAACTCTCTCTCGACGTCTAATCTATCTCTGCTGTATTCTACAACGTACGCTCACCCTTTGCGCGCTGAACTAAAAAAATGAGGCTTTTATATGATGCACAACTAAAGTAAAACACTGCGTTGGAGGCTGAATCGGGAGGAGTGGAGTTGCTGAAGATGGGCTGGAGTCTTGGACCTAAACAAACTAATGGGTTGCATGTCCATTACAGTCTAAGGCTACAAAATACATATAAAATATATATAGGGTGTGGTTCGGGTGTACACACTCATTAAGATGTACCTTTAACATAAATATGGGCCCTTGATCTCATAGAAACGAATGGCTAATAAGGGACCACGTGTACGGATAATTAAAAAAAAAATTGAATTAAGCAAACATCCACCCAAATGGAGAGAGTGAGCGCGTGAGTCCTGGGTAATTAAAAGAAGATCACTTTATCTTCTTCCTCCCGTGTGCAGTAGGGGACCATCTTCAAAGCTTTCCGAATAGATATGCCCTCCCTCACAAATTGACCTCCCTCACAATCTTCGAAGCTTCACCGGCGGCGAGGGCCTTCGGCTTGGCGTTTCAGGCTGCGATTTGAAGATAAAAGCAGCAGCTTCGAGTGGGTGGCGCACGGAGAAGAAGCAGTGGAGAAAAGTCGATCGTCGGTGGTCCGATTCCGAGTTCGCGTGTAGGCAAGGCGGTGGTCGGGGGTCCGATTGGAGTCATCTAACTCCGGTTGCTCAATGGTTGAAGAAAGGGACTCCATTAATGGGTAAACATCAACCTTTCTACATATTTGGGCTCGATTTGGAGTTTTTGCAGGGAAAAGTGATGATTGATATGTTTAACCTATATTATTCAAACATTTGAGAGTTTATTTGGGTGATTATTTGTTTTTTTTTTGGATAAGAATTTGTGATTCATCTTCTTTGATTGTGGACAATTTGAGAGTTTATTTGGATGATTACTTGGGGTTGGATTGGGGTTCTTTTGATTTGGGTTTTCTTTTTGCGTACCTCATAAAAATAAGAATTTCACTGAATAATCCACAGATTATCATTCAATGTACGCGTTAAATCGACCGATTCAACTGAATAATTCGAAAATTTTACTTATTCACAACGGTTATGCAATTATTCATCGCTTTTGTGTACCTCTTAAAAATAAGTATTCCACTGAATAATCTCCCAATTATCAATCAATGTATGCGTTAAATTGATCAATTCAACCGAATAATTCTAAAAATTTACTTATTCACAACGGTTATGCAATTATTCATCGCTTTTGTGTACCTCGTAAAAATAAGAATTTCAATGAATAATCTCTCAATTATCGTTCAATCTGCGAGATAAATCGATCGATTCAACCGAATAATTCTAAAAAGTTATTTATTCATGGTTATGCAATTATTAATCACTTCTGTATACCTTGTAAAAATAAAAATTCCACTGAATAATTGACTACCTAACCATATCTTTTAGTATATCACGACCGATTTTTTAAATCAAAATAATATTTTGTGTTTATTTCAATCTAAAGCTTTAAAAAAAAGATTTGGATATATATCAATCTTGATTTTGAATTCATCATTACCGTCCATTCGTCCAACTAAGGTTAAATAAAAAAAATGCATTCGTACTTTTTTAAAAAAAACCAAATTTAAAAAAAAACCATGTAACATCTGCATACATGGGGACCCACCACCTTTTTAAATCATTCCCCTAAATAATTGGTTACATCGGCTTTTTGTATTGTGGGTCCCACATTAAATTCATCAAAAAAAGAAAAAAACGCCTCTTAATCTGGGTCATACATCACAAACCGATCAAGGGTTCACATTTGTGTACAATGTACACCCGAAGGTTTGTGTACAAATGATCCCTACTCTATATATATATATATAGAGAGAGTATGGATAATTACACACACTACTAGAAAAGCGCAATATAGCCTCAAAGTTATTGGCAACGAAATACTTCGAGGGTACGTTTGTAGCTATTACCCCCAAAGATGCCCTTGACAAAATATTTCGGGTGTAATTACCATTGAAATAAAAACGAGACTATTTTTCCATGCTAAATACTGTCGAATATATATTTGGAGGGCCAATTCGAGGGTAAATTAGGCACGAAAAAAAAATCAAGGGCACTTTTTTAAGGCTATGGCGAAGGGATTTTACCAATGAGTTTGATAGATGGTACACTCGAGACTACTGTCGAGGGTATACAGGATCAAATTTTATTTCGAGGGTAAAAATGAGGGTATAATCACTCAAATTATTTATGAGGCTATTTTTGAGGGTACATTCGATACTAAATGGTTACGATATTTTTTGGTGGCGAACAACGTGGCTAAATAACCTCAAAATATATGGTCGAGGGTAAATTCGGTGGCGTTTAACCTCGAAAAATTGAATTTCTATTTGAGGGCCATTTCGAGGGTAATATTCTTTGTCATATTAAATGCATTAAATAGCCCCAACTACTTACTTCACTTTATGAACCACAACAAAAAATCCGAACCCTTTATACTCTTCCCTCTTCATACAATCTTCTTTCTCCCATTCTCCCACAAATTACAGATCCCATTATTGTTCCTCATTTTTCTTGTTTTGATCAAGAGTTTTGTAGTATTCTATCTTCGTTTCTGGTATGTATTATCATTTTGTTAATTATTGTATTATTTTCATAAAGTTATATATTATGAAAGGAGAAAAATGTATTTGTGTTTGAAACTCTTCCAAAGATAGATATAAAATGTAGTTTGATTACCCTTGTAAATATAGTACAATTATTGATTACTCTCGTTAATAGCCTCGAGTTCTTATTATAGAGGGTAAATGTAGTGTGATTATTGATTAGCCTCGTTAATACCCTCCGGTTCTTATTTTCAAGGGCATATGTTGTGTGATTATTGATTACCCTCGTCAATACCCTCGAGTTCTTATTTTCGAGGGTACCAATGTTTCATTACCCTCATTAATACCCTCGAGTTCTTAATTAATACATGTGTGCATTCGTTTCAAGCTATTGGTTCTTATTATGGGGCTGCATGAGGCTTGATTGTTTCAAGCTACTGTTTTGTTGGGTGCTTAGAGCTACTGTTGATTTCAAGCTATTGTCTTTAATTTCATTTTAGTGTTGATTTTAGTTTGTTTAATTGCTTGATTTCATAATGTTTTGGTAGGTTATATTATAGTCGAGTTAATTTTTAGCTATTGTTTTGATTGATTTTAGCTACTGGTGTACATAATAGAATGTATGATTTTAGCTATAGTCGAGTTGACTTTTAACTACTTATTTGATTGATTTTTGTTTGTTTAATTTCATAATGTTTTGATTTCATAATTGCTTGATTTTAGCTACGATAAACATGTTAATGTTGACTTTTTCTTTTTTTTTATTCCTTTTACATTTTTGTGTTTTTGTAGGAGGAGAAAGAAGGGAAGAGGCCAAAGATTTCTGAAATGGTGCATAGGTTGTTCTCGAAGGATGGGGTTTTGACGGGATCTCGACCTGCCGCCATTGTGGCGAGTTTCCCTTAATAATACTATTGATTTAAGTTATATGGAAAATGAAAATCTCTTAAATGATGAAATGGCTTGAGCTTTTTCCTATTCGAAACTATCAGTTTAGTGCTCACTTGTGGTTGCTAAAAATGCTTATTGATTTGCTTGTTTGAATCTTTGCATCTATTGCTGAAAAACAACTTATTTATTGCTACAAAATAGTTATTTGCTGCTGCAAATCATGCATTGCTTTGTTGAATTTTTGCTGAATTTTTGAACTTGTTTATGCCGATGAATTGCCTATTTGTTGTTGCTACAAACAACTTGTTTATGCTGCTGAATTGCCTATTTCAGAAGATGGTGTGGAATTGCCTATTTCAGAAGATGTTGTTGAATCTTTAAGTTATTTGCTACTGTTGCAAACAACTTGTTTATGCTTTGCTGAATTTTTGAACATGTTTGTTGCTAGTACTGAATTGCCTATTTGTTGTTGAATATATAGGAGAATTATGAAAATCTAGTTGCTACTTTGCCACAAACTGATCCGATTTCAAAAGCTGGTGTTGAATGTGAATATCAAGAGAGAGAAATTGAGAAGCAAATATGGATTCAAGCGTGTGGTGGACCTAGTCATGGAAGAATATATGGATGAAGGGAAGAGGGTACAACCCTTAATCGCACTGGAAAGGTGAGTGCTCCCTCCATCCAAGGCCAATCTTCGCAAGCTCGTGATGAAACTCGTGAGCAAGCCTATCGAGATGAGGTGAAAGAGCTACGGAGTACTATTGCCGATCTTGTGAAGAATCAACAAGAATTTCAATCCACCATTATTCATCTACTTCAAGGAGGTCAAGTTCCACCATATTTTTTCAGCTCTTAGTTCTTGTAGGTAGGTTGTATGTGCAGGTTGTGCAAAACTCTAACCATTACACTAATTCATGTGCAAATATTTTGGAATCAATTTGCACATTTTGTTTAGGGAGTTGGTGGGAATATATATGTTGGTTGGGATTATGATAGGCCATTTTTGTAGTTGAGTTTGACTTATGAGATTGTGGATAATTATTACCACAGGGGGGTTACTGTTGGCCACTTAAACTAGCATTGGAGTTACTGTTGGCCATTTAAGCTAGCATTTTGTGATGACTTTATTATGAAATTTAGGATTTTTCTATAATATCTTGTTTATATTTGTTAATTATTGTCATTTAAAGTAAAATTTCCATTTTATATTGTAAAGACCGAATATATTGTATATATTATATTATTATTATTATTTTAATTAGATATATTATTATTTTCTTCAATTTGTCAAAGTCGAGAAAACTCGTCCTCGAGCACAAGTTCCGATTTTCAAAATCCTTCCGGCATCGTTTTAGAATTTGGAATTTGACGGAATTTGATTCCGCTCTCGAGCTCCGAGTTGAGAATTTAAAATTTATTTCGATAGTTTAAAAAAATATATTTTTTGAATATTTTATTCGAGTTCGATAGAGTCGGGATTAGCGGGTTCGAGATTTAAATTCCGGGTATTTGAATTGATATTGTGGGACCATCTCTCTCTCTCCCCCGTTGAGGTCCCCCCTAGCTCACACCAACCTTCTCCTGCCCCCACACACAGCTTGCTCTTTTGCTCTATAAAACCCCACTTGCTTCACTCCCTCTTCATCCAACCATAATCCATCAGAGGAGCACCCTCCTCCTCTTCATAAATCAGAGGAAAAGTCCTCTCCCTCACTCCTATTGTGCCCTCTGCAACAGGCCAGCAAACCCAGGAAAAACCCACCCTTGCTTCAAATTTCGTCCACCCCTCCGGCCATCCCTCTCGTTCTTATCCACCCTTCCACCATCACCACCTCGTAGGCATTGCAGCTGACCATCCCAAGGAGTCTAGAGGAAGCACAGAAGGTCACCGGAGCCACCAGCGCCGCCGTCCCCTATTCACCAGGAAGAAGTTGAGCTCCCCTATTTGCCGATTGAAGAGGAGCCGAGCTTTCCTCCACCTTTCCCCTCGAGCAGCACCATTCTTCAGCAACCTCCCTTTCTAGAAGATGGAAGAAAACGAAGCCCAACCACCACTAAAGCCGCATTCGTCCCCGTCTCCGATCGAAAGGTTCGTTGCGATTTTGTGCGTTTCGATTCGATTCCCCCCAAACTACTCCTTAATCATCTCTCTATTCCTCCTAGGCATCCCCACACCTCCTCGTTTGTCTGTCACAGCCACCAGCGCCGCCGTCGGAGCTGAAGATTTCCTCTCGAAGACGCCTCGGTAATCTCTCTATTTCTCCCTCTCATTCTCGCGCTTAACTCTCTTTGCTTGGGTTGTGGTCGGAATTGAATGCCGGTTAGATTGAGCAGGTCTTGGGTCAGAAAGGTGGCCGCCGGCGGGATCTATTCTTCTCTTTCTCTCTCCTTCGTTTCCGGCGAGTGTGCAGATCTGTTCTGTTAGGGAGGACGGGTTCAGCGGTTCACCCTTCCTTTTATTTTCTTTCTCTCTTGAATCCATTTCGCCTTAGATCTGGTTAGGGAGATTTGGGTGGGGCTTCCGGGTTTGGGTTTTTGGATCTGGTAACGTGTAGGGGATCGGGCTGTTGGATTTTGGGCTCGGGTTTGGACATTGGGCTGGCTTCTTGGGTTCTGAGTGGGTTAAATATATAGGTTATACATATGTGATGTTTGTGTTTTAAATTTCGTTAGTATATATTATATGTTATGTTTATATAAGGTGCTCTATGTTTAATTATTATTAGATTATTATTACTATTATTATATGTTATTTTCTGAGGTGGTGAGATAATATATATTTTCTAAAAATATTATATATATATATTAAAAGGCTTTAAAAGTAATATTAATTGAGATGGGTTATTATATTATGTTTTATAAAGGTGATTTTAAGATGAGGATTTTAAAGAAAGTTATGCCGGAATTATTTTAAATGGTATGATTTTATAAATTGGTCAAGGGTTTAGTTTATAAAGGGGATTGGCCAAATATGATTTGAGAAATTGTTTTGAAGATGAATTGACTTGAGATTTAAGAGTTTGAAAAGCTTTGGAAAAATGATATACTTGATTTAACTCGGGGAATCTATTGTTGGTTTCTGCTTGAGAATCATGTGAATTTTAAATAAGATGTGAAATGTTATATGATGATGCAAGATGAGATGACGGATGAGATATTATATGTTGAGATGAGATGAGCATGAAATGATTTATGATGAGATAAGATGGAATAATTTGAAATGAGATATGTGAAGCTACGTAGGATAGATAGGGGCGCCTTGCGTGACTTAGATAGACATGCATTTTGAATGTTTGTTAGGTGATTGTTGACATTGCTTGGATTCTGCTTCTGCCTTAATTCTCTGCTGTTCGGCTTCTTCAGGTAAGTTCTGATGAGTTTCCCTTTGAGGATCCTTAAATCTCAGTACAAAGTAAGTCGGAGCAAGCCTCGAACCAACCGGTGGAAGATGGATGATGGAGATAGATTTCGGTGGAATATTTTTGGTATTTTTGTGATAATGATAAAACTCAGATTTGGGGGAAAACAAACTGAATTTTATAAAGGATAGGTGAACAAAAATAAGTGGATATGACTCACCACAAGTCTTGAACATAGATCAAGTACAAACGGATATTACGCACCGAAAATACAAGATCGGACCTTCGATATGACTCACGAAGGAGATGAAGTTTTCAAGCTTCAAACTAAGGATATAAACCTGGTTTTTGATGATAAATGGCGTGCCTTCTAAGTGCTACAAAGGCTGAATAATATAGAGGAAGTTTGTGGACAGCTTGGGCATGCATTGGAAAAAGGTGGCTTGCATTAAATGCAATCTTGGAAGTTGTTCTCTTCACAAATGCACCCGCTGCTGGAGGATGTATTCCATGATGTCTTCTCTTCTCAATGTGTATTTAAATGCATGAGAATTTTGAATTTGGATCTGATTTGCCTCCATAATAATCAGCTAGATCCGAGGCATTTCCAGGCTTCTTGGGCTGCGTGTTGTGGTCTTCAATTTGTTGTAGACTTGTGAAAGCTTGAACTTGAACTTGATTGTTCATGGGAATGGTTAAGAGTCCTTGAAGAAGGTCAGCTTGAAGTCGCCTTGCCTGATCTCGAGTGATGGAACCGAGAGGCAACTCGTTTCATGAGTCATTTGGAGATTCGTCAAGTTTTGCTTCTTGATTGATCATAGGTGTGATCACATCATCCTCCCTTCCTTGAAAAGGATTCGACCTCGAATTAGACCCGTCATCTTGTTCATCATCTTCTACAACAAAAGGAGACAAGTCAGCAACATTAAACACATCATGAACACCATACTCACCGGGAAGATTAATTTTGTAGGCATTGTTGTTGATTCTTTCAAGCACTTGAAATGGGCCATCTCCTCTTGGCTTCAGCTTGGAATTTCTCAATGTAGGAAATCGATCCTTTCTAACATGAATCCATATAAGATCACCCGGTTCAAAGATGACTTCCTTTCTTCCTTTGTTAGCTTGTTGCACGTATTGGGCAATTCTCTTTTCAAGTTGCAAACGAGTGGACTCGTGCAAACTTTTGATGTGCTCAGCTTAGTTTGCACCTTCAACACTTTCTTGCTCTTTTATGGAATGGGAAACCAAGTCAAGAGGAGTGATGGGATTCTTGCCATACACAACTTCAAATGGTGTCTTCTTGGTGGCCGAGTGGACTGACCTATTGTAGGAAAATTCAACAAAAGCAAGACATTCTTCCCACCTACGAAGGTTAGTTTTCAACAAAGATCGAAGAAAAGCACCAAGAGTTCTATTCACAACTTCAGTTTGTCCATCCGTTTGAGGATGACAAGATGTAGAGAAAAGCAACTTAGTTCCTAGTTTAGACCAAAGTGTTTTCCAATAATAAGTAAGAAACTTAGCATCACGATCAGAGACAATGGTCTTAGGAATTCCATGCAATCTAAGAACTTCTTTAAAGAACAAATAAGCCACATGAGAAGCATTGTCAGTTTTATTGCATGCAATGAAATGAGCCATTTTGGAAAACCGATCAACCACAACAAAAATAGAATCTCTCCCCCTTTTGGAACAAGGAAGTCCCAACACAAAATCCATGGAAATTTCTTCCCAAGGAGTATGAGGAATAGGGAGGGGGTATACAATCCATGGGGATTCATTTTTGACTTAGCACTTAAACAAGTAGTACATGCAGCACAAAACTTCTCTACATCCCTATGCATGCGAGGTCAAAAGAAGTGCTCCTTTAGAGTATTCAAGGTTTTGGTAACACTAAAATGTCCCATTAAACCACCTCTATGAGCCTCATGAACAAGTAATCTACAAATAGAACTACTAGGGATGCAAAGCTTTTCACACTTAAAGAGATAACCATCATGCATGTAAAACTGATCACTACTACCCTTATCCATGCAAATGTGATAGATTTCACCGAAATCAGCATCATTAGCATATAATTCACGCATGAAAGCAAAGCCCAACATTTTAGCATCTAGAGTAGAGATAAGAGAATACCTCCTTGAGAGTGCATCAACCACCACATTGTCTTTTCCCTTCTTGTACTTGATCACATATGGGAAAGCTTCTATGAATTCCAGAAATAAAGTAGAAACACTTAGAGGAGGTAGATAATTCAAATCTTGGGAAACAAACATATTATCTTTAAAAAGCACAAGCAAACATGTTTTACTCCCCTTAATTGCATACTCCACTTCTTTTGCCTTAGCTAGGAGATTCTGTTGAGAACTAGCCATGTTTGAACCAATGGATAGCCTTTTCTTTTCCTTTCTTCTCTCCAAGTTAGCTACATGGTCAGCCATAATCTCATGAGGGGCTATAGGATGAAGTGTAATTTTCTTACCTTCCATTTGGAACGTGTGCTCATTGGTGACTCCGTTGTGGATCACACCTCGATCATATTGCCATGGTCTCCCTGAAAGGAGGTGACACGCTGTCATGGGGAGATTGTCATAAAGGATCTCATCTTTATATCCTCCCATTATAAATGTAAGCATGGCTTGCTTGTCAATTCTTAGAGGTGCCTTGGAATTCAGCCAATTCAAGGTGTATGGCTGCGGATGTGGGCTGTATTTGAGGTTGAACCTATCTATAACCTGTCAATCAATAAGATTGCAGCAAGATCCTTCATCAATTATCACACTACATACCTTGTCTTCGATGAGGGATCGAGTATGGAAGAGGCTCTCTCTTTGAGTGGGCAAAGAAGGAGCATCATTGGAGATTAATGCTCTATTCGCCCCAAAACATTCTCCAACAGCCGCATTAGGATGAATTTCCTTTTCCTCATCTTCTAAGTTTCGCTCTTCTTGGCTCTCCTCCTCGGATTCATACTCTTCTTGATCATTGAGTAGCACTTGCTTTCGAGTACGACATTCTCTAGAAAAATGACCCTTACCCCAATACTTATCAAGCTTTTCATCTAGGACTCTCAATAGGTCAGCCCTAGTTCTCTCATACTCTTGTTGTCTCGTAGTTGCATCTTCTTCCTTAGATTTTTGAAGAACGGCTTGTAAATCAGCTAGTATGATAGCTCTTCCTTCATTCCCTGCATTGGCCATGTTTTCCTATGCACAAACAAAAGAAAAACAAAGAAAAACCAAGAAAATCACAAAAACATGCAAACACGTTAGGGTTAGAAATCAAAAGATCTCTCTCTCACCTTCCTCATATTCTTTTCACTCGTGAATTTTTCTTTTGGGGGTGAAACTCTCCCTCACTTTGAATGTGATCTCACTTCACTCAAAATTCATATTGTAAGCACACAATTATGCAAACGACACTTCTTCAAGCAAGTGATGTGAGGGTGCTTCTTCCTTGCTAGAACAAGGTCTATCTCCGCCGAGGCAATGTAACTTAGTGATGTTGTCCTGGAAACTCACACAAAAGTATCAAAAGCACAAGCCAAGGCAAGCCCAAAGGTGAGTATTTACCAAATTCTAAAATCAAGTAAGTAATGCTCGAATGGAAAAGGGTAAACAAGGTGTAGGTAAGGCAAAGAACAAGGCTTGGAGCAGCTAATGATATGATGATAATGTCTTTTTTTTACAGATCTTAACCACACATATTAAGGTAGAAAGGACGGAAAAAAAATGATGGGAAAGGCTGGAGAAAATTCAGAAACAAAGATGCATCGAAATGCCTGAAAATCTAGCAAAACAAACCGAAAATGGAGAGGTAATTCATACCCCTTTGGCTTGAGAAACTTACCTTGAAGATAGCTCTGATAACACTTGATGAGTTTCCCCTTGAGGATCCCTAAATCTCAGTATAAAGTAAGTCGGAGCAAGCCTCGAACCAACCGGTGGAAGATGGATGATGGAGATAGATTTCGGTGGAATATTTTTTGGTATTTTTGTGATAATGATAAAAATCAGATTTGGGGGAAAACAAACTGAATTTTATAAAGTATAGGTGAACAAAAACAAGTGGATATGACTCACCACAAGTGTTGAACATAGATCAAGTACAAACGGATATTACGCACCGAAAATACAAGATCGGACCTTCCATATGACTCAAGAAGGAGATGAAGTTTTCAAGCTTCAAACTAAGGATATAAACCTGATTTTTGATGATAAATGGCGTGCCTTCTAAGTGCTACAAAGGCTGAATAATATAAAGGAAGTTTGTGGACAGCTTGGGCATGCATTGGAAAAAGGTGGCTTGCATTAAATGCAATCTTGGAAGTTGTTCTCTTCACAAATGCACCAGCTGCATGGGGGATGTATTCCATGATGTCTTCTCTTCTCAATGTGCATTTAAATGCATGAGAAGTTTGAATTTGGATCTGATTTGCCTCCATAATAATCAGCTAGATCCGAGGCATTTCCGGGCTTCTTGGGCTGCGTGTTGTGGTCTTCAATTTGTTGTAGACTTGTGAAAGCTTGAACTTGAACTTGATTGTTCATGGGAATGGTTAAGAGTCCTTCAAGAAGGTCAGCTTAAAGTCGCCTTGCCCGAGCTCGAGTGATGGAACCGAGAGGCAACTCGTTTGATGAGCCATTTGGAGCTTCGTCAAGTTTTGCTTCTTGATTGATCATAGGTGTGATCACATCAAGTTCCTTTATGGGCTTACTCAGATTCAAAAGAGAATCCTTGCTTGTGATTATATGACATACTAGGTGTTGCATAAGCATTAAAGCATGCCATGTAGTATCATGCTAGGACTTCACTTATGAATGAGCATTCGGTTACTTCGTGTGTTTGAGAACAGAACGGCCGTTATCTGTGAGTCTTAGAGTCATTGTTAGGGTCATAGGGTAGCCCAGCTTCATTGGGTGCCCTGAGTCAGTATTATCGATATATGAGCATGATGATGAGATAGCCCAGCACCATCGGGCATGAGCATGATATATGATATGATGATGAGATATGATATGCTATGATGAGATATGATATGCTATAGCATCGAACTGGCCAGTCTCTGCACTAACGGGAAGGGGTGCAGAGGTAGGAGAGGGATAAGCCACTTGGCATTCTTTGGGCGCCTTTACAGTTCTTTCTCCATATTATAACCTAGAAGCATGATAGTGTGATTTAATTTCCGTATTGCATCAAAGCATCTTTATTATAGCGTATGTGTATACTTGCTTGCGGGACAGAGTGCGTTGGGGTCTCGGTCTGATCCCGCGCGCACAACGTGTTTTTAGGTATGATTGCTCTTTGTTCCTATGGCGTGGGAATTCCCCCGAGCGATTGCAAAGAACCTGCCTAACTCCGCTAATTTGGTTACCTAATTTCATAATATATGTTTTAATGATTTGGTTTTGACCTGGCCTCACCGTGGCAAGTTGTACTTTACTTTCGCTTTCACCAGTTTCGAAAAAGAACTTCCGTGATATAGTCTTAGGACAGCTTAGGGGTTCCCAGTGGCCCTTCGATTGTTTTGGGGTTCGTAATCCCCACTTTAAATACTGATCCTTTGAGGTTTGAAACCTTGACCCGTACTCGAATTGCAAGATCCGAACGAAGGTAAGCAACCTTCGAAACGTAACCCGGGTATTTATATCCGGGCCGTTACAAAGTTGGTATCAAAGCCAGGTTTTGCAATTCGGGTACGCAAGGGTCGGGTGTATGTTTTGGAAAACCGCCCATGAATTTCAAAGAATTTAAAGGTGTTTTAACGGGGCAAAATGAACTTAAGATGATTAACTCAAATGGACTAAATATGAACTCGGCTTAATAAATAAGACGAATCGAACAAAAGGGATCGAGTGGGTAGAAAAGGCGCTAGACCATCCCTACTGGATGTAGATGGGAACGGGTAGGCGAATTATAGCTTATATTATCTTTACATACGGGCCTGGAAGACTCCAAGGAATTGCACCGAGGTGGTTGGTGTGGCGAGTTAGGTAGAGATCGTGAGGTTTTTGCCCCTCCGGTCAGTCGCTCCTCGAAGGGCGGCATTAGTTAGCTTGATGTGCTTTATATCAATTGGGCCTGAGGGCGATCTCCCTCGAAGGAGATCATTATAATTGTCATTGATTGATTCTATGTTGAGTGCTTTTATGCTAAGGATCTTATTAGTATGTTTTAACTATGAAATGCGTATTGAATGATCTGTGCAAACGCGATAGCGGAAGTACCCTTATTTCTATATGGTCAAGCCCGGCTTGTGTGGGACAACCCCTTCCACTATGTTAACCCATAATGATCCTATTGAGTCCTTCTCCATGATATCAGTCTCCTCTACGGGAAAATCAGGTTGGTAAACACATTGTCTTCGGGAATCATGTTTGGATATGAGGGTTGTCCGAGTGAGTATTAGAAGATGGTTATTGATGTAATTCAGAGTTAGAAAGTAAAGTGTGTCTGGGGTTGTCTTTCTCGATTCTTATGACGATCAGCTAGTGTCTTCTTGCTACAAAGAGCCATACCAGAGTC
The DNA here is from genome assembly GCA_963922045.1 of Persicaria maculosa. Lineage (NCBI taxonomy): Eukaryota > Viridiplantae > Streptophyta > Magnoliopsida > Caryophyllales > Polygonaceae > Persicaria > Persicaria maculosa. The sequence goes on from OY998268.1 coordinate 2,824,944, forward strand.
CCACGGGAAAGAGGGGTGATGAGTCCATTGGGAGAAGTCAATGTTACCCTTAGGGATCTCTGTCCGGTTGTAATGGTGGCTTTTCTTGAATTGCATGACATGACATGATTTTGTAATCTCCGACATTTACCTTGCGAATGACCATTAGTGAACAGTTATTCATGTTGTTACATCTATGATTAGTTATATTTCTCAGACCACGTGTTGTGCCTTGCTTCTATCATGATTATATGTTGCCATAGCCTGTCTACTTGACCTATTGTATTGATCGTGTTAATGGTTGATTAGAAACATGAACCACATGATATGAATCTATATGGTTGTCGCCTTCTTCTGAATTAGGTGCATGATAGTAATCAACTCCCCTTGAATGAATGCCCTTAAATGACCTCCTTAGCATTTCCGTCTATTTGCATTCCTCAGGTTGACGATTGTTGATTATTCTGCAATTAATGTTGTTGGGTGTTACTTGCACTGAGTAGAGAATAGGTTGGTATAGTTGAGTCTTGATAAATGCATCTTTTATCCCAGTATGTGATGATTTGAACTCATGTCCCCATATTCTCGTCATATTGCCCGTTACTTAGACTTGCATTATACATCGTTACATTTCCTCTCATGCTACTATATCGTTGGAATGTGATTGGACTGAAGTCTTGCGTATCGTGTATTAATCAAACAAGTGCATGTATGTATCATATGTTATGTTGAGTCATTAGTAACATGTAGGATCCTTGGTTGTGACTTGTGCGAATTCTACCTTGCCTACACTATTGTTCATTCTCTCTTGAACTAGGTCCCTGATAGTGTGGTTCTTCCCTCTTTCTGTTCTCTTAACATGCTTCACTCATCGGATTCGATTAATGTTGAATTCAAAGATCGATTTGCTTTTTGTGATGGTTAATCCTAGCATGCTTACATGTTATCGCTTGGTGGTATTTCCCCATTTCTCTATGATATTCTCTCGTGCTTGCATGAACGTATAAATTGACACCTTGCATGATCACACACCACACTATATCCTGATTTTCGCATACGCATGACACATGAATATTAGAAAGAATCTAGTTGAATTACTTTAATTGTATTCATGTCCGATGTGCGCTATTAGTATTATGTAGAGCTTATGACTTCCAATATGACTTGCTAAATGATTACATGTTGTGCTTGTTCTATAATGTGACAGTTATTGTACCATTTTATGTGCCCTATGATGATTCATTTCTAGCGTGATTATAATCTATCGCTCGTGATGTTATCTTATTTACTCCGTGGTGATCCTTTTGCATTCATGTACATCATATTGAACTCATTTAATCACTCTTGACTATGCCCATGCCTTATCATGTATCGCTAGCATTATATAGGAGCTATGCTTCCTAAGTGTATGTCATCGTATGATTACATGCCATTCCTAACCTATTATATGATCATTGTTGTTAGATATGATGATTACTATACCGCTCTTATGTACTCTTGTATGATGCTTAGTTGATTGTTATGATATAGCTCGTCATGCTGTAGTGACCTCATTTGTTGATGTGTATACCATGCTCTTACATTATTCATATACTTGATACTTGTCATCCTCGTAAAATCCCGCATGACCTTGGACCCCACATGACCATTATTGGCTCCCCATAACTTTCCTAGGTTGCTAGACATATCTGCATCCATGGAATAATAGACTACTAGCTTGTCTCACGTGCATCAGTGTAGGACTCGATTGTGTCTTTGGAATGAATGCGTCTGTCGTTGTTCCTTGAGATAGGTACATGTTAGTGTGGATTAATGTGATTGATATGCTCCATGATGAATTCGTGCTTGTTTGTCACAATTGTAACCTAATAGGCTTCCATAAGGGCATCATTGCTATTCCTAGGTCGGAGTCTTGTCTCTAGACATGTCATTCTTAGCTTTGGTCCATGTTTGTTTCCGAAAGGAAATTGGGTCGTCCGCCTTTGTCACTCCCCTATCTCCGCTAACTTGGACTCCTACGTGATACATTGGACGAGCGACCGCATGGAAAAGGGAACGGGAAGTTGGATAGCGGTAGAGCAGCGCAGTGGAAGCGTGGGCCCATAATCCACGGGCCTCAGGATCGACGATGTTGACGGAACAAGCCCGCTTCGAGGATTGCGGTTACTGAGCGCGGTATGACTTGCCAGTGGAAGTGTTCTCCGTTTTGAATTGCTAATCCTTCCTGAACATGTTGATGATGATATTGCACTGACCTGACGATGAAAATTGCGTGTTGATGGGATGACTTAGAAATGAATATTGCCTGATTATCCATTGTCCATGATAATATGATTCGATGCCTTAGAGTTATAATGTGCTATGATGACTTGATGTGATGCTACTCTGAGTTGCTAAGCATGATCTAAATTCCTTGCCTATAAATGTGTACTGCAAATGTTGTGGAGCATGAATTGTTTATCTGATAAGGTTATGATGAAACTTGCTAGCTTGATTTGATTATGTTCATATATGATGTTTGCAATAATTAGTGAGCCTGACGATAAATTGGGACCTTTCGATACAGTTGTAATGCTTGATGATGAATTAATGATGCTATTGATATAAATGACTAGTTGATATGATGTAGTCCTTCTGTGTAATAATGTCCATGATTACTTTTTCTTTGAACTTGTGGGTGAGATTCTCTTGAAGAATGGTCGGAGGGTGGTGAAAGGATTTGAGCGGTTAGAATGATCTATGAGGTAAATCGCAAGAGAGGGACGTTGACTTAGGTAAGACTGATTGTATTTTGGGATCTATAACAGGCGATGCTTGGTGGGTTCCGATGAGCTTCTAGATGAATCTTGGGTGAGAGTATGGTTATGAATAGACTAGCTAGGTGGTGATCGAGGGATTCTTATAAAAGAGGTGTGGTTAGAAGGGTTCGGTGCTGGTAATGTCTTGGGTAGTATGGGAAGCGTAAGGTGTGAGGTTAGAGATCGGAGCTGGGTTCTTAGAGGTGGATTGCTTGTGGGAGAGCTTGGTGGAAAGAGGTATGAGACTAGAGTGTCAAAATGAATTGGAACTTCTTTAGGATATTATCCGAGTTGATGTTGGTGAGTCTAGATGAAGATTGGTCTTGGCTTGAGAGTTGGAGACGAGCGAGCGGGGATTGCGTTTTATTGTGACTGGTATAATGTGCAAAACTTTCTTGATTATGTGATTATAAACTGGCATGATGTTAGATAGCGACCATGATAAACCTGATATGGCATGATATTACATGTTGATATGCAATACTGAAATCTAATTGGTAGTGACAACTGTGATCATGATATATTGATACATTACTATCCTACTATGTTGTTCTAGAAGCATATTATGATGTGTTGTATGAATCATGAAATAATGATATGTTTCTATGTGAAAGCATGATGTTATACTATATGGTTGATAAGCATGATTATGAATATGTAAGTGATGAATATAACTTAGAGTATGAATATGACTTATATATATATATATATGAGATGATGGTGCATGATTACTAAATGATCGTTATATGTCATTGTGATGAGTTAAGGTGATGTCTGGTGAATATGCTGACATTCGATGATTGATATACAACTTGAACTTCCCCTTTTGCTGAATCTTAATAGCATGAACATGTTGTGTTGATGTGTTGACAATGGATTTTGGTTCGTTAACTATGTGATGAGGAATACTTTTATGACTTCTGGTGTGATGTCGTGACATTTGTTATGATTTCGGTATGTTGTGAGATGCATATGATGGCCTTTAGTATGATGTAGGGATGCTTGATGTGACCTTGTGGCACCATGTTGATATGTGTTTTGAGACTTGCCTTATGACGTGTTGGTTGGAGATTGGTTGGTTTATGTGGTTATGCATCTCTTGTGGCTTGAGAACCTTGCTTGAATTTATATTGATAGATTGATTTGATTCTAGAACCTAGGAAGAGAATATGGGATTGGCCCTTAGAGGTGGATGATTCCACCTCTTGTGTTGTGAAATTGTTTGACTAATGTCAGATTTGAAGATTTTGAGCAGCTTTGAAAAGGATCAATTTGGATTTAAAAGGAATAAACGCTATCGAGAGTTCAATAATTTCGAGGTCAATCTTTCCATTTCAAACGCTTTTGAACCTTTTAGAACCGTATTTACATTATGATGCTTTTGAGTTATGATATAGCTGAGAAGTCGGGGTAAGGATGTGATAAGGGCCCATATCACATACTTATTACGATCAATTGGGGATATCATGATCACGACCAAGATATTGTAAGGGCTTCATAAGTGCACTTATGAGGTACTTACGGGTTCAATGGCATGATCCTCGGACTCACCGATTTCAACCTCCTTTCCCCTGCTTTAGAATGATTTTAGTCTTGGGGACGAGACTTGTTTTTAGAGGTGGATGAATGTAAAGACTGAATATATTGTATATATTATATTATTATTATTTTAATTAGATATATTATTATTTTCTTCAATTTGTAAAAGTGGAGAAAACTCGTCCTCGAGCACAAGTTTCGATTTTCAAAATCCTTCCGGCATCGTTTTAGAATTTGGAATTTGACGGAATTTGATTCCGCTCTCGAGCTCCGAGTTGAGAATTTAAAATTTATTTCAATAGTTTAAAAAATATATATTTTTTGAATATTTTATTCGAGTTCGATAGAGTCGGGATTAGCGGGTTCGAGATTTAAATTCCGGGTATTTGAATTGATATTGTGAGACCATTACTCAATTTTATTTTCCTTTTCTTCTTCTTGTTCTTCTCTCTCTCTCTCTCTCTCTCTCTCTCTCTCTCTCTATCTCTCCCCCGTTGAGGTCCCCCCAGCTCACACCAACCTTCTCCTGCCCCCACACACAGCTTGCTTTTTTGCTCTATAAAACCCCACTTGCTTCACTCCCTCTTTATCCCACCAAAATCCATCAGAGGAGCACCCTCCTCCTCCTTTCCTCCTTTGCAGAAATCAGAGGAAAAGTCCTCTCCCTCACTCCTGTTGTGCCCTCTGCAACAGGCCAGCAAACCCAGGAAAAACCCACCCTTGCTTCAACTTTCGTCCACCCCTCCGGCCATCCCTCTCGTTCTTATCCACCCTTCCGCCATCACCACCTCGTCGGCGTTGCAGCTGACCATCCCAAGGAGTCTAGAGGAAGCACAGAAGGTCGCCGGAGCCACCAGCGCCGCCCTCCCCTGTTCACCAGGAAGAAGCCGAGCTCCCCTGTTCGCCGATTGAAGAGGAGCCGAGCTTTCCTCCACCTTTCCCCTCGAGCAGCACCATTCTTTAGCTCCCTCCCTTTCTAGAAGATGGAAGAAAACGAAGCCCAGCCACCACTAAAGTCGTATTCGTCCCCGTCTCCGATCGAAAGGTTCGTTGCGATTTTGTGCGTTTCGATTCGATTCCCCCCAAACTACTCCTTAATCATCTCTCTCTTCCTCCTAGGCATCCCCACACCTCCTCGTTTGTCTGTCACAGCCACCAGCGCCGCCGTCGGAGCCGGAGATTTCCTCTCAGAGACGCCTCGGTAATCTCTCTATTTCTCCCTCTCCTTCACTTGCGCTTAACTCTCTTTGCTTGGGTTGTGGTCGGAATTGAATGTCGGTCAGATTGAGCGGGTCTTGGGTCGGAAAGGTGGCCGCCGGCGGGATCTATTCTTCTCTTTCTCCCTCCTTCGTTTCCGGCAAGTGTGCAGGTATGTTCTATTGGGGAAGACGGGTTTAGCGGTTCACCTTCCTTTTATTTTCTTTCTCTCTTGAATCCGGTTTGCCTTAGATCTGGTTAGGGAGATTTGGGTGGGGCTTCCGAGTTTGGGTTTTTGGACCTAGTAACGGGTAGGGGATCGGGCTGTTGGATTTTGGGCTCGGGTTTGGACATTGGGCTGGCTTCTTGGGTTCTGAGTGGGTTAAATATATAGGTTATACATATGTGATGTTTGTGTTTAAAATTTCGTTAGTATATATTATATGTTATGTTTATATAAGGTGCTCTATGTTTAATTATTATTAGATTATTATTACTATTATTATATGTTATTTTCTGAGGTGCTGAGATAATATATATTTTCTGAAAATATTATATATATATATGTATATATATATATTAAAAGGCTTTAAAAGTAATATTAATTGAGATGGGTTATTATATTATGTTTTATAAAGGTGATTTTAAGATGAGGATTTTAAAGAAAATTATGCCAGAATTATTTTAAATGGTATGATTTTATAAATTGGTCAAGGGTTTATGTTTATAAAGGGAATTGGCTAAATATGATTTGAGAAATTGTTTTGAAGATGAGTTGACTTAACTTGAGATTTAAGAGTTTGGAAAGCTTTGGAAAAATGATATACTTGATTTAACTCGGGGAATCTATTGTTGGTTTCTGCTTGAGAATCATATGAATTTTAAATAAGATCTGAAATGTTATATGATGATGGAAGATGAGATGATGGATGAGATTTTATATGTTGAGATGAGATGAGCATGAAATAATTTATGATGAGATAAGATGGAATAATTTGAAATGAGATATGTGAAGCTATGTAGGATAGATAGGGGCGCCTTGCGTGGCTTAGATAGACTTATGCATTTTGAATGTTTGTTAGGTGATTGTTGACATTGCTTGGATTCTGCTTCTGCATTAATTCTCTGTTGTTCGGCTTTTTCAGGTAAGTTCCTTTATGGGCTTACTCAGATTCGAAAGAGAATCCCTGCTTGTGATTATATGACATACTAGGTGTTGCATAAGCATTAAATCATGTCATGTAGTATCATGCTAGGATTGCACTTATGAATGAGCATTCGGTTACTTCGTGTGTTTGAGAACAAAACAGCCATTATATGTGACTCTGTGAGTCTTAGAGTCTTTGTTAGGGTCATAGGGTAGCCCAGCTTCATCGGGTGCCCTGAGTCAGTATTGTCGATATATGAGCATGATGATGAGATAGCCCAGCACCATCGGGCATGAGCATGATATATGATATGATGATGAGATATGATATGCTATGATGAGATATGATATGCTATAGTATCGAACTGGCCAGTATCTGCACTAACGGAAAGGGGTGCAGTTGTAGGAGAGGGATATGCCACTTGACATTCTTTGGGCGCCTTTATAGTTCTTTCTGCATATTATAACCTAGGAGCATGATAGTGTTATTTTATTTTCGTATTGCATCAAAGCATCTTTGTTATAGCCTATGTGTATACTTGCTTGCGGGACAGAGTGTGTTGGGGTTTCGGTCTGATCCCGCGCGCACAACTTGTTTTTAGGTATGATTGCTCTTTGTTCCTATGGCGTGGGAATTCCCCCGAGCGATTGCAAAGAACCTGCCTAACTCCGCTAATTTGGTTACATAATTTCATAATATATGTTTTAATGATTTGGTTTTTACCCGGTCTCGCCGTGGCAAGTTGTACTTTACTTCCGCTTTCACCAGTTTCGAAAATGAACTTCCGCGATATAGTCTTAGGACAGCTTAAGGGTTCCCAGTGACCCTTCGATTGTTTTGGGGTTCGAAATCCCCACTTTAAATACTGATCCTTTGAGGTTTGAAACCTCGACCCGTACTCGAATTGCAAGATCCGAACAAAGGTAACCAACCTTCGAAACGTAACCCGAGTATTTATATTCGGGTCGTTACATATATAGCCACAAATTTAAGAACAAAAAGAATTCGATGCTAGTAAATTTAACTTCGAATTCGGTCAAAAAAATTAATGATTAAATAAATTTAACCTCAAATTTAGGAAAGAAATTACTAAACTTAACCTCCGAATTTTTTTATGAAATAGGTCATTTCGATTTGTTGCACCACCCTTTAGCGCTGTTACTACCCTTCAAAAAATCGGTAGCTAAATTGGATGCTATTTTACCCTCGATTTGCCTTTATTTTCTTTAGAAGCTATATATCGATCCTACTTAGCCTCGAAAGCTATAACCTCAAAAATACACACAAATTCTAGTTCAAGGCAATTTGAAGGCTAAATAGCATTAAATTTAGTTTCGAAATAGGTCGAGGCTAATAGTCTATAAATTACCCTTGAACGTATTTTGGGGCTATTTTACCCTCGAAACAATATTTTCGAGGCTAATGTTAGTGGCCGCATTTAACCTCGCTCTTCTAGCCCTCAAATTCTATTTCGAGGGCAAATCCGGTGGCAGTTTCGATTTCGAGGGTTGCATATTTTCGAGGCTATATCCGAGGTTGTATTTGATGTGAAATTCGAGATTATAGAAGCGTTTTCTAGTAGTGATATATATATAAATTCAAGCTTGTTATAAACTACAACAACTATATTAATTAGCTTTAACTATCCTTCTACCAAACAGAACGGAAAACAAACAAACAAAATATGGTTTGTTGTATCATTTTCAGCTGATGAATAGCTTCGTTAAATATGCGTGTGTTTTGTGGTAAGGGATGATTTCTTTCACGTAACGGATCGTTTTGTTGTGCAAAGCCGCAAACGCAACGGAAAGCACCCCAACTAATGAATTAATATACACGTACGTACGTACTTGAAAATCAATTTGGGGTAACAGCTTTTAATAATTTCCATCCCCATTGCTGCATGCTTGGCTGTTGTAACCAAATGTATTTAATATATATATATATATATATATATATATATATATATATATATATATATATATATATATATATATATATATATAAGGGAAAACTAATTAAAATACCCCCACCTTTGGGGCCGGGTATGGTAAAAATATATCCTCAACTTTTAAATGTAATAAAAATATCCCGACCTTTGAGGGTAGTGGTAATATATTATCATAGGTTTTCTTACGGGTCAAAAATGCTAACAAGGCAGACTACGTCGATTTTTTTTTTTGACAAAGCAACCAACGTGGAAGCCTTTTTACAAATTAGCACTAAAATTAGGTTTTTCTTGAATGGTTTCCTTAGATAAAATAATAAATCGACAACAAAATTAAACCCGAGAAACGAAATTGATTCAACCAAACAACTAATCCGGTCAAAATTACCGCAAATTATCACAACACTACTATTTTATTCCTAACACCAAACCGACAACAAAACTAAACCGACGACAACAACAACAACAAAGAGGGGAAAAAACAAAACTTACTCAGCCAAGTACGTGAACTAATCAAAAAAGAAGAAGATGTGAGAGATCGTGACAGCTCAAGATAGGCAACCACGAGGGAGGAAGACTACCATTAAAGAGTAACCATGAGCTGCCTGGAATGGAAGACCTGGAAGACAATTCAATAGGCGACCATGGAAGAAGATAGAAGGGAGAAGAATGTGTTGGGTATGAACCCGATCCAACTATTTATTTGTTTCCTAGGGAAATCGTTCAAGAAAACTCTTGTAAAAAAATCAATGTGGGCTGCCTTGTCAACATTTTTAACCCGTGAGAAAACTCGTGGTAATATATTACCACTACCCTCAAAAGTCGGGATATTTTTATTACATTTGAAAGTTGATGATATATTTTTACCATACCCAAAAGTGAGGTATTTTAATTAGTTTTCCATGTATATATAATGGCAATAACAAATATGCCGTTACCGGCGCCCAACCCTCCCTTGCCAAATTTCTTTCCTTTCTTTTCTACGGAGTATGTTTTTTTATTTATTGTTTGGGGGTCGAAACATGGCAAATTAAAATACTATGAATCAGTTCAAGCCTCCACAGTAAATCAGGCACGTTCTTTTGGTTCAAATGGTAATACATACTTTTAAAATCACGTTCCCTATATATACCGCAAATTAACGTTCAATCCGACGTTGTAACAACGTCGAATTCGATGTTGTAATTTCTCTTAAATCCAAACGTTATAACAACGTTAAATTAGACGTTGTTACAACGTCTAATTCAACGTTGCTAATACGGACCAGATCGGGCCTAATATAAGATATTAAAAAACAAAAAAATATTGGATTAACAACATCCATTTGGACGTTGTGTTTTTTTTTTAGTGTTGTGCGCGGGTGTGAAAAATTATGTAAAATTTACCATAGCAACATCCGAACCGACGTTGTTAACCCAGTTCGGCTCAATCCGATCCTTCACTTCACACATTACAACGTTGGATCCGATGTTGTAATATAATTAACGCTACAACGTCGAATCCGATGTTGATTAGCAACTTTAATCCGTCAATTTACGGTGTATATAGGGACACCCTTTAGGATTTTGGATATAATGTTAGGGTGGTTTATAATGGGGTCCGACCAGAAAATCGAACCGAAAAATACAATTTTAGTCTAGTCTGGATAATAAACGGTTCGGGTATCGGCCCTTAAAAAATAAAATTTTGATTTCGATTCGAAAATCAAAACCGAACCGAAAATTTCGGTTTCGGGATGAAAAAACCGAATATTAGTTTTTTAGAATAATAATAAAATGTAATACAATGTGTCAGGTTCATCTTCTGGAAAGATTTGCAGTTGCGGTCGTGCGAGACCTGTGAGCAGACGAAAGAGGTAGAATCCCTGCTAAAGCGAGACGAAGTTGGACAACAACACTTTTAAAAAAAAATGCAAGGAAAAACTGGCACTGGCGAAGTCGTACTACTTTTTAGCTCATTCATCAAATAAGAAATTGCAGGTGCAAACTTATTTATATTTTATCTTCTTTGAGATATGAATTTTTGAACCAATGGTCCATATCTTGCAGCTTCTGGAAAAAGATCTAGCACTGAATTGATTTAAATCACATAAGAGCTGAAATGAGAACAATTAAGAGAATTGGAGATCTCATGGTGTTGCTAGTAAGATGGCTTGCTTTAACCATACTTCAATTTTTGTTTTTATTTTCCAAATTTCTATTATTGAGTTGAAATGATGAAACATGGTAATAGGTTTTATCACAAGAGGAGATGAAAAGCAAAGCAATATGCTCTCCCTTGTTTATATTTTATCTACTTTGAACTTTATTTTTTTTTGATAAATTGTTTTGATTTATTGGAAATCTCAATTGAAAAAAAAAAATACATTGAAAATTACATAAAATACACTTTAGACTCGGTTTTTTCGGTATAATATTATAATAATATTATACATAAGAAATGTTGGGGTGTTTACTAAAAATAGTATTACTTCCAATCAACAATATATGATGTTCGACGTTTTATACGTATTTTAAAGAATTAAAAACTATATAAAATATTAGTTTTTTTAACAATTTAATATTTAGTAATCAATGTTAAGTTATAAAACATTAATTGAAAAACGATTTTTTGTATAGTTTTTAACTCTTTAAAATATGTGAAAGAGGTTAAATATCTTACATTGTTGATCACATGGAGTAGAAAATAAGTCGATTGGCACTTGCATATTGCGTCAATCATCAATAAATTGCCTCTTTCTTGGAGTTCTCTCCCTCTCTTTCTTATCTTTATGATTGCGCCATGCAGGGTGTGACACTCCACCACTTCATCTAGCTACACGACACTTGTGTTGTGTATGGCAGCATGATCGCGTTGGCATTTTTCGTAGCATGAAATACATCAAAGATATTAAAAAACAAATAATTGGCACTTTGGGAAAGCATTTTGCAATTAGTTTACCTAAAAACAAGGTTTAAAGTCCTGAGTGACTGAATCAGAGATGTTTTTACCGCTTTCTTTTTTCTCCAACACTCCCGGACTGATCATCTTGCTGCAACAAAGCAAGCTTCATGCAACTCTCATTTAATATTGGATAAGGCAAATCTTGGTTTTCGCTTTCCTTTTGGTGCGAAAACAAAATCAGTGGAAGAAGGAACAAAATCTAAATACTATTGGAAGCTAAAGTGTGCATTGCTTCTACCGAATATCTCCTTTCCTAAGACAATAATAGCCATTCTAGAACAATCATTTGCTTTCCTTCATTCTTCCTTGTAAAGGTTCTAGAAGAAGTGCACCGCGGTTGTGCTACCTGAGGCTCTGAGGAAGTCAGAACAGGTCATCCTTTTATTCACCAAAGCTCATCATAATCTTCTTCAAGATGACTGCCTTATCCCTTTTCTATCATGGCTACATTTATGTTGTATTATGCTAGACCCCTCCTCTAGTTCAATATCTTTGGGGTAGTAAGACAACTAGTTAGAGAGAAGGGGAGTGACTGAAAATTCTGTTTTTTATACTTTTTTCTACCAAATTTTGTACCTCCGTTTTTTCAATTTCTCCGTTTTATGTTTCATTAATTTCCTCATTCATTTATATTTTGAAGATCCGATTTCAGTTTTCTTTGCAACTTCATTCACAATTCATGTCGAATTCTCTGAGTGTATTGAATCTGCCCTTCTTGCATCCATCAGATAAAAACAAGATCAGCCTTGTCAATGGTACGCTTTTTGAACCACCTCTTGAAGATTTCAATTTTAAACAATTGGAAAGGGAAAATGGTATTACTATGTCATGGATCTTGAATTCATTAAGCATGGACATAGTTGAGAGTGTTTTTTATATTGGGTGATGTATGGAATGAGTTGTGCACCAAATTTGGTCCATCTAATTTTGCTCGGGTTTTCTTAATCAAGAAAGATATCTATAAGATCTCTCAAGGCAATGATGGTATTGCTTTGTACTTCACCAGAAACAAGTGGATATGGGACGAATTGTTTTCTTTACAAGTGCTATCTTCGTGCAAATGTGGTATGGGTCTTGGAATGAAAAAAATATAAACAGGACAATGCCTAGTTGGATTCTTGATGGGGCTCAATGCCTAGTTGGATTCTTGTTTAGCGCTTCATAAAAACTCAAACATGATGACAACATAACCTGAGTTACAAATACTACAAGAAAACCGTTCCATGGAGAATGTAATAAGTGACATGGAAAAAAGGGGATGTCATGGACTAAGTAATATGCGATGTGGAGAATGCAAAGGGTGGGATGAAGATTGAAATGATTGTTATTGAGAATATAATTGATGACATGGAAGAAATGAGAGGTTAGAGGTCACTTGACAGGGGTTGCTATGGTTGTGGAATGGAATGAGTGATATTTGATGGAACCACGCGGAAATAACAGGGAATTAGACGCGGACATAAGAGAAATGATCCCCAAAGAGAGCCAAGATATAAGGTGGACACGGACAAAAAGTAATGACACATGTCCACCATGCCCACCATCCACAACAATCACACGTGTCAGCCCAATGACGACACGTGTCAAAGAAAGGAAGCCTGGCCGAACCATATAAATAGGGAAGTGAACAGAAGAAATGGGGGGACGAAAGTTGGAGAAAGAGGAGATAGAGAGAAGGAAGGAACCAACATTGCCACGACGAAATAAGAGATCTCCGCCTCAAATTCCGCGGACAGGTAATAATCCTCACGATATAAGAAAAATGGGTGAACTTCCAGGGAAATAGATGGGATCATGACTGAATTCTATGCATTTTAGAAGTAAAAGCGCGGCCCAGGTTCAGACGCGAACGAATATGTTCGCGCGTCAGGTAAGCCCGTGCAATATCACCAACTTTAAATCGTGTCCAGGTCCCCAGGGGCCCACCAAAAGTGGGTCCCGTATGAGATTTTCTTGGGAGCGCTTCATCACTGGCGCCGTCTCTGGGAACCCACTCACCCTGAGGGGTTCAATTTTGGATTTATATAATATAAAAAAAGAGGGGGGGCTACGCGCACTTTAAGTCAAAAACGTCGCCCACCCGTGTTCCCGACCAAGCATCCTGTTAAACGCTTTAACTAACAAAACTGTGAGTGGTACAGGTTAAACAGGAGTTATGAACCATAACGAAGAGTCGGACGGAATGAGCCAAAGTATGATGCCAGAACAAGAGGCCACCAGCACGTACAATCCATCTGTACTGCAATCAGGGGAACAACATAGCATGTGGGCATCACCATTCGTGGCCCCTTATTTCCCGACGTACGTGCCCGAATACGTACCGCCAATGTACGTGCCACATGCGGTGCAGCAAGAACAGCATTATTACTTCCCGCAAGTTCCCGGGCCTCAACCTTATTATGGGCCGGACCCCGCGACACAATATTACTATCAACCGGCAACAGGGCCGCAACCCCAGCACCAGCCGGTAAATGAGCCGCAGCATTACCATGATTATGAGAACATGTATCGAAGCCAGCCCTGGACTCGCAACCAGCACCATGACATGCGCGGACATCCAGACGCGGCGGAAACAATCAATTTGAATCTGTATGGGGACCTAGCACCGGGAGCATCAGGATATGGATTCCATCCCCAGCATCAGGACGCGCAAAGAGTCAATGCACGACCGAGCAAGCAACGACGAGGAGAGCATTCAACAGACGTGTCAACTTCCACCAAGTCCGGCTCAACGCAAATGAAAGTGGACGTCCCAGACACTCTTCCCTCCGTGTTTACTCAAGATATTTGCCGAGCGCCGGTTCCCAAACGATGGAGGGATGTGAATCTCATGAAATACGATGGAACGACGGATCCAGAGGATCATATGTGCCATTTCATGACGGCAATGGGGATCAACGAATACAATGATGCCATGTTATGCCGGACATTCCCATCAACCCTCACCAAGATCGCCTTGACCTGGTTCACCAACTTACCGAAGGGTTCGGTTGGCAGTTTCTCTGACTTGAACCGAATCTTCCAATCTCACTTCGGAAGCGCACGGTCAAGAAAGAAAACCATGCTAGATCTGAACTCCATCAAGCAGGGAGGTGATGAAACCCTGGGTCATTTCTTCGCCCGGTTCACCAGTGTGGTCGTCCAAATCCCAAATTTCAATCATGAATCCGCGACTATCATTCTCATGGGCAATCTGGCGGAGGGTGACTTCAAAACTTATCTGTTTAGAAAGAAACCCAGAAGCTATGATCAGTTAAGAGACCTGGTGTCTCGACAGATAGATGCAGAAGAAGCAGCCGCGTCAAGTTCAAGAGCCAACGGCGGACATCAAGGCTTTTTCAGCAAACTGGCAGGAAAATTCAGAAAAGATAAAGGGGCAGCGAAACCACCCAAACAACCATCCGTGGGGCATCGCCAACAGAATGATGAAGTCCACTTCAATTCAGACAGGAGAGGAGAACATCGTTACCAAAGAAGCGATCGAAGAGAAGGAGACGACCGCCCCAGAAGCTATCAACCACGGAGGGAGGACTATCATGATCGAGAGAACCGACCTCGAGAACACCACCAGAATAGAAGGGACGATCGGCACCTGGTAGAGCGTCACCTGTAGGGAGAGGAATATCCTTGTCCTCAAAATAGAGATCCTGACCGATACAGAGAGCGTGAGGAAGCACCACAGCCGTATCGAGGGAGAGGCCGAGGACGACGATGGCGAAGAGGACGTCATAACGGACCCCCGCCCCCACAGGGGTCAGTAAATCAGGCCCCTCGCGGGCAAGACGGAAGATTGAGGTCCGCGGTCGAGCGTATTCCGGAACCCGAAGGATGCATCGACACCCTAGCCGGGGGACCCTCTCTGTCAAGAGCTAGCAACCAGGAAAGGAAAAATTATGAGCGAGAAGGAAAACAACCGCCTTCCGCGGAGAGCAGACGAATTGCTCACATTCCGCACGCGGAGATAGCATTCACGGCAGGAGATGCGGAAGATGTGAGGATGCCTCACTCCGATCCGCTGGTTATACATGCTCAAATAGCAACCAAGACTGTCAAAAGGGTGTTCATCGACACGGGATCCTCGGTTGATATACTCGTATGGGAAGCCTTCCTGCAACTCGGAGTCTCTGCAACAACACTCAAGCCATATTCAGGGACATTGGTCGCTTTCTCCGGAGATGAAATACCAGTTGCAGGGACCATAGAACTGACGGTTGTGCTCGGGTCCGCTCCAAGACGAAGGATGGAAAACATAGTTTTTACTGTTGTGCGGGTCCCAACGGTCTACAACGCCCTACTAGGAAGAGTTTCGCTCTACAAATTTCAGATGGTGATCTCTATTTACCATTTTTTGGCCAAGTTCCCGGTAATGGGAGGAGAAGTAGGTGTGATCCGAGGACAACAACCAGAAAGCCGAAGCTGTTATTTAACCTCCCTCAGGAAGAGAAGAGAGGTGATGCAGATCGAAGTATACGCCGCGAGCACGACTGAAAAGAGGGTCGAAGATTCGCAAAGGGAGCTCGTAGAAGAAACCAACCAAGGGAGTACAAGTACTGAAGCAGAGTTGGAGGTGAGACCTGCAGCACGAGAAATTCCAACCGCTGACGAGAGGCAGGTCCACTCCCCATTCCCCAACCCGGGGGAGAAGGTATACATGGGGCAAGCTTTAGAGCCCAAAGAGAAGCAGCGGGTCCTCGACATAATTGCAAGGTCGAGGGACGTTTTCGCCTGGTCGCCGAAAGATCTACTGGGGGTCCCCCCATCCATCGCCCTGCACACACTCAGAATAAGACATGATGCTAGGCCAATTGCTCAGAAGAAGAGAAAGATGGCGCCTGAAAAAGCTCTCGCGGCAAAAGAAGAAACAGAAAAGTTACTGGACGCCGGCTTCATTGAGGAAGTAGAAGACTCCGAATGGCTCTCCAACGTGGTTCTGGTCAAAAAGTCGAATGGGAAGTGGCGTATGCGCGTTGATTTTTCGGACCTCAACAAATCGTGTCCCAAAGATAGTTACCCCCTTCCCTCAATTGACGAGCTGGTTGATGAAACTTCCGGGAACGCTGTCCTTAGTTTCTTGGACCCCTATTCAGGATATAACCAGATCCGCATGGATCCCCTTGATAAGAAGGCCACGACCTTTATTACCAATCAGGGAATTTTCTGTTACAAAGTTATGCCGTTCGGGTTAAGGAATGCAGGAGCCACGTTCCAGAGAACTGTTGACAAGATTTTTCGAGCTCAAGCCGGGAGAAACGTATCGATCTACGTGGATGATATCGTGGTGAAAAGCTTGAAAGCAGAGGATCACGCCGCTGATCTACAGGAGACCTTTGATTCTCTGAGACGCGGAGGGTTAAACTTGAACGCGGAAAAATGTGTTTTCGGTGTTGATTCTGGAAAATTTTTGGGATTCCTGGTCAGCCAACGGGGGATAGATGTTAACCCTGAAAAGATCGCGGCAATTCAGGGGATGCAACCACCCCGAACGATCAAAGAAGTCCAAGCTCTCAACGGCGCGGTCAACTATCTCAGCCGATTCTGCTCTTGTCTCGCGGATAAATCTCTGCCTTTCTTCGCTCTGCTAAAGAAGAAAGGGCCAGTTCAGTGGACACCGGACTTGCAGCAGGCATTCGAAGGTTTGAAAGATTATCTGATGAAGCTGCCAACCTTACACCGACCCGAAAGGCTCGAAAACCTGTACCTCTACTTAGCTGTCAGGAGTACAACCATCAGTGCAGTGCTCACCCGTGAAGAAAAATACCCAATTTATTACATAAGCAGGGTCTTGCAAGATGCCGAGACGAGATATGAACCGATCGAGAAAATGATTCTGTGTCTAGTGTTCGCGGCAAGGAGACTACGGCCTTACTTCCAGGACCATTCAGTCCAGGTCTTAACCAACCTTCCTTTGAGGCAAATTCTGCATTCCCCTTGCCTCTCAGGACGTATGACAAAGTGGGCAGTGGAATTATCAGAGTTCGATGTTGACTATAAACCACGGAAGGCGGCGCTGGCACAAACACTGGCAGATTTCATATGTGAGACAAGCTTTGAAGAACAAGCATCGTTCGAAGAAGGGAGTTGGGTTTTGAGAGTCGACGGGGCGGTTAATCAAGCGGGAAGTGGAGCAGGAATAGCTTTGGTATCCCCTGAGGGACAGGTAGCAAACTACGCTTGTAAGCTTGCCTTCCAAACGACAAACAACGAAGCTGAGTATGAAGCCCTCATAGCGGGTTTGGAAATAACGCTGTCAAGGGGGGCTAGGAGTGTGATCGCATATACAGACTCTGAGGTCTTGGCGAGACAGATAGGAGGGGACTATGAAGCTAAAACAGGTTTAATGCCAGACTATCTGAGAAAAGTCCTGGCCTTGCGGAAGGCTTTCTTGAATTTCAAAATAACGGCTGTCCCGAGGGAAGAAAATCGACAGGCAGACGCTCTGGCGAGGGTTGGCGCGGCAATGCCATCCGAGGTCGGTGCGGAATTCATGTTCGAAAAGAAAGAGAGACGTGGGCTAATGAAAGAAGTTTTCTACGTCGAAACAAATGGAGAGGACGACTGGAGAACTCCCGTGGCAGAGTATCTGGAAAAAGGGATTCTTCCCACAGAGAAACATGAGGCTAAGCAAATCAAGATGAGGGCGGCGAGATTCACTGTCCGCGAAGGACGGCTGTACAAAAAAGGTTTCACACAGCCAGATCTGACATGTGTTACAACAGAGGAAGGCATGATGATTGTACGGGAACTACACTCTGGTGTATGCGCACACCACCAAGGTTGGAGAGCAATGGCAGCTAAGATCATAAGGACAGGGTACTATTGGCCAACGATGAAGCAAGACGCTCAGGAATTTGTCAAGAAGTGCGATGCATGCCAGAAATATGGAAATGCTATCCATCAACCCGCGGAAACTATGAAAGACATTCATACTGCCTGCCCTTTCTCCCTGTGGGGGATGGACATTTTGGGACCATTCCCTACCGCGCCTGGCCAGCTGAAATACGTGATTGTGATCGTGGACTACTTCACCAAGTGGGTAGAGGCAGAAGCCATGGGACTCATCACGGCTGAAAAGGTAAAAAAATTCTTATGGAAGAACCTGATCTGCCGCTTCGGGGTCCCAGAATCGATCATCACCGATCACGGTCCCCAATTCGATTGCGAAACCATCCGAAGTTTTTGTAGGGATCTCAGAATCAATCTCAAATTCTCATCCGTAGCGCACCCTCAAACAAACGGACAAGCAGAGGTCACTAATCGGCAAATCCTAGAAGGCATACGGAAGAAATTGGGAAACACGGCCAAGGGGAGATGGGCAGAGCTCCTTCCTTTAGTGCTTTGGTCTCACAGAACCTCTACAAAGACGCCAACAGGGGAGACACCCTTTTCTCTAGTTTATGGTGTTGACGCGGTTATACCGGTCGAGCGGATGATTCCGTCAGCACGTGTATCCGGTTTCAATTCTCAGACCAACGAAGAGGCGCTTGAAGTGGAAATGCATTTGAGGGAGGAACGAAGAATGATGGCCGCCCTAAAAACAGAAGAATACAAGAGACGCGCTGCAAAGTACCACGACCAGAAAGTCCGCCCACGACAATTCCAGAAGGGAGATCTAGTTCTACGACTGATGCAGATAGGGGGAAAGCTGGATGCCAACTGGGAAGGCCCATATGTAATAGCCGACATCATTCAAGCTGGCGCCTACAAGTTGAAGAATGAAAAAGGAGAAATCCTAAACAAGACTTGGAACGCCAATAGTCTGAAAAAATATTTTGTGTAAATCTTGAAACACTGTCCTTGAATGTATTAATCGCCCCCGCAAGTAGTTAAATAAGCGGTTAGTGGGCGTTTTCTACAAACTACTAAGAATGGCCTTTAACCTCGATGACGCAGGAGCTCACCCCGCGTCACTCCCTTGATCGAGACTCCTGATCTCTCAAGGTCGAGTCAACAAGCAAGAAATCAATGACGCAGGAGCTCACTCCGCGTCACTCCCTTGATCGAGACTCCTGGTCTCTCAAGGTCGAGTCAACAAGCGAGAAGATCGATGACGCAGGAGCTCACCCCGCGTCACTCCCTTGATCGAGACTCCTGATCTCTCAAGGTAGAGTCAACAAGCAAGAAATCAATGACGCAGGAGCTCACTCCGCGTCACTCCCTTGATCGAGACTCCTGATCTCTCAAGGTCGAGTCAACAAGCGAGAAGATCGATGACGCAGGAGCTCACCCCGCGTCACTCCCTTGATCGAGACTCCTGATCTCTCAAGGTCGAGTCAACAAGCAAGAAATCAATGACGCAGGAGCTCACTCCGCGTCACTCCCTTGATCGAGACTCCTGATCTCTCAAGGTCGAGTCAACAAGCAAGAAATCAATGACGCAGGAGCTCACTCCGCGTCACTCCCTTGATCAAGACTCCTGATCTCTCAAGGTCGAGTCAACAAGCAAGAAATCAATGACGCAGGAGCTCACCCCGCGTCATTCCCTTGATCGAGACTCCTGATCTCTCAAGGTCGAGTCAACAAGCAAGAAATCAATGACGCAGGAACTCACCCCGCGTCACTCCCTTGATCGAGACTCCTGATCTCTCAAGGTCGAGTCAACAAGCAAGAAGATCAATGACGCAGGAGCTCACTCCGCGTCACTCCCTTAATTGAGACTCCTAATCTCTCAAAAACAAACTATTGGACAAAAATCTAAGAAACCCCGACACTCAGTCATTTCGATATTTCACGTCTCAACACTCTTCTTTATTACAGGACCTCCCTTCACTTGATAATCCAAACACACGAAAAGGAACACCCCCCTCTCAAGGGGAACCCTCATGACCCTCATCTTCAGAAGTATTTTCCCCTGAAGGCACGTAAGTGGCTCTGAAGCGCGCGTCACCCAGATACTTAAATACGACGCCGCCTCCCACGCGAACATTCCTGGACCGGGTAAACGCTCTCCATCCTTGCGTGAGCCAGAGTGCCCCCGCTTCGTCTTTTTCAACCAAGATACGCGTTCCCCTCCTTCCTAGCCCGTTGGTTAGGACGATTCTCTCAACACCAAGAAGACCATATTCCTCTTCAAAACCCTCAGGTAGGGGCTGATGTTTGAATAAATAAATTAATTAGTTGAGAATAAAGACAAGAACGTCTAGAAAGGGGATTTTTTAGAAAAATGTTACCGTTCTTTGTAAAAAAGAGGCGTCCAGAATCAAACGAATGAAATCCCTCGATCGGCCTTCACCTGATGCCATGCTTTCCCCAAAACTGTTGTGTTTTATGTGCTTCCTCTTAGAGAGTGTGCCCTGAGGAGATCCTTGATCCCCAGTCTTATAGAAAAACTGTGAACCACTGTTCACTCACATGACCAGTTTTTTTTATTAATTTACGAAACCCGAGTACCCTCTCCGAAACGACGCTTCCCAAAGTTCCTCGAAAAAGAAGGAGCGATCAGAAAAAGAGAGACAGCTTTATCTCCCAATTTTATTAATTTCCTTCCCGAGAAGGGGGATCCGTTAGCATGGGAAAAACAGCTTTATCCATCCTCGGGCACATCAACCCTTGCAGAATCACTTTTTAGGTTTTGACGCCCTGGCGTTCTCGAGGTTCGTTATGGGTTTCTAATGGGTTAATCGCCTTGGACAAACCCACTTTCGTTGGACCTAACCTCTTTAAACCAACGCGTCTCGGATTTGGAACTTATGAAACTAAAGAATCAATAACACTAAAGATCGCTCCGCATCGATCCCTCTCCTAAGACCCATGATTGCTCAAGGGAAACTCAATGAGAGTAAGAACGATGAGCATCGAAAATTTTCTTGCATCTTACCCCCAACCAGGATACGCGATTCTTCATAAATCAAAGTAATCGCGAGCGTGGTTCAATACCATAGGTCTGAATACTCAGAAGAGTACGAACACAATCAAACGTTACAAAGAAAACAGACGCTCTCCTTAGTCACGTCACACACATAAAATAAGGAAAACGCAAACACATGGTACAACAAATTGCAAAAGAAACTTCACGCGTCCGGAAGAATAACCGGCCTAGGGGGTGACATGACCCAACCATTCTCCACACAAATGGATTCCTCATCAAGCACACGAACGTCGAAGTAGACACCGCCACGATGGCGAAGTACCATGACAGTCCCCATCCCTAGCCCTTGCGACACAAGGAAATCACTCCAACCATCGACAAGCCAAAAGATCCCATAGTCCTTTTTGACTACTTGGATTGGAAAATCCACAGTAGAGTTTAGGGATAGAAAGACTTGGGTGGGATTGACAACACCTATCTCGTCCTCAAAGAAAGCAGGCAATGACTGGGAAACAACGAAGTAAATAAAGCGTGAAGAAAGGAAGTAAATTTCCTCAAAAGAAAAAGAAAGAAGAAGAAGAACACGACTCACACGTTCCAACAGTTGCTCTTCAAAATCTAGGGCCAGATGAAAGGCCCAAGGGTTCACATTTGAAGCCTCCATTAAAAAATCAAAAAGACACTAGGGGAGAAAATGCCTTTGTCGCTCTCATATATAGCCTCACAAAGCGAAGGAAATAGAATATATTCTTGAAAGAATCTTTCAGAAACCTCGAAAGGAGAACAAAACCGCCACAGGACTTAGGCTGACTAAAGCCGTGAACCGAAAAGACAAGTCTGAACCATGCAAAGACCAGGAAGAATCTTGAGCATAATCATTTTTTATTCACAAACGAAAAGAAATACATGCCAAATAAGTTAACCACCTCGGCTTACAAAAAAGAAAAGGAGAAATGCGAAGAAAAACCAGTCATGGATAGAAACCGTTGGTCGAAACATCAGCAGGCTCGGAAGAAGGATAACCTACGTTCTCATCCCCATCCTCCAAACCCATGATTTGAACTTCAAAATGAGCATTCCCCTTGTGGATAAAGATCATGGAGGATCCAACCACAAGCCTGTGAGATTCGATGAAATCTCTCCATCCGCGGCAAAGCCAAAACATCCCATAATCACCCTTGAGAACACAAACCGGAAAATCGCGTAAAAGGTGGGATGAAAGGAATATTTGATCGGGAATAACACCCGCAAATTCGCCCTCGAAACGCATGGGCAAGAGCTGGAAATGAAAGAAAGCAAAAGTCAAAAAACAAGGAACAAATGACGTTAAAAACACGTGTTCCCAAAGAAAATTTACCAAGCGGGATGTCTGGATAAGACGATCAATAGGCTGGAAAAAAGCCCACCTGCCCGATCCAGGGGCAGCCATGAACGCCAACGGAGGATTGGGAAGACAATTGCAAAGTAATGAAAAAAGAAAAATGGGGGATACCCCCCTATAAGAGTCTAAAAAAGGCAGCATGCATGACTACCATCTGGCACAAGATTCCTCTAAAAAAGTTAAAGAGGTGCGAGCTCGCCGACCAAAACGACAGAGTAGTCACGGGAGCTGCGGAAGTGAAGTCGACGAAACGACTTGACCTCCAGGGATAACAGACAAAACAAAGGCCTGGCAAAGCCCAGACCTAAAACAAACACGCGGGCCTGGAGAACACCACGTAGAAGAAAAGGATGGTAAACTAAAACACGCGGCATGATTGATCGAATATAAAGACCCCCGTGAGATCTTGCAAAGATTATCATACACGAAACAAGGAAATGGAGTTCGAAAACCCACCAAAAGCCTTTTACAGAGTTATCATTACAGAAGAACAACTTCAAACCCTACGCCTCCCACTAATGTATGTCCTCCTAGAGGAGAATGCGCATCGCTCAGTGCATCTGTGGTCTCGGTCCAACCGCGAGCATGAAGTCAAGGTCGAGGTGGACGCAGACGGAATCTATTGGTTCACCAACGGATGGTCCGGATTCGTAGAAGCTAACAGAATAAACGTTGGGGTAGCTCTGATCTTCGTGTACCAGGGGGATTCGACCTTCGAGGTATACGTTGCAAACCCTGATTGTGATTACAACGGAGTAGAAAGACGCGGATAAAGAACCACCACGAAGGCAACCGGCTTTGTGACCCCAATGCTTTTTTAATAAAAAAGGGGAGGGGGGTCTGTGTAAAAAGAACGGAATAGCGTTCTAACTAAATAAAACCTAGGAATCGTATGACGCTATCTGTTACGAAATAATAAAATTGGATCTCCATGATCCAAAGTATTAAAAGCAAGATCCTCTCTTTTATTCGCGAAATAAACTCGAACAGCGGATACGTTCTCCTAATTTATAAACGGATCAACATGAGTCGCTGGAAGAAACGGCTGGGACATAGTCCCTGATTCCAGCACATTCTAAATCACGCCGCGGACAAACTTTAAAACAAAGCATGACCTACATAGAAGAAAATCATCGATGACCCAACAACGAAGCCGTGTCGAGTAACGAATCTATCCCAACCAAGAAGAAGGTAGAAGCGAAAATCCGATCCCCTTTCCACCTCAACTCGAAGAATCTTAAACGCATGAGAAGTCGAGGGAACCTTCCGCGGAGAAGGAGTTCTGAATTCCTCCTCAAATTGGTTTGGGAGAGGCTGTCAAAGTGAAGTACAAGTCAGATAATTGGAATTTAGAGAAACATTTTGAAAACCGAAACTACAGAAGAACCCTACGAGTGAAGAAAGATGCTCGACGCTCCCCGGGGTACAGAAAAACGCCCAAGGATTGGAAATCCCAGGCGCCATGAACCCCCATCAGAGGGAAGAACCCCGATCGTAATGAACTAAGGACACGAACCAAGAGCATTCAAGCATGGCAGACGAGTGGTGAGAAACTTTCAACAACTATAACACAAGAGGCTAAACCAACCAACATGATGTCTACTAAAAAGAAGTAATTATACACAAAAACATAACTTCGCGGGTAAGTCAGAAGGAAACCCCGTTTGATAAAAAAACGCACAAAGATAGTTTAATCACCACAAGAGTTAATTACAAAATTGGCCAAAGACCACAAAGGACCAATGAAATCAAGAAAATTCTCCCCCTAAAAGCCTCAGGGGTCAAGCAACGACATCCACTTCTTCATCGTCGGTATCTTCCTCATCCGAGAGTTCCTCCCCTGCCATCTCTTCTGGGGTTAACCCCCAATCCGCGACCGACAAGCTCGCCTCGAACTTTTCCAAAGGAATGCCGGGGTTAGCCCGCGAGCGAACGATGCTCTGATTAATACCGGCAGACATTCCTTTACGAAAGTAACTAAAACACTTGTCCTTTAAAAGCTCCACACCCTCGGGAGAACGAAGACATGGCTTTGCAATTGAAGAAAGAAAGGAAATACCCGCCTCGGTTTTAAACCACTCAGAAGTCAAAAACTTGAGACCTTCAGGGGATCCCATCCATCGGAGTGCAACATCCTGAGGAGCCTGGGACTGGAGCTTCTCCAACTCCTGCTTCATCAGGACGCGATCTTCTTCAACAATGGAATGCTCCACTTGAAGCTCTCTGAGACGTGCCTCAAGTATCTCCAGTTCTTTCTTCATCTGTTCCGCGGATTGACGAGATTCTTCCTCTTGACGACGCAGAGCACCCGAGTTCGAAAGTTCCGCGTCAAGCTTGGAGGACAATGTGGAATTCTGCTCCCTCAAAGTAGAATTCTGCTCCCTCAAAGTAGAAAGCTCCTCAATAGCAGCCTGCAACTTTTCGTGAAGTTCCACGGCCCGCTTCTTAAACTTCTCCACTGAGGTAGGGTCCCCCACAGTATTACCAAGCGTCCTCAACTTGTGGCTCAACGCTTTTGCCTCGGCGGTCTTCTTAGAAAGCTCAGATTCAAGGGACACCAGCCGCCTCTCTGAATCAATCTGGAAACTCCGAACCTGAAAGGAACCAAGAAAAAATAAAAATGGAGGGAGCAAGAATTGAATAAAATTCTAATTGAGCAAAGGTTCCCCCCACGAACTTACCCACTCAGCCGCACGCTCAAATTGTAGAGAAAAGTCATCCGACTCCAAGCGCCGCACCCACGATCGTTCATTCCGCGCAAACTTTTCTGAACCACGGAGACGAACTAAGTCATCAACCCCGAAGCCGGGGATGCGAAAAGCGGGCAAAGCGTCATCCCCTTGGAGAAAAAGTGCTTCCTCCTCCCCGCTACCAGAGGCACGAGACGAGCCCACAGCCTTCCTTTTCTTTTGGGGGCGAGAAGCGTCCCCACCCGAAGGGGCAGGACGTTTCTCACGGACATCTGAAGCCGCAACTTCAGTTTCCACCACAGGTTCGCTAGCTCTATCCACGTCCTCAACTGCCACCCCTTGAGGCGCGACGGGCGGGCGGGGGGCACGCTTAGCTGACTTCTTCTTTCTCACCTTTCCGCTTTCCTGAACAGAGTGGCGGTCGGCTAGGGAACTCAAATCCATCAGATCTGCGCAAAAAGAAGCAAGGGACAAGTTATGAATAACCGCTCACAAAACACGCAAATCCTTTTCAAAAAAAAAAGAGAAGGAAAATAAAAGCTTGCGAGTGGTACGAGCAAATCGTTAAAATAATTCCAAAAAATAAAAATGAAAAAGACTAAGGCAAACACCTAATCGCGGATGAGGCAGACTTAACCCTGCCATCTCGAGGCGAAGAGCCGAAACCATCGATCGCCATGGTAACTTTGGCTCATGAACAAAGGAATCTTTAAACTTATCTAAATGGGCGACCCATGGCTTCTTGACCGCGCTGAACCAACCGGGAACGGTTTTAAACTCAAGACAAACGCCAGCCTTGTCGCGAACCAAGAACCACTTATGCTTCCAGTTCGGTTTGCTAGAAAGCCTCTCGATATAACTACAACTGGAGTTGCACTGGTAGAACCTAGAATCTTGAGGCCCTTTCTTCAAAGAAAAAACGTTAAGCATCAATTCTTTCGTAGGAAGCACACCGATGTCCTTGCAGCGCATCACAAAGCTGGCAAAAAACATCCAGCAGTTTGGAACGACTTGTGCGGGACTTAAATTGTACTCGGACAAAAAAGCTATGAACAGGGGGTGAAGAGGTAAACGAAATCCTTGGGATAAACTCGCCGCGTAAACAACCAAGCAATCTTCGTAAGCATCTAAACACCCTCCACCTTCTGAGGGAAGACACAACTCCACGCCCGCTGGCCATGGAAATATCTGGGCTAAAACTTCAACACTTGGGAGATCAAGCAGCGTTGCACACCCTCGTATCTCTTGCACCGGAGAACGTCGCGGACGAACCCTCTCGGAAATAACAGGAGGGCAGGGTTGAGGGTCGCGAAGAGAGAACTCTCCCCTAAAAGAACAAGAACCCAAATCGTCAAGGGAATAAGACGGGAGTTCAAGGTCACTAAGAACATCCT
Source organism: Persicaria maculosa (assembly GCA_963922045.1). Lineage (NCBI taxonomy): Eukaryota > Viridiplantae > Streptophyta > Magnoliopsida > Caryophyllales > Polygonaceae > Persicaria > Persicaria maculosa. The sequence continues at coordinate 2,851,766 of OY998268.1, forward strand.
TTGAACGGACTCTTGCACACTTCTCAGCAAAGCCAATGGGGGAATCCGCATAAGGAACCCAGGACAACTCAGATTCCCGACCACTAGTTGACGGATGAGGGCTGAAAGAGATATCCGCGTCAGTTGGAGCTTGAGTCTCCGCGTCCTTTGGATGAACGTCATCCCCCTTCGAAGAAGAAGAAGTTAAAAAAGGAGAGGAATAATAATCAGGATCAGAGCTGTTCCGTCGTCGCCTCACCTTAATTGGATCGCCAAAAGGGCCTACGCGGTCTGGAGAAGAGATACTGGAAGAAGACGGGTCAGAGGAACTTCCTAAATCGGAGGATGAACTCTCGCCAGACGAAGACGAAGAATCCACCACGACCGCGGGAATATCCTCTCCTGGATTCGAAGGAAGATCCCCTCTCCATCCTTCTTCCCTCTCAAACTCGTCCAGAACGTCCGGGTTCCCCTCAAGGTTAGCCATTCTTCAAGAAATTAGAAAGCCGATCTGAAAAGGAACCCGAACGCGGACCAAAAAGATCAAAAAACCCAAAAAAAAAAAAAAAATGATGATGATAACATTTAAACAAGCGGCATTCAAGAACAGATCGAGAACCCAAGAAAAGAAATTGAAGTTACCTTAGAAAATGAAGAACACCCGGAAAACTCAACGGAAAAGCGAAGAACACCCGGAAAACTCAACGGAAAAGCGAAGAACACCCGGAAAACTCAACGGAAATGAAGAACACCCGGAAAACTCAACGGAAAAGCGAAGAACAGCCGGAAAACCAACCTGGAACACCGAAAGATGAGAAACAAAGCGAAAGCCACAAACAAACAAAAGGTGTGAAGTGAAAAAGTAAAAACGGAACGGGGTAATTTATAAGGAAATTACCGACTCTTCAGTTCCCTTCGAAATCATATGGGCCGTAGAAAACCCTCGGCGGGCCCAAATTTATCCCTTGACCGGCCCATTAGAGCTTCTCAAAGACGTGAGACGCGGGTTATCCCCTACGCAAAGAAAAAAGGGATGTATTCCCGCGGGAAAAATCGAATCGTCTTAAGCTCTCCTGGAACTCAACCCGACCCGAGGAGCTGTGATGGAACCACGCGGAAATAACAGGGAATTAGACGCGGACATAAGAGAAATGATCCCCAAAGAGAGCCAAGATATAAGGTGGACGCGGACAAAAAGTAATGACACATGTCCACCATGCCCACCATCCACAACAATCACACGTGTCAGCCCAATGACGACACGTGTCAAAGAAAGGAAGCCTGGCCGAACCATATAAATAGGGAAGTGAACAGAAGAAATGGGGGGACGAAAGTTGGAGAAAGAGGAGATAGAGAGAAGGAAGGAACCAACATTGCCACGACGAAATAAGAGATCTCCGCCTCAAATTCCGCGGACAGGTAATAATCCTCACGATATAAGAAAAATGGGTGAACTTCCAGGGAAATAGATGGGATCATGACTGAATTCTATGCATTTTAGAAGTAAAAGCGCGGCCCAGGTTCAGACGCGAACGAATATGTTCGCGCGTCAGGTAAGCCCGTGCAATATCACCAACTTTAAATCGTGTCCAGGTCCCCAGGGGCCCACCAAAAGTGGGTCCCGTATGAGATTTTCTTGGGAGCGCTTCATCAATATTGAAATGCTAATCGGTGACATGGAGAATGTAATGAGTGACGTCTATATTGTAAATGTTGACATTGAGAATGTAATTGGTCACATAGAAGAAAATGTAAGATTCCCAAATTACAAAAGAACCGAGGTTTGAGGTAGATAAAGCTCCATCAAAATTTAGTTTGTGCCAATCATATTGTGGTTTGGTCCCTTTGCACCGATTACATTTTTTGTTAGGATTTGCGTTTGCATTTATTTTGGGTTGTGGCTGATTTGTATGAAATTCCTTATCAAGTTCTTTAGCCTTTCTCCAGTTAATGAGTTGGTCCCTAATGTATAATACTACAGCGTATGGGCTTGGTCTGATGTTATCGAAAAGTGTTTTGTTTTGAAAATACCAAATGCTCCACCATGAGGTGGCGAGAATCAAGAATTCAATGTTTCCCAGATCAGGCTTTAGTTTGTTGAGAATCTAGCATATATTACTGGAGTTTGTTTGTGACATTTTGGTTGTATTTGCTAATCTGGGAGAAAGAAATTGTAGGGAAGCTTGTGTTATTGGACAGAGGAAGATAACGTGTTATGTATCTTCGGTCGTAATTCATATCGCAAAGAGGGCAGTTCGTGGGAATCCCTAAACTGCGACTGGCGAGTTTGGCCGTAGTAGGGATTCCATCTTTTGTGATGCGACTCAGAAATTCCTTTATTTTTGGTAGTGTGGCCAGTTTTCATATCCAATGGAAGTCGAACTGGGTATGTTGTTTTGGGTGATGGATCATGTCAATAGCGAAAGAAGTGAAGAACCAACCATTCTTACTCCACTTCCAGTACAACCTATCGTGGTTTATGTTTTTTGTGATCGGGTTTTGTAGAATGGAAGTGATCAGGTTGTTATTTAGTTGGCTACCTACTACATAATGAAGTTTGCTGATTTTCCAAGTTTTGTCATTATTGAGAAAGTATCCAACCTTTAGGGATGAATCACTAGTGTGTTGTTACTAGCGTGTGTAATAAGTAGTTTTGAACTGAACCATGTGTCATGCTAGAAGTTTATGGATTCTCCATTGCCAATAGCCCACCGAAGACCTTTGTCAATTGTCAAGAACAAATTCCTTTTCGAGTATATTCTAAAATATGCTTGTTTTTTAAGGTATTTTTGTATAATAAGTAGTACTAGGGGTTAGTTGGTTCCGTTAAATATTGATCACTTAACTAACAAACTATTTCCACAACTAATACCATATTCACATTTCACAACATCGAATATGAGAGTAGAATACACAAAATTCGGAAACATAAAAACTGAAATGGATGTATGATTCAGCAGAGAAGGGCCCCACAGACAGGTAAGTGCTATCCTGCTATCCATTTGGTTTGTACTCTTTATAAATACAAGCCGCCTACTCCCCATGTTTTCACCCCCAAAAAAACAACCCTTCCTTTAATTTATTTTTGTATCTACTCAAAACCAATCCTTCTCCCCTTCCTTTCTATTCAAAATTAACCCTCCAAATTGGCAAGATGAGGCTACTGGCAACAACATTATTCATTCCTAATCCCACCTCGGCGGAGCCTCCGTCGCTCCGCCACCCCATCTCGGCGGCCCCAGCACCCCTGCAGCAGCACCCGCCGGAGTGGCACTCACCGGTGCCGTACCTCTTCGGAGGACTGGCAGCGATGTTGGGCCTCATTGCCTTCGCACTCCTAATCCTCGCTTGCTCCTACTGGAAGCTCTCCGGCTACCCGGAGAGCGGCCTTGAGGATGCCAGCGACCCTGAATCTGGGGGCGGAGGCGGCGAAGGGGACGACCAGGGCCCGAAAGCTGCTTCCACGCCCGCGTGGGAGAACAACGTGCTGGTGATAATGGCCGGGCAGGTGATGCCTACCTTCTTGGCTACACCTTCAACCAGCCGGTCCTCCTCCTTCGCCAGTAATAGCAGTAGCAGTAGCGGTAGCGGTAGCGTTGAGAGTTACGATGGTGACAAGGGTGAGAAGGTGTTTGTGGAGTTGTCGACTGTAGCGGTTGAAGCTCCCGGAAGTACTGACGGCGGAGGGGAGGTGGAGGATCAAGCCCCGCGGCGGAACGGGGATGATGGTGGGGGTCAAGTTGGGGCTTAATTAATTAATTCATCTCTCAAGATTTGTTTCGTTAAAAACTTCGATCCGCTCTTTTAATATCTGTTCTGATTCACCACTTCTTGATTTTTGTTACAAAACAAGTACTCGGTAGTAATTTGTACTCTAGTGGAAATTTAGTTTGCGGTCAAGGGAATGTAAGTTGTACAGATTGGAGATTATACTTTCATTCATGGACTTTACCTATGATTTTTTTTAGTCTAATCTATTATCTATTTTATTTTATTTTATTTTTTGATGAAACTATTTTATTTTATATATTAATATAAAAAACTATATGTGACGTAAATATCATATACCCCAAACAACATTAATTAGCTACATTGACCCCTACTTTTGATGACATTTTTTTTGTGGTGGAACACTTTTTTGATATACGTTTTATAACGTTGATGCGACTTTTTTTATAAAAATTTATCTTCATCAAAGACTTTGATTTCACTTATCTAATGAAATGGTTTGATGACACTTTTTAATGTCACATTTTTAAACCTTAATGACAATTTTTTGTTGTGCTGTCACTTTTCTAATAAAATGGTTTGATGTCACTTTTTAATGTGATTGTTTAATGTCACTTTTTTTATTTTGTCCATTGATATTCAATGACACTTTTTTTATTAAAAAAAATGTTGACATATTTATACAATGATAACACTATATATATATTGATGCTACGTTTTTTTGTTGATTCCACTTCATTGATGATATAATCACAAATTTGTCATTAATGAATCAAAGTGGGCACATTTGTGATTGTCCTTCATTGATCTCAATCATTGATGACATTTTTTATGACATTTTCTTTTTACTTTGGAACATAAAGGGTGGAATCATAATATTTTTACCTCATTGCACATATAAAAACAAGGGTTTTTGTTAATGTAGCTTCAATGTTGATTTAATACATAAAACCACCTATTACAATGTGTCATCAACTCAAAAAAATATGAAATTTTAAGGGTAGCTTCTACTGTGGCATGTAGGCCATCCAGTGAAGTAGTCACACTATCAATGGTGACATTAAACAGTGTGTAGTCCCAAAACCCACCACGCTCTTGACATTCTTTCGCACGTTCAATAGCTTTAAGTTCAAAGATTATCCATGGTATCTGCAACCCTTATAGACAAAGGATTTCACACATTTAATTTCCTACCTATCCAATTAGTTCAACAAGCCCTAAAGGGATAATTTTACTACTTGAGTTAAGGTTCGCTACGAGAAATCTTCAACACTCTAGCAATTGAATTAATTCAACTAGTTGAGTAGGCTAGATAGAATAAAACAATCAATTATTTAAGAGCAAAGAAGTTGAAACACTCACTATAGAAACTAAGTACAAGATTCAGAAACTCGCAATTCAATCTGAAGCTTCAAAATGCAGGTAGAATGCAGAGAGTTTAGTTGCACATGCATAATGAACGAAAACTCTTAAAATAAAACTAAATTGTCTTCTTGGTTATGAAAACCCTAACATAAGAATCCTTAAGTAGAAATAAACAATTATGTCTAATGATAAAAAAAAATATAGATAAAACTAAATTAGGATAGTATATTTTGTTTCCGGATACAATTAGAACGTGTTTCATTGACGCTGTCTTCCACGTACGACCGTGGCAATTCAAGGTTGGCGCAGTCATAGCCAATCTTCTCTAGGCTTCATGTTGCCACGGTCGCAGCCAGGTTGCTGCGGTCGAGACACTTGGTCGTGGCCGCCCCTCCTCTACTCGCGGTAACCCAACAGATTCTCTTCTCTCATCACTTTTTCTTCTAGCTTGGTCTTCTCTCACACTCGATCATTCTTCAGCCTAAGAGCTCAACCGTCGAATCTCCAAAGTCTTTGAAATCACCATAAAATACATCAAATCTGACTTTTCCACCATAATGCAATTCCTAATTAGAATGAATGCAATATTCAACAAATCTAAGCTAAATATGCACTATTAACACTACTTAAATGAAAGCTATCAGCCGGATGGTCCGATGACTCGACCAACAACCCAAAAATTTCATGAAGCCATTTCCACACCAGTGGCACACTATTCGAAGTTAGTGGACATTGAGGCATCTTCGAGGATCATCCATCGGATTGCTATTTTAGCACCGGAGCACGAGGATGGGGGGACGCCATGACATGAACGCTTACGCGCCTAGCTTCGCATCCTTGTGCGATCCACCTCTATCCACATGCATGTTCGGGCTGCTTGGCTCTGGCATCGGGTCCACATTTAACATCTATCCTATTTTATCTAATTGCATTATTATATTTCATTGTTTAGGAATTTTTTAAATTAGGACAATTATCATTTCTTAGGTTTTATCTTAATTAGATTACATAGACTTATTTTAGGAAGTACGAACTCTAACTTCTTCAAATCTAGTTAGGTTTAGTTTTCTATAAATTCGATTGTAATATGAAAATTAAAATCAATCAAGTTTGAGTTTAATAATAAAACACATTGTCTTTTATTGAACTCTTGGCTTACAATGATCTTGTGAACTAAAGGTTGCACCTTGTTCGTGGACTCGATCAAGGCCCCCAAAACCCATTTAGATTGAATAGTGACTAATAATTCATAGACTCGAGTTGTTTGAACTATTCAATTGAAATAAAAGCGCTTGTACGAATCCAAAAATCGAGACCTAACAATTCAAATATACAAGGAAACAATTTTAAACGTATCACACCCTACCACCCACAACCTAATCCCTACTAACACCACCTATCGTCCCTTCAGTACAAGTTAGAGTGAATGTCCTTGCGGTTCAAACCACGCACAACCTTGGCATCTATTGCCTCATCGAGAGAGAGAGAGAGAGAGAGAGAGAGAGAGAGAGAGAGAGAGAGAGAGAGAGAGAGAGGAATACATATGCGGTTGCTGCCACTGAGAGAGAGGGAAGGAAGGCCCTGAGTGCATTTTAACATAATGTACTTGTAACCGGTGTGCGTTCAATAATTATTTTTTAAAAAATTACAACAGTAAATTGATGGCTTTTTTGAAATAATTTTTTTTAGAATGAGCATTTAAAAAAAATATATTCAACGGCCTACACGTTGGCATGGGTGTGTAGGTTTCAAAAAAATTGATGGCTTTTTTGAAATAATTTTTTTTAGAATGAGCATTTACAAAAAAAAATATTCAACGGCCTACACGTTGGCATGGGTGTGTAGGTTTTTTTTTTAAAATAAAACCGTAACAATTTTTTTAAAAAAAATTACGGGGTGCGTATAAACATGTAAAATTTTTAAATTGTATGTTGACAAATAGTTTGTCTGCCGATTCGTTGGCCTCCCGAGCTTCCGGTTTATTTGGGCTCGAATTTTTACCTAATAAAAATTACACTTAAAATTTTAAAATTTTAAGTGTATCAAGATTGGCTTTTGTGTATAAACGTACCATGGCAGTGTGAGGTTGGGGTGAATATCTACATGCACCTAGGGTAAGTTTAGGAGTGCGCTTCAACAACCCGCAATTTTATTACAAAATTGGCCTTTTCTATTTATTTTCGCCTTCAAAATTCTCCAATGATGGTATCCACTGTGTCTATAATTGGGATTTGCATCAGCATCCACCCATCCAAATATTATTAAATTAATACGGGGAATAAAATGAAAATAATCACGAATGACATCATAGAACATTATACTCCAATATCCTCCATATTCTCCACATACATATAGTACTTGCATGTTTGTAAAAGATTGTGTTGTACTTGAGTAATGTTACACTTTTATTATTTTATTTTTTTGATATAAGAAAATATTTGAAACATCATGCAACATAATGTTTGATTATCCGAGAGTCTGATAAATCGACAGGCGGACTAATGTTGTTATTACACAATAAAAGGAAAACTTAAAACACAAATAAAAGCTGCATATATATAGCAAGATGAACGCACCACACGAAACGGTGTAGCCCAGGCAAAACGAAAACTGTCAATTCAAAGAATAAAGGATTACACAAAGAATGATTGTAATCTCTATTGATGATCTCAATCAGAGGAGAATATATTTATATGAGACTTTACATAATAAAATATACATAAGAAATCAAGAGAGATAAATACAAATCTTTACAAATACTATTACCCCCTGCAAGCTCATGGATGGGTTGTGACATGAAGCTTGGAACGCAATAGCTCAAAACGACGATTGCTAAGAGCCTTGGTGAAGATGTCAGCCGTTTGATGATGAGAGTCGATGTGCTGAACTAGTAGCTCGCCGGCTTCAACCTTCTCACAGACGAAATGAAAGTCAACAGGGATATGCTTAGACCGGTTTGTAAGAACAGGATTCTGAGTCATGAAGGTTGCACTAAGACTATCACAGAGAACGGTTGGACGACTGAAAAGCCGCATGCGGAGATCAGCAAGAAGTTGTTGAATCCAGTTGAGCTCCGCGATAGTCTCTGCAATAGCCCGATATTCAGCCTCTGTGCTGGAGCAAGCAACCACACGCTGCTTCTTAGAGGTCCAACTAATGAGAGAGTTGCCCATGTAGATGGCGAATCCGTACTGCGAGCGGCAATCATCGGAGTCAGACACCCAACCAGCATCGGTGTAGGCAGTGATGCAGAGTTGGGAGCAGGGCCGAAGATGAAATGAGTGGGAGAGGGTGCCCTTGAGGTAGCACAGAATGCCCTTGACGGTGGCTCAATGATCCTCTGTCGGACACTGCATATACTGACACACTCGGTTGACTGCATAGGCAATCTCAGGGCGAGTGATAACAACATACTGGAGGGCACCGACGACGCTTCGATAGAGAGACGGGTCGGCCATGGGATCCCCATCACAGCGAAGGCGGGAATGAGGCTCAGCAGGGCTACAAATCGGCTTTGCTTCATCCATCTTGGAGCGAGTGAGAAGATCCCTAATGTACTGCTGCTGAGAGAGGACAAGTCCGTCAGAGGAGTGAGAGACCTCAACACCTACGAAGAAGTGAAGCGGCCCTAGATCCTTGAGGGAGAATTCCTCATGCAGACGGGTGATGAAGTGAGAGATAGCAGAAGACATGTTTCCTGTGATAATAATGTCATCAACATAAATGAGGAGATAGATAAGAGTCGAGTGCGACTGCAGGACAAATAGAGAGCAATCCGACTGGCAAGCATGAAAGCCAGAGCGTATGAGGAATGACTTGAGCTTGCTGAACCAGGCGGGAGGGGCCTGCTTGAGACCGTATAAGGCCTTGCAGAGACGGCAGACATGGCTAGGGCGAGAGGGATCAACAAATCCTAGAGGCTGATCCATGTAGACTTCTTCTGATAGATCTCCATTTAGAAAGGCGTTGTTGATGTCGAGTTGACGAATAGGCCAGTTCCTGGATAGGGCGATGCAGAGCACAAGGCGGATGGTTGCAGGACGAACCACAGGACTGAAGGTGTCAAAGTAGTCGACGCCTTCCTCCTGGTTATAGCCTTTTGCGACAAGCCTGGCCTTGTAACGATCAATGGCGCCATCCGATGTCCGTTTGATTCTGTAAACCCATTTGCAGCCAACAATTTTCATGGATGGATGCCGAGGGACAAGTGACCACGTACTTGATTTGGCAAGGGAATCAATCTTAGAGCGCATGGCAGAGACCCAGTGAGGACTCCTTTCGGCTTGGCGATGGATTTTGGGTTCAGTATCGGTGAATAAGGGCAGAGGTAGAGGGTGTTTTGAGGTGATGAGGGCCTTGGGTTTGAGGGTACCTTTCTGAGCTCGGGTAGTCATAGGATGGACTGATGTGTCCGAAGGACGAAGATGGGGAAGATGAGGAGGAGGGGTGGGTAAGGAGCGGTTCGAGGACGAGGCAGACGTGTCAGTGGCCAGGGATGGGGACGGCGTGACCGGATCTGTAGAGGGAGTAGGAGAAGGCAGTGGGGTGGATGGTGGGGAGAGGTCGGCGGTGTTGGATGATTCGAACGAGGCTGGTGATGATGGTGTTGTCGAGGAATCTGCAAGGAGAGGGGAAGGGGGTACTACACCAGCGTCGACAATGAGCTCTCGATCAGCGGTCACCGATGACGGAGGATGGGAGGCGGCGACTAGAATGTCAACAGGGAGACTATGCACTGGAGAGGGGGAAGGTGGCGACACGAGTGCAGAAGTGACAGACGGAAAGACAGACTCATGGAAGACAACATGACGACTAATGTAGACTTGTTTGGTTGTGGAATCATAGCATAAATAACCCTTGTGACTCGAGCTGTATCCCAAGAAGATGCAAGCTTGGTTTTAAACTCCAGTTTATTTGCTCGATAGAGGCCAAGAAAGGGGAAGTAGAGACACCCAAACGAACGAAGGATAGAATAGTCTGGTGTGCGGCGAAAGAGGCGGTGCCGCGGTGATAGGGAGATTGATTCTGAAGAACTGGGGTAGGGGTGCGGTTGTGAAGGTAGATGGCTGTGTGGAAGGCATGTTCCCAAAACGCAGGAGGAAGCTTGGATTGGGCAAGGAGAGTGAGGCCCTTCTCCTGGATTGTCCGATTCCATAGTTCAACCATTCCATTCTGAGTAGGGGTGTAGGGACAGGATATGTGATGAGCGATTCCTTGAGATTGGAGGAGAGATGAGACATTGCGATATTATCCTCCCCAGTCTGTTTGAAGAGCTTTGATGGTGCGTCCAAATTGGGTATGGACCATGGTTTGGAAAAGCTTGAAGTAATGGAGAACCTGAGAGTTGTGGGTCATAAAATAGATCCAAGTAAATCGAGTGCAATCATCCATAAATAAAACAAAGTAGCGGCAACCATTTATTGATAATGACGGGGCAGGGCCCCAAACATCCGAATAAACAAGCTCAAAAGGAGTAGTTTTTGACACATATGTAGATAAGATAGGTAAACGATGACTCTTGCCTAAAGAACACGACTGACACTTGGACAAAAAACTAGGACTTGAAAGTGGTAATTTAAATGAGTTGCATAATAAACGAAAAATTTGAGGACTTGGATGACCCAGACGATGGTGCCACAGACTCGGACTGGTTCGCTCGCCAACAAGAGCACGGGGTGGGACCGGTGACCGGAGGCGAGAGAGACTATAGAGCCCATTGTCAACGATTCCTTTGAGGAGCACCCTTCCCTGCAAATTCTTCAACAAGAAAAATAAGGGATGAAGTTCAAGATAGGCATTATTATCCTTCGTTAAGCGGGAGATACTAATAAGGTTCTTTTTCATGTTAGGGACAACAAGAACATTAGAAAGCTTAACAGGGTAAGGGGTAGCGAAAAATTCAGTATGGCCAATATGAGAAATAGGAAGGGTGGTACCATTGCCAAGGGATAACTGGTCACCTCCACCATACGTCGAGTCAATTGACACCTTGCTGAGATCACCAGTGATGTGGTCTGTAGCGCCAGAGTCGAAATACCAGTTAGGATCAACTAAAGTCGACGGAGACACCATGTATGCAGCGGGATTGGATGGTGGTTGACATTGTAGGCGCTCGGGCGGATGTCGCGACGGGAAGGCTTACATATCAAGCCTCTTGAAGCAGTCCTTCGCAGCATGACCCGTCCTGTCCCAAATCTGATAGGGAATCTTCGGGCGGGAGTGAGGACCCTGGCCGGTGGAATCCGACTGAGAGGCGGGCGACTGAGCAGACGGCTGACGGCCTTGACCTGAGCGACTAGGAGCCCTGTCGGAGGAGCGCTTCTGCGAGCCAATGGAGGAGCGAGACTGCCCGTAATAAGCAGCGGGCTGATCGACGACAGCAGTGGTCTGAGTTTCGTCGTGGAGGCGTTGTTCCTCACGCAGCAGGAGACCGAGAAGAGCAGCGGAAGTCAGGGATTCGGAGCGAATCTGAATAGCAGCCCGGAAGGGACCATAAGAAGCGTCTAGGCCCTGGAGAACACAGGCCACGAAGTCCTCATCAGAAACAGGCTGAAGGCAATCAGCAAGAGCATCCGTCATAGCCTGCTTCTTCTCGAAATATTCGATCATGGGAGAACCTGCCTTAGAGACAGTATGAAATTGTTGTTTGAGATACATAGCTTTGGCGCGAGACTGGTGCTGGAACATGTCGTTGATAGCAACCCAAGCCTCACGAGCGGTAGTAGGCTTGACAAGGTAATAGGCAAGGGTAGCGGAGACGGTGGTGCGAAGCCAAATAAGGATAAATTTATCCTTCTTTCGCCAGGCACTGTACTCGGGGTTGGGAGCGTCAGAAGCGGGAGTAGAGTCGGTGGCCGGGGTAGAGATGGTTTTGGAGGGGTGTGTGTCAGACAAGACGAAACCTTTCAAGTCGAAGGCATCAAGGGCGTCAAGAACATTAGCACGCCAAATAGAGAAATTAGAACGATCCAATTTCACAGTGAATTGAGGGAATTGGAGGCCAAAAGTGGGATGTTCGCAGGTGGGGTGGAGTAGGAGATTCAAATATCTAAAATAAACAATGCACAACTAGGCTAACTCCCTGTCCCAAACAAATAATACAAGAATCCCCTCCCTTGTAGTAGTAGGGTAATTCAGGATCAAATCCATGAAGAGGTATGTCAGCGCTTCCCTTGTTGTACTCACGATCAAAGCTTTCCACCTCAGAAGACACTCGATATCGAGTAATCTGGTCGATATCGACCCCAGTTCTGGTCGATTTCCTAGCGCAGTTCCTGCAGAAGACAAAAGCAGCAAAGTCGACGTCGAGCAGAGACCTCGATATCGACGTTAGACCTCGATATCGACCCTTACAGTCGATTTCGATGCTTGTCACATAAACTGTTTTTGTAACCAAATTGTCGGAAAAGAGTCCGAAGAAAATAGAATGGGAAAGGAGGATAATCAGAAATAAAACTAAGACTTTTATGTTTAATTTAATTAATTAAAAATCTTCCAAAGTCGGGGTTTCATGCCACAACGATAACAATGCAAGTTTTATGCTGAAGTTATGAAATTTAATGCCTTTCCGTCAAATAACTTTTGTTAGCAACACTTAGGTGATTAGAGGCTTTCGCATAGTTCCTAAGAGTTACTATCCAATTTATGAGCAATTCAAGTTCACAATATGAGTGGCTTTCGCTTCAATAATGCAAATAATAAATCTCCCTAACTTTCGCAAAGGGTCATGCATGGGGTAGAAGACGGAATCGCATAAAAGTCATACCTTTGATGCACTTACCTCACATTGCTATCGTCGGGCTCACCCCGACCCTAGAAGTGGGTTGACTACTCGCTCCTCATCATGCACATCATCATCATTGTTGTTGAAAGAAAGCTACTTTGAATTAAAACTTCGAAAGAAAGTACAACCGAACAAGCCACTCCGCTTTCGCTTTACAAACTTCACTCGGCCTCCTCTCTCTCTCTCTAACTCATCACTACTATTGAAACTGAATTGTATGTTCTTGGATTTAAATTGAATCTGAAAATTGAATGCCTAAACTCAGCCCTATTGGCCTCTATTTATAGATGTCGATAAAGACTCGAAACTTTATCTTTATTCTCTAAGATAAAACTTAAATAAAAGTAAAAACTAAAACTCTATGGTAAAATCAGCCTCCTCATGATAGAACTGGTGTGGAAGATAAGAAATCTCGACTTTTAGATAGACGTGCAAGCTTCGGATCGACCTTAAGACATCGATATCGACCCCTTCAAAACTTTATCTCGAGTTTTCCTTCTCCTACTCGAACTAGCACTCGACTTCTATCATTTAGCTCGATCTGGCAACATCGATATCGATCTCCAAACGTCGATATCGACCTCTCTGTGTCGACATGCTCTGTTTCATTTCCTGCTCGATTCCTATGTCTCTGATGCACTCGATGTCGAGGTCCCTAATCGATTTCGACCTTTTCAGAAGACTTCGAGTTCTTTTTCCGCTCTTCCAAATTTGTCCATTTTTATCCTGTTTTCTGCGAAATCACATAGAAACTCGTGCAGACCCATATATTTGATATTTTAAGCGTAAACTACACTAATCCCATGTTTTTTCATTAATATGCATGCAAAAGAGAATAAAATGGATTTATATGTGCATAGAAAATATGGCAATTTGCGCGCACATCAAACACCCCATACTTAAGCTTGCTTGTCCCCAATCAATACTTTTAATGGTCATTCAGGGGAAGAAAGTTAACCCTCAACATCATAGATTCATTTTTCATATGTCCCTACAATCAATTGCCATCCTCGATAAGGTACTTATGTCAAACAAGTCCATGCCTGTGCATAAAAGCAATTTCATACTCATAAAAGGAGGTAATATGCAAAAACAATTTTAGCGACATAGCATTAATAATCAAGAGGACTTTTGCAAGCTTGTGAGAAATAGATTGGTAAAAGGCTAAAGGTGGGCTAATATTTGGCCATGTGGTGTTAAATCCGGGGAAACATACTTTCTTTCCACATTCCTTCTTCATAATGTCTCACCTTTCACTCATCGCTCAATGCTTTTATTCAATATAATGCTTTTACCTCTCTAACCTTAGCACTGCCTTCTCGCGAGTCGCAAATATGGGTGTCATGAATGGCCCCGGATACTTAGTACTTCGGACTCCTCACCTTGTGTCCCATCTCGCTGAACTAACATCTCAACGAGCAGGGTCGACCTACCTTCATCTCCTGAGGTGATTGGATTTTTTCTCGCTCATTAAATTTTCCGTAATTCATAATTCTTTCATTCCCGCCAACAACTTCATAATAATGCACAACTCCATATAACTCCAAAGATGACATCCATTCTTAAACTTGTCCCCGGATAGGGTATAAGGTATAAAATGGGCAATATGTATATATGTGGAGCAATAATGATCATGATAAGGCTCATATATGGCTTTGTGGCTTTTGCAAATATGCATAGGTAAGGCTAGGATATGAACTTGTATATGTATGGAATTTTTATAAAAAGTCCTCCATCATCTTATTATGCACATGTCAAAAGCAACTTCACCATTATTTTTTTCTTCTTTTTGCACTTCATTAGGACTTCCCTTAACTAGGCAATCTCATGTTATATCTCTAATGAATCTAATTTTGCATCATAGAGCTCTTTTTTATACTTCCATGACTCTTCTTCTCTTTTTTCAAAATTTTAATGGGGGTCATTTTTTTTTTCTTTTATTTTTTTCGAAATAAAAAACTTAAATATGCATTAAAATAAATATGCAAATCTAAACTAAGTATGAATATACAAGTAAGCCTTTCCCCCACCCCATACTTAAAATTTACAGTGTCCTCACTGTATTAGAACTAGGATTAAGAAGAAAACTTACTAAACCGTCACAAATTTCAGGAGTCGAAGAAGACAGCAGGGATGGTCGATATCGACCCTTAACATCGATATCGATGTTCACCTCGATTTCTGGCTCATGCTTCAGGGTGATCCGGCCTCGACCACAAACCCATCTATGTCGACCTTAAGGTCGATGTCGATCTCGGACATCGATTTCGATGTCTTCTCAGTGTGCTTTTTCTCTCTCCTGCAACTTGTTATAAAACCAAATATGCAAAACGATAAAGTGTCTCAAACCAAAGTAAAAGTGTCTAAAACCAAAACTAAGTCTTTGTTACAAGCTCTAGATTTTTAAGTCGCTAGGCCGACCTCTTCCTTTGCGCTTATCAAGGCGGCATCTACAGAGCCCATGTGGCTCGGGCCTCAAATATGACTCCTTTCTTGTCCCGCAGCTGCATTCCGCTAGGATTGATATGATTCACCGTGAATGGTCCCAAATTCTTATCCTTGAATCTTGTAGGGAACCAATGGTCCTTAGATTTGGCAACATAGACTTTGTCTCCTATCTCATATTGGCTTGAATCGTCATCGGATATCCTACACAAGCGCACATGCCAAGGCACACCCCTTCCAAATAATGATAAATCCTTAATTGAAATGGAACAAGAGGAATCCGTACCTTGACTTACCTTTTTCTCAGTCTGTGGCTCAGGTCGATGTCGATGTTCAAAGGTCGATATCGACCCCTGCTGTACTCCTGGAGGATCAGTCGATTTGGAGAGTTTCGGCTCGATATGATTAGGTCGATTTCGACCCTCAGAGATCGATATCGAGGTCTCCTTTCCTCCCTTTTCAGCACTGATGGTGGTCGATTTCGGTAGGGCATGGTCGATATCGACCTTAGACCCCGATTTCGATGTTTCCTCTTCTCCTCCATCGACCCCATACTTATGACCTGGCACATAATCTTGAACATTAGTGGTCGATATCGACTTACCTGGATCGATTTCGATGTTCTGTTGGGCTCCTTCGTTCAAGATTGCCACAACTTCCTCCACTTGGGCTTCTATGGCCCTCTTCTCAAGCTCCTCCGGTATCATACTTCTTACCTTTGCTTCTCCACATGCAATGTAGACACCATTAATGGCTTTTATTTCCATTGGCCCTTGATTTTTCACCTTCTTGTTGAAGGCATACTCTATCACTTCGTCAATAATTGTGAATGAGAGCAATCCTTTCTTCACGCTGATGTTGGCATCGACGGTTGCTAGGAATGGCCTACCTAAAATAATTGGACAAGCAGGGTCCTCCGCTATATCAACAACTAGAAAATCAGCAGGGACAAAGAATTTACCTACTTGTACTGGCACATCCGTCACTATCCCAGTTGGAATCACTACCGTATTGTTAGCCATGTATAACCTTGCATCTACGGGCTCCAGAGGACCTATCTTTACCTTGTGCCAAATGGTTAGTGGCATCATGCTAACGCTAGCGCCCAAGTCAACTAAAGCATTGAATTTGAATTGACCTAGACCTATAGCGATAGAAAACTTACCTGGGTCCGCCCGCTTTTGTGGTAGCTCCAACCTGTTGCACTCCTCTGCGATCTCAGAGAGCGATCGCTTCTTACCTAAGATGTCTTTAAGGAACCTTACATAAGATGGAATCTCGTGAAGTGCCTCTGTGAATGGTATAGAGACATTAAGTCCTTGGAGCATCTTCACGAACCGCTGGAACTTCTTTTCCGATGGGTCCTTAATCATCTTTCTAGTTGGGAATGGCAACACCTTCTTCCTTCCCGCTGCTGTAGTGAGGTCGACATCGACATCAGTAGGGTCGATATCGACTGGTGGAGTCGATTTCTGTGGTGACGCAGCATCAGGGTCGATATCGACAGGAAGGTCGACATCGACGTCACCTTGGTCGATATCGACAGGGGGGTCGATATCGACGTCTGTTCTGGCTCCTTCTCCTCCGCTATTTGCTCGGGCGTTTGTAATTGACGCCCACTCCTTAGGTTTACTGCCTCAATATGACCAGTGGTTTTGCCGTTTTGGTTAGGCACAGTGGATCCAGGGAATGATCCTGACGCTTTGGGCATTGCTTCCGCTAATTGACTCATTTGAGTCTCCATATTGCACTTCCAAACATCGATCTCCCCAAGCCTAGAATTGATGCCCTGCAGTTGAGTATGGACGGAGTTGTTGGCTTGTTTGAACTCAGCATGGTTCCTCCGCATCTCATCAAGAATGATTTGCAGGTCATCCTTCCTTATCTCCCGCTCAGGGTGCCCTGGTGCCCTATATGGTGGGGGATCCCTTTGTTGATAGAACCTTTGATCACCCCAATATTGTTGATTGCCCCCTCCATAGGAGCCTCTCGTCCACTTAACCTCCTCATGTTGTTCCGCCATGGATACTTGCTCAGTATGTGGACAGGCATTAGTGTTATGCCTTGTTGAGCCACATTCCTGACAAGTTTGATTGTTGCTCAGGAACCTGACTTGCTTTTGAAGGTGGCGTGTTTGATCGTTATGGAATTGTTGCCGCACATTAGGATCTATCTCCCTTCGAGGCTCATATAGGGGCATAGATGGGGCAGACCTTGCATCATAAGCCGCAGCAGCCCCATAAGTATTGTCAAAGTTCACAAGCCTCTCAATGGTCTCCCATGCCTTCGTTGGTGTAAGCTCAATGTACCGATATGAGGTATATGAATTTATCCTCTCCTTATTCGGCGCATCAAGAGCGTTGTAGAAAATCTCCTGGATGACATATGGAAGTTGCCCATGCGTCGGGCATGATCTCAGCAAGTCCTTAAATCGCTCCCACGCCTGTGCTAGGGTTTTACCTGGCATTTGTTTGAAAGTCGTGATCCTTTGTCGCAGCATCGCCGTTTTAGAAGGTGGGAAGAATTTGTTCAAGAATGCATCTTTCACCTCCGCCCATGTCCTCAGCGAGCGTGGAGCCAAACTTTCAAGCCACTGTAATGCCTTCCCTGCCAAAGACCATCGAAAAGATTTTAATCGCACATACTCTAAATTTACTCCATCAGCAACTGTCTCACATAAGTCCATAAAAGTAGAGATGTGTTGCAAGGGGCATTCATTAGGTCTTCATTCAAAAGTATTTCTTTTTTTCTCAGATAGGAAGTTAATTTTTATTTCATAATTGGAGTGAGGAATTAAAATAGCAGAATCAGGAACATGAAGCGGCGGATGCATGTATTGCATCGTCGTTTGTGGATACTGATTTAGCCGCTCTTGGGCTTGTCTGCGCACATCCTCCTCCCTATCAGCACGGGCTCGCTCAGCAGCAGCAGCAGCCCTTTCAGCAGCGATTGTAGCATTGTGGTCCTCGATTTCCTTCCTCAACCGCTTTATGGTTTCGGCCTGCATTTCGTTGTCAGCCATGATGCGAATTGCTTTATTGCGAATATGGTAGAAACGTTCAGCCTCGTTGATTGGTTCCAGGATAGTTCCGCGATCAGAACGTCGCATAAACCTACAAAATAAGCTCAAAGAAGATGGTGATTAACTTAGGTGGCGATTGATTGCCTCCCCGACAACGGCGCCAATTTGTTCACAGGCGGGGTGGAGTAGGAGATTCAAATATCTAAAATAAACAATGCACAACTAGGCTAACTCCCTATTCCAAACAAATAATACAAGAATCCCCTCCCTTGTAGTAGTAGGGTAATACAGGATCAAATCAGCGAGGAGGTATGTCAGCGCTTCCCTTGTTGTACTCACGATCAACGCTTTCGACCTCGAAAGACACTCGATATCGAGTAATCTGGTCGATATCGACCCCAGTTCTGGTCGATTTCCTAGCGCAGTTCCTGTAGAAGACAAAAGCAGCAAAGTCGACGTCGACTAGAGACCTCGATATCGACCCTTACAGTCGATTTCGACGCTTGTCACAGAAACTGTTTTTGTAACCAAATTGTCGGAAAAGAGTCCGAAGAAAATAGAATGGGAAAGGAGGATGATCAGAAATAACACTAAGACTTTTATGTTGAATTTAATTAATTAAAAATCTTCCAAAGTCGGGGTTTCATGCCACAACGATAACAATGCAAGTTTTATGCTAAAGTTATGAAAGTTAATGCCTTTCCGTCAAATAACTTTCGTTATCAAAACTTAGGTGATTAGAGGCTTTCGCATAGTTCCTAAGAGTTACTATCCAATTCATGAGCAATTCAAGTTCACAATATGAGTGGCTTTCGCTTCAATAATGCAAATAATGAATCTCCCTAACTTTCGCAAAGGATCATGCATGGGGTAGAAGACGGAATCGCATAAAAGTCATACCTTTGATGCACTTACCTCACATTGCTATCGTCGGGCTCACCCCGACCCTAGAAGTGTGTTGACTACTCGCTCCTCATCATGCACATCATCATCATTGTTGTTGAAAGAAAGCTACTTTGAATTAAAACTTCGAAAGAAAGTACAATCGAACAAGCCACTTCGCTTTCGCTTTATAAACTTCACTCGGCCTCCTCTCTCTCTCTAACTCGTAACTACTATTGAAACTGAATTGTATGTTCTTGAATTTAAATTGAATCTGAAAATTGAATGCCTAAACTCAGCCCTATTGGCCTCTATTTATAGATGTTGATAAAGACTCGAAACTTTATCTTTATTCTCTAAGATAAAACTTAAATAAAAGTAAAAACTAAAACTCTATGGTAAAATCAGCCTCCTCGTGATAAAACTAGTGTGGAAGAAAGAAATCTCAACTTTTAGATAGACATGCAAGCTTCGGATAGATTTCTATCAAAAATCTAAGTCGGATTCCTCTGTTGGCATGGTCGATATCGACCTTAAGACATCGATATCGACCCCTTCAAAACTTTATCTCGAGCTTCCCTTCTCCTACTCGAACTAGCACTCGACTTCTATCATGTAGCTCGATCTGGCAACATCGATATCGACCTCCAGACGTCGATATCGACCTCTTTGTGTCGACATGCTCTGTTTCATTTCCTGCTCGATTCATATGTCTCCTATGCACTCGATGACGAGGTCCCTAGTTGATTTCAACCTTTTTCAGAAGACTTCGAGTTCTTTTTCCGCTCTTCCAAATTCGTCCATTTTTATCCTGTTTTCTGCGAAATCACATAGAAACTCGTGCAGACCAATATATTTGATATTTTAAGCGTAAACTACACTAATCCCATGTTTTCCCATTAATATGCATGCAAAAGACAATAAAATGGACTTATATGTGCATAGAAAATATGGGAATTTGCGCGCACATCATGGGCTGAGAGCCCAGAGCAGCAATGAGGAGATTGGTGGAGGAGTTGGTGTGGGTGGTGGCATCGGATGTGGAGCTGGAGTCGGTGGGGATGGTGGTGGACGACATGATCGCCAGCGGTGGGTAGGAAAAAAAAGTTTAGGGTTTGTAACCTGTTCTGGATACCATAAAGGATTACATAAAGAATGATTGTAAACTCTGTTGATGATCTCAATCAGAGGAGAATATATTTATATGAGACTTTACATAATAAAATATACATAAGAAATCAAGAGAGATAAATACAAATCTTTACAAATATATATCCTTTCCTATTAAAGAAGCAGATGAAGAATCATTTGAGTAATGTGATACATTTATTATGATTTTTTTATATAAGAAAATATTCGAGAGATCATGCAACACAATGCTTGATCTCTCAAGTGGCCGACAAATCGGCAGACAGTCTGACCGTTATGACACAATATAAGGAAAAATATAAAAAGAAAATAAAAAGGTGCAATAACAAACTGAACACGCCATACTAAATAGTGAACCCCAGGCGAAACGAAGATCATTAAGTCAAAGAGGCAGACGAAAAAACAAAAGTAATATGATACTTTTATTATTATTTTTTATACAAGAAAATATTCAAAACATCATGCAACACAATGGGTGTGTATGGATGCAACCAAAATAAACAGTTTATTTTTTTAACTGTTTATTTTGGGTGTGTTTATTTTTTAAACAGCTTTTTTGGTTGTTTGGATGACCAAAATAAACAAAAACGTGTTAAAAATTGTGTTAAAAAAAAAGCTAGAAAAGGGTGCTTATTTGGGTGTTTATTTTACACAAGTACTGTTTTACCCCTTCTCTTTTATCTTATTTGGTTTGAAAGTACCACAATACCCCTAATAAAAATCAAATAAACTCCACTTTTTACAAATAAACTGTTTTTCATCCCATACGGAGATTATCTTGTTGTTTAAATTTTTAACTACTTTTACCAACAGTTTATAAATTTTACCATGTTTATAATTTTAGTCAGTTTATTAACTCCGTCCCATATGAACCCAATGCTTCATCCCTCGAGGCTGACGAATTGGCAGACGGATTAACCATCAAGATATAATACAAGAAAAAAACATAAAACATAAATAAAAGGTACAATAGCAAGATGAATGCGACATACTCTATATATAGTATTTTTTTTCCTCCTCCTTGATGGCCAAGGATTTGTTCCTTGCAGGGTAAGGATGTCGATCATCACCACCAATAGTAGTAGGAGCGAGGCAGTGGCAATGACAGGGGATGAACCATGAGATCCATGCATTTGAGGCTTTCTCTCGGTGGTGGCCTGATAACCACCAGCAATGCAGCAACAACGCTAGTCACCATGGGAATTGAACTGACTAGAGACAATGGTGGTGACGATCCTTGGAGGATGAAACAAGTGGTCTTTGGAGGATGAAATCGGCGTGTCTGTGTTGTTGAGGTTGCGATGGAAACTGCGAGTTGGGAAGTGGTGGAGGGTGGTAGAAGTAAAGGAGGGATGTCGATGAGTGTAAGTTGTGTTGGTATGGGTCGAGCTACAAAGGCATTTAGCGATGATCGTGGTCGATCATGGTTCGATAGGCTCTAGGCTCTCTCTTCTGGTCGGTTTTTTTTTTTACATATATTCATCTGTTAGGGAGTACAGTAGATATGAAAGATGCAATTTTTAATGGTTAATTGCACTAATAATATAAAAAAGAAAATTTTGCCAATCAAGTAAAAATGCATGCTTTAAAAAAAATAAAATAATATTACTTATAAATAAATTTATCCCTTATGATAACTTCTAGTATTACTTAAAAATCTATTTTATAAATCCATAGTTATAATTTATGTAAGATTAATATGTAAGTACCATATTATTTGTAATACATGTTTATCATATCTTTATTAATTACAAATAGATATCATATGTTTTACTATTTCTTTTTAAAAAAAACTATTTATTTTATTTTTGTAAAAGTATTATGTTTAATCTATGTATAGTTAGCATTTCTTATAGAATTTTTTTAATGCTATGGAATTTAGATGAGAAATCTTTTATCGAAATTCAATCAAAGGATACCATATAAGATGTTATGTATTAGTTTTAATATATATATATATATATATATATATATATATATATATATATATATATATATATATATATATATGGGATTAATTTGGTGGATGCCATTTGAGACCCCATTTTTTACTCTATGTCCATTTTCATTATGAAGTTAAGTGATTGTCCCAATTTGACATTTTTGTCCTTCCTTCCCATTTTCCTTCATTCCCATTGTTAATTTGACCATTGACCATTAGGGTTGTTATTCGAGTTGAACGAGCCTAGTATAACTTGTTCATATTCAGTTCATTTAGAATATGAACGAGCTCAAGCCGAGCCTAAATTTTGACTCGAGCTTAAAAATGTGCTTATACTCGGCTCGTTTAGGGAATGAATGAGCTCGAGCCGAGCTTTTTTCGAGCTTTAGGCATTTCTACTTGCTTATTATACAGTAACTTAAAGGAAATTTAGAAATTCCATAAAATTCGAGTTATTTGAGTTTAATGCGAACGAGCCGAGCTTTGGACTGAGCTTAAAAATGTTCTCATACTCGGCTTGTTTAGAAAATGAATGAGCGAGTACAAGTCAAATTCGAGCTACTCGTGTTCATATAACACCCTTATTGACCATTGTCCGGTCAAGGGCAATGACTTTTGGTGACACATGTGTGGTGACATGAAAATTTTTTGGTGACAGCTTCGTTTTTAGAGTTTTTTTTACGGGGCCACTGTCACCACCCTTATAAGTGGTGACACATGAAGTGACAACTTTTTTTTGTGACATCTTTGTTTTTAGAGTTTTTTTTTACAGGGTAACTATCACCACCCTTATCAGTGGTGACACACGTGGTGACAACCTTTTTGTGGTGACAGCTTTATTTTTACAGTTTTTTTACGAGGTGACTGCCACCACCCTTATCGTTGTCATCACCCTTATCAGTGGGCATTGTCACCACCCTTATCACTGTCACCACCCTTATCCATGTCACCACCCTTATCGTTGTCATCATCCTTGTCGTTGTCACCACGTACCCTTATCACTGTCACTACCTTTATCAGTGGTCACTGTCACCACCCTTATCACTATCACCACTCTTATCGTTGTCACCACTCTTATCACTGTCACCACTCTTATCAGTGACCACTGTCACCACCCTTATTGCTGTCACCACCCTTATCACTGTCACCACCCTTATCAGTGGTCACTATCATCACCTTTATCATTGTCACCAAGGGATAATCCTAGGACAATGGAAACACAAACCCTAGAGGGGCTAATGCTAAACAAAATCAATGTTGTCACCAAAGGAAAATCATAATACAAGTGTCACCACTACTGTCACCAAAGAAAAACCTTAAGACAAGGGAAGTACAAACTCTAGAGAGGCTCATGCTAAGCGAAACCACTGTTGTCACCAAAGTAAAAATCTAGGTCAAAGAAAAGTTTTATTAGTAGTGTCACCATAATAAAAAAAATGTAACCATTTTTGTCACCAAAGGAAAACATAGGGAAAGTGGTATTAGTGGTGTCACCACAATAAAAAAAATATAACCACAACTGTCACCAAAGGACTTATGTCACCACCATAAAAATAGTGTAACCACTGTTGTCATCAAAGGAAAAATCTAGGACAAATTTTAAACATTCATTGTTACATAAGATTAAAAAGGAATATATAATATCACCGAAAAATATAGTGTAATCAAATATTTACGGTACATAAGAATGAATTAACTTTCGGTTTGCACAAGTGACAAAATTACATATCACATTCAATCAATTTAAGTCACAAAAGTCTATAGTCTAATGGAGGAATTCTTAAAATCTACATGAAGAATTCAAACACAATTCAAACACAGCTCTTTTGTTCTTCTTTTCGAAAAATGCTTTGGCCTTGTTAACCTCCCGATCAACCTTTTTCGAAAGAACATCCTCTTTCTTCTCCAACAATCGCAGTGGTTACAAAATGCCAAATGCAGAACAAAAACCTAATGTGAATCAGTGACAGGTCCACCGATCTCTCAATAAGAATTTATCAGCCAATAAATATTCAAGCTATCAAAGTCCGATTCAAACCGATGACTGGGGGTCGTGTGCACGGGTGCACATGCGTTAGTAGCCTAGCACCCAAGCCGAGTGAGGTTTCATTCTAAAACCAATTGGCGATAGAAGGAGTAGCCTGCCGACTTATAAGCTAAGACGAGTTATGTTCAACTTTCGATGTGGGACTCTATTTGGTCTCATTCACATCTCTTAATACGCCCCCGCAAGTGCAACTAGGAATGACTCATCTAGTTGACACTTGGACCAAGATCGAAAGACGGACCGTTAGGCTAACCGCTCTGATACCATATCAAAGTCCGACTCGGACCGATGACTGGGGGTTGTATGCACGGGCGAACATGCACTAGTAACCTAGCACACAAGTCGAGTGAGGTTCCATTATAAAACCAATTGGTGATAGAAGGAGTAGCCCGCCGACTTATAAGCTAAGACGAGTTATGATCAACTTTCGATGTGGGACTCTATTTGGTCTCATTCACATCTCTTAACACAAGTCATGAATAGAAATACTAATGAAACAATCAGTGGCGGAACTTAATTGGGGCGGGAGGTGGCCATGCCCCCCTCCCCCCTGGACGGAAAAAATTAATTTTATATGTAATATATTTTTATGATATGTAAATAGTAAAAGAGCATTTTAACAACTAATTATTCTAGTTTAGTTGGTAAATAATGGATATTTTATTTAACAAGTTGGGGGTTCAACCATAATTCCTTTTTGAAATAATTTTTTTAAATTATTGTGTACTTGGTATAAAACAAATAAAAAAGACCGAATATATTTTTTGGCCCCTCCGACCAAACATCTTATGTTCCACCACTGACAATAATTAACCTAAAGCTAGAACTTCATTACCATAAAACAAAAATTACTAACTCATAAATTCACAATCTACTTGGAGTTTTAAGCAAACTGTCAAACATCCAATCAATCAAACACAGTGAAGAAAGAAGTTCGAAAACAAAACAGAAAACCAGAAGCACAAAGATTAGTGTAGGACCCATTCCTCACCCTCTCTCACTCCTTCAACGACTACTCTGTCTGCAGCAGCGATATCTTTGGCGAGCTTCACTGCATGGCGACCTTGACAGTGGAGGACGGAGAAGGGGACAAGGTAGAGGAGTCCAACGTGGCGCCGGAGCAACAGCCTTGCATGGGGTTTCTGCAGCAAGAGAGCGTCTCCACAGAGATTATCGATAATATTTTGCCGGAGGATCTCCAACCGATGGTGAAGATCTGCATCGATGGATAACCGTGTACTAATCGTTGAATCCGGTGTTATCCCTACTATGATTCCACTTCTCCGGTGCAGCGATCCGTGGACTCAAGAGCACGCCGTCACGACGCTGCTCAATCTCTCTCTCCATCTGGACAACAAGATGCTCATCCCTAATCTACGCTTTGAAGATGGGGACCGAGGCGTTAAACAGAACGCAGTTGCGGCATTGATGAGCTTGGCAATGGTAGATGACAACAAGCTATCAATCGACGCGTATGGGGCAATTCCGCCTCTAGTACCGCTCCTACTCAAATTAATGGAGATAACAATTAAGAAAATAGTTTCATCTATAAATATCCACTTTAGGTTGGTTAGTTGATCCTCGATTCTTCTTCAAGTTCTCGTTTCATTCTATTATTGTTCCTGTCCTGATTTTGTGTAAATTACTAGTCCTATGAGTCCTAGGAACCCTTACTAATTAGATAACCCTAACACGGTCAAGATTTAACCTAATAGTAGCATTAAGATTAAGCATAACCAAGATACATGCAACACCAAGCTACGAGACAGTATTGAACATATAATTAATTCTCTACACATCAGTTTAGTCCTACGAGTTCTAAAAAGGCATGCTTGCTATCATGGATTAAGGTTCGCTACGAGAAATCTACAAAATCATATCAATAATCTCAACTAGTTGTACGGGCTAAAAGAAATCAATAATATTCGCAAAAGAATCAATACGAATCAATAGGGATAAAATAAGAATAGAAATCTCACAACTTAATC
The DNA here is from genome assembly GCA_963922045.1 of Persicaria maculosa. Lineage (NCBI taxonomy): Eukaryota > Viridiplantae > Streptophyta > Magnoliopsida > Caryophyllales > Polygonaceae > Persicaria > Persicaria maculosa. The sequence continues at coordinate 2,878,097 of OY998268.1, forward strand.
AAACCAAAGTTTCAATCCAGACGAAACAGATGAATTTAGATCTCCGTAAGAAATAAAATAAAACACAATTAGGGTTAGGAGTAAAATTGGTATAAATATATATTGCAAACGTGATATCCTAATCTATCTATATACTCTACATAATATTAATATATCTAATTTTCTGTCTAATTATATTATATCTAATATGATATATAATGAAGATGCGGAGACATTGGAAAACAAGCCTTCGTGACTCCACTTGAATGAACCGGCCCAAAGAGGAATTAGGCCAAAAAATCAGCTCGACAAACCACATCCGGTCCATCTTATTTTTTTAGCTCAACTTTCTATCTTTCAATTAGCAAAATAATCTCTAAAAAATATCTGAAAGATATGTAGACTTTGAAAAGCAAATAATTCAAATTAACTATAAAATATGTAAAATATGCATAAAAATAACCTAATATAATATGCAATTATATGACTAAAATAGACCCTATCAAACTACCCATGCTTAGATTTTTACTTGTCCCCAAACAAATAAATTCAAAGAAAGATAATAGATACAAAGAGATTTCTATGAATGATCACTCATTAGTATAGTTTTCATGATTTCAGAAGTATTTATTACGTCATGCTCAAAATAATTATGACACTATGAGACCCTATTAGTGTTTATTTTTGTGATATTAATAACTCTTAAAAATTTGTTCATTATAAGGCGATTTCAGCCTATCTTGATTTTCATTCTTGGTTCAGTGTCTGAGTGCATCAACTTGTTTTGATTGCTGTAAAAATCATTAAATTATACAAAAAATAAATAAAAAAAAAAACACCGCCTGAAGAAATAATTACAAAATTTGGAATCGTAAATATATAACTTCTATGTGAAATATACAAACACACACGAACACTTAATTGGACAAATAATAAACAAAAATCACTTTGACGAATGAAAATAAATGGACAGCGCAAGTAAATTAGGCCGATCCATACTGAATACTGATAAAGTAGCAGAGCATATTGCTAATCCGAAGGTAGTCGACCCTGCGAATCTTCCAACAAATAGGTCCGATTATTATAGGGCCTAGGCCCAACACGAGTGACAACCCAATGCACATAAAATATTTCATCTCAATTCAAATACTGAGTGAATGCAATGTAAGTGAACTAGTCCACTGCCATACATACTTGAACGGCCCCTCCTGATAAGTGATAATGCAATGGCCCGTGATTTGGATTCTTCTAATCACTCGGTGCACCCACCGGCACCGCATATGCCTCACGGAGAATTCCAGCCCAGTTTGAAAGAAACTAAGAAGAGCCGCACCTGTGGTGTTGGTCCTGGATGCTGCGCCTACGGCAAATTAGGCCACGCCCGCCGCAACACTCGTTAGCCTATCCTCCTAGCGGATCTTTCCTATCAGACTGCCTTGTAATGCCTTAAAGAAAACTGGGTCGGGTCGAACAAACTACATCTTGGCCTATAACGCTCTCTGTGTATATATATATGCATTGAATTGAGTGTTAGTTCCAGTGTACACAACCCTTATCGTGTATCATGTATTCAGAAATTATTCGTCTATTTGTTCCGAATAATCGTCCAATACCACCGAATAATTTCATTCAAACGAATAATCTCCCAATATCAACTAATAATCAGAAGTTACTTTTAATCTTATACGTTAATCTTCTTAATTCAATGGCCCAGATTTGTTAACATGATATATAAACCTGAGTAGACATGGGCTAACCCACCCGGCCCGCCCAACCCACCTGTTAAATATGCGGGTTTGGGTAAGGCGATTAGCTCAAACGGGCCGATAGGCCCGACCCGGTTGGCCCATAGGGTCGGACTTGGGCTAAGGGTTAAGCCCAAGCGGGCCGGTAGGCCCGGCCCGCCTATATATATTTCTTATATTAATTTTGATATATTTGTATTAAAATACTACGGAGTATATATATATTGTTTATATAATATTTATACTTTTACATCTATTACTTTATAAATACTAATAGTATTTACATCACATATAAATTAAGGAATACAATAGTACTAAATAAATTACTTTCAAGATTTTTTCATTGAAATGAACCTACATAAAGATTGTAGTGTGTAATTTCACAGTTGTGTAACTTGTATACCTTTGTTTTGTATAAAATTTCAATCTTTTGGGATACTTAGCACATTTGTGTAGTTTGAGATCAAAGGCAAAAATAATATTTTACGAAATTATAATGGGCGGCCCGGTGGGCTACCCGCCCCGCCCATGTGGGCGGGCTTGGGCAAGAGAGTTGGCCCAAAAACCGGGCCTAGTCCAAGTCCAGCCCGCAAAAATGGGCCAAGATATTCTCATAGGCCCGGTCCAAACCCGTCCAGCCCGGCCCATGTTCAGGTTTTTTATATACAATAAGAGTTATGTATATGTATATATATTGACTTCGATGAAAACAAAAAATTAGGTAAAAAACAAGAGAAAAATCTGATTGGTTGAAATTGAGGAAAAAAAAGGACGCTGGTGAAATTTTTTTTTTTAAAAAAAAACAAGGTATTTCTGTGTTTTCCCTTCCCTGGCCCCTGCACATTCCCATCAAAGAGAGGCGTCTCTCTATCGGACGAAGAACAAGGTGTCCTGCTCAACCTGCCATTCCAGGTGTTCCATTGTCTCAGTTCATCCTAGATGTTCCATCATCTCAATTCATCCTAGATGTTCCATTGTCTCTATCGAAGAAGAACGATGCCCTATTTGAAAACCCAATTTCTTGATTTTGATATTTTGTATGAAACATATATAGGAAATCTCTTCGACAGTGACAGCAGACATTTTGCCACTCGGAGACCACAGATACAACTTCAAGAAGGTCCAGCGCATCTGAGGGTGGCGTCAGGCGGCGGTTGAGGTGTCGACGCGATCGAAATCCGTAAACATTCTCGGAGTTTATACCACCATTCCACCGAATACTTGGGCTCCAAACCTGCTCCAACATGTTCTAAACACATTAATGAACAATCATATAAAAAACTTTCTCACAAAAACATCCCTAATTAAAAAGCCCCAATTTTGGAATTTTCATCGCCGGCGCCACCATCGACCACCGCTCTTCATCGTTGCTGTGATCAGTTGAAGCCACCAGGGATAACACCTCCGCCTCATGGAGATGTAGTCACCATTCTGTCATGTCGCCGCGCTGCCTTCGGGGCTCACCAAGTCATCGGAATTCCATCGGAGCTCGCTTGAGAGGGTTTGGGCAAAGCACTGTCGGGTTGGGAAAGAAGAAGGACAAAATATGTTTCTCACCATTTATTTCCACATTTTAAAATGATTAAAATTATATAAATACTCCATCCGTTCGACAAAACATGTCGTTTACTATTCACGCACACTTTTTTGGAATGATAAAAACTATATAAAATATTTATTTTTTTATAAATTTTTTAACAAGTTTGTACTTATTAATAATAACTACAAAATTGTTAAAAAAATTATTAAAAAACTAGATATTTTATATAGTTTTTATCCCCTAAAAAGCGTGCGTGAATAGTAAAGTGACATGTTTTGCCGAACGGAGGGAGTATTAAATTTACTAATTTTTTAAGTTTTTTAGCTCCTAATAATGTATACAAAATTGTTTTAAAAATTGTAAAAAAAAATAGATATTTAATGTTTTTTATACTCCCTCCGTTTTGAAATATAAGTCCATTGACTTTTAGCACGCTTTTTAAGGAGTTAAAAACTATATAAAATAATATTTTTTTATTAAATTTTTTACATAACTATATACTTATTAGTAATATATATAAGTCTATGTAAAAAAATTAATAAAAAAATATTATTTTATATAGTTTTTAACTCTTTAAAAAGCGTAATAAAAATCAATGGACATATATTTAAAAATGAAGAGAGTATTTTTTATTATTTTGAAAAACATACGTGAATAATAATCATCAATTTTGGGGTAAGGATTGCAAAAGTTATTATGGACTAAGAATTTTGGAGTTGGGTATGACCAGTGCCATTCACTTTTACTGTAGAAAAATTGAAAACAATCATCAGATTTTGGGTGGCTATGATTGATGCACGAACTTACTTTTTATTAAACTAGTATTTGTTACCCGCGCGGTTGCGCGTTTGTTAATAAATTATATTTTATTATATTAATTATATTAACATATTATATTAGATTATTAATTGACGTGGCTTAAAAAAATAAAACAATTTTTTCGGTAAACAAAAAATAAAACCAAATTGACGTGGCTCACAAAAATAAAACCATATATAAATATATTATATTCAATTTGATCTAAAAGGTAGAATAATTGACTAAATATTCTTTCTTCATCTTTTAGAATCTTGACATGGTATATATTTATATATAGATATATCCAATTTGATTTAAAACGTAGAATAATTAACCAAATATTGGATAGATATAAGGTTGATCAAATAATAATAAAAAAAATAACGTCATTTTAATTCAGAATATGACACGTATGAAAAAATAACAACATTTTTATCCAGAATATGACACGTATGCGAATCACACCATAACCTGTTTCACACCTCTGTTTTAGTATATTATATAGATAGATATATATAGTAAATATATATTTTTAGTTCAAATTAGGCACAAGGGTAATAGAAATAATCAATATAATATAAATTATAGGATAGATATAGATCAAACACACGTTATTTTATAACACTTTATTCCAATTTTTTGTTCCAATTAAATTGTAATCATGGGTAGATAAAAAAAATTAAATTGTAATCATGGGTAGATAAAAAAATTAGGTTAAATCTGTAATATAATTAAATTACAAATCTCTTTCGGATTTCAAGCACAAAATATCCATCATACATTAAGTAATACGGAGTCCAATTATCTAAAGAATATATACTTTTAATTTGATATAATAAATTAACAACACTATCGAACAAAAAAGTTAGTTAGATATATGGCTCAATATTCATAAAAAATCTAATTAAGATATAAGGTTATATTGGATAAATTATTTGATCTAAAAAGATAAGTTTTTTACCTAACTATATTGGTTTATTAATTGATGTGGGCCAAAAATATAATACAATTTATTTCAGAAAATGACACGTAAGCAAAAATAATCCCGTTTTAATTCAGAAAATTCCACGTAAGCGAATTGCACCAGAGGCCGTTTCAGGCCTCTGCTTTAGTATTTTATATAGATATTCACACTTTCGTTTGATTGCGGTCTTTGGCATAATAATTTTGTTATATATTGTACTCTATCCGTTTCTTTTTAAGTGACTTTTCACTGTTTATGTACTTTTTTTAATTTGTGAAAAATTATATAAAATAATAATTTTTTAAATAATTTTTTTCAATAATCTCATACTTATTGGTGTTAAGTATAATATTACTAAAAAAATTATTAAAATATTCATATTTAATATAATTTTTACCGTTCTAAAACTACGTACTTAACTTCAAAAAGTCATTTAAAAGAAAATGGATGGAGTATTATAAAATCACTCCTCGCTATCAGTCTTTTTCTCTCTCTCTCTCTTTTTTTTTATCAAAAAACTCCTCCAATTTATTTTGGAAATCAATGCTTAATCTATATCTATATATAAACCTTAAAAATTGTGTTCAGGGGAAATTTATTGCTACTATTAAGTCCATGAAAATTTACACTATTTTTTCTTATCTATTGAATTTATGTTCACATGTCATCTTTAGCTCAATGGTTGTGGTTGTTGTTGAAAACCCTATCATCCAAGGTTCAAATCACAATAGCTACAACTTTTATTTTATTTTATTTTATTTTTTGACTCATTCAAGTAAACTCCATTAAAGTTTCCACTACTTTCCTATCTACTTATTTTATATCATTAAAACATGCTAGGTTAATGTTATATGAGTTGTCAATGTCATTGAGAGTTTCATGTTTTGTTATTTTATCGATGACCAATTGTAAAATTAAAAAACGAACCATTAATCAATAGGGAAATACCATTCTATAATCATTGATGATGCAATATTTTTTATAACCGTTAATGATGTCATCTATATTGATGTCTCCATTGATTAGAAATATATTGTAACGGCTGGTTGAATTTCATCATGCCTCCAGTTGACATCCCTAAAATAAATTAAATAATGAATCATTCATTTTTTCTTGGCACTGGCTGATTCAACGTGTAGGAATATTGAATTCTCCATTGATTAGGAATAGGTAAAGGAAACTGCCCTCCTTGTGATGACGAGGCTAACAGCCCAGTGAAGAATAGGTAAAGAAATGTAACTGTTAATTGAAATTCATAATGCATTCATAATTATAATGACATCTCTAATTGATTAGGAATATGTAAAGAATTGGGTTAATTGAAATTCATTATTGACATCCTTTCCAATTTTAAAGAACTATAACCGTCAATGTAATCCATATAAATCCCTTACATTACCCAAAACAAAGGTGTCACCCTTTTCCACTTAGTTCCAGCTGCACAGCATGGGTAGTCCCTGAAAACTTCAAAAAAATGAAAAATCACCATTGTTCATCAATGATCTCACGGAAGGCTCTGTTGAAGAAATGAAAGTCTGCATTTGTCGCAAATGGGATGTGAAAAATGTTTTTGGAAAATACATAAGCACGGATTTCATTGTCTCTGACTCCAAGGTAGATATATCTATTCTTTACAACTATAAATGATTATGGAAATATTGCTTAATATATATGTGGTCTTACCGCTAATAATCTGTATTTCGACCTAAAAAACAATACTAATCTATATATTTCTAACATGCTTGATTAGGGAAACGTTATTCATTGCACGGCGAAGAGTAGTGTTGCTCACTCTTTCACCAAATTGGAGGAAGGAAACATCTATTCCATGAAGAAAATCACTATTGTCCCAAATCGAGAAACTTTCCGAATCCTGAAAAACAGTCCTCATATGGTTGAGCTTGATGGATTGACAAAAGTCACAAAGATTGATGAGAAAACTGATGACTTCACCCGTTACCATTTTGAGTTGGTTGATTTCGACCAACTTCAACCTACTCACCAAAAATACTTAATTGGTAAGACATATTTATCAATATAATATACTTAGCTTCTTAGCTACACCTTTCTAACAACATGAACATGTCTATCTTCCAGATGCTATCGGTTATGTTGCCAATGTTGGGAAGCAGGTGCAACGGACCAGAACTTCCAAGACAGTTGATTTCCAACTAATCAATTAAAGGTGTATTGACTCTATTTTGTACTTATGAGTTCCAAATGTTTGATGTTAGCACCCCGTTTTTTCTTTGCACAACTATATCCTATTTATTTGTCTATATAACACAATTTTAATCTATTTTAGGGGTACAAGACTACGTGTAACCTTTTGGGATAAACTGGGGGAAGACATCCTCCTCAAGATATCCCATGGACCAGCGCCTTCTGCCCTCATACTAACTTCATTGAATGTTAAGGAATTCAAGGGTATGAACTGCCTACCCTATTTACATCTAATCTACATTTTTATGAGATTTTACTCTCACCCTTCATCGATGTTTTGTTTAGGGGATCTATGCCTATCAAGCACCTTATCAACAATCATTTTTGATGATCATAATATCCCGCTTTTGTCTGAATTTGCAGCCAACGTGAAGTAATTTTCCCCGCATCATTCTACCACTTTCTTCAATTTACATAACTTTAGTTTAACTTCATTTTACACTAGTATCCCCTCCATTTTCAGGAACATCACTGGATTCACTGCAGCCCCCATTCAACCTAGCACACAATTGGTTGAAGTCTCAATATCGGAGTTACTCGATCTATCTAGGGCCAACAAAAAGGCACATCTTTTTCCATACTCCCTGCATGTTTTTCCCTACTTTTATTTCAATTTCAATGCATTCATTTTGTGTTTCGGTTGGTTCCCCAGGTGACTTTTAGATGCCACATCAAGATTACCAACATTCGTAACAAGGACCGTTGGTACTATTACTCATGTAGTAATGCTAAATGCAAGAAGGGTGTCTCAAAAATAGATAATCAGTTCTGGTGCGAAACCTGTGAGACAATGATTAGCTACCCAAACCCAAGGTGTGACATCTTCAATAAAATTTTGCACTCTCTTAATGCTCCCATGTTACTACATGAAAGCACTCCTTAACCATGATACTACATGACTGCAGATTCAGACTTCAAGTAGATGTTGAGGATAAGACAGGGACCAATATTGTAACCATGTTTGATGACATAGTGGAGAAGCTAATCACCACAAAGGCCATTCATTTGTTGCAACAGAAAGCTGATGTGTTCTTCATACTTATTATTATTATTATTATTATTATTATTAACTGTTTAAGAACCTTATCTCTTCATCGAATTATTTAAACTGATTATCAAATCTATCTGTTTCCTTAGGATGAGAGTGATGATTCAAAACTACCATATTCCTTAGAAAACCTGATCAACACTAGCCATGTTATTGAAATCAAGACTCACACACATTATTTACATGGAAGTTTTGAGAGCTTTACCTGCAATAACGTGTTTCCAGCACCTACCACAAAGGTTTATATTCACTCCCTACAAGTTTACCACAATTTTTATTAGTCCTAATGCAATATACGTACGTAACTATATTTAATTAAATATGTTTGTGGTATAGGTTACAAATGATGCTTACATTGCTAAGGAAGTGTTAAACCATTCTCCAAAACGCTGGAGGGATGATCCAAGCTCCCGTATTACAACCCCTGATGGCAAGAAAAAGAAACTGTAAGTAACTAACCGAAATAACAGTAGGGTCATAAAATACTCAGATCTATCATCTATCAACTTTTTTCAAATCGTTTCAGCGAGGCCCTGCTCAACACCATTGATAAACAAACTCAGTTACATCAAGGAACACAATTGGAACTGCTGGAGATGTCGAGGGCCAAAAACAGAGTAATTTATGAATATACTTTCTGCTACACATATTTATCAATTCCTACCCATTTATCCGCTGAATTGTGTTCATCAACTCTCTCAACAGGTGACTTTTAGGTGTTCAGTGCAGATTACCAATATCCGTAACAAGAATCGTTGGTTCTTTCTTGTGTGTAGTAGTGGAAAGTGCAAGAAAAGCCTTTCAAAAATAGAGGACCAATTCTGGTGCGAAACATGTGAGAACATGATAGACACCCCAGAACCAAGGTGCAATATTGTCAACCCATCAAAAATTATATGTCAATATGTCTGTTGTATGCAACTGTGCATATATATTTGTGTGTGAATATGTGACTGCAGGTTTAGGCTTGAGTTGGATGTGCAAGATGAAACAGCCATAACTGTCATTACCATGTTTGATGAAACAGTCCAGAAGTTGATAGGGTGTAATGCTATTGAGTTGCAGGAAAAGGATGGAGGAGGTGAAGAACCGGGATTGCCAAAAGCATTAAAGTGTTTAATCAACAGCACCCACATTGTTGAAATCAAAACACAAACGTACTACCATGTGATTTTTGAGAACTTCACATGCAATGACATCTTCCCGAAGTATGCCCCATAGGTGTGTAGACTATCCCTACAAATTCCAAATACAACTCTTATTTAATAGTGCGACTAATGTCATATATTATATTCCATTGGCCACCAGTCTTTTGAAGATGCAAGTACAAATGCTAAGAAGACACATGAAGGGATAATGGAAGATGCAACTCCTACCATGCTTAAAACTGGAACAGAAAACCCAATGTGAGTAGAGGTACATGGGTCCAAATTATTAGGTGCATATTGATAAATAAGTAACAATTACTTTCTTCTACATTGTAGGTGTTCTGCAGAAGCACATGACTCTCCAAATCCAGAAGTCAACTAACAGCAAAAGCAAGAATCATCCCCTAAAAACACCATGTCGCTTTTATATTCAAATAATGGCTTCCTTAAGAAGACTCCATGTTATTTCCCTATAATTCTGTAGTCTTTCGCATTATCTACTTTCAATTTCATGACATTAGTCCTTATGTTCACTTTCAATTTCATGACTTTAGTCTTTAAATGCTTATGTAATATTGACCATTAGGTCATATAACTTAAGGTATTCATTGCCAGAATAATTCCAGTGTCTACATTTTCACCCATAGCGATCTTTATCAATCTACTTCATTTGACCTCAATGCCACACATGATTGACCAACAATCACATTCCTAACCTCCATTCCACTACAACAAGAGTTGATTCCAACAATAACATGCTACAATATCCTCTACTTGGGTAACATTTCTTGATCCATAAACATGTGATGTAGAAGTTCCTTGGCATAATTACTAAGACACCAAAGGGATCTATACTTCCCATAAAATATCCAGTACAAAATATGGAAGGACTGGAAGTTCATAATTGAACCCAAATTAAAGCAAAAAGGGTGCATTAAAGTAGCAAAACACTCGGGGGATTTCACATCTTTCTTAAAAGTTCATTCTCAGCAACTAACAAGTAGACTAAAGAACAATTGGCTTTACAGTCAAGTTACTACAAAAGAGGGGTGAGAAATAGTAGAATTAGATGTCTAATGAAAATACCATTTCTATATGAGCAACAAAGTCATCAATCCAAATAATCAGAAACAAGTCAATTACCACAGGAAATTTACCTTTCTTTCAAGAGTTGCAACCCTTTGATGTTATTCCTCTCTCAAAGAGTCAATTTCTGCTGCTTCACTGGACCTCCTCTATCATCAAAACCAGTTTAGATATATGTAAACAATCCGAAATTAAGGGTAGTCACTAATTGAGGTTGTAAAACATTCTGAAATTATAATCTTACTTCTTTTTTGATAAAGTAAGGAAGAGAAACAGGAAGCAATCAAACAAGAGATCAACAAATTCCAAAAGAATGAAAACATCCATAGTGGTCAGTTACTTACCTGCAAATCTTCAAATATAGATTTCAGGTGTTCATTTTCATTCATCAACTTTGCGATGGCATTTGCCTTTGCCTAAAAATACAGAAAAAAGGTGGCAAAATATGCTCACATCAAATAACCAAACACAAAAAAAAAAGAATATTCAACAAGTATGAGATATCTTTGGTCAACATGTGTATCTATAATAGTATCATTTGTTTGTAGTGTTTCAGTTTCATGCCCTCCCTGTGTAACTGCAGGTGATTCATAGAGCATCTGAGGTCATCAGCAACAAAAAGTTCCTCTCTTTTCTGCTCTTCTGTGTGATCACTACTTGCATCTATGATACTATGTGACTCGTCCAAAACGACATCGTTACTTACTTGATTAGCTTCAATCTTGACTTCAACTATTTCTGATTGTTCCACACATCCCCATTCAACATTCTTCTCCTCATCCAACTATTTGCCACAGTCAATCCTTTCAACATTTGCTGAATTGGGTTCCAAAAAAGCTGCTTGCAGCAGTTTGACATTAGATTCCAGCCTCTCAGGGTTCTATATAGCTTCACATTTTACCTCGGAAGAATGAATACTTGGCAAATCTTGATGCTCTTTGAGCATATTAGAGCCTTGCTCAAGAGAATGTTTCACACCTGTAGAGGAATTCTCTGCACAATCAACATTGTATCTCCTACTCTCTTTAAAAAAAGATAATGAAAGTCCTACAGTTGCCTTGGAGTTTTACCTTTACTTACAGTTGGAAACTGCCTTGGAGTTTCAGGTTTACTTTCCTCATTCCTTAACTCACTGATGTTTTCTCCACCTTCTGATTCTTCTAGAGCTTCAACCTTTTGTTGCCCATAAAGGCCATGAGAGGATCAAGGCTTTCCTTTTTGGTGGTAGAAACCTGTAGCCCAGACGCTGAAACAAATAGAAGAAAATATTAGATCATGTCTTACACAAACACGCAAATGGAAAGATCAAGACCTTTAAAGAACTACAGACAAATGAATGAAATAACAATATGTATGAGTGTGAGCAATGCATTAAGAAATCCAACCAGGAATTAGATGCACTGTCTTTTTACAAGAAATAATAATAGATATGATGCCTTTGGTACTTCAGATTGACCAATCATCATATGAAAGATGCAAGTGAAACTCACTTAAGTGAAACAGATTTTTACAGAAATCTAAAAAAATAGATTTTGGCATACTGTAGCCTAAAAATAAGTCAAAAAACAGATTTTTATAGAAATATGAAAAAAAAAAGATTTCGGCATAGTCTAGACTAAAAATAAGCTGAAACATAAGTTGAAAATATTCGATAACAATATATGAATAGTCAGATTATACCATATATTGATTGTTTCAATTAGTCATTAAATTATCTCGCTATGAAGGTCATTAATACTGGATTCCATTCCAAAAGTAACTGCCAAAACTATATTTAATGTTACCTTCTCTGTTCCAGCAATTAAATTATAATCCTCCATTGAAGTAAAAACTCCTCCACCCTACCAATCTCTTTAAAGGTAAAACTTCAAGATCTATTCAAAGGATTACACTCTGAACAGAGCGAATATTACAAACTGTATCAATGAACCAGCAACGAAGACAAATGAATGAAGGTATGCTCTTAACAATTTTAAGGAAATTTAAATAACTCACCTGTTCATACTAATGGTAAATTAACATTCCAGATTTATTGGGAAAATTCCTTCAGTCATCTGGGACTTCATTCGTCCCGCCTTTCTCCATAATCCTGCAATCACAAACTACCAGGCTTATCAATGGAAAAGTACAGAGCTACTGTGTCATACAATTGAGTCCTACGAACAACAGAGAAACAGGTATGGTCACAAATCAAAAGAAGAACAAACCCATGTCAGTATGGGTTCAGTTACGACCTTTTTATGCATTGGCCTATATATATATGTACACACGCATGAATACATACTACATATATTATCTTTCAAAATTCCTTGAATTTTTTGTGTTTTTAGAAGTGAAAATTATCAAAGATCATGTTCAGTTCAGTAATAGTTGCATGTCATTGCAGATTTGCTCCGCAATTTTGCACCATCATTGTCACCTTCACCAATACCTAGAATGTCAGTGCTACTACAATCTAAAACACATATGTTGACTGATGGAAGAGTGCACAGCTATTATGGATTGAAAATGATGAGTGCAATAAGTCTACCTATAGGTACACCTATTGTATGATTATAATGTTTATGTTTAACAACATTCATTACAATGGTCCAACTAAATATGAAAATTATATTTACCCTATCGAGTTTATCTTTTTCATCATCAAAAGCACCATCATCGTCAACAAGAAAGCCTCCAATTGCTGCAACATCAAGCGGTAATAATTACTATAAATATTATTTTTATTAATTCTCTTATATAAAAGTTCCTACTATTGTCAACATTTGATAAAAAAAAATAATATATTTTTTCCAGCAACCACACAAATTTCCTACAATAATCTTCAAAGTCCAATACGTCAATGCCCTAATTGTAATGCATCCATGTGGTACGAAGAAAGAAATATCAAGACAAGAATGTGTCAAAATCCCAATTTTTCACTGTGTTGCCAAGAAGGGAAAGTACGGTTGGAGAAACTCCAAGAAGCACCGACGCCACTAAAGGAACTACTCCAGCACCATGACCACCCCGAAGGAAACAAGTTCAAGCGCCAAATAAGGATCTACAATAGCCTATTTTCCTTCACTTCCTTTGGGGCACGGATTGATGATTCTATCAATAAGGGAGGAGGTCCATATACATTTCGAATCAGTGGTCAAAACTTTCATCGAATGGGCTCTCTATTGCCACAGGATGGTACAAGGCCTAAATATGCTCGGTTATACTTCTATGATACAGAAAATGAAATCGCTAACCGCTTAGCCTCAACCCAACACAACTCTGAGCAACTTAGTGATTCTATTGTCAAAGAACTCACTGACATGTTAGATGCACATAGTTGTGTTGCACAAGCATTCCGAAGGGCCAAAGACTGGTGCAGTCAAGCTCAAACATATGAACTCAAACTTCTTCTTTTAGCGGAAAGGGAGACAAACATACGACAATACAACATGCCCTGTGCATCAGAAGTATCTGCTCTAATTGTGGGAGATTTTGGCCAAACAATCAATTCAAGAGATATTGTAATCCAAAGCAAGGCACATGGCCCCCAAAGAATATCTGAACTACATCCATTGTATATGGCATTGCAGTACCCCCTTTTATTCCCTTATGGAGAAGATGGATTTCATGAAAATATTCCATATTATACTAACAGTGGCAGAAGAAAGACAAGAAGAGAATTCGTCACAATGAAAGAATATTATTCTTATAGAATTCAACAGAGAATTGATGAAGGCACAACCATACTAAGGGGAGGAAGATTATTGCAGATGTATTTAGTGGATGCCTACACTACACTCGAAGATCAGAGGTAAAGGTGGATTAGGTTTAATCAAGAGACCATACGTGCTGATTTGTACCAGAATATTTGTGATGCAGTTACAAGAGGAGATACACATGCAACGGCTATTGGCAAAAGGATAGTACTACCAGCTTCTTTTACGGGGAGTCCGAGATACATGATACAAAACTATCAAGATGCTATGGCACTTTGTCGAGCATTAGGGAATCCTGATCTATTCATAACATTCACGGCTAATCCTAAATGGCCAGAATTAAGTGAAATGCTTGCTCAACTACCGGGACAGACTGCAGCAGATCGCCCTGATGTGGAAACAAGATTGTTCAAGCTTAAGCTATCTTAACTCATGAAAGATATTGAAAAACAACAAATTTTTGGTGCCCAACATGCTGGTAAGTTTTAATATATTGGCTCTATTACACAAAACCCATAAATTATTCCCATCATCATTAACACTAATATAATTTCCTCTTCTATGCAGCTGTATACACTATTGAATTCCAAAAACGTGGCCTACCACATGCACATATTTTAGTGTGGCTACAAGAACAATCCAAATGCAAGACGCCAACTGAAATTGATGATATCATATGTGTTGAAATTTCGTCTCAAGAGAAGGATCCTATATGTTATAAGGCTGTAGCAGACTACATGTTACATGGTCCATGTGGTGATGCAAACAGAAGGTCTCCATGCATGAAATATGGCCAATGCAGTAAACATTTTCCAAAGCTATTTTATCCAGAAACAACCATTGATGATGAGGGTTTTCCAGTGTATCGATGAAGGGACAATGGTGTTCATGTGAAGAAGGGGAATTCAAACCTAGATAACAGATTTGTTACACCCTACATGATACGGGGATTAGCCGTGGATGTCCCGATCTTTCGGCAACAAGCACAAAACAAACAAAGAACACAAGTTAGACAATAATGACTCGACAAAGACTCAAAGGACTCGACAATGGTAATGAAAAAGATAGATAGGGCAGGAGAAAGTCTAGGTAGAACGAGCGATGGGTTCCCTAATACAACCAGCCTAGGAGGCTATTTATAGCCTTAGATGGAAATAGAAAAGGCTGAAAATAAATGACAATCAAAAGAAATTCAGAAAATTAAAAGAAATTCAGAAAATTAAATGGAAATTAAAACAAATTTAGAAATTGCAAATAAAATCCCTAAAAGATAGGAAGTGGCCTTGACTTCTTCAATCATGGCTCCTAAAGAATAGGTCTTCATGGCTGGCCACTTGAGCACTTAGCAAGGCTGTCAACGGCTAGTATTTGGACCCGGTCTTCACGGAGCAAGGTAGGCACATGTGCTCGGTACAACCTCGGCATCAATCCAAACAAGGGTCTGTGGCTTGGGCTGCGTTGATTCCTTGAGGCCTCGTCGGTTCTTGAGCTAGGGCATAGCTCACAAGAGTGTAAGGCCTTAGCTTGGATGGTCCCGCATCAACCTCCCCTTCTTGGAAAGGATTCGACCACGAATCCAAATTCTTATCCACGAACTCCCTCTTGGCAGTAAGGAACACTTTTCATGGCACCGATCCTCCACTTTCCTTCTTCTTCTCAAACTCCCCGGCTACTTGAGTAGGGGTCATTGGCTTTAGAGTGAAGTTCCTGCCCTTATACTCAAAGGAATAGCGGTTAGTGAAACCATCATCTAAGACTTTTCGATCAAATTGCCATGGATGACCAAAAAGTAAGTGAGAAGCTTGCATAGGTACTATATCACACAAAACATCATCTTCATAATGTCCTAGCTTAAAAGAAACCTTAACTTGCTTATTCACTTTTAATGCACCGCAATCATTCATCCAATGCAATTTATAGGGCCTAGGGTGGTGTATAGTGGAAAGTTGTAGTTTTTCAACCAATTCAGTGCTAGCAAGATTACAACAACTTCCACCATCAATAATGACATTACAAACCTTAACCTTTACTAAGCATCTAGTATGAAATAAGTTCTCTCGTTGGTTATCATCACATGAAGTTGGATTGACATGCAAAGCTCTCCTCACAATCAAACTTTCACCATGTTCATACTCAATGCCTTCATCATCATCATCATAGGAATCTAGAATAGGATCACAACCAACATGCAAACACTCATCATTTTCATGCTCAATTTCAGAATTGGTGTTGCCTAAGTGATCAACAATGAGAGCTTTCCTATGTGGGCAATCTTTCATCATGTGTCCTCTATCTTGGCACTTAAAACACACAACTTCCCTATTTCGCAAATTAGAAGAGTTAGGGGTACCTCCTTTAGGGTTACCGAGAGGGCTAGGTGGCTTGGCACTCGATATGGCTGGAACTCCTCCTCGATTCCCTTGCTCTCCTCCATAGCCGAAACTAGGCTTCTCCCTTGGTGCTAGGGCATCTCGGCCATAGGGCTGCGTGCTTGAGCTTCGGGTTCCTTCTCTAGCTCCTCCTTGGTCTCTTGCCTTTAACTTCCTATCAACCTTCACAGCTAAATGTAAGAGATCAATGCTAGTATTATAAGGATAACAATCAACTTCTCTAGCCAAGTAAGGGTGTAGGATTCTTAAGAACCGAGCATTGGTGTCTTCCTCATCTTCTACCACGTTTGCCCTTGCCATAGCCAATTGCATGGCATTGAATGCTTCCTCCACACTCATGGAACCTTGCTTGAGGTTCTCAAGCCGCTGCTTGAGTTCCCTAGCGTAGTGTTGAGGGATGAACCGTGCCCTCATGAGTGCCTTCATTTGTTCCCACGTGGCTACGGGTGCGTCTAGGGCTCTTCTCCTTTCCTTCACAAGGGTATCCCACCACATTAGTGCAAAACCGCTAAATTCAAGGGTAGCTAGTTGTACCTTCTTGTAATCGGTGAAGTTGTGGCAGCTCCAAATGTGCTCGATCTTGGTCTCCCATTCGAGGTAAGTGTCCGGATCGCACTTTCCCTCAAAAGGTGGGATTGTGACCTTGACCTTACCAACTCCGTCTTGCTCGGGCTCCCGGGGCCTCCGTGGACGGGGTCCTTGTTCATGCCTTCTCGATTGGCGCTCCCATTGATCCTCTTCTTCTTGGAAACCCTCAAAGTGTTCATAGGGCTCAAAGTCATCCTGCAGATCACGAAAATGATTAAAACGACCACGCCTCTCACGAGGAGGTGGGTTCTCTTCAGGTGGGGTATTTCGTGCATAAATAGAAGTTCTAGGAGGATCTTCCCGATTGTCTTGGGTGTGCTCCGGGGGTGGAACGCGGCTGTGATGTCCGGAAGCCGAAGGCTGGCCTTGGGGTGCCCTAGGCATCTCTGTGGACGTCGAAGGACGTGCCTCTAGGGCTGCCATCCTTTCCATCAACGTCGTGATGTTGTTGTTCATTTTGTTCAACATGTTGAACAACTCCGGGGAAATGGGCTCGAAAGTCTCCGACCTTGGTGATTTGTTACCTATAGTCATCACAACTCAAACAAACACGTAAATAGGTTAAGGTTAGGCAAAACAAAAACTTCCTCACAAGTGTTTGCTCTCGGCACTCCTCTCCCTTTGGTGCTGAAATGCTTGTTGTTGCAATTTGTCTTACGATAGTCAATCACTCAAGCTAGTCAAAAGGACAATCAAAAATCCTCTAACCAAAAGAGATTAGCTAGACAATCAATGATAAGGTTCCAAGCTGAAAATTTCATAAATGAATCAAAGAAAGTGAGATCAAGAGATAATAGAAACAAGGGACAAGAATAAAATGGTAAGAAAGGACTAAGCACAAAACTTGATCAAATCAA
Organism: Persicaria maculosa; assembly: GCA_963922045.1. NCBI lineage: Eukaryota > Viridiplantae > Streptophyta > Magnoliopsida > Caryophyllales > Polygonaceae > Persicaria > Persicaria maculosa. The sequence continues at coordinate 2,896,161 of OY998268.1, forward strand.
CCTTGTCTAACCTTCAAACTACAAGCAAGATAGTTGTTGGTAGGCTAAGGATAGGTTGAATGTTAAGATGGTGTTTAGGCTTTCTTGGCTCACAATGGCTCTTGTTCACTTGCAATGCTTACTCTTGCACTTCTCTTGTACACTTAGAACAATCAACAACAATGCAACTCAAATCTGATTTTTTTTAACTTCTTTTTCTTTCTTTCTCTTTTTTTTTTCACTATCGACTTCTCTTTTTTTTTTTTTGAAGTCTGATTTTTTTTTACTTTTCAGATATTAAACAACAAATAAAAATCTGAAAAATGAAAATGAAAGAACCCTTGTAACTAATAGAGCCGTTGGGATGGTTAGGGTGAGGATGAAAGTGTGGCTAGAATATAGGAGCTGGAAATGGTATGGCTAAAATGTAGGGATTTTTTTTTTGACTTTGTCTCTGTTTTTTTTTCAGAAAATAGCAAAAATAAAAGACCAAAAATCTGATTTTTCTTGGTGGTGATGAAATGGTGGTCGACTGGTGGTTTGGTGGTGGTGATAGGGTGGCAGTATAGTGGTGATGAATTGGTGATGGGGTCGGCAGAAGGTAATGCCTAAGCAAACCAACAACAACCAATGCTAATAGTAAGAAAATCAAACAAAAGAAGAGATGATCAAACCTTGCACTCAAATGGAGTTTTGAGCTTTTTGATGATGACAATGGAGACGAGACACTTGATGTCGGTAGCCGAAGCTCTGATACCAATTTGATACGGGGATTAGCCGTGGATGTCCCGATCTTTCGACAACAAGCACAAAACAAACAAAGAACACAAGTTAGACAATAATGACTCGACAAAGACTCAAAGGACTCGACAATGGTAATGAAAAAGATAGATAGGGCAGGAGAAAGTCTAGGTAGAACGAGTGAATAGACCCTTGATCCCAATTGAACAAAGTCCTAAACCAACGACTAGCTAACCAATCTCTACGATCTTACACAACCTAGGACGTATCCTAGAAGCACAAGAAAGGGGCTCGTGAAAGCTTGATAGCACCAATCAACTAGCAAAGATCGACACACACAAGACAAACCAAGCAAGATCAATTCACCAAGAATCCTCTCGGTCTCTCTCTTGAATCCTCAAGAAACAATGTGTTTGCAAAGCAATGCTTTTCATTAATCAAAGATGGGTTCCCTAATACAACCAGCCTAGGAGGCTATTTATAGCCTTAGATGGAAATAGAAAATGCTGAAAATAAATGACAGTCAAAAGAAATTCAGAAAATTAAAAGAAATTCAGAAAATTAAATGGAAATTAAAACAAATTTAGAAATTGCAAATAAAATCCCTAAAAGATAGGAAGTGGCCTTGACTTCTTCAATCATGGCTCCTAAAGAATAGGTCTTCATGGCTGGCCACTTGAGCACTTAGCAAGGCTGTCAACGGCTAGTATTTGGACCCGGTATTCACGGAGCAAGGTAGGCACATGTGCTCGGTACAACCTCGGCATCAATCCAAACAAGGGTCCGTGGCTTGGGCTGCGTTGATTCCTTGAGGCCTCGTCGGTTCTTGAGCTAGGGCATAGCTCACAAGAGTGTAAGGCCTTAGCTTGGATGGTCCCGCATCACTACAATCGATATCTCTTGCTTAGATATCAGGCACATATCAACGTTGAGTGGTGTAATAGATCAAGGGCAATCAAATATTTGTTCAAGTATTTAAATAAAGGCCCGGATAGAGCTACTATAGCAATTCAAGAAAATGTGGTGAACACAAATAATACAAGCAGTGAAGAGATTATACATGTAGATGAGATCAAGCAGTATTTGGATTGTCGCTACTTATCACCATGTGAAGCGGCTTGGAGGATTTTTGGCTTTGATATTCATTACTGCAACCCATTAGTAATCAGGTTGTCATTTCATCTCCCTAATCAGAACATTGTAACTTTACATGATTCACAGAGCTTGCCAGGAGTCCTTCAACGACATGGGATTAGAGATACAATGTTCACTGAATGGTTCACATTAAACACACTTGATGGGGAGGCACGAAAATTGACATATGCTGAAATACCCACAAGATATGTGTGGAATGCTAAAGAGAAATCATGGCAACCTCGGAAACAAGGAAGATGCATTGGAAGAATATTTTATTCCCACCCCACGTCTGGTGAGCGGTATTACTTGAGAATGCTTCTAAATGTGGTGAAAGGCCCTAGATCATTTCAAGAAATCAGAACAGTCAATGGCAAGGTGTACAAGACGTTTAAAGAAACTTGATATATCCTTGAAATGGTCAATGATGACAAAGAATGGACAGATGCAATTACAGAGGCGAGGCAATGGGCTCTAGCATCGCAGCTACGTGAATTATTCGTTACAATATTGCTTTTTTGCGAGGTGAACAACCCTCAACAGCTATGGGAGCAAAATTGGGAGGCCTTATCAGAAGATGTTTTGTACCGAAAGAGAAAAGAGTACAGATTCCCAAATTTGAAACTTACTAAGGAGCAAATTCAGAATTATTGTTTGGTAGAGATACAAGAACTTCTCAATCGGAATGGGAAATCTATCTCGGATTACAATGGCTTGCCAATGCCCAATGCCGCTCTCCTAACAAATTATGATAATCGTTTGATTCAAGAAGAAATGAACTACGATTTTGCACGATTAGAAGTGGAACAGAAACTTCTTTATGAGTCCCTCAACACAGACCAATCTCTCATCTATAACAAAGTCATCGCATCTGTACAAGATGGAGAAGGAAGGTTCTTTTTTGTGTATGGTCCTGGTGGTTCAGGCAAGACTTTTCTATACAGAGCTCTAATAACTAGAATAAGATCGGAACGAAAGATAGTGGCAGCAGTGGCATCTTCGGGTAAATACTCAATACCCCAACTTTCAAATAATATAATTAATTTACCACATTGCAATGACAATTTATTATATCCTATTTTTATACATTTTACTAATAAGAAAGGCATCAAATAGGTATCGCTTCACTTCTACTACCTGGAGGAAGAACGGCACACAGTAGATTTGTCATTCCATTAGAGTTGTTGGAAAACAGCACATGTGGCATAAGACAAAACACACATCTTGCAAGTTTGATGCATGAGGTAAGACTAATAATATGGGATGAAGCGCCCATGACACAAAGATTTGCTTTTGAGGCACTGGACAGAACATTGAGAGACATCTTAGGCAACAAAGATGAAAGAAACCGAAATAGATTGTTTGGTGGAATTACGGTCTTGCTTGGGGGAGATTTCCGACAGATTTTACCCGTAATTCCAAAAGGAAAAAGGCAAGAAATCATTCAAGCATGCATAAACAATTCTCAGTTGTGGAGTCATTGTCAAGTGCTGCGATTGACAAGGAGCATGAGGGTGAATGAATATGGCACAGACGGTCATATAGATTTGCATAAACAACACTTCAATAAGTGGGTATTAAAAGTAGGGGATGGAGAGGTACAAGCTATCGCAAAACATGGTGAAGACCACCCAACTTGGATTCAAATACCTCAAGAGTTCATTGTCAACCCAGGAGATTGTCCTATTGAAGAAATCGTCAAGCATATATTCCCTAATTTCATCCAGGAGCAAAACAATGAAAGCTACCTTCGGCAAAGGGCAATTCTCACACCATTGAATGGGGATGCAGATGCAATCAATGACCACATGTTTGAAAAGCTACATGGACCAATGCAAACATACAGAAGCTCAGATGAGATATGCAAAGCATCAACAGACATGGTTGACCAGGAACATATGTACCCATTAGAGTTCCTAAATGCTCTACAATTCCCAGGTATGCCACCTCATTCTCTAAATCTAAAGGAGGGCTTACCAGTTATGCTTCTAAGAAATGTAAATCCAAGCCAAGGATTATGCAATGGAACGCGGCTAATCATCACACATCTCGCTGAATGGGTAATTGAAGTGATGCGGGAGCATCCAAGCTAAGGCCTTACACTCTTGTGAGCTATGCCCTAGCTCAAGAACCGACGAGGCCTCAAGGAATCAACGCAGCCCAAGCCACGGACCCTTGTTTGGATTGATGCCGAGGCTGTACCGAGCACATGTGCCTACCTTGCTCCGTGAAGACCGGGTCCAAATACTAGCCGTTGACAGCCTTGCTAAGTGCTCAAGTGGCCAGCCATGAAGACCTATTCTTTAGGAGCCATGATTGAAGAAGTCAAGGCCACTTCCTATCTTTTAGGGATTTTATTTGCAATTTCTAAATTTGTTTTAATTTCCATTTAATTTTCTAAATTTCTTTTAATTTTCTGAATTTCTTTTGATTGTCATTTATTTTCAGCCTTTTCTATTTCCATCTAAGGCTATAAATAGCCTCCTAGGCTGGTTGTATTAGGGAACCCATCTTTGATTAATGAAAAGCATTCAAACACATTGTTTCTTGAGGATTCAAGAGAGAGACCGAGAGGATTCTTGGTGAATTGATCTTGCTTGGTTTGTCTTGTGTGTGTCGATCTTCGCTAGTTGATTGGTGCTATCGAGCTTTCACGAGCCCCTTTCTTGTGCTTCTAGGATACGTCCTAGGTTGTGTAAGATCGTAGAGATTGGTTAGCTAGTTGTTGGTTTAGGACTTTGTTCAATTGGGATCAAGGGTCTATTCGCTCGTTCTACCTAGACTTTCTCCTGGCCTATCTATCTTTTTCATTACCATTGTCGAGTCCTTTGAGTCTTTGTCGAGTCATTATTGTCTAACTTGTGTTCTTTGCTTGTTTTGTGCTTGTTGTCGAAAGATCGGGACATCCACGGCTAATCCCCGTATCATGAAGCAAAAATCATTACTGGAACCAATGTTGGGAAAAAGGTCCTAATCCCAAGGATCACACTAACTTCTACAAAAACGAAATGGCCCTTTATATTAAAGCGACGACAATTCCCCATAAAACCATGCTATGCTATGACAATTAACAAGAGCCAAGGTCAATCGCTAGATATTGTTGGTATTTATTTACCCAAACCTGTATTCAGTCATGGCCAACTGTATGTCGCAATATCAAGGGTCACAGATCCTAAAGGCCTTAAAATTGTTATGGTCGAAGAAAGCTCCCCATTACAGGGCCATACAAAGAACATTGTTTTCAAGGAAGCCTTCAACAACTTGACCAATGAAGTAAGCAACATATCTATATAGCATTGATTTAGAATTATGCAATATCAAGTTACTTGAATATTTCTCAACAATTGTTGCATCCTTTTTCATAAACACAGGAATGGCAAATGAAGTAGCTCCTACAACAATCGAAACAACAGCATAGACGCCACAAGGTTTGTTGACTTTGTTCTAAGACTTCAATTCCAAATTTTGGCTAAATTTAAATAAAAATACATATATTCTCTTCAATACCTACCATGCCTACACAACTCAAACTTACAACTAAATAGGGAGCTATCTCGGTTCCTATGAGGGTTTTTGTTGGAGGGGAGATTGTGCATTGAGGGGAACAAGACCTATAATAATCAACCTCCAACAACCATACCATTTATATAGTGCGATAATTGTACCTCAGTAGTTACACTTGGGGTGTCCTATGTTGATCATTTGCCTATGCTTCTTTTTTTGCAAGCTCTTATTTGAAATTTCTGCACATCCACCAACGGTTTTGCAGAAACTCATTTTGTTCGATCTACAAGCCTTCCAACTCTCAACTTCCTCTTTGGACTCCATATCAGGTAAACAACTGAAACTTACAACTAAACCAGAACCTATCTTGGTTCCTATAACGGTTTTGGTGGGACGAAAATTTCTGAATTCTAAAGGAACAAGAATTATAATCATCACACATTCACACCACAAAAAGGTAGAATGTTTGTTTTCTAACAAGTCTTTATTTTTATTTTGTCCTTGCACTCTATTTGACAGGTACAATAATAACAATAATTATCATGTTTTTTGTTTTAAGCATCGTTTTTTATACAAAAGTCGTAAATGTGATTTCAGTGTACTTTTTTTTCACCGCTTGCTATCTGAGATTTTGAATCCGACTTGCAGGTTTGCGAAAACTCATTTTCTTGGGCTTGGAAAACTCTCAACTCTTCCATGTCAACTCAGTCTTCTCATTTTTATAATTTAAATTATAATTCCCTATATGAAGCAGTTGTTCCCTTTGCTTTATTTATGGTGTTGAATATATATATATATATTCATCCTTAGTTTAGTACTTTTTCTATATATTCATATGTGTTAATTTAATCCTCAAGATAACCATGATATGATGATATCTCCAAAGACTCCAACGAATTTGCCCAAACAATCACCCCAGTTACCTATCAACTACACACCATTAAATTGTCTGCCAACCTAAAATACCCTACGCCGAAAAGGTAGACTGAAGTCGGCATTGGTATTCTTCAATTATTTCAAACAAAGAAACATCACATAAAGAACCTCAACCTCAGTCAATACCCATTAAATAATTACACAAACTTTTCACATTTCCAAATAAACTTTCCAAAATTCATAAGATGAAGAAAAACAACAGAAAATTCCGTTTCATTAGGGACAAATGTTTTCTCTTCAATTAATCACAACACATGGAAAGGAACGAATAAAATGTCACAATCTTAGGAATGTACCTGGAGCCTAAATCAAATTCTTAACTTGGGGACATGGAGCCCGTCCCCTTAGTATCACCATCGCCCTATCACCGGTTTCGGCTCACTGAATGGCAGCTCATCCGCTAATATCGTGGATCAACCGTAGGCCGGAGAGTCCAATCAAAATCAAAATCAAAATCAAAATCAAAATCAAAATCAAAATCAAAATCAAAATCAAAATCAAAATCAAAATCAACCGGTGCATGATTCAATTGCAACTAAAACTGAAATGAGTAGCAGAGATATAATACCTTCCAAGCAAGAGAGAACCCGACGCGAATAGCTAAGGCGGAAGCCCCAAACCAACAGAGGAAGGACATGAGACTGGCGAGGGAGCTAGCATTCTTATCCCACTCGACATAACAGAGGGAGGAAATCGATGTGAGGTCGACGCCGAAATTGAAGGGGAATAAGTGAAATAGAACAAGAAGCGTGTACAGAAACGACCATACGAACAATATGTGGATGAAGAACACGCACCTCCATTTCCAATTAGAGCTACCTGATGAAGATGGTGGGCAATTAAACCCGATGGACCCAAAAAAAATCCCCTATATATACAACTGTATCATCCCCCTTTTGAGGTTAGATTTCCCAATTCGTTGATTTTACTTAGCCCCAATTTTAAGAGGGGATGGGAGGAGAAAGACAATACCTGTACTTCTTAGCCCCAATTTTAGAAGGAAAGGAGGGGAGGAGAAAGACAATATCTGTAGCACAAGTGCACAACCCACAAACTTTCTTTTAATAAAAAACACAAATATAAATGAACTCATCTTTTTTCCCACTTACGGAGTACCTATTTATTAATTTTTTGCATCAACTATGACCCCAAAAATAATATTTACCAAATAAATCAACTATTGAATTCCTTATTCAGACATACTTCGTATATTCACAAATTTCAATTCCTCAAAATAAAAATTAAGAGGATAATCATATTGATTAAGCATAATTGACAATGAGAAGAAGTGGACAAATTGATTTTTAATAATTTAAATTATATACAAAATATTGATAAAATAAATATATTAATCCTCCCACGATAATAACAAAACTCAAAATACAACTTCTAATCAAACCACCCACTTGCTCATTCGACATTTTCCTCAATAGAAACGCACCTCAACCAATTTAAAAATTTATCACCACCCCCTCATAAAAAGTTTTCACATCTGATCGACTTAATTCATATTTCTTTAATAACTACTATATAGTCAACTAGGTTGTGCGCAATCTATGATTATCAAACCTAAAAATCTCACTTTTTGCTTCTTCTGCTATTGATAGACTCATTCTAATTGCACTTGCATAATCCAGAAAATTAATGTCCCCTATATCTATAGTCCTTGCTTACTTTAGATAAATAATGTCTCGTGCGTAGCACGGGCATGCCTACCTAGTTTTCAAAATGATCGAGAAGGATATCCTTCATCTTCTCACTCATTTTAATTGGTTCTTCTACACTTGTTTCATGAAATCAACTCAATATTAGCGGGCAAAGTGACTCATTGTAGGCCAATGAATAGGGGTTTTATTTCAGCTAAGTAGTTTGAGTTTGGCTCGAGCTCGACTCGATAAAAGTTCGACTCGAGCTCGTTAATTGTCTAAACAAGCCGAGTAGTATGAGCACATTTTAAGCTCGGCCCGTTCAAATTAAGCCAAATTTTTTAAATTTCTAAAATTTCCTTTAGGTTACTATATTATGAGCAAGTAGAATTGTTTAAAGCTCAAAAAAAGCTTGGTTTGAGCTCGTTCATTTCATAAACGAGCCGAGTATGAGCACATTTTTAAATTCAAGTCAAAATTTAGACTCAGTTCGAGTTCGTTCATATCCTAAATGAACTGAACATGAACAAGCAATACTCGACTCATTCGACTCGAATAACAACCCTACCAATGAATCATGAAGCTATCAATCTTTTCGAGACTAAAATTTATTTTCAGACATCTTTCAAAGTCGTACGTCGTATAAAAAAACTGCATACTTTCCTTTTTTTAAAAAATACCCATTTTTATTTTTAAAAAATAACCCCTTTTCATTTTTTTTAAACTTTATACCACCAATTGTAAACCATCCTCAAAGTTGTTAAATATTTCTGCTTTTTCAAAAGTCGCTGCCGCCGGTCATATCCACCCTGGAATTAATATATACTTCATCCGTTACATAACATTTTGGCTTAATACAAAACTAATAAAGAAATCAAATTAACAATCAATTAATCATTATAAGGGTATTTTCATAAATTAATAGTCAAAATAACAACGACAACAACAACAACAATAACAATTACCCAGTATATCCTGTCAAAAGCAGGGTCTTGGGGTCTCATCGTGCACCCTTTTCCCGACAAGGTCAAGAGGATGTTTCCAAATGACCCAAAAGGGAGAGAGAAGGCAAGATACCCACAGTCCAACAACACACCAAGATAGCGAAAAAAAAAATATTACCACATAAGGAAACACAAAAAGGGATAAGCATAATAGTCAAAATAAGTATAATAATATATTTTTAAATTAAAATTAATACTTTAAAATCATATATTTTGCTAAAATATAGGGAGTAGTGTACTATTTTAGTATTTTACTTGGGTGATAGAAATCTTTTCCTTAAAAAAAATAATGTACAATTTTTTGTTGCCTTGGAGAAAAAAAGTTAGAATCAATGTTTGTGGCATGCTTGTAGTTTTTTAATATTCCATGTTTAGTGAGGGTATATTATTAATTAAAAAAAAAGAAGAAGAAGAAGAAAAGGGTTGGAATTAGCAGTAGCTAGCAAGTTACATTGATGTGTGGCGTCTTCGGTCGTGAGTAGGTTTTGGCGTTCCAGGCGGAAATTTGTGGCTTTCTCCATGGACTTTCAGAAGCTCTAAAGGGAGGTTTCATGCGTCTTGACGTAGAAAGCGATTGTCTTACAACGATAAACGCCCTGAGGGGTGCCGAACGTGTCCTTGGGAGATCGAGACGATCATTTCCGATATCCTCATCTTCAGTCGTGTTTTTGACGCAATCTCCTTCTCCCACGTTTGTAGGGAGGGCAATCTGGTGGTAGACCATTTAATTTTGTCTATCTCAGTCTTGAGGCGAATTTCATAGGTTGAAAATCTAGTGCTGCGATCGACGACCTTGTGTGAAGGGACGTTACTGGGTGATGGTACAACCGCGGTTGACTCACCAAAAAATTTGCCTTATATTTATTTTTTTTTAAAAAGAAAGCAAGTTAGAGCTACCCAAGGTAGCACCCGCACTGGATACGAAGTTCCAATGATTGAATATATGTTCGGAAAATTATATAAAGCCACTCAAAATACTGGTGGAGGGAAATAATCTTTCAATCTCGATCCAGCTAGCTAGCTAGCTAGGTGTGGTTGCTTTGCATGGACATTATCGACCAATTTAACGCACATGAGACATTTGGGTTTGTTTCTGTCACTAAATTAATGTTTGTCCCCTACTAACTATATCCAAATCATCTTAATTTTATTTTTGTTGAATTAATTGCCTTTTCTTTTTTCATTACTATTATTTGAGTATATAAATTTATCTTTATCTTCTTCTTTTTTTTTTTATGAAAGGAGTATTATTATCATTGTTCTTTGGGTTTGGGTGTTGCTAAAGACACAGGAAATTCAAATTTCGTAAATCAACATTGAATATAACGTGAAGAAATATCCAATCACTAGTACAAAAATAGTCATTAATACCGATTATTTTATTAACTGAATATTGGTTATTCATTGGATATAGGTCTAACGGTATTAATTTGGTTAACACTTAACACTCACTTGTTGTGTAATTAACCAATTTTAATTTTCTCGGATATCGGTTATTTTAAAATAATTGATCTTAATTATTTCATCTTTTTTTTTATGTTGTTGGGATATTGATTATTTAAAGTAGCAATCCCACTTTTCTGTTAATGAAAAAAAGATACAGTATTTTATTTAATACGTTCAACAACTTACAAATTACAACTCATAAAGCATCATTAAATTCACATCGAAAGCCTGTCATATTTATCATTTTTACACAATTAATGTTATGAAACTCATAAGATAGATTCAACAATGTTAACTTGTGTCTAACAAAAAATACCAAAATACCAAAACATTCATATTCATCTTTCACTTCTGCTAATTTTTACACGATGTCGTTGTCTGAAAACAGAAACCAAAACACCTCCTAAGCATTTTGACTTTGTATATATCCCCTTATCGTTCAAACTTCGAACATCAGTAGAAATTAGCCTACGAAAAAATAGTGTATCACCCATGTAAAAAAATAATACAAATGATATCAGATCTAAATTATGATTAGTAAACTAAAACCACAATCCTGATGAAAGTAACTACCCTATATATGAGAAGTTGGAATAATTAAATAGGCGATAAAATGAAAACACCTGTAGCTTACATTTGGTTTGATACAAAACATCCATCCAAATCCAATTAAAATGAGCAGTGGACCATTTCCACAAATAGGGGCAGGCTAATTAGGGCAAGCTATAATGGGCATATATAGCCAAACTATATCAATCAAGTAATTAGTCAGTCACACTAATTGGTCCGTATAAGGCGGAGTTAAAAAATTGACTAAAATTTAAAAATAGTTGAAATTAAAAAATTATGTAAAATAAAGGTTGAAAGATTATGGAATAATATAAACACCATATGGAACGAAAAAAGTTTATTTGTAAAAAGTGGAATTTATTTGGTTGTTATTAGAGGTGTTATGGTAATTTCAAACCAAATAAATCAAATAAACACCAAAAAAAGCTTGTTGCTTTAGCTTTTTTTAACTCCATTTTTAACTACAAACTTACTTAAATGGATACCTATACACATGTTAAATATAATCCTCCTAATTTTACTATATTTTTACCTACTAAAAATACATCCATACATATATATCCATTATCTCACTGATTTACACTATTTAACACAATGTGAAGCAGAGTGGAACCACTGTGTTAAACTCTTCTCTGTCTCCATATCCTTTCTCACAAAATTCCCCTTTACTATTTTTTTTAAGTTTTAATTATTTTTTTTTTAATCTTGGGATGAAGGAGGGGAAAACACGGGGTCTTTTCCCTTTGGAGAAAAGTGATCCCAGCGGAATGTGAAGTCCCTATTTCAAAATTTCTTGAAGCCACACACCTTACCTATGAAGTATAAGTCCCCAATAAAAGGTGAGGCTGAAGTTTTCCTAAAGAAGCCAACTAATTATACATAGAAAATTAAAGTCAAGCAAAGAATTTAGCGATAATGAGTTCAAATCCAGAAACCTGTTATCTTTAACGTGGAATTACTATATATTATTTTAATAAAAGGTTTCAAATGAAGATGTTTTTTCGCCTTACAACATATGGTAATTACTCCCTCCTATCCAAAATACATGTCGTTTGACTATTTTACACGTATTTTAAAAAGTTAAAAACTATATAAAATATCAAATTTTTTAAAACTATTTTTTTACAACTTAATATTTTTTGGTAATAAGTATTAAATTGTAAAAAAAATAAAAAAGTTAATATATTATATAGTTTTTAGCTCCTTAAAATACGTGTTAAAAAGTCAAACGACATGTATTTTGGATCGGAGGTAGTAGTATTTTAATATCATATATTTTAAATTTTGTACTATATGTGTCAGATTTAACCAAATACTCTGTATTACTTACATTTATATGCAGAAATCACCATGGAAATCAATGGGTTTTATTGGTGATAAATGTTAAGGATGACACCATCTATTATCTAGATCCACTTCATAGGGAAGTTGATTTAGTTGTCAAGAGTTTGATTGAAATGTTAGTTTTTTATGATAAATTTTACGTTTTTCGTAATGGTAACTTATAAGATATTCTAATGATTTTTGTTTGGTTTCGTTGCATAGAAGCTTGAGAGTGTTTTGGAGTGAACGAAAGCAACATAAATCTCGTAAATACACATGATGGATCATTTACTAAGGTAATTAAAAACAACTTTGTTTTGTTTGTTGTGAAATGATTTAGTGAAAATTATTTGAAATGATTATAATATTTGTATATAGTGATAGGGACCTTGCCAACCCAATGTCGTGGATTGTACGTGGTTATTATATATTATGATATATGCGAAAAATAATTGAAGTTAGAAACATAAATATGATTCCGGAACAAGCTAGTATATATAGTATCTATCTTTTATTTAATATAAAGATTAAATATTTCTTATATCATAAATAAGTTTTAACACATGCCAATATATTATCTAAATTTTGTAGTACCACAATAAACGCCAAAGTCCATACTCTTCAAAGGAAATTGATGAACTTCGCGTGGAATGCTTACAATACTTCATGAAAATTAGAAAACATGTAATAAGTTTAATCTTATAATATTGCACGTACTTGATCTACCTTTTTTTCAATTTATATAATTTGATTTGAAATTCAAAATTTTAAGTTTATGCATGGTTTATGTCTGTCTAACTTTCAATAATGTCGCTACTAGCACGAGGATAACGACAATTGAGTTACAGGATGGAACATTTGTGCTAGAAATCAAGGGAAGAGATGAAAAGTAATTCCTTGTGATATTTTTATTAAAGGTTATTTAGCATTTTTTTTCCAGTTCGGACAATTAAGTTTTTTTTAGTGGTTTGTTCGATATATTTTTTTTTGTTTTAGAATTATGTTATCAGGTGACTTAAGTTTTTATTAATTAATGAGATATGAGCATTGTGAATATGCTATTTTGTGGTGGATTGGATCCATGGTACAAGAAATTTATAGGTATTATTTTAGAGTGGTGAATTTGCTAGCCTGTCGGAAAAAAAAAGGTTAGCTTTTTACACCGGTTACATATGATGTCTATTTTTAACACATTTCATACATCAGTTTTCATTTTTTATACAACAAAACAAAAACCGATGTATAATGTATTCACTTGCACGTAACAAGTTTCTACATCGGTTCATATTTTGAATACACTGGGTGACTAACCGATATATTAAACTTTCATGTTCGCGTCATAACATATTACATGGGGTAATATGACTTGGGAGAATTGTGCTATAGGCCATAATTAGGGCCTTTATTAGGAAAATGTCCACCCTTCCCTTCCAAATTGGCAAAATGTCCACCTTCCTTCCCTTGCCCCCTTTGCCCCTCCCCCCCACGCGCGCCCCCTGTGCCCCCCTCCTGTTTCAGCACATTTGATTTCAGCAACTCCTATTTCAGCGTTTTTTTTCCGCGCGTTGCTGAAACCGAAGATGCTGAAACTGAAGTTGCTGAAATTGTTGAAATTAGTTTTTTTTTCCGCGCGTTGCTGAAACCTAAGTTGCTGAAATCGGAGTTGCTGAAACCGGAGTTGCTTAAATTGTTGTTGCAATTGCTGAAATTAGTTTTTTATTTTTTTGCATCAGCGCTTCGACATCGGAGTTGTTGAAACCGTGTTGCTGAAACCGGAGTTGTTTTTTTCTTTTTTTTTTCTTTTTTTCCGTGTCACCACTTCGACACCGGAGTTGCTTTTTTTTTCCGCATCAGCACTTCCACACTGGGGTTGCTGAAACCCCGGTGTCAGCAACGTTGTTGTTGCTGAAACCCCAGTTTCATCAACTTTGTTGATGCTGAAACCCCCTTTCAGCAACTTTGTTGATGCTGAAATGGTTATTGCTGACACTGCTGAAATTGTTATACGTACAAGCTAATGCAATATTTAGCCATAGCTCATTATACTTTCATTGACAAGATACAACTAAGCATCACAAATGAACATAACAAATGAAAACTAAACATGTGATCATCATAAAACAGTAACAAATGTGCTACTTGGTTTACACAACTTTTTTGCCATCACATGAGTTTCATTACTTTCATACCTACAGAGTCAAATGCTTACACATTCAAGTCAAACAATTGATTGGATACACTAACTAGGGCCCAGCCCACATTGGACCATCCAAACAAGCTATAGCCTATGGGTCAAGATGAAGCAAGGCTGAAGAAACATTTTCACAAACAGTTGATGTGCAATCAAAACCATTCACAAACATCATACAGTCACACTAATCAAATTTGTTATATTCAAACGCTTTATTTTGGAAACATCACACAATCACAATAATCAATTTTAAAATATCTGTGCATTTATCGGAAGATCTGAAGTAGGAGAATCAAAGTTCTTTAAATTCAAGATCAAATCTAAGATCGGAAGATCTGTGCATTAATCGGTATTGATGCTGAAATACCGATTTCAGAACTGTTGTTGATGTTGAAACTCCGGTTTCAGCAACGTTGTTGATGCTGAAATGGTTATTGCTGACACTGCTGAAAATGTTATACATACAAGCTACTAAAATACTGAAATGCTGAAATATTGAAATGTTGAAAGGCTGAAATGTTGTCATATATGCTTGTAACATATAGTAGCTCATACAATTTTATAAGAATTAATTTCGGCAAAAATCAAGAAGCTAATAAGCTCTCGAAAAATTTCGCAAGGCAAAATATTTTTGCTGAAATTGCCAATACACAATAGACATTTGTATTCACAACAAATACACCAGTACACTAGTCAATATACACCAAACATTTGTATTCACAATAATTTGCTGAAATTGCACAAAAAAAAGTCTGGAAAAGGCTCAAATTGATAACAAATTCAAAATAAGACCTGAGAAGGCTCATGGATAGTTGTGTCTCATGGATAGTTGTGTAAAATGACCTAAAAACTACCCCAAATCTAATAGAACTGAACTATACTGGAAATTTTGAAGAGTAGAAAGGGATACGTGGATGACTTACAGTTGAGATCAGGCCGGAAGCAAATGAGACAGCAGAAAAGGGAGATTTGCTCGTTCCATTTCCTTTCCTTTGATCTGTTGTTGAATCTGGGCCTGCAGCAGCACCAAAACTCGATGGCACGCTTGCCTGTCGCAGCAACTCACCATAGATCTGGGGAAAAGCAAGCTCAGTTGATCGGCTCGGAGAAGGATCTGGGCAAAAGCAAGATGAAGACGATTCCAGAACCGGCGTCTTCTCGGTGGCTCAATTTCAGCCAGATCTGGAACGGTGAGATGCGGAATCGGCATCGACGAGCAGCATCGTCGAGTGGTAGCGCTTGGCTTCACCGGAACCGGATCTGGCATGATACCACCAATCTGAAAGGAGACGTCGAGCGAGGAGGCCGGAGGTCGCGCGAGGAGGCCGGAGGTGGAAGAACGGAGAGAGGGAGAACCTGTCCAGCACCTCGCCACCTCTGCCGCCGTAGTGAGGAGGAACGCCGTTCTGCAGGGACGACGCCAGCAGTGGGAGGAGCAACTAGATCTGGCGGAAGAGGAGGATCGGAGAAGGCGACGAGGAGATCTGGAAGGCAACGTCGGCAGTGGGAGGAGAAGGCGAGGGAGATCTGAAAATTTGGAAGAACCGGGTAAGTGGGAAGGGGGTTTAGGAGGGTAATTTTGTCCATAAAATTTTAGGTGGACAAAACCCCAATTTACCATACTTGGTGGACACTCTCCCAATAAAGGCCAAAAAATGGGCCTTTTGGGCAAATTTTCTCATATGACTTTTATACACCGGGTACCGTCCGATGTAAAAATCATGCATGTGACTGCCATAGCCTTATACATCGGTTTCAATCAATGTTATACACCGGCTGATAACCGGTGTATAAAACTTTATACATCGGTTCCACCCAAAAATACTTGTTACCGTACTAACTTGTACATCGGTTCAAAACCGGTGTAAATGGTCTTTTTCACCGATGTAAAATGACTTTTTTGACCTAGTGAATACATTATCATTAAAATGTATTGAAATCTAAACACACCATATAAGAATAAATCACGTAGAACAAAAGGTGATAGTTTAAGTGATTCGAAGTTCTCTGGATATGGATAGGCGTGAGAAGAATAAGAGATCCATCAGTGATCAGTTATCAAATTAACTCAGTCGACCAGTTCGGATTCTCTGATCCAGTGATCCCTAATTCCTTCGATATATCATAGAATTATTTTGGGTATAAATAAATATTAAAAAAAAAAATTAAAAACATTTTTAGATTATATGCTCTTATATTGATATGTTTATAAATTTTCATTATGAAAAATCATGATTAAAAAATATTTTCTAAAATAATCGATATTTGTGATAAACCCAAGATAAGAGAAGAGATGTAGAGAGAAGAGAGGGGGAATTGATGTGTTATTGGGGGGTCTTCAGGACCCTTTATATAGGAGTTTACATAGGGAACTAGGGTTTACTAGTGTTTATCCATCCCAGTATAATAATATTATAACACTCCCCCTTGGATAAACATCCCTAAATATTACAAAACTGTCATATTAAAAACCTCGCCTAGAAAACCCAATGAGACCAAAACTAGGAACAAGGAAAAATACAAATGACATGTGATACGCTTTGGCGATACTGCCTCGTTAAAAACCTTGTCAGGAAAACCCAGTGGGACAAAACCTGATCGAAGGAAAAAAGAGTGCAGTGCATATATACTCCCCCTGAATTCAACACCCTTCTTGTAGTCTTCTCATTCGGGTAAGCTCTTTGAACTTCTTGATGGTGCTGATTTTATGAGCTGCATAGTCGAGTTTCAACATTGCCTTTGACGTGTATAAGTTGAGATGTCTTCATACATGAAAATTGACTTCGAATGCTTGACTTTTATTTGCTGGTGTTGAGCTGCTTTCAATGCACAAACATAAGGTACTTCAGGACCTAGTGTGTCATTTGATCATGGGGGATCTGGTGTATTAAATGGTGCCTAAGTTGCCTCATTAAAAACCTTAACTTGGAAAAACCCAATGGGATAAAAACCAAGATCAAGGAAAAGAGTACAACATTGTATGGTACTTCGGGACCTAGTGCAATGTCACCATTTTCACAATTATCGGTACTTCTGGTACTCTTATAAGGATCTTTAATCAATTTAATGTGACCAAGCTTTGACATTAATGCTTCAGGCATTTTCAGTCGATCTTTTTCATTTATACGTGTATGCAAGTAACACGTCCTTCATTTACATTTAGATCCAAAATTATATTCACTTCAGGTGAATACATTCTCCATATAACCTTTGATAGGTTTTTGTGCAATTAACTTGGCTTTATATTTTATTTTGTACGAACACCCACTTAAAACCAAATGATGTTATACTTTCCGGTGTTGGAACTACAGGTGCAATGCCATCATGCTTAAAGAACTCATTCTTGCACGAATTTCCTTTTTCTAGCTATTTACTATCATTTCGATGTCGACATCCATTTATTTGATGATCATCATATTCTCATAGGCTCTTTCCACTTCTAGGGAATCGTATACCAAGAGCCTAGTGATCTCCAACACTTCTGGTGTACTTGAGAACCACTTTCTTGGCCTTTAGTAAATGAGCTAGTATTTGTGACTTTGTCACTTTCTTGGCCTTTAGTAAATGCTTTCAATGACATATTTGTTAAACCTTATAATCATTTCATTTATTGAACTGCTGGTTCACTTGTATTTATCCGCGGATATGAAATGATAGAGAAGTTGCTTCTGTGCAATCTCTTTCTTAATATTTAGTCTCATTTCCTCTCCCCCTAAATACCGAGCATTTGATCACCATTATAAAGCTCTAGGTATTTGATATCAATAGGGACTCAAACCCCATGTATCATCCAACTTCTTTGTAATCTCATTGTAATTCATTTGGAGAAGGTACGTCTCGGAACATATGATGCTTATTCAAAACCTTTTGAATGTCATGCTCTCTTCTGGAGATAATTTGAGAGATGTTATTGTGTCAAATTCGAAATGCAAACTAGCTTGCATGGGCCCATTTGACTAACGACCCTTCTAGGTCGTCATGAGCTACCTTATGCTCAACAATGTTTTTGATAACATTCTCTACCTTATGTTTTATATGACCAAAATGTTGAGGCATCTATAATCTTGGAATTACACTGGTCTATATGATGGTGTTCTGTAGCTGTCTCATTGAATCCATTCAAGAGACATTAGAGACTTTGCATTTACTTTGAATTTAGAATACGGTCTTGTTATTGATTTGCCAAGATAATAGACCATATATGTTCGGTCACCCTTATAAAGGATCTTCAGGTCCTAGGATCTTCTGGTCCTTTTTAGTGGGTGTCTATGTGAATTTCAATGATCCCGCACATCATCGATTCACATGAGTGATCGGATGCCACAAAGAAAAAATATTTTATCATTAACTAACTTCTGGTTAGTGATAAGTTTCAATGGGATAGAGGAGTGTCAAATAAACCATATATATATTCTCATTTCTGTAAGACTTGCTTTTGACTAGTCATATGAGATATTGGTGTTCAATACCATGTCAATTCATACATATGTGTCATTGTTACTTCAAGTAACAAGATCAATGCTCTTCTGGAGCTATATGGTATTCATCTTGGTTTTTCCATTCATAATTGGTTGCGAAAACTTCAAGTTTCTAAATTGTGTGACACTACATAGACTCACAATTAACCCATTGAAATTATATGGTGATCCATTCATTTTATTTAGATGCCATTAAATGGGTATTTTCAAAACTTTCGTTGGTGTCATACTACAGGTATGAGTCTATCATCCAACTATGTGTATTTATTAAACACATTTTATCATTATTCATAATGTTCTTCAGGACATTAGAATTAACCGTATAACAACTACCAAGCTATAAGCCACAACAATAACTTTGGTCAAGTGCTTAACCATAACCTCTTTCACACCCTCTACCGGAGGGGCATGCTTCTGGCAATGATTAGAGGATAGTCAGGAAGTGGCCTTCTTAACCGGATCGTGTTATGTGGTTATATCTATTGGTTTTACCGACCAAATAAAAATAGTTCTGAATATTTCATAACCCACATTTCATGTACTTCTTCAAGAGTACAAATGATAAAATTAGGATCATATACTCTTCTGGAGTTTGTAAAATCTTTCACTCTTCCGGAGTTCATAAAAATCCATTAATAGAGTCTTCGGGCTCTTAGGGAGATGATTATTATTCTCACAATTTTGTTTGATTATTTAACCATTATATTTAGAGTCTTCAGGCTCTTGTATAGGTGCTAATAATCGTCATAATCTACTGGATTATGATAAATCTTTCTCCCAAAATGTCTTTTTCCAAACAAAACTTTGTATTAGACACCCATGATAAGTTGTTTCTTCGGGAAACACTTTGAGCTTTAAATTACAATAAGTAAAATCATAATATTTAATATAAAGCAATAAAAAGACAAATAAATAAAAGAAATTTGTATTTGTCCACTTTAGGTGGAGTCATGGAGAAACTTTTCAATTTATCATTTTCTTCAAGAAATGATTTCATTCATAAGATGATTCATTTGTCAACTTCGAGTGACAATTATTCTCTATTATGTATAATTCAATCATATACTCTAAAAAATGATAAGTTGCATTCAAAAATATAGTAAGTTGTCATATAAACATTGACCATATTTTTTAAAAAACGGTATGATCGATTATTACTCACTTCAGGGAGAAGACAACTTGTATACATTCACTTTAATATTTACACTTCTGGGTATTTGTGCAACTTTAAAATAAAACGCATACACTTCAGGGTATGATTTTAATTCATCTTTCGGATATTATACAAACTTATCATCAATTTAGTTCAAATAATGAATATCGTCACTTCAGGGACAAATATGTATTGATGAGAGAGTGAGACATTTTATGAATTTCCTTTTCATATATCTCTTCAGGAGATTATTATCGTCACTGCAGGAACGATTTATGAGTATAATGTGTTCATCCTCTTTAGGGGATGAGTTTATTTATTTCGAGAGATGATCATAAATAAATAAATAAATAATTGATACAGGTAATAAAACTATAAAAACATAAATAAATGAAATAAAATTAGCATATTGCCAACTTCTGGTGACAAACAATTAAACATCCCTACAAATACATTTCGTCTACTTCCGGAGACTGTTGGAGATCGAAACCATCTACTACAGGAGATGAATTTCATCATGATATATAACTTAAAATATTTTATCTTCTTCAGGAGATAAATAAGAATTTCATTTTCTTCAAGAGATGTAATATATAAGTTGTGTTTACTTTATCTACTTCAGGAGATAAACTATCACTTTTGGGATGATATGCAAATTTAACAATTTATATCTACTTCGGGAGATAACGTTTGTCTACTTCTGGAGACAAAAAAAAACAAAACAAAATTGAAATAAATAATAAAACTGAAATAAATAAATAAATAAATAAGTTCATCACTACGGGGATGATTTTCAATCGTTCACATCTACTTCAGGAGATGGTCCGTTCATCTACTTCGGGAGATGAGATGTTAATCTACTTTGGGAGATAAGGTTTTATCGATTGTTCATCACTTCGGGGATGAGATTTAATTTATCGGTTCATCGCTTGGGGGATGGGATTTAATTTATCGGTTCATCGCTTCGGGGATGAGATTGATTTATCGTTCATCACTACGGGGATGAGATTGATTTATCGTTCATCGCTACGGGGATGATATTAAACCATTCATTGGTTCATCTACTTCGGGAGATGTGATGGTTCGTTCATCTACTTCGGGAGATGAGAGAAAACAAATATAGTTTTACATAAATTAAATAAAATAACATGCATATATATATATTAAAAAAACATAAAAATAATTTCACCACTACGGGGATGAAATTTATCGGCTCAATCATCTCTGCTGGGATGATTTTCAATCATTCACATCTAGGAGATGGTTACGTCTACTTCAGGAGATGATTTATTCATCTACTTCGAGAGATGAAGATTAAACAAATATAGTTTTTCATGGATGAGATTAATCCAATCATCGCTTCGGGGATGAGATTAATCGGGTCATTGCTTCGGGAATGAGATTTATCTTTAGCTTTATCCACTTCGAGGGATAAATCCTACCACTTATGTTTACACATCATCTTCAGGGATGTGTTTGTATACTTCACTGGGGTAAACTATGCAACCCTAGAAGTTTGGGTCGTTTTCTGTAACTATATAAAATATATGGGCAAATATGTGATTTTTAAAAAACTTCGGGTTGGTTCCTTAATTAATTAAATCCTGCAATTTCGCAGACCATTCTCTTCGTTTAGAATTTGATGGCCTGTGGCGCAGAACGGTGGTGTTGGCAACTGTCTCTCTCTGGCTTCGACCTCAACGGCGGCAGCGGACCATCGGGAGGACTCCGATCTACATGTGGGTTGTCAAGTCTGCTGATTCCGAGCGCGTTGGCAACAGATTCGTATAGAGATCGGATGCAGGGGCGGCAGCGCGTCCAAAGGGGCCTTGTTTTCATGGCCCTACGGTGACGGCGAATCCCTAAGGCTACAACCAGAGATGTGAATCCAGGTGGTTGCACACAAAATCTCCGGTTGATGCGCCCCAATTGACGAAAACGGTACACCGTAAATGCTCCTAACCTGCTACTCAAAAACCTTCCAAAATCGCACTTAAATCAACAGTAATAGAGATCATATAATTCATATTGTACAGTAATCCAAATTAATTAATAAATTTGGAAGATTAGTAGAAAATAATTAAGTAGAAGAACATAAGTAAAGCACATGGCGAGTCAATCGAAGATGATTATTTTGAAGAAGATAGACTGATCATTGTCCTCTCGTTTCCCACGGAAGGCTAGGGTTTTCCGATCTCCAACTTGAGCGCTTCTAGATTGATATAGATCGATGAGTCTATCGTGCTGATAACGTGTGATAAACCCAAGATAAGAGAAGAGAGGGGGAATTGATGTGTTATTAGGGGTCTTCAGGACCCTTTATATAGGAGTTTACATAGGGAACTAGGATTTACTAGTATTTATCCATCTCAATATAATAATATTATAACAATATTTTAATCATCTATATTTTTTAAAGATGAATTTTCATAATAAAATTTTATAATCATATTAATATAAGGATATAAAATCTAAAATTATTTTAAATATTTATTTATACACAAAATAATTACAGTATATGATAAGTCGGGGGATCGACCGTGTCCGTAACCGACGACTGCCTCTCACGCTGCTCAAGCCTCACGTCCGTTCATATTGACAAACTTTTGCTTGGGCCCCACATCACCAAAAAAAAATAAAAAGAGGCACTTTTTAGCATTTTGGTCACGTTTGCCTGTTTGCTCAAATACCAGGTAAATTCCACAAAAACGCGTAACCTTTCTTGTAACAGGTAAACGTGACCAAAAAGCTACAGTAATATTTAAAGGTTTGTCTTAACCTATTTCGATATATCCTCTCAAGAAGTCTAATTGAAACTTTATTTTTTAAAATATTTATAAGCGAATCGTACAATCTATTTTAAAATATATAAGCTTGAAATATCTAGAAAAAAAATCATTTTTAAATAAAAATGTTTAACTTATGTCTCAAACTATAAATTAGAAAAATCCTGTAATTTGTATTTATAATAGGGGGAATTGTGCTATAGGCCACAATTAGAGCCTTTATTAGGAAAATATCCACTCTTCCCCCAAATTGGCAAAATGTCCACATTCCTTCCCTTGCCCCCTTTGCCCCCCACGCGCGCCCCTTGTGCCCCTCCTGTTTCAGCACATTTGGTTTCAACAAACCCTATTTCGGCGTTTTTTTTTTCGCGCGTTGTTTAAACCGAAGTTGCTGAAACCGAAGTTGCTGAAACCGAAGTTGCTGAAACCAAAGTTGCTGAAACCGAAGTTGCTGAAATTGTTGAAATTAGTTTTTTTTTTTCGCGCGTTGCTGAAACCTAAGTTGCTGAAACCAGGGTTGCTGAAACCGGAGTTGCTTTTTTTTTCTTTTTTTTTTTTCGCGTCACCACTTCGAAACCGGAGTTGCTCAAACCGAGGTTGCTGAAACCGGAGTTGCTTTTTTTTCTTTTTTTTTTCGCGTCACCACTTCGACACCGGATTTGCTGAAATCGGAGTTTCTGAAACCGGAGTTGCTTTTTTTTTTCCGCGGCAGCATTTCGACACCGGAGTTGCTGAAACCGTGTTGCGAGATATAAAATTTAGCCTATGCGGGATTCGAACCCACGTATTTGCGCATAAGCACATCGCTCTACCATTTAGCTAAGAGGCTTTAAAGGAGATTTAAAGCAATGAACATCAAAATTCATTGCAGTCCGCATTTCAGCAATTGCTGAAACTACAGTCCACATTTCAGCAAGGCAAAAAAAATTGCTGAAATTGCCAATATTCAAAGTCTCAACAAATCAAACTCAATCACAATAGCAAAAACCACAAATTCACTATTTGCTACCACCGAAAATGCTTAAAACAAATTGTATTTTTAATATAATGCAATATGATGTAGAAAAAAGAAAAAAAAATATAATGCTCAGTTGAATGTCTACTTAAAAAAAATATATTGCAAGTTCATCTTCACTTGCAATGAAAAAGCCAAAATAACCTGCCTAATATATTCTTGGTATGCTTATATAAGAAGCCAACCACTTTGTTAGCTAAAGGTGTCATTTTTTTTTTTTTTGAACCGGAAAAAATTTGGCACCGAAGAAGAGCCTTCAGATACCAAGGGCATCCATATGGATGAATCGAACTAGCGACGTATCGTCAGGAGGTTCATTTCCAGAGAAGACAAAGCCCAGATGGGAAAGACGGTCGGCAGCTCGGTTCGTTTCCCTAGGAACATGACGAATAACAAAATCCTGGAATCGCTCAAGAGAGGCTAGACTGTCTGAGACAATCATTTCTGAGTCTCCCGAGGGCGAAGCTATACCTTTCAAGCTGTTAATGATGGTGAGGTTATCCCCTTCTATGATAAGTCTGGGTATCCGTAAATCTAAAGCTGTATTTATCCCTTTCCAAAGAGCAAACCCCTCAGAGCCCATAGCTGAATTCAAAGGGGAATAACCTGCACTTAAGGAAAGAGGAGTACCCAAGTGATCTCGGATAATGAAGCCAAAAGCTCCCCCAGTCGTAGGAGAGTAGGCCCCATCAAAGTTTAATTTAAGAAATCCTTGTTGTGGCGGAGACCACTTTAATGTTTTTTTTCGCCTTTTATTAATAGCATCTATGTTTTGCGATGCTGAGCTTATATTATCATTATCTGTATTGCTCATCCATTGGAGTTGTTGGTTGTGTATAAAGGATACAATACTTTTGGAATTTGGTTTAATTTGGTTAAATAGAGCCTTGTTTCTGAAATACCAGATGGACCACCAGGCCAAAGAGAGCTTGCAAAACCTAGTGGAACCGAGGAGTTCTTTTGCTTTTTGAATGATGATTTGTATGTTATTATTGTGGTTGAGAGACTGCCCAAAAATTGCTGGTATTGAAGGATCCAATTTTTGAATAGTAGTTTTTGTTATCGGGCAGTCCCACAGCAAGTGATAGAGATCCTCATGATTTGAGTCACAGAGTGGACATGTAGTTGGGGTACCCCAACCACGAGAAGCTAAGACGGCTGAAGTGGGAACTCCATTTTTTGTTATTTTCCATAGGAAATGTTTGATTTTTGGCGGATTGTTTATCTTCCAAATCCAATTAAAATCAGATTTAGTATGATTTTTGGCTCTACTTAGCATTTCAATTGCAGAGGAAGTGGAGAACCAGCCATTCTTGCTCCACTTCCAGTAAAGCCGATCCTGATGTATGTTTCTTGGTATTGGGGTTGCAATTATATCATTTATTATGTTATCTGGAAGTTTATTTTGGGCAAAGTTTATTAAATGTGCCGTATCCCAAACTTTATTTGGTGAAATAAATTGACTTACTTTCAGCTAAAGGTGTCATTGTTTCACCAAATCAAAGGCAACTAAACAGCAAATAAAAAAAATTACAAAAAAAATTGCAAAATTAATCAAAGGCAATGTAATGACATGCCATTTTGTCATAATGGACAATGATATATCCATTCGTGAAAGAACCACATCAATTTGGACAAATTCGTATTGATTTCAGTATTTTTCATTCAATTGGCAATAATCTCATTCCGCTTCGTAGAGCCGCGTGATTAATTTTGCATTCATCCATCGGCAAAACATTTCACTCTGTGATGCATATTTTCAGGAATTCAACATAGAGAAGCTACGGATAGTTGAAGCCCCTAAGAAGAAGGTTAGACAGGAGTATGAGCGCAAGGTAAAGCAGGCGGAGGTTCGGAAAAAAGATGTGAGTCAGCTACATTCTATCAAATTGTGATTTGGTGCAAAGTAAACAAATTGTTTTGAGATTTTTTACCTGTTAATCATACTGGATTGCAGCGAGTACTCGATGCAGCTCAACGCATCGAGGTTAAAGGTGCTTCAAGCACAAGAAGACATTGTGACTGGCATGAAAGAAGCTGCTGGAAAGGAACTCCTCCGTTTATCTAGTGATAGGAAAACTTATCAGAAGCTTCTGCAAGGATTAATAGTGTACTGTCATTGCAAATATACAACAATTCAAATGAATCATTGAATTACATGGCAAAAGGTGCTTACTGAATGTATTTGCAATCAAAGGATCCAAGCAATTCGTCCCAGACGCCGAGCCATTCATCCGTCCAGATATATCCTGTCGCCGCCAATGCCAGTCATCTCCGATAGCTTATCCCGGAGCTTATCTCCGACTGAAAAGGCCATAAACTCCGACAAGGTCAGATGCGGTGGTGGCGGCAACGATGACGGATGCGGTGGTCAGATCCGGCCATTGCTTCGAGAGAGGGAGAGAGAGAAAGATTCGCCAGATCCGGCCATTGCTTCGATTCGAAGAGCTTCGAGAGAGGGAGGGAGAAAGAGATTCGACAGATCCATCTCCATGGAGGACACAGATGGAGGCGACAGATCCATCTCCTTCCGCTGGATCTAATGGCCGGATCGACAAATTGAAGGGGGCAAAGTTTTGGGGTGGACAAAACCCTAATTTAATAAAGGTGGTGGACATTTGTCCAATTTGAGCCCAAAAAGTGGCCTATTGGACAAATTTATTCTTTATAATATTTATATATATATATATAGTATTAGTATATACTGTAGAAAATATCCCCCACTCCCCACGTCCCTGGAAAACCAAATAGTCCCAATCTTTGACTAAAAAGATCTCACGAGGATGAACGATTATTAAATATCATTTTCACAGTTGCCAACTTGTAAGGCATTTAGTCATGGATAACGTACATGCCTCTTTTCTCTTAAACATTGATATTAAAATAAATAATTTAAAATTATGGGTGGAATTTTTGTGATTTACATTATTTTCTTCTCGATCTGTTTATATATTGTGAAGAATAAATTATGGCATCTCTGGCCGGTTTTAATTGGGCTATTAATTCTTTCACATCTCCTTCGATCCTAACTGACAATTTCAACGTACAACTTCTCTTTCACTAAAAAAAACTCCAATAAAGATTTTGTTCCACTTCTCTTTGTGAGATTGTAAGATTAATGTAAAATCCTCCTTAGGGTTTTCATTCATTGATAAACATATATATAGGTTATAAAGGTATTGGGCCTTATTGGGCCTTTGGGCCCACTATACATAAGAAGACCTATGTAATCTATCCAACCCCCGCAGTCGAAACTGGAGGGAGCCGTACAGTGAGACTGGAGCGAAAATCAATGAACAACTGTCGTGGTAAACCCTTGGTGAATATATTAGCGTACTGATAGGAGGACGGGACATGTAGAACACGGACATGTCCAATGGCAACCTTGTCCCTGACGAAGTGGAGATCGAGCTCAATGTGCTTCGTGCGTTGATGCTGGACTGGGTTGCTAGCCAGATAGACGGCGGAGACGTTATCAGTGTAGACCAGAGTGGCCTTCTGAAGAGGGCAATGGAGCTCAAGAAGGAGATTGCGGAGCCAAGAGCACTCGGAGACAACGTTGGTCACACCTCTGTATTCTGCCTCAGCGCTGGAGCGAGACACGACAGACTGACGCTTTGCCGACCACGAGACAAGGGTGTCGTTGAGGAAGACACAGTAACCAGACGTGGAGCGACGTGTGTCAGGACAACCACCCCAATCTGCATCAGTGTAAGCAACAAGGTCAAGCTTAGAGGAAGGAGTGATCGTGGTGCCTAGCTCGAGGGTGCCGCTGATGTACCGAATGATCCGCTTCAAGGCCTGAAAGTATGGTTCCCTGGGTGCATGCATGAACAAGCAGATCTGCTGAACGGCGTAACTGATATCAGGCCTGGTGAAGGTGAGATATTGAAGAGCACCAGCGAGGCTCCTGTACAATGTCGGATCATCAACCAAAGGACGAGAATGAGCACTGAGCTTGTTAGATGTATCGACCGGGGTGGCTACAGGATTACAGTTAACCATCTTAGCCCGAGCAACAATCTCAGCAGCATACTTACTCTGTGAGAGAAACAGACCAGACGTACGACGCTGAACAGCAACCCCCAAGAAGTAGGATAACTGACCCAGATCGGACATGGCGAACTCTGCACTCAACTGCAAAATAATCGACGTCCGAAGAGTATCAGAAGAGGCGGTGAGAATGATGTCATCGACATACAGTAAGAGAAAGGCCATGTCTGAGCCTCTGCGATAGATGAACAGAGACGTGTCCAAGCAGCTGCCAATGAAGCCCAGGCGTAGCAAATGAGAAGCAAACGCTGGAACCAAGCCCGCGGAGCCTGTTTTAGCCCATACAGAGATCGCTTCAGGAGACAGACGTGCTTGGGACGATCAGCATCAGCGAACCCCGGCGGCTGAAACATGTAGACTGTCTCATTCAGATGACCATGAAGAAAAGCATTCTTGACATCCAGTTGATGAATGGCCCAGTTGCGCGACAATGTTAAACTCAACACCACTCGGATAGTGGCAGGCTTGACGACGGGGCTGAAGGTCTCATCACAGTCAATACCTACCTGCTGAGAACGGCCGTTGACCACAAGACGGGCTTTGTAGCGCTCCAACGTCCCATCAGAGCGGAACTTATGACGAAAGAGCCACATACATCGGATGACATTCACCTCAGGAGGGCGAGGGACCAGAACCCAAGTATCATTCCTTGTAATGGGGGAGGTGGGAATGGGGGAAAGGGAGGTCGGGGTGGAGGCAGGGGGGATTGGGAGACGGTGTGTTGTGCGGCGGGCGCAGCACTAGGCTGCGGCCGCGGCATGGGGGCGGCGGCCGCGGTAGCGGGGTGGGGCGAGGGTGGGGGCCGTGGCATGGCTGCGGCCGTAGCATCTTACTGTGGCCGCGGCATCAGATGTTGGGTAGCGGCTGGCGGGGAGAATGTAGGGAGATAGGAGGTGGGGTGATGTTCGGTGTTCATGGAGACGATCTGACGGGGTCGGAAGACACCGGAGACGCTACAGGTGTGTGGTCTGGTGGTAGGGGGTGGTGGAGGTGGTGTAGGGGGGGAGGCAGGAGCACCGGGAGAGCGTTGGGGGAGAAGAAAGTGAGGGAACGATGACTCTGACTCAGACTGAGACACAGGAGGTGTAGAAGAGGGGAGGGGAGGAGAAGCAAAGGGGAAGCGAGACTCATCAAATGTGACATGTCGAGACACAATGAGCTTATGGGTCTTGATATCGAGGCAGAGGTAACCGCGATGATCAGACGGATAGCCGAGGAAGACACAAGGAGTGGAGCGCGGGTGAAGCTTGTGTGGGGCGGTGGAGGACTGGTTTGGGAAGCACAAGCACCCGAAGGTACGAAGGTGATCATACCTAGGCAAAGTGCAATAGAGGACCTGACCTGGCGAGCGATGGTGAAGGGTGGTAGATGGGAGAATGTTGAGGAGATAACAGGTGGTGGATAAGGCGTAAGGCCAATAGGTAAGGGGAATAGATGCGTGAAAGAGGAGAGAGCGCATCATGTTGGTAATGGTTCTGATGATTCGTTCAGCCTTGCCATTCTGCTGGGAGGTATAGGGGCAAGACAACCGATAGGAGATCCCATTTGTGTGAAGAAAGAGTGAAAATCTTTGTTGTCAAATTCACGGCCATTGTCACATTGGAAGCATTTGATGGATGTGTGAAACTGGGTTTTGATGTAGGTATGGAACTTGGCAAAGACAGGAAACACTTGGGACTTGAAATGCAACGGGAAGACCCATAGGAAATGAGTGTAATCTAGTAACAAGAGGTAGTACTTGTGACCCTCCTTACTAGGCACATGAGAGGTCCATATGTCACTATGAATGATGTCAAAAGGAGCAAGGGTAGAGTTCAGGGACCGTTGAAACGGTAGTCTGGCATGTTTGCCTAACTGACAGGACGAACATAGACTAGAGCGTAGGTCTTTAGGACAGGTGACAAGACTCTGAGAACGGAGGACATCTAGAACAGCAGCACTGAGATGACCCAGGCGTGCATGCCAGAGGCTGGACGATGATGCCGAGAGGGCGACCGGGCACGACTGACTGGACACAGGAGGTGGTGTGACAGGGTAGAGCTCCCCGGTGCTGTTACATCTCATGCGAGTAACCCCCGTAGTAAGATCGTTCATAGAGAAACCAAAGGGATCAAACGTAAGGGAAACGTTATTGTCAGTAGTGAACCGACGGACAGAGATAAGATTTTTGACAATCTTTGGGGCAATGAGGACATTGTTAAGGTGTAGTGGGTGGGTTGGGGTCTGTAATTTGGCGTGGTCAATCCCGGAAGTAGCAAGACGACCACCATTGCCGACGATAATAGAGTGTGCAGGACCCTTAAAGGAAATAGATGAGAGGTTACCTGAGGAGTTCGTCATGTGGGAGGTGGCACCAGTGTCCATGTACCAAGAAGAGTCGGGAGATGTCGGCTGCAAAGGGGAGAAGGCATGATGCGTAGCAGGAGCAGGCGTGATACCTGATGAGTTCGTCATTTTTTTTTCTCTTTTTCTTTTTTTTTTCTCTTTTTTTTTAATATTGGCCGCCTGAATTAATAAAAGATTAACTCAGGGCCAAAAGGGAGGATAGTATAAAGCAAGGGAAGTTTCTGCTATTTTTACCAAAAGGGATTGAAATTCCGATTTGTTTCAATCGGACTTTTCACGTACAGGGAAGAAGTCGAAGGTGTAGAGTGAAGCGACGAGGCTCGGCGCGACTCTCCTCCGGCGTCGATAGCTAGCGGTTCAGGCGACGATGGGCAACGGTGGTGACGACGGCACAGCAGTAGCAATCGGAGGCGGCGCTCGGACTGCTGTTCGAGGGTGCGGCGTCGAACAGGGCGGAGACGGAAGCAGTCACAATCGGGGCGGCTCGGCGGCTGTTCGACTTGGGCGTTCTCCGGACAAGGCGCGACTGCGAGGGAGATGGTCAGGTGGTGATGGCTCGTGGCTCAGGTTGCCGGCGGCCTTGAGCGGTTGGCAGTGGCGGTCGGCTCGGGAGGAATTTAGGAGAGGAGAGGAGGACGGGTGATTGGCGACGGCAATCGGAGGCGGTGACAAAGCAATCGAAGACGAAAGCGGCGATGTGCAGCGGCGATAATCAGAGACGGTGGATGTGGGTTGAAGTAGGAGACGAAGAGAGAGAGATCGGCGGCGAGGGGACGACGCTGGCGGCGGAAGATGAGGGGTGGGGCGGGAGGATCAAATTAGGGTTCCGTATGGAAGAAAAGGCTGTGATATGTGAGATTGCAAAATTGATGTAAAATCCTCCTTAGGGTTTCCATTCATTGATAAACATATATATATATAGGTTACAAAGGTATTGGGCCTTATTGGGCCTTTGGGCCCACTATACATGAGAAGACCTATGTAATCTATCACTCTTCATGTGGTAACCACAATTTCGAAATACAATTTTTTTAAAAAAAAACAATGGAACTCGAGAATTCGCCCATGTCTCAGAGCTCAAAAGGATAAATGAGTATATTAAATGTTCCTCTAAAGATAAATTAGCATAATAAAATATTTGACTTTTTTTTGAAAATATTCAAAGAAAAATAAAAAATTTTAGAAAAATTCACAACTTAAACATATTCAAATTTTCAAAATTTGTAGGTATGTCATATAAACGCGGTCCCATACTGCGTTTCATTCAAAAAAAAGTAAAATATGAAAGTGAAAAAAAAACAAACGATAAAAACACAGTTTTAAACCACGTTTTATAATTAATTTTAGATAAAATACGTTTGAAACTCGTTTATTTCAATTTGTATTTTTAAATTAATTTTTTTTTAAAAAAAAAGAATGAATGAAACGTTTCATGTGTAGCACTGGAAAATCCTGAATCCCAAATTATTTCTCGATGTCGGAGATGGCCTTGGAGATATCAACCCTCGGCGAAGCCCCAACCCGCCCTCACCCTCCGGCTTCGGCTCACTGCCCTTACCCTTCGGTTTGTCGCCTACATAGTCCGAGGACATCGCCCTCACCCTCTAGTGTAATCGGCCTCACCCTCTGCCCTATGTCGATTCATTGGCCTCGTATTCCCCTATCAACGATCGCCCTCACCCTCCCGCTTTGGCTCGTTGCCCTCACCCTTCGGCGCCATCGCCCTCACCCTCCCCGCCCTGTGTCGATTCATTGGCATCGCGATGTCATTAATAGCCTATCTCTCCCCGATCATTAGCCTATCTCTCCCTCCCCGCCCTGTGTAGGTATGATTTAGGATAAAACATTATCTTTAGCCTATCTCTCCCCGATCATTGACATTTATCATGTCAATGTACGTACTCAACTTTGTCATCAATGACATTCATGCCGTCAACCAGAAAATGCTATGGTGCGTATACACGCATATTGACATTTCTTTTCTATTTACGGTTAAAATCAAGTACTTATGATTTAGGATAAAACCGTATCTTCAGTCTCTCTCCCCGATTATTGCTTCCATCATGTCAAAGTAAATAATCAACCTTGTCACCATGGACATTATTTCTATCAATGTAAATATTAAAAGTTGTCACCATGGACATTCATCTTATCAAACTAAAAATGTTATAGTGTGTTGATACACGTATTGACAATTTGATATGCCTCTTCTAATTAGAGTTAATAATCTAGTAGTTATGATTTTGGACAAAACTGTATCTTTAGTCAATCTTCCTGATTATTTGCTAGCTTCTTCCATCCTATCAATATTAATGCTCGATTTTGTCATCATCAACATTCATCCTGTCAAAATAAAAATTTTATAGTGTGGAGACACACGTATATATTGACATTCCTTTTCTAATCCCTTACCAAGTCAATATTTTTATTCTTGTTAGTTTTATTATTTTCTGAAATAGATAATAAAACCATTATTTTAATAAATATTTTATTTTTTAACTTTTCTTTTAATTCAAAATACTCATTTTAAAGATTTTTACATTTAAATTTAAAGGTATAGCATCCCTTATTTTTTAGCCTAAATGACCCACCTATCCTATTTTTGCTATTATCATAAAACGAATATACTTTTACAAATAGAACACCGATTTACTGACCAAAACTTCTCTAAATTTAGAAGAAGATAACAAAATTTATAAAATTTTATTTTCCTCAACACCAATGCAAATTCATTTGAATTCATCAACAGTTGGACAAGTTTTCTATTTATACAAAAATTAAGTTATGAGTTTTTGTTATAATTAAATTAATATGTTTTGTTAAAATTAAATCGATGTTTAATTTAAACATGTTAGTTGTAAGTTGTGTTAAAACTCATGTTATACATATATAAATGCAAACTTACACTAGTTTACGTTTTAAGTTATGTTAAGCTTATATGTTAAACTTCATGGTTTACTTAAACTTGTTTCCATTTTTTTAACTTAAAATTCATGGTCATCTAATTGTATTAAATTATTTCACAACTTGCATAAAGTTTAAGGATAGTTAAAATTAAAATTATTTTAAATAAAGAGTATATATAGTATGTAATAAATGCAGAAATTTATAAAATAGAAAAACTGTTGGAGTTGAAGTATAAAAATTTTAGAGATTTTGATATTTATTTCTTCATTTTAAATATATTTTAAAGGATCTATTAGAGATGATCTTAGTATAGTAATACAGAGTAATAACATTAATCCATGCCAGACAGCCGACTACCGCATGCTGTTGAGATCCTCTCTCCTTTCTCACAATTCAAATATTCTCCGCCTTTTTTTATTTATTTTATTATTATTTTTTTATAAAACAAAAGATGTGAGATGGGATATGGAGAGGATAGAGAAAATGGGATAGGGGATCTCAAGGACACCGCATGAGAGGGTGACTGTGAAAGTCGAAACCCCACATTGGGCACCTCCCACCTCCCACCACACAAGCCATTGTATCCCAGGGCAGATCTCCTACAACACTTCCCTACTCCCTTCCCTACATCACAAAAATATTTAATCTTTATTTAATCTTAAAAAAAATTATATTTATATTCCTAACATCTATTTTTATATATTTATAAAATTTTATTTTGAAAAAACATGTTTTACAATTTTTAAAAAATTTAAAGGCAATATTTCATAAAATACAATTATTAAAAATTTTAAAACAAGATTTTTCAAAACAAAATTTTATAAATATATAAAAATACATGTTAGGAATATAAATATAATTTTTATAATTTTTTTTAAGATTAAATAAATGTTAAAAAAATTTAGTGAAGTAGGGAGGGTTGTAGGGAATGTTGTAGAAAATCTCACCTGATTGTATCCTCCCCACAAAAGTGGAAAACACCACGTGGCAGTCCATAGCTGGTGAACCGTTCAACGTGATTCACGTACCCACCGAATTTTCTTCAAATATACTGTATTTTTTTTTGACAAAAATGATTAGTTGGATTAATAAACAACGAAAATAATTCAAGATACCAAAAGATCCTAAGAATTTCCGTCACTTTATGGACATTTCAATTAATAAACAAAATTAGTGCCAAGTTTCATTCCATTTAATAAAAAATATGTTAACATCACTAATATTAATTATAATATAATTAAATTAATTTATGGATAGATAGATTTTAATAAAATATAACTAACCTAATTATTAATAATTTATTATATTTAAAAATAATCTAAATATAAATAAAATTATAAATATTAAATATAAATAATCTATTAGTTGAATTTTACCTTAAAAAGTGCTAAATAATCCATCTAGTAATTAATTTGTAAAAGATTTACCAATAGTTTATTTTATATTTTACTAGATAAATCGATTAAAAAACATTAATTGAATATAATAGAATATAATAGATTGATTAGTTTCCATATTTGTCAAGATTTTAATTGAATAAAATCTATATCTATATTATATATTTTTCTCAAGAAATATTTTTAGTTACATAACAATTTTCAAAATAATATATATAGATTATATTCAATAAACATAAAAATATATAGGTAGGTTGTAATTTGTGATGACTTTTCATTAATTATGTAAACATATTATTTTAATAATTTTTAGGGGGGGCGGAGAAAATTTTCATGAAATGTAACACAGGTTGCTGTGTTAAAATAATATTTTAAAATTAAACATATTTTCATAAAATCAAACATCATGGCGAGAAATATGTTAACATAATATTTTAAAAATATTATTTATTATCTATAAAAACTATTAAAAATATGTTAAAAAAATAAGTTTGAATTATAATATGAGAATTAAATTGATAACGATCAAAGTATGTAGAGAATATAAAATAAAAATTCATCTACATATAAATAATTCATTATACTAAAAATAATATAGAAATAAATAAATCAACAACTGTCAAATAATTAATTTTAATATAAATATTTTTTCCATCAAAAAATAATTTAGATATAAATAAATAACACCATCTATTAAATTGTTTTGGTAAGTATGACTATGAAATAGTTTTAATTTATATTTTTGACCAATTAACTAATATATATATATATATATATATATATATATATATATATATATATATGGATAGATGGTGGCTTATGATAAATTTCTATAAATTATAATAATATATTATTTTAATAATTTTTTATGGGAATTTTTTTAGAATCAACTACAACACGTCATGTAGGAGGAGGCTATGCATCGGTTTTAATTTGTGTGTGTATATATATATGGAGAGAGAGAGAGAGCAGACACGGAACCCAGAAATACAATCTTGGATAGGCTGAATTTGCATATAATTTTAATTTTTCCCCTATTTATCATTATATCTAATGAGTTGAAAAAATTTTAAAATAATTTTTTATCTATATTTAAATTAGTAATAATAGATTTAGATATCAAAGATAATTATGAAAAAATTAGGAGGAGGCTATATTTAAACTAGTCTCTATATTTTTATGGGAATTTTTTTAGAATCAACTACAACACGTCATGTAGGAGGAGGCTATGCATCGGTTTTAATTTGTGTGTGTATATATATATGGAGAGAGAGAGAGAGAGAGAGAGCAGACACGGAACCCAGAAATACAATACGTCATATATAGGAGGAGGCTATATTTAAACTAGTCTCTATATTTTTTATGGGAATTTTTTTAGAATCAACTACAATACGTCATGTAGGAGGAGGCTATGCATCGGTTTTAATTTGTGTGTGTATATATATATGGAGAGAGAGAGAGCAGACACGGAACCCAGAAATACAATCTTGGATAGGCTGAATCTGCATATAATTTTAATTTTTCCCCTATATATCATTATATCTAATGAGTTGAAAAAATTTTAAAATAATTTTTTATCTATATTTAAATTAGTAATAATAGATTTAGATATCAAAGATAATTATGAAAAAATTAGGAGTAAAAAGAAAGATAAAAAAGATGAAAGATTAGTGATAATAGTAAAAAGAAAGACAAAAAAAAAAGGGGGGGAAAGTTAAGTAAAAAGAAAGAGAACAGAAAAGGAGAAAGAGAGACAAAAAAAAAAAGAAAAAAATTACAAACTCTGGCAAGATTCGAACCTGCGCCTCAATACTCCTCCTCTACCCTCAGTAGTCAGTACCAATTGAACCAACTAAACAACATAACTTCAATCTCCATATTACCTATATTAATTTTAAAATGGGGTGGGTTGTAGCATACACCAGTCCACCCCTAGATCCGTCCCTGAGAGAGAGATCAACCATGAAAATATGTTAATATGATATTTTAAAATCAATTCAATATTTTTTTTAATTAAAAACCCCTATTAGGAGTTGCTGGGAAAACTTTAATGCTAACAAATCTACTACTATGTTAATTATGGAGTATTTGGTTCACTGATCATATGTTTTCTAAATTTATTTTATTCTTATTTATGTTTTTTTTACAAGTAAAAAATTTAACATACCCTTATTATAATGATATTTAATAATAATATTATTGCTATTAAAAAATTATTTATCTCTTAGAAAATGGAACAAGGTTTTTGAAAAAATTAATCTCCAATAATTAGATTCACAGGATAAAAAAATAATTAAATTATTTCCTTAAATAAAAGATAAGAAAAACAAATATTTGATTTGGTTGTTAATTTTGTGAAATATATTAATTATATATATATATATATATATATATATATATATATATATATATATATATATATAGACCTAAGATAACTTTGCATAAATATGACTACATATTATTTTCATATTTTTTTGCGAGAGAAATTTTTGTCAGAATCCCCCACAAGATCTCAAGTTGGACGCTATGTATTGACTTTACTATATAGACATAGTGATATGTGATAAATTTCAGCACATCCGAGCAAATGCAGGCACAGACTGAGTTTGGGATGAGTTTTACCCTAAAATATTATCCCGGTGTCACAGGTGTCAGTTGAGCTAAGCTCGCTTTATAGACTACATGCCTTATTCAAGTCCGATCCGGTATTGCAGGCGCGGGTTACTCGTGGGTACCCGCAAAGCCCACAATAAGTTGTTATACTTTCTCAATTGTACATTAATTAATTTGAGGTTGATTTATCCCTCTCAAGTCTCAATCTCTCCTATATTCAAAAGAAAAAGTTGTGCTTCCTCGGTCTATACTTCATTCAATCCAGATTATCTCTTGGAAAGTTAAAAAAAAAAAACAAAGACTACTTACACTTAATTCCAAATACTTGAATCAAACTGGAATTACAATTATGCAGGCTACATACATAAAGTGATACAAACACCCGTCATTTTTCATTTATGTTTAATAAATTTCATTAGTCTTTTATGGAAATTTGATATTCATCTTTAGACGGTAGTGAACTATTCCGAGATTAGGGGTTAATTGCCATATCTTTTTTGAATGTAATGTGTAGTTTTTTTTTATTTTATTTTTAGGTAATGATATATAATTAATTATGTAAATATTATATATTTATTTTAATAAAAAAATAGCGGGTACTCATCATGGGCTTAACGTCTTATAACAGATACATTTAGGTTCCTAATCTCATACCCGCAGCGGGCACATGCTGGGTGTATAGGGTGGACCGGCCCTCATTTGCTCGGGTCTAGTGATGATTTGATCTTGTTGAGATCTAAGTACTGCATCTTGTTTTTGCCCTGATCTTGGACTAGTTATTTTTCTTGATTGCAGAGGGGCTGATTGTATTTGTTGTTGGTGATGGTCGAATGGTGTTTAGGGTCTGTATAGTTTGAGAACTTGAGCGTTTGAACCGAAGAACAATAGAATGAAAAAAGGATTGATGGATATTGAAGAATCCTTAGCAAAGGATTTTCTCAATTTTTCACATAATTTTTATTGAATTGAAGTAAGATATTTATAACAAATTGAACCCTAATTAACTAACCTAAGCCCTCCAAACCCTAGTAGAATAAGAGAGGTTAATGGAGGGGTTTGAACTCATGATCTCAAGCTAATAAATACCCCTCCTTTCCAACTAAGTTAAGTTGTCTTTATAATTCATTACTCTTTTTACATTGTTTTATCTCTAAAATTAGTAAAAATTACAAAAAAAACCTAAAATTTTGTTTTTTTACGCTTTTCTTCCGGGCTACATGCGAGCTTCAGCCACCCCGAGCCCCCGTAGATCCGCCACTGTTCTTCTTCCTTCCATAAATTAGGGTGACACCTTTTTCATAGACTTTAGGAGGACATCATTCTCCTCCACTCATCCACGAATTGAGATGATTCATTGTTGAGATCAATATCGTCATATGACTCAATAAAAGACATTCTTGACTAAATAGATATCTCAATAATATTTATCCGACCAAAAATTCAGCAGAAAACACCGATATTGAATCATCAAAATAATATAATTCTCATTAAAAACAAGTCAATCTCATCCAAAATACACGAACAACGTTTTAAATTGGCCTTGAAGGATTAAGAAAAAGGAAAGCGATTTCGTTGGGATAAAAAACACTTGGGGGAGATTATAGGTAGGCTGGGTCAGCCCAAACTCCAAAGAGAAGTGGTGGGAGTTAAATGCGTTGTAGCAATCAACCAAACAAACTTACCACCACCTTCCATTCAAAATAAAATACCCCCAACAACTAGCCTTCAGCCCTTAACATGCCACCAACGGCACACAATTATACCTCTCTTACCTTCTACTCTTCTTCCTCGCCTGCTTTTATTCAATCATATACACACAATGTACCATTCAAACAACCGAGTAAATCAATTAACAAATGATTTAATCTATCATTTTCATGGGGGTGATAAATTTCTCTGCCTCTGACATTTTTGAGGGCCAGGTAAAGCAGGTGACATCCCCTTCCTCCTCCCTCTACATAAAAGGGGATACCTTTCAACACACACCAAATCAACTCAATTACCATCTTCTGAGGAGGAAGAAGACGAGGAGGAGTTTCTTCGGGCGATGATAATGAGGTACAGCGGCAATATTGGCAAGTACCAGCTCGGACAGACGATTGGAGAAGGCACCTTTGCGAAGGTGAAGCTTGCCAAGAACACCGTCAATGGCCAGCATGTGGCTGTTAAGATCATAGACAAGAACATGGTGATTCAGAACAAGCTCATGCATCAGGTAAGTTATGCTATATAATCTGCATTCGATTACACCAAGGTATTGACTTTCATCTTTCTGATATCATTTCTTGGGGTTTTCTTCGTTTGTTTGTGTGGGTTTAGGTGCAGAGAGAGATTAGAACAATGAAGCTTTTGAACCATCCAAATATTGTCAGGATATATGAGGTATTTTGGGAACTCAATTTACATGATCAAACTAGGAAAAATTTGCACCACAATTCACCTCTTTCTGAGGACTCTTTCTGTGATGGATGAAGGTCCTTGGCACAAAGACAAAGATTTACATAGTTATGGAGCATGTACAGGGAGGGAGTCTATCCGATAAACTGGTGCGCGCTCTTCGATTCCCATACCTCAAATTCATTTGGTGAGAAATTGATCTTCATTGTCAAGTTGTTCTGATGGCGTTTCTGTATCCGTTCAGTCATATACAACAAAGCTAAATGAGAACGAAGCAAGGAAAATTTTCCAACAGCTAATTGATGCAGTAGAATACTGCCATAGCCGAGGAGTATATCACAGGGATCTAAAGGTACGCACAGAATGAAACCACCACTTTTTTCACAGAAATTTATTTCAAGATCAAAATGTGAGCTGAAAATGAACTGGGTCGGAATTTCTTACTTGCAGCCGCAGAATCTCC
The DNA here is from genome assembly GCA_963922045.1 of Persicaria maculosa. Taxonomy (NCBI): domain Eukaryota; kingdom Viridiplantae; phylum Streptophyta; class Magnoliopsida; order Caryophyllales; family Polygonaceae; genus Persicaria; species Persicaria maculosa. The sequence goes on from OY998268.1 coordinate 2,936,243, forward strand.
TCCTCGATGGCAAAGGGAATCTCAAGGTTTTAGACTTTGGCCTGAGTGCATTGACACAGGTACTTGCACAACTCCGAGACATAATAGTTGATGTTCGATTCATGTTTATGCCCATATGGCTGTATCCAAGCATTCATCCTAAGTCCTGCTCTCCTATGAATTGATCCTCAGTCACAACCCGAAAAGTTGCTGTCAACAGCTTGTGGCTCTCCCTGCTATGTAGCACCTGAGGTAAGAAAAACACCCAAACCTGTTCATGTGTTGACTGAAATCTTATTCAGTGTCTAGCAATTACTGAGAAGATAAGCTAGTGAAGGATTCTTATATCCAAACTATACATGAATACAGCTGATCAGGAATAGAGGATACGAGGGGGCAGCAGCGGATGTATGGGCTTGTGGAGTAATTTTATTTGAAATACTGAGTGGGGATCTGCCATTCAATGACCAAAGTCTAGCGAAATTGTATAAGAAGGTAAGGATCATCAGCAGACTTGTAATATGACAAAATACCGACTGAGTTCTCTAAATCTGATGTTTTTTGTTGCTTGTCCTCAGATTTTGGAGGCGGACTATAAATGCCCAGAATGGTTCACAGCAAGCCAAAAGACGCTGATCTCCAGAATATTTGAAACTGATGCGAAAAAGGTACATATTTTAATCAAATCGAAACATGCAAAGTACATAAAATTGTACAGGTTACCAACAAAAGGCTCTTGTCTTTGCAGAGAATTACAATCCCAGAGATAATGGAAGACGAATGGTTTCAAATAGATTATGAGCCAGCAATTGGAGAAGATTTTGATGATGATGTTTACTCAAATGAGGATCAAGGAACTCCGCTTTCAATCGAGGTATAACAAGAAAAAGGATTAGTGTTACACAAATTTCAACGTTTCTTGTGAGATTAAAGGACGAGTGTTGCACAAATTTCAACTTTCCTAGGAAGATTCATTCATTAATATAATCATTCTGAAATCAAATGCAGGAAACTATGACAGACAAGACTGTATCTCAAGCACCTGGTTTTATTAATGCCTTCCAGCTGATAGCAATGTCACAAGACCTAAACTTGTCAGGTTTATTTGAAGAGAAGGTAAATCTGTCACAGAACAAACAAGATCTACATAGCATTTATTCTTCGGGTTTTTTCAATTATAAAGAAGCTAAAGTGATCACCCTGCAAAACATAGGAAGCTGACAAAAAGAGGGTAATGCTTGGCTCCAACCACACAATTACTGAAACTATAGAGAGAATAGAGGCTGCTGCAAGAGACTCAAGCCTATTAGTTGAAAGGATAAACAATTCCAGGGTAAAACTTTCTCCCTTGTTTCTTAAGATTTAAATATACCACCAATAATATGATGAAAATTTCTGATAATTTCTCTCACTATTTCAGATCAAGATCCATCCACTTCAGAAAATGAAATCATCTAGGTCATCTGTTAATCTAATGGCAGAGGTAAATTTTGCAAATAACAAAATAAACCCATCGGTGCAAGAAAATGTAAACTTACTTGGCTATAAATGGAAATTTTTCAGGTGATCAAGGTGTCTCCCACAGACTGTGTAGTGGAACTATCGAAATCTACTGGAGAGATAAGAATGTATCAAGAGGTATTGGAAAACCTCCTCCTAATTTATCTCAACTGAATCCAATTATCCTAACTACTGACTCGATTACTCAAATTATGTGGAACAGTTCTGCAAAAGTTTGTCAAACCTACTAGACGAAACATGCCACCAGTTGACGCGGCAAATGTCCAAAGATGATAGTGTCATTGGGACTCTAATTCAACCCAGAAGGTAAGAGAGTTAATCCTCCAAAAATCATAATAATATATAGTTTCTGTGAGAGCTCTCATACTCATCGTGTTTTTTCGATCATGCAGTGTAAATTCAGCAGAGAAGACAGATCTCCGTGGGTATTCTTCATCATAAAGAGCACATACTTTTTTTTTAAAAGTTTTTTCAAGATCTCCTATGATGATATTCATTGTAACAACAATGTGAAACATGTTTCAAATAGAACATGTAAACTTAGGGAAAAGGAAAGTTAGGCATTAATATTTCTTCTTTATAAATAAAGTATGGAAAGTGTTTTTTTTTTCTTTTCCATACAGCAATTTGGAAATAGTTATGAAAAAGGTGCTAGATATAAAGTGTCAACCTCATCCCTCACAGTTTATGGTGAACGCCTTGCTCCAAAATCACAAATCCAAAAAAGGTCAGAGCAATTAAATTTCCCCTGCTCTTTCACACGTACACTCCAGGGTCAAGCATACTGAATCGAGTTCACAATTTTTGTACGATTCAATTTATGAGAATTTTGTAACTGTATCTATTTAAGAGTATACAACTTAAAGTAAAGATTAAAGAATGATTGACCAAAGTTCACAACCATAAAATTAGCCAAAAAAAAAAAGACCCACCAGTGAGTTTGGTTTAGACAATGCTGTAATCTCTAAGCAGCAGCATCTTGCAGTTTGATTAGATTCCTGACAGCAGATCTTGTGTCATAATCTAAACTAATCGAAGAAGATAGATTACATTATAATCACAAAACTAAATGCACAAATCAGGCAGCTAATGTATTTGCCAAGACACGTATTTGTGATTATGAGCTGGCTAATAGATACAAGATCATTAAATGTTTTACCCTCCATAGCCTCTGGTTGTCGTTAGGACTCAGGAATTTCAAGCATACAAGCTTGCTAGTTTTCATTCTAGGCATGTATGTTTTGCCAATTTCACTTTTGGTAATGAGCAAATTCTAAGAAACTTCCCAACATAATCAACACTCAAAGAGAGAAGCTCTTAGTTGCCAACTATGTGAACATATCAAGGCTTGCAGTTGTAGGTCACATCCGGCTTAACTACGTGATACCCTATGCTTTATTTTTCTTTTCTTTTTTTCTCTTCTGCAGAAAATCATATTATATTTGATATTATACACTGAGGCAGTAAGGTTGTTAGTAGGTGTGGAAGTGGGGTGGGACTTGTTGGGTTCTAAGTGAGTGTACTACCTACCATGTGCACAAGAGTTGGCTTTATAAATAGATTTCATTAAAACCTGAAATCTCCCCTAAAATCTTTTCTAAAAGACTATATGCAGTATCAAATTCCGGCTTATCGATAAATTCTACCTAATTCTTTTATGGGTAAACTGCACAAAACCACAGCTTATTTGAGATTTTTTGTGCAAAACCACTCTTTATTTAAAAAAATTAGTTTATTTAATCCTCCTCTATCCATATTTTTTTTATACAACTCACCACCCACAACCATCTTACCTTCATTAAATTGGAAAAAAAAAAGTGTGAGAGTATAAACATTAAGGCCTTGTTTGTTTGAGTATCAAGGAATAAAAGGGAAAGGAATAAAATTTTATGTGTAAAATTTGTATAATTATCACTTTGTGAGTCTAGAGAAGAAGAGGGGGAAATGGTTAGAGCATTCTAGGAGATGTGGTTACCCTAGCTCAAATTAGGTAATCAAAAGGAGGGAAATGAAATAAATTTTGTATGGAAAATGAGAGAGGAGGGTAACCATTACCTTTCCTTAATAAATGAATCTTAATTTTAAAATGGCCTAGATTCAGAAGGTTAAACATTACCTTTCCTTACCTAAAAACAAACGAGGGGTAAATATGTATAAATAATCGAAGCGTAATATGGTTGTACATGGGTATTGATTGTAACAAAAAAGGGTGACTAAATGAAATTTTAAAACAAAGGATGGTTTTGTGAAAGTAGCCAAAACAATACGTGCTCTCACATTTATCCTAGGGGGGTGCGGGGGCCAAGCATATTGAATTGAGTTCTTCCATTTATGAGAATTTTGTACCTTTATCCATTTAAGAGTATAACTAGAACTTTGAGGCTTGCAAACCATTTATACTGAAAAAGGAAAGAACCACCAGCCAAATTAAAGAATGACTTATCAAAGCTCAGAAACATAAAATTAGTGCAAAGAAAAGACTCGCTATTGACTTATCTATCAACTTATCGCTATGTAGCAGCTTCTTGCTGCAGTTTGATAAAAATTACAACATCAGAATCTTTTGTCACAATCCAAACTAATCAAAGAAAATAGTTTTGAATTGGTTCAGCCTGGCTGGATACTCACAAAACTAATTGCATTAATTGGACCAGCTAATGCATTTGTCCTTAGGGCTCGAGAGATTTCTTAGTTTTCATTCTAGGGCCAGCATTATTGATATTTGTAAATCTTAGCAAAAATCCCCACATAATAAACACTCAAAGATACATCTGGATCGTCTCCAGCTATGTGAACCAATCAAGATTTGCAGTTGTACGTCACAGCCAACTTAACTACTACGTTCTCATCGCTTGATTCATTTTCTACCGGAAAAATAACATGCTATATCCCCTAAAGCATCTGCATACATTGTAGTCATCAGCTATCAAGATTTAGACAACACATTTCATATAACCATGAAATGTCCCCTAATTCCTTTTCCTGAGAGCAATTTTCCCTGATTTCTTTACATAAAATTTTCATTGAGAAAACCTTTAAAAACCCAATACTTTAAGTTTCACCAGTGGATGACAACACTCTCATAGTATGAACCAATATAATTTTCCTGTCCTTTCCCTCTTAAAAACCACACGTAGAAAAAATTTCCTTTTTTTAGATTTTCAACTCTCCTCTCCTCTTCTCGTCATTTTCCACCTTTTCCCTTCCTTTCTTTTCTAATCATTCCTAATTTGGCAAACACACTGTAAAAGCATCTGCATACATTGATTGTAGTCAATAGTCCTCGGTTATCAAGTCACGATTTATCCACTCCTTCAAACTCATACTATGATTTTCTACAACACATTTCATACAACCATGAAATTTCTCCCAATTCCTTTTCCTGGAAGCAATTTTCCCTGATTTCTTTACACCAAATTTTCATTAAGAGAACCCTTAAATTTGCGGATACATGCATTTAGCCACCATAAATTCCTGGATTTTTTTTCATCCATTAAACATTTTCCTAGTTTTAGGCATTTTCAGAGCGAAATCCGGTGACCCCTTAAAAGCCAAATTCCAACCCCCTCCATCCGAACTCTCAATTTCAACAGTAAGTAGAATCAAAACAAACGAAAGGAAGAAGACAAGACAAGAAAGGAAAAAGAAAACAAGTTTACCATTAAAGAAATGACATCAGCGACTACCACTTCGGCCTCCGCAGAGGAATCCCACCAGGAAACGCGGCACGTGGCGGTGTGCGCGTTCCCATTCGGGACCCACCCGGCCACGCTCCTCCAACTGGTGCGCCAAATCGGCGCCTCCGTGCCGCCGGACGCCGTCGTGGGATTCACCTTCTTCAACACCGCCTCCTCCAACGCGAAGCTCTTCGCGGGCACCGCCGTGCCGGACAACATCCTGCCTTACACGGTGGCGATCCCAGAAGACCAGGACGGGAGCGCGGCGAATGAGGTGGATAGGTTCCTGGAGGGCGGGGAGGAGGCGCTGAGGAAGAGCATAGCGGAGGCGGAGGCGGAGGTGGGGACGGAGATAGGGTGCGTGCTGGCGGACGCAAACTTGTGGTTCAGCAGAGCCATAGCGGAGGAGAAGGGGGTGCCGTGGGTCCCATTCTGGACATCGGGTCCGGCTTCTCTCTCCGCCCACGTTTCCACTGATCTCTTCCGCACCAAATTTGGCCTCGAAGGTAAAGGTCCATACGTACGACTACCTGTGTTTTTCTCGACAATTACAAATAATTTAGAATTTATTTGTCCGAGTTGATAAAATCATTTGCAATGAAAAAGAATTTAATCGTAAAAAGTGTGGTTTATTCTATTGTTATCAGGGTAATTGAATTTGACAAATATTGAATTCCCTCTCCCTCGTAACAATGGTTTACATATTTTATTTATTGCTAGAATATCAACCGAAAAATATATATAAAATGGCAATCGAATTTATTTTTATTTTTATATTATCAGATTGAGATTCGATTCTAACATGTACAAAAGTCATAGGAACAAGAGGTAACTTTAAAATTTGAGAAATTTGATCAAATCGTATAAAAAGATAGTTGTGTCAGATTTATTTTTGTTTTGATGTTATAATTTAAGTCAGGATTTGTCTTCTTACACTAAAGTTTAGGCTAGTGTATAGATTTTGCCTTCCCTGACATTGGTATTTTTATTACTCCCCAAGTCCCAAACGAATGTGGGATATGTATTCTTCATTCTGAACATCCTGAATTGTAAAATTTAAAAGGAATGTTTCAAAATATATGATATTAGAAGATTCTTGTAATATTATAAAGTATTTTTCAAGCAAATTAAATATGTTAATGAATCATATTAATTGTGTGTTATTATTATATTTTTTACTACGATAAACTTTTTCTTGGAAAAACATTAATTTTTTTTACACATAACCATACACAGGTATAGAAGGTAGAGAACATGAATCTGCTGATCTAATCACAGGATTCTCTAGCATACTAGCCGAAGACCTCCCACAAGGAGTCGTCTCCGGGGACCTGGCCTCTCCCGTGTGCCAAATGCTACACAACGTTGGCCTCAACGTCCCTAAGTCCACCGTGGTCTCCATCAACTCCTTCCAAGAGCTCGAACCCATGATCAATCACGACTTCAAGTCCAAACTCCCTGGCCTCCTCAACGTCGGCCCTTTCTCGTTAACCTCTCCTCTCCCTCAAAGCGACTTCACCGATGACCATGCTTGCATGTCTTGGCTTGACCACCACAAGGACCATCCCTCCTCCGTCGTGTACATTAGCTTTGGTACACTTGCCACCCTCTCCATAGATGAGATCAAAGCTATATCCGAGGCCCTCGAGGCTAAGGGCTCGCCTTTCCTTTGGTCCCTCAGAAAAGAGTATCAGAATTTGCTCCCCAAAGGATTCATGGAGAGGATCAATTGTGATTCCGAAGACGGGAGTATAGGGAAAGGCAAAGTTGTCCCATGGGCGCCCCAAGTCCAGGTGCTCGGACACCCTTCAATTGGCGTTTATGTAACACATTGTGGATGGAACTCTGTGTTGGAAAGCATCGTGTGTGGTGTGCCAATGATTTGCATGCCCTTCGTGCATGATCAGATGTTAACGAGTAAGTTCATAGAGAGTGTGTGGAAGATAGGGATTCGCATCCAAGGAGGGAAGCTCACGAAGGATGGAGTGGAGAAGGCGTTGCAAATGGTGTTGTCGGAGGATGGTAAGGTGATCAAAGAGAGTGTTCAAGCCTTCAAGGAGAAGGCAGAGGAGGCCACGAGGATCCCCGATGGAAGTTCCATCAATGATATTGAAAGGTTGGCTGATATTGTGATTGGTTTGTCAAAAAAAGAGAAAAAGGATGCACGAAATGCTTCAAATGTAAGACCATGGAGGAAATGGTTTAAAGTGTTTAAACTTTGGAAGCGTTGAAGTGACATAGAAAACAAGTTGCTAAGTAATCAGTTCCTAAGTATAGGCTAGCGATAAGTTCTTAATTAAGTACATAGGCTAGCAAGAATTATATACTAGATTTGATAATCCTTTCTTACAATGCAGATACAGTAATGAAAGGATTTAAAACCTCAAAATGTAAATGTTATAGTATAAGATATATCAGTCGTTGTTGGTTATAGTATAAAATATATTATTCGGGCCAAGAGTGCGTACATCCTAACACCCCCAGACCATTCTTCATTGCGGGATTTACTGGGTAGTATTGTTGTTGACTTGTTTGATAATATGTTTTCTTTTCATTGAAAGGTAAAAAAGTCTATCAACCGATGGGTAGAACAAGAAAAATAGCTTATATGTGCTCCTAATGAGACACAAACCCAAGAATAGAAAGGACATGGTATAGGCAATTAGATACTTGATATGTTTTAACTGTTGAACCAGTATTTTGTGCATGATCTAATTATGAAATTTAGTTTTTTTCCTACATTTTAAATCTTTATTATTGATGTGCGCGCAAATTGCCATATTTTCTATGCACATATGAATCCATTTTATCGTCTTTTACATGCATCTTAATGGGAAAACATGGGATTAATGTAATTTATGATTAAATATCAAATATATAGATTTGCACGAGTTTCCATGTGATTTCGCAGAAAACAGGATAAAAATGGACGAATTCGGAAGAGCAGAAAAAGAACTCGAAGTCTTCTGAAGAGGTCGAAATCGACTGGGGACCTCGACATCGAGTACATCAGAGACATAGGAATCGAGCAGAAAAGGAAACAGAGCATGTCGACACAGAAGAGGTCGATATCGACGTCTGAGGGTCGATATCGATGCTGCCAGATCGACCAAATTGATAGAAGTCGAGTGCTAGTTCGAGTAGGAGAAGGAGAAGCTCGAGATAAAGTTTTGAAGGGGTCGATATCGATGTCTAAGGGTCGATATCGACCATGCCAGCAGAGGAATCCGACTCCGATTTTGATAGAATTTTATCCAAAGCTTGCACGTCTATCCAAAGGTCGAGATTTCTTATCATCCATACCAGTTCTATTATGAGGAGGCTGAGTTACCATAGAGTTTTAGTCTTTTACTTTTATTTTTAGTTTATCTTAGAGAATAAAGATAAGGTTTCGAGTCCTTATCGACATCTACAAATAGAGGCCAATAGGGCTGAGTTTAGGCATTAGATTTCACACACAATTCAGTTCCAATTACAGTAGTGACGAGTAGAGAGATAGAGAGGAGGCCGAGTGGAGTTGGAAAGCGAGAGCGGAGTGGCTTGTTCGGTTGTACTTTCTTTCGAAGTTTTAATTCAAAGTAGCTTTCTTTCAACAATAATGATGATGATGTGCATGATGAGGAGCGAGTAGTCAACCCACTTCTAGGGTCGGGGTGAGCCCGACGATAGCAATGTGAGGTAAGTGCATCAAAGGTATGACTTTTATGCGATTCCGTCTTCTACCCCATGCATGATCCTTTGCGAAAGTTAGGGAGATTCATTATTTACATTATTGAAGCGAAAGCCACTCATATTGTGAACTTGAATTGCTCATGAATTGGATAGTAACTCTTAGGAATTATGCGAGAGCCTCTAATCACCTAAGTGTTGATAACGAAAGTTATTTGACGGAAAGGCATTAAATTTCATAGCTTTAGCATGAAACTGGCATTGTTATCGTTGTGGCATGAAACCCCGACTTTGGAAGCCTTTTAATTAATTGAATTCTTCATAAAAGTCTTAAGTTTTGTTTCTGTTCATTTTCCTTCTCCATCCTATTTTCTTCGGACTCTTTTCCGACAAGTTGGTTACGAAAACAGTTTCTGTGACAAACATCGAAATCGACTGTAAGGGTCGATATCGAGGTCTAACATCGATATCGAGGTCTCTGCTCGACGTCGACTTGCTGTTTTGTCTTCTGCAGGAACTGCGCTAGGAAATCGACCAGAACTGAGGTCGATATCGACCAGTATACTCGATATCGAGTGTCTGCTGAGGTCGAAAGCTTTGATCATGAATACAATAAGGGAAGCGCTGACATACCTCCTCGTGGATTCGATCCTGAATTACCCTACTACTACAAGGGAGGGGATTCTTGTATTATTTGTTTGGGACAGGGAGTTAGTCTAGTTGTGCTTTGTTTTGTTTTAAATATTTGAATCTCCTATACTACCTCCCCCTAGCGAACAAAATTGGCGCCGTTGCCGGGAAGGCAATCAATCGCCACCTAAGTTAATCACAATCTTTTTCTGAGCTTATTCTACAAGTTTATGCGACGTTCTGATCGCGGTCCTATCCTGGAACCAATCAACGAGTCTGAACGTTTCTACCATCTTCGCAACAAAGCAATTCGCATCATGGCTGACAATGAAACGCAGGTTGAGATCATAGAGCGGTTGAGGAAGGAGATCGAAGACCACAATGCTACAATCGCTGCTGAAAGGGCCGCCGCTGCTGCTGAGCGAGCCCGTGCTAATAGGGAGGAGGATGCGCGCAGACAAGCCCAAGAGCGGCTAAATCAGTATCCACAGACGGCGATGCAATACATGCATCCGCCGCTTTATGTTCCGGAATCTGCCATTATAATTCCTCACTCCAACTATGAATTGAAAATTAACTTCCTATCTGAGATTAAGAGAAATACTTTTGAAGGAAGACATAATGAATGCCCCCTGCAACACATCTCTACTTTTATGGACTTATGTGAAACAGTTGCCGATGGAGTAAACTTAGAGTATGTGCGACTAAAATCTTTTCGATGGTCTTTGGCAGGGAAGGCATTACAATGGCTTGAAAGTTTGGCTCCACGATCGCTAAGGATATGGGCGAAGGTGAAAGATGCATTCTTGAATAAATTCTTCCCACCTTCTAAAACGGTGATGATGCGACAAAGGATCACGGCTTTCAAACAAAAGCCAGGTGAAACCCTATTACAGGCGTGGGAGCGCTTTAAGGACTTGCTGAGATCATGCCCGACGCATGGGCAACTTCCATATGTCATCCAGGAGATCTTTTATAATGCCTTTGATGCGCCGAATAAGGAGAGGATCAATTCATATACCTCCTATTGGTACATTGAGCTTACACCAACGGAGGCATGTGAACTTTGACAACACCTATGGGGCTGCTGCGGCCTATGATGCAAGGCCTGCCCCATCTATGCCACTATATGAGCCTCCAAGGGAGATAGATCCTGAGGTGCGGCAACAATTCCATAACGATCAAACACGCCGCCTTCAAAAGCAAGTAAGGTTCCTGAGCAACAATCAACCTTGTCAGGAGTGTGGCTCAATAAGGCATAACACTAGTGCCTGTCCACATACTGAGCAAGTATCCATGGCGGAACAACATGAGGAGGTCAAATGGACGAGAGGCCCCTATGGAGGGGGCAATCAACAAAATTGGGGTGATCAAAGGTTCTATCAACAAAGGGATCCCCCAACATATAGGGCACCAGGGCACCCTGAGCGGGAGAATAAGAAAGATGAACTGCAAATCATCCTTGATGAGATGCGGAGGAACCACGCTGAGTTCAAACAAGCCAATAAATCCGTCCATACTCAGCTACAGGGCATCAATTCTAGACTTGGGGAGATCGACGTTTGGAAGCGCAATATGGAGACTCAAATGAGTCAATTGGCGGAAGCAATGCCCAAAGCGTCAGGATCACTCCCTGGATCCACTGTGCCCAACCAAAAGGGCAAAACTACTGGACATATTGTAGCAGTAAATCTAAGGAGTGGGCGTCAATTACACACGCGCGAGAAAAAAGCGGAGGAGAAGGAGCCAGAACAGACGTCGATATCGACCCCCCTGTCGATATCGACCAAGGTGACATCGATGTCGACCATCCTGTTGATGTCGACCCTAATTCTGCGTCACCACAGAAATCGACTCCTCTAGTCGATATCGACCCTACTGATGTCGATGTCGATCTCACTGCAGCCGCGGGAAGGAAAAAGGTGTTGCCATTCCCAACTAGAAAGGTGATTAAGGACCCGGCAGAAAAGAAGTTCCAACGGTTCGTGAAGATGCTCCAAGGACTTAATGTCTCTATACCATTCACAGAGGCACTTCACGAGATGCCATCTTATGTAAGGTTTCTTAAGGACATCTTGGGTAAGAAGCGATCGCTCTCTGAGATCACACAGGAGTGCAACAGGTTGGAGCTACCACAAAAGCGGGCGGACCCAGGTAAGTTTTCTATCGCTATAGGTCTAGGTCAATTCAAATTTAATACTTTAGTTGACTTGGGCGCTAGCGTTAGCATGATGCCACTAACCATTTGGCACAAGGTAAAGATAGGTCCTCTGGAGCTCGTTGATGCAAGATTATACATTGCTAATAATACGGTAGTAATTCCAACTGGGATAGTGACGGATGTGCCAGTACAAGTAGGTAAATTCTTTGTCCCTGCTGATTTTCTAGTTGTTGATATAGCGGAGGACCCTGCTTGTCCAATTATTTTAGGTAGGTCATTCCTAGCAACCGTCGATGCCAACATCAGTGTAAAGAAAGGATTGCTCTCATTCACAATTAGTGATGAAGTGATAGAGTATGCCTTCAACAAGACGGTGAACAATCAAGGGCCAATGGAGATAAAAGCCATCAATGAAGCCCAAGTAGAGGAAGTTGAGGAAATCTTAAACGAAGAAGCTCAACAGAACATCAAAATCGACCCAGGTAAGTCGATATCGACCACTAATGTTCAAGATTCTGTGCCAGGTTATAAGTATGGGGTCGACGGAGGAGAAGAGGAAACATCGAAATCGGGGGCAAAGGTCGATATCGACCACACCCTATCGAAATCGACCACCATCAGCGCTGAGAAGGGAGGAAAGGAGACCTCGATATCGACTTTTGAGGGTCGAAATCGACCTGATCATATCGAGTCAAAACTCTCCAAATTGACTGATCCTCCAGGAGTACAACAAGGGTCGATATTGACCTCTGAACATCGACATCGACCTGAGCCACAGACTGAGAAGAAGGTAAGTCAAGGTACGAATTCCTCTTGTTCCATTACAATTAAGGACTTATCATTATTTGGAAGAGGTGTGCCTTGGCATGTGCGCTTATGTAGGGTATCCGATGATGATTCGAGCCAATATGAGATAGGAGACAAGGTCTATGTTGCCAAGTCTAAAGACCATTGGTTCCCTACAAGATTCAAGGATAAGAACTTAGGACCATTCACGGTGAATCAAATCAATCCTGGCGGAATGCAGCTGCGAGACAAGAAAGGAGTGATATTTGAGGCCCAAGCCACATGGGCTCTGCAGATGCCGGCTTAAGAAGCGCGAAGGAGGAAGTCGGCCTAACGACTTAAAAATCTAGAGCTTGTAACAAAGACTTAGTTTTGGTTTTAGACAGCTTTTGTTTTTGTTTTAGACACTTTATTGTTTTGCATATTTGGTTTTGTGTTTAGTTTTCAAATTGCAGGAAAGAGAAAAGCACACAGAAAGGCATCGAAATCGATGTCCGACATCGAAATCGACCTTAAGGTCGACATAGATAGGGTTTGTGATCGAGGCCAAATCACCCTGAAACCTGGAGCAGAAATCAAGAGAGACATCGATATCGATATCTAGGGTCGATATCGAACCTGCCTGTTGTCTTCTTCAACTCCTGAAATTTGTGACGGTTTAGTAAGTTTTCTTCTTAACCCTAGTTCTAATACAGTGAGGACACTGTAAATTTTAAGTATGGGGTGGGGGAAAGACTTACTTGCATATTCATACTTAGATTAGAGTTGCATATTTATTTTAATGCATAAAAAAAAGAAGAGAGAAATATGACCCCCATCAAAATTTTTGAAAAGAAGAAAGAGTCATGGAAGTATAAAAAAGAGCTCTATGATGCAAAATTAGATTCATTAGAGATATAACATGAGATTGCCTAGTTAAGGGAAGTCCCAATGAAGTGCAAAAAAGAGAAAAAAAATAAAGGAGATGAAAATTGAAGTTGCTTTTGACATATGCATGATAAGATGATGGAGGACTTTTTATGAAAATTCCATACAAGTGCTTATTTATACAAGTTGATATCCTAGCCTTACCTATGCATGTTTGCAAAAGCCACAAAGCCATATATGAGCCTTATCATTATCATTATTGCTCCACATATACACATATTGCCCATTTTATACCTTATACCTTATCCGGGGACAAGTTTGAGAATGGATGTCATCTTTGGAGTTATATGGAGTTGTGCATTTATGAAGTTGTTGGCAGGAATGAAAGAATTATGAAATATGGAAAATTAAATGAGCGAGAAAAAATCCGATCACCTCAGGAGATAAAGGTAGGTCGACCCTGCTTGTGTTGAGATAATAGTTCCGCAGGATGGGACACAAGGTGAGGAGTCCGAAGTACTAAGAATCCGGGGCCATTCATGACACCCATGTTTACGACTCGCGAGAAGGCAATGCTAAGGTTAGAGAGGTAAAAGCATTATATTGAAAAAAAGCATTGAGCGATGCGTGAAAGGTGAGACATTATGAAGAAGAAATGTGGAATGTTTTGGAAAGAAAGTATGATTCCCCGGATTTAACACCACATGGCCAAATATTAGCCCACATTTAGCCTTTTACCAATCTATTTCTCACAAGCTTGCAAAAGTCCTCTTGATTATTAATGCTATGTCGCTAAAATTGTTTTTGCATATTACCTCCTTTATGAGTATTAAATTGCTTTTATGCACAGGCATGGACTTGGTTAACATAAGTACCTTATCGAGGATGGCAATTGATTGTAGGGACATATGAAAAATGAATCTATGATGTTGAGAGTTTACTTTCTTCCCTTGAATGACCATTAAAGGTATTGCTTGGGGACAAGCAAGCTTAAGTATGGGGTGTTTGATGTGCGCGCAAATTGCCATATTTTATATGCACATATGAATCCATTTTATCGTCTTTTACATGCATCTTAATGGGAAAACATGGGATTAGTGTAATTTATGCTTAAATATCAAATATATGGGTTTGCACGAGTTTCCATGTGATTTTGCAGAAAATAGGATAAAAATGGACGAATTCGGAAGAGGGGAAAAAGAACTCGAAGTCTTCTGAAGAGGTCGAAATCGACTGGGGACCTCGACATCGAGTACATCAGAGACATAGGAATCGAGCAGAAAAGGAAACAGAGCATGTCGACACAGAAGAGGTCGATATCGACGTCCGAGGGTCGATATCGATGCTGCCAGATCGACCAAATTGATAGAAGTCGAGTGCTAGTTCGAGTAGGAGAAGGAGAAGCTCGAGATAAAGTTTTGAAGGGGTCGATATCGATGTCTAAGGGTCGATATCGACCATGCCAGCAGAGGAATCCGACTCCGATTATGATAGAATTCTATCCAAAGCTTGCACGTCTGTCCAAAGGTCGAGATTTCTTATCATCCATACCAGTTCTATTATGAGGAGGCTGAGTTACCATAGAGTTTTAGTCTTTTAATTTTATTTTTAGTTTATCTTAGAGAATAAAGATAAGGTTTCGAGTCCTTATCGACATCTACAAATAGAGGCCAATAGGGCTGAGTTTATGCATTAGATTTCACACACAATTCAGTTCCAATTACAGTAGTGACGAGTAGAGAGATAGAGAGGAGGCCGAGTGGAGTTGGAATGCGAGAGCGGAGTGGCTTGTTCAGTTGTACTTTCTTTCGAAGTTTTAATTCAAAGTAGCTTTCTTTCAACAATAATGATGATGATGTGCATGATGAGGAGCGAGTAGTCAACCCACTTCTAGGGTCGGGGTGAGCCCGACGATAGCAATGTGAGGTAAGTGCATCAAAGGTATGACTTTTATGCGATTCCGTCTTCTACCCCATGCATGATCCTTTGCGAAAGTTAGGGAGATTCATTATTTACATTATTGAAGCGAAAGCCACTCATATTGTGAACTTGAATTGCTCATGAATTGGATAGTAACTCTTAGGAATTATGCGAGAGCCTCTAATCACCTAAGTGTTGATAACGAAAGTTATTTGACGGAAAGGCATTAAATTTCATAGCTTTAGCATGAAACTTGCATTGTTATCGTTGTGGCATGAAACCCCGACTTTGGAAGCCTTTTAATTAATTGAATTCTTCATAAAAGTCTTAAGTTTTGTTTCTGTTCATCTTCCTTCTCCATCCTATTTTCTTCGGACTCTTTTCCGACAAGTTGGTTACGAAAACAGTTTCTGTGACAAACATCGAAATCGACTGTAAGGGTCGATATCGAGGTCTAACATTGATATCGAGGTCTCTGCTCGACGTCGACTTGCTGTTTTGTCTTCTGCAGGAACTGCGCTAGGAAATCGACCAGAACTGAGGTCGATATCGACCAGTATACTCAATATCGAGTGTCTGCTGAGGTCGAAAGCTTTGATCGTGAATACAACAAGGGAAGCGCTGACATACCTCCTCGTGGATTCGATCCTGAATTACCCTACTACTATAAGGGAGGGGATTCTTGTATTATTTGTTTGGGACAGGGAGTTAGTCTAGTTGTGCTTTGTTTTGTTTTAAATATTTGAATCTCCTACACTCCATCCCCCTAGCGAACAATTATATATTTTTATTAGTTCATATAGCCACAAATTGATGAACAAAAAGAATTCAATACTAGCAATTTGACCTCAAATTTAATTTGGCCATGAAATGAGTATAGACTAAAAAAATTAAACTTAAATTTAACAATGAAATTACTAAATTAAACCTCGAATTTGGCTATAAAATTAGGAGATTGAAAATTTTTGCAACCAATCTTATTTAGCCTTATGTCTATCCTCAAAAGAATTATAAGCTAAATTGGAAGCTATTTTACCTTGAACCTACCTTCAAAGTGTAACACCCCCTTTTTATATCCAAGGAAATGTTACAGCGCCAGTGAATCCGCAGACTTTAATGTCTTTGAATTCACCTTAGGCTTATAGGGACATGCAACCATGCTCCCATAAACAAGATGATAATTTAAGCAATTAAAATAAAATAGGCGGAAGTCAAATAAATATTATAGCTTAAAATATCCAATCACAGTAACCTGAAATAAATACCAAAACCATAAAGTATCGATAACTCCAAAGTAGCTAAAACGAAAGTAGTATCGTGAAAATTTCAAAGGTTCAAACTCGTATTATAAAGATGCATAAATGATAGCCCGCTCTTCAGCTCTCTCCTGCTCCACTGCTCGCACTAAACCTGTGGAATATGGTCTGGTGTTTCGTGATTACGAAGGACACCAGCCATCCAATAAATAGGATGGTTAGTACATTTAAGACTAGCAAGCGATAAGAAAAATGTTCGACTTTAACTAAAACCAGTGACCATGAAACGGTATAATAATAGTTAAGGGAAAGTGTAGAGTATATGATGTGGAATCTGATAATAGAATAAAACAAAAAGACACATGACTCGGATGATCGCGGAGATCGAATAAGAATACGATATAGGAATTATACTCGAATGCAATGAAGTATAATATGCGCAGAAATGATCACCTTACATAAAACATTATACGATCACATTAATAATAACGACGATAATAATAATATAACACGTGATACCGATCGGGCCCTTAAAGAGGACTACGACCTACAACACTATGGAAGTTTACCATCCCGCGATGAATGCATTCCGGAATGGGTCGTTTCATGAAACCTTTATAGGGTAAGGCTTAACGAACCTCAACCTGCAAGTTAGTCTTACTAAAGAAAACTCGCACTGACTAAAAGTCAATTCGCACTATAAAGTACGCATATTTAATTATAACCGCTTTAACATTTAATACTAGGTGATCATAATAACGACATTAAACCAACGAGGACGTACAAGCACGGATATTTCAAAGGATCTTAATATCACATGCTATTAATTTGCATGAAAGAAACAAGCAGAAATTCATGCAATTAGGAAGATGAAAATGGGCAATTTTCACTTATCTCGAGTTATAAACAAATAATATATTTAATACACACATTACTATAATTAAAAATAATAATTGCCCATTTATTTATACTCATGCCAATTTATGAATAATGAGATAAATTACATCAAGCAGACGGATATGCAATTTATCGAAACTGGCAAGGAAATTGGCCACAGGGCCGCATTCGACACAAAAGAATAAAAAGGCACGCCAAAAGAAAATCACGAAACATGCAAAGGGCATTGAACGAAATCACTTGCCTTAACCTTCGTTGATCGGTTGATGGCAACGAGACGAGATCTTAGCACCAATATGAATTCCTCGGGATGCGGGATCCGGCGTGGGTGCTTCGAGATTTCTTGGTGTCGAGGGATGAGCGGGGTTGCAGGGGCGCTGGCTCGGCGACGGTTCTTCCCTGGCGATGGCTAGCGGGTGGAGGCAAGCGGAGACGGCGGCGGCTCGGCGCGGCCTCGGTGTTCTCCGGCCAGGGTCGGCGGCTGGGCTCGGACGGTGGTGTCGAGCGGAGAGCGAAGAGGCTGCGCGGCGATGGACTCGGCGGCGAGGTCGTGCGGGGCTCGTGGCTCGGCAGTGGTGCACCGACGTGGGTGCGGCTGGCTCGGGCAGGCCTTCGGCGGCAGAGGTGGCTCACGGGAGGGTGGACGGAAGGCGGGAGGTGGCTCACGGCTGAACTCGGGCGGCTCACGGGGGTGAACAGGAGACGGGAGGTGAAGAGGAAGGGTGATGTTGGATTGAAGACGGTGATGGTGGATGTGATATGGGAACCCTAGGTTTTGACGTATATCTATATACCAATTAGGTCAGATAAAAATAAATCTTTGATTCTATTAGATTTAGAATCAATTCGGGATAAACTGAACGTAGAAGGTGTTTATCCGAAAAACTTTGGGTTGGAGAGTGGGCTTCTACCAACCGGGCTGGGCCGGAAAATCCAACCCTCTTCGTTGGGTTTATAGGTGCGAACTGAGTTTAATTATATACTCTACATATATACGGGTCCATCTATATATATATATATATATCTTATATATATTAGCGGAAAGAAAATATTATTTAATTTAACTTTATAAATTAAATAATTTTAACGGCAAGAATGTTTAGAGGATAAAATTAAATAATATAATGATTCTAATTTATATTATATATCTTCTGCGAATTTATTAGCTTCCTCAATTCACATAATATAATATAATATTATCTAAAGAAATATCCCAAAAATAATTTGGGGTATTTCATACCTCCCTCCTTAAAATAAGTTTCGTCCCGAAACTTAGAAAGAGAAAAAGAATGGAACTGAGAATAAGTTAAGTGAAACTTTAGAACTGACGAGAGAATTGAATAAGAGATCAACCAGAGTCCAAAACATTAACCAAATGAACCATCACAAAGGTCCTCAACAAGTTTTCATATTCAACAACAATAGAATAAACGAGGTAATGAAAACACTATGCGACCCGCGCTAGGTAGAAAACAACTGAGGAAAACGTTTCCGCATTTCTTCCTCAGTTTCCCAAGTCATCTCCTCAGTTCCGTGCTTTGACCAAAGCACCTTGACGAGTGGAACCACCTTGGTACGAAGTTGCTTTTCTCGCCGCTCCAGAATCCGCACCGGTTCCTCCTCGTAGGTCCCGGTGGGGCGAACCTCGATGTCTTCGTAGCTTAGGATGTGGGTCGGGTCAGGCACGTACTTCCGTAGCAGCGATACATGGAAGACGTCATGTACTGGATGAGCTGACGGGGGTAGAGCAAGGCGGTAGGCAACATTGCCTACACGCTGCAGAATCTCAAATGGCCCGACATATCGAGGGTTCAGCTTCCCTCGCTTTCCGAACCGAAAAACTCCCTTCGTGGGTGACACTTTCACGAACACCTTGTCGCCCACCTCAAAGTTGACCTCTCTCCGCCTAGGGTCAGCATAAGACTTCTGGCGACTCTGAGCGGTCAACATTCGTTGTCTGATCATAGCGACTTCTTCAGCTGTCTTCTCTAGAAGCTCCGGACCTAGATGGATGGCATCAGTCGCATCATCCCAACACACTGGCGATCGACACTTTCGTCCATAGAGGGCTTCAAAAGGAGCCATCTTTATGGATGAATGCCAGCTGTTGTTGTAGGTGAACTCAATCAGACTCAAACTAGTCTCCCAATCTGTTGGCCTATCCAGGACACAGGCTCGTAGCATATCCTCGAGTGTCTGAATGGTCCGCTCTGATTGACCATCTGTCTGAGGATGAAAAGCAGTGCTGAAATTTAGCTGAGTGCCAAGTCCCTCATGCAGCTTCTTCCAGAACTCTGAGATAAATCGTCCATCACGATCAGAGACAATGGACGAAGGAATCCCGTGCAGGCGGACGATGTGCTGAAGGTACAATTCTGCTAGCTTTGCCGGCTTCCAGTTAGACCGGATAGCAATGAAATGTGCACATTTGGTGAGTCGGTCAACAATCACCCAAATGGCATCCTTCTGCCCTTGACCCTTAGGGAGCCCCATAACAAAATCCATGGAGATCTGTTCCCACTTCCATGTGGGCACTGGAAGTGGTTGGAGCTTCCCACCAGGTCTCTGATGCTCGATCTTGACCTGCTGACACACCAAGCATCTGGCCACGTGCTCTGCTACTTCATTCTTTATGCCAGACCACCAGTAGTTCCTTCTCAGATCCTTGTACATCTTACTAGCTCCAGGATGTACCGAATAGCCGAATGCATGAGCTTCCTGAAGGATGGTCTGTCGGATCTCAGGGACATTAGGGACGCAGATGCGATTCCCGAACCATAAGGACCCATCATCCCTCACAACAAAGCCCGGGGCTTTACCATCGAAGAAGTCAACAGTGATCTGCAGTAACACAACATCCTCTGTCTGCTTTGCTTTTATCTCTGCTAACAGATCTGACTGAACCTCCAGCCTACACAACTGTCCTCGGTTCCTTTCAAACCAAACCTCAACCTCCAACCTAAGCAGGTCCCTTTGTAGAACAGGACTTGCTGTCAAACAGCTAATCATAGCCTCGTGCTGAGATTTCCGGCTCAAAGCATCGGCTACGACATTAGCCTTTCCAGGATGATAGAGAAGCTCAATGTCATAGTCCTTGATCAGCTCTAACCAGCGTCTCTGTCTCATGTTCAACTCCTTCTGGGTGAATACATACTTGAGGCTTTTGTGGTCGGTGTATATCTGGCAACGAACTCCATACAGATAATGGCGCCAGATTTTTAGAGCGAATACCACAGCAGCTAATTCCAGATCGTGCACTGGGTAGTTCTCCTCATACGGCTTCAACTGTCGTGATGCATAGGCTATCACCTTCCCATCCTGCATCAGTACACAACCCAAACCTTGCTTGGAAGCATCACTGTAAATCACATAATCCTTTGAATCCTTCGGAAGTGCTAGAATAGGTGCTGTGATCAACCGCTTCTTGAGCTCCTGAAAGCTTGCTTCGCACTTGTCATTCCAGACGAATTTCTGGGATTTGCGCAGAAGTGAGGTTAGTGGTTGGGCCAATTTGGAGAACCCTTCTACAAACCTTCTGTAGTAGCCTGCTAGTCCCAGAAAACTCCGGATCTCCTTGACATTCTTTGGTGGAGTCCACTTCTCTACAGCTACTATCTTCTGGGGGTCGACCATCACCCCTTTCTCTGAGATGATGTGGCCTAGGAAGGTCACCTGCTTCATCCAAAAGTCACACTTGGACAGCTTTGCGTACAACTGATGCTCTCGCAGTGTTATCAAAATAGTCCTCAAGTGTTCCGAGTGAGCCTCTTCACTCGGTGAGTAGATCAGGATGTCGTCAATGAAAACTACTACGAACTTGTCCAGATACTGATGGAAACAACGATTCATCATGTCCATGAAGACTGCCGGGGCATTTGTTAAGCCAAAAGGCATCACTACGAACTCATAGTGCCCATAACGTGTCCTAAATGCAGTCTTTGGAATATCCTCATCACGGACTCGGAGCTGATGGTAACCAGATCGAAGGTCAATCTTGGAGAATACCATTGCTCCCTGAAGCTGATCTAACAAGTCGTCGATGCGTGGAAGTGGATACTTGTTCTTGATCGTCACCTTGTTCAACTCCCGATAATCAATACACAGACGGAAAGAGCCGTCTTTCTTCTTCACAAACAGCACGGGAGCACCCCAAGGTGAAGCGCTGGGTCGGATATAACCCTTCTCTAATAGCTCTTCAAGCTGGCTCTTCAACTCTTGCATCTCCACTGGAGCCATGCGGTACGGAGCTTTGGAAATTGGAGCGGTTCCTGGTTCTAAGTCAATGGTGAACTCAATGAACCGCTTTGGAGGTAAACCAGGAATCTCGTCGGGAAAGACATTAGGGAAATCCCGAACTACAGGAATATCGGAGATAGGGACCGGTTCGGACGGCTGATCCTGCAGATAGCATAAAAATCCGGCACAACCTTGACGTAACAATCTGGCTGCCTACATTACATTAATAACACGGCCATCCTCCTCGGGGATGCGCCCACGAAATCTGCACACAACCTTACCGTCCGGCAGAATGGTCACGATTCTCCGTCCGCAATCAATGATTGCACCATGGCGAGTAAGCCAATCCATGCCGAGGATGATGTCCTGAGGAAGGATCGGAAGCAGAACAAGATCGGCAAGATACTCATCGCCACCTATCGTGAGGGGGAAACGGAACAACATTTTCCTACCTTGAACTCTTTCCCCATTAGGGAATTTCACAACGAAAGAATCATCTAGAGTCACAGATTCTAACCCTAGTCTTGCAACAGTTTGCTCGGCTATAAAAGAATGAGAAGCGCCCGAATCAAAAAGAATGTTAATGCGTTCAGCCCGAAGATAGATAATACCTTGAGCCATAGGAGAAACAGTGTCATCCAGCCTACGCATCTCATATAGTCGCGGACCCTGCTAAGATGACCCGACGGCGTTCTTGCCTTTGTTCACAGTCGGCTGTGAACCTGCAGGAATCTGGGTATTCTGTTGGTACTGCTGCGGCCTGTGCTGCTGCTGGTTTTCATACTGTCTCTGTCCCTGATTCCGAGGGACCATAGCGGATGCCTGCTGTGAGCGGTTTTGGTTCCCATTAGGAGCAAAACGGCAGAAGCGGACCATGTGACCAGCCTTGTTACATCCTCTACAAATACGCTTCTTCTCTCTGCAATCTGGTTTCAGATGTCCCGATCTCCTGCAGTTGTAGCAGACTGCTGATTGACCACCTCTAGCAGAAGTAGTGTCCTGACCTGGCTGGGTACGGCCAGTTGTCATCCCCCCAGCAGGTGCAGAAGGAGCTGGCCTCTTTGAGCCAGAATACTGCTGACGACCTCTCCTCCGGTCATATATTTCCTGAGCCTTTCTGCTCTCATCAAGAGTGGCCTCAACCCTGTAGGCTGCGTCGATATAAGCATCCAAGGTCTCATTTTTGTAAGCCAACATCTGCAGCTTCAGTTTCGGGTACATCCATTCATGGAAATACTCCACCTTGTGCTTCTCAGTTTGCACCAATTCATCAGCATAGGGCAACAGTTCATAATACTTGTCTACCAGTTGAGCTAGTTTCATCCCTTGAGTGTTGGGGTAAAGAAACTCTCTCTTCTTCTCTAACCTCAGCGACGGAGAGAAGTAGTGATCGGTAACCAGCTTCTTGAAGGTCTCCCAGGAAGGAGCATTCACCCAAGTGCGGTAGGCAGACTCCCACCACTGTCCCGCTGCACCCTTCAGGTACAAAGCAGTAACATGTACCTTAGTGTCATCAGTGCAGTGTATACCTCAGAAGACTTTCTCGATGTGCGTGAACCACTGGACCACTTTGAATGGCTCACCAGTTCCATCATAGTTATCCACCTTGCTGGCATTGACTGCTTTCAGGACGTTACTATAGGTGTCCATCGGTCCAGCTGGGTGGTGAGGAGGATGGTTAGGTGCCCCCAAATCCCTAGCTACTGCATGCCTGTCAGGAGGTGGACGCCTTTCATCTCCCACTACCTGAGCTACAGCATCCCTCACCATTCCCCTCAAAGCTTGCATCAGTTCCTCGTCCAGCATGTTATCAACGGGGGTGCGCTGCCTTTGGCTGGCATGAGAAGCCCTACGCTGGCTTTGAGCGCCATTCAGGGAGTGATCGCCTGATTCCTCCACCCGCTCCATGCGTGGGTTCGAAATGCCATTCTCCACCCTATCAGAGTTAGGTGGTGGTATGATGGGCTCAGTAGCAGCCTTGGTACGTCCCCTAGTATTCATGATCTGGAGGTAGGAGAAATAATATTAATAATTTCAAACTCGACCAGATTAGGGTTGGAGATAATGCGGGTAATATCCAAAACTTCATAATGCATACGAAACGAGTTCAAATACTAAGGGAATAACAAAAGTTGCAACCACCTAAAACATAGGGTAAGTCTACCCTTTATGGAAAAAGAAATACTAAATCTATCTAAGAAATTGAAAGTCTATTAATGGTAGAGGCTAGTGAGATCTCAATCCTCATTGTCTTCTGAAAAGGTATACAGCTCGAGGAGTTTGTCCATTTCAGAGTCGTGCTTCTGTGAGGCTGCATTTCTCTCTAACTCAGCATGCTCACACAACTTCTTCAACTCCTCTTTAGCCTCCTCACAGCGTTTTTTCAGCCCCTCCATAATCCGCTCCTTATCCTTGTATATTTCCTCTGCCTCCCTTACGCGGAGTCTCTGCCTCGATCTTTGTACCAGCAGTGCCTGATAGGCTTCCTTATCATCGTAGATTACCGCAAAGGATCTCTTCCTTGTGTCCTCCTCACTGGGGGCTTGGGATGGTTCCGTGCCGTACACTCGGACGAGGTCCAAGAGGTACTCTCTCCGATCGTCGTCTAGAGGAGCTAGTATGGCTCTCTTTTCCCGTGCGGCCTTTTCCTCGCTGTAGAATCGAGGAGTTCCCAAGTTATTTTCCTTGTACCACTCGCGGATGAGCTTCTTGCCATATTCCGTGGCTGCAGCTCCTTCGGGAGGGTCGGTCCGGACATTCTTCCCCTTGGATAGCTCTGTTGTCGCTTTCTCCACAACCTCGACTTCTGTGCTGGAGTCAGATCCGGCGTCTGAGCTATCGGTGAGGACAATGCGTTGGGGGTAACCCATTGTGTGGAACTTCGAGATCTTGCGAGCGTCAGACATCTATCGAGGAGGATGAAAAGACATCAATACCCGAGCGAGACAATCCCAGAAAGAGGAAGTTAAAAGGAAAAATAAAAATAGGAAATATAATATTAGTCTTTGGCAGGTGCAGGAGCTTGAGCAGGACTATCGGACAAGTATTTTGAAATTATTTCCCAAAACTGCTTACCTTTAGAAGTAAAAAGTTGGTTTTGATAAAAGCTTTTTGCGATTCATTTTAGAAATCATTTAAAAATTTAAATGAAAACGTTTTAAAAACCAGAAGCTCTGATACCACCTTCTGTAACACCCCCTTTTTATATCCAAGGAAATGTTACAGCGCCAGTGAATCCGCAGACTTTAATGTCTTTGAATTCACCTTAGGCTTATAGGGACATGCAACCATGCTCCCATAAACAAGATGATAATTTAAGCAATTAAAATAAAATAGGCGGAAGTCAAATAAATATTATAGCTTAAAATATCCAATCACAGTAACCTGAAATAAATACCAAAACCATAAAGTATCGATAACTCCAAAGTAGCTAAAACGAAAGTAGTATCGTGAAAATTTCAAAGGTTCAAACTCGTATTATAAAGATGCATAAATGATAGCCCGCTCTTCAGCTCTCTCCTGCTCCACTGCTCGCACTAAACCTGTGGAATATGGTCTGGTGTTTCGTGATTACGAAGGACACCAGCCATCCAATAAATAGGATGGTTAGTACATTTAAGACTAGCAAGCGATAAGAAAAATGTTCGACTTTAACTAAAACCAGTGACCATGAAACGGTATAATAATAGTTAAGGGAAAGTGTAGAGTATATGATGTGGAATCTGATAATAGAATAAAACAAAAAGACACATGACTCGGATGATCGCGGAGATCGAATAAGAATACGATATAGGAATTATACTCGAATGCAATGAAGTATAATATGCGCAGAAATGATCACCTTACATAAAACATTATACGATCACATTAATAATAACGACGATAATAATAATATAACACGTGATACCGATCGGGCCCTTAAAGAGGACTACGACCTACAACACTATGGAAGTTTACCATCCCGCGATGAATGCATTCCGGAATGGGTCGTTTCATGAAACCTTTATAGGGTAAGGCTTAACGAACCTCAACCTGCAAGTTAGTCTTACTAAAGAAAACTCGCACTGACTAAAAGTCAATTCGCACTATAAAGTACGCATATTTAATTATAACCGCTTTAACATTTAATACTAGGTGATCATAATAACGACATTAAACCAACGAGGACGTACAAGCACGGATATTTCAAAGGATCTTAATATCACATGCTATTAATTTGCATGAAAGAAACAAGCAGAAATTCATGCAATTAGGAAGATGAAAATGGGCAATTTTCACTTATCTCGAGTTATAAACAAATAATATATTTAATACACACATTACTATAATTAAAAATAATAATTGCCCATTTATTTATACTCATGCCAATTTATGAATAATGAGATAAATTACATCAAGCAGACGGATATGCAATTTATCGAAACTGGCAAGGAAATTGGCCACAGGGCCGCATTCGACACAAAAGAATAAAAAGGCACGCCAAAAGAAAATCACGAAACATGCAAAGGGCATTGAACGAAATCACTTGCCTTAACCTTCGTTGATCGGTTGATGGCAACGAGACGAGATCTTAGCACCAATATGAATTCCTCGGGATGCGGGATCCGGCGTGGGTGCTTCGAGATTTCTTGGTGTCGAGGGATGAGCGGGGTTGCAGGGGCGCTGGCTCGGCGACGGTTCTTCCCTGGCGATGGCTAGCGGGTGGAGGCAAGCGGAGACGGCGGCGGCTCGGCGCGGCCTCGGTGTTCTCCGGCCAGGGTCGGCGGCTGGGCTCGGACGGTGGTGTCGAGCGGAGAGCGAAGAGGCTGCGCGGCGATGGACTCGGCGGCGAGGTCGTGCGGGGCTCGTGGCTCGGCAGTGGTGCACCGACGTGGGTGCGGCTGGCTCGGGCAGGCCTTCGGCGGCAGAGGTGGCTCACGGGAGGGTGGACGGAAGGCGGGAGGTGGCTCACGGCTGAACTCGGGCGGCTCACGGGGGTGAACAGGAGACGGGAGGTGAAGAGGAAGGGTGATGTTGGATTGAAGACGGTGATGGTGGATGTGATATGGGAACCCTAGGTTTTGACGTATATCTATATACCAATTAGGTCAGATAAAAATAAATCTTTGATTCTATTAGATTTAGAATCAATTCGGGATAAACTGAACGTAGAAGGTGTTTATCCGAAAAACTTTGGGTTGGAGAGTGGGCTTCTACCAACCGGGCTGGGCCGGAAAATCCAACCCTCTTCGTTGGGTTTATAGGTGCGAACTGAGTTTAATTATATACTCTACATATATACGGGTCCATCTATATATATATATCTTATATATATTAGCGGAAAGAAAATATTATTTAATTCAACTTTATAAATTAAATAATTTTAACGGCAAGAATGTTTAGAGGATAAAATTAAATAATATAATGATTCTAATTTATATTATATATCTTCTGCGAATTTATTAGCTTCCTCAATTCACATAATATAATATAATATTATCTAAAGAAATATCCCAAAAATAATTTGGGGTATTTCACAAAGGATTTAGGAGTTATCAATCCTAATTAGTTTTGAAAGTTGTAACCACAAAAATGCCCATAAATTTCATTTCAAAGCAATTGACAAGCTAAATAACATCAAATGTAGCTGAAATATGGTTGAGATACTAAATTGGTACTTCCTCCGTTAATTAAAACACGTCGTTTTAGGAAGTAACAACTTGTTAAGAAAAACTTGTCATTTTAGGTATTTTGTCATCCACTTCATGAAATTGCCATTGTAATGATTAGATAGTTAGTTGTAGTTTTTGAGAAAGTAAAAAAATAGAGTAATAATTAGGGGTGTAATTGTATTTTTGTTTGTTTTCTTATAATAAGTGTGTAGATTTCTAAAATGAAAAATTTTAATTAATGAAGGAAGTATTTAAAAGTGGCACACTTTTAAGTTATGCTTCCATGGAAGGACATTAGGGAGAACATATGAAAAACTCTCTCCTCTCTCTAGAAACCTAGAGAGAGGGAGCACTAATCTAGCTTTGGCTGTTGTACATCGACTTCGCCCGCCTCACCTCTGCTCCGGCCGCCTTCGCTCCGCTTTGGCTTAGCCATGCTTGGTGTTCCGGGTTGTTTTCCTTGTTGAAGAACTTGTTTGTGAAAACCCCCAATCTCAAAGCTCATCTCTAGATGTTGATAATAAACCTAATTAACTTGGGACTTTCCATGTTTCTGGGTTTCTATCCCCTTTTTCATCAACTCCCTTCGTTAATTTGAGCATCTAATGCTCCCATGGCTTCCAGGTTTCCAAGGCTTCCTGACAGATCTACTTCCAATCCCTAATCCAATACTCAATCGCCTCCTTCGATCGTCATTTGAGTTCCTAGATTCCATCATTTGGTCTCAGTTGTCATCTTCGGTGCTATCATCTCCCCATCCTCGCTGGTGCCTCATCAATTTTCCCCGGCGACACCGCATCTCTCTCCTGCAACCATTAGGTGCGGAAGCCACCTGTTCCCGCGTCGTCTTTGCTATCGGCCTCCATTCCTCGATTTGTTCTCCATTCCCGTTGGTCGGCCATCCAATGGCCTTCTCCAACCCCTCATTGTTCGCCTTCTCTCGTCTGATTTGGGGTTTGGTTGGTGTCTCTGTTGGGCACCAATCTGTTTGTCCTCACCTCTGGCGCCGGATTTCGTCTTCCGCCGTCGTCCCCATTCTTTTCACGCCTTTCGGCCGAACTACCATCTTGCTCATAATGTCTTTGTCATCCTTCCATCCGACCGGAGCTTTTGTGTGGATCACTCTTCTTGGTGTGCAAGGTTGTCTTACCTCCACTTGTATGCCAAGTTCAGTTTATTAAAAAAATGATGATAAAAGCTTGCAACTCTACATGGGTCTATTACTGAGCCCAAATTTTGTGGACTCTTTTGGGCCCAATATATATATATATATATATATATATATATATATATATATATATATAGGGATTGACTCCGATGAAAACCTCAAATTGTGGTAAAAACCCGTGAGAACTACTTTATATCTTGGTTTTTTTGAAACCCGTGCTAAAAACCTCAATCATATGGTGACTTTACAACTCGGTTCAACCTAAAAACCGTGCTAAAAACTCCAGTTTTAAAATAACACATGACTTTATAGTTCGGTCAAACCGAAAAATCGTGCTAAAAAGCTAATGTTTTAAAATTACATAGTGACTTTATAACTCGGTTTTATTCAAAACCGGGCTAAAATTTTTGACTTTATAGATCGGTTCTATTCTTAACCGGGCTATAAAGCAAGTGAACCGGGCTAAAAAGCCGGTCCTCACGGGTTTCTACCGCAATTTTGGTTTTCACCGGAGCGCATCCCTATATATATATATATATATATATATATATATATATATATAGGGATTGACTTCGGTGAAAACCTCAAATTGTGGTAAAAACCCGTGAGGACTACTTTATATCTTGGTTTTTTTGAAACCCGTGCTAAAAACCTCAATCACACGGTGACTTTATAATTCGGTTCAACCTAAAAACCGTGCTAAAAACTCCAGTTTTAAAATAACACATGACTTTATAGTTCGGTCAAACCGAAAAATCGTGCTAAAAAGCTAATGTTTTAAAATTACATAGTGACTTTATAGCTCGGTTTTATTCAAAACCGGGCTAAAATTTATGACTTTATAGATCGGTTCTATTCATAACTGGGCTATAAAGCAAGTGAACCGGGCTAAAAAGCCGGTCCTCACGGGTTTCTACCGCAATTTTGGTTTTCACCGGAGCGCATCCCTATATATATATATAGGTATTAACTCCGGTGAAAACCTCAAATTGTGGTAAAAACCGTGAGAACTACTTTATAGCTTGGTTTATTTGAAACCTGTGCTAAAAACCTCAATTACACAATGACTTTACAACTCAGTTCAACCTAAAAACCGTGCTAAAAACTCCAGTTTTAAAATAACACATGACTTTATATCTCGATTAAACCTAAAAACGTGCTGAAAACTCATGTTTTAAAATTACATTAGTGACTTTATAGCTCGGTTTTATTCATAACCGGGTTAAAATATATGACTTTATAGATCGGTTCTATTCAAAACCGGGCTATAAAGCTAGTGAACCGGCACTACTAGAAATTTGTTATTTAACATCGGGTAATAGCCGATGTCTTTTAAAAAAAAATTGATGTCTATGTGGGGGATGTTAAAAGTCAAAAGTTTTTCACATCGGCCAGAACCCGATGTCTTTGTATGTTATAACATTGTTTATATTTTTAAATCCGATGTCTTTGTTATCCTATAACATCGATTATAAAATATAACCGATGTTATAACATACAAAGACATCGGCTATTACCCGATGTTAAAACGTTTTGACTTTTTACATCCCCCACATAGACATCAATTTTTTTTGAAACACATCGACTATTACCCGATGTGAAATGACATATTTGCGTTTTTTTATTATCGTAGCCTATGCGGGATTTGAACCCACATCTTTGTGTTTGAACGCAATCCTCTACCATTTGAGCTAATAGGCTTTAAATTAGATAGAATGTTCTTACCTGAATAAGTGAATATATATATATATATATATATATATATATATATATATATATATATATATATATATATATATATATATATATATATGGTCGTTAAACTAAGGTACAAAATGTAAGACCATAGAAAAGCACTCCCCAATATATAGATGCGGTCAGCCACCAGAATTGCTCAGACTACTCTTGCTTCCGTTTGTTACATGATATAATATTCTATTTCCATGCCCACTCCTTCAATGTGATAAGCACTCCCCAACATTGATTACATTTTTAACCCACTCAATGACTTAAGGTGGAACCCAAATGACAATGACAGAAGCAACCATCTATTTTTCAAAATTCGTTATAAACAACTTATTGAACAATAAAAGAATAAATAAAGAATATCCACTATCATATAGCTGCCTTTGGAGCCATAATAGAGGGGAGTCTTAACCAAGCTTATACTCCGTATTACTCTGCCTTTGGAGCCATAATTTGGGAATGCAGTAAACATATTTTTTTAAACCCATTCCTGCATTCAGACACTCAAAGTCATCACCCCACTCCATTTGTTTCTAGCAAGCACAAACGCTCCTCATCAAACTCTCAATGTGAAGTGTCTCAAGTACATTTGAGAAGCAAATGAACAAGGGGTTTGGAAATTCTACCAAAAAAAATAAGGGGTTGGAAAGCATATACAGAACCATTTTCTCTTGACAAGACTCCCAAGTGTCAATTGTCTAGGAAACACAAACCAGGAAGATACAGCATCTTCCTGGAGTGTCGCAAGTACATGGATCCACCTTTTCACAATATTAAGAAACATTCTAAACCGACTAAGCGGTATCCATCATTTAAAAAAAAAGTAAAGTCAAGCATGGATGTTCATTTGACAATTAACAAATTGAACAGAAATCCAAATATCCTTGTTTCTTAAGCAGGTTTCTCAGAAACATAATCTAACCATATATAATATGTCCTTGTTTCCTTACCTGGCCCTGCAATCCAAAGCAGGCGTATTCAATCCATTTAAGACCTACCTACTTGGGAAAACTTTTCCCCATGGTCAATCCAATTTATATGCATTTATGAAGCACTATGGAAGAAAAATGATTGAAAAAAATATATCAAACATAAAATAGACAAATAATCTGAATAATAGAAAAATGTAGCAACAGATTCAGTTACATACTTCTGAATAGATGCGGAGCCAACATTGTATGAAGCCTAGAGATCTTCTCCTCGTGGTTGATATCCTTGAACTCTTCCTGAAATTCTTCTAAACTTCCAAACTGCAGGTGGTAAAACACAATTTGATAATAAGGAAGATATCTCAAGTTCATTTACACAATTTTTGAGTTTTGATCATCGTTTCCTCTGTCCATTTATAAAGTCTTTAAAAATACTAACCTTCCTAGCATTAAGAAAGTGCATGAGCATAAAAAGTTCATCCAGATTGTTCTGCAAAGCAAACCGATAATAAGTGGCAATTACTAGAGAAAATGCAACACCACATTCAACAAGTTAAATAAATCAATAAATAGTAACTTGCATGAATATCCATCATCGTCATCAACAATACTCCTGTCAGAACATGCAATTACTATATAACAGTGTGCTTATGAGCCTCTTCCCATTCTTGTAAATCAAATATCATGCATTCTTAAGGATGTAAAGGCACACCAAACCCCATCTATAAGCATTAAAAATGAAATTATAAAATTCATTGAGTATAAGAGTAACAAAGGAGCAAATGATTCCAAAGGAAACGGGAAACTTTTGTACCAGCAAAAATATTTTCAGATTAGATTGAACAGGACAATCACACCTCCTTGTTCACCCAATCATCCCATTTTATAGATCCCCTGTCTTGCTTCCCCTTCCCATGACAGCAACTTTCTCTGCTGCAAGCCCCTTCCCATGACAACAACTTCCCCTACCTTGCAAATAAAGAAACAACTTCCTATGACAACAACTTCTTATGAAAATTTAAAAAAAAAATCTTGCCAAAACCTGCAAATAGAGAAACAAAAATCAAATAGAGGTCATACAGAAACACAACAAAAGCTTGGAATGGCAAAAAAATCAGTGAATCTACCGAGAAGGGAGGACAAAAATTGAAGAGCGGCCTCGGCCGCTGCAGTTTCATCTTCTTTGATTTCGACCAGGTGTTGGAGCCACAAAGAGAAGTAAAGGAATCAAACACCGAAACTCCTCTTACTGGCTCACCTTTCTCTGCTGCAAGGCCCTACCCACATCTTAGACCTATTCCAGATAACAATGGAAAATTTAAAAAAGAGGAGTTTACATAGACATAGGTGAACATAACCGGAAACAAAAGAGAGGAATGAACCTTGGCGACGAGATCAAGCAGTCCTCACTGCGAGGCCGAAGGCGAGGGCTTCACGGAATCGCCAGGTTCGAGCCTCTTGCCATCTCTCGCCATCTCTCGATCTCAGATCTGAGAATCAAAACGGAATCGTTGAAGACAGAAGGAATTCCAAACGAAGTCGTAAATAGCCGATTCGATGGAGGATGGTCGCTGGCGAGAGAGGGTGAAGGAGAGAACGGGTGAAGAGGCGAGAAATTAAGGATGATGGAGATGAAAAGACAACATTATGAGCGAGAGGCACCAGATCTAGATTTGGAAACAGGTTGGGAGAGAAGTTGTGGCTTGGTAAAATAATCCATTCTCATAGGCGGGCGTTTAAATTAATTCATAACTCGATTCCGCGCCTTTTAAAAAAATTTCAAAATAAATATTTAACATCGGTGTAAAATATAGGGTGATATCTATTTTAGTTTTAACATCTCAAATTTATAAACCGATGTTAAAAAACTGTTTAACATGACAGGTTTTTCTGACTGATATTAAGAGCCGATGTTAAATAACAGAATTCTAGTAGTGCGGGCTAAAAAGCCGGTCCTCACAGGTTTTTACCGCAATTTTAGTTTTCACCGAAGCGCACCCCTATATATATATATATATATATATATATATATATATAATGTGGTTCAAATGTTAACAAGCCTTATGGTGTTAAATGTTAACAAATCTGAGCCATTGGATGGGGGGAAATGAATGGCCTAGATTATTTCAATATATTAACTTAATTATAAATTAATTAGACAATAAACCCACCCAACCCCACCCCAAAGCGCGTGTATAAGAAAACCCTAACCCAAGCCATACACCTGTGCCCGCTTTGATTCATCTTCAACCTCTTGCTCTCTATCTCTGCCTTCGATCTTTCATAGGGTTTAAATTGAGCTTGCCACCGTCCTCCTTAACAAAGTAACTGGAGGCAGCGGCGCTACTGCCTAAGTTGTCGGTGGCAAGGAGCGAGGGAAAGTAGCGGGCGCATCTCCTTCTTCTCTTATGGTGGTTCCAATTATGGCCGAATTCGAACACATCGAGGCTCGATTCAATTTTTGTTTTCTATGGCAGCGATGGCGATGGTGACGGCGGATTTCGCAGTGGGAGGCGGCCTCAGATGCGGTTTTGATTTGGCCCTCAATGGTGGCGATTGCACCACCGCTAACCCTCCTCGCCTCGCCGCACACCCCCACGACCTCCCTTGCTCCGATTTGAGGTTGGGGACACACAAATCTGGTGTCGCCGCTAATTAACCCTCCTCAACTGCCTCCATTCACGAAGATGGTGGTCGGTCAGCATCGAAAATCAGAGAAGCGAGGAAGGGAGGCGATCCAACGGATGACAAAGGCAGAGTGGATAATCGGCTATCCAACGACCAGAGGAGCGACGGAGGTGTAGTGATCGGAGGTGCGGTGGAGGTCGGCGATCCCATACCTCACCCTTCCTTCGTCTTCTCAATCTCGTGTTTTACTCTGTCTTCTTCTTCCTCTTGTGGTTGCTACAAGTTTTTCGTTTGTTGATCAGATTTATTTTTTGGCTGTACAATGGAATTCATAGTTGATTTGGATGTAAATCTGTATTCGATTTCATCGGATCTCCAAGGTACATGATGAGTTTGTCACCTTAGAGCATTGCTTGAAGGAATTATTTATTGGTATGCAATAATTATTCGATCAAGAATAAGGAATTATTGTATATAGATTAGTGGTTGCTCATGATTCTCCTTGTTATTAAATCAAGAATAAGAAAGTATTCATTGGTATGCAATAAATATTCGGTGTAATGAGATAGGTTATTCGTTACTATTTAGTTATTATTTCATGTTCAGAGTCAATATTCGGTAAGTTCATAGTTTCTATTCGTTGATAATACAGAATTATTCATATGTTTTTGGTTAATTAGATGTGGGAAATCAAGAATTACATTTACATACTCTTTCAACCCACCGAATAATTACTATCAACTTAGAGAATAATTACTATCAACTTAGCGAATAATTATTATCAATCTAGCGAATAGTTGCAAAATTGACCAACCCTTTTGCTATTATCTAAATGATAACTCCTCTTTACGGATGAATAATAACGATTAATTTAGCGAATAATTACTATTAACCTAGCGAATAGTTGCAAAATTGACCAACTCTTTTTCTATTATCTAACGAATAATAAGTATAAGTTAACGAATATTTTTTATCACCTTATCAAATAGTTCAAACAGTGCACCACACAAAAAACAACGTTACCCCACCAAAAAAATGTTACGCAAAAAAAAAGTACAACACACGCACGTAATACTTACAATTTATACGAATAATATTTCATATTTCACCGAATAATCTCTCACATTTCACTGAATGATGTTTTGTTTTATATTATTGCTAATCCGAAGAGTCCATATTTTGACGAATAATAAATCAGATTTCACTGAATAATTTACCAACTCAATACCACTAGTAATCAAAATTTAAGACATACATCTGAATAGTTGACGAATAATGAATTAAAATTATGTATATCGAAAACCCTACCCACCCACCCGATTTCTCCGATCCCTAACACAAACACAAACTACCGCCCACCCCCACCCCCCACCCCCCACCCGCCCACCCCCGCCACCCTCTTTCTTCGATTGGAACCCTACGACTCTAATAGTCGATTTCACATTGTTTAGTTGATTGAGAATTTTGACCATAGTGCTTTTCTATCAAATTCCCACATACGGCGTCAAATGTTTTGGGAGAAATCTGAACATTGATTTTTAGTGTCTATCGATCTTTCCTGAATAGAAGATAAAGAAAGAGGCAGGACTCGCTCTCCGGGGGAGCCTCCCACACTCAAGTCAGAGTTTGTCCGACCCTTAATTAGGGTTTAATTAAATGCTACCTGATAAGCTACTCCCAAGTTCATAACCGGCTTACTTTAGCCCTATCAACTGCAAAGGAGACTAGATTAGTTTCTTCAATTAGTGGTTAATTAGATGTCTAGTACTTTTCGGTGGCAAGCTCCAACAAGTCCAAGTAAAGATCTAAACAAGATAACCCTAATTTTGACCTCAAGGAACCAAACTCAAAATATAAAAAATATATGTGCCCAGAAAGAAAAATAAAATCCAAATGAATTCCTTCAGAAACACGAATTTAGAGTTAGGCTATTACCTACGAACTTTTCGACACCTGAATTCTGAACAAAAAACTATTATTTCTTTCTCTTGGTGGAGTAAAGACGCACAAACAAGAATAGTCAAACCACATAGTAACTCTCGCCAAAAAAACACCATTAGGTGGCGAACACATGAGGAAGAATTTTTCAAACTCAATTTTGATGGTGCTAAAATCTCTTTTGGATGTGCTGCTGCAGGTTTCTTGATTAGAGACAACGAAGGGAGGATGATCACGTGCGATGCAAAAAGATGCGGGAAGTTGTCGGCGTTAGAAGCGGAAGCTGTTGGATTGCAACTTGGATCGGTGGAAGCTTGAAAGAGGGTATTCGAATGTTGTAGAAGATTGTCTCGCGCAATCACCAATGCGATCAAAGGAGCGTGGAGGATCCCCTGGGAGATTGAAGTGCTCATCTCGGATGCTCTCTTTATGCTTGGTTCCTTTGAGACGGTCTCTGTGTCCCACATCTTCACGGAGGCCAGCAGAGCGGCTGATCGTCTTGCTCATCTGGCCTGGGTTTCCGAATCATTCGCTTGGAGTTCCGACCTTGAGCTCCAGACCCTCGTCTGCAAGGATGCTCTTGGGTGGTGACACAACCGAGGTTAACATTACCCAAATTTCCGCCTTGTAACAAAAAAAATGAATTTAGTGTTAGGAGGTGAAATTAGGAAACCCTTGAAGATGAGTTTGTTGCTGATAACAAAAACCGTAATTGAAGATGTAAGAGACTAAAAAATTAAACCTTATTTATTGCAAATTCGAACAAAGAAAATCCCAAATTCACATCTAGACTTGTCTCCAAGAAGAACATAATGCTATATCCTTGAATTGGAAAAATCACTCCGTAAATATCAAAATCAAATGCAACAATGAGCAATTGAAGAATCATAGTCATGATGTGTATAAAGGTAAAAACGAATCGTCCCACAACCGGCCAGTTGATTTCATGAACAATTGAGAGGGAGAGGGAAAAAGGCAAAGAAAATGATCGAAAAACATTAGAACAATAGTTCGAGCGAGATAGAGAATCACACAATAGAGATGGGTAGACGGAGAGGCAGGATCTACCATGGAATAGTTCTAGATCTTGGACAAAAGATGGAGGTATGTAGTGCTCAAATAAAAAAGAAAAAGAGGGAGATACAAATGAAAGGACCTATTGGCAATTAATTAAAACTAGTCTTGTTAATGCCTTTTTGTCATCTTGCCTTTAGCCTTTATGTTAACAATTCAAGATTCATATATTATTCTTTTGGGCCATGGCCTATATATTGGCTATTTGCACTCCACAATTCATAGGTTGCACTTCATTTCGTATAAAAATGCAGTGCATTCTTCATGTTTTCAGTGCTAAGACATCCAACCTAATTCACTAGGCTAGCTAAAAGATAATCCATCGATGTTGCATTGGCATTATTGATTTGGATCAGATTTCATGCCTCGCTACCTACATACATCCATGTACCGTTTAATTACAGTCTACCGGATAATCGTGGAAGATGTTGTTTGAGGATGATTGAAGGGGCGATGATGCAGATGAATCCGACGACATTATGTTAAATAGATCGGCAGGCCACCAATTCATCATCGTCGTGATCACTTCCTTGGACGTCTCCATTGATTTGAATTAGCAATCAACTTCATTGGCTCCATTGTTCATTACGTCATTGAGCTCGTTTGTTGCTCCAAAAGCCGAAGTTTTCTGAATCTTGACATGAGGGTTGAAGCTGGCCACTGAGCCATGAGACGAGGACGTCGCTCCATTGATCAGCGTGTTCTCCACTTCTTCCACCTTGAAATTATTGGTTTGTTGCTCAATAAATTCACCCTTGTTCTCAACTTGCTTTGGATTAGGATAGAAAATAGGGGTAAGGGATGCCAATTGCTCAGATGAAGATTGAAGGCTACGGATCATCTTTTCTTGGAGAGGGTGCAAATTAGGGAAAAGGGTGGGGGTGTTGTAGAAGGAGGTAGCCTTAGGGTTTTGAAGGCCTTGGAGTTGCATATGAAGTTGAAGCCTTTCGAGGGCGGATTTGCTTAGAGTGGGTGAGCCATATTCTTCGCCCTTTGCTGAACAAGGGTGGTCTAATTCTCCACACATATTCTTAGGCTGCTGATTGCGCCTACCCAACAGCTTCTTCTTCAACTTCGTGTTCCAGTAGTTCTTGATATGGTTATCCGTCCTCCCCGGCAATTGGGCTGCAATTACAGACCACCTGATTCACAAAAATTGAATACATGCTAACCATATCCACAATAAAAATTATAATACATATAAATATAAATACATATATATATATATATATATATATATATATATATATATATATATATATATATATATATATATATAAAATCTGTGATCATGGAAATTATCACATAGTATACTAATATATGATCCCTAGACAATGAGAAAGGACAAGTGCAAATAGGCGATCAATATATATATATATATATATATATATATATATATATATATATATATATATATATATATATATATATATATATATATATATATATATATTATAATTAAATTATCCTATATATTTTTCTGATATAACAATTCAATTCTCATGTCTTTATTGTGTTTTGTAATTAAGCCTTACATATCGATGGAAAACTGGAAACTAATTACTGGCTTTCGATGCTAATGTAGAGGCTAAGGATGATGTTGTCTTCATCTTCGGTAAAACCACCATGCTTGAGATTCGGTCTCAAGTAATTCAGCCATCTCAGCCTGCAACTCTTCCCACATCTCTTAAGCCCTATATCGAATGAAGGGCGAAAAATTGAGACGATAAAATTTAAAAAAAAAAACCATGTAGAATATCAATTTTAAGCAGTTCGATCAAGCAGTAATGATTAAGAATGAAGTGATGATCGAGGTTGAAACATTACCAACTTTGTGAGGGAGAGAAATCCAATTGCCACCAGTTCCATAGTTGTCAATGTAAGCCTTGAGCTTTGCATCCTCTTCGGGTGACCATGGCCCCATCTTCACATTTTCCTTGTCACAGCATGGTGCTCTCCCCATCTTTCCTACCTTGCAAGTTTCTTCTTCTACTTCTTTTTGAGAGAGAGAGAGAGAGAGGAAAGTGATTAATTTTGTGATGAATTGAGTGAGTTGAGGAAGATGCAAGGAGAAGACCTTGGTTTTATAGGTTGAAAAATCAAGGAGTGGACAAAAACAATACCATACATATATCATTGAAAGTCCTAATATATTAGCTTGCTAGCTAGGGTTTTACTTTTCGCTATCATTCTTCTATCTCAATGGATTAGTTAACTTTATATATGTGTGTTTGGGTGTTGACGTGCATTGGCTTGCAACTTTAAGTATTAAATAGATATTTTTCAACTTATACATCTATATATTAATCCACTAAATATCTAATAATTGTGTTTGTTAGGTTGCATTTCAAACTCAAGTTATTGTTTGTTATGGGCACGGATATCTTTTCGCCATTCGTATTCATATGATGTCGACGTCGACACTCGAAGTCGGCAAGCTTTTACTCAACACCAGCTAATGGAGACGACGACCAGAGCACCGATATCACATGGCCTGTAAGACGTCCAGCTTCACCAACGCCGACTTATGGAGTCGACATATCACATCCCACTTTTGTAGAGATTTTCTACAGTCTGTGCAACCTCGAAATATTCAGATTCGTCGTGTAGCCTGTTCACCGACATCTAAAGTCAACGTCGGCGACAAGTTTGTCAACACTTGAAGTCGAGGTCGATAGTCAACTCACCAACATCGGAACTCGAAATCGGCACCGTGCGCGCGGATGACAAGATCAGACCGTACCAATAGCAAAACTGTTAATTAATGTATCTCTTTATATTTTTTTACTTTATTGAGAGAGCACCCAACCAATTGAGAAAACTTTTTTTTTTTTGATAATTATCTTTGTGAGTGCATGGACAACAAAATTATTTTATATTCCCATATAGTTTAAAATGCACGAAGTCAATTAATTTTCGGTCTTGCTATCCACACGACAATATCTCGTTAAATGCACGATCGTGTCAGTCGACACCGACATCTCGAGTTGATAGAGGACTACTGGGAGAGGAAATGAGGGCTTTAGTGGTCGAGGGGTTGCCTAGCAGCTGCTAGGCTGTCTACACCTACACCAAGTATCGGTAGATGGGGGATCTCTTGAGTTTTGTGTTATGTGCGGTGTTTGTCTACACCTACACCAGGTATCGATGGATGAATCCGTGCATTTGACGAAAAAATCACCGTCCAACAGGACCCTTAATTTTCTCACCATTTAGAGCTTAATTGGTACACTATACGTGTTGAAATTTGAAAATTTGTTTTCTGGGAGCAAATTCAATTCATTTATTGTATTTATCATAAACCCACTGAATTGAGGGGTGAAAATGAACAAGAAAATAAAAAAATAGTAGCGAAATTATTGATAAACACCAGTTGCCAAATTGCCTACGCCCACCAGCATTTATATATTATTATTGCTAGAAAATTTGATTTATCCGGTATAGTATAAACTTCCAAAAGGAAAAGACCTTAATTTGATGCTTATATAATGAAAACCCTTTATAATTCTCCCCCTTTTGCACTCTTCATTGACTTTAATGATTTTCTTGATAATTTAGTGAGTCTTTTAATTCCTAGCTTACTAATTATCATCATAAATTGAAAATCAATCATGCAACGAACCCGGCCAAATATATATGAGCGTTGAGATGTGTTGGTTTGTATAGGCTACTAGAACATCTTAACAACTTCTCCAATATATATTTCTTCTACAACAGTTTTTCAATCTCAAAATTTAGAGTGATTAGGCTCATTATCTCGCTAATTAATGACCTTGTGCAAATTGAACATAACCGCCAGCTCATGGATAATTGCTAATTGAAAGCTAACGTTCAAGGCATAAATGACAATATAACGGCTATCATTCAAAGATAAATTACAATTAAATAAGGGAGCAATGAAGGGGATTGAAAAAAGGTTAATTGGGAAGGAGGTTAAATAGAAAAGGAAAGAAAAGATAGAGGGGGATTCTGGAGGGTGAACAAGTATCGTAAAAAATACAAGAACACAAGAATCCAGTATAACATTTTGGCGCCGTCCGTGGGGAACGATAAAAAACCATGACGTTAGAGCCTCTAGATCCGGCACAAGGAAGCAGGAATCAATTCACTCGAGAGGCTGAATTGGAAGAGGAATTGGCGGAGCGAGGTCGCCAGTTGGAGGCTTCAAGGGAAGAGATCGCTGCATTACGCCTTCAGAATTCGCGCTTGGAGAAGGCTCAAGGCAAGCGTCCAAGGGAGGAGAATGCCGGGAGTGGGCATAGAATGGCCAGCATCATCGCCGGAGCTCAGGATAGGCAATCGGATCGCGCATACGAGCATCGTAGCCGTGAATTGGCCCGAGATGAAGGGAGATGGGATGGCCGGCGGGCATTCAGGTTGCGTTCCCATGGTGAAGGGAGAAGTTTCGGGCGCAGGGGAGCATCATCAGGCGAGGAAGGAGACGAGGGAGCTTATGAGCGCGAGTGGATCGACCAAGACGAAAGGAGTGTTATGCGTGAACATGGGAGAGAGCGAGGTCGAGACCGTTCCAGGGAGCCCGACGGAGGCCCTCGCAGACGACGGAAGCACTCGGAGCAGGTGAGGCGCGCCGAGGATAGGTCGCTGAAACTCTTTGCTAATCAAGGAGAGTCTCTAGTATCGGTTCAGGAGCAAGCCGAGGCCAAGCTTTTTCAGATGACATCCACTCCGTTCACAAGGGACATAAGGGATCAACGCCCACCAGATAAGTTCTCCTCTCCCACATTTGAATTATATGACGGGAAGTCGGATCCCATAAATCATATAGCGTTGTACACCCACAAAATGGCTCTTTGGACCGAGAACGATGGTATAATGTGCAAATTGTTCCCTGCTAGCTTAGGAAGGACTGCATCAAGATGGTTCCACGCCCTACATCCCAATTCAATTGCCTCTTGGAACCAGTTGGCACGAAGGTTCGTCGCTAGGTACATCGCCAATAGTAAGGACCCGGCCTCGGTGGATACATTATTTGCCCTACGACAGCGTAAAGGCGAGAGCTTGAGGCGATTTGCGTGTCGTTTCTTTGAGTGCTACTCAGACATCGAGGCTTGCGATGAAAGTATTGCCGTGGCCGCATTCAGGTTAGCCCTGCCTAAGGACTGCCGGCTGAGGGAGAGCTTGACCTTGAGGACACCCTCGAGCGTGGCAGAGTTGCAGGAGCGCATCCGACAATACTCCAAGCTGGAAGAGGACAAGGGAAAAACTCTCGACAGTAGGTCAGCCTCCCCTAACCGCAGGCAGCGCGAGTCCAACAGCGGCAGAGTTCGTGATCGATCCGAAAGGGAGTTGCTCCGTAGCCGGGGGCTACCTCCGAGGGTGCCAAACGTGGTGGTTAACACCGTTTTCAAGATCCCTATTTACCGGATTCTCAGCCAGATTAAGGACCAACCTTTCTTCAGATGGCCGAGTAAGATGAGAGGAGACCCATCGAGCCGAGACTTGAGCAAATTCTGCTCCTTTCATCGAGAAAAGGGGCACTTGACTGAAGATTGCAGAACACTCAAACACTATCTTGAGTATTTGGCGGAAAAAGGTCACTTGAAGGACTTCATTCAAGAGCATTCAAGCGGGAGTCTCGGAGACGATTCCGCTAACGTCGACACCGCGGCTGAGACTCGATCAGCGGGTGAGCCCAGGGGAGTGATTTATGTGGTAGATATCAAGCCGGGAAAGAAGCTAGAGGCCCGACAGGCGTATCGAGTGGGCTGTCATAACCTCGAAGTTTTGAAATCCGAGAGGGGAGGTGTGAAGAGGCAGAGAGGGGAAAGCACGACAAGTCTGACTTTCACCAGCAGCGACCTTGAAGGAGTTCAGATGCCGCATAATGATCCGCTAATGCTGACGTTGTCCATAGGCGACTTTGAGGTCCGACGATCTCTTGTGGATTCGGGTAGTTCGGTCGACATCATGTTCTATGGAACTTTCTCCAAGTTGGGAAGAACTCAGCAGGACCTCTCACCGGTGACGACTCAGCTGGTCGGACTTGGATCGTTCCCGGTTTGGCCCAAGGGAGTGTTAAGGGAGGCGGTGCAGCTCGGAGGGAAGGTCGTCGAGACGGAGTTCTTTGTGGTGGACGTGCCCTCCTCGTACAATGTCATCGTCGGGCGCCCGTGGATCCATGGTATGGCTGCAGTGCCATCGATGTTTCATCAGTTGATTCAATTCCCCCACGAGGGAAGGGTGATCCGAATTCAAGGAGATCGGTCAGCGGCTCAACGAAATTCGAAGGTCGAGGAGGTCGAACCGGGGGCTTACACGATCCAACCCACGCCACAAGTTCTTGAGGAAGTGGGCATACCACCTAAAGAGAAATCCACCGAAGAGCTGCAGAAGGTCAAGGTGAGTGATGATGCACCCTTTAAATACTTTTTGATTGGTGAAAATATTGCAGGTGAAGAGCGGGAGTTATTAATAAAACTTCTGAGACAAAATCAAGACTTGTTCGCTTGGAGCCCATACGAGATGCCAGGAATTCAGCTCGACATAGCTTGTCACCAACTCAACGTTAGGCCGGATGCAAAGCCGGTGGTTCAAAGAGCGCGACGGTCGTCTCTTCAGCATACCGAGGCTGTCTTATCGGAGCTCAACAGGCTGTTGGACGCCGATGCAGTAAGGGAAGTGCAGTACCCG
Organism: Persicaria maculosa; assembly: GCA_963922045.1. Classification (NCBI taxonomy): domain Eukaryota; kingdom Viridiplantae; phylum Streptophyta; class Magnoliopsida; order Caryophyllales; family Polygonaceae; genus Persicaria; species Persicaria maculosa. The sequence continues at coordinate 2,979,627 of OY998268.1, forward strand.
ACATGGGTCGCCAACACGGTTGTCGTTAAAAAGAAGAATGGCGAGTGGAGAGTCTGCGTTGACTTTACCGATTTGAATAAGGCTTGCCCGAAAGACATGTTCCCTTTGCCGAAAATAGATCAACTAGTAGACGCCACTTCGGGTCATGCTCGAATGAGCTTCCTCGACGCCTATAAAGGCTACCACCAGATTCCGATGTCTGAAACCGATCAAGAGAAGACCGCATTCATGACTCCACGGGGTATATTTTGCTACAAAGTGATGCCGTTCGGGTTAAAGAACGCCGGAGCCACCTATCAACGTATGGTGATGAATCTGTTCGGGAGCCTAGTAGGGAGAAAAGTGGAGGTATACATCGATGACATGGTCGTAAAGAGTAAGGAGGCAAGCTCGCACATATCGGACCTCCAGATGGTCTTCGACAGAATGAGGGCGGTTGATCTACGATTGAATGCTTCAAAATGTGCATTCGGAGTCAGCTCGGGGAAGTTCCTTGGGCACTTGGTGACGAGGAGAGGAATAGAAGCAAGTCCCGATCAAATCCGAGCTCTTCAACTTGTGCAGAGCCCGAGTAGCATTAAAGAAGTTCAAAAACTCACCGGGATGGCCGCCGCGTTGAATCGGTTCATCAGCAAATCCTCCGACAGATGCAGCCCTTTCTTCAAGCTTTTAAGGGGCGGGAAATTATTTCAGTGGGATGATGAATGTGAACAAGCTTTGGTTGAATTGAAGGAGTACTTGCAAACGCCTCCTATCTTGACAACGCCGGATTCGAGCGAGCCACCATCTCCGAGGCGGTCATTCCGCTAGAAGTCGGCATGCCTACCATCCGCACCGAAGCACTCGAAAAGGGAGGAAACGATCAAGCCTTGCAAGTCAATTTGGACCTACTGCAAGAAAAGAGGGAGCAGGCAGCGATTCGGATGGAAGCATACCAACGCAGTCTTGTGCGAGCCCATGGAAAACATGTGCATCCTCGAGGTTTCAAGGAGGGGGACTATGTGCTCAAGCGTGTCCTTACAAACACCCGAAACCCCGCCGACGGGAAGCTGGGACCGAACTGGGAAGGCCCATACCGGGTGACCTCGGCCCTCGGAAACGGAGCGTATAAGCTAGCTGATGCGAATGGTAAGCCGGTGCCCAGGACTTGGAACACGCTCCACCTCAAGCTCTTTTACATTTAGTTCTGTTTTGTTGAATTGAATTATGAATGATGTAATTAGGCTCGTAGGTGACGATGGAATTGAATAAGGGCACTCTTTTTCCTCTCCGTATGGCTTTTTCCCAAGAGGTTTTCCTACGGAGAGGTTTTAACGAGGCCCCGGTTATTTTATTAAATATTTTAGAAATCAATGTCAGCCAATTTCAGCCCACGGGATCGCCACTTAAGGCCAATAGAAAGCCGATTTCAGGCCACGGGATCGCCACTTAAGGCCAATAGAAAGCCGGTTTCAGGCCACGGGATCGCCACTTAAGGCCAATAGAAAGCCAATTTCAGGCCACGGGATCGCCACTTAAGGCCAATAGAAAGCCGGTTTCAGGCCACGGGATCGCCACTTAAGGCCAATAGAAAGCCGGTTTTAGGCCACGGGATCGCCACTTAAGGCCAATAGAAAGCCGATTTCAGGCCACGGGACCGCCACTTAAGGCCAAAAGAAAGCCGGTTTCAGGCCACGAGAGAGTCACTCATGGCCAAAGTAAGCCAGTCTCAGGCAACAGAGAGCATCGCTCAATAGCACGAACGGGCTTTCAGATCCCTCCCCCGCGGGATTGCGTGGAAGCGATCTGGGGGGCTATTGATTAGGCTCATTATCTCGCTAATTAATGACCCTGTGCAAATTGAACATAACCGCCAGCTCATGGATAATTGCTAATTGAAAGCTAACGTTCAAGGCATAAATGACAATATAACGGCTATCATTCAAAGATAAACTACAATTAAATAAGGGAGCAATGAAGAGGATTGAAAAAAGGTTAATTGGGAAGGAGGTTAAATAGAAAAGGAAAGAAAAGATAGAGGGGGATTCTGGAGGGTGAACAAGTATCGTAAAAAATACAAGAACACAAGAATCCAGTATAACATAGAGAAACATTTATATTCTAAAGAATGTTGCAAATTTATGAAATTTATTTTGTTTTATTTTTTGTATTGCTTTTCTATATTATAGAATGCAGTTTGGATTCCTTATAACAGTAATTTTTTGTGTTACATCTGGTATTACAATTAATTATTTTGGTTATAAATTCACCTTAAAAATTATATTTATACTCTATACACTTATATTAACCTGTTTATAAATATTTTCTAAAATAATCAATCTTTTAATTATCCATAATTTTTAATAATAATTTTCATAATTAAATTTTATAACAATTTTAATGTAAGTGTATAGAATATAAATATAAAATTTTAATGTAAATTATACCCAAAATAATTAAATGTAGCAATCGGTATTATAGCGGATCTTGACTGTATAGAATGAGATGGAGAATCTTTTGGGCAAAACAAAATAATTTATATTCTCTAAAAACTAAAAAATATCTCTAAACCGAAAAAGTTGTTGGATATATATATACTTAAAGAAAACAGTCAACAATATTTTTAGACCTGTCAAAACGTAACCCAACTTGAAAACCTGACCCAAACGCCCGGAATATTTTGGGTCAAGACCCAAAAATTTTGACTCGGAAAATTTTTTGGACTCGAACCCTAAAAAATGGTATTTTTGGATCAAATGGGTTTCGACCCTGTGACCCAACTGACCCGCCCGATTTGTTAAAACAAAACTTTGACTAATTAATATAAAGCCAAGGAAATATCAAAGTCATATTAGACTAAGTTTAGTAATTAATATATTATTAAAATTAATTAATTTATAATTATATATTATTAAATTATTCATGGAGATTCTAATTTATTACATTTTATAATTACAAACACTCGATCGTTCTTTTTCAAATTAACTTTTATATTTATTTGTATTGTATATTACTCCCTCCGATCGGTAATATTTTATTTTTTATTTTTTAACATTTTTTAAAAAGATAAAATAACTCTATAAAATATTAAAATTTTTAATTAAATTTTTATACTCATTAGTCATTACTAATACATATGAAATAATTTCAAAATGTTAATTAAAACAGTGTAGATTCCGAACTCGAATGCCCAAATAGATAATAATGCAAATTAACTATAAAACATGCAAGAAACATAGAATTGTTTTTTCAAAATATTCATTAAAAAATAAAAATTTACGGATAAATTCACACATTGAAACTATTTACACAAATATTCAAAATTTGAAGATACGTCAGAGAAGCGCGGTCTGAAACCGCGTTTTATGTGTTAATTGGGTATTTATCCTCAGAACTGGGAAAAAAAATTAAATTTCTTATAAAAATGCGGTTTTAAACCGCGCTTCTTTCCTAAAATGCGGTTTAAAACTGCGTTTCTTTTCCAATTTTATTTCTAAATTTAAAAAAAAATATGTAAACATAAAATGTGGCATGAGACCGCGTTTTACTCAAAAAAAAAAGAGAAAGAAACGAACGAAAAAGAAGGAGCCATCAATCCATCATGGCTGTGCTCTTCCTCCACCAAACGAAGAAGAAGCAGCCATGGCCTGTGCAGCTGGCCTTCAAGCTCCCGCGAACGCGCTCCGGCCGCCACCGCACCACCACCCTTCCGCGCTCTTCGCAACCATGGCTGCCGCCGCGCCGCTCCGGCGTTCAAGCTTCCACTCCGGCATTGAAGAACCCCGCTCCGGCGATTGTCCTCTTCAAGCTTCCTCTCCGGCCAGTCTTCTCCGGCGATTGTCCTCTTCGGCCTTCAAGAACCCCACTCCGGCCTTCAATTCGAGCCGCGCGCTGCTTCTTCTTCCTTTTTTTCCTTTTTTTAATTTTCAAAGTAAAACGCGGCCTGAATTTACGTTTAAATATTTTTTTGTTTTTTTAAATTTAGAAATAAAATTGAAAAAGAAACGCGGTTTAAAATCGCGTTTTTATAAGAAATTTAATTTTTTTCTCAGTTCTGAGGATAAATACCCAATTAACACATAAAACGCGGTCTGAAACCACGTTTTTCTGACGTATCTGCAAATTTTGAATATTTGTGTAAATAGTTTAAATGTGTGAATTTATCCGTAAATTTTTATTTTTTAATGAATATTTCAAAAAAAATTCAGAAACATATCCCAAATGCATTTAAAACTATCTATAATGCCTATCTAAAATATGCATTATCACACATATATCCCACTTCACAAATAGAGTGAAGTTATTCGACTTGACAATATACAAGTATTTACCTTCTTGCTCGATGGCGTGATGATCTTCCCTCCTTTAATTCTAGGCATGGCTGCTGGGAGTGTCTAACATATGACCGAATTGTACAACTTAGTCCCAGGTTGGTAACACTAGTGCTAGTAAAGAAAAAATACATTCCAGTAAGCTCACAATTCATGCCAGTAAATAAAATATATCTGCCAGTACACAAAACATTTTAAGATAATCTACAAACCCCAAAGAAGACTCTTCAAAGAGATGCTGTGTAGCGGCCCGGATATAAATATCCGGGATACGTTTCGAAGGTCGGATACCTTCTTTCGGATGTTGCAATTCAGGTACGGGTCGAGGTTTCAAACCTCTAATAAGTCGAAGTCTCAAAAATACAATTTTAACGAAAATAAAGCGGAAGTACGGTTTAGATACAAAAGCCACGGCAGAGCCGGATCAAAACCAAAACAAAGTGGGTGATTGCCATTTGTCAAGTTAGAATATATTAACCGGATTCTTCGATTCGCCAAAAGATTTCCCCGTCACAGAAGCATGGAGCAACAAGAGCGGTACCTAACACTATCCACGAAGTCAAGCCTGGTGATCGCCTGCGGGTCCTCTGACCGCGCTGAGGCCACATAACATACCTATGCCTAAATAAAAGATGACTAATGCAGTACAAGTTTTAAATCACACTATCATGCCCCTAGTATATATATAATATGCAGAAAAGAACTGTAAAGGGCCCAAGACAATGCCAAGTGGCATATCCCTCTCCTACCTTTGCACCCCTTCCCGTTAGTGCAGAGACTGGCCAGTTCGGGCTATAGCATAACACTCTCTTCGTGGTGGTGCACTTCACCACGGTATCATCATATCATATCATATCTCATCATCATATCATAAATCATGCTTATGCCCGATGGTGCTGGGCTAATCATATCATATCATATCATATCATCTCTTGCCCGATGGTGCTGGGCTATCATATCATGCTCATATCGACTCGATAGACTCAGGGCACCCGATGGGGCTGGGCTACCCTATGACCCTAGCAAAGACTCTAGGACTATCACAGATAACGGCCATTTTGTATTCAAACACACAAAGTAAACACATGCTCAGTTCAATGCAATCCTAACATGATACTACATGGCATGCTTTAATATGCAACAAAACTACACATTACATGACACATCAGGCAGGAGGTCCAGGTTACTGAGTAAGTCCCGTAGGATACTTACCTGTTGATGCAGAACAGCAAGATAACACAAGCAAGGGCCCAATGCAAGTCCAAAGCAATCCAAAAGCAATACACACCTATCATCAAGTCATTTCCATAAGCTACCAGACCAACATTCATACACACGAACCCAAGTTCTCAACATTCTCAAAACCGTCCGATAGTAAAACCGTTTTCCAAAATCTTCCTGATACGATCAAATCGACCAAAATCATTCTTCAATTAAACCCATTGATAAAATCGTACCAACCATATTTTCAAACTCATAAATCCCAAATTAAGTCAACTCATATTTAAAATATTTCTCAAATCATACTTGGCAAAATTCCGACATTAAACGTTTAAGCCTTAAAACTAGTCTCTCAAAATCACATTATAGAGAATATTCCGGCTTGTTTCTTATTTCAAAACATTATATAAATAATTCTCAATACTAAATCATCAAAATAATTCTAAGCTCACAAATAATATTTATAAATCAAAACTGACAATTCACTTTAAAATTCCTATCTCACATGTTTAAATCCTCATAAAATGCATCAATTAAATAATCCAATTAACATTATTTTAAAACAATAACAATATATAAAGATAAATTTCCAGAATATTATAATTATAACCAAATCCCAAAATAACAATAATATTCAAATAATTTAACACTTACTAATCATATCATCTCAAAACAATACCCATAATATATGTATAACCCAATATCAAATAATATCACTTTTAAAACCTTTTAAATATATTAAAATTTCAGAATATATATATATATATATATATATATATATATATATTTCCCAATGTCCAAAATAACAATTAATATAACATATCATATATATATATAATAACATAACACAAAATTATAATTTAACACATAACATATATATATATGTACTACCGAAATATAAAAAACATAACCCATAACAATAACCAATTCAGAATTAAAATCCAGCCCACCCCAAAACCCAGAGGCCCACTCCCTTACCCGAATTGCCAAGCCCAACCCGAGCCCAGTAGGAAGCCCTACCCGCTTGATTTAAAACACCCAGAAACTTAGGCCAGCTGGCCGGTTTGGGAGGGAAGGGATAGAAAAGGGGTGAACCGGTCCAAGAAAGAAAAATAGAACAAAACCCGTCTTCCCCAGCTCCGTTCTCTAGTAGGAATTTTAGAACGGAAAAAGGGAGGAGGAGCAGGGCCTCCGGCGGCTCCATTCCAGCCCAAGCTCTCCCCACCTCATCAGCCCGAAATTCCGACCATCCCCGACCCTAGAAAACCAAAACGAGAGTAAGAGGAAGGAGGAAGAGGAAGCTCACCGTGGGCTCGAAGGTTAGCCGAAAATCTTCGTCGGAGGCTCGATTCAGGCTCTTCGAGGGCGGAATCGATACCGTAATGGCCTAGAACGAGTAGAGAGGAGTGAGGAGTAGTTTGGAGAGAGGTTCACTTCAGAATCGAGCTTTAACCTTAAACGAACCTCGATCGGAAAACAGGGCTGAAGGAGCTCGCTTTGGGGGACCTCCGGCGGACAGTGGGGCTCTCCCTCGGCTTCTGGAAACAAAGGAACGTGGGTTCTCGGCTCCTGGTGGCTCAGCTTGGCGGACGGACTTCCTTCTTCTCCACGCTGTGAAACAGGGGAGGGGATCGGCTTCGGCGGCGGCGGGCTATGGCTGACGGCGACGACGACAAGGAGGAGGGAGGTGGTCCGGTGGTGATTCAGTTGAAGCCGAAATGGTGGTGTTTGGTGAGGGTGATGGAGGCTGGCTCGAAATGGAGGTGGAGTCCTCTCCCCTCGGCACACAAGGAGGAACTAACGGGAAGGGGATAAGGGTGGGTTAACAGGTGAATGAGAGAGGGAAGAGGAGAGGGGGGATGAATTGCAGCTGCTACAATAAGAGAGGGCTGCAGAGGGTGGCAGAAGGAAGAGGAAACAGGAGGAGAGAGGAGTGTTGTGGGTAATGGGGCACAAAACAACAATCCTGAATTTGTGAGGTATAAAGTGAGGAGAGGAGGTGCTCTGCACCGTAACAGCCAGGAGAGAGAGAGAGAAGAAAAGAAAAGAAAAAGAAAAGAAATTAAAATATATGTGGTCCCAACAATACCCAATTCAAATTAGCGGAAAAGACCCGAATCCCGCTCGCCCGATCGAATCCCGACTAAAACAATTTTAATAAATCAATGTTCGATCAAATTTCAAGATAATCGGAATTAAACAATTTCAATCAATTCGGAGCTTAATTAAATTTTATTAATACTCGGACTCGAAGTCGAAAATCAAATCCCGTAAAAAAAATCCTAATTTAAATTGATGCCGGAATGATTTTTAATTTCGAAGTCGTGCTCGAGGACGATTTTTCTCCCATTTTTATAAATTGAAATAAATAATAACATTTTAAATTAAAATACTACTAATATGATATCTAAAATATATTTGGTCTTTACATGCTGGAATGCTCATCTGACAACAATCTATAATTCAACAAATTAAAAAAAATCTACAACTAATTTTGCACCTTAATTCACAACATTATGTAATACAAAGCAAAACATGAAAATACTCTCAAATGACATCTGAGTTGTGTAGTGTAATTCATATGAGACTATAATACATAACAAAAAACTAGTAATAATCTACAAATAAAAACACTAAGTCTAAGCATTATAACCCAGTAACTGCCCCTTTACCATATGGTGGTGACACAATTTATAAACAAAACCAAGATTCGAAATTCCAAACCCTAATTTCAAAACTCCATACCTTAATTTTGAAATTCTCCCCAAGTTTTCCTTTACCATATGCAACATCATTTTAACCCCAATTCTCAACAAGTTCCCCAATTTGAAATTCCAAACCCAGATTACTATCTCATGCCACCAAAACGTTTTACCATGCTAGCCGAATGAACCTACCTGCCATTCACAATTTCCCCAATTCCTCGAAACATTAATGGAGGTTTTCAATTCCATTCTGACCTATTCCTAACTTCAATTTCATCCTCAAGTTTGCATCAATGGTGATTTCCCAATAACATCCTCAAAGCGCCTAACCCCCCACAAACTTAGGATTTCTATCATTTCACCCCATTTCTCCCCAAGGTCACCAATTCCAAATTCAACAAATTCCACACTTCAAACAATGTTTTCGGGTTCAACAGAGGGTGAGAGCTTACTTGTTTTTGCGGGGGGTTGGGTTTTATTCTTTGAAACTCCTTGAACTATTCATCTCTTTCTCCTCTTCTTCCTCCGTTTTTTACTTGCTTGATGCCCTTCTCTCTCTCTCTCTCTCTCTCTCTGGAATGGGTTATAGTTTGCCGACTGAACTGCTATGTCCTTTCTCCTTTGAACTTCCAACTGAAATGAAAGAATGGAGGTTTGCCTTTTGCATTTGATTTGATGGGCCCATTAATAACTGTAACCATTACATTTACCCGGATATAGGAGGTTATAAGTACCATTTTTTTTTGCAAAAAATTAGGCCCATTTTCTATATCTGCAAATTTGGGCCGAGGGGGTTACTTTTGCAAGCGGCCTAATTTTGTGGTATATTGAGTACTATTAACTATTTTTTTGTGCTATTTACGGTCTTTATTAATGGGCACTCAGTGGCTTCATAGCAGAGTTGAAATAAATAGTTATGAGTACAATGGCACTGGATACAGGTCAACTGGATAGTACACAAGCAGTTTAGGTTTTGCGGGTACCCGTAGGCAGTTTAGATTTAGCAGGCTTAGTCCGGCCCACGACCACAATACTGGGAAAGTATTTGGAGTAAAACTCGTCCCAAGCTCGGCTCACGCCTGCATTTGCTCGGGTCTAGTCCGTGTCAACAGTGTTAACATCAGCAACGTCCACATCAGCATCAACAATGTTGACGTCAACGACGTCGGTGTCAACAACATCAACGTCAATGTCACTGATGTTGGCGTTAGCAACATCGACGTCGGCGAAATTAAAAATAAATCATTTTAAAAAATTAAATAAAATTTTTGATTTAGAAAAAATAATTGTAAGATGGAAGGAAAAAATAAATCAAAAAATAAATCAAATATATCTATTTGATTTATTTTAGAAAAAAATAAATCAAATAATTATAATATATATATATTATAAACTTTGCTTCTATAAAAATATATCATTATATGTAAAACTCTAACTATGTACAAGAAAAATCATTTAAATATATCTATTTCATTATAATAATAAATTTAAAATAGTCATCAACTTTAACATTTGTAATAAACTATAACAATTTTTATTATTATTTTTATTTCATTCTTATTTTTAAAAAAATTAATAAAGAGGTTGATATTTTATATTTTTTTATCATCCTTAAAAAGTGATGAATAGTAAAATGATAAATATTTTGAGTTTGAGGAACTAATTAATTAAAATTTTATTTTGAAAATATTTTAGTATATGAACTAGAATAACAAACTCAAATATATAATTGAGTATATATTCAGGGGCGGATCCTCTTTAAGGCCAGGGTGACCATCGCCCTCCTTCCCCAATCAAAAATAAAATTTAATATGCATATTTCTCTCGTTGATAGCTTTGATTTGATATATTATAAGCTCAAATCCGACACTTAAGTAAAAAAGTTATAAACGTTTAAAGGTTGAACCTATATAAATTATTTGTCACATCATTTACCGAACGGATATACTTCTATCGTAACTATCGTTTGTTAAACTTCATAACTTAATACTATAATTAAATCCGAAAACTTCAAATTAGTATGTTACATTAAAATATTTGAAACCCGTGAAATAAAATATGCACGATTTATGTTTTTATTATAGTTACACATTTATAATATTGGTGATTTTTTTTATAAAAAAAATAGGGTTCAATTTTCCGCCTGCACCCTCAATTAACAGTTTCAGAATCCGTCATTGTATATATTGTAATCATTATATAGTTTGTTACTACACTAATTATACAATATTATCCTATTTATAGTTATTTCTATTTTTAATAAAATTATAATGATAAATAATTGAGTTTATTCATTTTCAATATATGACATAATAATTAATTAATTGAATATTAAAATTATACACTGTAAGATTTGAGAATTATAGTAGTAGGTTTTGAAATAAAAACACATTATATTAGACTTGTAAATTATAAGCGTAATGGATATCTATATATCTACGTTTTTTACACGTGTCACTCTCTCCATCACTTTCGCATTTCCGGCCAATTATCTTTTTTCTTTGTAATTCTTCCTTTTACTTTTTTATTTTTTCTCATCTTCAACCACGCTTCACACCAGGGTTGAGAAGACCACCGCCTAATTCACCGCCTCCAACATCTGGCGACTCGATTCTACGGGGCTCCTCCGCCGATTTGAGATCTTCCTCCTTGCAACTGCTGATTCGATGACTTCGTCTTCCTCCTCCGCTGAGGTTCTATCCCCTCCTCTCCTCCATCTTTCTCCGTTTTTGAACCTCAATTTCATGGATTTTCTCCTATTTATTCCAGGTTTCAACATCAATGTTTTCCAGAGTTCGGGTTTCATGTCTCCTCCTCCGCCGAGGCTAAGCCGCTGCCGCCTCCTCTTCTCCATCTTTCTCCTATGCCTAATTTTTCCAGAGTTTGGATTCATGCCCTATTGATCGACTAGGGCTTGCGCGTCCATTGCGAGACCTCCGCCTCCGCCCAGGTATACCTCCTACTCTTCCCACTCTTTCTTTACCTTTTGTTCTCTCTGTTGAGCCCGATTTCGATCTTTCTGGCTTATTGTATGGCGATTCTTCTCCCTCTTTCTGGATTTTTCTTGCTCCCTTCACGAGATATTCACATTTGATCGATTCTTTTGAGTTATTGCTTCCGGTGACATTTTTTTTACTGTTGCATATGGGGTGAATTTGCTGCACTTTCCGATCATCCTAGGGTTCATCTGATGGGGGATTCGAGTCCAGATTTGCCAATTCACAAAAGGGTTCCTCTTCCGCCAATGCTTGTGATCGTTTCAAATCTTCGTTGCCTGCTTAAGGTTGATTCGATCCTTTCTCTCTTCTTTTTTATCTAATTTTAAAATTTTCATTCTTTTTATGGATCGAATTGTTCCATATTTTTTTCCATTAATTTTTCATCAAATTTTCGATCATCCTAGGTGCATCTGATGGGTGATTCAAAACAGGTTTTGTCAATTCAAAAAAGGACTTCATCCTTTGCCTGTGCCTGTTGTCGACTACATATCTTATCTTGAGGTTGGTTTTCCATCTCTTTATTTTTTTCCGATTGTGATTTTTCACAGTGATCTCATTTTAATGTGTCAAATGTTTCAACTGCAAATATTTTGAAGTTACATACAGGTTGCTAGAGCGGTTATAATATTTGAAATGCACAAAAATGCCAAAAGGAGGAATTAGCTATATAGAGATTATGAAAATTCACAAGAATATGGAAAGGCTTGAGTTGCATATTGAGCAGATTTACATTTCTTCAACTACCTGTGTTGTTGTTTTGCTATGTTGTGTTGTGTTTATGACTAGCTTATGGCTTCCGTAATTGATTGGATGATTGATTTTGGCATTAGTTATCTATTTGTTGAATTTCTTTTGATTGGCATTTTTTCGTTTTGTTTTGGTTCTTCTGATCTGCCAGCTTAATTCAAAACTGGTCATGTTATTTTTATCCCATTTCCCTTTCCCATACATCTCTTAGGGCGATATGGAACTGGTCATGTTCTTTTTATCTCATTTCCCTTTCCCCTTTTAATTAATTTTGCCCATTTCAGTTTTGAAACTGCTTGCTCCATTTGCATCCTCTGTCTGTTGTAAAGTTACCTGCTAAAAATTATATCTAATTGTGGTTAGATGTCAGTGTATATTTTCAAATACTACACTTGCTTTTCTGTTATATTTTCAAAGACTACAATTGCATCCTCTGTCAATCATTTAGACACTTTAAATGGAAGAAAATATTGCTCTAAAAGTGTTTGTATTTGAATAGGTTCTCTTCCAAAATGATTCAGCTGCAACATTACTTGCAAGGGTGATTGGGATCATCAGTCCAATTAACCAGGGGCTCCTTGCTAAAGGACGAGATATATACAAGTACTTTACTAAGAAGCACATGTTATATTAAAGAATCCAGGTAGTTTATATATGTTTGTTAACTTTCTATTTCTTGAATTATCGATGTGTATTTTTTATAGATTGTTAATAATATTTTAGATATTTGCTTCCTTTATCCGTAAAAAAATAAGATACGCCTGAAAAATACTTGTGCTTGAACTTGGCTTATATAACTACTTAAAACCAAATAACTATACTATATAACGTACTCAAGGGGGCGAGCAAATGACTTGCTGTGGGAAAGGTTATCTAATATAATACAAGAACTGCAACCATATTTGATTGCTTTTGTGGTTTATCTCTATATGGTTAGTACAACTGCTGATAATTATACTTTACTCAGCTCGGTTTTTCTTTATATATCATGGCATTCTGTATCCATCACATATATTCAACATCTTCAATTCTGTTCTAAATTTTAGATTTGCAATACCCATCAAGAAAGTAGCATATGTAGTCCACCACTTGCTTCTTTCAGATTGATGTTTTGATGCCAATATAATTGCTTACACTTTAATTTTTCAAATAGGATAAGTTATTCTATCTGATTTTTTTCCTGGATAAAGAAGAAGGGATGGTTGAATCAGTCAAGACCATGTTTGGAATTATCAACCAAGTAAGCCAGTGGGTTTGATTTTTTTAAATTTGGAATTTCATTCATTTTGTTGGTTTCTCAATGAAATGAAATGATAGGGTCGTGTGGGTTATTGATTTTTAGTTGTCTTTTTTTTTGTACTTTAAAGGTTGTTGTTTGATCTTTAAATGCCCCTGCCCTTCAATAAAACGTCCCTGCCCTTGAGTCTAGATTCGTTGTTGATGGAGTGCCCATGGCGCGATTAAGTGCAAGGATGGCTTCGTTGTGGTAAGTTTTTTTAAGCTTCCCCTGTTCTCTTTGAATTGCAATCGACATATTCACTCGGTTATACAATCCAAGACAAGCTGATGTTACCAAGGTCTAATCGGCGAATTCACTTGGTTCATAGGCATTTTGGCATGATATTGAACAATTCTATTTTTCAATTTACTGGATAAATCCTACAATGTATGAAAACAGCCCATTCCCTTCACTCTAGAAAAGAAGATGAATTCTTTGAGAGTTTGTTATGTTATTTATCATTATATGTTTTTACTCTTCTTAAATCTTTACTTTGTACCTATTCATGGGATGCAGATTCAATCAACAGTAGATACCAAAACTATTTGAATGGAAGTTATACTTTGTCTCTGGTCTACCTTCATTCATGATTTAATTCATCCTTTGCCTTCCGCAACTTATGGCATAGGGTAATGTTTATATTCATGATGCTTACTGGTCAATTTAGTTTCAAAGTTGAGTCCATAGATTCCTTCAAGCTTCTGTTAGATATATAGATATCAATAATGTGACATTGTCATGGGCTATTCTTTATATGCTTTCAAGTTTCAAATAATTTCATATTTTTATGCTTTCTGTCCAACAGTTTTTATTACGTTGGCTTAAGTTTTTTAAGTCATCAAAGAGAGAATGGCCAACACAAAAAACCCTCTGGTCTTACATGGATGTCTCAATTTTGATGGAGATCCTTTTGAGAGGATGATATTTGAGGTACTATTTACTTTCTACTGCTGACCATAGCATATGAATTTCCTTTCTATTGCTTTGTGGCATTGCCACCCATTCATCATTCTCCATTTAAAATGAGTTTATCATTTGGCTACCTTTTTTGTGTAACTCTTCTCAGATGATGCTCCATGGAATGCTGAGAATTCCCGTGCACAACACTGGTAAGTTTTCCATCGAACTTGAAATCGATCTGTAATTTGCTTCTTTTATTCCCTTTTTCGTTTGATAATTTGTTGTTGTGTACTGGTGAGTCATTCTCTTTTTTGGTTGATCGGTTGTTTTAATTTTATTCATCCATTATCTTGCTATATTATATATATGTGTGTGTATATATATATCTACCATAGTGGGATCCCCGTGCTATTTGCAAATTGATTCGTGTTTTTTTTTCATCTGTATAATGTTCACAGCTACTCACCAGCCAATGCTCCTCCTGTTACCCCACCTGTCATAAATTTACACGGGTCTTTCGGTTCAACAGAGCCTAAAGTTAAGAAATTCAAGGTCTTTAGTGTCAAGTATGCTGATTGCAACCCATATGAAGAGCGAGATCGAGCTATGAAATTTCCTAGAGAAAATATGATCTATAGAGAGAGGCACTGCCTGCCGGAAGAAGAGAAACTACATTGTCTTATCCAAGCTCCTAAGAGGTATATGACTCCGTTTCCATGGCCAAAAAGTCCGACTAAGCGTATTATGCCAAAGTTCCTTACAAGCATCCGACTGTGGAAAAGGTTGTTCAACCATGGGTTGAGTACTAGAATATCAGGGCGATGTGTTTAGATTTCCTGGTGGCGGACCATGTTTCCTCAAGGCACCGATGCGTATATTGATGAGCTTGCTTCTTTGATTCCAATTGCTAATGGTTCTGTCAGATCTACGCTGGAATAGAGGTTGCAGGGTATGTGATTTCCCTGGTATAAGTGTCTTTAGTTTGTTACGCGGGATTGTAATACCTTAGTCGTCTTTGTTTTCTCCTTTTCCTTTTCATTTACCTGAGATTGGCATACCATACCTTAATTTTCTTTGCTTTCTGCGTCTTTTAGTTTGTGAGAATTGCACTAATCTTGGTTCGATATATTATAATCTAATTGCAAAGGGTGGATATGTGTTTCTAGAAGATATAGTTGTCATGTCTTTGGTGTTATTGTTTCCATCTCTGTAAGATTTATATCCTTTTTTTTATAGGTCCTTGAAGAAAAAGAAGAGAGAATTGCTCATAATAATATGTATGGACTAATAAAAAAACTCATCAGCATCTAATTTTTCGTGTCAGAATCCACTTGCCACACCTTCGGCCCTCCCAAATGACTCGGATACCAACCCGGAATTCGGCTACGACATTGATGAAAATTCTGACTTTGTTGTATTCCCACCCGAAACTTTGTATTTTGCCTACTTTTTTTAATGAGTCTTACCTTTTGCATGATAAATAAATTGTTTCCTTTTTTTTGCATAATAATAATAATAATAATAATTATAATTATTATTATTATAATAATTATTACTATTATTATTATTATTATTATTATTATTATTATTATTATTATTATTATTATTATTATTATTATTACTACGATACTAATAATGTTTTTTTAAATAACTTTTTTGAATAATCCAATTCTAGGTGCTTAGGAATTGCCACCATTATTTACACAATTCTTTTTTTTACCCCAACACATAATAAATATATTGTTTCCTTATTTTATTTTTGATAATCTTATACTTCCCAATCAATTTACAGCTGATTATTCTCTGTAAACCTTAAATTTTCAAACATTTTTTTAGATTTTTATTTGTTTCTTCTCTTTAATGAATATTTTATAGCCTATTTTTATTTTATTTTTCCTCGCAAACGCACCATGGCGCGGGAATTCCACTAGTTTTATTTATTTTCCACAAGAGAGTCCTCAAGCCAGTCGTCCCCACACGGACATTTACAAAATGGAAGCTTACAAGTGTTTTCAATTAAAGAATATATATATCTTTAATCTTTCTGTTTGTCCTTCTCCCCGCTTCAAGAATCTCTCTCTCTCTCTCTCTGTGATTTCGTCATCATCAAACACCAGCCTAGCTATAGGGTTGTTGGGAGAGCTGAAAATTAAAGCTATAGGGTTGTTGCCTTCAAATAACATTATTGAGAAGAGATAAGATCGATCAATGAGATATTCATTTAAGTACTTAATGTTTTTTTTTATTAGGAAAAAATTCGGGTGAGCAAACTTTACCCGGCAGCATCCTTACGGATGAGGTCTAAGAGACCTAAATCGTTGTAGACATCGACACCCCAGGCAGTGTGGCAAAGGTGTGCAACCTTATCCGCCACTCTATTGCCTAATCGGGGAACATGAAAGAAAGACAATTCTTTCACAGACGATAAGAGGAGTTTGACATCTGATAAAATCAGTTCGATTTCCCACGGACATTTAGCCTTTTCTTTTAGGTGGTTTATGATTATGAGGGAATCACCTTCAATGTAGATTTTGTCGATACGGAGTTGTCGAACATGTTGGATTCCCAATTTAAGAGCAAGGGCCTCCGCTTTCAAAAGACTCTGTTTACCAAGTTTTTGATAGGAAATATGTATAGGGCGTCCTTCCCAGTCCCGGATTACGGCTCCAGCCGAGCTTTCATTATTTGTTAATGTGGATCCATCGAAATTTAGCTTTAGGGTTCCCCTAGGGGGTTTGCGCCATATAGTTTTAGCATGCTTTATTTTCTTTCTCGGGAGATTGGATTGTCGTGCGTGTAGGAGTGAGTCCTCGTCTAAATTATTCTCTAAGCGGGAAGTTTTGCTCCAATTCTCTTTGTGAGTTTTAATCATTCGTAAAGCACAATCTCTATGAGGTACATGGACCTGTCTAAACACACATTGGTTCCGAATGTACCAGGCCGTCCACCAAGACAATGCAAGCTCTACCTTGGAGACAGAGGAAAGCTTGTTTCCAATGAAAGAGATGATTGGCTTTATATCTCGTGAATGATTTATCATGCTAGATATTGTCGAGTGTAAGTGAGCGGGTAAACGGAAGAGGGAATTTACATATTGGCATTCTAAAAAGAGGTGAACATCATCTTCTACTGCGCAATTGCACAAGCTGCAGGTGGAGGGAACAGAAGTTCCTCGTTGAGCTAACCTAATTCCAGTTGGAAGGCCATCCTGACATATTTTCCATAAAAAATTTATAACTTTAGGCGGAATGTCCAATTTCCAGATCCAAGCGTTAGAGTCTAAATTTAGAGCAGATTGAGAAGTGATTAGTTTATATGCACTGGATGTGGTGAACCAACCAGCTCTATCAGGCCACCAGTATAAGCGATCCTCGAAAGACAAGACGGGAAGTGGAATATCCAAGATTTCTTTGACTATGTCTTCAGGTAACACATTGTTAAGTTTTTCCGTCCACCATTTACCACCTAATATATAGTTACTAACAGTTTCTTCCATATTATTAATTTGAGGACAATTTTCTCTTGCTAGAATAGGGGAAGTTGTGATCCAATTGTCCGTCCAGAACTTGATGGAATTTCCATTTCCAACAGCCCAAATGAGTCCAGTCTTAAATTTGTCAATGAGGGTTGTTAGTTTGGCCCATTGCCATGAGGAATCACCTTTTTTCTTGTATTCAAAGATGTTAGCTGAACGAAGATACTTATGCCTGATAAGAGTAACCCAGACATTATCTGGTTCAGCCAATATTTTCCATAGGAGTTTCATTTGGAGGGCAACATTCATCTCTTTTGATTTCCTTAGCCCTATCCCTCCGCATTTCTTCGGTCTGCAAACCCGATCCCAACTAATAAGAGGGCGGTGTTGAAGATCCTTATTCCAAAAGAACATTCTGTTAATCTGGTCCAGCTCCTTATGAATCGAAGAGGGTAACATGAAATTTTGCATTGTATATAACGGCTTGGCTGATAGGTTTGTATTAATTAGGATTGCTCGCCCCTGTTGTGATAAAGCGTTAGCGCGCCATTTACCAAGTTGTTCTTTAGATTTGCAAATAACGTCTTCAAAAGTGTGTTTGTTTACTCTACCGTTTATAATCGGACATCTGAGATATTTTTCCAATGAATTTTCATTAGCAATTCCTAAATAGTTGCTTAGTTCTGAGATCCTAGAGTTTGAAATACCTTTTGTGGGTTGGAAGCTAGATTTATGATAGTTAACTTTTTGTCCAGAAACCTTACAATATGAATCAATTATTGCTCTAACTTTCTGTCCCGCAACGACACTACCACGAGAGAAGATAATGATGTCATCAGCAAATGATAAGAAGGGAACCCGAGGACCGTTCCTGCCGAACGTAAACCCAATTGGACTATTATCCACATTTGCTTCTGCGGAGAGTTTCCTGGCAAGGATTTCGGCTCCCAAGATAAACAGAAAAGGGGATAGCGGGTCCCCCTGACAGAAGCCCCGAGAGGGGAAAAACATATCTGTAGGGCCATTGTTAATTAATACTGAGAAGGAGACAGTCGTTACGCATTCCATAACCCAAGTAATAAAGGTAGGGTGAAATCCGAATTTTTCTAAAATCTTTCTTGTGAAATTCCAGTCTACTCTATCGTAGGCTTTTTCCATGTCAAGTTTAATTGCCAACCAACCCTCCCTACCTGTACGTGATCTGAAGGAATGGAAGATCTCATGGGCAATTAAAACATTATCTTGGATTGCCCGGTCGGACACAAAAGCTCCCTGAAGAGGGTGGATAAGTTTACCTATAATTACTTTGATTCTTTTTGTTAAAATTTTTGAAATGATTTTATACAATGTAGAACATAGGCTGATTGGGCGGTAGTGACTTGTATTAGTCGGGTTTTCTCGCTTAGGGAGAAGAGATATAAACGTATGGTTTATTTGTTTTAAGAGCTTTCCAGAGTGGAAGAAACTTTTAACAGCTCTAATGGTGGATGTGCCGACAATGTCCCAGTACTTCTTGTAAAATTCGGCTGTAAACCCATCTGGGCCTGGCGATTTGTTGTTGCCAAGGCTGAAGACAGCAGCCTTAATTTCATTATTAGATGGGTGCCGAATAAGGTAAACATTTTCTTCGGGGGTGATTGAGGGATGGATAAGGTCTAGCATTTCATGTAAGAGTCTATCGTCAATTGCTTCCTTTTTAAATCTTTTTTCAAAATCACTTTTGATTTCATTTCTAATATTTTCCTCACCTAATATTAGGCTTCCTTCAACAGAGGTTATATTGCGAATTTGTTTCCTATGTCGCCGTCCCGAAGCAACCTGATGAAAATATGTTGTATTCGAGTCAGAGAGTTTAAGATGCTTTGTCTTGGCTCTTTGTTTCCAAAAAGTTTTTTGGTAAAGAATTAGTTTTTCTTTTTTAGTAATAAGGTGTTTTTCTCTATTAATAGTTGTCCTGTTGTTACCGCCTAGAACTGAAGTTTGAATATTGAGAAGCTCGACTTCCACCTCATTTAGCTGGCGGAAAATATTTCCGGAGGTTCGTTTATTCCATTCCTTAGCTTTTTTCTTCAGAATTTTATGTTTGAACATTAGTTGATACATAGTCGATCCCATACAATTAGCTCGCCAAGATTGTTTAACTATGTTTTGGAAATCCTTCCGTTGAAGCCAAGTATTCTCAAACTTGAACGGAGGAGCTTTGCAAGCCGATCCACATGCAAGAGTTATCGAGATGGGGCAGTGATCAGATGAAGAGAAGGCTCCATTGTGAGTGGTAAGGTTAGGGAATTTTTGAATGATCTGGTGATGGACTAGTACGCGGTCAAGTTTTTCGCGAATAGTGTTTTCATCATGTGGGTTTTTTCTCCAAGTAAATGGGTTTCCGAAAGTGGGTAGATCCAGCAGAGCGCAGTCATTTTTGAATTGTAGGAGTCTAGTGAATCGAGCAGAATGAAGGTCAGCACCACCCAGCTTGTCATCACTGCATAAGATTTCATTTAGGTCCCCCAGAATAATACAGGGGATGGACGAATCATTCACAATGGATGTTAATGTATCCCAAAATGAATCTTTCTCTTGAAGGCTCGGAGGTGCATATACAAATAGCAATAGAGTCATAAAACAATCATTAATATTCTCATATCGAAGTCCTATGATTCTGGGTAGGTGAATTTCTACCGTAATAATTTCATTTGTTAATTGGTAGGACTTCCAGAGGATACCGAGACCACCCGAACGACCGGTAGCGGGTGACCAGATAGCCTCATCAAATCCCACCGTTTTCCAAATTTTACCTTCGGGAATGGTTTCAGTTTTAGTTTCCGCTATAGCCATTACTTGAATATGTTCGTTTTTGCACATACTGTCGATTTCCGTCCAAAAAGTTTTTTTCCAATGCCTCTACAATTCCAATATGTAATTTTCATAAATAACCGTCGGGGGTATGAGGCCAAGATTTAAGTGACCTCACACTAAGAAGGTGTAACGAAAAATAGAGTTGGAGATTATTTTTATGAGAGGGCATGTTTTTTATTGCCAGAAAAGCATATACTTTGTAGAAACTAAACTTGCAATTGACAGGGGCATCAACGGGAATAACAGGCTGATGAGATGTATTCCTTCTAATGGTGGCTAAAGCATAAGATGATAGAGCTGATTTAACAAAATCAACAAGATTCCCAAAAAAGAGTTCATTCAGCGGTAAAGCGCCCTTGTGAATCACCAGCTCAACAACATAATCGAATAAGTTTTCGGCCTCCCTGAAACAGCAAGGCATCAAGTAACCTGGTTTTTCCCCATAAAGGAACAGGATTTCGATTGTCGTGGAATGACTCACGACGTTTTTTGGGCCCTCGAAAGGGGGGTATGTGTGACTAGAAGTCACTGTTTGAGATAATCCAGTCAGAATATAATTGATCTTAGCATTTTCCATTCGAATAATATGTTCATAGGAGGCAATAGGCCAACAAAGTATAGCTTTACAAGTAAGAATCACATGAATTGCAATGTACACAACGTTCTCCCTAGGAAAATATTTCAAACAGGGACAATATAATTCCTTCTCACACCACTTCGTAAAGAAGAATATAGCATCATATAAGAAAAACACTTCTTCAACCATACTGTAGGTAGGGGCAAACAAGACCCTAATACCCACAGAAAGTTCAAGGCCCGAAATTCGGGGGGTAAGGGGTGAAGAGAAAACCTCTAGCACCGGGTTTTGTAAACACCAATTCATGATGAATAAGAAGGATTTAATCATCAAGAGAACCAAATTTAACATAATAACAATGGATTTCAAAGGCGTTTTTATGCAGATGATTAAAACACTGATTTTTGGCTTGATGATTGATTCAAGTTGTAACTTTACAATATACCTTGGATTGAGAAGGAACAAGAACGGCCATGATAATCCAGCGCACTGAAGGAGTAATTAAGAGAGACACTAAGCCCTGCAACCGCCCCAACCGAGGACGGCAGCAGAACAACGAAGCTGCCGAACTCGCACAGCCACCACCGCAAGCGAGATGAGAGACGCCCCAGGAAGCGTGGACTGATTTTTTCCACAACCGCCGCCACCAACCACTGTCAGCCGCACCAAAGCGGCTTCGCCAAGCCTCCTTCCACCAGGGACACGAGGGCTGCCACCGACGCACCCAGGGACAACGCCCCCACAGGCCTCGACACCAGACCACACACTTGCCTGACATCAAGAGAGAGCAAACGGAATTGACGACACTAGAGACTACACCGACACCCGACCTAGTAGATGACCAGGGAAAGGCAAAGGACGGCGAAAGATACGCCGATTCGGCCGAGATCGGCACCGGAACTGAGGAGCACAACCACCGTCCCCAACATGAGACCAACTTCTTTCGCTTTTTGAAATTGCTTCTCACCGGATTAGCAAACCACCAACCCGACTTAATTACCACTGGTTTTTCGTCCTCCACCCAAAAGATCCATGGAGGCCGAAAGAAAACGACGATCGTACAAGAGGTTCTAAGAATTCCGACGGCCGAAATTCCGCCGGAACGAGCAAAATCATATCGATAGAGGAGAGATTGGGGACAAGAGAGGTTCGTGTCGACATAATACATGCCGATTTGAATGATAACAGATTGTTTGAAGGAAGATTGGGGATTAAGGATTTTGTAAAATAGGGTTTCAATCGACATAGATGAAGAGAAGAAAAGGGACGCGTGTGAGCGCGTAGTCCGGCCCTCAAAAGGGTTTTCCTATTTCAATTCGTTATTGCTACCCTAGTGTTGATAGATGTTAAGAGGGCCAAATGTGTAGAGGAGAGATTCAGAGAGATTTAAGTACTTAATGTGTTCGATCTTGATGGATGTGTGTTAGTGCTATTTAAATAGTTATTAGACCGAAAAAATATACAAGGATAGTAAACATTTAAAAAGTGAAACTCTACAAACACGTATTGCTTGTTCAAAAATGTTTACTTCTCTTATAAATAGGATTAGTAACACTTTACTAGTACAAATCAACGCATTAGTTGACTGACTATATATAATCTTACAATAAGACACGTACGAAATAAACCTATTCAAGAAACGTGGACAACAACTAACCTTGGAAGTTGGAACACAAATGAGTTGACAACATCACCTTTTTTCTTCTTCTCCTTAGCGTATACAAACAAGCTCGTTACATAGTAAGGTATGAATAAACTCCAATATGCATTGCAATCTCTATGGAAGGAAATTTCTACCTTGGATAACAGTGGCGGATCCTGAAACTGTTGATTGAGGGACAGAAAATTACAATAAAAATTTGTCTGTAAAATGAAACCCTAAATTTTTTTGTTCCAAAAAATCATCAATATTATGGATGTGTAACTAGAAAGAAAATATAAATTGTGCATGTTTTATTTCATGGTTTTCGAATTTTTCAATATAACATCCTAATTTGAAGTTCTCGGGTATAATTATATTATTAAGGTATGAAGTTTAACAAATAATAATGACGATAAAAGTATATCAATTTGGTAAATGATGTAGGAGTAATTTACATATATTCAGTCCTGAAAGTTGAAACGCTCAAACTTTTTGCTCAGATATCGGAGTTGAGTTTATAATATATCAAATCGAAGCTATCGACGAGAGGAATACATATGTTAAATTTTATTTTCGATTGGGGGGTGCGACTGCCACCACCGGCTCTAAAGAGGATCCGCCTCTGTTGGATAAGATAATAGTTCATGATCTTCTTTCCATGCACACATAATGTATCTTATCTTCCTATCAACTTAGACATCATGATTTTTTTTTCTTAGATATCCATATATCCGAGGAATCGCGTACTTTCGTTTTTCCTTGCTTCCCTGCATTGAGTACACTTGTTATTGAGGGATAAAACTTGATACTATCACTTCTAGTGCTTCTAATTGTTTGACATTTGTTCTACATATAAGTAAATCCGTTAATTAAAAACATCTCATTTTATAAATTTGCATGAAATTAAATAAAAGTACACTTATACTCCTAATTATTACTCTATTTTGTTACTTTATTTATTTTGTTACTTTATTGAAAACTACATACTACCTTAATTCGTTAAAAAAATTATAAGTATTTTCAGACATAGATGCACACAAATTAAGGAAATCCTAAATTTATTACCTTTATATCTCTCATTAGTTATCCACAACTCCTATCAACCAAAAAACTTTGAGAAAAAAGTCAAAAAGTAACAATTCTCATATCCCTATACTACAAAACTTAAAAAGATTTATATTTTCAAACAAAAATTTAAGCCTAAAAAGACTTATATTTTTGAGCGGATGGAATATCTAACATCTCTTTAATTATTATAAGGACAGTTTTGGAAAGTGGACACAAAAATAAGTGAAATGACACCCTTATTAAGAAGATTTTTTCTCTAAAACAATATATTTTTCTTAACGGAAGGAGTACATGTTAAGTAACTAGTATGTTTCTCTTGACAGCCGAGGGGATATAGAGAAATATACAAGATCCTCTAACAAAAATAAAGACTCCCAATGATGTTGGTGCTCATTTGCTTATTAAATTAGAAGATACATCAATAATAAATTCATGCTAGGAAACGAAATTCACCAAATTGCTTTGAAAACAAAATTGCAAATTAAAATAGAATAGATTAGTTAAGTTTTGAGTTAAATTGTGGATCACGACCATATAATATAAAAAACAGTGGTAATTAATAAATATGATACTGCTTTCGTTTTAATGATCGATTTGGAGTAACCTCTCATTGATGTGTTGGATAAATTTGTGGAAGGAATAAACACCCTAAGACATGGTGTTCTTTGATCGATGAAGATGAAATAGAAAGAAAAGAAGAAGAAGAAACAGAAAGAAAGAAGAAAAGCTTAGAGATTGTTATTCATCCAATGAATTGTAAAATGGGCCTTAAGCTCTATTTATAAAACTATAAAGCCCATCTACTAAAGCGGGCTTTACATTTGTATATGCAACTTGAATTGTCAACCTTTAAATGATTGGTCCTTTCGCCAAAAACTAGATTGGAAGCAACGTGCAATGCTGCTTGTAATGGAAGAACAGTGTAAAAACCATGTCGGAGTGGTTGAGTTGGAAAGGATCTCAGGGTAGTACCCGATGGTCCCCGGTTCGACTCTCAGATATGGCTGCTCTATATTTACCAAAATCAAAGAAGAGCAGTGCAAAAACCATTCCGGAATGGTTCAACCGAAAATGACTGATAGGTAATATCCGAAAGTCCCCGGTTTGAACCTCGGATAATCGCTCTTTATTTACAAAATTCAAGAAAGAGCAGTGCAAATCTTGAAACAAATGTATCAAACATTTACCTCACAACAAGCTAACGCAAAAGCTCGGTATTCAACTTTTGTAGATGACTTTGCTACTAGTTGTTTATTTATTTCCATGATAGCAAGGAATTCTCAACCAACGAATTACCTTGTGGTAGATCTACGAGTATTGGGTAGTTGGCCCAATATGAGTAAAAAAAGCTCTAAGGGTCAGATACGAGGATGTTGAGAGGAAGATGCTTTTGTTTACTGTTTCATTTAAGTACCTTGACACTCATAACGATGCTTGTGAACTGGCTTATCAATTGTATCATGAAGATGATTGGTGAGTGTGAAATGTCGTGTTTCCTACTACCAAATAGTAAACTCTACCCTCAACTAACGATTAGTATTAGCAGTAAGTAAAGGTCGATCCCACATAGAGTGTGTGCGACTGATTAAATGTATTTTGGAAGTAAGAGAACAAAAGTAATAGCAAGCAGTAGTGAATGAAAGTAAAAAAAAAAAGAACAAGAGTAGCAGTGATTGTAGATATATAAGAACAATATGATGAGATGATATAGTTCTATTTATAATCGCAACATTGGTAACTTCTTGATCATCGGGCTGTTTGGTTATGCTTGATTAACCTAGTATTGTTTGTGCACAGAGTTGATATAGCTTCTTATTCAATCATTGGTTAACTCCCTAACTCTTGGAGAGGGGTCAAGAAGAAATATGTCCCTAACACTTAGCATGTAATCCATATATCTCTCGCCTAGTGACGGAGGAAAAAGTCGTTGATTTACCTCGTCAAAAATAATTCTCAAACAAACAAACTAGTATAGTATGCTAGTAAGGGGTCGGACCCTAGAGAATCAAGTATTTCTAAATATTGTGTATTTATCAATACAAAAAGAAAAGATTTTTATGAATGAAAATAAAAGAAAATAATATTGACAAAAGCAAATAAATGATAGAAGAAAAGTGTTTTCACCTATAAGTTCTCGACTTTGGTTGGTTTTATTAGTCATCGAATCCTTTTCAAGTTATTATCGTTTCCTATGAATTCCTCCCGTCTTGGTTTAAATAGATTAAAAGTCTTACGAGTCCAATTAATCCCTACACCTCAATGCAACCCTAACACGGTCAAGATTTAAGAGATAGCAAATAGTCCCAAGAACTTGAGCATATAAATAACACCAGTTAAACATGGTAAATCAATGTTTAAGACATATGTCAACTTCCTACATAATCATTCTTCAAACATGAAATCTACAATTTTATGCGTGCTACTACAGAAATAACACAAATACGAAAGTATTAAATCCTAGCAGAAATCAATATTATCAAGGTCGCGAATCAAGATAACATCAATAACATAATCAATATCGCACAAAGAAGTTGAAGAAATTATAGAGGAAAAATAACTTAAATTAGAAACTCACAAACCATCAACCAAGTCCCGAAAGTGTAGGCGAAAACTAGAAAATTACCTAAACATGGCTTGCCTAATCTCTCTTCTCTTCAAAGATGATTGCTTTTCTCTTCAATGATATATTCAATGAATATAAAATCAGCCCTAAAACCCCTATTTATAACCCTAAAAGATAAAAGATAGCCTAACTAGATAGAAATTCCATAAGATAGAAAATAAAAGATAGACTTTCCAATTTGAATTCGGCGTGGAATTGGCTAGCAACGAAAAACCATTCGATGGCAGCAAATCTCCTTGTCAAACTCTCTGTTGGGTTTCCGCTGGAGCAAACCTCATCTATGGGAGTGACTCCATTCGCTGACAGCGAGTCTTTATTCGTTGGCAATGAGTCACCTTTGTGGTAGCGAGCTCTTGTCATCGATCGAATCCGCTAGCAACGACTACATTTCTGCTATCGCGAGCCAAGCCATTCGCTGGAGCAAACCAACTCGCTAGAGTGAGTCTGTATACCTTATCTCTCTGCTCAACTCGTTGATAGCAAGTCCAGTTCGCTAGTAACAAGCTCCATTCGCTGGTAGCGGATCCAATTCGTGGGCAACGAGTCATGCTGGCTCCCAGATATTCTCCTTACTGACTCCACACACTGGCATCGAATTTCATTCGTTGGCAGAGAAATCTGCTCAAAACTTTTCCCTTCTTCTCCTTTCCTCTATTCTTTCTATTCTTCTTTGTTTTCCTTCTTGGATTGGTTTCTTAGCTTGACTTGGACATGTTATGAACCTTCCATTGCTCTCCACCATGTTGGATCTACAATTCTGCACAATTTAATTGAAATAGCGTAGATTTTGAACTTTTCCACAAAAAGATTTTAAACTAAATTAACACTAAAGTATTCATAATCTACAATGTAAATGCATTTAAACTACCATATAATGCCCATCACAAACCTCAAATTCAACTCATAAATTCATAATATTCATTCTCAAAATCACATATAAAAAATAATTAAAGCACAAAATTGATTCTCAAAATCACAAACCATAATCAAAATTTCACAAAATTGATTTATATCTAAATTATTGAAAGTTTCCAAAGAGAGATACATATACACTGCAGTATTCAGGAGATAAATATTTACCGAAAACATTCTCCTATGAGTTGGGAGTGTACTGTCGGGACGGAAATCAACAGCAAGCATCCTAGTGATAATTTTTTGAAAACATTGAAAAGGGAACTTGATCATTCTTCTAATAAGCTTGCATTATGCTTGATCCAGTTCAACACTTCAAGTCCAAGCCAGCCACGAGTCCTAGAGTCTGTGAGGATCCTGTAGTCCACTATTGTGATCCTTTTATAGTCGACATTCTTTTATTGGTTGAAAACAATTATAAAACTACCTCATTTATTAAGAAAAATAATAAAATAATTCGGCACATCCAATCAAGCGATACGGACTATATAATGGACAATAACAGCAGACTAGGTAATCTCAACCTGTCTTGGAGTGGAGTAGAGGTGGTGGGTCCACCTCAGTAGTACATCCAATACTCATCCATGTATATATATACACACACGCACACATTCCCTCCCAATGTCCAATTCAGAAAACAACCTCTCTCTCTCTCTTCCTCCCTCTCTCGACCGGGCGAAATTTTTTTATTAAAAAAAGAAGGTCAGGTGGGGATCGTACCCCACCTTTTGGTCTTATTTCATTTTCTTTTCTTTCCATTTACCAAATGAGATGAGCAGACTACTTGATTTAGTATTCAACCTAATTTTGCTTATTACAACAATACCATATATATATAAACTATTTTTTCTCCAAACTCCGGGGGTGGGGGGGCTCGTGGGTCGAAGAGTGTGGCGGTCGCCCACACCCCACGCGCGTCATACCATGGGGTCGCCACTAGGTACATCATCCATCATCATCCCATGCAGTTGCACCATTGTGTGCTACCATGGCTAGTCATCGATGGCAAATACTTGGTGGCAACATGACGTGCATCCAAGCTCTGGTAAAGATTCAGAGCGGTGTCACATTAGGACACGTCGATCGTTAAAGAGGAGGGAGAAAGAGTCAAGCTGAGGTTGCTCATGCTGGTGTGTCATCGAGGTCGATGACCAAGGTTGTCAATAAGTATTATGAGACTTCCCAATAGGCGATCAAAGGATCAGAAGCGATTTACACTAGTTGAAAATACAAGCGTATATACACCGTTTTCAATGCCAAGCTCAAGAACCACGTAAAATAATTTTTTCTGAGATATTTTGATCGTAGAAATTCCTGTTATAGCTTTTAAAACGATTCAGAAATTTCAAACGAATTCATACAAGTAAATTGTGCAACAAAGGAACCATAGTCTTGCATCAAATTCGTCAAACTCGCAAAAATTTGGGACCATTTAGCAAATTGACACTTTAAGTTTTTTGAAAAATTAAACAAATTGTTACAACGTGGACAAAGAACAAAATGTAAGAGATGGAACTTTCTATTGCTTGTTTGTTAATATTTGAAATTTACATGATCTTATATAGGCGAAATGGATAAGGAATACATGAATAAACATCATCATGGAAGTTGAGATGGAACTCGCTTGACTCGTTGTTTGGGTCAAGATCATTGTTTGACTCACATAAGATCAATTTTGACTGCATTAGAAATATCGATATAGAGATTAATTTTCTATTGGAAAAATGAAGTGTGTTATTGCTTGTTGATGTATATATATTTATAGCTACATGCTAAGTACATCAGTTAACAATTAGCTCAACCATCTTCAAAACCAATTCGAAATCCAACCATTTCAAATTGGGAATCATCAAAAGCCAAATCATCTGAATAAGCCAATTCCATAATACTCAAGTTCATTTTCATTTTCAAGTATCCGTCATTTAGTCAAGTTAAGAATCCCGACACTTGAAACGAAGGCTTTCAAAACACTTTCCAAGTATTCAATCCGACATTTCAAATTCCTACAAAATCCCCTTTTTAATATTAAAATAATCATTAATTAACCTTTTAAATAATATTTTCAAAACTCATTTTTCGAAACCGTCAATGAACCCGACTCAAGGTGGTTCAAACCAAAACCAAACCAAGGACCCAAGAGACAAAGGAGCCGGCCTTGGCCAAAGCTCTTTGGGCTAGTTTCGCGGCGGCGAGAGGGCCATTCGCGGCGGCGAAACTAGCTTCCAGGGCTCCCGCGAGAGAGGTGTTCGCTAGCCGCAAAGGGCTGCTTTCGCTGTGGCGTAAGCCGCACTCGCGGCCATGAGATGCCCTTCTTCTTCTTCTTCCTCCTGAGCTATGTTCTAACTCGCCGTAGCGACCATGGTTTAGCCGTGGCGAGACTTGAACTTTTTGGCTCGTTTTGCTTCAAATCACATCCGTTTTGCCTCGATTCAAATCTATTTCAACCCAAACTTGTTTCAAAACATTTTGAACACAAAACCAACATATATGACTCCAACGAAGACTAGAGAGGAGAGTGGAAGAGGGATTACCTAGCCTCCTTGAGGCTTCTTCAAAAATCTTGGAAGAGGTAGGTTCTTGGGCTCCGATTCAATGAGGTTTTGCTATGACAAGGCTTAGGAGGGACATATCTTGGTTAAAAGAGGACCTTTATGAAGCTTTAGATCCAAAACGAGAGGATGGAAGGATGAGAGTTTACCTTGTTCAAAAACAGGGGAAGAGGAAAAAATGAGCTCAAATCCACTTCGAAAGGAGTTAGATCTGACGTTTCTTGACCTTTGAAGGTAGCTGAGAGAGTGAGAAACAAGCGAGAGCAAACGGGGAAGAGCAACGAGTTGAAACGAGGGAGAACGAGGTGATTTACCAAGCCAACACCGGAATTGGGCTCCCAAGTCGCGGCGGCAAAGAGGAACTCGCGGCCGCGAAGATGGGCTTCCTCCTTCTGGGCTCTGATCTCGTGGCGGCGAAGATGAACTCGCGGCGGCGAACCAGATCTCATGACGGCGACCAAGAACTCGCGGCGGCGACAGGGACAGATGCTTGGTTTTAGGGTCCTTTGGTGGCCGAGAAACAAGAAATGAAGGGTGGAAGGTGAGTGTGATGGATTGAAGAGATGGAAAGTTAAAAACTTTGGATTTTTAGGGTTTGATTTTTGAATTGAAAATAGAGAGAGAGAGCTGAGATAGAGCTCAAATTTTTAGGATGATATTATTGAAATTTTGAGGATTGGAGCTTCCCTTATATAGAGGCACAAATTGGCACATTAGGGTTTTAATGGGGAAAAGGACAAAACAATTAAGGTGGTAGTGGGAAGGAAGAGAGAGAGTGAGTTGGAGAGAGAAGGTGGTCGGGTGAGAGAGAGAGAGTCGGGTTCCGCTCGTCCGACCTTAATCCCAACTACCTATCCCGAAATTCGACTAGAGTTTAAATCCATTTCCAACGACTCACAAGACCCCATGTTTTAAAATCCGAATATAATAGCGGAGTTTAGCTCAACAATCTACGTTTTAAAACATGCCGGAATGATTTCCAAAGACTTTCCAAATTTAGAAATGCGCTCGAGAACGGGTTTTTCTGAAGCTTTCCAATTTTAGAAATTAAATACCCATTTAAAATTCCAGTCTTTACATTGCATGTGCCCCTATGCCCCCCACACATGCCCCCTATGTCCCCCTCCCGTGTCAGCAATTTTTTTTCTTCGCGTCAGCACTTTTTTTGCGTCAGCACTTTTTCACGTCAACACTTTTTACCAACATTGGGGATGCTGACATTGGGAATGCTGATGTAGACATCGGGGATACTGAACCCAAAACTAGGGATGCTGACGTCGGGAATGTTGACGTCGATGTCGGGGATGTTGACGCCGATACTGGGGATGCTGACGCCGACATTGGGGATACTGACACCAACACCGGGGATGTTGACATCGGAAATATTGACGCCGATGTCGGGGATGCTGACGCCGATATCGGGGAGGCTGACACCAACATCGGGGATGCTGACATTGGGAATGCTGATGCCGATGTCGGGGATGCTGACGCCGATGTTGGGAATGCTGACGCTGACGTCGGGGATGTTGACGCCAATGTCGGGGATGCTGATGCCGATGTCGGGGATGCTGACGCCGATGTTAGGAATTTTGATGCCGACATCGGGAATGCTGACACCGACGTCGGGGATGCTGACGCCGATGTCGGGGACACCAACGATGCTGACGCCGACATCGGGGATGCTGACACTAACACCGGGGATGCTAACGTTGAGAACGCTGATGCGACATCGGTGATGCTGATGCCAATGTCGGGGATGCTGACGTCGATGTCAAGGATGATGACGCCAATGTCGGGGACATCAACGATGTTGACACCGATGTCGGGGATGCTGCCGCCGATGTCAGGGATTCAAAGTGTAATAAATGATATTTTTTTGGACTCAAAATAAATTTTTTTTAGAAGTAATAGAAAATGATTTTTTTTCGGACTCAAAATGTAATAAATCAAGAAAATAGGGAAAACTGTAAATTAAATGAAAGTGCAGTTCATTCCCGTACGCTTCCTCCTCCTTCTGTATCCGCCATCGAGATCTCGCAATCCCTAAATCGGGCCTCCTCCAACATCCGCCATTGATGGTGGTCAAATCCTCCGAGTTTTCAGCTTCCGATTCGTTGAGGAATGAGAAGGAGGTCTTGTTTCGGCGATTCCAGGACCGCCGAGAACAACCATGATTTATACAACCTCTTTCTATAGAGTATGCCGCCAGCGGGAGCCTCACAGATCAGCTGATTGCGTCCCCTGGGAACAGATTCTCGGAGGTTGAAGTGAGGAGTCACGCGAATTCGGTGCTTAAGAGGCTAGTGTTCATCCTTGGGAGGGGGTTCGTGCACTGTGATGTTAAGCTGCAGAATCTGCTCCTGTTCGTCGATGGGAAGGTGAAGATCTCTGATTTTGGGCTCGCGAGGGAGAGGAATGAGGTGGAAAACGGCGAATTAGAGCTGAGAGGGATGCCACTTTTACATGGCACCGGAGGTAGTGGCTGGCGGCAGCGGCGACGCTTCAGCAGACGTGTGGGCGCTCGGGTGCGCCGTGGTGGAGATGGTGATGAGGATTTTCTGGATCTGAGATTTGAGTTTGGATATAAGATTTGGGAGAAGAAAATAAAATAGGGGAGGCAGTTAGAATTTAGGGTATAAAATAAACCATGAACTTTTAGCTAATTAGAGCCTAAAAAATGGCATGCAGAACAAATTAATTCTAAAAACTATGGAGAAGGATTTGGGAATTCCAATCTTAAAAAGGCAAGTTAATAATAAAGTCTTTGAAGAAGCTATAAACATCCTCAAAAAACAACTCTCTAGATAGGAAGACTTTGACCCTCTCTCAAGCAGGAAGAACGATCTTACTTGAAGGAAAGCTAAACTCTAAAACTAACTACCTGATGTAACATTCTTTCTCCTAAAGGGTATTTAATTGACTAGATAAATAAAAATTTCTTTTAAAAACTATTGAGAAGTATTTGGGACTTTCAATCTTAAAAAGGCAAGATAATAATATAGTCTTCGAAGAAGCTATAAAAAGCCTAAAAAACAACTCTCTAAATAGAAGACTTCAACCTTCTCTCAAGCAGGGAGAACAATCTTAATTGGAGGAAACCTAAACTCTAAAACTGACTACCTAATGTAAACATTCCTTCTCCAAAAGGGTATTTTGCATCAAATTGACCATATAAATAAAAATTTCTTTTGGAATGGAAAATTACCACCCACTCATTAGCTAGGACAAATTGTGCACCTCTAAAAAATTTGGAGGTTTAGGCTTAAAAAAAAGCAAAAGACATCAATTTCGGCCTCCAAATGAAGCTCATTTGGAAGCTTCACACAAACTTCAATAACATTATTAGGGTCAAAGTAATTAAGAAAAAATACCTCCAACATGACACACTTATGACAAAAAAAATAGAAATAATACGTCCTGGTAATTTGGTAAGCTTCTAAACCTAAGAGAGAAATTTCAAAAAAGGTCTTTATGGCTCGTGGGTGTAATGGTAGATCTATAAATATCTAACATGAGCTATGGCTTATGGACCTTTCGCTAGAATGCTACAAGGAAGACAATGACGAAAACCTCAAAGTAGCTGACATGATTGATATACATAAAAAAAAAAAAGGAAACTCGACAAACTTCATGCAATCTTCCCAATGCATAGTGTGCAATGTGTTACCAATACTAGAATCCTACAACAGTACACTCCAGACAGACTGGTTTAGTTGCCTGGAGCTAATGGTGAATTTTCAGTCAAGTCCACATCAAAACCGATAAACCATCTGATGACTACAGCTATCAATTACAATTGGATTTGGAAACTAAACCTACCCCATTGAATCAAAATTTTCATCTGGAAAGCGACGGTGGGTGCTCTACCCACTAAAGAACGCCTAAATATGTTTTTCAATAGGGTACCCTCACAATATTGTTGGTGTGATCTAGCGGAGGAAGATAGTAATCACATATTTTTTTAATTTCCCTACTGAAATATCAATGATGACCCTACTTGGATATAATTTCAACCATAGTTTCTCAATCCTGAATCTAAGCGATGCTTTCCTAGAAAACGTAAGCAATATGAATAATGTAAACAACCATTTCATTGAACTTTGTTTTCTCTAGCAGGAAGTTTGAGACCTTAGAAGTCGAATCATATTTGACAAACCCAAACAAACGTCACGAGAAGAAGTTGTCCAGAGGACAATATCAGCAATAAAAGCATGGACACATAATCAAGACAAATGACTGAAAACTAAGGAAAACACTAGGAGTTTGGCTCACTAGAGGCGACCTCCAAGAGGCTTCTATAAACTCAATATAGACAGCTTTGATTAAAACAACGGGATTCTGTCAAATTGGATGTATTATTAGAAATGATTGTGGGCAAGTGGTTGACATTCTTCAACAGGAGGCGACTCTTGGCTCTGCACTTCAAATAGAAGTTATAGCAGTAAGCATAGGGCTACAACACGCTATAAAAAAGACCCTTAAAATTTTGGTTGTGGAAGGAGACAATATATCAGTCATTAACGTGATATGCAGAAAAACTAGCACTCCATGGAAAATCGCCTATACTATTGAAGAAATTCACTAGATCATTAAAGTTGCGATGTCATTCAATTACAACACTACTACAGAGAAGCCAATGTTGTAGCTGACCTCATTGTTAGACATACTTCTCATATTAGTCTGCCATCTCTTTCATTTTGTATGGAGTTTTATAATATCATTCGTCACGATGATCAAGGATCCTTTGTTCTAAATGTTGAGATGTGAATGTGACCAAAAGTGTCCCACATCGAAAAGTTGAACATAACAATCCCTAGTATATGAGTCGGTGGGCTACTCCTTATATCGTCAATTGGTTTTAGAATGGAACCTCATTCGGCTTGTGTGCTAGGCTACTAGCGCATGTGCGCCCGTGCACACGACCTCCAATCATCGGTCCGAGTCGGACTTTAATACCAAAAATGTCTTCTAGCATACTATAAAAAAATTCTTTATCAAAATCACTATTTCTTGTCCAACTTTGTACAATATAATCCCAATTTTTAAATTTATACAAAATTACATTCATTATAACTATGATTATTTTATGTTTTCGATTATGGATAAATAAAATAAAAAGTGATTTTTTAAAAAAAGTTGGACAAATCAACGGTGATTTTGATGAAATAAAAAAAACAAAGATGAGGTATCATGTTTTTAATTAGGTGGGCACCAATGTACTATGAGTTGTAGTATAGAATATAGATCGAGATGAATGAAATTCGAAGGGCTCAAAGGAGGAGCGTAGCGTTCCGTTGCGTGTGGATAAGAATAAATAGGACACAGTCGACAAAAACATTGGCATGTGGACACAATTCATTGGTGACTTGTTTTGAAATTTCACTTTTTAAGGTGTTCCTCCAATCCTAGTCAATCTTCTTATCCACTTTTCCTACCCTTTATCCCCTTTCAACTGTAGTAGTAGGACAGTAGTGGGTCCCCACCACCTCTTTTCCCTCTCATTTAGACTAACTCCAATGGTTAAGTGTGTAAATGTGTATATTTGTACAAGGTGTTAAAAATGCACATCACTTTATGATATTTTACTCCAATGGTTAAATGTGTATTTTATACACACCCATCTCTAAAAAAAAATATGATTAAATTTAAAAGGAAAAAGAAAAAGTTAAAACAACCAATAGAAATGAACCATACTTTATTAAAAAGTGATTAAAGTTTTTGCACATGGAGGAGGTGAAGTGCTTATATTTGAACACTTTGTGTGCAAATGTGCACATTTTGAACACTCAAAAGTAACTATTGGAGCACAATTTGTAACAAAATGTGCATATTTAAACATTTACACCATACCATTGGAGTTAGTCTTATGATCTTCCTCTTCCTGAAGCATCCTCATTTATCCCATTACCACACCCCACCCACCTTTGTTCCTTTATACCTAAATTCATCTTCCTCCTTCCGTCTTAAAGAGATGTGCATCCAACTCAAGATAGGTCAATTTTTATCATCCCTCCAAAACGCCTGTAATTGGTACTATTGGTATTGGATTTAACAAGAAAAGCAATTAACACAACAATTATTAAAAATAATCAGAAAACATTTTTACAAGTTTCCCTCATGTTTGGGTTGTTTATTGACCTCTTTTTTTTATAAAAAAATATTTATGCTCCATAACGGTGTGATCGATTGTTCGACATCTCCTTTTATCAAGTTTTAATCTGTGCTGAGTCGCGTACAATTTTTTTTTTTTAAAAAAAAGAAATTAAAAGAGGAAGAGTATGTGTTTGTGTCAGCGCTTTCCGGGGAACAAGTTTGCCAAATTGGGGAACCAAATGAAGATAGCTTTAAAAAGAAGGGAAATTTATTGAAAACTACATTTAAATATGAGAATTTTCAATTAACCACTCTTATATTCAAAATTATTAAAAAATAACCTTTTAATGGTCTTTATTTACAAAAATCACCACCGATTCATCGATTTTCGCTAATTTATTATTAAATATACTATATTTTAATAGTTTTAAACTCAAATTGGATTATAAATATATTAAAAATTTGAATTTAAAGGCTTGATTATATTTTAGGAATCATTTTATTTATTTTTAAAGAATAATAATAATAAATATAATATAGAATTATTATCTTAATTTATGTTTTAAAATATTTATAATTTTTTAACGCTTCGGATATATACACCGCAAATCCACACGTTTCTTACGACGTGCATGCACGTCAAAAAAGACGTGCAAGCACGTCGTAATTAACGTGCAAGGTGGATAGACCCCAAAGCCTATTTTTTTTTAAAAAAACGTGCTTGCACGTCAAAAGAGACATGCAATATTGCACGTCATTTTCGACGTGCATACACGTCTTCTAAAAATCACGAAGACGTGCCCCTTCATCTCCATCGCATCCAGATCAAGAAGAGAGAGGGAGAGAGGACCTGCCGGTGACGATTCATCCGAGAGAGAGATATTCAGAGAGAGAGATCGAGACAGAGAGAGAGAGATCGAGACAGAGAGAGACAGATTCAGAGAGAGAGAAGAGATGGAGGCGGAGATGGAGTTAGTGGAGGCGGAGGTGGTGGTGGTGCCAGTGGAGGCGGAGGGTGGTGGGGCGGTGGAGCAGATGGAGACTGCGGAGGGTGGTGGTGGTGGCGGTGGTGGCGGTGGGGCGGTGACCGTAACGAAATGGTTACGCATTTCAAGGACTTGGGTCTGAAACACTGCATGATTTTAGTAATCAAGCGGTCTTGGACGGGGGCGTCAAACCATCCAGGCGGGGTTCTCCTTGCTTGCGAGCAGTATGGGGAGTACCGACCACGCAGGAGGAAGCTCTGGAGTACGCAATCGAAGATAAACGGATATCCATTCTCTCTACACGGGCACGAAGCTCCGCCGGGTCACTGGGTTATGACGGTAACCCACGGTGTTCATAACCACGGGCTTCCCACGAGCTTGAAGGGTCACACCATCGCCGGACAGATGACAGAGGGGGAAAAGAAGATGGCTAGGTGGATGAAGGAAATTGGTACTCCTCCAAAAGCCATTGGGTAAGGATTGAGGCAGTTGGATGAGACCAGCGTCACGTCATCGCGTTCCCTTACTAACACGCTCAACAAGATGGTAGCCGAAGAAAGGGGTAGTCGGACGATGACCCAAGATACCTTGCATCGTCTGTGGGAAAGATGATAACGACGTCTTGAGCGAACTCTTCCTAGCGCATCCTGGCGGGATACGGCTACTCCGAAGGTTCCATTACGTCATCATATTGGACAACACGTACAAAACAAATGCGTAAGTTACTTAATTATGATTACGTTATTACACATCTATCCAATTATAAAGTATTGTACATGTAACATATTTATACTTGCAGATATGGGATTCCATTATGCGAGGTGGTCGGGTTCACACCCTCAGGCCATACTTCTACGCCTTCATGTCGCACGAGAACGAAGAAACGTACACTTGGGTGTTGCGTCAGCTTCAGATCTTACTTGGGCGGTTCAGCCTCAAGCTATTATGACTGATCGGGAGCTAGGTCTCTTGGCAGCGCTAAATGTTGTCTTCCCCAACGTCCAGCATCTCCTTTGCTGATTACACGTGACGAGAAGATGCAAGGAAGCTGCTCTGAAGATCACAAAGAATTTACACCACGCTGGCATCTTCAAGGGCAACTGTTGGGGGTTGTTCCAATCGAGGTCGGAGGAATCATTCACCCAACGTCGTCGGGCGCTACACGCTGCATGGCACCCATTCCCAAGTGTGGTGGCGTATTTAGAGGCGGTGTGGCTTCCGTACAGTAGGAACATCGTACGATGCTACGTAGATAATGTCTTCCATTTCGGCACTCGTACAACAAACATGTACACCTTACTTCATATCTCCCATTACAATATGATATGACATCAAACATTCAGTGCTATGAACTTCAATGTTTATGTGAAACTGTTTACAGAGTTGAGGGTCAACACAAGGTTCTCAAGGAGGCACTGCACTCATCGACTGGTGACTTCTGCATCGTGATCGATGCAATCCATAGAGTCAACGATTGCCAACTACATGAGCTGCAAACTGCTTTAGAGATTGACCGCTTCAAATGGCCAACGACGGCGTATAAAGTCAACCTTTTTGATGAGGTAAAGACTTTAATCTCCAAAAAGTGCTTCGACTATCTGTACAAGTTGTGGCAGGATGTCGTAAACCAAAACATTCCTCCGGAATGCACAGACTGACATTGGAGGGTTTGTTATGGGATCCCTTGTGTCCATGAGATTCAGGCATACGTCAATTCCGGTACTCCGATACCCGCTGAGGACATCCACCCGTTCTGGATGGATTTGTCATGGACTGACATCGACGACACCCCACTGCCGTATGAGTTGTCATCTTCATACACGGCTTCCAACGATGTATGCGACGATGAGCTCCACCAACCCTCATCTGCAAGCGTCCGATCGAAAGGGAGGCCTCGGGGGTCGAGGAATGCCTGCAGAACCAACTCGTTGCCATACGAGGAGTAAAGGGAAATATTTGAGAGAGAAGAAGCACGTGCTGCTCGATATGCTGCTCGACATCGTCCACAAGCGACCTCAGCTCGACGTGGACGTGATGATGTGTTCGGAGGGTTCAACTGGGGTCGAAACTACGTTGATCCCTTTATGCTCGGACATATTGAGGGTGTGAGGGACACTATTGGAGATGGTCATTGTGGCTACCGTGCTTTGGCGTCATTGACATCACCGATCGGCAAGTCTGCTTTCCCGGAACTCAAAGCGTTATTATGCAATCACTTGGAGGATCACGCCGATCTCTACGCCGGTTGTTATATGAGAGGGTACCCATTCCAGCAGTTCGTCGACAACCAGAGATGGGCGGGACCTGTGCATGGTGATAGGAGACGGTGGATAGAGCTACCCATCATGGGTTTAGTATTTGCAACGGTATATCAGATTCCTCTCGTCGTCCTAGCTTGGCATCATCCGCTCACATGTCTCCCCATGACCTTGCCCACACTTGCTAACAACCCTCAATCAGCAACCCTTGGTTTAGCCTGCATCGGAAACCAAGACCATTTTGCCGCGGTACGACTTCAAACGTCTTATATTATTACCTATTTTACTTTTCATCTATATGTCAATACTCTAACTCTAATTTTCCGTTCTCATAGGTCTGGTTGCGTCCTAACGCTCCTATTCCGCCGCCTGCGCCAGAATGGGTCGCACATCATCAACCGAGCGTCGAAGGATGGGATGCTCCTTTTCAAGCTCGGTTTGACAGATTTCGAGCCTTACGTGTCGAGTCTGGTCGCCCTTTACACTTTTCCTAGATTTTATTCCACCAGTTTATTACAATTATGGATGTAAACCTTTTTTTCCGTTCCTTGTAACATTATTCGCATATTATCCGAATGAAAACCTTAACAATTATTGCTTGCCATTTAATTATCACTTGAAATTAAACTCACAAATGCTCGGAATGACTTAGACCCTAAATCCTAAACCTCCACTAGCTAAACCCTTCAATTTCTTCAATTAACTCTAAAAAACCCTCGGTAAACCCTAAACCCTAAACCCTAAGTAGGGTTTGCATGTCCTTAACAACGTGCAAATATTGCACGTTGTTAACGACGTGCAAACCCAAGTTTGCTATCGACGTGCACAGTCCCACACCTGCACGTTGTTAAGGACGTGCATGCACGTTAATAAGTACGTGCAAATCCTCAATCACCATTTGCGGTGTATCTAACAAGACCCTTTTTTAAAATATTATGTAAATTACTATTTTTTATAGTGTGATTAGAAATCATAATTTCTATTAATAAAGTTAAAAATAAACTTAAAATTATTATTTATTTATAGTTTAAAATTTTTGTTCAATAATTAAGATTTTTTAAATATTAAAAAATGTCTATAATTATATTTAAGTTATACGATTAATCGATAACCTAATATTTTTTATAGTTAGGTAAATTTATAGAAAACTGTTATCTATAACTAATAAAATGGATTAAACTCATATTTACATAATATTTTATAAATTTATAAATATTTTCAACATAAATTAAGACAATAATTCTAAACTATATTTATTGCTATTTTTTAAAATAAATAAAACGATTCATAAAATATAATCAAGCCCTTAACTTCAAATTTTGAATATATTTATAATAAAATTTTAGTTTACAAATATTAAAATATAGTATATTTAATGATAAATGAGCGAAAATAGATGAATATGTGGTGAGTTGTGAATAAAGATTATTTAAAGAGTGAGTTTCTATAATTTTGAATTTAAAGGGTGGTTAAGTAAAAAATTTTATATTTAAAGGGTACTTTTCTGTAAATTTCCCTAAAATAAAACAAGGTCTTATCCAATTTCTCGTAGATTGGAAAAGCAAAGGTATTTCCAATTTCAAACCATACGGAGTTGATAATGACATCTTCTAGATAAGGCAGACAAGATCAAGATGGAATATCAATTTATTTATTCCTGTAAATAACGATAAACGGCGATCTAAATAGGGAAGATCGTCCATTAATCCTCCAAGATTGTTTCCTTGTACACCCCAAAAGATGACCCATTCAATTAACTAATTGAATAACCATTTTTCTATAGGGAATAGAATAAGATGTTAAATTAAAAAATATTTTTTAAAATTTAATTGATTTAGCTTTTCTTTTAATTAGATTCTTAGGATCGCTTGCCTTTTTAGTAAGGAATCTTTTCCAATTTAGGGTCTTATTCTATGCCTTTGGATAGAATAAGACCCTAAATTGAATAATTATTCCGTTTGGAAAAATATATTAATTGTTTTAAATGATAAAAATTATATAAAATGTTAATTTTTATTTTTTAAAAAAAGATGTATGAGTAATAAGCTATATATTTTGCCTAAAAAATGGAGTAATAAAGAGATCAAACTTTTCCTTTTTTATGGTTTAATTTTTTGGGGAGGTTTTATAAAATAAATTTCTATACAGTATTGATGATGATGCCGAACCCCAATTCACACCTGTTATCTATATATTTCGGTGGTAGCTCCTTTACACACGCAAAAAAACCCCGTGTATTTCAATTTCATCCTTTAAGCACTGATATTATCAAAGATTTATCTCCTTGAGGTTTCAAATGGGCAATGAACTTGCTTCCATCCCTACTCAATCTGCAAAAGAGGACTCAACATCTTCGACATCATCAACATCAACCATAACAGATCTGATGGAGGATGCATCTTCATCGTCATCATCGTCTTCTTCATCTCTAAGTGGACCACTGTACGAACTGACAGAGCTGATGACCCATCTCCCTATCAAGTGAGTAAAATCGCCATCTCTCTCCTTTAATTCAGTCGTTTATCTGTTGGTTCTGAAGGGGAGTTTTTGCTGACGGCTAAGTTTCTGGATCTGCAACAACAGGAGGAGTGGACTATCAAGGTACTACGAAGGAAAGTCACAGTCGTTTACATCATTAGGGAGCGTGAAGAGCTTGGAGGATCTTGCAAAGAAGGAGAACCCATTGAACAGGAGGATGAAGCTGTGCAGGAGTTATGGCGGTGGCTTCTGCACTCCAAAGCCCACCATTGCTAAGAAACCTTCTTCAAGGGGTGCTTCCTTTTTGGCCAGGAATGATCTCCTCTCTTCCATTCCTATGCAAAAATAGACCTTTCCTTCCATTCCCCAGACTTAGTTCGCTTCCACTGCCATCTTTTAATCCACGACGTACGTTTTTATAAGAGTTAGGTTTTTGTTTAGTTTGATACTTTGATCTGTGATTTTGACCATCAATTTTTGTAGTTGCTGCAAGAATTTTATTGATCAGCTTAGTTTTTTTTTTTGTTTGGTAGTGATCCAATTGAAAGATCGATCTGAATCTCAGGAATTTTGGAGTTAGTTGGATCTGACTGATCGTTACTTCAAACTATAGCTTATGGGTAAAGCCCTAAATCTATCTTCACCTTCGTACTGGTTATTATAGGGTTGATGGAATTCGGTAAGATGGATCTGATATCAACCAATTTCAAAAACACCATTACAGATTTACAAGGTCGGACCTAGAACCGGTATTTTAACCCGGAATTAAAACAATTTGCCAATTTATTTTCTGATAAATCGAGACAACTCAAAGCAACAACAAGACAAGTGGACAACTCAAAGACTCGCTAGCGTCACATCGTCGGAAAGAGACGACTCTTGAGAAGTGCATATCACACAATGTTACTCTATCTAGATGAATTTGGACACCATAGACACTGTTACAATCAATATGATCAATAATATCGCATGACACACCTCATCTGAAATTAAACACAAACAAACAAGTCAATTCGCAACAAGAAAACCAAATCACTATGCCAATTTGCAAAAATCAACAAGTACAAAAATTGTAGACTTGCTCCTCCTTAGTTTGCATGTATGACTATTATATAGTTTGCATATGACCAACATTGTTGCAAAAAAGTCAACAGGAACAAGTTCCTTGTTCTGCTTGCACAAAAAGTTCAAGGTCGAGTAGAGAGAAGAAGATGGTGTTTGGTTGTAAACTCTTAAAGGTTTAGTTTTTATGCAAGTTGTTTATTTTATTGCTATGATCACTACTAGAAAAATGCAATTAGACATCTGTTATGAACAAATGTCTTTCAAAAAAATTTCCGATCTTATTGTGCGTGTAGTAAAAGATCAACTTTTTCACATCGGTTTTAAGCCGATGTCTTTTCTTGGTTAAAACATCTATTTTATTTTGAATATAGATATAAATCAACCCCTCAATTTTATTTTTGACATGTTCACTTGTTGTTAAAGCATCTTTATTTTCCATCTATAAGCTTATGAAGATGTCCACACCAAGCCTAAATTTTACATTTACATCACTATTTTTAAAATAATCAATGTATTAAAACAAAATACACATCTTTTTTAATATCTTGATTTTGTGTATATTAATTTCATATATATAATTTGTGATTTTTTATTATTTTAAAATAATCTATCGTATGAAATATGTACATAACTGATGTATTAATATGATATAGACATCATTTTAGATTTTTATAAGGATGTTGTTGTTAGCAATATATATCAATTTATATTAATATTGTGATATAAAAATATATGTTACACATTGTTTAAGATTGTTTAGATGATGTCTATAATGATGCTAATATCTGTTTTTATAAAATGGTTTGATTTCATATCTATTCAAGCACAACACTTTACATCTGTAATCTAATGTTTTACAAATGACGACGTACGTTAATGAATATATATATATATATATATATATATATATATATATATATATATATATATATTAAGATAAACGCGAAATCAACATTTACAAATGTTTTACAAGTTGATTTACAAATGATAGGTACTTAAAAGATACACTTTTACAAATGATGAGTACTTTTAAATGATGGGTACAAAGGATAATTTGGTAGCCCTTATGATGACTGGGCCTCAATGTAGGTTCACTTTTGTTTGATTCTATGTACTCTTCTCCCCAACCCATTGTTGCCTTAATTGGTTCCAAAGCAGTAGACTTGTAGCCATAAGAAGATACAAGGTAAGCACTTTGTTTCAGTGATGTTTGAAAAAAGGGATATTGTATCTTGGACACAGGGCATCAGATTAAAGATTCTGATAAATATTGAGCATTAACAATAACAGAAAAGAAACCATCGGCCATCACAAAACAAAGGACCAGTGACAGCCTATGGTAATTCCCAAAGGCAATACAAATCAATAACCTTTATACTCCCTCCGTTCGGCAAAACTTGTCATTTTAGCTTCTTTCACAAGTTTTAAGGCAATTAACAAATGTACTAATTTGCCCTCAATTATTACCCTCATTTTTTACTTTATCGAAAAATACAACTAACAAACCAAATCAATCATATCAAAGGCATTTTTGTAAAGTAAAGGGCAAAATACCTATAATGACAAGTTTTTTTGAACAAAAATAACACCCTAAAATGACAAGTTTTGCCGAACGGAGGGAGTATAAGCTGAATTGTTACCCACCTAGTAGGACAAAGACACATGACATAAGATCCAATAATATTGAGCTGGATGTAGAAGAATGATAAAATTATTGAAATAGTGTAAAAGACACACACCATGATTCACAATTTCAGAAAGATTACATCAATTTCCAAGTGGATGCAAATTTAAGGGAACAAAGTATAGGTTTTAAGCAATTGCTATTCTGGGTCAAAGCATATCTTTATTTGCAGATATAATAGGCCTATTGGAACATCTCAAGTTCATGAAGCT
This sequence comes from Persicaria maculosa, assembly GCA_963922045.1. NCBI lineage: Eukaryota > Viridiplantae > Streptophyta > Magnoliopsida > Caryophyllales > Polygonaceae > Persicaria > Persicaria maculosa. The sequence continues at coordinate 3,024,266 of OY998268.1, forward strand.
TGAAGTTAGAGAAAATCATTAAAACTGCCAAGGGTGAGAGACTAACTAGAATTCCAGATATGTCTACCATTCTACTCCTATTATATACTAGGTACAACCCTACTTTCAGTCTAATGATGTTTTTTTTTTTTGCATGGTTATCTTGCAATAAAAAATCAACATAATGCACATGGTAAAATAATGTATTAGAAGATTAAAAAAGGATAAAAAGATACTTATTTCAGAGATGGGGACTCCATACTCTTCAGACAAGCCTAGCGATAGTATTAAAAAAAACTAGTGCATTAAATTATGGAGCAACATACGAGTGGCTGAGAAGCGACCCCAGTTTATTCCATGCCAAGTGCCAAGCACTTTCAGTTTTAGGACTTTCTTCATTGCCCATTATTAGTTTATACAGCTTATCTTGGTATATCAGCTAATATTTTCTGAATTTCATTTTTGATATTGGGTGTATGAATATTTGCTAAGGTATCCTAGTGAAGTTCATATTATCAATTCATTATTCTCGCACATGATGATGATGTATCATAGCATGCCTACTAATGGGAATGCAATTAATGAATAAGCTCCGTCTTAATATAAGGAAGATGATAGCAAGATAAAAATATGATTCCTAATGGAAATGTACTTTTTGGATAAGCCCATTGAAACCTTAAGATAATGAAGATGGTAACAAATTGGTTCAAAATTTCCAGAGCTAAATAGTTTTGCCACAAGGTACCATTGTGAAACAAACCTTAACTAGTAGTTGCTCATTCTGGAGAGAAAATGCAAATGAAATATAGGCCAAGTACTAGTCCTTCCAATAATTTTTTTTTGTATAGATTTTTGGTAAAGAAGAAACTATTTTGAATCAGAATACCTGAAATCAATGACATAAAATTCAAAATAAAAAAAAATAGATGAAGGAGGGCAATCGAAATTAAAAACAAAAATTATGCTGTCGAAATCAAATTGTGATATAAATTAGGAGTGGGGCTAAAGCAAAAACCCAAAAATCATAAAAGTAAATATTAGCCTCAAATTCAAGCCAAAGCAGCAGCAAAATCAGAGAAATTGGAACTTACGAAGTATAGAGAACTCTATAGGTCGGTATAGTTGGTTGACAACTCCAGCAGATCTAGTCGATTGATCAAAAGTGCTCCCTTAATCAAAGAGGCTGATACCAAAGTCCTGCAACATAACAAAAACACGCAATGTAAAGCGACAGATGAAAAAACTATAAGAACAAAAAGCATGAATAACATAAACAAAGGGACAATCTTATCTCATCAGATCCTCCTAGACCTTCTCTTCTTTCTTTGCCTCAACAGCAGGTGCAACATCACCAGCACCAGCGCCACCAGCAAGAACGACAACCGCTAATGCAACACCGCCACCACCAGCAGGGACTGAAGCCAACTTCTTCTTACCAGATGCAATGAGCTCAGTGCTCTTCTTCTTCCTCACTTGAATCAAAAGCAACTAAATTATGTCATCATCAACCTCAGCACCCACTGCAATGCAACAATATCCCTTGTTATTCCAAAACACACAAACAATCTAGCACAAAACCAGCAATAAGAATCAATGATCATTGATTCAAAGGTAGCAAACAAATAAATTATGTCAAGAATCCCGAGTTTAAACTTTAGCTCTAACGATATCAAAATAAATCTCAACTCCACAATTACACTTAAACAACAAACATATTACACCAATATATTCCATATACAATTATACAAAGACATCTTGTACTCTTTAGAACCACTAATAATACAACATAAAAAAAGCAAGTATTGAAACAATATACTATATATTGTCGATGACAACCAAATTGAAATGACTTGCAACTCGAAATCGGGTTTGGTTTTATATAGTCTGGATGCTTATGGGTGTAACTTGGCTTGGCTCACTTCGAATTCGTCGATCGAGAAAGATGGCAATGGAAATAACCTGTATTAGTCATTCAGTCATACACCTTTCATTTACACGGATTTCACAATCGAGATGACTCCTATATATGTATTTGGTGTATAGGTGAAAATGGGAGCTTTGTGCGCGAAAAGCTTTCCGTGAAATTTTCGGACCAAAAGTGACCATTTCAGCGTCACCTTTCTTTATCCACCAAAACTGTGTCGTTTTCGCTCAAATGTGTCCAAAACATGTTTATTTAGTGTATAGGTCATAATGGGAGCTTTGTGCGCGAAAAGCTTTCTGTGAAATTATCGGACCAAAAGTGACAATATCAGCGTCACCTTTCTTTATCCATCAAAACTGTGTCGTTTTCACTCAAATGTGTCCCAAACATGTTTATTTGGTGTATAGGTCATAATGGGAGCTTTGTGCGCGAAAAGCTTTCCGTGAAATTTTCGGACCAAAAGTGACCATATCGGCGTCACCTTTCTTTATCCACCAAAATTGTGTTGTTTTCGCTGAAATGTGTCCCCAACATGTGTATTTGGTGTATAGGTCATAATGGGAGCTTTGTGTGCGAAAAGATTTCCGTGAAATTTTCGGACCAAAAGTGACCATATCAGCGTCACCTTTATTTATCCACCAAAACTGTGTCGTTTTTGCTCAAATGTGTCTCAAACATTTCAATTTAGTGTATAGGTCATAATGGGAGCTTTGTGCGCGAAAAGCTTTCTGTGAAATTTTCGGACCAAAAGTGACCATATCAGCGTCACCTTTCTTTATCCACCAAAACTGTGTCGTTTTCGCTCAAATGTCTCCCAAACATGTTTATTTAGTGTATAGGTCATAATGGGAGCTTTGTGCGCGAAAAGCTTTCCGTGAAATTATCGGACCAAAATTGACCATATCAGCGTCACCTTTCTTTATCTACCGAAACTGTGTCGTTTTTGCTCAAATGTGTCCCAAACATTTTTATTTGGTGTATAGGTCATAATGGGAGCTTTGTGCGTGAAAAGCTTTCCGTATAATTTTCGGACCAAAAGTGACCATATCGGCGTCACCTTTCTTTATCCATCAAAACTGTGTCGTTTTCGCTCAAATGTGTCCCAAACATGTTTATTTGGTATATAGGTCATAATGGGAGCTTTGTGCGCGAAAAGCTTTCCGTGAAATTTTCGGACCAAAAGTGACCATATCGGCGTCACCTTTCTTTATCCACCAAAATTGTGTTGTTTTCGCTCAAATGTGTCCCCAACATGTGTATTTGGTGTATAGGTCAAAATGGGAACCCTGTGCACGAAAAGCTTTCCGTGAAATTTTCAGACCAAAAGTGACCATATCGGCGTCACCTTTCTTTATCCACCAAAATTGTGTTATTTTCGCTGAAATGTGTCCCAAACATGTGTATTTGGTGTATAGGTCATAATGGGAGCTTTGTGCGCGAAAAGCTTTCCGTGAAATTTTCGGACCAAAAGTGACAATATCGGCGTCACCTTTCTTTATCCACCAAAATTGTGTTGTTTTCGCTGAGATGTGTCCCAAACATGTGAATTTGGTGTATAGGTGAAAATGGGAGCTTTGTGCGCGAAAAGCTTTCCGTGAAATTTTCGGACCAAAAGTGACCATATCAGCGTCACCTTTCTTTATCCACCAAAACTGTGTCGTTTTCGCTCAAATGTGTCCCAAACATGTTTATTTAGTGTATAGGTCATAATGGGAGCTTTGTGCGCGAAAAGCTTTCTGTGAAATTTTCGGACCAAAATTGACCATATCAGCGTCACCTTTCTTTATCCACCGAAACTGTGTCGTTTTTGCTCAAATGTGTCTCAAACATTTCAATTTAGTGTATAGGTCATAATGGGAGCTTTGTGCGCGAAAAGCTTTCCGTGAAATTTTCGGACCAAAATTGACCATATCAGCGTCACCTTTCTTTATCCACCGAAACTGTGTCGTTTTTGCTCAAATGTGTCCCAAACATTTTTATTTGGAGTATAGGTCTTAATGTTAGCTTTGTGCGCGAAAAGCTTTCCGTGAAATTTTCGGACCAAAAGTGACCATATCGGCGTCACCTTTCTTTATCCACCAAAATTGTGTTGTTTTCGCTGAAATGTGTCCCAAACATGTGTATTTGGTGTATAGGTCATAATGTGAGCTTTGTGCGCGAAAAGCTTTCCGTGAAATTTTCGGACCAAAAGTGACCATATCAGCGTCACCTTTATTTATCCACCAAAACTGTGTCGTTTTCGCTCAAATGTGTCCCAAACATGTTTATTTAGTGTATAGGTCATAATGGGAGCTTTGTGCGCGAAAAGCTTTCCGTGAAATTTTCGGACCAAAATTGACCATATCAGCGTCACCTTTCTTTATCTACCGAAACTGTGTCGTTTTCGCTCAAATGTGTCCCAAACATGTTTTTTTGGTGTATAGGTCATAATGGGAGCTTTGTGCGCGAAAAGCTTTCCGTGAAATTTTCGGACCAAAAGTGACCATATCGGCGTCACCTTTCTTTATCCACCAAAATTGTGTTGTTTTCGCTCAAATGTGTCCCCAACATGTGTATTTGGTGTATAGGTCATAATGGGAACCTTGTGCACGAAAAGCTTTCCGTGAAATTTTCAGACCAAAAGTGAACATATCGGCGTCACCTTTCTTTATCCACCAAAATTGTGTTATTTTCGCTGAAATGAGTCCCAAACATGTGTATTTGGTGTATAGGTCATAATGGGAGCTTTGTGCGCGAAAAGCTTTCCGTGAAATTTTCGGACCAAAAGTGACAATATCGGCGTCACCTTTCTTTATCCACCAAAATTGTGTTGTTTTCGCTGAGATGTGTCCCAAACATGTGTATTTGGTGTATAGGTGAAAATGGGAGCTTTGTGCGCGAAAAGCTTTCCGTGAAATTTTCGGACCAAAAGTGACCATATCAGCGTCACCTTTCTTTATCCACCAAAACTGTGTCGTTTTCGCTCAAATGTGTCCCAAACATGTTTATTTAGTGTATAGGTCATAATGGGAGCTTTGTGCGCGAAAAGCTTTCCGTGAAATTTTCGGACCAAAATTGACCATATCAGCGTCACCTTTCTTTATCCACCGAAACTGTGTCGTTTTAGCTCAAATGTTTCCCAAACATTTTTATTTGGTGTATAGGTCATAATGTGAGCTTTGTGCGAGAAAAGCTTTCCGTATAATTTTCGGACCAAAAGTGACCATATCGGCGTCACCTTTCTTAATCCACCAAAATTGTGTTGTTTTCGCTGAAATGTGTCCCAAACATGTGTATTTTGTGTATAGGTGATAATGGGAGCTTTGTGCGCGAAAAGCTTTCCGTGAAATTTTCGGACCAAAAGTGACCATATCAGCGTCACCTTTCTTTATCCACCAAAACTGTGTCGTTTTCGCTCAAATGTGTCCCAAACATGTTTATTTAGTGTATAGGTCATAATGGGAGCTTTGTGCGCGAAAAGCTTTCCGTGAAATTTTCGGACCAAAATTGACCATATCAGCGTCACCTTTCATTATCCACCGAAACTGTGTCGTTTTAGCTCAAATGTTTCCCAAACATTTTTATTTGGTGTATAGGTCATAATGTGAGCTTTGTGCGAGAAAAGCTTTCCGTATAATTTTCGGACCAAAAGTGACCATATCGGCGTCACCTTTCTTAATCCACCAAAATTGTGTTGTTTTCGCTGAAATGTGTCCCAAACATGTGTATTTGGTGTATAGGTGATAATGGGAGCTTTGTGCGCGAAAAGCTTTCCGTGAAATTTTCGGACCAAAACTGACCATATCAGCGTCACCTTTCTTTATCCACCAAAACTGTGTCGTTTTCGCTCAAATGTGTCCCAAACATGTTTATTTAGTGTATAGGTCATAATGTGAGCTTTGTGCGCGAAAAGCTTTCCGTGAAATTTTCGTACCAAAAGTGACCATATCGGCGTCACCTTTCTTTATCCTCCAAAAATGTGATGTTTTCGCTCAAATGTGTCTCAAACATGTTTATATGGTGTATAGGTCATAATGTGAGCTTTGTGCGCGAAAAGCTTTCCGTGAAATTTTCGGACCAAAAGTGACCATATCGGCGTCACCTTTCTTTATCCACAAAAAATGTGTTGTTTTGGCTCAAATGTGTCCCAAACATGTTTATATGGTGTATAGGTCATAATGGGAGCTTTGTGCGCGAAAAGCTTTCCGTAAAATTTTCGGAATAAAAGTGACCATATCGGCGTCTCTTTTCTTTATCCACCAAAATTGTGTTGTTTTCACTGAAATATATCCCAAACATGTGTATTTGGAGTATAGGTCTTAATGTGAGCTTTGTGCGCGAAAAGCTTTCCGTGAAATTTTCGGACCAAAAGTGACCATATCAGCGTCACCTTTCTTTATCCACCAAAACTGTGTCGTTTTCGCTCAAATGAGTCCCAAACATGTGTATTTGGTGTATAGGTGAAAATGGGAGCTTTGTGCGCGAAAAGCTTTCCGTGAAATTTTCGGACCAAAAGTGACCATATCAGCGTCACCTTTCTTTATCCACCAAAACTGTATCGTTTTCCCTTAAATATGTCCAAAACATGTTTATTTAGTGTATAGGTCATAATGGGAGCTTTATGCGCGAAAAGCATTCCGTGAAATTTTCGGACCAAAAGTGACCATATCAGCGTCACCTTTCTTTATCCACCAAAACTGTGTCGTTTTCGCTCAAATGTGTCCAAAACATGTTTATTTAGTGTATAAGTCATAATGGGAGCTTTGTGCGCGAAAAGCTTTCTGTGAAATTTTCGGACCAAAATTGACCATATCAGCGTCACCTTTCTTTATCCACCGAAACTGTGTCGTTTTTCCTCAAATGTGTCCCAAACATTTCTATTTAGTGTATAGGTCATAATGGGAGCTTTGTGCGCGAAAAGCTTTCCGTGAAATTTTCGGCCCAAAATTGACCATATCAGCGTCACCTTTCTTTATCCACCGAAACTGTGTCGTTTTTGCTCAAATGTGTCCCAAACATTTTTGTTTGGAGTATAGGTCTTAATGTGAGCTTTGTGCGCGAAAAGCTTTCCGTGAAATTTTCGGACCAAAAGTGACCATATCAGCGTCACCTTTCTTTATCCACCAAAACTGTGTCGTTTTCGCTCAAATGTGTCCAAAACATGTTTATTTAGTGTATAGGTCATAATGGGAGCTTTGTGCGCAAAAAGCTTTCCGTGAAATTTTCGGACCAAAAGTGACCATATCAGCGTCACCTTTCTTTATCCACCAAAACTGTGTCGTTTTCACTCAAATGTGTCCCAAACATGTTTATTTAGTGTATTGGTCATAATGTGAGCTTTGTGCGCGAAAAGCTTTCCTTGAAATTTTCGTACCAAAAGAGACCATATCGGCGTCACCTTTCTTTATCCTCCAAAAATGTGATGTTTTCGCTCAAATTTGTCCCAAACATGTTTATATGGTGTATAGGTCATAATGTGAGCTTTGTGCGCGAAAAGTTTTCCCTGAAATTTTTGGACCAAAAGTGACCATATCTGCGTCACCTTTCTTTATCCACCAAAACTGTGTCGTTTTCGCTCAAATGTGTCCCAAACATGTGTATTTGGTGTATAGGTGAAAATGGGAGCTTTGTGCGCGAAAAGCTTTCCGTGAAATTTTCGGACCAAAAGTGACCATATCAGCGTCACCTTTCTTTATCCACCAAAACTGTGTCGTTTTCACTCAAATGTGTCCCAAACATGTGTATTTGGTGTATAGGTCATAATGTGAGCTTTGTGCGCGAAAAGCTTTCCGTGAAATTTTCGGACCAAAAGTGACCATATCAGCGTCACCTTTCTTTATCCACCAAAACTGTGTCGTTTTCGTTCAAATGTGTCCCAAACATATTTATTTAGTGTATAGGTCATAATGGGAGCTTTGTGCGCGAAAAGCTTTCCATGAAATTTTCGGACCAAAATTGACCATATCAGCGTCACCTTTCATTATCCACCGAAACTGTCTCATTTTTGCTCAAATGTGTCCCAAACATTTTTATTTGGAGTATAGGTCTTAATGTGAGCTTTGTGCGCGAAAAGCTTTCCGTGAAATTTTCGGACCCAAAGTGACCATATCAGCGTCACCTTTCCTTATCCACCAAAACTGTGTCGTTTTCGCTCAAATGTGTCCCAAACATGTTTATTTAGTGTATAGGTCATAATGTGAGCTTTGTGCGCGAAAAGCTTTCCGTGAAATTTTCGTACCAAAAGTGATCATATCGGCGTCACCTTTCTTTATCCACCAAAACTGTGTTGTTTTCGCTCAAATGTGTCCCAAACATGTGCATTTGGTGTATAGGTCATAATGGGGAGATTCGTGCGCGAAAAGCTTTCCGTGAAATTTTCGGACCAAAAGTGACCATATCAGCGTCACCTTTCTTTATCCACCAAAACTGCGTCGTTTTTGCTCAAATGTGTCCAAAACATGTTTATTTAGTGTATAGGTCATAATGGGAGCTTTGTGCGCGAAAAGCTTTCCGTAAAGTTTTCGGACCAAAAGTGACCATATCAACATCACCTTTCTTTACCCACCAAAACTGTGTCGTTTTCGCACAAATGTGTCCCAAACATGTTTATTTGGTGTATAGGTCATAATGGGAGCTTTGTGCGCGAAAAGCTTTCCGTGAAATTTTCGGACCAAAAGTGACCATATCGGCGTGACCTTTCTTTATCCACCAAAATTGTGTTGTTTTCGCTGAAATGTGTCCCAAACATGTGTATTTGGTGTATAGGTGAAAATGGGAGCTTTGTGCGCGAAAAGCTTTCCGTGAAATTTTCGGACCAAAAGTGACCATATCAGCGTCACCTTTCTTTATCCACCAAAACTGTGTCGTTTTCGCTCAAATGTGTCTTAAACATGTTTATTTAGTGTATAGGTCATAATGGGAGCTTTGTGCGCGAAAAGCTTTCCGTGAAAATTTCGGACCAAAATTGACCATATCAGCGTCACCTTTCTTTATCAACCGAAACTGTGTCATTTTCGCTCAAATGTGTCCCAAACATGTTTATTTGTTGTATAGGTCATAATGGGAGCTTTGTGCGCGAAAAGCTTTCCGTAAAATTTTCGGACCAAAAGTGACCATATCGGCGTCACCTTTCTTTATCCACCAAAATTGTGTTGTTTTCGCTGAAATGTGTCCCAAACATGTGTATTTGGTGTATAGGTCATAATGGGAGCTTTGTGCACGAAAAGCTTTCCGTGAAATTTTTGGACCAAAAGTGACCATATCAGCGTCACCTTTTTTTATCAACCAAAACTGTGTCGTTTTCGCTCAAATGTGTCCCGAACATGTTTCTTTAGTGTATAGGTCATAATGGGAGCTTTGTGCGCGAAAAGCTTTCCGTGAAATTTTCGGACCAAAAGTGACCATATCGGCGTCACCTTTCTTTATCCACCAAAAATGTGATGTTTTCGCTCAGATGTGTCCCAAACATGTTTATATGGTGTATAGGTCATAATGTGAGCTTTGTGCGTGAAAAGCTTTCCGTGAATTTTTCGGACCAAAAGTTACCATATCGGCGTCACCTTTCTTTATCCACAAAAAATTTGTTGTTTTGGCTCAAATGTGTCCCAAATATGGTTATATGGTGTATAGGTCATAATGGGAGCTTTGTGCGCGAAAAGCTTTCCGTAAAATTTTCGGAACAAAAGTGACCATATCGGCGTCACCTTTCTTTATCCACCAAAATTGTGTTGTTTTCGCTGAAATGTGTCCCAAACATGTGTATTTGGTGTATAGGTGAAAATGGGAGCTTTGTGCGCGAAAAGCTTTCGGTGAAATTTTCGGACCAAAAGTGACCATATCAGCGTCACCTTTCTTTATCCACCAAAACTGCGTCGTTTTCGCTCAAATGTGTCACAAACATGATTATTTAGTGTATAGGTCATAATGGGAGCTTTTTGCGCGAAAAGCTTTCCGTGAAATTTTCAGACCAAAAGTGACCATATCGGCGTCACCTTTCTTTATCCACCAAAATAGTGTTGTTTTCGCTGAAATGTGTCCCAAACATGTGAATTTGGTGTATAGGTGAAAACGGGAGCTTTGTGCGCGAAAAGCTTTCCGTGAAATTTTCGGACCAAAAGTGACCATATCAGCGTCACCTTTCTTTATCCACCAAAACTGTGTCGTTTTCGCTTAAATGTGTCTTAAACATGTTTATTTAGTGTATAGGTCATAATGGGAGCTTTGTGCGCGAAAAGCTTTTTGTGAAATTTTCGGACCAAAATTGACCATATCAGCGTCACCTTTCTTTATCAACCGAAACTGTGTCATTTTCGCTCAAATGTGTCCCAAACATGTTTATTTGCTGTATAGGTCATAATGGTAGCTTTGTGCGCGAAAAGCTTTCCGTAAAATTTTCGGACCAAAAGTGACCATATCGGCGTCACCTTTCTTTATCCACCAAAATTGTGTTGTTTTCGTTGAAATGTGTCCCAAACATGTGTATTTGGTGTATAGGTCATAATGGGAGCTTTGTGCACGAAAAGCTTTCCGTGAAATTTTTGGACCAAAAGTGACCATATCAGCGTCACCTTTTTTTATCAACCAAAACTGTGTCGTTTTCGCTCAAATGTGTCCCGAACATGTTTCTTTAGTGTATAGGTCATAATGGGAGCTTTGTGCGCGAAAAGCTTTCCGTGAAATTTTCGGACCAAAAGTGATCATATCGGCGTCACCTTTCTTTATCCACCAAAAATGTGATGTTTTCGCTCAGATGTGTCCCAAACATGTTTATATGGTGTATAGGTCATGATTGGAGCTTTGTGCCCGAAAAGCTTTCCGTGAAATTTTCGGACCAAAAGTGACCATATCGGCGTCACTTTTCTTTATCCACCAAAAATGTGATGTTTTCGCTCAAATGTGTCCCAAACATGTTTATATGGTGTATAGGTCAAAATGTGAGCTTTGTGCGGGAAAAGCTTTCCGTGAAATTTTCGGACCAAAATGACCATATCGGTGTCACCTTTTTTATCCACCAAAAATGTGATGTTTTCGCTCAAATGTGTCCCAAACATGTTTATATGGTGTATAGGTCATAATGTGAGCTTTGTGCGCGAAAAGCATTCCGTAAAATTTTCGGACCAAAAGTTACCAAATCGGCGTCACCTTTCTTTATCCACAAAAAATGTGTTGTTTTGGCTCAAATGTGTCCCAAATATGTTTATATAGTGTATGGAGCTTTGTGCGCGAAAAGCTTTCCGTAAAATTTTCGGAACAAAAGTGACCATATCGGCGTCACTTTTCTTTATCCACCAAAATTGTGTTGTTTTCGCTGAAATGTGTCCCAAACATGTGTATTTGGTGTATAGGTGAAAATGGGAGCTTTATGCGCGAAAAGCTTTCGGTGAAATTTTCGGACCAAAAGTGACCATATCAGCGTCACCTTTCTTTATCCACCAAAACTGTGTCGTTTTCACTCAAATGTGTCCAAAACATGTTTATTTAGTGTATAGGTCATAATGGGAGCTTTGTGCGCGAAAAGCTTTCCGTGAAATTTTCGAAACAAAAGTGACCATATCGGCGTCACCTTTCTTTATCCACCAAAAATGTGATGTTTTCGCTCAAATGTGTCCCAAACATGTTTATATGGTGTAAAGGTCATAATGTGAGCTTTGTGCGCGAAAAGCATTCCGTGAAATTTCGGACCAAAATTGACCATATCAGCGTCACCTTTCTTTATCCACCGAAACTGTGTCGTTTTAGCTCAAATGTTTCCCAAACATTTTTATTTGGTGTATAGGTCATAATGTGAGCTTTGTGCGAGAAAAGCTTTCCGTATAATTTTCGGACCAAAAGTGACCATATCGGCGTCACCTTTCTTAATCCACCAAAATTGTGTTGTTTTCGCTGAAATGTGTCCCAAACATGTGTATTTGGTGTATAGGTGATAATGGGAGCTTTGTGCGCGAAAAGCTTTCCGTGAAATTTTCGGACCAAAAGTGACCATATCAGCGTCACCTTTCTTTATCCACCAAAACTGTGTCGTTTTCGCTCAAATGTGTCCCAAACATGTTTATTTAGTGTATAGGTCATAATGGGAGCTTTGTGCGCGAAAAGCTTTCCGTGAAATTTTCGGACCAAAATTGACCATATCAGCGTCACCTTTCGTTATCCACCGAAACTGTGTCGTTTTAGCTCAAATGTTTCCCAAACATTTTTATTTGGTGTATAGGTCATAATGTGAGCTTTGTGCGAGAAAAGCTTTCCGTATAATTTTCGGACCAAAAGTGACCATATCGGCGTCACCTTTCTTAATCCACCAAAATTGTGTTGTTTTCGCTGAAATGTGTCCCAAACATGTGTATTTGGTGTATAGGTGATAATGGGAGCTTTGTGCGCGAAAAGCTTTCCGTGAAATTTTCGGACCAAAACTGACCATATCAGCGTCACCTTTCTTTATCCACCAAAACTGTGTCGTTTTCGCTCAAATGTGTCCCAAACATGTTTATTTAGTGTATAGGTCATAATGTGAGCTTTGTGCGCGAAAAGCTTTCCGTGAATTTTTCGGACCAAAAGTTACCATATCGGCGTCACCTTTCTTTATCCACCAAAAATGTGATGTTTTCGCTCAAATGTGTCCCAAACATGTTTATATGGTGTATAGGTCATAATCTGAGCTTTGTGCGCGAAAAGCATTCCGTGAAATTTCGGACCAAAAGTTACCATATCGGCGTCACCTTTCTTTATCCACAAAAAATGTGTTGTTTTGCCTCAAATGTGTCCCAAACATGTTTATATGGTGTATAGGTCATAATGGGAGCTTTGTGCGCGAAAAGCTTTACGTAAAATTTTCGGAACAAAAGTGACCATATCGGCGTCACCTTTCTTTATCCACCAAAATTGTGTTCTTTTCGCTGAAATGTGTCCCAAACATGTGTATTTGGTGTATAGGTGAAAATGGGAGCTTTGTGCGCGAAAAGCTTTCCGTGAAATTTTCGGACCAAAAGTGACAATATAAACGTCACCTTTCTTTATCCATCAAAACTATGTCGTTTTCGCTCAAATGTGTCCCAAACATGTTTATATGGTGTATAGGTCATAATGGGAGCTTTGTGCGCGAAAAGCTTTCCGTGAAATTTTCGGACCAAAAGTTACCATATCGGCGTCACCTTTCTTTATCCACAAAAAATGTGTTGTTTTGGCTCAAATGTGTCCCAAACATGTTTATATGGTGTATAGGTCATAATGAGAGCTTTGTGCGCGAAAAACTTTCCGTAAAATTTTCGGAACAAAAGTTACCATATCGGCGTCACCTTTCTTTATCCACCAAAATTGTGTTGTTTTCGCTGAAATGTGTCCCAAACATGTGTATTTGGTGTATAGGTGAAAATGGGAGCTTTGTGCGCAAAAACTTTCGGTGAAATTTTCGGACCAAAAGTGACCATATCAGCGTCACCTTTCTTTATCCACCAAAACTGTGTCGTTTTCGCTCAAATGTGTCCAAAACATTTTTATTTAGTGCATAGGTCATAATGGGAGCTTTGTGGGCGAAAATCTTTCCCTGAAATTTTCGGACCAAAAGTGACAATATCAGCGTCACCTTTCTTTATCCATCAAAACTGTGTCGTTTTCGCTCAAATGTGTGCCAAACATGTTTAATTGGTGTATAGGTCATAATGGGAGCTTTGTGCGCGAAAAGCTTTCCGTGAAATTTTCGGACCAAAAGTAATCATATCGGCGTCACCTTTCTTTATCCACCAAAATTGTGTTGTTTTCGCTGAAATGTGTCCCCAACATGTGTATTTGGTGTATAGGTCAAAATAGGAGCTTTGTGTGCGAAAAGATTTCCGTGAAATTTTCGGACCAAAAGTGACCATATCGGCTTCACCTTTCTTTATCCACCAAAATTGTGTTGTTTTCGCTGAAATGTGTCCCAAACATGTGTATTTGGTGTATAGGTCATAATGTGAGCTTTGTGCGCGAAAAGCTTTCCGTGAAATTTTCGGACCAAAAATGACCATATCAGCGTCTCCTTTCTTTATCCACCAAAACTGTGTCATTTTCGCTCAAATGTGTCCCAAACATGTTTATTTAGTGTATAGGTCATAATGGGAGCTTTGTGCGTGAAAAGCTTTCCGTGAAATTTTCGGACCAAAATGACCATATCGGCGTCACCTTTCTTTATCCACCAAAAATGTGATGTTTTCGCTCAAATGTGTCCCAAACATGTTTATATGGTGTAAAGGTCATAATGTGAGCTTTGTGCGCGAAAAGCATTCCGTGAAATTTCGGACCAAAAGTTACCATATCGGCGTCACCTTTCTTTATCCACAAAAAATGTGTTGTTTTGGCTCAAATGTGTCCCAAACATGTTTATATGGTGTATAGGTGAAAATGGGAGCTTTGTGCGCGAAAAGCTTTACGTAAAATTTTCGGAACAAAAGTGACCATATCGGCGTCACCTTTCTTTATCCACCAAAATTGTGTTCTTTTCGCTGAAATGTGTCCCAAACATGTGTATTTGGTGTATAGGTGAAAATGGGAGCTTTGTGCGCGAAAAGCTTTCCGTGAAATTTTCGGACCAAAAGTGACAATATAAACGTCACCTTTCTTTATCCATCAAAACTATGTCGTTTTCGCTCAAATGTGTCCCAAACATGTTTATATGGTGTATAGGTCATAATGGGAGCTTTGTGCGCGAAAAGCTTTCCGTGAAATTTTCGGACCAAAAGTTACCATATCGGCGTCACCTTTCTTTATCCACAAAAAATGTGTTGTTTTGGCTCAAATGTGTCCCAAACATGTTTATATGGTGTATAGGTCATAATGGGAGCTTTGTGCGCGAAAAGCTTTCCGTAAAATTTTTGGAACAAAAGTGACCATATCGGCGTCACCTTTCTTTATCCACCAAAATTGTGTTGTTTTCGCTGAAATGTGTCCCAAACATGTGTATTTGGTGTATAGGTGAAAATGGGAGCTTTGTGCGCGAAAAGCTTTCGGTGAAATTTTCGGACCAAAAGTGACCATATCAGCGTCACCTTTCTTTATCCACCAAAACTGTGTCGCTTTCGCTCAAATGTGTCCAAAACATGTTTATTTAGTGTATAGGTCATAATGTGAGCTTTGTGCGCGAAAAGCTTTCCGTGAAATTTTCGGACCAAAAGTGACAATATCAGCGTCACCTTTCTTTATCCATCAAAACTGTGTCGTTTTTGCTCAAATGTGTCCCAAACATGTTTATTTGGTGTATAGGTCATAATGGGAGCTTTGTGCGCGAAAAGCTTTCCGTGAAATTTTCGGACCAAAAGTGACCATATCGGCGTCACCTTTCTTTATCCACCAAAATTGTGTTGTTTTCGCTGAAATGTGTCCCAAACATGTGTATTTGGTGTATAGGTCATAATGTGAGCTTTGTGCGCGAAAAGCTTTCCGTGAAATTTTCGGACCAAAAGTGACCATATCAGCGTCACCTTTCTTTATCCACCAAAACTGTGTCGTTTTCACTCAAATGTGTCCCAAACATGTTTATTTAGTGTATAGGTCATAATGGGAGCTTTGTGCGTGAAAATCTTTCCGTGAAATTTTCGGACCAAAATGATCATATCGGCGTCACCTTTCTTTATCCACCAAAAATGTGATGTTTTCGCTCAAATGTGTCCCAAACATGTTTATATGGTGTATAGGTCATAATGTGAGCTTTGTGCGCGAAAAGTATTCCGTGAAATTTCGGACCAAAAGTTACCATATCGGCGTCACCTTTCTTTATCCACAAAAAATGTGTTGTTTTGGCTCAAATGTGTCCCAAACATGTTTATATGGTGTATAGGTCATAATGGGAGCTTTGTGCGCGAAAAGCTTTACGTAAAATTTTCGGAACAAAAGTGACCATATCGGCGTCACCTTTCTTTATCCACCAAAATTGTGTTCTTTTCGCTGAAATGTGTCCCAAACATGTGTATTTGGTGTATAGGTGAAAATGGGAGCTTTGTGCGCGAAAAGCTTTCGGTGAAATTTTCGGACCAAAAGTGACCATATCAACGTCACCTTTCTTTATCCACCAAAACTGTGTCGTTTTCGCTCAAATGTGTCCCAAAAATGTTTATTTAGTGTAAAGGTCATAATGGGAGCTTTGTGCGCGAAAAGCTTTCCGTGAAATTTTCGGACCAAAAGTGACCATATCAGCGTCACCTTTCTTTATCCACCAAAACTGTGTCGTTTTCGCTCAAATGTGTCCAAAACATGTTTATTTAGTGCATAGGTCATAATGGGAGCTTTGTGCGCGAAAAGCTTTCCGTGAAATTTTCGGACCAAAAGTGACAATATTAACGTCACCTTTCTTTATCCATCAAAACTATGTCGTTTCGCCCAAATGTGTCCCAAACATGTTTATATGGTGTATAGGTCATAATGGGAGCTTTGTGCGCGAAAAGCTTTCTGTGAAATTTTCGGACCAAAAGTTACAATATCGGCGTCACCTTTCATTATCCACCAAAATTGTGTTGTTTTCGCTGAATTGTGTCCCAAACATGTGTATTTGGTGTATAGGTGAAAATGGGATATTTGTGCGCGAAAAGCTTTCCGTGAAATTTTCGGAACAAAAGTGACCATATCGGCGTCACCTTTCTTTATCCACCAAAATTGTGTTGTTTTCGCTGAAATGTGTCCCAAACATGTGTATTTGGTGTATAGGTGAAAATGGGAGCTTTGTGCGCGAAAAGCTTTCCGTGAAATTTTCGGAACAAAAGTGACCATATCGGCGTCACCTTTCTTTATCCACCAAAATTGTGTTGTTTTCGCTGAAATGTGTCCCAAACATGTGTATTTGGTGTATAGGTCATAATGTGAGCTTTGTGCGCGAAAAGCTTTCCGTGAAATTTTCGGACCAAAAGTGACCATATCAGCGTCACCTTTCTTTATCCACCAAACCTGTGTCGTTTTCGCTCAAATGTGTCCCAAACATGTTTATTTAGTGTATAGGTCATAATGGGAGCTTTGTGCGTGAAAAGCTTTCCGTGAAATTTTCGGACCAAAATGACAATATCGGCGTCACCTTTCTTTGTCCACCAAAAATGTGATGTTTTCGCTCAAATGTGTCCCAAACATGTTTATATGGTGTACAGGTCATAATGTGAGCTTTGTGCGCGAAAAGCTTTCCGTGAAATTTCGGACCAAAAGTTACCATATCGGCGTCACCTTTCTTTATCCACAAAAATTGTGTTGTTTTCGCTGAAATGTGTCCCAAACATGTGTATTTGGTGTATAGGTCATAATGGGAGCTTTGTGCGCGAAAAGCTTTCCGTAAAATTTTCGGAACAAAAGTGACCATATCGGCGTCACCTTTCTTTATCCACCAAAATTGTGTTGTTTTCGCTGAAATGTGTCCCAAACATGTGTATTTGGTGTATAGGCGAAAATGGGAGCTTTGTGCGCGAAAAGCTTTCGGTGAAATTTTCGGACCAAAAGGGACCATATCAGCGTCACCTTTCTTTATCCACCAAAACTGTGTCGTTTTCGCTCAAATGTGTCCAAAACATGTTTATTTAGTGTATAGGTCATAATAATGGGAGCTTTGTACGCGAAAAGCTTTCCGTAAAATTTTCGGACCAAAAGTGACAATATCAACGTCACCTTTCTTTATCCATCAAAACTGTGTCGTTTTCGCTCAAATGTGTCCCAAACATGTTTATATGGTGTATAGGTCATAATGGGAGCTTTGTGCGCGAAAAGCTTTCCGTGAAATTTTCGAACCAAAAGTGACCATATCAGCGTCACCTCTCTTTATCCACCAAAACTTTGTCGTTTTCGCTCAAATGTGTCCCAAACATGTTTATTTAGTGTATAGGTCATAATTTAAGCTTTGTGCGCGAAAAGCTTTCCGTGAAATTTTCGGACCAAAAGTGACCATATCGGCGTCAACCTTTCTTTATCCACCAAAAATGTGATGTTTTCGCTCAAATGTGTCCCAAACATGTTTATATGATGTATAGGTCATAATGTGAGCTTTGTGCGCTAAAAGCTTTACGTGAAATTTTCGGACCAAAATTGACCAT
This sequence comes from Persicaria maculosa, assembly GCA_963922045.1. Lineage (NCBI taxonomy): Eukaryota > Viridiplantae > Streptophyta > Magnoliopsida > Caryophyllales > Polygonaceae > Persicaria > Persicaria maculosa. The sequence continues at coordinate 3,042,173 of OY998268.1, forward strand.
ATCGTCGTCACCTTTCTTTATCCACCAAAAAATTGTGTTGTTTTCGCTGAAATGTGTCCCAAACATGTGTATTTGGTTTATAGGTCCTAATGGGAGCTTTGTGCGCGAAAAGCTTTCCGTAAAATTTTCGGACCAAAAGTGACCATATCAGCGTCACCTTTCTTTATCCACCAAAACTGTGTCGTTTTCGCTCAAATGTGTCCCAAACATGTTTATATGGTGTATAGGTCATAATGTGAGCTTTGTGCGCGAAAAGCTTTCCGTGAAATTTTCGGACCAAAAGTAACCATATCGGCGTCACCTTTCTTTATCCACCAAAAATGTGATGTTTTCGCTCAAATGTGTCCCACACATGTTTATATGGTGTATAGGTCATAATGTGGGCTTTGTGCGCGAAAAGCTTTACGTGAAATTTTCGGACCAACAGTGACCATATCGTCGTCACCTTTCTTTATCCAACAAAATTGGGTTGTTTTCGCTAAAATGTGTCCCAAACATGTGTATTTGGTGTATAGGTCATAATGTGAGCTTTGTGCGCGAAAAGCTTTCCGTGAAATTTTCGGACCAAAAGTGACCATATCAGCGTCACCTTTCTTTATCCACCAAAACTTTGTCGTTTTCGCTCAAATGTGTCCCAAACATGTTTATTTAGTGTATAGGTCATAATTTGAGCTTTGTGCGCGAAAAGCTTTCCGTGAAATTTTCGGACCAAAAGTGACCATATCGGCGTCAACCTTTCTTTATCCACCAAAAATGTGATGTTTTCGGTAAAATGTGTCCCAAACATGTTTATATGATGTATAGATCATAATGTGAGCTTTGTGCGCGAAAAGCTTTACGTGAAATTTTCGGACCAAAATTGACCATATCGTCGTCACCTTTCTTTATCCACCAAAATTGTGTTGTTTTCGCTGAAATGTGTCCCAAAAATGTGTATTTGGTGTATAGGTCCTAATGGGAGCTTTGTGCGCGAAAAGCTTTCCGTAAAATTTTCGGACCAAAAGTGACCATATCAGCGTCACCTTTCTTTATCCACCAAAACTGTGTCGTTTTCGCTCAAATGTGTCCCAAACATGTTTATTTAGTGTATAGGTCATAATGGGAGCTTTGTGCGCGAAAAGCTTTCCGTGAAATTTTCGGACCAAAAGTGACCATATCGGTGTCACCTTTCTTTATCAACCAAAAATGTGATGTTTTCGCTCATAAGTGTCCCAAACATGTTTATATGGTGTATAGGTCATAATGGGAGCTTTGTGCGCGAAAAGCTTTCCGTGAAATTTTCGGACCAAAAGTGACCATATCAGCGTCACCTTTCTTTATCCACCAAAACTTTGTCGTTTTCGCTCAAATGTGTCCCAAACATGTTTATTTAGTGTATAGGTCATAATGGGAGCTTTGTGCGCGAAAAGCTTTCCGTGAAATTTTCGGACCAAAAGTGACCATATCGGCGTCACCTTTCTTTATCCACCAAAAATGTGATGTTTTCGCTCAAATGTGTCCCAAACATGTTTATATGGTGTATAGGTCATAATGTGGGCTTTGTGCGCGAAAAGCTTTACGTGAAATTTTCGGACCAACAGTGACCATATCGTCGTCACCTTTCTTTATCCAACAAAATTGTGTTGTTTTCGCTGAAATGTATCCCAAACATGTGTATTTGGTGTATAGGTCATAATGTGAGCTTTGTGCGCGAAAAGCTTTCCGTGAAATTTTCGGCCCAAAAGTGACCATATCGGCGTCACCTTTCTTTATCCACAAAAAATGTGTCGTTTTCGCTCAAATGTGTCCCAAACATGTTTATAGGGGGTATAGGTCATAATGTGAGCTTTGTGCGCGAAAAGCTTTCCGTGAAATTTTCGGACCAAAAGTGACCATATCGGCATCACCTTTCTATATCAACCAAAAATGTGATGTTTTCGCTCAAATGTGTCCCAAACATGTTTATATGGTGTATAGGTCATAATGTGAGCTTTGTGCGCGAAAAGCTTTCCGTGAAATTTTCGGACCAAAAGTGACCATATCAGCGTCACCTTTCTTTATCCACCAAAACTTTGTCGTTTTCGCTCAAATGTGTCCCAAACATGTTTATTTAGTGTATAGGTCATAAAGTGAGCTTTGTGCGCGAAAAGCTTTCCGTGAAATTTTCGGACCAAAAGTGACTATATCGGCGTCACCTTTCTTTATCCACCAAAAATGTGATGTTTTCGCTCAAATGTGTCCCAAACATGTTTATATGGTGTATAGGTCATAATGTGAGCTTTGTGCGCGAAAAGCTTTACGTGAAATTTTCGTACCAAAAGTGACCATATCGACGTCACCTTTCTTTATCCACCAAAATTGTGTTGTTTTAGCTGAAATGCGTCCCAAACATGTGTATTTGGAGTATAGGTCATAATGGGAGCTTTGTGCGCGAAAAGCTTTCCGTGAAATTTTCGGACCAAGAGTGACCATATCGGCGTCACCTTTCTTTATCCACCAAAACTGTGTCGTTTTCGCTCAAATGTGTCCAAAACATGTTTATTTAGTGTATAGGTCATAATGGGAGCTTTGTGCGCGAAAAGCTTTACGTGAAATTTTCGGACCAAAAGTGACTATATCGGCGTCACCTTTCTTTATCCACCAAAAATGTGATGTTTTCACTCAAATGTGTCCCAAACATGTTTATATGGTGTATAGGTCATAATGTGAGCTTTGTGCGCGAAAAGCTTTCCGTGAAATTTGCGGGCCAAAAGTGACCATTTCGGCGTCACCTTTCTTTATCCACCAAAACTGTGTTGTTTTCGCTCAAATCTGTCCCAAACATGTTTATTTGGTGTATAGGTCATAATGGGAGCTTTATGCGCGAAAAGCTTTCTTTGAAATTTTCGGACCAAAAGTGACCATATCGGCGTCACCTTTCTTTATCCCCCAAAAATGTGATGTTTTCACTCAAATCTGTCCCAAACATGTTTATATGGTGTATAGGTCATAAAGTGAGCTTTGTGCGCGAAAAGCTTTACGTGAAATTTTCGGACCAAAAGTGACCATATCGACGTCACCTTTCTTTATCCACCAAAATTGTGTTGTTTTCGCTGAAATGTGTCCCAAACATGTGTATTTGGTGTATAGGTCATAATGGGAGCTTTGTGCGCGAAAAGCTTTCCGTGAAATTTTCGGACCAAAAGTGACCATATCGGCGTCACCTTTCTTTATCCACCAAAACTGTTTCGTTTTCGCTCAAATGTGTCCAAAACATGTTTATTTAGTGTATAGGTCATAATAGGAGCTTTGTGCGCGAAAAGCTTTACGTGAAATTTTCGGACCAAAAGTGACTATATCGGCGTCACATTTCTTTATCCACCAAAAATGTGATGTTTTCACTCAAATGTGTCCCAAACATGTTTATATGGTGTATAGGTCATAATGTGAGCTTTGTGCGCGAAAAGCTTTCCGTGAAATTTGCGGGCCAAAAGTGACCATTTCGGCGTCACCTTTCTTTATCCACCAAAACTGTGTTGTTTTCGCTCAAATCTGTCCCAAACATGTTTATTTGGTGTATAGGTCATAATGGGAGCTTTATGCGCGAAAAGCTTTCTTTGAAATTTTCGGACCAAAAGTGACCATATCGGCGTCACCTTTCTTTATCCCCCAAAAATGTGATGTTTTCACTCAAATATGTCCCAAACATGTTTATATGGTGTATAGGTCATAAAGTGAGCTTTGTGCGCGAAAAGCTTTACGTGAAATTTTCGGACCAAAAGTGACCATATCGACGTCACCTTTCTTTATCCACCAAAATTGTGTTGTTTTCGCTGAAATGTGTCCCAAACATGTGTATTTGGTGTATAGGTCATAATGGGAGCTTTGTGCGCGAAAAGCTTTCCGTGAAATTTTCGGACCAAAAGTGACCATATCGGCGTCACCTTTCTTTATCCACCAAAACTGTTTCGTTTTCGCTCAAATGTGTCCAAAACATGTTTATTTAGTGTATAGGTCATAATAGGAGCTTTGTGCGCGAAAAGCTTTACGTGAAATTTTCGGACCAAAAGTGACTATATCGGCGTCACATTTCTTTATCCACCAAAAATGTGATGTTTTCACTCAAATGTGTCCCAAACATGTTTATATGGTGTATAGGTCATAATGTGAGCTTTGTGCGCGAAAAGCTTTCCGTGAAATTTGCGGGCCAAAAGTGACCATTTCGGCGTCACCTTTCTTTATCCACCAAAACTGTGTTGTTTTCGCTCAAATTTGTCCCAAACATGTTTATTTGGTGTATAGGTCATAATGGGAGCTTTATGCGCGAAAAGCTTTCTTTGAAATTTTCGGACCAAAAGTGACCGTATCGGCGTCACCTTTCTTTATCCACCAAAAATGTGATGTTTTCGCTCAAATGTGTCCCAAACATGTTTATATGGTGTATAGGTTATAATGGGAGCTTTGTGTGCGAAAAGCTTTCCGTGAAATTTTCGGACCAAAAATGACCATATCAGCGTCACCTTTCTTTATCCACCAAAACTTTGTCGTTTTCGCTCAAATGTGTCCCAAACATGTTTATTTAGTGTATAGGTCATAATGGGAGCTTTGTGCGCGAAAAGCTTTCCGTGAAATTTTCGGACCAAAAGTGACCATATCGGCGTCACCTTTCTTTATCCACCAAAAATGTGATGTTTTCGCTCAAATGTGTCCCAAACATGTTTATATGGTGTATAGGTCATAATGTGAGCTTTGTGCGCGAAAAGCTTTCCGTGAAATTTTCGGACCAAAAGTAACCATATCGGCGTCACCTTTCTTTATCCACCAAAAATGTGATGTTTTCGCTCAAATGTGTCCCAAACATGTTTATATGGTGTATAGGTCATAATGTGAGCTTTGTGCGCGAAAAGCTTTCCGTGAAATTTTTGGACCAAAAGTGACCATATCGGCGTCACCTTTCTTTATCCACCAAAAATGTGATGTTTTCGCTCAAATGTGTCCCAAACATGTTTATATGGTGTATAGGTCATAATGTGAGCTTTGTGCGCGAAAAGCTTTCCGTGAAATTTTCGGACCAAAAGTGACCATATCGGCGTCACCTTTCTTTATCCCCCAAAAATGTGATGTTTTCACTCAAATCTGTCCCAAACATGTTTATATGGTGTATAGGTCATAATGTGAGCTTTGTGCGCGAAAAGCTTTACGTGAAATTTTCGTACCAAAAGTGACCATATCGACGTCACCTTTCTTTATCCACCAAAATTGTGTTGTTTTAGCTGAAATGTGTCCCAAACATGTGTATTTGGAGTATAGGTCATAATGGGAGCTTTGTGCGCGAAAAGCTTTCCGTGAAATTTTCGGACCAAGAGTGACCATATCGGCGTCACCTTTCTTTATCCACCAAAACTGTGTCGTTTTCGCTCAAATGTGTCCAAAACATGTTTATTTAGTGTATAGGTCATAATGGGAGCTTTGTGCGCGAAAAGCTTTACGTGAAATTTTCGGACCAAAAGTGACTATATCGGCGTCACCTTTCTTTATCCACCAAAAATGTGATGTTTTCACTCAAATGTGTCCCAAACATGTTTATATGGTGTATAGGTCATAATGTGAGCTTTGTGCGCGAAAAGCTTTCCGTGAAATTTGCGGGCCAAAAGTGACCATTTCGGCGTCACCTTTCTTTATCCACCAAAACTGTGTTGTTTTCGCTCAAATCTGTCCCAAACATGTTTATTTGGTGTATAGGTCATAATGGGAGCTTTATGCGCGAAAAGCTTTCTTTGAAATTTTCGGACCAAAAGTGACCATATCGGCGTCACCTTTCTTTAACCACCAAAAATGTGATGTTTTCGCTCAAATGTGTTCCAAACATGTTTATATGGTGTATAGGTTATAATGGGAGCTTTGTGCGCGAAAAGCTTTCCGTGAAATTTTCGGACCAAAAGTGACCATATCAGCGTCACCTTTCTTTATCCACCAAAACTGTGTCGTTTTCGCTCAAATGTGTCCCAAACATGTTTATTTAGTGTATAGGTCATAATGGGAGCTTTGTGCCCGAAAAGCTTTCCGTGAAATTTTCGGACCAAAAGTGACAATATGAACGTCACCTTTCTTTATCCATCAAAACTGTGTCGTTTTCGCTCAAATGTGTCCCAAACATGTTTATATGGTGTATAGGTCATAATGGGAGCTTTGTGCGCGAAAAGCTTTCCGTGAAATTTTCGGACCAAAAGTGACCATATCAGCGTCACCTTTCTTTATCCACCAAAACTTTGTCGTTTTAGCTCAAATGTGTCCCAAACATGTTTATTTAGTGTATAGGTCATAATTTGAGCTTTGTGCGCGAAAAGCTTTCCGTGAAATTTTCAGACCAAAAGTGACCATATCAGCGTCACCTTTCTTTATCCACCAAAACTGTGTCGTTTTCGCTCAAATGTGTCCAAAACATGTTTATTTAGTGTATAGGTCATAATGGAAGCTTTGTGCGCGAAAAGCTTTCCGTGAAATTTTCGGACCAAAAGTGACCATATCGTCGTCACCTTTCTCTCATCCTATATGCCCCCGTAACAGATCTATTGTGCGCGATTGGCACTTGTAATGTTTTTGTTTGACCTCCGTCCTCTGCCCTATCTCTCATCTTATATGCCCCCGTAACAGGTCTATTGTCTCTAATCCCACACACTTCCCTCGCTCCCTGCGAATCTATTCTATTCGTCTCGAATTCCTCGGTCACGCCGACGGTTCGTCCGATTTCAAGCTCCAATTCAAGTAGTCCCTCAATTCTGGTTATGTTAGTTGAATTACAATTTAGATTTTAATTCCGGCCATATTATTGTGTTTAATGGTGTAGAGAGATGCAATTGATGTAAAGTCCTCCTTGAGGGTTTCATTCATTAGATAATCATATATATAGGTTACAAGATATTGGGCCTTTTGGCCCACTATACAATATGACATCTATGTAATTTATCAAACCCCTGCAGTCAAAAGTGGAGGGTCCCGTACAGTGAGACTGGACCGAAAATCGAGGAACAATTGCCAAGGTAAACCCTTGGTGAAGATATCAGCGTACTGATAGGAGGATGGGACATGAAGAACACGAACATGTCCAATAGCAACCTTGTCCCGAACGAAGTGGAGATCAAGCTCAACGTACTTCGTGCGCTGATGCTGGACTGGGTTGCTGGCCAGATAGACGGCGGAGACGTTGTCGGTATAGACCAGGGTTGCCTTCTGAAGAGGGCAGCGGAGCTCAAAGAGGAGATTGCACAGCCATGAGCACTCGGAGACAACGTTGGCGACGCCCCTGTACTCAGCCTCGGCGCTACAGCGGGACATCACAGACTGACGCTTCGCTGACCACGACACAAGAGTGTCGTTGAGGAAGACACAGTAGCCAGACGTGGAGCGACGTGTGTCAGGACAACCACCCCAATCCGCGTCAGTGTGAGCGACGAGGTCATGCCGATATGAAGGGGTGATCGTGGTGCCCAACTCGAGGGTACCGCTGATGTACCAGATGATTCACTTCAATGCCTGAAAGTGCGGTTCCCTGGACGCATGCATAAACAGGCAGATCTGCTGAACGGCGTAACTGATGTCTGGCCCAGTAAACGTAAGATACTGCAATGCACCGGCAAGACTCTAATACAACGTCGGATCATCAAACAGAGGACCAGAGTGATCACTGAGCTTATTGGAGGTATCCACAGGGGTGACGACTGGCTTGCAGTTACTCATATTGGCCCGAGCAACAATTTCGGCAGCATACTTACTCTGAGAGAGAAACAACCCACACGCATGATGCCGGACGGCGACGCCCAAAAAGTAAGACAATGGACCAAGATCTGACATGGCGAACTCGGCACTCAACTGGGAAATAATAGACGTCCGAAGAGCATCAGAAGAGGCGGTGAGGATGATGTCGTCGACATATAGTAACATAAAGGTCATGTCTGTGCCTCTGCGATAGATAAACAGAGACGAATCCGAGCGGCTGCCAACGAAGCCCAAGCGTAGCAGATGAGATGCAAAGCGCTAGAACTAGGCACGCGGAGCCTGTTTCAGACCATACAGAGAGCGCTTCAGGAGACAAACGTGCTTGGGACGATCAGTATCAACGAACCCCGGCGGCTGAAACATGTAAACTGTCTCATTCAGATGGCCATGCAGAAAGGCGTTCTTGACATCCAGCTGATGAATAGCCCAATGTCATGATAACGCTAAGCTTAGCACCACTCGGATAGTGGCAGGCTTGACCACGGGGCTGAATGTCTCATCACAATCAATACCTGCCTGCTGAGATCGACCAATAACCATAAGACGAGCTTTGTAGCGTTCCAATGACCCATCAGAGCGGAACTTGTGGCGGAAGAGCCACATGCAGCGAATGACGTTCGCCTCAGGAGGGCGAGGAACTAGAACCCAGGTACCATTCCTTGTAAGGGCCTTGTATTCATCGAGCATAGCCGCCTGCCACTTCGGGTCGAGGAGGGCTGTTTTGTGGGAGGTGGGGATGGGGGAGAGCGAGGCCGGGTTGGAGGCTGGAGGGACTTGGGAAACGGTGGGGGCGGGGTTAGTCTGTGCGACGAGCGCGGCACAAAGCGGCGGGCGCGGCAGGGGGGTATGCCGCGGGCGCAGCACGATGCTACGGCCGCGGTAATGGGGGTGACGGGAGGTGTGTTCGGGAGGGCTCAGGGGAGGTGTTGGCGGGGTGATCGGAGGCGTGCATAGAGACGATCTGACGAGGTCTGAATACACCGGAGACGCTTCGGGTGTGTGGTCTGGTGGTAGGAGGAGGAGGCGGTGGTGGGGGCGGTGTAGGGGGAGAAGCAGGAGCACCGGTAGAGCTCTGGGGAAGGAGGAAGTGTGGGAAGTGAGACTCTGACTCAGACTGGGAGACAGTAGGTGTGGGAGAGGAGGGAGGAGGGGAAGAGAAAGGAAAGCGAGACTCATCAAAAGTGACATGACGTGACAGGATAAGCCTATGACTCTGAACATCGAGGCAAAGGTAACCGCGATGATCTGACCGATAGCCAAGGAAGACACATGGAGTGGAGCGCGAGTGGAGTTTGTGTAGGGCGATCGAGGACATGTTTGGAAAACACAGGCACCCGAAGGTACGAAGGTGATCATATCTAGGCTTGGTGCAATATAATGCCTGAGTGGGCGAGCGATGCTGGAGGGTAGTAGAAGGGAGGATGTTGAGGAGATAACATGTCGTTGATAAGGCGTGAGGCCAATAGGCAAGGGGAATGGATGCGTGAAAAAGGAGAGAACGCATCATGTTGGTTATTGTTCGAATAATTCTCTCGGCCTTGCCGTTTTGCTGAGATGTATAGGGGCATGACAACCGATATGAGATGCCATTTGTGGTGAAGAAAGAGTGAAAGTCCTTGTTATCAAATTCACGGCCATTGTCACATTGGAAACATTTGATTGAGGTGTGAAACTGTGTTTTAATGTAGGCATAGAACTTGACAAACATAGGAAACACTTGGGACTTAAATTGTAATGGAAAAACCCATAAAAAATGAGTGTAATCATCAAGAAATAAAAGGTAGTACTTGTGACCATCCTTGTTGGGTACAGGAGAGGTCCAAATGTCACTATGAATGATGTCAAAAGGTGCAAGGGTGGAGTTCAAAGACCGTTGGAACGGTAGTCTTGCATGTTTGCCTAACTGACAGGAAGAGCATAAACTAGAGCGTAGCTCTTTATTACAGTGGACAAGACTTTGAGAACGGAGGACATCTAGAATGGCAGCACTGGGATGGCCCAGGCGTGCATGCCACAGGCTGGACGACGATGCCGAGAGGGCGACCGGGCACGACTGACTGGATGTAGAAGGTGGTGTGACAGGGTAGAACTCCCCGGTGCTATTACATCTCAAGCGAGTAACCCCCGTAGTAAGATCGTTCACAGAGAAACCAAAGGGATCAAACGCAAGAGAATTGTTATTGTCAGTAGTGAACCGACGGACAGAGATAAGGTTTTTGACAATCTTTGGGGCAATGAGGACATTGTTAAGGTGTAGTGGGTGGGTTGGCGTCTATAATTTGGCTTGGCCAATCCCCGAAGTAGCAAGGCGACCACCATTGCCGACGATAATAGTGTGTGCATGACCTTTAAAGGAAATAGAAGAGAGGTTACCTGAGGAGTTCGTCATGTGGGAAGTGGCACCAGTGTCCATGTACCAAGAAGAGTCGGGAGATGTCGGCTGCATAGAGGAGAAGGCGTGATGCCCATCAGACGGAACATAACCTTGATCAGACGTTGTCAGATAGGTCTGAGGACCGGCATGTCGAGGGGCAGGAAAGCTGGATTGCATCCAAAGAGGGTTGAAGCCAGGCACTGGGGACCATCGAAGGCCACCATTCGATGTATGCTGCGGCCGCAGCTTGTGACGCGCACGGAGCCTTGCGTCGGAGAGAACTCGTGAATGCGACCAAAGGCAGGGGGCGAGTAGGCGGTGGTAGGGCTTCTGAAGCGGCAGGAGACGGGTCGGGGGATGCAATTATTGATGCCGGAGATAGTGAGGGAAGAGGGGAATGTATGCTTGTCGGCGATGGTGCCGAGAGAGACAGGAGCGGCGGAAGTAGGGTAGGGTGGTGATGGAAAAGAGGGAGGACAGCGGCGGCGGTACGAGGCCGGCGGCGGTAAGTGGAGAGGTGAGGCGGGAGGATCAAATTAGGGTTCCGTGAGGAAGAAAAGGCTGTGATACCATGTAGAGAGATGCAATTGATGTAAAATCCTCCTTGAGGGTTTCATTCATTAGACAATCATATATATAGGTTACAAGATATTGGGCCTTTTGACCCACTATACAATATGACATCTATGTAATCTATCAAATGGAATGCTCTTCCTAATATATTTTTTTTCTAAACACATCGTATATTAATTGGATCAAAAGAGTTGGAGGTGGCATGTGCTTAAACAGATTTGAGAGAAATTAGCCGTAATTAAGCATGTAGCTAATCTGAAAAGCTCCAATTGCAAATATATTTATATATATAGATGATAATGGAATGACGAAAGAGGTGACTAAATATGCCTTAAACAAATATGCATTAAAGACAAGAAGGTTGTATTGGTATAATTTTATACTATATAGTCTATATGATTCAGATCATATATACTATATGGTTCAAACCATTTAAACTATATGGTTCAGCACATATAATTAGAGAGTGGTTAACTGACTAAATAGAGAGTGGTTCAGTGACTAAATAGAGATTGGTTCCCTGGCTAAAAAACTTTAATTATAAAAATAGACTGTGGTTCAATGACTAAATAGAGAGTGGTTCAACACATATAATTAGAGAGTGGTTTGGTGACTAAATAGAGAGTGGTTCAGTGACTAAATAGAGAGTGGTTCAGTGATTAAATAGAGATTGGTTCAGTGACTAAATAGAGATTGGTTCGGTGACTAAATAGAGAGTCGTTCGGTGACTAAAAAGAGAGTGGTTCGGTGACTAAATAGAGAGTGGTTCGGTGACTAAATAGAGAGTGGTTCGATGACTAAATAAAGATTGGTTCAGTGACTAAATAGAGATTGGTTCAGTGAATAAATAGAGATTGGTTCAGTGAATAAATAGAGAGTGGTTCAATGACTAAATAGAGAGTGGTTTAGTGACTAAATAGAGAGTGGTTCAGCGACTAAATAGAGAGTAGTTCAGCGACTAAATAGAGATTGGTTCAACGACTAAATAGAGATCGGTTCAACGACTAAATAGAGATCGGTTCAGTGACTAAATAGAGATTGGTTCAGTGACTAAATAGAGAGTGGTTCAGTGACTAAATAGAGATTGGTTCAATGACGAAATAGAGAGTAGTTCAGTGACTAAATAGAGATTGGTTAAATGACTAAATAGAGACTGGTTCAGTAACTAAATAGAGATTGGTTCAGTGACTAAATAGAGATTGGTTCAGTGACGAAATAGAGAGTAGTTCAGTGACTAAATAGAGATTGGTTAAATGACTAAATGGAGACTGGTTTAGTGACTAAATAGAGAGTGGTTCGGTGAATAAATAGAGATTGGTTCGGTGACTAAATAGAGAGTGGTCCGGTGACGAAATAGAGAGTGGTTCAGTGACTAAATAGAGAGTGGTTCAGTGACTAAATGGAGAGTGGTTCAGTGACTAAATATAGAGTGGTTAAGTGACTAAATAGAGAGTGGTTCAGTGATTAAAAAATTTAATTATAAAAAATAGAGAATGGTTCAATGACTAAATAGAGAGTGGTTCAGCCCATATCATTAAAGAGTGGTTCGGTGACTAAAAAATTTAATTATAAAAAATTTAATTATAGAAGTGGTTAAACACATATAAATTAAAAGTTGTAAACTAATATTGAGGTAAGTAAATTCCTTTAATAAAAAGAGTACAATAAAACAAATATGAATTAAAGAGAAAAAAGTTGTATTGGTATAATTTATACTATATAGTCTATATGGTTTAGATCATATACACTATATGGTTCAGACCATTTAAACTATATGGTTCAGCACATATAATTAGAGAGTGGTTCAGTGACTAAATAGAGAGTGGTACAGTGACTAAATAGAGATTGGTTAAGTGACTAAAAAATTTAATTATAAAAAATAGAGAGTGGTTCATTTACTAAATAGAGAGTGGTTCAACACATATAAATAGAGAGTGGTTCAGTGATAAAAAATTTAATTACAAAAAATTGAGAGTGGTTCAGTGACTAAATAGAGAGTGGTTCAGTGACTAAAAAATTTAATTATAAAAATTAGAGAGTGGTTCAGTGACTAAATAGAGAGTGGTTCAATGACTAAATAACGAGTAGTTCAGCACATATAAATAGATAGTTGTTCAGTGACTAAAAAATTTAATTATAAAAAATCGAGAGTGGTTCAGTGACTAAATAGAGAATGGTTCATTGACTAAATAGAGAATGTGTAAGAGTGGTTCAGTGACTAAATAGAGAGTGGTTCATCAATTTTATACTAACTGGTTCGGCACATATAAATAAAAGTGGTTCATGAAATTTTTTTTAAAAGATAATTTGCAATTATAAAAACATACAATTTTTTCTAGTGAAATATATATATATTTTTTTCTAATGTATAATTAATAAAATTATATGATGGTGTTTTATTTATTTTTCAAAAAGAAATATAAACAAACAATGCCGATTGAATTTTGAGAAGAAAACTTTTAAAGGGTTAAAATCTATTAAAAATGCAATATGAATATTAAAGTCATATTGGTACATTGGTACTAGGGATGGCAATGGGTCGGGTGATGGGTGGATGATCTACTTCCGTCACCCGACCCACCACCCAAAACCCTTCACCCTACCCGACCCATCACCCACCAAATATTTCACCCGCCCCGTCCACCCATCACCCACCGGGTGATCGGGTGGATCGGGTGATAATTCGGGTGAAATTCAAGACATCAAATTCATCAAAAAAAATTATTGAAAAACATACGTCGAACACATCGACGAATAAATTAGTACAAAATATAGTCAAAATTCGGTCAAATACGTGTAAACATCCACAACTTTCAACACTTCAAGCAAGAAGTTTTGGAAATACAAAGACATTACAACAATTATGAATAAAAAGAAGAGAAAACATAGTCTCCAACAACCAAAGCTTCAAGCGAGAAATCGTTTGATAGGTATCTTGAATTAGGGTTTATGGGGTATATTGGTGATTTCACATATAAAATATAATTATATAATATAAGTCGGGTGATGGGTCGGGTGACGGGTGGGGAATGTCTTCACCCGAATCCGACCCGACCCATCACCCGTTCACCCATCACCCATTTAATACCCGCTTCATTTCGGATTTTCACCCACTTTTTCGGGTCGGGTGAAACGGATATCCGTCGGATGCGGGTGAAATTACCATCCCTAATTGGTACAGGCAATTAAAGCACTGCACTACTGCTGCGCTTCTTGCCGCTCCCCATGTTCGATTCCCCGTGAAGGTATGCTGTTTTTTTAAGTATATAGGCGCGTGGACGAAACACGTAATACAAGCGAGGTGCATGGGTTCTCATGGGGTGATTCAAACGCGCGTGCTAGAGGTAAGGAACGGACCAATTAGATCATTTCTTTCGTTCTCACCGGTAGAGGTGTTCTCACTCGAGCCCTACCATATATATATATATATATATATATATATATATATATATATATATATATATATATATATATATATATATATATATATATATATATATACATGCTCTTTCCGGTGAAACAACTCTTACCATACAACAGAGAGAAAATTTTGGTCCATTAGATCTAAAAGAATCAAGGGTCAACATCTATATCTAACCATTAAAAGAGAAACATTTTTTATGAGGTGTCACTCTCTCCTTAAAAGTAGGTTATTTAATCAAATTTTTTAAAAAAATTCAATTAATCCATGATCTTAGCCTATATTATAATTTTAGTAGTTTAAAAAAACAATGGGATTAATTCAAAACATAAAATTGATAATAAGGAAACATAAAATTAATATTAGTAATCTATATCTATATATATATATATATATATATATATTACTTTAATTGTTTTCTCAACTAATTGGTTTAATTCAAAACATTTAATTATCTAAACTTTTAGTATTATTTTATAATATTAATTTAATATATTATTAAGATTTTATTTATAAAAACCGCATCAGGGCGCGGGATCATACTAGTTTGTTTTGAAATGAGTGTTTAACTACCTAATATCTATATCTTACTATTAAAAGAGAAGCATTTTTTATGAGGTGTAATTCTCTCCTTAAAAGTAGGATATTTAATCAAATTTTTTCAAAAAATTCAATTAATCCATGATCTTAGCCTATATTATAATTTTAGTAATTTAAAAAAATGGGATTAATTCAGAACATAAAATTGATAATAAGAAAACATAAAATTAATATTAGTAATCTATATCTATATATATTACTTTAATTGTTTTCTCAACCAATGGGTTTAATTCAAAATATTTGATTATCTAAACTTTTACTATTATTTTATAATATTAATTTAATATATTATTAAGATTTTATTTATAAAAAACCGCATCATGGTGCATGATCATACTAGTTTGTTTTGAAATGAGCGTGTAACTACCTAGTATTCATATTTAGTGTTAAATATGAATACGAGTTTGTTAAACACTTAAAACTTGTAACCAGCAACTATTATTCACCAAATATGTTAATATTCATATTTAATGACATAATTATTCAAATCTAAGTTATTAAATATTCATATTTTACAAAGTAGTACAAATTTACTATTGCATATTTAAAGATACGGTTACACCAACTAGTATTCATATTTAATGTTAAATATGAATAGTAGTTGGTTATACGGTTAATTGTGTGTTTTTTTTTAAATCAATCTTCTCCCTTCATTTCTTTTGATCCAAGAGTTCACAATTGTCTATTTCAAGAATTCGGGGATCCACTAATGAGGTAAGTCATATGACTCAACTTTCCGCTAATGGAATAGCCCTTATTACTCAACAGATAACTTCCAAGATAGAAACTCTTAAAGGAGTCCACAAATTCTAATTATATATTCCTTGCCATGAGTTATGAATTATGTAATTGTTTCCCCAACTAGAAAGGTATTCCCGCATTATGCGCAAGACATTTTTTTATTATGTTAAACTTTAAATTATACATATTATTTACATGTCATTTTTAAAAATGTTAATTACATATTAATATAACAATGCCTTTATATATTTTTTATTGTTGACAACATTTATTTAATCACATTTTGTAAACAAAAATAATACTATATGATTATGAATGTTTTGACATTAATATAAAGTAATGCATTCCATCTTTGTATTCATCAAATAATATTAAACATAAATAATAATGACTATCATAACCATTAGTTAAATATAAAATATTTATTTAAAAAAAAACTTTTTTACATAAAAAAAAATATTTTGAGTCATGGTGCCACAAAAAAAAGCTATTTAAAATTTTTATAATGAAAAAAAAGCTATTTAAAACTTTTTTTGTCCTTAACCAAAATTTGGAGTCATGGTTCTAGCCTAATGATTTTTGATTTTTTGTCCTTCAATGATTTTTTATTAGGCTAGAACAACCATTTAAAAACTACTCCTTAACCATTAGGCTAGAACAATCTTTTGATTTTTTATGCTAATATTTACTATATATTAGGTTTTTTTAAATAATTTATTAGGTACAATTAATGGCCCAAAACCCAAATTTATATATAAAGAAGATAATACATTTAATTCATATACATTTAATTTATATCCCTAATAATACATTTAGTTTATACAGTTTGTATATTGTATGTCTTAAAAATATAAGATAAAGATACTTTATGAGGAAAGAAAACCCTAAAAAAATGGGCAAATCCTATAATTTTTTTTTAAAATGGCTAAATCAGGTATATATATATATAGGGAAAATATTTTTCAATTCAGCTAGAAAATCCATAATTTATATATATTTTTCAGAAGTTTGGTTAGGAAATATTTCCTATCAATTATATCATTGACCCTATAAAATCAATTTTTTAAAAAATAATATTTTAATTTTAGAAAATGTTTCAATATTTACGAGTTATTCTATCAATAATTAATTTTTGTTGCTTCTCCTCCATTTCCTCTTGTCAATAATTTGTTGTTTAATCCATATATGGACTTTATGACCAAGTAGTGGCATTATTAATCTAAGATTCTTGTCAATAATCCTTATTACACCCTGTTAATTGATTTTCTATGGTATGTATGATCCCAAATCCCACTTACACACAACACATATGCCACCAAAAACCAATATTAGCTTGTAATTAATCATCCATTTATCTTTATTTAATTTAGAACTCAGAAACTTAAAATGCTTAAACCACAATCACATTACCTCACAGGTGACCTCATTTCTTAACACCAATATAATTCTCCTCCTCCCCGGTCATCTCCAATACCTCAATGATCCCACATTCCCACCACCGCAGCGGCACCCTCCACCTCCACAGCCGCCTGGAAGCCGCCGCTAACGAACAGCAAATGTCGGGTGAGGAGTTTGGACAGCGCCAGGATGCCATCGCCAACTTCGAACCCAGCCTTGTTGTAGTGGTAGGCCTCCTGGCTGTCATATTCTTGCTTACTGTCCTCCTCATCCTCTACTTCAAATCCTGCCACCGCAGCACCGCCGTCTCCGCCGAAAACAGTCGCCCTTCAGTCTTCGTCTCCCCAGCTGCAAATGCGAACACTCTGTCCGGCCTCGACAAGAAGGCGATCCGATCGCTCCCATTCTTCCGGTTCGGCGCTCTCAGAGGCTCCAAGGAGGGGCTCGAGTGCGCCGTCTGCCTCTCCAAGTACGAAGAAGCCGAGCTTCTCCGGTTGCTTCCCAAGTGCAGGCACGCCTTCCATGTCGATTGCGTTGACCGGTGGCTGTCTCATCACTCCACCTGTCCCCTTTGCCGGAGCGACGTAGTGGCTAACGATTCCTCGCTGCTAGCTCGGTCTAACAGCATTCAGGAAGAAGCGGAAGATTCAATTTCGAATGGAGATAACTCGACCTCAATTTCAATTGCAAATGATGTACTTGAGCTGTTCGTGGAGAGAGAAGATGAGAAAACACCGGATCAAGGCCGTGTAATTAGCCGATCATCTTCCAAATTCAGCATTGGAAGCAGTTTTGGGAGACTATTCGGCGGAGAAGGACGAATGCCGGCGGCCGTATGTGGAGCTGGAGCAGGAGATAGGGTTTTACACAAGCACAATCACAAGATTGTCTTCTCGGATGTGGTGTTCAAGAACCGGTGGAGCAACGTGAGCTCCTCTGATCTGATATTCCTCAAATCCGAGATGATACTCTCCAGCGACCGATTCTCCAGGGCCGATTCCAACCGAGACCAATCGGCGGTAAGAGCGATCGCAGAAACCGAGCCATCTCAGAGCATCGGAGCGGAAGTGGAAATCAAGACGCGGATATCGATCGAGCTTGCAAAGAGGAATTCGAACGCGTCGTCGTCGTCTCCGACGAGAGCGCTTTTAAATTCCGGTGGAGGTGGCAGTGGCGGAGATTCTGCAATGGTGGAAGGGAGAAGGTCGGTATCGGAGATAACGCTGTACTCGCGGTGCAAGGAGGTAGGTGGTGGTGGTGATAGGGCGGAGGAAGGGGAGAGGAAGAGGAAGATTTGGTTTCCGATTGCGAGGAAAACGGTGGAGTGGTTTGCAAATGGGAGGAGAGAACAAACAGAGGCCACAACAAGTCATCAAGCTGCTCTCAATGCTGTGTAAATAACTAACCGTTGGTTCATTCATTTATTGTTTAATAATCTTCTCCATTGATTCATTAATTTCTTAACTCTCCTTCTAATTGGTTGGAGAAAGTACAGGGGAAAATAAACCGTTATACTTTTTTTTTTGGGCGGAACTGTAATACCTTATGAATTAGAATTCGTTACCCGCCGGTTGCGCGGGTTTGTTAATAAATTATATTTTATTATATTAGATAATTAATTGACGTGGCTTAAAAAAATAAAATCAAATTGACGTGGCTCACAAAAATAAAACTATATATAAATATATTATATTCAATTTGATCTAAAAGGTAGAATAATGCACCAAATATTCCTTCTTCATCTTTTAAAATAATAGATAATATAGGTTATTAACAAAAGCATGAAAATAATAAATATGTATAACAACTAATTCAAGTTATATTGGATAGATTATTGATCTAAAAAGATAAGTTTTTAGCTAACTATATTCATTTATTAATTGATGTGGGCCAAAAATATAATACTACTTTAATCCAGAAAATGCCACGTAAGCAAAAATAATCCCGCTTTAATCCAGAAAATTCCATGGACGCGAGATCGCACCAGAGCCCGTTTCAGGCCTCTGTTTTAGTATTTTACTAGTTTTACTTTACCCGCCCATTGTGCGGTTTCTTAATAAACAAAATTATGTTTAATTTATATTTTCTTTTTGAAATTGAAAGGTTATATTAGTTTGATTGAAATCTTTGGATTCTTTAATACACCATAGTATAAAAAACTATACAAAATAACTTAGATATTATATTCTATCGATAATAGCTTTTGTAAAAATATTCACTTGAATTTATTTGTTTTTAATAAAATTGATTGGAATAGTAACAATTTTTTATGGCTATATGTTGTACGTAGTTTATATATTATGATTTTGATTGTATTTTGCAACTCATTTGAATAAAAATAATTATTTTTGAATAAAGGTTATATATATTTTTGAATAAAGGCTATATGTTGTACGGAATTATTTTGGTTTATTGTTAATTATTTTATCTTGATCAATTAATTATTTGATCGAATTAAGATAAAAGGTTATATATATTGTTTATATTATTTGATCTTAAAAAGATAAGTTTTTTACATAACTATATTGACTTATTAATTGATGTGACCCAAAAATATAATACCACTTTAATTCAGAAAATGACACGTAAGCAAAAACAATCCCGTTTTAATCCAGAAAATTCAGTGGACGCGAGATCGCACCAGAGCCCGTTTCAGGCCTCTGCTTTAGTATTTTATATAGATATATAGATATAGATATATAGATATAGATAGATATATATAGATTTTAAGATGTTAAAAATATTTCACAAAAATATAGTTATTTTGTAAATGATTATTCATATAATTTTTTAAAAAAATTGTGAAAAAATTATATAGTATAAAATTTCAAAATAATTTTGATTTAAAAAGCTGTATTTTAATTGTAACTATTTTCTAAAACTACTCAGTAAAATATTATTTACAAAGAACGTACCTATTAGATATTACGGAGTATCATTTACAAAATGATAATTGTAACTATTTTCATCTAAAAAGATATAATATTTGACAAAGATTTAATTTGACTAAACTAACCAGAATTGTTTATTTTGATGAATGTCATATTCCAAATTAAGTTTTTGAACATCCTACATTCCTACCTATTAAATATTATCGGACTTCAATCGGTGTAGATTTTTTTTAATATAGTTATAATTAATTTCAACAATAACTTATTATTATATTTGATTAACTTATTATTATATTTGATTAGTTAGATTATATGTTTTCAATAATAACAACTGTACTCCGTGTATGATATATTTATCTAATCAAAATATAAGGTTATATTGGATAGATTATTGATTTAAAAAGATAAGTTTTTTGCCTAACTATATTGACTTATTAATTGATGTGGCCCAAAAATATAATACCGTTTTAATCCAGAATATGACACGTGAGCAAAAATAATCCCGTTTAATCCAGAAAATTCCATGGATGCGAGATCGCACCAGAGCCCGTTTCAGGTCTCTGCTTTAGTATTTTATATATAGATATAGATTTGATCAAGTTTCCAGATTGTTGATTAATTACACATTTTGTTAAGAAGATAAAAAAATATATATAAAAGTCTGATTGTCCGCGGTTAGCGGGGGTGAATTAATTTCACATATAATTATTTATATTAATGGATACCCTTTAATTAAGTTTTTATTTAAAAACCCTAGGGCACCGTGAGAGGCGATTCCGGCGGAGGTTTCCTGACTTTCACCGCTCGCTTCCTTTTTTCCCGGCAACGACCGTGGGAGCCTAGGTACTCCTGCCGATTGCGTGCGGGTTCACCGGCTCGGGTGAGGTTTGTCGATCAGGTTGTCTTGCAGATTTTGAAAGTAGTTCGGTTCCGATAGAGAAGGGAAGGGAGAGACAGGGGAACATGGTTTTAACCGAGGAAGAAGGGAAGGAGATTGTGATGGATGCTAGAGGGACGAGGACAGAAGCAAGAGCGGGTGTGGTATCTCTGGTGGGAGCCGTCCTGTCCACAAGACCATTTAATTCTTCCGCCTTGCAAGCGACTTTGAAGGTGCTTGGAGGCTAAAGAATGGGTTCGGTTTCAGAGAACTAAGAAGGAATCTGTTCATCATCCAATTCCATGACGAGAGGGACAAGGAGAAGGTCCTGAAAGGGGGTCCGTGGGCGTTCGATAAGTCACTGGTAGCGCTGAAGGAACCAGGAATGGAGCAACCATCAAAGATAGTTTTTGATAAGGTTCCATTCTGGATTCGAATCTATGATCTCCTAATACAGATGATGACTGAGGAGACTGCGGAAGCAGTGGGTAGTCTGTTCGGGGGTGCAATTGAGGTTGACAAAGAGGAATTGATGGCCTGTGCAAAGTTCTTACGAGTGCGTGTCCCAGTTGAAGTAGACAAACCTTTGCGCATGGGAGCTTTGCTGAAAGTTGATTGTAAGAAAATGTGGGTCGACATCAAATATGAAAGACTACCGAATTTTTGCTATTTGTGTGGCTGCCTGACTCATGTGGAATCAGATTGTGAGAAAGACCTTGAGTTGGAGCACTATGAGTATGGTGATTGGCTAAGGGCTTCTCCGCTGAAAAGAGGAATGGAGAGATCCTCAGGAGTTAGAGGGGGAGGAGAGGGCGCTGGTCATAGGAATGGGAGCAAGGTGAGGGGGGAGGGTATGACAAATAGTGAGAAAAAGGGAGGTGGAGTGAGAAGGGCTCTAGCGGATATTTTAGGGCAAGATATGGAGAAAGAGGAGGTAAGAGAGGACAACAACCAGAAGGAATTAAGAGCTGAGGCGATCAAGATTGGGAGAGAGAAAGGGGTGCAAATCATCCAGGGGATTTTGATTGAAGGAAATAGCATGATAAACCAATGCATACTTATTCGCATAACACTCATGGTTTAACACGATCATACACAATCATAATAGCATGATAAACCAATGCATACTTATGTAAGATCATGTCTTTAAATGAATGTCAAAGAGCTTTAAAACTGCAAAAAGTGGAAAGTATACGATAGAGAATTGGTGAGGGTATCTAAGGACGCGCAGGTTCTTTCCCATTATTGGAATAAATGCTTAGTCCTATAACGAGTGATGAGAAGTCTAAGTATTCCTAGGCTTCTTGCCCTTAAGGTTCCCAGTACCCTTGACAGAGTACCATCCTTCTATCCCTTTTTCACTAGAGGGCTGGAAGACAAAGTGCACTCCCGCTTTCTTAAATCTTTCTAGCTTCTGCCGCTCATAGGCATCACGGGTCCTCAACGACTCAAGCATCTTAGCGCGTTGCTCTTCGTGCTCCTTTCCATTAGGGGTTCCATGAAGTCGCTTTCCTCGAAGCTCGATGATTTCCTCCATGAGCTTCCCAGCGTCTTCGATATGTTCCAAAGTGCCTTGACCATGAACTTGTGAGAATCTAGCCAACCTCCAACTGATCTCGTCATAGCAGAACTGGTCATAGGTAGGAACCCATGGAGTAACCCCTACTTCTCGGACAACCATACCATCTTCGCCTCCATAGCTTGGCGGTGGATGATCCTTTCCTAAACGGAGGACACGAATGACATTCTTCGCAAGTGTTGCTTTCGTTGGATTGTAGTCTGAATCATCACTAGAGTCACTTTCGGAGTCGACTCTTATAGGACCATTCACTTCAACTTCTTCGTCCTCATTCCAAGCAACTTTCTTCCCCGTGATTGCACTAGCCTTGGTAGAGATGGAAGACATCTAAGAATAAGATTAAGTAGCGGGTCAATACCCAAGTTGACTTGCACTTAAAGAATGGAATACTAATGACTCTACAATTACAGGTTAGGTACTTGAGGGCTTGACTATTTTAAAATTCAAACAACTTTTCATACTTCAAATATAAAATACGTTTTCTAAAAATAATTTAAATTTATCAATTTTTTTTTAAAAAAAAAACCTTTTGAAGAAACTTTTAAATTCATTTTGAAGTATCCAAAACCTTTATTTTCATTTTATAAAACCAAAAGCTCTGATACCACCTTCTGTAACACCCCTTCTTAATACACTGAAGAGATGTTGCAGCGCCATCAATTACGCAGACTTTAATGTCTTTGTAACCGCCTTAGGCTTATAGGGACATGCAACCATGCTCCCATAAACAAGATAATAATAAGTAAATATTAAATAAGCGGAAGACTTAAATATAAAATATTCCAAAATAAAGTTACCCAAAACAAAGGGGTCCAATTGTTCAAATACAATTATCAAATTAATGAAATAGTAGCAGCGGAAATAATATTCAAATAGTAGCAGCGGAATGAATAAAATAAATCCCATAAATTTTAGAAGTTTGTACCTTAACTCAAAAACACAATAAAAATGAAAAACAATGAAATCCTTTATTCTTCAGTGCCTCAAGACCGTTTACCTAAACCTGTGGATCAGCGGCTGAGGTGTAGTATGCAAACCAGGGACCCCAACCGTCTAAAGGAGAAAAATAGGACGGTTAGACTTTTTACGACTAGCATGTAGCAGAAAATAAAATGTTCAAGACTCCGTCTACCACACATTGACCATAAAAGGGTATTGGTGATTGTAGACTAAAATATAAATTAGGAGTTAATATATATGTGGAACCTGACTCGTTTGATTAAATAAAAATAATGTAAAAGGATGATCCAAAAAAAGGACCGAGTGTTTGAATGGGATGCGGATCCGAAGACCCTAAGGAATCATATTCCGAGTACGGAAAGAATATGATATAACATCGCTGAAATTGGGTCACCTATTAGTAAAATAATATACAACACAACAATAATAATACATTTATAACAACGTTATCATTTCATTAGGACAAGTGATACTAGCCTCGGCCGCATATACTGGGCGGATGACCTATTACCCATAGGTAGATGTACCCATTCGAGAGATTTGCAATTTCGAAGGGGCATCTCATGAGACGTTTATAGAGCAAGGTATAACCGAACCTTGACCTTACTTTACCCTTTTTCCATTATTTAAGACACACATCATAATAACAACAACAATAATAATAATACAAACGGTATAAGTATCAATCCATAATTACATCCTAGGTGACCACAAAAGGCATAATGTACACTTTAGATCTATAAAGTGCACGAAATAATATAACTGACAAGCATGGATATTCAAAACCAATAATATACCATACTTAACTAGCATGAAGGAAACAAAATGAACAAATTATGCTTTTTAGGAAGTTCGGGCATTTAATATAATTTTCTCAAATTATGGGATCAAACTATAATTACCCGAGTTATCATGCTATGTGAGATTTCGGATTTGATAAATAGCAACAAACTGAACTAACTTGCATATTTATCACAAATTCATAGCATGGAATGTATAGAAAACACAAAAAGACAATAATTGCGAAAAAGGCACGAAATTTGCAAAAGTGCACTGATTGAACCAAACCACTTGCCTTAATCCGACGAAATGCTTTTTTGTCTGAGGAAAATAATTTGATAATGGACCTGAGATTTTACAAAATTAATTAGGGTATTAGTAACTTTTCAGAAATTACGAAAACGGCACCGTAACTTTTAAAAAGTACAAAACTTACCCTTGCTTTTCCCAAAAGCCAATCCGATTCTGTACCCACCAAATCTCAGGAGCTAAACAGGCCGTAAACTATTCCAAAACAGTATGTAGGTTAGAATAGCATCGCGTACTTAATCGAAACTCGACAATTTGCGATGAACGGAGCGGATCTTACCCAAATGGGACTCGAAAATGTCCAAATTTTGAACCTAAGATCCCTTGGTATGATATGAATCTGAAAAACAATGATTTATAAGGATTATCAGCCCCTGAATCGAATGAATAAAGAAACGTTCATCAAAATCACGTTTTTCTGCTATGTAGAAAAACTGCTCACCAGTCAATTTCGGGGCTATGGTACGAGCACCCCTGAGCAGATTTGAGGAAACGAAAAGATGTGTTTGACAGAGGGTATTGCAATGTTTACGATGAATTTAGATTTGATGGCTTTGAATCACTGTGGTAGTGATGGCAATGCTTCGAAGTTGGCCTCTCGATCACTGTTCTGCAGAAACTTCCGACGCCGTTTCCGACGTCTTTCCGGTGAGCTACTGCGTCGGGGCTTGCATGGTGTCTTCCTGAGTGTTGGAGGAGACCTGTGGTGGTGGTCGTCGGCCTTGGGATCGTCGGAATCGTGGTCGAGGGTGAACGGAGATAGTTGTCGTTTGTGATTTTCGGCTGATGTTTATGGGGTTGCAGAGGATGATGGAGAGGAAGTTATGGCGTGTGTTTGATATGGATGGGAAGCTGGTAACGTCCTCTAAGATTTAACCTAATCAAATCCCCTAAAGATATGGATTTTAGGTTGACAGATCCGGATGGAAGATTGCTAGTTATCATGTAATCAGATATAGGATTTTGTTTTAAAAAAATCTGATCCGTTTCTCCTCCCTTGTTCAGATTTCCAACCATTAGTGTTGGGCCGTTGTGGGCTGCTATGTGGGTAGCATATGTGTAGCCCATATACATGTATATATATACATAAATAACTACACATGTATGTATATATAGAGTATAATATATATAACTAGGTATCCACTAATTTACCTATAAATAATATATAAATATTATTTGTGAAACTTTAATTTATTTAAATAACTTAAATAAATTAATTCCCCACATTTCACATTATAAATTGTGAAATAACGATCTTACGAATTTTGACGCATTAGAATAATAGGAAAAAGAGATGATTCCGACTTTTATTTAATTAACTTCTAAAATTAAATAAACGGAAATACGCGGGTATTTCAGGATTGGCGTGTCAATTCAAACGTACACAAATCATCATATTGATGGCTGGGTGGAGGAAGGGAATATAGGGAGTTGGAGGCTGACGACCTTCTATGGATGGCCTAGGAGGGAAGAGAAGCACCAATCTTGGACCTTACTCAGAAGGCTACCCGAGGAGTCGAGAGGAGCCTGGCTCTATATATGGGCGATTTTAACTAGATCCTTAGCCTGGAGGACAAATGTGGGTTGCATCAAATGCCACATTTGTTGGAGGAGGCTCGAAGAGGGCCAAGGTTAATGAATTTGGAGCTTCCACATCTAGCGAAGGGTCAGGTACCCAATCGAGTGCTTCTAGAAGTGAGAGTGCTCCAGTGAGGCCCCAAGGCATAAAGGTAGCAAAAAGAAAGGGCAAACAGCTTGCTGGGAGTCCAAGTGATGCATCGGCTTTGAATAACTATCACAACATTTAGAGATGCATAGGAAGAGTAAATACACTCAAGAAAGCAGAGAGATTTTTAATGTTCTCCCTATAGACCAAAATTCTCACAAGGACAAATTTTGTTGGATTTGCTTTTTAGCCTAGGATCATATGTGCTCAATTTCATCACAAGTTCACAAAAACTATTTTAAGGACTTAGGCTAAACCATGCAAATATGCCATAGGATTTACATGATCAAGTCAGCTATTGAGTTCTCATCATAGGACATCTAAGTAGGGTTTAAAAACAAACTTAAAAGGTAAATATGCATTTTTTTCCCTTTTTTTTGACATTTTGAAAATTTTTTGGATGTTTGTATTTTTTTAAGAAAGTAAAAACTAAGAACATAAATGCTATGCGAAAAAGAAAGCCAAGTTGTGACCATAAAACCTGTTTCATCCCCACCCCATACTTAAAATATACATTGTCCTCACTTTATTAAAAGAAAAACAAGGCTAGAGAGAAACTCACAGAGCAACCTATGGACTTAGGTCGATTTCAGGTTAGGTCGAGTCAGTAGTTTACTAGTTAGTTTATTAGTTTGGGTATTATATTACTTTGGCGAGCTGAAACCAACGACATTTGTCCTTCGTCACTTGGCTTGCTTGAGCTCAAGAAGGGGAATGGAGCTCCTTTTACTTGAAATGGAGGAGGGAGTTGAAGGAGATGGTGTTGTAGGGCTGATGTGGTGGTGTTGTGATGGATGTTTAGCTGCGCAAAAAGGAGGAGATAGGGCTGTTGGGTCTCACAGCAAGAAGGGAGAAAGAAGGAGAAAAGAGGGAGCTTGGGGATAAGGCTTTTTGGAGCCTTTTGATTGGGTTTGTGTTTTTATTTTGTGGTGAGGCAAATGGGACATCAAATCTAATTTTTGGAGAGCCAAGGAGGGTCTTGGGTGAGTCACAATCGGATGGGTTAGGGAGGAGTTCAAGATTGTTTAGTCTCATTTCCACTGTTGGTGTAGACAAGGTAAAAAGATGGGAGAAAGCAATGTGGGTATCTAGCCACTTTAGGAAGTGAGTAAGATGAGGGTGAAGCTTCCTTTTGAATTCAAAATCAGCTCAAGGAGAGGAACAAGGGATGAGATTTTCAGATCCAATAACAGGAGGAAGAGGACAATATGTAAGGTACCGAAAACGCTAATTCGAATTCCCGACGTTCATTCCCAAAAGTTAGTTTCCGATTCCCACTCTCTCGATCAGTTAGGTTTTCGAAAATCCGAGGATAGATGTCGTCATGTCAAGTTAGTTTTCCAAACTTTTATTTTAGGTCGGAAATCCGCTCCATGAGTTTCAAATTCGATTTGTTAAGTTAAGGACGAGTTTTTCTTGAAATATCCGATTCAATCCATTTCTAAATTTCATTTATCTAAAAATTATGATTTGAAAACCCGAACCTTTACACACTTTTATTTGATCTAATCATCTTATGAGTTTTATCATGTCTAACATAGGTGATGGAAGATTTGCCCAAGGGAGATCAACCAATCAACCTCCACTTTTCTATGGCAACAACTTCGTACACTGGAGATCTTTGATGCATATTTTCGTTATTGATCAAGATCTTGAGATTTGGGAACTTATCAAGAAAGGGCCACATGTTCCAAAGAAGACTGGCCGAATGGGACAAAATGTGCTCAAAGAAGAGAGCGAATACACTCAAACGGATTTGGAGAACGTGGCAAAAAATTATAAGATATGAACTTATTATATTGTGGACTTGATGCTAACGAGTTTAATCATGTTTCTTCTTGCAAGAGTGCCAAAGAAATCTAAGACAAGCTAGTGGTCACTTATGATGGAACTAGCCAAGTCAAAGAAAGAAAGATCAATATCTTTCTTCGCCAATATGAGCTCTTCAAGATGAACTCCGATGAGATAGTGAAGGAAATGTTTACGAGGTTCACCCAAATTGTAAATGACCTGGACTCACTGGGGAAAACCTTCACTAATGAAGAGAAGGTACGAAAGGTTTTAAGGAGCCTGCCAAAAGCCAAGTGGGGACCCAAGGTGACGACAATTGAGGAAGCTCAAGACCTTACTTCACTGCCGTTGGATGAC
This sequence comes from Persicaria maculosa, assembly GCA_963922045.1. Taxonomy (NCBI): domain Eukaryota; kingdom Viridiplantae; phylum Streptophyta; class Magnoliopsida; order Caryophyllales; family Polygonaceae; genus Persicaria; species Persicaria maculosa. The sequence goes on from OY998268.1 coordinate 3,070,284, forward strand.
CTTCTTGAAAAGCTCATCACCCATGAAATGGCTATCAATGAAGAAGACGGAGAAGTTCCTTCCACATTAAAGAACCTTGGTCTCAAAGCAAAGAAGGAAGAGATACAATCCGATGACGATGAAAGTGATGATGAGGAAGGTCCATTTTCTCTCATCACAAGAGGACTCACACGAATTTTGAAGGTAAGTCCTGACTTGCTATGAATGTGGTGAAACAGATCACTTCGTGAAGGAATGTCTTCTAAAGAAAAGAAACAAGTTCAAAAAGAATGATCAGAGAAAGAAAGCTATGGTGGCTGCCTGGAGTGATTCGGACTCTTCAAGCAATTCAGACACTGAGGGTGATCAAGCCAATCTGTGCCTTATGACTGAGCATCAGAAAAGTCAAAGTCAACATCTTGATGGAGTGGTAAGGAAATTAATTTTTAGTCCTCCTACTGTGTTGTCTGAGTTTCTAAAGAATATGATTTCTATTGAGGAAAACTACAACGCAAAAATCAACATCTTAAAGGAGAAGCTAAAGGATCAAGAGAAACACATATGTGAAATGTCGCTGGAAATGAGAAATCTTAAGACTTCTCAGTCATCCCTTGGTAGTAAAGTCAAGGCCTTGACATCAGAAAACTCTGATCTCAAGCAAAATCTTTCCTCTCTGAAACATTGCAATAATGAATTAGAGAAGGAAAAGGTTAAGCTGACTGAAAAGTGTAAAGACCAGTAAGCAACACTTATTAAATTCACTCGATCCAAAGCTAATCTGGACAAGATTATAGATGAACAACAATTATCTCTTAACAGAAGTGGTATAGGCTATAACAAGAATTTTCCAAAGAAGCCTATGGCCCCTTTTGTCAAAGCTAAAGGAATTTGGCGCTCACCTACATGTTTCTTCTGTTGTAAAAAGAGTCATGTTAAGGAAACCTCTTCTTAAAGGCAAAGGGATCCTTATGTCATTAGAAATACTTTTCCTGTATGTTTAAATGAACAAATTAAACAAATTTGGGTTCCTAAATGGACTAGACTACCTAACATGGTCCATCCCCATTATGAATCTAAATCTGTATATTTGTCTAGCCGAAAAGGTTGTTGATTGTTTTGCAGGATATCACCAAGACAAAAGAGCTTAAATGGATAATGGATAGAGGGTGCTCTCGGCATATGAGTGGAAAGAAATCTCTTTTTCATGATCTAAAGAAGCAATCTTGTTGATGGTCTAAAGTATAACCTTCTTAGTGTTTCTCAGTTGTGTGATAAGGGAAACAAGGTTAGCTTTGATAAGCACAAGTGTGAAGTTCGAGACAAAGAGACTGAAGATTTAGTAATTACTGCTCGTAGATATAATAATACATCCGTTGTGAATGCTAACCAAGTTGCAAGAACCAATCTCAAGTGTCTCAAGGCCTTGACTGATGATCAAAGGTTGTGGCATAAAAGATTAAGTCATATAAGCATGCACACTGAACAAGCTCCAATCAAAAGATCTTGTAAGAGGCTTGCCAGATCTAACCTTCAAAGGTAATAAATTGTGCAAGGCATGCACTAGAGGTAAACAAACTCACAGCTCTTTCAAAGCCAAAAAGGTTGTAAGTACTTCTCGTCCCCTTGAACTTCTTCATATGGATTTGTGTGGTCCTATGCGCGTCAAATCTCCTAAGGGTAAACAATATATCCTGGTTATTGTTGACGATTTTCACGTTTTACATGGATTGCATTTTTAAGAGAAAAATCTGAGGCTTTGTTCGAATTTTCAAAATTATGCAAGGAGTTACAAACTTTGAAAAACATATCGACCGTTTCGATAAGAAGTGATCATGGTAGGGAATTTGATCAATTAAAATTTGATTTGTTTTGTGCAAAATATGGTATTTCACATAACTTTTTCGCTCCTAGAACTCCTCAACAAAATGGGGTTGTGGAACGAAAGAACCGCACCCTAGAGGATATGTTTAGGACTATTCTTTTGGAAAACGGTTTACGAAAATCTTATTGGGATGAGGCAGTGAACACAGTCAACTATATTTTAAATCATTGTTTGTTGCGCCCTATTTTGAAGAAGAATCATTACGAACCTTCTAATGGAAGAAAGCCAAATATTTCATATTTTAAACGTTTTGGATGTACTTGCTTTGTTCATAACAATGGCAAAGATAACCTTGGGAAATTTGATGCTCGTAGTGATGAAGGTATATTTCTTGGTTATTCTTTAAATAGCAAAGCTTATAAAATTTATAACAAGCGTACTAAGCTTGTAGAGGAGAGTATCCATGTTATATTTGATGAAAGCAATAATGGTACTTTGAGTGAAAGTTTTGCAGATTTAAATCTGAATAATCATGGAGATCCATCATTAGATGAAGAAGAAGAGGTGCCAACAAGCAAAAAGACTCAGAACATGCAGGAACAAATTCAAGGCATATCTGAGCAATCTCAAGATCTTGCATAACAAGTCCAAGACCTCGAACAACGGTTTGAAGGCCTTGACCTGAACAACAATGGATCAGAACCAACTCATGATAACGAGCCTCAAGGTCTTGAAGAATCATCAGCACCTCAGGAAGCTAGAAGAAAAAAGTTCAAGAAAGCTTCATCTCATCCTATGGAGAACATAATCTCGGATCCCAAATCTGGCATTCAAACTCGTTCAAGATTAAGAAACTTGTGTGCCTTTTATGCGTTTGTTTCTCTTGTAGAACCCAAAAAGGTGGTTGAAGCACTTCAAGAGCCAGACTGAATTATCGTCATGCAAAACGAACTCAATGAGTTTGAAAGGAACAAAGTCTGGACTCTAAAGCCAAGACCCAAGAATCAATCAGTCATTGGAACAAGATAGGTTTTTTGAAACAAACTGGATGAGGATGGTAAGATTATCTGAAACAAGGCAAGGCTTGTGGCTCAAGGCTACAACCAAGACGAAGGTATTGACTACAAGGAGACCTTTTCTCCCGTAGCCAGGCTTGAAGTTATTCGTATTTTACTTGCTTTTGCTTCTTTCATGGGTATAAAACTCTTTCAAATGGATGTAAAATGTGCCTTTTTAAATGGTTTTTTGGAGGAAGAAGTTTATGTGGCACAACCTCTTAGCTTTGAAAGTGACGAATTTCTTGATTATGTGTACAAGGTTGACAAAGCTCTTTATGGTTTGAAATAGACCCCAAGGGCTTGGTACGAGAGATTATCAAAATATATTTTTAAAAAAGATTTTAAAAGAGGTTTGATTGATAAAACCTTATTTGTTAAAACAAGAGGAAGTGATTTATTGATTGTTCAAATATATGTAGATGACATATTATTTGGGGCTACTAACGACTCTCTTTGCAAGGAGGTTTTTGACATTATGTGCAGGGGGTTCGAGATGAGTATGATGGGTGAACTAACCTTCTTCCTCGGATTACAAGTTCATCAATCCAAGAAAGGAATTTTCCTCGATCAAGGAAAATATACAAGGGATCTAGTCAAGAAGTATAGCATGGATCAATTTAAGGTGGCTAAGACCCCTATGAACTCCACATTATCCCTAGATGATGACAAGAACGGTAAAAGCGTAAATCAAAAGGAATATAGAGGCATGATAGGTTCACTTCTCTATCTCACTGCTAGTAGACCGGATATTATGTTTAGTGTTTGCATGAGTGCTCGTTTTCTGGCTAATCCCAAGGAATCTCATTTGGTTGTTGTTAAACGAATTTTTCGATATTTAAATGGAACCAAGGATCTAGGTCATTGGTATCCAATGCAAAACCATTTTTCTCTTGTAGGCTACTCCAATGCTAATTTCTCTTGATAAGTTGGCACTCTAAAAAGCAAAATTCAGTTGCTCTATCTAGTGCCGAAGTCGAGTACATTGCTGTTGATGCTTGTTATTCTCAAGTTCTCTGGATATCACAACAACTAAAGGATCTTGGCATAGTTTTGAAAGGTATCCCAATCAAATGTGACAACACAAGTGCCATATCTATTACAAAGAATCATGTTCAACATTCAAGGACCAAACATATTGATGTAAGGCATCATTTTATCCGTTATCATGTTGAAAAAGGTGATGTGTCTATATCTTTCACATTTACTGACTTGCAATTAGCTGATATATTTACTAAACCTTTACATGAAGATCATTTTAATTTCATTAGATTAGAACTTGGGATGCTCAACAAAGAAGCACTATCGTAGGGGGAGCATTTACTATCGCAAGAAGTGCAATTCGGGTGAAATCGTAGGGGGAATAATATAAATTTATTGGATCAAAATATTCAGTTATTATCTTCCTAGATAACGATTGAATATTCAAAATTTTGAAAATCTGTTTTGAACAGTATCTTTTTATTATATTTTATCCAATTTAAATTTCTTTTGAGTTTTGAGTTTAAAATTAATTTCATCCAGTTTTATTTTAAATTAATTGAACTTATCCTTTGATTAGTTCGGATTTGGGTTCAGAGAATCTTTTGTATTTCATGATTGGGTTGTGGCTTTTGAGTTTCCAAAATCTATCTATTTAAAGCTCAACCCTTCCCTTGTCAAATCACATTCACTTTTGCATCTCTCTCTCGCTCTCTCCATTCTTTTTCAAATCTTTCGATTTTCAAAACCCTTCATCTTCATCGCTGTTTCTCAACATCAATGGCTCCCGAGCGCTCAAGCATGGCTTCACCCGGCTCCTCCTCAAAAAGGATAAAGATCTCGGCCTCTGAAGGGAAGCAAGTTCAAGAAGCTTTTGAGGTTTGCTCTTTTGATTCCAAGTTGCCTTCTCCACCACCTGTTCCACTCAATCGATGACCTCAGAAGACTCCCCCGGTAAAATCGGCTCCTGTATCTTCCAGCGAGGTAAATCCCGGACTCCCTGACTCCTGGTTCTCCTTTGTTGACATGGCCAAGTCTTGGATTGAGGGCTATGCAAATCGCCGTCTGTGTTTTTGTGATTCTTTGGATGTGTCACTCTTAGCGTACATGCCCCTACCCTGCATTGCCTTTGGACTATTCTAAACCCCAACACCGTCACTTACCCATGCATTACCCGACTGTTCTATGCCAATCTCTCTGCTCATCGGGTGAAGGGTGTTCTAACCCTAACCTCACAGGTCAAAAGCACTAAACTCAGGCTCACTATTGAGAACCTGGCCTTTATCCTTGACCTACCCTGTGATATTCCAACCAAAGACTTTCTTGACAAAATTGATTGTGTGAGTCTCGCCAAAGAGCAATTTTTTCTTTTTACACCACAATCTGATTCCTCCTTCACACATAAGCCAACCCACACTGTCCTCAAACTTCACCCGAGCTTATTTTCACTATTTTGGCTCGCTTTATCTTTCCAAGAATCAATTCTCGAGAGCTTTTCACCGAGAGCCTCCTTCAAATCCTTTATCTTGTCATGAATGGGTATGAGCCTGATCTACCCAACTTGATCCTCCACTACATGCTTCATGCCGCCAGTTCCATTCACCCAATGCCTCTTCACTATGCCAACCTTCTACCCAAAATTTTCAAATTCTCCGATGTTGACATATCCAAGGAAGAACAGTAGACCTACAATGGCGTTTTCAATTAGGAGTGCCTGGAGCGACTGGGAATTGCCAAGAACCTGAGAGGTTACTGGATGCTCAAGAAGGAATTCAAGGGCAAAGCTCCTACATATCAAAGCATTTTTGAAGAGCAGTTGGCTAATCTGGTATTGGAGATTCAAGACCTTAGGATGGACATGAGCCGTATGTGGACTGTCATTGTGTCTCGACAGGACAGCACTCACGAGCTCCTCTCCATTGTTGATTATAAGTTGAACCAGATGATGCTTCTCAATGCTCTAACCTTCACTGCTACTGGTTTCATAATGCCTCTGGACAAGGAAGCCGCTGATCATACTAGGGAGAAGACGGGTAATGTCATCATCAATTGTGAGAATCTAGTGAAGAAGCGCCCTGTTATGCGTCCAACTCACAAGAAGCCTACAATCATGACATTTGAAGAGTATGGAATAGTGAAGAAGTACAGGGACGTCGCGAAGCATAGGCGGATTGCTCAGATGCTCAAGGACAAGATCACAAGGGATGCTATGAAAAGGTGGTAGCAGAAGGCTCATGATGGATTTACAAGGAAGTATGTAGGGTCGGACAAGCAATTCCCAACCTTTGGGGAATGGCATGAAGAGTAGTCGCGCTTCAAGGCCTTGATCTCCCTCCTACTTCTCTCGTTTTGAAACTTCTACTCTTTTGGAAACTTCTGTTATATGTTTGTTTTTTAAAACTTTTGGTGATTGGTAAAACATTTTGATTCTCTATCTCTTTTTTTGGAAGACAAAAAGGGGGAGAAATTATGGTGTGCTTGCAGGTTTTTAGTTATGTTTTTATGGATTTGAAAACTCTAATCCAAACATTTTAAACTCTAATTCAACCGGTCTTCAAGATAGAGGATTGAAGTCTATAAATTAATGAATGCATAAGGGAGAACACACAACACTGAAGCGAAAAAGCCAAGCACTCGAGTTCCCCATTGCATTCATCGATCACAGTTTCTCTCGCCTTTTCTCTTTGTTCTTACTTAATTTAAGATGCGACCTGAGGGATTAATCGACTAAAGCTCGAGCTTTGGAACACTCTTTTGTTGGGATGATTTTTGGGGATTTATAGGAAATAAAAGACAAGGATATGGATTGCTAGATCTTGTAGCATGTCACCACAAGATCTACAAAATTCACTCTCTCAAAGTCGGAATCTCACTTTTGAATGATTGAGTCTTTGTTTGGGAATCAATCACAAGCATCTCACCGGTAATGATTCAACAAACGGGTTTCTCTTTGGCATCTCACCTCAGAGGATGTTGAAGGCATCTCACCAACAACAATTTAGAATCATCTCGATTCAAAGAAACACACTTTTCATTACTCTCAAATCTGATTTCTAAGTGAGAATACAAGCTCTTTATATAAGAAAAGAAATGCAAAATGAAAGGTCAAATGCTAGCTAACACATTCATTGAGCGGATAATATGAAAGGTCCCTCGAAATGATGGAAAAGGAGGCGGGCAATCAAGGTGGCGGAAAAGCAAAGAGTCGGAAACCTTCAAGGTCATCAATACATATTAAAATATGCATCTGGTTTGCAGCACCCTTTATTTGGTTTCAATGAATGCGTTCGGTAACCTTCAACGTGTTTCCATCAAGCTGCCAGAATTTGAAAAGTTGTAAAGAACAACATTTTCAGTCACTCTCAAGGCTGATTTGGTAAAAAAGTTCTTCACTGAAGTTGTAGCCACTTAACATAGCTTTCCAACAAGTACTCATAGGCTTCAATCCGAATTTTATACAGTCCAGTGGATCCAAAATATCGATGTATCGCCAAGCTGTTTTCTCAATTAAGATTTCGTGTGACTCAGGCTCATATGGTATTATGATCACATTATCCTCTCCCCCTTGAAAAGGATTCGACCTCAAATCTGAGATATTCTCCTCTTCACCCATGAATGTCGGTGATGGAAACACAAATGGAAAGCATAAAATTTTTGGTGTGTCATCCATCCATGGCATGTCCATGATTTTGAGAAATTTTGGGGTGATTATAGATGTTTTGGACATGGACGTTGAGATTCCAGGAGCCTTGAAATCAACAATAGGAATAGGGACATCAGGGGTAGGAACCACGATCTCTACGAGCTTCGAAGGCGGGGATGGTGGAGCTATGGGCACCAAAGAATCAATGTCGATGAGGGAGCCGCTGATGGGGGTACAGGGTCGAGGGTGCTGTTCTGAAGAGGTGACCCCGTATTTATTTCGGTGATGAGATTTTCTACAATGACACGAACATCTTCTAACACAACCGTCCGTTTGACTTCTTGTTGTTGAGCGATCTCCCGAGCTCTTTTCTTTCAATATCTCCTATGGAGTTCTTGATCAACGATATCATAGGTAGCACCATCCATGTCTTCCCATTGAAGATGTCCATCATCATAGGCCCGAATAGCCCACCGGATGTAGTTGTCAGACAACGGCTCTGATCTTGATCTCCTGGACATTTTAGAAAATAACAAATACTTCAAATAAGAAAAGCTCGAAGGACTCGAGTCGATTAGCTTTGATACCACTTGATGAGATTCAGGCTCTTCCAATGCATGCTTAGTGTTTTAGTCATAAAATGGGCTATATTAGTCCGATGAAAGTATATATGTAATTGTTGGAAAGATAATTCGAAGGGCTACATCTTTCATGAAGACCAAAATGCCGAAATCGTCCAAAAATAGATCCGAAATTTGCAATAATCTAGCAGTATGTAATATGGACAGTTTTTCCGATCCACTGAATGAAGTCGGAATAGATGAAGATGCGTTGAACGAGATTCATTCAATGAAACTTGATGGTTTTTGACACTTCATGATGATATCCAACCCTCCATTTTCCACCAAGGGGCTGGCCACCTTTCTCCATCAATTCCGAGAAACTTTTAATCTTTTCCGTCTTTAATTTGTTGTTTTAATTGTTGCTTGTTTTATTGCTATAAAATGCCTAAACCTTTGTCATGAGAAATAAGATTTGAGTTGAAAATTTTTGGAAAAAGTGTGTGTGTTTTGTTGATTTGGTGAGATGCCATTTTGACACCCCATTCCGGAGTGAGATGCCGAGGAATGGTTCTGTTTGTTTAACTCTTTCCGGTGAGATGCTTGTTAGAGATGTTCAAACAAAGGCTTGATTACTCGGGAGTGAGATGCCGACGAGTGAGAGAGTGAGTTTGGTAAATCTATGGGTGAGATGCTCTTAGATTTAGCCATTCATATCTTGTTTTACTTCTCCACAAACCTAGAAAAAATCCCAAAAAAAAGAGTCGTGTGTGTCAAGTTTTGTTCTTGTGCTTGATCGAAGCTTGAAACTTGTTGGATCGATCCTCGGGTTATATCATATGGTATCAGAGCTAATCCATCAAGTTCACAAACCTTTATGTGATTCCATCACTTTCATCCACATCCATCTTCAGAGTCGTTGCGGTTGCAACCATTGAAGTGCACTACGCAGATCCAACGTACAGGGGCGTATCGTAACTTTTTGGAAAGACAACGCAGATTTGAGAGTCGTGTGGGACCGACCATCGATACCTTATGCAGATCCAACGTAAAGGGGCGTATCATATTTTTCAGAAGGGCAACGCAAGATTCGAGGACGAATCTTCTTCAAAGGAGGGGAGGATGGTGTGATTCAGGCTCTTCCGACGCATACTTAGTGATTCAGTCATAAAATGGGCTATATTAGTCCGATGAAGGTATACGAGTACTTGTTGGAAAGATAATTCGAAGGGCTACATCTTTCATGAAGACCAAAATGCCGAAATCATCCAACATAGATCCGAAATTTGTAATAATCCAGCAGTCCAAAATCTGGACAGTTTTCCCCATGCATTGAATAAAGTCGGAATAGATGAAGATACGTTGAACGGGATTCATTCAATGGAACTTGATGGTTTTTGAAACTTCATGATGATATCCAACCCTCCATTTTTCACCAAGGGGCTGGCCACCTTTCTCCATCAATTCCGAGAAACTTTTCATCTTTTCCGTCTTTAATTTGTTGTTTTAATTGTTGCTTGTTTTATGGCTATAAAATGCCTAAAACTTTTTCATGAGAAATAAGATTTGAGTTGAGAATTTTTGGAAAAAGTATTTGTGTTTTGTTGATTTGGTGAGATGCCATTTCGACACCCCATTCCGGTGTGAGAGGCCGAGGAATGGTTCCGTTTGTTTAACTTTTTCCAGTGAGATGCTTGTTAGAGTTGTTCAAACAAAGGCTTGAATGCTCGGGAGTGAGATGCCGACGAGTGAGAGAGCGAGTTTGGTAAATCTACGGGTGAGATGCTCTTAGATTTAGTCATTCATCTCTTGTTTTACTTCTCCACAAACCTAGAAAAAATCCCAAAAAAAAAAGAGTCGTATAGGTCAAGTTTTGTTCTCGTGCTTGATCGAAGCTTGAAACTTATCCTAGGTTGTATCAGTTTATCTTTTGAGAGTTTGAGGGAAATACAAGGGCTTTATAGTACAATTCATTTTTTTCACTAAGTGTATTTCATACTCGAACATATACACACTTTGGTGTGTGGTGAGCGCTTTTATTTCACTTGTTAGTTGGGTTGCTAGATAGAAGCGATGAGGCTTTGTATAGGAGAAGGGAAGTTTTTCTAGGTTATCTAGGGCTCATAAGGAAAGTGAAATAAGAGTTTTTGAATCCTATGGGTTGAATGACCCTAGGCGGGAACGTAGGTCAAGTCTGTGCTGAACCTAGTAATAATTCTCGTGTCCATTTATTTATATTTCCGCATTTTACTTTGTTATTCGCTTTTACTTGGTTTTGAGTTGGCAAGTTTTTTATATCCGTATCAAGACCTTGACAAGCTATTTTCAAAACGGTGAAAAGTTCAAGTGTTTGGGAAAAACATCTATACTCTATTCAACCCCCCCTTCCAGAGTATTTCTATATCACCTTTAAACTCTTCAAAGAGCTTTACTCAAATAAGCGATAGGTTTCCCTGATTGCATCAGCACTGCCCCTATGCCACTTTAACATGCACCGGTCTCGATCTCAAAAGGTTAACTAAAATCTGACAAACACAAAGCGGGAGAAGATGAGATCACCTTCTTAAGCCGCTGGAAGGCATCCTCTACACTTCTTCCCTAGAGAAATCCGTCTTTTTGAGCAACTCAGTCAAGGGCCTACAAATGGATCTGTATCCCTGAATGAAGCACCTATAATATACCGTCAATCCCAAAAAACACTTGACAAGAGGAAAACCTGTTGTTGTTCCTGCCAAAGAATACTTAAACTTACAACTAGTATAGTTGGTGAGAAAGAGGTCGATCCATAGGGAAATCTAATAAATTCTAGTATCAATCTAATCACAATTAATATAAAAGAAAGTTTTTATGAGAAAAATGTCCGACTTTTATCAAAGCGGACGTAGACAAACAGAGTAATGTTGGTTGTAAAATGCTTTAGAGAGAAATAGGTTCACCTACAATTTGTCACTTCAATTGATGAATTTGATTCTTGTTCCAGCCTCTAGTTCTTGTCTTTTCCTACGAATGTTCTTGTCTGGATCTTTTATAGATTACTAGTCCTACGAGTTCTAAAGGGATATGATTACCACTTGGGTTAAGGTTCGCTACAAGGAATTTGTAAAACCCTAGCAATTGAATGAATCTACTCTAACTAGTTGATCAGGCCAGAGAGAATAAAACACATTCAAGGAATTTAGCATGAAGAAGTCAAAACATTCAAGTAGGAAAAAGAACTAGATTAAGAAACTCACAATTCAACAATCAAAGATCCAAATTGTAGGCGAAACCTTCGATAGTTTAGTTGCTCATGCTCAAACGTGCTCTCAATAATCTCTAAAGCGCAGAAGGTAAGTAAAACATAATCCTAAGATGTCTTTAAATAGGATTAGAAAGTCGGCCTCAAAATGATAAAAAAACCCTAATTAATAAAATAATGTAAACGTTCAGATACGGCAAGAGCCACGAGGCAGCTAACCCAGGACGCTGGGCGGCCGGCAATTGCGAAGAACTTCCAGTTTGTGCTACGAGCCGCAGGGTGGCTATACTGTTCACAGCGATTTTATTTAGTAAGATGGAGCCAAAAATTCCTTTTACAAGATATAACTGCGAGAAAAATAAATACCACCAAACAAATGTATATGATGAATCACTACCCCAAACTTGATACCAATGATGTCTAACTCCTCAAATCCTCATCCACAACCAACACTAAGTCCTAATTACCGGACAAGGAGGTAAGGCTAATATCGGCTAAGGATTACAATTTTGTGGAGCTACAAAGAAATGGACTATAGGCTCAAATTGGTTTCAAGGAAGAGCATATGCACAAGGTAGGTAAAAGAGTGGATAAAAGTGGCTAAAAAGAGTGCCTCTATCACTTGATTAAATTATGCAAATGAACTATAGTATCTCATATTGGCTTCATGAAATAGATAAAGATGGCAATATCAAGAGGTAATCACACAAGGAGAGTAACTCACACAACAAAAAGGAGGGAAATATAAAATTGAAGATTGATTCCCTATAAGGTCAAAATAATCTCACTAGGACAACATTTTGTTGGATTTTAATTAAGCCTATAACTCATAATCATATTTGCTCAATTTACTCCCAAATTAATACTCCTTTAAAAATTCTAAATTATGTGACAAAGCTAGGCACTTCAATCAAATTATGAGATTTATGATCATGCTCATAAAAGGTGAAAATAGAGAACAAACGGGCAAGATGGGTATTGATAATAACATAAAATGCAATGCATGATATTTTTGAATTTTTCCAATTTTTTCAATTTTTATGGATTTTATAATGCAATATAAGTGCAGAAAATAAACATAAAATGCATGCGAAAAATTTAAACATGACCTAACTATACAATTCCTCCCCCACAATTAATTCTGACATTGTCCTCAATGACAGCAAAGACAACAAAATCAAAAATAAGGAAAGGAAAAGAAAGAAAAAGAAAAACTAACATGTTCACTGTGGTGGTGGCGGAAAAGGCAAAAACTGCGAATAAAACTCCTCCTGGCGCTTCAACATCTTGAAAACTGTAGAGACGGCCGCGGGGCGGAAGGCTGGACCATGGGGGTGGCTGGCGATAAGGCATGCCGCGGGGCGGCGTTCCTGGCCACGGGGCGGCATCGAAATGGGCAGTCGCGGGGCGGCCTGCGAAATTTAGCTCGTTAACTGCTTTCTCTTGGACGCCTTATCTCCCTATGGTGTTAGCTCTCCATAATCGAACAGAACCAAAAACTAATCTAATAAAACAAAAGACACAGAGGAAAACAGAAAACTTACCTTGGGTTGCCTCCAAAGCAGTGCCTTTGTTTACTCTCGTTGGCTCAACAGTTTATTCATCCACTCATTCAAGACTCAAGCGGACATCGCCAGTGCCCTCAAAAGAAAATCAAACTCTCTTGCCTAACCGATATTTGAATGCACACTAAAGATGAAACAATTGGTAATTAAAAATATAGCAATGAGAACCGTTACCAACTTACCATTCATTCGAGCTTGATTCTCCCTCGAGGGTATGTAGAACCACCAACACAATTCCGCTGGTGGTTTTTTGAAGTAGTGGCTCCATGGATCGATATATTCACCAAAATCTCTCAATTTGCAAAAAGTACTAGTTTCTTGTTTGGGAACCACATAAATCAGTTCCGGACTTGGCTCCTTGATAGGTGAGTTGGGGATGATTTCTACGAATGGAGGGAGCATCAAAACATACTCAATCTCTAGGGACTTGGCTCTTTGATAGATGCTCTTCTCCATTATCGGATAATTCATCGTTACTTGCATCTTGGCTTTCATCAATTTGAGGAATAGAACATTGCTCAACTACTAACTCCTTCAATGTTTAAGCGAGTTGGATAATTGCTTCCCCATTTTGATTCATCATCTCATGTAATTGCCCCATTTGCTCCATCAAGACACTGGTTTGCTCCATCAAGACACTGATTGAATCCTCCATGGACGAGCCAGAGTACTCCATTGGTTGAAACATCGAAGTGTAGGATTCTTCCTTCGCTGATTGGTCACCCATGTAGCAGAAAAGATTCCATAGTGTCGACACTCCTAAACCAGCAAAGGTTCCATTATTTATGGACTTGGCAAGATCGCTTGTCTCAAGAGTCATGCCCTAAAAAACGCAAAGCACCACATCTCGCAAAGTATCTTGGAAACCACGTGAATAACAGATGTCAAATAAATTTTGCACTCTCGTGAGGTAATTATGAAAATACTCTCCCTGAAACTGCCATAACTTCAACATCTAGAAATATTAGCAATAAGGTGTCGCGAACCATAACATAGGTCCATGACAGGGTTAGATGTAAATATATACAAAATTTAGCGATAAAAAAACACAAGAAATTTCAAGAATTTCCCGGCAACGGCGCCAAATGTGAGCCCCTACCAAAGAATACTCAAACTTATAAATAGTATAATTGGTAAGAAAGAGGTCGATCCACAGGGAAATCTAATAAATTCTAGTGTCAATCTAGTCGCAAGTAACAGAAAAAAATGTTTTTTTGATAAAAATATCCGCCTTTTATCAAAGCGGACATAGGCAAACAGAGTAATGTTGGTTGTAAAATGCAATAGAGAGAAATAGGTTCACCTACAATTTGTCACTTCAGTTGATGAATTTGATCCTTGTTCCAGCCTCTAGTTCTTGTCTTTTCCTACGAATGTTCTTGTCCAGATCTTTTATAGATTACTAGTCCTACGAGTCCTAAAGGGATATCATTGCCACTTGGGTTAAGGTGTGCTACGAGGAATCTGCAAAACCCTAGCAATTGAATGAATCTACTCTAACTAGTTGATCAGGCCAAAAAGAATAAAAGACATTCAAGGAATTTAGCACGAAGAAGTCAAAACATTTAAGTAGGAAAAAGAACTAGATTAAGAAACTCACAATTCAACAATCAAGTACAAACTGTAGGCGAAACCTTCAAGAATTTAGTTGCTCATGCTCAAACGTGCTCTCAATAATCCAATAATCTCTAAAGTGCACAAGTTAAGTAAAATCTAACCCTAAGATGTCTTTAAATAGGCTTAGAAATTCGGCCTCAAAAAAATATAAAAACCCTAATTAATGAGACAATGTAAACGTTCAGCTACGGCAAGAGCTGCGGGGCGGCCGGCGATTGCGAAGAACTTCTGGTTTGTGCTACAAGCCACGGGGCGGCTATACTATTCACAACTATTTTTCTATTCGAATTTGGTCTCAATGCCAACACAAAAGTTGTAGATCTTGCAGAGAGCTTTCCAACTCATACTTATAATAGCAAATCGGACCACCGAGGCCTCCAAAAAGTGCATTTCAAGTTCAATTTGTCTAGCGACAACTTTTGTTGACTTGTTTTTCACTTAGGGTCTCGAAATTCGACTCCGCTCCCGTGCTCTTCACTTTTCTTCCTCCCCTTGAATCTTCATTCATCCAAGAGTCTCCTCGTTCCTCATCAGATCCATATCTACCTAAAATAATCCATAAAAATGTATAGATTTTGCCTCTTCTAATACCACAGGTAAACATGTAATTATAACTAAAATATGCACTATTTACAACCAAACTATGCTAAATGAAACCTAATATTCATATCTAATCATGCTCTATCAACACTCTCAACTCCTTCACATTCCTGGGACTCGGCAAAGATAGCATTGCCTCCACTTTACTTGGGTCCGTCGATGCCCCATCTAGTGATATAATATGCCCTAAATAATCTATTTTCTGCTAATCAAATGCACACTAAGTTTTCTTTGCAAATAGATTGTTCTTTCTTAACAAATCACATACTGCATCCAGATGATTCACATGATCCTCCTAGCTTGAGCTATATACTAGAATGTCGTCAAAGAAATCCAACACAAACTTTCAAAGATACTCAATGAACACGTTGTTCATTAAAGCGTGAAATGTGGCTGGGGTATTGGTAAGACCAAAAGGCATTACCTTGAATTCATAATGCTCGTGGTGAGTCTTAAAAGTTGTCTTGGCTATGTCCTCCTCAACCATTCTGACCTGACCTAGTGGTAACCCGCTCTCAAGTCAATCTTAGAAAACACCACTGCCCCATGCAATTCATCTAGGAACTCTTCGATGTGAGGAATAGGGAACTTATCTTTGATTGTTATGTCGTTGAATTGTCTATAATCCACACAAAACCTCCAAGTGTCATCTTTCTTTTTGACCAGCAAAGTAGGGGAAGCAAAAGGGCTCTGACTAGGTCGTATAATCGAATTCCTCAACATCTCCCTAACCTGTTTTTCTATTTCATCCTTCTGGAAATATAGGTACCTATAAGGGCGAGAACAGACCGGAAACGACCCAGGTTTGAGAGCAGTGTTATAAAAATCGCGCCTAGGCACCGCCTAGGCGCTAGGCAGGAGGGGACCTAGGAATTTTTAAGCCTAGGCGGCCCTCTAGGCGGATATCTACCTAGGCACTGCCTAGACCCGCCTAGGCGCCGCCTAGTCCCGCCTAGCCCGACGATTATTTAATTTTAGCTTTTTGGGCATGTGATTAGGCTTTTGATTCAAACCTACGATTTTGAATTTTAGGAGTTTTAGAGTCGTTAGTCGGACGTATACTTTTGCGTTTATTTACTTAAATGTTAGTTAAGCATTGCAAATTTGGGTTTATGAGTGATATTATGGATTATTATTACATTATATGAATCATTGACATGTGTTATACGTTAAAAGATGAGGAAATAATCAAGTTTGTTCTAAGTCCGCCTAGGCGCCGCCTAGGCACCCGCCTAGCCTCCTAGGCGCTAGGCGTTCACCTGCCGCCTAGCGGCCGCCTAGCGCCTTTTAGAACATTGTTTGAGAGGAATGTTGTGCTCAATGGGCCGATTGGGAGGCAGCTCTGTTAGCTCCGCAAATATGTCTTACAACTTATTCAGTACCTTTTGTATACATTCAGGAAGTTGTTCACTTTCACTTCTGAATTGTGATACTCAAGTTGAAGGTTCGATAATATAAAACAAGATAATATAGAAATACTCTAGAAGGGGGGTTGAATAGAGTATGCCCTTTTTTCGCAGAAAGTCTCAAGACTTTTGGAGCTCGTATAAAACCCTTTGAGATTAAACCTGAATCAAAAAGTTAGACAATCGAACCAAGTGCGGAAATAAGGTAAAGCAATAGATAAAGGACACGAGTAATTGTTTACGAGGTTCGGCACGAACTTGGCCTACGTCCCCGCCTAGGGTTCTTCCACAACCCTAGGATTCAAAAGGCTTTATTGATTCGCAAAGCTTATGATCCTAATAGCTCACCGAGAAGCCTCTCTCCTATACAATTGCAATCTAGTCAACTCACGTTCCCTTGGAGTCCTAGACCAATCTAGATGAGCCCCACCTCTCTCAACTATCTAATACAATCCTCTTACTCTCACAAATCAATAGCCTAGTGCTTACTTCCCGAGTTACAAACTCTCGAGTAACACTATAAATGAATATATCCTATAAGCTCACAGTGTAACTCTCAAATGCTTTGAAATGAAATAACAGACTCTTAAGGACAAGCAGAGAGCACACGAAGAAGACAGATTTTGCTTGAAGGCTTGAGTGTATGAAAGCTTGTGTTCAACAGGTGTCCTACTGTCTTCTTCTTCCTTTCCTTTATGTAGAAGCAACATGGCGCCTAAGGATCTTCAACCACGGCTAGTTCGGATCATGGCGTGCCCAAGGATCTTCTATTTTTGGACACTTTGAAGACATGATCTCTCCAATTTGGATCTCCTCAATATGCGCCATAAGGAAAGAAGTAATTCGAATAATACTTCCTGAAAGGTTAGTTAGGCATATAAAATAATGGAAGTATATAATATTAAATAATATTCGGACATAATAAAATATAGAACAGGTTTTGTATTTCATCAATACTGTTAAAGCTCCAAGACCTTTGACACAGACAAACTGTCAATGCCTTTGAAACTTTATTCCGATTTTCATCAAGGGAGGGAGTTATCACAAGCCATCTGTGCTATACACATTGTAGAACCATGTTTACACCACTTATGCAGTTTCTACCTTGACACCATCTTGAGGACATCTGATTTCGGAACTCCTTGTAGTTGCACTTATTGGCCATTCTTGTTAAACGAAACTGTAATCTTATTATAATCAAATGACACAGGGCTGAATCCCTTCATCCAGTCACCACCTAACAGCAAGTCACAACCACTAAATCTTAATGCTCGAATATTGAATGTATACATTCCCCCCTGCATTTCCCATTCGAAATTATTGCAGACCTGGTTACAAACTTATGTGGTCTCATTTGCTTCCAACACCATCATATTTGCCTTCTATAACTCGAACTCCACTTCCCGAGCCACCTTAGGGTCGAAAAAGATGTGAGTACTCCCACTATCAGTCAGGTAATAATCTCTTTACCTCTAACCTTCCCTTTAACCAATATTGAGTTCACCGTTTCGTCACTGGTTACGGCGTGTACATACCCCATTAAACTTTTATCAGATTCTGTAGATCCCTCGTCCTTCTTACTATCTTGATCCTCATCATTGAATTGTTTTTATTCTCCCTTCTCAACTACAATCAAGTTGTTCACCGTCTGTACCTTGCATTTATGGCCAACAAACTACTTATCTCTACACCGGTAACACAGTCCTAGTGCTCTCATCAGCCCACTGAATGGTGTTTGTCCTTCCATGGTGGACCGCAACGACTTGAAAGAACTCGTCGTCTTGAACCCGAAACTGGACCTTTCATTCACATTCTTTCTAATTCCCACTGAAGATCCCAACAGAGGCCTCCATGGAGATTTACTCATCCTGACAATTGCTTGCACAACATCGTGATGCAACCTAGTTAACTCCAGTGCTGCAGCTAAGTCAATCGGCCTGCACAACATCACCAAAGACCTGATCTCCGGAAGAAGCCCCTTGATATAGCTTGAGTATTCCTCTAAATCCTGCCCTTAGGTCTTCGAATCGTTCATTGTATTTAGGCATATCCATGGGTCACCGGTCAACCCGTGACCCGACGGGTTTGGCGGGTCCGGGTCAGGCGGGTCAAGGGTCATGGCGGGTTATGGGTCCCGGTCAGGGTCGGGGGTTTTTGAACCCGCGTGACCCGGCGGGTCGACCCGTGACCCGTGAAACTTTTAAAATGAGTGTCCAACGGCTAGTTTTTTTACCGTTGTGATTTTGGACCGTTGTAGACTTGTGGATCTGAATTTGTTGTCTATAAATACCTAACCCACTATCACATTTTTACATCTTTGATCTTTTCAAACATTCAATACTTCACGTCACATTTCCGACGTGAAGAATAAAACCCAGGTAATGATTACTATATGGCGGTTTGTAATTATTGTTCACATGGTTTTAAAATGAAGAGAGGTTCGGGATATGGCAATCTGAAGAGGCACATTGAGAAGATGCATCCGAAGTACAAGTGGTCGAGAGGATAAGGCGAAGCAAGCCGCTCATGAAATTGAGAAGATGAACGTTTGTAGTTGGGTTTGACTATCATTATCAATCTATCAACTACAAGTCTATAATGTGTGTAATGCATAGTTTTGTTTTGTGTAGTTGTTTAGTTGTTTGTAAGTTACAAGTTTTTAATTCATGTGTTGATTAATAATAAAAGACTCATGTGTTCATTGTTGATTTTTGTTGTTGAACAAATTGTGTAGTTACTTTTACAATTTTACTAATCTAATCTATGACATTTATGTTTATTTATTTGACTATCATTATCAATCCATCACATTTATTTTTATATTATTTTTTCACCCTCAACAAATTGTAGAAAGTGAAATTATTAATTTATTTGTATAAAAATAAATATATCACATTTGTTTGTATTTTATTTTTTATCACATTTATTTTTATTTCATTTATTTTATATAAAATAGAAGAATTTAAAAAAAAAACAAAAAAAAACTAGAAGACATTAAAAAAAACTACTCATTGGACTCGTCGGGTTGGACTCGGCGGGGTCCAACGGCTACAAATCGGACCGTTGTGAGACAATGGTCAGAAAATCCAACGGCTACAATGCCGACCCGGCGGGTCAACTTGCCGGGTCGGCAACGACTATTTTTTTTACTGTTTGGCTTGGTTTTTTACCGTTGTTTGCCCACTTTGCCTCCATTTTTCACCTATATATACCCCATCTACCCAATCTACTTGCCCCACACCAACCCTAGACTCATCTCTCATCATCCATTCTCTAATCTCTTGCTAATCCCTCGATCCGCTTTCCATCTCCAATCTCCATCATCTTCATCTCTCGAAGTCTCGATCATCTCTTACTAATCTCTCCATCTCTCCATCTCGTCATCTCTCATCATGTATGGAAGGGGTCGAAGGAGTGTGAGCAGACCAAGCCAGATCAGGGCCATGGCACCCGAGCCTCAACTACCACGGCGTAGCTTTTGTGTTGCGAGTGGGTCTCGGAGGCCCCGAATCGAGGGGGAGGATGACGAGGCCACCATCTCGGATCATCTGACTCCCCTCGGCATCGATCACTATACTCCTTCCACGCATCCGACCGCCGAGTCCGGAGCAGCTCGGCGGGTTGATGCACCGACGGAGGGAGAGGTTACCTCGAAAGCTGAAGAAGATGATGCAAACAAATAAGAAGAACTCCAAGCGGTGGTCTTCCGATTCTGGTTTACCAAGGGTCCGCTCCAAGAAGATGAAAGTTGCAAGGCCCAGTGCAACTTTTGCAGTTCGTCATACAAGCATACCAAAGGAGGAGGGTATGGCAACTTATGGAGACATATCAAGAACAAGCATCCCGACAAGTACGACATGTCGAAAGGCTAGACGCAATTAACCGGGTACGCAACTTCTTCCTCCCAACCTCATGGCTTATTTAGTTATGATTATCAATATAGTAGTAATGAATTTGCGAAAATGATTGCTGCGGAAGGTTTAGCTTACAACTTTGCACATCGTTTGCATTTTAACAACTGAGTGAGTAGGACGGTTGACCCCGATTAATGCCCCATTTCCCGTCAAACTGTTACGAGGAAAATTGAAAAACGTTTTGCATGTCGAAAAAAATAGTTGAATATTTTCAAAAACACTATGATTTAAAAGTTTCAATTTGTAGCGATATTTAGACCACTCATTGGCTAGAGCACTCTTACATAGGTATCACTTGCCATTGGGTCGACAACGAATATGTTTTACACAAGAGAGTTTTGGCCTGGTTTTGGCCTTTCGCATATTTGATGAGTCACACTCGGCTCGTAACATTGCTCGTTTGATTTTAACTATTTTACAAGAATACAAGTAGACCCAAAGAGTTTTCTCAATCGGTTTTGACAACGCCTCCGCAAACATGACTTCTATTAAAGAATTAATAATTAGCCCTCATATCGGAGGAATATTTTTGCACATTTGTTGCGCACCGCATATTTCAAACTTATGTGTTCAGAACCCTTTAGAATATTTACACTCTTTTGTCGCACCTATTCGTTTTGTTCCGATGGCCCTCTAGAAAAGCAAAACACTCTGTGACCAGTGGAAGGCCTTCTGTAAGAAAAGCAAGGTGAGATCAAAGAAACTTCATAGGGATGTTTGTACTCGGTGGAACTCTACTTATTTAATGATTCACGAATCATATTTGTACAGAGATCACCTTTCCACTTTTGCTGCCCAATACATCAAAGGGTTCGATGTTTTTGGTGATAATTAGGTAACATCGAGAGACGTCATGGAAGTTTTTAAAGTTTTTTACGATGCCACCAGAACTTTTAGTCATGTTTACACCCCTTCCTTGCATTTATTTTGTTTTACCGCAATGAGCATTGCAATAGCCCTAAACGACGGGTTGTATCGTTAATCTGCCAAGTCATGATGGAGATGAGGGTTAAATGGTTATCGTATTACACAAACATTCCTAATATTTTCCTCGTAGCAACGGTTTTCAACCCTAGAATTAAAATCCCTGATCTATAAAGGTTTTTGGAAAGCTATTATCCTATGTTACAGGTTGAAGACCCGCCCAATGTGCATGTTATACTTTCTAAAGTTAGAGCATTACTTCAAACTTTATATGATATTTATGCTAGCGATACTCGTCAATCTCAACCGCCCCTTGCATCCTCAACCTCGTTGCATACTAGCATTACTGCATGAACAAAGGCTCTTGCCATAGATATTTTTGGCACAAAGAGATCGAGGACCTAGTCAACCTCCCATTCGGAGATCGACGAGTATTTATCTACTAACTTTGACTTTATTAATATTGAGGTGGAAGACTTTGACGTTCGGGAATGGTGGAGTCGTCCGAAAATATTATGATACCCCACCCTACATGTAATTGCCCGTCAGATTCTAGGAGCACCATGCTCGACTGTTGCAGTTGAGCAACTTTTTAGTCGAAGCGGACAGATCTTAATGACCCAAAGATCGACTATACTATCGGAAAACCTCCAAATGCAAGTCCTACTAAGCAATTGGAAGCAGGCATATGAAAGATGCCAAAGGAACCACCTCTCCACCAAATCAGATCCGGATGAAAGTTTCGAAGAAGACATATCCATCGGGAGCTCAAAAGACGGCGTCGGAAGGTAATCGGGGATTCAAACAGGTAAAAGAACTACGTGGGCTTTGATTCCTTTTCCCCGAAAGGATATGTAGGCAACTGGAAACGGTGCAAGCCCTTCTTCCCTCCCCCTTTTCTTTTTTCCCACTCGAAAAGACGTTTTTTGTAAATTATTTTTTTTAAATTTAAGAAACTAGCGGCTTGTCCCGCAACCCGCCGGGTCACCTAGACCCGTCGACCCGCCTCCCCATGGGTCCGAATGTGGGTCATGAGATCTTAACCCGTGACCCGCCGGGTTCGACCCGTGGACAGGCCTAATTGTATTCCTCCAAATCCTCAATCTGCATCAGTTTGTTGAATTCTTCCGCCACCTCGACTCCCTGCTACTTCTCCCTAAACCACACACACTTCTTCGCTTATTTCCTTCCATTTCACTCCCTTTTTCTACATGAAGTAGCCTTGTGTAAAGGCCTGGATTTTCAAATCTTAATTTTCGGAAAAATGAATTTAAATCGGATATTTCAAGGAAAACTCGTCCTCAATTTAATAAATCGAACTCGAAACTCTTAGAGTGAATTCCGGCCTAATTTTGAATTAGATTTCAAAACAGATTAATTCCGCTACCTTATACCGAGACTTGGATATAATTTTTCGAACTTCGTTATTAATTTGAATTTGAAAATCTATTTAAATTGAATAGGGATGGGATCGAGTGAGCGGGTTTCGGAATTCATTTTCGGGTACTTTGTATTCGGGTTTTGCACCACATTGTTTTCTTTCCTTCTTACTTTTCTCCTCCATTTCTTGTCTCCTTCTTACTTCTCCACGCCAATCTCAGATTCCACCACCAGCACTCCCTCACCTTGTCCTTGGCCGATCAGCACTGCTCCCTCGGTCTTTCTTTATTCCATTTTAAGCTAAACCAATTCCCCCTTTCTCCTCCCTCGTGTATTGTATGCCATCTTTGGCAAAGAAGCCAAAGAATCCCTCTCCCCTATGCTTGCAGCCACACCAATCCTTCACCCTCCCACGCCATTTACCTCAGACCCCAACAGCTCCCCCTTTTCGCCTCATTTTGAATCCAAACCAAACCCCCATTTTCCCTTGTTCTTCAATGCCGAGCAAAACCACCCCCTTTCCCTTTCCTTGTTGCTCTCAAATCAACCCAAAGCAACCTCCTTTGGCTTCCTATTTTTCAACACGACTCTTCTCCTCCATCGCCGAACCACCAGTAACCTTCACTTCCGTTCTCCTTCCTCCGCCTTGAAGAAGCCAGCCACAAGCTCTCTCTCCTCTGTCCTGCCGACACAACAGCCTCCCACCCACTTTAGTCTTCATTCTTCTTCCTCGAGCCAGCAGCAGAAGCATCCTCGCCACCTCCTTGGCATTTTCGAGCAGCCAGTAGCACAAGCCCTTGTTCACTCCCTTGCCCTGTTTTCCGATTTGCAACCGGTAAGTGGTCGTTTCCGCTCCTTTCACCTCCTTTCGATGTAAAGCTTAGGCTTTAATGTTCTCACCTCATCCTAGGCATTCTCGCACGAAGGATCGACCCCGACACACAAACCACAGCCTCCCCAAGCTCCTTTTCTGGCGACGTTGAAAGCCCCTCGGTGAGCTCCTCCTTCTTCCTTTCCTTTCCTTTCATGTGTGTGTGTGTCCGTGGGTGTCGGTTAGGGTGGTCAGAGTCTGAGTTGAGGACGGAGTCGGAATCGTCGTCGGCGAGCTTCCAAGCTTCACCTCCATTCCGGTGTTCGAACAACAAAGAAGGAGGTGAACAGTGGCCTCCTTCTCCCCATTCTTTTACTCGGCAGGCCCCACCTCCATGTCACCGCCACCTCATTTCCCTGGGTCCCCTTTTTCTTTTTTCCACTTTGGATTACAGTTGGAATGGGAAAATTAATGGTTGCCCTTTGGGCCTAATTTTTTGGCCAGACTTGGGTGTGTTAAAATCAAAATGTTTGGGCTATTTCTTTCAACATAAATTCGGTTTTGGTAATATAGAAAAGGGTTGATTTCTTGGGTGGATTTAAGTAAAGGGTTCGGTTTTATATAAAAAGAAAAGGATCTTAAAGACTTTTATATATATATATATATATATATATATATTATGACAATATTAAATAGATGGGTAAAATGTGTTTACATGGGATTTTTAAGGCTTATGAAATATTTTATGAAAAGTGTGTAATAAATGGAATATAGTTGATGAGATTTAAAAATATAATACTTGGACTTGGACTTTAAAAAGAATTTGTAAAAGGTTTTAAAGGCTGGAATTTGATTTGAAAATAGAATTGGATTTAATAAAATTTAAAGAGTGGATTTTTGGAAATATCCTAGCTTTGTCGGAATTGTTTTGATAAAATGAGTAACGAGTCGATTTTAAAAGGCTGATGTTTTATTAGTGGATTTTGGGCCAAGTGTTAATTGAGAAAAGCTATTTTAGAATGATGGTTTTGATCTAAACTTGAGAGTTAAGAATTCTAGGGAATCTTGAGAAAATTAACTTCCCTTATCTGAATTGTGATTAATCTAATAGATTGTATGTGTGAATGCAAGCTTGATGATATGATATTGATATAGTGCTAAGTATGAACCATGATCTGCTAATACATGTTTTATGCATGAGTTATGAAATGTTGTTATATTCAAGCATGCTGATGATAGTAGCGATTATATGCTGTTATTTTATGATCTTGACTATTTGGATGTGAGATGTCATATGGTGATTATTGAAATAGGCTATTCTGATATATGCCTTGAGTATGAAGTCCTGATGTAATGATATATGTTGTTGAGATGAGATGTCGATATTAAGATGATAAGTAGAGTTGATTCTTGATGAGTTATATGAGATCATGCTATGAGATATGGGATGAACGGATGATAATATGATGAGGTTCTGAATGAGGAGATCTGTAGTTCTGTGTACTTGTGTGATTTGGATATGCTTAGTGTAACTTAGAAGTAGACTCATATACATTACTTATATATGATAGGTTATCATATGTGATGTATGACTTGCTGTATACCCGGATTCTGCCTCTTGCTGTTCTACTTATCCAGGTAAGTTCCCTCGGAGCTTACTCAGATTGATCAGGCCAATTCCTACTTATATGTGCATGATGTACTAGGTGTTGCATTTCATAATAGCATGCTATGTAGTATCATGCTAGGCTGCACTAACGTTTGAGCATACTTGTTCTTTATGCGTTTGTAAATAAAATAGTCGTCATAGGTGTTATGGGATGGGACCTTTTTCTTTATTCTTGTCATCTTAGTTGGTGCTTATTATAGGAAGTTGCTTGCACTCGATGATGCGGTAGGCTTTTTGGTATAGAAAGTTGCTTGCACTCGATGATGCGGTAGGCTTTTTGGTAGTAAGTGTCAAAGGACTCTTAGAGCCTTGTGCCTTATATAAGTTGTCATTGCTTGCCTCCCTTTCATAGTTAGTAGGCTTATTACGTGGGGTTAGCCTGCACCATGAGGTGAGGTAGCTCCTTTGATAGTGAGTTGCTATGGGATTCCTCGGGAGCCTAGAGGGACATGCCACTTGGTATTCTGTGTGGTCCCATTCACCGCTTTCTGCATATATAAACTGCTAGCATGCTTGCGTGATTTAAAATATTGTCCTACATTAGAAGCATGATATTAGGACTAGCGTATATGTGTGCTTATATGTGGGGGCAGCCATGCGGGCTTCGATCTGATCCTATGCCTGCTTTATTTTTTTAGGTATATATGCATGATCATATCTAGTGTCGTGTGATGCTTGGCGTGGGATGCTCATGGTGGAAAACTAGTTTTTGAATTGTCACTTGACCGTATAAAATACTAGTAAGATAACCACATAGTAAAGAATGTTTGACCCGGCTTTGCCGTGGCACCTTATATTTACATGATCGATGGTTTAAGCGAACATGTTTTCCCGACTTAGTACTTAGGACAGGTGCAGGTGTGTTAACATCGAGTCTCCAACGGGCCTCATGAGAATTTTGGGTATGAAATCCCACTTTCAAACTGAACCTTCGAATTTCAAACTTTCAACCCGTACTTGGTGCGCAAGATCCGAACGAAGGTATTCGACCTTCGAAATGTAACCCGGGTTAATAAACTCGGGCCATTACACCTTGGATCTTGAATTGGGTTTTCTTTTCCTTCGCCTCCTCCAAGATTCGTCTCCGGCGATCCCACTGGTTCGCTTGATATTGATGTACCTTCGGTTCTAGTTATGAACTTCCGAACGAATACGGTGAAAGCTCCAGTCTTCCGGTCGGAGTCGTCCTGATGTCTTGCCGAGTCTTGAAGAAGCTATTTCGCAGAAGACGCGGATTGTTGCAGCCCGTGGAGTTGTGCTTCATTCTTGCACACACTCTCCTCTAATGACTTCCACCTAGTGCCTTCCGCCATGGCCTAGATCGGAGCTGGAATACCAAATGTCACGATCTACAATCTAGATCGTTGACGGTAGTTATGATAGAGAAGAGAGGGTGGTAGAATGAGAAAGATAGAGGGCAATTGTAATTTCTGTTATTTGATAATCCGCTCAAAGGCTAAGCTAATCCCTTTTACATACTTTTACCATCCATATGCCTTGGCTCAATAAACTGACTCAGCCCGAACCTCAGCCTACTAAGCCTCGGCCTATCATGACAAAAACATTGTATTTTTAACTGTTTTAAACTAAAATATCATCGTTTAATCGAAAATATCATAGTTTTAGTTCGCTAAACTATAGAAAATTCTATCGAAGAGTGAATCAACAATTTGTACATACAAAACTTCGCTCCCCTTCGATAAAGTTATGGCGGTCACTGAGTGAATACGCGGCATGTTAAGGAGGTAAGTCGAGTACAAATAATAAGATGTAAATAAATGTAAACCGACTCCTATCCTAAGCAAATAATTACAAGACTTCCTCCCGTTGTAGTGGAAGGGTAGTCAGGATCGATCCATGAGGAGGCGTCTCAGCGGGATCCTAGTAGCTTTTGGAAATCTCAAGTCTGCGTCGACCAGAAGCCTCGATTTCGTCCTTAGTGCTCGATGTCGTCCTCAGCTGTCGATGTTCACTGCAATAGAAGACCTGCAGAAACAAAAACTGTAGTCAATATCGACTGGAAGTGGTCGATATCGATGTTAGTCCACGAAATCGACTGGCTCAGAAGTCTGCCAGTCGATACAGAAGGGTCGATATCGATGCTAGGGGTCGATATCGATGCTCAGCAAACTCTGCAGCGATGTTCGTTGTCGACTTAGAAAACTGTCGACGAAGTCAGTGGTCGATATCGACTGAAAAGGGTCAATATCGATGTCTTCCTGCAGTGGGTTAGTACTTCGTCGGCAAAGAAAGGCCGAAGAATTGAGAATGGAGAGAGAAGCAATGAACAAAAATAAAAGTGGTTTATATGAATTAAACTATGTAAAAGCAACTCCTACGATTAGGGTTTACCACAACGTTAACCAATGCATGCAATAAGATAAATAAGACGGACAATAGCGCTATTTCACCCGAGGCACAAGCTTTCGCCGTACACCAACTCTTAGGATTACTCTTGCAAATAAACCTAATTGTCTCTACCAATTTTATGTTTATAACTCAAGTTGTTAGCATGAATCCCTTTTCTTTCGATTAGGACTAAACATAGAATCGTAGGAGGAGAGATAGACACAACGATATCGACATCAAATACTTACCTCAAGCGCGCATGGCTAACGTCGGGCTCACCCCGACCCTAAGAGCTTTGGGGGACTACTCGCTTCTCATCATGGAACTCATTGTTGATTGAAAGGAAGAAACTTGCATTAAAATAAACTCCGAAGCTTTACAACTCAACGTCAACTTTCACAAACGTCAAACCCTAAAACTTCTCTCTAACTCTAACTCTATTGATGGTATTACTTGCTTGTCTCTTGAATGATTGAATGCCAGCCCCCTAGGGCTTTATTTATAGGCTACTAATCCTCGCTATCCAAGGATTGTAACTCCTATCTAAACTATGAACTCTATCCAAACAATTAGGATCGGTCTTTTATTTTGATAAAAACTTAAAGGAAAAGATAATAAACAGCTGCTAATATCTAAAAGAACGAGATAACTCATAGCTTTGATGATAGACTTCACAATCCGAGTCTCAAAATTGGATTTATCTTCTGTCGAGGTAGGGTCGATATCGACACCAAAGGTCGATATCGATGCTTGTGTTTCTGCTCGACTTGTCCAGCTCCAGTCGATGTCTATGATGATGGTCGATATCGATGCTTGTATGTCGATATCGAGGCTTTCCTTTCTGGTCTGTGTGGCCTATCTCGATACTCAGAAGTCGTGTCGAAATCTAGGGTCGATATCGATGTCTCCAGTCGATATCGACCTCTTCTCAGCTTCACTTGGCTTCTTCGTTTTGACTCCGATTTCATCGAATTCCTGCATGGTTAGCTCAAAACTCGTGCAGACTCTATTTCTTATACTTTAGCCCATTTGTACACAAGTTTATAGACTTTTGAAACTTTTCTTTGGAAATCGAATGAAATATGAAGTCAAAAGATGCAATAAACAAAGGTACAAATATGTACATCAAAACACCCCATACTTAGACTTGCTTGTCCTCAAGCAATAACCAAGCAATAACCAATACCTACAACACACCCTTCAAGTCTTTGCCCTTGTCAAAAGCAACATCATAAGCGGTAGCAAAGCAAAGCAAGTGAATTTAACGTCATAGCACATATTTTGGTGATCCATAGGCATATGCAATTTTGATCCAATCTCACAGGGATAATGTGTTTGCACTCAACTCTCATGTGTTTAGGCTATGAAGATCAACTCTCAACTCAATTCCATATACAATCTCATAAACATTGCAATTTATAACAATCCACTTCACAACCAATTATGAAAATGCAATAAGAACCATAAGGAGGACTTTCGCTCAATGGAAGACTTCAAAGAAGACTCCATTCGGCGGGGTTGTAATGGGGCTTGGTATGAAATAAAAGGGTATGGAATTATTTGGCTATGTGGTGCTTTTATAATTCGGGAATCAAGACTCCTAAATCTCAACACTTGCAATGTCCAAACCATAACTCTTCAATGTAAGCTCAATCTCTATAATGCTCTTTCCCAACTTATCTTTCCATGATATGCTCTAAAGATGCACTTAAAGATGTAAACCATACTATCAACCCTTCTTCCAAACTCTAATATACCTTTTAAACATATAACACTTGTATGAATAAAAGACTTAAGGATTTTGGCTCATGCACTATATATATATATCTTTATATTTTTTTCGGATTTTTTTTTCGAAATTAATAAGTAAATATGTGCATTTACATGTTGAGCCATAAATCCTTTTACAAAATATGACAAAATGTAAACATGCACCAACCCATAATTTCCTTGCTCAAAACTGGACATGATGCTCTTTTCTTTCCACAAGGCATTAGTCCAGCCAAACTGGACATGATGCTCTCAATTCCCAAATGGGGGTTAGGCTCAATTTGGCTAGGGATAATTTTGTGGAGTTTGCAATTTCAGGCTCAGGCTAATGTTCTGGCTTCAAGTAGGGATAATGCAGGGTAGGTAAAGAGAGGATCAAAATGGCTTAAAAGATGCCTCCATCATTTAATTCTCGTAAATATAAATATATATATGCATTGGTTTTGAATAACTATCACAACATTTAGAGATGCATAGGAAGAGTAAATTCACTCAAGAAAGCGGAGGGAATTTTTGATGTTCTCCCTATAGGCCAAAATTCTCACAAGGATAATTTTTGTTGGATTTGCTTTTTAGCCTAGGATCATATGTGCTCAATTTCATCACAAGTTCACAATCTACATAAAATTTTAAGGACTTAGGCTAAACCATCCAAATATGCCATAGGGTTTACATGATCAAGTCAGCTATTGAGTTCTCATCATAG
This sequence comes from Persicaria maculosa, assembly GCA_963922045.1. NCBI lineage: Eukaryota > Viridiplantae > Streptophyta > Magnoliopsida > Caryophyllales > Polygonaceae > Persicaria > Persicaria maculosa. The sequence continues at coordinate 3,100,273 of OY998268.1, forward strand.
GACATCTAAGTAGGGTTAAAAAAAATAAACATGCATTTTTTTGTATTTTTGACATTTTTTTTTGATTTTATAAAAGTAAAACTAAGAACAAAAAATTTAAACATGAATGCAATGCGAAGAAGAAAACCAAGTTATGACCATAAGACATGTTTTTCCCCCACCCCATACTTAAAATATATAGTGTCCTCACTGTATTAAAAAGAAAAACAAGGGTAGAGAAAAACTCACAGCGCAATCTGCGGATTTTGGTCGATTTTAGGTTTGGTCGATGCTAGAAGTCGATATCTAGGTTAGTGGTCGATGTCGACTGCATCTGTCGAAGTCGAGGAAGAAAATGAAGACGAGGGCTGCCAAGTTGGGGTCGATATCGAGTATTATGGTTGATATCGACCTCTGCTTTTTCGCTCCTGAGTCCTCGATGTCGACTCCAGGAGGTGGCTTGACCCTTGGGGGGTCGATTTCGACTGGCCTGGTCGATTTTGACTGCCTTTGCAGAAGTTTCTTTTCTTCTTCGTCGTTTCTTTTGCTTAATAACCTGAAATCTTGGTTAGGAATATAGATAAAGCACGAATTATCTCAGTTTTAAAAGTTTTACAAACCAAAAGTTAAATCCTAAAAACCATCTAATGCGAAAAAATTTAAAGGTTTTATGTACACGCTCTAGATTTTTGAGTCGCTAGGCCGACTTCTCCGTCAATGCTTTATGACCCTTTTATGTAGGGACCCTTCGAGCGTGAGCCTTCTCCTGGATCATCTAGGTCCTTTTGGTAGTAGCTAAGTTCGGCGACCAAGGCTTCTTCAATGTTAGGTTCTTCTTTGGGCACTTTCCTTCTCTTTCTTGACCTAACTTTAGCAATATAGGCAAACCATGGAGCTTTGACCCTCTCTTTAGTAGAATTATCAATAATCGGCTTAATTGATTCATCAATAAGGGACAGAGGAGGGTTAGGAGTCATACCTGGGCTTACCTGTTTGGGCCTGAAACAGAATTCTTCGGGCTGAGAGGTGGTCGATTTCGACCTAGGAGGGTCGATTTCGAGTGCTGTGGTCGATATCGATATGTGAGGGTCGATATCGACCTCTGTGACCCCATACTTAAGCTCCTGGCAGCGATCTGGCATGCTCGATTTCGACCAAGGGGGGGTCGATTTCGATGTTTTTAGTCGATATCGACTGGTTCCAGTCGATGTCGACCCTGCTTGCTGTTTCCGTCTTCGCCAACAAAAATTTTCTAAGCTTTTCATTAGCCGGCGAGAGGACTACTTGCTCCAAGTGCTTTGTTTCGCTCATGGTTGGGTTGAAAGAGAATTCTATCACTTCGTTCCCTATAGTAAAGGTTAGTAACCCTCGACGTACATTGATATTGGCATCTGTAGTAGCTAAGAAAGGCCTACCAAGGATAATAGGTACTACAGGATCTTCAGGCATTTCCAATACAATGAAATCAGTAGGCACAAAGAACTTACCTACCTTTACTGGAACGTCATCAACTATACCTGTGGGTCTGACGAATGAGTTGTCAGCCATATAAAGTTTTATGTCCACAGGTTCAAGGGCGCCAATGTTCACCTTTTGCCAAATAGAGAGAGGCATGAGACTTACACTTGCCCCTAGGTCACATAGGGCTTTATAGCGATGTTGGCCAAGTCCCACGGTGATTGCAAACTTCCCTGGATCACTCTTCTTCTCAGGGAAGTCCATCTTTGAGCACTCCTCTGCGATCTCTGTCATGGATCTCTTCTTGCTCAGGATGTCTTTCAGGAATCGCACAAAGGCAGGCATCTCGCTTAGGGCTTCTGTAAGAGGGATAGTAACGTTAAGTCCTTGAAAAATCTTTATGAAGCACCTAAACTTACCTTTGGTGGGATCCTCCAATGCTTTGGAAGGGAATGGCAACGTCTTCTTTGGCGTAGGGGCCAAAACGGAGGTCGGAGGGGCCTGTTGGACATCGATGTCGACTGGGCTCTGGTCGATATCGACTAGAATGGTCGATTTTGACCTCTGTTGTGACTTCTCAGGCTTTGTAGTGTCACCGACATCGACCAGGGGGTCGACATGGGGGTCGATATCGACCTCTGGGTCGACATCGACTGGGTTTGTTGCTTTCTCCTCCGTTTCCGTTCGTGGCTTTTATACTTTGTTGCCACTCCTTAATTGCATGGCTGCGACATGGCCCATCCCGGATTGCCCTTTAGGATTGGTGGTGGGTTGCCCAGGGAGTGTTCCGGACGGTCTAGGGATTTGTGCCGCCAATTGACCCAGTTGAGTCTCTACGTTCTTTTTCCAAATATCCATCTCCCCAATCCTTGTGGTAAGGTGATTGAGTTGAGAATGGATGGCATTGTTGGATTGATCATTCTTAGCCTGATTCCGCCTGATTTCATCCAGTACTAGTTGAAGATCATCCTTCTTTTGGTCTCTCTCCGGGTGCCCAGGAGCTCTATATGGCGGGGGGTCCCTAGGGTTAACCGGGTTCCTTTGTGGTTGATGGAACCTTTGGTCTCCCCAATATTGGTGATTGGGACCCCTCATGTAGCACGCCTCCTGATGAGTCTCCGCTAGTTGTACGTGTTCAGCATGGGGGCACTCGATGGTGGTGTGCCACTGCAATCCGCATTCAATGCAATCTTGGTTCGCTGAAAGGAACCTTACTTGCTTTTGGAGCTTTCGAAGTTGATCCCTATGAAATTGCTCCTTTACATCCGGATCGATTACATTGGAAGGTTCATATAAGGGCATAGATGGGGCAGGCCTCGATGATGATGATGTGTCGGAAGCCTCAGGAGTCTCATATGTGTTGTCTAACTCCACCAACCTCTCTATGGTCTCCCAAGCCTCTTGTGGAGCGAGTTCAAGGTAGCCATAGGAGGTGTAGGTGTTGATCATCTCCTTAGTTGCAGCGTCAAGAGCATTGTATATGATCTCCTGAATTACGTACGGTGGTTGGCCATGCGTCGGGCATGATCGTAGTAGGTCCTTAAACCTTTCCCAAACAGTCGCCAGAGCCTCACCAGGCTTTTGTTTGAAAGCCGTGATTTTCTGTCGGATCAACGCCGTCTTAGAAGGAGGAAAGAACTTGTTGAGAAACGCATCCTTGACTTCATTCCAGGTGCGGAGCGATCTTAGGGCTAATCTCTCCAACCACTGCAATGCTTTTCCTGTAAGAGACCATCGAAAGGCTTTTAGTTGGACATATTCAAGACTTCGTCCATCAGCAATAGTATCACAAAGGTCTAAGAAGGTTGAAATATGTGCCATAGGGCATTCATTAGGTTTTCCTTCATATTAATGCCTTCTAATCTCAGTAAGGAAGTTAGGTTTAATTTCAAAATTAGAGGCAGGGATAAGAATCGCCGATTCAGGCACGGTGAGCGCGGGGTGCACATATTGCTTGACATTCCTAGGGAGGGCATTGATTTGGGCTTCTATTTGCCTCCGGCCTTCCTCCTCCCTATCCGCACGCTCCTTAAGTGCCGCCTCTCTAGTCATTAGGTCCTCAACCTCCTTCCTTAGTTGCTCAATAAGTTCAGCCTGGTTCGCGTTGTCCGCCATGATTCTTTGAGCTTGGGCCCTTAGATGGAAATAACGCTCAGGGTCGTCTACTCCTTCAAATTCAAGTGGGCGATCAGCGTGTCGCATACACCTGTAAAAATAAGACTAGGTAGAGACGTGAGATAGAATACTAGGGCGCGATTGATTGCCTCCCCGGCAACGGCGCCAATTTGTTAAGGAGGTAAGTCGAGTACAAATAATAAGACGTAAATAAATGTAAACCGACTCCTATCCTAAGCAAATAATTACAAGACTTCCTCCCGTTGTAGTGGAAGGGTAGTCAGGATCGATCCACGAGGAGGCGTCTCAGCGGGATCCTAGTAGCTTTTGGAAATCTCAAGTCTGCGTCGACTAGAAGCCTCGATTTCGTCCTTAGTGCTCGATGTCGTCCTCGGCTGTCGATGTTCTCTGCAACAGAAGACCTGCAGAAACAAAAATTGTAGTCGATATTGACTGGAAGGGGTCGATATCGATGTTAGTCCATGAAATCGACTGGCTCAGAAGTCTGTCAGTCGATACAGAAGGGTCGATATCGATGCTAGGGGTCGATATCGATGCTCAGCAAACTTTGCAACGATGTTCGTCGTCGACTTAGAAAACTGTTGACGAACTCAGTGGTCGATATCGACTGAAAAGGGTCGATATCGATGTCTTCCTGCAGTGGATTAGTACTTCGTCGGCAAAGAAAGGCCGAAGAATTGAGAATGGAGAGAGAAGCAATGAACAGAAATAAAAGTGGTTTATATGAATTAAACTATGTAAAAGCAACTCCTAGGATTAGGGTTTACCACAACGTTAACCAATGCATGCGATAAGATAAATAAGACGGACAATTGCGCTATTTCACCTGAGGGACAAGCTTTCGTCGTACACCAACTCTTAGGATTACTCTTGCAAATAAACCTAATTGTCTCTACCAATTTTATGTTTATAACTCAAGTTGTTAGCATGAATCCCTTTTCTTTCGATTAGGACTAAACATAGAATCGTAGGAGGAGAGATAGACACAACGCTATCGAAATCAAATACTTACCTCAAGCGCGCATGGCTAACGTCGGGCTCACCCCGACCCTAAGAGCTTTGGGGGACTACTCGCTTCTCATCATGGAACTCATTGTTGATTGAAAGGAAGAAACTTGCATTAAAATAAACTCCGAAGCTTTACATATCAACGTCAACTTTCGCAAACGTCAAACCCTAAAACTTCTCTCTAACTCTAACTCTATTGATGGTATTACTTGCTTGTCTCTTGAATGATTGAATGCCAGCCCCCTAAGGCTTTTTTATAGGCTACTAATCCTCGCTATCCAAGGATTGTAACTCCTATCTAAACTATGAACTCTGTCCAAACAATTAGGATAGGTCTTTTGTTTTGATAAAAACTTAAAGGAAAAGATAATAAACAGCTGCTAATATCTAAAAGAACGAGATAACTCATGGCTTTGATGATAGACTTCACAATCCGAGTCTAAAAATCGGATTTATCTTCTGTCGAGGTAGGGTCGATATCGACACCAGAGGACGATATCGATGCTTGTGTTTCTTCTCGACTTGTCCAGCTCCAGTCGATGTCTATGACGATGGTCGATATCGATGCTTGTATGTCGATATCGAGGCTTTCTTTTCTGGTCTGTGTGGCCTATCTCGATACTCAGAAGTCGTGTCAAAATCTAGGGTCGATATCGATGTCTCCAGTCGATATCGACCTCTTCTCAGCTTCACTTGGCTTCTTCGTTTTGACTCCGATTTCATCGAATTCCTGCATGCTTAGCTCAAAACTCGTGCAGACTCTATTTCTTATACTTTAGCCCATTCGTACACAAGTTTATATACTTTTGAAACTTTTCTTTCGAAATCGAATGAAATATGAAGTCAAAAGATGCAATAAACAAAGGTACAAATATGTACATTACGGCACAAGGGATCGGATGAGTTAAGATTAAGCTGGTGCTTCAGCTATTTATAGATATATACATACAGAATATTCAATATTAGATAGAGGTCTTTTTTTTCCTTTTTTGACTAATTAAATATCAAGTCCACTATGCCAGATTGCATCTCAAGCGACAGACCCTTGAGCTTTCGTCGCCTGAGTGCACTTCCGGCGACGGACTTATGAGGGTTCCTCGTTTGAATCGCCCAAGGATTGAACCCATCCCAAATCAAATTCAGACGACGAACTAATATTAAAGTTCATTGCTTGAAACATCATTCAGGAGACGGACATTTTCAAGCCACGAACAAAAGATGGAGGATGGTGGCTTGAGCATTGGGCCTGTCAGAATGGCCATTCAGGCGACGAGTTTAGAGCCCGACGAGCTATGTCCGTCACCTGAGCTAGGCAAAAAAGTAAGGTCGTTGGGCCACAATTAATACTATTCACTCAGTCGACGAAAATATAAATATGTTCGTCGCCTGAGATAGGCCAAAAAAGTAAGCCAGTTGGCACATTTAATACAATTAATTCAAGCGACGGACATTAATCTATACTTGTCACCGGAGCTAGGCCAAAAAAGAAGACAGTTGGAAGTCAATTAATATTATTCACTTAGGAGAGGAACATACTGCTATGTCTGTCGCCCGAGTTAGGCAAAAAAGTAAGGTCGTTTCCACAATTAATATTATTCCCTCAGTCGACGAAAATATAAATATGTTCGTCGCCTGAGATAGGCCAAAAAAGTAAGTCAGTTGGCACATTTAATACAATTAATTCAAGCGACGGACATTAATCTATACTCATCGCCGGAGCTAGGGAAAAAAAAAGGCAGTTGGAAGTCAATTCAAGCAACGGACATTAATCTATTCGAAATTTCAGAGGCTTCTAGAGGCGGCTCAGACACAGTTGTATCCCGGCAGCAAGTACATTCTTTTGGAGGCCTGTCTAGATTCCATGATGTTGAAGTCAAAGTGTGGATGGACAGATAGGAGCATGGATCTGAATTGCAAACACATTTCAAAGTTTTTCCCAGAAGGAAACCAACATCCAGTTGATTGGAAGAAGTTGAAACGTGTGATCAAGGACCTTGCATTCCGGTATGAGCTGATCGATGCTTGTGAGTACAACTGTGTTCTGTTTTACAAGGAGTACGCAAAGCTAGAATCCTGTCCTAAGTGCAACACTTCGAGATAGGAGACCGACGAGGGCAGTAGAGGTCGAAGGGTTCCTAGAAAGGTCCTCCAATACTTTCCCATTACCCCAAGACTGAAGAGACTCTTCATGGAGCTGAACATTGTGAAGAACATGCAATGGCATGGTGAGCGGGTGAGAGATTCAGAATGGTTGAAACACCCTGTAGATGGCGATGCATGGAAACAATTCGATGGAACGTATTCGCATTTTTCTTATGACGTGAGGAATGTTAGGCTTGAACTTGCCACTGACGGGTTCAATCCATCTGGGCAACAGTCAAGTCTCCAGAGCACCTGGCCGGTGATTGTCATGCCCTATAATTTGACTCCATCGATGTGCATGAAGTGGGAATTTAACATGTTGGCGTAGCTGATTCCGGGATCGAAGTCTCCTGGAAAGTGTCTTAGTGTGTACATGGAGCCATTGATCGATGAGCTTCTGCACCTATGTCATACTAGAGTGTGTACAGTTGATCGACACTCGATGTCCACTTTACCCATGAGAGCAGCAGTTGTGTGGACTATCAGCGACTTTCTCGGTCTAGGGATGTTGGCAGGAACGACAACAAAGGGGTATAAAGCGTGCCCCGCTTGCTTGGATAACACGGTTGCACCACATGAACAGGGAAGAATGGCTTATGATGGGCACCAAAGATGGCTTTCGCCAAACCACCCTTGGAGATCCGCCGCTATGGCATTCAACGGGCAAAGTGAGGAAAGAGGACGACCACATTCTTGGACTGGGGAGCAAATTCTTTCACAAATCAATCGGTAAGAGATTGTTATACATACACTCTTCCTTCATCGCTTGAAAATTATACACCATCCATCTCATTATACTACTCTCGTATATGTTGCAACAGGATCAACTTTCCTGTCCTCAGCTCGCACCCTGCTTTGAAGGTCCCGTACAGTGCGACTAACAGGGTCTGCTGGACTCACAAATGCGCTTTTTGGAGATTGCCGTATTGGCCATATACTCGAGTGAGACATGCATTGGATGTTATGCATATTGAGAAGAACGTATTTCATAACATCATCGGCACCACTCTTAGCAGTGATGGGAAGACAAAAGATGGTCTCAAAGCTCGAGTTGTATTGCAGCGGAGAGGGGTGCGGAAAAGCCAGTCACCAAGGAGAGATGGCAGACTCCCTCACGCACCATTCTTAGTGAATTCGGAGGACATACCAGAGATATTGGAATAGTTCACTGATGTTAAGTATCCCCATGGGTACGCCGAAGCTCTGCACAACAAGGTCAACGTTCGAGAGAGAAAGTTCACTGGTTTGAAGACCCATGATTGTCATGTGTTTGCTACTCTCTTATGAGCGGGAGGTAGATTCAAATATTCAAATTAAACTCTAACTATGCTCACTCCCTGTCCCAAACAAATAATACAAGAATCCCTCCCGATGTAGTGGTAGGGTAATTCAGGATCGAATCCACGAGGAGGTATGTCAGCGCTTCCCTTGTTGTAATCACGATCAAGCTTTCAACCTCAGAAGACACTCGATATCGATGTGTCTGGTCGATATCGACCTCAGTTCTGGTCGATTTCCAGTAGAGTTCTTGCAAAAGACAAAAGCAGCAAAGTCGACGTCGAGAGAGACCTCGATATCGACGTTAGACCTCGATATGTCGATTTCTGGCTCAAGCTTCAGGGTGATCTGGCCTCGACCACAAGCCCATATAAATCGACCATAAGGTCGATGTCGATCTTTAACATCGATTTCGATGTCGTTTCTGTGTGCTTTTCTCTTTCCTGTAACTTGTTAAAAAAAACAAAACCAAAACAAAACATGCAAACAATAAAGTGTAGTGTCTCAAACCAAAATAAAATTGTCTAAAACTAAAACTAAGTCTTTGTTACATGCTCTAGACTTTTAAGTCGCTAGGCCGACTTCTTCCTTTGCATTTCTCAAGGCGGCATCTGCAGAGCCCATGTGGCTTGGGCCTCAAATATTACTCCTTTCTTGTCACACAGCTGTATTCCGCCGGGATGGATCTGATTCACCGTGAATGGTCCCAAATTCTTATCTTTGAATCTCGTAGGAAACCAATGGTCCTTGGATTTGGCAACATAAACTTTGTCTCCTATCTCATATTGGCTCGAATCATCATCGGATACCCTACATAAGCGCACATGCCAAGGCACACCTCTTCCAAATAATGATAGATCTTTAATTGTAATGGAACAGGAGGAATCCGTACCTTGACTTACCTTCTTATCTGTCTGTGGCTCAGGTCGACATCGATGTTCAGTCCTCGATATTGAGGTCTGTTATACTCCTGGGGGATCAGTCGATTTGGAGAGTTTTCCCTCGATATGACCAGGTCGATTTCGACCCTCAGTGGTCGATATCAAGGTCTTTGTTCCTCCCTCCTCAGCTTTAATGTTGGTCGATTTCGACTCTAAGGTATGGTCGATATCGACCTTGCTGCCCGATTTCGACGTTCCTTCTTATCCTCCGTCGAACCCATACTTATGACCTGGCACAGAATCTTGAACATTATTAGTCAATATCGACTTACCTGGGTCGATTTAGATGTTCTGTTTGGCCCCTTCGTTCAAGATTGCCACAACTTCCTCTATTTGGGCTTCTATGGCCCTCTTTTCAAGCTCTTCTAGTGTCATACTCCTTATTTTGGCTTCTCCACATGCAATGTAGACACCATTGATGGCTTTTATCTCCATTGGCCCTTGATTTTTCACCGTCTTGTTGAAGGCATACTCTATCACCTCGTCACTAATTGTGAATGAGAGCAATCCTTTCTTCACGCTAATGTTGGCATCGACGGTTGCTAGGAATAGCCTACCTAAAATAATGGGACAAGCAGGGTCCTCTTCTATATCAAAAACTAAGAAATCAGCAGGGACAAAGAATTTACCTACTTGTACTGGCACATTCGTTACCATCCCTGTTGGAATTACTACCGTATTGTTTGCCATGTATAGTCTTGCATCAACGGGCTCCAGAGGACCTATCTTTACCTTGTGCCAAATGGTTAGTGGCATCATGCTAACGCTAGCGCCCAAGTCAACTAAAGCGTTAAATTTGAATTGACTTAAACCTATAGCGATAGAAAACTTACCTAGGTCCGCCCGCTTTCGTGGTAGCTCCAACCTGTTGCACTCCTCTGCGATCTCAGAAAGTGGTCGCTTCTTACCCAATATGTCCTTAAAGAACCTTATATAGGATGGCATCTCATGAAGTGCTTCTGTGAATGGTATAGAGACGTTGAGTCCCTGAAGCATCTTCACGAACCGCTGGAACTTCTTTTCCGCTGGGTTCTTAATCATCTTTTTAGTTGGGAATGGCAACACCTTCTTCCTTCCTGCGGCTGTAGTTAGGTCGACATTGACATTAGTAGGGTCGACATCAACTGGAGGAGTCGATTTCTGTGGTGACGCAGCATCAAGGTCGACATCGACAGGAAGGTCGACATCGACGTCACCTTGGTCGATATCGACAGGGGGGTCGATATCGATGTCTGTTCTGGCTCCATTTCCTCCGCTTTTTGCTCGGGCGTTTGTAATTGATGTCCACTCCTTAGGTTTACTGCTGCAATATGTCCAGTGGTTTTGTCCTTTTGGTTGGGCACAGTGGATCCAGAGAATGATCCTGACGCTTTGGGTATTGCTTCCGCCAATTAACCCATTTGGGTCTCCATGTTGCGCTTCCAAACGTCGATCTCCCCAAGTCTAGAATTGATGCCCTGCAGTTGAGTATGGACGGAGTTGTTGCCTTGTTTGAACTCAGCATGGTTCCTCCGCATCTCATCAAGAATGATTTGCAGGTCATCCTTCCTTGTTTCCCGCTCAGGGTGCCCTGGTGCTCTATATAGTGGGGGATCCCTTTGTTGATAGAAACTTTGATCGCCCCAATATTGTTGATTGCCCCCTCCATAGGAGCCTCTCGTCCACTTGGCTTCCTCATGTTGTTCCGCCATGGATACTTGCTCAGCATGTGGACATGCACTAGTGTTATGCCTTGTTGAGCCACATTCCTGACAAGTTTGATAGTTGCTCAGGAACCTGACTTGCTTTTGATGGCGGCGTGTCTGATTGTTGTGGAATTGTTGCCACACATCAGGATCTATCTCCCTTGGAGGCTCATATAGTGGCATTGATGGGGCAGGCCTTGCATCATAGGCCGCAACAGTCCCATAGGTGTTATCAAAGTTCACGAGCCTCTCAATGGTCTCCCAGGCCTCCGTTGGTGTAAGCTCAATGTACCGATAGGAGGTATATGAATTGATCCTCTCATTATAGGCGCATCAAGGGCGTTGTAAAATATCTCCTGGATGACATATGGAAGTTGCCCATGCGTCGGGCATGATCTCAGCAAGTCCTTAAATCGCTCCCACGCCAGTGCTAGTGTTTCACCTGGCTTTTGTTTGAAAGCCTCACGGTGGAAAGAACTTATTCAGGAATGCATCCTTCACCTCCACCCATGTCCTCAGCGAGCGTGGAGCCAAACTCTCAAGCCATTGTAATGCCTTCCCTGCCAAAGACCATCGAAAAGATTTTAGTCTTACATACTATAAATTTACTCCATCAGCAACTGTTTCACATAAATCCATAAAAGTAGAGATGTGTTGTAGAGGGCATTCATTAGGTATTCCTTCAAAAGTATTTCTTTTAATTTCAGAGAGGAAGTTAATTTTGATTCCATAATTGGAATGAGGAATTAAAATAGCGGATTCAGGAATGTGGAGCGGCGGATGCATGTATTGCATCGCCGTCTGTGGATACTGATTGAGCCGCTCTTGGGCTTGTCTGTGCGCATCCTCCTCCCTATCAGCACGGGCTCGCTCTGCAGCGGCGGCGGCCCTCTCAGCAGCGATAGTAGCATTGTGGTCCTCGATCTCCTTCCTCAGCCGCTCTATGGTCTTAGCCTGCGTCTCGTTGTCAGCCATGATGCGAACTGCTTTGTTGCGAAGATGGAAGAAACGTTCAGGCTCGTTGATGGGTTCCAGGATAGGTCCGCGATTAGAACGTCGCATAAACCTGCAACATAAACTCTAAAAGATCGTGAGAAAACTTAGATGGCGATTAATTGCCTCCCCGGCAATGGGGCCAATTTGTTCGCTACTCTCTTACGAGCGGGAGGTAGATTCAAATATTCAAATTAAACTCTAACTATGCTAACTCCCTGTCCCAAACAAATAATACAAGAATCTCTCCCGATGTAGTGGTATGGTAATTCAGGATCGAATCCACGAGGAGGTATGTCAGCGCTTCCCTTGTTGTAATCACGATCAAGCTTTCGACCTCAGAAGACACTCGATATCGATGTATCTGGTCGATATCGACCTCAGTTCTGGTCGATTTCCAGTAGAGTTCCTGCAGAAGACAAAAGCGGCAAAGTCGACGACGAGAGAGACCTCGATATCGATGTTAGACCTCGATATCGACCTTTACAGTGGATTCCGATGTTTGTCACAGAAACTGTTTTGCGTAACCTATTATCGGAAAAGTGTCCGAAGAACGTAGAATGGTAAGGAAGGATGATCAGAAATCAAAACTTAAACTTTTAGATGACTTTAATTAATTAAAAAGCTTTTAAAGTCGGGGTTTATGCCACAACGATAACAATGCAAATTTTATGCTAAAGTTATGAAATTTAATGCCTTTCCGTCAAATAACTCTCGTTACCAACACTTAGGTGATTAGAGGCTCTCGCATAGTTCCTAAGAGTTACTATCCAATTCATGAGCAATTCAAGTTCACAATATGAGTGGCTTTCGCTTCAATAATGCAAATAATGAATCTCCCTAACTTTCGCAAAGGAATCATGCATAGGATAGAAAACGAAATCGCATAAAAGTCATACCTTTGATGCACTTACCCTACATCGCTATCGTCGGGCTCACCCCGACCCTAGAAGTGGGTTGACTACTCGCTTCTCATCATGCAACTCATCATTATCATTGAAAGAAAACTACTTTGTATTTGCAAAAGGAAAGAAATTACAACCGAACAAGCCAAATCTCCGCTCTCGCTTCCACCAAACTCAATTCGGCTCTCCTCTCTCTCTCTCTCTACTAATTCTCAGCGTTCTATGTGCTTGAATAACTGAAATTGGATGTTTTTGAATGCCTAAACTCAACCCTAACAGCCTCTAGATATAGATATCGAACTTTGCTATCCAAAGACTCGAAACTTTATCTTTATTCTCTAAGATAAAACTTAAATAAAGTAAAAACCAAAAGTTCCATGGTAAGACTAGCTAAAGTGATAGCTTTGATGTTGAAGATAAGAAATCTCGACTTTTGGATAGACGTGCAAGCTTCGGATAGAATTTTATCAAAATCTGAGTCGGATTCCTCTGCTGGCAACATCGATATCAAACTTCAGACATCGATATCGACCTCTGTAAAACTCTATCTCGAGCTCTGCTTCTCCTACTCGGAGTAGCACTCGACTTCTATCTTTTATCTCGATATGGCCACTCGATATCGACCATCATCCTCGATATCGACCTTTGCTGGTGTCGACATGCTTTGTTCTTTTCTTGCTCGATTCCTATGTCTCTACTGCACTCGATGTTGAGGTCTCCAGTCGATTTTGACCTCTTCAGAAGACTTCGAGTTCTTTTTCCGCTCTTCCAAATCTGTCCATTTTTATCCTGATTTTGCGAAATCACATAGAAACTCGTGCAGACCCATATATTTGATATTTAAGCGTACACTACACTAATCCCATATTTTCCCACTAATATGCATGCAAAAGACGATAACATGGACTTATATGTGCATAGAAAATATCGCAATTTGCGCGCACATCATCATGTCATGTTCCAGCGTCTGCTTCCCATTTTCGTTCGCACATACCTTCCACCTAGTGTTGCGAAGACATTGGTTGCGCTATCGAAATGGTTTCAGAAACTGTGTGCTAGGGAGCTGAGGAGGGAGGACGTACATCAGATGGAAGATGAGATAGTGCAGATTTTGTGTAGCTTGGAGATGATTTATCCCCCACACTTTTGCACAATCATGGTGCATCTTCTGGTTCACCTGCCGCAACAGACCTGTGTATTATACGTGGATGTATCCAATGGAAAGGTATTGTTCAAAACTTTCAAAGTCCCTAGTTGAATTTTCTTTGGTTCTACATCATCATAATGGGTTGATTATTCTTGACAACTAGGCGACTACAAGGATGACGTCAAAAGTTATCGTTATCCAAAGGGGAGTATTGCCGAGCGTTACACGCTCAACGAGGTAACTACATACTGTAGCCTATACCTAAGGATACGAAATGAGGGCAGTGAGGAGGCAAATGCTACAGAGGCCTCGAAATATGACACTAATGTTGTGTCTGAACTCGTCCATCCAAAAGGTGAAATCACTCGTGGCCAAGGGTTAAGTGATGTTATGATTGCAGAGGCTCACTGGCAAGTGTTGACTAATTGCCGGGAAGTTGTCTTCTTCATGAGAACACATGCAGAGCTCTACGAGCATAAACATCCAAACTCTGATGAGAGGAGGCACAGAAGACATTTTCTCGAGTATTTTCACAAATGGGTAAGGATGTGTGAGGTTCTTTTGTTCACATAAGGTGTTCTTTTCTCAAACTCTAAACTGACATGTTCTATCATATAGGCGGCTCAGTTGCACAGGGATGGACACACATTCCTTAAACCTAAGGTTCTGAACTTGACAAAAAAGCCAATGCAATGCAAATTGTACTCTAGTTGTGTTGTCAATGGGGTGAAGTTTGTGTCGTGGGAAAAAGATAAAGATTTGAGGACGCAAAATTCAGGGGTGATGGTAGAAACAACAGATGCACGCTACTACGAGGTACTTGAGCAAGTGGTTGAGCTACTATATGCTACTCGCATGCCAGTTGTGTTGCTCAAGTGTAGGTGGTTTGACACTGATCCTGAAAATAGCGGTAGCACCAGGCTAGATCTAGGCTTGCTATCAGTGGACATGAACACTAGCTGGTACGAGGACTCCCCGTTCTGTCTTGCACTCTCTTCAAGGCAAGTGTTTTACGTAGATGATCCAAAGGCGGGTGAGACATGGAAAGTAGTGAACGTAATGTCCCATAGAGGCATTTACGATCCTCGAACACTAGCGACATGCGGAGATAATCTCACCACTGAACCTGAAGAACCATATCAAGAGTGGGGCCCGATGATCCGTTTCGAAGGTCTTAACTTCATATTTTTTTATAAGTTATAGTTTATAACTTAAAATTCTTTATAACTTATAGTTTATAACTTAAAATTCTTTATAATTAAAATTTTGTAACTTATAGTTTATAACTTAAAATTCTTTATAACTTATAATTTTATAACTTATAGTTTATAACTTAAAATTTTTTAACTTCTTATTTTATGTAACTTATAGTTTATAACTTCATATTTTAAAATTCTTTATAACTTATAGTTTATAACTTATAATTTTATAACTTATAGTTTATAACTTAAATTTCTTTATAACTCATATTTTATATAACTTATAGTTTTTATAACTTAAAATTTTATATAACTTATAGTTTATAACTTAAAATTTTATATAACTTATAGTTTATAACTTAAAATTCTTTATAACTTATAGTTTATAACTTAAAATTCTTTATAACTTATAATTTTATAACTTATAGTTTATAGCTTAAAATTTTTTAACTTCATATTTTAAAATTCTTTATAACTTACAGTTTATAACTTATTATTTTATAACTTATAGTTTATAACTTAAAATTCTTTATAACTCATATTTTATATAACTTATAGTTTATAACTTAAAATTTTATATGACTTATAGTTTATAACTTAAAATTCTTTATAACTTATAGTTTATAAATTAAAATTTTTAACTCATATTTTATATAACTTATACTTTATATCTTAAAATTTTTATAACTTAAAATTGTATAACTTATAGTTTGTAACTTAAAATTCTATATAACTTATAATTTTCTCACATGTTGTCATAACTTATAGGTCTTAATCTCCACATTGATCCTCACTTGGAGGAAGAAGAAGACGATGAAGCTGCAGCAGAAGATGAAGAGGAAGAAGAAGACGAAGAAGAAGTCAACGAAGACAATGTGGATACTGACACTGACAGTTGACAATATGTTTGACCTCTTTTAATCAAATGTCGGTGTATAACTTGGATATTTATGTGAAATATACATGATTATAAGTCTTCATGCATTGTCATTTGTCATCTACTTTATATATACAGGGAGTACAAGCAAACACAAACTCGGCATTTTTAATTTTAAACCATTTCAGGCGACGGAGATAGTGTATATGCGGTTGCTTCAAGCAAAAATATGAATTTCCCACTCATTTTCATTGAAAATTTGCATTTCCCTCTTAAATTAAATTCAAGAGAAGAACATGTTAAAAATCCGTCGTCTGAGATTTGGGTAGTATATAAACTCACATCGGGCCTGATCATCGGGCCCAAATCTACTCGGCATTTCCCATCTTCTCTCTCCCCAAATCTACTCAGCATGATCATCGGGCCATCTCCGGTTCTCCTTCTCTCCCATCTTCTCTCCCATCTCCCATCTCCGGTCACCTACCACATCTCCGGCCACCACCTCTGCAATGCCTCCAAAAGCCTGACTTGTTCAAACCACCCTGAACAAGAGGAAATCTTCCTCGTCCTCATCTGTGCCGATGCCTCCACCACTCCATGACGAGGTTCCAAGTATGTCGTCTTCCGCCCCTGGTCCCATGACAACCTCGGTGCCGCCTCTCTCGTCCTCAATTGCACCGACGTCGACGCCTCCTCTCCTCTCCTTAGAGGATGCTCCCACTCAGACGACAACCCCGGTGCTGCCTCCTCTCGACGAAGAAGCCGTTGTCTCCACAAATCCAGCAGAAGGAAACAGGCCGGAGGGCTCTCGCTCTATCAGAAGTAGGAGCAAGAATGGTGAGTGTGGATTGATTTCGTTTTGGTTTGGGTTTGCTTCTGTTTTGGTTCTGTTTGATCATGTTTTTGCTTCTATTTTTGGTCTAATTTCATGTTTTGGTTTGGGTTTGCTTTTGTTTGCTTCTGTGTGGTCATGTTTTTGCTTTTGTTTTTGGTCTAATTTCATGTTTTGGTTCGGGTTTGCTTTTGTTTTCGTTTTGATTTCGTTTGGTCATGTTTTGGTTTGGGTTTGCTTTTGTTTGGTCATGTTTTTTCTTCTGTTGGCAGTAAAAAGAACTTGAATTGGTTGTAATTAAGGTTGTTTTTGTGCTTCTGTTGATTGCTTACCCGCTTTAGTTATTGTTGCTTGAGTGAGTATAAAAAACGGTTTCCAATATTGACAAAAGGGTCTTCAATCCTTGATCTACCCTCAGAGAAACTACCTAGTTTCCTCATGACCTGTTTAACATGACAAGAAAAATAAGGGACAAGTCACGACCTGTTTAAACTTAGTTTGGTCTAGTTTATTAACATGGATGATTATAACTTGGGTTTGGTCTAGTTTAATAACTGGGGTTTGGTCTAGTTTGGTCACGACCTGTTTAAACCGTGTGACAGGTTTGGATGATTATAACTTAGTTTTATAACTTAGTTTTATAACTTAGTTTTATAAATTAGTTTAATAACTTAGTTTCATAACTTAGTTTAATAACTTATTTTTTTGCTTCTAAAATTCAACATCAGTTAATAACTTAGTTTTATAACTTAGTTTTTTGCTTCTAATTTGCTTCTAAACTTCAACATCAGTTTAAGAACTTAGTTTTATAACTTAGCTTTATAAGTTATAACTAACATATGAATTATTATAAACTTATATGAATGCTAATATATGCATGTATAAAACTTATATGAATGATGAAAATCTTGCAGGTAAGGTGCGCAAAATTAAGAGCAGCAAGACTGCGCACATGATGCAGGCTCTATGGGGGAAGAAGATCAAGATTGAGTACTCTGTGTTCCACAAGGGACCTGACACGAAGGACCTGTATGACAAATTCATTAGGGACCTCGATTGTGCTGTCAGGGATAAAGTCCCCATGCTGGCCTCGACGTTTGGGGCACTCACGAAAGAGCAACAAGCCATAGTGAGAGATTACCTGGAGGTATAAGTTACTTACACGTAGACATACATTTAAGTTAACAAAAATTCCTTTACAAAACTTTATATAACTTACTGATAAGTTATCCCCTGCTTGCTTCTAGGTGTATTATGAACTTCCAGAAGGAAACCCTCAACTTCGAGATGGAACCGCCATGGACAAGTTCCTGGAGAAGAAATCAGCCAAAGCATATTCGATCGGCTTGGAAGTATGACTGCCATATGCACTTCAAGGAATACGGAGAGGAAGTTCCATTGGAGTTTGTATATCGCCCCGAGCAGGGGACATACTTGATCAACAATGAGTTTCTTGATGAAAAAAAACTGGTTATATCTGTACCCTTGTGTGTTTTTGGAACTAATTGCATATATCTTCATACATTTAGAACTAATAATTTCATCCTTTTCTTCTTTCAGGCTGTGTGCGAGAGAAACAGGATGAACAGAACCAAGAACCCAAACCCCATCAACCACCACAGCGGCCCCGTTCCTATGAGCTTCCGAGCTGCAGAGCTTATGGAGAAGAAGAAGAAGAAACATCGCGCCGGAGCGGTACAAGCTTGCATTTATGCTTATGAGAATTGTCCAAATGCAAAGGACTGTGTTGTAAGTCAATAACTCACCCTTTTATTTATGATGACAGTTAGTGTTATAATTTATATAGCTAAGTTTTATAAAAAAAGTAAAACTTTTAAAACTTATAAGTTAGATTATTAAAACAATAAGTTTTATAACTTATAAAACTAAGTTAAAACAGCAAGTTTTATAACTTATGAAACTAAGTTATTAAACTGAAACTTTTAAAAAATTTTAAAAGTTATAAAACTAAGTTATTAAAACGGTTAAAACTAAGTTATTAGAAATCAGTAAATTACAACTTTTAAAATCTTTAGAAACTTTAAAAACCTTTAGAAATCAGTAAAACTATTAAAACAGTAAGTTTTATAACTTATAAAACTAAGTTATTAAACTGAAACTTTTAAAACTTTTAAAAGTTAGAAAACTAAGTTATTAAAACTTTTAAAACATTTAGAAATCAGTAAATATGCACTTTTATAACTTATAAAACTATTCAAACAGTAAAACTATTAAAACATTTAGGAATCAGTAAATTAGAACTTTTATAACTAATTATGAAACTTTGAAAACTTTTAGAAATCAGTAAAAAATTATTTCTAAACAGTCTTATTTCATCATTGATAATACCTTATTTTGAAACAGATTATAAAACTTCTGTTGAAACTTCAAAGTATTTATAAAACTAAGATATTAAATTATTAAACTGAAACTTTTAAAACCTTTAGAAATCAGTAAAACTATTAAAACAGTAAGTTTTATAACTTATAAAACTAAGTTATTAAACTGAAACTTTTAAAAGTTGTAAAACTAAGTTATTAAAACTGTTAAAACATTTAGAAATCAGTAAATTAGAACTTTTATAACTTATAAAAATATTCAAACAGTATAACTATTAAAACATTTAGGAATTAGTAAATTAGAACTTTTATAACTTTTAGAAATCAGTTAGTTTTATAACTTATAACTTATAAAACTAAAACTATTATAACATTTAGAAATCAATAAATTAAACTTATAAAAGTAAGTATTAGAAATCAGTTAGTTTTATATGAATGATTAAATGTATTCCAAATGAGTAAGTTATTTTATATGTACTCCAAATTAGTAAGGTAATATAAAACCTTTATATGAATGATTATATATCCTTTATATGAATGATTGTATATGCATGTATAAAATCAGCAAGTTTTACAAGTATATGAAACTTATATGAATGATTAAAATATGAATTATTCTATAAGTTTGACTGATTATGTATAAATGATTATATTTTTATGACTGTACAGATTATATTTTCAGATTCTTCCCTCTTGTCTTTCTATTGCATTGAAATCCATTATAGCTCCTGAAAGTCCATTTATTTCTGTTCAAATATTTCGTAATTGGTCAGTTTACTTTAGTTTTGGTCAGTTGGGCTAACTACTTTCTTTTGACAGGATAAATTAAAGGCCCGTGTTGCGGAGGTCCTAGCACCTAAAGAAGGAGAGGATGATGACCCTTGTCAATTGGAACCAATCCCCATGGAAGAACAGACAGCTATGATCTTGGAATGCCTCGGCGAGAGATGGGGAACCGAAGTCCGAGTATATCCTTCATTGATACATCCATTCGATTATTTGGATAATACAAACTGAAATTAAACAAATTGTGTGTTATACTTGTATATATACATCATAATTTCAATACAACTTAAAACTTATAACAGATTGTGTTCCTCAAAGCTTGCTACATAGATATAATATACTTAAAACAGATTTGTGTCCCTCAAAACTTAAAACTTGCATATATAGTATGTTTTACTTAAAAAAAACATATTTGTGTGTTATGCTAGCTACATAATTATATATTCTTTTCTTGAAGGCATGGGTTGGGCTGGTCAGCGGCCTGCAAAGAAAAGGGGGGGGGGGGACTGTGGACTGCTAGGGCTGACGAGAGACAGAAGGAGCTGGAAGAAGCGAAGCTCGAAGCTCAGTGGGCAAAGGATGAGGCTGCGGAAGCAAAGAAGGAAGCGAGGGAAGTTAGAATGGTGAACGAAGAGCTGCATGCGCGCATGTCAGACTTGGAGAAGAGGATGTTTGATTTCCAAGGTGGAGCTGCTAGCTTGCAGCCGTCCTTCAACTCAGTTGCACAACCGTCTACACCGTCTGACGCTCCTCTCGCGTCTTCTCAGCCCTCCTCCCAACAGTAGAAGGTATCACTTAGTCATCCTCAATCTTAGAACATACCTTTATGGACTTGTCTACTAATTTTGCATATATTTTTCAGATTGCTTGTGTATTTTGAATTATGTGTGATGGATTGTATTTTGGGTATCTATGGATTGAAAGATTGAATTACAGCTGGTTGTGAATGTGTTTGTATAGGGATTGGATTTCTTTGGAATTTGATGTCTGTGTTTAGAATCTGTCGGTTTGGAATCTCTTTATATTGAATTGCAGGTTGTGAATGTGTTTGTAGGGATTGTTTGGAGTTGTGTTTAGAATATGTTCAGATTGAATTACAGGTTTGGTGCAAAAAATATGCACACAACTGGTTTAGAATATGTTCAAATTGACATGGATGGTTTGGAGATGTGTTTAGAATGTTTTTACAGGTTCTGAATGTATCTGCAAATTTTGGGTATAAACAGGTGGCAAAAAGCAATTCCAAAATATTTTTTTAAAATCTAAACGAATTCAGGCGACGAACATCAACTCATCTTTTTTAAAAAAATTTCCAGACGGCTATCAAGCGACGAACATCTACAAATCCTTGTGGCTTTAACATATTCAAGCCACGAACTTACATACAAACCCGTCGCCTGAATGTTTTATCGTGTGACCGGGTCCGTCGTCTGATTAGTATAGGTCCGTCGCCTGAGCTACATTAAATAACGTTTTATAATTCTCAGACCATTGTAGAGCGAGGGACCGAGTTCCTCGTCTGAGAGTGATTTCGTCGCTTAAGAGTTAATGGGCGTGCTTGGGAAGCCCTTGGGGTCTGACAGGGTATTCAGGCGACAGGCGTAAATTTGGTCAATGAGTTTATTCAGGCGACGAACCTTATGAGGTTCGTCGTCTGATGTCTCTAGGGATGATGTTTAACGGACGATCATATAGGCGACAGATGTTCGTCGCCTGAGACTTCAAGGGGCGAAAATCTTTTTCAGGCGACCACTTTGGTCCGTCGACTGAACTGTGACCTAGCATAGTGGTCGTATCTTACGGTGTATTTATATTGTCCGGTCTTTTTTAAAAAAACAAATTGCTTCGCATATATAGGACATCTAAAGGTAAAATAATAGATTTTGTGATAGAAGTACAATATTTATATTAAAATTAATTACTTATTTATCAATTAATATGGACACACATAGAATAACACCTAAATAAAATAAGTAGATCATTGATTGGCGTGACTTGAATATATTGAATCATCATTAATTGATCTATAAAAAACATGCATTAGATTACACTAGAAAACCATATATAGACGAATTGTACAAGAAGAGACTTCATCGTCTCTATCTTAGTATGTTATATAGATATAGATTCATTTGTTTTTATTTGCTAGTTGGCCATTGACCGGTGGTCACCATATTTATTATGTATATGTAAAACTGTATGGACCAGGTTTGATAAATGGTCGACGGTTCAAAATAAATAGATTGTCTCCATGTTTGATAAATTTATGGCTCAAAAATAAATTGATAGGACAATTGAAGAAAGGTAGAAGCTAGGAACCTGTATATAAAATACTAGATAATCAATTCAGGTGCGTACAAAACTTAAATTTCAATTTGCATCTGGCATTTTTTGTCCTTGGGGAACTGGTAGTTTCGTGGATATGCTGAAATCGTGATTCATAAGGGCGATGAGTTTCACAAAGAGATTTCCAACTGTGTAACACTAGGCCAGATTGACGCTCTAGACACAGACGGGCTTTTAGTCGTCGCCTGAATGCACTTCAAGGGACGAACATAGCCTGGGTCGTCACTTAAAATAGGACCGGATGTATACCCATCAAAGAGAGCCTTTCAGGAGACGAATAATTAATAAGTTCATCGCCTGAATAATAAGTGGAATTGACCACACCGTTGACCATCGATAAACATGGTGATTCAATAAGGATTGTCAGATGCCTGTCATGCCATCATCATTAAAGGGCCGAACATATATAAGTTCGTCCCTTGAATCAACTTTACTTTTAAATAAAACATGTGATTCTCCGTGTTTGGCATATCGTCTTCTTCCGGACAGTGGGGTTATTTGGCATCCTCTATTCCAGACAATGGGCCGTTAAATCGGTTTGTTGAGTCATATGTAATAGTTGCTTCAAGGGTGTTATATTGGGCCTACAAAAAACAATGGGCCGTTAAATTTTTAAAGCTCAATCACATAGCTTCAGCCCAATTCAACATACCAGCAGTTGACCAGACGTTGACCTCATTCAAGGGACGAACAATTATTTGTTCGTCCCTTGAATTCAACTTTTCCAATAACCGCATTAATGAATGTGTACTTGTTACCTTAACTGTTTAAGGTTGTTGTGTTGGGTATATGGGAGCAGTAGTACACAACCGAGCTTGCTCTTCCTCTTCATCCTCTCTTTCATGGTGGATCTTCACAAAAGCAAATTGCACAAATTCTCCCCAAATTTGTTACATTTGAGGAAGTATTGGTTACATTTGAGGTTAGTGACGTGAAACATTTTTAAATCATTTGTGTATTGTGATTATATATATATATAGTAGTAAATATGTGTTTATGTTGTGCTAGGGTTGAAATTGTGGAGTTTTTGGTACTTTAGAAAAAGAATGAAAATTGGATGAAATGTTGAGATATGTGTGTTTGTTTTGCTTCAAATATGTAATATATAGTATATGTGTGTGTTTGTGTTGATAGAAACTTTAATTTGGGAAATTGTGGAGAATGAAATTTGGATATGAGATGTTTGACTTCATAGTTTTTAACAAGAATGAAATTTGTATGCAATGATGAGAGATGTGTGTTGTTTGAGTTTAAATTAATTGAATTTATGGTGGATATATTTCTTAATAGGGAGTGGTTTGCGAAAAGATGGTGGATAAGAGTTGGATGCAACTTCCTTTTCAATCTAAAGGATACGTTGATGGGATAATCGAGTTTGTGCGAATTGTCCATGAGATTGAGAAAGCAACAGGGAGGACCCATTTTCATTGTCCGTGCAACCATTGTCGTAATGGTCGAGAACCACTAACACCTGGAAAAATGTTTTCACACTTGTATCGTAGAGGTATGGATCCATGTTATACAGTTTGGGACACACATGGCGAAGCCCCGGTTTCACCGAGTTTCTCCCTTGCCAGAAGGCGATATTTGGAGCAAGGGGCTTCAAGTTCTTCTAGCGTTGATCCGGTGATGAACATTCTTTACGACAACTTCCCGTATCATGCCGGATATGGGGCAGGTGATGATTCAGTTCGTTTTGAGGATGTGGTGGACGATGATTATGAAAAATATGAGAGACTGTTAGTGGAAGCTCGAACTCCGTTGTTTCATGGATGTAAGGAAACTATTTTGAGCACTGTTTTGAAGGCAATGAAGTTAAAGGCAAAACATGGGATGTCTGATAAGTGTGTGGATGACAACTGTGCGTTTATCAATGACATGCTTCCGCAAGGTCACAACTTCCCTCCGGATTGGAAAAGGGTTCGCAAGGTGTGCAAGGATATCGGATTGAGTTATGTGGATATTCATGCTTGTCAATACAATTGTGTGTTTTTTTTATTAGAGGTATTCGGATCTGGAAGTGTGTCCCATATGCAATACTTCAAGATGGAAGACACAGGTAGGTGAGGATAGATGCAAGGTCGCTAGAAAAGTGGTAAAGTACTTTCCTTTGACTCCTAGACTGAAACGCTTGTTCATGTCCAAAGATGTTGCAAAGCATATGCGGTGGCATGCCTCACGGGTGAAAGATGATGGTTGTTTGAAACATCCTGCAGACGGGGAAGCCTGGCAAGAATTTGATAGACTGTACCCTCATTTTTCTCATGACGCGAGGAACGTGCGGCTTGGGCTAGCAACTGATGGATTTAATCCATTTGGGAATATGACAACTACACATAGTACATGGCCTGTCATTTTACTTTCATATAATTTACCGCCATCGATGTGCATGAAGAAGGAGTTCAACATGTTGACATTGTTGATCTCAGGTCCGAAGTCACCTGGGAAGTGTCTAAGTGTTTTCCTGGAGCCATTGGTCGACGAGTTGCTTCAACTATGGCACACTGGAGTCTGTACGGTTGATCGTTACTCGCAAACAACTTTCACAATGAAAGCAGCTGTGTTGTGGACTATTAGTGACTTTCCTGGTTTAGGGATGCTAGCAGGGTCAGCCACTAAGGGGTATAAAGCATGCCCTACCTGTTTGGATGATATCTCATCAACATTTGAATGCGGGAGAATGGTCTACGATGGTCACCGTAGATGGCTTCCTTTAAACCATCCTTGGCGGACAGCAGGTCATGCTTTTAATGGGAAATCTGAGCTACGGTCAATCAAACAAGAAATGATTGTCGAAGATCGGGCCATCATGTGGCTAACCCCGTATCAAATGATACAAATTTGATACGGGGTTAGTCGCAGGATGGCCCGATCTTCGACAATCAAACAAGAAACTAAAGACGGAAGCAAAAGACTCAAAGAAACGCAACGATAATTGAAAGACACGACCGATAAGGACTGAGTCGATCTATATAGAACAAGATAAAGACCCCAGGCCTCCTTAGAGGGTAGGAACCAATACCAATGACTATATAACCCGCCTCTACAACCCTATACAACCAAGCGGACAACTTGGAGGCACAAGGAGGGGGCTTGTGGATACTAGGATCACCAAGTCTTGCGAAGTTGACGAACACAAAGCAAACCAAGCTGAGACAATAACCAATTTGCAATCGATGAGCAATGCTTCGAATCGATTGACTTTCACTCAATGTGTTTCAATCACAAATCTGATTTTTCATTCAAGGATAGACGTCTGTTTACAAAGGCTGAAATCGGCTTATATAGGCCTTAATGGGCTGGTTGGGCCGATTCTACTAACTAAAGAAGATAAAAGAAGATTAAATAACAGCTTAAAGGAATTAATAAAATTAACCCTAAAGTTTCCTAAAATAACTTAAGTAAAATTAATACTAAAAATAGGATAAATTCGTCTAAACATGTGACAGTCTCAAAGAAGTTGAACTTCGGCCAAACTCTAGGTCGAATCTGGAAAAACCTTCAACAGCAAAGTTGTAGATCTCTTCGTCCTCGTTCTGACAAGGTATGGCACGCCTCAATCCGATTAATATTGGCTCCGTACGACTCAATTTACTGAGACGTCGAAAAGCTGTCAAATGCTGAACGACTCTAAAAAACGAACGGCACAACAAACTTGCACCTTTGGACCTTCTCCCATGGTGGAGCCTTCTTCTTCCTCTTGAGGATGACAACATTCTCACGAGCTCGAATCATAGGTGCATCCCCAAGTATAGGTGTGTCCGAAGGTGTCTTGGATGGTGTCTTGAATGGTCCCGCATCAATATATTTTAATATGCTTATTTCCACATAAATAAAATCACGATGAATTTATATATATTATTTTTAATGTATATTGACATTTTGGAGACGATTGTGATAAATTTAAGATGAAAAACGTATATTTAAACTTTCCAAAAATGCAATTGACCAATAAGAAATTTAGTTCAATGTAAGTATACATTCTCGAGGATGATTGCGATAAATTTAAAATAGGAAACATATATTAAAAAATTCCGATAATAAAACTGACAAAAAAAAGAGATAGTTGATTAAAAAATTCAACTTTAATTGTGAGCACGACACATCACCTAAATGCTAACAGATTTAATATCATTAATAGATAGTCCATATTATTATTGGAAATGAGAATTACTGGAGCAAGTTGTTAATGGGCATGAGAGTCTATGTACAAGTCCATGATGGAAGCCCACCAAACAAAACGATCCAAAAAACCTCTTCAAGTGGAAAGAAGCAAATTGATAGAGGAGGACTCGCCAACAAATTTTGACAGGTGTTTTAGGACAAGTCTTGGGCAGCCACCCAAACACTTTTGTTTTTGCATCAATTTTTTATTAATTTTTTTAGTGCAGAGTAGGGCTAAAGTCCTTATATATTACTACCTCCGTTTCGAAATAAATATCGCTTGACTTTTTGCACGTTTTTTAAGGAGGTAAAATCTCTATAAAATATTATTTTTTTAATTAATTTTTTTTACAAATTGATACTTATTAGTAATAAGTATCAATTTATATAAAAAAATTGATTAAAAAAATAATATTTTATAAAGTTTTTAGCTCCTTAAAAAACGTGGAAAAAGTCAAACGATATTTATTTTGAAACGGAGTGAGTAGAAAAAATTTGTGTCACGGGCCATTTTTTGGGCCCAAATTAAAAAACTGTCTACGGATTGGTTGTATTGGTAAAAAGTTCATCCTAATTTTAACCTAATTTTCAATGAATAAATTTGCCTAACATGCCATTTTTTGGGCCTAAATTGGACAAATGTCCACGGACCTATCCTAATTAGGTTAAAGGCCACCTTTTTTTTTTAATCAAGCTCTGTGCCCCCCTTCACATCCATTCTCAGCCTCCGCCTCCATCACATCTCCACTTCAATGTCACCTATCATCCTCAGCCTCCGCCTCCATTGTTCATTTGGCCGAATCCGATTCCAACAATTCGCACGCCGTCGAAGAACGAGACGTTGCCAAGGAAGAAGATATTGTCGAAGTGGTGCAGATCTGGATTCACGGGAGGAGCAGGGAGGCGAAGGTGTTGCAGATCTATAAGAGGGAAAGGTGGTGCAGATCTATTCCTGCTCCGGGGCGGAGATCCGACAACCAAAACTCCGGGGCAGAGATCGTCGATCGGTTGCAGTTGATGGACAAGGAGCAAGCATTTGATAAGCTTGACCGGATGTTGTGGTTGCTCGCGACTTTTATGGAGGTGACGACCTCAATTGACGGCGGCATTCCAAGCTCATCGAACAAGCCGACTTTGAGGATGCGGTAAAGCAGTGATTGCAGGGATCCGCTCCAAATCCGCTGGCTCGATTTGAGCAAGGAAGGTTGGATCTCGTTGGCTCTGCTCGATTTCAGCAGGTGCCTTGCCGCTCCGACAAAACATCACCGTTGATTCGGCATCTTCGCTCGCGTTGGTGCCTTGCCGCTCCAACGAGCCACCTTGAAGCCAAATCTGTCCAACGACGATTCCGCTCGCGCACACTACTGCACTACTGCACCTCCAAATCGGCGCACTGCTGCACCTCATCTTCGATCTCAGGTTTGCTCTCTTCCTCTCTGGCCTTCTTCCCATGGTCGTCTCCGATTTCCGCATCTCTCCCATGACTTCCAAGCAGATCTCCGATTTCCGCATCTCTCCCATGGCCGTCTCTCCTTGTATAAGGTCTGTTCTCGATCTTGAACGATTTCCGCATCACTTTAGAGTATCTTGCAGCAGCTGCGAAGTGAAGAGGTATGTCGCCGTTGGAGTTGGGCTCATTGACAAGGTTTGGACGACATTTTAGTATTGGCTCGACTAGTTCATTGAAGCCAAAACATGCTGCAATGTGCAATACCATGTTTTTTCTGGGGTCAAATAGTGCCATAGTGGTACTTTCTTGCTTCAAAAAACATGTACTCCATGAACCAATTTGGAACACTGTAATTGGCCCTTTTTTACCAATTCAGAGCACTATAACTATTTTTCATTTTCGCTTCTAGATCTTGATCTGAAGTTGGAATTAGGTGAATTTTCAATGTTGCTGAAATAGACAAAATTTAGCATTGAGAAGATTGACACATTCCGGAAGACTGACTCATTTCGGTGAATTTTAAATGTTGCTGAAATAGTAGTCTCTAGCTACTCGTTTTCTGCACTTCGACCAATTTTAAATGTTGCTGAAATAGTAGTTTTAGGTGCTTCTGAATGCCTTGCAAGCTTGTATCTCATGTTTTGTTGATCAACCAAAAGCAATTTCCATAAGAAATATGTGTTGTGTACTTGCTATGTGTATTTTATATTGATTCGATTTGATAGGGAGTAGTTTGCATTTGTGGTGTTGAATGTCGACCAAAGCCCTTTTTTTAATTTTATTTGGATAGGGAGTAGCTTGGATAGGGAGTATCTCATATTTTGCATTTGCTGCTAATTTTTAAAAAGCATTAGGTGTACTTAACAATTTCATAATTGTACTGTATAATATTATTGTTGTCATATTTGGCCATTGTTGAAGCACGAATCAAATACTTGTTTTAATGTACATGAGAAAGAGAGAGAGATTGGGAGGGGAGGTCTCCTCTACAGCTGCTTGCTAAAGTTTCTCAATAACTTTTTAATGTTGAATTTTAGAAGTTAGTTGTATACTACTGTAGAATAAAAAAAATAGAACAAAATTGGTAATAAAAAATTGAACAAAAATAGAGTGAAATTAGTTGAAATTAAGATAGAGGAGATGTTTTGTGCAATTTACTGAAAATTGGTATTTTGAGCGTTAGTGGGTGTGGAAGTTAACTAGCGTTAGCAAAACTCATTTGCTGAAATTCATTTTAGAAGTTAGTGTGTGTGTGTGTATATATATATATAGATCAAATGTACACAACTCTTATTGTGTATCATGTTAACAAATCTGGGCCATTGAATTAAGAAGACCAACGGATTAGATTAAAAGTAACTTCTGATTATTCGATAGTATTGGGAGATTATTCGGCCGAATGAAATTATTCGGTAGTATTGGGCGATTATTCATTAGAATAAAATTTACAGTTTTTACACTCTTTTTACAGATAAATAATTATGTGAAAACAGACGAATAATCATGAACAAATAGATGAATAATTTCTGAGTACATGATACACGATAAGGGTTGTGTACACTAGAACTAACCTCTCTCTCTCTCTCTCTCTCTCTATATATATATATATATATATATCACAAGCATATATTTTAGCATTTCATCCTTTCAGCCTTTTTTCAAACCCGGTGTTGAAGTGGTGACGCGAAAAAAAAAGAAAAAAAAGCAACTCAGGTTTCAGCAACTCTGATGTCAAAACGCTGACGCGAAAAAATAAAAAACTAATTTCAGCAATTGCAACAATAATTTAAGCAACTCCGATTTCAGCAACTTAGGTAACGCGCGAAAAAAAAACTAATTTCAACAATTTCAGCAACTTCGGTTTCAGCAACTTTGGTTTCAGCAACTTCGGTTTCAGCAACGCGCGAAAAAAAAAAACAAATGCTGAAATAGGGTTTGCTGAAACCAAATGTGCTGAAATAGGAGTGGGGCACAGGGGGCGCGCGTGGGGGGCAAAGGGGGCAATGGAAGGAAGGTGGACATTTTGCCAATTTAGGGGGGGGAGGGTGGACATTTTCCAAATAAACGCCCTAATTTTGGCCTATAGCACAATTCCCCCATTTTCAATTGCTGACCTGCTTCCATGGCGAAATCAGAGGCTCAATCGGATCTCCGCTCTCTCAGTCAGTCATGGCTTTTCTCTCCCCCTATTCACCCTCTCCTCTCAGATCTCATACTCAATCTTTTTAGCATTACAAGCGAGAGGTGAAATTTGACTTCGTACCGTCACGAATTGGCATCTCAATCTCGGTGTCCTGTGCTACCTCTGATCGCCACCACTTTGGCGAGAATAGAAATTAGGTCTTCGATTAATTGCAGATCCCCGATTGATTGTGAGCACGGTAGCGTTGTGGTGCGGCGAGGCTGAGGGCGGCGACTTTAGATCAATGGCGCGGGGAACCACTTGCAGCAACGCGACGACCGAAGGTGTTGCAGATCTGGAATCAGTGGAGGAGCACGGAGGCAAAATTCTACTTCTGATTATGCAATTTAGGCCAGCGGCTCAAGCTATTGGCCCCTATGTTCGAGGAAATCAGGGACAGCAAGGAGCCACTCACTGAAGAAGCGCTCAAATCTCTCTCCATCTTTGGCGAAGCTCTCTATTCCACCAAGGATTTTCGCAGATTCGACAGGGAGTAGAGCATGATTTACCTGGTTTGCTTCAATTCACTGGCTTTTTTTCTACTTTTTTATGATTAATTTCGATTTTTATTTCTCGTTTGTTGGTTAATTTTGATTGTTGATGAGAGATCGGTCGCAATAGTTATTGGGGAACTCATAGACTGAGCTGTTTTGCCTTATTTGAGCTCATCTGAGGGGAAATTAGTTTTTCCCTTTTGCTTCTCCATGGCTATTCATGTAATTAGTGACACATGAAAGGAATTTGGCATGTCCGCACTTTTATTCATGATTTATTTTCCCAAACTTGATTGGTGATTAATTCATGGATCATTAATTCATCTTTTGTCTTGTATAGACAGTGATTCTAGTCTTCAAATCCCCCTCAAGCTTACGAGACTCATTATTGAATGGTCTTAAAAAATTATTGTATCTCTTAATTTGCTAAAATCTCTTAAATTGTGATGTTGTTGTAATTAATGTTGAAATCACTTAATTGTTGGTGAAATCTCTTAAATTGCTGAAATTGTTATTGTAATTGCTGAAATTGGTGTTAAAATTGGGCAAATTGTGGTCCGTGCTTGAGTTTGAGAAGATTGCGGTCCATGCTTGAGCATGAGCATTTTCTTCTATTCAATTTGGTTACAGTAGAAATGGGGCAAAAATTCAAAATTCAGTGATTGAGTAACTCCGGTTTCAGCAACGTTGGCGTCAGCAACTCCAATTTCAGCAACTCCGGTTTCAGCAACGTCAACATCAACAACTCCGGTTTCAACAACTCAGGTTTCAGCAACACGGTGGACATTTAGCTAATATGGATAGGTTGGTGAACAAAATGATAATAAAGGCGAAAAATATGATAGTAAACACCCCATATATATTATTTATAGTATAAGAGTTTCCATTTTAGTGGCGGAGCCAGGGGCATGGATGAGCACAGACCTCCCTTCTCATTCGACAAGCTATCTATATGTATTATCCTCATCGATAACTTCATTTTTATATATAATACGCCATAATTCGACATTCGGGCAAAAAGTTAAGAATGTTTGAAAATTCAAGGTATATTAATTACTTTAATTTTATTTCAATAACTATAATATTTTTATATTTTACTTAAATTGACATTCGCATACTATAATTTATCTCATGAGCTTCGAAACAAGATGTTATATTACTCATTTCGACAATTAAATAAGAAGTTATGCAACTTTTAAATTTTTATATCTAGTTATACATTATTACGTTAAGACTACAACAAGTTACCTATCAACTCAATGTTTATTATGTTGCACTTCCTATTCTTTATTTTTTTTTAGTTTTTTCTTCAGTTATTTCATTTATTTATTTATATTTTTTAATTGGAAAAAATGATGAAATTTGATCCTAAAATAATATTATTTATTGTCATATTATATAGAGTTTTAGAACTGCACGTCCACTAATTTTTATTCTTTTTAGTATTTTTTATTATTTAATTAACAACTAACCATTGGGATTAATTTAAAATAGAATTCAAAAATATTTTAGAAACCAATTAATTTAAAATATATTTTTTAAATAAAGTTAAGAAGATATTATTATTTGTCTTACCAACCAATTAGCTAGATTACTTCAAAGCATAATTTTTAACAAAAGTTATAGATATATTTTTTTTGTGATCAATAAGATTTCTTCAAAATATTTTTTTTTTGTAATGTTACAAAGAAATTAATTTTCTTTAGCAACTAATTAAAATAATTCAAAACATAATATTAATAAGTAGTGGGTTTCACTTACATTTTTATTTAAGTAATCCACTCTAATTGTATTAAAGTTGAAACAATCTCTATATAATTAATTATATAATATTATATTTTTTTAAAATCAAAATGTTTCAACTAAATAAGAAAATCATCTTATAGAATGTAAATATTTCTTAATTTCAAAGTAACTAATATTTTTAACTTTTTTTGAATATATTTCTTATATTTATCATAGTAATATATTGTATCATCATTATTTTATTAATTTCAAAATAAGCGTGCAATAGTGCGGGAACTATACTAGTTTATTTATTAAATTAAAGATTTTATTGATAAAAATAATGTATTAAAAAAAATAGCCTACCTAACCCACTCCAATTTTAATTCTTATTTTCGTACATGTCCGTGCCCATGCCTGGT
Organism: Persicaria maculosa; assembly: GCA_963922045.1. Taxonomy (NCBI): domain Eukaryota; kingdom Viridiplantae; phylum Streptophyta; class Magnoliopsida; order Caryophyllales; family Polygonaceae; genus Persicaria; species Persicaria maculosa. Next base: position 3,132,761 of record OY998268.1, read on the forward strand.
CCCAATCTTGTGTGCTCTACTATTGTAAAAGCGAACTCTCATATACTGTAACTCTCATATACAGAAAACAGCGCTATGAAACAAGCAGAAATAACTCTACAACAAGAACGATCTAAGAAGAAATACTCCCAACAACTGCGGATGACAGCGAAGAACGAAGCCAAGCACCACCGAACAGTAGCACCGCAGGCCAGTGGTACAGCAGGAATCTATCTCATGTGAGAAGTGCAGACGAAACTCCAAGGAAGCTTCTTCCCAGATACGGAGCCGTTCTGAAAGCACTACCTTGACCCCAACCAGTCCCGATCCTAGACCTCACGCCCCCAACCAAGCAGAAAACCTCCTAGAAACGCCGAAAGTAGAGTCACACACCACTCGTGCAAAAAAGCCAAAAGATTTAGCCAACCGGAATTTGGTTAAGCCCTTACGGGATTTAGTCAAGCCCTTCCGAGATTTAAGTCCTTATGGGATTTAGTCACGCCCTCTCAGGCTTTTGTTCGAACCGTAACTTTTGGGTGGGTTTGTAGATGCAAATATGTAGTCAAATATATAATCCTTCCCCCCATTAAATAAATATATGTTTTTTCCTTTAATATGCTATGGTAGCCTCGGGCCCGAGGGATAACTTTGGGCCCAAAGGACATGTATTCGGGCCACCTCGGGCTCAAGGAATAACCTTTGGGTCCAAGGAAGATGGTTGACCCCTAAACCTTGCAAAGCAAGGATACATGAAGCCGATTCACTCGAGCCGCCGATAGAACACCAACCGGGAATGGAGAAGATGTACGCAGACGGGTGGAAACCGGCGTCGGAGAAGGCCCACCAGCTCAACATCGACAAGAGAGGTGGTAGGAGAGGTAGGCAAAGGCGAAAAACCACCAAAAACCAAAAGCCCCAAAATTTTTGACAAGACAAGGAGACGTGAATCACCCATTGAGGGCCTGAAAACCAGAAGGATAGACGGAAATGCACACCAAGATGACACCAAACAAATCAGATCTAGGTAAAAGAACGATGGATAAAAGGTGGATAGGCGGGAGGTGGCGGAGGAGGCAATCCACCCAACCAACACAACACAAGAGGAGTCGACGGGAAGGGTTGAAGGAGAGAGCAAGCATAGACGCGGAGACCAACCAAAACGAAAAGCCCCAACTCAAATTGACAAACCGGAGGAGAGTCGACCTATGCACACTGAACCGCCAAGAAACCAGGAGGCGAGGAAGATGAACCTAGGTGAAAAAAAAAAGAAACGCTTGAGGCATGGGTTGAGTGAACAAAAGTGGGGTATGCCATCAAAGAAGCACGAGGATCCTTGGAGGCCAAGGATCGCTGGATGACGAAAAAGATCTGCAGATCTCCAATAGGAGAGGATATAGTTTTGGGGTTTTTTCTAGAGAGAAGGGAGAACCCCTCTCTCTATGTTTTTCTCTGATGTTATTACCACATTAATTGTAAGTTTATCAACAAATCAAATTATATATACCTTTCTATTCTTATGCTCATTTTTATTAATATTTTGTTTAATTTTATAATATTAATTTGTTATATATTATGATTTTATTAAAAAAAATGTGTGTAATGAGAGAGGGATTGTACTAGCTAATATATTACTTAAACTCATTTCATTTGCCACCATGTGTCATTGTATTATGCTTATATATTTTAGGTAATTTTTTTCTTCTAATTTTTCATTCTATATATATCACATAACCTCACCATATGTAAATATATTTTTAGTCATTTTTTTTCAATTCATTACTACTCAATTTTTTAATCAATGAGTTCAATTCAAAACATTGAATTGATATTAGTATTAAAATTAATATATAATTTAAATAAAAATTAATTTTGATGGGGTAACATCATCAAATTGATTATAGTTTTTTTCGTTAATATATTCTATATTTTCTAATCAATAGGTTTAATTCAAAACATTGAATTAATATATAATCTATACATGTATGTAAATCTTTATATACTACATTAAATTAAAAGCATGAGAATATCACATGTTATATTTTCTCTCCTTCATCTAATCGATTTTCATAAAATTATATTTACATAAATCTTTTAAATATTGTTATAGTAATATTTTTTTTTCTTTCCAATAAGATCATTTTAAAATATCTATATCGATATACGTACACCTCTCTAAATGAGAACCATTTTTTATGAGGTGTTATGACCACATTAATTGTAGGTTTTTGAACTAATCAAATTATACTTTTTTAATTTTATGCGAACTTTTATTAACATTTTATTTAATTTTATAATATTAATTTGTTATATTATTATGATTTGATTTAAAAAACCACACATACTAGTTGAATATTTTAAAAAACTTTACTTATACTCTTTCCTTGCATTTTTTTATTCTCTTATATTTATTATTTTATACTATTTCATTTGATGAAAATTATAATGTAGTTTTTTTTAATAGAAAAACCTTTAATATCGGAGAACGATAGTTTTAGGCTTAAGTTATGATTACAGCTTCTTAAATCTTTTTGAAAAAGTTTATACAAATAAAAGATATGGTAGTTATGGGGATACAATATCTTCTACTTCTCTTATTTTTATTTCAGGCCAAATGATATAATTAGATTATGACCCATTTCTTTTTAGGGTTTTGTTTTTCAATAAAGTATTTTTATTTTATACCCACACAATAGACAAACTGTTTTTATTTTATACAATTTAATTTCGTAATGACAAAAAGTAAATGACTTAATTAGATAACCAGGGACAATTATGGTATTATAAATTAAAAAGGTTTATTTTACAATAAAAAACATTATAGGGGTCTAAATAGTAAATACCAAAAAAAATATTATTGAATTGGGTCTATAATCCCCGTTCACCTTGTCTATAAATACCCCAAACACCAGCTTAGTCTCAGCTCATCCCTCTCAAATCAACCATAATTGAATTTTTTAGCCTTCCATCATCTCACCCAAAACCTACTCCAAATAAAATGAAGCCCTCTACTTTGCTTGCCGCCGTTTGTGCATTCCTTCTGGTCATGTCCGCCACAGCTGGGATGAGCTTCGCTGACTTACGGAAGATCCTGGGCAAATGGGAAAAGAATCCCTTCGACTCTCCCAAATACAGGGCGCGGTTTAACAGTGCCTATGAAGTCCGTGCTAGAATCGATGAGCGGAATCGACGTGAGCTTGAATGCCTATTTGCTGTTACCAACAGCAACAAACACAGCGACCATTCGTCGTGCACGGATGGACCCAGCTTCGACCACGAAAAGTGCTGCAGGTACGAACTTGACGTTTTGGAGGCCTGCCTTCGGTTTAATACTCCTCCCTTTATGTACAACTACGTCCAAAGCAGACTCAAGTACATAAGCAAACTCAGGAATTTTAATTACTGCGCGCAGTTCTCGACGTCCATCTCTTAATTAAACTTACGATTAAGAGATACTCCGTATATGTTTCAGAACGATCTATGTGTTTATACTCCTTCCGTCTCAAAATACAAGTATTTTGACTTTTTAAAACATTTTTTTAAAGAACTAAACTATGTAAAATATTAATTTTTTTAAAAATAATATTATAAGTATTATTAATATTTATGATATTATTTTTAAAAATTAATATTTTATATAATTTTTATTTTCTTAAAAAAATGTGTTAAATAGTCAAACCACTTATGTTTTGAAATGAAACGGAGGTAGTAAAAAGTTTTTGAAAAAATAATAATATTGACGATAATAAAGTAGGGTCTTAAATGTACTCTATATCGTTAACCTTTTATGAAACGTTCTATATGTGCTTTCATTTCTTTGAATTACCATCTTTTAATTACCGACCTACTTGTTTAAGGATGTGATGTATATGTAAACTGTGGAACTTAACAGTGGGGAATTTAACCTTCTCCGCAAAACCTGTTGGGTTCGTACACAGCGTACTTTTATAATAAGATGTATGTTTATTTCCATTATGTTGATAATTTGCTTAAATAAATTTATAAGCTGCTTGCGTTGTATGGAACAGTTGGATTTGGAAACTAGATGTTCCGCCCAAGTTTAGACACTTTCTATGGAAAATATCGCGGGATGGTCTACCAACATCTCAGAGATTACAGAAATCTCATGTGGCTGTTCCGTCCGGTTGCGCTTTCTGCTCAAACACCGTCGAATCGGCTGCCCACTTGTTCTCTCAGTGTCCATTCATTATCAGTCTCCTACAAACTTTGAAGATTCCCTTACTAAGGTTGGATCCTGCTATCATATTGGTAAATGATGTATTACAGCTTAATAATATTAAGATGAAGCTCGGTCTTAAACATATGGCAGACCTTGCAAGTCTCTGGTGGTCTCTATGGTTCTTTAGAAACCAACGGATATTTAACCAAACGGCTTCTGTCAACAATAAAGAAATTATTCTTTTTCTATACCACCTTAAGACATTGCTGGAATCAAACAAAGATTTTAGAGAATGATGGTAATAGCATCAATGGGACGGGTACACAACCGATACATAACACGGTAAATCGAAATCCTGCGAAGGGAGGTTCTTCGGGTAGGCTTCACCAACGGCGATCGGGGTTTTGGGAGAAACCTCCCACTGATTGCTACAAACTTAATTTTGATGGCTCGGTTAGGCTGGACGGTTCCTCTGCATATGGTTACATTATTCGCGATTCTACTGGTGGGGTAGTCGCAATGGGTCGAGGAACTTGTCCTAATAATTCGGTGGTCTATGCTGAAAATCTCGGCTTAAAATTGGGCATCTCCAAAGCCATTGAACTACATTTAATTAACCTTCTGATCGAAGGAGATAACTTAATAGTTATTAAAGCTCTTCTCGGGGATTGGAAATGCCCCTGGAATATTGAGCTTCTACAATCGGATATTCTATTAGATATTAAGTTCTTCTCTTATGTTGCTATTCGTCATGTTTTCAGGGAATCGAATGCTGTGACAGACTTTATTGCTCGTAGTGGCCATGCTTCCCCTGCCGACGTCAGCTATGAGGATGACCCAGAACTTCATGTTCTCATCCGCAAGGATGCTCGAGGAAGGGTTCCGGCTGCGCCCGACCCGACCTAAATTTTACTTTGCGTAAAAAAAAAAGAGGCCTTTTCAAATCCATTATTACTGAAAATTCAACCAATTAAAAGGGGTTGTTAAATACACCGCTAATTTTTACTGGATATACCGCTAAACTTCGCAACCACCTGCAGAACACGCTCCGCAACCACTTGCGGACATCACCGGGTGTCGGGCCAAACAACGTGTTGCAAACTATGTCATTCCGCATGAGGTTGCGAACCAATGGGAGCAGTGTTATGCGGTATGCCAAACAACGTGTTATGCGGTATCCGACACTACGTTGCTCACTGTATATACCTTAGACTTGGTAAAATAACTTCACTTATGTTGGTTGAATAAGAATTAGTTAAGAACGTGATAAAAACATAGAAAATCATATATAATCCTCGGAATAAGTGTTTGCATGTATAGTTGTCGTAAATATAAGATAATATCATGATTTACACCTAGAAAAATCACAAGTAGAACAGGGGGGGTCCATCTCGAAGTCAAAAGGGACGGTATTGGTCGATTTTTGTTATAAAGGGTTGATCCCATCCAAAAACGCTTTGTTGTCGGTTCTGGTTACACTCAGGGTATATGGGTGGGAGCGGGGCGTCGTCACGCAACCATACCTATGGAAAGAGTAAATGGTATGATGTTAGTATTTGTGGTTGTGAAATCGGGAAAAAAATATGTAAGGTAATTCGTAGCTCATCGGCACCCAATGAGTTCTATTGTTGACGGTACAGATTGCCAAATGTGCTTTCCGTGGTGGAGTAGGTGAGTTGCGTGCAGTGAGAGGGAGTAGAAGCATCGGATAGTTCCTGTTGAGGACCAACAACGGCACCTGGAATCTGGTGGCGAAGACGAAACCCATCATAGGACACTCCCTCCAGTACGGTCGCTCAGCTGACGGGCAGATGAAAGTACAGTTGAAAATGTAGTCGTCCAGTCGTGGTTCATAGCTATAAACGTGTTGATGCTCAATCATCTCCTGCACGAGGGCGAGGCGAACTTCTTTCCATTGGTTCTCCGGCATACCAAGGAGCTCAGCAAATGCTCGATATCCGCAATGGCCATCCGCACCGACGTTCTTCGCTCTAGTGATGAAGACTGTCATAAATAGGTTGATGTCATCGTCTGTCCAGGGGAAATGCGTCTGCACGACCGGTACGGTAGGTGGGGCATCCGCGTCGGTGATATTGGAAGCCACCTCTTCATCACGCAACACATCTGCGGAGACGTTCTGGACACATCCAAGGCCGCGGCCACGCCCGTGGCCTCTTCCGCGTGGAGGCGGTGATTGGCCCCGCTCATGGCAGCGTCGTTCAGCCGATTGCGTTCTCTCTCATGCCAAGGGGTTAGTTTGACAGGGGTTACGGCACCCTCGTCCCCGAGGTCTGCCCCTTGTCAGCTCAGGGGGATCAGGTGGAACTAGGTTGGTGGTAGGAGGGAACTGGTCGTCCCCGAGCGTAGTTGCCACTCTAGTCAGCTCATTGTTAAGCACGAAGAATGTCAAGTATCTCAAATACAAATATAAAGATGTATAAATGTAAACCGACTCCTAGCCTATGCAAATAATTACAAGACTTCCTCCCGTTGTAGTGGAAGGGTAGTCAGGATCGATCCACGAGGAGGCGTGTCAGCGGGATCCTAGTAGCGTCGGAAATCTCACGTCTTGCGTCGACCAGAAGCCTCGATTTCGACCTTGGAGCTCGATGTCGACCTCGGCTGTCGATCCTTTCTGCAACAGAAGACCTGCAGAGACAAAAACAAGCAGTCGATATCGACTAGGGAAGGTCGATATCGATGTTAGCAGATGAAATCGACTGGCTCAAAAGACTGCCAGTCGACATAGGTGGTCGATATCGATGTTGAAGGGTCAATATCGATGTTCAGTAACTCAGCAGTGATGATCGTCGTCGACTCAGAAAACTGTCGACGAAACTCAGTGGTCGATATCGACGTCTGTGGTCGATATCGATGTTTTCTCCTGCAAAGTTGTTAGCTTTTGTCGGCAAGGAAAGGCCGAAGTCTTTAGGATGGATGAAGATGCGATGAACAGAAATAAGACAGTGGTTTTATGTGTAAAAACTATTTAAAAAGCAACTCCTAGGATTAGGATTTACCACAACGTTAACCAATGCATGCGATAAGATAAGTAAGACGGACAATTGCGCTATTTCACCCGAGGGACAAGCTTTCGCTGTACACCAACTCTTAGGATTACTCTTGCAAATAAACCTAATTGTATCTACCAATTTTATGTTTATAACTAATGTTGTTAGCATGAATCCCTTTTCTTTCGATTAGGACTAAACATAGAATCGTAGGAGATGATGTAGACACAACGATATCAACATCTAATACTTACCTCGAGCACGCATGGCTAACGTCGGGCTCACCCCGACCCTAAGAGCTTTGGGGGACTACTCGCTTCTCATCATGGAACTCATCATTGATTGAAAGAAAGAAACTTGCATTGAAATATAAACTTCGAAGCTTTACAATTCAACGTCGGCTTTCGCAAACGCCAAACCCTAAAACTTCTCTCTAACTCTATTAAATGTAATTGGATGTGTTGATGGATCCTTGAATGCCAGCCCCCTAGGGCTTTATTTATAGGCTACTAACCCTTGCTAGCCAAGGATTGTAACTTCTATCTAAACTATGAACTCTATCCAAACAATTAGGATAGGTCTTTTATTTTGATAAACTTAAACTAACTTTGATAAAACTTATAAGTAAAAAGTAAATAAACCTCCAGCTGCTATCTATCTTAAAAGTACAAGATAATCCGTGGCCTTGGTGATAGAATTTATAATCCGAGTCTCGAAATCGGATCTATCTTCTGTCGAGATAAGGTCGATATCGACGTTGGAGGTCGATATCGATGTCTGTATTTCGGCTCGACTTGTCCAGCTTCACTCGATGTCTATGTTGTGGTCGATATCGATGTCTAAGGTCGATATCGAGTGCCTTCTTGGTTGGCCTGTGTGGTCTATCTCGACACTCAGAAGGTGTGTTGATAACTATGGTCGATATCGATGTTTAAGGTCGATATCGACCTCTGCTCGGCTTCACTTGGCTTCTCCGTTTTGACTCCGATTTCGCTCGAATTCCTGCATGGTTAGCTCAAAACTTGTGCAGACTCTATTTCTTATATTTTAGCCCATTCTTACATAAGTTTATATTCTTTTGAACCTTTTCTTTGGAAATCGAATGAAATACGATGTCAAAAGATGCAATAAAAGGAGATATAAATATGTACATCAAAACACCCCATACTTACACTTGCTTGTCCTCAAGCAATAACCAAGCAATAACCAACACCTACAACACACCCTTCAAGTCTTCGCCCTTGTCAAAAGCAACATCATAAGCGGTAGTAAAGCAAAGCAAGTGAATTTAACATCATAGCACATATTTAGGCGATCCATAGACATATGCAATTTTTGATCCAACCTCACAGGGATAATGTGTTTGCACTCAACTCTCATGTGTTTAGGCTATGATGATCAACTCTCAACTCAATTCCATACACAATCTCATAAACATTGCAATTTATAAAAATCCACTTCGCAACCAATTATGAGAATGCAATAAGAATCATCAGGAGGACTTTCGCTCAATGGAAGACTTCAAAGAAGACTCCATTCGGCGGGGTTGTAATGGGGCTTGGTATGAAATAAAAGGGTATGGAATTATTTGGCTATGTGGTGCTTATATAATTTGGGAATCAAGACTCCTAAATCTCAACACTTGCAATATCCAAACCATAACTCTTCCATGTTGCTCTTTCCAAGCTCAATTCTCCATAATGCTCTTTCCCAACTCCTCTTTCTATAATATGCTCTAAAGATGCACTAAAAGATGTAAACCATACTATCAACCCTTCTTTCAAACTCTAATATGCCTTTTCAAGAATATCACACTTGTATGAAATAAATAAAGGACTTAAGGATTTTGGCTCATGCACTATATATCTCTTTTTTTCTTTTTTTTTTTCTTTTTTTTCGGATTTTTTTTACTAAACAAATAAATACGTGCATTTATATAGTGAGCCAAAAATCCTTTTACAAAATATGACAAGATGAAAATATGCACCAATCCATAATTTCCTTGCTCAAAACTGGACAATATGCACTTTTATTTCCACAAGGCATTAGTCCAGCCAATCTAAGTCTCAATTCCCAAATGGGGGTCAGGCTCAATTTTGCTAGGGATAATTTTGTGGAGTTTGCGATTTCAGGCTCAGGCTAATTTTCCGGCTTTAAGCGGGGATAATGCAGGGTAGGTAAAGAGAGGATAAAAATGGCTTAAAAGATGCCTCCATCATTTAATTCTCGTAAACATAGATATATTTATGTATTGGCTTTGAATAACTATCACAACATTTAGAGATGCATAGGAAGAGTAAATGCACTCAAGAAAGCGGAGGAATTTTTAATGTTCTCCCTATAGGCCAAAATTCTCACAAGGACAATTTTTGTTGGATTTGCTTTGTAGCCTAGGATCATATGTGCTCAATTTCATCACAAGTTCACAATCTACATAAAAAATTTAAGGACTTAGGCTAAACCATCCAAATATGCCATAGGATTTACATGATCAAGTCAGCTATTGAGTTTTCATCATAGGACATCTAAGTAGGGTTTAAAAACAAACTTAAGAAGTAAACATGCATTTTTTTTTTGCATTTTTGACATTTTTCTATTTTTTTTAATTTTTTTTTGACATTTTATAAAAGTAAAACTAAGAACAAAAATTTAAACATGAATGCAATGCGAAGAAGAAAACCAAGTTATGACCATAAGACATGTTTTTCCCCCACCCCATATTTAAAATATACAGTGTCCCCACTGTAAAAAGAAGAACAAGGGTAGAGAGAAACTCACAGCGCAACTTGCGGATCCAGGTCGATTTCAGATTAGGTCGATGCCAAAAGTCGATATCTATGTCAGTGGTTGATGTCGACTGCATCTGTCGAAGTCGAGGAAGAAAATGAAGACAATGGCTGCCAGGTTGGGGTCGATATCGATTATTATGGTCGATATCGACCTCTTCTTTTCTCTCCTGAGTCCTCGATGTCGACTCCAAGAGATGGCTTTACCATGGGGGGGTCGATTTCGACTGGCCTGGTCAATTTCGACTGCCTCCGCAGAAGCTTCTTTCCTTCTTCGTCGTTCCTTTTGCTTGATAACCTGAAATCTTTGTTAGAAATATAGATAAAGCCATGAATTATCTCAGTTTTAAAAGTTTAAAAAACCAAAAGTCAAATCCCAAAAACCATCTATGAAAAAAAATCAAGTTTTATGTACAAGCTCTAGAGTTTTGAGTCGCTAGGCCGACTTCTCCGTCAATTTTTCACGAGCCTTTTATGTGGGGACCCTTCGAGCTTGAACCTTCTCCTGGATCATCTAGGTCCTTTTGGTAGTATCTAAGTTCGGCGACCAAGGCCTCTTCATCGTTAGGTTCTTCTTTGGGCGCTTTCCTTCTCTTCCTTGACCTAACTTTAGCAATATAGGCAAACCATGGAGCTTTGACCCTCTCTTTAGTTGAATTATCAATAATTGGCTTAATTGATTTATCAATAAGGGACAGAGGAGGGTTAGGAGTCATACCTGGGCTTACCTGTTTGGACCCAAAACTGAAATCTTCGGGCTGAGGGGTGGTCGATTTCGACCAAGGTGGGTCAATTTCGAGAGCTTTGGTCGATATCGATATGTGAGGGTCGATATCGACCTCTGTGACCCCATACTAAAGCTCCTGACAACAATCTGGTATTCTCGATTTCGAACAAGGGGGGTCGATTTCGATGTTCTTAGTCGATACCGATTGGTTCCAGTCGATGTCGACCCTGCTTGCTATTTCCGTCCTCGCCAACAAAAATTTTCTAAGCTTCTCCTTAGCCGACGAGAGGACTACTTGCTCCAGGTGCTTTGTTTCGCTCATGGTTGGGTTGAAAGAGAATTCTATCACTTCGTTCCCTATAGTAAAGGTTAGTAATCCTCGACGTACATTGATATTGGCATCAGCAGTAGCTAAGAAAGGCCTACCAAGGATAATAGGTACTACAGGATCTTCAGGCATCTCCAATACAATGAAATCAGTAGGCACAAAGAACTTACCTACCTTTACCGGAACGTCATCAACTATACCTGTGGGCCTGACGAATGAGTTGTCGGCCATATAAAGTTTCATATCCTTCACCTTTTGCCAAATAGAAAGAGGCATAAGACTTACGCTTGCCCCTAGGTCACATAGGGCTTTGTAGCGATGTTGGCCAAGTCCCACGGTGATTGCAAACTTCCCTGGATCACTCCTCTTCTCAGGGAAGTCCATCTTTGAGCACTCCTCTGTGATCTCCGCCATGGACCACTTCTTGCTAAGGATGTCTTTGAGGAATCGTACATAGGCGGGCATCTCGCTTAGGGCTTCTGTAAGAGGGATAGTAACATTAAGACCTTGAAGAATTTTTACAAAGAGCCTAAACTTACATTTGGTGGGATCCTCCAATGCTTTGGATGGGAATGGCAATGTCTTCTTTGGCGGAGGGGCTAAAACGGTGGTCGGAGGGGCCTGCTGGACATCGACATCGACTGGGACGTGGTCGATATCGACCGGGATGGTCGATGTCGACCTCTGTTGTGGCTCTGATGGCTCTGCAGCGGCCTCGACGTCGACCTGGGTGTCGACCTGAGGTCGATATCGACGTCTTCCTCGACATCGACTGGGCTGTCGATGTCGACTGGATCTGCTTCTTTCTCCGATTCCGTTCGTGGCTTTTGTACTTTGTTGCCACTCCTTAATTGCATGGCTGCGACATGGCCCATCCCGGATTGCTCCTTAGGATTTGTAGTGGGTTTCCCAGGGAACGTTCCGGACGGTCTAGGGATTTGTGCCGCCAATTGACCTAGTTGGGTCTCTACGTTCTTTTTCCAAATATCCATCTCCCCAATCCTTGTGGTAAGGTGATTGAGTTGAGAATGGATGGCATTGTTGGATTGATCATTCTTAGCCTGATTTCGCCTTATTTCGTCCAGCACAAGTTGAAGATCATCCTTCCGTTGGTCCCTCTCCGGGTGCCTAGGAGCTCTATAAAGCGGGGGGTCCCTAGGATTAACCGGGTTCTTTTGTGGTTGATGGAACCTTTGGTCTCCCCAATATTGGTGATTGGGACCCCTTATGTAGCGCGCCTCTTGGTGAGTCTCCGCTAGTTGTACTTGTTCAGCATGGGGGCACTCGATGGTGGTGTGCCGCTACGATCCGCATTCGATGCAATCCTGGTTCGCCAAAAGGAACCTTACTTGCTTCTGGAGCTTTCTAAGTTGATCTCTATGAAATTGCTCCTTTACGTCTGGATCGATCACCTTAGAGGGTTCGTATAATGGCATAGATGGGGCAGGCCTCGACGATGATGGTGTGTCGGAAGCCTCAGGAGTCCCATATGTGTTGTCGAACTCCACCAACTTCTCTATGGTCTCCCAAGCCTCTCGTGGAGCGAGTTCAAGGTAGCCATAGGAGGTGTAGGTGTTGATCCTCTCCTTGGTTGCAGCATTAAGAGCACTGTATATGATCTCCTGAATCACATACGGTGGTTGGCCATGCGTCGGGCATGATCATAGTAGGTCCTTAAACCTTTCCCAAACAGTCGCCAGAGCCTCACCAGGCTTTTGTTTGAAAGCCGTGATTTTCTGTCGGATCAAAGTCGTCTTAGAAGGAGGGAAGAACTTGTTGAGGAACGCGTCCTTGACTTCATTCCAGGTGCGGAGCGATCTTGGGGTTAAGATCTCCAACCATTGCAATGCTTTTCCTGTGAGAGACCAACGAAAGGCTTTTAGTTGGACATATTCAAGACTCTGTCCGTCAGCAATAGTATCACAAAGGTCTAAGAAGGTTGATATATGTGCCATAGGGCATTCATTAGGTTTTTCTTCGTATTGATGCCTTCTAATCTCAGTAAGGAAGTTAGGTTTAATTTCAAAATTAGAGGCAGGGATAAAAATCGCCGATTCAAGCACTGTGAGAGCGGGGTGCATATATTGCTTGGCATTCCGCGGGAGGGCAATTATTTGGGCTTCTATTTGCCTCCGGCCTTCCTCCTCCCTATCCGTACGCTCCTTAAGTGCCGCCTCTCTAGTCGTTAAGTCCTCAACCAACTTCCTTAGTTGCTCAATAAGTTCAGCCTGGTTCGCGTTGTCCGCCATGATTCTCTAAGCTTGGGCTCTTAGGTGGAAATAGCGCTCAAGGTCGTCTACTCCTTCAAATTCAGGTGGGCGATCAGCGCGTAGCATACACCTGTAAAACCAAACTAGGTAGAGACGTGAGATAGACTACTAGGGCGCGATTGATTGCCTCCCCGGCAACGACACCAATTTGTTAAGCAGGAGGAAGGTCGAATATCTCAAATACAAATATAAAGATGTATAAATGTAAACCGACTCCTAGCCTATGCAAATAATTACAAGACTTCCTCCCGTTGTAGTGGAAGGGTAGTCAGGATCGATCCACGAGGAGGCGTGTCAGCGGGATCATAGTAGCGTCGGAAATCTCACGTCTTGCGTCGACCAGAAGCCTCGATTTCGACCTTGGAGCTTGATGTCGACCTCGGCTGTCGATCTTTTCTGCAACAGAAAACCTGCAGAGACAAAAACAAGCGGTCGATATCGACTAGGGAAGGTCGATATCGATGTTAGCACACGAAATCGACTGGCTCAGAAGACTGTCAGTCGACACAGGTGGTCGATATCGATGTTGAAGGGTCGATATCGATGTTCAGTAACTCAGCAGTGATGATCGTCGTCGACTCAGAAAACTGTCGACGAAACTCAGTGGTCGATATCGACGTCTGTGGTCGATATCGATGTTTTCTCCTACAAAGTTGTTAGCTTTTGTCGGCAAGGAAAGGCCGAAGTCTTTAGGATGGATGAAGATGCGATGAACAGATATAAGACAGTGGTTTTATGTGTATAAACTATTTAAAAAGCAACTCCTAGGATTAGGATTTACCACAACGTTAACCAATGCATGCGATAAGATAAATAAGACGGACAATTGCGCTATTTCACCCGAGGGACAAGCTTTCGCTGTACACCAACTCTTAGGATTACTCTTGCAAATAAACCTAATTGTCTCTACCAATTTTATGTTTATAACTCAAGTTGTTAGCATGAATCCCTTTTCTTTCGATTAGGACTAAACATAGAATCGTAGGAGATGATATAGACACAACGATATCAACATCTAATACTTACCTCGAGCACGCATGGCTAACGTCGGGCTCACCCCGACCCTAAGAGCTTTGGGGGACTACTCGCTTCTCATCATGGAACTCATCATTGATTGAAAGAAAGAAACTTGCATTAAAATATAAACTTCAAAGCTTTACAACTCAACGTCGGCTTTCGCAAACGCCAAACCCTAAAACTTCTCTCTAACTCTATTAAATGTAATTGGATGTGTTGATGGATCCTTGAATGCCAGCCCCCTAGGGCTTTATTTATAGGCTACTAACCCTTGCTAGCCAAGGATTGTAACTTCTATCTAAACTATGAACTCTATCCAAACAATTAGGATAGGTCTTTTATTTTGATAAACTTAAACTAACTTTGATAAAACTTATAAGTAAAAAGTAAATAAACCTCCAGCTGCTATCTATCTTAAAAGTACAAGATAATCCGTGGCCTTGGTGATAGAATTTATAATCCGAGTCTCGAAATCGGATCTATCTTCTGTCGAGATAAGGTCGATATCGACGTTGGAGGTCGATATCGATGTCTGTATTTCGGCTCGACTTGTCCAGCTTCACTCGATGTCTATGTTGTGGTAGATATCGATGTCTAAGGTCGATATCGAGTGCCTTCTTGGTTGGCCTGTGTGGTCTATCTCGACACTCAGAAGGTGTGTCGATAACTATGGTCGATATCGATGTTTAAGGTCGATATCGACCTCTGCTCGGCTTCACTTGGCTTCTCCGTTTTGACTCCGATTTCGCTCGAAATCCTGCATGGTTAGCTCAAAACTTGTGCAGACTCTATTTCTTATATTTTAGCCCATTCTTACACAAGTTTATATTCTTTTGAACCTTTTCTTTGGAAATCGAATGAAATACGATGTCAAAAGATGCAATAAAAGGAGATATAAATATGTACATCACTCATCCTCGGGTACTTCTTCGCGTTGGTATCTTTGGAAAAAGTTGTTGATGGTGATCTGACCCTCGGTCATGGGGACGGAGTCCGATGAAGAGTCCTATTGAACGTCGTTCCAACCCAACTGCTTCCAAAACGTGTGTATTTGGCTTGACATAATAGGCGTACTATCTTGGATGCAACGATATATGTCGTGAGAACACGGTATCCCGTACGCGACTATCCAAAACTGTTTGGTGCACTCCTGAGCTGGTGGAGTGTCTTGAACCTTCTTGTACAGTGCGTTGAGGAGGTCGAAGCATTGCGTAGAGATCCTATCACGGACACGACAAAAAATGTCAACGTTGTGCATGCCGGTACACCACGTGCGGACTAACCTCTAACATTTCATCCGTACACCACGTGCGGACTAACCTCTAACATTTGATCCACATGCGGTCCCTGTTTAGTAACGCTCTAACCTCTAACATTTGATCCATCATCAACAAGTCGATGGCTGCGAACATGCATCCGAAGTCTCCTATGGGGGAGTGCAGCGCGTTTTTCAGTACTAAGTGTGTGGACTCGACCCTTAAATGTAAGTTTCAATTGTCCAACTTAGTATAAAATTTATACGTGAGCACGTAAACGTAGAGATGGAAGAGGGCAGTGGATGTAATACTTGTTCGTGGTCCTCGTCCCAAAGTGAAGGGAGGTGTCCGTCCAAGCTTTGACAATGGAGTCTCGGTAATGCAGTAGCCACGCGGAGGAGAGGTACTGCATCAATCCCGGGATGTGGTTCCACTTGGCATATATCCACCGCCGCCGAGTGTCGTATCACTCGGGGGATCTCGACTCGAACAAAAGCTCTACAGTCGTTCTTAAACTTTCATGTTGTTTCCAAATCGCACGTCCATTCAAATTGTTGTTTGCTCACACCCCCGCATAACGTGGACCGAGCATAATATATGGTTGACAGTGGGGTAGATTGTGTCAATCGCACCAATAAGACCAAGCTCTCTGTCAGTGATGATAGCCTTCGGTGTCTTGTCTTCGTAGAGCTAGCGGAGCTGTGTGAGGGCCCACGCGTAAGAGTTTGCACTCTCATCACAGAGAAAAGCAAAAGCCATGCTGAAGTTCATCCCCGTGCATGTGAAGCCGATTAACTCAACCAAGGGCATTTTGTACCTTAAGGCGAAATTCCAAAAACAATATAAGGTGAAATTCAGTCGAAAAATATTAGGTGAATTTCACAACAAATTGAATGATAACAGTTAAAAGCAAGGACATGAAGACGTACTGGTTGGTTTTGTATGTACTGTCGACTTCGACGACGTATGGAAATAGTTTTGATAAACAGTTAAAGGGAAGGACATGAAGACGTACTGGTTGGTTTTGTACGTACTGTCGACTTCGACGACGTATGGAAATAGTTTCAACAAATGCATTGCGTCCGGGTGGGCGAAGAAAAGACCTCCTACCACGTCGAAGTCAGGCTTCCTCCTTACAACGTAGAAGTAGTCTTTGGCCTTCATCTGGTTAGAACATCTTGCGTGATGGTTCTGTCACCTCGAGCCTCCACCTTAAGCTTGGCCTTGGCGTTATACAACTGATGTCGTAATGTAACACATCCCTCTTCTGTGTGCAGCAACGAATATATCGGCTTTGGCGGTGTCCCATGGGACGATAACATCTTCACGACCTCCAATGCTTGCGGGTGGATACGCCCACAGTAGGGGTAACCCCGTAGAATATCTGGAAGGTCGTGGTTGTGTGTTCCAGATAGAACGTACATGTGCCACTTTCCGCATTCGAATTCTCGACCCATTAAGGAGAATGGACAGTTTGTGAGTTTCGTGATAGCCTTCTTCGTTCTCTCGTCGCGTTCTCTACGTTCCCTCACCTTCTTCCTCAGGGCATAGACACCGAACTTCTCACATGCGAGAAGTATGCTACCGAGGTGCCATTCGAATGATGGCCATGATCTCTTGATCACCAACACCATTTTCAGATGCGTAGCGGCGGCGTCTTGGAATGTCCGAACCATCTCGTCATGATTGTCCAACACCCGGTTGGTTATAAAAATAGTAGGAGGGGATGCACCTCAGAAGGAGGACATGAGGGGCCTAAGGGAGACTTTGGATTATGGCGGGTTGAGTTTGCCTCCTTTTTTGGGATCGAGATATACATGGGATAATGGAAGAAAGAACGCGGAGTTCATTCAAGAACGCTTGGATTATGTCTTCTGTAATGATGAGTTCCTTCAAAGGTTCCCGGGGACTAGCTCGGTGCATTTAGAAAGGCAGGGATCTGATCACCTCTCGATTATGGTTTACAAACTCAGAGTAGAACGAGAGTGGGGAGATGAAAGAAGGGGAGAGAGACCATCTAGGTTTGAGGCTTTGTGGGTAGAACATGAGGGGAGTGTGGATGTGGTGCGCAATTGCTGGGCTAATACTGCGACAGAGATAGGGGTTATTGGAAAAGTAGAAAAATGTATGGATGATTTGAAGGACTGGAATCGGGTAACTTTTCATAATATCCTAAAAAAGCTCAAGAGGGTGACGGATCAACTGCGTGAGATCCATAAAATGGGGATGTCAGGGGGGTTTGTAGAGCGCCAAAGGGAGCTAGAACGAGAAGAGCAAAGACTGATGGAGGAGGAGGAGCCTTTATGGTTCCAGCGTGCAAAGGCTAATGAGTTCAAATGAGGGGATATGAACTCGAAGTTCTTCCATCATAAGGCAAACGGAAGGCAGAAGAGGAATGCATAGAATCGTCTTGTGGATGATGAGGGTATGGAGTGGAGAAGTCGAGATGGGATGGTAGGGGTGGCGGTGAACTATGAAAATCTGTGTAAGACTAACCTGAGCGCACTCCCCGATATGACTTCTTAAGGAATTTCGCGAAAGCTTTCAAAGGAGGATAACCTGGAGCTCCTTCATCCGTTCTTTGGGGAGGAGGTAAAATCTGCCCTTTTCTCTATGCATCCAACTAAATCTCTGGGGCCTGACGGTATGTTAGCACTGTTCTATAAACATTACTGGCATATTATTGGCCCTGAGGTCACAAAATTTGTTCTAGATATTTTCGCTGGTGCCCAGAACCCAGAGGGTCTTAATCACAGATACATAGCTTTGATTCCGAAGGTCTCAACTCCTTTTAGGATGAAGGATCTTCGGCCGATAAGTATATGCAATGTGTTGTTGAAGATCATCTCAAAGATGCTAATGAATCATTTGAAGGTGTGTCTTAGCAAGGTCATCTCGCCGAGTCAGAGTGCATTCGTGCTTGGGAGACTCATAACGGATAATGTATTGTCCGCTTTTGAGATCTTCCACTACATGAAGAACAGGAGGAAAGGGAAAAAGGGATACATGGCTCTCAAACTGGACATGGAAAAGGTGTATGACAGGGTGGAATGGAGTTTTCTAGATCACTATATGGAGAGGATGGGCTTTCATGAGGAGTGGCGGACCCTGGTAATTAGATGTGTCACATCGGTGACGTTTTCTGCACTGGTAGGGGGTTCGTCGTCATAGACTTTTGTGCTGGAAAAAGGACTCAGACACGGTGATCCTCTCTCACCCTATTTATTTCTGCTATGTGCTGAGGCTTTCTCAGGCCTCATTAGGAAGAGTGAGGAAGAGGGGAAGTGGCAAGGCATCAAAATTGCTCCTTCTGCACCGACAATATCTCACTTATTTTTTTGCGAATGATAGCATTTTGTTTGCAAAGGCTAACTGTCAACATGGTTCAGAAATTGTGAACATGCTCCGAGTCTACGGAGAAGCGTCAGGCCAATAGGTAAACTTTGGGAAGTTAGAACTATCTTTCAGCAAAAATGTGAGTGCAGAAGTTCGGGAGGAGATCCATGGGCTTGTGGGAGTGGTGGAGGTGGAGAAGCACGAGAGATACTTGGGCCTTCCAACGATGATTGGGAGGTCCAAAAAAGTCATTTTCAATGGGATCAGGGATAGAATTTGGAAAAAACTAAAAGGATGGAAAGCTAGGACTCTGTCGAGAGCCCGAAAGGAAATCTTGCTGAAATTAGTATTGCAGGCGATACCAACGTACACTATTTCGTGCTTCTTGTTACCGGGCTATATGTGTCATGAAATACAGTAGATTATGTGCGACTTTTGGTGGGGAGACGGGGAGGGGGATAATAGAATGCACTGGTTGTCCTGGAAGCACATGTGTCACTCAAAAGATAAGGGTGGCTTGGGGTTCCGGGATATGGAGATGTTTAATACTATGTTACTAGCAAAGATGGGGTGGAGAATCATGATAGAACCGGAGGCCCTACTATCAAGGATTCTGAAAGAAAGGTACTTCCCACATTCATCCTTTCTTCAGGCACGAATGGGGGGTAGCCCGAGCTATGTCTGGAGGAGCCTGATGAGTGCTAGGAAGGTGTTGGAAGGGGGGGGGTGTACTGGATGGTGGGAAATGGAGCAAATCTTACGTTTGGGGAGATAGGTGGCTGCCGAGACCTTCCTCATTCAGGCTGGTTGCAAATCCTAGGGGTGGGGGTGAATTCACGAGAGTTATTGAGTTCATAGATTGGGAGACGGGACGATGAGATGAGGAGGCAGTTCGGGAAGCTTTCTTACCATGTGATGCCGACATTATACTCAATATCCACTTAGTAGACCCGACTACAAAGGACTCCGTGGTATGGCATTATGTGCGAGATGGGAATTATTCTGTTCGATCAGCCTACCACCAGTTGGTGAAGAAACATTGTCAGTTGGAGAGCAGAGGAGAGACATCGGATGGGGGTAAGAGGAGAGTCTTGTGGAGGGAAATATGGAGGATGCCCACAGTACCGCGAGTTCGCAGCTTTATTTGGAGGGCCTGCAAGGGGATTCTCCCATGTCGAGCAGCGTTGGCCAAAAGGGGAGTCCCGGTAGAGTCGTGGTGCTAGTAATGTGGGAGGGAAGAGACTGCTTGGCATGCTCTTTAGGAGTGCAGAAGGGCTCGTGAGGTGTGGAACCTCTTACCGGGGATTCGAAGAAAGGGCAAGAGGGCACTGATGTACATATTTGTACCCTTTTTAATTGCAAGTTTTGACTTCATATTTCGTTCGATTCCCAAAGAAAATGTTAAAAATAATATAAATTTGTGAAGAATGAGCTAACGTGCAAGAAATAGAGTCTACACAGATTTTGGTCCAAATATGTAGGAATTGGAGCGAAATTGGAGTCAAAACGAAGAAGTCAAGTAAAGCTGAAAAGAGGTCGATATCGACTAGATCGCTCGATATCGACTGAAGACCTCGACATGGACTCTGAGTGTTGAGACAGACCAACAAGACCAACCAAGAAGAGAACTCGATATCGAGTAGGTGGTATCGATATCGACATGGCACTAGAGATCGAGTAAAACTGAGCTCGTCGAGCAGAAATAAAGAGGTCGATTTTGACCTATCTGGTCGATATCGACTGGACTTCAACACGGATTGGACGCGCTTTTCGAGATGCAGATTGCAATTCTATCCACATAGCCACGGTTTATCATCTATAATTAGATATATTAAGTCTTAAGGGTGATTTCCTTTTTACCCTAAGATGTATATTAGTTATTTTCTATATTTACTTAAATAAATGATTTATCCTACTTGTTTGGATAAAGTTTAGATAGAAGATAGGATCTACTTTCCTTGGATAGTGAGGATTTGTAGCCTATAAATAAAGCCCTAGGGGGCTGGTTTTTATTCATTAAATTCCACAAGATACAATACAATAGAGTTAGAGACAGAGAGAAGCTTTAGGGTTTGGCGTTTGCGAAAGCCGACGTTGGATTGTAAGGTTTCGGAGTTTTAATTAATGCAAGTTTTCCATTTTCCATCAATGGTGTCTTTTGCTATGAAGAGCGAGTAGTTTTCCAAAGCTTCTAGGGTCGGGGTGAGCCCGACGTTAGCCATGCGTGTTTGAGGTAAGTATTTGATGTTGATATCGTTGTGTCTATATCATCTGCTACGATTCTATGTTTAGTCCTTATCGCAAGAAAAGTGATTCATGCTAACAACTTGAGTTATAAACATAAAATTTGTAGAGACAATTAGGTTTATTTGCAAGAGTATTCCTAATCGTTGGTGTACGACGAAAGCTTGTCCCTCAGGTGAAATAGCGCAATTGTCCATCTTATTTGCCTTATTGCATGCATTGGTTAACGTTCTGGTAAACCTTAGCCCTAGGAGTTGCCTTTTATATATTATTTAAAGCATAAAAATCTGTTATTTATTCTGTTCATACTTCCTCTTTCATCCTATTCGTCTTCGGCCTTCTTTGCCGACAAACTAACGTTTCTGCAGGACTAGTCGATTTCGACCACTATAGTCGATATCGACCACTTTTCCCAGATCCACGGTTTTCTATGTCGATCTCGATCTTCCTGCAGTTACTGTCTGAGGTCGATTTCGAGTACTCCACTCGATATCGACTGCCCTGTGCTCTCAGTACCTGAATCGATTTCGAGTACTCCACTCGATTTCGAGTACTCCACTAGAGAGGCAGCACTAAAAGAGTGTGCAGATAGGGAGGAGGAAGCTAGGAGGCAAATAGAAGCCCAAATCAACGCCCTCCCTCAGAATGTCAAACAATACATGCCCCCTGTGCTCTCAGTACCTGAATCGACCATTCTTATTCCTCCTTCTAATTTTGAGATTAAACCTAGCTTCTTAACTGAAATTAGGCGACATCAATTTGAGGGGAAACCTTTTGTGTGATACAATTGCTGATGGACAAAGCCTAGAGTACGTTAAACTAAAGGCTTTTTGTTGGTCTCTCGCAGGGAAAGCTCTAGCATAGTTGGAGAGCCTAGCCCCCAGATCGCTCCGCACGTGGGATGAAGTGAAGGATGTCTTTCTCAACAAGTTGTTCCCACCATCCAAGACGGCGGTTATACGCCAGAAGATCATGTCTTTCAAACAAAGGCCACATGAAACCCTGGCGCAAGTGTGGGAGCGATTTAAGGAGCTGCTGAGGTCTTGCCCTACACACGGGCAACCACCCTACATCATCCAGGAGATCATCTACAACGCCCTGGACGTAGCTACTAAGGAGAGGATCAACACCTACACCTCCTATGGTAATCTTGAGCTCCTACCACAACAAGCTTGGGATATTATAGAGAGGTTGGTCGAATTTGACAACACCTACGGGAATCCTATGACCTCCGACTCAAGGCCTGCCCTATCTATGCCACTCTATGAGCCCTCCAAGGAGATTGATCCCGACGTCAAAGATCAATTCATGTAAGATCAACTCAGGAGGCTTCAAAAACAAGTCAAATTCCTCTCCGCCAACCAACCCTGCGCCGAATGTGGCTCCGTCAAGCATATCACCACCGATTGCCCCCACACGGAGCAAGTACAACTATCGAAGACTCACTAGGAGGTGCGCTACATGAGGAATCCCAATCGCCAAGGGTACTAAAACAGGGGAAATTAACCACCCCAATACAACCCTAGTGATCCTCCACCTTATAGAGCTCCAGGCCATCTGGAGAGAGAACCACGACATGATGATGTTCAACTCATCCTTGATGAGTTAAGGAGGAACCAAGCTGCGAGTCAACAATCTAGCAACGCTATCCAGAACCAACTTCAAGGGCTTAATGCTTGAATGAGGGAGATGGATACTTGGAAGAAGACTATTGAGACCCAACTAGGTCAACTAGTGGCCCAAATCCCAAAGCCACCCGACAAACTCCCTGGACAACCACAAGAAAAACCAAGGGGGCAAGCTGGGCACATTGTCGCTATCAACCTAAGGAGTGGACGCACATTGCATGAGCCATGGAGCGAAGGAGAAGTCGCTGAAGACGCAGTCGATGTTGACACCACAGTCGATATCGAGGGCCCTGTCGACGTCAAACCCACTGTCGATGTCAAGCCCACTACGAAGCCCACAACGGAGCCAGAGAAGCACTCGATATCGAGTGATCCGGTCGATATCGACCATCCCTGCGATGTCGACCCCTCTGCAAATCGACCACAGCTTCAGACTTCTCCGAGGTCGACCAAACCAGTCGATATCGACCACCCTGAGGTCGATGTCGACCTGTCCAGAAAGCAGAAATCGACCACCTTGCCTCCAAAGCCATCCAAAACACTCCCATATCCTTCCAAGGCGCTGCAAGGTCTAGCATACACCAAATTCAAACACTTCGTGAAGATCTTACAAGGTCTCAATCTCACCATCCCACTCACGGAAGCGCTTAATGAGATGCCTGCCTACATGAGGTTCCTGAATGACATTTCATTCAAAAAGAGGTCCATCTTAGAGATCGCCGGAGAATGCAATTCTATTGAGTTCCCTGAGAAGCGCGGCGATCCAAGCTAGTTCGCAGTAACGGTAGGGGTTTGTAAGCATCAATTCAAAGCCCTATGTGATCTTGGGGCTAGTGTTAGTTTGATGCCCCTATCAATATGGCAACAAGTAGGCGTTGGAGCATTGGAGCCCATCGATATGAAGCTTTACATGGCGGACAACTGCTTCGTGAGACCAACGGGGGTTGTGGATGATGTCCCTGTCAAGGTGGGAAAGTTCTTCATACCCACGGACTTCATCGTGTTGGACATGCCGGAGGATCCAATTGTGCCTATCATCCTTGCTAGGCCATTCTTAGCAACAGCGGATGCCAACATCAATGTGAGGAATGACATCCTTACATTCACAATCGGCAACGAGGTCGTAGAGTTTCACTTCAACCCTACAATGAGCGAAACAAAGCAGCTGGAACAAGTTGCCCTCTCATCGGCAAAGGAGAAGCTTTGCAAGTTTTTTTTGGCGAGGACGGAAACAACAAAGAGAGTCGACATCGACTGGAACCAGTCGATATCGACTGAAACACTCAAAATCAACCAGTAGTACTCGATATCGAGTGAAACTGATGATCCATCGAGTTGCCAAGAGCTTAAGTATGAGGTCCATGACGTCGACATCGACCATCACCAGTCGACATCGACTAACCCTCAACCCGAAGATTTCTGTTTCGGGCCCGAACAAGTAAGCTCAGTTATGATCCCTAACCCTCTTCTGTCCATTACTGATGATTCAACTAATGGAAGGGTCAAAGCTCCATGGTTTGCGCATATTTCGAAAGTTAGGTCAAGAAAGAGAAGGAAGACTCCCAATAAAGAAGCGCCTAATAAAGAAGAAGCCTTGGTTGCCGAACTTAGCTATTATCAAAAGGACCTAGATGATCCAGGAGAAGGCACAAGCATGAAGGGTCCTGATGCGGGACCATCTTCTACACCTCCGGACACGCCGATCATCTTAGGAGACAGACCTATGACTCGAGCTCGAGCCAAGAAGTTGCAGAGAGACTCATTCATGTTTGTGAGTCACGCTTTATTCTCGAGCGCGGTTCAACTCCCCGAGCCTACATTGAAGACCTACATGTGCATTGGGGTCAAGAGTCTCGAACCACCTTAGACACATGTATAGGCCGAAAGTCCCATTACCCTATTTCCTATTTTAGTACTTTTTCTACTTAAGTTATTTTAGGAAACTTTAGGGGTATTTTTATTAATTTCTTTTAAGTCTTTCTTTTTATTAATTTCAGCCCAACAAGCCCATATTAGGGTTTAATATAGGCGGCTGATCTCCTTTGTTCAGATTACACGTTCAATTCTTATGAAAATTTCTCTCTTTTGGTGAAAAACACAAAGAGTGCAAGTCAATCGATTCGAAGCATTGCTCATCGATTGCAATTGGTTATAGATCCTGCTTGGTTTGCTTTGAGTTCGTCAACCTCGCGAGAGCTTGGTGATCCTGGTAATCACAAGTCCCCTCCTTGTGCCTCCAAGTTGTCCGCTTGGTTGTGTAAGGTTGTAGAGGCGGGATTTGTAGTCGTTGATATTTGGTTCCTACCCTCTTAGGAGGCCTGAGGTCTTTATCTCGTTCTACCTTAGTTCGAATCACCCTTCTATCGGTCTTTCTTTCATAGTTTTGTTGAGTCTTTGCTTCCGTTCTTGTCTTTGAGTCTTGATTGTCGAAGATCGGGCCACCCTACGGCTAACCCCGTATCAAATTGGTATCAGAGCTTTGGTTTCCGACATCAATTGTGTCTTTTGTTATTCATAAACACAAAACCCTACAAAAAAAAATAGAGTCTTTCTTTGTTCTTGATTTTTACTTCTTGAATTTTTGAATTTGATTGCATTAACCTTTGTTTGTGATGATTGTGGTTGCACTTAGCCTAAACACGTACTAAGCCGTGTCCACAGTAGCCATATTGAAGCCGAGTGATGCTTTGTTCAGCCGACACCATTGGTCAGCCTTGTTTGTGAAGATTTGTGCCTTGGTTGAAAGAAATTTCTAATCGGCAACTTTTCATTCCAAGCCCACAAGAGGTTTCCTAACCCTAGTTGCTTTCTATCTTTAACTATTTGTTTTATCTATTTTGCCTATTTAATTTCTGATTTTGTGGTAGATATAATTCATTTTATCTATCATAGGTTATACAAAGGCATAGATAGATAGACTTACCAAAGTTAGCCAAAGTTCCATCTATATATATTTCATTAGGGCTACATAAATTTTATTTTTTTTCTTTCACCATAGTTTAAATTTTCAAGAGTCCTTTTATTTTATTGTTAAGTGTTCTTGCATTAGTCAAAAAAAAAAAGAGTCCGAAAAATTCAAAAAAAAAAGAAGAATACATTCAAAGCTTTGACCTAGGAGGATAAAATTCACTAGGGGCAAAAGTAGCTTCAAAAAAAAAAGGATTGTTGAGATCTAGTGCAAGAACCTTCAAGGACCAAATGTGGTGAAATTGTTATAGCCCTAGTCGACAACCTTCAAACACATACCTCCCAAACCAAAATTTTTTTTTTTAAGCCCTACCTTGCAACCACAACGTCCTTGCTAAGGGTTGAAATCAAAAAGAGGTAAAAATCCTAGTCTTTCTTTCTTTTCTCTCATTTTCTTTTCGTATTTTGGTCTGTCGAATCTTGCAGTGGCCATACCGACCCCGTACCGACCCCCCCTGTACCGACCCCCCCCTGCCTCGGTACAGCTTCTGTCGAGTCTGTTTCGGGTCGATTTCGAGACCTTTGTTGCGTGTTTCTTTGTCCTTTCCCTTGCTTACTCTCTTTTGATCGTTAAGTCCTTGCTTGAGTGTTGATTTGTTCAAAGCGGATTGCCCCAACAAGCTTGTCATAACCAATTCGAGAGAAGTGTGTGAGCGAAACACATTGTGAGTTGTTTATCTTTTGCTAACCTTGACATCGTTCCGTGTTTGTCTTTATTTGCAATGTCTAACATTCAGGGTTACAACGGGAACAATGCCAACCATGGCAACGATGACAACAATTCTGAGGCAACCGTCTCCGCCGCGGTGCTCAACACCACTATGCACACTCTTAACACCACCTTGGCGGCAATGATGGATAGGTTGACGGCTTTGGAGGCTAGACCATCGGGTTCTAATAACCTTGGTTGTCAAGGTAATCACGGGCGTGACGATACGCCTAATGCGGAAAGGGAAGTCCATAATCCTAACCCTAACCCTAATCTTAACTTACATAACCCTATTTTTGAAGAAAACAACTCTCCACGAGGTGGGAGAAATGGTAGAAATAATGGGTTTGTTAATGTGCAGGGTCAAGGACAAGGAAGGGGAAGAGGCCGAGGCTTCCAGGAGGACTTCTACTACTCGGAGCGCGACGATGACTTCCAAGAAGAGGAGTATTGGGAGCAACGCCCGAGGAGGAACGACAGAGGAGGACGTTACCAACACCGTGAGCCTAGAGATCATGATCAAGACGGCATAGGTAAGGTCAAGGTAACAATTCCTTCTTTTGATGGTAAGACGGATCCAGATGCATATATAGACTGGGAAACTAAAATGGAACAAATCTAGAACTGTCACAACTTCTCTGAACCTAAGAAAGTACAATTGGCTTTGTTAGAATTTCAAGGGTTTGCTCTTATTTGGTGGGATAATTTGATTAAGGAAAGAAGAAGAGCCCTTGATGCGCCTATCGCGTCTTGGAACCAATTGAAAGCTTTAATGAGAAGTAGGTTTGTCCCTCAACATTATGCTAGAGAGCTTAGGCAACGCCTAGAAAACCTTAAACAAGGTACCAAATCTGTTGAGGAAACCTTTAACCTTATGCAAGAAACCATGGCTAGAGCCAATATAGTGGAACACTATGAGGATACAAATGCTAGGTTTCTTCGTATTTTGAATCCCGCCTTAGCTCATGAGATCGATTATTTTCCTTACTCTACTCCTACTGAATTATTACATTTGGCTATTAAAGTTGAACGTGGAGCTAGATACAGGAACCAAGGCGGAAGGATGATGAGTGGGCAGCCCCAACCATGGCGCCAAAGCCGGCCACAACAGCCCCAAGGGCGGCCTGAAGGAAGCTACAGCTCTCGGCCAAGCCAAGGCCAAGGGAAAGGGGAAGACCGAACAGTCCAGCAGCCCTCCGACAAGGGCAAGGCGCCTTGGACTGGACGAGATTCGTCTGGGGTATCTACTGGCCCCAAAGGGAGTAATCCTAACCCCTCTACGACTAGATCTAGGGACATTGTGTGCTTTAAATGTCAGGGTAGAGGTCATACTATGAAGGATTGTCCCAATAAAAAGACTCTCATGATTAATCACTTAGGCGAATATGAATCTGAAAACTCTTGTGATGAACATGAAGAGCCTGTTAATGTAAATGATCAGAATCTCAACCTTCTTACTTATGATGAAGATGATGATGGCATTGATTATGAACATGGTGAATCACTGATTGTTAGGAGAGTCCTAAGTATTGTGCCTGCACCTTCTGATAACAATCAACGTGAAAACTTATTTCATACTAGATGCTTAGTTAAGGGTAAGGTTGTTAATGTGATCATTGATGGGGGGAGTTGTTGTAACTTAGCTAGTCAAGAGATGATTGATAAATTACAACTTCCTACTATTCAGCATCCTAGGCCTTATAGATTGCATTGGATGAATGACTGTGGTAATTTAAAGGTGAATAGGCAAGTTAAAGTGCATATCAAACTAGGACATTATGAAGATGATGTGTTATGTGATATTGTACCTATGAAAGCCTGTCATATTTTATTAGGACGTCCTTGGCAATTTGATCGTAAGGTTTTGCATGATGGTTTTACTAATAGATACTCCTTTACTTTTCAGGGCAAGAATGTCGTTCTCAAGCCTATGACGCCAACCCAGGTGGCCGACGAGATTGAGAAGCGAAAGGTAAGTAAAGGTGAGTTAGTTAGGGAGGCTCAGTCGAGCCAAGTGTCTACCCCTACTCGGCCTAAGAGTGTATTTTTGGCTTCCAAGAGTGCATATTTAGACGAGTTTGCGGATGGGGAAACAACCCTCATGCTCCTATGCAAAGGGTTGAATATGTTGAGTGAGGAGCTTCGAGCTACCCTCCCTCCTCGCATCCTATCTCTTATTGAAGAGTTTAAGGATGTCTTCCCCGAGGACATACCAGCAGGTCTACCCCCTATTAGAGGAATTGAGCATCAAATTGATCTCATTCCAGGGGCTTCTTTGCCTAATAGGCCTGCTTATAGAATGAATCCCACTGAAACCCAAGAGGTTCAATCCCAAGTCCAGGAACTGTTGGACAAGGGATACATTCGGGAAAGTTTGAGTCCATGTGTTGTGCCTGTGTTGTTAGTGCCTAAGAAGGATGGTTCTTGGAGAATGTGTGTAGATTGTAGGGCCATTAACAACATTACTGTTAAATATCGCCATCCTATACCCCGCTTAGATGACATGTTAGATGAGTTGCATGGTTCTTCTATCTTCTCAAAAATTGATTTAAAAAGCGGTTACCATCAGATTAGGATGAAGGAAGGCGATGAATGGAAAACAGCCTTAAAAACCAAATTTGGACTTTATGAATGGTTAGTTATGCCTTTTGGCTTGACTAACGCTCCTAGTACTTTCATGAGATTAATGAATCATGTACTTAGAAATTTCATAGGTAAATTTATTGTTGTGTATTTTGATGACATTCTTATCTATAGTAAATCCCCTAAGGAACATGAAGCACATTTAAGGGAAGTACTTTCTACTCTAAGATTAGAACACTTGTATGCAAATTTGAAGAAATGTGAACTATGTCATGATCAAGTGTCTTTTCTTGGTTTTGTAGTGAGCTCGAATGGACTGCGTGTCGATGAGGCAAAGGTCAAGGCGATCCAGGAGTGGCCGACACCCACTACCATCGGCCATGTGCACAGCTTCCAAGGTTTGGCGAGTTTCTACCGGCGGTTTGTGCGTGATTTCAGCACCATCTCAGCCCCTCTCACCGAGCTCACAAAGAAGCGATGCGAGTTCAAGTGGGGCGCAGCTCAAGAGGAGGCCTTCTGCATGCTCAAGGAGAAGCTCACTCAAGCGCCATTGCTGGCTCTCCCTGATTTCACTCGGCCATTTGAGGTGGAGTGCGACGCTAGCGGAGTTGGCATTGGAGGCGTGCTTATGCAGGAAGGTAAGCCTATTGCTTTCTTTTCTGAGAAGTTAAAAGGTGCATGTCTTAATTACTCTACGTATGACAAAGAACTTTATGCATTGTTTAGAGTCCTTAAGACATGGTCCCATTACCTTTGGCCTAGAGAGTTTATACTTAGGACTGACCATGAATCATTGAAACATTTTAAGAGCCAAGATAAACTTGATAGGAGACATGGTAGATGGATGGAATTCATAGAAACATTTCCTTATGTTATAAAGTATAAGAAAGGGAAAGACAATGTGGTTGCTGATGCTTTATCTAGGAGACATGTTCTGTTGACCACTTTGGATTCTAGAGTCTTAGGCTTTGTATAAATTAAGGAATTGTATGAGAATGATGCTGATTTTGGGGCTATATTTCGAAAGTGCCTAGATAAGGGTCCTACCGACCATTTTTATATCTTTGATGGATTCTTATTTAGGAAAGTCCAAGTGTGTATCCCTAGGTGTTCTCTTCGGTTATTATTGGTGAATGAAGCCCATAGTGGAGGTTTAATGGGTCATTTTGGGAGAGATAAGACCTATCATACACTTAAGTCACACTTTTATTGGCCACATATGCTTAGGGATGTAGAACATTGCCTTAAGAGATGTATTGACTGTTTAAAGGCCATGTCTAAGCTTATGCCCCATGGATTGTACACCCCACTCCCTATACCCTCAGCCCCTTGGGAAGATATTTCTATGGACTTTATTGTGGGATTGCCTAGAACTAAGAAGGGGAGGGATTCTATCTTTGTGGTGGTGGATAGATTTTCTAAGATGGCTCACTTTATAGCATGCCATAAGACTGATGATGCTACCAATATTGCGAATTTGTTCTTTAGAGAGGTAGTTAGGTTGCATGGAGTGCCGAAAACCATAGTGAGTGATAGGGATGTTAAGTTCTTGAGTCATTTTTGGCGAACTTTGTGGAACAAGTTGGGAACTAGACTGTTATTCTCTACCTCTAGTCACCCCCAAACTGATGGCCAAACTGAGGTGACCAATAGAACCTTAACCACTATCCTTAGAGCCATTTTAAGGAAAAATTTGAAGCTTTGGGAAGAAGCCTTACCTCATGTGGAGTTTGCTTACAATAGGACAATGCATTCCTCAACTAAGATAACTCCTTTTGAATGTGTATATGGTGTTAATCCACTAACCCCCTTTGATCTTACTCCATATCCTATGAGAGAGAATGAGTCTTTTGACGCAGGTAAGCATGTTGAGTTCGTCAAGGAGCTACATGAACGGACGCGTCAGCAACTCATGCAGAAGGCTGAGTATAACGCCAATAAGGCCAACAAGGGGCGTAGATTGGTGACATTCCAGCCAGGTGATCTTGTGTGGGTGCACCTGAGGAAGGAGAGGTTTCCCAACGAGCGGAAGAGCAAGCTTGCACCGCGAGGAGATGGACCTTTCAAGGTTCTGGAGAAGGTGGGCGACAATGCCTACAAGCTGGAGCTTCCTGGAACATATGGCGTAAGCGCTACCTTCAACGTCGCGGATCTCATTCCTTACTTAGCCGTGGACGAGGACTTGGATTCGTGGTCGAATCCTTTCCAAGAAGGGGAGGTTGATGCGGGACCATCTTCTACACCTCCGGACACGCCGATCATCTTAGGAGACGGACCTATGACTCGAGCCCGAGCCAAGAAGTTGCAGAGAGACTCATTCATGTTTGTGAGTCACGCTTTATTCTCGAGCGCGGTTCAACTCCCCGAGCCTACATTGAAGACCTACATGTGCATTGGGGTCAAGAGTCTCGAACCACCTTAGACACATGTATAGGCCGAAAGTCCCATTACCCTATTTCCTATTTTAGTACTTTTTCTACTTAAGTTATTTTAGGAAACTTTAGGGGTATTTTTATTAATTTCTTTTAAGTCTTTCTTTTTATTAATTTCAGCCCAACAAGCCCATATTAGGGTTTAATATAGGCGGCTGATCTCCTTTGTTCAGATTACACGTTCAATTCTTATGAAAATTTCTCTCTTTTGGTGAAAAGCACAAAGAGTGCAAGTCAATCGATTCGAAGCATTGCTCATCGATTGCAATTGGTTATAGATCCTGCTTGGTTTGCTTTGAGTTCGTCAACCTCGCGAGAGCTTGGTGATCCAGGTAATCACAAGTCCCCTCCTTGTGCCTCCAAGTTGTCCGCTTGGTTGTGTAAGGTTGTAGAGGCGGGCTTTGTAGTCGTTGATATTTGGTTCCTACCCTCTTAGGAGGCCTGGGGTCTTTATCTCGTTCTACCTTAGTTCGAATCACCCTTCTATCGGTCTTTCTTTCATTGTTTTGTTGAGTCTTTGCTTCCGTTCTTGTCTTTGAGTCTTAATTGTCGAAGATCGGGCCACCCTACGGCTAACCCCGTATCAGGTCCCTACCTTAAGGGTTCATGAAGCATTGACGGAGAAGTCGGCCAAGCGACTCACAGGAACCAAGAGAAGCACTCGATATCAACCAAACTAGTCGATATCGACTAGATTCTGGCAGCCCTCGACTTCGACAGATGCAGTCGACATCGACCTGATTACTCGACATCGACTTCTAGCATCGACATAACCTGAAATCGACCTAAATCTGTAGGTTGTTCTGTGAGTTTCTCTTCACCCTTGTTTTTCTTTTAATATAGTGGGGACACTGTATATTTTAAGTATGGGGTGGGGGCGAAACATATCTTATGGTCACAACTTGGCTTTCTTCTTTTATTTGCATTACATTCATGTTTAAGTTTTTGTTCTTAGTTTTTGCTTTCATAAAAATACAAAAAATCCATAAAAATTAGAAAATGTCAAAAATATAAAAAAAATGCATGTTTACCTTTTCAAGTTTGTTTTAAACCCTACTTAGACGTCCTATGATGAGAACTCAATACCTGACTTGATCATGTAAATCCTATGGCATATTGGATGGTTTAGCCTAAGTCCTTAAAATGGTTTTTATATAGATTGTGAACTTGTGATGAAATTGAGCACATATGATCCTAGGCTAAAAAGAAAATCCAACAAAAATTGTCCTTGTGAGAATTTTGGCCTATTGGGAGAACATTAAAAATTCCTCTACTTTTTTGAGTGTATTTACTCTTCCTATGCATCTCTAAATGTTGTGATAGTTATTCAAATCCAATACATATATATGTGTGTGTTTATGTTTATGTTTATGAGAATTAAATGATGGAGGCATCTTTTAAGCCATTTTTATCCTCTCTTTACTTACCCTGCATTATCTCTGCTTGAAGCCAGAATATTAGCTTGAGCCTTATATTGCAAACTCCACAAAATTATCCCTAGCCAAATTGAGCCTGACCCCCATTTGGGAATTGAGACTTAGATTGCTTAGAATAATGCATTGTGGAAAGAAAGTGCATATTGTCTAGTTTTGAGCAAAAAAAAAATATGGGTTGGTATATATTTGCATCTTGGCATACATTGTAAAAGGATTTTTGGCTCACCATATAAATGCACATTCTTTTTAGTATTATTTATTTAATTTCATGCAAAAAATATCCGAAAAAAAGAGAAAAAATATTATATTCAGTGCATGAGCCAATTATTCCTTAGTTTTTTTATTTTATACAAGGTTTATATTTTTGAGAGCATAGGGTTTGAAGGAAGGTTGATGAGCATTAAGGAAGGTTGATTATAGCTTAGTTATTGCTTGAAAACAAGCAAGTCTAAGTATGGGGTATTTTGATGTACATATTTGTACCCTTTTTAATTGCAAGTTTTGACTTCATATTTCGTTTGATTCCCAAAGAAAATGTTAAAAATAATATAAATTTGTGAAGAATGAGCTAACGTGCAAGAAATAGATCGAGTCTGCACAGATTTTGGTCCAAATGTGTAGGAATTGGAGCGAAATCAGAGTCAAAACGAAGAAGCCAAGTAAAGCTGAAAAGAGGTCGATATCGACTAGATCGCTCGATATAGACTGAAGACCTCGACATGGACTCTGAGTTTCGAGACAAACCAACAAGACCAACCAAGAAGAGAACTCGATATCGAGTAGGTGGTGTTGATATCGACATGGCACTAGAGATCGAGTGAAACTGAGCTCGTCGAGCGGAAACGAAGAGGTCGATTTTGACCTATCTGGTCGATATCGACATGGCACTTGATGTTGATATCGTTGTGTCTATATCATCTCCTACGATTCTATATTTAGTCCTTATCGCAAGAAAAGGGATTCATGCTAACAACTTGAGTTATAAACATAAAATTTGTAGAGACAATTAGGTTTATTTGCAAGAGTATTCCTAATTGTTGGTGTGCGACGAAAGCTTGTCCCTCGGGTGAAATAGCGCAATTGTCCGTCTTATTTGCCTTATTGTATGCATTGGTTAACGTTCTGGTAAACCTTAGCCCTAGGATTTGCCTTTTATATATTATTTAAAGCATAAAAATCTGTTATTTATTCTGTTCATACTTCCTCTTTCATCCTATTCGTCTGCGGCCTTCTTTGCCGACAAACTAACGTTTCTGCAGGACTAGTCGATTTTGACCACTATAGTCGATATCGACCACTTTGCCCGGATCCACGGTTTTCTGTGTCGATCCCGATCTTCCTACAGTTACTGTCTGAGGTCGATTTTGAGTACTCCACTCAATATCGACTGCCCTGTGTCGACTGGCAGTTTTCTGAGCCAGGTCGACGTCTGCCACTGACATCGATATCGGCCACTTTAGTGGATATCGACTGTCGTGTTTGTCTCTGCAGGTCTTCTGTTGCAATAGGAATCGACATCCCAGGACGACATCGAGTCCTGTGCTCGAGATCGAGACTTCTAGTTGACAAAAGACGTGAGCTTTCTAAGGCTATCTAGGATCCCGCTGATACGCTTCCTCGTGGATCGATCCTGACTACCCTTCTACTTCAACGAGAGAAAGTCTTGTAATTATTTGCATAGGCTAAGATTCGATTTGCATCTATATTTTATATATTTTTTTAGACTCGACCTCCTCCTACTAAACGACACTTGACTTCAGCAATTGGACGGAGCTCCTGCTGCAGGAGAAAGATTGGGAGATGGCCTGCTTGTGGGCTTACGCTGCAGAAGGGGTCTGGCAAGCCCGAAACAAGAAATGCTTCGAGAGTGTATATACAACTGTTGTGTCCATTGTCGACATTGTGATGGAGAGGCTAGCCCAGCATATGGGGAGCAAAGAGCAGGCACAATGACGGGCACAACAACCGGCACAACCGAGGGAGTTTGCAAGGTGGTACCTCCTTGATGATGGTTTCGTGAAGGTCAATTATGATGCCTCGTTGGAGGCTAAAAGAGGATGCAGGGTGGGTGTGATCGCCCGGGATGCTTATGGGGTTGTTTGTTGGGCAATAGCCGAGAAGATTCAAGGGGGAACAAAGCCCTTGGTTGTTGAGCTCGAGGCAATGGTGAGGGCATTGTAGTTGACATGGGAGAGGGGAGTGCTGTCTGTCATCATCGAGACTGACTGTGCTAATGCTGTGCAGCTGGTGCAGGGGAGCTCAACCTTCAGGGGTGCAACGGGTAGGCTGGGGCATAAGGCGAGGACTCTAGCTAGACAGTTTCGCGGTTGCAGATGGAGCCTGGTGAGGCGGTAGAGCAACAAGGCGACGCACTTCCTCGCCCAGCTTCGGCCTGAGTCGCCTATTGTTTACAATTCTGAATTTGATTTTCCTGCACTTTTATTTGACTGTATCTCTGCTGATTTGGAGTTTCAATAAATGAAGCATTTTTCATCAAAAAAAAAGCTTTTATTTAGTCTTTTTTAATGCAATTATATTTTTTTATTTGAATAATATACTCCATTCATTTACTTTTAATTGTCTTTTTACGATTTATACACGTTTTTAAGGTGATAAAAACTATATAAAATATTTAATAATTTTTTTAATAATATCATACTTATTAATGAAAAGTATGAGATTATTAAAAAAATTAATTAAAAAATTAATATTTTATATATTTTTATCATCCTACAAAAATGTGTGTGAATAGTAAACGACAAATAAACTTAAGCAGAGGGAGTATTAATTACAGAAATTGATCTAATAGAGTTGTAGAAAAACTTTAGCACTAATAAATCTAGTACTATATAACTAAATTGTTAACTATATAACTCGAGCACGGAATTGGATCTCCTTGTCTACGTTTGCTAAAACGAACGATCGAATGATTGCAACTCACACCTAACACTTAGGGATGCTATTGGCTTTGGTGGGAGAAGAAAAGATGCACAATTGCCAAAAACTAGGTTAAGGCTTATTCTCAATAAGTCTCCTTATATAGTGCACAAATTAGGTCAAACTTATTCATAATAAATTACCTATTTATCTTTTATCTTCTATCCATAATATCTTTCTATAAAGATATTATATTAACAATAATAACTTATTATTATCATTAATCAATTATCCAATTCCTAATGCTCTTTTGTGTGTGACTTTATAGGACCCGAATAAAATAGCAATAGATTAAATCCAATTTAATCCATAAATTATAGTTGGCTTCTAGCAAAGCACTATAATTACCTAGATTATTCGAATTATAAATATCCATTTTAATCTTATTATATCATTAGTATTTTACACATCAATTAAAGGACACATATTCCTTCAACAATACATTTGAAATGAAATATGCCCCATGTCTAGTGTACAATTGAATTGAAATGAGCCATTTTGAGTTACGGAGTAAGCATTTTTATTTTTTTTAAAAAAGCCCGAAAGTAAGCGAAAATTCGCGCATCCGCAATGCGCGGATACAACCCTGTATCGGATGATAAAAATGGTTGTGCAAATACAAGCACTCTTAAGTTTCATAAATTTATTTTAATCTTATTTAAGTTTTTTTTACGAGGATTTTTCAAATATATGATTCTTAATTTATTATTATCATCATCGTCATTATTATTATTATTATTATTATTATTATTATTATTATTATTATTATTATTAAAATAACTTATTTATCTCCAAAAGATGGAATGAGGACTTTATTGGATGAATTAATTTCCATTAATTAGAGATATATATAGTATTAAAAAAACTAATTGAATGATTTGCTTAAATAAAAGATAAGAAAAAGCATATTTGATTTTGTAGTTAATTTATACGGAGTATATATAGTAAAAGAGCATTAGATTATAAATAATTTATCTATTTTTAATGGATAGATGGTTAGAAATTCAAGACTTCTATTTTTTTTGGGAAAATAATTTGTTCTTACCAATTTTTTTGAATAAAAAAGGAGTGAAAGTAGTAAAAAAATTATGCTCGGACTATTTAGTTCACGTGAATGATGGTTTTGATTATTTAGAGTAATTTTTCCATGTTGAAATTTGAATTTTTTATTTTTTTGGGCTTCAGGAATAGTTTAGTTTATCAGGTAACCTTAATAATAAGAACATTGTGTTCCCTCACACAAATGTTTATGTTTTCAGTATTCAAATTCGAATTTTTATTTTTATTTTTTAGGAAATAGCTTCTAACCAACTTATCTCGGTGCATATGGGTTGGAATTTGTGTTTAGTTGAAAGGGGCTATAATAGACTAGTTGGATATACAATACTGACTTATCAATACATATATTGCTATGGTATCTTCCCATGCATAATTGGGGAGAAAAAAAAACAACACCAAAAAAAAAAAAATCAAACTATTGGGCCTGTTTGGCATGAGGAGGCAGTGGTTAAATGAGATTTTTTTAAAACAAAATAACACAATATGATGTTTTGTGTACAGAAAAACCGGACACAATTGATATATATACAACAAAAAAGTACGATAACATGACACGAAAAAAATACAAAATCAAAAAGATACGATACGAAAATGATATGAACCGATAAAACACGACATTAAATGGTTCGAGTTTGGATCGAGCATGTCCCCTTGTCGGATACTCGACACGAACCGTTTAATTATTTTTAAAAAAATGGTACTCTGAAAATAGTAGAAATAAAATATTTGACTAAAAGTAACATTGAAATCAATTAGCCCAGTTGGTTGAGCGGTTGCATTTAGGTTCCATTCAGATAAGAGGTTTAGATTTCGATTTCCAGGCGAACATTGTAGAAATAGAATATTTGACTAAAAGTAACATTGAAATCAATTAGCCCAGTTGGTTGAGCGGTTGCATTTAGGTTCCACTCCGATAAGAGGTTTAGATTTCGATTTCCAAGCGCTGCTTGTTTTCTATTTTTGGGGGGTTGTTGCCAACCCAAACAATTAAACAGACTCTAAAATCTGGCCCAAATAAACAAACCCTAAAATTAAAACTTAGCCGTCTCGCTCTCTCTCAGTCTCTCATGCTCATATTCGACTGTGACTACAACGAGGCTTCACACATGACTCCACCTGCCTTCAACTACCTGTCTTCTTCTCCGGTTCTAAACTAGTCTATCCGTCTCTCGATTTGCCTCTCGGTCGTTTCAAACTCAAGTTTTCTTCTTCACTTCTTCTCTGGCGATTGTTATCCAGATCCGACAAGATGGTTGACATCAATGGCCAATCTTTTGGAAAGCAGCGAAGATTCCCGAACAGTGGGATGAGGCCGTCGACTGTGTTGTGCGAAGGACCGCTCTATCGTCGACGTCCATGAGGTATCTTTCAACATTGAATATGAATTTGTATTCCTAATTTTTGCTTCAATGTTCTTTCAATAATTATTCCCTCTCTGATCCGCCCTTGTCCTCACTCACCCTTGTTCTCTCTTAGGTTTTTGTAAAATTTCAGTGAAATTGATTACCTATTTGGCTATTTAGGATTTTTTTGAACATGAATTGGTTAAGTTGTTTCTTCTATGGCTTAATTACAAGGTATTCATTAGGGTTTGTAATTTTTATTGATGATTTTTTTGCATCACTTTATTGAATTGAATTGACGTATGAGAGAATTGATATAAAATAATATAAAATATAAACCCTAGCAATCAACTCAATCCTATCAAATAAATACAAAACTCTCCGCTGTAGTAGTAGAGGAATCAGGTTTGATCCACGAGGAAGCGTGTCAGCGGATCCAAGGTAGTTTGCAATCACGTTCTGTAGAAGTCGACCAGAAGCCTCGATGTCGATTGGAACAGTCGATGCCGACCAAGGCTGTCGACCTTGAGTGGTATCTCTCGTCTTATGCTCTCGATGTCGATTAAAAGATTCCTGCACTCACACAAACAAGAAGTCAACGTCGACTGGGGGCAGTCGATGTCAATAGCAACAACAGATCAACACAGAAGAACATCAATTGATATGAGGCACTCGACGTCGACCTGGGCAGTTGATATCGAGCACTCTTACAGAAACAGAAAAAGGTCGGCAAAGATGGCCGAAGAATAAAAGTATGAAAATGAAGCGATTAACAGAAAAGCAAGGGGTTTTGGGTAATAATTGAAAGAGTTTAAAACAATGATAAAAGAAACTTCTAAGGCTAGGGTTCACCACAATGTTAATCACACATGCACAAGATAGAATAAGACGGACAATTATGCTATCACATCAAAGGACCAAGCTTTCGCCTTTTCCAACAAAATAGATATATTGGCTCTCACAAATAAACTCGAGTGAAGACGGAGTGCTCGACGTCGACTACATTGGTCGACGTCGACTGGACCTATCTGCAGAATCTGACGCGTACGAGCAATCCGAGTGGAAGAAGACTTGTTAAGCCAAGATTTTACATCTTTTCTTTAGATAGATTTAATTCTTATGAGTATTTTCCTATTTACCCTAGGGATATTTTTTTTTCCTATTTAGTTTATATCTTCTTCTATTTTAGTTTTTTTTTTGATGAAAACACATAATCATTAAAATCTAAAACATATAGTCTTCGATTACAATATTAAGTAATGTCTCAGATAAATCAAACTCTGAAGAAACGAAATAGGGAAGCCGAGGATGAATCTGAGCAAGGAAGTGGGCGGATTGGTTCCCTTCTCGCCTCACTGCACTCCATTTGCAGTCCTCGAAGTCCTTTGCCAAATCCTTTGCCTTGCACATGAGCATCCCTTCCGCCCCTTTTGCTAGCACCACCCCCTTCAGCTATTGTATAAGTTGTGCACAATCCGACTCAACAATCACCCTTCGATGCCTCTTTTTGCGCGCCAACACCAGTCCCCAGATCACAGCCTCGCACTCCGCCACTAGTACTGAAGATCCACGCTGAATCGACTTTGTTGCAGCCCAGTTCATCCCTCCAGAAGGCCCACGTGAAATCTGATGCGGGACCATCTTCTACACCTCCAGACACGCCAATCATACTTGGAGATGGACCAATGACTCGAGCCCGAGCTAAGAAGCTTCAACGCGACTCATTCATGTTTGTGAGTCATGCCTTGTTCTCGAGCACGGTTCAACTCCCGGAGCCTACTTTGAAGAGCTACATGTGTATAGGACTTAATGAGGCCGAGCCACTTTAGGCCTTTGTAGAGCTGAAATTCTCTAAGTGTTGGAACATTACCTTATTTCCTATTTTAGTAACTTTTCTACTTAAGTTATTTTAGGTAATTTAGGGGTATTTTAATTAATTCTTTTATTTACTTAATTTTGGCCGAAAAATCAGATGTTAGGGTTTAAGATAGTCGGCCTTTCTTCTTTGTAGAACGGTACGTACAATTTTATGAAACTTTCTCTTGTGTGAAACACATTGAGCGTTCTAAGTCAATCGATTCGAAGCCAGGCTCATCGATTGCACGAATTGGTATAGATCTTGCTTGGTTTGCTTTGAGTTCATCAACCTTGCGAGAGCTTGGTGATCCAGGTAATCACAAGTCCCCTCCTTGTGCCTCCAAGTTGTCCGCTTGGTTGTGTAAGGTTGTAGAGGCGGGCTTTGTAGTCGTTGGTATTTGGTTCCTACCCTCTTAGGAGGCCTGGGGTCTTTATCTCGTTCTACTTTAGTTCGAATCAACAAACTATCGTCGAGTCCTTTTGTTTCTTTATTGCTGTCGACATTGAGATCTTAAGGATCTTGGTGTTTTGTCGAGTCTTGTGTCTTTCTTGTTGAATCTTGCTGCGTTTCTTTAAGTGTTATTGAGTGTTGTTCAAATCTTGCTTCCGTTCTTGTCTTTGAGTCTTGATTGTCGAAGATCGGGCCATCCTACCGCTAACCCCGTATCAAATTGGCATCAGAGCTTTGGTTTCCGACATCAATTGAGTCTTTTGTTATTCATAAACACAAAACCCTACAAAAATAGTCTTTTCTTTGTTTCTTGGTCTTTACTTCTTGAATCTTGATTTGTTGCAACTAACCTTTTCTTGTTTATGATCGTTGTGGTTGCTAGCCTTAAACACTAAGCCAGCCGAGACCCTTACAAGTGCAGCCGGCGCCAATTGCAACAAACCTTCCATCCGGCCGCACCTTGTTCTCTCACAAACCCTAAATTGTTGTTGCTTCTATCTTGTTCTATCCTAGATCTATCTATTTTGTTGCCTTAGTTAATTTCTGATTTTTGTGGTAGATTTATTCATATTATCTACCATAGATTATAAACAAAAGGCTTAGATAGATATACCTTCCATACTTAGCCAAGCATCATCTTTATATATTGCATAAGGGCTACAAATTTTATTTTCTTTCACCTTAGCATACACTTTCGAGTCCTTCATTGTTATTGTTAGTTTTCTTGCATAAGTCAAAAAAAAAAAAGGAGATTGAACTTGGACCTAGGAGGATAAAATTCACTAGGGGCAAGAGTAAGCTTCAAAAAAAAAAAGAGGATTGCAAGTCTAGTGCAAGAAGCTTCAAGGACCAATTTTGGTGAACTTCCATAGCCCTAGTCAAAAATCTCAAACACATTCCTCCCAAAACACGAATTTGAAACCCTACCTTGCAACTACAACATCCTAACTTGAGGTTTTCAAATCAAAGAGGTAAACATCCTAAACTTTCTTTCTTTTTCCACAAAATCAGTCTTACATTGTTCCAAATTGCTGTGTTGAGTGCTATTCCTTGAGCATTGGTGTTGAAGTGTCATTTTCGAGTTGATCCTTGCAAGTTTCAGGAGATTACTTGACATACCGAGTCGGCACACACACATACCGAGTCGATACCCCACATACCAAGTCGAAACCCATACATACCGAGTCGATACTCCCTTGTATCGAGTCGATACTTTGCTACTGTTGTGGTATCTCGCTGTGTTGTTTCTTGTTCATTCCCTTAACCTCTTACCTTGAGTTGCTAGGTTTTTGCTTGAGTGTTGATTTGCCCAAAGCGGATTGCCCCAACAAGCCTGGACATACCAATTAGAGAGGAGAGTGAGAGAAACACTTGGTGAGGTTGTTTATAATTTTCACTAACTTTTACATAGTTCATTGTTCTTTTCTTTGTGATGTCTAATCCGGAGAACAACGCCAACAATGGCAATAACAACAACTCCAGCACCACCGTGACACCCGAGATGTTCAATAATATGATGAATACCATGAACACCAACATGGCTACCATCACGGAAACCCTGGCTGCGTTGGGAGCAAAGGTGGCGGCATTGGAGTCCAGGCCGAGTGGTTCTAACACTATTGGAGGCCGAGGTGATCAAAGGCGTGACGATACACCTCGGAATGAAAGGGAAGTCTATAATCATAACCCTAATCCTAACCCTGATATCAATAACCCTTTATTTGAAGAAAACAACTCTCCACGAAGGGAGAGATGGTAGGAATAATGGGTTTGGTAATGTGCAGGGGCAAGGGAGAGGAAGAGGGAGAGGCCGAGGCTTCCAAGAGGATTTCTACCAGACGGAGGATGATGATGACTTCCAAGAAGAGGAGTATTGGGAGCAACGTCCTAGGCGCCATGATAGAGGAGGTCGTTACCAACACCGAGCACCTAGAGAGCTTGAGCAGGACGGCATAGGTAAGGTTAAGGTAAAAAATCCCTCAATTTGATGGTAAGACAGATCCAGATGCATATATTGACTGGGAGACTAAAATGGAACAAATCTGGAACTGTCACAATTTCTCTGAACCTAAGAAAGTCCAATTGGCTTCTTTAGAATTTCAAGGGTTTGCTCTAATTTGGTGGGATAACTTGGTTAAGGAGAGAAGAAGAGCCCTTGATGCGCCTATCGCTTCTTGGAACCAATTGAAAGCCTTAATGAGAAGTAGGTTTATCCCTCAACATTATGCTAGAGAGCTTAGGCAACGCCTAGAAAACCTTAAACAAGGTAATAAAACTGTTGAGGAAACTTTTAATGCAATGCAAGAAATCATGGCTAGAGCTAATGTCGTTGAACCCGATGAGGATACCAATGCTAGATTTCTTAGGATATTGCATCCCGCCTTAGCTCATGAGATCGATTATTTTCCTTACTCTACTCCTACTGAATTATTACATTTGGCTATTAAAGTTGAACGTGGAGCTAGATACAGGAACCAAGGCAGAAGGATGACGAGTGGCAGCCCCAACCATGGCGCCAAAGCCGGCCACAACAGCCCCAAGGGCGGCCTGAAGGACGCTACAGCTCTCGGCCAAACCAAACCCAAGGTCGAGGAGATGTTCGAGCTACACCACAGGCCCTCGACAAGGGTAAGGCGCCTTGGAACGGACGAGATTCGTCTGGGGTATCTACTGGCCCCAAAGGGAGTAATCCTAACTCTTCTACCACTAGATCTAGGGATATTGTATGCTTTAAATGCCAAGGTAGAGGACATTATATGAAGGATTGCCCTAATAAGAAAACTCTCATGATTAATCACCTAGGCGAATATGAATCTGAAAATTCTAGTGATGAACATGAAGAGCATGCTAATGAGAATGATCAAAACCTTAACCTTCTCACTTATGATAATGATGATGATGGCATTGATTATGAACATGGAGAATCATTGATTGTTAGGAGAGTCTTAAGTGTTATTCCTGAACCTTGTGA
This sequence comes from Persicaria maculosa, assembly GCA_963922045.1. Taxonomy (NCBI): domain Eukaryota; kingdom Viridiplantae; phylum Streptophyta; class Magnoliopsida; order Caryophyllales; family Polygonaceae; genus Persicaria; species Persicaria maculosa. Next base: position 3,176,265 of record OY998268.1, read on the forward strand.
TAACAATCAACGTGAAAATCTGTTTCATACTAGATGTTTAGTTAAAGGGAAGGTTGTTAATGTGATCAATGATGGAGGAAGTTGTTGTAACTTAGCTAGTCAAGAGATGATTGATAAATTACAACTTCCTACTATTCAACATCCTAGGCCTTATAGATTGCATTGGATGAATGACTGTGGTAACTTAAAGGTGAATAGGCAAGTTAAAGTACATATCAAACTTGGACATTATGAAGATGATGTATTGTGTGATATTGTACCCATGCAAGCCTGTCATATTTTATTAGGTCGTCCTTGGCAATTTGATCGTAAGGTCTTGCATGATGGCTTTACTAACCGATATTCCTTTACTTTGCAGGGAAAGAACATAGTTCTCAAGCCTATGACGCCAACCCAGGTGGCTGACGAGATTGAGAAGCGGAAGGTAAGTAAAGGTGAGTTAGTTAAGGAGGCTCAGTCGAGCCATATGTCTGCCCCTACTCGGCCTAAAGATGTTTTCTTGGCTTCCAAGAGCGCATATTTAGACGAGTTTGCGGATGGGGAAAAAACCCTCATGCTCCTATGCAAAGGGTTGAATATGTTGAGTGAGGAGCTTCGAGCTACCCTCCCTCCTCGCATCCTATCTCTTATTGAAGAGTATAAGGATGTCTTCCCCGAGGACATACCAGCAGGTCTACCCCCTATTAGAGGAATTGAGCATCAAATTGATCTCATTCCAGGGGCTTCTTTGCCTAATAGGCCTGCTTATAGAATGAATCCCACTGAGACCCAAGAGGTTCAATCCCAAGTCCAGGAACTGTTGGATAAAGGTTACATTCGGGAAAGTTTGAGTCCATGTGCTGTGCCTATGTTGTTAGTCCCTAAAAAAGATGGGTCATGGAGAATGTGTGTAGACTGTAGGGCCATTAACAACATAACTGTGAAATATCGCCATCCTATACCCCGCTTAGATGACATGTTAGATGAGTTGCATGGGTCTTCCATTTTCTCTAAAATTGATTTGAAAAGCGGTTACCATCAGATTAGGATGAAAGAAGGCGATGAATGGAAAACAGCCTTTAAAACTAAATTTAGACTCTATGAATGGTTGGTTATGCCTTTTGGTTTAACTAACGCTCCTAGTACTTTCATGAGATTAATGAATCATGTGCTTAGAAATTTCATAGGTAAATTTGTTGTTGTGTATTTTGATGACATTCTTGTTTATAGCAAATCACCTAAGGAACATGAAGCACATTTGAGGGAAGTACTTTCTACTCTAAGATTAGAACACTTGTATGCTAACTTGAAGAAATGTGAATTATGTAATGATCAAGTGTCTTTTCTGGGATTTGTAGTGAGCTCAAGTGGATTGCGAGTCGACGAAGCAAAGATCAAGGCAATCCAGGACTGGCCGACACCTACTAACATCGGCCAAGTGAGGAGCTTCCAGGGACTTGCGAGCTTCTATCGGAGATTTGTGCGCGACTTCAGCTCCATCGCAGCCCCTCTCACGGAACTCACAAAGAAGCGGTGTGAGTTCAAGTGGGGTCCAGTTCAGGAAGAAGCATTTCGGTTGCTTAAGGAGAAGTTGACGTAGGCTCCATTGCTTGCCCTGCCTGACTTCACTCGACCTTTCGAGGTTGAATGTGATGCTAGCGGAGTTGGGATAGGAGGAGTTCTCATGCAAGAAGGTAAGCCTATTGCCTTCTTTTCTGGAAAGTTGAAAGGTGCATGTCTTAATTACTCTACTTATGATAAAGAATTATATGCTTTGTTTAGAGTCCTTAAGACATGGTCCCATTACCTTTGGCCTAGAGAGTTTATACTTAGGACTGATCATGAATCTTTAAAGCATTTTAAGAGCCAGGATAAACTTGATAGGAGACATGGTAGATGGATGGAATTCATAGATACATTTCCTTATGTTATAAAGTATAAGAAAGGGAAAAACAATGTGGTAGCTGATGCATTATCTAGGAGACATGTGTTATTGACCACTTTGGATTCTAGAGTCTTAGGCTTTGTATACATTAAGGAATTGTATGAGAATGATGCTGATTTTGGGGCTATATTTCGAAAGTGCCTAGATAAGGGTCCTACCGACCAATTCTATATCTTTGATGGATTCTTGTTTAGAAAAGACCAAATGTGCATCCCTAGGTGTTCTCTTCGATTGTTATTGGTTAATGAAGCCCATAGTGGAGGATTAATGGGTCATTTTGGGAGAGATAAGACCTATCATACACTTAAGTCACACTTTTATTGGCCACATATGCTTAGGGATGTAGAACATTGCCTTAAGAGATGTATTGACTGTTTAAAGGCCAAGTCTAAGCTCATGCCCCATGGATTATACACACCACTCCCTACACCCTCAGCCCCTTGGGAAGACATATCTATGGATTTTATTGTGGGATTGCCTAGAACTAAGAAGGGGAGGGATTCTATATTTGTGGTGGTAGATAGATTTTCTAAGATGGCTCACTTTATAGCCTGCCATAAGACCGATGATGCTACGAATGTTGCGAATTTATTCTTTAGGGAAGTAGTACGGTTGCATGGTGTACCGAAAACTATAGTAAGTGATAGGAACGTTAAATTCTTAAGTCATTTTTGGCGAACCTTATGGAGTAAATTGGGAACTAGATTGCTATTCTCTACTTCTAGCCACCCCCAAACTGATGGCCAAACTGAGGTGACTAATAGAACCCTTACAACCGTCCTTAGAGCCATTACAAGAAAGAATTTGAAGCTTTGGGAAGAAGCCTTACCTCATGTGGAGTTTGCTTATAATAGGACCATGCATTCCTCAACCAAGATCACTCCATTTGAATGTGTATATGGTGTTAATCCACTAACCCCTTTTGATCTTACTCCATATCCTATGAGAGAAAAAGAGTCATTTGAAGCAGGTAAGCATGTCGAGTTCGTCAAGGAGCTGCATGAACGGACGCGTCAGAAGCTTCTACAGAAGGCTGAATACAACGCTAATAAGGCCAACAAGGGGCGCAGATTGGTGACGTTCCAGCCTGGGGATCTAGTATGGGTGCACCTGAGGAAGGAGAGGTTTCCCAATGAGCGGAAGAGCAAGCTTGCACCACGAGGTGATGGACCTTTCAAGGTTCTGGAGAAAGTGGGTGACAATGCCTACAAGCTAGAACTTAATGAGGTCGAGCCACTTTAGGCCTTTGTAGAGCTGAAATTCTCTAAGTGTTGGAACATTACCTTATTTCCTATTTTAGTAACTTTTCTACTTAAGTTATTTTAGGTAATTTAGGGGTATTTTAATTAATTCTTTTATTTACTTAATTTTGGCCGAAAAATCAGATGTTAGGGTTTAAGATAGTCGGCCTTTCTTCTTTGTAGAACGGTACGTACAATTTTATGAAACTTTCTCTTGTGTGAAACACATTAAGCGTTCTAAGTCAATCGATTCGAAGCCAGGCTCATCGATTGCACGAATTGATATAGATCTTGCTTGGTTTGCTTTGAGTTCATCAACCTCGCGAGAGCTTGGTGATCCAGGTAATCACAAGTCCCCTCCTTGTGCCTCCAAGTTGTCCGCTTGGTTGTGTAAGGTTGTAGAGGCGGGCTTTGTAGTCGTTGGTATTTGGTTCCTACCCTCTTAGGAGGCCTGGGGTCTTTATCTCGTTCTACTTTAGTTCGAATCAACAAACTATCGTCGAGTCCTTTTGTTTCTTTATTGCTGTCGACATTGAGATCTTAAGGATCTTGGTGTTTTGTCGAGTCTTGTGTCTTTCTTGTTGAATCTTGCTACGTTTCTTTAAGTGTTATTGAGTCTTGTTCAAATCTTGCTTCCGTTCTTGTCTTTGAGTCTTGATTGTCGAAGATCGGGCCATCCTACGGCTAACCCCGTATCACAATCACTCCTATCCCACAGCCTTTGTCCTCCGATGCTGATCCGTTGCAATTGATTTTTATGAACTCCCCCTCCGGCAACCACCATCGGACATTCCTTCCACTAACCTCTGCAACCCCTTCCCTCTGACTACCCCCACCTGTTGTAATCTTCTCTCTCGATGCTGCCTCAATAGCCTCCTCCACCGTCCTTCCCGACTCAATTTGCACCCCTTCAAACACCCATTTGTTCCTAGCAAACCAAATTCTCTCAGTCATGTGCGCCCACAACTTCCTACTCCTCTCCTCCGTCACTGAAAGCGCCCTCTCCATCCATGGCATGAACTCCCTTAACCCTTTCCCCCATGCCGCCAATTCCGGGACTAACTTCCAGCATGCCCTCGCCCATTGACACTCAAATAAGACATGGTATATAGTCTCCTCTCTTCCACACCTATCACACCGAGGGTCCTGCACCACCTTTCGTTTTAGAAGACTAGCCTTGCAAGGAAGTAGCCCCCGCGCTGATCGCCATAAGAAATTTTTAACTCTCGGTGCCACTTGAAGCGCCCACATCTTTTTCCACACACAAGCAGCAGCTGATGAAGTTGAGCATTGTCCTCCACCCTCCTCTATTTTGTATCTCTCCATCATCATATAATAACCCGTTCTCACCGAATAGTTCCCCCCCTTTTCATAGTACCACACGAGTGTATCCGGCACCTCAGGATCAAACAAGTGGATGTTTAAAATCAACTTCGCATCACCCGGCAAGAACGCCGTCCTGACCGCCACCTCGTCCCACAGTCCTCTATTCCAATCGACAAAGTCAATCACTCTCGTGTCCTCACTCCTCCCGGTAATGTTCGCAATTGGTCTGAACGACATTGGCCTTGGGAGCCACCTATCATTCCAAGCCCTTAAGTTAGCCCCATTCCTTACAGCCCAAAAACATCCCTGCTCCAAGACCTCTCTCCCTCGAAGAATACTTTGCCATGCATAGCTTGGTGTCGTGCCTAGTCTCGCCTCGAGGAAGGTTGAACGAGGGAAGTAGCGAGCCTTCAGCAATCGCGCTAACAAAGATTCTGGCTCGTGCATTATCCTCCATCCAGTCTTAGCAAGGAGAGCCAGATTAAAAGTTTCCATGTCACGAAAACCTAACCCTCTATACTCTTTTGCTAGACACATCCGCTTCCATGACATCCAGTGGATCCCCCTCTTATTATCACTATCTCCCCACCAAAACTGACACATAAGCTGCTCAATCTCCTTACAAAGATAATCTGGCAAGAGAAAACATGACATCGTATATAATGGAATAGCTTGGGCTACAGATTTCAATAGCACCTCCTTCCCCGCACGAGATAAAGCTCTCTCCTTCCACCCCTTCATCTTCTTCCTTACTTTATCTCGAACACTGCTGAATATCACCTTTTTCGACCTACCGATGATTGTAGGCAGCCCTAAATATCTCTCATGCTTGTCCACTTCTAAAATCCCCATCACTCCCTGAATTCCTTCCCTCATCTCCTCATTTACATTTCTGCTAAACGAAAGCTCCGATTTCGCAAGGTTAACCTGTTGTCCTGAAGCTTCTCCGTAAACACGGAGGATATCCATAATCTCTGCGCTCTGTTGACAGTTTGCCCTTGCAAACAAGATACTATCGTCCGCAAAAAACAAATGAGACATAACTGGAGCTGATCGGGCAATCTTTATCCCCTTCCATCCTCCCTCTCTTTCACTTTTTCTAATGAGACCTGAGAACGCCTCAGCACACAACAAAAATAAATATGGAGAAAGTGGGTCACCTTGCCTCAACCCTCGAGTCGGGATGAAAGTTTGGGACGGCACTCCCCCCACTAATGCTGCAAAAGAAACCGAGGTCACACACCGCATTATCATCCCTATCCACTCTCTATGGAACCCCATTCTGTCCATGCAATGCTCTAGAAAAGACCACTCCACCCTGTCGTACGCTTTCGCCATATCCAGTTTGACAGCCATAAATCCCTTCTTACCCACCCTCTTGTTTTTCATATAATGAAAAACTTCGAAAGCAGATAAGACATTATCCGTGATAAGTCTTCTTGGAACAAAAGCACTCTTGTTCGGAGAAATTACCTTACTAAGACATAGTTTCAACCGGTTAGCAAGCATTTTGGAGATAATCTTAAACAACACATTACACAGACTAATCGGTCGAAGATCCTTCATCCTGAACGGAGAAGTCACCTTTGGGATTAGTGCAATATAAGTGTGATTAAGATTCTCTGGAAAAGGAGCTCCAGCCAAAATATCAAGGACAAAACGAGTTACTTCCGGCCCAACAATCTGCCAGTACCGTTGATAAAACAGTGCTGACATACCGTCCAGGCCAAGAGATTTAGTAGGGTGCATTGAGAAAAGGGCATGTTTTACCTCCTCACCAATGAACGGTTGCAATAGCTCCAGATTATCCTCCTCCGATATAATGGGCGAGATCCCTTGAGAAGCCGATTCCGGAGATGTGTTCAGGCATGTTTTAAATAGTTTCTCAAAATACTTCACCGCTACCTTCGCCATCCCCTCACTACTCCTCCACTCCACTCCCTCATCGTCCACTAACTGCCTCACCTCATTCCTCCTCTGTCTTCCGCTGGCTTTCTGGTGGAAATATCTAGTGTTTTTGTCCCCCCATTTAAACTCATTCGCTTTTGCCCTCTGAAACCACAGTAATTCCTCCTCCTCTTTCCTCTCTAGCTCCCTTCTGCGCGCCACCAAGTCTCCTCTCATCCCATTTTTCTATAACTCCCTAAGCTCATCCCTCACCTTCTGTAGCTTCTTCAACACATTCCCAAACGTCACTCTATTCCAACCTTTGAGGTCTCTCAGGCATCGCTCCACCTTTCCCATCATTCTTTCTTGTGCACCTCTCGACCCCGGGTTATTCCAGCCATTTCGAACAACCTCCACACTACCTTCATGCTCCGCCCACATCGCCTCAAACCGGGTTGGTCTATCTCCCCTCCGCTCCTCCCCAATAATCTTCTCCATACGCAGAGGATACACCATCACTGGAACATAGTCACACCCTTGTCTATGCAAATGTACTGCCGACAACCCTGGGAAGCGTTCAAACATTTTTTCATTACCAAAAACATAATCCAGCCTTTCTTGAATAAACTCAGCTCCCCCCTCCCATTATCCCATGTGTATTTTCCACCCGAGTAAGGAACTGCCCTCCATTGACATCCCTCTATCGCAGCTCTGAATGCATCCATCTTAGTCAACTTAAGTGCCAAACCTCCATCCTTATCCTCCGCATTTAGCACTTGGTTGGAATCCCCCATACCTAGCCAACCCTTATGAGCTTCCCTTCTTAACCTATTTAACAGCCCCCACGAGAAATGCTTCTCTTCTCTCCTCGGCCATCCATAAAAACAGGTAAGTCCCCAATCTCCTCCCTCCCTATCACTCACAATGGCATCAATATGGTGAGCTGTATATGTCTGGATAGCCACCTCCACATCCTCATCCCAAAGAAGACATAAACCACCCGACTTTCCAACACTGTCAACAGTAAACCCATTTTTATAACCCAACATCAACCGAATCTCCTCCATTTTTTTTTATTGCACCTTGTTTCCATTAAGAAAACAATCCTAGGGCCCTCTCGTCTCACTAGATGAGTGAGTCTCACAACTGCACGGGCCTTCCCCAACCCCCGGCAGTTGTAGCTGAGAAGACTCATTGCTCTCGGCAAGGAAGGCATCCCGCCTCCCCCGCCGATATTTGCATACTATCATTGGAGCTCACTTTCCTCCTCTTCCCATCCAGTTCCTCCTTATCAATCTGCATTGCCTCACCTCCCTCTTCTTTTGCTTTCCTCTTATTCCCCTCCCTAACCTCTACTTCATTTGCTTTCTCCACATTCCTAGCTAGTCGTTTCCACTGTTTCCTCCCACTTTGATCCCCTCCCCCCTTTTTTATCTCCCTCATTCTTTTCAAACTCCATGGCCCCACCTTCCTTGCCTACTACTCCCTCCCCTACTCCTTTCCTCGTACCTACCCCCCAACCTCCTTCCCTTTCACCTTATCACACTCTCCCTCCCCTACTTTATTTTTGTCTCCATTTGACTTTTTTCCCCATTGTCCCCTATCTCAATCTCTTGTATTATAGTCACCCCTTCCTTTATAAATTGCATCATCTCCCCCCCCCCACCTTCTCCCTCCTTCCTCCCTATACTTTCATCATCAGCATTTTCTTCCTCCTTAAGCAAGCTTTCTAATGTCTTCCTCACTACCCCATTCCTATCTACCTCATTTCCTCTACCTCCATTCCCCCCTTCATCCCCCAGAACCTTATTTACCTTAGCCCCCCTCATCCTCTCCATGACGCCTCTACCCCCCTCCCTCCTCAACGGAGATGCCCTAAGCCACTCTCCATATTGGTAGTCATCAGTAGTTTCTTCCGCCTCGCAATCCGTCTCTACGTGATCCACTCTCCCACACACATAGCAGAAATTCGGCAACCTCTCATATTTCATATCCACCCACATCCTACTCCCATCACACCTCAATAGGATACCCCTCCTTAGTGGCTTTCGAATTTCAACCCAAACCCTTAGACGTAGGAATTTGGCACAAGTCAGCTCCATCACGTCAACTTCCATTAATCCTCCCAGTGTTGTTCCAATGATACTCGCCGTCTCCTCCGTCATCATATCTATAGGAAGATCGTAAACCCGTACCCAGAACGGAATTCTATCAAACACTATCTTCGATGGCTGTTCCATTCCGGGTTCCTTCATTGCTAGCAAAGCTTTGTCAAAAGCCCATGGTCCTCCCTTCATCACCTTATCCTTATCAACCTCTGTAGCAAATTGAAACAGGAACAAATTCTGTCTTAATTCCCGCAATCCAAATTCATTCTTCAATCGCCATGCACCCTTCATCGTTGCTTGTAACGCATAAGCATTGAAGGATCTTGCTGAGAGCAACGTTCCCACCAAGGACACCACACCCTTCCTGCCCTCCCTCCGCCGAAACCCATCCCCTACTGCGCACTCGTTTTCCTCCTCCTGTGTTAACACCATCCTCCCTCTCCTACCCTCCGTCTTCTGATTCCCTACCATCAGCCCTAAAAGAAACTGTAAAAACAAACCTGAAACACACCTTCGTGACCGGTGGACCCGCACAGAATTGGCGGGGATGACCTAGGCTCTCACGATCGAAGACCGAAGAGGAAGCGCGAGCAATCATCGGCCGTCAGAAGCAATCGCCGCTAATACTCCAAGCCCTAGGTTTTTTAACTCCCTTCTATTTTAGTTTTATCTTCTAGTTTAGATAGAAATACCTTTCCTAGGCTAGCAAGGATTGGTAGCTATAAATAAAGCCCTTGGCCTGAGTTTTATTCATTCAATTATCAATCAACACAATTACATTCAATTTAGAGTTTTAGGGTTTTAGGAAGCTTTAGGGTTTTGGCGCTTGCGAGAGTCGACGTCGGGATTTGTGAAGACTTCAAGTTTATGTTTCAATGCAAGTTAAGTTTTTATTTATTTCAATTATCTTCTCTTTTACCATGAGCGAGTAGTCGCTTTTCTCTTAGGGTCAGGGTGAGTCCGACGTTAGCCATGCATGCTTGATATGAGTTTGATGTTCATATTTGTTATGTCTGGATCATCTCCTACCTTTTTGTGTTTAGCCTTTATTCGAGAGAAAAGGAATTCATGCGAACAACTTGGATCATAAACATAAAATCGGCAGAGACAAATTAGGCTCGGGCATCTGTAGCTCAGTCGATGTCGAGCGGCTCGGTTGAACTTGGTGTATGTCAACCTCTCTTCCAGTAGCTATTCTTTCTTCCCTCTTCTTTACTTAGTTTGTTGATCATTTATCTCAGTCGATGTCGAGAGCTCCGGTTGATGTAGACTGCTCTGCATCGATTCTTAGCTTCTCATTTTGGCTTCGATTCCGCTCTAATTTTTGCACAATTAAACCAAAATTTGTGTAGACCTCGATTTCTTACAAATAAGCATATACTATATAAATTCAAGGCATTCCCAGCCCTTAATGCAAATATAAGACAGAAATTGAAGTAAAAGTAGGCATAAAACATGGTCACTTTAGCGAACATCATGAATCACATATTCATTTGTAATTATTTACTGTGTTGTGTGAAGGAAAGGCTAATCGGATTGTGTCGGGTATCCAACTCGAATACCCAAATTCGTTTTGGGTATCCGTGTTGGATATCCGACAGTTATCAGATCGTGTTCGCGTCATGCTTTTTAAGCTTATCGGTTCCGGGTATCTAACACGGATATCCATGTTGTGTCGAATACCCGGAAATACACAACCCTATTTTTGGCAGACGTGTTGTGTTTGGGGGGGGGGATGGAGGTGGTTGAGGTTAATCAGGGTGAAATCTGGGTGATAATCCCTCTTCGCTCTATGAAGGTGGAGGTCCCTCTCTCGTCTTGTTTCCCCACTCTCACATCAAATTGAAGCCTCAATCTAACATAATTGTGAAGCCCTTTGATTGTAGGTATGCTTGTCTATGAGATCTGCGCATCCATCAAGTAATTTGCAACTTCATGAGGATGAAATTTTGCAGAAAATAAAAAATTCAAGAAATAGAAATTGGGATTTCTATAGATTGTTGTTATATAATGGATGGAGAGATATGCATTTTCCTTGTATAGTTTGCGGATGATACACTTATTTTTGCTAGAGTCTCAAAAAAAAAGTCTCCACATTATACAAAACATCTTGAACAATTTTGCTAATCTTTTAGGATTGGTTATAAACTACAATAAGAGCTCTCTACTTGTTTCTAGAAATTTTAGCCCAAATTTTCAAAGGTCCATAGCCCAACAAATGAAAATCCCGGTCTCGAAAAGTATGGAAAAATACCTCGGAATACCAATGAGTAATGGAAGAGTCACAACTAGCGTTTTTAACGAAGCTATAATAAATCTGAAAAAACAACAGTAAAAATAGAAAGCCTCTTTCCTCGCACAAGTAGGTAGAACTGTTCTTATTAAGTCAAATCTTAGCTAAAAAACAAAATACCTAATGTAATCCTTCCTTCTTCTGAAAGGAGTCCTCCAAACAATAGACCAAATTAATAAGAATTTCTTTTGCAATAAACTACAATATGAAAGATATACTCCATTGATAAGCTAGGAGAAACTTTGCACCCCTAAAGCTCTAGGGGGATTAGGATTTCGAAAGACCGAGGAGATGAACATTAGCCTACAAATGAAACCACTTAGAAAATTTTCATGGATTCGGATAGCATATGGGTCAAATTAATAAAGGAAAAATACATGTAGAATGAATCAATAATGGAAAATCAAAGAAAAATACTTTATGGTAATTTGGTAGATTTCTAAATTTACATGAACACTTCTATAAGGGCCCCCCTTTGGATTGTGGGAAACGGTGAATCTATAAATGTTTGGATAGACTCGTGGATTGACAACTTGTCCTTAGAATCCTTCTGGAAAAATCATAATAAAAACCTTCGAGTCTGATATTTAATGGATGGAGAAAAAGGTTAGAACATCACTCTATTACATCAACTTTTTCCTATAAACATGATACAAAGAATTCAAGTCATAATAATTCCCAAAATGGAACACCCCAAACAAACTAATCCGGAAATTAAATACAAATGGGAATTTTGACAAAATCCACATAAAAACTTGTTAACCAACCCATGATTGAGCCAAACAACTTCAATTGTGAATATACATATATATATATATATATGTCGGAATTAAATTTATATTATATATATAAGATTTTTTTTAACTTGTAAATATACATGCATATATATTTTATGACATTTTAGATGACATGTTTACCACAATCCAACAGATTGTGAAAATTTTCAACACCAATATAAGAGCTTGAAGACTCTAAATATGATTGTTAAATAATTGAACATATTGTGAGAAAAGACATCACCTCTCTTAAGAGTCTGACGAGTTTAATGGATTTTTATAAACTCTAAAAGAGTAAAGTACTTTATGAACTCTAGAAGAGTGAAAGATTATTATTATTATAAACTCCAGAAGTATATATGATCTTATTTTAAACATTTGTACTCTTGAAAAAGTACATAGAATGTGGGTTATGTCATATTCAGATCTATTTTTATTTGGTCAGTATAATCAATATAAATAACTACAAAACATGATATGATTTACAATGCCAATTCCTGACAACCCTCTAAGCATGGTCGAAAGCATGCCCCTTTTGTAGAGAGTGTAAAAGAGGTAATGGTTAAGCGCGCAACCAAAGTTATTGTTGTGTCTTATAACTAGGATGTCTTTGTAAGTTTAATTCTAATGTCCGGGAAGAACATTATGATAAATTGTATCTAATGCATATACATAGTTGGTCATTAGTTTCATACATGTAGTATGACACCAAATAAAGTTTGAAAATTCCCATTTAATGGCATCTAAATGAAGTAAATGGATCACCAAATAAAGTCATACAATTTTGAAAACCCAAAATTTTCTCAAACAATCATGTGAATGGAAATACCGGGGTGAATGTCGTATTCTATATGGCTCCAAAAGAGTATTGATCTTATTACCCGAAGTAACAGAGACACATATATGCCATACGTGAATGAACATGGTACTAAATACCAATTTCTTGCATATAATATGACTAGCCAGAAGTCTTAGATAAAATGACAATGTATACTCCTGCTTTATTTTGACACTTAATTATCTCATTTTAATCATGTCACTAACCAGAAGATAGTAGATAATAAAAAAATAGTTTTTCTTTGTGGCATTCGGTCACTCAAGTGAAACGATGATGGGCGGGATCATTGAAATTCTCATGAACACCCACTAGGCAAGATGGTTGTTTAGATAAAATAGAGAACCAATTAGGCAAGATGTTTGTTTAGATAATAACATATATATGCAATGAATGATACTTTTGGATTGTTGACATTTTTTAAATTTTTTTCTTTGATATTCTTTTTATTGCAGAAAAGTAAACATGAGTAACATGAAACTTAAACATGCTTCAAATATAACTTAAATAAAAACTAACTAAAAAAATTAAATGCAAAATAAAAATAAAATTACTAAACACCTCCCCCACACTTTAATTTTTCATTGTCCTCAATGAATGAAAATCCAATGAAAGACAATAAAACATAACTCAAAGGGGCTGAGGAAAAAGGTAGACTAACTATATCATTTTAGTGGTGGGTAGTACTAATGTTTCTAGTGCTGCTAGCGCATGACCCACCTCTTAACATGGCAGATCATGTCTCCTATAAGTGTGGTGTGATGTTGATGGCGACGACTTTCTTCTCGGGACTCTCTAAGCTCGCTTGTGATTTCATCAAATGATGACTCTATAACTTGCAGTCTTGCATCAATTTTCTCCATGTGAAACCTACCATTCTCTCGGTCATGTGATGGATTGTAATTCTTGTCCACCTCTTCTGAATTTTCTCCTACATCCTTCGCATCCTTGCCAGGATCTCCTGCATCCTCAGGCTTTTTCATTGTCTCATTATCCTTTTTTCAAATAGAGGCTCATCCCTGGGTCCTTTATCGATGGTATGTAAAATTTTGCAATTGTAGGACCATTGGGGATATACTTGGGTAGGAGTACCCTGTGAGCACCCCTTCACGAGTCTTTCAAAAGAAATGGGAAGACTTGCCTTCCAGTTGTATGGCATTTATCAAGGCCACCAAATCCAACTTGTAGGACTTATTAGTAAAGGGTTTGAGACCATCCAATGACACTCCTGCTTTTTGAGCTATCAACGTTACCAAGCCTCCAAAACTGATGGGTCGAGTGTCTCTTGGTTTGGATTCCAACATCTCCCCACAAGCTTTGATGAGAAGTCGAGTCCAGTTAGGTATCATCGTTGCTTCTGGAGTTAGGCAGTAAAGCCAACCCCAGTTCTCCATGGACACCTTCTTGATCTCTGCTTGCACGAAGAAGGTATTGATTAACACCATCTGGCATATCCTTAGCGGTGGATGGGTGATGCTGTTTGTTGTGGTTACCCTCAGGCTTTGTAAATTGCCTGGTTGCTAATTCCCAAGTTTTCATTGGGTATGGAACCCTTTGAGGGTCCCTCTAGTTGGCAGAGGGAGCAACTGAAATCCTTAGGCAATGTCTCATCCACTTGTGGATGGCTTAATAGATATGACCTCTTAGTTTGAAGCCCATGAAATTGTTCGGTGTAAGACCCGGGGTCTTAAGAGGCGCCAGCCCATGCCATCAGGCCCACTTAAAGCATTGACGACCCCATCAGGCCCAAGGGACAGCCCTCTGGGAGGAGCATACCTGAGCATACTGTCAGCGCACCTCCGAGCCCAGAGTCGGCTCTGATACCATCTGTAAGACCCGAGGTCTTAAGAGGCGCCACCCCATGTCACCTAGCCCTCTCAGGTCCATCGTCCTCACTTGGAGCCTGAAAAGGAAGAGCTCTTGTGACATAGGTAGGGCTTGAATCACTTATAAATCACTCCCAACATCCTTATGATATCCGATGTGGGACGGGGGTGTTACATTCGGTTCCACCTTTAATATAGCAATGGATTCCCGTGTGAGAAGGGGATAAGTTGGAGCATCTAGCTAACAACATGAAGGATCCGAGTCCTCCCTTAACAAGCATAGCTTGCGTAACATCAAAAATCTCCAAACCCCGTAAAGTATTTTTACATAAAAACTTTGTTGTTGAATGCTTGTGGGCACCCAAACTCATCCACATACTTCTCCTTCTCAAAATAAGTTAAGTCCTCTGACATTGTCATGTTAAGATCTTAGACATGATTAGAGAAAAGGAGTAGGTGGGGATTGGAACGAAATCACAAGTTTTTATTGCGAAAAATCACCGAAACACCTTCTACAGATCCATCGGCAGACACTACTTATGGTCGATAGGCGCCGATGTGCTGCTGCTCTTGAACTTTGCTTTGAACTTTATTGAAATTCGATGTTGATGAGGGACTTCATCGAATCTGAACTTTCAATGTAGAATTTAAAGCAAGGAGTAGTGATGCAATGTAATAGCTCTCAATAGAGTTAGAGAATTTATGAATTAGGGAATGAGAGAATTAGGGTTTGTATAATGAGAGGAAGATAGAATTTGAAGATAAAGGATAAAAATTTAGAAAAAAAAAGATAGAATTTTATTTTTTATGCAAAGATAGAAAGATAGAAGATATTATGCAAAGATAGAACCTGCCAAGATCTGATTACTAAACTCAAAATCTATCCAATTCAAAATCGGATTAGTGGTGTGGGTCCCACTAATTGTCATTAACGAATTGAATTCAGCATATCTGGGTATGTCAACGGGCGCCGAACAATGAAAATGGCATCCTGGGATTCCTAGGCTTAACGGCTGGTGCCAATATGTGGCAGCAAGCGTCGACACCCCTAATATTTGTCTTTCTTCCTTTTTCTCCCTTTAGATTTGTATCCTTGACCTGAAATTGATTAGCACAAAAACAAAATACCACAAAACCTCCAAAAATCCTCAAACTTGTCCATGGTCTATTCTAACTTTCTACAAAACCAAAATCAATGTCTCAAAACTCAAAACAAATAAAATCAAAATCAAAATCTTTGGGTTGCCTCCCGAGTAGCGCCTTTGGTTAAATGCCATTGGCTCGATGTAATGACCCCTCAATGGGTCTCTCAGCAACCTTCTCTCATGGGTTCACCACCACCTGCAATGGTAGGTCCCCGCATTGCGCGCTTTCAGCTCTCCTATTTCCTATGCCATATACCCTACCACCTTATCTGTGGTTGCTAGTTTGTCGAAAATGAGGCGAAGAGCCTCATCTTGCTGTGGCTGAGTGGCTTGTATAAGTCCTCTTGGGCGAGCTTTAAATTTCCCTCTTCCTTGGTATGGATCTTTAGCATTCATCTTGTTGCCAAAACCTTAATAAATTGGAATTGAAGTTAAAGGTATAAGGATTGTTACCATAGTGTCGAGGATAGTAGTCTTCCATGACATTGATCTCCATGACTTCTTCCTGAATCTGTGGGCACAAATCATTGGGGTGCGATGGATCTCTGCATACCCCACAAGTTATAGTTTTAATTTGGGCTACATGGGTGGTGAGGCTCATTACCAGCTCTATGAACCTTCCAATATCATCCTAACAGCTCGACCCGGTGTTTGTATTTTCTATGCAATGTACTATGTGAACACCCTGGGTCCTTTCATATTACCGAGAGGCGTTAGTGAGCCCCTCAAAGATTTTCATGTATTCTTCCAGCATCTTGTCTAGCACATCTCCGCCACTAGTTGCATTGATAAAGCCCCGCTCTTTGTTTAGCAACTCCTCATAATGGTAGAGGACTAGATCATCCTTTGCTATGCCATGTTGCGGCCAATTAGTCTTGAGTTTGTTGAAACGTTCAACATACTCATAGAGCAATTTAGTAGGAGCTTGCTCAATGCTTCAAATCTCCTTTTTTACTTTGTTGCGGTGGATGGCAGAAAAATATTTATTCAGGAACGTCTTCATTAACTCTACCCAAGTCTTGATGCTTTCTGTTGGCAAGTAGTATAGTCAATCATTTGCAGAGTCCCTTTAGGGTGAAAGAAAGCACCCTAAACATCATCTAGTCATCATTCATGCATATAGGTCGCAAGCATCTATAAACCGCTGTAAACTCCACCAGATGCTTGTTTGGATCTTCTCCGCTTCTTCTATGAAAGGTTGATAGTATAGATGCCCAATTTGATTTAAACTCGAAATTTGATCCTTCAGGGAGATACGAGAGCTTTATTTCTAATGGTTGAGATGTAAGATTAGGCTCCTTTAGATCTCGCAATGTTCTTCTTGGTGGGTCGTTATATTGTTGTTTTTGGTGAGTTCTACCATCCTGTGTGCTGGCTACTTACGGATCAAAGTCATATAAAGGATGAAGCTATAACTCTAGTGCGATGTGATTCTATCTTAGTGGCTAATTAAGACACAATCAACAACATTAACATTATCGGAACAAACAAAATTGAAATAAACTAAATAGAATTAACCAAATATCAACCCTCACATTCCTTCAACCATGTCTTGAAATGCAAGCGAAACTAACAAAGAGATCAACTACTCATGACTTACCTCAAAACCCTAGAAATTGTCTTGTGAATAGCGTAGAATGCTGTGTTTTTAATCATGTAAAACCCTAGGGAAACCGGGCTATTTATAATGTTAGGGTTGACTAAAAAACCCTAGAAATATCGACAAAAATAGGATAGGATCGTATCTTTAAAGATGAAAATAAATCTTCATGCGATAAACTTTTGGAAGATTATGTGAATTCGGCCTTATCCTCTATCGGCGGGCGCCGATCTTCAGCATCTCAGATCTCTCGTCTTTGCTTTCATGCATTCAACTCACTCCTCGTCGTGGCTCCATTTTAGCTCTTCTTTGGACATGTTTTCCTTTTCTCATCCATCCTTAGTAGCTCCAAGGCTCCAGCATCGCCCTCTCGATCTACCCTTCGAGTTCGAATCTGCAAATCTGCACATTAAACCATAAAAAGCATAGAATGCCTATACAAAATATGCATTATCCGCGACTAAAATAAGGAAACCTTGAATCACCTATTCATTAAATTTAGTCATACTTTAAAACTTACAAGACAGATTGACCTGACAATTGAACAAACCCTTCAAGATACGAATATAAGCAATAAGAACATTAAGGAAAATAGAACATAAGTTTTTGAAAAACTAAACCAATGACAAAAAACATCATTAGACACTACTTGTTGATGCATGTAGACAAACATAAATAGGAAGATTTTCAATCACAACAACTCTACATCGATTCAGAAGATGGAAGCCTTTACATACCAAACATTAAGAAATTGGGAGAAGACGAGGAGTATGGATGGCAAACACTAGACTAGCGCAAAAGGCCCAACTACGAATACGAAGAAAAGAAATATGAGATGGGATAAACCACTGATAGAAGAAATTAAAATAAACTTTGTTGGCAGTAACAGAGGTAGTGGCGTATCAACGGTAGGGTACATCATCTATGACTATTAGGGAGAACTGATAACTATAGGAGGGGCCTATATTAGGCAAAAGAGTGCAATGATTTTTAGAAGCATTGAGAATCAAGATGGGTCTTCTAAAGGCAAGGGAACTAGGACTTTTACATTTACAGATCGAGGGTGACAACCTTACCATCATCAACGTCCTAAAAGGTTTTTGATCTTGTCCTTGAGAGATCAAGATTTCAATTATTGATATTTTTCTCACTCTTCGGTAGTTCGAGGTGACAGAGATCTATTAAGTCTATAGAGAAGTCAATAGGTGCGCTGATCGTGTTGTTGGATATTTCCAGACAACTGCTACAACGTTCCCCTTCAGGACAAAGAACTTGATATTTACAACCGTAAGGATGCCATTAGATAAGTGGTCTAACAAGGTCTAATCAACCACTTCTAAATTTTTACTTGTATAAAAAAAGAGCTCTAAGTTTCACTTATTGAAAAAAATATAAAACATTTCGACCAACAGGGAAAATAAGAAGACATCATTAGATACTACTTGGTGGTGTATGTGGAAAAACAGAAATAGGAAGATCTTCAATCACAACAACTCTACATCGATTTAGAATATAAAAGCCTTTACATACTAAACATTAAAAAACTGGGAGAAGACTAGGAGTATGGACGACAAACACCAAACTAGCGCAAAAGGCCCAACAACGAATAGAAAGAACAGAAATATAAATGAGATTGGATAAACCACTGATAGAAAGACATAAAATAAATTTTGTTGGTAGTAATAAAGGTAGTGGCACATCAATGGTAGGGTACATCATCTGTCTCTACTAGGGAGAACCGATAACTATAGGAGGGGCACATATTGGCCAGAAGATTGCACCGATTTCAGAAGTGTTGGGACTCAAAATGAGCCTTCTAAATGTAAGAGAACTAGGACTTTCACGTTTACAGATCGAGGGTGACAAACTTACCATCATCAACGTCCTAAAAAGTTTTTATTCTTGTACTTGAGAGATCGAGATCTTGATTATTGATAGTCTTCTCATTATTCGTCAGTTTGAGGTGACAAAGATCTTTGGTGGTGCTGCTTCTCGCCATCGTGTTTTCACTTTATCAGTTTAGTATTTGCCTTTGTTTGAGTATTTGTATTTCCTCTTGATTGTTGTTGTGGCTTTTTTTTTAATCATGATGGTTGATCCATCCGTTGCTTGTTTTGGCTCGTCGATTTATCAGACATCGTCGGTATGTCTAGTATCTCGAATTCTTACCTTTATAAAATAAAAATAAAAATAAATGAAGAAACCTCGCCTCTCACTCCATTCCACCACACACATCCACAACATTAGCTTTTTCATTCACGGAAAAAAGAGAGAAGCAAATCAAACCTCTCTTAGTTTAACCCCAACAGAAAAATTCTAAAAAAACAATTTATTTTTTTAAATCAGAAGTAGTATAAATTTTGGGAGAAATAAGAAGAGTGGGGAGACAGGGAGAGAGAAATGGTGAGGATAATTCCGATGGCATCTATTTGTCGACCTCTGACCTCCTTCAGGTTATCTTCTTCAGCCACTCGCTTCGGCGTTTCTCTCTCCTCCTTCAACCCTTCTCAGAGATCCTCCTTTCTACATCTGGGTGGTGGTAAGATTTCTCGAATGCCCTCTATCTTCTTTCTTTGTATCTGAGATTTTATTGTTCTCTTTGGTTGTTTTGTTGGAGTGTTTGGACTGATACTGTTCATTATAGGAACTCGGTATTATCTTCTCTGTCTTGTCCCCTTGAATTAGTGGTTGACTTACTTTTCTCTGTTTCGATTGAAATTGAGAGATGAATTTCGGGATCTTTGTCAAATTTTTGGTCATCTTTTAGGGCATGAGTTTTAAACCAATATAGATTGAAATGAAATAATCAAGTGGTTCAGGTGGTTATCTGATTTAAGGTCCCATATTTCTCATTCAGTCATTCTAAAAGTTGGTGGTGATGAAGTTGGTTTAATCTTTGGATGTGAATCTGGTTATTGAATGAGTACATTGATGTTGTCTTCTAAAGGTTGTTGTAGTGTGTTTTTGTTCTCAAGTTTTTGGAAGATATCCGGAACTAATGTTGGCAATTCATATTACAAAGTTGTGGTATCTTGAACTACTAATGAGTAGTCCTACTAACAAACTCCATGATTCAATTGGTAATTTGCTCCAGTACCACAATCGCAGCATTTTGGTTTAAAACCGTCAAGGTTGCTAAGAGGAAACAATGTGACTACTGGTGGTGCTGGGAATGTGGTCCAGGCCAGTACGAGTGCGGGTCAAGAAGATGTGTCAGATTGGGTCAAGAAGGATAATCGAAGAATGCTTCATGTTGTTTATCGTGTGGGAGATCTTGAAAGGACCATAAAGTATGCGTCAGCACTAAGAGGTCTGCAGTGATTACTTTTGTGCTGCACTTTTTGCCTATTTTTGATCGGAGTTGCTAATTTTTTAGATTTTATACGGAGTGCTTGGGAATGAAGCTGCTGCGGAAGCGTGACATACCCGAGGAAAGATATACCAATGCATTCCTTGGTTATGGCCCTGAAGATTCTCATTTTGTTATCGAACTTACCTATAGTAAGTCATGTGATTACTTGTTATATTTTTTTTGTATATCAACAAATTCATAGCTTTTAAGTCTTGAGATTGTTTAATTAAAGGAGATCTGATGTCTGATTTATGGTCTTGTCTTGATAAACTATCCTCTCAGATTATGGAGTTGAAAAGTATGACATCGGAAGTGGTTTCGGCCATTTTGGAATTGCAGTAGAGGATGTAAGATTTTCTCTTTCTCCTTTTACTATTTATCCAATCCACACTTGTTTTCCAACATGCCACTTATAAAAGTTCTAGATAAAACATCAAGGTCGTATTGCAGGTTTATTCATAAATAAATCGCCAGATCCAGATAAGTTTCCAGAATTTGAGTTTTATAATGTTTGGTCTGCTAGCCTCCTAATTTCCCTTGATCATGGATTCATGATATTTATATCTAGGACAATTTGGTGATATTAAGCAACAGCGTTGGGAGAAAGATTTTTCGTCCTTGCTGTGGAGTCTCATAGCAAGTTGTATCATTCTTTTTGCTTCTCGGACATTTTTCCTATGAAGTACTCAGATTTACAATCTCCTTTTGTAACTTTTCATAGGTCTCTAAGACTGTGGAACTTATAAAGGCTAAGGGTGGTAAGGTTACTCGAGAACCAGGCCCTGTTAAAGGTGGCAAGACAGTAATTGCATTCATCGAAGATCCGGATGGTTATAAGTTTGAGCTTTTGGAAAGAGGACCTACACCGGAACCTTTGTGTCAGGTGATGCTTCGTGTTGGGGATCTTGATCGTTCCATTCAGTTCTATAAGAAGGTCAGATTTGTGTTAATAGTGCTATTCTGCAAACACTTTCATAAATATTTAACAATTATATGTATTAATCTTCTTGCTTTCACTGTCACAGGCTTATGGAATGGAACTTCTGCGCTTGAGAGATAATCCCGAATACAAGGTAAACATGAATTTTCCAACTCATGAGACTATACCTTACTCTCTTTTTTTTTCTCAATATAGCTTTTTCATGTTATAATTCGCGGGACAAAGGTTTCTTTCATTGTTCATGGAGTGTGGTTTCCTCAATCCTCACCATGATATGGAAATGCACTTTTTCTATGTTGTAATCTGTCTATATTTCTCATCATAAATTTCCTTTTCTTTAATATGTGTCTTCTACGTTCTTGTTATATCTAATCAAACAATGTGAATTCTGATTATGAACAAGGAGTGAGGAGTTTATGAACTCGATTTTAATTTTGTCCTCTCTGGAGGGAATGGATATTTAATGCTAAATGCTCATTTCTTTCCTGCAGCTCACTGATGTGGATGATGATGATGTTGATTGCCTTTTGTGTTACTGTCTTCTCTTTTCGTACTTGTTCAGTCAAGCAATGAACTCTTATTTAGTTAACATGTTTTTCATTGTTTCAGTATACAATCGCAATGATGGGTTATGGTCCTGAGGATAAGAGTGCTGTGATGGAGTTGACATACAACTATGGGGTCACTGAGTATGACAAAGGAAACGGTTATGCACAGGTAAGCACCATTTTTTTCTCCCTTTCCTTGTTCCAATTCACCAAGCTTTGCAACAGAACAAGCATGGCAAAACCAACATATATTTTGTTCCTCTCAAAAAATAAAAGCTACAGTCAAGCATTGCCAAACAAAAGAAAGAGGGATAGAAGAGATGATCAACTTCTAGGCCCTCTCCATACTTAAAGGCTATATGGTCTATTAAGAATTAAGCAAGTTGGATTGATATGCATTACAGATTGCAATTGGCACGGATGATGTTTATAAAACTGCTGAAGCAATCAAACTCTCTGGTGGGAAGGTCACCCGGGAGCCTGGACCATTGCCAGGGATCAACACCAAGATTACTGCATGCCTAGATCCTGATGGTTGGAAGGCGGTAAGACATTAAATTCTCATACTTGAATCCTTTAAGCTTCAATGAATTTGAGGTCTTGAGAAACTGCATCTGCATGCTTTAGCGGATGATGTTGAACCGTCTTCCTGATTCATATTTCGCACTATAACTAGTGATAATGAATAGCGGTTTTGAGGATAAATGTATTTGAATTATAAGACATGACAACTGAACAGAGCATTTTGATTCTTTTAATCGAGTCTGTTTTCCATCGTCATCAAACACCCATCATTAACACTGTACATGTCTGATCTTGCTTGCCTACTTATTTGCAGGTATTTGTTGATAACATAGACCTCCTCAAGGAGCTGGATTGATTCGTAGCAAGCAGTTGTGGTTTAGATTACAATGATTATAAAGATGAGTGTAGATTTCTGGTGTATTTGGTTTTAGTCAGATAAAAAAAAAAAAAAAACTTCAGTCTGATCAATGAACAAATCATCTTCACCATACTTCATCTTGTAATTTCTTTCAATAGTTTTTTGTTGGATAAGAGGGGAGCACATCAATTATCAGATCCCATTTTTTGTAGATAAATATGTGCTCATTCAACATGGCATAAGTTGGGAAGACCCATCTTTCACATTTTTCATTAGTTGATCAAGGCTATGATTCGTTTGGCAGCTTATCGGCTTCTTATAAGCAATCAACATGAAATACTTTTTTGGACGTGCCTAGAAGAATGTATGGTGTTATAAATGTGCATCAAAGCCTTGATGCACATTTATAGCACCATCCATTAGCGAAAAATGTTTTGGATGTTTAATCATAGCACCATTTGTCACTAAAACTATCATGGGCTTATAAACCCTTATCCAGTAACGTCCATCTTGTTGTAATGGAAATGAACATAGCTTACTCATCGTACCTTTACAAAAATATCTCAGGATATTTTGAATTAGTGCATTCCATTTTTTTCCCTTCTAAAATAATGTGAAATTGGAAATTACTCCCTCCGTTCGGCAAAACATGTCGTTTACTATTCACGCACGTTCCTTTAGAATGATAAAAACTATATAAAATATTTATTTTTTTATAAATTTTTTTAACAAGTTTGTACTTATTAATAATAACTATGAAATTGTTAAAAAAATATTTAAAAAACTAGATATTTTATATAGTTTTTATCTCATAAAAAAGCGTGTATGAATAGTAAAGTGACATGTTTTGCCGAACGGAGGGAGTATTAAAGATTGTATCGAGTTTTAGGGGTGTGCATGATTCGGTCCAAACCGAATTTTTGGGCCGAACCAACACAAACCAAACACAAACCGAACCTAACCGAAATTTTTCGGTTCGGCTTTCGGTTCGAGAATTTCCATTTTTCGGTTTCGGTTCGATTTGTGTTCGGTTTAGGTTCGGTTTGTGTTAAACCGAATTTTTTATATATACTACATAAATACATTGTATATATATTTATATATTTTATATATACACACATACTTACTGTATATACATATATATAGTGTATATACACACATATATATATACATTGTATTTGCAATTATATATATATATATATATATATATATATATATATATATATATATATATATATATTTTAATCTTGTATACTTTATAAAGCATACAACTACAATGTATATATATACACTGTATTTGTAACCGTGTGTATATATATATATTTATTTGTAACTATATTTGTATATTTTGTATTGGAATATGTGTATATATGTGTATATATACTGTATTTTATATATATTTGTATACTTAAATTTTTTTTATGGAAATTCGGTTCAATTATGTTAAAACCGAACCGAACACAAACCGAACCGGCAAATAACCGAACCGAACCTAATACTTTCGGTTTGAAAATTTTGAGATTTTCGGTTTCGGTTCGGTTCGGTTCGGCCCGGTTCGGTTAGGTTTTAGACCGATGCACAACCCTATCGAGTTTAGTCCTATGAATGAAGTAAATCTCAGGATATTTGCGAAGTGATTCCAACTATTTCCAACAAGGTATTTTCGTAACAAATTCAACAAATGATCAATGATACTTCAAAATTTTAAATTTATACATGTAATGTGAAACCAAGAGCTAAACTAACTTACTACTCGGTCTTTTATGCCTAGTCTATAACGATGGCGAATGGAAGCACAACCTTAAACAAGTGTTGAGAGTTCAGATGCACAAAAATGAGGTTGCTAATCTTTTTGTCTTCCAAGTTCCAACCTGGGCAAACACCTAGCTAGCAATAATATAGTTTCCTATTTTGTAATGTTATGTGAATGCAACGCTTGTTGTATCTCCCCGGCCTCCCGCATCGTCTTTCTTCATCTTTGCTACACATTCTAGATATTCGCCTTTTAAGACTTTACATTAAATTTCTTGGTGTTAACCTAAACAAGGTTTTCAAAAAAGGTCATGAATGTGAACTTTGGACCTAATTTCCTTCAAGGCAGAGCTTATCCTATCATTTTAGAGGCCCTGGGTAGGAAAAATAAAATAAAATTTGAGGCCTATATATATATATATATGGGAAATTTCGATTGCTACCCTTGAGGTTTTGGCTATTCCGGATGGTGTCCCACAATTTTTTGTTTTTTCAGATGGTGTCACTAAGGTTTTACAAAAGTTCGTCTAATGCTCAAAATCAATGTTTTCACTTTTTCATAAACAAAAATGAACCTTTGTTTTTTCAATATTGCATAAAATCATCATTTACTTTTAAATTGCATATGAATATCTATATTTTTGCTAAAAAAAACCAACACAAAAGCACACTCATTTTTAAAATTAAACAAAATCACCCATTATTTATTTATTTTAAAAAATTCAACAAAAAAATACCCAATATTTTTAGAACCGCGTAAGATATCAATTACTTGCCAAAATTTGCAAGTAACCACCCTTTTTGTGAACAAAATGGTTAAGTCATAAATCTTCAACATCATTTATATCTTTAAGTCATTACAAAACCTATCATTTTTCAGAATAATTAAGATTAATTTACCTTGAATTATTTTAACTTACTCATAAATATTTTATTATTAAATAGATATTTGAATATGGATTTCAGATAGTATATTCTAATTCTTATATATTAAAATTATTTTTTAGTCACATGTTCGATGAGTTTTGATTATTTTAATTAAATTGACTACAATAAAGTTTTTAATTTGTGAGGATATGGCAATTGAGTTTCAAATTTATTTGATCGAATAAATAAGAACATGATGTGAACTTGCACCTTGAAAGTGCATCCAATTAAATGGGTTTTAATTATTTTAGGAGGATTTCTCACCTAATTGAGCCAACATTTATATTATCTATGATTATTTTAATTAAGTTTCATATACATCTCCCATAAAATATACAAAGGATGATTTTGTCACAAGTATTATTTTAATATATATTTTTAGCATTTATAGCTTAACCATTTTGTTCACAAATTAAAAATGGGTGGTTATGTGCAAATTTTTCAAGTAATTCATATGTTATGCGATTTTAAAAATATTGGGTGTTGGTGTTGAAAATTTTAAAATAATTGGTGATTTTGTTTAAT
The DNA here is from genome assembly GCA_963922045.1 of Persicaria maculosa. NCBI lineage: Eukaryota > Viridiplantae > Streptophyta > Magnoliopsida > Caryophyllales > Polygonaceae > Persicaria > Persicaria maculosa. The sequence goes on from OY998268.1 coordinate 3,202,153, forward strand.
TTTAAAAATGAGTATGTTTTGGATTGCATTTTTGGCAAAAATATAGATAATTATGTGCAATTTAAAAATAAAGGGTGGTTTTGTGCAATATTGGAAAAATAAAGGTACATTTTTATTTATAAAAAGTGAAAACATTGATTTTGGGCATCAGAGGAACTTTTGCAAAACCTTAGGGGCACCATCCGGAAAAACAAAAACTGTGGGAACCATCCGGAATAGCCAAAACCTCAGGGACACCAACTGGAATTTCCCTATACAAAATGTATATTTATTATCTTATATAAGTTTTTTATATAAAATATCTTACACCAATTTAAAGTATCAAACATCCCTTAAACTCTAAGGTCGTGTCTTAAAAATAATAGTATATCTCATCCAACCATTCAAAAAACGATTATAGGTCGTTGTTGGTGATCTGGATGAAAAATATATATTTAGTATCTTATACAAGTTCAAGTTCAAGGCATCTGGATGAAAATCTTTCAAAGATTCATAGGTCTCAGTTGGTGATCTTATTTTCGCAATTGTAATAGCGGGGATTAGTCCACTTCGGCTCACACGTTTGTTTGAGTTAACGTGGCTTGTACAAATGAAAGAAATCCACATTAGACTTGAATCTTCAGATGAATTGAGTTCATTTTCCAACACCAAAAGAGAGATGATCATCAATGAAAAAGAAAGGATATTTGAATCCACATTCCACAAACAAACAATTAAAATAAAATGTTACAAAAATCAATATGATGGGAAATCAATGTTAAAGGGATCACTGTGACAAAGTGAAAACCCTTCCTTCATGTTTGAGGTTAAAAATCTAGAACTGTGGAAGTGAGCATTCCTTGGGGAATTTCCCATTGAAGCGCTTGAAGTCGGTGCAGTAGTTGTAGATCATTGATGTGTTCCTTATCTGATTCAGCTGACCCAACTGGGCGGGGCTCAGCTGGCTGTACCCTGTATTAGTCCACCAGTTTGCAGTCGTGTTGGACGAACACTTGGTGATGCTAACTGTTCCCACATACTTGCAGGCCCTTGCCCTGTAGCGCCTGAAGCTCGCGACGAATGGGGAGAGCGTCCAGTTCGTCTTGACCCGCCCACCCTGGGTTGCCCATTGCTCCCCATTCCACAGGCTGGCGAACGCCCTCATTGGCTGTGAGTCAGGGTAGTTGATTTCGGTGTCATGGTAGTTGCGGAACACTCGGATTGGGGTACTATCAACGAACCACCTGTGACACACCATATAATTGAGATTTTAATTTCGGTCAACATAGCGGGAAAGGCTACAGATAGTGTAACATAGCGTGTAAGTAATTTTAACTTACACAACTTCATAGGGGTTCCAGTGGATGGTGTAGTTGTGGTAGGCAGTAGTCGGGTCGAACCACACCCTGAACTGCTCCTCCCTCTGGCCGAACCCTTGGGTGAAGATGTTGGTGTGGATGGTGTAAGGCTGGCCTGTTACGTTCCCTAAGAACTCGAAGTCTATCTCGTCGTGACGGCTCCCAGTAGATGAGAGCTGCAGCAAAAGCACAGATCATAATCATAATAAATTCATAACCCTCCCAAAAAATACACGAGCTCTTTCTTGTATTTCAATATAGATCGAATACATGAACATGACTTACATAGAATGTGGTGACGGTTCCCGCGGAGTTTCCAGGCACAAGCTTGATATTCATTTCGATGCTTCCATATAGGTATCTTCCCTTTGATGATATCCCCGCTCCTGAAATCACAAGCAATATATATATATATGAAAATAAGCAAAAATGATTTCTACAATGAGAAAAAATCGTCAATTACCTCCTTCTTTCTTGAGAATGAGCTGAAGATCTTCAGGGCCAGTCTGGTTGGCACGCGAAGCGCCCCAGTAGAAGTAGAAGTTCTTCTTAATGTTGGCAAGAACTACACATTGCTCCATCACCGCCGCGAGGCACAAGAGTACCAAAAAGACGCGTATGCTTCCCATTTTCAGCGATGGCTGGCTTCTCACGTCTGAATCGTTTGGGAGATGAAGAGGAATGCACCGATTGATTGAATGAGATGATTTGTGATTGTGCTCTTGGAGGATTGTATATATAAGCCTCTACCAAGCACCTAATAATTAATATTCCTTTGTATTAGTACTGTATACTGTTTGGTGAGTGACGATTTCAACTATCAGAAGACGTGCCCCTAGATCGCGTTCGAGCATTGCTTGTGCTGATTGATGTTTGTTGTTGTTGTTGTTGACAGGTTTGAGGCTGACTTGATTTAGGGAGTTAAGTATTGAGAGCTTTGAATTGGGATTGTTTATTGTTTCCCAAGTCGTGCAATGAACAAATGTAGTGTTCAACCAACGTGCTGTCCTCTTGAGGTTTTTTTTTTTGGTTAAGGTTTGGACCGAGTCTGCCTACATGGAATACCAACAAAAAATAGTGATTTGAAGCACCATTTTTGGGGGGCGGAGCCCCCGGCGATACACTTTGGCCGGACAGCGCCACCCCGCCTTTACCATATGCAATATTTATTGTAAACGGGCTTATCGTCTATCTATTTTGGGTTTTCGGTCCATTGTCTGTTTAGGGTTTCATGAGTCTATATATATACTAATAAACGCCGATCCCTTGTAAGCTTAATCTGTTTTCGCCTCCTCTAATATACAAAACTGGTTCTCTGCCCATGGACGTAGGTAACAAACCGTTGCCGAACCACATAAATCTCTGTATCTTTCTACTTTGTTATCATTTTCGTTACAACACTCATCTAAAGAGAAAAGTTTAGTTGTGCTATTATCTTTTCAGTTGTCATATATAAATGGTTTCCATAAATACGTGTTAATTCGATGGATATAGAACAAACCTCACTTGCTTCTTGATATGTGTTAACAATGGGCAGAATAAGGAAGATTGAGATTAAGCGTGATGGATGGAGCAAGAGAAGCAATGTTTATGAGGGACAAAAGTGTCCAATTCAGCTAAGCAAGAAAAGAAAAGTTAAATCTTTAGAGTATATGGATATCCAGAGCCTATCCTAATTTTACGGTGTGGCTATATACACCCCAAATCATGCACGTCCTTAAGGACGTGCATGGTTAAAAGAGGTTAATTAATTTTTTTTAAATGTTAATTAGTCAAAAGGCGGACGTGCAAATCCTTAATCCGGATTTGCGGTGTATACCCTAATTTTATAGAGGCTCAGAGCAGATAAAGTTTTTGGACCCCAATAATTGAAACGGTAGTTAATTAATAGAAAAAAAAAACTCCAACTATCAATAAAAAGGGTAAATAATTAAAACATGTACTATTTTCGAACAATAAAATGCAATTCTAACAAGTACCTACTGCGATATGTATCAACGTTATAAATTATACTCTCTATGCAGTATAATTAGAAAGATTATATATAGGCAAACAAAAAATTATAAGAGAAACTCAAAAATATTTTTGCACGAATCAATTTTAAAATGACATTTAATTAGTTTTGTTAAACATGAAAGATAACTATGCTAAAATTTAGTAATGAACCTATTTTTTAACATAAATTTTAGGAATGAACTGGGTAAGACTTGCTATCTTTTTAAAATTTAGGGGACTTTTAAAATTTTAATTGCATTTTTTTTCCAAATTCCTACAACTTATAGTTATAGCATTATACAAGAGAATGAATGATTCAAATGTGGGCCCATTTTTAAAAATTTTGATTGCCCATTCATCTCTATGTGAGCCTTTTTTTTTATTTCAAAGTTAAACGGGCTATAAATGAATTTGGGCCTAAAAAAAATATGGGCCAAATATACTATATATACATAGACATTTTTGTTTTACTGTTTGATCCCATAATTATTTTATCTCTGGACAATCGCCCAGACTGCTCTTGCCTCTGTACAAGGCCTATGGATACCGAAAGGACTGAAAGTATGAGTTTATGGAAGAAGAAGATATTGATTTGATAACAAAAAGATATTAAATAAAATAATATGTATTATTATTTAATCTAAGAAAGTATGTCTTAGTAGTTTTCTTTTCTGTTATTTTCTTAGAAGATACTAGTCTATTTCCGATTTAATATACAAATATTATAAAATTATAACACCAGATGAGTTTCTTTTTGAATTTTCAAATGAAAACCCCCTCGTTAATTAACAATCATAAAATTTAGTCAAAATAAAATAACTTTAATAGGTAGAAGAACTATAAAAAGATTAAAAAGTTATATAAATAGATTTAATTCTAGTGAGAAAATAGGCTAATTGAATTGTCAGTCCTTCTAACTAAAGGGGGATCGCGAGCTCCGAAACCCCTTTATTGGGTATCTTCGATCTAATTAAAAAAATTATATGAACCTTCTTCAAAATATCGAATGTCTTTGTGCATTGCCCAAATGATATAAATAAATATTTAAATCTATCAGCTTCATCGGTAACAAAAAATGCAATTCTCCCTAGATTCTTCTCCACAATCATCTAGCAGTAAGATGGTAAAGCAACAAAATTTGACTCTGGTGTTCCTTTTTTCTCTCAGCTGCATCAAATGTGTAATGGCCCGGGCTTATGATACCCGAGTTACGTTTAGAGGGATAAAACCCCTCGTTGGATCTTGCTTTCCAAGTGTCGGTTGAAGTTTGAAACATAAAGGATTAGTAATTGAAAGCGGGATTTCGTACCCAAATATCGTGAGGTCCATTGGAGACCCGGGGTAAAACCCTTGTACCTGCCCTATGACCTAAGCCGTGAAAACTATTTTAGCATTCAAACCAGGTAAGTCTAAAACCAAAATGCATAGGGATGCCACGGCAGTGCCGGGTCAAAACGAAATCCAAGTATCGAAATCTCAAAAGCAATCATAGTTTGGTGAAGTCAGAGTCTCAAAACGCTCTCTCTCCGCCATTTAAAGTCCCGCGATCATAGAGTCATGCATCATCATCATACACACACATATCACATACCTAAAAACATTAGACGGACATAAGATCAGATTGAAGCCTACACTTGGCTGGTCCCCACATATAAGCACACATATACGTTAATCTTAATATCATGCTTCTAATGCAGGACAATATTTAACACACAAGCATTCTAGCAGTTGATATATATATATAGGGGTGCGCTCCGGTGAAAACCAAAATTGCGGTAAAAACATGTGAGGACCGACTTTTTAGCTTGGTTCACTAACTTTATAGCCCAGTTCTGAATAGAGCCGATCTATAAAATCACATATTTTAGCCCGGTTCTGAATAAAACCTAGCTATAAAGTAACTAATGTAATTTTAAAATATGAGTTTTCAGCACAATTTTTAGGTATAACCGATATATAAAGTCATGTGTTATTTTAAAACTGGAGTTTTTAGCATGGTTTTTAGGTTGAAATGAGTTGTAAAGTCACTATGTAATTGAGGTTTTTAGCACATGTTTCAAATAAACCAAGCTATAAAGTAGTCCTCACGGTTTTTACCGCAATTTGAGGTTTTCACCGGAGTCAATCCCTATATATATATATATAGAACAACTTTCCTATGAGGACACCTTTACCATGTAACGGAGGGACAATTGTGGACCCTTGGATCTAAAGAAATAAAGGGAGGAGATTGATTTAAAAAAACACAATTAACCTTATAACCAACTAGTATTCATATTTAACATTAAATATGAATACTAGTTGGTGTAACCGTATCTTTAAATATGAATAGTAATATGCAATAGTAAATTTTTATTAGTTTGTAAAATATGAATATTTAATAATTTAGATTTGAATAATTATGTTACTAAATATGAATATTAACGTATTTGGTGAATAATAGTTGGTGGTTACAAGTTTTAAACGTTTAACCAACTAGTATTCATATTTAATACTAAATGTGAATACTAGGTAGTTACACGCTTCTTTTAAAACAAAGGTTGGTCCTTGATTCTTTTAAATCTAATGGCCCAAATTCGTCCCTCCGTTACATGGTAAGAGTTGTTTGACTTTCCAGTGAGGACATTCCTTACCGTAAAACGAGGGGAGAATTTTGGACCATTGGATGTGAAAAAATCAATGGCTATAAAATAAATTGAAAAAATTATTTAATTAAAAAAAACTAAAAACAAGTAACCGTCTTCTTTTTGTGGGAAAAAAAGTAACCGCCTTATCTCTCCTCAAATGTTCCACTGTTTTCAAAACTTCCGTACCTTCTTTCTTTCATATCATTTTTTCTCTTAAATGATCAATTATTCATAATTACTAGTGATTTATTCATATTTAAATCGTCTAATATTCATATTTAAATTGACAAATTTTCATTTAAAAATGGTACATTATCTGTATTAATATTCATATTTAACAACTTAATTGTTCTAATTTATATAATTGATTATTCATATTTAAATAAAAATACCTGTCAATTTAAATATGAACATTAAGCAATTTAAATATGAATACATCATCACTCTAATACAAATATCAGGTAAAATAATTTATTGGTTTGGGTATTACGTACAATTGAGTCTCCAAACTTTCAATGAAATTCCTTTGTGATTACAGTAATGACTATAAAATTTCCAGATGGTGTAAGCATTTTGTCTGCCCAAGCGGACTAACTCTCTCTGTATTTTTTGGTTTTCTTTCCCGCAGAGAGAAGCAGTTAATTTTTTTTAGTTTTCTTATCAAATTAATTAAATAATATTTTTAGTTTAATTTATAGCCATTGATTTTTTCACATCCAATGGTCCAGAATTCTCCCTTCATTTCACCGTAAGGAATGTCCTCACTGGAAAGCCCCTCTGTATATATATGTGTGTGTGTGAAAGACAGTAAATTTGGGTCCTAGCACAGAATACCAAGTGGTATATCCCTCTCATATCACCACCCTTCTTCCTAAGGATGGAGACTAGCTAGTTCAAGAATACATTCCATTTATAACCATATAATTGGATTAAGCCCGCAAGCTCAACTCGTAGCCATATTCATAACCATATTATGCTCATATAGGTGTTGTAAATAAAAGTGTTGCTCATGACTCGATTGACTCAAGACAAGACTCGATAGGACTGGGTTGTCCTATGACCCTAGCAACGACTCTAGTTAACTTCACAGATAACGACCGTTCTGTTTACATACGCATACAAAATAAGGATACTCAGTCATTTATGCAACTCATAGCATGATACTACATGGCATGCTAATATGATTATGCAACACCTAGTATACCATGCACATATAAGCAGGGAGGTTTTCTGTTCAATCTGAGTAAGCTTCGAAGAAACTTACCTGGCTAGCAGAGCAGCAAAATAGTAGACCAGGTACACAACAATCATAATTAGAGGGTATCACCTTGATGCATAATGAGAATATAATGAGTCTATCTTTATAGCTATCCTATCACACATATATCACACACATCACACAAGAAGATAGATAACCAACTTGCATCATCCACACTTTCCAACTCATCATGATCAACCATCGCATCATAACATCACTTACCAACCCATTAAGTAATAATAACTTCCATAACATAATCATGCTTATAAGATCACACTCATATATAACATCTCATCGAATATAACATTCCACTATACACTATTCATGCTATAACCCAATACTACGATATCATGCTATTAGTCACGCTTACATGCTATTATTCACACATACATGGTATTAGTCACACATACATAACATCATGCTCTTTAGTCACCGAATGAGTCACATTCTCAAGTTAGTTCCAAAACCGTTTTGAAATCCGAGTTAAAGAGTTAGGACTTCCAACCCTTGAAAATACCCGTTAAGTTCATTTTCCAAAACTCGAGTTCAACTCATCAAGTTACTAATTTTAGACCCCCAAGACTTCAAATCCGGTTTTCGAAACCGTTCGGCAAAATCCCCAAGATCCACAAGTTAAACCCATACGGCCAAGGGGGTTTCACTGCGGCAAAACCATGCGAAATAGATCCAGCGAACACCCCGTGAGCTGAGGGGTGTCGCGGCCACGAGAGTGGGAACTCGCCCCACGAGAGCTTCGCGCCCGCGAGAGGGGAGTCTCACCCCCGCGAAGGCCTCGCGCCCGTGAAGATCTCTTTCACGGTCGCGGAGCTGGGGAGCTCCAATGGCCTCCCCTGGGATCCTGTTGGTAGGAGGAAATCAAGTCTTAATAAATATCAACTAAATATCAAACCGAATCCTAGTCCACACAAATAAAATACAAGACTTCCTCCTGCTGTAGTGGAAGGGAATTAGGATCGATCCACGAGGAGGCGGGTCAGCGATGCCTGGATAGTCTCTAAACTTTGCGTAAGTCGACCAGTAGCCTCGATATCGAGCTGGGGAGTCGATATCGACAGGGGCAGTCGATTCCTAGTGAGTGACGTCGATCTGTGAAAAACTACGGAGAAGAGAAGAAAACAGAAGCACTCGATATCGACTAAAGAGGTCTATCTCAAGTAGGTCAGTGGTTCCTGTCGACTCAGAAGACTGTCGACGTGGGCTCCTTTGATCAGTTGGTCGATTTTGACTGGGAAGGTCGATTTCGAGTTGAATCACAGACGGTAAACAGAAAGTAAAATATGAAGAAAGAAAATTAAAGTAAATAAATAAAAGACAATGTTTTTGGGTTTTTGCTTTAATATAACTAAAAGCTCCTAAGGTAGGGATTTACCATGACGATAACCATGCATGCATTATGACTTAATTCACATAAAATATTAAGCTTTTCTCATCACCAATTAGAAATATAGAGGCTTTCGCATAAAAACCTAATTGTTTCTAACTTTTCATAACTAGGTTTTATGTCAACTTTTGCAGGCAAAACCTAATTACTATCCAAATTCACATGTATAATCCACTTTCGCTTCATATAAGGTAAATAAGGAATGATCCTAAATTCGCATAAAGGATTGACCGCAGGGTAGAAGATGAAATCGCATAATCAAATAAGGAATGAAGCGTACTTACATGGCTATCGTCGGGCTCACCCCGACCCTAGAAGTAGGACGACTACTCGATCTTCACTAGGAAAACATCATTGAATAAAAATCGAAACTTTGCATTAAACTGGAAAATAAGCTAATCATACAACCACCGCCTTCTTCTCCATTATCTCTCTCTATCTCACCTCTCTCTCTTCTCTTTAATTGCACAATTGTTTGTGTGTTGGAATTGTTTAAAAGCCAGTCCCCTAGGGCTTTATTTATAGCCTCCTAACCCTTGCTAGCCAAGGATTGGAGTCCTAATCCTACTAAGATTGCTATAAGGAAAGTTTATCTAAACTAAATTATATCCTAATTAAAATAAGTAATATTCCCTAACATGCTTGGAATATACCCCTAAGATAGATGAATCTTGGTAAATGATAGATGTCTTCTTGACTAAGCAATATCCTTCAAAGATTCTGTAACGGCCCGGATATAAATATCCGAGATACGTTTCGAAGGCCGGATACCTTCGTTCGGATGTTGCAATTCAGGTACAGGTCGAGGTTTCAAACCTCTAAAGATCAATATTCAAAGCGGGGATTTCGAACCCCAACCAATCAAGTCGCGGAAATTCAATTCAAACGAAAGTAAAGCGGAAGCAAAGTTTAGATACAGGTGCCACGGCAGAGCCGGGTCAAAACCAAAACATATTGGGTGATTGTCATTTTATCAAGCTAGAATAAGTGTCGGATTCTTCAATTCGCCAAAAGATTTCCCCGTCACAGAAGCAAGGAGCAACAAGAGCGTTACCTAACACTATCCACGAAGTCAGGCCTGGTGATCGCCTGCGGGTCCTCTGACCGCGCTGAGGCCACATAACATGCCTATACCTAAATAAAAGATGACTAATGCGGTACAAGATTTAAATCACACTATCATGCCCCTAGTATATATATAATATGTAGAAAAAACTGTAAAGGGCTCAAGACAATGCCAAGTGGCATATCCCTCTCCTACCTCTGCACCCCTTCCCGTTAGTGCAGAGACTGGCCAGTTCGGTGCTATAGCATAGCAATTTCCTCGTGGTGGTGCACTAACCACGGCATCATCATATCATATCATATCATATCATCTCATCTCTTGTCCGCTGGTGCTGGGCTATCATATCATATCATATTGACTCGATAGACTCAGGGCACCCGATGGGGCTGGGCTACCCTATGACCCTAGCGAAGACTCTAGGACTATCACAGATAACGTCCGTTCTGTATTCAAACACACAAAGTAAACACATGCTCAGTTCAATGCAATCCTAGCATGATACTACATGGCATGCTTTAATATGCAACAAAACTACACATTACATGACACATCAGGCAGGAGGTTCAGGTTACTGAGTAAGTCCCGTAGGATACTTACCTGAAGATGCAGAATAGCAAGATGACATAAACAAGGGCCCAAATGCAAGTCCAGAGCAATCCAAAAGCAATACACACCTATCATCAAGCCATTTCCATAAGCTACCAAACCAACATTCATACACACGAACTCAAGTTCTCAATATCCTCAAAACCGACTGATAGTAAAACCGTTTTCCAAAATCTTTCCGATACGATCAAATCGACCAAAATTATTTTTTCAATCAAACCCATTGATAAAATCCTTCCAACCATATTTTCAAACTCTTAGATCCCAAATTAAGTCAACTCATATTCAAAATAATTTCTCAACTCATACTTGGCCAAATTCCGACATTAAACCTTTAAACCTTAAAACCAATCTCTAAAAATCACATCATAGAAATAATTCTGGCATTTTAATTTCAAGACAAATCCATCTTCTCAAACCTTATTTATAAATCAACATCAACAATATTTAAAAAATAAAACTTGAAAACATCCCATTGTTAAGAAACACCTTTTTAGATCTACATTAATAAAACACTTTAACTTTCCTTCCTAAAACACATATAAGATCATATAGTAGTATATCCCAAATCATATTATTTCCAAATACTTTTATAATATATATAAATTCCAGAATATATCTTTCATGAAAAAAAAATCAGTAATAATATAATCATAATAATCATAGCAATTTAACAAATCAAATACCAATCATAATACACATCTATATGATAACGTTTCTCAATTAATATTATTTTTAAAACCCTTTAAAATATATATTAATAATTTCAGAATATATATATATATATATATTCCCAAAATCAGAATTAACAATAACATAACATATATATATATATATACATATCCAAAATCGGAAATAACATATAATATGACCTACATATATATAAAATAGTATAACACATAACATATAATATATATATATATATATATATATATATATATATATATATAACATAACACAACCCTTAGCCCGCAGAAAAGAAGCCCACCCGAAGAGAAAAGAAAAGGAAGGGAGCCCAACCCAGCAGAAAAGGAGAAAGGAGATGGGACCCGGCCCAGATCCGGAAGAGGATCCGAGCCCATGACCCGGCCCAAGCTCAACTCTCAGTTCTTTAAATGAACCGGAAAAAAAAGGGGTGGACCGGCCAATAGAAAAGGAAAGAAGCCGAACCGGGGGAGGGGCTGACCCGTCTCCTCCAACAACAGAACAGAGGACGGTGACGCTGGAAAACGGAAGAAAAGGAGGAGGAGCTCGTTCTGCCGGCGGCCATCTCAACCCGAGACTCTCCCCACCCGACCGACACAAGTTTCCGACCGAGACCCACCCCACATCGAAGAAACGAGAGTAAAGAGGAATAAGGAAGAGAAAGCTCACCAAGGCTCAAAGTTCTCGCCGGAAGCGCTCGCCGGAGGTCGATTAGGCTTGTCGAGGACAGGGAAAGTTCCGGGGAACCTGGGTGGAGGCAAGAAGTCATAAAGGAGGTGCTTTACTTCGTTCTAGATGGGAAAGGTGAAGAGGAGTCTTACCGGAGTGGAATCGGAGAAACAGATTTAGCGGGGAGAGAGTGTTCGTCGGCGGCGGCTGAGCTCGGTTCGTCGGAGGTGAGGCGGATCTGCTGCTGGGCTCAACAGGGAGGATGAATGGAATGGAGGCTCGGAGGTGCTCGAGAATGCGCCCGGAATGGCCCTAGAAGGCGCTCTGTTGCTGGCGGCCTCCTTCGAAAACAAAGGACGAGGGAGCTGGAGGAGCTCTCGGCTTCAGAGGGAGATGAAGAAGAAGATGGCGGCGTTGGAGCTGCTGGAAAGAGGAGATACGGAAATGGAGGTGGAATGGTGGGGAGTGTGTGAGGTTTGGAAATGAAATGGGGAGAAATGGGGTTGTAGCTTCAGAAGAAGAAGACAAGGGTGAAATGGGGTTGCTGCAGAGGTTGAAGAGGCTGCAGAGGGGACCAGCCGAGAGAGAGAGAGAGAGAGAGAGAGAGAGAGAGAAATAAAGAAAAAGGGAAATGGAAATATAAAAGAGTGGTCCCTACATAAAAATGAAAAGATTCCCGAAAATTCAAAACTCGAACCCGCTAATCCCGACGCTCGATCCCAATTCCGCTCACTACAACAAAACCCGACACTCGACAATTTAAATCGAATTTTAAATCATCATGGGAATTAATATAATATTATCGATAATCAACTCGAAAACGGAATTAAAAATTCGCTACAACCCAAATTTTAAAACGATGCCGGAACCTACTTCGAAAAGATTAAGAATAAAACACGTTGCTCGAGGACGGAATATTAAAAAATTTCTGAATTTTTAAATCTACTCAAATATAATCAATTACCCTTCCAAAATAATAATATATAATAATATGAATATATTCAGTCTTTACAGATTCGGCCTAATCCGCGTTTCTCACACGTCTGTTGCACCAGTCGATGTAGAGTGGACAGGTCGATATCGAGTGACCTATATCGAGTCGAGTTGGTTTGGTGTGGTCGACATGGCTTTGGCTCGATCTTCATCTCTTCTCCTCATTTGATCTCGGGTCTCTAGGTCGATATTGCGTTGGCTGGTCGAGATCGAGGGTTTTTAGCTCGAGATCGAGTTCTTCTGTCTTGTCTCGTCTTCACTCCAAAATGTTCCGTTTTCTGCAAAATTAGACCAAAACTTGTGTAGACCTCTATATCTTGCAAATGTATTCAAACTACACAAATTCACTACTTTCCCAACCCGAAAGTATAAAATATGCATAAAAACGGAAAAGATGTAAGCATTGCACATGGTGAAATATGCGCACACCAAAACACCCCATACTTAAGCTTGCTTGTCCTCAAGCAATACTCTTATTGGTCATTTAGGGGAAGGAATAAACTCTCAACATCGTAGATCTATTCTCATATAACCCTACAACCAATTGCCATCCTCGCAAAGGTACTAATGCCTTCAAATTCATGCCTGTGAATGAAAAGCAACATCTCGCCCAAAAGGAGGATTATTGAAAAACACAATTTGTAACATATCATTAATAATCAAGAGGACTTGTATGCGCAACCGTGAAGAGTGGGTAAACGGTACAGTGGTGGGCTATATTTGGCAATGTGGTGCTTAATCCGGGGAGAAACTTTCAAACTTTGTTTCTTTAATGCAATTTCTCCTTTATGATTTTCACATTCCTTTCCTCATAATTATCTTTGCTTTTTTCACTTATATTGCTTTTACCTCTCTAACCTTAATGATGTCTTCTCGCGAGTCGCAAACATGGGTGTCATGAATGGGCCCGGATACTTAGCGCTTCGGACTCCTCACCTTGTGTCCCATCTCGCGTGAATTTTATCCTTCGTAAGCAGGGTCAATCTACCTAACTCCTAGGTAACCGGATTTTCTTTTCACTCACTAAATTTTCCATATAAAATATCATGCCATCAACTTTATAATAACTTCAAAACATATCAAACCATACAATAACTCCATAATATGACATCCATTTCATAACACAATCTCCCGGATGGGTAAAAAGTAAAAAAAGGGCAATTTTAAGAACTTGTGGAGCAATAATGACATTAAGCACATATGACTTAGAATATGAAGTAAAGGGAATAAGCATAGCTAATGGTTAGGGTAAATAATGTAGCATGAATGGAAAATAAAGTCCTCTGTCCTCTTATCATGCATATATCAAAAGCAACTTCAAGTTTTACTCCTTTCTTGGTTTTCTAGAAATAATGCACTTCATTGAGACTTCCCTTTACTAGGCAATTTAATTGCTATATCTCTAACAGATCTACTTTTGCATCGTCAAGCTTTGTAACTACTTCCATGACACTTATCAATTTTTTTCAATGGGTGTACTTTTTCTTATAATATGTATGAATTGTAAACTTTATGCTCATGTGAGAATATGTATATGATGCTAATATGTAAGAACTAACCATGTGTGTAAAAACAAGACTTTATACAATATGCGCTAAGGTAAACTAACAATTATGAGCGAAATAATGTAAGAATGCTTTTACCCCACCCTATACTTAGATTCTATAGTGTCATCATTATAAAAACAAAATAAGAAGTGGAATTAAAGAGAACTTACTAGAAAACGTCGCAACGACTCAAATCAGGTCCGTCTGCAGGGGAGGTCGATTTCGAGTGATGGTGTCGATATCGACTGCTTGTGTCGATATCGATTTTCTGCTTTGACTCAGGGTGATCTCAGTGTTGATCACAGTCGCTCCTTCCGACTCCCTTGGTCGATATCGACTTGTTATGTCGATATCGAGTGCTTTTGCAGATCCCTTCCGCACCTGAAATTGTTAGATTCTCACAAAACCCTAAAAGTTCAAAGTTTAAAGTTTTAAAACAAAAACAAAACCAAGAATTCAAAACCCTAAAATTCTAAAAAGTCTATGCACAAGCTCTAGACTTTATAGTCGCTAGACCGACTTCTTTCGTGCTTCTATCCAAGGTGGCACATGTAGGGACCATATTGCTCTCATGTCCTCTACAGGGCCTTCAAGCTCTACTTTGAACATCGTCCCTTTCTTGTCTTTGAATTCCAACCTCCCTGGATAGACCTTATAGATCGTCATCAATACTCCCTTCCTTCAATCCTTTCTTTTGCATCCCAAAGCGTTGCATTGCTCCATAAGCACCTTGTCGCCTGTCTTGTATTCGCTTATTGGCTTACCTATCATATTAGTAAGGCATACTAACAAGGATAATCGCTTCATAGGGATATTAGAATTACGCTCTAAGGGTGGAGGATCTTTACCTGGACTTACCTTCGAGTCCGTTATGCTTTGAGGGATCACTCGACATCGAGTCAGGGGGTCGACATCGAGTGGCTTTTCTCCTGGATGTGCAGTCGATGGAGGCAGGGCGAGCTTAAATAAAAGTAAAAACTAAAACTCTATGGTGAAATCAGCCTCCTTATGATAGAACTGGTGTTGAAGATAAGAAATCTCAACTTTTGGATAGACGTGCAAGCTTTGGATAGATTTCTATCAAAAATCTGAGTCGGATTCCTCTGCTGGTATGGTCGATATCGACCCTAAGACATCGATATCGACCCCTTCAAAACCTTATCTCGAGCTCTCCTTCTCCTACTCGAACTGGCACTCGACTTCTATCATTTAGCTCGATCTGGAACATCGATATCGACCTCCAGACGTCGATATCGACCTCTTTGTGTCGACATGCTCTGTTTCATTTCATGCTCGATTCCTATGTCTCTGATGCACTCGATGTCGAGGTCCCAAGTCGATTTTGACCTCTTCAGAAGACTTCGATTTCTTTTCATCGATATCGACTGGCCCTGGTCCATCTCGAGTGTAGTGTCGACCCCATACTTAGCTTCTGGAACTCGATTTAGCTCCAATGTACTCGACATCGACTGTTAGGTGTCAACATCGAGTGCATTTTCAGGCTCCTCTTCGTCATCGGCTTGGTGCTGATGTGCGCGCAAATTGCCATATTTTCTATGCACATAAAAGTCCATTTTATTGTCTTTTGCATGCATAAGGATTAGTGTAGTTTACGCTTAAATATCAAATATATGGGTCTGCACGAGCTTCTATGTGATTTCGCAGAAAACAGGATAAAAATGGACGAATTTGGAAGAGTTCAAATCATTTAATCATATTTAAGGATCCCGGCATTTGAAGCAAGGTTCTCAAATCATTTTCCAAGCATTCAAACCATCATCTCAAATTCCAACACAATCCCCTTTTTAATATTAAAATAATCATTTTTTATTCCAAAAATCCCGTTATTAAATTAATATTCTATAATCCCATTTTCTGAAATAATATCAAACTCGGATTCGATTAAAAAGAATCGAAATAAAAAATCAACATCATAAGCCAATAGGGTCAAGGGGGTGGCTTGGCCAAGCCACTGGGGGGATTTCGCGGCGGCGAGAGGGCCGGTTGCGGCCGTGAAATCTCCTCAGATTTCCCTCATGAGAAGGCATTCATTGGTCACGACACAGGGGTTTCGCCGCGGTGAAAGCCGCGGTCGCGGCCGCGAAATGTCCTCTTCCTCCTCTGGTCTTGTTCTAATTCGCCGTGGAGACCATGGTTTCGCCGCGGTGAGATTTGAACCTGGATGCTCATTTTTGCTTTAAAACTTACTTGTTTTTCTTCGATATAAAACCATTTTAACTTAAAATTGTTTCAAAACATTTCTAACATAAAACCGACCTCAAACAATCATGTAAGACTCAAACGTGGACTAGAGGGGAGAGCGGAAGAGGGATTACCTAGCCTCTTGGAGGCTTTCTTTAAAAATTGAAGGAGGTGAGTCCTTGGGCTCTGATCCAATGATATCTTGCTACGAAAAGGCCTAGGAGTGATAGATCTTGGTTAAAAGAGGACCTTTACATAGATCTAAACTCAAAACGAGAGGGAAGAAGGAGAGTTTACCTTGCTAAAAAACAAGGGAAGGAAGGAGAAATGAGCTAGAATCCACTTCACAAGGCATTAGATCTGATTTTTGTAACCTTAGAAGGTAGAGGAAAGAGTGAGGATCAAGCGAGAATAAACAGGGAAGTGAAAGAAGATAAGATGAGGAAGAACGAGTCAATTTACCGAGACAACGATGCAAAACTGGGCACGGTCGCTGCGACGAAAATGGGTCTCGCGACCGCGAGTAAGAACACAGGCTTTTGGGCTCGAGTGTCACGGTGGTAACCAGGATCTCGTGGGCGTGACTAAGAACTCGCGGGCGCGACTAGGGAGCTCGCGGCGGCGAAATGTGGTCAGAAGGTGGTTTTGTGTGGAAAACGCTTTCCGATTCTGATTTTTCGGTTGTTTCTTTGAGAGAAGGTCTTCTAGGACGTGTTTCTGGGTGTTTTGTGGGTGAGAAACAAAAGATGGAGAATGGAGAGTGAGGAGAATGGATTGGAAGAAGAAAAGTTGGGAACTTTGGTTAGGGTTTTGATTTTTGTGGGAGAGATGATGAGATGAGAGAGAGAGGGGGTTTGGTGGCTCAGAATTTTATGTTGATTTTCTGTGTGTTTTGGGATAAGAGCATTCCATTTATAGGGGAATCATTTAGGGTTTTTATGAGGGTGAAGACAAAATAATAATGTGTAATGGGGAGGGGAGAGAGAATGTGTGGAAGAGTGGAGAGGAGAGAGGATGGGAGGCCGGTCCAGGAGAGAGATGTCCCGCTCTTCCGACCCTAAGTTCGACTATTCTATCCCGAAATCCGACACAAGTTTCAAATCCGTTCCAAACGACTCACAAGACTCTATATTTTATAACGGGATTTAGCTAGAAATATATGTTTTAAAACATGTCAGGATTGTTTTCAAACACTTTCCATTTTTAGAAATCCACTCGGGGACGGGTTTTCCGAAACTTTCCAA
Organism: Persicaria maculosa; assembly: GCA_963922045.1. Lineage (NCBI taxonomy): Eukaryota > Viridiplantae > Streptophyta > Magnoliopsida > Caryophyllales > Polygonaceae > Persicaria > Persicaria maculosa. The sequence continues at coordinate 3,219,804 of OY998268.1, forward strand.
TTTTGGTAATTAAATACTTATTCAAAATTTCGGTCTTTACACCTACAAGATGTGTTGGCTACTTATGGATTAAGGCCTCTAATAGCATAATGAAGCTTTAAGTCTAGCATGATGCAAATCTATCCTAGTGGCCGGCCAAGTAAAGATAAATCAATTCAACAACGCATAAACCATATTGGAACAAAGAGAATTAAAATAATCATAATGCATAATTTATAACATAGCAAAATAATAATTCAACAACCCTCACATGTAATTAACCATGTCTTAAAATGAAAGAAAAACTATAGCGAGATTAGTTGGGCATGACTTACCTCGAAAAACTAACAAAAGATGCAAACTATTAAACTAAATTGTCTTTGGAATTTTTTTCTTCGTCCATATGAAAAAACCTAGACAAGGTAGGTATTTATAGGCCTAAAAAATGGTTAAAAGCCCTAGATTTTGAGCCTTAGGGATTAAGTAAAATATATGCTAGAATCTCCTTCGAATAAACATCCGAGTATTTATAGTTATCCTACATCGGCGGCACCAGACCTTCTCCCGTGGGCGTCGCCTCTGCATTCTTCTTGTTTTCTTCATTTCTTCTATTGGGTTCTCCTTCGCTTCTTCTTGAATCTTTCTTCTTCTTTCCAGCCATCCTAAGTGTTTTCAGCAGCTTTAGGGCTCCAGCATCGCCCCTTTGCACCATCTCTCTAATCCGAATTCATGAATCTGCATAATTAACCATAAAAAGCATAGATTTTGAACTTCGAATATAGAATGATAAAGATGCGACTTAGCTATAAAAACATATAAAATGCAACCTAAAACTACCTTAAAACTATCTAGAATGCCTATAGAAAATATGCATTATCACATACCTATTGATTTTTGCAAGAAATTCCTCCCTAGACAACAAACAAGGTGTCGACCTATAGTCACACATCCCATTGAATGCCTGACAAGCAGACCTTCATGAGGCATGGGTGGTATAGTGGAAGCCATCAACGATGATTATCATAGATAATTCTTCCCTGTTCATGTGTTGCAGAAACTTCATCTAAACATACCGGACACGCTTTATATCGTATTCGTCGCCTGAATGAATCTCCATGTTGTTGGTACACATGTTCAAGTGACCACTTTGTACTATGTTGGTCACATGAAATAGAAACATTGAACATCGATCTCATTCAAGTAACCAACATTGAAAATGGTATGATGTTGATCGCTTAAAATCCTCAACACGCATGAAATATTTGTCGCCTGAAGTCCTGCCATCGATGCACCCCCTTTGGCACTCGTTTAGGCCTGTATGCCACTACATATGGCAACACAATTTATATTTTTCACCTGGATTAACTTAGACAACCAACATAAGTCTGAGTTGGTCACCTAAATGCATGCCCAATATGAGCCCACAATGGAATTTTCTTGAGCGACGAGTTAAGTTAGGTGCATCGCTTGAAGGTCGCCAGAATGTTTTTCAAGCAACGAAACATAATTTATTCATCGCCCTAGTTGTAATTTGGCATAATGTATAATATGCAAAGGCAACCCTAAAGGAAAATTAATGTGAATCTCACATTCAAGCCCTAAAGATATAATGAAGACCATACCCACTCCAATTTGTCTCAAACTTATTGGTGAGAACAACCTAGCTTTTATAGCCCGGCGCTCGAAAGGAAGCACACAAGTAGAAGGACAACAACAAATCACCGTCAAGAATAGCCTAACACTCTAATGTTTATTGAAACCTAAACAGATTATCCACCACATATCCTATCAACCAACTCAACAAAAAAACATGTTTTCGCATTTCTTTTTCATTAATTTAGATTGATATTTTTTCATTATTTATGTGGGATTGGAACTGGGCTATAGGTCCAATAGAGTTGCTAATATAAAAAAACATAGTTCTCACCCACTTTTATGCAGTTTAATTATCATTATGTCACTTTTGTACCTCAAATGAACTACATATTAGAAATTAAAAAACATCAAGTGCTCAAAGTAACCAATTGAGGGAAAGTAATTGAAATTAAACAAGAGTACTGCTCAACAAAATATCTTTAGGAAATAAAAAATGAAATAACGTTGAATGGGTACTACCATGTCCAGTAAACCAATACTAATTAATTGAGAGTACATAATAACTAAATCAACTTATAGTAATTCACACACAAAAAAAAATCAAACTCTAGATAGTTTTAACTCAGAGTAAATAATAACTAAATCAACTTATAGTAACAAATTAAGCAACAAAAACCAAAACCCAACGATCTTTATGAAACACCAACTTCTAGCGAGTTCAATACACTCCAATATCACCTCGAAAGCCAACCTGCAACCAGAATATATATTCAAACATAATTAGCACAAAAATATCAAATGAAGACAATGTTAAAGAGGTAAAATTTTAGTTTTTGCAGGTTTATTTTCACCTTAGTTTCCTATTACTCTTTGGCATATGGAAAGTGAGTGTTTGCCTGGGTTTGATGATAAAGTGTTGTTTGGCTAGGTTGAAACCACATATTACTTTGAACATGTTATAAGTTGGCATTCATATTAAGGTGGCTATATTCCAAAAGAATAGATAAATTGTATTGGGATGGATGAACAACATATGGCAACTCTTGAGAAACACTTCCAACCCATTGAACAATATGGTTCCCCTGCATAGGCTACATTAATGAATGTAAAGTATCAAGAAATATTTATACTAATAATATCTCAATGTAAAAGAAGATATGATAAGTTTGATTGTACCAGGGCAGTAGGGTAGAGAGGGATGGTGCATTGCTCCTTCTGATTATCCATGGGACATTGTAGATCCTTATTGGGTGATTTGATATGTTGAGACTTCTTTTTTCCCCTTCTTGCTACTTCAAGTAGACCCTTTAGTCTTTTCTGAACTCGACCACCATATGAACAAATGAGTAAATTAACACCTAATCATGCAATATATGCAATGTAATGCAACTAAAATTAACCTATAATGCTTATCTAAATCTGCATTATCATATGCAGTGATACATATATTGAAGCAAAGGATCTGCATTGGTAATTGTACCCAAGTTTTTTTGGTTTGCTAACTGTTTCTCCATTGACTGCTTTGACTATACATTTGGGGGGGGGGGAGATTAATATAACATCTTCCTTCAATCAAGTCTATTATAACTAACCATGCCCATCTTCCCAAACCGTTTCAAAGGCATCGCTTAATACACCAGCTTCTTCCCATCGCTCAATTTATTTTAACGCTTCTTGCACATAGTGTCGACTGCATGTGATCAAGTTATAAGATTGAAGGCACATGGTGATGTGTTTTATATTGTAAATCTTTTTGTATGTTACTCGACAACTCTAGGCTTTTCAAAAACTCTATTATATTCTTGGAGAACATCTTAGTTTGCGAGTTGGATAAATCTAGGGCTACAGGTACATACTTGTTTTGTCAATCTGTACAATATTCGACAAACAAGTAGTTTTTTTTATTAACTCACTATCACCCTCTACTCCAACAATGTCTAGCGTTATAGTGTCTCAATACTTTGCAAGAACATATGGGATGGGTCTTGTAAACCGGAATCTCGATATCTTTATCTCAAAGTATACCTTTCCATTTAGTTGTTTTTTTAATTAATTTGGGAACTCTTTATCTATCAATTAATTGTGTTAATTCTAGTTAGAGCGATGACTAGGGTTAATTACACTAGGGTTACTTACAAGAATATTGTATACTCAATGTACCCTTTATTTGTGTACTTGTTGTAACCTATTAAAACCTAATTTTGATTCTTGAAACCTATTTTGTGTATTTGAAACTTTATTATAGAAATTATATGTTACACTCTTCTATGTCCTATTGAAACCTATTTTATACATATTGTAACCTGCTGAAACCAGCTTAATTACAAAGTTAGTTACAATATAAATTAGGTACAAGTAATTAGTTAAAAGAATTAAATCGTCTATAATAAATTAGTTACAATAATGTGATTGTGTTGATTATAATAATGTATATAAGAATTAAGGACGATTACATGAAGCTAATTATAATACAAATTAGATTTCTATGCATGAATTAGATAATTACAAGATAATATTCTTATACAATTGTAACTATACATATTAGCACAAACTTATTTATCCTTTTACAATCCCTTGGTCGTAGGTATATAAGATACGTTTGGTTAAACAAATCTTCCAAACAATCTTATCTATATCTATTTAATTTTTAAATTTTTTAAAAGATAAAAAAAATCATTTCAAGGATATAAGTAAAATTCACACTAAAAATGTACATTTACTAAAAGCAAAAACTAAAAAATATAATTATTTAAAAAATCTGAAAAAAATACATTCTCTCAAATTTGCACTAAGTTTTTTTTTAAAAAAACTATATACATCGTTAAATATTTATAAATCCACTATTAACTACCATAAGATAAGATATTATGATGATTTAATTAAGTTTAATCATATGCCACGTAAGAAATGTGGGCAGTGGCGGATCTAGGAATTTTCCTAAGGGGGGGCTAAAAAAAATTTTAGAAAATTTTTGTCACATATATATATCATATATGTATATATGAAAAATAATTTTATTTATAAATATATTAGAAAAAATCTTAAATTTGTGATTTAAACAGTCAATTTTTGTAGGAAAAACAAAAATTATAAAAAAAATTAGATTTTTTTATATTTATATATAGGACATAATGTTTTTATTTAAATATATTGGAGAAAATTTTAAATTTTATTTAATTAGACATTTTTAGTAGAAGAAAACTAAGAGAAACAAAAATCATTTTAAAAAAATGAGGCTATGGAGGTTTGAACCCATGACCTGAAGGTAATAAATACAACTCCTTACCAACTAAGCTAAGCTGTCTTTATGATTTTTTACTCCTTTTACACTATTTTATCCATAAAATTAGTAAAAATTACCAAAAAAATCCAAAATAATTTTTTTTTTACGTTTTTCTTTCGAGCTAAGGGGGAGCTTCAGCCACCCCGAGCCCCCCACAGATCCGCCACTGAATGTGGGTATGCATTGCGCCACCACATGCATTCCAATTTGTCAAGTTTCACCTAATTCCCAATGAAACCTACTTTGTTGTTATCATCTAATTCCTCAATTTTGAGAAAATTCAATGCAGATTTCAAATAACCAACAAAATCATAAGGGAATGAATTCCATAATTTGTTGCTATATTATTACGTTATTCACATTTAGTGTGTTTGGGCTATATTGCATGTGTTATATATGGGCCTAGGCCCATCTCATTTGTGTGACATATAAATAAGGCTGTTATTGCCCAGTGTAAAATGTCTTCGTTAATCAATGCACAAACCTTCAGTTCCCTCTGTTTCGTTTCGACTGGTTCATCTTCTCCAATTTTGGTCTTCAACCTCAGATCTACCTAGATTTGGCTTGTCGATCCTCAAAAATCAGCATAATTGAAACCTGACCTTCTTCTTGGCGTGACTTGTGCTGGACAACGTGAGTGCCACCACCGGCAGAATTGAGCCCTCATGCGCCACCATCTCCCGACACAACAGCCTATCTTCCGAAAGCTACAAGAGTACGTACGGCCGCCGCTATCTCCTTCTGCCTCTGCGATCTCACCTCTACCAGCTCCACCAACACCACCGTCGTTCTCGCCTTCGTTAACGAATCTAGTAGACCCGGGGCGCATGCTGACTTGTGCACCATATGTTTGATCCGAAATCTGACATCAATTCGATCAGCGGCTTTATGATTCCCTGATGTACAGATCGACTCAAAAGATTCCCGCAGGGTGATGCAGGGGAAGCCACAAGGGGAGATTTAAGGAAGTTGGGAATCAGATCTTTTTGCACATCGCAACTTGCGGTGGCTTGTGATTAAGGTTAATTACGTCATCATAGTGTAGCGATATATTTTTTAAAAAAAATCGGATATTTCGCCTGGTAACCCTCAGGTTAACCCTAATTCGTGTGGTAAACAAAACTTTCTATTATTTCGTCAGGTAACCCTGAGCTATTTATTTTTTTGTCGCGTGCCCTTTCCTTTATGCTCTGGGTAAAAATGTTAATTTTGAAATTATTTGGGTAAAAAATATTAAATTTCCAAAACTGTGGGCAAATAATAAAATCAATAAGGTATGACTATCCTCAATTTTTATTTTTATTTTGAATTAGAGATTAGGGTTCTTGGCCCAAAAAATTAGATTCAAAATTTGAGTTTTTGTGGTTCGAATTGGCCATGGAAAACGACAGTTTTGAGCTTTTGGACTGCAATTCTTTGAAACCCCCATCTTCATTTGGTGTTTAATTTGATCGAGTTTGATCAGGTGGGTTGGGATTTGAGGTTTTTTAATTGTCGTTCTTTGTTAGTTGTAAGGAGGAGCATGTAACAGCCCAAATATAAATATTCGGGTTACGTTTCGAAGGATTGGATACCTTAGTTCGGATCTTGCAATTCGAGTACGGGTTGAGTTTCAAAACAAAGTGTGAGTGTTAAAAGAAGGGATTTCATACCCTAAATTCGCGAGAGGTCCATTGGGGCCATAACATGTCCTACTTGACTAAGTCGCTCAAAATCATTTATAGTTCAAAACATAAAGAAAGGAAATTGACAATACAACTTGCCTCGACGGAGCCGGGTCAAAACCAATATAGACGAATATAAACATCCAAAGCGCCAAGTCGGGTGGTAATTAAATCTCTCGGTCTGAACGTTCCAAAAGAAAACCCTCGTCATGGAAGCACGGAACAAGCAAGGATCAAATACCTGAAACTATACCACGAGTCAAGGTCGAGCCACTCATGCAGGCTCTGAACACCTCGCTGAGGACATATAATATGCCTATACCTAAATAAAGGATGCTCTAATGCAGTGCGAAAATATTAGACACTCAAGCATGCTAGCAGTTTATATATATATATATATATATATATATATATATATATATATATATATATATATATATATATATATATATATATATATATATATATATATATATATATGCAGAAAGCGATTAAATGGGATCCCGCATAGAATGCCAAGTGGCATGTCCCTCTCCTACTCCCGCACCCATGCTCGTTAGTGCAGGAACCGACCGCGTTTTATACTCCCGCACCCATGCTCGTTAGTGCGGGAACCGGTCGTGTTCAATATCATAACATCATCAATCGTATCAATAGTCATGCTCGTCAATTTAACAGTCTGACTCGATGAGGACTAAGTCCGATGGGACTGGACCGTCCTATGACCCTAGCAAATGACTCTAGGACTCACAATTTAACGGCCGTTCTACCATACGCAAAGAGAATACGGATGCTCAATTAATTTGTGCAACCTAAGCATGATACTACATGAATATGCGGGATGCAACACCTACGCACTATATGACACATCAGGCATGAGGTTCTAACTTGAGTAAGCCCCGGAGGACTTACCTGGAGTAGCAGATCCGCAAAAACAATAAACCAGTAGTATAAGCAAGCCAAAGACATCACATATCACCTAGCAATTTAATAAGCAATAGTTATAAGTTTAAAGCACAACAGGACCCATTTACCGCTGCACAGAAACTAAGTAAAATTAGAAGAACTCATTATCATTCCCATCCATCTCATCGTCATATTCCATATCAACATCATTATCTCAATTCATTACGACTTTCCTCAACTCATCTCAGATCAGTTCATCTTATCTCATCCTGTATCATATCGCATCTCGTCTCAAAATATCCTAACTCATATATCATTTCACATCATGCTTCATAATCAATATATAACACATCATAACATTATCACATATCATAAGTTATACTTAACAATCATATCGATATCATAACATCATGCTTTTCGAAATTAACACACATACAAGTTATCAAGCAACTCAACGAGTTAAATAAGGTAAGCAAGTCCTTAAGTTTCCCAAAATCTCTTAAATCTCAAGTTAGGTCAATTCACATATATAAACATATGATCTTGAAACCAACTCATATTCATATCTTAACTCACATAATTTAACAAGTAAAGTTCATTAATCAATTCATCAAGTCAACTCAAGTAAATTAGTTCCAAAGTTTCTTAAGTCATTAAATCTGAAGGAAGTCGATTCAATAGTCAAACAATTTATTTTAAATCATACTTAGTCAATTTCATTTATAAAACATTAAACCTTTAACCAACTTGCAAAATAATTCCAACATATTTCTTTTAAAATCATTGTCCTAAAAATTCCCAACACTTTAGAAATATTTCAATTAATACATATAGTGTAAATCCAATCATTTAAATGCCAAGAAACAACAATGAATAAATAGTTAAACTATAACTACTTAAATAATTAGTTAAATCAGAAATAAAAATAATAATTAAATAATTTAGAATATGTAATAATAAATAAATAAATAAATAATAATTGAATAAACAATTAAAACAACCTTAATCCAATTCCCCCAAAATCTGCAAAATAAGGCCCAACAGCCCAGCCCAACCACACCCGGATCCAAAACCCGACCCAAGTCCAACCCAGAAACCCATACCCATTTCAGCCTTTAATTGAACCGAAAAAAGAAGAGGTGAACCGGACCGGTTTAGAGGAAAAGAAAAAGAAAAGGGGGAGCCGGTTTTAGCCAAACCCATCCCTAACCTTCAACTTCCCCCCCCCCCCCCCCCGTTCGCCGCCCCTGTTCACCTTGCCCAAACTCCGACCCTCACTCTCCCTCTCTCCGACGACCCTCTCTCACCCACTCCGGATAGTTCAATGAAAAGGGACGGAAAGAAACATGAGAATCGAAGATGAGACTCGAAGGGGGCCTAGAGTGCTCACCGAGTGGAATCGATTGATACAGCTCGTCGGAGGTTCGTCGAGGGTTCCTTCGGCTTCGTCGGAGTCGAAATCAGTGCGTTCATGGCCTAGGGTGGAGATACATGTCATAAAGGAGGAACTTTATACAAGTGTGAAGTGAAAGGAAAGAAGGGGAGCTCTCACCGACCTTGATTAAGGAAGCAGGGGCGGAAGAGGACGAGGTGGGCTGCTCGACGGCTCCGGCTCACCTGGGCAGCTTCGGGGCACTTGTGGATGTCAGGGAGGATACTGAAACTGCTGTTCGTGCTACCATTGCCGCTAGAACAAGGAAGGGAAGGAGGAAAAGGCTGGTGTGCTCGGTCTCTTGGAGCCTTCGAAAAACAGAGGTGGGGGAGGACTAGGAGGCTTCATCAGTTGAGGGAGGGGGGTAATGGTGAGGCTTTGGTGCCTTGCTGAATGAATCAGGGGAGAGGGAAACTCAAAGTGAAAAGGAGGCATGACTGATGGGAGAATGAAAAGAGATGGCTTTGGTGCTTTGCAGGAGTATAAAGAATGATAAGAGATGGAGGGATGGGTTCATAGGCAGGGAGGGGCTGGTTTTCAACTAGGAGATGAGGGTATGGTAGAGTTAGGTGGTAGGGTAGCTTGATAGGGGGTGTAAAAGTCAAATTTTAATTACCCGAAAATAAACCTCGAAACCCGCTTTCCGACTTTAACCCGTCGAAAATTTATTTATTTACTTTTAATAAATATTCGAATTCAAATTAAATAACGAAAACCGAAAATATTTTCAAGCCTCACAAAACAAAAAATAAATAAAATAAAGAGGAATAAGTTCATTTTCAAATCAAATAACAAGTTCATGCCGTAATTCGTCTTGAAGGAATAAAATAAAATTGCTTGTTTGGGGACGGAGACTTTCGAAATTTTTCGGGATCTTAGAAATTAAATAAAATCGAAAATCGAAAATAAAATATATAATTATAAAAATAATATTTAAAATCTCGGTCTTTACATCATCCACCTCTAAAAACAAGTCTCGTCCCCGAGACTAAAATCCTCTTTCAAAAACCAGTGAAGTCTTTTCAAAACTCAAGTCATTTCTTCCTATGTCAGTCAATTCGGTTTAAAGAACTCAAGAGGTGGCAATATCCACCTCTAAGAGCTAATCCCATATTCCACTTCCTAGGTGCATTTTCCAAAATCGGTTTCAATCAATCAATCTCGAGATATTATCATAATCCACATTCAAGCATCTCGGAATATCATATATCAAGATAACCAAAGTCATTCCATCAAGAATTATCATGCAAATAATCATAACAAGAAGAATAACCTACCAGATCATAGCTAATATTACCAATCATCATCCATCGGAATATCAACATAGCAGAATTCGTCATAACAGGGATGTCATTGTATCAAAGGGCAACACATTAGCACATCAAATCTCATCATCAATAGATCGCATCGTCAATAGATCATAAAGTCATGGAATTTCGCGTATTGTTACCAACCAGAACGGAATGATACCATCATACCCACACATTGCTATCAAGATCCCGAAGCCAGGGTCAAGTCTCAGCTAGGTCCACTATCTCAATTTCAGTTAAAATCCGCAAGTACACCCGCATCTCATTCCTCTTAAAACCAAAACCCATAGAGGTCCTCTTCAGTTCTTTCCTAAAAGCCTACAAGTCAAAGCCTAGTCCAAGTTCATCAAATACATTTCTCAAAGCTCAGGTCAACGAGTCTTCTAAGGATCAATTCACTCAAGATCTCAAAGCTCTCAAATCCGACTTCCTATCTAACCACTTAAAGCTCATGCATCAGAACTCACAACTCTCCAAAAAATCATAAATCGAGCCCAATACTCCAAACTCTCATCAAAACCTCTATCAAGCGCGCTAGCAATCTAGGTGTCTCCTTCCGAGTTCATTCATTCTACCTATGTCCTTAAGATTCCATCCGATCAATATCCCTACGAGAGAACTCCCAAATTGCTTCCATACCCTGATCTCATTTCGCATACGAATATGCACACTCACTACTAATCCACCTCTAAAGAACCAAATCCTATTCCCAACCTCATACAAGGGCATCATTGCATATTACATCCTCAATATGTCGCAAGCAAAGGTTCATCTCCTAAGCTACTTACGCATCCCGAACAACACAATTACCTCACTTAGCCATATCGAAAAGTCCTAGTAATACTCAATCTTCTGCATTCACCAGATTCTAAGCCAGAGAGCCAACTAGTGCTAAACCCGTAACCTGACCCATCCAACCTCCTCATCCGCACCAATACCCAAGTGGTCAACACATGTCTTATCCATCTAACTCACTAGATTATCTCCAAACAGAATCGTATTTCTACATTTCCATAAGGTCATAACATTTCCACTTACTCACAATACTAATTCACCATTCGAAATCTCACTATAGCCTTAACAAATCACAAGTTCTCAAGCCATCTTATACTAGCTCCTTATTGTCGCATACTTCTTACTCACCTTAGACTACAATCCTCAACAACGACATCTTATCCCTTAATGACTTTAACCACCAACCCTCTTTCCAATAGAAATTATATACCATTCTTATTCGAATTCACTCAAGGCATCATAAATGAATTGAAGCTCCGAACTCCTACGACCATTAGTAGCATCATATCCTTCACCTGAACCAGTTCTCATATTTTTCATTCACAGTCTTTCTACCTATACACCCAAGCAATCATTCTCATAAGTACTAATAACGATATTCATTACTTAGCTTAAGGCGTTTCCTCAAAGACTTATCGTTCATTTCCTAATCACCTCAAGATTCGAATCAGTTCCCCACATACAAATTTCAATTCTTTCCAATGCTAAAATCTTCCAATCACGCCTCTAGAATTTCTCCAATTACAACACTGGCAAGCAACCTCAATATTACTCGAGCAATACCTAAGTGCAGATCTCACACTCCGTCCCTTATCATATAAACAAATTGAATTCCAAGATCGACAAATTTCCAAGCAGTCCTAGTCACTCAAACCTTAACGGTATCCATAATTCATTCCTTACCAAGGTCGTTCCTACTCACAGTACGAATAACCTAAGTCCCAAGGTCTACAATTTCTCTAGCCATCCTAGTCACCCAAGCATTAACATCATCCATAATTCGTTCTTCGGCCACATTGCTACCATTCCAAGTACGATAACCTACCTATCATCACATCCTTTCTACGAGAGCTCCTAAATCAAACATGCCCAGTCTACTCATATCTTCCCTCAAGGATACCTAAACAGATTCACTTTAAACTTCAATCAAATTTACGCAACTATATATACTACAACCTTATTTCCGCAAATCTTGTCATTCTCCACCTATGCCCCATCTAAGGCCTACCTAGAAGGCTCATCTGAAAATCCCTGACTACCATCTCCTACCAGCCTTAGAAACTCACTTGATCCCGCCTAAGCCAATGTTCCCTTTCTACGACTCTATCTCATGCCATCATCAAAACAAACCTAAGGCTTCTAGCTCTCTTATTACTCCCCAGACTATTCCACAAAAGAACCTAAACCCTCATAAATAGGAAAGAAAAAGAGAAGGAACGAAAAGAAAAGGAAATCATTATTCGTACACACTAAGTCATAGCTTGATAGTAAATCAACAACAATTAGCGCATCAGAATCATATCACATCTAGGCATATCACACACAATCGTCATTCTCAACCACCACATGGAAAGTTAGTGGCTTGAATAGGGAACACCCGTCTTCCTAAGGCATAACTATGAATCCACTGTGTACTCGTCTTTCAATGCTGCTAATGACGTCAGTTCTGAGACTTGTAGGTTATGGGCCCACCACGCTTCCGCTGCGCCGCTCTAGTGTTACTCGACTAGTTGTTCTTTTCCTCATGTCGTCATTCGTTCCAAAAGGTAACACAGATGTTCTAAGTTAACGGAGATAGGGGAGAGACAAAGGAGGACAACCCGGATTCCCTACAGAGTCACATATGGACCAAAGGCTAACAAGACTAGAGACAAGATTCCAATCCGAGAATGACAACGAGGCCCTTATGGAGATCTGTGAGGCATAATGGCAGTAAGCAAGATACACATAGCTCATGAAGTACACCAGTCATATCAATGAACACTATCAAGTACCTATCGCAATGAACAACGGTAACATATATTCATGGCACAAAAGCATATAAGGGTGGTATGGTAAGCTATCACATCCTACGACGACAACGTTCACATAAGGATGCACGCACGACTCGAAATCATATGATGAGTTTTGTCTGGAAAGCATAGTTTCGACATGACACTAGTAATTCATGGCAAAGCATATGTACAGTAAGGGGTGTTCTGAATAAGTTTAATATAACTGCATGGGTCACGTATACACGAAACCAGAACATTTCGTGGTGTGTGGTCATGCGAGGTGCTAGACCAGTTGCTCATGAAAGCATGAACGAACGATAATACTATCATGAACCTACGTCAAGAGAGAGCAAACAATCACGCGGATAAGGCACGGTATCCCTCAAATCATATTTCATATATCCTACATTATGTATAACATGTGACACATTCGCACATCTAGTCAACTAGCGCAACCAGATGCAAGAGATCAAGCTAATCATGCTACAACAACATAGGAATATGGAGGAACACAACGAAGTACAATACGAGCCTAAAGCAATGTGGATGAATCTGAACATAAGGGTATAGGGACATGTATTTAGCATAATGAAATATCAGGTCACGTAATCACAGGTAGGACTACAATCATAACCAAACAGAAATCTCCAAGGGCAATGTTAACTCACTGACTCAAGAGCCCATTTCCTGTGGAATGCTTGTATGACTCATCTAAGTGAGAGAAAGGAGTACTCAAATTGTTTTCCCCAAGAAGAATGGTCATGCTCTGAACAAGGTCTCATGACAAGAAGACACTTGTTGATCATCGCAAGAATCGAGAGGAATGACTTGACAAAACAACCCATTCCCTTAGACTCGGAATCACATCGAGAAACTTAGGCTATTCGAGGTTGATATTCTAGCACATAATTAACTCGTGGTGTGACCTATAATGCCAAGTACCATACCCATCACAAACATAAGTGATCAATGCACCCGAACAAAATTCCGAATATGATTAGATTCCCAACCCAATTTCCCGTGGACGAGGCTAATGTCATAGAGAGAAGACTCGATAGGAACATCTATGGAAGAAGGTAAAAGAAAGGGAAGGAGAAGACGAGAATAGTAAAGGAGAGGAAGAAATGAAAGGAAAAGGAAGACAAAGAAGGAAAAGGAAAGAATCGATAAGACATCACTTAGAGGCACGAGAGATGAGGAAAATGGAATGAAAGAAATACACTCTTTGACAATTGTCAACCATCGAAATATGTTGAACAGAAGGCAAAATGAAACGGAAATGACACAGACAGTTGAATAATGGAAAAGATTGGTCCACAAGAACCGAGATCCCAACTATAGACTAAGGAAGGGCTCCTCCGCTATCCCATTCGCATAGAAGTTCAATTAATAGCCAACTTAGGTTAAACAGATTAACAGAATTCTTGCTAAAGGAAGACAACACGTAGCATAAAATCAATCAACAATATTTATCTGATCCCCTTCGAGGAGGATCGCCCTCAGGCTCAATTTATATAAAATCACAGAATCTATCTAGAAGCTGCCCTTCGAGGGGCAACTGACCGGAGGGGCAACTATCCTCTCGACCTCTATATTCTAACCCCACTACTCCAACCAACACGGTGCAAACTCCTTGGAGTCTTCTAGGCCCTCTGTAAAGTATAAAGCTATGTTTTGCCTACCCTTTCCCAAGTCTACATCCAATAGGGATGGTCTATCGCCTTTCTACCCACTCGGTTTCCCTTTATCCGATTTTCCTTACTTTAAGTCAAGTTTGTTAAGCTATGTTCATTAATTTATCCATATTAAATTCAATTTTCCCTTTAAAACTCTTATAATTCTTTTTAAAAAACATTGGGCAATTTTCAAAATCGTACTTCAACCCATTTGTACTCGAATCGCGCAACCTGGCTCTGATACCACCTTTGTAACGGCCCAAATATAAATATTCGGGTTACGTTTCGAAGGATTGGATACCTTCGTTCGGATCTTGCAATTCGAGTACGGGTTGAGTTTCAAAACAAAGTGTGAGTGTTAAAAGAAGGGATTTCATACCCTAAATTCGCGAGAGGTCCATTGGGGCCATAACATGTCCTACTTGACTAAGTCGCTCAAAATCATTTATAGTTCAAAACATAAAGAAATGAAATTGACAATACAACTTGCCTCGGCGGAGCCGGGTCAAAACCAATATAGACGAATATAAACATCCAAAGCGCCAAGTCGGGTGGTAATTAAATCTCTCGGTCTGAACGTCCCAAAAGAAAACCCTCGTCATGGAAGCACGGAACAAGCAAGGATCAAATACCTGAAACTATACCACGAGTCAAGGTCGAGCCACTCATGCGGGCCCTGAAGACCTCGCTGAGGACATATAATATGCCTATACCTAAATAAAGGATGCTATAATGCAGTGCGAAAATATTAGACACTCAAGCATGCTAGCAGTTTATATATATATATATGCAGAAAGCGATTAAATGGGATCCCGCATAGAATGCCAAGTGGCATGTCCCTCTCCTACTCCCGCACCCATGCTCGTTAGTGCAGGAAACGACCGCGTTTTATACTCCCGCACCCATGCTCGTTAGTGCGGGAACCGGTCGCGTTCAATATCATAACATCATCAATCGTATCAATAGTCATGCTCGTCAATTTAACAGTCTGACTCGATGAGGACTAAGCCCGATGGGACTGGACCGTCCTATGACCCTAGCAAATGACTCTAGGACTCACAATTTAACGACCGTTCTACCATACGCAAAGAGAATACGGATGCTCAATTAATTTGTGCAACCTAAGCATGATACTACATGAATATGCGGGATGCAACACCTACACACTATATGACACATCAGGCATGAGGTTCTAACTTGAGTAAGCCCCGGAGGACTTACCTGGAGTAGCAGATCCGCAAAAACAATAAACCAGTAGTATAAGCAAGCCAAAGACGTCACATATCACCTAGCAATTTAATAAGCAATAGTTATAAGTTTAAAGCACAACGGGACCCATTTACCGCTGCACAGAAACTAAGTAAAATTAGAAGAACTCATTATCATTCCCATCCATCTCATCGTCATATTCCATATCAACATCATTATCTCAATTCATTACGACTTTCCTCAACTCAACTCAGATCAGTTCATCTTATCTCATCCTGTATCATATCGCATCTCGTCTCAAAATATCCTAACTCATATATCATTTCACATCATGCTTCATAATCAATATATAACACATCATAACATTATCACATATCATAAGTTATACTTAACAATCATATCGATATCATAACATCATGCTTTTCGAAATTAACACACATACAAGTTATCAAGCAACTCAACGAGTTAAATAAGGTAAGCAAGTCCTTAAGTTTCCCAAAATCTCTTAAATCTCAAGTTAGGTCAATTCCCATATATAAACATATGATCTTGAAACCAACTCATATTCATATCTTAACTCACATAATTTAACAAGTAAAGTTCATTAATCAATTCATCAAGTCAACTCAAGTAAATTAGTTCCAAAGTTTCTTAAGTCATTAAATCTGAAGGAAGTCGATTCAATAGTCAAACAATTTATTTTAAATCATACTTAGTCAATTTCATTTATAAAACATTAAACCTTTAACCAACTTGCAAAATAATTCCAACATATTTCTTTTAAAATCATTGTCCTTATAATTTCCAACACTTTAGAAATATTTCAATTAATACATATAGTGTAAATCCAATCATTTAAATGCCAAGAAACAACAATGAATAAATAGTTAAACTATAACTACTTAAATAATTAGTTAAATCAGAAAAAGAAAAGGGGGAGCCGGTTTTAGCCAAACCCATCCCTAACCTTCAACTTCCCCCCCCCCCCCCCCCCGTTCGCCGTCCCTGTTCACCTTGCCCAAACTCCAACCCTCACTCTCCCTCTCTCCGGCAACCCTCTCTCACCCACCCCGGACAGTTCAATGAAAAGGGACGGAAAGAAACATGAGAATCGAAGATGAGACTCGAAGGGGGCCTAGAGTGCTCACCGAGTGGAATCGATTGATACAGCTCGTCGGAGGTTCGTCGAGGGTTCCTTCGGCTTCGTCGGAGTCGAAATCAGTGCGTTCATGGCCTAGGGTGGAGATACATGTCATAAAGGAGGACCTTTATACAAGTGTGAAGTGAAAGGAAAGAAGGGGAGCTCTCACCGACCTTGATTAAGGAAGCAGGGGCGGAAGAGGACGAGGTGGGCTGCTCGACGGCTCCGGCTCACCTGGGCAGCTTCGGGGCACTTGTGGATGTCAGGGAGGATACTGAAACAAAAAAAAATAAAATAAAGAGGAATAAGTTCATTTTCAAATCAAATAACAAGTTCATGCCGTAATTCGTCTTGAAGGAATAAAATAAAATTGCTTGTTTGGGGACGGAGACTTTCGAAATTTTTCGGCATCTTAGAAATTAAATAAAATCAAAAATCGAAAATAAAATATATAATTATAAAAATAATATTTAAAATCTCGGTCTTTACAGAGCACATGAGCGATTGCGCTTGGTGAAGATCTACAGTAGGAGCAACCCCAGTCCTATCGCGCTCAAGTGGAGTTCCGATGGCGGGCTTAGGGTGTGGTTGGTGTCGATGGTGGCCGGTGGACGGTGGTCTTCCACCTGCAAATGTTTCAATCATCCGTCTCCATTGTTTCTCTGTCCTTCTATCTCCATTTTACTTAGTTTTGTCTTCATTTTCATTTTTCACTCATATAATTTTAAAATTAACATTTCTACCCGAAACCCAAAGTAAAGGGCATGCGGCAAAAAAAATCAATAGTTCAGGGTTACCTGGTGAAATAATAGAAAGTTCTATTTACCACGCAAATTAGGCTTAATCTGAGGGTTACTAGGCGAAATATCCCAAAAAAATTAACGGTGTACATGTCACGGTAAATTTCTGAATTAAATAAAAAAATGTTTATATAAATTATTTTTTTTTTAAAAAAAAAGATAAATCCAGGCAATCAAAATTCAAAATCATATTGCAAAAACTACACTCTTTAGGCAAATTGGATGGATGTTGAGGGAAGGATACAAGCCTAGCCTGCAACTGGTTTGGTTAATTAACACCTAATCCTCCGAGAAATGATAAGTTTAATATAGGCCCTTTTGGTATTTGTGTTGATAGGTCACATGTTAATGCCAAGGAAGTGGAGGATTAGGATCCCTTAATTAATTTAAATGGCCAGAATCCTGCATGAAACAACTCAACTAGATTTGGTGTTTGGCAACTCATCAAACTTCAATTATTTAATTGAGTAAATTACACATAACCACCCATAAATTATAGTACTTTTTACATAACCACCCATAAAAACTTAAATTACAATAAATCACCCATAAATTAGTTATCTTTTCATAAGACCACCCATCCATTAAACCTCTATTTGTTTTGTTTAAAAGGATTAAAATACCCTTAATTCAAGCTTATTTGTATTTAATGCAATGATTTATTTTCATAAGACTTCCCATTTGTTAAATAATCCGATTTTACTTTTATTTTAAAAAAGGATAAATTATAATAAAATTATTCATGTTCGGCTAATTTGTCAAATGATATGTAGAAGCTTAGCTTATTTTTGTTTACCAAAAAAAAGCTTAGCTTATTTTTTCAATGATATGGTTTGTAATTTAAGATATGAGCTAATTTACCCTTCTAAGCAATAATCTTGTTTTATTTTAGAGTTTATCCCTATCTTATTCAACATTTGAAGCAGGGGAGACTGTTAGGAGCTATTGCAAGTATCGACTCTACACATTGCAAATCCAATTTAGATATATATTGGTTGGAGTATTTAGGGTGGGTTTGAATTCCATTCCATTTTAATTATAATTCAATTATTTACCTCGGTTTATGTGGGCCGTTGGTTGTATAGCTAAAAATCTCATAAAACTGAGATAAAATAGTAATTTAACCAAATAATCACATACATCGGGATAAAACTATTACATTATATATAATTAATAAATTGTGGAATCCACACCCACCCTTAATTTACCTTAAATTTTTTGTCTACCAAAGACGACCTTGTCTATTTTGCATTATAAACATAATACAATCGGAATCCAAACACTTAGGGTCTGTTTGGATTCCCAAGTGATTATGCTTATAAGTATAATCACTTTAAAAGTGTTTGGCTAAAATAATTATAAGGTATTTAAAATAATAGAATTTTAAAATAAAATACCTTATAAATTATGTCAATTAATTATATTGGGTGTGTTTGGATTCCCAATGCATTATGCTAATTATAAGCATAATCACTTTTAAAGTGTTTGGTTAAAAAATTATAAGATATTTAAAATAACGTAATTTTAAAATAAAATATTACATAGATTGTATAAATAAAATACTAAATATTGTGTTAAGTTTGTAATCACCTTATAAATTTAATATAATTAATTGACACAATTTATAAGGTATTTTATTTTAAAATTCCATTATTTTAAATACCTTATAATTTTTTTAGTCAAACACTTTTAAAGTGATTATGCTTATACTTGGGAATCCAAACAGGCCCTTATATACATGCGACATCTTTCCTTTACAAAATACAAACAAATAAGTTTGAATTAGGGGTATTTTAGTCGTTTTAAACAAAAAAATAGAGGTTTAATGTGTGGGTGGTCTTATGAAAATAAGTCAAATTTATGGGTAGTTTACTGTAATTTAAATTTTTATGGGTAGTTATGTGAAAAGTACCATAATTTAAGGGTGGTTATGTGTAATTTACTCTATTTAATTAAAAACAAGGCTACAAATTTTGACCAAACCAACCCCTCTCTTTCACTATATATATAGTCAATACATTTACACAACCCTTATTTTATACTACCTCCATTCGACAAAACTTGACGTTTTACCATTCACGCACGCTTTTTTAGGAGATAAAAACTATATAAAATATCTATTTTTTTAATTAATAAGTACAAACTTGTTAAAATTTTTTTTTTTAAAAAAAAATAAATATTTTATATAGTTTTTATCATTCTAAAAAAGTGTTTGTCAATAGTAAACGACAAGTTTTGCCGAACGGAGGTAGTATCATTTAACAAATCTAGATCATTAAATTAAAAAGATCTACAGATGAGAAGAAATTAAAGTAACTTCTGATTATTCGTTTGTATATATTAAGAGATTATTCGTTGAAATGACCTTTTTTACGATTATTTGTTAGAATAAAATTTATATTTTTTACGCTATATGTACGACGAATAATTACATAATTATAAATGAATAATTATGTGAAAACAGACAAATAATCATGAGCAAATAGATAAATAATTTTTGCGTACACGATAAGACTTGTACACGATATATCAGAGTATACACCGGAACCAAGCTCTCTCTAAATAATTTTTGTAAAAGAAAGAAATGATTCTCATCACAACGATAATTAAACACCCTCAAATATAATGCAAGATCATGCAAACTATGCAATTTTAAAATTCCAAAAGAAATAAAAAAAAAGTGGATATATATTATGAGTACAAAATAAGTTGGATTTGCATATCGAGGATTTTGATATTGTTATTTATTTTTCTCCTCGTCAGCAAGTATTTTTGTTCATAAATTAAATACTTTTGCATTTAATTTTTTAGTTCAATGTAGCGCTTTCATTCCATGCCCATCATGCATCTAGCTAGAAAATGAAAATTACAAATAAATCAAATTTTTTATAGAATATGTGTGCAGAGGATTACTGGATCAGTATATTCTAGCTAAGAGTATATTTGGTTTGTATTATTTCTCGAGAAATATATATAAAAGCTCATGAACTAACACTAAGTACATGTGTTTGATTTAAATCGTTTTTTTTCTTATTCCTTTATCTCAACTAATGTAGATCGCATGAAATATTAAAGGTTTTTTTAATAGATGGAGTATTTAATAATTTATTAGTTATTGGTTGATTTTTTTATAGAACTTTCTTTTTTTTAAGAGATTTTTTCTTTTTTTAACTGATGATATTTTAGGCTGTAAAATACATTAAAATAATTAAAAAAACCATTTGAGTTAAAATTATAATCTATTATTATAAGTTATAATTAATTTTTATGTAATTTCAATACTCCGTAATAAAGTAAAAATATTCATCTTATTTTTACAGTAGGCAAAAAGTAGGACGTTTTTTGCTAGCAAAGATTATCCTTGATCATCCCTAACGATGATGGTACATAACTCTCTATTCAAAGAGAGGTTAATCATATTACAAGTCTTCCTAGCTTTAACAATATAATCAACACTAGTATTTGATTCTCTGTAGAAGTGTTTGAAACAAAAGTTGATGAAGCTACTTCTCAGATTGTGAATCTTCTCAATCGTTATGAGGATTTTCCACATAACATTGCTGCTATCTTCCATAGTTATGATTACTCTAAGACTGTCCCTTTCAACTATGATATATATTCCTTATTCTTCTTTCAACTACTACCTTTATCCCAGTACAGAAGGTGACTGCTTTTGTTTTGTAACACAGATCTTGGCAGGATCGTAAACTAGAATATAATAACATGACCATTACTATCCTGAATGAGTTCTTTGAGTCGAATGACTCATTCAAGATAGTGTGGCCATTGCAGCATCGGAGGCTCTAACGCTGTAATCGCTGGAGGATTTGACAAAGCCATCTACATTTAGTTTGTAGAAGCTTCTTTGTGGACATTTCCATTGGGAAAGTCTTTGTTTTCTCTGTTGTTGCTTGGACTCTTTTGTCTATGCTTGAGTCCAATTTTTCACATTCCTAATTGAATAGTATGGTGAACAATTTGTGCCATTGATATATATCTTCTTGGTTTGAAGATAATATTATTCCCCAACTCCCAAATCATCTTGCATAAGAAACATAAGTCATTAAAGTGTGTATTTATTTCTTAAATACAAACTGGACAGTTGTTGACCTCCATTGCCTCAGGTTTTTGTAGTTGTGGGTGTACGAAGTTGTCTCGCCAGTCGCCAACCAATTTGCTATCATCACCAATTATGAAGTCTACCCAATCATCAATCGCTTGTCCTCTTTGATCGTCGACGCGCTTGGAGGAGGAGGCGGAAAAGACAAGGCAGTGTAGTTGATCGAAGCCTGTGTGAAGTGAAGAAGATGAATAAACAGTGTATTACCTATTGCTTTTTTTTTTATTGATGAATGAACAATATATTACCTATTGCTTTGTTCTATTGCTTTGTTGGAACATGGAAAATAGGTGAAGTCGTGTTTCTTGAAAAAGTGTATTAATTGTTTTATTTAATTAAGTGAAAAATTAGTCATTTAGATTTTTTTAGAAATATGTAAGATTAATTGAGAGAGATATGATTAAAAAAAAGTACATGAGAGAAGGGATTGAAAAAAATGCTGAAAAAGTACATATATAGGAGAATTAATGAGGGGGCGAGGGAAAGAATGAGAGTGAAAGAGAAAGGATGAGAGAGAGAGAAAAGTGGAAAAGTCAATGAGAGATTTAATGATGGGAGAGAGAAATGATGAGATAGTGAATTAATTAAAAGAGAGAAAAGGGATGAGAGAGGTAAAAGTAAAAAATGGGAATTAACGTGACCCCTAAAAAAAGGAAAAGGGGAAATGATTAGATGGAATTGTGTTGAATTGCTACAAGCGTTTGTACATGAGACCCGTCTATTTCAACATTCCGACCTTAGCGTTTGTACATGCCACTAGTTAATATTTACTTGCCAGTTGCCACTAGTGAGATTTTCCATACTTTCATTAATCATCCATTATAGTTGTTAGGTCAATTTTCACTACTTTCTCTAAATTTAGAGCAAGACAATGAGAAATAGCAAACAAATTAATGAAGCATTGGGTTACCAAAAGGTCATATGTACAAACGAAGGTGGACTATAACAAGGGGCAAACATTGAATAACACGCAAAATAGAAAACAACCAAAATGTGTCCAGTAGACAACTATAGGATGTCCAGTAGGGAATCATAGAATGGGTAGTTGATTTTTGTTGTTGTCATGTATAATGTACATAATGACAGGTATTAGTGTGACTTCATTGCTAATTAGACTTGTTTCAGAACAAGGGGCTTCTTACAAGACTATAACAAAGGCGGACACTGACTACCACGATCAGACGATAGAATGGAAAAAACCATATTGTGTCCAGTAGACAACCATAGGTTGTCCAGTAGGAAACCATAGAGTGTCCGGACAGTCTAGTAGGAAATCATCCGAAGTTGCAATCACCTTTTGGGTTTGTTTTTAATTCAATTTGAACATATGGATTATGGAATAGATACCAACGTTTTGTTCCTTATTTCAGTAGACAGAGATATTGTCATCTATAAATACAACTGTAGGGACCAAGGGATGACCACAAATGAAGAACAAAAAAATAAAAACCGCACTTAGGATGACATGTCTTCGGCATCCCCAATGGCGAACGACCTGCAACCCTGCTTCTTCAACTTTACATATGTCAATGGCGAACAACCTCCAGGTCTTTTCCCGTTGTCCACTGTTCTATTACACAGAGGAGAAGACAGTCAATGTTACAGATTTGAGGGAGATACCTCTCGCATAACCTTAATCAAAAGCAAACTTACCCATTTTCTATCTGAAGTCGATGGTGAATCTGTTTCTCCTATAACTCTTTTCCGGTCGATTCTAATAGGTGTCAGGTCATTTTGCTTTGGGTGTCCAGTTAAAACTAACTGCTTACACGTCAACCTGCAAATAAACCTCCGTCCACTTGCTTCTTCTTCGATGGCTTTTCTCTAAAACTTAAGATTTAATTCAAATTATATTAATGCCCCTCACTGTCACTCTTCCCCCTCTCTCTGTCTTATCCCCTCTGTTCTCTCTCACTTATCTCTCTCCCCTTTGTGACTTTACTTTTCTTTTTCACTTCTCTCTCTATCTCTCTCTCTCAGTACTGATCTCTCTCTCCTCTACAACTTTATTGTTGCTTATTCACTCAGCTCTCGTTAAAATTTATGATTATTTAGATTTATCACACACAAATGCGATTTCCCTTAACCAAAAAATGTATATTTTTATACAAGGAATGTTTGAAATTAGTACTTTTATAATAATAATTAACTCGAAATATCTATTTTATCATATAAAATAAATAAATTTAATTATTATTATCATAATTTTTTTTATTGAAAATAGAAAAAATTGTAAATAGTAATAAAAAAAATTAATTAATTTATAATTTTATTAAAAGTTTATATTGTATTAGATACCATTACCATATGGTAAAGTTGGTGATTATTATAAGTTGGTATTGCAATAATTAATTTAAAACCCATAGATTGGAATTTTTTAAAAACACAACCCTAAGAAGTATAATTATAAGATTTATGAAGAAGAAGCTGATACAAATAGGGCTGGAAATTACTCATGGGTAACCGCTCCACCCATTCCATCCGCATTAATTTTGTGGGTGAAAACCCGCAAAATAGTGGGTGACAGATGGAGCAGGTGCAGGTCAAGTGGGCGATGTATAGATTATGGGTGGAGATTTTTCAACCATCACCCGCACCAATAGTCCACCCATTATCCCGCCCCATTCACCCGCCCTGCATACCCGCACAAAACCCTAAAAATCTATCTATATATTTGTGATTTTACTATTTTACCCTTTCCAATTGAAAATGTAAGTTTTTTTTCTCTAATTGTAGTTGTCTATCTTATTTTTTTTACATGTTTAATAGAGAACATATAATTTTACTTGTTCATTGGCATGCTAGGATACTACGGTGGATCTGCTCAATTATTGAAGGGGGGAAACATGCGATTCTGCTACTATCTATTCTTTCAGTTCCATTCTCATCTATTTTGTTTTATTTTATAATTTTAAGTAACACATTATTGTGATGTATGAGTGTATAATGTAAAGACCGGAATTTAATCAATATTTATAAAATATCCTTAGGATAATCCGAATATTATCCTCCCCTATGATTATGAAAACTCGGAAAATTTAAAATTTTTATGCACGGCTTTACATTGATTTAATGATAGAAACACATTCCCGAGCCACCTTTTCTCGGCTTTTATGAACTTAACGAATTTTAACGCATCTCGGGCTCGGGATTTACGTCTTTGATTTACAAGGCCAGTCGTCCATACTTAACTTGACCAACATTGATCACCACCCACTCCTTGACTTGACTTGACTTGTGGCTTACTTGTGATGATAGGTGTCCAACCACTCCCATCCCTTCCATTTAATCACTCCCCATCTTTAACACATGAACCACTCCTTTCTCTCCTTTATAACTGACCCAAGCTCAGTTAAGAACTCATTCACAAAGAGCCCCACCGTCACTTTGAGAGAAAACCAAAGAGAGAAGAAGCCTTCACCATTTTAGGTCCATTTTGGTGACCTTGCACAAGAAAATCCATATCTCCCTCAATACTACTCCGAATTGAGCAAACTCGGTGGCCTTAGAACCGTATTGAAACCACCTTTCCAACCATACATTATAATCCAAAATCCAAGCACGTTTTCCTATCCAAAATCGTCCATCATTGAGGCTGCAGAAACTGTCTTTTAAAGGATCTTGAGGTGTTGCGTTGTTTTCTTCGTAAGCTCCATTATTTCCTTCCAAAACTGAATTTAAACCTTTTATATGACTTCTTTGCTTCATTTCTAAACAAATTCCTGACCCTTTTGCTTGGGGTTTTGGAAAATATATTGCAAGGTGTTTGGAGGTGTCCCCAAGGTCCCCGAAGTGAGAATTGTTGAGCCATTTGTGTTCCATTTGCCTAGGTAATCTCTCTTCCACCTTCCTCTCTCTAGGATAGCTTGATTTGATGTGAAAAGTCTTAGGATAGTGGATCCTACAATGTGTTTAAATCGGTTTTAGCTAGCAAAACGTGTAAAAGACACAAAACCGAATACCTTAATCTCAGCATTTAAATTATCGAATATTGTTTTACCTATAAATCTCGGTCCCCTGCTTGGATTTTTCATGGAGATGTTATCTAATTGCCCTCCAAAAATGAGGACGATCCAACGGTTGGATCAAGAGTTATGATAATTTTAGTAAACAATGTTTATAATGACTCGATTAAAAACTTGGTTAAGGGAATGCTACAAATATGGTTAAATATATGATAGCATAACCGAACCTTAGAGCATGTAAAATACAGAAATGAAGTATACCCATAACTTGGCTTATGATCCGATAAGAATAAACTTGGATTTTGAAATGGGTTGGGAACTAACCGAAAAATTCTACTTGTTCGGTGAATAACTAGCATGATAATTTGATCGTTTGATTAACGGTATGATTGAATTGACTAATAGCATGATATTGTGGTGATTATTAGACGAGATTAAATATCAGACTTTGATGATATATATATATATATATATATATATATATATATATATATATATATATATATATATATATATATGATAAGAGATAATTATCATGATGAACTTTTAAGATATACGATCATGCGAATATATGAGTATTATTGCGGATATATGGAAGTGGTTGAATGAAATGATGAGAAGGATATAGTCTTATGGAATGTGGTGAAATGATGACTGATTGAGTAGATGGAATGATGATTATGATGCGGTTGATTCTATTAAATGATATATGCTTGTATGATTGAGTGGTTAGATGTAGACTTATATGAATGTTCTGATATGAATTTAGGCGATATTGTCTGACTGCTCGTGTTACTAGCTGGGATTATATTTTGTTGTTCTGCTTATTAGGTAAGTCTCTTCGGAGCTTACTCAGATTGATAGAGAGATATTCCCTGCTTTATGTGCATGATATACTAGGTGCTTGCATTCATGATCAGCATGCCATGTAGTATCATGCTAGGTTGCATTGACCGTTGAGCATTCTATTTCTTTATGCGTATGTAAACAGAACGGCCGTTATCTGTGAAGTAATTAGAGTCTTTGCTAGGGTCAAAGGATTGCCCAGTCCATCGGGTTCCGTCCTGAGTCGATCGAGTCATGGAACTTCCTTTACTTATATTATGAGCTGCCTGCGGGCTTTATTTATTGTGGATACGGGTTGGGTCTGCGGACCGCCCGATGATAAAGGAATGCATTCATGAACTGGCCAGTCTCCGCCCTATCGGAAGGGGGTGGAGGTAGGAGAGGGACATACCATTTGGTATTCTTTGCTGGGTCCCTATTTATTAATAAGCACTTGATCTAGGGACATGCTAGTGTGTTAATATTATGCCTTGCATCTAGAAACATCTTTATAAGGTATAGCGTATATGTGTGCTTAGAGCCGGGATGCAGCAGGTGGGCATCATTCTGATCTCGCTCACCGTTACCATTTTTATGTATTATTTATGTTCATCCCATTGGTGTTGTTTGCATGTTGCGCGGGTCATTTTGTTCGGCGGAGAGCGAGCGCTGGAGTTATCTACTTCACCAAACTCTGACCATGGTTTTGGATTTATACTTTTAGACTTCGTTTTGACCCGGCTCTGCCGTGGCACCCTATTGTATTACACTTGATTTCGCTATTTGCATGACTACTGATTTTCCACGCATAGACTTACGATAGGTACAGGGGACTTCCCCGGGGATTTCAACGATACGTTTCGAATTTGGGTATGAAATCCCACTTTAGAAACATTAGATTAGGCTTTCAAACCTTCAACCTATACTCGGGGCGCACGATCCCAACGAGGGTTTTCATCCCTCGAAACGTAACCCAGGAATTATAATCCCGGGCCGTTACAAAGGTGGTATCAAAGCTAGGCTTTGCAATCCGAGTACAATAGGTTGAAGATGGTTTTGAAAATCGCCCAATGATTTCAATTGGTTTTGGAAAATGTTTAAAGGGCAAAATGAATTTAATTGGACTTAAAACTTAAATGAATTAAGGGGAAACAATCTCGTGGGTAGAGACCAAAGCGATAGACCTCCCTTATGGATGTAGAACTTGGGGAACGGTAGGCAAAATACTAGCTTTCTATTTATAGGTGGGCTTGGAAGACTAAGGAGTTTGCACCACGGAGGTTGGAGAAGCTGGGTTAGGAGGCCGTGAGGTATTTGCCCCTCCGGTCGGCTGTCCCTCGAAGGACAGCATAGATCGTCTCCTTGCTTATATATTTAATTGGGCCTGAGGGCCATCCTCCTCGAAGAGGATCATATTATCTCGTTGATTGCTCCCGTGCTGAGTGATATTATGCCTAGGCTAGAGAACTAATCGATATACCCTAATTTGAAACATGAAATGAATGTCTGTGCAAACGGGATAATGTGAGCAAAACATGTCCCTATGTACTCGAATTCCCCATATTGTCAAGTCGTCCTTCCACGGTTCGACCCTCCTTGGTGATCCTGATTCTGTCATCCTTTCCACGAAACATCTAAGCATGTTAGTAAAGGTTGAGAGGGGCCTGCTCTCCTCGTTTCGTGTCCTGATTCATATCCCAACCATTTATGTCCTATGGAGTCTCTTACCTAATGTCAACGTCTTCCACGGGAAATTTAGGGTAGTCAACTAATTACTTTCAGAAATCATGTCGGATGTGAGGGTTACCTGAGTATGTTAGTGGGGAGCGATGATTGAATTAGTTTCGAGTTAGGAGTGAGTTGTCTCATGGAGTCATCCCTTTTGATCTTCGTAATGGTCATCCATGTCTTCCTTCTGCAAGAGTCTAAGCCTGAGTTCTACCCTCACCTCTCAAAAACGGTGTGAATACCCTTGTGTCCTCCCAAGCGAGTCATGCTAGCGTCCCACGGGGAAACGGGGTGATGAGTCGGTGAATGCCCTTAGAGAATTCTGTCGGTTATAATAGTAGCCATTCTTATGATTTCATGACATAGTACATCGACGTATTTCAACATGACTTGCCTGATAACTTGCATGGTTACTCCTATAAGGAGATGTATGTGCCACATGTAGGGAACTTCCATGATTATTGTTTTCTCATGAATTAGGTCCATGGTAGTGTGGTCAACCCTCGTGGTGTGTTTAATGTATGAGATAATTGTCCTAGCGTGCTGAATTAATTCGATCTTGTTGACTATATACCTTTTTAATAAGCAATTCTAGTATCATGTAGAAAATATGTCTCCCCATTTATAGGCCCTTGTATGAATATGTGTCGTCTCTGTCTTACTATATGAATATGGATGTATATGATGCGATAGGTACCTCTTAGCGTGCTTGCCTTGACCCCATGATATTTCGACCTGCTTATGTGTATCGAACTGAGTCATAAGTCATGAACATGATGTCCTTTGATGTTGCTAGGACTAGTACAACTTCTGCCACATGTCCCATGTCAGTTTGTGCACACATGTTCTTAGTCTGTCAAGCATGATTGGTGAATGAAATCAAAGATTGCTAGCTTGTTCTGCGTACGTGTAAAGTTAATGATGTAAGCATGTTAGGAATGCATAGATCGGTACTCCTCGAGATAGGTGCATGTTAGTGTGGAATAATGTGATGATATTCGTGATTATTATGTGTTTATGTGCCGCAATTATAACTTCATGGAATACCCTAAGAGCATCGTTGTAACTCTCGGGTTGGGATCCTATCTTTGGTCTCGTCGTCTTTAGTCTTGGTCCGTGTCTGAATCCGTAGGTAAGTCGTGTTGTCTACTCTCGTCTCTCCCCTATCTCCATAACTTCTAACCATTGCGATCCCTTGATGAGCGTCGACATGGAAGAAAGAACAAAGGGTCAATTGGCACTGGAGCGGCGTAACGGAAGTGTGATGGGTCTTAAGACCCTTAGACTCCAGGAATGACATCACCGATGGCAAAAAGGGCGAACATGCTTCAAAGATGGTAGTCATGAATAGGATCCTCCTAGATGGCTCAAGGAAGGGTGTTCTTCATTCGGATCATGGATTCTTCTATACCAATTGGAATTGGCGTAGTACGATGAGCCTAGACCTGACTTAATTCGATGTGTTAATGCCTAATATGCTGAGCTGATAGTGAATGATTGCCTGGCTAACTTGTGCCTGTGATAATGTACCTTGATGCTTTGAAATATTGACTTGTTGGTAAGTAGGCTATGGGGTATATGTGTGGTGGTGTTTTCTTCTAGTGCGTGAGTCGTGAGATTCCTTGATAAGTTAGGTCGAAAAGCGGCAGGTAGATTGAAGTCCTCGGATTTGGTCATTGGTTGTGTGAGATGGATTGCAGGAAGGATGCGTTAGCTTGGGAAGAGTCGAGTGAGTTGGGACTTGTCAGAGATAGTTGTCAGTGGGTATAGTTGAGCTTCCGGATAGGCCTTAAGTGTGGAGGTAGTATAGGCGGGCAACATAGGAGGGTAGTTAGTTGTTGGCTAGGCTAGTTCATTAGGATGATCTTAAGAGTGGGTGTGGGTATAGGTAGTTAGGATAGTTCTAAAGGTGGATAGATAGGCTAGGAGTTGATCGAGGAGTCCTTGTAAGGGGGAGTATTGTTAGACGGGTTAGTGCGCTAAGGGTAGTGTCTAGGTAGTCTTGGAGCGGGTTGTGGGTTGCATTGAGGGTGATCGACTAAGGAATGTTTGAGAAATCGTAGAGTTTGGGACTGGGTTGATTGGGAGCGATTTTGGTAAAGGATAAGATTGAGGAATTGCTAAGGATGAGTAGTATAGGGTTGCTTGGGAAATCATAGATCTTGGGGATTAGGTTGTTCGTGCGATATCTGGACTGTAGGTGAGATGTGTAATTGGTGGTCGTTTAGGTAAGATTGGGAATGCTTGGCGAGATCGTATGTGGAGGATTTTTAGATGCGTTGCTGGAGGATTTTAACATAGGGAAGGAATCGAGATTGATGTGTGGAGATTACCTTGTCTATTGATGTAATTGAGGATGTAAGATGAACATTTGAGGAAAGGCTAGTAGCTAGGCGAGAACGTCGTGGAGGTTGCTAGTAGGACTGTTTGCTTGAGGTTCGATATAGGGTAATTCTGAATATGGATTTGAGAACTAGGCAAAGCGGAAGGTATTGGGAACACTAGGGGAAGTTGAGTTTTAGAAGGTTGGGGAAATTACGGTACTTGGGAAATTCGAGTGAGGATGATATAGAGATTTTGTGGAAATGATAATCGGTAAAAGAGGGCTTGAAGCGGTAAGATGTCGAGGTTCGAGGAGGCGTGATCTGGGGCAATTTGGGAAGATACAGAAATGTGGGAACTAGTCCAGGTAGCGGTTGTTGGAAATTCTATAGGTTAGAGAATTATGGAAGGCTTGGTAAAGTTGCAATGTTGGTAAGAAATGATATCTTGGAGAAAATTAGGAATTTGAGGAGATGAGGAACTAGAGTAGGACGGCTTGAGGAGTCGCGATGGGTTAAGGTTTCATGAGGTCTGGAATGGGGAATTCAGGCTGGTGGCAAGTGAATTATCATGATATTTTTGGGAAATGAATTGCTATGGTTCGGATCGATTGGGTCTTGAGGAGCTAGATAGGGTGAATGTGTTGTGGGTTACCTGGGATAGACACGGGTGATGAGGAACTTGGTGATTCTTGGTTGGGAGTTAGCACTAGATGGTATTCTGCGATAGTGTTTGTCGAGAGTAGGCGGTTGAGTAGATTCTAGCGAGGTAAGGTGCTTGAGGTACGAGAGTGGCTTAGGAGGTAAGCCTTTGTTGGAGATGTCGAGGATATAGAGGTTTAGTTGAGGACTTAAGTTGAGCTAGTGAAGTAAGATTCGCGTATTGAGGTGACTTGGGATTTCTCTTTAAGGGTAGTGATGGGACTGGTAGGAAACCCCTAGGATGAGGATGTGTTTGATAGGGAGTCTTTATAGATGGTCGAGATGTTGAGCTTGGTGGAATAGGGAAATTGGGCGATTGGGAACTACAGGATGTGGGTTTTAGATGGTTGAGTGGGAGGGTAGGACTTGAGATTTGGATATTGAATTAGACCGATCCTTAGATGGCTTGACGACATAAGAGTTGGGATACCTAGGAATTGGTTTGGGATGTAGGCCTTGAATTGCGGATGGTTATGAGGCTAGAGATATTGTATGCTAAGCAGAATACAAGGGTAGTTAGAACTAGTATCGTATTTGAGTTGGTAGACCTAGGTGAGGTTAATCTTGATACGAAAGATGATGAGTAGTGTCATGTCTTGTTATGGTTGGTAGTTATAGACAGGTTTTCTTGAGGATGTGGCTTATGGTTATGCGTTACTTGGGGTCGAATGTTGTGCTAATTATATGCTAGAGTGATGTTGACTCTCTGATGTATTGTCATAGATAATAGTGAGGTTTTAGTACTAACATAGATATTTCTTGAGCTTGATGGAATTTTGGTGTGCGGCGGTGCTTGTATGACTCTGACATGATGATTCTTGATAGTTAGCACAAGTATGAAGTGATGACTCCTAATATGTGTGACGTTGTAGTAGATGTGTTCTGGTGTACGAATATCTTCGATGTGACTTTGCCATGCTATTGAACGCGCTTCATGATTGCTATGTTATACGATGCCTTGAATTGGAATTGTTATAATGATAGAAACTGAATTGATAGAATCCGATTCTGTCTTGAAACCTAGGAAGAGAATATGAGTTTAGCTCTTAGAGGTGGATGGTAGGATGATTGGGAAGTTAGGAATGTCTTGTTAACGTCGAAATTTAAAGAATTTTGAATGGTGATTTAAAAAGGAACTTAGATTTTGAGGTAAGTTTTTACAACCCGAGTCTTTCATTAGAACACCCCACAAAATGGATACAAGTATTTTACGGGGGCACTCGTAGATTGCTTGCTAAGACCTAGTGGACGTTGTGATGTTTTCAAGTTATGATATGACTGAGAAGTCGGGGTAAGGATGTGGTAGGTGCACATATCACATTCTTACTACGATCAATTGGGAATATTATGGTCATGACAATGATACTGTGAGGGCCTCATGGGGGCACTTGTGAGGTACTGACAGGATAAAGGGCATGATCCTTGGATTTGAAAATTTCAAACTTCATCCCCGTTTTCAAATTGATTTTAGTCTCGGGGACGAGACTTGTTTTTAGAGGTGGATGATGTAAAGACCGGAATGTAATCAATATTTATAAAATATCCTTAGGATAATCCGAATATTATCCTCCCCTATGATTATGAAAACTCGGAAAATTTAAAATTTTTATGCACGGCTTTACATTGATTTAATGATAGAAACACATTCCCGAGCCACCTTTTCTCGGCTTTTATGAACTTAACGGATTTTAACGCATCTCGAGCTCGGGATTTACGTCTTTGATTTACAAGGCCAGTCGTCCATACTTAACTTGACCAACATTGATCACCACCCACTCCTTAACTTGACTTGACTTGTGGCTTGCTTGTGATGATAGGTGTCCAACCACTCCCATCCCTTCCATTTAATCACTCCCCGTCTTTAACACATGAACCACTCCTTTCTCTCCTTTATAACTGACCCAAGCTCAGTTTAGAACTCATTCACAAAGAGCCCCACCGTCACTTTGAGAGAAAACCAAAGAGAGAAGAAGCCTTCACCATTTTAGGTCCATTTTGGTGACCTTGCACAAGAAAAGCCATATCTCCCTCAATACTACTCCGAATTGAGCAAACTCGGTGGCCTTAGAACAGTATTGAAACCACCTTTCCAACCACACATTATAATCCAAAATCCAAGCTCTTTTTCCCATCCAAAATTGTCCATCATTGAGGCTGCAGAAACTGTCTTTTAAAGGATCTTGAGGTTTTGCGTTGTTTTCTTCGTAAGCTCCATTATTTCCTTCCAAAACTGAGTTTAAACCTTTTATATGACTTCTTTGCTTCATTTCTAAATAAAATCCTGACCCTTTTGCTTGGGGTTTTGGAAAATATATTGCAAGGTGTTTGGAGGTGTCCCCAAGGTCCCCGAAGTGAGAATTTTCGAGCCATTTGTGTTCCATTTTCCTAGGTAATCTCTCTTCCACCTTCCTCTCTCTAGGATAGCTTGAGTTGATGTGAAAAGTCTTAGGATAGTGGATCCTATAATGTGTTTAAATCGGTTTTAGCTAGCAAAACGTGTAAAAGACACAAAACCGAATACCTTAATCTCAGCATTTAAATTATCGAATATTGTTTTACCTATAAATCTCGGTCCCCTGCTTGGATTTTGCATGGAGATGTTATCTAATTGCCCTCCAAAAATGAGGACGATCCAACGGTTGGATCAAGAGTTATGATAATTTTAGTAAACAATGTTTATAATGACTCGATTAAAAACTTGGTTAAGAGAATGCTACAAATATGGTTAAATATATGATGGCATAACCGAACCTTAGAGCATGTAAAATAAAGAAATGAAGTATACCCATAACTTGGCTTATGATCCGATAAGAATAAACTTGGATTTTGAAACGGGTTGGGAACTAACTGGAAAATTCTACTTGTTCGGTGAATAACTAGCATGATAATTTGATCGTTTGATTAACGATATGATTGAATTGACTAATAGCATGATATTGTGGTGATTATTAGACGAGATTAAATATCAGACTTTGATGATATATATATATATATATATATATATATATATGATAAGAGATAATTATCATGATGAACTTTTAAGATATACGATCATGCGAATATATGAGTATTATTGCGGATATATGGAAGTGGTTGAATGAAATGATGAGAAGGATATAGTCTTATGGAATGTGGTGAAATGATGACTGATTGAGTAGATGGAATGATGATTATGATGCGGTTGATTCTATTAAATGATATATGCTTGTATGATTGAGTGGTTAGATGTAGACTTATATGAATGTTCTGATATGAATTTAGGCGATATCGTCTGACTGCTCGTGTTACTAGCTGGGATTATATTTTGCTGTTCTGGTTACTAGGTAAGTCTCTTCGGAGCTTACTCAGATTGATAGAGAGATATTCCCTGCTTTATGTGCATGATATACTCGGTGCTTGCATTCATGATCAGCATGCCATGTAGTATCATGCTAGGTTGCATTGACCGTTGAGCATTCTATTTCTTTATGCGTATGTAAACAGAACGGCCGTTATCTGTGAAGTAATTAGAGTCTTTGCTAGGGTCATAGGATGGCCCAGTCCATCGGGTTCCGTCCTGAGTCGATCGAGTCATGGAACTTCCTTCACTTATATTATGAGCTGCCTGCGGGCTTTATTTATTGTGGATACGGGTTGGGTTTGCGGACCGCCCGATGATAAAGGAATGCATTCATGAACTGGCCAGTCTCCGCCCTATCGGAAGGGGGTGGAGGTAGGAGAGGGACATACCATTTGGTATTCTTTGCTGGGGCCCTATCTATTAATAAGCACTTGATCTAAGGACATGCTAGTGTGTTAATATTATGCCTTGCATCTAGAAGCATCTTTATAAGGTATAGCGTATATGTGTGCTTAGAGCCGGGATGCAGCAGGTGGGCATCATTCTGATCCTGCTCACCATTACCATTTTTAGGTATTATTTATGTTCATCCCATTGGTGTTGTTTGCATATTTCGCGGGTCATTTTGTTCGGTGGAGAGCGAGCGCTGGAGTTATCTACTTCACCAAACTCTGACCATGGTTTTGGATTTATACTTTTAGACTCCGTTTTGACCCGGCTCTGCCGTGGCACCCTATTGTATTACACTTGATTTCGCTATTTGCATGACTACTGATTTTCCACGCATAGACTTACGATAGGTACAGGGGACTTCCCCGGGGATTTCAACGATACGTTTTGAATTTGGGTATGAAATCCCACTTTGGAAACATTAGATTAGGCTTTCAAACCTTCAACCTATACTCGGGGCGCACGATCCCAACGAGGGTTTTCATCCCTTGAAACGTAACCCAGGAATTATAATCCCGGGCCGTTACATATAACACGTATTTGAATTCCATGAACTTATATTTGTAGTGTGTATATATATATATATATATATATATATTAAATTTTAATTTTTTATTCATCTTTCAAAGTTATTCAAAATATCATAACTACACCCATTGGATACCTGCTACACCCGCATGATGCGGGTGAAGAATTTTTCGAGTGATGGGTGGAGTGGGTGTGATTGTTTACATGCAGGGGTGGGCGATGGAGTGGCTTCATCCACCCATAACTCGTCTCATTTTCACCCATAGACACAAATATATGGTTTGTTAAGAAGAGGAAGGACGATTGTTTGAGAAGATAGAGAATTGAAAAGGAAGAAAGGGTGTATTTTATAAAAGGGTTAATTGGTTTGAATGTATAAAGATATATAAGGAAAATATGATATATGATAAAATATATATATATATATATATATATAGATGGTTGTATAATAATAATAATAATAATAATAATAATAATAATAATAATAATAATAATAATAATAATAATAATAATAATAATACATAAGGATTATATTGAAAGATAATTTTAGAATAAAAATTAAAAAATAATTGAGAGGGCGTCACAAAATATTAGAGACTTCTGCTTTAGTATAAAACTAGTTTTACTTTACCCGCCCGTTGTGTGGTTTCTTAATAAATAAAATGATGATTAATTTATATTGGATATAATTAAGATATAAGGTTATATTGGATATATTGGATATATTGCCGTGAAATTTAGCTCAATTATAAACATCTACCGGTTACGAAATACTCTATGATAATGTTTTAGGTCTAAGGATGTGCGTGTCTTTTTTTTTAAATCATTGGTTCTCTTTTAAAAAAATTATTAGAAGTTTGAATTAGTTTTTGCATGATCTTTTTATGTTAAATATTTAATTATTTTGCATGATCATATCATATCTTTTATATTATATATTTTTAAAATTAATTTGTAACCTAAAATATACCTAAAATATAATTAAGATATAAGGTTATATTAGATAGATTATTTGATCTAAAAAGATAAGTTTTTTACCTAACTATATTGACTTATTAATTGATGTGGCCCAAATAAATAATATCAATTTAATTCAGAATATGACACATAAGCAAAAATAATCCCGTTTTAATCTAGAAAATCCCACGTAGGCGAATCGCACCAGAGCCCGTTTCAGGTCTCTGCTTTAGTATTTTATATATATAGGATGGATCAACTATGCACACCCCTTAGGGTGTACTTTGTACACAAATATGGACCCTTGATCTATATGAAATAGATGACCATGATGATGCCACGATAGCAGGGAGTTTTAAAAAAAATTGGGGAAAAAGAAGGCCCAATTGCAACCTTTGTAATTGAGAAGCGCATGTATTTTAAATCGATTAAAACCCTAGCCCACACAAGCTTGTTGGAGCGTGAATTCTCGGTTGAAAGTGAAGAGCCTTTGAATAAGAAGAAGGTGGCGGCGATTAAAACCCTAGCCCACACATGATGTCGGCAACGAGAAGAAGGTGGCAGCGCTTGCATGAGGGGTTGAAGCCAACGACGAATCGAGGGGCACTGGAGACCGGCGGCGAGAAGTGGTAGATGGCGGCGGCTCGGTGTTGCTGTTGCTAACCGTCAGTGAACATGTCGGCGGCTCGGCGTCGCTGTTGCTAACCGTCATCGTCTTCGCAGAATCAACAGTAAGTGGTCTCCGTTGCCGTCGCTGTCCTTCACTCCTCAACATCCCCTGCAGATCGCCTTCGCCACCACCATGTTCATCGATGGACGACCTCCTATGATATTTTTAAAAAATCCGATCCCACAATCTCTCTCTTCATGATTGAATTGGCCATCCAGTGCCTAAAATCTGCAATTGCAGCGCATCAAATTAAGGCCAGGTAATGCGGGTATACATCTCTTTAGGTTTAGGTTTCGATTTCACTTGGCCATCGGCGACCTGCGTACGAGCTCTCCTTGAATCGGCGGCGACATGGTTTCGATTTCACTGGGTTTAGGTTTAGATTTCTGGCCATTGGAATTAATATCTTTGAATCGGTGTTGTTGCATAGATGAATCTTATTTGGAATTCATGTTGATAAAAGAGTCTATAATGATTATTCAGTGAAATACAAGCATTATTCGGTGAATGTATAAAGATTATTCATGACAATTGTCGATTTTTTTAGAGAAATCTGACATTGTTAATTTTTTTGTTACACATGAAATATTATTCGGTGGAATACAAGTATTATTCGGTGAATTTCTAATGATTATTCATTTATATACGACATTTTTTTTAATCGCAACACATAAACTATGAGATGTTTCGGTAAAATGTGAAGTAGTATTCGGTGAAATATGAAACATTATTCATTAAAATCGTAAGTATTGTTTAGAGATTTGAGATTTCTTTTGTTTGAATTTGATGAACAAAACATTATTCGGTAGTATGTGACAAATTATTCGGTGGAATTGATAAATTTCGATTTGAACTCGATGGAAAAAAACAAAACATTATTCGGTATTATGGGAAACATTATTCACTAGAATTGGCCAATTTTAAAACATCCGAAATTATTAAAAAAATACAAGGATTGGAGTGGGTGAGTGATAAAAAATCGAGGCCCACTACATTTTTTAAAAAAAATTGTTTATATTAAAAAAAAAAAAAAAAAGGGGTTTGGTGGCGTTGGAATGCACTCTCCATCCCAAAAGAGAGTGGGGGGAGTTTAGTAGTGGGTCCCATCATATTGAAAGCAAAAATTAAAAAAAATTAAGAAAACCTCCTTTCAATCCATGCCATCCATTTCCTCTCAATCAACAGTTCCTATTTGTGCACAAGGTACACTATAAGAGGTGTGCACTCTGGAACCACAATATATATATATATATATATATATATATATATTTCTTTTGGTAATTTTGGCCATCCAACTTATTAAACTTTGCTTTACGTAAATTTTTTTAGTCCTAAGAAGAAGACATGATACTTAATTAATTGTTAGGATGTAAATTATAAAAAGATAGGTATTAAATCAATAATATA
Organism: Persicaria maculosa; assembly: GCA_963922045.1. Classification (NCBI taxonomy): domain Eukaryota; kingdom Viridiplantae; phylum Streptophyta; class Magnoliopsida; order Caryophyllales; family Polygonaceae; genus Persicaria; species Persicaria maculosa. The sequence continues at coordinate 3,258,602 of OY998268.1, forward strand.
TATAGATATTATAAATTTTAGTAAACCTAAGCAAAGAGGTTTTACAAATGCTTGTGAATTGAGATTATATGAATGTTGCTAAATTATGAATTTTTTTTCCAAATAGCCAAAAACGAAGAAAATATTATGAAACTAGCCAAAATGTGAAACAATTTAGGGAATTAACCAAAAGAGGGTAAAGTCGCTGTTACAAACAGCGACTTTACCCCAGGTTTAAAAAAATATATTAAAAAATGTAAGTCGCTGTTATAAACAGCGACTTACATGTATTTCGGTTTTTTGTTTTAATTTTTGGGATTATATTAATTAATTTTAACAGAAATGAAAAAAAAAATATTGTTAGGGAGAGTCGCTGTTTGTAATAGCGACTCTCCCTTTTTAATTTTTTTTAAACAATTGGAAGAGTCGCTGTTTGTAACAGCGACTCTTCCTTTTTTCATTTTTTTATACGTTTCTGTCATTTAAATAATAAAATAAAAACCATAGAGTCGCTGTTAGTAACAGCAACTCTATGGTCAACCAAATTGCCCACACCACCCTTGCCTGCTTGTCTCGTCTGCCGAAGGGAATATATTCCCTGGTCACCCCTGCCTCCTTCCTAAACACCGTAAACTCCCAGAACTTAGTGTTCGATTGCAAATTATATATGTATATATATATATGTCTAAAAGATGTCTAAGTAACTGACAATTCAAACCAGAACTTAGTAAAACTAATAATATCCAAACCATAATACTAAAATAGTCCTATCGTATACGACTACTACGTTGTAGATGATCCTCTTCCTAACTATCATCGTCACCCCCCTATTCGTCATCTCCACTTGCTGAATGATCCTCCTCCTCCTCATCTGTATGGTCCTCCTCACCCTCCTGGTTACCCTCTTGTTGGATGTTCTCCTCCCACACCACATCCTCGGCTAATGTAGGCGGGTAGGCGGGTTGTCGGGGTCGTATACGGTAGGCGGGAGATTCTTGCACATTCTGATTGCCCGTTGTAGTAGAGGGCGGAAGTGGACCCATAGACTGTAACGGCATCGAGAGCATCGCTGTAAATGAGGAGCTCGGATCATACGAACGGCCAACATCTGCAGGCATATGCGATGGTGCACCCTAGTAGGAGGCAGAAAATGTCTGTTCTGCCCACTGGGAGAGTGAAGAAGGAATGTACTCAGAAGCTGATGGAGGTGTGGACCCGAACGCCGATGCGAACCCAGCACTCGAAGGCTGAGCATATACAGATGGGTGCACATGGCCAGCAGATCCCATCGATGGACCATACCCGGACCACTCAGCATATCCTGGGGCCGAATCGAATCCTGAAGGACCAGCATACCGAGACTGGCTTCCATCTCCCGAGTGATGGGTCTTGTGCGGGGTAGATTGCGAAAAAGATGCGCCCGTTCCGCTGAAACCACCGCCGAAGTAAGCCTGGTCAAAAGAAACTTGAACTAATACCTCCGAGCTTTGTGAGGAGACGTATTCCCCAAAGGATGCCACGGTACCGGCCAGACCAGAGTAGTCGTGCAGTTGTGATGCTTGCTGCGCGATCTGACCTACTTGGCGCCCTCGATCGCCAATGTCAGCTGCGTAGTGCCCCTAAAAATAGATGCGAGTATACATGAGTAACGTTGACCCTAGACCATTGTATTGCAACAATTGATATAAACTACTCACTCACCAGAGAGTAAATGTCAGGTGCGACCGACTGGTATCGTGCGGGCGGAGCAATAGCTTGTCGGCTGATAAACAAGCGGGTGCGCGCTCTATACCAACGCGTGTACTTATCATGCGCATATGAGGGAGGGAACCCCTCGACAGGCTGCACTGTCGACTCCTCCCGGTTGTTCCAGGCATTGATATGCTCCTGAAACAGAGTTGCCCAGTTCGTAGTATGTTTGCCACGACGATCAACAGCGTGTAGCTGCACATCATACACTACAGGCCCTGGGGGGAACTGAGCGTGGCCGAACTGGCGCAACACACGACCAGGCTGGTGCGCCTCAACCACGTCAAAGCAGATCAGCGGGACCTGCGCCATCCAGATATGGGCACCTTCTCGACAGATGTCCCCGAGCTGGCTCATGATCGCCTCTGTGTATGGCTCCCATACGAACTGCATTCATTGTAAGTGCCCGTTAGCAGAAGCAAGAATAATGTTTTTTCAAAAATCACAAGGAACTCGTTATTTAAATGAACCTGAGTCTCTTGCTGTTTGTCGAGGGCGTCACGAAATTGTGGCAACTGCATCCTTTCGTGCCCCCAGTCGTACGTGCAGTGCATCCACCTGCATATTCACCCATAAGTTTGTTTGCGACGTCACGAAATACGGAGAATAACTTAGGTTGTAAACATTACCTCACCGCCAGGGAGTCTTGCCCCACTTGAAAGTGATGCCCAAGAACGGGTGGTTGGCTCCCCTGTACCGATGGATTCCTTTGCTGCATTCTCCTTGCTCTCCTTGCCTGCTGTTGTGTCATGCCCAGAAGACACGATGGAATACGCGCAATGACCTAGTTGGCTCCGATATCGATGACAGCTCATATACCGACCCTGGGTTGCTAATGACTATTGCTTCCAACAAACTTGGCAACTCGGCATATGATTGCTCCCAATCCCCATAAATTTTTGCGATTGCACGCTGCTTTCCATCCCATGCCCTGAAGTACGATACCAACACATCGTACTTCAAATTGATGATCTCTATGATGACATTTGGTCGCAGTGTTCTGTCAGTACGAATGAGTGGGATAATCTCACGGCATATGAACTCCGCAGTGATAATGCGATTATCCATAGCCATCACATCCTCCGTGCATGTATCATCGTGAGGACCTGCGTAGGATACTATCATCCATAACCCAAGGCCATCAGCAACATGCCTCGCCGTCAGTTTCCATTTACATCCACTTGAAGCAGCTCGACTACATACTGCTGCATACCTCTCAGTATTGTGCTTCACAACTCGAAACGATTTTTTGTTGGAGATGGAGTACACTTTCATCTGGTATACCAACTCTTCCATGCTATTGAAGAACAACCCCTTCTGGAATTCCATTCTGCACTTGAAAGTGGTGGACGGGTCCCATGTTGTCCATGTGTCCAGCTCTTGGGGCATGGGGTCGTGCACATCGTTCCATGATGGAGTTATACCCCAAGCTGCTTTCAAAATGATCTCACTAGCCTTCTCCCTTGTCACTTCGACATCACCCTCCGGATCGTCAGTGCCCTCCTCTTCTTGATCCAAATCGTCTTCATGGTCGATCCCAAATGCATCAGCTCGAACATCTTCACCGATCTCAGAATCCGTTATAGTCGAATGAGATGTGCTAGTTTGACTCCCATGTTCAACGCCGGCCAAGAGACCGGTGAATCCCCCCGTACCGACGTACGGTATATATTGTCCGTTGTTGTCCATATCTATATGTACATGTATTATGTCTTGTTAATAACTCATGTACTATATTAATCATTTTTCACTTCTACTATTTCATATACTCCCTAATTTCCCCAATTTTTCACTTATACTATTTCATGTACATTTATTGTGTAGAATGTACTATATAATTCATTTGTCACTTCTACTCATTCATATATCAAATCTAAGATTACAACTTCACAACATGATCGACTCATATAAATTTGAAATTAGATTTCTAGTTTTCTAGTTTTCTTTTACACTTCTACTCCCTAATTTCATCCTTATTTTTGTCTTCTCAAATTTGAAAGCATAACTTCAAAGCATAACATTTTTAAAATTCCAAAGCATAATTTTTAAAATTTGAAAGCATAACTTCAAAGCATAATTTCATCCTTATTTTCTTTTACACTTCTACTCCCTAATTTAATCTAAAATTCCACCATTTCATATAAATTTATTTTCCAAATTATTCGGCTCATATAAATACATAACTTCAAAGCATAACAATTTTAATTGTCATTAACCTTTCAAATAAGAATTTTAATTTTTCTAATTATTCGGGCCATATAAAAATTTTGTCACCCCATTTTTTTCAAACATTCCTATATGCCATTATTTATCCTACAACATTATTTCATGTAATCTTCATTTATCATACAACATTATTTCAACAACTACATAATTTCATCATTTTCATACAAATTAATGACTACAATTTTTCTCACCACATGAAATTATATATTAGTTACAACTATATAATACTTCCAAATTCAAGATTTTCCCGTACATATCGATTATACAACTAATTATAAAAATAAATCAATTATAAACCTATGTTTTACGATTATAATATTTTTCCGACAACATACAAAATGAAGATTTCGTTACTCACCTTTTTGTCGGGATTGTCGGGGTCTTGTGGGGTCAAGGTCGCTCTCTCGGGCCCTCTTCAATGGCGGCGGTTTCCAACTCCAAACGACGGTCTCCACCTCCTGGCGGCGTCGGTTTCCGGCCGGATTTGGGTCTCCACCTCCTGGCCACTTGGAGGGTTGTGGGTTGTGGGAAGGTTAGAGGGAGGTTGAAGGTTAGAGGAAGGTTGGGATGGGTTCGTCGATGGAGATTTCGCTGAAGAGGGTTAGGGTTAAATAGGGGGGACGATTTTGTTTTTTTTGGGAAGAAGAGGGGTGAGTCGCTGTTATAAACAGCGACTCACCTGTTCCCACTGCACCCGTACATCACGGGTGCAGAGATTCCCTTTGACCACCAGAGTCGCTGTTACAAACAGCGACTCTGGTATTTATGTCAGTCAGAGATTATAAAAAAGAATATAAAAACAAATAAAAAAGGGAGAGTCGCTGTTTGTAACAGCGACTCTCCCAATATATATATATATATTTTTTTTTCGAATTCGGATAACTGAACCCCAATTGTTTAAAAAAATAATAAAATAAAGGAGAGTCGCTGCTTGTAACAGCGACTCTCCCTAACAGTGTATTTTTTTTCATTTCTGTTAACATTAATTATTTTAAACCCAAAAATTAAAAAAACCGAAATACATGTAAGTCGCTGTTTATAACAGCGACTTACATTTTTTAATGTATTTTTTTAAACCTGGGGTAAAGTCGCTGTTTGTAACAGCGATTTTACCCTCTTTTGGCTAAATCCCTAAATTCTTTCACATTTTGGATACTTCCATAATATTTTCTTCGTTTTTGGCTATTTCGAAAAAAAATTCCTAAATTATACTGTACAACGTAATAGCTATATAAAAAAAAGAGTTACATTAAAAGAATTATATAATAGAAAAGATAGGATGTGGGTTAATTATTATATTTGATTAGTTAAATTGGATATGTTTTCAACAATAAGTGTATTATGTGTATAATATATTAATTGATGTGGGCCAAAAATATAATACAATTTTAATCCAGAAAATGACACGTAAGCAAAAATAATCCCGCTTTAATCTAGAAATTTCCATGTAAGCGAGATCGCACCAGAGGCCGTTTCAGGCCTCTGTTTTAGTATTTTACTAGTTTTATTAACCCGCACGTTGTGCGGTTTCTTTAGAAATGATATACCAATGAGGTGATGAACAAACCAAAAATTTGAAAGCGAAATTAAAGCAATTGAAAGTTCGTAAATATAAACTATACTATAAGATCATATTATAAACATTTTTTCGTATTAAAAATATATATTATAAATGGAGTATATATATAAATATAAACTATAGAAACATCATATTATAAAATTTAGGACTCTGAAATGATTTTATAAAATAATAATAATAAGTTATCATCAAATAATAGGTTTTGTACCTAAGTAATTAATATATTGAGATCAAATATTTATATTAAAAGGATAGAATTTGTAAATAATTAAGATTCCGATTCCATGGATGGGAGGGAGAAAGGTGAACGTTTACCATGGGAAAATATTAGGAAGTGGTAGATGTAGAATAATTAAATATTATATTTGTTTTAGATTACAAAGTTAAATAATATTTTACAAAAATAATATTGGATAGATTATTTGATTTAAAAAGATAAGTTTTTTACCTAATTATATTCGTTTATTAATTGATGTGGCCAAGAAATATAATACCACTTTAATCCAGAAAATGACACGTAAGCAAAAATAATCCCGCTTTAATCCAGAAAATTCCATGGACGCGAGATCGCACCAGAGGCCGTTTTAGGCCTCTCTTTTAGTATACTAGTTTTATTTACCCGCCCGTTGTGCGGTTTCTTAATAAACAAAATGATGTTTAATTTATATTTTGTTTCTGAAAGTTGAAGGTTATAATAGTATGGTTGAAATCTTTGGATCTGTTAATAAACTGTAGTATAAAAAGATTATACAAAATAACTTAAGATAAAATATTTTATCAATAATAGGTTTTGTAACAATTTAAGATATGAGATTTCATATTTATATTCAAATTTAATATAACATTTTAATCAAAATAAACTAACACTAACAACTTGATCATGATGTTAAAAAAGGACTAATTGAAATAGTCTAATTAACTTAACTCATAATTACTTAATTATCTATTTTCATCAATACCCTTCTAAATATAAAGTTTCACTTTATTACGTTCTCTCATGTAATATGTGTTATATATTACATTGATTAAGGTACACCATGTCATCACATACCTAAACAAATCCATAATGATATTTAAACTTGTGACTATATATATTGATTAACATATATATATATATATATATATGTTTATAGATATTGACTCATTATGCTATACAATTAAAAGTAGAGAATTATTTTTCAAGAAATCTTAAGATATGCCTCGGATAAAAATTAGACAATAAGTACGTATTACTATATGCTATGTTGATATATATGAGTTTATTTTTTTAATTATTTTTTTTACTTATTTTGGGGATTTGGTAACTTTGGTTAAATACTTTCAAGTTTCAATTAACGTAACATTACAAAAAGAAGATAAAGTCCAAAACTAACTGACTAATTAAAAAGTGGATCCAATGTCACTATTTTTGAGATTAAATACAAAATAAAATAAGATATGACAGGCTGAAGATATAAGGTTATATTGGATAGATTATTTGATTTAAATTACTTAACTATATTGACATATTAATTGATGTGGCCCAAAAATATAATGCCAATTTAATCCAGAATATGACACATAAGCAAAAATAATCTCGCTTTAATCCAGAAAATTCCACGTAAGCGAGATCGCACCAGAGGCCGTTTCTGGCCTCTGCTTTAGTATTTTTTGTATATATAGATATAGATTATATAGATATAGATTGGCATTAATTTTTAAATGATAATATCAAATGCTATCTTCCATTAAAATTCTATCATTTTAATGAAATATTAAATAAATTAAAAATATATAAACTATTGACTATAAATTAAGATTTTCTTAAAATAGTTTACATGGAATTGTTGTTAATTATTTTATCTTGATGATCAATTAATTACTACGTAGTTTACATGGAATTGGAAGGTATTTAAGATATTACAATTTTTTTAATTACTTTAAAAAAAAGTCAAACACTAAGATTTATCATGCATGATATTTTTTTAAAAAAATCAAATCGTTAAAGATCTTCATCATAAAATTTATCTAGTTAAGCTGTAAGGTTTTATAGGATAAATTATTGATCTAAAAAGATAAGTTTTTTACCCAACTATATTGGTTTTTTAATTGATGTGACCCAAAAATATAATATCACTTAATCCAGAAAATGACACGTAAGCAAAAAAAATCCCGTTTTAATCCAGAAAATTCCGTGGATGCGAGATCGCACCAGAGCCCGTTTCAGGCCTCTGTTTTAGTATTTTATATAGATTATATAGAATAGATTATATAGATGTATTAAAAATATATTCTCAATGTCAAAACATGGCAATTCAATTTCATAAAGTTTCTAAACAAAAAATGTAATATGTTGGAAGGATATTTTTTGGAATTCTATCAACATAGTATTACATAGAAGTAAAACCTTAATCATATAAGCTTTAGTTTCAATACAAATTTTATAATTAAATACGAAATCCACACGGGCTATGGATGACGAGTGGGAGTGAATTGAATAATCAGATAAATGTAAAGCTAGATAATCTTTCAAATAAGTTAATTTATTTCCCCTTGATCTCCATTTTTGGTCAAAAATAATACTTCTAAAGATATATTGCCTTGACCATCGCCATCACATAACCATACAGATACACTACAGACCACCGTAATTAATAGATCGATTCCAATTCCATGGAATTAAAAGTTGAATTATTATTCAAATATCAATTATTAAACTCTAGAAAAAAAAAACAAATAGAATACAAAATTATAGTACTGTATTGATTTTCAATCTCCTTAAATTGTGAGATTCAAATCTTTTGAATTCTACCTATGAATTAAGTTATTATCAACTTTATCGAGAACCCATAAATTTGAATTATATGAAATTGGTTGGATTATGCTAATAGAAGTACAGTGAACATCATGATAAATTAATAAATAAATGAAAAAAATAATTAAAAGCGAATTATTATTTCCTCCTTTTTATTGATATTGAATTAATTATATGGAATCCCAAAGTGTGCTTAGAGAGGAGAGAGAGGGGCATAAAATCTTAAAAGGGACTGTGTATATATAAATGGAAGAAATCTCAACATAATCTGATCCAGCGATGCAACATTAATAATAGCTTTGCAGTACTTTCTCTCTCTGAGAACAAAATCTTTTATTTTTCTATTTTCCTTGTAGGGGGTTCTTGAGAGTATATATATTATATATATCGATTTTTCTATCCTATGCCCCGAAGGCATAGGATAAGATGTTCATTTTAGAAAAAATACATCCTTAATTAAATTTTATTAACAAAATTTTAAATTAGATTCTTAGGGTCGCTTATTTTTGGTAGGGTATCTTTCCCCATTTAGGATCTTATCCTATGCCTAAGGGCATAGGATAGAAAAACCGTATATATATAATATAGGGAGAGGGTCTTGCCTTTGGAGAGGGCTGGATCACTTTGATTCTTCAATTCTTGTTTACACCCACCAATACTGTTTCTCTCTCAAGTTGTGGGATTCTTCTGATTCACTTCAGAAACCAATCAATTATAAAAAAAAATCCATTTCTTTTTATTTGAAGTTGAAGATGAGTGGAAGTAAATTGAGAGGAGGAAGTTCAGCTTCATCAGCATCATCAAGGAGGGGAAAAAAGGGTGGGGAGCCTGATAAGCCAAAGCAGCCACAGAGAGGGCTTGGTGTTGCTCAGTTGGAGAAAATTAGGATCCATTCTCAATTGGTATTCTATTTTACTTTTTGGCATTGTGATTTTATGGCTAAATTTTATGTATGTGAATTTAATGGATATGAGGGGAATTGGGGGAGCAGGAGGAGATGAATATGCAGGCCTATTCAGTAATGCAAACATCCATGGGAGGAGCTCCACCATCTCAATTTGCTTACCCATCTTCTCAATCTCCTTACGGATATCCACCTCACATGATGGTATGCCTCGTTCATATATTGTTTATTACCTTCATCTGTCGTCGTCGTCATCATCACCTATCATAGCTAGCCAACTATATCATCGATCTGAATCTTATGCACCCATTTTGTCCATATATATATATATGATTGACTACATAATATAATTTAATGGATTGTTTGTAAGAAAATTTTCCATATCAAGTGCAAAAAAGATATATATATATATATAGAGGATAGATTCTGTGTAAGCAAGCCTTACTGTGTAATTTGTGAGCAAATCTGGAGCGTCGGATTAAGAAGATCAAACGGATGAGATTAAAAGTAACTTTCGTAGGTACCAAGTGATTATTCGTATGTACAAATAATTACATTTGTTCATACATACGAATAATTACATTATTATACACGAATAAACGCTTGGTACCTACGAATAATTTCTCTTCTCACAAATTACACCGTAAGGGTTGCTTACACGGGATCCAACCTCTATATATATATATATATATATGAAAGTAATTGATTCAAGTTGAAAATCTTAGATTTTAAGTCTCTACACAAAAAATCGATCCTAATTAACCACATCTACATATATGATTTGTTCAATTTTGTGTTTCTCCAGATGGGGTTTGCAGATATGGAGGGATCAAACCTAAGATTTGGTGAATCCCAATCTTGTAATCAACCAAGGTAGTAGTGTATTCCTCAGCTCTTATTCACTCAAAATATATTGAAATAACCAAAAACTTGTAATAACTTTACTTAATTGATTGATGTTGTGGGATAAGCAGGTGGAACCCTAGCCACCAGGCAGACAACCTGCGGCCAAATGATCAGCACAGCACAGCCACAAGGCACTTCCTTGATACCATGGAGGTATGCAATATATATTAAATCTCGATCGATCTACTTGTCTTCATAGCTACAGTTGCAATTACATATATAAAAGTGATATATAGAGTTGTACCACTACTACGAATTTCTTCTATTACCGATTGATTTTAGATATATGAAACTCCATTCGTTAAGATAATTCTATATATTGATCGATCGTTATTAGTGCAGTAGTATATATATATACATAGATTGTGGTTATGAACAAGTACTCATGTTGACATTTAATTTGGTTTAATTCTATATGGCGATTAATTAGGATCCAGGGCAAAACACAATAAGGAACTTTTGGATGAGTATGAACGGATCGAGCAGCCAGGACCCAGGTTCAATTGATAGCCAAGACTTGGATTTAGAGCTCAGACTGTGAAGATAGAGAGATCTGTCTCGATCTGCTTATACACAATATATATATAGATAAATATCGCACCGTGAGGAGAACGAACATCTTATTTATTTCACTTGATCGATCGATGTTGTCCTCCGGTCCTTGTGATTCATCTTGTACCTAGATTTTCTTAGCCTTGCTGTTAGAAGAAGTGCAGTTCATGTTTTATTCATCTTGATATATATATATATATATATATATATATATATATATATATATATATATAGGGGAGGGTTTAAGTGAGAAGCCCTCAATCCGGTAAGAAGGAAAGAAGCGATGTCATTGGTTGAAACGGATCAGATTTTTTCTATAAAAAAAATAAACTCACGCGCTTCTCCTTTTTCAATAAAGCAGATCTATATTCATCCCTTGCGCCTTCTTCCGGGCTGCTGCGGCTTCAACGTTAATCTTCATTATTCAACGTCTGCACCAAATCCAAAGAAACGAGACTGCAAGAGCCAAATCCAAAGAAACGAGACTGCAAGAGCTCTCCCTTGAAATAGAGACATTAGATTTTTCACAAAAAAAAATCCTCAAATAAAGAAGTAAAAGCTCAGAATCCATGTGCATACTCAACTAGAACAATGCGTAAATTTGACGAGACGAACAAACCTACCACCGCAAAAACAACACAGGGATTCATTCAAGATCTTGAATTTTGGTGAATCAAGATAAATCTCCAAGTATTTCTGATTTGTTTAAATTTTTGTTCTTTCTGGAATTCGTTGAGCAGTTGATAAAAAGGACAAGTAATTAAATACATTGTAGATTCATTCACTGAAGTATTGAACAACACAGGCATTCACTCAAGATCTTGAATTTGACAAACTACAGTTATCAGTGGTTAATGGTATATATATATTTCAAGTCAATCTTCGATGTTGCAACGGCCATCTCAGGCTCAGATTTTCATGTGTACAGCTTGACTGGTTTTAATATTAAGTGGTTCGGGATTTTTATACCAAGTGGTTCAGAGGTTTATACCAAGTGGTTCAGTGACTAAATAGAGATTGGTTCAGTGACTAAATAGAGAGTGGTTCAGTGTCTAAATAGAGAGTGGTTCAGAGACTAAATATAGAGTGGTTCAGAGACTAAATAGAGAGTGGTTCAGTGATTAAATAGAGAGTGTTTCAGTGACTAAATAGAGATTGGTTCAGTGACTAAATAGAGAGTGGTTCAGTGACTAAATAGAGATTGGTTCAGGGCTAAATAAAGAGTGGTTCAGTGACTAAATAGAGATTGGTTCAGGGCTAAATAAAGATTGGTTCAGAGGCTAAATAGAGATTGGTTCAGAGACTAAATAGAGAGTGGTTCAGTGACTAAATAGAGATTGGTTCAGGGCTAAATAAAGAGTGGTTTAGTGACTAAATAGAGATTGGTTCAGGGCTAAATAAAGAGTGGTTCAGTGAGAGTAAAAGGGCTGAACCACTGAGAGTAAAAAGGGCTGAACCACTATGAATAAAAGGGCTGAACCACTAAGAGTAAAAGGGTTGAACCACTTCTTGGTAACTTGATGAACCACTTCTTTATAGCTTGTGAACCACATTTTTTTTTCAACAAAACATATACAAAGTGGGTGTCTATGTGTAGATAAAATTAAAATACACCCAAAAATATTTTTTTTATATTTTTTTAACAAGTGAAAATGCCAAAAAAATAATTTTTAAAAGTCCATGTCAACATTTTTAAAAGTACATTGTCTACTTAATTAGTAAAATTTGTTGATTGACGCGTGCAATTAATTAGCGTTACGTGTGAGAGTGTGAGTGTTACTAATTAATTTGGGTGGGTGTTACTAATTAATTGGGGAATACGCGTGTCTCGTATTTTTAATTTATTTTTGGACACGTGGACCAATCAAATTACTTCTTTCCTTCTCACCGGTAGTATGCTTCTCACCCGAACCCAACCCTATTAATTAGTAACACCCACCCAAATTAATTAGTAACACTCACACTCTCACACATAATGCTAATTAATTGCAGGCGCCAATGAACAAAATTTACTAATTAATTAGACAATGTACGTACATATGAAAAACGTTTACATGGACTTTTAAAAATTATTTTTTGGCATTTTCACTTGTTAAAAAAATATAAAAAATATATTTTTGGGTGTATTTTAATTTTATCTACACATAGACACCCACTTTGTATATATTTTGTTGGAAAAAAAATATGGTTCACAAGCTATAAAGAAGTGGTTCATCAAGTTACCAAGAAGTGGTTCAGCCCTTTTACTCTTAGTGGTTCAGCCCTTTTATTCATAGTGGTTCAGCCATTTTTACTCTCAGTGGTTCAGCCCTTTTACTCTCACTGAACCACTCTCTATTTAGTCACTGAACCAATCTCTATTTAGTCACTGAACCACTCTCTATTTAGTCAATGAACCACTCTCTATTTAGCCTCTGAACCTCTCTATTTAGTCACCGAACCACTCTCTATTTAGTCTCTGAACCACTCTCTATTTAGTCACTGAACCAATCTCTATTTAGTCACTAAACCACTCTCTATTTAGTCACTGAACCACTTTCTATTTAGTCACTGAACCAATCTCTATTTAGTCACTGAACCAATCTCTATTAACCGCTAATTAACCAAATTAATTTACGCTCTCGATCATTTAATTTTCCTACGCAGCTTGTTTGTTGTCCATATGCTAAGCTGAAAGGCATGTTTTGGAATCATCCCCTCTGCTGAACTTGATCTTTTAATTTTCATACGTTGTTGATCTTTTAGTTTTCTTGTAAAGAAAATTGCCACACAAGAAAAAAGAGTTGTCACCGCATGATGTACTAAAACCACTGTCATGTACGTGACTCTAAAGAGAATGGCTACATGAACCACTCTCTATTTAGCCCTGAATCAATCTCTATTTAGTCACTGAAACACTCTTTATTTAGTCACTGAACCACTCTCTATTTAGTCACTGAACCACTTGGTATCAAAATACTGAACCACTTGGTATAAACCTCTGAACCACTTGGTATAAACCTCTGAACCAATTACCTGAATCCTACTCAATCGGTTAAATTAATTAGCTAGTTTTATAATATATATATATATATATATATATATATATTTATACGGGCTGAGCCTAAATTATTACTCCGTAGAATAGAATCGGAATTGACACATTCACAGTATTTTAATTAAGTACGTTTGAAAAGGAATGAAATAAAAATAAGTTGATTAGTAGTAAGTATACAGTAAACTTTGTTTTCATACACACAAGTCAGTAGTATATATAGGGGTACGCTGATTCATTCAGATCTTTAATTTCACACCCTTCTGAGAGATCGAGTGCCATTTCAGCATATATTCAAAGGAGATTTGTCATTACCTGCTTGTTTTCCAGTGTATAAATTGAGATTTAAAAGAGTGTGTTCTGCACTAACTTCATCACAATCCACCCCAATATAATTAAGTTAAGAGGATCGGAGGAGATCGATCTCTCTCTCTCTCTCAATCGATCGAATATGGGAAGAGCTCCTTGCTGTGAGAAGATGGGTTTGAAGAAGGGGCCATGGACCCCCGACCAAGATCAAATCTTGGTCAGAAACGAGCCAAGGCTCTTTCGTGAGGATCTCAAGGTAGGAGGCAAGTACCTGAATCCCAGGTCTTGTGAGAGCGAGGTCAAATTATGAAGGGATCTATCTGATGGGAAGAGGAATAGAAGAGAAAGCAGGCGCGTGAGAAATTTTTTATTATAAAAAAAATTACACCCGTCTCCACCAATCAAATTACTTCTTTCCTTCTCACCGAATCGGATACTTCTCACTTGAACCCTCCCCTATATATATATATATATATATATATATATATATATATATATATATATATATATATATATATAGTTATTACTAGCACCTTATTCTAATATATACTAGCTTCAACTTTTAGAATTGCTTGTATGCAGTATCCATGTCCAACACCTTAGATTGAAAATGCTGCATATAGAATTAGATCTTGTTTGGTATAAAATTATATAAGTTAAACGGAATAAAAAACAAAGTTTATATGAGAAAATATATTATAGAGAAGTTTAATTTGTGAGTCTAAATGATAGAAGAATGTTCATTTTTATATGAAAAACCAGTGTAGGTCCTGTTCCGTGCATGAAGAATACATTATACAATATTATAATTTATAAATAATGTAGATATATTTTAATAAATAAAATAGCACCTATCAAATACTACATAATTATCTATTAATATTTTTGGTAAGTATGACCATGAAATATTTGTTTATTTATTTTTTTCAATTGACTAAAATATATATAGATAGATTATGGCTTATATAACTTTCTATAAACATGACAACATATTATTTTGTTAATTTCCCCCTATGATCAACCACAATGTGCCACATAGGATTTTTTTCCCTATGATCAACCATAACGCGCCACATAAGATGTTATGCATCGGTTGTAGTATATGTATATAGATAAGATAAAATGGGTAATAAATTAGAGAAATATAGAGGATATGGTTACCCCTATTCAAATTGATTATTGAAAGGAGTACATGGGATATGGTTACCATTTGTTCAAATGGTTGATTGAAAAGAGATAAATAACACAATTTTTGTATGACAAATTAGGAGATGAGAATAATGATTAAAATTTCTAACAATGTATCTTAAATTACAAATAAACTACATTTATCTCGTTTCCATTTAGCTTGACCATCTTCAACAAGAAGGTTAACTCTTTTCTTTTTTTTTTCTCTCTCTTCATAATATTTTGACACCTCATTTATTTTTTATTTTAAATAGTTTTTCAAATTGATTATTGAAAGGAGTACATGGGATATGGTTACCATTTGTTCAAATGGTTGATTGAAAAGAGATAAATAACACAATTTTTGTATGACAAATTAGGAGATGAGAATAATGATTAAAATTTCTAACAATGTATCTTAAATTACAAATAAACTACATTTATCTCGTTTCCATTTAGCTTGACCATCTTCAACAAGAAGGTTAACTCTTTTCTTTTTTTTTTCTCTCTCTTCATAATATTTTGACACCTCATTTATTTTTTATTTTAAATAGTTTTTCACTTTATCAACCTTTGTCTTTACAATTTTCATTTTTACTCAACAACCATGAGTTTACCTCATCCTTCTTTTTTCTCATTTATCTATATCCACCACATAATTTCCACCAATCATAATATTATTAGTTAAATACAAAAAACATAAAAATAAATAAAGCATCAACTTCTGCTCATAGTCCATGCACTATTTACCTCTCCACACCGAAATAACCCCTTCTCTCCTTTACCTTAAGATTTTGTCCATAATTATGAGGTTGGACCATCTGCAACCATAAGGTTACATGTTCTCCTTTTTTTCCTCTCTCCCTATAATATTTTGACACCTTATTTATTTTTTCTTTCAAATAATTTTACACTTTATCAACTCTTTTTTAAGGTTTTCATATTTTTACTCCACAACCATGAGTTTACCTCATCCTTCTCTTTTTCTCATTTATTTATATCCACCATATAGGGTTCGTATGGGACGGAGTTAATAAACTGACTAAAATTATAAACAGGGTAAAATTTATAAACTGTTGGTAAAAGTACTTAAAAATTTAAACAACAAGATAATCTTCGTATGGGAAGAAAAACAGTTTATTTGTAAAAAGTGGAGTTTATTTGGTTGTTATTAGGGGTATTGTGGTACTTTCAAACCAAATAAGATAAATGGGAGAATAAACACCTAAAAAGCACCGATTTGTAGCTTATATTTTAACTCTTTTTTTTAACAGTTTTTACTTGTTTTTTGCCTCCCATACACCCATTTAAACTACTTATAAAATAAACACCTGTTTATACTTAATTTTTACCTTTTTTTTTACACACCCATACACACCCATAGTTTCCATCAATGATAATATTATTACTAAATAAACAAAACATAAAAATAAA
This sequence comes from Persicaria maculosa, assembly GCA_963922045.1. Taxonomy (NCBI): domain Eukaryota; kingdom Viridiplantae; phylum Streptophyta; class Magnoliopsida; order Caryophyllales; family Polygonaceae; genus Persicaria; species Persicaria maculosa. The sequence continues at coordinate 3,275,235 of OY998268.1, forward strand.
TAAAACATCATGCCTTTGCACATGATCGGCACTCTCTACCTCTCCACACCAAGGTAACTCTTTTCCTCTCTTTACCTTAAGGTTTTGTCTACAATCCTATGGTTACCTTATAATTATCTTAAAGTAATAAAAACTCTTGGTTATGAATGATCTTTTAACTTATTGTTAGCTTAAACTTAAAGTAATAAAAACTTGGCTGTGGATACTTTAAATTTTATACCAAATCGGCCTTAACGTTTTCTGTTGATTGGCTCTTAGAATTTGTTTTCCTGATCTGAAAGGAAAAGCCAATCTGGCAGTATCATAAACCTAGAGAAAAACTTTTGCTTCGTTTTCACCACTGCATTTTGATTGCACGTAGATTCTGTCTATACATAATTGATAGTCGCTATATCTAGATATGACATATATACAATTTTGCCTTTTTTTTTTGGCTCTCTTGATTAGGAGACCGAGATTAAAAGAATGGGGATCACTTGTTTCAAAATCTACTTGCAAATATGGACATGCTCCCCTCCCTTTTTAGTTGACTTTTTTAACTCAGGTACATTTTTCTCCGTTTAAATAAATAGCAAGTATATTTTTTTAAGCCAAACACTTATTTTTAGGAGAATAAAAACTATATAAAATATTAAAATTTTAGTTAATTTTTTAAAATAATATTATACTCCCTCCGTTCGGCAAAACATGTCGTTTACTATTCACGCACTGCTTTTTTAAAATGATAAAAAGTATATAAAATATTTATTTTTTTATAAATTTTTTTAACAAGTTTGTACTTATTACTAATAACTACGAAATTGTTAAAAAATTATTAAAAAACTAGATATTTTATATAGTTTTTATTCCCTAAAAAAACGTGCGTGAATAGTAAAGTGACATATTTTGCCGAATGGAGAGAGTACTTATTAACAATAAATATGAGTTTATCAAAAAAAGTATTAAAAAAACTAATATTTTATATTATTTTTATAACATTAAAATACGTGCATAAATAGTAAAAGACACTTATTTGTGAACAGATGGAGTATAAAATATCATTTTTTATTAAATCTTTTTTAATAATATTATACTTATTACTAATAAGTATAAGATAAATAAATAAATAAACATGCATAAATAGTAAAAAGTCAATTAATAAGGAACGAAGGGAGTACATATTAATTTTAGGGCATGCTTTCTTGCAAAAAAATAAATAAATAAAAATAGAAAAGGTTTAGAGGATAGGGATTAAATTTTGGGAGAAGAGACGGGGTGTTTGGCAAGGTCGTCTTTAGAGAATGGAGCAGCCGGGACGAGAGGGGGTTTAAGGGGTGGATATCATAACATTTTCCCATCCCATAACAAGGGGGTGGACGAGTTGGAGGAGCCATTTCATCCCGAATTGCCCTTCATCCCACATCAGCCAATCCTCCTCCCGCTTTCTCTCTCCCGTCTCTAGTTTTTCATCCTATCGACGACTCTGCTTTTGACAATTGTCTCCCTTCACCTCCCTCCTTGGCAATTCAGCTCCTCTAACGTGGTAATTATTAGGGAGTCTGACATCTCCTACCTTCTCTCTGATGTGTTGTTCTAGTTCCAATCCAGCCACTCCGAGAATCCAATGGTGAAGGCCTTGCATTTTAGGATCCGCCATTCCTCCCTTTCGCACCTCCGAGCATGCCCCGCCCATGGACGAGGAAAGCGCCTTTGAAGGGGAAGAGCGAGCGAGAGAAGGAGATTACCGATGAACGGATTTGGTTTCTGCTTCCTCTTGGCCTTTGACCTACCCGGGGTCGCACATCAATTACCCATGGCCATGGAAAATCAGAGATAATAAGGAAATCATAAATCCGTCTACTTTTTCTAGGGTTTTTTTCGATTGAGGGTAAAATGGTACTTTCACAATATACCATCAACAAATAATCTTCAATTACACAAAAACCTATGGGGTTATTTCCCAAAAATACTTTCAATCTCTTTCATAAAAAATACTCCATCCGTTCAGAAATAAATGTCGTTTGACTTTTTAGCACGTTTTCTACGGAGCTAAAAATTATATAAAATATTAAATATTAAATTTTTTATTATTTTTTAAAAATAATTTTAAACTTATACTCCGTAACTAATAAGTATAAAATTATATAAAAAATTAATAAAAGAATTTATATTTTATATAGTTTTCAACTCCTTAAAAAACGTGTCAAAAAGTCAAACGACACTTATTTCTGAATGGTGGGAGTAATCCCTAAAAATAATCTTCATCGTCTCCATCCCCTAAAGTAGTCTCCACCCACTAAAATAATCTTCACCCACTAAAATTTCATAACGAGGAAAACATAGCCTTACTTTTGATATTTACCAATTATTATCTATCTCTAACCAGTAGAAATGTATGGATTGATTATTGATAATTATATATAGGGATGAACACAAATTCCGATCATGTCCCACAAAAATTTTACGGGATGGGACACTGGACGATGATATATATATTCACACACACGCACGCACACAAAGTATATATTTATATATGAAAGAATTTGCCAAACAGGCACTTTTTTTGGACAAATTGGTGAATTGTCCACCCTTTTGGACAAATTAACGAAATGTCCACTATATATATTAATTCTCAATTTTATTTTTTATTTTTTTATCTGATAGTTGCCCTCTCCAATCTCTCTCTCCGCTCCCGATTGAAGGCGATGGAGGTCTCGATCTCTCCGGCGCCAGAGCCGCTGTCTGGTGGCGAGCGAGCGAGGGAGGGAGCTAGCGGCGCGAGCGGCAGAGCAAGCGAGCGGTGGAGCGAGCGGCCGGCGCGAGACGTGGAGCGAGCGACCGGTGCGAGGTCGATCGAGCGAGCGCCGGATCTCTCCGGTCGTCTCAGATCTCTCCGGTGCTCCCTCTCTCTGTTCCCTTGCCATGGCGGGTGAAAGCAGTGGCGGTGGCGGCGCATACCTCCGATTCACTCGCCGCCTGTCGAGTCTTCGTATCTCGCCTCCGCTTCGCTCTCTTCCAAGGTCGAAGACTCTCTTCTCCTTCTTCTCCGATCTAGATCTAGATCTACGACAGAGTCAGAAGAAGACAACGATGAGAATATCTGGCCTCCAATCTCTCCATGGATGTTCGTTGAAGATCTAGGGTTCAGATTCGGGGCTTTTGATATTCAAGCCTCCTGATTTGCAATCGTCGAATCTGCGATCGAGGGAGCGGCGGAGCGAGCGATCGAGGCATCGGATAAGGCTTACAATTGAGGAGAAGAAGAGATTGAGCGGAAGAGATTGCAGGCACAGCGCTGCGGTCTACTACTACTTGCTACTCAACTGGCGCTGCTGATCTCTTAAAATCCGGCAACTGCGATCGGATGGCATCGGATTGAAAGTGGAGAATAGAGAAGATCAAAAATCGAAGGGGACGGATACTGATTTTCCTGGCCTAGCTCTGGATGGCACTCCTATGCGACAATTAAATTCGAGGTCGACGATTGTCCACGATGAGGTTGCCATGTCTCCGAAGGCAGAGGTAATGCCGAAATGGTGATTAGTGCCTTTGTTACTTCCAGGCTAGGGTTATTTTATGTTCATCTTTCGTTTTGAGGTTTAGTAATGGTCAATTCTTGATGATATTTGTGTCCTCTGGGACCTAATTTGTCCAGATTTTGCTCCAAAACTTGTTTGATCTATTTATTGGGTACTTTTATAGCTGATGGGTTGATTTATGTTTTATTTGCTAGAAACTATGCATCTATCCTGAACTTAAATCATCTCGACTTCTTTGTTTCATGAAGTTGATAGTTTGGGCATTGTTGTGGTACATGGTTTCTTACTGTTTTTTACTCCTTTTTTGTTCATTGCTTACCTGTTCTTTGAGTTTGTAGTACTAGAGAAAGCTAGGGTGTACTTCATTGTATACTTTATGTCTGTACATCATCTGTATATATGTTATGTGATTTTGTTCCATGCTGCAGCTGTTGTTCAAGAGAATGCATCATCTGGAAATGTATGAACATGGGATCTCCAAATAATGGCTCTTGTGTTGGTTTGAACATGGGAGAGATGATTCATTGAACACCCCTTAAAATTGGCGATATGAGTTTGTATTACTGATCGAGCTGCATCAATTGATCGGTTAGTTTGATTAGGGTTCCACACCCCTTAAAATTGGTCTAACGCTTGTAATTTGTTCCTGTTGGCTCCTCGACTTCAAATTAATGTTCCGTCGGTTGCTCCTAATTTCCCGATATTTGATCTTGAGCACTTAATTTTGACTGCAGCGCTATGATTCATTTTAGATTTCTGTTGCTCTTGTTTTTGTTTGCTGTTTGGCTGAATTGACTGATTCTGTTTTCATTCACTAGATTGATTATACAGTACTGAGAAAACGGATGGGCGGTGCTTTCCTTCCCATGGTAGTGGAACTTATGCTGATTATTAAGATGATTTATGTTGCTCATGTTAGTGGAACTTATGCTGATGAATGGATGCTTACTTGCTTGGATCACTTGGTAGATACTTATGCTGATCTTTAATCATTTACCATTTATGTACTTGCACTTCATCACTTGTTTATTTCCGTGGATTTTCTTTTATTATGGCCAAGTACATAGAATAATTTTGTGTTGGTGTATCTGCCATTGACAGGAACCAAGACTAATCTTTTCATCGATGGGAGCCTTCAAGAACTGCACTGGTTCAAACAAACATATGGATCCTGGTTCCTCCGGCATGGTTGTTTCCGCTGCCAGTGACGGTGGATCATTCTCTCTCAGATTCGACTTTCCTTGCTCCCTCAAACTCAAAACCTATTCTGATCACCGATCTCCGATCTCCGATCTCGGATCAGGCTCTCAATCAAGAGTTTGTTTGCTTTCCTTTCCATATGCTTTTTGGAAGATTCTACAAAAATCATATATGATTGCTCTAATTGCTATAACTATTCGACACATCAAACAGGAATTGATTCCCGGAAACTCTTGTATAGTGTGTGTATATGAAGTTTTGTGTGAACTGCTGGATATTGATGAAGTTTTGATGAATTTTTTTTTGTTCGATTGCACTTTTATTCGACACGTCAAACAGGAATTGATCCTGACTCAGTATTGATGAAGTTTTGTGTGAACTGCTGGATATTGATGAAGTTTTGTGTGAACTACCCGACGACTCAGAGCCACATTCAACAGCTTATCCTCGGGGGGTATAGTGCTTTGCAGCTTTGCACTAAGAGCAATGACCTTACCTTCCAATTCCCCCATCCTCTTCACCATGGCAAAGTACTCGGCCTCACACTTGGGTGTTGCCGGTAGCTTGTGACAGGTGTCCTGGGCTTTGACGACTGCTTTGTCACAGTAGATAGGTGCAGAGAATAAGGTGTCGTTAGTGAGGTTCTTCTGTAGGTTTCTAGTCACACGGATCAAGAACTTCATCTCCTAAATTTTTGCTGGGTGTTAAGTTTAGATAAGAGTATTGTTCTGTGATGTTTTGGACATCATGTCATGGACTAGTTAACTGGATTTTCAATTCTTGTAAAATTTAAGAGATGTATGTTCTTGGATCAATTCATGATACTGTATTTCTTTCCATATTCAGGCTCAAGTATGACTCATTTCTCAAGCTCTTCCTGTGTGTTAGTGTGTTACAGTGGGGGGAGTGAAATACTCAAACCCGATATCTTATTGCTACGAGAATAATATCATAAAGTGTACAAATTAGATTAAAAAGTGCAACTTTAGTTTGAAGGTGCAATTTTAGAACATAAATGTGCAATTTTAGTTTGAAAAAGTTCAAATATAAAACTGAAAAGTGCAATTTTATAACTCAAATACAAAACTGAAAAGTGCAATTTTATAAACTAATATTTGCACAGCATAAACTTATATTTGCACAACACAATATTATTTTTGCTCAACGTAAACTTATATTTGCATACCAAAATAAAATTTCAAAAAGTGCTGACATGGGAAAAAAAACTAGATTTGGTCATATTTGCACAACTTACTGTTATATTTGCACAATTCGTCGATAGCGTGGAGAGATGAAGAGGGAGAAGGATCAACGCCGGCGCCGTCGTACAACTGCAAGGAGTTGCTGTGGCTGTTGATTCAGAGCAGATCGACATCCATGGAAACGGAGCTCCATGTCCGCACTCTTCCTCCGTCTCAAGGCCGATGTCTCAAGGCCGCCTCCTATGTTCCTCCATCTCGCCTTCTCCGCTGGAATCGGCGGTCTCCTCTTCGGCTATGACACTAGTACTCTCGCTTTATCTCTCCTCCTCATCAATCGATTAAAGAGGAAACTAGAGGATTGTTGTGCATTACATTAGAGGATTGCTGTTTGTCTTAGCTTGTAGGCACTAATTTTACTCGATTAATGTCAAACAGTCTTGCATTTGAGCTCTGATTGAAAGCGCCTTTGCTGAATTTTGTGCACTCATCCCTTTAGGTGATCTGTGCTTTTTCTTTCTTGGGCGTTGCTTGTTTGGTTCACGAAATTGTTCACAAGAACATTGCAAATGGCAGAGAGTCATTCACCTCTTCGGCTGGCTTGGAGCAGATTTTAAGATGGATCTTTTATCATAAAGTTATCGACATCACAAACTTTTTCCTATTTGTGGAAGGGAAGGCAGCTTCTTCCAGAGTCTCAAGCGTTCTCGAGACTATACCGGTAAGTTTCTGGTGTTCATCCATCGCAATTCATACATGTTCTTAACCAATCAATTTCTTACACTACACTGTCTTTGCAGGGTGTGAAAGTTGTTTTTAGAACAAAAGAGTTGGAGGAAGCACAAGCCAAGAGGTTGGTTTAATTTTCTTCGCTGATTCGCAGTTTTCCTCTCAGTGCCTGTTATACTAAATGTTTGTTCCGTCTTCGTGTTCTTAGCCGGATTTGGAGCAAGACTTGGCTGGCCAATTTCTTCTACAAGCCCTGCAATTACGAGCTGTTCGTGAAGCAGTCTCTTAACATGGAAATGGCAATTGTCATGGCAAGAGTAAGAGGCCGCATTTTTTAAACTAGCCCAAATGTCCTTATCTGTAAATATGAGCATGCTTTAAATTCTCATGTCACCTTTGTGTGCATGATTCCACCATAACTCACAAGACCACTACACTGCAGACAGATGAAGCTGCTTCTATCACTGAAGGCATCCAACATGATCTTCTTCCTACCGGTTTCTGCCAGGATTGATGCCTTGTAGGCCTCAAGTTCCATTGGTGAAGCTGAAAAGGTATTCGGTTTTGGTGATTGATCTTGCAGATGACACTGCTCAACTCTTTCAGGTTGGGCCTCATCTATGGCACACTCAGCAACCAGCGAAGCCAGCTGATCAACTTCAGACGTAGCTTGTAGTTTTTTTGGTAAAGTTCATGTGCCCGCTGCAGGATCTGAACAACAGCTCCATCCCCGCCCTTGGCTCTCATTGCCATTACCTCTTGTTTCTAACAAAAATGGGGAAAATCAAACTGTCAGTGTTCATTAGGCCATTGAATCATGAATTGGCAATGCAACTGTGCAGTACTGTAGTTTACTCCTGCTTGTGTTACAATAGTAGGTGTTGGCTACTATTTGTTTCATTAACGACAAAATGATGTATGTCCCTTTGCTTTAATCAAATGTAAAGCTATGTTAGATGTCTTTTTTTTCTTGCCCAACAAAAGTGATGTGATTTAAAGCCTATTAGCTCAAAATGGTAGAATGATGTGTCATGCACAAAGATGCGGGTTCAAATCCCGCATAGGCTATTTATGGTTGTTTTTTTTTGTTCTTGTTCAAGAATAAGATTATAAATTGCAAGAATAAAATCATAAAGTGCATAAATAAGATCATGATAAAATGCAAAAAATAAAATGATAGATATGAATAATAAAATGATGGTGCAAGAATAATAATTTTACAATTGCACAACTGTATTTGAAAATCGCACAACTGTGTTTTAAAATTGCACAACTGTATTTGAAAGTTGCACAACAATTAAGTTATAAATTCCCAAATTTCTTTACAAAGCCGAGTTTGAACACAAGGTACTCGAGCTCGTTTGATTCTATATTACACCTAGATGTATAATAATATATATACACATTATATTATATAGCATGAATGATTACTAGCTCAAATTTTAGAAATTATTGGTTGTGTCAGCGTCTTTTCTATTTTGTTAATTAGAGAAAATTAGTGTCATCGGTGTTCAAAATTTTAGTGCTGACAGAGTTATAAAGAAATCAATAGATTATTGCACAACATGAGGGATTAGTGGAAATTTGCTCAACATGATCTTATTTTTGCTCAACAATAGATTATATTTGCACAACAATTGAGACTTCTGAAATTGTGCTCAACATGATCTTATTTTTGCTCAATATATTTTTATACTTTCTCAGTAGATTATTGCACAACATGGTCTTATTTTTGCTCATCAATAGACTATAATTGCACAACATGAGGGATCGGTGGAATTTTGCTCAACATGATCTTATTTTTGCTCAACAATAGATTATATTTGCACAACAATCGAGATTCGTTAAATTGTGCTCACCATGATCTTATTTTTTCTCAATATTATTTTATACTTGCTCAATAGATTATTACACAACATGGTCTTATTTTTGCTCATCAATAGAGTAAAATTGCACAACATGGGGGATTGGTGAAAATTTGCTCAACATCATCTTATTTTTGCACAACAATCGAGACTTTGTGAAATTGTTCTCAACATGATCTTATTTTCTCTCAATATAATTTCATACTTTCTCGATAAATTATTGCACAACATGCTCTTATTTTTGCTCATCAATACTTTATTTTTGCACAACATTCGAGACTTGTGAAATTGTGTCACAACATGATCTTATTTTTTGTAAATATAATTTTATACTTTTTTTAATAGATTATTGCACAACATGATCTTATTTTTGCTCATCCATAGACAATAATTGCACAACATGGGGGGATTGGTGAAATTTTGATCAACCTCATCTTATTTTTGCTCAACTATAGGTTATTTTTGCACAACAATCGAGACTTGTGAATTTGTTCTCAACATGATCTTATTTTCTATCAATATAATTTCATACTTTCTCAATAAATTATTGCACAACATGCTCTTATTTTTGCTCATCAATACTTTATTTTTGCACAAAATTCGAGACTTGTGAAATTGTGTCTCAGCATGATCTTATTTTTTGTAAATATAATTTTATACTTTTTTAATAGATTATTGCACAACATGGTCTTATTTTTGCTCATCAATAGACAAAAATTGCACAACATGGGGGATTGGTGAAATTTTGATCAATATCATCTTATTTTTGCTCAACTATAGGTTATTTTTGCACAACAATCGAGACTTGTGAATTTGTTCTCAACATGATCTTATTTTCTCTCAATATAATTTCATACTTTCTCAATAAATTATTGCACAACATGCTCTTATTTTTTCTCATTAATACTTTATTTTTGCACAACATTCGAGACTTGTGAAATTGTGTCTCAACATGATCTTATTTTTTGTAAATATAATTTTATACTTTTTTAATAGATTATTGCACAACATGGTATTATTTTTGCTCATCAATAGACAATAATTGCACAACATGGGGGATTGGTGAAATTTTGCTCAACATCATCTTATTTTTGCTCAACTATAGGTTATTTTTGCACAACAATCGAGACTTGTGAATTTGTTTTGAACATGATCTTATTTTCTTTCAATATAATTTCATACTTTCTCAATAAATTATTTCACAACATGCTCTTATTTTTGCTCATCAATACTTTATTTTTGCACAACATTCGAGACTTGTGAAATTGTGTCTCAACATGATCTTATTTTTTGTAAATATAATTTTATACTTTTTTAATAGATTATTGCACAACATGGTCTTATTTTTGCTCATCAATAGACAATAATTGCACAAATGGGGGATTGGTGAAATTTTGCTCAACATCATCTTATTTTTGCTCAACTGTAGGTTATTTTTGCACAACAATCGAGACTTCTGAATTTGTTTTGAACATGATCTTATTTTCTCTCAATATAATTTCATACTTTCTCAATAAATTATTGCACAACATGCTCTTATTTTTGCTCATCAATACTTTATTTTTGCACAACATTCGAGACTTGTGAAATTGTGTCTCAACATGATCTTATTTTTTGTAAATATAATTTTATACTTTTTTAATAGATTATTGCACAACATGGTCTTATTTTTGCTCATCAATAGACAATAATTGCACAAATGGGGGATTGGTGAAATTTTGCTCAACATCATCTTATTTTTGCTCAACTGTAGGTTATTTTTGCACAACAATCGAGACTTCTGAATTTGTTTTGAACATGATCTTATTTTCTCTCAATATAATTTCATACTTTCTCAATAAATTATTGCACAACATGCTCTTATTTTTGCTCATCAATACTTTATTTCAGTTTATTTATTTAAGGTGCAGTTGTGCAACTTTAAGGTGCGGTTGTGCAACTCTAAACTACGGTTGTGCAACTCTAAACTATGGTTGTACAACTCTAAAATACAGTTTAAAAAGAACCAAATTAGATTAAAAAGTGGAAGAATAATATGATAACGTGCCCAAATTAGATTTTAGTTTGTATAAATAAAACTATAAATTTCATGAATAACACTTTGAAATTGAATAAATAGATCTAGGTGGAGTCGAACCACCAACCTCCTGAACAACTATTTGTCCAGACGCTCTTTCCTATTTGAGCTTATAGATCTTAATGCTAGGAGATGTTTATAAATTGCAAAAATAATATTATCAAGTGCACCAAAAAATATTGTAAACAGTAGCTTCAAGATTTGCCAAGTATGGGCCCCTGTCAATATTACTCATACATTAGCCGAGCCAATAATTTGCTCCACTTGACAAGGAGATCCTAAAGTAAAATGTAAAATACATAGCATTAATGTCATCTTAAGTTGAAAGACACCACTGCTAATTATGTTGAGAAAAATAAGAAAAAGGGTCCTTCAATTTCGGTTCAGGAAGAGAGACTATTTTTCTAGGATGTCGGACAACCCCATTAAACCATTATTAAACTATCAAGCATCAACAAACCTAGGCAGAGCACGAGACAACTCTATGGATATAATAATGAACTAAGCCATTATTAAACCATGTCAGCACACTAAGCAAGCACCAGCAAACTATGTCAGCACACTAAGCAAGCATCAGGATGAAGTGAGAAGCATCAGGATGAAGTGAGAAAACACTAAAGCTACAAACTTGTTGCTATGTCAACTGTGAATACCAAACTCAACATTAAGAAAAGTCTTGGATCAGGAATACAAAACAATGAAAAATATTCCCTTCTTTTTCCCTGCAGGCTTCTCTTTAGTGCTGATTTTAGGCGTTGTTCATAGTGTGAAAGCTGTTTATCAACATGGCAGTTGCTGTCCCACTAGGGTAGGTAAGTTTGTAGTCCATCACCGTCCCCTTAAATGCCGAAATACAAGTATCAGTACAAGATGGATACTTGTGCGATTAGAGAGAAGCTCCTAAACAAGAACTGTCAAGATCCTAGGTTTTTTCGAACCAACAAAAGCACGTGACATCTTAAATCTATCAAATAATAGCATGTTTCTTTCTTATAAGATCCAACACAAATAATGTACATATATAATTGGCAGCAGTCAAAATATACTTACAAAGTAGAGATTGAATCAAACAGCAATTGGAGAAAAAAGTCAACTATATAATCATGTTATAGCCAAGTGACAGCAATCACACAAGCTCCAAATCAATCACTTGCGTTTAGTTAAAGAAGAATATTAATCACTATTTGACAATAAGCTTTGCTTTAAGGACATTCTAATTTCTAAGACAAAAAAGGTACTAATGCAGCAATATTACAGCACACATCAAAGGATTAATTAAGAGGTACCTTACGAAGTGGCGCAAGACTAAAAAGTCCAAGGAAGCTAAAAACAAACAAGAAATCAATCATCCACCACAAGCCTTGATTCTTAGTGTCTTCTGCCCGGTTACCAGGGTAATCAGCGCCTAAGTATCCTATAGAATGGGGTTAGTGATGGACTCTTTGGACTACAAGTAGATCAAATATACACATCTAAGTATCCTACAGAAAAGAATTAGCTAAAGATATGACCAAACCAAATGCAGTGAGGTTTCTAATGTGCAGCTTGTTACCAAGGTGCGAGACTCAAGTATAGAACGGTGAAGAAGAAAAGCAGCAGCATGCTGAACCAGTAAGCCAAGCAGTGGCAGTTACATACGCAACTGAACCCGCCTGCAGCATGTATCTTGCCTACAACAAGAAGCAATGATCGACTTCCTGCAAAATCCTGCAAGCAAAGATCGATTGATAAGGAAAACAGTCGGAAGCAAAGATCGATTACAGTCACAAGGAAACTTCGGCTCGTAAAAATACAGTCACTTGGCCTATTGGGGCATTTCATCAAACATGTTATGTGCAAAACATAAAACAACATATCAATCACATGTACATGTATATCAAAATCCTGACAACATATCAATCACAGAGAGAACACTTGAAGGCTAGGTAATCGACGAATTTTCGTAAGCAAAATGAACAATCACCATCAAATTTCGATCAAAAACCCTATAGATCGGCACAAAGAGAAAAGCTAGACCATATCTACAAGGTAAGCACACGAGGCGGATCAAACTGTTCAACCTTGTAACGAAATCGACATGAGAGTACTCGGACGAAGAAAACAGAAGCTTAAAAAATTAGAGATGGAACAAGTAATTTCACTTCAAAAGATTGAGATTTTAATCTTTAGAAGAATCCTCCGGGGCCGGCGCCATTGCTCCTTCCGTGATTTCTATGCAGTTTCGAATTTAATGATTAATGGAATGCTGTACCTACTTGATTCGATTGAAGAAACGTTGAAATCCGCGGTTTTGATGCGATTGGAGAGATGATCGAAAGTGAATCAGATCGGCAGCGAGCAGGAGAGAGAGAGCGCGCGCGTAGGAGGAGTGATGCGATTGGGGCACTTCAGATGAAGAACACGAATCTAGCAACCGCCTCCGGCGCTCGCTTGCTCTCGCCACCAGACACGGCCTCTCTCAGATCCGAAACTGCCACCGCTCGCTTGCTCGGCCTCCCTTGCTCCCTCGCTCGACATCGACCTCGCTTGCTAACTCGCTCGGTGCTCCTCTGTGGCAGGACCAGACGAATTGGAGAGAAGAGCGGCAGAGGGAGACGGAGCGCGTCTTATATTTTGGACAAATCACCAATTTGTCCCAAAACGTGGACAATTCACCAATTATGACATTTTTTTTGGACATTTCACAAATTCCCCCTTTATATATTGTGTATAATTATATGTATAATGCGTCTAGTGTGTACATATATAAGGAAAATCGTAAGGTACAAAAAAATTATAAATCTATATATGATACGCCTTTGAAAACAGCAAAATATATATGAATTTTAGTTTTTTCTAATGCTTTTTATTTGAGGGACAACGTCCATCCCATGAGGGAAAAGACCCACATGAGATTGCAAAAAAAATATCCATTCTCAATCTCGTGCTGTAAAAATTACGCGGAACAAGACGCAAAATGACACTGTCATGGGTCGTCCCGCGTCCCGTCCCCTCCCCGTAACACCCCACCCCACCACCACAAATTATATATTTGATGATCAAGTCGCCCATCAAATCCATATATACCTATATATAATAACAGCAGATGGAGTTTCTATACCAATTAACACGTAGTGATCCGTTGATTTCAAAGGATTATTTATAAAACTCAATTAGTTGAAGGGTTCGAGACTTCCAAGTTCCAAGTACTAAGCTTATGTTTAATACTCCGTCATTCACCAAAACATGTCTCACTGTAAATATTTACTGGACGGAGTAATTGGCCTATATACAGGGGCCGAGGGGGCATGAGTGGCTCGAGCTCCCCTGCGGCTCGGAGAAAAATGTTAAAAAAAAATTATATTATATCGAGGTGTGAAGATGAGTCATCTCATGTCACTAAGTTCTATTAGGTCCATTTCCTCATTTGGAGTTGGAAAAAGATCTTCTATGACATGAATATAGTTTGAAGCACTTATAAATCACTCTAAACATCCTTATTTAAAGCTGAAAAAAGAATATCTCCTAAAATATGAATACGATTTGAATCGCTTATAAATTACTCTCAACATCGATCCTTATTATATCTGATAAGCAACATGTGTTACAATCTCTCCCACTTAAAGTATTGACGCTCCCGTTAGTCCCAATGCGGCTTTTCTTCTAGAGGAGCGTACCCGATCATACTGTTAGAGACGATAACACCTAGATCTTTCAAGTTTGTTGGGCTCACTTGGAGTCTGAAAAGGAAAATATCCAGTGACATGAGTAGAATTTAAATCACTCACAAATCGGTTTGTGAGACATGATGTTACAATTAAATATGTTTAATTTGAACAAATAAATAAACATTCTATATACCTTTTATATATATTTACGTACTTCGATTGCTCTTCAACTCCGATCGTTCCTTCGATCGAGGATTGCGGTGTGTTTGTCTTCCTCCGATCGAGGATTGTGGTGTGTTTGTCTTCCTCTGATCGTCTTCCTCGAGGTTTCATCCAAATCGAGAGCGAAGGAAAGGAATCAAACTAGTTTCTCTCCTCCTTTCTGTAACTTCTAGATCGATTTCTCTCCGATCGAGGATTGCGGTGTGTTCTTGTTTTAGATCTCATTACTTAATTAATGCTTCCTTACGATTTGCAGCTAGATCTGTCCGAATTTGAGAGTTCGTTTGCCTATTATGAATTGGTGGCTGCTTCTGCTGCTTTGTATATATTGTGTGCATTTGTATGTATATGCTAAAGGTGGCTCTCTTCCTCCCCTATCCATGTGGTTTTGTTAATTTCTATATATTTTATTCATGAAAGATTATGAGAAATTATGGATTCCTGAACACAGATGAACATGCAGCTATGGAGAGAGCTAGTGGTTTGCTTGTTCATCTGCTGTCTGTTTTGCTTCTCATTACTTTGCTAATATACTTGTCTTTCTGTTTCAATTGAAAAGTGAACATGGACAATGCCTTTTCCATTGTGCAAATTTGTCTATATATGATGTCTTAAATATGCAAAATCAGTACCTGGCATTGACTACAACGTATATTCTTATAGTCTTATATTTGCACGACAAAATGTTAAAAAAAATAAAAAATAAACTAGACTTGGGTCATATTTGCACAACTTACGGTTATATTTGCACAACGTACTCTCATATTTGCTCAACAAAATGTTAAAAAAAAATAGACTTGGGTCATATTTGCACAACTTACGATTATATTTGGACAACGTACTCTTATATTTGCACGAAAAAATGTTTAAAAAAAATAAAAAAAACTAGACTTGGGTCATATTTGCACAACTTACGGTTATATTTGCACAACGTACTCTTATATTTGCACGATAAAATGTTAAAAAAATAAAAATAAATAAAAAAATAAAAAAAAACTAGACTTGGGTCATATTTGCACAAGTTACGGTTATATTTGCTCAACGTACTCTTATATTTGCATGGCAAAATATTAAAAAAATAATAAAAAAAAATAGACTTGGGTCATATTTGCACAACTTAGGGTTATATTTGCACAACGTACTCTTATATTTGCACGACAAAATGTTAAAAAAAAATAAAAAATGAAAAATAAAAACTAGACTTGGGCCATATTTGCACAACTTACGGTTATATTTGCACAACGTACTCTTATACTTGCACGACAAAATGTTTAAAAAAAACTAGACTTGGGTCATATTTGCTGAACATACGGTTATTTTTGCACATGCACAACATACTCTTATTTTTGCACGACAAAATGTAAAAAAAAAAAACCTAGCCTTGGGTCTTATTTGCTCAACATACGACTATATTTGCACATGCACAACATACTCTTATTTTTGCACAACAAAATATTTAAAAAAAAAAACAAAAAAACTAGACTTGGGTCATATTTGCTCAACATACGGTTATTTTTGCACATGCACAACATACTCTTATTTTTGCACGACAAAATGTAAAAAAAAAACTAGACTTGGGTCTAATTTGCTCAACATGCGGTTATTTTTGCACATGCTCAACATACTCTTATTTTTGCACGACAAAATGTTAAAAAAAAAAAAGTTAGTTATAGGCAAGATGATAAAATTGCTATTGGCAAGATGATAAAATTGATATTGGCAAGATGATAAAATTGCTACGGACAAGATGGACACTCCACCAATTTGTCCCAAAATATGGACGTTTCACTAATTAGGACAACTTTTTTGGACATTTCACCAATTTCCCCTTAGTATAAATCTAAATTCGATAATTGAGTAAAAAATTACAAACATTTGAAAACACATATTTATCACTTCAAATATATTTTAATAAATCGCGATATTTTTATATATTACTTAACTTGATAATTTGATGCTATAATAATTTAGCTCAAGAGGTTCAAATAAACGATATGTTATTTCACTCAATTTGACAATTAGATTTAAAAAAAAACACTATGCAAAACTATTCATGTTTAAAGATTTTATATCTAGTTATATACACATTGTAACATGCTAAGAAACAACAAATTAATTACAATTAAAAAGTTATCTTTTTAGTCAAAACAATGCTTCATATATGGACTAAAATGAAATCGTATTATTTATTTAAAAATGAAAGACATACAACAACAAACGACATCGTTTTAAACTAAATTAAATTTCAGTGTTTTGAACTAATTAAAACACCGTCATTTTAAACGATTGCTTTAGATTCATGATAAATTGTGTTCCATCCGATAAAATTATTGATCCGTTAAATTGTGCTCCATCCGAAAAAATTATGAGTCAGCCACTGTTTTGGGTCAACAGCAAGAAGCCAATGTCAAAATATTTGGGTCAACAGTCGTAGGGTCGGATTTCTTTTCCTTAGTAGCCTAACTTTTGATCGATATCAGTACTAGTTGAATCAAGATTATCTTTGACAAACTATAAGGAGAGTGGCAATAACAGTGTGCAACAAGGCATAAATTACATTTAGTAAATAAATTAAAAATCTAACAACAATCAAAATCAGCAACATCAATCAAATATAACAAAAATCGGTAAACGAGAATTAAAAATCGAACAACAATCAAAACACATCAACAACAATCGAAATCAATAAATAGCAAGTAAGCAACAATCGAACCGCGACCGAAGTGCCCAAGCACACCAAACAAACACAAGGCAAAACCGAACGAACACAAATCGAAACAACAAATAAGAAATAAAAATCTAATCTTCTAGAGTCAAGTATTCTCCTTTTATTCTATGTCCGGTCTCTTCAAAATATTTTACGTATTGGATGAATCAATATCCTTAACATAGAAGAAAACAAAGACACCAGTTGCTTAGTGTTTTTCAATATAGAGTCAGAAAATACTAGTCTCAAAACATAAGTGCCTTTTATAGCACATGAGTCATATCAAACCTTATCTAAGAATACAACCGGAAAGAAAGATGAATCAAATGCTGGAAGAACAAACTTGTACAGGAACATATATCAGAAAACTAGTTTTCAGTGTCAAATGAATCGGTAAAGTTCATCTGCCACCATCCAAATGTAACTGGAGTACACGGTCTGTGTTGGCGGTATCCCCAGATCAAATCCAATTCATGGTATAGTGGCAGCGAGCGGAATCATAAAAGGGAGACTGGATTGTTGTAGGTGGTTTACCGATTGAATCAAGAATTTCAATAGTAGGGCTTGGGAATGGTGAACGCATTCAATTTTAGCTTTTTAATACCTTTCTCTATATTTACAGATTTTTTTTCTCTCTCTTCCCCTTTCTCTATTTTACAGGAGGGTTTACAAGAGCGGTTGGACCTAAAATTTCCATTTTTCCTCTAAAATTCTACCTTTTCTCTATTTTACAAAAGCTATTGGGCTTGCTCTTAACACAAAGCTTTAACATCAATAGTAAATTTCCTGACGATCTTCGGGACTTCCCAATAACAAATGTGAGATCCATCTTTTATCCTTGCAAAAATAAAGATAATATGTACATATATACCGGTCCACTGACCCCATTGCCTCCGAGAATTGTCTTTGAGTTTGTCTAAAATTAAACGGTACCTACTTTTCATCGATCATTTCCTGTACATGGTTGTCACTAATTAAATATGAAATTTTTCATCAGTTCCTGTACCCAGGGGCAGAGCTGAGGGGGGCCTAGGGGGCACGTGCCTCCTTTTTCATTTGACGAACTACCTATGTGTATTCTCCTCATCGATAGCTTCGTTTTGATATATAATACGCCTTAATCCGACATCTGAGTGAAAAGTTATGACTGTTTTAAAATTAAAGGTATATGAATCACTTTAATTTTGTTTCAATAGACTATAATGCTTTTATATTTTACTTAAATTAAAATTCACATACTACTAGTTTTATTTACCCGCACCTCGCGCGGTTTCTTAATTAATAAACTATGTAATTATTTTTTTATCATAGTTATTAATAATAAATATGATATTGTAAATTTATTTTTATTTTATACAATATTGTTTTAAAGCATACACTTTGAAATTTTAGGCCTGATAACATAAATAAGATAACAAATTTCTCTCGTTCATTATTTATATTTTTATTAGATATGGTTTAGTACAAATATAGTCAAATTTCATCATATTAATAAGTTTGAAATTAATAAAAATAATAAGTTTTAAATTAGAATTTTTTTTCAAAATATTCACTAAAAATTAAATATTTACAACTTTATTCACAACTTCAAACAATTTACACAAATATTCATTTTTTGCAGGAGAGTCAGAGAAACGTGGTTTCAAACCGCGTTTCATGCCTAATTTGAAACCGAAGGGTACTTGGGAAAAAAATAAACAAAGAAACGCGGATTAAAACCGCGTTTGATAATTAAATTTAGGTAAAACGCGGTCTTAAACCGCGTTTATATATATATATATATATATATATATATTTTAAACTTAAAATTATAAAAAAAAAAGATGAAGCGCGGCTTGAAGCCGCGCTTCATGTGCATCCCCATCTTCAAGCAGGAGTTGCAGCCAACACAGTCGACCTCGGCGTTGCAGGAAGCCAGGAACGGGGAAGGAGACTTTGGGCCGCCGAGGGTGGACGGGGGGACGCCGGAGGAGGGAGGAGAGGCCGGATCTGGTGTCGTCGGCGCCTTCTCCGCCACTTCCTCCTAAGTCGGACAGTCGCAGCAAGCCGAAGTGAAGCTCTCGATCAATCTCTTCCGCGAAAGGAGAAACTGGCAAATCAGTCGACGGCGAGGAGCTCGGAGGGGGAGGAGGAGAGCGATGCGGAGGAGGAGCAGGCGGACGAGGGTGAGGAGCTCGGAGGGTCGACGGTGGGCTGCAAGGGGGAGTCGGTGGTGGACTGCAACGCCGAGGTTGCGTGGCTCTGCAACTCCTGCTTGAAGATGGGGATGCACATGAAGCGCGGCTTCAAGCCGCGGTTCATCTCTTTTTTTTTAATTTTAAGTTAAAAAAATAAATATATATAAACGCGGTTTAAGACCGCGTTTTACCTAAATTTAATTATCAAACGCGGTTTTAATCCGCGTTTCTTTATTTATTTTTTTTCCAGGTACCCTTCAATTTCAAATTAGGCATGAAACGCGGTTTCAAACCGCGTTTCTCTGACTCCCCTGCAAAAATGAATATTTGTGTAAATTGTTTGAAGTTGTGAATAAAGTTGTAAATATTTAATTTTTAGTGAATATTTTGAAAAAAAATTCTTTAAATTAGATATGAAAATGTATCAATTTGATATATTAATAACATTATATGCTAAAAGATTTGATGTAAATCTTTTATATTTATATATTATATTCAATTTAAACAGTTGATTTTGATTAATTTTTCTTTATATTTTTTACAACAACATTGGCAGATTGAGTAAACCTACAAATATTGATCGATAGGTAAATTTATAAAGTTATTATTACTCACCAATCACGATTCACTATTTGATCTACATGTAAAAAATAAATTAAAATTTGGAGTCAATATCCTACATTTAAAAAATAAATTAAAATTTGGAGTCAATAAGGATATGTAGATGCTAGCTATCAATTTTGGACCCCGACAAAAAAAACTATCAATTTTGGACTATCTTTGTATAAAGATATATCATATTCAATTTTGACCAAATATTGGATAGATTATTTGATCTAAAATGATAAGTTTTTACCTAACTATATTGGCTTATTAATTGATGTGACCCAAACATATAATACCACTTTAATCCAGAAAATGACACGTAAGCAAAAATAATCTCGTTTTAATCCAGAAAATTCCACGGATGCGAAATCACATCAGAGCCCGTTTCAGGCCAATCGAGAGTTCATAAATATAAACTATACTAACATCATATTCTAAACATCTTTTTCGTATGGAAAATATTTATAAATGGGGTATATATAAGCTATAATAACATCATATTCTAAAATTTTAGGGGTCTTGAAACTTTTTTTTTAAATCAATTAATAAAATAATTTAATTGATCATTTTTTTCTTGTCAAAGATACATTTATAACCTTGTCCATATTTTTTTAATTAGCAAATTATGGTGTTATATCGGGAATAACAAATGAATTGATAACCCTCAAAATTAATTAGCAAATTACATATCACCGTTTTAGCTAACAACTCAAAATTATCAACATGAAAATTAATTGAGTAAAATTAAATCCTACGTACAATTTCTTAAAAATATATAGATATATAGAGATATATAGATATATAGATATATCTATATCTATAATACAAAATCAAAAATGAATACGGAGTAATATCAAATCAATTCCCAAACTTAACTGTCCATAACCATCCTTTCACAAGCTCAGATCACTCCCTAATATCAATCTCAATTGGAAAAAAATTAATCATAACAGGATCACCTTTCAAATTCGAGATGTCTTGGACAAAAAATGACACTTACAATAAACTTGTTAAATCCACCTGGGAAAATAAACTTAATGGTTCATTTATGTTCACACTTTCACAAAAACTGAAATTACTTAAGAAAAACACAAAAATATGGTGCAAAGCACATCCAAACAATAATTTTAGACAGCTAAAAGACATTGAAGAACAACTCCTATTATTACAAACCCAACAAATCAATGGAAACTATAATAATTTCACAGATAATAAAAGGCAAAGACTACTAAATAAACGTGAGGCGCTCATGAATTTTAACAATACTTTTTGGAAACAGAGAGTCAAATCTAATTTCTTTAAATTTGGAGATAGAAACACCAAATACTACCAATCAATAGCTAAAATCAGAAACTCTAAAAACATTAGTCGCAATTTCACAAACAAAAATGGGTTAGTTATTGAAGATGAAAATCAAATTAGAGACGAAATTACAAATGAACTAGTTGAAAGATTTATCTCAAACAAACAGACAGTCAATAACAATAACACATACTTCCCAAACTTAATAAACTGTACAATAACTGAATCTGAGAACTCAACCCTTATTCAACCTTTTACAGATAAAGAAATTACGGACACTCTATTCTCAATGAAAGAGGACAAATCTCCAGGTCCGGATGGATTCCCGCCCGAATTCTACAAAAAATACTGGAACATCGTCGGAAGCCTTCTTTGCAAGGCAATCAAATCATTCTTCCACTCAGGTACTCTTCTCAGCGAAATAAATACAACATTCATTGCACTTATCCCAAAATTTGAAAACCCATCCAATATCAACTATTATCGCCCTATTAGTCTTTGTAACAGTATATATAAAATTATCTCGAAACTTCTAGCTAACCGCTTAAAACCAATCTTACCACAAATTATCAATCCATTTCAAGGAGCCTTTGTTCAAGAAAGAAATATCCAAGATAACATACTAATAGCCCATGAGGTCTTTCATTCCTTCCATACTAAAAAAGGTAAACAAGGTTGGATGGCAATCAAATTAGACATGGAAAAAGCATATGACAAAATAAATTGGGACTATATACGGATTATATTAACCAAATTCGAATTTCATCAGAAATGGATAAACTGGGTAATGACATGCTTAACAAAAACCAACTTTTCAGTCTTAGTTAACAACTTACCTGGCAAGACATTCCAAACCTCTCAAGGTATACGTCAAGGAGATCCTCTTGCACCATGCATTTTTGTCATAGTTATGGAACTACTAGCCAAAATGATACAACAAGAATCATCGGAAAGTAATCCGCTAATCGGAATCAAGCTAACAAATAACAGTGATCTGGTCCCTTTTCTCTCCTTTGCAGACGATACACTCATTTTTGGAAATGCAAATGAGCTAAGCCTTCACACAATCAAAAACCTTTTAAACAACTTTTGCAACATATCAGGCCTCTCTATAAATTATAACAAAAGCTCTCTATAAGTCTCTAAAAACATTTCACTTCAAAAAGCGCAAAGCCTTGCCCAACAATTAAATATTCCTGTTACCAAAACCCTAGAAAAATATCTAGGAATACCACTCATAAGTGGTAGAGTAAACAACAATATATTTAATGAAGCAATTATAGGCCTACAAAAACAACTATCCAAATGGAAATCAAATACCCTCTCTCAAGCTGGAAGATCTGTCCTCATTCAAGCCAACCTCAACTCAAAAACAAACTACCTTATGCAATCCTTCCTTCTTCCAAAAGGAATTCTTAACAAAATCGACCAGATCAACAAAAATTTTTTCTGGAACAAACTACAATCTGATAATTATCACTCATTAATAAGCTGGGAACGACTATGTACTCCTAAAAAGGAAGATGGCCTAGGCTTCAAAATAGCCGAACAAATCAATTTAGGCATGCAAATGAAACTTCTTTGGAGAATAATAGCGAATCCTAGAAACATTTGGTCAAAGATCATCACCGAAAAATATCTGTCAAAAGAAACGTTAATGGAAAGAAGCAAACACAAAACTTCTTGGCAATTTGGACGACTCTTAAATATTAGAGACACTTTCTCAAAAGGATTACTATGGCTAGTTGGTAACGGAAAAACAATTAATGTATGGTCTGACATCTGGATAAACGCACATAAACTTGAAAATTTCATAAATGACAACAATCCTAACCTAAAAGTATGTGATCTATTCACAAACTCCAACACATGGGATATTAAAAAACTAAACAATCTATTCCCACCTCACATTGCCCAAATGATATCAAACATTTACATCCCCAAAATTGATGTTGCAGATAGACTAATTTGGATCTACAATAAAAATGGAACATTTTCGGTTAAATCCACTTCTTCCCTCTTTAAAATAAGAAACAACATTAATACCTCTGTAGATTGGATCTGGAAACTAAATATTGCACCAAATATAAAAAAACTTTATTTGGAAAACTATTTCAGATATTTTACCTACAACGGAACGTTTAAACAGGTACATAAATAGAATTCCCAATACCTGCTCTCTTTGCAACCAAGAACCAGAAAACTCAAATCACTTATTCTTTAATTGTCAAATCACAAGATCGCTTATCCAGAACTTGGGGACCAAATTACATAAATCCTTTAACATTCCTAACCTAACAAACGATATCTCTGAAAATATTTTAAACACTAAATGCCAAAACATAGACTTCACAGACCTCTGCCACTTATGACACTCAATCTGGGAACTCCGAAATAAAATTATATTTCAGAAAAATTGTAACAAGAGCATAGCTTATACTCTTACTCAAACTATTGATAAAATATCATGTTGGAAAAACGAGGATTTATTAAAGATATCTCCTAAACAAACTAAACCTCGCCAGAATCTAAACTGGAAACACCCGCCCAAAAATATTGTAAAAATAAATGTAGACGCCTCTGTAAAAAATGGGATACATTCCCAAATTGGATGTGTTATCAGAAACAATCAGGGACAAATAATTCGATTACATAAATGCAACGGTCAAACATATTTTGTTATCCAAACAGAATGTTTTGCAATACTTGCAGGTATAAGAATTGCAGCAGAACTAGGAATTCGAAGGACAATCATTGAAGGTGATTGTGCGATTGTCATCAGAGCCATTGAACAACCATGGGAGATTACACAGATAGTTAGAGAAATTCAGACTCTAAGCAAAGATTTTGAGTTCATCAGATTTCAACACTGCTACAGAGAAGCGAATAAAGCAGCAGACTTTATTGCTAAATCTCGGCTTAGCTGTAACTCTATCTTATACAACAACTGTGAATTCCAGAATATCATCATGCTTGATGATCAAGGATACTTACAAGTATCATAAACCTTGCCTACTGTAAAAAAAAATGAATACGAAGTAATTTACTAATTTATAATGTGACTCATTGAGTTGCACCCAAAAAAAAACAATAAATTTCATCAAAGAAGAAAAAACAATAAAAAAAACCAAATAATTTTGGCCATACTCGTCCCCACACACCCCGCTCACATTTGGATTTGCCAGCTTGTCCGACTAAATAATTAAACAAAAAAAAAAAGAGAGAGAGAACAAAGGAAGAAAATCTCACTCCTCCATTGCAGACCCTTTCGCAGATCAAATTTCGGAGGAAATTTTGCTTACCTACAGAAATACGAAGAAGAAGCTCGATCGATCCAATGAGGAATCCCGGGCCGTCTTCATGTTCACCGGCAGTGGTTGCAGCTGCAGGAAGCGGAGGAACGACGACGACGACAACACAAAAGGATAAAATTTCAATTGTTGTTCAAACAATATACCTATTCAAAGATAAGTAATTTTTAATAGATAAACTTGGAATCCAACCTACATCCAAATTCACGTTTAAGAGTCGCACATTAATTTGTATTTAATTAGGTAAAAATCTTAGGAGATATATATCATACAAATATATTTAATTTATTCTAAAAAGATAAATTTTCAATTGTTATTCAAAGATAGATAAACTTAGAATCCAACCATCCAATATATATTAATTCAATTGTATACTCCCTCCGATTTTTAATATAAGGCATTTGACTTTTGTGCACGTAGTTTAAGGAGATAAAAACTATATAAAATGTTAATTTTTTTAATTATTTTTTTTACATTATAATACTTAATATTAATAAGTATTATAATGTAAAAAAAATTAATTAAAAAAATTAATATTGTATATAGTTTTTAGCTCCTTAAACCACGTGTACAAAAGTCAAATGTCTTATATTAAAAATCGGAGGGAGTAATATATTAATTGATGTGGGCCAAAAATATAATGCAATTTTAATCCAGAAAATGACACGTAAGCAAAATAATCCCGCTTTAATCCAGAAAATTCCGTGGACGCGATATCGCACCAGATGCCGTTTCTGGCCTCTGTTTTAGTATTTTATATAGATAATTCATCTCGAGAGCTTCGAAATGAGAGATTATACTAATCATTTCGACAATTAGATAAGAAGTTATACAAGTTTAAAAATTTTATATCTGGTTATACATTATTATATGTTATGAGTGCAACAAGTTATAAATTAACTAGGTTGTTATTCGAGCCAAACAAGTCTAGTATTGTTTGATTATATTTAGCTCATTTAGAAACAAGTCAAGCTCGAGTCGAACCTATATTTGAACTTGAGCTCATACTCGACTTGTTTAGTAAGTGAACGAGCTTGAGCTGAGTCTTTTTTCCCAAGTATTATGCAAATTTACTTGCTCATGACATAGTAACTTAAAAGAAAATTTGTAAATTTCACAAAATTCGTGCTATTTGAGTTTCAATGGATCCGAGCTGAATCATGAATTGAGCATAAAAATGTGCTCGTAATCGATCAACTCATTTTGTAAATGATGATCAAGCCGAGCTTTTATTGAGCTAACTCGAGCCAAGCTTTAGCTCATATAACAACCATATATAACCTTAACTTAATGTTTATTAGATTGCGTTTCCTATACTTATTTAGTTAATTTTTTTTCGGATATTTCATTTATATATTTATATTTCTTTTTTTTTTAGGCGCGAAAAAAATGATAGCGTTTTATCATAAACCGATAACATTTTATCTTAAAATAACATAATTTATTATCGTATTACATATAATTCTTTATGTCAATTAAATCCACAACTATATCGTACATGTATAATTATGCCCCCTTCGAAATTTTTCTGGCTCCGCCATTGCCTGTACCTGTTTGTCACTAAATATGAAATCGTTTGCCCTTTTTTTTTGGATGTAAGTTATGCTGATTTTCTCATTCCGACCAAAGATGATATATATAACATGAGAATTTTTCCCAAATAGATCCAGAGCTAGAGATGAACTCCTGTTATCTTAATTTTTTTTTTAGAAGGAGAGGCGGTGCACTCCGCGATTAAGAGTTTATTGCAAAAGCAAAGGAATTACAAACAAGACAAGACTAGTACGAATTCACAATCATCAACATACGAACAGGCAATTCCCAAGTTATACCGCATCGGCATGTACTCGATCATATCTCTCTTACGCCTTCTCTTCGGTGATATCTTCGAATTTCGATAGTCCCTTGTATTCATGCATGAAAAGTTAACACACCGATTTTATAATTCCTTGCGTAAAATTCACGGGATATATATCCTGATTGGGCCGTATTTTATGTCAGTTTTACGCCTTCACATTAGTACGAATTCACAATCATCAACATACCAACAGACAATTCTAATCCACCCTTCGTAATTTTTTTTAAAATATAAACCAATTTGGATCCGACACTTTGTGTGTTACACTCGGTATTACACTTAATTATTTTGGTTATAAATTAACATCAAAAAAATTTAAAAATTATATTTATACTCTATACACTTATATTAACGTGTTTATAAATTTTTATTATCCCGGTCATACCTCTACTCTTTTTTCTATTAGCCTTCGTTTGGCAAGCTGCTGTAAGTTTATTAAAATATATGTTTTAGTAAGATAAAAAATATTTTCCAAAATAATCAATCTTTTAATTATTCATAATTTTTAATAACATTTTTTCATAATAAAATATTATAAATATGTTAATATAAGTGTATAGAATATAAATATAATTTTCATGAATTTTTTTAATGTGAATTTATAGCCAAAATAATTAAGTTTAACACTCGACCGAGTGTTACACCTAGTGCTATAGGAGATCTTCACTGTAGACACGTTTGATTAAGGAAAGAACATCTTGATCAATGATCATTCCGTATAATTATGGTATATAAAGATCTCTATTTAAATAAGAGGAAATTGGCCTCCCTAATTAGTCCAATGTGTCCATTGCCCTAACCCTAATTAACACTTTCTCATTCAATCAGCCCCGGCCCTCCATCTTCCTCCATGGCCACCCTAATATGTCTCTCCATCTTCTTCCTCTCCTGGCTCCACCCTAGATCCAACGTCATCATCCACATGGACTCCGATGATGGCAGCTCCTTCATCTCCAGTCTTCTCGCTTCGATTGAACCTCCAAAAGTAGCGATGTCAGCCCGTCCTCTCCATGGACGCTAAGATCTACGGATGTCAGCACCGACCTTCTCGCTATAATTGAACAAGGAGATGACGCCATTGAAGCTCTCTCTCTTTATCCAACCTCAGCCCTCGTTCCAGATCTACAACCTCCACCATTGGAGTACAACAAACAAATAACAAATCCTCTTTCGTTGTCTATGTATAATATGTGCATGGATCTCGATCCATTTGCTGACAATCCCTTGTCCGCCATTGAAGTGCCATTTGTTGGGCAATTTCGAGTCTCCCTGTGTGGCAGTTGCTCCATTGGGAATGGCGAAGCGCATGTTATTCCAACGGTTATATTTCAAGGGTGAAATATGTTGGAATATTTTCCAAAGGTGAAAAGTGTTGATTGTGATTCAGAGCTCGTTGTTTCAATCGAAAGAATGGAGTTTTGCTGAGCCGGATTTGGTGTTGATTGTTGATGGTGGTTCAGAGCTTTGGACTCCGGTTCCCGGCTCGGAGCTCTTGTGTTTCTTCATCGCTGCCCTCGGATCTGAGTTGTGGTGGCATGGGTGCATGTGAGTCCGTTCCGGCACCGACATGTCAACACTTTGTAGCTGCCTTCAGGAACCGCTTTGCTCCTTTGTATTTCTAATTTCAGCATTTCTATTTCCCTTTAGTTCGAGGAGGGTCGAGCTTGTCAGCCAGTAAGCATGTCAGCATGTCAGTCGAGCTCACTTCCATGAAGATTGATCTGACGGGATTCACAAGAAGAAGAAGAGGAGCGTCATCGGGTCGAGCTTGTCAGTCTGTTAGTATGTCAGTCGAGGTCGCTTTCATGGAATCCAGCTTGGGGATGGCGTATGAATTGCAAGTCGTCAACCATGAATACTTGTTAAAAGGCAGCCCCTTCACCTGATTTTTTTTTGTAATCGAAAGGGTACTGGTTTTTTTTTTTGTAATCAAAAGGTGCTGATTTTTGTTTTTCTATAATCAGAAAGGTCTGATTTTATTTTTGGGAGTCTTAGCACTCCATTGTCAGTTAGAGGAATGGAGAGAGTATCTTGAGAGCATAAAAATTTCTTCCATTTTTTTTAATCGGAAAAGGTGTTAATTTTTGTTTTTTTTTTTTTGTAATCGAAAAGATGCTGATTTTTGTTTGTAATCGAAAAGGTGCTGATTTTGAAAATTTTCAACTAAGTTAGAGGGATGAAGGGAGTCTTAGCAGTAGAGGGATGTAGTAAAGGGATGGAGGGAGTCAGTTGTCAGCATAAAAATTTCAAATAAGCAATCCGTTGTCAGCATAAAATTTTCAATTAAATTAGAGGGATGGAGGGAAGGAAGCGGGTAGCAGTTTAGGGGTGACGATGTACCTATAATCAATAAAAACAAGATGGTGGAGAAGTAGTTAATGAGGATAAGAAATATTGATAATTGTTAAGCCTTACTAGCTTAGTTAGTAAGGATGACACGTAATAACCAGTAGATTATGAGCTCGAACCCCCCTTACCCATAATATTGTAATGGGCCTACTGGCTACCTATGAACCAAAAAAAATATATTGATAAGGACATTTTAATCCCTTTAAATAAACCTCAATGACGTTGGCGTTACTTTCTTTTGTAATAATCCATTGATATAATTACCTTATAGACATATATATACGCCCTCCGTTTTTTAAATGTCATTTTGTTATGAAAAAAATAATGTCATTATGTATTTTGGAATTTTTTTTCAAAATATTCACTAAAAATTAAATATTTACAACTTTATTCACAACTTCAAACAATTTACACAAATATTCATTTTTTACAGGGGAGTCAGAGAAACGCGGTTTCAAACCGCGTTTCATGCCTAATTTGAAATCGAAGGATACCCGGTAAAAAAATAAACAAAGAAACGCGGATTAAAACCGCGTTTGATAATTAAATTTAGGTAAAACGCGGTCTTAAACCGCGTTTATATATATTTATTTTTTAAACTTAAAATTAAAATATAAAAAAAAAAGAAGAGATGAAGCGCGCCGTGCATCCCCATCAGGAGTTGCAGAGCCGCGTGACCTCGGCGTTGCAGTCCACCACCGACTCCCCCTTGCAGCCCACCGTCGACCCTCCGAGAAGGCGCCGGCGACACCAGATCCGGCCTCTCCTCCCTCCTCCGGCGTCCCCCCGTCCACCCCCGGCGGCCCAAAGTCTCCTTCCCCGTTCCTGCACTATGCCAATTTACATCTCAGGTGACGGACCAAAACCGTCGCCTGAAAGAGGTTTTCGTCGCTTGAGGATTCAGGCGACGGCATTCCGTCGCCTAAAGTGTCGTCCGCTGAACGCCGTCCCTAGAGCATTCAGGCGACGATAATAATGATGCCCGTCGCCTGATGAGTCTTGGGCGACCAGAAAATTGTTCGTCACCTAAGAACATTGTCAGACCTCAAAGAGTTTTCCAAGCCCGCCCAGGCCCGCCCACTAGCATTCATGCAACGGACTATGTTCGTCGCCTGAATGCTTAGATAATACCTAATTTTTTTTAATTTAAAAAAAAATTGGGATTGAAACAATTATTTTTTTTATAATATTTTGATTTAACAATTTATAATTAAAATCTACATATATACAAAAATAAAAATTCAGATATGCATACATATAAATAAAATGTGATATATTATACAATAAATCATACAGGATTTTTTACAAAGTGATTTTTCAAATACTAATAACACATTAACACTAATTGAACCTTAATAAAGTACAAAATTGGTTAAAAAAGACTAGCTACCACGGTGCTATCCTAATACACAGAGCTTTTTATTAATCTTCCATTCATCTTCAATCCCCTATTCCAAATCAAATCGATGAGTCTGAACCTGCAAATTAAAAGAACAAATACACAGCTCATCAATCATTATACCCAGCACAACTATAAAGAACAAATATATAAGCAAAATCATGAATAAATAAAAGCAACTCACCAAATCAAAACCCAATACAAGTGGACCAAATCAAATGAACCCCCACTACAACCAAAATGAACAGATCTGAACGGAGATAGAGAAGATGGGTTACAATGGGGGCGGGTTCTCAGATGAGGGAGATAGAGAAGTGGGAGCAGGTTCTCAGATCTGAACGAAGATAGTTACCTTGTTGACAGAGACTGGTGCACGGGAACGGGAATGATGACGACCGGTACGGTGGACAGGAACGAGGCTCGACCTTCCCCCTGTCGACGGTGGTGCCAGATCTGAGGAGGCGACGGTGTCCGGTGGAGAGTCGACGGCGACTGGTGGACGGGAACGAGGCTCGACCTTCCCCTTGTTCTCCTTCTCCATGATAGCACGCAGGGTCGATATAGTGATCAAGATCGAGGGCGAGAGAGATGTGGAGAACAAGTGAGGGAGGAAGAACAAAATTAAGGGAGGAAGTGTATGGCAGAGAGGATTGAAGATTGGAGAGAGGCGGTAATGAGGGAGGAACAATAAAGGGAGGCGGTAGTGAGAGATAATGGATCTGGGTTTTAGAAACCCTAAACGCCTCCAATTTCATTTTCAACCCGGCCCGCTTAATTTCAATTTGATTTTCAATTTGATTTTTTTTTGGTTTCTTGCCCGCCTCTACTCTCCAATTTGCCGCCTCTACTCCATTTTCCCTCTCCTTATTTTTTTTTTCATTTTTTTTTGTTTTTGTTTTGATGTTTCATCGGGTTTTTTTTTGCAAAATTAATGTTTCATCATTGTATTTAATTTTCAATTTTCCATGTTTTTTGATTTTTTTTCCTATTCTTGAAGAATAACATAAAAAATAACTTTTATGCAAATTTAAATGATATATTAATTTTTAAATGGTTAATATAATTAAATACATTGTTATTATTTTTATTCTAAAAGTTATTTCTAATTGTTAAAGAGGTATTTATTGGGCAAAAAAATTAAGATATTGATTTTTAAATAAAAATGATGATGCTTATGAAAATTTATTTGATACGGATTATATTTATTTGATTGTTTATATTATCATTTATTCTTATTAGGATAGGTTCTATACTGATTACTGATTATTATATATATACATAAATAATACGGAGTATTTTTTTCTACTCTTACATGGATGAAGCTTTTATTAAAACATTATATATTATTTATTCTTATTAGGATAGGTTCTAAACTTATTATTATAGACTTATTTTCTAAGAATCTATCCAACTCATTCAATTATATACTCAATAATATATTGTCTATAAAAAAATTAAAAGAAAGGTTTCTTCAAATAGACCATATTAATGCATATTTAGAAGACAAAAAGTCTAATTAATAAAAACAATAAAAGATTAATAATGTTTCTAACAAAATGTATGTGTGTATATATATAACAACAAATCTCAATCTCAAATGGAAATTAGAAATTTATATATAACATCTATCACAAAATCTATATTTATCAACCAAAATCTCAATCTTGGTCTCAATTTCAATATCAATCATAACGTCAATCTCAATAGCAATCTCGATATTGATCTCAATCTCAGACTCATATGAAAATTGGAAATTTATATGTAACATATATCTTAAAATCTATATTTAACAACCAAACTCTCAATATCAATCTTAATATCAATCTCAAACTCAAATGAAAAATAGAAATCCATATATAACATCTATCACAAAATCTATATTCATCAACCAAAAATCTCAATCTCAATCTCAATCTCAATCTTGATACTAATCTCAATCTCAAACTTGATATTGATCTCGATCTGAAACGGAAATTGGAAATTTATATGCTTTTGCAAATGGAGGGAGTATGATATAAAATATATAAATATAACATATGGTTTTATACAAATATAGCAATCTAAAATAAATGATCAATTGAAAATTAACATTTTAGACTTCTTAAAGGTAAAAATAATTAACCTTTTAGGAGCTAAGAGCAAAAAAAATATCAAGAATACATGATCAATTGGAAATTT
Organism: Persicaria maculosa; assembly: GCA_963922045.1. Taxonomy (NCBI): domain Eukaryota; kingdom Viridiplantae; phylum Streptophyta; class Magnoliopsida; order Caryophyllales; family Polygonaceae; genus Persicaria; species Persicaria maculosa. Next base: position 3,307,579 of record OY998268.1, read on the forward strand.
TACATCTATATTGATTTTATACATCTTAGGGCCTTCAATTCTTGTTTTATAAATTTATAAAAAAAATGATCGATTGGAGATTCATATATAATATATATCACAATATCTATATATAACAACCAAATCTCAATCTTAATTTCAAATGGATATTAGAAATTTATATATAAAATCTATCACAAAATCTCTATTTCAAATGGATATTAATGCACATTTAGAAGACAAAAAGTCTAATTAATAAAAACAATAAAAGATTAATAATGTCTCTAACAAAATGTATGTGTGTGTATATATATATAACAACTAAAATCTCAATCTCAAATGGAAATTAGAAATTTATATATAACATCTATCACAAAGTCTATATTTATCAACCAAAATCTCAATCTTGATCTCAATTTCAATATCAATCACAACGTCAATCTCAATAACAATCTTGATATTGATCTCAATCTCAGACTCATATGAAAATTGGAAATTTATATGTAACATCTATCATAAAATCTATATTTAACAACCAAACTTTCAATATCAATCTTAATACCAATCTCAAACTCAAATGAAAAATAGAAATTCATATATAACATCTATCACAAAATTTATATTCATCAACCAAAAATCTCAATCTCAATCTCAATCTTGATATTGATCTCAATCTCAATCTCAATCTTGATATTGATCTCAATCTCAATCTCGATATTGATCTCAATGTCAAACGGAAATTGGAAATTTATATGCAATATCTATTATAATTAAAATATATTAACAACCAAACTCTCAATATTATTCTTAGTCTTAAACTCTAACGGAAATTAGAAATTCACATATAACATCCATCACAATGGATTTAAAATTTTAAAGCTCTCAATATCATTCTTAGTATAATGGATTCAAGATTTTTTAGTTTATCAAAATTCATTAGATGTGTTAAAAAGGTAGGCGTTTTAAATTTACATTTATTTTAGACTTCTTAAAAATAATTAACATTTTAGGAGCTAAGAGCAAAAAAAATCAAGAATAAATGATCGTTTGGAAATTTAATTTACATCTATATAGATTTTATACATCCTATAAGTCATTATTATAAAATTTAACATCTTAGGGCCTTCAATTCTTATTTTATGACTTTAGGAAATTGGAAATTCTTATTTTATGACGTTATGATTTTTTTTAAAAAAAATGGATTTTTTATTAAGTTTTTTTATCATCATAAGAAACGTACATGAATAGTAAATGACATGTTTTCGCAAATAGAGGGAGTATATAACAACCAAAATCTCGATCTCGGTCTCAATTTCAATCTTGATCTCAAACAGAAATGGGATAATCATATAAAATATATAAATATAACATATGGTTTTATACAAATATAGCAATAGGGTTTTATAAATAAATAATCATAAATATAACTATATGACATTATAAATTATGATTTCATAGCATTATATTTATAAATACAACATATATGCTTTTTTTTATTTTTACAAATATAGCGCTAGTTAGTATGGTTTTATAAAAAACATTACCTAATTAATGTTATACTATGGTTTTAACTTTATAAAAATATTACATAATTAATTTATAATTTATGAGATTATAAGTTATGATTTTATAACAATATGATTATAACATTACAAATTTATTGATTACAACAAGATATATTTGAATGTTTTATAACTTATGAGTTATTACTAATAACTCATTATATTCATAACATATATGAATATAATATTAAAAAATACATGAACTCGTATAAAAACATTATAAATATATCTCTAGTTAAATAGTTTAGAATTGTTTTATAAAAATATTATGAATATTACCTAATGAATATGGTTGCATTAAAATATTATAAATGTAACAAAATTATAAATATAATAAGATTATAAGTTCTCAAGTGACGGACATAGAAATAAATATTGGTCACCTGAATGTATTTCAAATTTTCACAAAAATTTAGGCGGAAAATCTCGGCGCCTGAAAAATCATTATAGCGACGGAAATCTATGTTCGTCACCTGAAATATCATTCATGCGACGGAATTTATGTGTTCGTCGCCTAAATGAGTTATTTCTGACAAATATAATTGGCCCCTGTGTTCAAGCGACCGTATTTATATAAATGTTCGTCGCCTGAAATAAGTTCGTCGCCTAAATTTTGTTCAAGCGACGAACTTTGAAACTAATTTGTCGCCTAAATCTAACCTGAGATCGGTTCTAGTCTTGGAAGATTCAGGCGACGAACCCTTATAAGTTCGTCGCTGGAAGTGAACTCAGGTGACGAAAGCTCAAGGGTCCGTCGCCTGAGGTGCAATCTGGCATAGTGCTGGTTTCTTGCAACGGCGAGGTCGACTGTGTTGGATGCACATGAAACGTCGAGATAATGAACAAGCAAAAATCAAGACAGTTGAAAGATTCATGGAACGGACAGTGGAAGTTTTGTAGCATAGTGCCATGGAAGTCAGGTATCTTCGTTTTCGAATAATAGCACCACAGAGAGAGGAGTATTTTGATGATGGTGAAGTTTACAGATTACAAAGACACTTGAAATAGATTTTATGGGGGATGCACATGAAGCGCGGCTTGAAGCCGCGCTTCATCTCTCTCTCTTTTTTTTTATTTTAAGTTTAAAAAATAAATATATATATAAACGCGGTTTAAGACCGCGTTTTATCGAAATTTAATTATCAAACGCGGTTTTAATCCGCGTTTCTTTGTTTATTTTTTCCCAAGTACCCTTCGGTTTCAAATTAGGCATGAAACGCGGTTTGAAATCGCGTTTCTCTGACTCTCCTGCAAAAAATGAATATTTGTATAAATTATTTGAAGTTGTGAATAAAGTTGTAAATATTTAATTTTTAGTGAATATTTTGAAAAAAAATTCTGTATTTTGAGCTTTATTTTATGAAAATATTTTTATAATAGTTAGTGAGTTGTTAGTTGTAATTTTTGATAAAGTAAAAAGTAGTATAAATGATAGTAAAATAGTATATTTATTGATTTTTTTTAAATTGTGCACAGAGTAAAATGAACATGTTTAGACGGATAGAGGCAGATTCAAACGGGGGCATGTGGGAGCACGTGTTCCCACCCTCATTCGACGAACCCCTTATATGTATTCTCCTCGTCGATAGCTTTCTTTTGATATATAATACGCATTAATCCGATATTCAAGTAAAAAGTTATGAATGTTTAAAAATTGAAGATATATTAATCACTTTAAATCTTATTTAAATATAACCCACCATACTTTTATATTTTATTTAGATTGACATTCCTATACTATAATTTATCTTGAGATCTTTGAAATGAGAGGTTATATTAGTCATTTCGACAATTAGGTAAGAAATTACGAAAGTTTAAATGTGGAAAAATGTCAGATTTTATACTTTGCAAGATATTAGTGATATTTCTAAAAATATAATCAAGGTAAGAATTCCATCACAAAGATTTTGATTTGGTATATCGTCTCATCAAGTTGTTTTTAGTGTTATCTGTTGCAAAAACTACGTGGAAAGAGCTTTCTCTGCTACGAGTATTATCAAGCCATATTTGTGCAAAAATATAAGAGAAGATTTTTTTTCTTAGGGGTTTTCTCTGCTAGGTTGAAAAAGATGTTTTCAAGTGCATTGATAATTAATGAAGTTATCATTCAACATTTTTAGGGTATGAAAACCCATAAAATGGATTTACCTCTGTTGAATTGAACTATTTTATTATAAAACTCTAATTAGCAATGAAGAAGTTTTTTGTACTATTGAACTCTTTTATTTTTATCGCTAATTTATAGTGTTGAAAACGTTATGTGTTATACGAATTCGTGTAATTCATTATCGTTTATCATTGGTGTGTCCTACCCTTTATATTTGAAGATATTTAGACGATGGATGGAAAAACAAGAGAAAAATACTATAGGTAGATTTACACTTGGATAACATTTTTTACAAAAATAAAAATAAAATCTGAACACTCTTTTGAAATTATGCCATCATGATCGAGCACTTAAGACATCTCTATTAGAGTTTGTAAAAAAATCTCTAAAATGAATAAATAAATATTAAAATTTCTATTTTTTGTTTTTACCTCTAACAGTTTATGTATTTTATACTCAATATATTTTTATATTAAGTACTTGCTTTATATATTATTATTTTTATTTATTTAAAATAAATATATAGAATTTTCTTTGATCTTTCTAATTCTAGAAATATAGATAACTAGTGCAGTTCCCGCGTCATGGCGCGTTTGCATAAAAAGATAGAAAAAATAACTTATTGTCTATTATAGTGTAGATACATTATAACTGACAAATCAACAAATAACAATAAATGAGAAAAAAAACTACAATCCATAAAATGTTTATTGAAGTTAACAACAATCATTTAGATTGAGGTAAATTTAAATTGAATAAAATGAACAAAATCATTGCTTAATTACTGTACCTTTTTTTTTATAGTGGTACTGCAAAAGAAATCAAAATATAAGATAACAAAATATATGACATAAAATACCAAAATATGTAATATAAGATAAACTTTTCTTGAATGTCTGCTTCGATTTGACATCCCTATAGTAGAGAACAAATGAAATTACATCAAATGAAATAACACAAACATAATGAAATTGAAAAAATTGAATTGAACAGAAAAAAAAGAGTAATTAGATCAATTAGTGGTAATGTGATTTGAGATGAGAGGAAAGAATAACAAAAAAAATAAACGAAAATTAAAAAAAAAATTCAAATGAAAAAATGAAAGAAAAAATGCATTGGTTGAAATCCCTAAATTAAAAGTGGGAAGGACACATCATCTTAAACTTTTCTAAATTAAGAGTTTATATAGATTGAACTATTTTATTATAAAACTCTAATTAGCAATGAAGAAGTTTTTTGTACTATTGAACTCTTTTATTTTTATCGCTAATTTATAGTGTTGAAAACGTTATGTGTTATACGAATTCGTGTAATTCATTATCGTTTATCATCGGTGTGTCCTACCCTCTTCGAGTCCTGGTTCTGCCACTGCAAACGAAGTATATATTTAGAGTACATACTTTATATTTGAAGATATTTAGACGATGGATGGAAAAACAAGAGAAAAATACTATAGGTAGATTTACACTTGGATAACATTTTTTACAAAAATAAAAATAAAATCTGAACACTCTTTTGAAATTATGCCATCATGATCGAGCACTTAAGACATCTCTATTAGAGTTTGTAAGAAAATCTCTAAAATGAATAAATAAATATTAAAATTTCTATTTTTTGTTTTTAACTCTAACAGTTTATGTATTTTATACTCAATATATTTTTATATTAAGTACATGCTTTATATATTATTATTTTTATTTATTTAAAATAAATATATAGAATTTTCTTTGATCTTTCTAATTCTAGAAATATAGATAACTAGTATAGTTCCCGCGTCATGGCGCGTTTGCATAAAAAGATAGAAAAAATAACTTATTGTCTATTATAGTGTAGATACATTATAACTGACAAATCAACAAATAACAATAAATGGGAAAAAAACTACAATCCATAAAATGTTTATTGAAGTTAACAACAATCATTTAGATTGAGGTAAATTTAAATTGAATAAAATGAACAAAATCATTGCTTAATTACTGTACCTTTTTTTTATAGTGGTACTGCAAAAGAAATCAATATATAAGATAACAAAATATATGACATAAAATACCAAAATATATAATATAAGATAAACTTTTCTTGAATGTCTGCTTCGATTTGACATCCCTGTAGTAGAGAACAAATGAAATTACATCAAATGAAATAACACAAACATAATGAAATTGAAAAAATTGAATTGAACAGAAAAAAAAGAGTAATTAGATCAATTACTGGTAATGTGATTTGAGATGAGAGGAAAGAATAACAAAAAAAAGAAACGGAAATTAAAAAAAATTCAAATGAAAAAATGAAAGAAAAAATGCAGTTGGTTGAAATCCCTAAATTAAAAGTGGGAAGGACACATCATCTTAAACTTTTCTAAATTAAGAGTTTATATAGATTAATTTTCTCCCCTCTCACCCCAATTCTCTATTTTGGTACAGAAGATGCATCATTTATAGTGACAAAATCTCTTATTCTATTTTCGAAAACTATCTATTTTCTCTAAAATAACATACTTGTTTGAGATGGTCTTACTTTTGTTCTTTTGTAATATCATTTTCCACATAAGTACAAACATATATATTATATGCGATTTTTAAATTTATGTCCAATAAATTAATAAGAATATATTTAGTGAGGATGGATATTGGAGTAAGAACATGAGAATGATGCCTCATTTCGAGGAAAATGTGCACGTGACAATAAAAAACATATTTAGTCCAAATAATGCTCATAAAATGTCTCAATTAATTTACTCAAAATGTAAAATATTAAATTTTTGTATAAAAGATGATGGACAAAAAACATAAAATGGCATCATTTTCACAAAATGTGCATTATATTATATTTACCACAATGTAAATTTTAGAGTTTGTTGGGGTTGATAATCGACGGTCGTGTCCATGTCCGCATATGTGCATTAAATATAAAATGGCATCATTTTCACAAAATGTGCGTTATATTATATTTTCACATGTGCTCTAAGATCAACATATAAAATGTGGTGAAGTTACATTCTAAAATCAATTAACAATAAAAAGAGTAATCCACTGACTTATATAATATACTTGTATTGAACATCTGATTATGAGTACCATCTATTGGGACTGGAAATTGGGGATCGTGTGCAAATGCATTCTAAGCATATATAAAACATAAGGGTGAGATATTCCATCGTAAAACTAATTAAAAGAGATCAAAGTAGCCCAACAACCTATAATAGGCTTGCATTGTTAAAACTTTTAATATGGGATAATTTTATGGGGAATTAGTAGTAAATACCCCACTTTGTGCGTTTGGCTAAACCAAGAGCTTTTCGGAGCTTATGGTTTTGATATTATATAGTCTTAAATGAAATAAATATAAGATTTTAGTTTAATTAGATTTTGAAATCTAAGATCTTCAACAGCTACTCACCCGAGCTTTTCAAAGCTTTTGGTTTTTTATTCACAAGTTTTCAACAACTATCCTACCAGCTAGGTTTACCAACATTATACTAGCTTATTAACTTATATTTAACATAAATAATCCAACAGTTTCAGCTAACCAACAACTTCAGCTACTCCAACAACTACCATTTTGTCAAACACACCCATAATTGGTTTGCAAAATACCTACTTTTGAAAACAATTGCAAAATACCTACCCCACCACCCAAAAAAATCAGAAAATAAAAAAAGGTAAATTGTTTTTCGTATTTATCTTTTTTTTTTCTATTATATTTAAATTATATGAAATTATATTAAATAATAAAAAGGATGAAAATCTAAAAATGTTGAAAAATAAAAAACGAATACAACCCCCGTATATTTACTCAATCTCCCGCCAATTATTGCATCCATCATGTCAATGTTAATAATTGACTTTGTCAACATTCATATTCATCCTATTAATTTAATAATGTTATGGTCTCTAGACATAGATATTGACATTCATTTTCTAATTATGGTTAATAATCAGTTAGATATGATTTAGCAAAAAATCGTATCTTTAGTCAATCTGTTCCTGATTATTGCTTCAATCTTGTCAATGTAAATGCCTAGCTTTGTCACCATGGCCATTAATCCCGTCAATGTAAATAATTAACTTTGTCATCTTGGAAATGCCTCTAATTTCTAATTATGGTTAATAATCTATTAGTTATGATTTTGGATAAAACCGTGTCTTTAGTCTCTTCTCGATTATTGATTTCATCCTGTCAATATTAATACTCACCTTTGTCATCTAGTTAGTCTTTCAAAGTAAAAATTTTATAGTGTGAAGACGCACATATTGACATTTCTTTTTTAATCCCTTACTAATGTTGTAATATTTTTACTCCGATTAGTTTTATTATTTGGAAATTTTTGGAACAAAAATTTAAAACATTATTTTAATAGATATTTAATTTTTTTTCACTTTTCTTTTAATTCACAATTCTCCTTTTAAAGATTTTATATTTAAAAGTAAAAGTAAAATAATCCCTTATTTTTTAGCACAAATGACTCACCTATTCTATTTTTGATATTCTTACAAAGCGAATATACTTTTGTAAATATAACACCAATTTGATATATTTTCGCAAATCGACCTAATTTTATCTCTTCACATTTTCAAGAAAATCCAAAAGGACTCTGCGCTTATGATTAATTAATAAGGTTTGTTAGTAAAAAGAGAATCTAAAGGGGCCGGGGGGAGAAGAATAAAGGAAAATGGAAGGAGGAAATCTTGAGAAATCCATGGCATCCCAACAACTGATTTGGAGGATTTGCAAGGCAGAATATACTATTGTTTGATGCATGTGGTTGGTGTTACTATTATTTATGTACTACTGATCGATGACTTTTAGTAGGTCGTTTATATATATATATATATATATATATATATGGTTGGGTTCGGGTGAGAAGCATACTACCGGTGAGAAGGAAAGAAGTAATTTAATTGGTCCACGTGTTCAAAAATAAATTAAAAATACGAGACACGCGTATTCTCCCAATTAATTAGTAACATCCACCCAAATTAATTAGTAACACCCACACTCTCACACGTAACGCTAATTAATTACACGAGCCAATCAACAAAGTTTACTAATTAATTAGACAATGTACCTACATATGAAAAGCATTTACATGGACTTTTAAAAATTATTTTTTGGCATTTTCACTTGTTAAAAAAATATAAAAAATATATTTTTGGGTGTATTTTGATTTTATCTACACATAGACACCCACTTTGTATATGTTTTATTGAAAAAAAAATGTGGTTCACAAGCTATAAAGAAGTGGTTCATCAAATTACCAAGAAGTGGTTCAACCTTTTTACTCTTAGTGGTTCAGCCCTTTTATTCATAGTGGTTCAGCCCTTTTTACTCTCAGTGGTTCAGCCCTTTTACTCTCACTGAACCACTCTCTAATTAGTCACTGAACCACTCTCTATTTAGTCACTGAACCAATCTCTATTTAGTCACTGAACCACTCTCTATTTAGTCAATGAACCACTCTCTATTTTAGTCTCTGAACCTCTCTATTTAGTCACTGAACCACTCTCTATTTAGTCTCTGAACCACTCTCTATTTAGTCACTGAACCAATCTCTATTTATTCACTGAACCACTCTCTATTTAGTCACTGAACCACTCTCTATTTAGTCACTGAACCAATCTCTATTTAGTCACTGAACCAATCTCTATTTAGTCACTGAACCAATCTCAATTAAGTCACTGAACCACTCTCTATTTAGTCACTGAACCACTCTCTATTTAGTCACTGAACCACTCTCTATTTAGTCACTGAACCACTCTTTATTTAGCCCTGAACCAATCTCTATTTAGTCACTGAACCAATCTCTATTTAGTCACTGAACCAATCTCTATTAAGTCACTCAACCACTCTCTATTTAGTCACTGAACCACTTGGTATTAAAACACTGAACCACTTGGTATAAACCTCTGAACCAATTGGTATAAACCTCTGAACCAATTAATATAAGTTTACAACAGTTGTGGAACCTAAAGATAAGCTTGCTTAGGCTCGGCATCTTTCTTCTTCTTCATGAAATCCTCTCTGGATTTATGATAGAAAATATCTCCTGATTTTGTATCAGGGTTGAATTATTCATATAGATACTGAAGTTGAAGAACAAGGAAGAGCTGTTTTTGCTGTCGAATGGGAATTTCCCTTTCATGCCCGCTCTCTGATTACAATGATGTGGAGACTTGCCTAGAATCCATCATTGTAAGATCCATTAGCCTGGGAGATGACCAAGTCGAGACTGCCGAGAGATCTATCAGCTTCAATGGCCGCGATTCAGACCTAAAGATACTGAAATCATTGGGCTCTGGAAAAATGGCTGTTGAAGGGTCTGCCGAGGGATCTCTAGGCATGAGGGCATACTGGTCGCCGCCCTTCCAAGTCTCGTCGATGAACTCGAGGATGACCTGTGACTCGGCGATGGGCTCACCGTCGACGAGGAGGATGGGGACCTTGTTGTGGACGGGGTTGGATTTGAGGAGCTCCGGGGACTTGAACCTCAAGTCCTCTTCGATGTAATCGAACTCGACGCCCTTCATTTGTAGGGCAGTCTCCACCCTCCTACTGAAAGGGCTCGCCCACATCCCCAACAGCTTCACCTGATCGCCTCCTAATTCCTCCCGCATTTACACTAATTACTTTCTTTCTTTCTTTTTATCTCATCCAAATTTTTAGTATTAATTTCGTACTTTCGAGCTAGCTATAAGCTAAGATAATTGTAATCTTGAGAATCTATCTTGTAAAGGAGACCCTGGTTTCAATTAATGCTCCTTCACCATTTGTAAAGGAGGATTTGCTGAGTATATTAGTAAGCAGTTTGAGTTTGGAGTCGGCGCGTGAGAGATTTTTTATTCTAAAAAAAATTACACCCATCTCCACCAATCAAATTACTTCTTTTCTTCTCACGGGACCGGATACTTCTCACTTGAACCCTCCCTATATATATATATATATATATATATATATATATATATATATATATATATATATATATATATATATATATATATATATATATATATATATATTCACATTTTGTACCACGTCACTAGCCATTAGTGCACATCCTATAAATTAATTATATATTAACTTATCCTGGCAAAATTTGTCACAACTCGATCAAATCAGCATACTCCGGGTATTGATTGAGTATAAAAGCGCGTTTATATATAGCAGGTATTGAATACACCCATTTTTTTACTATTGGCACCACAAATTTATTTTTTGTTGTTTTTTAATAAATATATGCGTATCAAGAGGCACAACCCTATAACTCTTAAGGTGTAGGGTTGTGACTCGTGAGAAGCAGACATATAACACTAAAAAGAACCTCACATCAAAGGTAAACATATGTAACTCTTGAGGCGCAAACCTGTGACTTATGAGTCATAAGGCTACGCTTCAAGAGGAGCACATAATTGGAAAAAAAAAAGCAAAAAATTAAATTTGTGGTGTTAATAGTAAAAAATTGTGGTGTAAATAATAACACCCCTATATATACGATGCCTAGCTTGTGGAAAACCCCCGGCCCCGGGCCCCGGGCCCCGGCCCACTCTACTGTATGGCCGGCAAATTGGAAACTATATTGATCGAAACAAAAAAAAAAATAATATGATATCCTAATTCCTAATAACATTGCAAATTGTCGGTTGGTTTGAAGTGGGAAATCAAGAAACAAAGAAGAAGACAAATTAAGGAGCGAGACTTACAGAAAACCATATGCTGATGGATCAAGATCTGATCGATCAAGCAATAATAGAAAATTAACTTCGAATTGTGTTTCAGCTATATCCTAGATCCACGAAGGTTTTTTACTAAGCAAGATGCAAGTTGCAGCTAACCGAACTACCTACGCAATTACAATTTTCCTCTCCTTATTTATTACTCATCCACGCTTTTTTAGAATAATAAAAGCTATATGAAATATTAACTTTTTTTAAAATTTGTTTTTATAAATTCATACTTAATAGTAACAAGTATGAAATTATTTAAAAAATATATTAAAAAAGTTAATATTTTATATAGTTTTTAACACCTCAAAAAGCGTGCATGAATAGTAAAACGTCAAGTTTTAATTAACGGAGGGAGTATAAAACATTTGACTTTTGTACACGTAGTTTAAAGAGTTAAAAAGTAATGGCCATACTAACAGAAGGCCCTTTTGTTTTGAACTAGCATGGAGTACTAAACCAGAATTCACTAACATTGTAAACCAGGCTTGGAAACTAAACCCGTCTGGATCTGACATGTTCAAACTTGTTAAGAAGACCACACTTCTTAAAACTCTGGCCAAGCGATGATATAAAAAAAATCTTCTGTAATATTAACAAACAAGTCTTTCAAACAGATGATACTCTTATTCGATTACAATATAAACTAATCAATTCATACAACGACAAAGATTTTGATCTCCACAGGAGGCTTCTAAACAAAAGAGAACATATGTTGGATTTCCAACGACGATACTGGAGCCAAAGGGCTAAGGTGAAACACATGAAATTAAATGATACAAATTCGGCTTACTTCCACCGTATTGCCTTTGCTAAGAGGGGTAGGAAATTGATAAAATTTACTACAAACAACACAGGATTGGTCCTTTCGGACAAAAAATCTATCCAAAAGGAATTCGTTAACAACTTCTCCGCTAGGTTTAAATCCTCCTACGATCACACTTTTTCTTTCGACACAGATTTAGAGGTCATCAACCAAGAGATCAATCAAGAAGAAAATCTTATGCTAACAGCTCCAGTTTCAAATAAAGAGATTAAAAATGTCGTTTTCTCTATCAAAGCAGATAAGGCCCTAGGTCCTGATGGAATGCATGCTGGTTTCTATCATACTTACTGGAATAAGGTGGGTCGATTAATAATCAAAGTTGTCAAGTCCTTCTTTCTCTCTGGAAGCTAGATTGCTTCGACAAATAAATCACTCTTTCATCACCCTACTGGCTAAGCAGGAAGACCCGCCTACAGTAAATCAATACAGACCAAAATAAGCCTCTGCTCTACTATTTACAAAGTTATCTATAAAATTATTACGGCTAGACTTTCGAAGGGCTTCGATAAGCTAATCCACCCTCTTCAAGGAGCGTTTATGAAAAGACGATCCATACAGGATAACATTCTCATTGCACATGAAAATTTCCACTCTTTCAGATCAATGAAAGCTAAGTGAGACTCTATGGCTATAAAACTAGATATGGAAAAGGTTTATGACAGAATTGAATGACCATTCCTTTTATCCACTATGGCTAAATTCGGTTTTGACTCAAAATTTATTGATTGGATTCGCGGTAGTGCGTCGAAACTGTCTCCTACTCTGTCCTCATAAATGATGAACCTTCTCCATCATTTGTCCCTTCTAGAGGACTCCGATAGGGTGATCCACTGTCGCCTTTTCTCTTTATCTGTAGGGTAGAAGTTCTCGCAAGGACCTTGCAAAAGGAGGCTAACGCCAACAAAGACCTCAGAGTCAATTTCGATAAAGGAGCCTTGAAAGTTCTATTCCTTGCCTTTGCGGATGACATCATGCACTTTGGGAAAGCAAACTAATCTACGTGCCAAAAATTATCCTCTACAATACAGAGGTTTTGTCGTATTTCGAGACAAAAGGTTAATCTACACAAATCAAACTTCCTTGTATCCCTAAACACATCTGACATGACCATTCTTACGGTTATGACCAATTTAGGGATTCCTCACTCAAACAACCTTGAAAAATATCTTGGTTGTCCGATAATTAATGGAAGGGTGAATTGTGATGCATTCAATGATGTCATCCTTAAAAATAAACAACAACTGTCAAAATGGAAAGCTTCTACCCTCTCGGTTGAGGGGAGGAAAGTTCTGATTAATGCTAACTTGAGCGCTCAACCTCTTTTTCTTATGCAGGCTTTCTTGCTACCTGCATCCATCTTATGGGAACCAGACCAAGTATACAGACAATTTTTTTTAGAATAAGGGTCTACAATCTACCCCCTTGATCAGCTGGGATAAAATATGTACGGACACCCAGAACGGTGGTCTAGGACTCTATAAAGTAGAAACTATGAATATCGCTCTACAGATGAAACTCATTTGGAAAATCATCGCCGAACCAGACAACGTACATTTGGGTTAAAATGGTGTCCTCGAAGTACATTAAAGGTACCCCTCTGATCCAATACAATAAGATGGGCAACACGTCTTGGCAGTGGTCAAAACTCTTATTAAGCACTTATTTCAACTAGGTCTGCGCTGGGCTATCAGGGATGGTAAGTCGGTTAATTTCTGGTCTGATAACTGGGCTTTTGACTCGCCAATTCAAAATCTAGCACTTAATTTAATAGACAACTCAACCTTGGGCTGGTTCGTCAGCCGATTCATCTCCAACGATAAACAATGTGATTTACATAAAAACTTCAGTCAGATTTACAACACCTTCTGGATCCAACGATTGTGACCCACATCAAAAACATAAAATTGCCAGCAAACATTTTCCCCGATCAACTTTATTGGGGGCCAAGTAAGGATGGTTGGTTTTCTACTAAGTCGGCTGCATCGACTGTGCTAAAATGCTCGGAAGATCCGAGTTTTGATTGTGACTAGATTTGGAACCTCGATGTTCCACATAATGTAAGACATTTTCTATGGAACTTGGCTCGAGATGGTCTACCTACAACGAACAAATTGCAACGATCCTATGTATTAGTTCTCTCAGGTTGCTGTTACTGTGGTTTTACTAACGAATCAATCCAACATCTATTTCTGGATTGCCCAACAACTAAACAACTACACCCTGATATTCACATTATAGAGGGCTAAGCTTGCCCAATTGGTCTTTGGCTACAAAGTTCTATTTCTGGTAAGTAAATTTACCTTTTTTTACCAAACAACGGTCATACGTGGGTTGAATCAAAATCGCTCCTCCGTAAGGAAGACTAGGGGACCGGTGCTACCACATCTGTTTCAAACCACCACTGTCGCAGTAGGGGACCTTGGTCTGCCTGTCGTGACCGTGCTGAACCGTGGAAGAAACCACCACATGCGTTCATAAAATTAAACTTTGATGGGTCCTTCTACGCGTCTGGAGATGCCGCTTTGGGCCTCCAATGGGGGTTCTCAAAGCAAAACAGCTTCAGTTAGACAAACTCCATATCGAAGGTGATTGTCTAATGGTTGTAAAAGCTCTTCTGGGTGACTGGAATTGCCCCTGGAATATCGAGCTTCTACAATCTGATACGCTCTTAGATCTATCTTTTTTTTCTAATGTTGCTGTTCGTCATATTTCAGGGATTCAAATTCTGTGGCTGACAGGATCGCTCGTATGGCCTACAGTTGCCCTATCGATGATAGTTGGGAGACTGATTCAGAACTGCGTGTTCTCGTCTGCCTGGACGCTCTAGGAAAGATGCTTTCTCGCCGGCGTGTCTCCTAATTATTATCCTGCTTCCAATATATATATATATATATATATATATATATATATATATATATATATATATATATATATATATATATATATATATCCTATATTCCGAAGATATCCCGTTGATATCAATTTTGGAAAAATTTATAATCGTATCTTTTGGATATTTGAAGGTAGATATATTTGGAGATAGATATATTTAGTGATGAAGAGGCTCCTAAAAAAAATGAATGAATCAATTTTGAGTAAATAAAACCTATCTTCAAATATACCGGTCTCGGAGCCTCTTGATGACCAAATATACTATCTCCAAATATACTATCTTTAAATATCCTAAAGACGCGATATCTTCAAATTAAATATCCTTATTTGCATATAAATTTTCCAAAATTGATATCAATGGGGTATCTTCGAGATATAAATCTATCTTCTATATCGGAATTTAATATCTATTTTTGATCGAATTGACATCAACGAGATATTTACCTTCCGGATATATATCTATTTGCATATATTGTATGCAGATTTTTTTTAAAGGCAATCGCGTATTGCGAGTTTGCACAATCTGCAAACTCGCAATGCGCGATTGTGAATACATTTACAAAAAAAAAAAAAGCAACAACACATTGTGAGTTTGCGAATTTCGCAAACTCAAAGTGATTTCGCAAACTCACAATACGCGGTTGCTAACCGTGTAAACGGTGAGTAAAAGGTCGTGCAAATTGTAAACCCCATTAAAAATAATAAAAAAAGGGGCAGGGAATGATGGAGGGATGCATGGGAGCAGTTGTGGCGAAGCGACCGCCACGTGCGTGTTGGGCCCCACATGTGGATCTCCTTCAAAGGGAGGGTGATTGGATGACCCAATTTTGGGTGACACAAGGGGTAATTTTTGGTCATTTTGAAAATGTTATAAAAGAAAAAAGAGAAATAAATAAAGGTGTGGAAGCTTTTTCAATTCCCCTACAAAAAGCCTACCCTCTAGGTCTAGACTCCCCCCTTCTAATTTATTTATTTTTTTTTTATTTTCGGTTAATACCAAATTATAATTCAACTCTATTTTTTTTATAATTCTTTATTTTGTAACTTAGTGTAATTAATGAATATAAGTATAATTCACGGTTTTTTTATAATTACGTTTATTTCACTTACATTATAAAAGTCGGTCATATAATTCACGTTTTTTAACAGTGTAAGTCAAATATTTATTTGACCTTTATTTAAATGGGATCGAATTATCGTACAATCCCGAGTTCGCCTAAAAATAATAATTTAACCTCTCGTTAATGATCAATTTTTTTTAATAACTAAACTTACTAAAAAGCTTTTTCCACAAATGTATATTATATATTTTTAGTTTTAATACGAAAACATTTACAAAAATAAAATAATAGGCATCGGCTTGCCGATAGGCCTGCAGGCATTTGTTTGTGTATATATATAAAGTTTATAATGAATTCTTTAAAAATATTGTTTTTAAAAAGATGTTCTTTAAAAATTATTTACCTTTTTTTAATAAATTAATAACTACACAAATCTAGTTTTTCCTCAAATGCATAATATATATATATATTTCTTTTAAAAAAGAAAACATTTAAGAAACAAACATGTATTTCTATTTAAAATATTTTTTTATATGCCTGGCAGCGCCTTGCCGATAGGCCTGCGGGTATTGTTCTGAAGCCGTAACAATAGGATTTGGAAAAAAAAACTTAAGAATAAAGCAATAGCACTATCCGACCCATTGGTATTCTTCTCATCCACACTACTCTCAGGTCATGTGTTCGACTCTCAATTTCGGGAAAAAGAAAGAATTTTTTTAACAAATGTATATTGTATATTTATGCTATAACTGCCCGCAGGCCTATCGGCAAGCCGCGGGCAGTTATACTATTTTTTCTTGTGAGAATATAAAATACAGTTTTGTTGCTTAATATGTTCACTTAGTTACAATAAATATATAATATTTTTGAGCTGCATATTTCCACTTAATTATTTCTCATTTTTTTTTCCACATTATATATTTGTGGCTTGTGACCAATGCCCGCAGGCCTATCGGCAAGCCGCGGGCAATTATACTATTTTTTCTTGTGAGAATATAAAATACAATTTTGTTGCTTAAATGTTTTCTTAGTTAAAATAAATATATAATATCATTCAGTTAGATATTTCCACTTACTTATTTATAAGTTTTTTTTACAAATTATATTTATCGGCTTCGAACCAATGTCCGCAGGCCTATCGGCAAGCCGCGGGCAGTTTTTGGTCATTTTGAAAATATTATAAAAGAAAAAAGAGAAATAAGGAAAAGTAGGCCAGCTTTTATGTCTACCTATAGAAAAGACTACAATCTAGGGTTAGACTTCCCCTTGTAATTTATTTATTTATTCCTTTTCGGCTAAGACCAAGTTAAAATTCGACTTTATTTTTTTATAATTCCTTATATTTTAACTTAATGTAATTAATGAAGATAAGTTATAATTAACTTTTTTTATAATTCACGTTTTTTTATAATTATGTTTATTTCACTTATATTATAAAAGTCGGTCGTATAATTCACGTTTTTTAACACAGTGTAAGTTATTTATTTGACCTTTATTTAAACGGGATCGAATTATCGTAAAATCCCGAGTTCGCCTAAAAATAATAATTTAAACTCTCGTTAATGGTCAACTTTTTTAATAACTAAACTTACTAAAAAGATTTTTCCACAAATGTATATTATATATTTTTAGTTTTAATACGAAACATTTAACAAAAATAAAATAACAAGCATCGGCTTGCCGATAGGCCTGCGGGCATTTGATTGTATATAAATATAAAGTTTATAATGAATTCTTTAAAAATATCGTTTTTAAAAAGATGTTCTTTAACAATTATTTACCTTTTTTAATAAATTAATAACTACACAAATCTCGTTTTTCCACAAATGCATATTATATATATTTCTTTTAAATAAGAAAACATTTAAGAAACAAACATGTATTTCTATTTAAAAGATTTTTTATATGTCTGGCAGCGGCTTGCCGATAGACCTGCGGGCATTGTTACAAAGCCATAACAATATGATTTGAAAATAAAAAAACTGAAGAATAAAACAATAGCACTATTCGGCCCATTGGTATTATTCTCATCCACACTACTCTCAGTTCATGTGTTCGACTCTCAGTTTTGGGAAAAACAAATTATTTTTTGAACAAATGTATATTATATTTTTATTTTTAATATAAAAATAACAAGCAGCGGCTTGCCGATAAGCCTGCGGGCATATAATTTCCACTTTGTTACTCTATTTACTAGGCTCCCCTATATCCTAAAGTCTATAATTTTCAATGTGTTTTTTTTTGTGTGTGATAAAGAAAGTTGGGAAAAATAAAATTAGTTCAAACTCTCCTTAAACGAGATTGAGATAACCTAAATCATAGATTCGGGCAAATAAAATTATTTCGAGCTCTCATTACTCAACCTTTAAAAAGGTGTTAAAAATATATGTCCACCTTTCAAATACTAGGTAAGTAACCCCCGGAGGTTGAGACGGAGGAACAAATGAGCCAAGATTAGAATAAAAAAACGTTAATCTACCGTTCGCGGGCTGCTGCTAGTTGATCTACCGTTCGATTTCGGGTAGAGGTATTTTTTTTTTACAATGTATGTCATGAGTAAACGTCCAAACGATCCAAATTAAAACAAGGTTAAAACAAGGTTAAAGTGATACTTGTTAGTAATAAGTGTCAATTTGTAAAAAAAAATTGATTAAAAAAATAATATTTTATAGAGATTTTACCTTCTTAAAAACATGTAAAAAGTCGAGCGACGTTTATTTTGAAACGGAGGTAGTATATGTTAATTCATGCAAAGTAAAATACACTTAGCAGTAAATCTTTTTTTTAAAGGCCATTAGGCCAATAGTAAGTCATAGTACGACCAACTGTTTATGTCTTATACGGAGTATATTTTTAATGTTTTGATTATTATTTTAAAATTTGGGTTTAAATAAATATTAAGGTATAATGTAAATATATTCTTAAATATTCTTAATAATTTTAATTAAATATATAAAATATATAAAATTTTATATATATGCGGGATGAGACGAGATTTGCGGGATTCGAACTCTCCGTCCCGCGTAATTTTTGAAGGACGAGATTGAATTTTTTTTCTAATTGTATAATTCAAACCATTTGATAGGAAAAGTAAAAGTAAAAACATCATTATTAACCTAGTATAGAAGTAGTGTAATCATTACTTACTTTTCAGATTTTATTTTCCTTTTATTCATTTGATTTTTTCATGGATTTTACCTAAATATCCCTTGGGTCACCCAATCAGCACGCTAACACGTGGCCCTGGTTCCAATCAGCACGCTCCTTTGAGGCTTCATTAGCCCTGCCCCTAAATTAAACCATGATCTGTTTCCATGAATAAAATAAAAATATTTTATGGCTTGAATATTGTCCGTCTCTTTACAACCAGTATCCTTCGTAATCTATATACATATACTAAAACCGATGCATAGCGTTCTATGTGGTGCGTTGTAGTTGATCCTAGGAGAAAATATCCTATGTGGCACGTTGCGGTTGATTCTAGGACAAAAAATTAATAAAAATAACATGTTATCATTGTTTATAGAAAGTTATATAAGCCACAATCTATCTATCTATCTATATATTTTTAGTTATTTGACAAAAATATAAATAAAAAATATTTCATAATCATACATACCAAAAATATTAACAGATAAAATGTAGTATTTGATAAGTGCTATTTTATTTATATATAGATTATTAATAGATAAATGTGAATTATATATATATATACATTTTCACTGCTAGAAACACGCGTGATTGCCACGATTTTAGCTACCGAAGTGACCTCGAAAATGCCCTCGAAAAATCTTACCCTCGAATATAACCTCGGATTTAACCTCGAACCAAAATCCGACCCAATAAACGCGAGGCTAAATTTAGTTACGAATAATTAGCCTCGAAATTATTATTCGATACTAAATAACCTCGAATTTTAAGCCACAATCTATATATATATATATATATATTTTTTTTTTAATTAATTGACAAAAATATAAATAAAAAATATTTCATAATCATACTTACCAAAAATATTAACAGATAAAATGTAGTATTTGATAAGTGCTGTTTTATTTATATATAGATTATTAATTGATAAATGTGAATTATATATACATACATATATATAGGGGTGCTCTCCGGTGAAAACCAAAATTGCAGTAAAAACCTGTGAGGACTGGCTTTTTAGCCTGGTTCACTAGCTTTATATCCCGGTTATGAATAGAAACGATCTATAAGATCACAGATTTTAGCCCGTTTATGAATAAAACCGAGTTATAAAGTCACTATGTGATTTTAAAACATGAGTTTTCAGCACGGTTTTTTAGGCTTAACTGAGCTATAAAATTATGTATTATTTTAAGACTGGAGTTTTTATCACGGTTTTTAAGTTGAACTGAGTTGTAAAGACACTGTGTAATTGAGGTTTTTAGCATAGGTTTCAAATAAACCAAGCTATAAAGTAGTCCTCACGGTTTTTACCACAATTTGAGGTTTTTACCGGAGTCAATCCGTGTATATATATATATATATATATATATATATATATATATATATATATATATATATATATATATATATATATATATAGGGTGTGGTTCGGGTGTACAAACCCCTTAAAGTATACCTTATTCACAAATATTATTCAGTTAAATGTGAAACATTATTCGGTGAAATTTGAAGTATTATTCGGTGTAATGTGAAACATTCTACCGAATACTATTATGTTCAAAATTATTAAGTGGAATTGGAACGTTTTCATCTAAACTGAACAGAAAAACAAAACATAACAGTATTCGGTAGAATGTTTCAAATTTCACCGAATAATGCTTCAAATTTCACCGAATAATGTTTCGCATTTCACTGGATAATATTTGTGAACAAGGTACACTTTAAGGGCTATGTACAAATGACCCATACACTATATATATATATATATATATATATATATATATATATATATATATATATATATATATGTTAATATATAATCCGTACATGGGACGGGACTTACACTAGTAGTAATATATAATATATGATTGATGATATTATATTGTACTTTGGATATTGAAGATTATAATATTTGATTTGATTCATTACTCTAGCGCTAGTTATATGTACTTAATACTTTAGTTGGTTTTCTTTCTATGAAGTTAGAGAATTGAACAGACACAAAAATGCAAGCCTGTGAAAATTATATTATATAATTATGGTTATACTGGATTTTCGACTCCCGATCTTGTAATATTTCGTGAAATAACCTAACCTTTCACTCTCTATCCTAAATGAATTTTTTAAATGAATAAAATCACTCACACAATACAAAAATTACACAAAAACACTCATATTTATATTAAAAAAAATTCATTAGTCCCTCTTCGATCAATCAAAATAAATAAAAAACAAATTGATAAACATGTCAAAATGTGTGCTCTTAAAAAGTAAAATAAGATCTGCTACTTAAAAATAAATTTATACATTATTATATCTTTTATTTTTTAAAAATCTATTTTATAAGTCAATAGTTATAATTTATGTAAGATTAATGCGTAACTGCAATAGTATTTTTAATATTTGCTTATCATATCTTTTACTATTTCTTTTTTAAAAAAATCTATTTTAATTTTTTAGAGTATTATGTTTAATTTATATATGTATAGTTTGCATTTCTTATATAATCACTAGACCAAAAAAAACTGTTTTAGTCCGGTTCCATGTGGCTATATATCCTGGTTTTTAAACGTCTTGTTTTGTTGCGAGATAAAAAAAAATAGGGTGAAAGAAATGGGATAAAAAGAGGGTATATATCACAGTTAATAACCGTGATAAAATCCCCTAAAAATCGTGCTAAGAAACACGTGAAAAATTGTACACACATTTTAAATCCCAGTTAATAAACATGTAGATAAAATCCCTATAAACCAGGATAAATAATGTGGCACCACTACAAGAGGACTTTATATTCCATATTATAACCGTGATATAAACTTATATAACCATTATATAATTTCAATTTTTGGCACTGGCAGGAACACTTATTATCATGGATAATATCAACCGAGATAAAAACAAGTATTATATATATACACACACATACACACAATATTTTAATAATCTCACAATTGCTTTACCTATGCATTGATTCAATCCACACATTTCATAATTCATTTGCACAATCAACATAAAAGATATTAAAACAAACAAATAAATTCACATCATTACCATTCGCAGAACCAATCAACCGTACAACACTACAAATTGATCAATTCAATCAAACAATAAGAAGAAGGCTCAAAATATGGGCGTGTATCTGCTCGAAGAACAACATTTGGAAAGCACACCATGGAAGTAAGGGTATGGAAGCAAGAAACCATAATGGAACACGCATAACCACAAACATAATTAGACAGGAATGAAGGAGGCCGAGATAACCTTTATGATCTTTGAGCAGGAACAATCTGTGCAATAGGTACATTAACAGAGGGAGGAGAAGCATTGGGAGAAGCAGGTGTAAGAGGAAGAAGATCCTCATCAACAACTATTGAATCTCCAGAGATAGAAAATCAAGGATCACCCTAAGAAGGTATAGCAAGACGTTTGATCTTGTAAGGAAAAATCCTTTCCAAAAAATGAACATCTCTCGAATTAATGATTTGCTTATTATCAATTCGTAGTAATCGAAAACCCTTCTTCCCAGTCGGGCACCGCAACATGACACATGGAATTGATCTAGGTGAAAATTTTTCCCGGCCATGGCGCAATGTAGAAGCAAAACAAAGGCTGCCAAAGCACTTAATGGACTCATAATCTGGAGCGTTAGAAAACAACAATTCATATGGAGATTTGTTTTGATGCACACGACTCGGCAATTGATTCACCAAATGTGTTGCCATCACAACACTGTCTCCCTAAAATTCCAATGGAAAATTGGAATCAAACATCAACCCTCGAGCCACCTCCAAGAGATGCTGGTGCTTACGCTCTACAACCCCATTTTGTTGGGGTGTAGCGATGCACGGGGTCTGATGAACTGTACCATAATCAAGTAAGAACTAAGCATGTTCAGGGGAGCAAACAAGCTCAAAAGCATTGTTTGTTTGAATCATTCGAACCTTCTTACCAAATCGTCTCTTAACAAGAGAAAAGAATTGTCGTACGACAGTAAAAGCATAACTTTTCCTAGGCAGCAACTTAACGCAGGCGTGTCTAGTGAAATCATCCACGAGATTAACAAAGAAACGATGACCATCATGAGTAGGAATTTGATACGGTCCCCGGACATATATATGAACCAACTCAAAACAATTAGTAGTAGAAATCTTACTATCTGGAAAAAGGAACCTGGTTTGTCGAGCCTTGGCACAGATACTACAAGCCTTGGTGCTCTTATTACATTCATCATCAACCAAAATAGAAGAAAGAGTTTTTAGTTTAGAAATTGGTAAATAACCTAAATATTTATGCCACAATTCAGCATCCACTGTAGCAGGAAACTTATTTCTGGGAGACAAAACTTTCGAAGAAACATCCTATGGTTGCAGCAGAAACAAATCTCAAATTCTCTCACCAATCTTCATATGCTCTTTCATCAAAGGACCCTACATATAACGACCATTCTTAGTGAAAATCACAAAACAATGAAGATCATTGACCATCTCCTGCAAACTCTTTCTTCATATCCAGATTTACCAGAAGCTTGTGCATTAACATGGGAAGACAAGCCTTCAGGAACTTCAGGACCATGCCTTAAGTCCCGTTGGTTCTCATCCTCCACCATCAGAGAATAATTAAACTCGATCTATGCTAGGCAACAGATCCATCATAAGCACAGAACCTCTAGCATTGAGATACGAATCATTTAATCCCACCAAAAATTCAATCAATCTCTCATCCTCCTCAAACTTAACCATATCATTTGCAGCACCACACATACAAACAGGTCTGCTACATGAATTATCCAATTCGTCTCACAGAGCCTTAATTTTGGTAAAATAAGCAAGAAAGGAAGTCATATCTTGCTCAGCATGATTGATCACCCTCTTGATGGCAAACAATTGTGTTCCTGCAAGTTTGCCATACCTTGACACCAAAGCGTGCCAAATTCCTTGTCCGCTCTCATTGTAAATCACACTCCTCTTGATTTCAGCACTTAAACTATTCAAAATCCACGCGATAACCATATCGTTGCACCTTTTCCACAAATGGAGCAAAACCACACCTCACCAGAAACTCCAAGAAGGAATCGATTGAGTGAAATCTAGCGAAAACAAGGTGGAATTAAAATCTGTGCTTTGATACCATGAAGGATTTGAAATTCGCTATTGTGTTTATTGTGCAGCAATCAGGAATGATCAGGTAGAAGACGAATAACATAAGGAAAAATCTGTGTCTTCATATTAATCTCCAAAATGTACATAAAATGGTATTTATAATACCAGATCTGATTACCAAGTGGGCTAGACCCAAACTAAGCCCAATACATGAAACATGCCCAATCTCAATATATATCTAGTAATCAATACATATTAAATTTCTTACATTTTTTTATTATTATAAAATTCCTTACAATTTTTAACATTGTAATAACGGTAAGAAGGTTGTAGGTTCTAAAATGGTAATAAACTTGGATATAAGGGTGGTTACATATAATTTTCAAAATAAATCTTACCAAGAGCAAAAAAGAAAAAAAAGGAAAACCACGAGCGTTGATCCAAATATCGAATTAGTTAAACTTTAATTTCGAGTACCGAATACATGATAAACTCGTTATAAAGAAACGAATCGATATAATTATTATATTATTTTGATAACTATTGATGATTTTGCAAATGATTTTCGATGTCTTTAAGATAGGTTTCAGTTACATGATTTGTCGATACTAGGATCGAAAATATGCATTGAGCAGGCTAATCACTAAACTCGACAATATCTAATGAGGTTAAGGTGTAACCTCGGCTAAATTTGACTAGCCCTTGAAAAGGTGGGGATCAAATCAAATGGATACTGCTTCAAAAGCTCTCTTTTTAGCATATAGAACCTTGCTCAAAATCTCTTTTTTAAAATACCATGCAAGTTTCTATTTACCCTTGAGATTCTATGAATGTTGCAATTTCTTCCTTGATCTTCCCTTGCCAGGCTTATTACTACTGTGCCTACAGTCCTGCAGTAGGTAAGATCAAAATAAAGGGTCATTGTAAAAGAAAAAAGACAAAGATGGAAACGTAGACAGGAGAGAAAGAGAGAGGGATAGGTAGGGTATTTTTTTTAGAAGCCCTGTTTTTTTTTTTTAATTAGATGTATTTTATTCTTAAAATTATATGATTTTTTTTACCTAATTAGAATAGGCGATAAACAATTAGCTAATTAGAGTCAAAATTGTAGAATTTGACCTATTTTTTAATAAAATATGAAATTGTTATTCAGACGGTCAATTTCTCGCCATTTGCACAGAACCGTCCCCAATTACGCATTACAGATACACGAAATGTTTTTGAATCCGTACGTCGCATGCACGGATTTGAAAGACTCGTAGAGGCCTTTGGTTTGCTCCTATTGCAGGTTTTGCAACTTTTTACCCCATTTAAGTACGGAGTATTTAGTTATTAAAGAAATATGGGGTTAATATTTCATTGATAAGGACACAATCATCATTACGTACTATACTTGCATTTGCTTGGTTTCTCCGGGTTTGCTGCTGTTGCAGGTTGCAGGTTTCGCAACTTTTGCTATTGGTTTGTTGAAGGTAAGTGCGAGGGTTCTCTTGAAAAAAAAATATATAGTGCACGTACGTAGATTTAAAAAACAAAAAACACATTCCTGCATTGCGAGTGTGTGGATTCCACGTAATCACAATGCGTGATTATGAACAGTGTAAATAACGAATTGAAAAATTCACCGTGTAAATAGTAAGTCCTTAAACGTGGGTTTGCTTTTGTGCAATTTACTATATAAAAAAAAGAATAAATAAAGTCTTACTTTTGTATGATGAGGTGTACATTGGACACCATGGGAAAATTGTCCACCAAATTAAGTGGGTTAGATCATATACATATAAATAATAATTCAAGGAGGAAGTATTAGCTATGATATGGATGAAACGAGGGGTTGTTAGTTGCACCCGAAAATTTTACTATTTACATCCAAAATTCAAGTTTTTGTTTTTTTTTTTTAAAATAAACCCTACGCCTCTTGAGTCATAGGTGTGTGACTCAAGAGGCGCAGCTATTTTTTTCTATATACATACCCTGCTCCTCTTGAGTCACACGTCTACAACTCAGGAGGCGTAGGGTTTATTTAAAAAAAAAAAATTGAATTTTGGGTTCCTTTCACACGTACTGTGGTGTTTCTTAAAAGTGGTGCATATCTTGTAATTTGCTGAATTCATCTTTTTCTGCTTTACAACTCATCAATTAATTCTTGTTGAGTATTTTAATATTTTCACGTCTTTTTTTTTTAAGGCAATCCGACTTTTCACGTCTTCACAAAAAAAAAAAAAAAATAACAGTGCTCGACGATTACCTTAATTTTTAGGCAATTTTACCGAAAATCACTCCTTATATATGAGTAGACCTTTTAAAGCAGAACCCGATTCGATCGTTCGGACTGGAACGCCTAGAAAATTTGAGTCAAGACCCAAAAGTTTTGACCCAGAAATTTTTTCCGAGTCGAATCCAAAAACCCGGTAATTTTCTGGATCATCCGAGTTTAGACCCGATGACTCGATTCACCGGGTAATTTTGATCCGATTGACTCGGTGATCTGATTGATTGATAATTATATATGATTAAATTTTTTTATGGAGATTTCAATTTATTACATTTTATAATTACAATCACTTGATCTTTCATTTTCAAATCAACTTTTATATTTATTTGTATTGTGTAATATTCCCTCCAATCGATAGTATTTGATTTTTTTATTTTTCATCACATTTTTTAAGAATATAAAAACTCTAAAAAATATTAAAATATTAAAACAATTCTATGCTTATTACTTATTGTATTAAATTATT
This sequence comes from Persicaria maculosa, assembly GCA_963922045.1. Taxonomy (NCBI): domain Eukaryota; kingdom Viridiplantae; phylum Streptophyta; class Magnoliopsida; order Caryophyllales; family Polygonaceae; genus Persicaria; species Persicaria maculosa. The sequence continues at coordinate 3,334,717 of OY998268.1, forward strand.
TTTAAAAAATTATTTATATTTTATATATTTAAAAATTTTATTAAAAATTACGAGAAATAATAAAAATCAAATATTTTAGATCAAATATAGTATATAATTACAAACACTAGAACTTATGAACCACGTCTTTAATTTTAGCATTTTAAAATTATCGCAAAATTACCAAATCATGATTTTTTAAATTTAAAAAAAAAGAAAAAATTGATAAACCTGAAATCGACCCGATTTGATCCAAAACCGGGTCAAACCCGAGTTCAAGTCAACCCGGATCTACCCGGGACCCGTTTTACACGAAATCCAAAATGACCCAACCTGAACCCGACCCGAATGACCCGATTAACAGGTCTATATATGAGTATTTTCACTAAACCACCCCTTATATTAAAAATTACAACAAACCACCTGTAACAAACCACCCCTTCCATCAACAAAACACCACCTCCCACCCCTATTCAGTAAACCGTTGTTAAAAGAATGGGAAAAGACACAATTTCCCCTGTTAGTCTCCATCTCCAACTTTAGATTGAAGACCTCGATCGACTTTCGATTGAAATCGTGAACTTCTGGCAATTTGGAGACTCAAATTGAATTTCTTCTACCGATTTGGAGAGAGGATTGCAAATTCGTGAAAAATTCAGACAAGGAGTGTGTGTGAGTTGTATAAAAAAGAAAGCGATTTAGAGAGTCAAACTGTACTTCTTCTAGCTTTAGAGAGGTCAGGAAGACGACGGTCGCCGGTGGCGGGGGAGGCGGGAGAAGAGAAGTGATGATAGTCCGTGGAGGCTACAAACAGAGGTTTCATTGAAGTGAAGGGGAGCTGATGCCTGAGAGGTGGTTGTAAGGGGGGAGAGGTTTGGAAGTAGATGAAGAGAGAATCAGAGATCTGGTGGTGGACGTGGTGGCGGTGGCGGAGGAGGAAGAGGTGATGGTTGTGGTAGGGGAGAGGAAGAAATGGGGACAGAGAGGAGGGAATTTGGTTCAGATATGGATGTGGAGGGAAGAAGCACTCACCAATTAAGCCTATACTTAATTTAATTTCAGCTTTTTTTACATAATTTATATTTCTTCAAAACTATACAAAAGAGGGTAAATTTTTTTTAGTGTTTAGGGTTTTGTATTTTTTCTAACGCCGATCGAATTTGGGTGTTGTTTTTCTACAAATTATGTGCTAATTAGGTTTGTAAAATATGGATGTTTAGGTGTTTTGAGTTTCACATCTGTGGAATATGAATGAGGCTATTAAAACTAGCATTTGATAGCAAAATACATATAGAAATTACTTGATTAAAGTGGAATACATCCAAAGTGTGTAGCTTCAAACTGCTATGAATGAGGTTATAACAGAGCAAAATTTGATAGCAAAATATATGAATGAGGCTATAGCAGGGCAAAATTTATGGTGAACTAAAGTATATAGCTAGTTTTATGCACCAACAAAAAAAAATACATTGAGCAAGTAATTTCTACTTAGCCACACAGTGTCATACAGTCAAGCATGCAATGTATTTGATCGCTACGGCTTCAACGGAGCTTGAGAACTTGAGTTTGACTTCAAAAGGCCAATGACATTTTCTAGTTGAGTCCTAGATAAGAATACATCTTTCTTAGCTGGAACAATTAGGAAGTATGTGCCCTATATTTTCAAATTCATGGTTATGTCTTTAAGAGTGAAATTGAAAAATATGAGATAACTTTCAGTTTCAGTTAGTTTGTCTACTCATAACTTTTAGTGAAGTGTGTGGCTTACTTGCGAGTATGATTGATTAGTAACTAATACTTGTGTGCTCATAAAGCTTTTGGCTTGAGATTGCGCAAGATAAGGAGCTATAGCTGGATTAGATGAACCCAGTTTATGAAAAGAAGTGGCAATTCTTGTCAATAACCATTATACATTATTAGGAGGAATAACATAATCAGTAGGCATCATATTGATTACTGTGTCATGTTGCGTCTGGGGAAATTGTTGTCCATAATCAGTAGGAGTAACAACTGACTGCACTGGTTGATTTCCATCAAATGCCTTAAACATAAATGGAACATAATGAAGATAAGATAAGTAAGTATTCATACACTTTATCATAAATAGTAGGAGTACAAGCTAGATGCACTTGTCCATAATCAATAGGGATTCTACTCTTCAGTAATTTATGATCTATCATATATACCTTACAAGCTATGTTTCTTGAAGTACTTCCAACCTTCATAGTGATGGGATTCTTTGGTCTACCGCCTTTTTTAGGTGCATTAGGAGGTTGTGGTATCCTTGCAAGATTAATACACTTGGTTCTATAATGCTCTTCCATTCAATAATGTGAGCACTTATTTTTCCATGTTTTATGCCTTCTTTGCTTTGTCAATTGATTTTCTCCTTATTCTATAACTCTAGCTTTCTTCGGCCTATCAGGTTGAATCATAAGGTTTGGGGGGGGGGGGGGGGGGGGGGTAGGCCCGATCTGAGTAATTTATGGGCCCTTGGGCAAAATAGAAATTAAGGCCCATAATAAAATATTTTTATAATTAAAAAAAAGACAAAGGGCCCTTTCTAGATTCGAACCAGAACCATGTGCTATAATAACCATAAAACTACCAACTGAGCTATTTAATATATTTGTTTATGCTTTGTAGATATATTATTACCGTTACAAATTTACTTATTATGGACCCCTAAAATTTACGAGCCCTAGGCCGTCGCCCCTCTCGCCTACCCCCTTGGGCCGACTCTAGGGGGTGTCAGGTGGAGACATGTAACTAGTCTCCCATTGGTGATCACTAGGTACATGCTCTATGTTGAATTGGTAAGCCTTCATGCACATGTCTCTGGTGTAGTATTCGTGCACAAAGTCATGCAGTTGTAGCCTTCTCATTTGAATCCAAGAAATAGCATGGGGGCAAGGAATACCAGTAATTTCCAACTTTCTACAGCTACAACTCTTAGAGCTTAAATCAACAACATAAGTTTTCCCAAACTGTTTGACGTCAAATCTATCACCTCCTCCTCGTATAGCTCTACAAGTAGAAAAAACATTAAAGCTTAGACTTCTCTAACCTTTTTTAAATCTTTTGAGTTAGATTCCCTGGTGTCGTGCACCTTCTCATTTTTCTCTCTTGGCAACCATTCTCCTCATCAGTTGTCCTAATCCAGTTATGCATGCTTAAAATTGGCTTGTCTCTAGCTTTTAGAATATTGTTATTGAATGTTTCACACACATTATTCAGTTGCATATTTGAATTAGATGTGTGGTTATATCCATGTTGTGACCAAGTGTTAGGGTTTGCATCAATTAAATACTTGTGAGCACCTTGATCTAACTTACGAATGACATCCATTGCGGCATCAAAGTCTGACTTGGTACTAGCTCTTGTAGCAACCCATAATGCATCTTTAAATGCTTTTCCTGGCCACCTAGCTTTGAAGTTATTGTATAAGTGCCTCACACAAACTCTTGTCTTTGACATTGGAACAATGAGGCTTAATGCTTATTGCAACCCCTGCAAACAAGGAGAAAAACAAGATAACGAGTTCAAGTAAAAGAGATTCCAGTAATAATAACACATGATCATGATAAGGATTTTCAATGAACAAAAAGAAAAGAGTTTAAGACTTGATCACCTCCTGTCTATCTGACATGAAAGTGAATATGCCCTCTCCAAGGTCTTGCACCAATAACTCCAAAAACCAACACCATGTTTCTTTTCTTTCTATCTCCACTACTGCATACGCAATGGGAGATATATGTTCATTTCCATCCTGCCCAACAACACATAAAATCTGTCCAATATATGCTTCTTTTAGGTGGAATCCATCCAAGCCAATGATAGGCCTACATCCTATCAAGAATCCTTTCTTACATGCATCTAGACAAATGTACATTTTTTGAAATAAAGGTCTTTCTGGCTGAGCATAGCAGACTTTGACAAATACTGAACTACTTGCATTACACTTCACTACTATCATAGCATAATCCCACACCGCTGGATACTGTTTTATGGATTCCCCCGGAGTCTTAAGGTAGGCTCTCATTCTAGCTCTCCACGCTTGTATATAACTTATTTCGAAGTTGTAGCCCTTTGAAACTGTTTTCATAAAAAACATCCAACTTCCAATGTAGATCATCTCTATAATGCTCCAAATACTTTGCAGCCAATTAACCACTTGGATGTCACTTTACTATTCTCATGCCTCCACCCACATTTATGAACAGGATTGAACGACTTCAACTGAAATGTCCCATCACTACTCATCCTTCTAGCACAAGCTTTTAAAGCCACAAAAACTCTGATTATACACACATTTTTTTCCTCGCATGCTTCATTATGAAATACATTTAAATGTACAATAAGCTGACACTCTAAAACGATCATTGTGCAAATAATAGAAATCTCCACCTCTCTTAATATAACATTGTTTCAAAGCTTTACTGAAAACTTCACTTGAGGAGAATTTCATACCAACCTTTAAGGAAATTGGTTTCTTAAAATCTACCAGGGGATTGAACTCAAGATACTTTTTTCTTGGTTCACCTTCATTATCACTTAAGTTTCTCAACTCATTTGAGTCATCACTTTTTTCCGGATCCTCAACAATATTCCTTCATCACCCAATACCAACCAACTCACATTATCTTGCATTTCTTCATCAACAAAATCATCCAAATCTTCATCATCCCCAACCTCATTTTCGGTAACAGAAAAATCATCCCCTAAATCTGAAGATTCCGACCCTATTAAGTAATCATCACTTGCATCTTTATCTTCAATTGGCTCTAAATTTGGCTCAATCATGGTTGAAGATTTGATGCCCCTATCTCTTATATAGCACAAAGCACTTGCAATTTCTTAAGGGTTTTCGTTGCAGCTGGTCTGAGTTCATGTGGGCTCATTTCTCTCTCTTGAACAACATACACATGTGCTACACATCTACTTTATATCTACTCATAGTCTCCAATAGATTCAATATATCTTTATCAATTGAGATGGGCTTCAAACCATTGTTAATAGTTTTTCCTAGCTTTGAGTACCATAATTCTACAACCTTTTCAAGTCCAAGATCATCTTTTAAAATCTCTACTATAACAATCTTGGATAAAAGGCTAGAATCAACATTATGCTTCACAAATACTTTCCCTTTTCTGTACAATACCTTGTCTGCTTGTTGGTAGAAACACCCTCGTAATAAACCTTACCACAATATTCATTTTCCATTGAATTTCTAAAATTAAAAAAAAATCTAAATATGCTAAAATGAAAGTTTTTGATAAAAGAACACCATAGACCACTATACACCAACAATAATCGTTAATATGTCCAAATACTAAAATTTCACATATTTAGTCAACACTTAAGAATAATCATGATTTTGTTTCACAATGGACCACATCTACATACAATAACCATAAAATTTTCACCAAATACATGTAATTTCGGAAGCCTTTTGCCATTAATCTCCATCTAAAGTAGGACACTAACCCCTAAAATTTTGACATCGCATTACACCACTCCTAACCAGCCTAAATTCAACATAATTTTAAATCCCAATTGATTCATCACTTTTGCAAACAATCAACAACAACAATACATGTCCTTTTGACCAAATTTTTATACAAATTGAATCCAAATCATGATACTAATTTTAAACCCCGTATAAATTTCATACAAATTGCATCCAAATCAATTACATCTCCATACCCCTGATACTTTTTTTTTGTGTTTGTGTGTGTATGGCATCTTCAAGATTGCCACCACGAATATCGAATGCCAACATTTTGTCCAAAGCATCTTGATTAGTCAAGTGCATCAAATTTGTCTGCGTGGAATAATAATACGATGCATGCTGATTGCTTGTTTTCATTACAGATGGATAGAAGATCGGCTTTACACAAATCTACAAGGCGTCAATGCATCATTGCTTGGCCTCTACGTGCGACGGATCAGGTCAAAGATAATTCGGGAGACAATATGATGCCTGAGCACACGACATTAGTGGCTGAGCATGTGCCCGAAGGTTCTCGCCGACGTCCTAGGGCCTCGAGAAGTAGGCAGCAGCAACGTGCAGGGCCCATGATATGATGCCATCATTGTTGACGTGTCCAGCTCTAGAAGGGCCTCATATTCCGGATCTCCTATTGAGGTTTGAGGGACATATAGCTCATGACCTCATGTCATTTGGGCTGGGATGGCCAGTAAAATCTTATTCACGTTATTAACTGCATATGCGCATGTTAAATTTCATAAAATAGAGATTCTTATCATTTTTCTAATTGATGTATGTTTCGATAGGAGTGGGAACCATTAAAGTTACATGTTTGACACAACTTTCAAAGTGGGTTTTGGATGAGAACATGCCATGGGTAGATATTGTGTCAAGTAGTGGATTGACACATCTCTAGACGTCCATGTACAGCAGACACAACGAAGGTCTTGTGGATGCCTTTGTTGAGCGCTGACATCCAGAAATGAACCCGTTTTATATGTCATTTGGAGAGATGGGTGTAAAGACTGAAAATATTTAAATAATATTTTAATCAATTAATGATTTAAAAATGATTAAATTTGGAATTTCGGAAATTTTGAGAAAATTTCGTCCTCGACCTTTCGGATTATTTGAAAATCATCTAAATTAAGTCCCGACATCATTTTGAATGGATTTTTCGATGAATTTCAATTCCCACCACTCGTCTTGAGATTTTGAAATATGATTGGGATGATATTCGGATTGAGTATTTCGGTATTGAAAATTCGGTTGGGTTTTAGAATCGGGTTTTGGGTTGAGTGATCGAACGTCGAGATTCGAATTTCGGATTCTAACATTGGAACCTCTCTCTCTCTCTCTCTCTCTCTCTCTCTCTCTCTCTCTCTCTCTCTCTCTCTCTCTCTCCCCTTTGTCTTCTTCTTCTTAAACACACACACACCATTGCCCATTTTTTTTCCATTCCTATCCTATAAATATGCATCAATCCCTAAACCCTAAAACCCTCACCACAATCTGATAAAAACCCTACAACACTCACCTCTCACCTCTCCCATTTTGAGATTCAAAATCACACCCAAAACTCCCACCTTTCCATCCTCTATTTTCAAGCTTCAAACACAATCTTCTACCTCCTAATCCTCTCTCTCTCTCTCTCTCTCTCTCTCTCTCTCTCTCTCTCTCTCTCTCTCTCTCTCTCTCTCTCTCTCTCTCTCTCTTCCTCTTCCTACATCCAAAAATACCTCATACATCTTCCCTTTCGAGATCAAGCCAAGAAACACCAGACAACACCACGTAGACGACAATCCAAAAGCTGCAGAAGCCGTTTTCGCCGTCGCGAGAGACCATTCGTTGTGGCGACCAAGAACCTAGCTGCTGCTCGGTTCATGCTTCTCGCTGTAAAGGCTTCGTCTCTCTTTCTCTCTCTCTCTCTCTCTCTCCCCTTGATTCCGTTCACTTTCAACTTCCATAAAGGCACACCTTTAACACTTTCTCCACTTTTGTTAGCCAAGACGAAGGAGATATAGCCTCAGAGAAGCTTGGCCGAGCCCACATTTCCCCTCTTACCCTGTTTTCAAGTGGTGAGCTTATACTCCTTCGTTTTCTTTCGTTTGGGTCTAAACCTTCATAAAAGATCTCTTTTATTCATACTTCCTAGGCACTGAACAAGATTCCTTTATGCCTGTGGAGCATGAGATCCACCCTTGAAGTACCTTGAAGACTTTTTTTCGAAGAGTCTTAGGTAATCCCTCTTCCTCTCTCCCCCAGTGGTTCGTGTTTGAGTCATGTTGTTTGGGGTCAGGGAGGGTCATGCTTTAGTTTAGAATTGGCTTGAAAAAGAACGGGGTTGATTCAAGGCAAAAACGAGCCAAAGTGTTTGAATCTCACCACGACGAAACCATGGTCGCCGCGGCGAGTCAGAACAGAACCCAGAGAGGAAGAAGACGACATTTCGCAGGTGCGAGAGCCTGCCTTCGCGGGAGCCCTGGGATGATTTTCGCCACGGTGAGCGACCACTTCACCACGGCAAAAATAGCACAGAATCCTTGGCCGAGGCCAGCTACCTTGAATTCTTTGGATCTTGGTTTGATTTTGGGTTGAACTAATCTATGATGGGTTTGTTGTCGATTGTTGATTTTAAATGTGGATTTAAATATATTTGTCTTAAAGGGATTAGTATACGTTGTAAAGTATGATTTTAAGGATTTTGAAAAGTGTTTGATTGCACTGATTTAAATGTCTCAGAATGCTTTGGTTGTTTTGAAATCTCTCGAAAGGTTTTGAACCCTAGTTGTTGTTTAATTGTTTGATGATCTTTAGAAATTGTATTCGAGAATGCTTTTGAAAGGCTTTGTGTTTTCAAACCAAGATGCCGAGATTCCATTAATGTTATAACTTGACTAATTAAATGGGGTTAATGATTTGAAGATGACCTTATATCAACTATATTTCATGGACCATATTTAACAGACTAATCTAACCTATTGGACCTCTTTTAACCGGACTTCTATGGACTGTTTAACCGAAGTTGACTTGGACTTTGCCTTGAGACTTGACTGAACCGATGGACTTTTATATGACTGGATTGGACCTTAGATTGAGATTGAGACATTGGACGGATTATTGATGATGAGTTATGAAGAATTGATATGAACTGGTTAACCTTTTGGATATCTCGGCTTCCTGATGTTTTCTCGTGATTTGAGTGTTTTGAATATTTTGACTTAACGGATGATTTCTGGAATTGCTTTTTAGCATGATTTCTCTGTGCTTAGTCGATGAGAATGTAGACTTATTGCATCTTTATTATCCGCATATGTTAGGTGCTTAGTGACTGTCTGGACTTCTGCTATCTGCTATTACTCTTACTGTTCGGCTTTGTAGGTAAGTTTCCTACGTGAGCTTACTCAATGACCGAACCTCATGCTTGATGTGTCATATTATATGTAGGTGCTGCATACCGCATGCCATATAGTATCATGCATAAGACTTGCACTTATGAACGAGCATCCTCATATAAGTTGATTCTCTATTCTTAAGACTTGCACTTATGAATGCATTCAAAATAATAACCATGTTTTGAGTCCCACCTCTTTCGGACCGAACACAACAAAGAAGCTCTGAAATATTGTAGCAACCAGCAACCCCATATCTAGGGCATCAAGCCAAAAATCAGGTGGAGCATTCACACCATCTCTAAACCAGTTTAGTGCTTTCTCAACCCATGCGATGACGTCCTGGCCTAAATGTCGAGCGTACAACTCGGAACGATGATGTAATTCCGTACGCATGCTTTGTCTGATAGTCTTCCAGTAATCTTCTTCATCATGGGCTGCTAAACGCACAATCACTCGGAATCTACAATTTCCATCAGGTGCCACATTATATGACTCGAACACATATTTGTTCATGAATTCTGGATTGACACCAATGTGCGGACCCTGAATTACACCAACTGTAGTAGGTTTTGCAGTCTTCACTGCAACTACTACAGGGGATGACTTCTTTGGCAATGGAGGTCTACCTCGACTCCTTTTTGCAGGTGTACCATCGTCTGACCCGGTTGGCGATCTCTGAATAGGTGTCACTGCTGGTGATACTTTATTTTGGGGGCCTGCCTCGAGTTCTCTTGATCAGATTCACTACATGATTGTAGACTTTTGAACTGGTGGAGGTGCATTCTCTGCCTTTCGGAGTTGGAGATCAGTGTATTCTCATACACAAAGGTCGCGTTTGTTGAGGCTTCTTATGGGGTACCCAAATCAGATGATAGTTGAATGAGTTGCACCCTATTATTTTCATCTTTGTTAGTTGACTAGCTTGGCAATAGGGTGTCGTTTGGCACCGCAAATGTCAAAACTGTAATTGATATACAATTCAGTATCCTTGTTTTCCCCGTTACAATAACCAGTGAAACAAGTGTCAGAAACAAGTGTCAAAACTGTAATTGTGAAATATAAAATCCTAATGACATGAAAAAATGATTTAATCGTATACAATTTAAAAACAAATCTTGCATTAATATGTTTTATGATTAATTTCATTATTTGACGATTAATAAACTAACCCTAATCGTATTAAACCTAAGAAAGTTTGCAATTTTATATTCTCAATGCGATGCTATTTCATTAACCCTAAAAAAGATTGCAATTTTATGAAAGTTTGTGATTTTATATTCTCAATGTCATGATGTTTCATTAACCCTACTAATATTTCATCAACCCTAAAAAAGATTGTGATTTCATGAAAGTTTGCAATTTAATATTCTCAATGTGATGATATCATTAAACCTACTAATATTTCATTAACCCTAAAAAGGATTGAAATTCTATATTATGCACAATATGTGAAGATCATCAATGCTTATTAATCATGAAAAATAAAGCTTTCTACAACACACGTATGAGAGTAATGAATTCAAATATCATAATCTTCAACACATAAACAAAAGGATGAGATACATACATGTTGGAGTCCGAATTCCAGCGATATGTCTTCGAGGCCTTTACTCAACTCACCGTTCTCATTCGACATGTTTACAACTTAATAATTCTATGCTCAATCAAGAACACTGCACTGTCTAGGGTTTTCGACTACTCACGTGTATATATAGGCCGATTTAGCTTTTTTCACGTAAACAAACCGGTTGCAACTACCATATGGAAAATGATCGCACCATTTGCCATATGGTCGCACCATTTGCCATATGGTCGTTGCAACCAGTTGTAACCAAATCAACAACAAAAGGTCGCAATCACCAGAATGAGATTGGTCGCAACGACCAATGCAACCCTGGTCGCAACGATGAGTATGCTTGTGGTCGTTGCGGCCACTATGTAAAAAAAATGGTCGCAACGTGTTATTGCAGGAGGATGATATGTCAAGTAATTACAAATTATAAAGATGTAATAAATGTAATCCAACTCCTAGCCTATGCAAATAATTACAAGACTTCCTCCCGTTGTAGTGGAAGGGTAGTCAGGATCGATCCACGAGGAGGCGTGTCAGCGGGATCCTAGTAGCTTTGGAAATTTCACGTCTGCGTCGACCAGTAGCCTCGATTTCGACCTTGGGCCTCGATGTCGACCTCGGCTGTCGATGTTTTCTGCAACAGAAGACCTGCAGAGACAAAAACAAGTGGTCGATATCGACTAGAAGGGGTCGATATCGATGTCAGTCCACAAAATTGGCTGGCTCAGAAGACTGCCAGTCGACACAGAAGGGTCGATATCGATGTCTGGGGGTCGATATCGATGTCAGCAAAACTCCGCAGCGATGTTCGTCGTCGACTCAGAAAACTGTCGACGAACTCAGTGGTCGATATCGACTAGAAGGGGTCGATATCGATGTCTCCCTGCAGTGAGTTAGTTCTTCGTCGGCAAAGAAAAGGCCGAAGAATTAAGGATGGAAAGAGAAGCAATGAATAGAAATAACAGAGGGTTTTTGTGTGTATAAACTATGTAAAAAGCAACTCCTAGGATTAGGGTTTACCACAACGTTAACCAATGCATGCGATAAGATAAATAAGACGGACAATTGCGCTATTTCTCCCGAGGGACAAGCTTTCGCCGTACACCAACTCTTAGGATTACTCTTGCAAATAAACCTAATTGTCTCTACCAATTTTATGTTTATAACTCAAGTTGTTAGCATGAATCCCTTTTCTTTCGATTAGGACTAAACTTAGAATCGTAGGAGGAGAGATAGACACAACGATATCGACATCAAATACTTACCTCAAGCGCGCATGGCTAACGTCGGGCTCACCCCGACCCTAAGAGCTTTGGGGAACTACTCGCTTCTCATCATGGAACTCATTGTCAATTGAAAGGAAGAAACTTGCATTAAAATAAACTCCGAAGCTTTACAACTCAACGTCAACTTTCGCAAACGTCAAACCCTAAAACTTCTCTCTAACTCTAACTCGATTGTCTATTGTCTTTGTCTTGGGTTGTTCTATGATTGAGATATCATCTAACAAATCAGCCCCTAAGGCTTTATTTATAGGCTACTAATCCTCGCTATCCAAGGATTGTAACTCCTATCTAAACTAATAACTCTATCCGAACAATTAGGATAGGTCTTTTATTTTGATAAAACTTTAATAACTTAAAGGTAAAAGATGAATAAAACTTCAGCTGTCCTCTATCTTGAAAGTATGAGATAATTCCGTGCCTCCTTGAAGATATAGTTCCAATCCGCGTCAGAAATCGAGTCTATCTTCTGTCGAGATAAGGGGTCGATATCGACACCAGGGGTCGATATCGAGGTCTCTGTTCCTGCTCGACTTGTTCAGTTCTGGTCGATTTCTATGTTGAGGTCGATATGGGGGTCGATATCGACACCGGGGGTCGATATCTGGGTCTAAGGTCGATATCTACCTCTTCTCAGCTTCACTTGATTCCTATGTTGAGGTCGATATCTATGTTGAAGGTCGATATCTACACCAGAGGTCGATATCTGGGTCTAAGGTCGATATCTACCTCTTCTCAGCTTCACTTGACTTCTCCGTTTTGACTCCGATTTCGCTCGAATTCCTGCATGGTTAGCTTAAAACTTGTGCAGACTCTATTTCTTGCATTTTAGCCCATTCTTACACAAGTTTATATTCTTTTGAACCTTTTCTTTGGAGATCGAATGAAATACGAAGTCAAAAGATGCAATAAACAAAGGTACAAATGTGTACATCAAAACACCCCATACTTAGACTTGCTTGTCCTCAAGCAATAACCAAGCAATAACCAATACCTACAACACACCCTTCAAGTCTTTGCCTTTGTCAAAAACAACATCATAAGCGGTAGCAAAGCAAAGCAAGTGAATTTAACGTCATAGCACATATTTTGGTGATCCATAGGCATATGCAATTTTGATCCAACCTCACAGGGATAATGTGTTTGCACTCAACTCTCATGTGTTTAGGCTATGAAGATCAACTCTCAACTCAATTCCATATACAATCTCATAAACATTGCAATTTATAATAATCCACTTCGCTACCAATTATGAAAATGCAATAAGAATCATCAGGAGGACTTTCGCTCAATGGAAGACTTCATAGAAGACTCCATTCGGCGGGGTTGTAATGGGGCTTGGTATGAAGTAAAAGGTATGGAATTATTTGGCTATGTGGTGCTTTTATGATTCGGGAATCAAGACTCCTAAATCTCAACACTTGCAATACCCAAACCATAACTCTTCAATGTAAGCTCAATATCTATAATGCTTTTTCCCAAACTCATCTTTCCATAATATGCTCTCAAAAATATAACACCTGTATGAATAAAGGACTTAAGGATTTTGGCTCATGCACTATATATATATATATATATATATATATATATATATATATATATATATATATATATATATATATTTTTTTTTTCGGATTTTTTTTTTAGAAATAATACTAAAGCTATGTGCATTTATATGGTGAGCCAAAAAATCCTTTTACAAAATATGACAAAATGTAAATATGTACTATCCTATAATTTCCTCGCTCAAAACTAGACATTATGCTCTTTTCTTTCCACAAGGCATTAGTCCAACCAATCTAAGTCTCAATTCCCAAATGGGGGTCAGGCTCAATTCGGCTAGGGATAATTTTGTGGAGTTTGCAATTTCAGGCTCAGGCTAATGTTCTGGCTTCAAGCATGGATAATGCAGGGTAGGTAAAGAGAGGATAAAAATGGCTTAAAAGATGCCTCCATCATTTAATTCTCGTAAACATAAACATATATATGCATTGGTTTTGAATAACTATCACAACATTTAGAGATGCATAGGAAGAGTAAATTCACTCAAGAAAGCGGAGGGATTTTTGATGTTCTCCCTATAGGTCAAAATTCTCACAAGGACAATTTTTGTTGGATTTGCTTTTTAGCCTAGGATCATATGTGCTCAATTTCATCACAAGTTTACAATCTACATAAAAATTTTAAGACTTAGGCTAAACCATCCAAATATGCCATAGGGTTTACATGATCAAGTCAGCTATTGAGTTTTCATCATAGGACATCTAAGTAGGGTTAAAAAAAATAAACTTAAAAATAAACATGCATTTTTTTTGTATTTTTGACATTTTTCTATTTTTTTGGATTTTTGACATTTTATGGAATCATTGACATTTTATAAAAGTAAAACTAAAAACAAAAATTTAAACATGAATGCAATGCGAAGAAGAAACCAAGTTATGACCATAAGACATGTCTTTCCCCCACCCCATACTTAAAATATACAGTGTCCTCACTGTATTAAAAAGAAGAACAAGGGTAGAGAGAGACTTACAGCGGATTCAGGTCGATTTCAGGTTTGGTCGATGCCAGAAGTCGATATCTAGGTCAGTGGTCGATGTCGACTGCATCTGTCGAATTCGAGGAAGAAGATGAAGACGAGGGCTGCCTGATTGAGGTCGATATCGAGTATTAGGGTCGATATCGACCTCTCTTTTTCGCTCCTGAGTCCTCGATGTCGACTCCAGGAGGTGGCTTGACCCTGGGGGGTCGATTTTGACTGGCCTGGTCGATTTCGACTACCTCTGCAGAAGCTTCCTTCCTTCTTCATCGTTCCTTTAGCTTGATAACCTGAAATCTTTGTTAGTAATATAGATAAAGCACGGATTATCTCAGTTTTAAAAGTTCACAACAGCCGAAAGTCCAAATCCTAAAAACCATCTATGCGAAATTTAAATGTTTTATGTACATGCTCTAGATTTTTGAGTCGCTAGGCCGACTTCTCCGTCAATTCTTCATGACCCTTTTATGTAGAGACCCTTCGAGCTCAAGTGTTCTCCTGGATCATCTAGGTCCTTTTGATAGCATCTAAGTTCGGCGACCAAGGCTTCTTTGATGTGAGGTTCTTCTTTGGGCGATTTTCTTCTCTTTCTTGACCTAACTTTAGCAATATAGGCGAACCATGGAGCTTTGACCCTCTCTTTAGTAGAATTATCAATAATAGGTTTAATTGATTCATCAATAATGGACGGAGGAGGGTTAGGAGTCATACCTGGGCTTACCTGTTTGGGCCCGAAACAGAAATCTTCGGGCTGAGGGGTGGTCGATTTCGACCAAGGAGGGTCGATTTCGAGTGCTGTGGTCGATATCGATATGTGGGGGTCGATATCGACCTCTGTGACCCCATACTTAAGCTCCTGGCAGCGATCTGGCATACTCGATTTCGACCAAGGTGGGTCGATTTCGATGTTTTTAGTCGATATCGACTGGTTCCAGTCGATGTCGACCCTGCTTGCTGTTTTCGTCCTCGCCAACAGAAATTTTCTAAGCTTTTCTTTGGCCGGCGAGAGGACTACTTGCTTCAGGTGCTTTGTTTCGCTCATGGTTGGGTTGAAAGAGAATTCTATCACTTCGTTCCCTATAGTAAAGGTTAGTAACCCTCGACGTACATTGATATTGGCATCAGCAGTAGCTAAGAAAGGCCTACCAAGTATAATAGGCACTACAGGATCTTCAGGCATCTCCAATACAATGAAATCAGTAGGCACAAAGAACTTACCTACCTTTACCGGAACGTCATCAACTATACATGTGGGTCTGACAAATGAGTTGTCAGCCATATAGAGTTTCATGTCCACAGGTTCAAGGGCACCAATGTTCACCTTCTGCCAAATAGAGAGAGGCATGAGACTTACACTTGCCCCTAGGTCACATAGGGCTTTATAACGATGTTGGCCAAGTCCCACGGTGATTGCAAACTTCCCTGGATCACTCTTCTTCTCAGGGAAGTCCATCTTTGAGCATTCCTCTGCGATCTCTGCCATGGATCTCTTCTTGCTCAGGATGTCTTTGAGGAATCGCACATAGGCGGGCATTTCGCTTAGGGCTTCTGTTAGAGGGATAGTGATGTTGAGTCCTTGAAGTATCTTTATGAAGCGCCTAAACTTGCCTTTGGTGGGATCCTCCAATGCCTTGGAAGGGAATGGCAACGCCTTCTTCGGTGGAGTAGGGGCCAAAACGGAGGTCGGAGGGGCCTGCTGAACATCGATGTCGACTGGGATGGGGTGGTCGATATCGACAGGTAGGGTCGATTTCGACCTATGTTGTGGCTCTGATGGCTCTGCAGTGTCATCGACGTCGATCAGGGGGTCGACATGGGGGTCGATTTCGACCTCTGGGTCGACATCGACTGGTCTGTCGACGTCGACTGGGTCTGCTGCTTTCTCCGCCGTTTCCGTCCATGGCTTTTGTACTTTGGTGCCACTCCTTAATTGTATGGCTGCGACATGGCCTGTCCCGGATTTTCCCTTAGGATTTGTAGTGGGTTGCCCAGGGAGTGTTCCGGACGGCCTAGGGATTTGTGCCGCCAATTGACCCAGTTGGGTCTCTACGTTCTTCTTCCATATATCCATCTCCTCAATCCTTGTGGTAAGGTGATTGAGTTGAGAGTGGATAACATTGTTGGATTGATCGTTCTTAGCTTGGTTCCGCCTTATCTCATCCAACACAAGTTGAAGATCATCCTTCTTTTGGTCTCTCTCCGGGTGCCCAGGAGCTCTATAAGGCGGAGGGTCCGTAGGGTTAACCGGGTTCCTTTGTGGTTGATGGAACCTTTGGTCTCCCCAATATTGGTGATTGGGACCCCTCATGTAGCGCGCCTCTTGGTGAGTCTCCGCTAGGTGTACTTGTTCAGCGTGGGGGCACTCGATGGTGGTGTGCCGCTGCGATCCGCATTCGATGCAATCTTGGTTCGCTGAAAGGAACCTCACTTGCTTTTGGAGCTTTCTAAGTTGATCTCTGTGGAATTGCTCCTTCACATCTGGATCGATTACATTGGAGGGTTCATATAAGGGCATAGATGGGGTAGGCCTCGACGATGATGGTACGTCGGAAGCCTCAGGAGTCCCATATGTGTTGTCGAACTCCACCAACCTCTCTATGGTCTCCCAAGCCTCTTGTGGAGCGAGTTCAAGGTAGCCATAGGCGGTGTAGGTGTTGATCCTCTCCTTTGTTGCAGCGTCAAGAGCATTGTATATGATCTCCTGAATTACATATGGTGGTTGGCCATGCGTCGGGCATGATCGTAGAAGGTCCTTGAACCTTTCCCAAACAGTCGCCAGAGCTTCACCAGGCTTTTGTTTGAAAGCCGTGATTTTCTGTCGGATCAACGCCGTCTTAGAAGGAGGAAAGAACTTGTTGAGAAACGCGTCCTTGACTTCATTCCAAGTGGGGAGCGATCTTGGGGCTAAGCTTTCCAACCACTGCAATGCTTTCCCTGTAAGAGACCATCGAAAGGCTTTTAGTTGGACATATTCAAGACTTCGTCCATCAGCAATAGTATCACAAAGGTCTAAGAAGGTAGAAATATGTGCCATAGGGCACTCATTAGGTTTTCCTTCATATTGGTGCCTTCTAATCTCAGTTAAGAAGTTAGGTTTTATTTCAAAATTAGAGGCAGGGATAAGAATTGCCGATTCAGGCACTGTGAGAGCGGGGTGCATATATTGCTTGGCATTTCTAGGGAGGGCATTGATTTGGGCTTCTATTTGCCTTCGGCCTTCCTCCTCCCTATCCGCACGCTCCTTAAGTGCCGCCTCTCTAGTCGTTAGGTCCTCAACTAGCCTCCTTAGTTGTTCAATAAGTTCTGCTTGGTTCGCGTTTTCCGCCATGATTCTTTGAGCATGGGCCTTTAGATGGAAATAACGCTCAGGGTCGTCTACTCCTTCAAATTCAGGTGGGCGATCAGCGCGTCGCATACACCTGCAAGATCAAACTAGAAAAAGACGTGAGATAGACTACTAGGGCGCGATTGATTGCCTCCCCGGCAACGGCGCCAATTTGTTATTGCAGGAGGATGATATGTCAAGTAATTACAAATTATAAAGATGTAATAAATGTAATCCAACTCCTAGCCTATGCAAATAATTACAAGACTTCCTCCCGTTGTAGTGGAAGGATAGTCAGGATCGATCCACGAGGAGGCGTGTCAGCGGGATCCTAGTAGCTTTGGAAATTTCACGTCTGCGTCGACCAGTAGCCTGGATTTCGACCTTGGGCCTCGATGTCGACCTCGGCTGTCGATGTTTTCTGCAACAGAAGACCTGCAGAGACAAAAACAAGTGGTCGATATCGACTAGAAGGGGTCGATATCGATGTCAGTCCACGAAATCGACTGGCTCAGAAGACTGCCAGTCGACACAGAAGGGTCGATATCGATGTCTGGGGGTCGATATCGATGTCAGCAAAACTCCGCAGCGATGTTCGTCGTCGACTCAGAAAACTGTCGACGAACTCAGTGGTCGATATCGACTAGAAGGGGTCGATATCGATGTCTCCCTGCAGTGAGTTAGTTCTTCGTCGGCAAAGAAAAGGCCGAAGAATTAAGGATGGAAAGAGAAGCAATGAATAGAAATAACAGAGGGTTTTTGTGTGTATAAACTATGTAAAAAGCAACTCCTAGGATTAGGGTTTACCACAACGTTAACCAATGCATGCGATAAGATAAATAAGACGGACAATTGCGCTATTTCTCCCGAGGGACAAGCTTTCGCCGTACACCAACTCTTAGGATTACTCTTGCAAATAAACCTAATTGTCTCTACCAATTTTATGTTTATAACTCAAGTTGTTAGCATGAATCCCTTTTCTTTCGATTAGGACTAAACTTAGAATCGTAGGAGGAGAGATAGACACAACGATATCGACATCAAATACTTACCTCAAGCGCGCATGGCTAACGTCGGGCTCACCCCGACCCTAAGAGCTTTGGGGAACTACTCGCTTCTCATCATGGAACTCATTGTCAATTGAAAGGAAGAAACTTGCATTAAAATAAACTCCGAAGCTTTACAACTCAACGTCAACTTTCGCAAACGTCAAACCCTAAAACTTCTCTCTAACTCTAACTCGATTGTCTATTGTCTTTGTCTTGGGTTGTTCTATGATTGAGATATCATCTAACAAATCAGCCCCTAAGGCTTTATTTATAGGCTACTAATCCTCGCTATCCAAGGATTGTAACTCCTATCTAAACTAATAACTCTATCCGAACAATTAGGATAGGTCTTTTATTTTGATAAAACTTTAATAACTTAAAGGTAAAAGATGAATAAAACTTCAGCTGTCCTCTATCTTGAAAGTATGAGATAATTCCGTGCCTCCTTGAAGATATAGTTCCAATCCGCGTCAGAAATCGAGTCTATCTTCTATCGAGATAAGGGGTCGATATCGACACCAGGGGTCGATATCGAGGTCTCTGTTCCTGCTCGACTTGTTCAGTTCTGGTCGATTTCTATGTTGAGGTCGATATGGGGGTCGATATGGACACCGGGGGTCGATATCTGGGTCTAAGGTCGATATCTACCTCTTCTCAGCTTCACTTGATTCCTATGTTGAGGTCGATATCTATGTTGAAGGTCGATATCTACACCAGAGGTCGATATCTGGGTCTAAGGTCGATATCTACCTCTTCTCAGCTTCACTTGACTTCTCCGTTTTGACTCCGATTTCGCTCGAATTCCTGCATGGTTAGCTTAAAACTTGTGCAGACTCTATTTCTTGCATTTTAGCCCATTCTTACACAAGTTTATATTCTTTTGAACCTTTTCTTTGGAGATCGAATGAAATACGAAGTCAAAAGATGCAATAAACAAAGGTACAAATGTGTACATCACAACGACCATAGAGGTTATGGTCGTTGCGACAAGTTGTTGTTTGAAAAAAAAAGGTGGTCGCAACGACCATTTGGCATATGGTCGTTGCGACCATGAAGCCATGTGCTAAAGGGCAAAATGTCCATACACTAAACAGAAATCGTGAAAATTTTTTGTATTAAAATACTATATATTTAACAAATTCACCTTTTTAAAATTAAATCAATTAAAAATTTTCGTGATGAGGATATAATTTTATATTTTTAATTAATTCTTAACACAAAAAAAAATTGTAAATAACAATGTTGCTTTTAACATAAACAGTTAGGTTAGTACTGCATAATCGTTAGGCGTTGGGTTTTCTCTCTCTAAGGAGAGAAAAGCTCCCATTGTGAAACCTCCATTTGAGAACCCTAGCCTCTAAAGGCGGATCTATCCTCTTCAATCCATCTTCCTCGTGCTCCAATCGACCTTGCGCTAGGCTGATTTTGAGTCTCCGTTCTCCATTCTCTCCATTTCGGTTGTCGATTTGGGGATCGGCGTTCGCTTGACTACCATCTTTGCCCCTGCTTCCGGGTGGTCGGCGCCGTCTCAGCTTGGCCGATTTGACCTGGTCTCACCAGAGTTGTGACCTCCTCTATCCTCAGTCAATCTCGTCGTCTACCTGGGTGCCTTGGTACCTCCCTCCTTCTCGCTCATGGGTTCCAGCATCTGGCGCCATCTCGATCTTGGGCTTCTGTCATTTCGCCGTCGTCCTCCCCTGGGTCTCCTTCCTCTTGATCTACTCCTGGCCGTGTCCGCCTCCATTCGTCAGTGTTGCTGTCTGGCTGGCGTTTGGTCCAGTGCTCGGATTCGATCGTATCCTGCAAATTGCCCTTCGGTTGTCTTCTAGGCCCGAGTGGCCCGAAGATTGGGCCCAAGGTTTATCCTTGGGCCCAAAGCAAGGAAAAGGAAAAAAAAGAGAAAAGAGAAAGAGAAAATCTGGTCTGGATAAGTTGTATTTGGTGGGTTGCTGAGGTGCTTGGTGTTTGGGGTTATGTGGCTCTTGAGGTTAGCGGTTTTTTTAGTGGTGTTTCTTCTTATGTGTCGACGCGCGAGAGGTCGTGGACGTGATCAAAAACTGAAGGCTCGTTGACAAAGCCCAAATATGAGGTTTCCACTTAGTTCCCCAAGGATTCCCTATGTTGTCTCTACCAACTGACGGATAAGTTGTTGCACACTGCTCCTGTTTATTTCATCATTTATGCTAGTCTTCGCCTATAACTTCACCCTTGTATTTTGGTGGTTCTGCCTTTTTGTTATTTTATATCTTCAGCTTATTTGACGGTTTTTCCGTCGCCGATTTATTCGGCCTCTCGACCCACCGAACCTGTCCGGTGCGTCGAATTCTTACTTAATAAAAAAAAAGTTAGGTTGGTGGAAGGAAGATGGGCAAAAACAAAGTCAAAATAGGTGGAAGGGGGATTCGAACATGGGACAAGGTGAATGGCTTAAATTTAAGTATTTCTTTCCTTACCAGTAGGCAAGAATGGCTAGATGATTATTTATGAAATATATTTTCTATATAATCAACTTAAATGATATTGGACCCAAAAATTTTCTGGCTCTGTTTCGTCGATCCACTTGCACAGGCCCAAGCATGGGTCTGCTCATGAGTACTGTTATTAAAGACAATGGCAAAGGTGGATAATGAAGGTGGTTCTCACCACACCAAACCCCGAAAGGGATCCACACAAGCGGAAATACCATAGGTTGAGGGAATGGATCTTCCTAAGGAAGCACCGAACAGAGGAAGTCCTACCCCCCATATGGAAAAGAAAAAGGTTAGAGTTAATCTCGCTCACTTAAAATCACAATTAGCTAGTATGTAGGAAAATTTCTCAATTTCAACGTACAACATATCTCTTTTTGGTGTTTATCGATCTCATGATCTTTATTTGGTATTTATCTCATCTAGGTGATAAGAACCTGTTGAGACTTGAGCTGTAAACTTGGAAGTAAAAGCATGTTGTGTAATATGAGGATTGTCTGTTACGCTTTCCATTATGTGATTATATATGATGTCTTAAGTAAATAGTAAAAATTTGAGAATTTTGTGTTACGACTGGAACTCAATTGAATAAAAATCAATTCAAGTAAAATGTATCAATCAACGTAAAGTTAAGTGAAAGTGATGTTGTAGAGTTAGGTCGAGGCAGTTATTCTTCGGTCTAAAGGTTTCATGAAACTAGCACACTTCTATGTGAGGTGTTACACAACTAAAGATGTTGTAGGTCATTATTCACTATAGACAGAGTGGGTCCGGTATTGGTCGATAATGCATTTCAGGTGAGTATGTGAGTGAAGTTATATATATATATAGGTTGGATCCCGTGTAAGCAACCCTTACGGTGTAATTTGTGAGCAGAGAAATTATTCGCACGTACCAAGTGATTATTCGTGTATAATAATGTAATTATTCGTATGTATGAACAAATGTAATTATTTGTAAGTAACAAAAGATTATTCATATGTATGTACATACGAATAATCACTTCGTACCTACGAATAATGTTACTGTTCACAAGTTACTTTTAATCTCATCCGTTTGATCTTCTTAATCCGATGCTCTAGATTTGCTCACAAATTACACAGTAACACTTGCTTACACATGATCTATATATATATATATATATATATATATATATATATATATATATATATATATATATATATATATATATATATATATATAATTAACAAATGCATGGTTTGAACTAGGTATTGAGGGACACAAGATTAACCCTTAATTGACTCTCAGAATGCAGTTTAAAACTCTTTGGAAGAGTACCAATGATCCCTTGCTCTAGTGGTAAGGGAGAGGTACTCATTACAAGGTTAAGGGTTCAAATCCCATTCTTTAGACAATTTGTGTAATTAGTGGGTGTCCAAGTCTTCATTGGTTTGGGTGAGCCTGTTTGGTGGCATGCCACCTGGCTTACCGGTTCGCATCCTTTACAGGCTAGGGCTCGGACCCATGGGGATTAGTTGACAACCTTGGAACCCCCACGTTAGAAAAAAAAAACTCTTTGGAAGAGTCCTGTTCTTTGGGTCA
Organism: Persicaria maculosa; assembly: GCA_963922045.1. Lineage (NCBI taxonomy): Eukaryota > Viridiplantae > Streptophyta > Magnoliopsida > Caryophyllales > Polygonaceae > Persicaria > Persicaria maculosa. The sequence continues at coordinate 3,357,382 of OY998268.1, forward strand.
ATTATGGGCCACATCGAGTACCTTTTAAGTTAATACTTAGTTTAGACCTTATAATGAAAATAAAAAAAATCTTTTTATATTAAATTTGGTGAAAATATGTTGAATTTAACTTTTATTAGTTCACATAAAATACCTAGTGTAAAGTTTTAGAATAATTATATTATTCAAAGTAAAATAAAAATAATTTATTTAAATAGATAAAATAAACTCATTATCAATATGTAATTTAAATTATATAAAAATTGGGACTATTATTTAAATAAATAAATTTTCACAAATAATAATATTTATTTACGAGTATTATTTATAAGTAAATTAGTGGGTACTAGTTATGTATATATGTATAGATATATGAATATATACACGGTTCAGCCCAACTTCTCCTTTGAGCCGCAGGCCGCAGCCCACCTGACTCATCACGTTGGTTGTTCACGTTTTTTTTTTTTATAATTCATTCATCCTTATTCTTAGTCACCAAGGAAGATAGGGGATAGATTGTGGAGCTTATAATCCTAAAATTAAGGGATCTGATTAGGGAAAATCAAAGAAGACATTGCAGGCTTTTAGTTTCCATATCACTTTCACCATTAGCCCCTCCCCTTCCTTCCCTACAAACCCACAAACAGCAGCTGAAGATCACAAACCACCACTACCTCCGATCACGCTCGACCGCGATTCCGGCGATCCAGGGCTGAAGGCCACCACCACATGGATCCTCCCACACCCAGGCGACCACCGTGCAAGCCCCAACGCAGAACCTCACCGGAAAGACGTCCGAAACGATGCTGGAAGTTGCTGCAGAAAGTGATCGACAAGCCAACTTTGAGGCTCTGCCACCACCACCAACGTGGTTAGACGCTATTGAATCTGACTCCTGTATAAACCCTGGAGTACTCTCTGTCGAACCCATGTTCCCTTTTTCCTAAAACTGCTTGGAGTTGCTTGAACCGAAGCCTCCAAGTTCACTGGTGAGCAGTTTTTCTGCTGTGCAGAAAAAAGGTGACCTTCATACGTTTTTTTTTCACTCTTTCGACCCAAGGCCTGACAATCCCTATAAATCCTTCTTTTTCAGATCAATACCATACCAAGGGATCTTCATTTCGAAATTTGGACGTTTTCGAGTCCCATTTGGGTAAGATCCGCTCCATTTCTCGCGAATTATCGAATTTCGATTAAGTGATTAATCTCATACTAATCGATATGTCATATTGAAGCAGTTGGCATTCAGTTTGGCTCCTGAAATTGCTGGGATACAGAATTGGGCGAGCTTTCGAGAAGGGCAAGGGTAAGTTTTATACTTTTTAAAAGTTATGAGGCTGTTTTCGTAATTTCAGAAAAAACACTAGCACCCTTCCTAAATTCTGTAAAATCTCAGGTCCAATATCAAATTATTCTCCTCAACCACGCTTAAGCACTTCGTCGTTTAAGGCAAGTGGTTTGGTACAATAAGTGCATTTCTGCAAACTTCATGTCTTTTTCGTAATATTTGCATTTTGTGTCTTTAATAAATTTCATGCTATGTTGTTGTGATAAATATGCAAGTTAGATTTGTTTGTTACTATTTATCAATCCCTTAATCTCACATAGTATGAAAACTCCACTAATTATAACTTAATTGGGTAAATTATGGGTTTAGTCCCCAACCTTTGCAATGTGTTCCAATTTAGTCCCCAAGCTTTCAATCGTTCCAGTCCAGTCCCCAACCTTGTAAAAACATTTCAAAATTAGTCTTTCCGTTAAGTTTACATCCATTTTCCGTTAAATGGGTGATTTGGTTTGCTGATTGTACTTAAATAAATCCATGTGGCTTTTATTATCCCTTTTAATCCTCTCAAATTTAAAAATATCATTTTCTCAATTTATTTTTATCTTTAAAAAATTGGGGCGTTTCATTCACCCAAAATAAAATGACGAGAGGTGAGCATCCAACAAAATTAGGGTTTTAAATGCTTAGATGAGAGGCTCAAAAGAGGCAAAAGGTGTGATTGTGCTATGTGAGTGTGGAATTCGACTGTGTTTCTTTGCCCCTTTGACCAGAGAATAAGCAAATTGAGAAATTGATTAGGTATGCTCATTGGTGGAGCAAGTTTACGATGAAGAAGCTTTAGTATATCAGGAAGTGTCATCAACAGCAGAATCCTTTAATTAATCAACCAGAGTATGGTATGTGTTTGTTAGTTTCAAATCATTTTTGTTTTTCGAAAATTTGTTGTTTACCATGTCAAAGATTAGTTTTCGTCGAGTGGGGACCATAGTCTAGGTTTTCAAAATTATTATCTGCAAATGTAATAGTGTCAATTCGATTTTTGCTTAATCTATGATCGAATCGGTGCAGCTTCTGGTGTGGAGATGGATGATGCTCTTGTTGGATTTTCAAATGTCCCACTTTTTTATGAAGCTGAAAGTTTGAGATTGGATGAAGATAATGTTGATTTGGGGCTAGCAAAAAGTGAAAAAGTTGTACAACATGAAGAAGATATATTATCAGATGATACAAGCTGTGATGTTCAATTAGAAGATGGTGATAATGACATTCACCAAGATGATGAAGATCTTGATATAATGATAAAATACTCACCACTGTTGCAGGTTCCAAGATCTAAGAGAGCTATTCCAGGGGGTGAAGTCGATATTCTTCAGCATGATGCAGAGTTAGAAACTATGGGATATTAGTTTGACATTGACACAGAATATTAAGATTCTGATGAGATAGACAGCTTGGATGAAGATAGTGGTGATGAGAAGAGGGAGCGGTTCCCTAAATTCAATGAGATTGATATGAAGGAGCCAACTTTCAAAAAGGGTATGATTTTTGCATCCTTTGATATCTTAAAGAAGGCTGTCCGAATGTATTCCATCAAACATAGATTTCGTTTAAATATAAAGAAAAATGATTTGCGAAGGTTGCGAGTCACTTGTAAAGAAGGATGCCCATGGATTTTATATGCTGCTCCCATAGAAGAAGGCACAAAGGTTCAAATCAGAACCTACATTGATACCCATAGTTGCTCAAGAGATTTCTCCAGCAAACACGCTACCTTTAGGTGGATTGTAGAGGAGTATTTAGAGACCATTAGATCAACTCCAGATATAAAATTGTCTACATTGATGCATTTGATTAAAGAGAAATTTAACATTGATGTTCCTAAAACCAAGGTTCATTATGCAAAACAACTTGCTCTTGATATGTTGAGAGGAGATGAGAATGATCAGTTCTTGAAACTTGCTGACTACGGAGGAGAATTAAGGAGGACAAACCCATGAAGTACATTAATGTTGTCATTAGACAATCTGATTTTTCGTAGGGTATTTGTTTGTATTTCAGCTTGCAAGAATGGTTTCAAGGCTTGTTGTAGGCCCATTATCAATATTGATGGATGCTTTTTGAAAGGGAGATATGGAGGTCAGTTGTTGTCTGCCATTGGTATTGATCCTAATGATTGCATTTGGCCGATAGCATATGCAATTGTAGAAAGCGAGTGTAAGGACTCTTGGACATGGTTTCTTCATTTACTTAGAGATGAGTTGGACATTGAGAATAGCGAAACATGGACATTCATGTTAGATAGACAAAAGGTTAGATTGTGCTTCTATATTTGTATAGAATTATACTTGATTATTGATCATTTAATTCTTTAACTATTTTTTTTATAATGGAGGGCTTAATTCTTGCTATACGATAATTATATCCAAATGCAGAGCACAGGTTTTGTGTTAGACACCTGATATCAAACTTCAAGAAGAGTTATCCAGGTGAAACATTGAAAAATACTATATGGGCAGCTGCAAAAAGTACCTACATGGCAGAGTACAACAAACATATGGAGAAGTTGAAGCAACTGAATTCAAAAGCTTGTACTTGGCTGGAAGCAATACCTCCTGAATATTGGTCAAGAGCTCATTTTAAGGAAGGTAGCAAAAGTGATATATTGTTAAATAATATTTCTGAGTGTTTCAATAGATTTATTTTAGAGGCACGAGACAAACCTATCCTCACAATGTTAGAAATCATTAGAACCAAGATAATGGTTAGGATAGCAAGAAAGAGAAGCAGGATAGAAAGGTGGACTGGTTCTATATGTCCTAAAATTCAGAAAAAATTGGATAAGATTAGGGAAGAAAGCAAGTATAGTTGGCCCTCACCTTCTGGAGGAGCACAATTCCAAGTTAGTTGTCCATACGGTCAGTTTTTTGTTGATTTGGCCAAGCACACGTGCTCATGTAGAAAATGGCAGCTTACAGGAATACCTTGCAGCCATTCTTGTGCAGCCTTAGCATACAATGGAAATACAATTGAGGATTTTATTGATAGGTGCTGCACTGTGGATGCTTGTAAACATTTATATGATCATATCATCAAGCCAACTAGGAGTGTGGAACAATGGGAGAATATGCACCATAACCCTATTCAGCCTCCAAATACAATCCCACCCAAGCCAGGGAGGCCAAAGAAGAAAAGAAGAAGAGAAGCTGGTGAAAGGGAACCGACTGGCAAGATGAGAAGGTTTGGAATGGGTATGCATTGTAGTAATTGTGGTGGAACTGGACACAACAAAAGGGCTTGTAAAAACTCTCAGGTATAAATAACTTGGTTTCAATGAGTTAAAAGTTTTAAATTATTCCATTCTATAGCAAACTAGTACTTTATTTATTTATTTATTTCATTTTGTAGTCTGGTGCTTCAAGATCTCTAAGTGGAAGCACTTCAAGACCTATTGATCATTGTCTCAGACAGTAGTAGTGCAACAACTAGCATTATTGCTGCGAGTAGCTTTCGATTGGAGGCGAATTCACCAAAGCCCCATTACAAGTCGGAGATAGAAGCGATTGAGGAGAACGAGTCGACCACGATGTTCGTTGACTTCTCTCACTTCCTGAGCTTCAATGATGTTCTCCGCTGCTAGCTATCTTGGCTTCAAGTTGACTGCATTTGCCTCAAAATGTTTTTCATTCTTCTTGCATTTTGTTCTGTTGGTAAATCCTTTCATTTCCAGCACAAAACAACATCTCATGTCGCACCCATTGTCCCTATTCAGCATAATTAGCAAGCACACTGCTTGCTAATCCATTGTCGCGCGCCCATTGTCCCTATTTATAACAGATAACACTAGCAGCATTAGCTTTACCAACAACACCCATTGACCAATGTCTCACCCATTCATGACAGATTCATGTTAGAACCCAACAACACCCATTTTCAATCTCATTCATTGGCAAAGACAATCAGATCCATTGTCACACCCAATAACATCCCATATCGCACCCATTTACACCCAAATCAGCACCCACTGTCGCACCCATTCATACCCACATCAGCACCTAATTGCACCCAAATTAGCACTCATTGTCGCACCCAACAACTCTCATACTTTCGCACCCTCATACACTCGATTTTCACCCTTACAAAGCACAATCACACCATCTGCCCCAATCGAGCCTCTCACCGAAGGATTTAGAACCCTAATTTTGGTTGTCGTTCACCTCTGCTATTTCAAGCCACTTCTGTTTTATAAAAATAAAATAAAATTGAGAAGTTAAATTATTTTAATTTGATGAGGTTAAAAAGGGATAATAAAAGCCATATAGATTTGTTTTTGTACAGTCAGCAAACCAAATAACTCATTTAACTGAGAATGGATTGCAACTAACGAAAGGACTAATTTTGACATGTTTTTACTAAGGTTGGGGACTGAACTGGAACGATTGAAAGATCGGGGACTAAACTAGAACGTATTACAAAGGTTGGGGACTAAACCCATAATTTACCCTAACTTAATTCCATTATTTGAGGAAATTACATTAAATGGCCGAACTTTCTAAAAATTATGATTTGTTCATTTTGTTCCTTCATACTAGTTAAGTGTGGTATATTATTTATTTTGGATATCCATGCTTTTCGTTACTTTATTTCGTGCACTTTATCGCTTCTAAAGTGTATAATATACCTTATGTGGTCACTTATTATGGTATTGTGGATTAGTAATCATAACGTACATAATTGTGTATTATTACTGTTATTATTATTGTTATTATTGAATTGTGTTTTAAATAATGAAAAATGGTAAAGTCGGGTCAGGTTGAGTTATACCTTACTCTACAAACGTCTCATGAGATGCCCATTCGAAATTGCAAATCTCTCGAATGGGTACATCTGCCTACGAATAGTAGGTCATCTGCCCTTCTATACGGCTGATGCCGGTATGACTTGTCCTTTAAGTAAATAATATATAGACATGGCCACAGGTCACGGGTCGGACGGGTCAACCCGTGACCCGCCGGGTCCGGGTCAATGGTCGAAGGGTCATCTCGGGTTAAGGGTTAGGGTTAGGGTCGGGGGAAAGTGAACCCGTGACCAGGCGGGTCGACCCGACTACGACCCGGCGGGTCGACCCGTCGGGTTGACCCAATGGGTCAACAAATTTTTTTAAAAAAATTTATAAAAAAAAAACTAGAATTTATATTTATAATTATTATGAATTTTATTTATTCATAATATATAAATTCTCATGCATTGCATGTTATGAAAATCATACCCACCCTTTGCTTCTTTCATAGACTTAGCACCCTTCCCCCCCCCCCCTTCCTCTAGTTTTCAATGTGGGATGGGATGTGGGACAAAAATAAGTAGAAACTAAATCATATACAAACACTAATACTACACTTATAAATTTTTATCATGTCAATCCATACTTATAAATTTTTATCATATACAAACACTAGTACTACACTCTATATAAATATTATTTTTTTGAAAAATATTTTACCTATCAATTATGAAAGATTAAAATAACAAACGGGTAACAAAAAAGTGTGAAGTTGAACACAATACCTTAAACATTCGTGTTATTTGGTAGATCCACTATGAAATCATTGTATATGATACTAAGTTAGGAGTCTTTATGATATAATTTCAAAGAATACAAATATTGTTGGTGATAAAGTTGTTACACATGTATGGTATCCTTAATGTCGATTTTCACTTATTTTGAAAATGTTATAGAACTTCGGATTTTCAAGCACAATAATGAAATATATTATTGGGTAATACTTTTCCAATGTGTCTTTTCATTTCATAACATGCAACACAAATAGGTAATCCAATAACATCATCATTATGTGTATACACAAAATGTGGCTAATTCAACTTTAAACGAGAAAGATTATCATATATCTATATGAAGATGAGCCTAGATTTGAAATCAACAACCAAGAAATTAACATAATGCAAGTAAAATAAAACACTTATGATTGATCAATGGATCAACACAACTATCAATTCAATTAAATAGAAAGATTAATTCAACAAATTTGATATAATGTATCATGATGTTCCATCACCATGTGTTATTCATTTCATTAAATCCTAAGAGGTAAAGACTTTAATTATATTATATGGTACATCATATAATCCAAAGACTTAAATTACATTATATATTATACCATATAATCCAAATACTTTAATTATATTATATTTTACATCATATAATTCGATTCGTCGAAACATCAATTTCTACAATTTCTTTCATATCTCATATTTCAGTCTCACATCGAAGGTGAGACAAAGTGATTTAGTGCATTGAAGATATATATATCTTCCCATATCCCTACTTGTCATTCCCACAATCCAACTTTTTCTTTCCCACATCTAAAGTGTGATGAAATGATGGAGTGGAATGAAGGTATATATATATATATATCTTCCCACATACCATGTTTTGTCCACCTTAAATCTTTCCATTTCGAAAGTGTGGTGCAAGTTAAAAGTACTCGATGAGTTGAGTTTTTTTTTTCCAAAACCAAATTTTTTTTTTAAAATGGTTGACCCGGCGGGTTGACCCGCCAAACCCGGCGAGTACCCGGTTCCTTTCCACGTGTCCCAACCCGGCAGCTCGACCCGTCGACCCGTCGACCCGCCGGGTGACCCGAACCCGTCGACCCGTTGAATTTCCGGGTTAGGGTTGGGTCATGTACCCCGGGTTCTCGACCCGGCGGGTCGGACCCGTGGCCACGTCTAATAATATATATATATATATATATATATATATATATATATATATATATATATATATATATATAGAGAGAGAGAGAGAGACTGGATCAATTGTGCACATCCCTTAAGGTGTACTTTGTGCACAATTCTGAGCCATTAATCGGGTGTGGATGGATGGAGGAGATTAAAAGGGTTTTTTTTTTTTTAAAATTAAAAGCAGGTGGGCCCCGCACACAATTTTGATGAAAAACGCATACTCTGGGCGGTGAGCGCGTGTGGTTTGCGTGAATAAAACCCTAATCCCTAATTTCTTCTTCTTCAAATTTTTTTTGGCCGGCAGTTGTTTCTTCTTCATTGTTGTGCACCCATGGAGCCGAAGAGAGCCAGGAGAGGCGGAGGCGGAGGCAAACCCGACGAGGCGGAGGCTGAGGCGAGGCGACCCCTGCCGAATCGGAGGATCCCTTCTCAGCCGGACGATGGGGCTAGGTCGGGACAGAGAAGGCCGACGGTGACGGCGAATCTGGGAAACTGGTGAGTCGCAGTCCTTTTTTCCTCGTCTTTTTTCGATTTCCATGGTTATCTTCATCTCCTTTGCCATGTCCTCCGTCCAGATCTAAATCTGTGGAAGCAGTTGGATACGAAGACGAGGTTCGACTGGTTCGCATTCGCAATTGGAGTTTGTGTCTGAATCATCGCCAATGGTCTTCGTCGCCTCCATCGGAGAAGGATCCCGTCCAGTCCAGTTGAAGGTCTCAACGACGATTTGAAGGGACGGTGGTAACGATTTTGCCGGCTTCTGCGCCTTCATCTGGCCGATGGAGCGAGGCTGGCTTTGACTCCCATGTTCATACTCCCTTCCCTTCAATTCAAATTCGAGCACGGCGGCAGGTCTGGTTGATGGAGACGATGGGGCGAGGTCGGTGGTGGCGATGGAGGCGGTGCTCCGACTCCCTGTTCACTATCAGTCTTCAATTTGAGTTTTATTTTTGGGATTCAACTAATTTGCTCATTATTCCTTTCTGTTTTAGAGATTATTCATTGTTTTTTGTTAGATTATTCGGAGATATAAGGGTATTTTTCCGAGTTTGTTAGATTATTCAGTGTTTTTTGTTAGATTATTCGGTGAATTGTGAGACATTATTTGGTGAGATATGTAGCATTATTCAGTGTTTTAGAGATTATTCAGTGTTTCTTTTATTATTCGGTAGCGTAAGACAAATTATTCAATGTAATTGGTAATTTTTTATATGAACTAAATGAAAAAAGATAACTGAACATTCACTGTTTCTTTTATTATTCGGTAGCATATTTATTATTCAGTAGCGTAAGACAAATTATTCAATGGAATTGGTAATTTTTTATATGAACTAAATGAAAAAAGATAACTGAACATTATTCGGTAGTATGCAAAACATTATTAGGTGGAATTGACAAATTTTTAAAACGAATTAAATCAAGCATTTATTTTCCACCGAAAAAAAAGCATTTTTGTCACAAATATTTTAGATATTAAAAAAAAATAAGAAAAAAAAAAGAAATGATGGAGGGTGGAGACACGCACTAAATGAAAGGGGTGGTTTTGGTTATGTCATGTGGGTCCCACTATATTAAAAAGAAAAAACCAAAAATCCCTTTTAATCCTAGCCTTCCATCTCCTACCAATTAGCGGCCTAGATTTGTGCACTAGATACACTATAAGGGGTGTGTACAAGGGAACCACCCCCTATATATAGGACGGATCAAATGTTTACAAGTCTTAACATGTTAAATGTTAACAGATAAGGACCGTTGATTGATTGAAGATGGATGGATGTGATTAATCAATAATTTTTTGGATTTATTTTTTTTAAAAAGTGGGACCCACATGGTTTTACAGTTCACTTGCTGAATGATGGAGTGTGGGATGTGTGGGATGCAAAACAGTCACCCAGTAACTGAATGGAGAAAATCGTGGGTTTTTTTTCCAATTTTCACAAATTTCCTTTTTGAAAATAGATTTCTAATATCATGATCAATTATTCTGGGTATGCGAGATCTTTGATACTACGTGAGGTCTTCATCAAAGCCGACGGTCAAGAAGAGGAAGAAGAAAACTGCCCAGAGGTTGAAAGTTGCAGATGGTTTCAGGTAATGGGTTAGTAAACTGTATTAGCAGGTGAATTGTTCAATGTTCAGAAGCAAATATTCGTTGTAAATATGTAATTGTACATGATGATGCGGTTCTGAGATGAAAAAACGATTTGGCGAACGTATTTTTTTGGGTAAATTATCAGCATCGATTAGTGGATGTTGAAATATTCTATGCTTGGAAACAACTATTCGTTGTCAATATGAAATGGTTAGTGCTCATGGTGTTGCTGGGATGCAAAAACTTTTGGACTTGTAGTTTTTGGTTTAATTGGCAATCTCAATTGTTTGATGGTGAATGATTCTATGATTGGGAGCAAGTATTCGTTGTTAATATGCAATTATTCATGCAGAATATTGTTGTAAGTTGTTTTCTTTGATCTGTTATGACGCAGATACGGAGAAGGAGAAGGAATGGGATGTTGACAATAGAGGTGGTGTCGAAGCGGAAGTTGTGGACTTCATTTTTGATCAGTTGTTGATGGATGAAGCTGAAGTTGGTTATGTTCAATCACAATCTCCAGGGAAAACAAAATATTGGATTCCCACTTGTGACGAATCGTTGAAGCCAGTAGTTGGTAAGAGGTTTCAAATGGTAGACGAAGGGATGGAGTTCTACAAGAAGTATGGGTCAGTGGTTGGGTTTGATGTACGTGTTGGTGGAGCGCGTACTCATCCAAGAGACGGTACTGTCCTTCATCGATACATGTTGTGCAATAGGCATGGTTTTGCGGAAACAAAGACAAACAAAGGAAAACGCAAACGGTTAACCAACTGTGTTGGGTGCAAGGCGCACATTTATTTGAAATTTATTGGGTTGGATGGGTACAAGATAGATAGAATGGAGGAGCGACACAATCACCCCCTTATGCAAGACGCATCGAATAAATTTTTGAAGGTGCACCGGAAGCTTGACGTTGGTCATAAGCAGTTCATGATCAATTGTGCACGGGCTCATTTGGGTCCAGCCATGACTCATAGACTTATGAAAGAGTGTAGACAAGGCTCAAAACATGGAGGTCCATAGATGCGGGATATTAAAAATTTCAAACGTGATGTGATGGGTTACATTTCGGGTGCAAATGCACAAATGGTGTTGGATAGGTTTATGCTGAAGAGACAGACATCATCCGCCTTCTATTTCGATCATGTGGTGAATGAGAAGAACCAACTAGTAAGATTGTTTTGGTGTGATCCTATAGCCCGGGCGAATTTTGCTGCTTTTGGTGATGTTGTGTCGTTTGACTCAACATACGGGACGAACAAGTATGTTTTCTTACCATTGTTTTATAATATTTTAGAGTAAATATTATTCTGTGAAAGTGTAGCGAATATTCAGTAATGATGGAATAAATATTCGTCCGGTCATTAGAACTTAGGTTGTTATTTTTCCAGATGTGTCTTATTTTATGTAAACATATGAAAACCCTTGTAAAAGATTATTAAAACGTTTCGATCGGTGTGGTGTATATGTACAAGTATAGCATGGTATTCGCGCAAAGCGGTAACATTTGGGGCTGGTTTATTGTTAACCGAGGATAAGCAGTCGTACAAGTGGTTGTTCGAGAACTTTCAAAAAGCCATGGGTAAGGACTCGTTCGTAATTGTAACTGATCAGGATCCGTCCATGAGGGAGGCTATTCCGGAGGTGTTTCCTAATACCCGGCATCGCTTTTGCGTGTGGCATATAATGATGAAAGTTTCGAGAGAGGTAATTGGTCTGTTATGTCTTCATTGTAACACTGGAAATTGTATGCCTTTATTTTGATATTATGATCATTATTCAGTAAGTTGATCGCATGTATTCATTACCTTTAGGGTGAGTATGCATTAAGTGTGTATCAAGTGTTCACTGTGGTCATGAGTATTATTCCGTCAACTTTAAGAGATAGGCATCAGCCTTCTCAACCTTATAAATATTCATTATAATTTTTCAATTATTCATCAATATGCGGCAAAATTTAAGGAATGTTCATCACAGTAACTAAAAAAATATTTACGCAACAAAGATTCCTCTACTACATATCAAAATGCATTATTAACTCCAGTATCAGCTCTTATAGCAATTTCTGTTGTTTTCTAAATATCCCAGGTTCCTAAAGAAGTATATCTCAACAAAGAGTTTCGGCATAAAATAAACAAAGTGGTATGGAGCTACGAGATCACTGTCGAAGAGTTTGAGGAGATGTGGAAGGAGATGTTGTCAGAGTTTTCACTGGAAAACAACAAATGGGCATGGTTTTGCGGAAACAAAGACAAACAAAGGAAAACGCAAACGGTTAACCAACTGTGTTGGGTGCAAGGCGCACATTTATTTGAAATTTATTGGGTTGGATGGGTACAAGATAGATAGAATGGAGGAGCGACACAATCACCCCCTTATGCAAGACGCATCGAATAAATTTTTGAAGGTGCACCGGAAGCTTGACGTTGGTCATAAGCAGTTCATGATCAATTGTGCACGGGCTCATTTGGGTCCAGCCATGACTCATAGACTTATGAAAGAGTGTAGACAAGGCTCAAAACATGGAGGTCCATAGATGCGGGATATTAAAAATTTCAAACGTGATGTGATGGGTTACATTTCGGGTGCAAATGCACAAATGGTGTTGGATAGGTTTATGCTGAAGAGACAGACATCATCCGCCTTCTATTTCGATCATGTGGTGAATGAGAAGAACCAACTAGTAAGATTGTTTTGGTGTGATCCTATAGCCCGGGCGAATTTTGCTGCTTTTGGTGATGTTGTGTCGTTTGACTCAACATACGGGACGAACAAGTATGTTTTCTTACCATTGTTTTATAATATTTTAGAGTAAATATTATTCTGTGAAAGTGTAGCGAATATTCAGTAATGATGGAATAAATATTCGTCCGGTCATTAGAACTTAGGTTGTTATTTTTCCAGATGTGTCTTATTTTATGTAAACATATGAAAACCCTTGTAAAAGATTATTAAAACGTTTCGATCGGTGTGGTGTATATGTACAAGTATAGCATGGTATTCGCGCAAAGCGGTAACATTTGGGGCTGGTTTATTGTTAACCGAGGATAAGCAGTCGTACAAGTGGTTGTTCGAGAACTTTCAAAAAGCCATGGGTAAGGACTCGTTCGTAATTGTAACTGATCAGGATCCGTCCATGAGGGAGGCTATTCCGGAGGTGTTTCCTAATACCCGGCATCGCTTTTGCGTGTGGCATATAATGATGAAAGTTTCGAGAGAGGTAATTGGTCTGTTATGTCTTCATTGTAACACTGGAAATTGTATGCCTTTATTTTGATATTATGATCATTATTCAGTAAGTTGATCGCATGTATTCATTACCTTTAGGGTGAGTATGCATTAAGTGTGTATCAAGTGTTCACTGTGGTCATGAGTATTATTCCGTCAACTTTAAGAGATAGGCATCAGCCTTCTCAACCTTATAAATATTCATTATAATTTTTCAATTATTCATCAATATGCGGCAAAATTTAAGGAATGTTCATCACAGTAACTAAAAAAATATTTACGCAACAAAGATTCCTCTACTACATATCAAAATGCATTATTAACTCCAGTATCAGCTCTTATAGCAATTTCTGTTGTTTTCTAAATATCCCAGGTTCCTAAAGAAGTATATCTCAACAAAGAGTTTCGGCATAAAATAAACAAAGTGGTATGGAGCTACGAGATCACTGTCGAAGAGTTTGAGGAGATGTGGAAGGAGATGTTGTCAGAGTTTTCACTGGAAAACAACAAATGGTTAGCGCTCATATACAAATTGAGGATGAATTGGATACCTGCATTTTTCAGGGATGTGCCAATGGGTGGTTTAATTCGCACGACATCCATTTCTGAGTCCGCTAATAGCTTCTTCGGAGAGTATTCTAGCAGACATACTTTGCACTTGATAAATGCTTGTTCAAATGAAACATGCCTAAAACGTTAACTAATTATAATGTGGCCAAAATACCAATCCTGCAACGTGGTACGAAAACATCTTATACTAAATAGTTAAACCATGAACATATCCTACCAAATTGTCTAAAGTGGATGTTTGACTACCAGTGCAAAATCAACATAGTATATTAACATTCAAGATGAACCAGGTGGAGGGTCGGAACATCAAGCCATCTCATAACTAGTGAATACTTGCCCTTTCTTGCACGCAACCTGGTTAACAACACTTGCACCCTTCTTAAAGGCCGGTAAAAGATTATCCTTGTCGACATTCAAATCCGACGTCAGGATGCAATGTGCATACTTGGATCGCAGCGATGATATGTTTTTCTTGCTTCCTTGTTTAAATCCACACTTCCATGAAACATCGCCTTTGTATGTCTCCATATGGCGCATGGCGTATAAGCCCGAATCAACCCCACTCGCAGGTATCTTCCAATCCAACTTCAAGACTATTGTATTCTCGATTGCCTCCACCTTATGTGCGGTGTTAAGTAATTCTTCGTCCACTAATAGCTGGTGGAGCATTTTTCTCTATGCCACACATATATACCATTATGATGCGAACTTACAAATATAACGCTACTTATAATGGGTTCAACTTACTATATACAGAATTTACTTACCAGCTCATCGAACACTGCCTTGTAGTTTGCCGCATAATTTATTTCTTTCCCCTTTGAGTTGTCCAATATCTCGGCAATCCCTCTCTTCAAATGGATGACAATCACATAATAATCGCCATTTTCATAGATAGGAAACATCATCTGTTCACAAATGAATACAATTTTGTGGTAATATTAGCTATCTCCTCATGGATTTGGAAATAATACATTATTGTGGACAAATAGTCCTTGAAGGTTCGATAATGTATAACAAAGTAGAATAAAGATACTCTAGAAGGAAGGGGGGGTGGAATAGAGTATGCCAACTTTTCGCTGACAATCTCAAGACTTTTGAAAAGCTTTCCAAACCTCTGGGAGTAAACTCAATTCTTTCGATTGGGATACCTGAAGTACAACAAAGTTATACAATTTGAAACAAGTGCGGAAATAATGGTAAAGCAATAAGTAAAGAACACGATGAATTGTTAACGAGGTTCGGCTCCTTTAAGGCTTAGTCCCCGCCTAGGGTTCTTCCACAACCCTAGGATTCAATAGGCTTTATTGATTCACAAAACTTAGGATCCTAATAGCTCACCGAGAAGCCTCTCTCCTATACAATTGCAATCTAGTCAACTCTCGTTCCCTTGGAGTCCTAGACCAATCTAGAAGAGCCCCACCTCTCTTAGCTATCTAGTACAATCCTCTTACACTCGTGAATCAATAACCTAGTGCACACTTCCTGAGTTATAAACTCTCGAGTATAACACTCTCTCAGAATATATCCTATAAGCTCACTGTGTAACTCTCAAATGCTTTGAAACAAAAGATAAAACACTTAACACCTGGCAGAGAGTACACGTAGAAGAAAGATTGACTTGAGGGCTGAGTGTGCGTTGTAGTTCAATGATCGTCAGTGTTCCACTATCTTTCTTCTTTCTTCTTCATCTCCTTTTATTCTTGACCAAATCGGCACCAAGAATCTTCACCCAACGGCTACTTGAGATAATGGCTTAGGAAGGATCTTCGCAATCTTCTATTTCGGGAAACTGCGAAGCCACAATCCACCTGATTTGATCTTCATGTCTTTCAGCTTTAAGGAAGGAGATTTCTTCGAAATCTTTGCTGTATGGTTAGTATAACATATGTATAATAATATTTGGAAACCATACATAGATAATATATATAAGATAATAACTAAAATATAGGTTTTGAATTTCATCAATACAGCTTTAGCTTCAAGACCTTTGACACAGGCTTTGTGTCAAAGCCTTTGAAACCTTTTCCGATTTTCATCAAGGGAGTGGAGTTATCAATCTCCCCCTTGATGAAAGACAAAACCTGTGCATCCCTGTAACTTAGTCAAGCAAATATATCATATGAAAAAAAATGGAACTAAGTACCTGCAAGGATTAGACAAATGTTTGATCATATAAGTTCAAAATCAATGATAAACGCATCCAACAAAATAAGGCAAAATAAGGTCTTCCAAGACCCTTTACTTCAAAACGGTTTAAAGTCTAACCAAGTTTAAAGTCACCAAAAGTCTAACCAATCTCCCCCTTTTTGTCTTTCAACAAAGGGAGGAGTATGATATCAGTTACCAAAAGTTTTGAAAACAAGGCCAGCAGTGTTAGAGAGTTAGATCAAGGGTCAGGATAGGGGTTCAGGGTTCATCGTCTTGAGCACCATCCTTGATCAGCATCTTCAATTCATTTAACTGCTTGGCCAGCTCTCTCATCTCAACCAGCAACTCATGGCGCAACTCCTTGACGTCCAGGCGAACTTCCTCCAAACCCAACTTCAGGTTCTCCATGCATTCATCGATGGCAGAGCTAGTGGGGAGAGATTTTGAAGAAGAAGAGGCAAGACTCCAAGTCCCTTGAGGGGTCTGAGTTATGCCAATCTTCTCAAAGCTCTTGGAGTCAAATTTTCCCGTATGATGTTGTTGTTCTTCATTTTCAAAATCAATTTTAGAAGCTTTGAAGACACGGGTCAAGAGGTTTGCGAATGGGAGGGGAGTTCCTTTTCTGGCTTTTCGGGTGTGAGCAATGGATCCTAAAATGGTATTGGCCAGATCAAGATCATGGCCATTCAATATGCGGTATAGGAGGACCATAGCATTGTCAGTGAGGAGGGAGCCAGAGTTGATTCGTGGTAAAAGACATCTCACAATAATGTTAAAGATGATTTTGGCTTCAAATGTGAGGGACGAGTGGGTGAGTTGTTTGGAGGTGCTGCTTGATGCTTCGGGGAGCAGGTATTTGGCACGGGCAAGAGTAACACACTGGTCTTTTGTGGGGGTTTGAGAAGAGGGTGGACTTGGTTTGGGAAGACCAAGGAGTTCAGCGAAGTCAAGGGAGTTGAACATGATTCTAACCCCTTTGACGACTGACTCCAGAGTCCAGCCTTCATCGGTATGCTTGGCTTTGAGGTTTATGTAGAAGAGGTGGGTGAGTTGGGGGTAGTACTCAGATTCAAAGTTCAGAAGGGTCCATGCAGGGGTTTGTTTGAGAAGGGAGATGCAAGGTAGGTTCAAAGCTTCTAAAAAGTTAAAATCAATAAAATCAGAACAACAAATCCTATGAGTTTTGAACTCGTCTACCCATTTGCCAGCCATCTCAGCATTCTCAAACAAGGAGGAGGGTAAGGATTGGTTTACCTGGATAAGTGCAGGGGGATCGACGGCAGGCTCAGCGTTCTTTCTTCGGGCTTTTGTTGGAGTGGTCGACTTGACGGGCGCTTCAAATCATTTGGGAGTGGCTTTCCTCGAGCGCTTGGGAGGTGGAGACGTCTTGGCTTTAGCGGCCTTGCGCTTCTCCGGGGACGGGGGAGGAGGAGGAGGAGTAGGAGAGGGAACAGGTTCCGGCTCCTCTTCCTCTTCTTTCTCAGACCCCGAGCCCTCAGCAGACTCCTCAACCTCATCTCCCTCGGCCTCCTCGTCATCATCAACCTCGTCGTCCTTCTCAGCTTCCTCTTCCTCTGGTTCCTCTCCTGCGGGAACCTTCTTCTCCGCTTCTCTCTTGGCCTCTTCCTCGTCCTTTTTCTTTTTCTGGGCCTCTTCCTCGGCCTCTTTCTTTTTCTGGGCATCTTCCTCGGCCTCTTTTTCAGCATCTCTCTCTAGAATCTCCTCAAGATCTTCCTCTTCCTCCTCCTCCTCAGCAATGACCTTTTTCTTTCCCTTAAGCTTCCTATTGAGGGGCGTCTTTTTCAGGCGCTTTGTAGACTGTTTGATTTCGGCAAGGGTGCTCTCAGGGATGGTGCTCGGGACAATGGTCTCAGGGGTAGGTTCAGGTTGAGGGGAAGACACGAGAGGGGTTTGACGACCTTTGGAGGTAGCGCCAAGTCTTTTGGGGGTGGAGGTTTTCTTGGATTTGGGTGCCATGGATATGAACGGTAAAAAATTTCAGAGAGAAAGGATGAAGAAGATGGTCTAAAGGTCAGAGAGAATAGAGAGAGAAACGGTGGGCTCTGAAGATGTGAATAATGGGGGTAAATATTGTGTGGTTTAAAAAGGGAGCGGGTGAGGTAAGTTGATGGGACAAGATGGTAGTTTCCCAAGGTAATAACTCTAACTCATCATATCACTGCCATATTTTCAAAATCAGTTTTACCAAAACAAATTCAAAATTTGAACAAAGAGCCGTTTGAATCTTAATTGTTAAGGCAAGATGTTTATCCGAAAAAAAAATTTCCACAAATAAAAATATAAACGGATAACATGCAATCAAAAGATTTTCCTGAAGGTAACAATGAAGTAAAGATATTGAAACTTCATTTTAAAAAATATTTGATCAAATATCCAAAAAGATACCAACCAAATATATGATCCGTTATATGTGCTCTGCTGTTCAGTTCATAACCTTTGAAATGAGGTTCAAAGGTCTTGTCACTGAGTAGAAGTTTTATTTCGTAAAGGGAAAGCTCCCCCTACGAAAGTGCATCCCTGTTAAGCATTCCGATCTCGTCTAATGAAGGTGAACCTGTCCTCTGCCAAAGGCTTAGTAAAAATGTCAGCCCATTGATAATCATTTGATATAAATGATATTGACACATCACCTTTTTCGACACGATCTCTAATGAAATGATGCCTCACATCAATATGTTTGGTCCTTGAATGCTGAACGAGATTCTTTGTAATGGAGATGGCACTTGTGTTGTCACACTTAATGGGAATGTTTTTGAGGTCGATGCCAAGATCCCTCATTTGTTGAGCAATCCAAAGGATTTGGGAGCAGCATGCTCCAGTGGCTATGTATTCAGCTTCGGCAGTGGAAAGAGCAACTGAGTTTTGTTTCTTTGAGTGCCAACTAATCAAGGATGCCCCTAAGAATTGGCAACATCCCGACGTGCTCTTCCTATCCACCTTATAGCCTGCAAAGTCTGCATCAGAATACCCAATTAGTGTAAAATCTCTTTCCTTCGGGTACCACAAGCCAAGCTCCTTGGTGCCATTTAGATATCGAAAGATCCTCTTCACAACCACGAGGTGGGATTCTTTGGGATCAGCTTGAAACCTAGCACACATGCAAACACTAAACATGATGTCAGGTCTACTAGCAGTAAGATATAATAAAGACCCAATCATCCCTCGATACTCCTTTTGATTGACACTCTTCCCGGTCTTGTCTTGATCTAAGGACAAGGTTGAGCTCATGGGTGTCTTGGCTGCTTTGGATTGATCCATCTTAAACTTCTTCAAGAGATCCTTCGTATACTTGCTTTGGTTGACAAAGATCCCTCTCTTAGATTGATGAACTTACAACCCCAAAAAGAAGTTGAGTTCTCCCATTAAGCTCATCTCAAATTCACTGCACATTATATCGGAAAATTCCTTGCACAAAGATGTGTTAGTAGCACCAAACAATATATCATCAACATATATTTGGATAACCAATATGTCCTTTCCTTTGGTCTTGATGAAAAGAGTCTTGTCGATCAACCCCCTTTTAAAATCATTTTCTAAAAGATATTTTGACAAGCGCTCATACCAAGCTCTTGGGACTTGTTTCAAACCATACAGCGCTTTGTCTAGTTTGTAAACATGATTAGGAAATTCCAAACTTTCAAAACCTGGAGGTTGAGCCACATAAACTTCTTCTTCTAAGAAACCATTAAGAAATGCACACTTGACATCCATTTGATATAATTTTATGCCCATAAAAGATGCAAATGCTAATAAAATGCGAATGGCTTCAAGCCTAGCTACGGGAGAAAAAGTCTCCTCGTAGTATATACCTTCCTCTGTATTGTAGCCTTGAGCAACAAGCCTTGCTTTGTTCCTCACGACCTTACCATTCTCATCTAGCTTGTTCCGAAATACCCAACGTGTGCCAATGACTGATTGATGCTTTGGCCTAGGCTTCAAGGTCCAGACTTTGTTCCTTTCAAATTCATTAAGCTCACTTTGCATAGCAATGATCCAGCCTTGCTCTTGAAGGGCCTCATCCACCTTCTTTGGTTCTACAAGTGAAACAAAAGCGTGAAAAACACAGAGATTGTTAAGTTTAGAACGAGTTTGAACACTAGATGTAGGGTCAGAGATGATATCCTGTAATGGGTATGACGAGGAGTATTTGAACTTTCTCTTGCTAGTCTCAGCTCCCTGGTTCGTCATATCAACAGGATTTGTTTGAGGTCCATCTGACTCCATGGATACATTGTGCTCAGTTACTGCAGTATCTGACGTCTCAATAGCTTTGGACTGAGCTTCAAGACCTTGAGCCAACTCCTCAGTGTTAAGAATCTGATCCTGCATGTTCCTCTTCTCTGTGTTCTTAGTAGCAATATCATCACCATCCTCATTCTCTGTATGGCTGTTAAGATCTAAATCTGCAACACTTTCACTTAAAGAACCGTCATTGCATTCATCAAATATAACATGAATACTTTCCTCAACCATCTTGGTCCTTTTGTTGAAGATTCTATATGCTTTGCTACTTGTGGAGTAGCCAAGAAATATACCTTCATCACTACGTGCATCAAATTTTCCAATGTTATCTTTTCCATTGTTATGAACAAAACAAGTACAGCCAAAGGGTTTGAAATACGATATAATGGGTTTGCGGCCTTTGAAAAGTTCATAAGGATTTTTCTTTAAGATGGAATGAATAAGACAACGATTCAAAATATAGTTAGCTGTGTTAACAGCTTTAGCCCAATAGGTTTTAGGTAGTGCATTTTCTAAAAGCATAGTCCTGGCCATGTCCTCTAGGGTGCGGTTCTTTCGTTCCACAACCCCATTCTGTTGAGGTGTCCTAGGAGTAGAAAAATTATGGGAGATGCCATATTTAGCACAAAACAAAACAAACTGAAGTTGATCAAACTCCCTACCATGATCACTTCGAATTGACACT
This sequence comes from Persicaria maculosa, assembly GCA_963922045.1. Taxonomy (NCBI): domain Eukaryota; kingdom Viridiplantae; phylum Streptophyta; class Magnoliopsida; order Caryophyllales; family Polygonaceae; genus Persicaria; species Persicaria maculosa. The sequence continues at coordinate 3,378,400 of OY998268.1, forward strand.
ATGGGCTCATTTCTTAAAGTTTGCAACTCCTTACAAAGTTTTGAAAACTCAAATAAAGCCTCTGATTTTTCTTTTAAAAATGCAACCCAAGTATATCTCGAAAAATCATCATCAACAACAAGCATGTACTTTTTACCATTGGGAGATTTGACTCGCATAGGACCACATAAATCCATATGTAAAAGTTCAAGAGGTCTAGAAGTACTTACAACCTTTTTGGGTTTGAAAGAGCTACGTGTTTGTTTACCTCGTGTTCATGCTTTGCACATCTCAATACCTTTGAAGTCCATCTCAGGTAGTCCTCTTACAAGCCCTTTGGACACACGCTTTTCTAGTGTATGTGGGCTTACATGACCGAGTCTCCTGTGCCAGAGCTTTGGATTGTCTGTCAAAGCCTTTAGGCACCTTAAGCTTCCTTGTGCCACTTGCTCAGCATTCACGGCATAGATGTTGTTATAACGATAGGCAGTTAAAACTATTTCACATGTATCTTCTCTGCGCACTAAACATCTTTTCTTGTTAAATCCAACATCATTACCATTATCACATAGTTGAGAAACACTAAGCAAATTATACTTCAAACCATCAACAAGATAAACATTTTTAATATTGTGGTTAGGATCACTCCTAACACTACCGATACCAACGATGTCACACTTTCCTTTGTCACCAAGAGTGATTGTTCCAGTGGATTGCTTCTTCAGTTCATGGAAGAGAGACCTCTTCCCACTCATATGTCTAGAGCATCCACTATCAATGATCCATTTTTTCTCTTTTACCTTGGTGATCTCCTGCAAAACAAAAATCAACCTTTGTGGCTAGACCAATAAGAAAATTTAGATCCTTTATTGGGATAAACCATATTTGGTAAAATAGTGCCTTTGGGGACCCAAACTTGCGTTATCCGTTCTTTTCTCAAGTGAACAGGAAATGTATTGCGAATAATATGAGGATCCTTTCTTCTATAGGGGCAGGTCTCTCTTACATGTCCCTTTCTTGCACAGTGGTGACATATATGAGAGGTTCTGCTTCCTTTTGCCTTTACAAAAGTGGTAATGCGTTGCTTCTTTAAAAACCTCGGGTTGTAACCAATACCACTTCTGTTTAGAGAGCTTTGTTGCTCACCCAACATTCTATCAAGAGTGCCCTTGGACTTGGTAAAACTTATGAGGGATGTCTGCTGGTCTTGAATCTTCTTATTCAGGGAGATCTTCTCGCTCTCTAAGTCATGATGTTCATTTCTTAGAGACGAGAGATCTTGCTTGAGTTCAGATTTCTCTGAGTCAAGAGTCTTGACTTTAATGTCAAGACCCGAATAAGAGGTTTCAAGACTTTTGACCCTCATTAACAGTTCCTCAATAGTTCTTTCCTGGTCCACGGTTTTCTTAATAAGAGTGTTGGTTTGGGCAATAAGCTTCTCTTCATTGGCAATCATATTAGAAAGGAATTCCGATAGTACCTCTTTTGGACTTGCCATAAGTTCTCTTACAGTTACCTCAAGTTGCTCATCGTGGGATTCATCTCCTGAGGCCATGAGATAAATGTTGGCCTTCTCATCATCTGAATCTGAGTCACCTGAGTCAGAATCACTCCAAGCTGCCACCATGGCTTTCTTTTTCCATCTATCACCTTTCTTGACCTGGCTCTTCTTCTTTTGAGGGCAATCTTTCACTAGATGGTCTGTTTCACCACATTCAAAACAAGACAAAGGTTTAGTCTTCTTGTCATATTTGTTGTATTGAGACTTACCTCGAAATTTAGAAGACTCTGATCCATCTTTGTTGTTGAATTGCTTCTTCATCTTGAGGATTCGAGAAAGACCCCTTGTAATGAGAGCAAAGGGATCATCCTCATCATCATCCTCTTCTTCAGAATCAGACACATCTTTTGGCTCATCCTTCTTAGACTTGAGTGCCAAGTTCTTAGTGCTTGTTGGGATTTCTCCATCGTCTTCATTGAGAATCATCTCATGTGTGATCAACTTCTCAAGCAAGTCATCAAGGGGTAGAGTGGTGAGATTTTAGGCTTCCTCTATGGCTGTCACTTTAGGGCCCCATTTGTCTTTTGGGAGGCACCTCAATATCTTCCTGACTTTCTCAACATTTTCAAAGGTCTTGCCGAGAGAGTCAAGGTTGTTCGTGATTTTCGTGAATCGTGTGAACATGGCCTTGATAGACTCATCAGGCTTCATTTTGAAAAGTTCATACTTTCAAAGGAAGATACTGATCTTGGTGTCCTTCACTTAACTGGTTCCTTCGTAGGTGACAACTAACTTGTCACAAATCTCTTTAGCTGACCTACAAGATGAAATACGATTAAACTCATTAGTACTAAGACCACAATATAGGAATTTAATGGCTTTATAGTTCTTGGAGACGAGTTCAAGATCTGCTTGGATGTATTCGTCCTCAGTCTTCGCGACTCTGCTTCCATTAGGTCCTTCTTTCTCAGGAATCCTTGGACCATTCTCTATAATGTTCCAAAGTTCTAGATCTTGATCTATAATGAACATTTTCATCAAGGACCTCCAATGGACAAAGTTGTTTCCCACAAAGAGTGGTGGTCTATTGGTAGACCTCCCTTGTGCAAATCCTCCGCTTGCTTCACCAGACACGATCAAAACTCACAAGATTGTTAGATCAAAAGCAGTGAGTAAGGCTCTGATACCAATTGAAGGTTCGATAATGTATAACAAAGTAGAGTAAAGATACTCTAGAAGGGGGGGGATTGAATAGAGTATGCCAACTTTTCGCTGACAATCTCAAGACTTTTGAAAAGCTTTCCAAACCTCTGGGAGTAAACTCAATTCTTTCGATTGGGATACCTGAAGCACAACAAAGTTATACAATTCGAAACAAGTGCGGAAATAATGGTAAAGCAATAAGTAAAGAACACGATGAATTGTTAACGAGGTTCGGCTCCTTTAAGGCTTAGTCCCCGCCTAGGGTTCTTCCACAACCCTAGGATTCAATTGGCTTTATTGATTCACAAAACTTAGGATCCTAATAGCTCACCGAGAAGCCTCTCTCCTATACAATTGCAATCTAGTCAACTCTCGTTCCCTTGGAGTCCTAGACCAATCTAGAAGAGCCCCACCTCTCTCAGCTATCTAGTACAATCCTCTTACACCCGTGAATCAATAACCTAGTGCACACTTCCTGAGTTATAAACTCTCGAGTATAACACTCTCTCAGAATATATCCTATAAGCTCATGTGTAACTCTCAAATGCTTTAAAACAAAAGATAAAACACTTAACACCTAGCAGAGAGTACACGTAGAAGAAAGATTGACTTGAGGGCTGAGTGTGCGTTGTAGTTCAATGATCGTCAGTGTTCCACTATCTTTCTTATTTCTTCTTCATCTCCTTTTATTCTTGATCTAATTGGCGCCAAGAATCTTCACCCAACGGCTACTTGAGATCATGGCTTAGGAAGGATCTTCGCAATCTTCTATTTCGGGAAACTGCGAAGCCACAATCCACCTGATTTGATCTTCATGTCTTTCAGCTTTAAGGAAGGAGATTTCTTCGAAATCTTTGCTGTATGGTTAGTATAACATATGTATAATAATATTTGGAAACCATACATAGATAATATATATATAAGATAATAACTAAAACACAGGTTTTGAATTTCATCAATACAGCTTTAGCTTCAAGACCTTTGACACAGGCTTTGTGTCAAAGCCTTTGAAACCTTTTCCGATTTTCATCAAGGGAGTGGAGTTATCAGTCCTTACCATATCTAGATCAGCAACTCTCACCGCTCCCTTTACACCGGCAGCATAGAATTTCATGAAGAACCACGCTGACCGTTGTTCATAAGTCTTGTCAACTCGATTGCTGACATTGCCAAACTACACAACCAAATAAACCACATTATTAACAATATATATATATATATATATTCTATCGAATACATTTCTACATGTGGACTGAATATATAGAAATCATTGTTACCGTCACCCTGGGCAGAACAAAGTATATGAAGGGAGAGTCTTTGCTTCTTTTCAACTCTTCATGGTTCAGCCGCAATGCCCACACATCGATCACCCAGGGTGGGATGTGGTCTACTAGCAGATGCAACATATCACTGCTCGTTAATGTGAAACGAATTGCTAGCTTCACTTCTTTGGGTGGGTAGTCAAACAGTATGTTGCTGAATCAGATGACATCAGGATTAAGATCCAAAAAAATGTAGACATATACATCTACAATTGTCATTACACAATCATCATGATAGTAGGAAATATTCGGCGACATTTAAGAAATATTCATCAAAGTTACTCAGTTGTTCATCAAAACCATTGAATACTTGTAACAATATATTTGATTCGTTCTCAGAACCGTTTTGATAACATTCATAGACAAATTCCATTTATTCATCAATATTCTGCAACATTTCAGAGATATCCATTATAGTCACTTAATATTAATCAAAATTCAGGTAGAAATGTCAACTTACTCTTTCTCCACCTCTTTCATAACAGCAATCAACAGGGACTGCTCCTTGTTGGCCCATACTTCTGGTCAATCACTCGGTATACGAATGGACTTATCTCTTTACTAGAGCAATGGGTTTCCCGCCGAGTCCTTGTTGGTGCGAGAAGCACATCATCAGCTTGTAAAACAGATTTCCCCTGTGAATGACGCATACATACGTTATGGAACCTAAAAAATGTATGAATACTATAGGCCAATGTATTACGCTCTTCCAATACCTACTTGTCCACGGGTATTATAGTTTTCTCCCTTGCACCTGTTGCACTCGCTTCACCGACATTTGCCATCTACACAACCAGAGATACACTTTTTCAATGTATCCTAACCATCACCCTCGGCAATATACATAAACATTTTCCAATCATTCATCCATATTCGTCAATAATTCACAAATATTCATGACAATCATTTTACTATGAATAAAAAATATAATGCGATTGTGAACGTTACCATATTTAGTTTCGTACCTTAGGTGTTGTCTGTGGTTTGGGTGGAACATCCACTCTCGGATTTGGTATGCATTCCATATCAACCTACATAGGTTAACAACATAATCGAATTTCCGATAGCACAACGACAAAGTCCAAAAGGTATTATTTATTTATATTTGGTTACCTCGGTTTCAGTTCTGTTGGAGGTGTCCACATTGGCTGTCACACCGGCTCTAGATCCATCTGTCTTCCTAATCCCACCAATCATCTCTGCTACGGGGTCAGTGAATCCCATATCAACGCCAGGTACTCCCAAATTAAAGTTTGGCCATTTGTTGTATTCTGCGATTAGCTATTTCCTTGCTTGCAGTGCACCATCAATCAGCTTCATGTTATGCAGCAATGCAGAGTCGTTCCAAATTGATTGGGTTCCTTGTGAGAGAATATTTGCAGCTGGTGTTAAAGCGATGGAATCTAGACCCGTTTCTTCAGGGTATCCACGTCCAAGAACCACTTTACCATGCTCATAGCAGGACTGAATAGGAGGATCACTTCTTAGCGACTCTGGTATGTTGTTCAGTTTGTCTACAAAGTCCTTCATTGCTTGACTCACTTGCACAGCTGATTTAATCAATTCTTCATATAAGTCCTACAATTTAAGACAACACAAATCAATAAACATCCATACCGTATTCAATACACAATATTCATAGCACAATAGTTCACCAATATTCTGTAAATGTGAAGAAATATTCATCACATAATGTCAATTATTCATCAATGACAAGAATCCTTTCACCAAAGTTCATATGAAGCTACCAAATACTAATAACATTTCCTGTTAAACTCAGTTATTCATCAAAGCCACATTCAATTCTTTCAATACACATACTTAATATTAATACCCCAATTATTCGAGGCATTCAAGGCATTGAATTAGTCATTGACATATTCATATCAAACACACCATTTTCATAGCAAAATATCAATAATTCATCAATATTCGACAAATTCACAAAAAAATTCATCAAAGACATTTAATTATTAACCAAATAATAGAATTTTTCATCTCAACCTCACAGTCATTTATTAATATTCTGCAAAATGAAATAAATATTCACCACAGAAGCTCAATTATGCATCAAAATCAAGATAACTTTCCCCACTATTCATAGCAATACCAATTTTAGATTTGAACGTTAACTCCAACAGGGTCAACCACGTACCTCATTCGATGCCTTTTTCTCACCAATTTCTGGTATGATATGCAGTGGTGGTTCTATACGCCCTCTTCCGAATCCCCCGCTTTTCATTTCGAGGTTTTCTCTTGCTGCTACCGTACTGTCCGACCATCCCTTGAAGACAGGGACTGTTCTTGGCACTTGTCTTGTTCCTTGGTGGACGACGCTATCTATGTACAGTAGCTGCATTATTTGGGAAAAATATACATCCTTAGTTGTTGTCATATTAAGTACTTGAAAAATGCATTATTTGGCCATTCAACATATATTACTTACCACTAAAAATAGAACAAGTCCTTTGTACAACCCTTTCCTCTCTTCTCCAAACTTCAGTTTTGCCTTTATCATACTTGATATGACAAACTCACACCAATTCAGTCCCCTCATAGCATCAACGCTGTCTATAACCCTCACTAAACGCTGCGTCACTCCCCCTCTTTGTTGACTAGTAACTAGGGTACTGTCGAACAGCACCATGAAGTTTTGGACAAATTCCAAACCACCATCGACACCCTTTAACATCTCTGCCGTAACATGGGTAGGCCTAAGAGCTGCTAGTTTCTTCTCATACTGAGTTCTCCACTTCTCTATCACTTCATTCCTTTCGTTCTTACCTCGTAGTACAACCGACTTCCCACCCAAAGGGATACCAAAGCATCTATGTACATCCCTTTCAGTTATCTCGATGCTTCTACCGTCGGGGAACTCCAAGCTGCACTTATGTGGATTGAAATGGTCGATTACCCATGAAGCCAAGGCCAATGGTTGCTTCCTTAACCCTAAATCCAACAACGAACCAAACCCAATGTAATGTAAGGTACGCAGTTGGGCCTCATTCCTCTCTGAATTCTTCAGTTTATCTAGTGTCTCGACCAAAGTGTAGGGCGATGTACGGGTATGAATGTGGGTTTACTTATCCAGGATGTCCCTTACTTTCGTCTTTCTCTTCTCTTTCACATCAGCCTCCACCTGTACAGTAGGATTAACCGATCCACCGTCGTCTTCTTCTACACCCCTTTCTTCAGTTTCGGTTGCTTCTTCATCTGCAAGTGGATCGTGGAATTTATTGATTTATCAGTGCCACAAGTGAAGGGTCCAATTTTTACATTTGCAATTAATATTGTATATAACAATATCATTACCTTCTTCACTTGAAGGTTCGTGCCTTGGTCGTTTTGTCCGGCTTCTGTACGGAGATGAAGATGTGGTTTTCTTGCTAACCTTAGCTCTAGTTGGTTGGTCTTCGAAGTCGTCACCGCTATCTATCGAATACAGCGCACGTTTCCCAGTCGACTTGTCTGAGAATTGTTCTTTGCCTTTCTCATTGTTTTTTTCCCACCTTTCCTAGCCATCATCTTCCGACCTGACGGGGCAAAATATTAACCAAACCGTATTCACAGCATTCAAGTAGTCATCAACATCTCCTATAAACACCATATTCATCTGAAATGCAACAATATTCATTTCAACATAACAACTATTCAGTAAAAACCCCTTGTAAATCAATTATATATATAGATATATATATATATATATATATATATATATATATATATATATATATATATATATATATATTCATTGCAAATATTCATCTCAATGTGCCCACATATTCATGGCATGCAAGGTATCTTACCAATGCTAAATATTATAAATACTTCATCTCAATAGCACACTTTTTCATCAATATTCTTCAAATTTACAGAAATATTCAGTAAAATTATGCAAGTATTCAGCAAAGACCATCATCTTTTACCAAATATTCATCTTAGGATAACAAATTGTAATCAAATCTGCTTTGAACTCAATTATTCATCTCAACACCACAACTACTCTGGTAAATCAAAGGAAATAGTAATGAATTGAAATATTCAACCCCATAGCACAATACTCATATTATGAAACAACAATATTTCATTATTATTCGACAAAATCATAGAAATATTCTTCAAATTTACTCATTTATTCATCAACCCCATTAAGTAGTTCATCAATATTAATGTCAATCGAAAAAATATTCATCAAAATCCCCCTTTCTTTCACTCGGTCATCTCAAAACCAAAAGAATTTCTTAATATTCACAACCAATAAACAAATATTCATCTAATGAACACAAATATACATCAACATCCCCTTTCTTCTTCCCTTTCATCAACTATTTTCTTCAAACCCTAACCCAACTCAATCCCCAAATTCAATACACAACAAGCGAGAGGGGAACTTACCCATGTCGATTAGCAATTGGATTCTTCGATTGCAATTTCAAATCTACTCTCGAAGTCGACGGCTTCTTCAATCCCTGCTCTATTTCGTGTTCGAACTTGGATGTGCGACCTTCAAATACAATGTCGCTGCTTCGCCGGATGCTTCACCCACACCGCCTGAAGTAGTCGGAAACAGAAGCGCCGGCGTTGAGAATGCTCCTCCTAGCCGGAATCGCCTTTTGGAGAGTCGGAGAAGAGGTTGGTGGAAGATCGTTTTCACCCCGTGCGGTAGGGCCGATTTTCAGAGCTTCTATCTAGGTTTCCCCGAAAAGGCGTTTTTATAGTGGAGGTTCATTTCACGCGCTCTAGTGGGTGTTTTTTTATTTACATAATTTATTTAATTAAAATTGGGGAATAATCTCACCCCTCCATTTTCATTAGATCTATGGCTGTGATTTGTTAACACAAAACACTATAAGGTTTGCTTACACATGACCCACCCTATATATATATATATATATATATATATATATTGTGGAGAATTAGTAGTAAATACCCCACCTTCATAATAAAGTTGCAAAAATACCTGCTTTTGAAAACAATTGCACCCACTTATGAAAATTTACAAAAAATACTCTATTCAGATAGCAAAACTACCCCACCACCCAAAAAATAAGAAAATAAAAAAGTTAATATGTTTTTGGTATTTATCTTTTTTTCTATTATATTTATATTATATTAAATAATAAATAATTAAATAGTTAAAAGAATTAAAATATAAAAGCATACAATAATTTTTTCTGTTATATTTATATTATATTGCATTCATTCGATCAATTTTAATAATTGGCTTTGTCAAGATAAATATTCAGCTTGTCATCGTAATAATGTTATGATGTCTAGACAGATATTGACATTCCTTTTCTAATTATGAGTCATAATCTAGTAGATATGATTTAGGATAAAATCGTATCTTTATTCTATCTCCTCCTGATCATTGACATCCATCCAGCCAACACGTTCATTAGTCAGTAGTTGTAGTATTTTATGACATGGTTGGTCAACAGATATTAGTCTTTTATGAACATGTTATGCACTTAGGGGTTTTCTGTATGAACATACTTGGTTTTCGAAAGTTTCGGTGGAAATACAGAGACGTTAAATCCTTCAGGTGACACGGCCATACAAAGAGATGACATGGGTGATTTCCTTAACAAATTAAAAGTCACACTCTGAACTGTGACACGTTAAATCGTTCAGGTGACACGTTCATACAAACAGGTGACAGGGTTGATTTCCATAACAAATTGACAATCACACTCCGAAATGTGAAATGCCAAAATCAAACATATGGCACGTTAAATCCTTTAGGTGTCATGACTATACAAATATGTGTCCTCCACGACATGTAGCATGTTTTTTAAGAAGAAGCCCCATGACTATTGATTCTTGCCACTGATAATCGCAAACACGATCGAGTATATTTTGTGATTTGCATCTAGGGTTGTGGCAAAGAGAAGCATGCCCCTGAATTTCCCATTGAGAAAACTCTCGTCCACTGAAATTACTTGAACATGGAAATCGATAACTACTAGTTTAGCTAGTGACAGGGGCTTTTGTATTAGTTGACAATTAAATTTATACGACCAACATGGTCGTATTACCTTTTGAAGGTGGGGGATCGCTTTGCGCAATACCTCGAAGCTAAGAAAGACATACTTGAATCTTTGGGATGAGTCCATCTCTACCCTAGTATATGTCCCGGAGTTACTTTTTTCCACCATGTGCAAGTATGGAATAATATCTCGGTAATTGTCTTCGTCACTCCCATGCTTAACCTCTCTCGCCACCAATCGTGCCCTTCGGGCCTTCTAATAGCTACACGTGACACTGAACTGGGACTTTGTCAGTGACTGGACTTGCTCGGGAATGAGGTTCATTCGAATTCTTATGAACCTACAAGTGATAGGTTGAGTTACTTTGTTGCATATAACGACGAAAGATGAAAAGTGAAATATTAACATGTGACAAGTATAATAGTCTGCTCAGGTATACTACAACTTACATGAACACAGGGTTCTGTCCTATCATCTTCGACGTGGCATGTTGGATATGGTTGTACACCTAATGTTGATGTCATATTTATGCTCCTGGATATACTTGCGGATCGTCCACATAGTTGTGTGTAGATAAGTTGAGGCCCTTCACATCCACGTGCACTTTTTGCCCACACATCCAACGACATACAACATGTTGGTCAACCTCTTCACAATAAACTTGAATCACTTCTCCACTGCACTCCACTGAATGCGAGTCTGCACTTCAGCCTTTGATGCGAATAATTGCCCCTCCAAAAGTTCAATGATGTTGCGTCGTGGGTCCTAGGTGCAAGGGGTTACTCTCTTCACTATAGCTTTAACGTTGTCTATCGTTATTGGGGATGCACTAGACCTTAGATAACAATATTCAAGTTCCCCAATCACCTCATCCTCCATTTGATCCCCCTCCACCGACACCCTGATACCCTTTTTCTCCTCCTTCTCCAGACCGTGCCACTCCAAATCATCCTAGTCTTATTCGAGCTTCACTCCGACACCATCGTTCTCGTTCGAGTCCCCAACATGGATTGTGGGGTTTAGCCCATCCTCATCGTCCTCCTCGCAGATGATGGATATCACCTCCAACCCTTGATCCATGTCACCTGAAGAGTTATTTGTGTTACCCAACTGGATCACATCCAGACCCTTTATATTGTCACCTAAACCATACCCGTGTCACCCAAACAAATATCCATGTCATGAAATTCGATCACATCCAGCCCATCTTCAGTGTACTCCGTGGTCATCCCTATGGCCTCACTCACCTCCCCCTCACCATATAACACAACATCTACAAAAACAGGGTTTATTTGTGACTTATTGTTTTCCTCGCATACCACAATCTCAACCAAGTCCTCCGGTTTTTGGGAGGTAGGTGGCCCACTCACGCGCACATCCCTAACACAAGCACCATCCCCGACGGGCTACTTTACTTCGAACCTCTTCTTCTGCAATGGATCAACATATATCGCCATGGGTCATGGATGTTCTCCACTCTTCAAGTTCAGGAAGTTAAACACATCAAGGTCTTCAACATCAGCTATCACGATCGGATGATCCCCCTCTTTTGACTTTGGCACATAAGAGAGCGCCAACTCTTCATATACAACATCATCGCCGACCTTGAGCATTATCAGATTTTTTCAGACATGTGAAGTTGACGCCCTCTTATATCATTACATTCTTGTGTGTGTTCCCACTCGTGAACACCCATCCACCTCCCTTGAACACCCAACAACCATCGAAGATGAGCGTTACGCAGACCAAGGCTTTTCCACCTGAAAATGGAAAGACGGATGAGAACAAAGGTTTCTTGGGTTCTACTTTTCTCCATAGATGAGTACTATGAGAAACACACTTACTCATTGCATCTAAGAAGAAAGGTTCCTGGAAAACCTAAGTGACACAGAGAATTCTGATCACTGAAAACAACACTTATTAAGGGCGACAAGTGGTATGCAACTGGAACTTCAGGACGACAACTGCTCTTCCATAGTGGCAATATTCTCATTCCCTTTTGTCTTAAATTATGCACGGGGAGGAAGAAACTGAGTGGTCTCTCACCTCATCTCCTTTTATATGGTGCAAAAGGGAGGGAAATCCCCCTATCATATCCTCAAATCCCTTTGTACTTGATGAGTGTCTTGTCACACTTTTTGGCTCCAAAGTCTCCCCCTTATTTTCGGCCTCTCTCACCTGCTACTTCTCACCTGCGACAGCTAATCCCGTGCCTTTTTTTAATTTGCATAATTATCCCCACCCACACACTTGCTAATTTCTCCAAAACCGAACATTTCTGCAAACCCACCAAGAAAATAGGCAACTTTTTCAAAACACCCATAATTTGTTAACCATAAGGATTATTTTACGTATTCGGGCGCATGTCTATTATGTACATCTCTTCTAGTGTGATGCACTTTTTTTTTATTAGGTAAAAATTCGGATGGGAACACCCTATCCGAAGGCATCCTGTCGGATGAGGCCTAGAAGACCTGTATCAAGATATAAATCTGGTCCCTTGGTAGAGTACCAAAGGTGTGCAACCTTATCCGCTACCCGGTTACCAATACGGGGAATATGGGATATAACGATATTTTCTATTCCGAGGAGAAGGGCTTGGATATCTGACATCATCATTTCTATTTCCCAGGGGCATCCGGTTTGTGTGCGTAGATAGTCGATGATAATTTTTTAGTCTCCATCTATTATTAAGTCTGTTATCCGTAGTTGCCTGATTTTTTCTACACCAAGACGAAGGGCTAGTGCTTCAGCCATAAGGGGGGATTGTCCACCAATAGTATTACCACCAATGCTAATGGGATTGCCACACCAGTCCCGAATGATGAATCCAGTAGAGCTGATGTCAGTCGAAACAAATGATCCGTCAAAGTTTAACTTGTATGTGCCAGCCAGAGGCTTCTTCCAGCGGTGGGCTTTGCTGTTGTTTTTAGTGAGGCCTTTATCCCTTTTCTGTTTCATCGACCCTTCTTTTTCACTAACGTTCCGTTTATTCGTATTTATCCAGTTCATAATGTTATGTATGGTCATTTTCTTGAACCCTCACTTGCCGGGATGTGTTCATTTCTAAATATAGATTGATTTCTTATAAACCATATAGTCCACCATCTGATTGCTATGTATTGTTTCTTCTCCATCAGAAGAGTAGAGTCTATTATTTGTAAAATTTGGTCTATGTCTCTATTTTCGGATAGGAGAGTCTGGATTCTTTGATCTACTTCCCAGGGGAATTGCTTTTGGAATTTGTTGACTGGGCAGTCGATGAATAGGTGAATATCATCTTCCGCACCTTGGTTGCAAAAGATACATGTAGTTGGCACTGCCACCCCTTTTTGGGATAGATGGGTAGTCGTGGCAAGGCCTTTATGTTTTATTTTCCACATAAAGTTTTTAACTTTTGGGGGGACATCAAGTCTCCATATCCATGAAAATTCATCTGATGATCTGTGCGAAGTAGGAGAGATTAAATTGTAGGCACTCGTTGTTGTGAACCATCCCTTTTTGGCAGGCCACCAATATAGTCTGTCAGCAAAGGGGGTGAGTGGCAAGGGGATTTTTGCAATTTCCTCTGTTATTGGGCCAGGGAGAACAGAGAGTAGTTTCTCCCTCCACCATTGTCCCCCCTATAATGTAGTCGCTTATAGAATCTTGTGTATTTATGTTATGATGAGAGTCTATTCTCTCCTTGAGAGGTGTCGTTGTTACCCAATTGTCTTCCCAAAACTTAATTGACTTTTCGTCCCCTACCAGCCAGAAAAGTCCTGATTTAAACTTCGGCAACAGAGAACTCAGTTTCGACCATTGCCAAGAGGCATTTCCTTTTCTTTAGTAGGTAAGGATGTGGCTTTCTTTTAAATATTTGTATTGTATGAGTTGGGCCCAGATATTTTCCGGTTCTGCCACGATTTTCCATAAGAGCTTTAGTTGGAGTGCTTCGTTCATGTTTCTAGTTTTTCTAATACCCAATCCTCCACTCGCTTTTGATTTGCATATCTTGTCCCAGCTTATGAGTGGGCTGTGTTGTGCGTCTTTATTCCAGAAGAAGGTTCTGTTGATTTGATCTAATTGGTTATGGATTGCTGTCGGAAGCAAGAAGCTCTACATCGAGTATAGACGTTTTGAAGATAGATTAGACGCTATTAGGGTTGCTCTGCCTTGTTGTGAGAGGGCATTAGCTCGCCATTTGCTCAACTGATCTCTAGATTTGCATACTATGTCACCAAAGGTTTCCCTAGTAACCCTCCCATTAATAATGGGACAACCCAAGTATTTTTCCAAATTTCGTTCTAGGGGTATGTTTAGTATTCCTTCCAGGTCTCGTGCTCTTATTCTTGGGATTCCGGGGGTGGTTTGAAAAGAAGATTTATGATAGTTCACTTTTTGCCCTGAAAATTTACAGTAGTTGTCCATTATTTCTTTTACTTTTGTACATGCAGAATTGCTACCTTTAGAGAATATTATTATGCCATCTGCAAAGGCACGGAACGGAATACGGGGGCCAGTGTGCCCAAATTTAAATCCGGTACTATCATCAATGGCCTCTGCCTCTATTGATAGTTTACGTGCGAGGACTTCTGCCCCGAGAAGGAATAGAAAAGGGGAGAGGGGGTCCCCTTGTCTAAGACCCCTCGTTGGTTTGAAAATGTCAGTAGGGCCGTTGTTTACTAGCACAGAGAAGGATACAGTAGTCACACATTCCATAATAATATCCACAAATCTTTGATGAAATCCAAATCTCTGGAGAATTGATTTCGTGAATTGCCAGTCTACTCTGTCATATGCTTTTTCCATATTGAGTTTTAATGCAATCCATCCTTTAGAGCCTTTTCTCGTGCGAAAAGAGTGGAAAATCTCATGTGCTATTAAGATGTTGTCTTGAATGGCTCTATCTGAGACAAATGCTCCTTGTAATGGATGGATAAGTTTCCCCATTACCTTTTTTAGCCGTTCAGTTATTATCTTTGAGATGATTTTATATAACGTAGTGCATAGGCTAATTGGTCTGTAATGTGTTGTCATAGACGGGTTATCATTTTTCGGTATCAGGGAAATAAAGGTGTGATTGATTTGTTTTAACAAGTTGTCTGAGTGGAAGAACGCTTTTGTCGCTCTAATGATATCAGAACCAACTATATCCCAATATTTTTTTATAGAACTCCGCTGTCATACCATCTGGGCCGGGCGACTTGTTGTTACCCATGGAGAAAACTGCATTTTTAATTTCGTTGTTTGTTGGTTGTTGGATAAGTAGTTTGTTTTCATCTTCCGTAATAGCCGGGTTAATTATTGAGAGATAATCCTCAAGTTGGGGGGTCGAGTAGGTTTGTTCTCGAGTAAATCTTTTTTCAAAGTCTCTTTGAATTTCCTTTTTAATATTTTCATCACCTATTATGTGGGTTCCTTCTATAGAGGTAATTGTTCTAATTATCTTCCGATTTCTTCTTCCTGAGGCTATCCTATGAAAATAGGAAGAGTTGGTGTCTGTTCATTTTAGATGTTTTGATTTAGCTCTTTGATTCCAATATGTTTTATGAAAGTGGAGCAGATTTTCTCTTTTTGCTAAGAGGTTTTGCTCTTTTGTGTATAAACCCGGGTTTTGATGAAGATGTTGATCTGATTGTAGTTCTATGAGGGCTTCGTCAACATCTTGGAGCTGTCGAAATATATTTCTAAATGTTTTCTTGTTCCAAATTTTAGCTTTTTGTTTTACGATTTTAGATTTGTGCGTAATTTGGAACATGGTCGAGCCAGCACATGATGCTCTCCATGCTTGTTTGACAATATGTCGAAAATCTTTTCTCTGCAGCCATATGTGTGATGCACTTCTAGTTGGAGCATCTTTAGAGCAATAAACGTAATTACCTATTTATAAGAGTCATGGATGTGTGATGAACTCATAAAGACCCTAGGCCGAGTCTAAATATGATGGGTCCAAAACCTTCCCAAAAGGCTTGCATTTGAAGATTAACACATTTGACTTTATGGTTTTGAATCTTGGCGGTCTTACTTCATCATCTTTTTTTGGGTTTATGTATTTTTGTTAGCCAATATAACTTATTTGTTGTAGTTTTACAAACTTATTTTGTTTCTTGATATTTTTTTCTGATAGGTTTTATCATTTATATATCGAATCAATTTCCATTATATAAAAAAGAACCTAAATGAAATTCAAGGTCCTAATAAAAAATTAAAATTTATATAGGTTTTATTTATGAAATAAAAAGGTATAAATTGAGGATGACTTTAAAAGCATTTCAAAATATATTTTTTTCATAAATAGATATCTAGGCTTATTATAATTAAAAGAAGGTGATTGAATTTCTACTAGTATTCTTTAATACGTTCATAAGGCTTTTGATATGAAATAATAATTTTTTGATGTTGACTATTCTACTGATCTGTTATGTGTTGAAATCATCTCTGCCGTCGTAAACATTTATAAAATATATTCTCCCTATTTTAATTAAATCATATCATTTATTATTTATATACACTTTTTTAAAATAATAAAAAGTATATAAAATATAAATTTTTTATATTTATTTTAATAAATTTATACTTAATAGAATAAACATAAAATTATTTAAAATTTTCATATTTTATATAATTTTTAATATATAAAAAATGTGTATAAATAATAAAACGCCATGAGCATTATATTTAGTTTAATAATGAGAGGTACACAAGATGGAATTTTTTTAAAAAATATTCACAGAAAAATAAAAATTTACATAAAAATTCACGACTTGAAAATATTTACAAAAATATTCAAAATTTGCAGAGATGTCGGAAAAACGCGGTCTCAGACCGCGTTTTATTAACAAGATGTAAAATCTGAAGTTGAAAAAAAAATAAATGAAAGAAACGCGGTTTGAAACCGCGTTTGATAATTAATTTTGAGTAAAACGCGGTTTCAAACCGCGTGTTTTTCGATTTTTATTTTAAAGTAAAAAGTACATATATACATATATATTAAAAAAGGGGGGGGGGGGGGAATGAATGAAACGCGGCATCATGCCGCGTTTCATGGATTGTAATTCTAGTGAACTCACATCATCAGTCATCGTTGCTTCCCTCTAGTTGCACGTCATCACCATAGGCATGATGTTTCTTTGTTGCTTCTTTGTATATAAATATAATTACCTTCTTCTTTGAGGCTTTCCTCTAGTTGCACGTCATCACCATGATGCCGCGTTTCATTCATTCCCCCATTTTTTTTAATATATATGTGTATATATATGTACTTTTTACTTTAAAATAAAAATCGAAAAACACGTGGTTTGAAACCGCGTTTTACCCAAAATTAATTATAAAACGCGGTTTCAAACCGCGTTTTTTTCATTAATTTTTTTTTTCAACTTCAGATTTTACATCTTGTTAATAAAACGCGGTCTGAAACCGGGTTTTTTCGACATCTCTGCAAATTTTGAATATTTTTGTAAATATTTTCAAGTCGTGAATTTTTATGTAAATTTTTATTTTTCTGTGAATATTTTTAAAAATAATTCCACAAGATGCGGCAATTTGATTGCGGGTTTATGCTGACGGGGTGTCGCATGCTCACATTATTATACTAGCTAAATAAGCAATCATATGCTTACTAAACTTCAAAATTGTATACAACCAAGTATTATTTTCTTAAGGAAATTATAAACAAACTGTGGGTTTTGATTCAATAACATATTAAAATGTCACGTGACCAAAGTAATTAAACACTAATTCATAACTTTTTTTTCTCAACGAAAATACTCCCTCCGTTAATTAAAATATATGATTGTACTATTTATTTACGTTTTTTTAGGAGCTAAGTACTATATAAATTAAAATATATTTTTTTTCTATTTCTTTATAATTTCATACTTAACACTGAAAAGTATGAATTAAAAATAAATATTTATAAAAAGTTGATATTTAATTTAGTTTTTATCCTAATTTTGTTAATCCATCACTGGGTTTTCTCTGTCGTCTAAACATTTATAAGATATGTTTTGATTAATGAAAGGAGTATATGAGAAAACCCAGTGATGGATTAAAAAAAACTAAGATGGCAAATTTTTTTCTATGAATTATATATATATATAGATAAAAATGAATTTTTTTTCGCCCGAATTAGGGGACTTCATAGACCCGGAACCCTCCCTCTAAATCCATCTGTGATTATTATTACTATGTATTATTTTATTTTAGGTACATAAAACTAATTAACTCAGATACTCAAATTTGATTAAGAAAGTCTAATACTCTACTCAAATTAACCAGTTTGCTACATCAAAAATCAAAATTTTAATGTTGATTTTTCAAAATGAAGAGAAAAATTTTTGAAATTAAAAATGAAAATGAAAATAATAGACCAATAGATTTATTCAAATCATAACAATGTTTAAGATAAGGTGACCTAATGGCACCCTTTTTATTCATTCTAGGGGCATAAATCTTGACATCAAGTCAATAAGACTTTTTTCTAGAATAAAGACTTAAACCATAGACGATTCATTAATTAGGATAGAATCTGTAGAACTAAAGGAATGGGAGCATATGACTTAGAAAATCAAAAGACATAAATAAAACACTTCAAATAAAACTTCTCTGAAAAATTATGAATGAGTTGGAAAATATTTTTAGGGAAGAATCGTCAAGGAAAAGTATTTGAAAACTGCTAGTATTTTAGAGTACAGAAAGATATCAAATGCTTCCTAGCAATGGAACAAATTAATTGATCTAAGAAACACTTTCAAAAAGGGACTTATATGGAATGTATGAAATGAGAAATCGATCAATTTCTAGACAAATAAATGGGTATCAAATGTACCAATTATGGATAGGAGTGAACTTTTGCCAAATGCCCAACTCAACCAAAAAGTAAGCAAGTACATTGACCATTACAAAAATTGGATCAAAAGTAAGATTTACCAAGCACTCCCATCTCACATTGCTGGGAAATTCATAAAAATCCACATTTCCAACAATAATGTCTAAGATAGATTGCATTGATGACATAATCGGGATGGTTGGTTCACTATAACTAATACTATGAGCTTTATTACCAACTCACTAAATCAACTTCGAACAATGTAGAATATATTTTAAAAACACAACAATAGGGCAAAAAGCTCTCTTTAGAGCGCTGAGTAAAAACCCCTTTTTTTGGGTCGGAGAATACCACCTTCGCCAAACACCGGCGCCGGAAAACCACCCTCTTCGGAGGCATGAAAACCAGCCTCTTCGGAGGTCTGAAAACCACCTCTTCGGAGGCCCGAAAACTACCTCTTCGGAGGTCTAAACATATAGTTGTGTTGGAAGTGTTACCCCTTTGCGGGGTGTCTACCCATCCATGTTCTCTCTATGATTCCCCTTTGGCCAAATACTTGCTTTCTCATCTTTGAATCAACTCCTTCGGTTTCTTTCTCAGATGAGTTTTAGTGAGTTAAACCCCAATTTGTTTCTAAATTGAGCAAAGAAGTCTTAAGCCTAGAAATCTCCTCAATCATATCCCTCTAATTTGGGGTGGTTTGCCTCAAATTGGCTTTGGATCTTCCGTCCATGTTCTTCTAAAGGTCATGTGCCTTTGATTTTATGGGGGTTTTCGATATAGGGTGAGAAATCGCCAGTGTTCTAAAAAGCGCTAGGCGGACCCCAGGCGGTGAGGGGCCGCCTAGCGCCTAGGCGGTCAAGGCGGGCGCCTAGACGTGCCTAGGCGCCCGCCTAACTCTAGGCGGATAGGGGCCGCCGTGGGCCTAGGCGGGATTTTTAGAACAGTTCAAATAGCTCTGTCGTGACTGGCCACCGCCTTTTTTCGGGCGGTTTCGATCACTCTTCACGGTCACCCCTTCCGTTTGGCTCGAACTCCGGCGTATACCCTTCCGGCGATTCTCGCTTTCCGGTCCCTTGGATGTCGACATCGGGTTGGCTGGTTTTTGATGCCGGGCTTGCCTACCTTCGCCCCTTTTGGCTCATCCTCTTTCGCCCCTCGTCGTTGCCGGCCCACTGGGGTCGCCTTTGTCCATCTCCGGCGTCGTCCATGGCGGAGCCCTCTGTTGTCTTGCCTGCGCTTGGGGTTTGGCCCTTGTGCTCGCTCGTGCTGCCTAGCTCATCCCTTGCCTCTTCTTTGGGTTGGGAGGGTTTCACTTGGTGCTCCTCTCTTTGGGTTCATGTGGTCCGTGGATGGGGCCCGAAATTGTTCTTTGGGCCCAAGGTTAATCCTTTGGCGGGAAGGGACTCGAGAAAATAATAACAATATAAAATTAAAATAAAAAACTGTCGAGTTTATATATATACAAGTAAACTCACCTGAAAGGGTTTGACTAAATCCCGCAAGGGCTTATCGATATTCTTGTAGGTGTAAGATTGTTGGCGTTTTGTTCGAGTAGCTTGCGACTCTGCTTCTGATGTTTCTAGGAGATCTTCTGCTTTGTTGGGGGGCATGGAGTCTGGAGTCGGGACTGGCTGGGGTCGTGGTGGTGCGCTCAGAGCGACTCCGCATCCGGGATTGAGTTTTCTTGGAGTTCGTCTGCACTACCCACAAGAGTTAGAGTCCTGCTGTACCGCTGGCCCGCGGTGCCAATGTTCGATGGTGCTTGGCTTCGTTCTTCGTCGGCTTCCTCAGCTTCTTGGGAGTTGGTCCTCTTTGGTCGTCGTGTTGTAGAGTTTATTTCTGCTTGGTTCATTTCGCTTTGTATTTCTATATTTTTAGGTTGTACGTTTGACGGTTCGCCGTCTGCCGACTTTGTCGGCCTTTCGATGAGTCAGGTCTGTCTGACCTTCGAATCTTTACCTAATCAAAAAAAATGTAGAATAGATTTGAAAGATTGACACTTCTCCAGAGTTAAAAAAAAATCTATGAAAAATTAACCATAACGAACTTCTAACAAAATCACAATTAGCATGGAGAGGGATTGGTATCCCCCTCAAATGCATCTTCTGTAACAAACAGTGTGAGGATGAAGTCCACTTCTTTTAGAATGTAAACACACCACCAATTCTTACAATGGATAAAATTGAACTGATCCCAAATATTGAAAATTGTTGGATAATAAAGATTTATAAGTCAAATATTCTAAATACTTTTTGACCCAATTCCAACGGGTTCTCCATTATTGAGTTTATTCTAAAATATATAGAGTTTTTCCCAAATTTAGGAAATGATCTCCATTTTCTTCTTCTTTCTCTATTTTGGACAATGTAATGGGAAAATTGTTGCACAAAAAACTATCTCAATATTTTCCAAAAAATAAAGATTGAGAATCTATTAGGCTTGCTCTATGACATATAATTTGAATTATTTTTCAGCCTAGTTCCAATAGCTTCCTCATTATGAAGTTTACCCCGAAATATATTAGAGTTTCCCCTAAATTTAGTGAATGATCTTTATTTTTTCTTTTCATTATCTACTAGTCTTATTACCTATGTTTTCGGGGGTTTTTTAATAAATTGTATTTCACCATAAAACATTGAATTATATAAAAGGGACATTTGAATGAAGAATTTTTTTTTAATTTTGTTAAATGATTACAAAAGTTTATAAAAGGTTCATGAAGTTTACAAAAAAATACACATTATATATTAAAAATATATGTTTGATTAAAATGTTGAGGTGCACAATATTATTAGAATTTTGATTCTCTTACCTATCAATTTGGTATAATATTTATTAATAAAAATATTCTTAAAATAATGTAACTACCCAAATATGATAACAGTTTATTAATTAAATTAATTAAAAAATTTCGGGTTTTTTTGGTGCTTGTCCATAATTTGGGCAAAAATTAAACCCTAGGATAAAAGAGGGATGAAATTAGGAGAGTGTCCACAATTGACACTTTTGCCCCTACCCTTATTTCTTCCCCTTCCCCAAATTAAAACAGATCTGGGAAAAAACGGAGCCGGAGCATCTATGGCAGATCGAGAACCTTGTTGCGCACCATCTCCCGCCTCCTGCCTCCTCGCTGCACACCATCTCCCACTTCCTCGCTGCACACCATCTCCCACCTCCCGCCTCCCTGCTCGGCGGTCCCTCGCACCACCACCCCCCTTCGTTATTTCCTTCTCCATCGCTTCTCCATCCAACGCCTCGTCTTCTCTGGAAAGCAGCTCTCCGGTGACATCCCTGCCGGAATTTGGTCGATCAACTTACCAATCTCGCCCGGCTTGACCTGTCTAACAACGAGCTAACCGGTTCAGTTCCGGTTGACCTCGGTGGATTGCAGTCGCTAGCGGCTTCCTTCAATTTCAAGTACAACGCCGGGCCGGACACGCAGAACACCGAGACGATCGCGAATGCCACGCTCGTTGTTTTCTCACCTAGATATGAGAAATTAGGGGTTAGAAACCCAAGAATTGAGTTTGGAGCTCGAATTTGAGCTTAAATGGGAAAGAGGATGCGGTGTAACTCGCCACTGAAGCAGATGATTCCACCATTGCTGGGCACCTCGTGCTCAAACTTGAGCTTGCGTGGAATGGCTCCCTGCAATCCATTTCCAATCAATTAATGTTATTTACTGTATTACTAAAATATATGAGTATAATATAATTATAAATATTGATAAATCTTTCAAGATGGAGTAATTATCACTCATTTATGGCAAAATTCCACCAATAAATTATTAATATTTGATAGTTTTAACATCTTGAATACTCTAAAATAAAGAAATAGTTTGAATGGGTAAGAGGGTTATAAACGTTGTAATCAAAATAAAAATAGGGTTATAGACACTGTAACCAGTAACCACTATAAAAACAGGGTTATAGACACTGTCACCACTATAAAAACCGGGTCATAGACACTGTCACCACTATGAAAAAAAGGTAATAGACACTGTAATCAAAGAAAACCCTATAGACATTGTAACCAAAATAAAAACAGGGTTATAAACATGGTTATTTTCTGATGACATATTCGTTTCAAAAGTTTTTATTTTTATTTTTATTTTTTTTACGGGGTCACTGTCACCAATGTTATCAGTTGTGACACGCTGTAACAAAAAAAAAACACTATCACCACTAAAAAAACAAGGTCACAGACACTGTAATCAAAATAAAAACAGGGTGGTAGACACTGTAACCAAAGAAAAACAAGGTCATAGACACTGTAACCAAAATAAAAACAGGGTCATAGACATTGTAATCAAAGGGAAAACCTAGGACAAGGGAAACAATTTTTTGATGACAAGTTCATTTCAAGAGTTTTTTTTTATTTTTTTTTACGGGGTCACTGTCACCACTCTTATTAGCGGTGACACGCTGTAACCAAAATAAAAACAGGGTCATAGACACTGTCACCAATACAAAAACAAGGTCATAGACACTGTAATCAAAATAAAAACAGGTTCATAGACACTGTAACCAAAGAAAAATAAGGCCATAGACACTGTAATCAAAATAAAAACAGGGTCATAGACACTGTAACCAAAGGAAAAATCTAGAACAAGGGAAACACAAACCCTAAACGGGCTAAACCTAACCAAAACAAAGTCATAGACACTTTCTCCGCCTGTCACCACCACAAACAAAACCTCCAATTCATCAATCATCATCATCATCGATCATCAAATTTAAATATTATTCAAGAATAAAATCATCATCATCATCAAATTAACTACTCGTTCTTTAATTAGTTTCCAATTACCACTTGTGTTGAGCAATTGTTGTACGTCATCATCATCATCAATTGTTGTACGTTTTCAATTCCCAATTAGTTTCCAATCCCTAATTAAATTGCAAGTAGTATACAGAGGAGGACTAGGAATGCTATGGATCTGCTTCCCTCTCATGTTCCAGAATCACATCAAGCCAAGCACAAGGAGCCTTAAGATCAACGCGAACAAGCTTGTACAGCGTCGTCGGCGCTTCTTTCTTCCCGCGGCTCGATCCCGAGAATGTCCTGTTCCGTCGAATTTGACTCCGATCTGTCGTCGTGCGCCTTTCATTCTCCCGTCGGCTCGTTGACAGCACTGCAATCATCTAATTCGCTCTCCCGTCGTGCGCATTTGCAAGGTGTAACTATGGATCTCCCGAATGATGAACACCATGGACGAAAACACCTTCTTCACGGAGCAATAAGCTGTTGGCCTTCCTCTCGAGCACGATCTTCTCTTCCATCATCAGCCAATCAGGCGGTTATCTATAGATCTCGCCCCATCGAGGCTCGACGGATTCAGAGCGTGAATGGGAGATCTAAGTTGTTGGCCTTCCTCCCGCCGATGAAGACTGGAACGGGAAGCAGATCCGGGAGGAAGCAGATCTAAAAACAGAAGAAGGGGAGCCGGGAAGGGTTAAAATTAAGGCAGGGGTAATGTTGGTATTATGAAAATATTTTGGACATTTACTAGCAAGGCTCAATCCTTGGGACATTTTCTATTTGGCCCAAAGGCCTTCGGCCTTTGGGCCAAATTCCTTCAAAAATTTAATTAAAGGTGTACGCATGTTAAATGATGTGGCTAAAAGTTGAAATCATTAATTGACATGGATAAAATAAGCGGAACTATATTGAGCCAAAATATGACACGTAAGCAAAATCAACCAGAGTCCGCCACATAAGATTTCACATTAATATACTATAATATTGATTGATGATAGCCAATGTTATTTACACCACAAAATTTACTATTTACACCACATATCTCACTTTTTATATATTTTTTTAAAATACACTCTGCTCCTCTTGAGTCACACACCTGCCCCTCAAGAGACGCAGAGTATTTTACATTAAAATACCTTGCGCCTCTTGAGGGGCAGATGTGTGACTCAAGAGGAGCAGGGGTGTGATTCAAGAGGCGTAGGTGTGGTGCATATAGTAAAATTTATGGGTGTAAATATTATCACCCTTAATTTTCCATCTTGAATTTTTTAAAGAATATTATGATTATTTTTTGTTAAACAGTTTCCACATTATATTATATTCTCTAAAATCAATAGGGTATCAATCATCAAGGGTGATAATATTTACACCCAAACAATTTACTATATACACCACACCCTGCCCCTTTTGAGTCACACACGTGTGACTCAAGAGGCGCAGGGTACTTTATATATAAAATACCATGCGCCTCTTAAGTCACACGTCTGTGACTCAAGAGGGGCAGAGTCTATTTTTAAAAAAAAATAAAAAAATGAGATGTGTGGTGTAGATAGTAAAAATTTGGGTGTATAAATCACTCCCTAAAATTAATGATCGATTTTCAATACTTTTTTAACAAAATGTAAAGTAAAATAAAATAAGATAAAATCGGTGGCCAGTGCCCACTGATTTTCAGTTTCCGCCTGTTTCAGGCGCCCACTATTTCATCTGCGTAGAAAACTAGAAACAACATATTTCGAAGCAAATATAAAACAGAAAGTAATATTTCTGTTCCAAAATTAATTTGTATTGTGTCACAAATAGGGAAAACTAATTAAAATACCCCATCTTTGGGGTATGATAAAAATATATTCTCAACTTTCAAATGTAATAAAAATATCCAGACCTTTGAGAGTAGTGGTAATATATTACCACAAGTTTTTTTACGGGTAAAAAATGTTAACAAGGCAGCCTACATGGATTTTTTTTTGATAAAGCAGCCAACAGGGAAGCCTTTTTACAAATTAGCAAAAAAAATTGGGTTTTCTTGAATGGTTTTCTTAGAGAAAATAATAAACCGACAACAAAACTAAACCCGAAAAGCGAAATTGATTCAACCAAGCAATTAATCCAGTCAAAATTACCATAAATTATCACAACACGACTATTCTATTCCTAACACCGAACCGACAACAAAACTAAACTGACAACAAGAGCAACAACGAAGAGGGGAAAAAACAAACTTACTCAGTCAAATACGTGAACGAATCAAAGAGGAAGATGTGAGAGATCGAGACAGCTCAAGATAGGCAACCACGAGGGAGGAAGACTACCATTAAAGAGGAATCATGAGTTGCATGGAAGACCTGGAAGGCAATTCCATAGGCGACCATGGAAGAAGATAGAAGGGAGAAAAAAGGCATTGGGTATGAATCCGATCCAACTATTTATTTTTTTTCTAAGGAAATCGTTCAAGAAAACTCTTGTAAAAAAATCCACGTAGGCTGCCTTGTCATCATTTTTGACCCGTGAGAAAACTCGTAATATATTACCACTAGCCTCAAATATCAGGATATTTTTATTACATATGAAAGTTGAGGATATATTTTTACCATATTCCCAAAATTAATTCGGGTCGGGTCGTTTCGGATTTCGGATAAAACGGGTTCCGGGTAAAACAGGTCCCGGATAGATCCGAGTTGACTCGAACTCGGGTTTGACTCAGTTTCTGGTCAAATCGGGTCGATTTTGGGTTTGTCAATTTTTTCCTTTTTAAATTGAAAAAAATCATGATTTGGTAATTTGGCGATAATTTTAAAATGCTAAAATTATAGGCGTGGTTCATAAGTTCTAGAGTTTGTAATTATATAATATATCGTTCTAAAATATTTATTTTTATTATTTCTCGTAATTTTTAACAAAATTATAAAATATATAAAATATCAAAAATTTAAATAATTTTTTTAAATAATTTCATGCAATTAGTAATAAGCATATAATTATTTTAATATTTTTTAGAGTTTTCATCTTCTTAAAAAATATGATGAAAAATAAAAAATCAAATACTATCGATTGGAAGGAGTATTACACAATACAAAAAAAAAAGTTGATTTGAAAATGAAAGATCAAGTGATTGTAATTATAAAATGTAATAAATTGGAATCTCCATAAAAAAAATTTAATCATATATAATTATAAATCAATCTGGTCACCATGTCAATCGGGTACGGGTCCAAACCCAGATGACCCAGAAAATTACCGGGTTTTCGGGTTCGGGTCAGAAAAAATTTCCGGGTTAAATTTTTGGGTATTGACCCAAAATTTTCCAGCGTTCGTATCGGGTCGTGTTTTGACAGGTCTAAATTATACCCATAACTTTTTAATATTTTACATATTTCTTTATATTAGTTTCAACTAAATCAAATTTTCAATCTAATTAGCCAAATAGAGGTCCACGAACAAGACCCGATGACCACTAGGAGGTTCCACCAGAGGTCGTCATTGCTGGAGGCGATGAACAACAGGAGACTCTAGACATTCATCACCCTTTTTGTTTAGAAATGGAGAAAACTTAATTAGATTTAACAAGAAAAGTGGGTATGGGTGGTTAGTTGCAACCAATTTGTATATAATGGGTGGTTATTTGTAAATTTTTGAATAAGGGATGGTTATTTGCAAACAACCTTGAATTAAGGGTGGTTTTATGCATTTTCGCCATATTTTTAAGTCTGTTTGATGCGGTCTCACAGTTTCGTGTATAAAAAACCCAAACAAAAAGTGTCTGTAGAAAGCCTCTGTTCGAAAGCAACAACTACCACTCCACCACCTCCATCTGAGAACTGGAAGCTTCGCACCGCCATCGATTCGCTCTTTCCCTTCCTATGGATTCTGTCTTCGCCAACATCGCTCAGGCCCCTGAAGATCCCATCCTCGGGGTAAGATCCCTAATTCCTTTTTCAATTTTCGCGATCTTCGTCTGCTGTTGTTTTCTATGTTGAAGTTTGTATTTGCATTTTAGTCAACTTAGATCGGAAGCTTGTCTACCAGTACCAGCGCGCTCTATATGTTGTGGCCTTTTGATCAACGATGGTAGGATTTGTTTTTGGATGCTTCTCTAAAAAATTTACTCGCCGGATCGTTACTTTCATTCAGTGGGGCACGAAATGCTTACAAAAACTCGAATATGATCCGAATAATAGGAATACCTAGCACAAGATTGCCTCCTAGTGTGTGCTTTTCTGCAATTTATTTCTTGCCTCCCTATTTTAATGATTCAATCGGTGGGATCTTGTTTCTGCTTACCTATATGAACTCTTGCTTGCTTGATCGGCAAATCCTAAGCCGCTGTGTTGTTTTGCCTCAAAATTTCCTCTACCACATCATAGAAATGAATGATTTCTTTTGAATCTATTTCCTTGTTCATGGCGAGATTTTCGTTGAGTATTTGCTATATTAACCAATATATATATATATATATAGGGAAAGGTTCTAATGAAACGGATAATACGGTGTAACGGTGAAACGAATGAATATTGAGTCATATTCATATGAATATATAAATGTGAATATTATGTTGTGTGAATATGAATATGATTTAAATATGGGTATATGAATATGTTATTATTTATATTCAAATAATATAAAGTGGATAACACCATATTCATATCCACACACCACAATATTCATATATTCATATCCACATAATGTCATATTCATATTAATATAACGCAATATTCATTCGTTTCACCGTATTCTTTGTTTCACTAGAACTCTTGCACATATATATATATATATATATATATATATATATATATATATATATATATATATATATAAAGGAAGAAGCTGCAGACATGGAAGACTGAAAAAACACCCAAAAAAATAATGAAAAAACACTGGGTTGTTTTGCCTCAAAATTTCCTCTACCATATCATAGAAATTAATGACTTCTTTTGAATCTATTTCCTTTTTCATGGCGAGATTTTCGTTGAGTATTTGCTATATTAACCAAAAAAATAAAATAAAGGAAGAAGCTGCAGACATGGAAGACCGAAAAAACACCCAAAAAAATAATGAAACTTAGTCGAGCCTATAAGTCGAATTGTCTCTACTTTCATTGTATCCTTTAATGGACACCCAATTTTATGATAGCCATACTCTCACTTTCACTCAACATTACATTTTTCAATTTTCACCAGCAATATGATGAAATCATATCTTTTACTGGATTTGCTTTATTGTTCTTATTATAGCCAGATTATTAAGTATCTATATCCGGTTTCGTAAATACTGTATTGCTGGAAAGCATTATGCTCGTGTTTTGATCTTTTGCATTGGCTAAACAGGTTACTGTTGCTTACAACAAGGACCCTAGTCCTCTCAAGCTCAATTTGGGAGTGGGTGCTTATCGAACTGAGGTGCGCTTATTCAACTGCAAATGCTCTTCATTTCTTGACAAAATAGCTGATACATCACACTAGTGTACCATTTCGATTTGTCGCGATGGAAATAATGCCCTGATTGATTAATAATTATATATGACAGGAAGGGAAACCTCTAGTTCTGAATGTAGTCAGAAAGGCTGAGCAACTTTTGGTGAATGATCCGTAAGTCCTTAGGTTCTGTCATAATTTGGTTTAAGGCTAAGCATAAAGCATGCTTGAGACAAATGGGTACCAACAGTATATTTTTTTATGATCTAGATCACGTGTCAAGGAGTATCTTCCCATTCTTGGACTTGCACAATTCAACAAATTGACTGCTAAGCTCATTCTGGGTGCTGACAGGTAATTTGTACCCATCGCTGCTCTCGAATCTTTCCACTTTCGTGAATTCATCTATATTGGAGCATGAAAGAGGCAGAAGGGCTTGCTTTTTTGCTAGTGTCTTTAATATGTATCCATTGAGGGCATTCTTCTGCTGAAATATTTGTTGTAGTGATATTTTGTTACATGTTGTAAACTTAGCAGAGTTTTCTTATTTATTTCTCAACTTGTAAGTGGTCTCATGAATTTGGTGGAGTGTTTTCATCCACTTCATATGTGGATGGTGCACTAAATCATGTATAATTTGTGCAAAAAAAAAAAAACATTCTTTTTCTCTTTAGTCTTCTCAGAGGCTTACCATTATGTTTATCTGTTGCTTGTTCTAGCCCTGCAATTTTGGAAAACAGAGTTGCAACTGCCCAAGGTTTATCTGGTACTGGATCATTGAGGGTTGGGGCTGAATTTCTTGCAAGACACTACCATGAAGTAAAAGTTCTGACTCTTGTCTGCTTAGTCTCCCTCACTAACGCGGGAGTCGGCACATTTGAAACTATTCTCCATGTTCTGTTATTGACTAATTGGCATATATTATGATTGTTCTCCAGCGCCTGATATATATTCCTCAACCTACATGGGGAAACCACACTAAGATCTTCACTTTGGGGGGCTTAGAGGTAAAGAGTTATCGCTACTATGACCCAGCAACAAGGGGTTTGGACTTCCAAGGTTGGAACATTGTATTTTAACTCTCGTTTACTTTACCTGTAGGATCTAGATTTTAATTTGTCTTTATCTATCAGTGATGATTTGTTCTTTTTTGCGAGAATAGGCCTTCTAGAGGATCTTGAAGCCGCTCCTTCTGGAGCAGTAGTGCTTCTTCATGCATGCGCTCATAACCCAACTGGTGTTGACCCTACTCTTGAACAATGGGACCAGATTAGGCAGCTGATCAGGTCGAAAGGATTGTTGCCATTCTTTGACAGTGCTTATCAGGTTTACCAAGAAAACTTTATTCTCAATAAACTTGGGATTGGTTACATTCTCATTTTATGCACAAAATCTATGCTCTTGACATTCACACAAAGGTAATTTTTACTGTAGGGGTTTGCAAGTGGCAGCCTGGATGCTGATGCACAGTCTGTTCGCATGTTTGCTGCGGATGGAGGTGAAATTTTTATTGCTCAAAGCTATGCGAAAAACTTGGGACTTTATGGGGAACGAGTTGGTGCTCTTAGCATTGTAAGATGCTCGAACTTCTAATATAGTGACATGTCTGTGTTTTCAGTTGTTTATTAGTGCTTGCCTTCTTTGAGCATTATCTTGGGAAATTTTTTTATTGAGAGGCACAACATCTCGTGAAAAGATGTTAACCCACTGCCCCCCCCCCCCCCAAAGTGTATTTTGTTATCGTGCTAGTTGCAAACTATAGTCTATTTACTGTTCATATTCTGATAAAATTGCCATTCTTCAGATCTGCAGAACAGCTGATGTGGCAAGCAGGGTGGAGAGCCAGCTGAAACTGGTTGTTAGACCAATGTACTCTAATCCACCAATTCATGGTGCATCTATTGTCGCAACTGTCCTCAAGGATGAGTATGTATCTTGGTCCCTGATTGATCATCTTTTAAGTTGGGAAAGGTTGAAATAGAAAGAAACTTCTCAATGCAGTTACGAAAAAGGCACTAACTAGATATACAGTATGGTGTATTTGCTTAAAACCCTGAGTATAAACTACAATATTTTTAATTGGATTTATTGGAAATCAGAGTTGTTTCTTATCTTATGCTTGCAGTGAGTTGTACAACGAATGGACTATTGAGCTGAAGGCAATGGCTGATCGGATAATTAGCATGCGTAAGCAGCTGTATGATGCCATAACAGCTAAGGGTAAGTGCATACAAGATTTATTGCTGGTGCTGTTTGGTATCCACCTTTGGGCATACAAATTTTGTTTCTTACGAGAATGTCTTGTCTTTTACACTGCTTTATATACCTGATATCTTTGAATCTCAATGTATAATATACAGGAACACCAGGAGATTGGAGGCATATCATCAAACAGATCGGAATGTTCACTTTCACGGGCCTGAACCAGAAGCAAGTTGCTTTCATGACCAAGGAGTACCATATTTACATGACATCTGATGGGTAAGTTGATTTAAAATTCTAAGACATCCAATAGTTCCAAAGCATCAAGGCTGATCAAGAAATGCTTATCACTAAAAGCTTATCCCGGGCAATGTGTTACAGGAGAATCAGCATGGCCGGATTGAGTGCCCAGAAGGTGCCTCATCTTGCAGATGCTATACATGCTGCAGTCACCCAGTGTACCTAAATGTCCAACTGGAAACTAATGTTATGGGATCAGCCGTTCAGGTATCTGATATCACTCTATCAGAGGCCCTTTTTTTTCGCGCTGAACGAACCTCTTTGATGTGGTCAGCCATTTTTGTTTTTTCCTTTTTCAAAATGTGATGTTTGAAGTTTAGAAGCCTTAGGAGAGGGCTCTTTACTGTCCATCGGCATAAAAGTGTCTCAAACAAAATCTGGAGATCATTGCATAGTAATTTTTACTTGTTTGCGGCAGATATAACACCATCATCCTTGTTTCAAGGATTCCTTTATTTTCTGTAAAATGTAGCTTTATTTTCAAGTTTTGTTTGTTGATGTGGGAATCGAAAATAACGGAAAAGAAGGTTGCAGAAGAAGAAGCTGATACCTTTGGAAAATTGAAAAAGGTGTCAAAATTACATAAAATTCGGATGCTACAGCCTATTTATTCAAGGAAAGGATGGGCTTTAGCCCAAACTAGACAAAATAAACGAAGCAAAATGACAGCCCAAACAATAGGCCCAATAATTGAAGAAGGTAGTATCACTTTTGCACGAGATAATGCATTCTTGCATTTAAATCTCAGCTTTTAATGCAGAATGGTGCAGGATAATATATTGAATTTTTTTTCAAAATATTCACAGAAAAATATAATTTTACGGAAAAATTCTCACTTTGAAAATATTTACAAAAATATTCAAAATTTGCAGAGAGATCAGAGAAACGCGGTCTCAGACCGCGTTTCTTTCAGAAGATGTAAAATCTAGGTGGAGAAAAAAACAACACGAAAGAAACGCGGTTTCAAACCGTGTTTTATAATTAATTTTAAGTAAAACGCGGTTTGAAACCGCGTTTGTTCCCATTTGTATTTTTAAACTAAAAAATATATTAAAAAAAAAGAAAACAACAGTAAAACGCGGAATGATTCCGCGTTTCATTTGCAAGCGTGCCCTCCTCCGCTTGGAGCTCCCTCGTCCATGGCGGCGACGGCGACCCACCTCCTCTCCTTCGATCTTCTCCGCTCCCTCATCCATGGCGCCCCATCCTTGGTCCTCCTCCCTACTCAAAATCGGGCCTCCGCCCTCCTTGGTCCTCCTCCCTACTCGAAATCGGGCCTCCGTCATCCATGGCGGCGACTGCTCGGAATAGAAGAAGAGCTCCTCCCTCTTTCAAGGTTTCATTCAAGCTGCTCCGAGTCCGAACCTACTATGTTTTGATTTGTCATCTTTTTTGCAGAATACTCCGTAATACAATACTAGTCCATTCCAGGTCGGAGTCAGGAAGTGTGACCAAGTCGGCGACGAAAGTCGGGGGCACCATGGATGAGGGAGCGGAGAAGATCGAAGGAGAGGAGGTGGGGCGCCGTCGCCGCCATGGACGAGGGAGCTCCAAGCGGAGGAGGGCACACTTGCAAATGAAACGCGGAATCATTCCGCGTTTCACTGTTATTTTTTTTAATATATTTTTTAGTTTAAAAATACAAATGTGAACAAACGCGGTTTCAAACCGCGTTTTACTTAAAATTAATTATAAAACGCGGTTTGAAATCGCGTTTCTTTCGTGTTGTTTTTTTTCTCCACCCGGATTTCACATCTTCTGAATGAAACGCGGTCTGAGACCGCGTTTCTCTGATCTCTCTGCAAATTTTGAATATTTTTGTAAATATTTTCAAAGTGAGAATTTTTCCGTAAAAATTTATTTTTCTGTGAATATTTTGAAAAAAAATTCTAATATATTATCTGTTGCAATCAATCAATATATAATACTAAAACAGAGGCGTGGAAATCCTACGTGGCGGGCTCTGGCGCGATTCGCTCACGTGTCGGTCTCTGGCGCAATCTGACCCGATTTTTTAACACGTCAATTAATGATGGTCCAATAGATTTAATCCATTTTACCTACGTGTCATCCTATGTGTCATTTTCATATTTTAAGTGGTTACAAAATCTTTTATTTTTATAAAATAATATGTTAAAATATAGTCATATCTATTTGGGATTTCATTAATCCAATTGAATTGATAACCTCTGAGTGATAACCTCATATCTATCTAATTGTACTTGAAAAGAAATCTACCTAATTGTACAATTATAAAATATACGAGTATTCTTATCCATAATAACTAAAACGTCATATTCACGAATCTAATTAACTATATTATGAGATTATTATTTAATATTTAACTAATTATGAGATTGAAGATAGAATATTCCAATTACTATATTATGAGATCACAATGCACTCATTGAAAAGCTACACCATCCACCCTTTCTACGTATCCACTAGGCCCTTTCCAGTTGATCGAATAGGTAATCCACTACCTTCGCTCAAAATTTTTATTGGTAATGTATCTTAGGGATCGTAAATCTTACCACGTTTATATCATGTGTATTTTTTAGTTCTTGCAATGGCTAACAGATACAGTCGTGTTAATGAAATTAACACTAAGAAAAGTGATTGGATTATCAAAGTTCGTGTAATACGTCTATGGAAGGTAAAGAAGATAAAAACAGATAAAGAAGATATAGGGATGGTTCTCATGGATGAGGAGGTAAGATCTCATATTAAAGGTTATTTTAATATAAGGTTTAATTTAATTTGGAGTAATCTAATAATTTTCCCTTCTTCTTTACTTGATCAGTTGTCCAAGGTATGTAACTCATTCTATATGAACAGATATGATTTTATAATTATTTGTATTCATTTATTTATTTATAATAATATACTTGTATTAATGACCAATTTAATTATTCATGTATCTATAGGATGGTGACATGGATTCATTTCCTTCTGATCTAAACTATTTTGTGGATAAAACATTTTTGTTCTCTCTACAAATTAGTGATTACAATTTACAACGGAAAAACAAATCATCATATTATGTCAATGATGTCACCGATGATAAAAAACTAATGGACAATTTCCGAGAATATTCAAATTCATCAAATAGAGATGAGACTAAATCGGCAGTGTCTTTGAGTGATGCGAACACGCCAAAGAAGCGTAATTATGAAACTATAAAAGATAGCAATGAAGATGAAGATTGTCAGGTTATATCAAGTACCAAGTTAAAGACGGTCAACAAGAATGAAGATGAGGAGGATTGCCGGCTCATATCAACTAACATGTTAAAATCGGTGAAGATTGAAAAGGAGGACAACTGAGCACTACTATTTCTTATGTTTCCGGTTTCTTATAATAGGTTTAATAAGTTATTAGTTTTCTTTATTAATTTTATGGAAGAAAGAATATTTGGTCAATATTTCTAGGTTTTGGCTCAATTTATAGCAATTTTTCAAATATTATCATATTATATTGAATATTCATAAACTTATATTATATAATTTTTGTCTGTATATGTTTGTTTACACATTATTATTATTATTATTATTATAATTATGAACATTGAGACGATGTGTTAAGTTGCATATGGATTTAATATAAAAAATGATTGCAATCATAAATTTAAATTATGTACTAAGTGACGTATAGATATAAAAGTCGATTGCAATCAGAACACTCATAGCAAAAATAAAACCATAAATAATCGATCCTATAAATTTCCATTAATTTATTTTTAAAAAGTTATCTTTTTAGATTAAATATATAATCTATCCATTATAACATTATATCTTAATAAGATTAGATAAATCTATCTAATATAATTTTTTATAGATAATATAAAAAATTTAGTTATCGCCATCAATCGATTTGGTAAATAAGTGAGGTTTTATCTTATTAAAAAGATAATATCAAAATAAAATAGCACAAATTTAGAGAACTTATCCATCAACATTATAAAAAAAAAAAAGTCCATACCGTCCAATATGATGAAATTAGTTTTCGACTTTATGTCCCGAAAAATTAAATAATTACCAAAAGAGAATTGATTTATAAAATACACAACCTCTCTGTTTCGTAAAATAATGAAACGGATCGATCTAAAATTAAACCACAACCTGGATAGGCCTTCATGCGGATGCCTTCAACAACCATGTACTCCGGGAACAGAAACCCCCTGAAGATGATCCTTCCATGGATAAAATTGTAAGGTTACGGTTGCCCAACCAAGTGCTTCCTATACATACGACACGAGAAATTTGCATCTGATCTTTCCACTTGAAAGACACCAGCGTCAGGGCAGAACAATGATTTCAAATTAGGTCTTCTCCTCCTCTGAATTCAAACTATTATATATTCATTTAATATATTTTTATAAGATATATTGATTTAGATTAGATTTGCCCTTAACGATTACGGAGTAAATAACTATCATATATACATCGCAACTGGATTTAGTTAAATCTTTTCTATTTAACAAATTTTATTAAAAATATCATTTTCTGATTACAAAAATATAATTTGCAAATTAACACCTAAAAATAAAAATCTTATTTTATATATGCACAAAAATATTGAAAATAATACTACATAGGTAGATTGTGATCTACAAAAAGATTTATCTTCAAATTTATAAAAATTAAAAAGTATATACTCTTACCTCAGTTGACTACTATGAACGATTAAGTTTGAGGGTTTGTTCCAGAAAGCAATGTCATCTTCCACCAAGTAGGTAATTGTACACCTACATTACTTTACACTGTTTCATATTCCCTTTGATCACGAAACCAGTTTTAGATCAATTTGTCCAATAGAAATTGCAGTTAACCACAGAGGATTGATTGTACATGTTAATAACTTGAACATATACCACCATATTACAGGAAATAAGGCATGGACCACAGAATAAAGCGGCAACTCAGAAGCCATAATCAAATGACAACTATGGGAGAAAAACATCAGAAAACAATATGCCAGAAAGAAGGTTATTTGTTCAGTATTTGATTGTTTAGATGTAGGTATCATTCAATACTAATATTATTATATATGGTAGCTTGTGAGTCCCCTATGCCAGGAAATCATACAACATTGCATAATAGTATGACAGCATCTTCAACTGTCATACATAATCAACCCACTCTATCCAAGGTAAATGTATAGTCTATAGATCCCTTCTTTCATTAATTTTCTTCAATTACTACTTAAAGCTATTTTTAATTCCAATATATTTCATAGGAACAAAAGGCAGAATTTCAGAAACAGAACAGAATGAAAAGAAGATGTGAGATTATAAGGAAACGCTTAGCTGCAAATAACACAAATTCTACTGGTATTTTTTTAACTTTATACTTCTAATTATAGCCAGTAATAATTTCTTTTGTTTTTACGCCTTCATTGCACTGATTTTGATAATCTTCTTTAAGGAACACAACCCAAAAGATGTTCAATACCTGATTCAGGACCCAACACCAGCAAAACTGCACATCTGGTAATAACACTCCCATTCATATTCAACTATTATAAATATCCACATTATTTATAGTATTTTTTAAAAATTTCCTTACATAGGAGCAAAGGGCTGAAGTCCAAAAGCAAAACAGACTAAAGAGGAAACATGAAATGATAACAAAGCGTAGCAGAGACCAAAAATCAGCTTATATACAAACAGAACACATTCTAGAACAAGGTATTGCTATCATGTTTTTTCATATTCATCCACTTATACTTAATAACTTATTCGTAATAATGTATCTCATCGATTTAACATTAACATAATTTCTCCCACTGTCCACAGAATATATCGATATTGGAGATCCAACCTGCACTTGTGAATTCTGTGGTGCTATAATGTGGTATCAAGAAAGAGCACTAAAAAACAGAGAAGAAAACAACCCAAAATTCTCTCTCTGTTGCATGAAAGGGAAGGTTCGGTTGCCACTCTTACAACATCCACCACGATTGCTCAGCAACCTTATAATGAACAAAGATCCAAGAAGCAATCAATTCTTACGTGACATCAGATCATACAATATGATGTTCTCTTTCACATCAATGGGAGGAAGGCTAACTGAAAATAAGGGTAAAGGACCTTATGTCTTCCGGTTGAATGGTCAGAACTGCCACAGAATTGGAAGCTTGCTGCCAGAAGATAACCAACCAAAATTCTCTCAATTATACATATATGACACTGAAAACGAAGAAAAAAATCGCATTAATGCAGTGAGGTTAGTTTCCTGAATTCCAGAATTAAATTGCTCATCTTTATAACCATTTCCTTCAACTGTTATATCTAATTTGCAGCAAAATCTTACAGATCCAAAACAAAAGGCCAACCTTTGAATGAATCAGTTGTAAGAGATTTGAAGAAAATGATAGATGAGAATAATCCAGTGGCAAAAGTTTACAGAATGACCAGAGAAAGAATCAGAAACAACCCAGAACCTAATATGAAGCTCAGACTCATATTCAACAGAGAATCAGATGGAAGGACATACAATCTTCCAACCAATTCTGAAGTGGCAGCCTTGATTGTTGACGATATTGGCCAAAATGGTGACCTAAGGGATATTATTGTCGAGACACGAAGCAGAATGCTTCAACGTATCAGTGAATTGCACCCTCTATATCTACCTCTTCAATATCCCTTATTATTCCCGTATGGGGAATATGGATACAGAACTAATGTGAAACACAATGACCCTAATCCAGACGACCCTGAATCAAAAAGATCAAAATTGACTATCAGGGAGTTCTTCGCATTTCGATTGCAAGACAGAGATGGTGAGCCATCCATAATTCTTCTTTGTCGAAAGCTATTACAGCAATTCGTAGTTGATGGGTATACAATGGTTGAATCTCAGAGGATTTATTACTTTCGAACACATCAGAAAGATTTGCGCAGTGATAGCTACAAAAGTCTTTCAGAAGCTGTTAATGGAGGTACCACTGATCCAACGTCAACTGGAAAAAGAATCGTTCTACCTTCAACTTTTACAGGCGGTAGTCGATACATGGTACAAAACTATCAAGATGCAATGGCTATTTGCAAATGGTTTGGACATCCAGACCTTTTTATTACATTTACTTGCAATCCTAAGTGGCCTGAAATTGCAAGATATTTGGCAAAAAACAATCTTAGCCCAGAGGATCGACCTGATATTCTTGCAAGAATTTTTGAAATCAAGCTTAATGAAATGATCAAAGACTTCAAAGTCAACAACATCTTCGGAAGAGTTCAATCAGGTATGAAATCGATTCTATAAAAATTAAATGCTCAAACCATTGATATTTACTCTCTATATTTAACTAATCAATGTGTATCAAATGATTGCAGTAATCTACACTATCGAGTTCCAAAAACGAGGTTTGCCACATGCTCACATAGTTTTGTTCTTGCATCATGATGACAAGTTGAATAATGCTGCAGACATTGATAGAATTATATCGGCTGAACTTCCTAATCCAGCCACTAAACCTGCTTTGTATGAGGCTGTTAAGGAATATATGATGCATGGTCCCTGTGGCACTATGAACCCAAATTCACCCTGTATGAACAATCATAAGTGCTCAAAATACTACCCCAGGAATTATGTTCACCAAACAACTGTCGACAAAGAAGGCTATCCCTTATATAGAAGACGAGATAATGGAATCACTGTTGACAAGAATGAGAATGTGTTGGATAATCGCTATGTGGTTCCATATAATCCAACTCTATTATTGAAATATAGAGCTCATATCAACATTGAATGGTGCAATCAATCTAGATCTGTCAAGTATTTATTCAAATACATTAGCAAAGGTCATGATCGAGTCACCGCAGCCCTTGAAACAGGAGACAAGAGGAATGCAAAATCAAAGGGTATTGATGAAGTTCAACAGTACTATGACTGCAGGTATGTAAATATTCCAGCCATCTAATTCAAATGATACATTGTCAATATTTATGTATTTTATAAAAATAACCTTTATTATTTTAACAAGTCTATATATTACATTATCCAGGTATGTATCTCCATGTGAAGCCGTTTGGAGGATATTTCAATTTGATATCCATTATAGGACTCTTCCGGTGGAAAGACTTAATTTCCACCTTCCTGGTGAGCAAAATGTTGTATACAGTGACAACGACAACATACAATCGGTGATACAAAAACCAGGAGCAAATACATCTATGTTCATGGCTTGGATGGATTGTAACAAGAAGTTTACAGAGGCAAGAAATCTCCTTTATCATGAATTCCCAACAAAGTTTGTTTGGAAGAAGCAACAAAATGAATGGGCACCAAGAAAATCTGGATTTTCAATAGGCCGGATATACAATGCTACCCCTGGAACCGGTGACAGATATTATCTTAGAATCTTATTAAATCATATAAGGGGACCCACTTCATATGATGACTTGAAGACTGTCAACGAAATCGTACATCCATCTTTTAAAGATGCTTGCTACGCTTTAGGGTTGCTTGATGATGAAAAGGAATACATCGACGCCATTTTGGAAGCAATTACATGGAGTTCAGGAAATTACGTAAGGAATCTGTTTGCCATGTTATTATTGTCCGGCACGTTATCAAGACCAGAATTTGTATGGGAGAAAACATGGCATGCTCTATCAGAAGATATTCTTCATAAACAAAGAGCTAAGTTCCGTAATAAAGGTATGTTTCCACTTTCTACATTCATAAATAACATCTATCTATTATGTTCAAATATCATTGCTATTATGAAGTCTCATTTATTTATAATCTTTTCCCTCCAAACAAACACACAACAGATCTTCACTTAACCGAAGAGCAGCTCAAACAGTACGCACTTGCAGAGATAGACATTTTCTTACAACGAAATGGGAGTAATCTTCGCAGATTTCAGTCAATGCCTCCTCTTGATGAAATACTTATATCAGAAGGCCTTAACAAGCTCATACAAGATGAACTCCTCTATGACAAAGAAGAACTACAACGCGAACACAATAGGCTAATGTCTACCTTCACTGATGAACAGAAACAAATCTATAATCAGATTATAAGTGCAGTTTCGAGTGGAGATGGTGGAATCTTCTTCTTGTATGGATATGGAGGAACAGGGAAAACCTTTATTTGGAGATCCCTTTCTGCTGCAATACGATCTGAAGGAGGAATTGTACTCACTGTAGCTTCAAGCGGCATAGCATCACTTCTAATACCCGGAGGAAGAACAGCACATTCAAGATTTGCCATACCTTTAAATATGACTGGCCACTCAACATGCGAAATCAGACCAGGTACACCATTGGCAGAACTTATTGAGAAGTCAAAACTTATTATTTGGGATGAAGCTCCAATGACTAGCAAACACTGTTTTGAGGCATTAGATCGAAGTCTAAGAGATGTTCTGCAGCATTCTAACCCAAATAGTTCACAACAACCATTTGGTGGTAAGGTCATTGTATTCGGTGGAGACTTCAGACAGATATTACCAGTTGTGACTAAAGGAACTCGACAAGATATTGTATCGGCAACAATCAATTCATCGTATCTATGGAAATATTGTAAGGTACTTCGTTTGACAAGAAACATGAGGCTTCAAATTGGAGCTCAAGATCCGCATTCACAAAGTCTTCAACAATTCTCAGAGTGGATACTAAGAGTTGGAGATGGTACCCTAAGTGAGCCTAATGACGGAGAAGCAATGATTGAAATACCAGATGATTTATTGATAAAATCTACTGAGGAGCCTGTTAGAAGTATTGTTGAAGATACTTATCCTTCCATATTGGACAGATTATCAGATGTAGCCTATTATCAGAATAGGACGATACTTGCTCCTACTCATGAAATAGTTGACACTATTAATGAATATGTTATGTCATTGCTCCCCGGTGATGAAAAGGTGTATATCAGCTCAGATTCTGTTTGCAAGGCCCAAGGTAATGAACATCTCTATTCGATTGAATATCTCAACACTATCAAGCTATCAGGCATTCCTAATCATTCTTTGAAGCTTAAGGTCGGAGTTCCTGTCATGCTACTCCGCAATATTGATCAATCATCTGGATTGTGTAACGTCACAAGATTAATTGTGACTAGGCTGCTGAATCACACAGTTGAAGCTAAGATCATATCTGGTACAAATATTGGATTTAAGGTGTTCATTCCCAGATTGGTACTTACACCTTCAGACACCACTTTGCCATTCACATTTCAACGTCGCCAGTTTCCTCTTAGCGTCTGCTTTGCGATGACTATCAACAAAAGTCAAGGCCAATCTCTTTCACGCGTTGGGTTGTATCTCCCAAGACCGGTGTTCACTCATGGACAACTATATGTGGCATTATCAAGAGTTACGACCCGAGCAGGATTAAAAATTCTAATTTGTGATGATGAGGGTCATACCACAAACACTACAAAAAATATCGTTTACAAAGAGGTGTTTCATAACATTTAATGTACTTCACTCATTCATCAATTTTATAGAACTTTCACTTTTATTTTCAGTAAGAATTTGTGTTATTTGCAGCTAAGCGTTTCCTTATAATCTCACATCTTCTTTTCATTCTGTTCTGTTTCTGGAATTCTGCCTTTTGTTCCTATGAAATATATTGGAATTAAAAATAGCTTTAAGTAGTAATTGAAGAAAATTAATGAAAGAAGGGATCTATAGACTATACATTTACCTTGGATAGAGTGTGTTGATTATGTATGACAGTTGAAGATGTTGTCATACTATTCTGCAATGTTGTATGGTTGAGATTGTAGGCTTCAATTTGTACTGGTGATGTGTTAGATTTACGGAGAAAATACCACGACAAACCGAAGAACTGTGAAAATTTGAAAATGTTTGTGTGGAAATTATATTTGTCAAATTGCTTCACTGCACGGCCTTTATTTGGGTTGAAAAATTTGGAATTCCGATCAGGTTTCAGATTTTGCATATAGCATCCAATAAAAGGTAATGTAGCAAATGTGCAAGTGACCTCTTATGGCTTTTTTCCAAGATGCAGGCTGAACTCAGCCTTTGTGTAAGATGACATAAACAAATGTGTTTATTTGATTTGAAACTGAAATTTTAAGAGTGCCTTTTTCCTTTGTGATGGAATCGGAACTCATTAAGGTTTTCGCCTATGGATTGGAGAAGAGCTTGGCTTTACTCAACCCACCTTTTTCAAGTAGAACTGTAGAAGTACCAGTCACATGCAATACCTTTTATTTTCCCTTGCTTTTTGCTTGTAGATCAAAAAGTGTCCACAATCATTGACAGAAAAAACAAGTCTTCATTTGTTTATTTTCCGTATGTCAAAAAGTGTCCAAAATTAAAAACATAGTTTTTCTCTTGCAATCAAAACCAAACTCTTGCTGAGGCAACTTATTAGTCTTACTGTTCTTCAAGATGTACTACTATTACTATATCCTATCTATACACACATTATATAAGTCTATAGATGTTGACAAACAGCTACAACTACAACAAGTACAGCTAAAGTTGCCACTACCATATATAAAATATTGACATTTATTAGTTGCTAAT
Source organism: Persicaria maculosa (assembly GCA_963922045.1). Lineage (NCBI taxonomy): Eukaryota > Viridiplantae > Streptophyta > Magnoliopsida > Caryophyllales > Polygonaceae > Persicaria > Persicaria maculosa. The sequence goes on from OY998268.1 coordinate 3,421,389, forward strand.
CTACTCAACTCATTTATGGTTATATTCATATATATAAACCACCGTGCAGGGCACGGGTATTAATACTAGTAGTTAATTATAAATTAGTGCGTAACACACTAGCACGTACGTACAGGCTACAGCTAGGGTGTCTTACAAGATACTCCGTATTCTATAACATGAAATAATACGGAGTATAATTTTCAAGAACCTACAGTATTGTCCTGCGATGCCTTTAAATCTTGTACGGTAAAAAATTGCAATTCAAATTTATTACTTTATGAATCGAACGGGTTTACTCACCATCTATTAAACGTTTTTTTTTTGGATGTGTAGGCGGTCTTTAATTCACTGCCTATTTATTACGGAGTATGAATCAAATTTGAATTGACATTATGATTACTCATATTTTACAGCAATAATCACGCTCCTCTTGCCTGGTTTTTTTTTATAAATTACTCCGTAGTATACATATATACTGTTTCAGGGTCGTTAGATCGCTACAGCCTACTTGTACTCCTACAAACAATAGTACGGAACAGGGACAGAGCCAGAAAGTTTTGAGCGGAGGGTCACCATGTTAATAGACAATAAAATCGAGAAAAAAAAATCGTAAAACATACAACGTGTTCGATAGTGTCAAACGATATTACAAACTGATATAAAACAAAAATAAGGATATAACACGAAAATAAGGATATAAAACACAATAAATAAACATTGTATTCTTAACATGTAATAATGTATAACTAGGTAACTTCTTACCAAATTCTCAAAATAAGTAATATAACCTATGGTTTCGAAGCTCTTGAGATGAATTATAAAATGTGAATAATGTTAATTTTGGTAAAATATAAAAATATTATAGTATATTGAAATAAAATTAAAGTGATTAATATACCTATAATTTTCAAACATTCATAAATTTTTACTCAGATGTCAAATTAAGGCGTATTATATATCAAAACGAAGCTATCGACGAGCAGAATACATCTATGTAATTTGTCGGATGAGGGAAGGGACACGTGACTCCCTAGGACCCCCTAGCTCCGCCTTTGGTACGGAGTACATGTGGTAATTGGGTTGGGTAAGAGTCTTCATTCGATTTGATTAAACCTAATCTACTGTTACGATTTTCTATAATTCCCTTCTTGCCCACCGAAATATGGAGCAGATGAATAGTGAAATATGGATTTTTTCATTGCCCAAGGTTGTGTTTGTACGTAGATGTAGAGCTGATAAGATTTGATCTGATTCGACTCAACAATTAAAACTAAAAAAATATATATTATCTAATAAATTAAATGTGATCCGACCCGACTCAACTCAATACCCCAAGGCAAAAAAGTCGATTCTGGGAATCTACCTTTGGTGGTCAGTGGTCACTGATCCGCTTCGATCTCTCTAAATCTCAGTTTAGGGTCCTGCCATATTCACCATTTCTTTGAAGGTGCTGGCGGCAGAATCGAACAAGGTGGCACATTTCTGAATGGTTGAATCGGTAAATGTATATAATCACGTAACATAGTTTTTTTTAAAAAAATAGTGACATCCGAACACTGAGAACGTACGTAAAATAGCAATTCAGGGCCCTATCCCCCTCCCCCCCCCCCCCCCAACAAAAAAAAAATTACACACTCGTAACTCTCCTCACCCCACTATATGTCTATACACACTCATGACTCTCAGACTAAGCATTCCCTAACTAGCACATTCCCTAACTTTTTTTTAATAAGGTAAGAATTCGGTTGGTAAACCTAACCGATAGCATCCCGATGGATGAGATCTAGAAGATCTGAATGTGATACCAGTGCGCACCCACTAACAAAGTGGCTAAGGTGTGCAATCTTATCAGCCACTTAGTTACCCTTGCGGGGCACATGGGAGAATTTGACTTCCTTAAAGGATTGTAGAATCCTCTTAATGTCCCCCATTAGTTGATGCGGGACCATCTTCTACAGCTCCAGACACACCCATCATCTTAGGAGAAGGACCTATGACTCGAGCCCGAGCTAAGAAGCTTCAACGAGACTCATTCCTATTTGTGAGTCATGCTTTGTTCTCGAGCACGGTTCAACTCCCGGAGCCTACATTGAAGACCTATATGTGCATAGGGATTCAAGAAGAACTCGAGCCACCTTAGTCCTAGATCAGCCGATTTGGCTAAGTGTTGGAACTCCTTTATATTGCTATTTTTAGTATTAATTTTACTTTATTTTAGGAAACTTTAGAGTAATTTTATTAATTCCTTTAAGTTGTTATTTTATCTCCTTTTAGTTAGATAAAACCGGCCCATAAGCCCATATTAGGGTTACTTATAGCCGAAATTCCAGCATTGTAGAAACACGTTCAATTCATTAAGAAAATCAGATTTGTGTGAAACACATTGAGTGAAAGTCAATCGATTCGAAGCATTGCTCATCGATTGCAAATTGGTTCTTGTCTCAGCTTGGTTTGCTTTGTGTTCGTCAACTTCGCAAGACTTGGTGATCCTAGTATCCACAAGCCCCCTCCTTGTGCCTCCAAGTTGCCCGCTTGGTTGTGTAGGGTTGTAGAGGCGGGTTATATAGTCATTGGTATTGGTTCCTACCCTCTTAGGAGGCCTGGAGTCTTTATCTTGTTCTATATAGATCAACTCAGTCCTTATCGGTCGTGTCTTTCCATTATCGCTGCGTTTCTTTGAGTCTTTTTGCTTCCGTTCTTGTCTTTGAGTCTTGATTGTCGAAGATCGGGCCATCCTACGGCTAACCCCGTACCAAATTGGTATCAGAGCTTAGGTTTCCGACATCAAATTGAGTCTTTTCTTTTCATAAACACAAAACCCACAAAAAGAGTCTTTTTCTTGTTTTGGTCTTTTACTTCTTGTTCTTTATTTGATTATTGCACTAATCTTGAGTTTGTGATTGTTTGTGGTTGCATAGCCTAAACACAAGCCTAGCCGAGACCGTGGAGTCGACCAAAGTGGTGCGCAATTCCCTTGTGTGACACCTTAGCCGACGGCAGCCCTTGTCCCCATAGTCTTGCTTGGTCGACATTCACCTACCACAAGAAAACCCTAGTTTGTTTATCCTTTTCTATCTTTGGCTTATTTGTTCTATCTTTGGAACTTTTAATCTATCTATTTCATTGCCTTATTTAAAATCTGATTTTATTGATAGATTTAATCCAATTCTATCTATCATATATCATAAAGGCTTTAGATAGATCCAATTACCAAAATTAGCCAATTTCACCTATATATCTATCTTTAGGGCTACAAATTTTATCTTTTCACCATTACCTACTGAATTTTCGAGTCCTATATCTTATTTTGAGTCTTTTCTTGCATTAGTTTCATATTTAAAAAAAAATCAGATTCAAAATAAAAAAACAAAAGGAAAGAGTTTGTTGATCTAGTGCAAGAAAGCTCTCAAGGACCACACTTTGTGGTGATTTCTCAGCCCTATCGACATACCCTTATCCCAAACACATTACCTCCACAAAATCACAAAATTGAAACCCTACCTTGCAACTACAACATCCTAACTTAAGGTTTTCAATCAAAAGAGGTAAATTTCCATACTTTTCTCTTGTGTTTGTTTCTTTTTGGTTATGTCAAGCACTTCTAGCTGATTTTGAGTGCTTTGTTGTTTGCGTCGAGTACTGATTTTATTGAATCAAGTGCTCCTTATTGCTGCGTCGAGTGTGCTTGACCCCTGTCGAGTGCACCCTTACTTGTGTCGAGTACTTACAACCCTTGTGAGTGCTTGTTAAGTCTGTCGAGTGCTTGAAAGCTACTGTCTAGTACTCTTTAGTTTGTGTCGAGTTGAATTCTTGCAAATACCCATCTGTTTTGCTTGAATTAAGTTGTTGCTTACATCGAGTTCTCCACAGCCCTTGTCGAGTTCTCTTGGTTGTTGTTTCATTCATTCTTTGACTGCATACTTTGATTGCTTAGTTCTTTTGCTTGGTTGTTGATTTGCCCAAAGCGGATTGCCCTAGCAAGCGTGACATACCAATCAGAGAGGGAGTGTGAGCGAAACACAATTGTGAGCTGTTTATAGTTTTACTAACCTTTAACATAGTTCCTTGTTTCTTTTCTCTTTGTTATAATGTCTAATAATCAAGTTAACAATGAGAACAACCCCAACAATAGGGGTAGCTCGAGTGCAACCGTGACACCTGAGCAGTTCAACAATTTGAATCACACCTTGGCAGCCATATTAGATCGGTTGACAGCTTTGGAGTCGAGACCTAGTGGTTCTAACACCATGGGTGGTCAAGGTAATCATAGGCGTGACGAAACGCCTCAAGGAGAAAGGGAAGTCAATAATCCTAACCCTAATATTCACATTCATAACCCTATTTTTGAAGAAAACAACTCTCCACGAGGTGGGAGAATTGTTAGGAATAATGGGTTTGTTAATGTGCAGGGTCAAGGACAAGGAAGGGGAAGAGGACGAGGCTTCCAAGAGGATTTCTACTACTCGGAGCGCGACGATGACTTCCAAGAAGAGGAGTATTGGGAGCAACGCCCGAGGCGGAATCAAAGAGGAAATCAGTACCAAAACCGGCCACCTAGGAATCATGATGAGGACGGGATAGGTAAGGTTAAGGTAACGATTCCTCCCTTTGAAGGTAAAACTGATCCGGATGTCTATATTGATTGGGAAACTAAAATGGATCAGATTTGGAGTTGTCATAATTTCTCTAATACTAAGAAAGTGCAACTAGCTACCCTAGAATTCACTGGCTTTGCCTTAATTTGGTGGGATAACCTAGTTAAAGAAAGAATAAGAGCCCTTGATGCACCTATTGCTTCTTGGGATCAACTTAAAGCACTTATGAGAAATAGATTTGTACCTCAACATTATGCTAGAGAGCTTAGGCAAAGATTAGAGAACCTTAAGCAAGGTAATAAAACTGTTGAGGAAACTTTCAATGCAATGCAAGAAATCATGGCTAGAGCTAATGTCGTTGAACCCGATGATGATACCAATGCAAGATTTCTTAGGATATTGCATCCCGCCTTAGCGCATGAAATTGACTATTTTCCTTACTCTACTCCTATTGAGTTACTACATTTAGCTATTAAAATTGAAAGAGGAGCTAGATACAGGAATCAAGGTGGGCGGAATTCAAATGGACAACAACAAGGGTGGCGCCAATCTCGGCCCCAACAGCCCCAATGGCGTGGTGATAGTGGTCCACGTGATCGCCCGAGCCAGCCCCAAGGGAAGGGAGAGAGCCGAGCCCCTCAGCAGTCCATTGACAAAGGAAAAGCGCCATGGAACGGGCGTGAGTCGTCCGGGACATCTACTGGTCCCAAAGGGAGTAATCCTAACTCTTCTACCCTTAGATCTAGAGATATTGTATGCTTTAAATGCCAAGGTAGAGGACATTATATGAAGGATTGCCCTAATAAGAAAACTCTCATGATTAATCACCTAGGGGAATATGAATCTGAAAATTCTTGTGATGGACATGATGAGCATGCTAATGACAATGATCAAAACCTTAATCTTGTGTGCTATGATAATGATGATGATGAGGTCGAATATGAACATGGAGAGTCTTTGATTGTTAGGAGAGTTCTAATTGTTGTTCCTACACCATGTGATGATAATCAAAGAGAAAACTTATTTCATACTCGATGCTTAGTTAAAGGAAAGGTTGTGAATGTGATCATTGATGGTGGTAGTTGCTGTAATTTAGCTAGTCAAGAAATGGTCGATAAATTGCAACTTTCCACTATGCAACACCCTAGACCTTACAAATTGCATTGGATGAATGATTGTGGAAACTTGAAAGTTAATAGGCAAGTTAAAGTGTATGTTAAGCTAGGACATTATGAAGATGATGTTTTATGTGATATCGTGCCTATGCAAGCTTGTCATATTTTATTAGGACGTCCTTGGCAATCTGATCGTAAGGTTATTCATGATGGTTATACTAATCGCTACTCCTTTACTTTTCAGGGAAAGAGCGTCGTTCTCAAGCCTATGACGCCGACGCAAGTGGCTGAAGAGATTGAGAAGCGCAAGGTAAGTAAAGGTGAGTTAGCTAGGGAGGCTCAATCGAGCCAAGTGGATCCTCAATCTCGGCCTAAAGGTGTGTTTTTGGCTTCCAAGAGCACATTTATGGACGATTTTGTGGATGGGGAAACAACCCTCATGCTCCTATGCAAAGGGTTGAACATGTTGAGTGAGGAGTTTCGAGCTACCCTCCCTCCTCGCATCCTATCTCTTCTTGAAGAGTATAAGGATGTATTCCCCGATGACATATTACCAGGTCTACCTCCTATTCGTGGCATTGAACATCAGATTGATCTCATTCCATGTGCTTCTTTGCCTAATCGGCCTGCGTATCGTATGAATCCCACAGAGACCCAAGAGGTCCAATCCCAAGTCCAGGAACTGTTGGATAAGGGATATATTAGAGAAAGCTTAAGTCCTTGTGTTCTGCCTGTGTTATTAGTCCCTAAGAAAGATGGATCATGGAGAATGTGTTTAGATTGTAGGGCTATTAACAATATAACTGTCAAATATCGCCATCCTATTCCTAGATTAGATGATATGCTAGATGAACTACATGGTGCTTCTATATTTTCGAAAATAGATCTAAAAAGTGGTTATCATCAGATTAGAATGAAGGAAGGTGATGAATGGAAAACAGCCTTTAAGACTAAGTTTGGGTTATATGAGTGGTTGATTATGCCTTTCGGTTTAACTAATGCTCCAAGTACTTTTATGCGCTTAATGAATCATGTGCTTAGAAACTATATAGGGAAATTTGTTGTTGTTTATTTTGATGATATTCTGATTTATAGCAAATCCCCTAAAGAGCATGAATCACATCTTAGAGAAGTACTTAAAACTTTAAGATTAGAACACTTATATGCTAATTTGAAGAAATGTGAGCTATGTAATGAACAAGTGTCTTTTCTTGGTTTTGTAGTAAGCTCTAATGGACTGCGTGTTGATGAAGCGAAGATTAAAGCTATACAAGAATGGCCGACACCCACTAACATTGGTCATGTGCGCAGCTTCCAAGGATTAGCGAGCTTCTATCGTCGCTTTGTTCGTGATTTCAGCACCTCTTACCGAGCTTACTAAGAAGAGGAGTGAATTCACTTGGGGAGCAGCTCAGGAAGAAGCTTTTCGCATCATAAAGGAGAAGCTCACCTAAGCTCCATTGCTTGCTTTGCCTGACTTCACTCGGCCTTTTGAGGTTGAATGTGATGCTAGCGGAGTTGGAATTGGTGGAGTTCTTATGCAGGAAGGTAAGCCTATTGCTTTCTTTTCTGAAAAATTGAAAGGTGCTTGTCTTAACTACTCTACCTATGATAAAGAGTTGTATGCATTGTATAGAGTTCTTAAGACATGGTCTCATTACCTATGGCCTAGAGAGTTTATTCTTAGGACTGATCATGAATCATTGAAACACTTTAAAAGCCAAGATAAACTTGATAGGAGACATGGTAGATGGATGGAGTTCATTGAAACATTTTCTTATTTGATTAAGTATAAGAAAGGCAAAGACAATGTGGTAGCTGATGCATTATCTAGAAGACATGTTCTTTTAACCACTTTGGATTCTAGAGTCTTAGGCTTTATTTATATTAACGAATTGTATGAACAAGATGCTGATTTTGGAGAGATCTTTCGAAAATGCTTAGATAAAGGGCCAGCCGAAAATTTCTATATACATGATGGCTTTCTATTTCGAAAAGATCAAGTGTGTATTCCTAGATGTTCTTTGAGATTACTACTTGTTAGTGAAGCACATAGTGGTGGTTTAATGGGACATTTTGGAAGGGATAAAACATATCATACTTTAAAATCACACTTTTATTGGCCACATATGCTTAGGGATGTAGAACATTGCCTTAAAAGATGCATAGATTGTATAAAATCCAAAGCTAAGCTTATGCCCCATGGCCTATATACACCATTGCCGACCCCCACAGCCCCTTGGGAAGATATTTCTATGGACTTTATAGTAGGATTGCCTAGAACTAAGAAGGGGAGGGATTCTATATTTGTAGTGGTTGATAGATTCTCTAAAATGGCTCATTTTATTGCATGCCACAAAACTGATGATGCTACCAATGTTGCTAATCTGTTCTTTAGAGAGGTAGTAAGATTACATGGTGTGCCGAAAACTATTGTTAGTGATAGGGATGTGAAATTCTTAAGTCATTTTTGGCGAACTTTATGGAGAAAATTGGGAACTAGATTGCTATTATCTACTTCTAGCCACCCCCAAACTGATGGCCAAACTGAGGTGACTAATAGAACCCTTACAACCGTCCTAAGAGCCATTATTAGGAAGAATTTGAAACTTTGGGAAAAAGCCTTACCTCATGTGGAGTTTGCTTATAATAGAACTATGCATTCTGCGACGAAAATCACTCCATTTGAATGTGTCTATGGTGCTAATCCACTAACCCCTTTTGATCTTACTCCATATCCTATGAGAGAGAAAGAATCATTTGAAGCAGGTAAGCATGTCGAGTTTGTCAAGGAGCTACATGAACGGACGCGTCAAAAGCTTATGCAAAAGGCTGAATACAACGCTAACAAGGCCAATAAGGGACGCCGATTGGTCACATTTCAGCCTGGGGATCTTGTATGGATACACCTAAGGAAGGAGCGGTTTCCAGAAGCACGGAAGAGTAAGCTAGCACCACGAGGTGACGGACCATTCAAGGTGCTTAGGAGAGTGGGCGACAATGCCTACCAATTGGAGCTTCCTGGAGACATGGGCGTGAGCGCAACATTCAACGTTGCCGATCTAATCCCTTACTTCGCTGTGGATGAAGACCTGGATTCGTGGTCGAATCCTTTTCAAGAAGGGGAGGTTGATGCGGGACCATCTTCTACAGCTCCAGACACAACCATCATCTTAGGAGAAGGACCTATGACTCGAGCCCGAGCTAAGAAGCTTCAACGAGACTCATTCCTATTTGTGAGTCATGTTTTGTTCTTGAGCACGGTTCAACTCCCGGAGCCTACATTGAAGACCTATATGTGCATAGGGATTCAAGAAGAACTCGAGCCACCTTAGTCCTAGATCAGCCGATTTGGCTAAGTGTTGGAACTCCTTTATATTGCTATTTTTAGTATTAATTTTACTTAAGTTATTTTAGGAAACTTTAGGGTAATTTTATTAATTCCTTTAAGTTGTTATTTTATCTCCTTTTAGTTAGATAAAATCGGCCTATAAGCCCATATTAGGGTTACTTATAGCCGAAATTCCAGCATTGTAGAAACACGTTCAATTCATTAAGAAAATCAGATTTGTGTGAAACACATTGAGTGAAAGTCAATCGATTCGAAGCATTGCTCATCGATTGCAAATTGGTTCTTGTCTCAGCTTGGTTTGCTTTGTGTTCGTCAACTTCGCAAGACTTGGTGATCCTAGTATCCACAAGCCCCCTCCTTGTGCCTCCAAGTTGTCCGCTTGGTTGTGTAGGGTTGTAGAGGCGGGTTATATAGTCATTGGTATTGGTTCCTACCCTCTTAGGAGGCCTGAGGTCTTTATCTTGTTCTATATAGATCAACTCAGTCCTTATCGGTCGTGTCTTTCCATTATCGCTGCGTTTCTTTGAGTCTTTTTGCTTCCGTTCTTGTCTTTGAGTCTTGATTGTCGAAGATCGGGCCATCCTACGGCTAACCCCATACCAAATTGGTATCAGAGCTTAGGTTTCCGACATCAAATTGAGTCTTTTCTTTTCATAAACACAAAACCCACAAAAAGAGTCTTTTTCTTGTTTTGGTCTTTTACTTCTTGTTCTTTATTTGATTATTGCACTAATCTTGAGTTTGTGATTTTTTGTGGTTGCATAGCCTAAACACAAGCCTAGCCGAGACCGTGGAGTCGACCAAAGTGGTGCGCAATTCCCTTGTGTGACACCTTAGCCGACGACAGCCCTTGTCCCCATAGTCTTGCTTGGTCGACATTCACCTACCACAAGAAAACCCTAGTTTGTTTATCCTTTTCTATCTTTGGCTTATTTGTTCTATCTTTGGAACTTTTAATCTATCTATTTCATTGCCTTATTTAAAATCTGATTTTATTGATAGATTTAATCCAATTCTATCTATCATATATCATAAAGGCTTTAGATAGATCCAATTACCAAAATTAGCCAATTTCACCTATATATCTATCTTTAGGGCTACAAATTTTATCTTTTCACCATTACCTACTAAATTTTCGAGTCCTATATCTTATTTTGAGTCTTTTCTTGCATTAGTTTCATATTTAAAAAAAAAATCAGATTCAAAAAAAAAAAGGAAAGAGTTTGTTGATCTAGTGCAAGAAAGCTCCCAAGGACCAAACTTTGTGGTGATTTCTCAGCCCTATCGACATACCCTTATCCCAAACACATTACCTCCACAAAATCAAAAAATTGAAACCCTACCTTGCAACTACAACATCCTAACTTAAGGTTTTCAATCAAAAGAGGTAAATTTCCATACTTTTCTCTTGTATTTGTTTCTTTTTGGTTATGTCAAGCACTTCTAGCTGATTTTGAGTGCTTTGTTGTTTGCGTCGAGTACTGATTTTGTTGAATCAAGTGCTCCTTATTGCTGCGTCGAGTGTGCTTGACCCCTGTCGAGTGCACCCTTACTTGTGTCGAGTACTTACAGCCCTTGTGAGTGCTTGTTAAGTCTGTCGAGTGCTTGAAAGCTACTGTCGAGTACTCTTTAGTTTGTGTCGAGTTGAATTCTTGCAAATACCCATCTGTTTTGCTTGAATTAAGTTGTTGCTTACATCAAGTTCTCCACAGCCCTTGTCGAGTTCTCTTGGTTGTTGTTTCATTCATTCTTTGACTGCATACTTTGATTGCTTAGTTCTTTTGCTTGGTTGTTGATTTGCCCAAAGCGGATTGCCCTAGCAAGCGTGACATGGGCGTGAGCGCAACATTCAACGTCGCCGATCTAATCCCTTACTTCGCTGTGGATGAAGACCTGGATTCGTGGTCGAATCCTTTTCAAGAAGGGGAGGTTGATGCGGGACCATCTTCTACAGCTCCAGACACACCCATCATCTTAGGAGAAGGACCTATGACTCGAGCCCGAGCTAAGAAGCTTCAACTCCCGGAGCCTACATTGAAGACCTATATGTGCATAGGGATTCAAGAAGAACTCGAGCCACCTTAGTCCTAGATCAGCCGATTTGGCTAAGTGTTGGAACTCCTTTATATTGCTATTTTTAGTATTAATTTTACTTAAGTTATTTTAGGAAACTTTAGGGTAATTTTATTAATTTCTTTAAGTTGTTATTTTATCTCCTTTTAGTTAGATAAAACCGGCCCATAAGCCCATATTAGGGTTACTTATAGCCGAAATTCCAGCATTGTAGAAACACGTTCAATTCATTAAGAAAATCAGATTTGTGTGAAACACATTGAGTGAAAGTCAATCGATTCGAAGCATTGCTCATCGATTGGAAATTGGTTCTTGTCTCAGCTTGGTTTGCTTTGTGTTCGTCAACTTCGCAAGACTTGGTGATCCTAGTATCCACAAGCCCCCTCCTTGTGCCTCCAAGTTGTCCGCTTGGTTGTGTAGGGTTGTAGAGGCGGGTTATATAGTCATTGGTATTGGTTCCTACCCTCTTAGGAGGCCTGGGGTCTTTATCTTGTTCTATATAGATCGACTCAGTCCTTATCGGTCGTGTCTTTCCATTATCGCTGCGTTTCTTTGAGTCTTTTTGCTTCCGTTCTTGTCTTTGAGTCTTGATTGTCGAAGATCGGGCCATCCTACGGCTAACCCCGTACCATTAGTAGTTCAATTTCTCAAGGACATGGACTATGTAATTTAAGGTGATTTATAATGATTTGCGAGTCTCCTTCAATGACTATTTTCCTTGTTCTAATATTTTCTGCATAAGTGATGCCTTCATGGAGTGCAATCGTTTCCGCCATTAGTGGGGATTGGTTTCCCAAGTTTCTAGAACCGATGTTAATTGTGTTACCTTCCCAATCTCTAATGATGTAGCCATCGCTGGCATTCCCATCATGGAATATAGCTCCGTCAAAATTAAGTTTCAAGAATCCTCGATCTGGTTTTCGCCATTTGATATTTTTCCTACTGATTTTTCGACGAGGAACCGATCTTTTTACCTTATTATCATTGTCGAGGTCGGAAACTCCGGCCAAAGCCTTCTTCCAGTTGTCTCTGATATTGTGGATGAAAATTCTAATTCTCGTGCCGAAGGGATATTTTGATCTCTGAAAGAGACTTGATTCCTATAGAACCATGTTGTCCACCATTTAAACACCGTTTCTTCTTTTTATGCTCTTGTTAAGGGATCGTCCGAGTTTTTCCATAATGATTTTGACGTTCCTTGTTGAAACCGGAATGTTGTTGACTACGTTGCGAACTTTTTTGGATTCTAGTATGGAATTCTTAACAAAGGTACATTCTACAAAAAGATGGGCTTCATCCTCGGAATGGGCATCGCAAAATGTGCAACAGTTCGGAATGGGGGTACCCCTACTCGCTAACCGCTCCCTCGTGGGCAGTCCATTCTGAGAAATTTTCCACAAGAAATTTTTAATTTTTGGCAACATGTCAACCTTCCAAAAACCTTGAAAGAGGATCTTGCTATGACAAGACATAGGAGGGATAGATCTTGAAAACCTTGAAAGAGGATTTTTAATTTTTGGCAACATGTCAACCTTCCAACCTTCAAAAACCTTGAAAGAAGTGAGTCCTTGGACTCCTATTCAACGAGATCTTGCTATGACAAGGCCTGGGAGGGATAGATCTTGGTTAAAAGAGGATCTTTGCGAATATTTAGATCCAAAACAAGAGGATGGGAGGAGGAGAGTTTACCTTGCTAAAAAACAGGGAAAAGAGGGAGAAATGAGATTGAATCCACTTCACAAGGGGTTAGATTAGATGTTTTTTGACCTTGGAAGATAGAGGAGAGAGTGAGGAACAAGCGAGAACAAACGGGGAAGAGAAACGAGTTAAGATGAGGGAGAACGAGTAGATTTACCAAGCCAACGACGTAAACTGGGCTCCAGTCGCGGCAGGGAAAAGGGGTCTCACGGCCGCGAGTAGGAACTTCTTCTTCTGGGATCTGTTTCACGGCCGGGACTTAGAACTCATGGCGGCAACTGAGTCTCGCGATGGCGACAGGGGCAGAAACTTGGTTTTTCAATGGAATTTGCGTTCCGACTCCGATTTGTGGGTTAGATCTTTAAGAGGAGGTCTTCTTGAGGGTGTTTTAGGGTTATTTTGTAGAGGAGAAATAAGAAATGATGGGTGAAGAGTGAGGGAGATGGATTGAAGGGGATAAAAGTTGGAACTTTGGATTTTAGGGTTTTTGATTTTTTGAAATAGATGATGAAGAGAGAGAATAGGGGCTGAGATGAGCTCAGATTTTCATGAGGATTTTATGAGAATTTTGGGGAATGATGTTTTCTATATATAGTGGCACATTTAGGGTTTTATGGAGATAGGGACAACAATAATGGTGGTAGTGGGAAGAAGAGAGAGAATGAGTGGGAGAGAGAAAGAGAGTGAGGCTGGCTAGAGAGAGAGATATTCCACTCATCCGACCTTAAGTCCTGACTACCTATCCCGAAAATCCGACTCGAGTTGTAAATTCGTTTCAAATGACTCACAAGACTCTGTGTTTTAAATTCGAATATAATAGCGGAATTTAATTAGCACGACACTCTATGTTTTAAAACATGCCGGGATGATTTCCAAAGACTTTCCATTTTTAGAAAAACGCTCGGGGACAGGTTTTCCAAAACTTTCCAATTTTAGTAATTAAATACTTATTTAAAATTCTGGTCTTTACACCAAAGAACTCCAATACCACCGGATTTTCCATTTGCAGGGGACCAACAAGCATTGTCGAAGCCTGTGGCCCGCCAGATCTTTTCTTCAGTGATTTTATCGGTTTTTGTTTCCATTAACGCAATTAACTGGATTTTTTTAATTTTGCATAAGACATTGATTTCCGCCCAAAAATTAGGTCTTCCCATTCCTTTTACATTCCAAGTACTAATCTTCATTTAATAATTCCTATTATCCTTTCCCTACCATGCTTTACTCTATAGGCATCAATGTGGCTATCAATGTAAGACAAACCATTTACTAATGGAGGAGTAGAGGGACTATTCGTTTGTTCATTGCCAAAATGAAATAAAAGACTCAAAGTTGTTGCCAAAATAGGTATCCTAAAGAGAACATGCTCACAAGAGTATTTAGAGGTGCAGTGCTCGCATTCCATATATAGATTAGACGAGTTAATACATACTTTATATTTAGTTTTAGGAATAGAACACATAACAGGGATATCATAATCATTTAAACTTAGCAGCCATAAATCTATAACAAAGCGTACACACCTAAGACTATAATTGTCCAGACAGATGCGATGATATGGCTATTCAAAACAACATTCCAATTAAGATTGACTCTGGTAGATACAAACAGGTGGATACTAGGGAAGAGATCCCAATCTGGTTTTGCTTTACGTTCCAGGAAAGCATCATTACCCAAGGTAAACTGCAGAATAGCCACCAGGGAAGCCATTATGAACAAACCCTTGTGATAATCTCAAGGATAGTTAGAGAAAGTAACAACACCCCAAAAGTGCCCTTCCACCAAGTTTTGCACCATGAAAGAAAGACTACCAACCACACAAGGTCGACAGTAAGGCCATCTTGACCAAGGAGTAAATGAAAACATACTCGATTCAAACCCTGTGTAGCACTCCATTTAATGTTTATTTTCTTTGCCATTTTTTCGATTGAGATTCCTCCTCCATCACTGGGGCCCTAGGACCCCTCAGGCCAGTTTCTTCTTCTCTCGGCATCACTAGAGTACGGAGACTCCTCAACCTCTTTGGTGTCTACAACTGGTTTTTTTACCCTTTCGGGGGTAGTAGGTGGAAGAACAGATGTTCCTACATAGATTGATGACTTTTTTCCCTTTTGGGGGTAATAGGTGGAAGAACAGATGTTCCTCCACTGATTAATGCTTTTTGAAACCACTATTCATATATTTCAAGCCAAGAAAACAAGAGACACATACACACAGTAATAACTCTACTGATAGGGGTAGATGAAGAGATAAATCCAGGATGAACGAAGTAGGGAAGAAGGGAAAATAACCCATCTAACCCTCAAATTAGAGTCTAGATTAAACAAATTAGAACTAAGATTTCTCAGAGACCAACACTTATACCTTTGAGAAGGGGATTCCCTTGAATTGATGAGTAGATGCCTCCACCACCTTGAGACCGGAGAAACACTATCTCCAACAAAGAGCTCCAAGGATGAGAGGCGGAACACAGATCGATCTTGGGAGGAATCAGGCACAATGACATCCTACCACAACCACAACCATAGCCAAAACCCCGAGATTACCTCCCCTAACCCTCTCCAAATGGGTTTTATTCCTCTCTTTTCAATTTGTTCATCTCTGTGAACCCACACAAACCATGAAAGGATGCACAACATCCGATCTTTCTCGCCCCCGCAAGCTCCAACAAGGAGTAAGGAAGCGAAAAGAGGCTCGAATTGTTTCAAAGCCCAACTTAGATTAACCAAAAGGGAGATTTTTGGGATTAGATTTGAGGGGTTGGATGTTCTAGGGTTAGGGGTGCGATGACGGGGTTCTCCAAAAGAGAGTTTCTCTCTCCATTGTAACTAACTATCTGTATTACCACATTCCCTAACTAGCACAGTGGCATCCTCCGACCTTTATTTTATCCAATTATGTCTTTTGCCTAAGGCTGTAATTGTTATTGTACCAGATGATCTGATTTAATTGATCAATTACAGCCCCCCCCCCCAAAAAAAGGGTCATAGTTTAGACAATCCATATTAAAAAATGATCCGTATTAACTTTCTTTATCCGTTCGTTTAACATCACACTCTAATTATTTATTTTCTCCCAATTAGAAATGGCAATGGGTCGGGTGGTGGGTAGATGGACCCCCATTTCACCCGACCTACCATGGATGACCAATCACCCCACCCGACCAACCACTCATATCCACTTCACGTATATCCACTTTCACCCATATCCATTGGGTGAGCAGGTGAAATGGGTGAAATATGGATGACATTTGGGTGATTTTTGTTAAATACACATAATTGAATTACAATAAAACATGTAGAGAAAACAGTGACTAAAATAACATTATCTTACACATTAAGTCTTAAATAAGTTTAAATAAGATTGTCATAAATACATGACCATAAGTGTTAAACACAAACGAGAGTTTAAATAACATTGTCTTAAGGAAAATAAGTCGTCCAACAACAGCAAGACAAGAGTGGTAGAGAACGAAGAGGGAAAGAGGTTTGCGGAACGAAGTGCCAATTAGGAAGTTAGGGTTTAGGAAATTAGAAAGTTTATATAAAATATATAAATAATAGTTTATAATGTAGATGGATGGTGGATTAGGTCGGGTGGTGGATCGGGTACGGGTGGAAAAAATATCACCCCACCCGACCCACCACCCATATCCACTTCACCCATATCCACTTTTCACCCGCTTTTTTCGAATTTTCACCCACTTTTACGGGTCGGGTGATTCGGGTTTGGGTCGAATGCAGGTGAAATTGTCATCCCTACTCCCAATCAAAATGTTGTAATTATGGATAAACCCTGATACATTGTTGACATGGCATAATCCCGAATTCTCAAGTCCAAATTGGAGAGAGAATGAAAACTATGGATCCTCATGTTGAGGAAACTTGAGTTGTGGTCCTCACTTAACCATTTTCTGTTATATTCAGTAGCTTAGGCAATAAGGCAGCTAGTGCCCTCTTGTTTTACTTAGTATAAATACCAGCTTCATTGTATTGATTCAACTGTTTTACAAAGTAATCAAATTTCTGATTTCTGAGAGATTTGCTTTTCCTCTTCCTTCATCTGAGTGTTCTTGAGTGTTCAATCAATATCGACTTGCTCAATCGACATGGTATTAGAGCGAGGTTTGTCGATCTAGCTGGTTGTAGCTCATCTAGCTCAGGGAAGGTCATATGTCGTCACTTGCAACTGCAGAAGCGGCGTCGCTCAAATTCGAAGTGAGAATCTGCATCAAAAGTCAGATCTAGCACTCTGTTCATGGCGTCTACACCTGAGAGCACTGAATCTCGACGTAGGGACTTCATCACTGGTGCAGATCTGCAGAATCCGCTTTTCATACATCCTTCCGACAACTCAGGTATGATTCTTACCACAATTCAACTTGTTGGAGAAAATTATCGTCGCTGGAAGAAATCTATGATGAAAGCTTCTCTGTCAAAAATAAGTTTGGAATTGTGGATGGATCGGTTAAGGAAACACCTGAGAATTCAGCAATGTGGCATAGATGTAATGATATGGTGTCCTCATGGATTTTAAACACTGTATCAAAGGAAATTTATGCTACGCTAGATGAATTTGATACTGCGAAGGAGATGTGGGAAGATCTGAGTGAAAGCTATGGCCAGAGAAATGGTCCGTTAATCTTTCAGGTGAAGAAAGAAATTCAAACGTGTGAGCAAGGTGATACTACAGTCTCTGATTACTTCACTAAGCTCAAAGGATATTAGCAGCAATTGTCAGGATTAACCACACAGATTCGATGCAGATGCGGAAGATGTGAGTGTAATCTGAATGAGCAAATTGAAGCTGCAGAGAATGAAAGTAAGCTGATGCGGTTTCTAATGGGGCTCAATGACAAGTTTGATGATGCACGAAGACAATTTCTGCTCTCAACTCCATTGCCAACCGCTAGCAATGCTCACTCATTGCTGGTGCAGGATGAGTACAGTGTCAAGTTGAAGAGCAATACAGATAGCAAGCATGATACTACAGCTTTTATGTTCAAGAAGAACAAGGATAAAGCTAGTGAATCTCAGACAGGGAGAAAGAAGTGTGAGCACTGCAATGGAAATCATCCAACTGAAAAATGTTGGGAGGTGATTGGCTATCCTGAATGGCATTCAAAGAGCAAGTTTAAGCCTCAGTTGCCAAAGTCTGGAGGAGATCCAAAGAAGAAAGGGAGAGAGCCTTTTGCTAATGTTACCTACAAGAATACTGATGGTGCAGAAAACTCATATAAGTTGTTTCAGAGTATGTCTGAAGACAGCCAGAAATTGATGAGCACACTTCTGAATCTGATGGAGCAACAGAAGTCTGAGGTGAACATGGCAGGTAGTACTTTGTGTTTTAATGTTTCTCAATACTCAAAACTGTGGATCTTAGACAGTGGAGCTACTGATCATATGTCCTGTGATAAGTCTTTCTTTGACAGCCTATCTCCAATACCAAACACATTAGATGTTCATCTTCCTAATGGCCATAAAGATCAGATCACTCATGTTGGACCAGTAACTCTTTCCAACACACTAAAGCTCCATCGTGTTCTCTTTGTTCCTAGTTTCAAATTTAATCTCATTTCCTTGAGCTGCCTAATTCATGATCTCAAATGTCATATTCACTTGTTTGATGATCTGTATGTAATCCAGGACCAAGCAAGGATGAAGGTGATAGCAGTTGGTAAGGAACATGGGAGACTGTACTACCTAT
Source organism: Persicaria maculosa (assembly GCA_963922045.1). Lineage (NCBI taxonomy): Eukaryota > Viridiplantae > Streptophyta > Magnoliopsida > Caryophyllales > Polygonaceae > Persicaria > Persicaria maculosa. The sequence goes on from OY998268.1 coordinate 3,439,910, forward strand.
TGCCTACCTCACAAATTCAAGCCTCTCTTCCAAGAAATTACATGAGTCAGTTATCTGCTTCTGCTTCTGCTCCTGTTTTGCCTATGTTTTTTCCAAAACTGTCATGTAATAAAGATCTGAATGCTCTTTGGCATTTCAGACTTGGTCATGCATCTAGAGACAAACTCAATCATATATCTGATGTCTTAGTTGATAAAGACAAAGAATCTGAATTCACTTGCTCTATCTGCCCCTTAGCTAAACAAACTAAGCCCACATTTTACCCTAGTACATCTCTTGCTGATGACATTTTTGAATTGTTGCATTGTGACTTGTGGGGGCCATTTGATGTTGCTACTTATAATGGGCATAAATACTTCCTTACCATTGTTGATGATAGAAGTAGAAGTGTATGGGCTATTCTTCTTAAACACAAGTCTGAGACCCCTGCTATTTAAAGCAGTTTATTTGTATGGTGGAAAACCAGTTCAAGAAGTCTGTCAAGATCTTGAGAAGTGATCAAGGCACAGAGTTCTTCAATTCTGATGTCTCTAATTTTTTGTCTTCCAAAGGCATTGTTCATGAGAGTTCTTGTGCTGCTTCTCCTCAACAGAATGGGCGTGTTGAGAGAAAGCACAGGCAAATTCTTGACATGGCTAGAGCTCTTAGATTTCAGTCTGGGTTACCACAAAAATTTTGGGGGGATTGTATACTCACAGCTACTTTTCTCATAAACAGATTGCCTGTTGCCCTTCTACATCATAAAACACCCTATGAGCTGTTGTTTGGGTCTTCTCCCACCTACTCTAAGCTCAAAGTTTTTGGTTGTCTCTGTTATGTGTCTACTCTTGCTGCACATAGAAAGAAATTTGACCCACGGGCTGATCCTTGTGTTTTCATTGGATATCCTTTTGGCTTCAAGGGATATAAAGTGTATAATCTTGCAACAAAGAAATGTTTGATCAGCAGAGATGTACAATTTGTTGAAGATGTTTTCCCTTACTTTGATAAGGGTTTTCATCATGCTTCATCTCCTGAGCTTGCACCTAATATGACAGTACCTCAGGATGATGTGCCCATATTTCACCAAATTGATCATACACCCTCACCCTCATTGAATCCTCCCACTCTCAATCCTTCTGAGGACACTCCTCTATCTCCTCTTGATTACTCACCATCTCCTGTTCCACCTATCTTTGATGACAACATCCCACATGCTTCTGTCCCTCCTGCTCCTCTTAGGAGGTCAGAAAGAACCCATCAACCCCCTATTTGGCAAAAGGATTTTGTGTGTACAGTATCTCATGATCCTCTTGCTGCAATCAACTCTCATCCTTGTGGTAAGTCCTCTCCTTACCCTCTTATTTGCTCTCTTTCTACTTTTGAATGCTCACCCTCTTATCAACAGCTCATAAGTTCTTTAGCTTCACTGTCTGAACCTCAGTCTGTGTCTGAGGCATTGACTCACAAAGAATGGTGTGATGCTATGTTGCTAGAGCTGAGAGCTCTTGAATCTACTGGCACATGGGAATTGGTGGCTCGACCTGCCCATCATTCTGTTGTCTCTTGCAGATGGTTATTCAAGTTGAAATTCAACTCTGATGGTACACTTGAGAGATACAAAGCTAGGCTTGTTGCTCGAGGATTTTCTCAGGTTAAAGGTATTGATTATGGTGAAACCTTTGCACCTGTTGCAAAGATGATTTCTGTTAGAACTCTACTGGCTGTTGCTGCTTCAAAAGGGTGGACTGTCAGTTAGATGGATGTCACTAATGCATTTCTACATGGTGACTTAGATGAAGAGGTGTACATGGAACTTCCACCAGCTTATCACTATCTTCATCAGTTTCAGAATCATTCCACTCAGGGGGAGAGTCACAAGAATGAGTGCAATGTTGTCACTGATGATGACAGAATTGTATGCAAGCTCAAGAAGTCCTTGTATGGACTGTAGCAAGCTCCCAGACAGTGGTTCTCCAAGTTCTCTGAGGTGGTGAAGGCAGTTGGATTTGATCAATCCAAAGCTGATTACTCTCTGTTCACAAGAAAGAATGGAAGCACATTCACAGCTCTATTGGTTTATGTAGATGACATGATCATCACTGGGAACTGTGAGCAAGAGATCATCAAACTGAAGAAGCACTTGAAGACTCACTTTCAGATGAAAGATTTGGGAGAGTTAATGTACTTCTTAGGAATTGAAGTGGACAAGACAAGTAAAGGATACTTCTTGAATCAAAGGAAGTATACCCTGGAGCTACTAAAGGAAACAGGAATGACAGAGTCAAAGCCTGTAGCAACACCTCTTGATCCAAAACAGAAACTGAATATGGAAGGAACAAGAGAAGTAGTGGAAGCTGTTGCCTATCGAAGATTGGTAGGAAGGCTGATTTATCTGACCATTACCAGACCAGATATTTGTTATGCAGTACAAATGCTGAGTCAGTTTATGCATAATCCAAGTGATGAACACTGGAAGGCTGCAAAACATGTTCTTAGATATCTAAAAGGAGCTCCAGGGCGGGGATTACTACTCTCAAATCAATCTCAGATGCAGCTTCAAGCATACTGTGATGCAGACTGGCAGAGTTGCCCCATGACTAGAAAGTCCTTAATTGGCTTTTGTATACTCTTAGGAGACTCTCTGATCTCTTGGAGGACAAAGAAGCAGTCCTATGTTGCCATATCCTCTGCTAAGTCTGAGTATAGAGCCATGGCTATGACAAGCTGTGAAGTCACATGGCTAGTAAGGCTGTTGGCAGATTTGGATGTCAAAATGGGAACTGTTCATATGTTTTGTGATAATCAGTCAGCCCTGTACATTGCAAAAAATCCTGTATTTCATGAACGGACTAAGCACATTGAGGGTGACTGTCACTTGGTACGAGAAAAGGTGATCAACAAAGAGATTGTGCTAGGATACTTGCATACTAAGGAGCAACCAGCAGATCTCTTCACTAAAGTCATTAGCTCAGATCAGTGCCTCAAACTATTGTCCAAGTTAGGAGTAGTAAACTGGTTTACAACTCCAAACTTGAGGGGGAGTGTTGAGGAAACTTGAGTTGTGGTCCTCACTTAACCATTTTCTGTTATATTCAGTAGCTTAGGCAATCAGGCAGCTAGTGCCCTCTTGTTTTACTTAGTATAAATACCAGCTTCATTGTATTGATTCAACTGTTTTACAAAGTAATCAAATTTCTGATTTCTGAGAGATTTGCTTTTCCTCTTCCTTCATCTGAGTGTTCTTGAGTGTTCAATCAATATCGACTTGCTCAATCGACACCTCATTTGTATTTGAGTTTTTATTCTTCTTATGTTTGCTTATTTCTGTTTGTTTTAGGACGGTTAGCCCGTCAATCGATGCCTCTTAGCCTCTCGATTGTCAGATTTCTATTATCTTATGGGATCTCAAATTATTTTCTTTAAAAAAAAAATTGGATCCTCATTCATAGTCGATTGTGTACTCGCAAGATCGTGTCACAATTAGATGACAACACTAATTCGTATTAAGCATCAATGTTTGATTAAAGCCCCAGCAATTATTTTCACCAAAATAAATACCCAACATTTATTCTGCCATGTTAAATAACTTCCATTGGATTTGGGAGGAAGAATTGATCAATAAGCCCATAACTTTTCATTTTCATATCATTTTCAAGAGCAATATATCTTTCTGAAAATGATGGTTTACCTAACTACAACCTGGTTCCAACTGTGTCTATATATATATATATGGAAAGAGTACAAATGAGAAGTACTTGGTCCGGTGAGAAGGAAAGAAGGAATATGATTGGTTGAATTAAAAAGTAAGACACGCGCTTTTATTTTGTGTGTTGAACAACACTCGCTTCATCCCTTCCTTCTTCCTCACTGCTTCACCATGTCTTCTCCATATCGATCGATAGTTGGCTCCCTCCAAAATCCAGCAAAAAGAAAAAAAAATTAGAGAAATGGAACAAGACAAGTCTCTCGCTGTGGATCCTCGGCCTAGCCGCTCAATAGCTGCACGCCGACATGAATCGCTTGCTCGCCCGGCCTCCTCTCCCACCAGGGAGTTCTCGACGAACACTTCCTGCAGCCGCAACAACTCCAGGACGACACGAGGTCGTCAACATCTACTTCCACGAGTGCGAGAAGTTGTCCCTTTCTCTTGCAGTCCCCCGGATACTCCGCCAGCCGCGCCTCGTATTTTTAATTTATTTCTGGATACGTAGACCAATCAGATTGCTTCTTTTCTTCTCACCGGTAAGGTGCTTCTCACCCGAACTCAACCCTATATATATATATATATATATATATATATATATATATATATATATATATATATATATATATATATATATGAATTTGCATATATAGAAATTAATATGCATCAGATCCTCAATTTTCAGCATTAACTTGTTGTGATTAATTTTGCAAAAAATTGAAATAACAACCCCTCTCCTTGTACTTGATAACTATGCGTGTTCAATTCAATCATCTTACCATTAAACATTAATTAGAGATATCTTTAATTATCATATCCCTTATTTTTTTAACACAAAAATAAATTGTTTTCCTTTCAAATAAAAGTGTAAATAGATGTAAAAAAGGCACAAGATTGCTTAATTATGGAGTTATGTGAGTCCGAGGTGGCCGAAATATGACAATTGAGATATTATATATGTTACACAAATTGTATTTCTCGCATTTTTAAATTAAATAAAAACATAATTTATCTTTAGATAAAATAATAAAAATCAAAATTTAATACAAACGGTATAATACTTTTGAAGATTTGCACTGAAAATATAATTAAGATTAAAAATAGATTTTTTTTATATAAAAAGCTTTGACTTGTGAAATTGTTTTGTATTCAACCAAATGGAACCTAAGTTGAAGTATATAGTTTCTTTACGTCTTCCCTCATTCAACGGTTGCATATTGTCAGAATCGAAATATGAATGCACTACAACTTGAGAAGTAACATCAAGTCAAGGCAAGCATATGCAACATTGACTATACATGATTATATTAATATTTTCAAGAGTAATTAAAGGAAACTTCTGGATGTCACCATGAGGTTTTGATGATTTCAGATCATGTTTCATGCCATTTTATTTTTTAGATCGATGATAGTCTTAAAATTTTGTAAAAGTTGGTCTAATGTTGCATATTTTCACTTTTCAAAAAACAAAAGTCGCCCTTTATTTTCAATATTGAACAAAATCAATATTTTCAGATTCCACATAACTACCTTTTTCCCCAAAATTTAACACAAAATCACACTTACATTTGAAATTAAACAAAATTCCCCTTTATTTCCCAAAATTCACAACCAAAAGTAGTTGTAATTGATTTTTTTTTTTCAAACACACGTTGTTTTATTAAGATTTATCAAAATTTAAAATCATATAAATACACATTGTTTATCAAAATTTACACAAAGTAGTTGTGATTGATTTTTTTTAAAAAAATATTCACAAACAAAATAAATAAATATTTAACGAAATATTCACTTTCAAACTATTTATATTTTTGTTAGATGTATCAAAAGAACGCGATCTTAAGCCATGTTTTATTCGCAAAATCTCAAATTTGAAGTTGGGAAAAAAACGAAAGAAACACGAGTTAATATTGCGTTTCTTTTTTTTTTATTTGTCACTTTAAAAAAAAAAGACGTTTCCTCCTCCACTAAGGCCAGCCACCCCTCACCCCTCCCAAAACCAAACCTGAAGATGGAAAATTTTTGTTGCAAGGAAAGTCAAACCCGTGAGGAGGTGGTCATAGGCACACAGAGAGGAGGCGACTCCGGAGCTGAGGTCGCCAGCGAGTGTGGAGGAGACGGTCGGCCTGAATGGAGAGGGAGGAGGCGTGAAGTCGAGGTCAGCCTACTGTGCGGAGGAGGAGCCGCGCCATGGTGGAGGAGGACTGAAGACATCTTTTTTTTAATCGTAAATCATAACCTCAAGTCGCGCTTTATTCTTTTTTATTTATTTTTACGAAACTAATTAAAATAACTCAACCTTTGTAAGAGTATTAAAAACAATATGACCACCTTTCAAGTGTAAAAAAATCCCAATCTTTAGGAGAGATGGTAACAAAGTATTCTTGATACGGGGATTAGCTGTGGATGTCTTGATCTTTCGACAGCAAGCACAAAACACAAAGGTAACAAGTTAGATGAGATAGAACTCGATGGAACTCAAAATGACTCAACAAGTAAAGATAAATGGATGAGAAAGTCTAGGTAGAACGAGCGAATAGACCCTTGATCCCAATTGAACAAAGTCCTAAACCAACGACTAGCTAACCAATCTCTACAATCTCACACAACCAGGGACGTATCCAAGGAGCACGAGAAGGGGGGTCGTGGGAGCTTGATAGAACCAATCAACTAGCGAAGATCGACACACACAAGACAAACCAAGCGGATTCAACACCAAGAACTCTCGGCAATCTTGAAACACTCAAGACAATTTGGCTTGCAAGAATGCTCATAAGATGAATAAAATGATCAATGTTGTGTGTCATTACAACCGGCCTAGGAGGCTATTTATAGCCTTAGATGGAAATAGAAAAGGCTGAAAATAAATGACAATTAAAAGAAATTCAGAAGATTAAAAGAAATCCAGAAAATTGCACATAAAATCCCTAAAATCTAGGACAAGCCTAAAGACTAGGACAACTAGCCGTTAGTGGTTGGCATGGCAACGGTTATGTGCCCATCACTTGGCATGGTGCTCGGTACAGCCTCGGCACCAATCCAAACAAGGGTCCGTGGCTTGGGCTGCGTTGATTCCGAGTCCTCTTTAGCTAAGGCATGATTCACTAGATTAAGTAGAGCTTGGTGAAGCTTCTTGGCACGAGCTCGAGTCATTGACCCATCCATCATCATTGGTGCATTTGGAGGAGGCCTAGGCTCGGATGGTCCCTCATCATCCTCCCCTTCTTGAAAAGGGTTCGACCATGAACGTAAGTCTTCATCAATAGCTAGATAAGGCACCAAATCAGCCACATTGAAGGTGGCACTCACACCATACTCTCCCGGGAGCTCCAATTTGTATGCATTGTCTCCAATTCGTTGAAGCACCTTGAAAGGTCCATCTCCACGTGGTGACAACTTGCTCTTTCTACGCTCTGAGAACCTCTCCTTCCTTAGGTGAACCCACACAAGATCTCCGGGTTGGAAGATCACTTGACGTCGTCCCTTGTTAGCTCTTGTGGCATTGTACTCGGCTTTTTGCTCAAGCTTTAGCCTCGTACGTTCGTGCAACTCCTTGATGAACTCCACATGCTTACCTGCGTCAAAAGACTCCTTTTCCCTCATAGGATATGGGGCTAGATCTAGTGGGGTTAGTGGGTTAGTGCCATAAACACATTCAAATGGAGTAAGCTTAGTAGATGAATGCATGGTTCGATTATAAGCAAATTCCACATGTGGCAAAGCTTCCTCCCACAACCTAAGGTTTTTCTTGATTATAGCTCTAAGGATGGTAGTTAGCGTTCTATTGGTGACCTCGGTTTGCCCATCAGTTTGAGGGTGGCTAGAGGTAGAAAATAACAACTTAGTTCCCATTTTATGCCATAATGTCTTCCAAAAACAACTTAGGAACTTAGTGTCACGGTCACTAACTATGGTCCTCGGAATGCCATGTAACCTAACAATTTCTCTAAAGAACAAATCAGCTACATTAGAGGCATCATCGGTTTTATGACAAGCTATAAAATGTGCCATTTTAGAGAAACGATCAACAACCACAAAGATCGAATCTCTCCCCTTCTTAGTCCTAGGTAACCCCACAATAAAATCCATCGATATGTCTTCCCAAGGGGCTGTAGGTGTAGGCAAAGGGGTATACAATCCATGGGGCATTAACCTAGATTTGGCTCTAAGGCACTCAAGGCATCTCTTAAGACAATGCTCTACATCCCTTAACATATGTGGCCAATAGAAATGATTCCTAAGGGTGTGGTATGTCTTATCTCGGCCAAAGTGTCCCATAAGTCCTCCACGGTGTGCTTCATCAACTAACAATAGCCTAAGGGAACATCTAGGGATACAAACTTTATCCTTTCTAAACAAAAATCCCTCAAAGACATAAAAGCTCTCAAATGACCCCTTTTCGGTACACTTATTGAAAACATCTCCAAAATCCAAGTCATCCACATATAACTCTTTAATATAAGCAAAGCCTAATACTCTAGAGTCTAAGGTGGTTAACAAGGTGTATCTCCTAGATAGGGCATCGACAACTATATTGTCTTTACCCTTCTTATATTTAATCACATAAGGAAATGTTTCAATAAACTCCATCCATCTACCATGTCGCCTATCAAGCTTGTCTTGGCTCTTAAAATGTTTCAAAGATTCATGATCTGTTTTTAAAAACAAACTCTCTAGGCCATAGGTAGTGTTGCCAAGTCTTAAGTACTCTAAAAAGGGCATAAAGTTCCTTATCATATGTAGAATAATTAAGACTAGCACCTTTTAGCTTCTCCGAAAAATAAGCAATGGGCTTACCTTCTTGCATGAGCACGCCACCTATTCCAACTCCACTAGCATCACATTCCACTTCAAATGGCTTGGTGAAGTCCGGAAGGGCTAAGAGTGGTGCCTCGGTCAACCTTTGCTTGAGGGTGTCAAATGCTTTCTCTTTAGCTGTTCCCCAATGAAACTCACTCCTTTTCTTGGTTACTTCAGTGAGAGGTGCGGCAATTGAGCTGAAATCCTTCACAAATCATCTATAGAAGCTTGCAAGACCATGGAAGCTCCTAACTTGGCCGATTGTGCTAGGTGTAGGCCATTCTTGTATTGCCTTGATCTTGGCCTCATCCACTTGTAGTCCTTTGCTATTCACTACAAAACCAAGAAAAGAGACTTGATTAGTGCACAATTCACATTTCTTTAAATTAGCATACAAGTGCTCTAATCGAAGTGTAGAGAGTACTTCCCTTAAATGTGCTTCATGTTCTTCGGGAGACTTGCTGTAAATCAAAATATCATCAAAATATACAACAACAAATTTCCCTATAAAATTCCTAAGCACATGATTCATAAGACGCATAAATGTACTTGGAGCATTAGTTAGACCGAATGGCATAACAAGCCATTCATATAGACCAAATTTGGTCTTGAAGGCTGTTTTCCACTCATCCCCTTCTCTCATCCTTATTTGATGGTATCCACTCTTCAAATCTATCTTAGAAAATAGAGTAGCACCATGTAGTTCATCTAGCATGTCATCTAGACGAGGGATGGGGTGTCTATACTTGACCGTGATGTTGTTAATGGCTCGAAAATCGACACACATTCTCCATGTGCTGTCTTTCTTCGGCACTAGCAACACCGGAACGGCACAAGGACTCTTGCTCTCTCGTACGTATCCCTTGTCCAACAATTCTTGAACTTGGGATTGGACCTCTTGGGTCTCGGTAGGATTCATCCTATAAGCCGGCCTATTAGGCAAAGAAGTCCTGGGTATGAGATCAATTTGATGCTCAATCCCTCAGATAGGGGGCAGGCCGGTTGGGATCTCTTCGGGGAATACATCCCTATATTCCTCAAGTAGGGCCAAGATCCGTGGGGGTAAGGTGGCTCGGAGCTCCTCGCTTAACAAACTCAAATCTTTGCATAAGAGCATGAGTGTCGTTTACCCATCCAATTACTCGTCCTCAAATCCTCCCTTTGATGCAAATAGAATATTTGGGGCTCGAGGGCTTGTGTTTTGGCTCGATGGAGCCGGCCCTTGTGTCTTACCTTCACTTACCTTCTTCTTCTCAAACTCGTCGGCCACTTGCGTGGGTGTCATGGGCTTGAGAGTGATGTTCTTTCCCTTATGCACAAAAGAATAGCGGTTAGTGAAACCATCATGTAAGACCTTGCGATCAAATTGCCATGGACGACCAAGAAGAATATGACATGCTTGCATGGGCACTATATCACATAACACATCATCTTCATAATGTCCTAGTTTAATAGATACCTTAACTTGCTTGTTTACTTTCAATGCACCACAATCGTTCGTCCAATGCAACTTATAAGGCCTAGGGTGATGTATAGTAGGAAGTTGTAACTTTTCAACCATTTCTACACTAGCAATATTGCAACAACTACCACCATCAACAATTACATCACAAACCTTGCCTTTGACTAAGCATCTTGTATGAAATAAATTTTCTCTTTGGTTATCATCACATGGGGTTGGTTTAGCATGCAAGGCTCTCCTAGCAATCAAACATTCACCATGTTCATACTCAATGCAGTCATTATCATCATAGTCATCATAGGAATTCACATTAGCATCACAATCATCATGCAAACACTCATTAACTTCATCATGCTCAATATCATCTTCACAAGTGTTGCCTTGGTGATCTAGTATAAGAGTTTTCCTATGTGGGCAATCTTTCATCATATGGCCTCTATGTTGGCACTTGAAACACACAATTTCCCTATTTCTAGAAGTGGAAGGGTTAGGGTTACCTCCCTTGGTGTTACCGGTGGTGTTACTCGGGGTCCGAGTGCCATTGGTCGCTCCCGCGCTCGTGGCTGCATGATTTGGCGTCCCGCGGTACCCACTCCCGGTCCTCGCTTCTCCTCCATGCCCGGGGCCTTGCCTCGGTACCGAGGGCTCTCTCTCGTAGGGTGGTGTGACTCGGTGGCCTTGATAGCTTTGGCTTCCCGAGCTCCGGTTTCCTTGAGCTCCTAAGCTTCTTGCCTTCAATTTCCTATCAACCTTCACGACTAAATGTAAGAGATCAATGCTATTATTATAAGGATAACAATCAACTTCTCTAGCCAAGTAAGGGTGTAGGATTCTTAAGAACCGAGCATTGGTGCCTTCCTCATCTTCTACCACGTTTGCCCTTGCCATAGCCAATTGCATGGCATTGAATGCTTCCTCCACACTCATGGAACCTTGCTTGAGGTTCTCAAGCCGCTGCTTGAGTTCCCTAGCGTAGTGTTGAGGGATGAATCGTGCCCTCATGAGTGCCTTCATTTGTTCCCACGTGGCTACGGGTGCGTCTAGGGCTCTTCTCCTTTCCTTCACAAGGGTATCCCACCATATTAGTGCAAAACCGCTAAATTCAAGGGTGGCTAGTTGTACGTTCTTGTAATCGGTGAAGTTGTGGCAGCTCCAAATGTGCTCGATCTTGGTCTCCCATTCAAGGTAAGTGTCCGGATCGCACTTTCCCTCAAAAGATGGGATTGTGACCTTGACCTTGCCAACTCCGTCTTGCTCGGGCTCCCGGGGCCTCCGTGGACGGGGTCCTTGTTCATGCCTTCTCGATTGGCGCTCCCATTGATCCTCTTCTTCTTGGAAACCCTCAAAGTGTTCATAGGGCTCAAAGTCATCCTGCACATCACGAAAATGATTAAAACGACCACGCCTCTCACGAGGAGGTGGGTTCTCTTCAGGTGGGGTATTTTGTGCATAAATAGGAGTTTTAGAAGGATCTTCCCGGTTGTCTTGGGTGTGCTCCGGGGGTGGAACGCGGCTGTGATGTCCGGAAGCCGAAGGCTGGCCTTGGGGTGCCCTAGGCATCTCCGTGGACGTTAAAGGACGTGCCTCTAGGGCTGCCATCATTTCCATCAACGTCGTGATGTTGTTGTTCATTTTGTTCAACATGTTGAACAACTCCGGGGAAATGGGCTCGGAAGTCTCCGACCTTAGTGATTTGTTACCTATAGTCATCACAACTCAAACAAACACGTAAATAGGTTAAGGTTAGGCAAAACAAAAACTTCCTCACAAGTGTTTGCTCTCGGCACTCCTCTCCCTTTGGTGCTGAAATGCTTGTTGTTGCAATCTGTCTTACGATAGTCAATCACTCAAGCTAGTCAAAAGGACAATAAAAAAATCCTCTAACCAAAAGAGATTAGCTAGACAATCAATGATAAGGTTCCAAGCTCGAAATTTCAGAAATGAATCAAAGAAAGTGAGATCAAGAGATAATAGAAACAAGGGACAAGAATAAAATGGTAAGAAAGGACTAAGCACAAAACTTGATCAAATCAACCTTGTCTAACCTTCAAACTACAAGCAAGATAGTTGTTGGTAGGCTAAGGATAGGTTGAATGGTAAGATGGTGTTTAGGCTTTCTTGGCTCACAATGGCTCTTGTTCACTTGCAATGCTTACTCTTGCACTTCTCTTGTACACTTAGAACAATCAACAACAATGCAACTCAAATCTGATTTTTTTTTGAATTCTTTTTCTTTCTTTCTCTTTTTTTTTCACTGTCGACTTTTTTTTTTGAAGTATGATTTTTTTTTGACTCTCAGAAATTAAACAACAAATGAAACAAATGAAAATCTGAAAATGACAATAAAAGAGACCTTGTAACTAATAGAGCCGTTGGGATGGTTAGGGTGAGGATGAAAGTGTGGCTAAAATATAGGAGCTGGAAATGGTATGGCTAAAATGTAGGGATTTTTTTTTGACTTTGTCTTTGTTTTTCAGAAAATAGCAAAAATAAAAGACCAAAAATATGATTTTTCTTGGTGGTGATGAAATGGGGTCGAATGGTGGTTTGGTGGTGGTGATAGGGTGGCGGTATGGTGGTGATGAATTGGTGATGGGGTCGGCAGAAGGTAATGCCTAAGCAAACCAACAACAACCAATGCTAATAGTAAGAAAAATCAAACAAAAGAAGAGATGATCAAACATTGCACTCCAATGGAGTTTTGAGCTTTTTGATGATGACAATGGAGATGAGACACTTGATGTCGGTAGCCGAAGCTCTGATACCAATTTGATACGGGGATTAGCCGTGGATGTCCCGATCTTTCGACAACAAGCACAAAACACAAAGGTAACAAGTTAGATGAGATAGAACTCGATGGAACTCAAAATGACTCAACAAGTAAAGATAAATGGATGAGAAAGTCTAGGTAGAACGAGCGAATAGACCCTTGATCCCAATTAAACAAAGTCCTAAACCAACGACTAGCTAACCAATCTCTACAATCTCACACAACCAGGGACGTATCCAAGGAGCACGAGAAGGGGGGTCGTGGGAGCTTGATAGCACCAATCAACTAGCGAAGATCGACACACACAAGACAAACCAAGCGGATTCAACACCAAGAACTCTCGGCAATCTTGAAACACTCAAGACAATTTGGCTTGCAAAGCAATGCTCATAAGATGAATAAAATGATCAATGTTGTGTGTCATTACAACCGGCCTAGGAGGCTATTTATAGCCTTAGATGGAAATAGAAAAGGCTGAAAATAAATGACAATTAAAAGAAATTCAGAAGATTAAAAGAAATCCAGAAAATTGCACATAAAATCCCTAAAATCTAGGACAAGCCTAAAGACTAGGACAACTAGCCGTTAGTGGTTGGCATGGCAACGGTTATGTGCCCATCACTTGGCATGGTGCTCGGTACAGCCTCGGCACCAATCCAAACAAGGGTCCGTGGCTTGGGCTGCGTCGATTCCAAGTCCTCTTTAGCTAAGGCATGATTCACTAGATTACGTAGAGCTTGGTGAAGCTTCTTGGCACGAGCTCGAGTCATTGGCCCATCCGTCATCATTGGTGCATTTGGAGTAGGCCTAGGCTCGGATGGTCCCTCATCAATTCTGACTCATTTTTTCGACCATAAATTGGGCCAAAATAATAACACGAAATTATTCAAACGATATCATTCTCATTAAACAAGTCAATATCATCCAAAATTCATAAAAATCTTAATTTCACCAATTATATGTCTTCTTTTTGCCCAAATTTATAGTCGAAAAATAGAATCGGGGTACTTTGTTACTATCTCCCCCAAATATTGTAGATTGTGTTATTTTTTCTTACCATTGGAATGTTGAGATATTTTTTTTAACATCCCTATAGAAGTTGGATTATTTTAATTAGTTTTGCCTTCTTTTTTAATTGAGAAATGAAAAAAAAGGAAAGAATCGCGAATGTTTTTTTTTTCTCAACTTCAGGATGTTGCGAATAAAAAGTAGCCTAAGACAGTATTTTTCTAATACATCTGATAAAAATGAATATTTTTGTAAATAGTTTGAAAGTATGAATATATATTTCGTTAAATATTTATCTTTTAGTGGATATTTAAAAAAAATCGTTGTAATTTGCCAAACTCGGCACAGAAGCATCCATTATTTGTCAAAAGTTGTATAAAATTATACATGATGGCCTTTCATAGGTATGGTTCTATTGGCCTCTGTTATAAACATTCATCGTTATGGTTTACCAACTAGATAATTAAAAAGGTGAGATTACATATATGTTTTCAATTAAGCATTTAGTTAGACTTAAAAAGTATCAATACATTTATGGGGTCTACTTTTATATTTTATAAAATTCTCCGATGACATTGGGACGACGGACTAATGAGGATATACCCGTCATTTGAAGTCACTTCTGCTGCTTGCTAGATTACTATAACGACGAACTTATATACAAGGTTAGTCGTTGGAAGTCACTTTTATATTTTAAAATTATCCGATCACATTGGGGCGATGAACTTATAAGATACTCGTCTCCTGAAACCACTTCTTTTATATATATATATATATATATAAAAAATTCTTAGAGCATATTGGGGCGATGAGCATTCATCACTTGAATGCTAATGGGCAGGCTTGGGCAACTCTTGAGGTCTAACAATGTTTTTAGACATTGAGCAATTTTTTAGTCACTTAAGAGTCCTCAGGTGATGAACATCATTATTGTCGTCGCCTGAATACCGAAGGAATGACGTCCACCTGGCGACACTTTAGGCGACAACAGTTCATCACCTGAATGCTTTTGCGACCAAAATTTTCTTTTAGACGACAACTTGGATCTCTGATTATTAAAAAGGTACTAGGTTATGAATTAAAATTTAAATCATTTCATAATCTATCACCCAATAATTTTTTTTTATGGCAGTCTTATTAAGTGTATGTATAAACATACATGTTATAATCACAAGTGATTTAGTAGTAAAATTTTAAAAATAAAAGATGGACTTATTTAAGTATACACTTGTCACCATATAATCACAAGTAATTTAGTGAAATTTTAAATTAAAATAAAGATGGTTTTGTACAAAGTACTCTATTCGTTTCTCAATACTCCGTACTCCGTAGTTGTCATTCTAGATTTCTGAAAATTTTCCTAAATAGTACGACTTGTCTTTTATGGATTTTTTTTTTACATCTATTGGATTTTTTTTAAATTATAAATTGTTAGTTGTGACTTTTAATGAAGTGAAAAAGTAGAATAAAAAGGGTGTTGCTATATACTACGTACACCACAAATCGAAGGTTAAAATTGCACGTCTTTAAGGACGTGAAAGCCTTATGACTAATTACCATTTAAAAAAAATTAATTAACCCCTTTTAACCATGCATGTGCTTAAGGACGTGCATGATTTGAGGTGTATATAGCCACAGCGAATAAAAATTAGAGATGTAAGAGTATATTTATTATTTAATGTTCTCCTTAAAAATGTGCAATTTACCGAGAAGACAAGTATATTGGCTAACAGATGGAGTTTTTTTTTTTTAATACGGAGTAGGTTATAACAGATTCCTTTTACAAAAATGGGTGGTTATGTGCAATGTTTGATTGAGGGGTATTTTATACTAAATTTGGGAAATAATGGGCGACTTTGTTAATTTAAAAAAAATATGTGTGCATTTGTTTTGAAATTTTGTAAGAATAGGAAAAAATTTGGTAAGTGTACATTTGAAACCCTATTTTTTTAGACAAAATTACAGAAAACCACCCTTTAAATATGTGTGTTTTCACTTAACCACCCCTTAAATTTAAAATCACAGAAAACCACCCTTTAAATGGTATTTGTTTACAACTCACCACCCATTCAACTATTTTCTTTAATTTATCATTAAATATATTATATTTTAATACTTTTAAAATCAAATTTGATTGTAAATATATTCATATTTTGAATTTAAGGGCTCGATCATATTTTAGGCATTATTTTATTTATTTTTAAAAAATAATAATAAATATAGCCTAGAATTATTATCTTAATTTATGGTTGAAAATGTTTATAAAATTTGAAAATATTATGGAAATTAATCTTATTTATTTATATTTTAAATAAGAATAATTTACATAATTTTTTAAAATTTTATAAACATTTTCAAACATAAATTAAGATAATAATTCTAGACTTTATTGATTATTATTTTTAAAAATAAATACAATAATCCCTAAAATATAATTGGGCCCTTAAATTCAAAATTTGAATATATTTACAATCAAATTTGAGTTTAAAAATATTAAAATATAATATATTTAATGATAAAGTAACGAAAATAGTTGAATGGGTGGTGAATTGTAAAAAAATACCATTTAAAGGGTGGTTTTCTGTAATTTTGAATTTAAGGGGTGGTTAAGTAAAAACACCCATATTTAAAAGGTGATTTTCTGTAATTTTCCCTTTTTTTATTTCATGTCCATTTTCATATATAATTTAGGTGAGTATCTAAATGGACAATTTTGCCCTGTTATAAATTTTTTCTTTCTCTTCTTTCCATCACTAACGCCCAGCTGCCCACAGAAAACGGCGATCTGGTGCTCATTGATCGGGAGGAGTACTGGAAGTAGATCTGCTCCACGCTCTTGATCTGGCCTTCCTTCACAAGGCGGCCAAGCTTGGTAACTGGCACCAAGGCCTCCTTCTCATCGCGGCGCCCTCCGCAGCGACACTGTTGAAATTGAAATTGCAGTTCCGGAACATCGACGGGAGAGAGGAAGCTGATGCCTACCATCCTCATGCATGTCATGAATCTGTAAGTGCTCGGTTTAATTAATGATTCATCGATCTCCATAGCTAACTAACAAAAACAATAAATAAAGGTTTAATCTTTATAAAATTCTTATTGTTTATGTTAGTTCATATATTACTGTATCCGATTATAAAATGTGTAAAATAATAAGTCAATAATTTGATTAATAATTGTAATGATTTTGGCTTGGAATCTAAATCTGTTTTCATGGTGACATTTACGTTCCATACCTCACCACCCATATATTGTAGATCCATGGAGGAGGCCTCAGTGGGTAACGGGTAAGTGTTGTGTAAGTAGCTAGATTAGCATGGTAAATTAGAGGTAGTTTTTATATCTATATAATTATAAGCTACTACTATATATCTAAATATATTTATCTATCTATTATATGAACATATGTGTATATATACTCCGATATATAGTGCACCCGAGGTCATAGACAGGGTCATAGACACTATCACCACTATAAAAACAAGGTCACAGACACTGTCACCACTATAAAAACAAGGTCATAGACACTGTAACCAAAGAAAAATCGTAGAACAAGGGAAGCATAAACCCTACAGGGCTAATGAGAAGCCAAAATATATGTGGTGACAGTTCTCCTCTAATATATGAATGGGTAAGAGGATCATAGAAGCTGTAACCAAAATAAAACAGGGACATAGACACTGTCACCACTATAAAAACAGTGTTATAGACACTATAACCAAAGGAAAACCCTAGGAAAAGGGAAGCATAAACCCTATAGGAGCTAATGAGAAGCCAAAATACATGTGGTGACAGTTCTCCTCTAATATATGAATGAGTAAGAGGGTTATAGACGTTGTAACCAAAATAAAAACAGTCATAGATACTGTCACCACTATAAAAACAGGGTTATAGACACTGTCACTACTATAAAAAAAACATATGGTGACACCTTTTTTTTACGAGGTCACCACCCTTATCACTATTACCACCCCTATCAGTGGTCACTGTCAACACCATTATCACTGTCACCACCCTTATCATTGTCACCATCCTTATCTCTATCACCACCCTTATCACTGTTAGCATTTTTATCGATGTCACCACTCTTATCACTGTCACCACCGTGGTCACACTGAGGTCACTGTCACCACAGGTGTAGCAAGTGTTGTCACTCATGTAATTAAAGTTTGGATACATATGCTTCGCTATAAATGAGTTGATCCTTTTTGCATTAGTACTGACAGCCACATACATATATAAAATTATACACATCTAGAAAAATCAAATGTTCGAATTAATATGTGATTTCGGATATCGATCAAGAGGTGAAAAAAATGGAGACGAGGATAGAAGATATGATAAGGATAGATTAATCCCCTTTGCCGCATTCACATATTCAGCCACAAAAGGATGAGTCATAAACTAACAATATCTTTCCCTTTTCCACTTGAATTCCACGCACAATTCAAATCACTTGGCCATGACTTTCATGCTTCTCTTCTTCCCCATGGCAGAACAAGTATAACCACAACGGCCACCCCCAACCTCATCACCAAGCTCATAGTGACTCACAAACTGATTGGAAAACCCAAACCGGCCTCTTATCCAAACCAACCTCGCACTCACTCCCTCCGGAATTTAGGCCTCGTTGGGCTTCACGGATCCGTGGAGGCGGGCAAGTAGGGATTGGATGTGCTTTGCCGACGACGGAGGCGGGAACGGCCTCTTGAAGAAGCGGAGAGGCAATAGTGAAAACACCGACAGAAATGGAAACGGAAGTAAGCGTCTCCTGCCTGAGCCACCGGTTGCCGCCACTCCCTCTACCTCCGGCCAATTCCTCGCCGCCTCGACCTAATTTGCTCTCTTCGTCCGCGATTGCCGCCATATCCACGCTCGTTTCAGCAAGGATTTGCTTGCCGAAGATTCACGAACAGAGAAGGGTAAAATTAATACTCCCTCCGTTCGGCAAAACTTGTCATTTTAGCTTCTTTCACAAGTTTTAAGGCAATTAACAAATGTACTAATTTACCCTCAATTATTACCATCCTTTTTTACTTTATCGAAAACTACAACTAACAAACCATCAATCATATCAAGGGCATTTTTGTAAAGTGAAAGGCAAAATACCTACAATGACATGTTTTTTTGAACAAAAATAATACCCTAAAATGACAAGTTTTGCCGAACAGAGGGAGTAGGAAGGATAGTTAAGATATTATGAAAATTTTTTGGACAATTACCTAAAAGTGGGATTAGGGTGGACAATTAGCAAAAAGATATATGGAAATGGATATTTGACCAAATTACTTCGTAAGAATATGAGTATATCAACCGGTTAAAATTTTTTTTGCAAAAGGTTAGTATATCAGCCGGTAAGGGAAAGGTTGTAGCTTGTGGAGAGAAGAGAAAATAAAAGGCATTAATTGCCTGTCACTTTCATCTATCCAAAAACCCCTTTCTCTCTCTGCACTGACTCCTCCTCCTTCAACCCTCTGAAAACCCAAAAACCTTCAACGAATGGGGAGTCGTCGACGATAGCGGCGATGAGGAGGGAGTTTGTGATTCGGACCAGGAGAGGTCGTAGAAGTCGTCGCCGGTTTCGACGAACCCCAACAAACCCCAATCCGGCAAAGTCCCAAATTGAAATCAACCCACAGAGAAGTGATGGCGATTCTGAGATTTGGAACCTTTGTGTGGTCCGAGGAGGTTGGGGTGGGATGACAGCACCAGATCTGGAGAGCTCAGTGTGGGGAGGAGGGCGATGTTGGGGAAAGCAGATCTGGTGATTCCATTGTGGGGGGAGATTGTCGTCCATCGTGGTCGGAGGTAGGAGTTCCACCGGAGGGTTGAATTGTCGTCCATCTTGGCTAGTTAAAAATTTTTATATTCTAATATGAG
This sequence comes from Persicaria maculosa, assembly GCA_963922045.1. Classification (NCBI taxonomy): domain Eukaryota; kingdom Viridiplantae; phylum Streptophyta; class Magnoliopsida; order Caryophyllales; family Polygonaceae; genus Persicaria; species Persicaria maculosa. The sequence continues at coordinate 3,459,512 of OY998268.1, forward strand.
GTCCCATCGTGGTCGGAGGTAGTAGGAGAGAGGGAAAGGAGGGGCTCGTATTGTGTTGAATTGCCAACAACTTCATATGTGTTTTATATGACACATATTGTATTTTACATGACGCCTAGATGATTTTACATGCCACGTAAATTGTTTTACTTGACGGACCTCATAATCAAGCACATGATCAAACACAATCCTCACAAGGGAAGCTGTTACTATCGATGAACGTGTCTAACTTTTCAACCCCACTGTGCACCATAAGTGACACAAAAACGCACCGGTCAGTCGACCAAGACGCACATAGAGCACTGTCATGTCAAAACTATCAACTATTATGTCAAAGGTATTACCTGACATGTTAATAGCATTACATGTCATGTACATCGCCATTGGCTGACATGTTCGAATGTCTCATAAGTACAAAATGTGCTAACTGCATACTGAATTACAAAAGCTGGAGCATAAGCATCTCCAGATGCATCATACTTGACACCAAAACACACCGGTCATTCGACCAACACGGACATGGGTCATGAAGAACACAGAAGGGGGGATGAAGAGCTATTCACGCTGCACTTACCATTTTTTAAAGAGAAATTCATGGAGCGTATCTGCCCATTACACTAGCAAGATTGACAAAGATTATTCAATGGCACACACACACAGAGGATTCATGGGAAATCCTAATTACACTAGCAAGATAGAGATTACAAATTCATGTGATCGCCTAAAGGGAAGCAACCCCTAATCCCCAAATTCTAATGATTTTCCACTACAAAAAAAAAAAATTCGCCACACTACTTAGCTTCGGCATGGGCTTGTCGTGGCAATTGATACCCTTTTGCCACGGCATTAGCCACGGGCCGTCTTCAATCCAAAAAAACAAGACAAATTTGACACGGATGGTAGCTTCGGCAGAGTTGCCGTGGCAAAACACTACAAAAAATACAGAAATTTGCCACGCTATCTAGCGTCGGCAGAGGCTTGCCGTGGCAATTGTACCCTTTTGCCACCGATGGTATATTCGGCGGGGACTTACCGTGGCAATTGATAACCTTTTTCCACTGATGGTAGCTTCGGCAAGAGTTGCCGTAGCTACACAACAAAAAAAGTTCAATTTGCCACAACATTTTGCAACGGGACTTGCCGTCGCTATTGATATGTCTTAAATAAAAATAAAATAAAATAAACAGATGAATTAAACCCTAATACACGAGCCTTTGCTTCCACTTTTTCCAAGTCCTCTATTCTATACGCCGCTCCTCTCTCTCAGTTCAACTCGTTCTTCCTTGTTCTTCCGATCTTTGCAAATCTCCATCTCTAACACCTCAATCTCTAGTTCTTCGCTTCGTCCTGCATCTCTACTATAAATCTCTCAGATCTCGACCTTGTCTCTCTCAGATCTCGACCTTGTCTCTCTCTGTCTCTCATCTCTAACACCTAACCTTCACAAAGCCCTAAATTTTACGCTCTCTCTCTCTCTCGAATCTGTGCTTTGTCAACTAGAGGCAGTTGTAGACAACATCACCTCCTCGTCTCATGTCCGACATCGATTGCATTAAATAGATCTGATACGATTTATTTAGATCTACTATTTTGCAGGTTCGCTCCTCTCTTCTACTCTCCTGTTCTTCTTTGGTTTGTTGTAATCTGTGGCCTTCTCTTCAGGTGATTTGTGTAGATCTACTATTTCGCAGGGCAGCTTGTAGATCTAGGGTTTCGCTATGATTTTTGGGGTCTTGCTGCGATTTTCTGGAGCAGGAACAACAAGAAGAATATGGGATTTTGGGTTTCTTAACACAGGAATTAAGCAAGGAACAGAGTTAAGCCTTTGAATTAGATTTTGCATTTGGCTTGTGTGAATTTCATCAGTTTTGGTCGTTTTGGAAATGTTTACTACATTTGGAGCCTTTTATCTTTAAAAGTGATATGATATCAAGTGGTATAGGGGACTACTAATCATTGAATCTGCTTGTTGTAGTGTTTTGGTTCATAGTGCAGGGCTCTAATATGTAGAATAATTCATATTATTTACACCTGAAGTGAAATGGGCATGTGAACTGCTAGATATTAGCAATGGAATTTCCAAAAGAGGCTTTAATCATTAAAAAGCTTTCCATAAAAGGGGCTAATATTCTTTTAGAGGAGAAAAAACTGTTTAAGAAATTATACATGTCAATACTTTATTTATCCTGGTTACGCTGAACTTTTACCTCAATTTGCACATAGTGAGATTTTTAGACCATCTATCTTGAAAATCATACCAATGAAAATAATCACCAACTTAGATAAACTACTTTGTTATATTTCATGATTGTCAAGAGTCACATTTCAAATTCTTCATTGGAAATCCATGAATTGAGATTATTTTTCTTTTCTATTTTGTTTTTAGTTGGTCCTAGCTGTTACCGAGATGGGTGAATCAGTGAGTCTAATTTAGTGTTTTTTTATACCTCTGATCAGATTAATGAGCTTGAGGCAAAGTTGAAGCAGCAAGAACAGTTTGAAGAAGACTCTTCTAAGCTTTGTGAAAAGGTACTGGTATTTCTATAATTTTATTTTCATTTATTTTCTCTTTTATTGGTTGTGAAATGTTGATTACAAAAATTTTGGTTAGTCAAGTGCCTATAGTCAATCCTTTTGGCTGTCAAAGGTCCTCTTATATTTGTTTTTTTTTGAGGTTAAAGTCTGTGTTACATTGTCATTAATGGTTATGTCTTTAATGTAGTTGCTTATATTTTTGGATTTGTTGCCTTGTAATTGTTCAAGGCCTCCCGTTGATGTTTTGCCCTTGTGTTGTTGTTAGTGTTGCTGTTGCATATTATTGTGAACATAGTAGTTGGTTTTTTTGCATTTCGATTCTAATTAACATTAGTGCTCTGACATATATCATGTAATGCATCATCTAAAGAGTAACGAGCGCTCGAGTTTTCTAGCTCGTTATAATGCGCTGCTTTTGGGGGGCTACACCTGCACACACAGAACTTATCAAAACTTAGATAATATGAGAAAAGAGAAGAATAGAGAACTTTTCAGAACATAGATAATAAAATCACAAAACTTAGATAATAAACACTTGTACAAAATAAAGGGAAGAAAACTTAGATAACAGCTTATCGAAACTTATCAGAACATAGAGAGAGGAGGGAAACTTATCAGAACTTAGATAATAAACACTTGTATGAATTTCTCAAAGAAGATCACACATGAATAAACACTTGCAAAAGCTACTGACATGAATTTCTTAAAATGCTACTGAGATGAAAGTCATATGATTTTGCCATATGATTTTGCCATATTAAAAGCTACTGACATGAAAAATTTAGGCACAAAGTTTGTCCAACTAAACAAGTTTGTGTCAAAAAATTCTATTAAAATGCTACTGAGATCAATAAACAGTAAGGAAATAATAAGGAAATTAACACATCTTAGCTCAACCAATCATGGAGATGTGAAATCAAGAAAACCGAGGATCTTACTTGAACAAGGGAGGTGGCGCTGCATCGCTTAAAGTGCCAGCTTCTGAGGACGATGGTGGCGTGGATTGGCTGATCTCCTCAAGCTCCAGCTTCTTTCTAGATGCCACCGTCACGAGCGCTCGAGTTTTCTAGCTCGTTATAATGCGCTGCTTTTGGGGGGCTACACCTGCACACATAGAACTTATCAAAACTTAGATAATATGAGAAGAGAGAAGAATAGAGAACTTTTCAGAACTTAGATAATAAAATCACAAAACTTAGATAATAAACACTTGTACAAAATAAAGGGAAGAAAACTTAGATAACAACTTATCGAAACTTATCAGAACATAGAGAGAGGAGGGAAACTTATCAGAACTTAGATAATAAACACTTGTATGAATTTCTCAATGAAGATCACACATGAATAAACACTTGCAAAAGCTACTGACATGAATTTCTTAAAATGCTACTGAGATGAAAGTCATATGATTTTGCCATATGATTTTTCCCATATTAAAAGCTACTGATATGAAAAATTTAGGCACAAAGTTTGTCCAACTAAACAAGTTTGTGTCAAAAAATTCTATTAAAATGCTACTGAGATCAATAAACAGTAAGGAAATAATAAGGAAATTAACACATCTTAGCTCAACCAATCAAGGAGATGTGAAATCAAGAAAACCGAGGATCTTACTTGAACAAGGGAGGTGGCGGTGCTTCGCTTAAAGTGCCAGCTTCTGAGGACGATGGTGGTGTGGATTGGCTGATCTCCTCAAGCTCCAGCTTCTTTCCAGATGCCACCGTCACGAGCGCTCGAGTTTTCTAGCTCGTTATAATGCGCTGCTTTTGGGGGGCTACACCTGCACACACAGAACTTATCAAAACTTAGATAATATGAGAAGAGAGAAGAATAGAGAACTCTTCAGAACTTAGATAATAAAATCACAAAACTTAGATAATAAACACTTGTACAAAATAAAGGGAAGAAAACTTAGATAATAGCTTATCGAAACTTATCAGAACATAGAGAGAGGAGGGAAACATATCAGAACTTAGATAATAAACAGTTGTATGAATTTCTCAATGAAGATCACACATGAATAAACACTTGCAAAAGCTACTGACATGAATTTCTTAAAATGCTACTGAGATGAAAGTCATATGATTTTGCCATATTAAAAGCTATTGACTTGAAAAATTTAGGCACAACGTTTTTCCAACTAAACAAGTTTGTGTCAAAAAATTCTATTAAAATGCTACTGAGATCAATAAACAATAAGGAAATAATAAGGAAATTAACACATCTTAGCTCAACCAATCAAGGAGATGTGAAATCAAGAAAACCTAGGATCTTACTTGAACAAGGGAGGTGGCGCTTCATCGCTTAAAGTGCCAGCTTCTGAGGACGATGGTGGCGTGGATTGGCTGATCTCCTCAAGCTCCAGCTTCTTTCCAGATGCCACCGTCATGAGCGCTCGAGTTTTCTAGCTCGTTATAATGCGCTGCTTTTGGGGGGCTACACCTGCACACACAGAACTTATCAAAACTTAGATAATATGAGAAGAGAGAAGAATAGAGAACTTTTCAGAACTTAGATAATAAAATCACAAAACTTAGATGATAAACACTTGTACAAAATAAAGGGAAGAAAACTTAGATAATAGCTTATTGAAACTTATCAGAACATAGAGAGAGGAGGGAAACTTATCAGAACTTAGATAATAAACACTTGTATGAATTTCTCAATGAAGATCACACATGAATAAACACTTGCAAAAGCTACTGACATGAATTTCTTAAAATGCTACTGAGATGAAAGTCATATGATTTTGCCATATTAAAAGCTAATGACATGAAAAATTTAGGCACAAAGTTTGTCCAACTAAACAAGTTTGTGTCAAAAAATTCTATTAAAATGCTACTGAGATCAATAAACAAGAAGGAAATTAACACATCTTAGCTCAACCAATCAAGGAGATGTGAAATCAAGAAAACCTAGGATCTTACTTGAACAAATTTCAAGTACTAAGACTAAATCAACCTAAACTAAAAACGAAATAGGAAGCTTTGTAGATTTTAATCAATCAATATGGGTTTTTGAGATCATGTACATTCCACCAATTGTATTTACAATTTTATGATTAGAATTCTTATCCTTCAGCCCTTGCAGTCACAAACACTTTTCTGATTAATACTATATGCATCTCAACATTAATATTCATTTAGGATTTTGCTTGTAGATCTTAGCTTATGGAGAAAATAGTTATACTTGATCCTTTTCGATTAAGTCCTTAACCTATTAATCTTGATTATGAATTAACCCTTGGAAATACAATTATGGATTAACCCTTGGAAATAGAGTTATGGAATTTGGAGTCCTCTTTGAGTATAGGATCAGAGATGGTTATAAGAAACTAGCTTTACCCACCTTTCTTCTCTCTTATGAGCAACCACAACTTTGATCATAAAATTTGAGGAAGCTATAGTAGTTCTTCTTTGAATAAATCTATGATGCTCTTGATCTTCTCCAATACTTTTTTTATGCTGAGGAAGCTATTATACATGAATGTTTATTACATTTTGCCTTTTTTCAATATAAATGTAAATATAACTACCCATTTGTGAAAATATGTCATTAGTTACAAAATTGCTCTTATCGATTGTTTGTAAAATTATTTGGCTATATGTTTCTAGCTATAGAATGTAGGTAGTAATGTTTGTAAAAAACTTACCAAATTATAAATCTTTTTTGTTATAGAGGTGATTTCAGTTTCTAATGTCTACCTATATTGACTTCGGTGTAGCCTTATATTCTAAACAAGTTTAAAAATAAGTAGTGACAAAATAACTTTAATATAGCTAAATACAAAACATCATTTAAGTAAATCATATGACTACCATTGTAACTTCAATATATTATTATGATTATGACTATGCATTCAACAAAAAGCATCAAAAAGGATGAAAATTGAAACAATGTTTCCTTAATTTTTAGCAACATAATTTTAGTCTCATATTTAAGCTAAATTGAAGAAGGCCTCTACTACAGATTAAGTTCGAAATTGATACAATGATAAAAATTACAGATTACTATTTATACAATTTTTTTGCATAAAGTTTATGGGTCTGTATCTGCTGCCAGAGTACAGATTACTATTTATACAAATTTTTTTTATAATGATAAAAATTATATAAAATATCAACTTTTAATAATCCAACATTAATAGCTCAACATTAACCAAACAATGAATAGCAAAATACCATAGGATTACAAAACAACGACACAAACATTTAAATCATCCAACAAACAAGGAAGCAATACAGACCCATAACAATGAGTAGGAAAATACATAACAATCGGTAGCAACATCCGATAGGATTAAACAACAATGACAGAAATAGTTCAAACCCTCCAACAAACCACAATGTCCATAAAAACCAGTAGGATTAGACCAATAAAGCACTTATCAGAACATAGAAATTCCTCGTAACATGAAGCGAAAATGCGGCTGCGTGGTCCATTTGTATCCATCCCAGTCGAAGTCTGGGCACAGTCTGTTGGGACGATAAAGCTGGATGTCCCCGGTCAGAGGGAATTCGACCCTGAAAGTTGGGTCATTCCCAAAATAACACACTTCAACCACCTTACCTGACCAGTACCCTTCTCTTGCGCGACAATCCACACGGTCATCGATCGTGTAGGCATCATATGAAACATGAGGTGGGAGGGGACGAATTCGGAGAACGGGAAGGATTTCCTTTAGGTGATCTGTTCTGTTTTCGTCTAGGAGGGTTACATATTCCACCTCCCACTGGGTTGGATCCACTTTGCGTACAAGGGTCGCCTCGAAGAACGACCCTAGCATCCCACCCTCGCCCCCGACAACCTCCACTTTTTGATTTGGTCGGTGTGGGTGCGGCGTTGGTGCTGCATAAAAAACACATAAACAAGCTATTATAATCATACACGTAGAAAAATTAAAATGTAAACCAACAAAATAAGTGACTAACCTGAACTCTCACTCCCATCGTCCGAGCTATCGGATGGTATATTGATGGGCACAGGGCGGGGAGGGAGGCCTGATGACGAGCCGTGGTGGTACGATGAGTATGCCATTTCTTTCAAGGGGAGATGGGTGTGGGAGAGAGGGTTGTGAGGAAGATGGTAAATGATAAGGTGCCCTTTTCACCAAAAGGGATATATATATATATATATATATATATATAGGGAATGAGAAAGTAGCAATTATGCATAAGCTTGTTTGGTGTGTTCGTTTGTAGTTGATTGTTTCCATCTAGGGTAAATTACATTAAACCACCTGTTAAATATGTCACTTTGCATAAAACCACCCACGAAAAGAAAAATTACATAAAACCACCCTTTATACACCTTTTGTTAACAAAAGACCACCCCCACCCATTATTTCAGTTAGATTAAGAAAAATAAGAAATAAATTTACCAAAATACCCTTCTCATTGGGTCAAATTTTCTTTTTAATTGCCATTCAACATCTCTTCTCTTCTCTCCTCCACTAAACGGTCTAAACCCAACAATGAACCGGTGTAATCCATTTTAGGAATTGGGGAAAGAACAAGAAACAAAATGGGTTGGAATTCTAGAACTAGAAAAATTGTATCTTTGGTGACCCATATTCTCTACCATATAACAAAGTCCCAGCTCCATCATCTTCATCTATAGCAACTAGATCTATTCTTCCCCATCAAAAAAATTAATCGATTTCAAATGTAGCCCATTGATTTCATGATTTGAAGTTCAAACAACTTAAAAACCCCAAAATAAATTCATCTCAATTAATGACCTTGTTGCATATGTATTCATAACTCAAAACTAGATCTGGGCGTTTTTTTCTCTTCTTTTCGTTTTTACTTCTTCTTGCATTTTGAAGAATTTCTTACTAATTTCAAGCAAACACACCTTAATTGGGAAAATTCGGAAAACATATCTGACCACCTTGAAGCAAATACCTGGGGTAAGGTTTTTCAGTTCTTCTACCATCCTCAAAGGCAAATATGATTTTGGATTTAATCTAAAAAAGAGTGAGCATTTCTTGTAATCAAATTATTGATTAAATATGGGAGGGACAATTTAGTCCTTTTATTCACCTTTTGAGTGGAGTCAAAGCTGAAATCTAGAGTGGGTGGTCTTCTGTTAACTAAAGTCTATTATGGGTGGTTTTCTGCAATTTTCTATTTAACGGGTGGTTTTATGCAAAGAGCCCTATTTAACGGGTGGTTTACTGTAATTTACCCTTCCATCTATTTGGATGCATTTGTTTGTTGTTGTTGTTGTTTTCCCAAAAAAAAAGTAGCATCTTTTCTATATGCTTGTCTCCATATGGTGTTGTTTGTTTCCAAAAAACAAAACAGTCCCCATGCTTCTCTCTATGTCCAAATTGGTTGTTTCCAACAAAAAGTAGCATATTTTCTGGTTTTTTTTTTCTGTTTTTTCCTGTTTTTTTTCTGTTTTTTTTTTTCAGCATTTGTTAAATCATTTTTCTGTTTTTGTTTTTCTGTTTTCCTATATGTTGTGTCATTGTGTTGTTTTGTTTGTTTTTGATTTGTACTGTTTTCCAGCATCTTCTCTGAAGTTTTCTGTTTTTTTTCTGGTTTGTACTGTTTTCCAGCATCTTTTCTGATGTTTTCTGAATTTTTCTGGTATTTTCTGTTTTTTTTCGTTTTTCAGCATATTTTCTGTTTTTTATGTTTTTTTTCTGTGGTCCAATTTTTTCTGTCATTGGTTCTTCTGTTTTTTCTGTGTGTTACTGTTTTTTTTTCTGGTTTTGTATAGTAGGTTTTTTATCCTTTTTTTGTTTTTTTTTTTCTGTTTTTTTCTGTGTTTTACTGTTTTTCTGTGTTTTACTTCTGTTTTTTCTGTTTTTTTCTAGTTTTTTCTGTGTTTTCTGTTTTCCACTTTTCTGTTTTTCTGTTTTTTACTTTTCTGTTTTTTCTGGTTTTTACTTTTCTGTTTTTTTTTATGTTTATATTTATATAACTATTGTCCATGTGAACTTCCCTATTTATACTATTGAGCATGTGAACAATAACTGATAACTTCCTTCAGTGGGATTTGAATCGCAAGGTTGTTGCCTTCTTTCTGATTTTTTTTATTGATTTTGTAAGGGAGTGGGAAAAACAATAACTGATATGACTTTGCATAAAAAAAGTACTTCTTAAATTTTTATTTATAATTTATTGTTAAATGTTATTTTACAATTTTCTATACTAAATGTAGCAAAGTATGTTTCCAGTACTTCTTAAATTTTTGGATAAAAAAAAGTACTTCTTAAATTTGCAACCTTAACTTTCTTAAATTGGTGAAAGTGAAAACCCCCAAAATTGAAAATTTAAAACAGTAAATTTCTTAAATTTCCAACCCTATTTTTGTTTGAATCGAACTAGATTCAGAATGCAATTTTGATTTGAAGTATAACAAAATCGAAGCAAAACCGAATCTTTTTTTTTTTCAAAATTGTGAAAGAGAACATTTAGATAAATATTTAGAAACAATTTATAGCTTTTGAGTATTTAAACACAATTTGTAGTGCTGAAATTAGATTGTCATTCAAATTCGTGAAATAAGGCTCGAAAATGGGATGAAGATGAAAAGATGAACTAATGCTCATATTTGTTATATGGGTGAATCTTAGAAAAGATTAGAATTATTTTTAGCGAAACTAATAATCTGTAGTTGGTATGATTTTTCACTTTTTCATGGTAATGGGTGGAAAATTTGATTCAGAAACGAGGGTACTCTTATACGAAGTTGTATTATGAACAGCCATAATAAATCTTCTTTTTATCCACGAAATCCAATAAAATCCAACATGAATATGTCGTGTACTCTAATAGGAAGGAACATTTCAAACCTTAACATTAACTTCAGCAACAATGAGCATAGAATGGTATCTGAATTACCAGAGGTGCCAATGACTGGCCACTTGAAAAGTAATGGCCCCATGATAGCAACATCAACTGATAAAGCAACAACCACTTACTGTATACCTTAACAACCTATGCCTTAATCACAGAAGAAAGTTCAGCAATATGTTTATAAAGAGGAACCTGAAATGAAAAAACAATTGTCGAAGTTCAAGTGATAGAGTTCTTTATCCATTAGCAGAAACAACTGTATACTTGTGTGTGTTTTCAATCACTTTCCTAATTGCCAACTATGTATAAATATGTTTGGATTATATACATTTCGATTCTTCTTTTGAAGCTTTACTTTTACGAACTCAACTGGAATTACAATTAGGTTTGAAAATATAGTTCCTTGAAAGTATTCATAAATACTTATCTCATTCCCAATTTCTCTAAAATAGGTCATGACTCTTCGTTTAGACAAGTCATGGATTGATTGGGGTACTAGAGTTTCCGAGGCATATTTTGCAAAGCTAGATGAATTCCTAGAATTTGCATATGCCAACAAGGATGCTAGGACTCGCATATACTGTCCTTGTAGGAAATGTCAAAACAGGGGATTGTTTGGTAGAGAAGTGGTGCGGAAGCATCTTCGGGAAAATGGGTTTATGGTTAGTTATAAGTTATGGACTAAACATGGTGAGACGATTCGTGATCTGATTGAGGAGCCGCAACAGAGGGATGAAGTGCCAACTGAGTCTGATGGTTTTATGGATGTGGACATGACAAGATTGGTGGAAGCTGCTTTAGGAAGGACCGACGTACCTGAACCGCAAATTATGGAAGATGACGGTGACCGTGAGGGTGCTACTACTGTGCAAACGGAGTCTACTGACCAGTTTTTGAAGTTAATGGAAGCTGAAAACTTGCCATTGTATCCAGGATCTAAGAAGCACACTGCGTTGTCCTTCGCTGTGCGACTCTTACAAGCAAAAAGTTTACATGGTTGGACAGATCATTCATTTAAAGAGTTGTTGGAGATATTTTCTGAGACTTTGCTCGAAGGGGTGAACCTACCTAAATCTTATTATCAAGCCCAAAAGTTAGTGAAAGATTTGGGATTCACTTTTACAACCGTGGACGCATGTCCTAATAGTTGTATGCTCTTCCGAAATGAAAATGCAAACCTAGATCGATGTATAATATGCAATGAATCGCGATGGAGGGAAACTGCTGAGGGTTTTGAATCAGTTACCCAAAAAGCTGCAAAACAAGCTCGGTATTTTCCGTTGACGCCACGCCTCCAAAGGCTATTTGGGACAGCAAAGTCTGCCACCCTAATGAAATGGCATTCCTTGAAACAAGTTGATGATGGTGTGTACCGGCATCCGGCTGACTCCCCTGCTTGGAAGCATCTTGATGCTATACACCCGAGTTTTGGAGCTGAGATGAGGAATGTGCGCCTAGGCCTTGCTTCTGATGGATTTAATCCTTTTGGAAATCAAAATGTGAATCATAGTACATGGCCTGTTGTCCTCGTTCCATACAACTTGCCACCTATGTCTATCATGAAGCAACCATATATATACCTTTCTGTGCTCATAGATGGACCAAAAGGACCCGGAGATAAGATAGATGTGTATTTGGAGCCTTTGATAGAAGAGCTAAAGGAATTGTGGGAAGTGGCCGTACAAACATTTGATGCTTCCATGAATGAAATGTTTCAAATGCGGGTTGCTGTTCTTTGGACTATCAACGACTTTTCAGCTTACGCGAATTTGTCTGGGTGGAGTACTAAAGGTGAGTATGCATGTCCAAATTGCAACATAGAGCCAGGGGCAACATACTTAAAAGCTAGCCACAAGTGGTCGTATGGGAGAAGTAGGCGGTTCTTCCCCTACGATCACAAGTATCGAAGAGACTCAAAGTCCTTTTATGATGGACGAGAATTTGATCTTGCACCTCCTAGATTGACTGCGGCTGATCACCTCTCACAGCTTGAAGCTAACAAAGTGCTTACTTGTTATAAAAAGGATGACATGATATTGAGAAAGGAGATGGGAGCAGATAGACCGGAAAGGGATCCAACCAAAAAAAAGAAGCATAATTGGAAGAAGAAAACCATCTTCTATGAGCTACCTTATTGGAAAGACAATTTGTTGCCATACAGCATAGATGCGATGCACTCTGAGAAGAATTACGCCGAAAATGTTTTGAACACAATCATGGGAGTGAAAGGTAGAACAAAGGACAACGTCTCTGCCCGTCACGACCTTGAAAGCCTTGGAATTCACAAGGAATACCATGTCAAGCTCACAGAAACAGGTACTCAGGTGTATGAGAGAGCTGAATTTGAGATGGACAACGACGGGAAGGATAAGTTCTTGTTAGCATTATCCAAGGCGAGAATGTCGGATGGTTTATGTTCTAGTATTGCCCGGAGGGTTAACTTAAAGGATCGAACCATTGGGAGCCTTAAAAGCCATGATTATCGCATCCTTTTACAACAACTAATTCCGCTCTATGTACGGAGTTCCTTGCCCGGGAATGTGGTTTCCGTTTTGATTGAAGTAGGCAAGTTCTTCAAGGTATTGAGCTCAAAAGTTAATACAAGTGCTTCATTGGAAGAGGCACGTTCTCAGATCATCTTAACCCAATGTGAGATTGAGAAAATATTTCCGCCATCTTTCATGGATGTGATGGAGCATTTACCTGTGCATCTGGCAGAGGAAGCATTAATCGGTGGACCTGTACAATTTCGTTGGATGTACCCTATCGAGAGATTCCTATTGACTTTGAAGACTTATGTACACCAACAAGCTCGGCCAGAAGCATCACTAGCCAAAGGTTACATCATGGAAGAGTGCATGAACTTTTGCTCTCAGTATTTAGAAGACGTGGAGAGCAAGGCGCAAAGACCTCCAAGAAGAATAGATGATGGCGATAAAAAGGGAAAGGGATTCATTTTACCAGAAGTCACGCGTTCCCAAATTCACCGATGGATATTGTTCCATTCAAATGTAGTCACACCGTATCTAGAGTAAGTCTTATTCTACCTAGCTTCATTTTTCTTTGGCTGGTTATCAACGCATAATTACATGCCTTGCTAACGAGTCTACCTAATTCTTAACATTGAAGGGAACATTTGGAGTCCCTTAAACACCAAAATCCTACGGCAAATGATACGTCACTAGCATTACTTCATTTCAGCACGTTCCCGGAATGGTTCAAGTCACATGTGAGTCTACAATCCTAGACTCCAAGTCAAAATATTGTGCTTCATGTATTTCAATAATATGTGAACTTCAATGGCCGTCCCACGTACAATCAGGTCGCAGTGTTGCGCCGGGTAGGAGATGTTACATTAAGCAATGAAGTCGTGGCATTGTCCAAGTTCCCTTCTCCGGTGGCTGCACGTCTGACCTCATACACATCCAACGGCTATTTCTTTCGTGTCAAAAGTGTTGACATCAAAAGAACGAGACAGAATTGTGGGGTGTATTTGCATGGAGATACCCTACCCTATTATGGGAGATTAATAGATATCATAAGGGTTACATATGCCTTAAATATCGAGTACGTATTATTTAGGTGTGAGTGGGCACACCCTTCGATAGGGGTCAAACTGGACCCTTTTCAATTACCCTTAGTAAACTTCGGGAAGTTACTATACCCACATGATCGTCTTGAAGATGAGCCTTTTATCTTAGCAACGCAAGCACAACAAGTATGGTATAATGCACATCCTTCTGGACATGGGTGGTTAACGGTTGGGGAAGTTGAGTCTAAAGCGTATGCCCATGTGGATGATGAAAATATGGATGATGACAATGTGGACGATGACAATTCAGATCCATCAGAACTGTATTAGCAGGGGCTTGGCCCTTCTGCTAAACAGAATTTACTAGGAAGCTCCATATTTTTCTATAGATGTTCAAGACAAAAGAATTAAAAATAATTTTACCCTTTGTACAGAAACACTCTTCATGGGTTATGTTTTCCATGAAGATCCAATCCATCAGGTATCAATCCATGATTTGTGATTTTTTCTCAATACGTTTCTCTTGCATAAACTAATGTTCAACGACATACCTTACGATATATAAGTACGTCTTACAGAAATACCTAGGATAAACCTCTTTGTAGAATATTTCATCTCAATCTTTTTTCTCGTTACATTATTTCTGTAATACGTAGTTATTTCTTCTTGGCCATGTTGTTGGATTGCAATCATCATAGGAATTCATGGGGAAACGAAAGGGTGCATCCACTAGACCGCGAACCATGGGTGAACTCCTAAGTTCTGCCAACTCACCCCTGTATCCCAAAGTAGCTCCTCATCGTCCGTAGCAGCAGTTGGAACACTCCCGCTCAAAGCTCCACAACCGGCTACACCAATGCCTCAGCTTGCAGATGCATCTTCACAACCAGCTCCACAACCGACTCCGCTTTCGGAGGCAACTCCACAACTCGGTCCGCTTGCGACTACAGCTGCAAAACGGTAGGTCGCATGCTTACTAGTGAGAAGAAACGCAAGGTTGGAGGAGGCAGACCGCGAACAATATCCGATTTTCTACGGCCTACTAGCGAGAGATCCTCCCAGCTGAGTGGGTCCTCACCGCCCGCATCAGGAGCTGTTACACTACCTGTCACTGAACCAACACCAAATGCAACTCCAGTCACAGTTGTACCCAGTGCCTCGCAGCTACAAGCCGTGGCATCAACATCGACACCGCTGTTGGCAGATGCTCTACAGTCCGACGACCATTCATCTGGTTAGGCATTTACATGCATCGTTTTATACACTTTTAAATTGTTTGGATTGTTATGTGCACATGTTAATAACAGTTTAAATATTTTTTGTTTCAAGATGAAGAAGCAATTCCTATTCGTAGAGGTCACACTACGGGTGTACCGGGCTGGAACAGCGGAGCCAAGTATGCAGTCGACTTCAATGATTTGTTCGTTCCAGTTGGGGTTAATGCCAAACAGCTGAGGTCACAACTAGGGATATTAGTGCGTGATGGGCAACGACTTCCACTGACTACACTGGATTGGAACTCTTTCGGAGATGATGTGATGGATGGTATATGGGAAGAAGTGAAGGTATTTCTGTAAGACTTAGAAAACTAGGTTATAATATCTATGGTTAGAACATTTCTGAAATAATGGAAACAAATAGGTTCATTCTTATGAAGAGGAAAAAAAATCCACTGTTGGACATGTTTTTATTTAGAAATTCCATCTGAATTTACCTTGTTACTTACTACTAATCTGGCTACAGTTTCAGGTATTGCCTTCATTTTGTGTTTCGTTTTGGTGTAGACAAATATAATCAATCCTCCCGACGAGTTCAAAGAGGTTTGCTTACACATGTGCAACCTCATGTGGAAGGACTACAAGGCGAAAACAAAGTCTAAATATTTTACGAAGGTCATAAATGATCCTAATATGGAGAAGAACCGTCCACCGAATGTCCTGCCAGATGATTGGGTTACGCTCATTGCATTTTGGAGAAGTGAATATGCCCAGGTAGTCTTTATTTCATCCTCGTGTTACATGGTCCATAAGCATTTACATGTGCATCCACTTTGTAAAGTCTTGCTTTATACAGAAACAAGCGCAGCAGAACTCAAAGAATCGAGATAAGCATGGACCGGCGCATATCACCGGGCGAAAGTCATTCGCTGAAGTAAGACATGAGGTTCGTATCTGTACGCTGCCTGATTTTGTGCATTTCTTTTGTTTTTTAGTGAATAGTGAGACAATTTTGACTACTTGGGTGGATCAAATCCATGAGTTTTGTATTTAATATGAATTGGATTTCTTTCATGTAAATAGAGGAGCAAATCCAAGCAACCAACAGACAAAATGAGCACGTGGGTTGCATCCCGAAATGCAGATGATCCTGACGTTATTGAGACCATTGTAAGGTTCTTTACCCTTTTACTTTTCTGCTTATGATGTTGCGGTAATGTTGGTTCTGATGTTAATTCCCGTCTTACGGTTGACGTACTTTAGATTTCAACTTTGCTGTCATGGTTGATTTATGATTGCTTTCATAGTTGATTGTAGGGTCAATTTTAGGTTTCGATTTTACTGTCATGGTTGATTTTACTGTCATGGTTGTAATTGCTAATTCTCGCTTTTTCATGGACTGTCAATTGTATTTGTGCTCTGCAAATCAACCAATATTCCATTTGAATTGAATAAAAAATAGTTATAGACTTCAATTAAGTTATATATTGGCCTAGGCTTGAATAAAAAAATAGGTCTAGACTTCAATTAGATTGCATCATTATCTTCTGCAAAAAATTTTTTCCATCTTTATATGTTGAATTCTTCTGATAATGTAGAAAGACTTCAATGCCCTCTTAGAGCTGGAACCCGAGGAGGAGCGAGCTCTTGACTCCACGAAAGATATGATATTCCATCGGATCATTGGACCTGATGGTCACGGGTATTGCCGCACATATGGTGCTAGTGTGCCTCCGCGTTTGGTGTATAACTCTCTCTCAAACTCGTTTGGTGTTAGCGATCTTCGCGAGATTGCACAACAATTGGAAACCAACATCAAAAACCACCTAGAGACGAGACTCCAAGAATTTAAATCTGAATGGATGGCGAGTTGCTGGTGCCATGGCGAGAGTGGCTCACGTTCACATGGACAGGTAAGTTAGGACTTGTTTGAAATGGGGCAGCTTGAGTTATGTTGGTTTTTAAAATTTTCTTCTTAAAACTAGCATGTTACCTCTTGCGTTTATTTCTGTTCATTATTCATTTACTTGATCGAGATGATTTAGGGTCAATTTAGCATAGCATTCATTTGCCGTGCAAGTTATAAGGCATTCGTATCAGCACATTATCACTCTATGAATTACCTTATTATGCCTTACCATTTACCCTATACCTGTCTCAGATTCCTTAGCTTCACAAATTTCTTGATCTTTTTCATGTGACTGTCCCATGGGATAACCTTTTAACTTGTTAGGAGTTGTATGAGAAACATTGGAAGTTGGCATCCGATGATAAAAGAATTTGGATGAAGTTATGTGGCCTATTTAGGAAGTTGGGATACACTGGTGGAAGAAGTTGTGTGAGATTTAACCTTCCAGTGAATCTAATTTTCGAAATCAGCTCATGTTCTGGTTTGTTAGTTTCTCTGATCAGTTGGTTGCTTTGGCTCAGTTCTGAATATTTAGTGAATTTGGCTGAGTTTCTGGCCTTTTTCTGGTTTGTTAGTTTCTCTGATCAGTTGGTTGCTTTGGCTCAGTTCTGAATATTTAGTGAATTTGGCTGAATATTTAGTGAATCAGCTCATGTTCTGGCCTTTTTTGGTAGTATACTAGTTTCTGGCCTTTTTGGCCTATTTAGGAAGTCATTTTTTCTACTTTTCTATTGTAGACAAGTGTTCATCAAACACTTCGGCGGGAGTCAATTGGAGATGGCGCTGTTGTCCTATCCAACGACGATGACGCTGCTCTCAACAACTCAACACAACCAGAAGGAGACACCAACCACTCCGCCCACGATGTGAATGACGAAGGTGTTGTCTGACAGGGTCAATTTCACGCAGTTTAGCACCAGGTTCTATGGACTTTTAGTTTGTTACACTATGACTGTGTACGTCTTTTTGTCAGATTGAACTACATTTTGGACTTCGTAGTCATTGTTAGGCTCGCTTTATGCATGGACATATGTTTCGGTCGTCTATTGGCTTCAAGTAGATGTTGGACTTAACATGCTTGTTTTGTTGATATCTTTTGAACAAGGTGTATGTAGGACTTATTGGAATGGGTCTTTAACTTATGGTTTTGTGAATATAGTATTTCGGAGAATCTGTATTGGTCTGTACATGCATTGTGTGTGTGTATATATATATATATATATCCCAACAGGAGATTATATACCAAATGTGCAGTAGCTGCATAATATACAACCCGACCCGTAGCAACGGCTTGTCGCCGTAGCAATCAATTTATAAACATTTCAGATTAAAAAACGTCAATAGCTTCGGATAAATGCCGTGGCAATATCATTATAAGAATTGCTGTCATAACTTCGGCTATATGCCGTGGCAACATAATAGCTACGCCAACTTTGGTGGGAAAAATCTAATTTTGGCGCCAATTTGTTAGCCACGGCATCTGCCGTGGCAATCGACAGAAAAAGGCGCCAAATTTTTGGCGCCTTGAATTTCACTAGCGACGGCAAGGTACCGTCGCAAGGGCCTTCATTTTCATCACGCGTCGCTCGCCGTTGCTGCAGCCGTTGCAAATTTCTTGCCACGGCTAGTAGCCGACGCTAGTGACTTTTGCCACCTCCCTGTTGGCTACGCCCCCATTTGCCGTCGCAGTGCCGAAGCTACACCCGTTTTGCCACCGCAGACAGCCCTTTTGCCACGGCTTTTTGCCGAAGCAAATTTAATTTTTTTTTTGTAGTGTTCCTCATCAAGAATTGAATAACCAAATTCACCAAATGAAAAACACGATCAAATAAGAAACTGAACAACGTATGTAATTGATCGATGAAGAGAGAAACAGGGAAACGAAAGAGGGAAAAAGGAGGCATACATTTGTTTGACGACAGTAATTTAATTATAAGCTTATTTATAATATAATCACTTAATTATTATTATACCACACTTTTCATTTGATAAATGTATTTTCATTATAAAGATAATACAAGGGAATTCAAACAGACCTCAATGTCTTACACAAAATAATGATTCATAATGCATAATTGTTTTATAAATATGACATCCAAATACAAGGGAATTCAAACAGACATCAATGTCTTACACAAAACAATGATTCATAATACATAATTGTTTTATAAACATGACATCCAAACGCATATGATAATAAGAGATGAAGGAAACTAGACCGAAAAATGCGATTACAACAACGCACTTCATAAGGTTCGTCGGGTAAAACAACTCCATATGTATTTTACATGACACATAATGTATTATACATGACGCCTAGATGATTTCACATGCCACATAAATTGTTTTACTTGATGGACTTCATGATCAAGCATATGATCAAACACAATCCTCATAAGTTTAAAGAGAAGTGGGTGGACAGTGGAGAGTGATTACATCTTTCAATCCTCATGAGGTTTCATTTATTAATTTTTTTTATATCCATTAGACGGACGGGTAGTGATCAAAAGCTATAAACAAGAGGACATCTAATCGAATAACTTTTTTTAATAGAGTTAAAAATTAATTCTTTATTAATTTGCTTGCTATTTCTAGTTGTCTTCCTCTAAGTTTAGATAAAGTAGTGAAAATTGACCTAATAACTATAATGAATGAATGATGAAAGTAGGGAAAATCTCACTAGTGGCAACTAAATATTAACTGGTGTCATGTACAAACGTTGAGGTTGGAATGTTGACATAAACGGGTGGCATGTACAAGAGCTGATGGCAATCTCCTCATTTCCCTCTTTCTTTTTTCGGGGTCACATTTATTCCCCATTTTTTTACTTTTTCCTTTCTCATCCCCCCTCCCTCTCTCTCTCTTTCTATCTTAATTAATTCCCACTCTCTCATCCTTTATTTTTCTCTCCTCATTAATTCCCTCTTAACTTTTCCACTCTTTTTCTCTCTCTCCTTCTCTCAGCACTTTTTGAAAAAGTAAGTTACTTTTTCTCTCTCCTCCTTTCAGCACTCTCTCCTCCTTTATCTCTCCTCTCATTAATTTACCTCTGAGTTACTTTTTAATTCCCTCTCCCACGTGCTTTTCTTTTTTCTTTTTTCATTCCTCTCTCAGCTCTCTCTCCCTGTCAGCTTTTTTCTCCAGTTGTCCCCCACAATATTACCTGCTACCGGCTACCACTGCAAGTAAATATCCGGTTTTTAGTAAAAAAATTTCGGGTTGGGTTAGTCATGCAAACAAACCGGATAATTGAGTTATTTTAGCAAAACCCCCAGTTATATATGTGCATGCAATTCAAAAGTAAAGGATGATTATGTTCAATATTGGGGAAATAAAGGGCGGGTTTTCAATTTTCAAAATGTGAGATAAATTTTCGGCCCTTGACATTTGGCTTTCAAAAAATAGTAAGGTACACCATTCCGAAAAAAAAAAAGTCGATCGTGGAACACTAATAGAAAACACCAAAATCTCCTAATACAAACTAGAATTTCCCTTACTTCAATTATCTTGAAATCTAGTGAAAAGATTTAAATACCTAATAATAAAATATGTTCGGATAAATTGCACTCAATTACTTAACTAATTTAGAAAATATTTATGAAATGTACACAAGCCAAAAACAAAAAAAAATCTTGAAGAATTGTTGAGCCTCATTAGGTTAGATGTCTATTTAGGGTTGCTTTGAGATTGAATGTGTTTTTAGGGTTTTTTTATTCAATTTAAAATTGCTTGAAAATGGTTTATATATTTTTTTAAAATTTATTTTATTGTGTTTTGTTGTTGTTTGTGTGGTGATGTGGGGGTTGGATTGCAAAGGAAACGGATGAAATGGGGCAAATATAAGTGAAGTTGTTTGCGATTTTGTTGAGTAGTCACAGGTGTGTGTTTCAGGATATTGGGATGGTGGAGAGCACATAGCTCGGTATATTTACCCGAGGCAACCTAAGGGCATATTTATCGAGCCTGTACACCTAATATACGGGTGATATACGAGCAAACGAGCTCGAGTACTTGATGTTCAAACTCGGCTCGTTTACAAATGAGCCGAGCTCGAGCTCGAGCTCCATATGAAAATGAGCCCAAGCAAGTACTTGAGCTCGACTCGCGAGCTGGGAAGGGTGTTCAAGCTCGAGCTCGTGAGCTCGCCTATACTCGAGCCAAGCTCGAGCTCCTGAGCTCGTTTGCTCGGTTACCATCTGAGACGGGAGAGAATAGAGAGCAGATTTGAGAGTATGAGGCGAGAGAGAATCAAGAGCAGATCTGAGAATCTGAGATGAGACTCCAAGAGACTCAAAATCAGATCTGAGACGAGACTCAGAGAGAGTCGAGAGCGCATCTGAGACGAGATTTTGAGAGAGCACTGAGTAGGCCGAGATGAGATCAGATCTGAGAGAGAATCGAGAGAGCACCGAGAAGGCCAAGACTTGGGAGTAGATCTAAGATGAGGGTCCATAATGGACGGCCATACGAGAGCAGATATGAGGGGCGTACAAGGACCGAGACTCCGAGAGCAGATCTGAGGGGCGGCACAATGGAGATCGACAATGAAGACGATGACAATGCAAGGACTGGAAGATGCGGTGACAAATCCGACAATCGAGGCGACGACAATGACCGAGAGCAGAGCAGATCGAGACAGTAGAGCAGAGCGAGAGAGATCTGAGAGAAATGAGAGAAAGAAGGGCAAGTCGGCGAGAGCGAATGAGAGAGAGAGAGAGAGAGAGAGAGAGAGAGAGAGAGAGAGAGAGAGAGAGCTCAGATCTGAGCGTGGTGGCGAGAGCGAATGACAGATAAATGAGAGAATGAGAGATGAGAGAGACGGGGCAGCTGTGTAAAGCAAAAACCTAAAATAATTAAATACAAGGGTAAAAACGTAATTGTATATTTAAACGAGCAAGCTCGAGCTCGAACTCGACTCATTTTTTAATTCGAACGAGCTCGGATCGAGCTCGAGCTACTCGGCTTGAATATCAGCCCTAACACTGATACTTGAGTTTTTATTTATAAAAAATTGAAATAGTGTGTTTTGCCATACTAGGGGATACTCCCCTAGAATCGATACTTCAGTTGAGTTTATATGGCGTGTCAGGAGTGAGTTGCCCCCACATTAATTTTTTTTGGGATCACTTGATGTAAAACGACACCGTTTGAATTGGACAAAATGAAGCACTTGGTATACTGCACAAGTCTGGCACAAATCAGAAAAGGGGGCCATGTGTCACGTTTTCAATGGTGGTAGGATTGAGCGGCTCTGATTCCGCCACATGGACGACCGAGATCAAATCTGGGTTGATGAAAATTATATACATAATACTCCATCCGTTCGGCAAAACTTGTCATTTTAGGGTGTTATTTTTGTTCAAAAAAACTTGTCATTGTAGGTATTTTGCCCTTCACTTTACAAAAATACCCTTGATATGATTGATGGTTTGTTAGTTGTAGTTTTCGATAAAGTAAAAAAAAGATGATAATAATTGAGGGTAAATTAGTACATTTGTTAATTGCCTTAAAACTTGTGAAATAAGCTAAAATGACAAGTTTTGCCGAACGGAGGGAGTATGTTATTTTCGGTATTAAAAATGTAAAATAAAAAATAAAATAATTACCATCATGCTAGATTTATTTTTCTCTACGTAGAGACATCAATTTTGAATATATTTGACCATATTTTTTAAAAAAATAAATTTTCTTTGAATACAATTATAAAAAAGAATACTGAAAAAAATTAATTTTAAATATTTTTAAAGAGTAAGAATAAATAATGCAAGAAGTTATTTAGCAAATGAAGTTCGGTTTTTATAAAAAAAATGTCGTATTGGGTTATATATAGTTAACCTTATTTATTTTATAAATAATATTAACTGAATAATGATATTTTAATAATAAAAATTGAATATAATATAATTAAGAATGATATTAATTATTGGAGAGGGGCATATTTGTAAATTGAATTGGTAGAAAATAATGAGTTTTGAGATGGTAAGGATGTTATTAATAAAGTGGAAAAATAAAAATATGATGTTAGAATGATGTGACAAAAACAGAAGAATAAAATATTAGTATTCATGCTTAGTATCCTTGACGAATATGACCTAATAAACTAAGCAAATTGAACTGGGGTTATGCACAACCTCGACCCAAATGTTCGATCTCCTCCTCATGCAAACAAAATCAAAATAAAATTTTCGAAAATCCTCAAAATTAACTGTAAATGTGGATATAAATTTGTTCCTCTATATACACAAATTTAGCACGGTCTTGAGGGGAGGATTTCGATAATATGAATGAACTCCTTTGAGCTTATGTTTGACTATCGATCCAATTCAGAAATATTATATAAAATATTTAAACACTTAGTTTCAATTTATCAAAGTATACCTCTAAATTATATAGGAGGGCTCTTTTTGATTTTTTTTTATAAGGAAAAAGTTTGAGTTCAGACATGTCATGTCTGAAACTCGAGAGTCCGATGAATTGGCAGACGGAGTACCGTCAGAATACAACTGCAGGACGCCCCGACACAGACGAATCCAAGCATATCCATGAACAACACGGCGGAGAAGTAGGCTACGGTCGAAGCCAAACACTATCGGGAGACAATATTGTAGTCAAAGATACATCAAAAGTCCCTGTGGGACAGTGAAGACGAAACTCCAAGGAAACTATCCGTACGCTGAGTCGCTCCGTACACACCACCTCGATTCCAGCCTATCTCGATTCCAACTGCCATAACCCATCTAAGAAGCAAAACACCAAGACACATCCGAGTCAATCCGCACAAAGCCCGGACAAACCACACCGAATTATGAGAGAGGGGTAAGAAGTGTTGATGGGGGCACCGCCCTATTCATAATTTGAACACAATTTTAATCACTGTATGTTTACCTAACAAGAATCCTGTGACCCTATTTACATTTTTCTTAATTGCAATATTTCCTTTGTCCTTAACAGTACAGAAAATAATACAGTAGCTAGAATTTACAATTTACTGTGGAAGTGTCTACTTGGATATCGTAGATTTGTCAAATTAATGATCGATTTCGGATCGTGGATCGAGAGGTTCGAGAACTGAATTCGAGGTTCGGAGTTTGGGGTTATATATAAGATGTAAATAACTAAAAATATACTACTCTCTCCGTTTTACTATTCATACACGTGTGCACTTGTTTAAAATTTTGTTTTTTTAATAAAGCTAATGCATGAAGATTATGTTTGTGGGATAAATGATTCATAAAAACAATTTGTTTTGCTCGAGGACTAACAAATGGTTAAGGAAGAGAGTTTGATAATGCGTATTTTGTATATGTATTCTAGATAGTTTAGGGAAATTTAGATTCCATTAGTTAGAAGTTTAGAATTTACGCTTTTCTATGTTAATTATGCAGATTTACGAATCTGAACTCGAAGAGATGGTGATAGAGCCTAAAGCTAGCTAAAAAGATACTTAGAATGACTTGAAGATGAAGAGAAGAAGAACCAAGAAAAAGTTAGAGAGAATCCAAATGAAGAAGAGAAGAAAATATTAAAGACGCAAAAGCAGCGGCCGTCGGATCAGAACCGGTGCTCGTCCAGCTAGGTGCCCGCGTGAGGAGATCAAGCACTCGCCAAAGAGCGGCGCCCACCGGAACTGATGCGGCGCCTGCCGCTAAGAATAAAGACGTTGACCTAGATCCTTATCCAAAAGAGATTTGTTCCTATCCTTTGAAGATCTTGCTTGGCCTTCATGGACGTCGGATCTAGGGTTTCTCGGATGCATTCAAGGCCTAAAAATACCTCATTCGACTAGGGTTTTGAGGGGGGACATTAAGACACACATTAAGAAGAAACAATTCGACATTTTAATTAGTGTATCTTTTAGTAAGTTTTCCAATGTGAGTCATGCTCGACTAACCTCACGTTTATAGTTTTGCTTGCATTTCAATACAATGGTTAAGGACATTTGAGAGTTGTTTTACTATGTTTCTTTGATTTATATTTGAGTTATGCATTATAATTATTTCAATTCTCGTCGTTCTGATATTGCTTAAGTGTTGTCTGTTTATCTTAATTGATCGACCATTAGGATAGATTTGCATGATGTTAGGGTTATATCTTCATTCTGCTATTATGAGCCTTAATCTATTAGTAGCCAACATGTCATGTAGCAAAGCGTATGGACTCATATACTGTAGAAGAATTGATAGGTAAAAGTTATTTCTTTTAGTGGAAGCGATATATGGAGATGAGAACCAGGTGACAAGTCGAATAGACGGGAGAAATAATATTTATTTGTTAGGTGTTAGGGACTTAATGCTACTCGCCTCAATATGCAAGAGTTTAGAGAGTTAGGTGGTCTTATCGGCAAACTTGGCCAACCTCAATTATGTGCTTAAACTAGCCCTAGGATAATTGCATAACCATTATTGCATAACAACCCAATGATTATAAAATTACCATTGTTACAAATATAAGTGAAGCTATATTACTCATCTGTTAATTCAATCATTGCTAATTTTGATCATTATTGCTTTCTATTCATATTGTTCTTTTGTTTTAGTATTTCGCTTTGCACCCAAATATAAGAGTCATGCGTGTTCTTCGTGGGATAGAGCCCTTGCTTTATCGATACTACCTGTTAGTTAGTTAGTTAGTTAGTGGGCTTGTGTATTTTATTTTGGGATAATTAAACCACGACATTTAATTCGTCCGACAACCCATCTCCCTTGTTCTCAGCAATTTTTGTTCTTCTGAGTGTCTTCGCTCTTTGGTTCGGTTGCATTTACTTTCGAGTGGGGTGGCAGACTCGGACGCCCTGTCGATTGAGTTGATCGTGTTTGTTTTCGCGGTTTTCGAAGATCCCTTATTTAGGTGAGGAGAACGTCATCGATCCACACTTTCCCAGAAGACGTCTCATTCCATTTGTGGGTTTCTGGTTCCATCCTCCCGACGTCTAGATGTCGCTCGGTCTCTAGACTCTCCCATATTCTCGGCATTCGCGGTCTTTTTCTAGTCTTTCTCTACTTCAAATTCGTCTATTTGCTTTTGTTGGGAAATTTTGTGTTCGTGTCATCTTTCTTAGTTTAATGTTTCATTGGTTGTATCATGATGGTTAGTCTGTCAATCGTTCATTTCGTCTTCTTGGTTTACCAAGTAAAGGTGTTGCTTGGTATTTCGATTCCTTATCTTGATAAAAAAAAATTTCATTTATTTTCCAATCAAAATTTTAATTTAATTAATCAGTAGCAAACTTTTTTTTATCAATAACAAAGAAATATACGAAGCTTAGTATATGACTAAGTCACTGACCCTCGGTAGTATACAGTAAAAAAATACGATATTGTCTGCCAATATACTTATCGTGTTCCCCATATACACCGCAAATGAACGTTAGATCCGACGTTGTAACAACGTCCAATTTGAAGTTGTAACAACGTCAAATCGGACGTTGTGTTCGAACCATCATTTTCCCTTGGGGAAAAAATTCGGACGTTGTAACAATGTCAGATTCGATGTTGTTACAACGTCCAATTGGACGTTGCAAGCTAAAAGCCCAATGGGTTCGATTGGGCTTAGCAACGTCCAATTGGAAGTTTTACACAACGTCGAATCTAACATTGTTGCAACGTCAAGTTGGACTTTTTATGTCCAGTAAGTTCAACAACCCCTATAAAAGGGGGACGAAGACCAAATTTGAAAATGCAACACACCAAGTCCACCTTTTCTTTCCTTCCATGGAGCTGGTTACATCCAAGCTCGCTTTACAACGTCCAATCCGACGTTGTAAATTGCCCGACGTGCCCCATCATGGCCTCATATGCACAACGTTGTATACTTCATAATACAACGTCGGATCCGGTGTTGTAATGTAATTAACACTACAATGTCGGATCTGACGTTGTTTAACAGCTTTGATCCGCGTATTTGCGGTAAATATAGGGACATCCTATACTTATTTACCGAGGGTTGAATTTCATTGAAAGCATTGTTAAATAAATGTGAATATGGTACAGATAAATAAAGTTGAAAAAGTATAGTTGGAATTTTCTACAATGTTTTCTAACGAATGTAAGACATTAAGTTTAAACTCTTAAAATTTAACAAACTAACAAGTGCTTTGACTCAGCTACCTACCGACATGTTTTCTGTGAAGTGAATCAAGTTGCGGACTTAATGGCTAAGCTCGAGCACACGATGGACCTTGGAGCTCTCACTTCACATTGGGAGTTTCTTATCCTCGTCCGTAAGGACGCGATTGGGTGGTGGGTCAGTAGGATCTGACACCTTCCAAACTCTTACCTTGTAACGAAAAAAAAGATAACATTGTTAAGCATAGAATATAGTGTTTCTGACTACCAAATTAATAGTAATCTCTACCTCCAACTAACAGATTAGTATCAGCAGCAAGTAAAGGTCGATCCCAAATTGACTAAGTGAGTAAGTGTAGTGTGTAAGTAAGAGAGCAAGATACGTAGCAAACAGTAGTAGTGATGCAAGTAAAGTAAATAGAAGTAGCAATGGTTTTAGATAAGAAAAACATAATGAAATGAGGTATATAGGTTCACTTATAATCGCAACATTGGTAACTTCATGATTATCGAACTATTTGGTTATGCTTGATTAACCTAGTGTCTATTTATGCACATAGTTGTATAGCTTCATTTTCGATCACTATTTAACTCCTTAAACTCTAGAATAGGGTTTGAGAAGCAATAATGCCCTAACACTTTAGCATATAATTCATGTATCTCTCGCCTATTCGATGTGTCACATGGTTGTCAACCCAGCTATCGCTTCCATTAAAAGAAACACTTATTACCTGTCAATACTCTTACATATGCATGGTTTCCAACATGCTCATCAAGATATGTTGGCTATTATTTAGGACTAAGGCCCACAATAGTAGAAATAGCTATAACCCCTAACAAATTGATTAGTAATCGTAATGGCCAGTTAAGACAAATAAAAAATGCAAACATGTTCAGAACAAAGAGTAGTGAATTAATCAGGGTGCATAAAACCATATATTAACTATGAAATAGTAAACTACAACCCTCACATGTCCTAAACTAGACATGGCCACGGGTCCGACCCGCCGGGTCGACGGGTCGGACCCGCCGGGTCGAGAACCCGGGGGACATGACGCGAACCCTAACCCGAGATTCCGGTGTGTCGACGGGTTCGGGTCACCCGACGGGTCGACGGGTCGACGGGTCGGACCGCCGGGTTGGCCACGTGGCAACAAACCAGGTACCTAGCGGGTTTTGCGGGTCGACCCGCCGGGTCAACCAATTTTTTTTTAAAAAAATGGTTTTAAACCCAAAATAAAACTCAACCCATCAAGTCTTTCACCACACTTTCGATTTAAGGTTGACAAAACATGGTATGTGGGAAGATATATATAAATACTTTCATTCCACTCCATCATTTCATCACACTTTAGATGTGGGAAAGAAAAAGTTGGATGGTGGGAATGACAAGTAGAGATATGAGAAGATATATATAGAGAAAATAGAGGTAGATAGCACACTTTCGATGTGGGACAGAAATATGGGATATGAAAGAAATTGTGAGAAATTGATGTTTCATCGAATCGAATTATATGATGTAAAATGTAATGTAATTAAAGTATTTGGATTATATGGTGGAATATAATGTAATTTAAGTCTTTGGATTATATGATGTAACATATAATATAATTAAAGTGTTTACCTCTTAGGATTTAATAAAATGAATAACACATGGTGATGAAACACCATGATACAATATATCAAGTTATGTTGGATTAATCTTGCTATTTAATTCAATTGATAATTGTGTTGATCCATTAATCAATCATAAGTGTTTTACCCAATATTATATTTCATTCTTGTTCTTGAAAATCCGAAGTTCTATATCATTTTCATAATAACCGAAAACTCGATATTAAGGATACCATACAAGTGTAATAGCTTTATCAACAACAATATTTGTATTCTTTGAAATTATATGATAAATACTCCTAACTTAGTATCATATAGAATGATTTCATAGCGGATCCACCAAATAACACAAATGCTTAAGGTATTGTGTTGAACTTCACATTTTCTTGTTACCCGTTCGTTATTTTAATCTTTCATAATTGATAGGTAAAATATTTTTCAAAAAAATAATATTTATATAAAGTGTAGTACTAGTGTTTGTATATGATAAAAAATTATAATTATGGATTGACATGAAAAAACCGAATGGTAGAGATTGAAGACATGACTTAGTTTCTACTTGTTTTTGTCCCACATCCCATCCCACATTGAAAGTTAGAGGAAAGGGGGAAGGGTGATAACCCTATAAAACAAGCAAATGTTGGGTAGGATCTTCACAACATGCAATGCATGTCAATTTACACATTATGAATAAATAAAATTCATAATAATTGTAAATATAAATTCTAGTTTTTTTTAGTAAAATTTTTTTTTAAAAAAAAATTGATGACCCATTGGGTTGATTCGCCGAGTCGACCCGCCGGGTCAACCCGTCGGGTCACGGGTTATCTTTTCCCCGACCCTAACCCTGAACCTCAACCCGAGCCAACCCTTTGACCCTTTGACCCTGACCCAGCGGGTCACGGGTCGACCCGCCTGACCCATGACCCGTGGCCATGTCTATCATAAACCAATTCATTGAATATAAGCAAAATTATATAAAAGGTTTAGTCGAGCATGACTTACCAAAAACTCTAAAAACGATGAAAGAAAGAGAGAAGTGTTGTGAATGAATTGTGTTGTGTGAGATGTGTTGAATGGATGAGAAGAGAACCCTATTTATAGTGCTTAAAAACCCTGGAAGTCGTCCTCATTGGTGTTCAAGCTAGCAAAGCCCAATGGATTGGAAGAAGTCCTTGCGTAGAATCTGCTGAGACACGGGATTCGCAGGCGCCGATTGATAGCGGCGGGTGCCGACTCCAATGAGTGTTGAGAATCTTCTATAGGGTGCTGAGGATCGGCGGGCGCCACTAGGTTGTCTCGGGCACCGCTCCTACAAAACTCTTTTTTCCCATTTCTCTCCATCTTGGCTTCTTGGCTTCACTTTTTCTCTTGGTCCTTGACTTCTTCTGGGTTCTTCCATAGCTCTAGATTGTAGCAACGCTCTTGTCCTTGCGCTTAGTTCTGAAAATCTGCGTAGATAGACATAAAAACGCGTAATTTTCGAACTTTGCAAGTAAAAGACAATGAATGTAATTTATGCTTAAAGCACATAAATATGCAACCTAAACTACCATAAAAGAGCTAAAACTACGTACCTAATATGCTTGTGCAAAACATGCATTATCAAACATCTTCCTTGAATCACGTATCTTGTAACTGGCAATCTCCATCTTTCTTAATCGATTAAAATGAATCGCTCAATATACCAACTTCTTCCCATCTATCAATTTATTTTGATGCTTTTAACTAGTGTCGATTGAAATCAAGTTACAAGATTGAAGATATGTGGTTATGTCTTCTTTCGACTACTTACAATAATAATGCTGGAATTTTGAAAAAATGGACACAATAATGGTTACAATAATTAGGTTTCTTGTAGGATAAATTAGGTCTCAAGAACGTTTTCAAGTAAACAAAAGGATTCAAAAATAATAAGCTAGGTTTCAATAATGTTGTTAATAGGTTGCAATAGAATTCACTATACTCTAGGTTACACTACTCTAAAGTTACAATAGGTTACAATAGATTACATTAATCTAGGTTACACTAATCTAGGGTTACAATTAGCAATCTCCCAATACCAGCATACACTGCAATTTCGAGATTCCTATCTTGATGGTGCTTTCAAATTCCTAATACAATTACAAAGGTAGGAAAAATTACCACATAAGCACAATCTAATCATCTAACAAAGTTGAAACCTTAATACAACAAAATTGAAAACAATCTAATGATGCTAGGAATCGATGTATTTCAAGCCTTACTAATCACCTAGCAAAAACAATCAAATTTGATTCAAGTGCAATTCTAGAAAATTGAAAAGAAGGAGGAACAAATTAGGAAATTTGCATTCTTTAATCTGAATTCAACTACAACCGAACATAAAGAAAGGATTACTTGTATCCTAAATAACTCACGAGATGACTAATTGAACCTTTGATGGAAGAAGTAACATCTGTGCAATTCAATAATCCGAATGATTTCCCTTTTCAAAACGTAAACAAATCTTATAAACAATCTTATCTATATCTATGTACTTTTTTTTTTAATTTTAAAAAGATAAAAATTCTACTTTAAGGTATATCGATAAAATCCATCTAAAAGGCATAATTATTAAAAAGAAAAATTAAAAGGTATAGTTACTAAAAAAATTTTAAAAATGTATATTCCCTCAAATTTTCACTTTTTTTTACATCTAAACATTAGTAAGCCTTTTAATACATATAAATATAAATATAATAATAATAATAATAATAATAATAATAATAATAATAATAATAATAATAATAATAATAATATCTTAATAATTAATTATATATGTGATTTTTTTTTCACTGGGCCTACTCGAAAGGATGGTAGAGGGATCTCTAGGTGACCCCCATCTTGGGCTATATTCAAGGTTCATTTATTAGTCAATTAAAAACAAAGTAGCTATATGAACTAAGTAGTCAATCTATCTATATACCATATTGGCATACTCCGTGTAAAAGAGGCTTTTTTTTTGCCCATTTAATGTACTATTGAAAGTCAAGCCACCTTTTTAAAAAAAAGATAAATCACCTAATTTATAATAATAATAATAATAATAATAATAATAATAATAATAATAATAATAATAATCTACAATAATCTACAATAATAATAATAATAATAATAATAATAATAATAATCTACAACAATAATAATTATAATAAATAGTTTTTATGAATTTTCAATATTCATAATTAAGGACATTATTTTTTCTTACATAGTAATAAGTTTGGAAGCTAATGATAAGACTAGATGATAAATTGATAATATAAACAAAAAAAATTAGAAACTATTTAAGATTTAAAATAATTAAAATATACTTATTTAGAATAACTATTTTAATTAAAAATAATATTATAAATCATAATATTTCATATAAATTTGCATAAACATCGATAACTTATTTTTATTAAAAAATATCTTAAATTGTAAGAATTAACTTATAAAAGAGGTTTTTTTCCCAATAAATTTATTAACTTAATGTCTCCTTAACAATTTGAAAAAAAATTTAGATTAACAACAACAACTACTACATATCTAAAAATTTTAGATTAACAACAACTACTACACATCTGTTTAGATCAACCATTTTTAAATTAATATATAGCACACAACATAATATATCATATAATTTACAATTTTGCATAAACATTGTCTTTCCTTATTTAAAAAATAATTATATTAAATTTTAAGAATGAATAGAAACAAGTAAAATGTTAAATTGTATAATGGGGCAATTTGCTAAAGTAACACACATAAGGGGAAAAGCTTGCATGGCTATCACATGGGGGTAAAAAATTAGGGGAATCGTGTAGTACTGGAACCGAGAGGGCCGGTTGCCGGTTAACCATTTCGGGTCATGTGAGGTTTAAAAAAAAAGAAAGGAAACCCAGGGAGGGAGAGAGAGAGAGGGAGATGTGTACCTGCACATCAAAGTACAGATGAGAGAGAGAGACAGACAGAGAGAGAGTGACAGACGGAGAGAGAGATACAGTCAGAGAGAGAAGAGGGGGAACCTCATTGGCTTGGGCATTTTGGCGCCCAAAAGGGAAAGAGAGGGCCGGCTGTGAGAGGATGGTATTTAAGCATTGAAATGCTTGCTGAACCAATGATTATCCACCATTAATGGTTTGCAGGAGGGTAACAACGGGAGGAAGTAGAAGAGCCGTCTGAACTACAAGAAGGTCTGTTCTCGGCCAATCAAGGGAAAGGAGAGAGGGGAGAATAGATGGGGTATATAAGGAGCTCTATGGGTCTCATCCTAATCATTCAAGCGGCATTTAATAGGGAGAGGGTCATTAAATGTTCAAGTTCAGAGAATCACCATAGAAGTAGGAGAAGATTCAAGAGGAACGTTTTTGTCACGTGTATTTTATATGACAGATTTGGGGTTCTACTAGCCACATTAAGCAAAAATACTAACCGGTTGTTGGAATTTACATGGCACCTGGGTCGTCAGAAAAAAAGATTCAACAGATGGGTAAGTGGACCTTCGATTTAGATTTATAAATTGGAGAGACCCCCACTTTATGTACTTCTTCCCTTAGGAATAATGAGCTTCCCTTGTTTGTATTGCAACAGGGGACATATCTTCCGTGTGTATGACCGTCTTGTTTGGTGGTTGGTGGGCCTGTCAAGGGAGAGGTTGGGTCTTCAAGGGTACGAAGAGCCGGAAAGCTGTGGTTGTCGACGAAAAGATCGACTATTTGTCAATGAAGAAATTGCTAATGGAAAAGTTTAGTGTGGACGGGACAAGGTACGATGTACAGCTCACATATATTAACCCGAAGAAGGAGGGTGCAATCCCTTCGCTATTGGGGACGATGATGACCTACACGCCTTCAAGTTTGTCAACTCTATAGAGGGAGAACGGAACTGGCCTATTGAGCTTCATGTCTCCCTGCAAAACAAGGTTAGTGAGGGCGCACCCATGAGCGAAGGATCAACCACGGGAGCGTCGATTTGGATGGGTATGTCGCATTTGGGGGGTGATGATGTCGTCCTACCGTTAAGTGGGCCCATCGTCACCCCAAAAGATCACCCTGGGACGGATCCCCCCTGCAGAGTTGATAAAGAACACGAACTGGAGAGACCCTTACATTGCGAGGAAAAACAAACACATGTCCAGCCGATTAAATTAGGTGACAAAGTTAGGGACAGAACAGGAGTTGGAGTTGGAGGTAGACGACAAGGCAAAGAAAGTTGCTGCCATAAAACGTGGAAAGCAGGTCATCCAACTTAGCAGCGACCTGGAAGACGTAGTGAGCGTCCCCTGTGGTGAAGGACAAATCACAATTGACCTTGGTAGCTCGTCGGACGATGACGAAGTCATTCCAGCTGCGGTAAAAGTCGAGTATGGGGGATCTATGACGACGAAATCGTACTCATGGGATTATGAGGCAGAGCAAGTAGTGAGGGAAGTCAAAGAAGCATATGAACGTCGAAAAGCGTTGTTGGGAGCGACGAAGAAGCTTGTGGAAGGGGAGTCATAACCAACGACGGAGAAGGTTGTCCAAGGGGCCCTGCACCAGCAGGGTGTAGAGCTCCAGGAGGGACAAGTGTTTCGAAGCAAGGAGGAGGTGCAACATACGATAAGGATGGCGACACTTGCTAGGTGCTTCGATACAAAGGTGAAGTGGTCGACGAAGACAGTGTATGTCGTGGAGTGTGTGGTGCCCAACTGCAAGTGGGCATGTCGGGCATCCACTTACAAGAAGTCGCGTTTATGGATGATCTGAAAGCTTGTCGATGAACATAGTTGCGATCTCAATGTCAGGCTCACACACAAGCGTCGGTCAACATACAGGCAGCTGGGACAGACGCTAGTCCAAAGGTACGTTGTGTCCCATAATCGGTTCATTCCGGCATGCCTGAGGCAATTGCATATGCAATGTACACAAAACACCTCCTGTCAATACCAACTGTCCACCCAATAGGGTATAACCGCTCAAGCATAAGCTCTCCACTAGACATCCTACAGTTGTCTACTTGTCATGTTGTAGTGGTTTCCTTTTTTTGTTGTAGTTGTTACTTTACCCCTGTTATTGTCGGGTAACGCTTTTGTTAATGAAAATGTGAAGTTTCATTGGATCAAATAAGCCACTCCTTCTGGAACAAGTAAGCACAATGATGAAGTCACAACTGGGGGTGACCTGTAGCTACTAGAAGGATCGCAGAGCACGGATGACAGCGAGGGACACTATGTACAGGACTGACGAGGAAAGCTACCACTCCATTTACTCATACATGCACATGCTCAAGCAAGCTAACCCAGGGACATACACGAGGGTTGAGTGCGACTCGAATGGGCACTTCAAGTACGCCTTTGTTAGTATAGGTGTGTGGAGGAGGGCCATTCCCCACCTACGTAAGGTTCGTCGTTCTTGTCCCCTAATACCGCTATACTCTACATGCCATCTGCTACCTGCCAGCTAAAACACTCGTACTTGTCATAAAGGAGCGTATACATGACGCATCTTCTATGTGACATGACGCCTCTTATATATGACATGACACCTCTTCTATGTTACATGACACCTCTTCTATGTTACATGACGCCTCTTGTCTGTGACAACATCTTATATCTGAGCAAGTCATATCTGTTGATGGGGGGTTCTTGAAGGGGAAGTTTCATGGTTGCTTGTTGTTCGCAACTGCACAAGACGCTAACCACTCCATATACCCAGTCGCGTTTGCCATGGTCGACGGGGAAAACGACGGTTCGTGGGGGTTCTTTTCAGGCAAATGTTATGGGTCGTTAAAGACACGTCTGACCTTGTCTGGGTGTCTGACCACCACATAAGCATTCTCAAGGGGATACGGGATACATATATCTTCGCGAAGCACGGCATTTGCACATGGCACCTATGGCAGAATGTGCGATTCCGGTACAAGATTGGCACGTTGCAGGACTCTACTTTATCATGGCGAAGGCGTATACCTATGATGAGTTCCATGCGCTTTTCACGGACTTCTCGGCACAGGCTCTCGCTGCGAGACAATACCTGAAGGAGGCAGGGTTCAACAACTGGGCTAGAGCCTTCTTCCCAGCGAACAGGTTCCACATCACCACCCCTTATTTTACATGCCACTTTTTTATATACTACGTGACACCTGCTATAGTTAACATGCCAGCTTATATAATTAACATGACACTTAGGTGAATTAACATGACACATGCTTTAGTTAACATGACCTGCCATCATATATAAATGACATGAAACTTGTCTTAAGTATGATTAATGCTGTTTTAATGAACATGATATCGTCATTAGGTTAAACATCACCACAACTTGTACTTATTTACATGTCAGCTTATTAAAATAACATGACATTTACTATAAATAACATGACATATGCTTTAATTAACATGACACCTCCTTTTTTCAACATGACACCTTGATTAGGTACAATATCACAACCACTAACAATTCCGAGTGCCTCAACTCCGTTTTCAAGCACCCTAGGGACTTGCCTTTGACTTCCCTCGTCGATGGAATCATCGAAACTGTTGGTAAGTGGTTCGCAACTCGCAGAGAGGCCAGCTCATCCCCTAACAAGGTCGTAAGCGACTGGGTCGTTGACGCCATGAAGGCGAACTACGCACAGTCCATCACCATGGCTGTAAGGCCGTTGAGCGCCCATGAGTTCGAGGTCCGCAAGGGTTCTTCAATTTGGCTCTTCAATCTTACCGGGCAGTTGTGCAGTTGCAGACGCTTCAACGTTGACCAGTATCCGTGTGCCCACGCACTTGCAGCAGCCAACCA
The DNA here is from genome assembly GCA_963922045.1 of Persicaria maculosa. Lineage (NCBI taxonomy): Eukaryota > Viridiplantae > Streptophyta > Magnoliopsida > Caryophyllales > Polygonaceae > Persicaria > Persicaria maculosa. The sequence continues at coordinate 3,495,972 of OY998268.1, forward strand.
TCGGGGGGTCGATGTGTACTCTCTTGTGAATGACTTTTACAAGGTCGACGCATGGCGTGCGTGCTACCAGGAGGCTATCTACCCCCTCCCTTCTCGGGAAACATGGAGAGTCCCTCAGGCCATCAAAGAGATGCGTTGCGTCCCCCCCCCCCCCCCCAATAAAGGCCCATCCTGGGAGGCCGAAGACATCACGGTACCCCTCGTAATGGGAGCGGAAGTACACGAAGCGACGCAGGACTTAAGGGTAACTACAACCACGTGACTGGGCAGTTAATATCTATTCACTTGTCATATGATAGGCTTCACATGTCAGTAGTTACTTTTGACATGACAATATGGCATGTGGCTTTTACGTCTTTTGGAAATGTATGTTTTGGGTTAGCGTAGCGTCAGCACTAGGGAACTCAGATAGACAGTGTAATTACACATGTGGGTATCACCTTTTGCTTCTTCTCATCAGTATGTGTACGTATGTGGTGTACACCTTTTTTACATGTCACCTATTTGCATGTGTTAGTACATAGCGAATAAGATAAGTATGTAATAATCACCTTTTTGTGTTACTAGATAACATGCGAATAAGATTAGTTTCATACTACAAAACATAATTTTGTAATGCAAAATAACTGATGTACACATTTGTACCTTTGTTTATTGCATCTTTTGACTTCTTATTTCATTCGATCTCCAAAGAAAAGGTTCAAAAGAATATAAACTTGTGTAAAAATGAACTAAAGTGTAAGAAATAGAGTCTGCACGAGTTTTGAGCTAACTATGCAGGAATTCGATGAAATCGGAGTCAAGACGAACAAGCCAAGTGAAGCTGAGAAGAGGTCGATATCGACTGGAGACATCGATATCGACCTTGGATTTCGACACGACTTCTGAGTGTCGAGATAAGCCACACAAACCAGACTAGAAGCCTCGATATCGACACACATGTACCGATATCGACCATCGTCATAGACATCGACCAGAGCTGAACAAGTCGAGCAGGAACAGAGACCTCGATATCGACCTCTGGTGTCGATATCGACCCCTTATCTCGACAGAAGATAGACTCGATTTCGAATGCGGATTGGAACTACATCTTCAAGGAGGCACGAAATTATCTCATACTTTCAAGATAGATGACAGCTGAAGTTATATTTATCTTTTACCTTTAAGTCATTTAAGTTTTATCAAAATAAAAGACCTATCCTAATTGTTCGAATAGAGTTATTAGTTTAGATAGGAGTTACAATCCTCGGATAGCGAGGATTAGTAGCCTATAAATAAAGCCTTAGGGGCTGATTTGTTAGATCATCCAATAATCCGATAATCCTAGAACAATCCAATCATCCAAGACAAAGACAAACAATAGAGTTAGAGTTAGAGAGAAGTTTTAGGGTTTGACGTTTGCGAAAGTTGACGTTGAGTTGTAAAGCTTCTAAGTTTATTTTAATGCAAGTTTCTTCCTTTCAAACAATGATGAGTTCCATGATGAGTAGCGAGTAGTTCCCCAAAGCTCTTAGGGTCGGGGTGAGCTCGACGTTAGCCATGCACGCTTGAGGTAAGTATTTAATGTCGATATCGTTGTGTCTATCTCTCCTCCTACAATTTTATGTTTAGTCCTAATCGAAAGAAAAGGGATTCATGCTAACAACTTGAGTTATAAACATAAAATTGGTAGAGACAATTAGGTTTATTTGCAAGAGTAATCCTAAGAGTTGGTGTACAGCGAAAGCTTGTCCCTCGGGTGAAATAGAGCAATTATCCGTCTTATTTATCTTATCGCATGCATTGGTTAACGTTGTGGTAAACCCTAATCCTAGGAGTTGCTTTTTTACATATTTTATACACCAAAACCCACTGTTATTTCTATTCATTGCTTCTCTCTCCACTCTTATTTCTTCGGCATTTTCTTTGCCGACAAAAGCACTAACTCACTGCAGGAAGACATCGATATCGACAGCAGAGGTCGATATCGACCAAAACTGATAGATCGACGGTTTTCTGAGTCGATCTCGAGACTCCTGGGAAACTTCTGCAAGCATCGATATCGACCCCTTGTGTCGAAATCGACCCCCTGTATCGACTGGCAGACTTCTGAGCCAGTCGATTTCGTGGACTAACATCGATATCGACCCTTTCTAGTCAATATCGACCACTTGTTTTTGCCTCTGCAGGTCTTCTGTTGCAGAGAACATCGACAGCTGAGGTCGACATCGAGGCCCTAGGTCGAAATCGAGGCTCCTGGTCGACGCAGACGTGAAATTTCCAAGACTACTAGGATCCCGCTGACACGCCTCCTCGTGGATCGATCCTGACTACCCTTCCACTACAACGGGAGGAAGTCTTGTAATTATTTGCATAAGCTAGGAGTCGATTTACATTTTTACCTCTTATTATTTGTACTCGACTTACCCTCCTTAACAATAACCTACACACGGTCATACGTACCTACATATGTCCTACGACAATTACCCTTAAAACAAACCAAATGTTCAGAAATGGACGCAACTTCAACCATCCACAACTACAACAACCCAAAAGTCTACCAACAATGTTCAACCAACCATACACTAACTACTTCGGATCGTCTGAGGGTGCAAGACTTCTGCGGTATATGGCCACACAAAGGAGCTGCCAATAGGCTTCGATAAAGTCATCGTCCAGGCCAGCAAAGTCAGCCTCACCGTCGGTAAGGAGCTGCATAAACCGGATAGCATATGGCCCACAGTCTCCCCTGCATGAACAAAACACCTCCTGTGACGACAAATCAACAAGCAACGACTGCTAATTTCAAACAAAGTGCTAGTAAAGTACTTACGATAATGTGTTCTATGCCAGCCCCTTGATCCGCTTGTACGGGAATGGCTTCGGGACTTTACCTGCAAGCTTCCCACAAAGTTCGGCATGTCCATTCATCAATGCGGGGAGGAGGTGAGTGACGGGCTTCAGAAGGTTAGCCATCTGGCGCTCGGGTACGAAGTGCACGTCAGGATCGTACACGTTCACTGTCCAGTCAATGAGGTTGATCTCGACGGCCACCCAGTGCTTGTTCTTCAGGTTCCATGGGAGCAACAAACGGTTGACATCCATCCATGACTTGCCGAACCGCTCTGGAAGCTTGCCTTCAAAGTATTGGGGCATCTCCTCGCCGAGCTCTACCTCGTCAATCTTGCCCTTGCATTGTGCCCATATTCTCTGGATGTGGAACCCCCAGTAGTTTTCTAGAAGGGCCACCCTTGCACACTTGTCAGCCCTTGCCTTCATGTCCTTCCGAAGAACACACATCGCCTGATCAATATGCTGCAAAAGCACTTACCATATTACAGACGAAGCCACTTTCCACTATATCCCAAACAGGGAGAGGGGGGAAGATTACCTCTGAGGTCACCCACACCCTCGGCATCTGGAGCTCGCCGAAAAACTCCTTCCGCAGGAGGGTACCTTCAAGTGAACGCAAGTGGTCGTCGGTCCCATCTATCCACTCCGAGAAAGCATCGAGGTCCGCCCTCGTAAGCAGCCCCAGGTCGACCGCGTCAACTCCCTTCACTACCTGCTTCCCCTTGGTCATACGTGGCTTCTTCGCCGGGCGAGTGATTTCATGGCCCGCAAGTGTCGTGGGTGGCCGACGTGCCCTCGTCCCCCTATGTTCAAGTGGCACCTCAACCTGAGAGCCCTCAACTAGGTCGCTTTGGTCCTGCACCAAGTATACAAAAACAAACTTGCGTTATGGAAGCCAGCAACCTAGTTCTTACATGTCACCCAATTAACTTAACATGACAGTTAGAAGTCAGAGTATTACCTCTCCAATTGTAGTCGGCGGTGCATCCATCTCCCCATCGTTGCCCATGACAATCTCCCCAGGTTGTGGGGCATTTGCCTTGTCCTGCACCTAGTACACCAAAACATACCAACACTGTTAGAGGCCACCCAACCAGTTGTTACATGTCACCTTCAGATTCACACATGACAGGTAGAGGTTTAGGTATTACATATCCATTGTTTATCTTAACTGCTTCCAACTTCCCATCCTTTACCTTATCAGTGTCCTCGGGTTCTTTGGCATCTGCCTTGCCCTTAACAGTCTCCCCAACATGCTGATCAAAAGAAAATTACATGACGGGTAGTTTTTCATACATGACAGACATTGTTAATAACATGACAACTACAAAATGATTTCAACCAACCACATACCTCCTTGTCCTTGTCGTTGTCCTTATTCTTTTATTGCACGTCCTCGTCATCAACTGGATCGACATGTGGGCCTCCATTCCCTCCCAACGAACATGCTTCCTGTTCTGTACTAATCGTGCTCCTCTTCATTGACCTCTTCAAGTTTTCAATGGATTCCTCAAGCTTCACCATCTTCGTTCCAACCTCTACGATTAGGTTTCTTCCCATTTCTTCCAACTTAGCCATAATCCTTGACTCCATCGCAGAAATGCGGGCCTCATGCTGCGTACCCTCCACTGAAGCTTCTAGCTCTGTCGGCAATCCCCCTCTTTCCTTTCGTCATTCAGTTTCAACCGCTTGGTAGGCTCGGACGATGTTGTCAAAGAACTTGTCCGGCTCATCATGCCTGTAGGTAGCATGGCGTGCAACACATTTGGCCTCCTCACGCGCATCGGGGAGTAGGATGGGGCACACGGCGTCAACGTCGTCGAAGCTGTGGAGGACCTCATTCGCTTCCTTCAGGTGGTATTGTATGGCTTTGTAGTCAAGGATGTCATCTTTCAGCCCGTACCTCAGGCACCTCGGATACGCACCCGGCTCGATCACGCTAGCGCATTGGGCAGCCACTGGAGCTAAGCTTCGTACACCCACGCCTACATAAACAGATGCCATTACAAATTTCAAAGGACAGCCAGTGCAAAATTGAAGGATGGGCAGTAATATATTCATGGATGGCCAGTAAGTTTACGTACCTGGAAAATGAGGGGGAACCCGAACAAAACGTATCCAGGCCGCGGTGCATTTGGGTTTATCCCCTTTGCCAGCTTCCACTCTATTGCACCGTGAAGAAACTGGTGGGTTCGCTCATAGCACAACCGACCCCACGGGAAAGCCATGAACCGTCCGACGCAAGATTGACAACCCACGGATGAATATAGTTTCGGGCTTCCTTCCCGAATAGCACGCCCTCCACCAACATAATGAGGACAAACTTCAACCTTCTCGCCGACGAGCGCTCCGTTTTCATCGCCACCTCAAACCTAACCTCAAACTCCGACATTTTTAGCTTGGCCATGCCAAAGAAAGCCTTCATTCCGGATTCGTCGTCCTCGTCTTCTTCAGGCCACTCAGCGTAGTCGCAATTGAGGCCGGACATAAGCGCAAACTCCGCAATGGAGAACCTCACAACATGACCCTCGATGTTGTACCAGGTCTCGTGTTTCTTTTTCGTCTTCAGCTGCCATTGAAGGATGTAGTGTATGTGCTGTGCCGAGAAGTGGAGTCGTGAGCCCATCCTCACTACTCCGCCCAGCGGGCTATCCAGAAGGCGGTTGTAGTCGTCAGCGGTCAAGCACTCGTCCACGTTCCGTAGAACTTGTGGCTTCGAGAACTGGTTGCATCTCCCTTTGAAATGTCTATCTTCTTCTACCGCATAAACAGCCTGCACAACATCAACCTGTGAGCGACGTTGAACAACAATATCAACTTACATTGCTTTCACATCATCACATCGTACCGCTCTAGAAGTTTGCGTAAGACACTCCCTCGCTACACTGATACGAACCATTTTTCTTGAGTATATATCCTGCAGTGTGGGAGACCATACATCACAAAGGTGCAGAAGAACAACAATAGCAACATTCCAAATGACATGTCACTCTTTTCATATGCTACATGACAGGTACTGTAATTTACTTGTTATCTTGACATTCATACATGACATCACACGTGAACCTTTCAATATCAGAACAAAATGCACTCAATGCTTCAACTTCATTGACAGCAACAAATCTAGCCAATTCTACATGACAGTAACACATTTCACTATATCACCTCTAAACTGCTACATCACAGCAACAAATCTACCCATTTCTATATGACATGAACACATTTCAACATGTCACCTTTAAACTGCTACATCACACCTACCACAAATTCTTGTGTTTTCATATCTACATTGAATACCAAGTTAAACCAAGATAAATCCACTGTTAACCTATTCATATCAATATTGAATGCACGGACTCACCACATGCAATTCACTAGTTTTGCATTCTTACTTGACAGCAACACATGTAAGCTTTTCTACATGACAGAAACACATATCAACATGTCACCTGTACACTGTTACATGACAGCAACCATAATTTCTAATGTTTTGCATACCAAGTTTAACCAAGACACCTCTACTGTTAACATATTCATTTCATAATTTGTAATGCACAGAATAACCACATGCAACTCAGTAGTTTTGCATTCCTACTTGACACCAACAAATGTAATTATTTCTACATGACAGAAACACCTTTAAACATGTCACCTATTAACTGGTACATGACAGCAACCACATTTTCTTCTGTTTTCATGTCAAAATTGAAAACAATGTTCAACCTAGACACAACCAATTTTAGCCTATTCATATCAACATTTACTGCGCCGAATAACCACATATGTAACTCACCAGTTTCCATTCATAATTGACAGCAACAAATGTAACAATGTGCACATGAACTTTCCACCCTATACATTTCACATTTCAACCTATTCTCAACATATTGATATGTAATTTCTACCTATTGATATCAATATTCAGTTCCCCCTTTTGGGTTTTACCCTAGGCATATTATAACTCACCCTTTCTTATATTTCCCCAAACCCAATTTCTAGCCCTTCCACAGACCTAATTTTTTCTTGACGCTTCTCTATTCCTACATGACAGAAGGGAAATTGCACTTGCTACCTGCTGGTTTTTCATTAAGTGGGCCGGATGCTATATTTGCAAAGTATTTCGGGTCATGTGCTAGTTAGTGCAATTCCCTCTTGTATAATGTTTGTGATATGAAATATAATTATGAGTATAAAGTAAGAAAAACTATACATTTGATAATAATTTAGCGGTTAATGTTAACTGCAAAAAATCATAATATATTTTATACTCCCACCGTTCGGAAATAAATGATGTTTGACTATTTTGCACGTAATTTTAGGAGCTAAAACCTATATAAAATCTTATTTATTTTAATTAATTTTTTTCATAGTTTAATAGTTAGTACTAATAGCTATTAAACTATGAAAAAAATTAATTAAAATAAATAAGATTTTATATAGTTTTTAGCTCCTAAAATTACGTGCAAAATAGTCAAACATCATTTATTTCCGAACGGAGGGAGTATATAAAAACTTTTTCAGTGGTAATGGTAAGGTAATATATTATAAAAGAGGTTTTTTTGCCCATTTAATGCCCAATTGAAAGTCAAACCACCTTTGTTAAAAAAAGATTAAAAATAATTAAAATATAAACAAAAACAATTAGAAAAATATTTAAGATTAAAAATAATTAAAATATATTTATTTAGAATAACCTTTTTAATTAAAAAATATTATTATAAATCATAATATTTCATATCAATTTGCATAAACATCGATAATTTATTTTATTAAAAAAATATCTTAAATTGTAAGAATCGACTTATAAAAGAGGTTTTTTGTCCAATAAATTTTATTAAATAAATGTCTCCTCAACAATTAGAAAAAACTTTTAGATTAACAAAAACGAAAACTACACATCTATTTAGATTAACCATTTTAAAATTAATATATAGCACACAACATGATATATCATAGAATTTACAATTTTGTATAAAAATTGTCTTTCTTTATTTAAAAAATCAATATCTTAAAATTTAAGAATGAATAGAAACAAGTAAAATATTAAATTCTATAATGTTTGTGATATTAAATATAAATATGAGTATAAAGTAAGAAAAATTATACATTTGATAATAATTTAGCGGTTAATGTTAACTATAAAAAAACTTAATATATTAAATTTGTATAAAAACTTTTTCAATGGTAATATATTATAAAAATCAATTATATAATATGAAATATTATTATAAATATATTTCGACTATGTACATATAAATAATCTTATGGATTAGATACTATGGAAGCTAGATGGACCACATTTTGGTGGGCATTATGTGATCATCGTCTAGTGGTATATCCCAAAAATGTACGTTTTTGCTTCACAGACCAAAAAGCATATCAACTGGTTTGGTTGTACAATGTTTGGACCATAAGATAGCTAACTAGCTAGATAGCTTAGATAAGGTATTTTTGTGTTTTGTGTAGATGGGGAGTTAATGTTTGGACGATGTTTTAGGCAACCCTTTAGGTCCACTTTTCTCTTACCATCTCTTGTTTTCCACTACACCATGCTGGTTCCTAATTTTGGTCATTTTCATATCAGATAGGGATGGAGGATAAAGTGGATTTCAAGCCATATGATCAGGCAAATTCAAGTGGCAAAACTTTACCATTAAGCATTTGCCGCTCCACACGTATTTATCCTGCAATGGTTGATCAAGGTGATCGCTTCTGTATACAATATATATAGGGTGTGGTTCGGGTGTACACACCCCTTAGAGTGTAATTTGTGTACAAATATTATTCGGTGAAATGTGAAATATTCTACCGAATACTGTTATGTTTTCTTTTTTTTTTCATCCATTTCAAATAAAAGAAACCTCAATTCTCTAAACAATACTTACAATTTATACGAAATACTTCAAATTTCACCAAATAATGTTTCACATTCCCCTAAACAATACTCACATTTCACTGAATAATGTTTCAAATTTCACCGAATAATGTTTCACATTTCACCGAATAATATTTGTGCACAAGGTATACCCTAAGGCTTGTGCACAAATGATTCATACACTATATATATATATATATATATATATATATATATATATATATATATATATATATATATATATATATAGAGGTTGGATCCCGTGTAAGCAGCCCTTACGGTGTAATTTGTGAGCAGAGAAATTATTCGTAGGTACCAAGCGATTATTCGTGTGTAATAATATAATTATTCGTATGTACAAACAAATGTAATTATTCATATGTAACAAAATATTATTCATATGTATGTACATACGAATAATCACATGGTACCTACGAATAATGTCACTATTCACAAGTTACTTTTAATCTCAACCGTTCGATCTTCTTAATCTGACGTTCCAGATTTGCTCACAAATTACGCAGTAAGACTTGCTTACACATGATCTATCCTCTCTATATAATATATATATATATATATATATATATATATATATATATATATATATATATATATATATCGCAATTAGAAATTAAGAATGATTTATTGGTGCTTGTTTCTTAATTAATCTTCTAATACTAGCCACAAGAAAAGATTTAATAAAAAGAACTTAATTAGAAAACAAGATGGCTGACTATTCAAATCACACAGAAATTACGTGGATCCGTTAATGCATTAGTCATTGCTTAGACCTAATTAATCCCGACCATTCGTAAACAAGATTAGGCAACTATACGAAATGAAAAAAAAACCCAACTGTTTTTCCTTCAACTTTTAGAAATTAGAAAAGTTATAATATCATTTTATATATTTTGTATACAATTTTTAACAATAACAACAAATACTCTATTTGTCAGGATAACGACATTTTCATAAAATAAAAATCAAAATACTTATAATAACACATCTTTTTAAAAAATAAAATTAATCCTATAAAATAATACTCCCTCTGTTAATTAAAACTTGTCGTTTACTATTCATGCACGCTTTTTTAGAATAATAAAAACTATATGAAATATTAACATTTTTTTAAATTTGTTTTTATAAATTCATAATTAATAGTAACAACTATGAAATTATTTAAAAAATATGTTAAAAAAGTTAATATTTTATATAGTTTTTAACACCTCAAAAAGCGTGCGTGAATAGTAAAACGTCAAGTTTTAATTAACGGAGGGAGTATGTTTTTATCAAATGGAAGAACTAATCCATCATGTATAACCAGACAACTGAAATTTGAGCGGAACACAACGGGGAGAAACCCCCATTTTGGAGCAAAAACAAAGCGCCCACACGTCCCATCTCTTCTTCAACCGTCGATCAGCTGCAGCCCGTCTCGGCTATGTGTTGCTCCGGCCATCAAGTACCCATCTACATTCCATCTTGGTCGCCCCTCTTCCAGGAGCCCAAAGATTGGCTCTGATCACCTCTCATCGCTGTCGGTTCACTGTCCTCACCATTTAGGATTGAATGTAAAAATAATTTGTTAATTATTTCACGATAGGGTCCGTTTAAGTTTGTATCTATATGCATCAAGATCCCGATTCATGGATCTCTTGCTTTGAGAAATCAAAATAAGAGCTATCAACCACTCAACTAGCTCTTCAAAAGACAATTTCTATTTTATTTTGACCTAAGAAGTCAAGTTTCATTCAAATTAACTGAGAATGGACCAATTATTAAATCTTGGATCACCGTCGTCGCTGCCTCTAATCGTCCTTCTTCGGTCGCCACCTTCAGCCGCGACTGGTCCGTCCGGTGCTCCTCTTGTGCGGCCGGTGTACCCTTATGTCCCTAGTATCTCGTCCCATCAGGGGCGAAAAACCCCGAAATCAGTGCTTTGGGGGCAACCCTTCTCATCCGATTTTTGCCTTTTCTCGACATGAATCTTGTCTTTTTTAGGCCAATCCCTCTTCTTCTCTCTGGTTCGAGCACCCTAGTGGCCAAATCTATTGCACTTCAAGGCCAAGCAAACCAAAACCCAACTGTAGGTGCGAAAAATCCTCTCAATCTCTAGGTTTCCGTCCAAATCTCTATAGTTATCTTCTCCTCTTAAAAATATTGACATTTTCCTTGCCGAAGTTGAGTAATTGCTGTCTAGATTCCCTTGATTTGAATTCCAATTTGGTGAGATGTAGAGCTGTTCTGGCCTAACTTTGATTTAGCGCTGAGTTTCAACGGTGCAAAATCATGTTCAGAATGGTTGTTAGTTGGGCCTTGGTTCATCCTCTGCCTGGAATCGGTCTCCTCCTCGCAGGTGGTGGTCTTAGCGGTCCTCCTCAGGTCCTCCCAACCTCATTTCCTTGTCATGCATGAGTGTTCTTCGAATTCCTTGTCGTGCAAAGTTCAGGGAGAAGGTGTTGGCCTTGCACAACAAGACTCGGACTTAGTAAAAACAAAATAAAACATAAAATAATATTTATTTATTTATTTAAAGACAATCCAAAGAGAGGTACTTGTACAAATCTTGAAAGGACTTGAAAATGCCGAAAGGGCCTGACAATCGCGAAAGAGCTTGGGAAAACCAAAATATAAAATAAATTAAATAATAAAAACATGTTGGTAAAAACTATTTGATCATGTAATAAGAACCTTTTGCTAAAATTTTAATTAATTATCACAATAACAATAATTTGATAAAATATTTAGCCTCGATTCCTTTCGAGCTTGAACCCACTCGCTTTTGCGAGTGTCGAATTCCGCGTCTAGTTAGGCTGATCTTTGTTGGTGTTGTTGCTCGAGTAGTGTGGTTGGCTTTGCTTCTGGTGTATGTGTCTAGGAGATTTTCTTCTTGGTTGGGTGCGTGGAGTATGGAGACGAGACTAGATGAGGTTGTGGTGGTGCTTTCAAGACGACTCTAAATCCGGGAAGGAACTTCCTTGGAGTTTCATCCGTACTACTCACAGGAGAGAGAATCTTGTTGTACCGCTGGCTCGTGGTGCTACCGCTTGGTGGTGCTTGGCTTCTTCATTCTTCAACAACGTCCTCAACTTGTTAGGATTAGTTTTGCTTAGTTTGTGTTGTTGTAGAGTTTGTTTTTGCTTTTTTAGAAGTATTAGAAGAAATTAGTTGACTGATTGAATGGACTGTAATATTAAATTTATTTAAATTAAAAAAAAACACAGCGACTAAACTTAGTGAAAAAGTCGTATGGTTTCAATTGAGACCACGATGGAGATTGCTACGAAATTACACGCAACTTTATGGTCCGGATTAAATAGGTACATCCCTTTTTTTTAATTTACATTTTCAATGTGCCGTTCTTTGTTAATACTAAATATAGTTGTCTGCTTAGTCACCGGGCCAATTACCTTTAGTAAATTTAATCAGATCAGTTGATAAAATAATCGCCTTTGACGTACCTGATCGCTTTATAATCACATTCACCAATAGTTACTATAACTAATTGCCAAATATGATATCATATATATCATACCATTAAAACATTAGGATACGTTTTATAAAGAGACACATATTTAGTGACATTTTGGTTTCGGCCATATATATATATATATATATATATATATATATAGGGTCGGGTTCAGGTGAGAAGGGGTGAAAGGGTGAGAAGGAAAGAAGTAATTTGATTGGTCCACGTGTCCAAAAGTGAATTAAAATTAGGAGACACGCGGATTCCCCAATTAATTAGTAACACCTAAACAAATTAATTAGTAACACCTTCACTCTCACAAGTAACACTAATTAATTGCACGCGCCAATCAAAACAACTTACCAATTAATTAGACAATCTACGTACATGTTAAAGTATTTACATGGACTTTTAAAAATTATTTTTTGGCATTTTCACTTGTTAAAAAAATATAAAAAATATATTTTTGGGTGTAATTTAATTTTATCTACACATAGACACCCACTTTGTATATGTTTTTTTGAAAAAAAAAAGTGGTTCACAAGTTATAAAAAAGTGGTTCATCAAATTACCAAGAAGTGGTTCAGCCCTTTTACTCTTAGTGGTTCACCTGTTTTACTCTTAGTGGTTCAGACCTTTTATTCATAGTGGTTCAGCCCTTTTACTCGTGTGGTTCAACCCTTTTTACTCTAAGTGGTTCAGCCCTTTTACTCTTAGTGGTTCAGCCCTTTTATTCATAGTGGTTCAACCCTTTTACACGCGTGGTTCAGCCCTTTTACTTATAGTGGTTCAGCTCTTTTACACATAATGGTTCAGCCCTATAAAGAAGTAGTTCATGAAGCTATAAAGAAGTGTTTCATGAAGCTATTAAGAAGTGGTTCATGAAGCTATAAAGAAGTGGTTCATTGAGCTATAAAGAAGTGGTTCATGAACCTATAAAGAAGTGGTTCATTGAGCTATAAAGAAGTGGTTCATGAATCTTTAAAGAAGTGGTTCATGAAGCTTTAAAGAAGTAGTTCAACCCTTTTACTCTCAGTGGTTCACCACTTTGTCACTGAACCACTCTCTATTTAGTCACTGAACCAATCTCTATTTAGTCACCGAACCACTCTTTATTTAGTACTGAACCAATCTCTATTTAGTCACTGAACCAATCTCTATTTAATCACTGAACCACTCTCTATTTAGTCACTGAACCACTCTTTATTTAGTCACTGAACCACTCTCTATTTAGTCTCTGAACCACTCTCTATTTAGTCTCTGAACCACTCTCTATTTAGTCTCTGAACCACTCTCTATTTAGTCTCTGAACCAATCACTATTGAGTCACTGAACCAATTGGGTAAAATTTACAAATTTTATAATTTTTTTTATAATTTATAATTTTTTTATAATTTATAATTTTATTTATTATAATTTATAATTTACAAATTTTTTCTCCTCTTTAACATAATTAATAATTTTATTTGTTTACAATTATTTATTATAATTTTATTTGTTTAACATAATTTTATTTGTTTACAATTGTTCAGTGCTTTTATTTATTATAATTTTAGTAGTCTCTCCACCCATTTGTAACGAGAATGGAGTCCCCAAATTAAAAGATCCACAGGAGGAGATGGGAAGGAGGTTCGAACTACAACGGTCGCCCTCCTCGATGAGCACCAAGAGGGGATGGGGATGAAGGTCCGCCGTCGCCGCGTCGGTGGTGGTTAGTTGCTTCGACACCGAGTGCGAGGAGGGACTGGAGAACGGCATATCCGAGAGCGAGGAGGCCACCGTTGGACGGATCTGAGAGAAGATGGGTTAAACTTGAAACTCAGATCTGAGAGAAGATGGGTTAAACTTGAAAAGCCAGCTGCGGTTTTCACTCAATTGATTAATTAATTGAATTAAAGAGGCGAGATGACTCCAGAATGGTTCAAATTCAAAATAAAGTGAGAAGTTGGATCTCTGATGAAGACGGAGGTGCCGGGAGAGGGCTTCTTGGTGAGATCTGGGGAGTAGACAACGGAGATGCGGAGCCGCGGAGGAGTCACGAATTTCATCCATGGCGGACATCCACAATCACGAACGATGATGAATCGCAACCTAACACAGATCTGGAAGAGCTCGAAGAGTTGCTAAGATCGGGGCCTCGACATCTCGAAGCCTCGTTAAGATCGGGGGAGACAACAGAGCATGACACTGGCGGAGTGTTTGGAGGGGCAGTGATAAGGAGAAGCGCAGAGTGTTTGGAGGAGACAGAGGTTGAAAAATCAAGCGCGTGAGGGTTGTTTTTTATTTAAAAAAAATAGGCCCGTCTCCACCAATTATATTACTTCTTTCCTTCTCACCGGAAGGAGAGCTTCTCACCGGAACTCAATCCTATATATATATATATATATGGTACTTTAAAGATAAATATTTAATCATACAATGCGAGAAACAAATTGATTACTATTACAAAAAGTTGCATAAATATATGAAAGACAAGATGTGGGGGTGTTAAAGATTCTCTTAAAGTCTATTTGGTTCCCCCACTTGGATTTTTTAGGTTTCGAATGGTTCTATTTCTTGCTATATACGGAGTAGTAATTTAAAGTAACAATATTTGTTATAAAAAAAACCCAATACTATATTGTTATTTGGTATTTTTGGGTAATGCAGTATTATCAGCGCTATATATATATATATATATATATATATATATATATATATATATATATATATATATATATATATATATATATATATATATATATATATATATATATATATATATATATATATATATATATCCTGTGTAAGCAAGTCATATTGTATAATTTGTAAGCAGATCCTGACCATTAAATTGATGGAAAGGGATGGATACAATTAATCCAAAATTTAAATCAAATTTTAATTAATTTTAGTGGGGTCCACACTAAATCCAAATCCACTCTCTTCACATGGAGATTGAAATTCACTCTCCAACTCAAATTTGAAAGCAATATGTTAGTTTAAACAATTATTCGTATATATCACTTTATCTATTCGTAGGCAACATCATTATTCGTACGTAATAAAACATTTATTAAAAGGCATTACTAATAACTATATAATACAAAGAAAATTGTTTTTCCACACAAATAAATAGAAATTACAATATTTTGCTCATTTGTAAACACATGAATATAGACGAATAATTACTAACATTCATATGAATAATCTCCAAATTTATTCATAAACATAAACCCAAAAGCATCCTATATACATGTATAATAGATCACATACACACGAATAATAGCTCATTTACATACGAATAATTCCCAAATTTACACTCTTTTTTAAAGCATGTACGTACGTATGTCCCCCTAGGATTTGGCTGAGAGATTGAGCAGCAATGAGAGAATCCCTAGTGGAGGGAGAAGGCAGCAACCACAAGATTTGCTAGAGAAGATGCTGCACCAAACAAGAATATATAACTTACAAGTCAGTAGTTATGTGCGAATAGATATAGGCAAATCCTTTTGAATCTAACAACCAAATAAGAAAGTGGAACTTAAATTATTATAAAAACACAATTATTTTCGTAATAATCATGAGAAAACGTACTCAATTTGAAGTCTAAGTTTGTGTCTTATAAAATATATTGTATTTGATAGCCCAGTAAATTCATATTTCATACCAATACACAGAATAAAATATATTGTATTTGATAGCCCAGTAAATTCACAACCAAGTACAAGAGTTTGTACTGTATTCCCACAATAAATGTGATAGGAGAACAATATGTGCTGCAACAAATGTCAATTTTAAGCATTATAAGCGAAACAAGTCAAGAACCCTAAATCCTAGACTAAATCGAAAAATTAGTGCGCGAATCGATTACAAAAGAACAAAAGTAAAATTTACCTCATGAGAAACAAATCAGAGTTGTCAGAAGTGGTAGATCGTATCAATGTGCGTCTTGTGCGCTTTATCTTCTTCTCAAGATTTCCCCCGTTTTTTGGGGTTTTCACTGTGAAGTTAATATCAACAAGGGAGAATGAGTGGGCAAATGGAGATATTAAGAAGGCTATGGAAGTTGACAAGGAGATCGATTAGGAATAGGGAGGAATGTAGATGGGAGGCGGGTTTTTTTTTTTGTAAAAAGATCAGAGGCATTATAGAAGGAGGAAGAAGGAAAAAGGAGTGAATGGACTGAACGTGGGTTAGGGTTTGAAAGGTGTGTGTGATACACCTCCCTTGGAGAGAGTTTAATAGAGTTTTAGGTGGGTCCCTTTTAATATTGATTAAAATTTGAGTTTAATCTTGTCCATCCGTTTATACTCATCTAAAGGCTTATAATTGATCACAAATTACATGGTAAGCCTTGCTCACATAGGATATATATATATATAGGGAAGGGTTCAAGTGAGAAGTATTCGGTCCGTTAAGAAGGAAAGAAGTAAGGTCATTGGTCGGTTTCATTAAGAAAGAAAAGAGTGACTCACGCGCCTGGAGCTGATCCATCTCCCACCTCCTTAAACCTCCACTCCGTACTCTCCCTCTCCTCTCTCGACGCTTCCTCCGGCCACCACTGCTCCGACTGAGTCCACCGCGACGGATCCTCCCTCGCCGCCGGCAACTTCCCGATCTCCCATTGCCTCCCTCCATTCCCGACGCCGGAGCCTCCATCTCCGAGATGCTACCGGACCTGGACGGAGCCTCCAATCGCCTCTCTCGGTGCCCTCTCGATTCTTCGAAAAGCGACCATAATCGATCCCTTGCAAACGAATCCATCGCCAACGCCTTCAACTCCGGAGCTCCAATTTGAAGCCTAGAGGACGTCGAAGAAATCGAATTAGCATCACCTGCTGATGCGACTCATTCCTAGGACGCCGCTTCGGAGGAGGATGTCGGAGTCCCGACAGTCAAATCGCACCTCGAGAACTGCTATCTTCTCGCCGCCATCAACTACAAAGGTTTCATCGTGAAGCATATCCTGGAGCTCAGCAAGGTCCTCATCGAGGAAGCAACAAGAAGGTCGACCAGAAAACCTTCATGTTGCTCAAAGTGGACCTGGACTGTCCTTGCTGCTAAAAGAAGGTCAAAAAGCTGCTCTCTTAAATCCCCCGTGTGTAATCCCCATCCCCCCTTCTCAATTAAGTTTTCGATTTGTTCGATCAAAATTCAATTTCAATTTGTACTGAATCTCAATTTCAATTGATTCGTTTTGGCGGATCTAATCTGTGCAAGAGTCTTAGTTAGACACATGCATCGATCCTTGCTGTTGACCATGAAGCCTAGCTTGAAGGTGTGTTTACATTAAAGCACGTTATTTCATTAAGGAATTAATTTAATTATGGGTTTCGAGTTTCTACCATATATATATATATATATATATATATATATATATATATATATATATATATATATATATATATATATATATATATATATATACTAGATTAAATAGAGATTGGTTCAGTGACTCAATAGAGAGTGGTTCAGTGACTAAATAGAGATTGGTTCAGTGCTAAATAAAGAGTGGTTCGGTGACTGAATAGAGAGTGGTTCAGTGACTAAATAGAGAGTGGTTCAGTGACTAAATAGAGTTTGGTTCAGTGACTAAATAGAGATTGGTTCAGTGACTAAATAGAGAGTGGTTCAGTGACTAAATAGAGAGTGGTTCAGTGACTAAATAGAGATTGGTTCAGTGACTAAATAGAGAGTGGTTCAGTGACTAAATAGAGAGTGGTTCGGTGACTAAATAGAGATTGGTTCGGTGATTAAATAGAGATTGGTTCAGTGACTAAATTTCGCTTCTCTTTTTCCAATTGCCATAAATAATCGATGAAATTTTTTATATTTCTTTAATTGATTTTTTTTTTTACAGTAGGCAAAGTTTAGGATACTTTTAAGTATCCTTGATCATCAACCATGATGATGTTCTGGAATTCACAGCTATAGTATAAGATAGAATTACAGCCCAGTCGAGATTTAGCAATAAAGTCTGCTGCTTTATTCGCCTCTCTATAGCAGTGTTGAAATCTGATAAATTCAAAGTCTTTGCTTAGAGTTTGAATTTCTCTAACTATTTGTGAAATCTCCCATGGTGAGTTGTTTTATTGGTTGATGGCATTGATAATGATTGCACAGTCACCTTCGATGATCGTCCTTTGTATTCCTAGTTCTGCTGCCAGTCTTATACCTGCAAGTATTGCAAAGCATTCTGTTTGGATGACAGAATAGATTTTACCATTACATTTATGTATTCGAATTATTTGTCCTTGATTGTTTCTGATAACGCATCCAATTTGAGAATGTATCCCGTTTTTGACAGAGGCGTCTACATTTATTTTTACAATATTTTTAGGCGGGTGTTTCCAGTTTAGATTCTGGCGAGGTCTAGTTTGTTTAGAAGAGTTATTTATCGATTCCTCATTTTTCCAACATAGAATTTTATCAATAGTTTGAGTAAGAGTGTAAGCTATACTGTTGTTACAATTTTTCTGGAAGATAATTTTATTTCGAAGTTCCCAGATTGAGTGCCATAAGTGGCAGAGGTCTGTGAAGTCTATGTTTTGGCTTTTAGTGTTTAAAATATTTTCAGAAATGTCGTTTGTTAGGTTAGGAATATTAAAAGATTTATGTAATTTGGTCCCCAAGTTTTGGATAAGCGATCTGGTGATTTGACATTTAAAAAATAAGTGATTTGAATTCTCTAGTTCACAGTTGCAAAGAGAGCATGTACTAGGAACTCTATTTATGTATCTGTTTAAGCGCTCCGTCGTGGGTAAGATATCTGATATAGTTTTCCAAATAAAGTTTTTTATATTTGGTGCAATATTTAGTTTCCAGATCCAATCTCCAGAAGTATTATTGTTGTTTCTTGTGTTAAAGAGAGAAGAAGTAGATTTAACCGTAAATGTTCCATTTTTATTGTAGATCCAAATTAGTCTATCTGCAACATCAATTCTGGGGATGTAGATGTTTGATATCATTTGGGCAATGTGAGGTGGGAACATATTATTTAGTTTCTTAGTGTCCCAAGTGTTGGAGTTTGTAAATAGATCACATACTTTTAGGTTAGGATTGTGGTCATTTCTGAAGTTTTCAAGTTTATGTGCATTTATCCAGATGTCAGACCAGACATTAATTGTTTTTCCGTTGCCAACTAGCCAGAGTAATCCTTTTGAGAAAGTGTCTCTAATGTTTAAGAGTCGTCCAAATTGCCAGGAAGTTTTATTTTTGCTTCTTTCCATTAATGTTTCTTTTGACAGGTATTTTTCAGTGATAATCTTTGACCAAATGTTTTTAGGATTCGCTATTATTCTCCAAAGAAGTTTCATTTGCATGCTTAAGTTGATTTGTTCGGCTGTTTTGAATCCTAGGCCACCTTCCTTTTTAGGGGTACATAGTCGTTCCCAGCTTATTAAGGGGTGATAATTATCAGATTGGAGTTTGTTCCAGAAAAATTTTTTGTTGATTTGGTCAATTTTATCAAGAATTCCTTTTGGAAGAAGGAAGGATTGCATAAGATAGTTTGTTTTAGAATTAAGGTTAGCTTGAATGAGGACAGATCTTCCAGCTTGAGAGAGGGTATTTGATTTCCACTTGGATAGTTGTTTTTTTAGGCTTATAATTGCCTCATTAAATATATTATTGTTTACTCTACCACTAATGAGTGGTATTCCCAGATATTTTTCTAGGGTTTTGGTAACTGGAATATTTAATTGTTGAGCAAGGCTTTGGGCTTTTTGAAGGGAGATGTTCTTAGAGACCTGTAGAGAACTCTTATTATAATTTATAGAGAGACCTGATATGTTATAAAAGTTGTTTAAAAGGTTTTTAATCGTGTGAAGACTTAGCTCATCTGCGTTTCCAAAGATGAGTGTATCGTCTGCAAAGGAGAGAAATGGGATCGGATCGCTGTTATTTGTCAGTTTGATTCCAATTAGCGGATCAATTTCTGATGATTCTTGTTGTATCATTCTGGCTAATAGTTCCATAACTATAACAAAAATATATGGTGCTAGAGGATCTCCTTGTCGTATACCTTGAGAGGTTTGGAATGTCTTGCCAGGTAAGTTGTTAACTAAGACTGAAAAGTTCGTTTTTGTTAAGCATGTCATCACCCAGTTTATCCATTTCTGATGAAAGCCAAATTTGGTTAGTATGGTCCGTATGTAATCCCAATTTATTTTGTCATATGCTTTTTCCATGTCTAATTTGATTGCCATCCATCCGTGTTTTCCTTTTTTGTTATGGAAGGAGTGAAAGACCTCGTGGGCTATTAGTATGTTATCTTGAATATTTCTTCCTTGAACAAAGGCTCCTTGAAATGGGTTAATAATACGGGGTAAGATTGGTTTTAAGCGGTTAGCTAAAAGTTTTGAGATAATTTTATAGATAGTGTTACATAGACTAATAGGGCGATAATGGTTGATATTGGTTGGGTTTTCAATTTTTGGAATGAGTGCAATGAATGTTGTATTTATTTCACTGAGAAGAGTACCTGAATGAAAGAATGATTTGATCGCTTTGCAAAGTAGGCTTCCGACAATGTTCCAGTATTTTTTATAGAATTCTGGTGGGAATCCATCTGGACCTGGAGATTTGTCTTCTTTCATTGAGAATAGAGTGTCCTTAATTTCTTTATCTGTGAAAAGTTGAATAAGGGTTTAGTTTTCAGAGTCAGTTATTGTGCAGTTTATCAAGTTTGGGAAGTATGTGTTAATATTATTGGTTGTTTGTTTGTTTGAGATAAATCTTTCAGCTAGTTCATTTGTAATTTCGTCTCTAATTTGATTTTCATCTTCAATAACTAACCCATTTTTGTTTGTAAAATTGCGAGTAATGTTTTTTGAGTTTCTAATTTTTGCTATTGATTGGTAGTATTTGGTATTTCTATCTCCAAATTTAAGGAAGTTAGATTTGGCTCTCTGTTTCCAAAAAGTATTGTTAAAACTCATGAGTACCTCACGTTTATTTAGTAGTCTTTGTCTTTTATTATTTGTGAAATCATTATAGTTTCCATTGATTTGTTGGGTTTGTAATAATAGGAGTTGATCTTCAATGTCTTTTAACTGTCTAAAATTATTATTTGGATGTGATTTGCACCATATTTTTGAGTTTTTCTTAAGTAGTTTCTGTTTTTGTGAAAGTGTAAACCTGAACGAGCCACAAAGTTTATTTTCCCAGGTAGATTTAACAAGTTTATTGTAATTGTCATTTTTTGTCCAAGACATCTCGAACTTGAAGGGTGATCCTGTTCTGATTAAATTTTTTCCAATTGAGATGGATATTAGGGAATGATCTGAGCTTGTGAATGGATGGTTATGGACAGTTAAGTTGGGGAATTGATTTGATATTTCTGTATGGATCATAACTCTATCTAGACGTTCATAGATATTATTAGTAGGGGTTTGTCTTTTCCTCCAGGTAACTGGGCTACCTATGTAAGGAATGGTATGGATATCTAGTTCTTCATTGATTTGCTGGATACGGGTAAATCTATTATTTTCTGGGTTTGTTCCTCCAATTTTATCATGTATTGATTCAATTTCATTGAAGTCTCCCATTATTAAGGATGGGTAATTGTAGTGTCGAGTTACTGTGATAATTTTGTTCCAGAAATTGTTTTTATCTGCCTGGTTTGATGGTGCATAAATGAAGTTGAGAATAAATCTGAAGTTGTTGATGTCAGCTAAGTACATTACATAGTTATCTGATGTAGTTAGTTGTTGAATAGTATCTGTGAAAGTTGAAATTTTAAAAAGGATCCAAAGTCCTCCTTTTGATCCATCTGAGGCAATATGATGTGCTTTATTGAACCCAGACCTTTTGTATAAGTTTTCCATCGGTGGTTCAGTTGTTTTTGTTTCAGATAAGACTAGGATGTCTAATTTATTTCTTTTTTGGATATAGGCTAGATCTTGCCAAATGTTATGTTTTCTTATACCTCTAATGTTCCAATATCCAATATTTGTCATTTATTGAAAAAGTTTTGTGTATGTATCTGCTTTTTAAGCAATTTCAATAATTTTTGGTATTTCTTTTTAGTAAGTAAGTGGTCATTGGTTAGGTTTATTTGTTCCGATAAATGATGTAATTCTATGGATTGGATGTTATTACTATTTTTTTTTATAAGAGTTTGATAAGTTTAATTTATAATTAAAGATTTTTGATCTTAGTTTTGTATATTTATACCTGGATTTATTTTTATCTTTATTATTTTTGTTTGTTAGAGAGTAAGTGTAAATTTTGCGAGTAAAGAAATCTTGAGTTGCTCTAGTTATTTCCTTAATGAATTTTTTAGTATAAGAGTTGGGTGTGACTATTAGTTTTATGAATTTTTCGTTTTTTATGTTTGGATATTTCCAAATTTTGCTAATTTGAATTTTGTGATGAGATGTAGTTTTTCTAGTGAAGATGGTTGTTAAATGAAAAAGTTTTATTAGGTTAGAATTTGTGAGATGGGTATTATGATCAGATTTAAGTATAGTTTCTAGGTTTGAGTATTTAGTGAATATGGTACTTTTAATTTTTGACAAAATTATTTTGTATGTTTGGTTTGTGTAATTGTTTTTTAGATAAATATAGATTATAATTTTATTTATGAGATTTAAAGTTTTCTGTGATTTTGTACTTGTTTTGGTGTGTAAATAAAAATTATCAGAGTGTTTAATTTTTCTAAAGTGGTTTTGTCTAATTTTATAATCTGTATGGCATCTATTGTAGTTAAGATTTATATTATAGGAATTTGGTATATAGGTTTGGCAGTATTTAGTCCAAATTGTGGTATAAGTATATGTTTTAATTTCAGTTTGGGGAGTTAACCCAGAAATTTTGCCGTTAGGCTTTGGCTCATATATAATGCGCCGTAATTGCTGTTGGGCCGATCCAGAAAATTTTGTAACAGATTTGGTCCATCCTTTTTCATTTCTGTTATGGTTATTGAAAGCTGTTATGAAAAGGCAAGGCACAGTCGACATTTTTCCTTGCTGAAGGTGCTTGTCAAAATCTGAGAAGTGATAATCAAGCAAGGTGTAAGCTAGAAAATGCCATTTATATTCAAAATTGGGGATATCCTGGAGATTGTAGCTGCATACAAAGTAGGATAAAACATTCAAAGCCCCTAAATAACTAGGAAAAGCAGTAAAGTAGTATGTAAAGCAAAACAAGTGAGAGCTGGAAATGTTGGTGTAAATATAAAGGGTTAGATACATACTCTGAATAGAATAAGGGGAGACTAAGCAAAATGGATTAATTTCTAAGAATACCATATGGTAATAGGTATAAGACCAGTTATTGATAATAAATCCATACCATTTACTGTGATGTTTTAAATTATCACAATCATTATCGAGGATTATAGGATCAGCAGTTATTCCAGGCAAATAAACATCACATGCAGTGGATTGAATCTGAGGGATCATTAAGATTTGAGAATAATTGATATAAAGACTTTGAATCTGAGCAATAAGTATACAGTTGAAAAGACCAATATTGAAAGGAGGTATTAAGGGGTGAAACAGGATAGCATGTAAAGATGTAGGATTAGAGTTATAATTTAGATAAAAGATAGCTGTTAAGGTTTGAGAATTTTAAATCTGTGACCGGTTAAGGAGCAGGTAAGTAATTTTCTTTAGTTTTTGTTTGATTGTATCACTGTCACCCTGGCTGTTAAGCATTAATTTTAACATGAGCAGGTAAGTAATTTGCTTCAGTTTTCGTTTGATTGTATCACTGTCACCCTGGCTGTTAAGCCTTAAATTTAAGCTGAAAGAATACCAGAGACTGATGGTTGTGCTTGTGGTTTTACAGTGGCAATTATGCAGAGTTTTCTTTTGAGATAATTTTTTATTAAAATCATAATTATCCCTATAGTAATTATTATAGCCGAAAACTTCAATATTAAGACTCCCTCTGTCTAAAGGTTTGTTGGTTTTGCTAAAGTCGGTTTTGTAAAGATAAGGACAAAAAGCATGGTATCTGTAATTATGGATATGAAGTGTCTTAATTGTTATATTCCAGAAATTAGAAGTGTAATCTTTAAGTTTAAGATTTTGATTGGTTAAAGGGTAATTGTAATAAGAGTTAGGCTGTGTAATAGAGTTTAATGACTTAGTATGCCAATTGAGCTTGTTCTTTCTTTGATGAGTCTGAGAGGACAGATTCTTTGTATAATCGGGTTTGTGTATTTGTAAAGTTGATTGTATGCTTTTATTTTTGTTGATAGGGAATTGGTAAATCAGTAAGGTTAATTGTTTATGCAAATTTTTTTTTCTATAGATATGATTGTGTACTGTAGGATTACTCAAAAATTTTTTTTTGTGATCAAGGATTTTTTTGAGATTAATAGATTATGTATGAGCAAGGTAACTATTTATGTTCACTGTTTTGAGAGAGTGATAGGATCTGATGATTGAGGTTATGTGTTCATACTGATGTAAGATTGAAGGTGATAGATATTTAATGAAATTTTGAATAAGAGAATCATTTAAGTTGTTCTTGGTGCAGAATCTTATTAACTGAGTTATTGATCCAGTCAGTTCAGTTTCTTTTCCAAATAAGCAGTTTAGGTACATCTTTTGAGTTTGGTTAGCTATTAAGCTTTGATTGTTATCAGTCTTTATAAGACAAAATGAAAATTGGCTGTTTCCCTTTTCAGTTAAGCAAAAAAATGAAGGATGAACCTGGCTGTTAAGCCATAATTTTTTTTGGATTTGGCTGTTGTGCCATAGTTGCAGATTAGAAGGATAATTATTATGGATGTGATTCTTGTTACTGGATTCCTCCAGAGAGAAAAGACAGTATAAAGGATGAATCACTGTAAAAAAGACAGCAGAGAAAAGGCATAGAAGAAGATCAATAGTAAAAAAAGAGTTGAATTGAGATTGTAAAAAAAGAAGGATTTCAATCAGAATATAGATTGTAGTAGCTGTTAAGCCTTGTGAAATAAACATCTCTATCAAGATAAGAAACAGGTAGCTGAACAATTTTGGAATCCAGTAAATCAAAATATTGTTTCCCTGGCTGTTAAGCCACAACTTTAGCTGATCAATTTTAAAACTCTTTACCTTTTTGATATCATCGGTTCTAAGGTTATCGGATTGTAGATCTTCCATTCTTTTAAGGGTGCTCAGATCTTCCATCACAGGTTTATTATCTTTCCATGTGTGATCGGTGTTCTTCATCCTCACCGGAAGATCTAAGCAGAAATTCCGAGAGGGATTGCAAATCATCTTGACAAAAACCGACTTCGGGCCAGACCTAATGACATACCAGATGAGCTTAATACCGTCGACCACCGTCAGCCTCCCTGGTTGTCTCCTTAGCCGCGCTAGCCGCCTCCAGCAAACCCTCATCTTACCTACTCTTTGCTTGAATCTCCATCGGCGTCTTGTTGTTTTGTCCCATCTTCTCTTCTTAAATCTTCGAAATCGCCTACTTTGAACCTTCTTTCGTCTTCTCCGATTTGTGCCTCTGGCTATTGAAAACTTTTTTAATTTGTTAGCTTTGCCGGACAAATTGGAGCAGATCTTCTTACGATTGATGTTGTTGGTGCTAGGATTCTTGCCAATTTGGGGAGATTGAGTGGATTTAAGGGTGGCGGCTGGTGTTTAGGCTAGGGTTTGTCTTTGGGGAGGTTTATCTGGGAAGAGAGTGTTTTTCATTTCGGGTTTAAATTGATTTTTTTTTGTCTTGATTCAAATTTCATGTCAATATAAGCTTTACAATAATAGTTTTCAAATTTCAGATTTTTTGAGTTAATTTGAATAAGTTTTTCCATCATGCAAATTAAGATCGTGTTAAAAAAATATTACTCAAACTGAAACTATTAATTATTCATTTTTAATAATCTCATTATTCAAACTAAAATACAGAATAGTTGTTCATAGTTAGCTACTTACTATTCATATTTAACAAACTAGTTGTTCATAGTTAATTAGCGACATTTGTTTAGTCTTTGACTATTAGAAATTGATTATTCATATTTAAAGATCTAATTATTCAAATCTAGTTGGTTAATTATTCATATATATTAAATTGAGGGAAAACTCTATAATTTTTTTTTAATAATAAATAGATCCAATAAATATCACGTCACAAATTTAACTCCATATTTATTGTCTAAATTATTCATACTTAATGATTTAAGTATTCATATTTAACGATAGTTAATACTAAGTAGTTTATTATTCCTACTTAACATCGAAATGATTTAAGTATTCATATTTAACGATAGTTAATACTAAGTAGTTTTTTATACCAAGTGGTTCAGAGGTTTATGCCAAGTGGTTCAGAGGTTTATACCAAGTGGTTCAGTGACTCAATAGAGAGTGGTTCAGTGACTAAATAGAGATTGGTTCAGTGACTAAATAGAGAGTGGTTCAGTGTCTAAATAGAGAGTGGTTCAGAGACTAAATATAGAGTGGTTCAGAGACTAAATAGAGAGTGGTTCAGTGACTAAATAGAGAGTGGTTCAGTGACTAAATAGAGATTGGTTCAGTGACTAAATAGAGATTGGTTCAGAGACTAAATAGAGAGTGGTTCAGTGACTAAATAGAGATTGGTTCAGGGCTAAATAAAGAGTTGTTCAGTGACTAAATAGAGAGTGGTTCAGTGACTAAATAGAGAATGGTTCAGTGACTTAATAGAGATTGGTTCAGTGACTAAATAGAGATTGGTTCAGTGACTAAATAGAGAGTGGTTCAGTGAGAGTAAAAGGGTTGAACCACTGAGAGTAAAAAGGGCTGAACCACTATGAATAAAAGAGCTGAACCACTAAGAGTAAAAGGGCTGAACCACTTCTTGGTAACTTGATGAATCACTTCTTTATAGCTTGTGAACCACATTTTTTTTTCAACAAAACATATACAAAGTGGGTGTCTATGTGTAGATAAAATTAAAATACACCCAAAAATATATTTTTTATATTTTTTTAACAAGTGAAAATGCCAAAAAATAATTTTAAAAATCCATGTAAACACTTTTCATATGTACGTACATTGTCTAATTAATTAGTAAATTTTGTTGATTGACGCGTGCAATTAATTAGCGTTACGTGTGAGAGTGTGGGTGTTACTAATTAATTTGGGTGGGTGTTACTAATTAATTGGGGGAATACACGTGTCTCGTATTTTTAATTTATTTTTGGACACGTGGACCAATCAAATTACTTCTTTCCTTCTCACCGGTAGTATGCTTCTCAGCCGAACCCAACCATATATATATATAGAGAGAGAGAGAGAGGTTGGGTCATGTGTTAACAACTCTTACGGTGTTAAATGTTAACAAATCAATATTCGGCAAAATTTATCAAATATTCATCACAGTCACTCAAATATTTATCACAGTTACTCAATTATTCACAATTTTCCAAATATTCATCACAGTCACTCAAATATTCATCACAGTCACTCAATTATTCACAATTATTCACAATATCCACCCCCAATCCCGTAATTGTGTTACTGTGATGAATATTTCTTAAATGTTGCCGAATATTGATGAGTATTTGGGAAATTTTGAATAATTGAGTGACTGTGATGAATATTTGAGTGACTGTGATGAATATTTGATAAATTGTAACAAAAGCGTTGATGAATAATTGAGTGACTGTGATGAATATTTGATAAATTTTGCCGAATATTGATTTGTTAACATTTAACACCGTAAGAGTTGTTAACATTTGATCCGCATTCTATATATATATATATATTATTGTATTAATTCATATCCTTTTAACCTTTTTCAAAAGGATTGATTGGTATATTTGTACATTTTCTGTTTGTCATTTTCAAGTCTTTTAATTTTTAATATTTATCCTCTCAAATAATCACATTATAAATATTATAATTGGATTATATTAAGTTAATTTAAAAAATTGTAATCATGAAAGGGGCATAATTGATAATAATTAAAAATAAATTTTCTTTCATTTTGATCAAGTTTATTCAAAATCAACATATATGAACAGTCTACTATTTTAAATATTTATAATTTTCATTTATATATAGACTGTTCATATTTTTTTTATATATATAATTAGACATAAAATGAATAATATAAACTAAAATTAATTATGTGTCTTTCAAGAGTTAACAATCTACTGCGGAGTATTTATTAATTTGAAATTTGAATCAAAGAAACTCAATTAATGATTTGAATACTCCGTATTAAATACACCAAATTGAACAGATTTTGTATTTAATTAGCGATAGTGAAACATGTGATCCCCAATTTCCGAAAGCCAAAAGTAATGTTATTTACTCCGTAATTAAATATGTCAATCGATCTGATGTATTCTGTAACTAACTGCAAATATGGAATACTCCGCGCGCATGGTGCAAATATGTCGATCGATCTTAATTCTCCTTTTTTTTTTTTCTCTGTCATTAAGATCATGTTTATTAAAAAATATTAGAGATATTAGAAATACTACTAGCATCTCATTCTCATTTTATTTTTCTTTTTCTGCCACATCATCCTATCATCTCATTCTCTTTTTTTCCACTTTATCAATAGCATTTCTAATATCCCAAAACCATCTTTTCATACCAACTCAATTTACAAATATACCCATCTCTAACAATTATTTTCATTCTCGATTATATTATTATATTCATTTATTATTATTCCAATATCAACTTCCACATTTAAAAAATTATTATTTTTACTAATTATTTATTTTCTATCTTGCATCATTTATTATTTCAAATTATTTCATAATTATATTATACTTCAATTTTTCGGATTATATTTTGCATATTTATAATCAAAGAGAAATATTTTTTTAAAAAATATACTCAAACATATTCAAAATTGATGTCTACATGTAGATAAAAATGAATCTAGTATTGTAGTAATTTTTTTATTTTTTTTTTACATTTTTATTACCGAAATATTGATTTTATTGTGTAAAAACACTTTCTCCCAACAATAATCTCGGCCGTCCATCACAGCACAACTGGCCTCCATCGAGCGCTTCTCCTGCAGGCCAATGAGGGCTCGACACGCGTCCACTTCATCTGCTGCAATTTCCATTCTCGCCAGCCTCCGGACGCAGCGTTTGGGCTCCACTTATACCCGAGCGACGTCGCTTTTCTGTTCCACTCCCAAAATTTTGGATTGCTTTCTAGCTGGCCTGTCAAGGGGTGATTTAACAACCGGGTAGTATCGATGCTTCGGAAGTATCTCCCTAGTATCGATTGTTCAACTGTTTTAATTTTTTATTGTTAATCCTCTAATATCAGTATACAGTATAGCACCGATAAAAATGCCCTAAGAAACCTAACTTACTTTTTTGCCCGTATCTCTACAACTCATTTTATTATAAACTAAATAATATAAAATTAAAAATAGCCACACCACTTAATACAAACCCTCTCTTTCTCTTTCCTACCATCTCAGTATCTCACCTATGTTTCCCATCTTTTTTCTTTTCTTTAGTTTTTAAGGAGTGTTGTTATTTGCACCGCTAATTTTTACTATTCCACCGCTAATCACCGTAGCTGGCGACGGTGGCTTTAATGACGCTTACGAAAGCCACCGTTGTACGTGGCGGTGGGGTGGACCGTATATGGGCAACCACCGACGTAGATGACGGTGGCTAATTCCGTCGGGGGGGTAGACGGCGTTAAGGGTATCTTACCCACCGTATGTTATTACGGTGGATCCCACCCCAGCAAGCTACGGTGGAATAGCCTGACCCGAACTGAGATTATCTAAAATGTATGCGGGACTCATGCGGGAGGCGAAGGACCGGCCCGAACCGGCCCGGATCGGACCGGCCCGGCCCGATTTGTGATGATAGCCTGACCCGAACTGAGATTATCAAAAATTCGAAAAAATGTCCAATGAGTTGTTTTCCGGACCGGATAACCCGAAATGAATTGTTTTCCGGACCGAATAACCTCATTTTTTGTAGCTCTTTTACTCCCCTAATAGAACTTGAAATTTGCAATAAACATCTACAATTTCAATAATAGCGTACATTGATAGATCGGGTCAGTGTGGACAAGCGAGCATATGTAAGTATATGAAAAGGGAGACGGATAAAACCAAGTTTTGAAGAATGTCATAAAAAACAAACGTAGTTACGACAATAAGATACATTGAACAACATTTGTCAAGAAATGAAAGAAAGAAAGACGGAGGATGCAAGTCCGGGAAACATGAAAATGCTAATATCGCAGCTGACGACCACCATCTCGCCGACGATAGGCTCTGTATCGTGCAATCCTGGCTGCGAACTGCTCGTCCCACCCATTGACTGAGGGATGGTGGTGCTGTGTCCATGTAGATTACACAGGAGGCAAAGGGGACCTAGGATGTAACCAAATCTGCGTAAAACGTATGAAAAAAGAAGAAATGAGAAGGGAAAAACACAATGTGATGAAGGAAATCCATATGACATTCGAAACATACCGGTACGAAGTGGTTGCTGTTGCCGACTAAAGCTATCCCATCTAACTCGTCGTACGACGATATGGACGGGCCTCCAGGCACAACATTGGCATCATCTGTGACAGTATCACCAACGGACGTTGGTGCAGCGTGGCAAACACTTCACCCATTATCGGAATCTCCATCCAATACGTAGCATCATGACACGCACCAAAGTAATTGACCCTCATAAGGAGCTCATCTAAGGCAGGGTAGTAATGGTAACGATCTGCATGCAACTGTACTTCAAGGGCCAAATCCCGTCGAACCTGTGGCCATGCATCTTCACCCAAGTTCAGAAGACAAGCAAACGATCTATAACCACAATGACCATCACCTGCAACGTTCGTTATGGCTCGAATGAAAGTAATCATGAAGTCGTCGATGTTGCCTGTTCCCCAATCGAAACGTAGGTGAGGGAGATTCTAAGGCGGAAGTGTATGAGGTGGTGCTGCTGGGATGTCTCCTCTAGACTCGGCCGTTGATCTTCCTCTGCCCCGTCCCCGGGAAGGACTGCGACCACGACCCCTTCCTCGTCCTCTTCCACGGCCAGTAGGAGTGTTGTCGCCGTGAAGTGGATTGGACCCATTGCCCTCTTCATTTTGCGCAATTGTTTCACCGTCTGTGGATGAAGATCGTCCCCGTCCATGACTTTGTCCCATCACAGATCCGCTGCTGCCCTCCCTAGCGGCTCTACGCTCGGCTCGATCACGCTCCCGTTCCCATGGCAGAGGGTTCGTTCGACGAGGGTTGCGATTCCGCGGCCTCCCGGTCGGTCTACGGTGCTCGGGGTCAGGCAGAGTCAATGGTGTGTGGGAAGGACGATTGCCATCGTTGAATGCTGAGGCGATCCTCCAACGAGTATCGTCGTCCATGGCTCCACTTTGGAACAATGTGATTAAGCGCGAGATGTCTACATCAGCTCTCGTGAGCAGTGTGTTATCATCTGCATGGGCAACATAGGGGCGATCATAATCCAATTGCTTCTAAAAGATGTGAATTTGGGACGGCCTTATCGGTATCTGCGCGTCCCGAACAGCTTGCATCTCATGTGTGCAGGGCAAACCAAAGACGGTCCTCCAGTAACTATCTCGGCATGGCTGTGCTGGCGGATCTGTTTCCATCTTCGTGTATATTTCGAACAACAGGTTGAAACATTCCTTCGACACAATATGTCGAATCCGATCGAACAACCAGAGGCCGTGTGAGTCTGTCGGCCAAGTGTTGTAAGCTCGCTCCATCGTGTTCTTCACTTCAGCGATTTGGTCCTCCATCATTAGATCGATTGCTTTGATGACGTGGGTGAAGTCACCGATTGCAGAGTGGAGGGTGCTCTTTAGCACTGCATGGGCGGACTCCGCCCTGTAAAGAAAGACATCGGTCGTGCGTGCTGACATGTGAATAATTGATGGTGCAAATGGAATGAGGATAGAGAAGAATGACATAATTGTTCGTCGTTGTCGTACCAAAATGCTCTATAGTATCTGTCCATACGCGAACAATGTTCTGCGAGTAATCGCGCAACCACGTCGCCTCCAAATACGGCATCAACCCCTCAATGTGGCCCCACTCTGCATGCATACCCCTCCTTCGGGCGTCGAACGTGTTAGTGGATCTGGATTCAAAGAGGCCATAACACGCGCTCTTAAAACGACCCGTGACGTCAAGATTCTTTGACTTTTTGAAAGCAGCTTCTTCGCATTTGCGGAGGATGTGTACTTTGCACAACATATGTCGCACATTGGGAAACACCGATGGTAGTGCTGCGATGAGTCCCAGCTCCCGGTCGGTGACAAATACATTAGGCTGAGTGCCCCGCAACATGTACTGGAGCTGTTGTAATGCCCAAATGTACGTATTTGTGTTCTCGTGCGACATGAAGCAGATGGCAATGACGAAGTTCTTCCCTATGCAAGTGAAGCCAATGAACTCACACAATGGGATCCCGTACCAGCACGATCACATATGTTGGTTGTTGCTCCTCCCTTTTTTTTAGAAGAGGATTTGTTACAAATAGAAACGTACGCATTCGTCCTGTATGTGCTGTTGACGACGACGACGTATGGGAAGATGTGCAGCAGGTGCCGTGATTGTGAATGAGCAAAGAAAAGATCTTGAAGCTTGTTCACATCATCAGGGGCTCTCCTTGTAGCGTAGAAGTACTTTCTCTCTTGCAATATGTGGAGAGCTTCTTGAGTGACTGTTCGGTTGCCCCTAGCTTCAGCTTTGAAATTTGCCCTAGCATTGTACACTTGTCGTCGTGATGTTACGAACAACTGCTTCCGTTTTGTAGCTGTCTTCTGTAATGTTGCTAAGATCGGCTTTGGTGGTGTACCAGCTACGGTGAGGGCTAATGTTGTCTCCAACTGTTCTTTATCCATTCGACCGAGGTATGGGTGTCCGGCCAATGTAGCTGGAAGGTCATGGTTGTGCCTTCCATGAACTACGTCTAATCCCCACTCGCCCCGCCTGAACTCTACCCCCGACAAGGCAAAATGACACTGCTCCAGCTTTGAAATGCCCCTACGAGTGGTACGATCGGGTACATCACTGGCAACTCTTGGCCTCTTGCGTGGAATGTACTCACCGTACTTCTCATACGCGAGCAATACACTTCCACGTCTTGTACGAGTGCTTGACCATGACCGCTTTATGGTGAGAACCATATTTAGCGGTAGGGCAACGCCACGACAATGATGTATCAAGTCCTCGCGATTTGACCACGTTTGTGTTGTGGTGAACTCCGCTGTGTAGTCGTGGAATACCCGACGAGTGGTATCCATTTCGTTACACAGATCCGACATCGGGTCCGCTTGCTCTTCTAATGGATGCTGTGTGGCGGTAAATACAGTTATTCATATATGTATATCCTACCTTATATAAACTACATACACTATATTCAGTATATTTAGATCAAAATCTTATATGGAAATAGACTACAACTATAATTAAAAGTACGTACCGTAATGAATATTAGATATATCGCTCAAAATCATATATTCACTATATTCACTATATTTAGATCAAAATCCTATATGGAAATAGATTACGACCGTAATTAAAAGTAAAATCTTGTATGGAAATAGACTACGACTATAATTAAAATTACGTACCGTAATTAATATTATATATATCGATCAAAATCCTATATTCCCTATATTCACTATATTTTGATCAAAATCCTATATGGAAATAGAGTACGATCGTATTTAAAAGTAAAATCTTTTATATAATTAAAAGTACGTACCGGTTTAGGTGTACACGGACGTTCTTCTTCCATTGTAGTAACTGTTGGTGGTGACGCGACGACAAGCGAAGCTACTTTTGGTTACCGATTACCCGTGCGATGTTCGTTCTTATAGAGATTGTTATCCACTGTAACACATCACGGTGACATAATATGACCGTTGGGTCCTAGTCATACGCTCCTCCGACCGCTTTCCAATGCGCAGATCAGTACCGTCACTTAATACGGTGGACACCGTCGCTCCCAATGGTGAGTACCGCTAACGGCTACGGTGGCTACCGTTGCTTGCTGCGGTGCACACCGTTGAGGGAAACGGTAAGTACCGTGGAGGGCAACGGTAGTAAACCCTATATAATGAGCCCAATGCCATTCGCCAAAGTCGCCGTACTTGTCCAATTTAACAGCGATAACACAAGCCACTTGTCGAGGCCTTACGGTTGGGGAAGCTGGCTCAATACTATCGTAAGGCCTTAGACAAGTGGCTTGAGTAACAACTGTTATGCCCACAAAGAAAAAATACTGATCATCTCACCAAAAAGCCCTCCTCGAATAATTTTAACGGTAATTACACGAGCAACTTGTCATGGCCACACGTTTGGGACAGCTCGTTCTATACGTGTGGACGTAGACAAGTTGCTTGAGTAATAGCTGTTATGCCGACAACGACGAAATACTGATCCGGCTTTACTAATTTTAACGGCGATAATACGAGCAACATGTCGAGGCTACACAATTGAGGCAGCGGGTTCCATACTGTCGTGTGACCTTTAACATGTTGCTTGAATTATAGTTGTTACGTCCGCAACAAAAACCTTTTGTTCCGTTCAAACATTAATTTTTTTCCAGTTGGTTGATGTCTTTTGCACATTGTCAACGCCCGGAGGATTCTCGAAAAATAAATCAATCCTCAGGGCGTTGACAAGTTGCACAAGGCATCCTAACTATGAAAATTCCAAAAGGGAGGGGCAGCCTTAGGGGCTGCCCCTTTCTTTTGGCCTCAGAGAAAACCACCGTAGGGATACACGGTGACCACTGCAGGAACATACGGTGGTCACTGCAGGTACATTCGGTGCTCACTGCATGAACATACGGTGGTTAGTACCGTTGGGGGCGACGGTAGTGAACCCTATATAATGCCATTGGCTGAAGTCGTCGTACGTGTCCACTTTAACGGCGATAACACAAGCAACTTGTCGAGACCTTACGGTCGGGGCAGCTGGCTCAATACCGTAAGGTCTTTGGCAGGTTGCTTGAGTAATAGCTGTTATGCCCACAAAGAAAAAATATTGACAGGTTGCACGTAGGATTTTTTTTCCCAATTGGTTGATGTCTTTTGCAACTTGTCAACGCCCGTTGGATTTTGAGAAATAACTCATTCCTACGGGCATTGACAGGTTGTACGAGGTATCCTAACTATAACAAAATTCCAAAAGGGAGAGCTGCCTCTTTCTTTTGGCCTCAGGGAAAACCACTGTAGGGATACACGGTGATCACCGCAGGAACATACGGTGGTCACCGCAGGAACATACGGTGGTCACCGCAGGAACATACGGTGGTCACCGTGTGCTTTCGAGGTGCCCACCGTAGAAATATACGGTAACCACCGTGATTCCACGCGGTCACTACCGTGACATTATACGGTTGGTTGAGGCCCCTTATTTAAGACCGTCTAACCATGCTGCGGTCGTGTGGTGTGACAAATGTGGATAACTAAAGTCTCCCATCGATCTGCAGGTGATTTCGATTACACGGTCACTTGGCAGTACCGTGACGAGCCATATTTTGTGTTCGATTGTAATTGTCAGCATCGATGTTTCATGCAGGACAGTGTATGTATTATTTGTCGTTTCGACTGTGAAGATGACACGTGTCCGTCTTATCCGGTGGATTTTGGATGTGAGGAATGTTATGCAGGCTTCGGCGGCTCCGACTCATATTACTTGGAAATCGAGACGGCTATCATTTTGCGCGTGTTAACGTACGTGGAGGAAGACTTGTTAAATACATGCGCAATTGACATTAGTAAGTTTGTATGCTGATGTACACATTTGCACCTTCTTTTATTGCATCTTTTGACTTCGTATTTCGTTCGATTTCCAAAGAAAAGGTTCAAAAGAATATAAACTTGTGTAAGAATAGGGCTAAAATGCTAGAAATAGAGTTTGCACATGTTTT
Source organism: Persicaria maculosa (assembly GCA_963922045.1). Classification (NCBI taxonomy): domain Eukaryota; kingdom Viridiplantae; phylum Streptophyta; class Magnoliopsida; order Caryophyllales; family Polygonaceae; genus Persicaria; species Persicaria maculosa. Next base: position 3,531,972 of record OY998268.1, read on the forward strand.
GAGCTAACCATGTAGGAATTTGAGCGAAAACGGAGTCAAAACGGAGAAGCCAAGTGAAGCTGAGCAGAGGTAGATATCGACCCCAGACCCAGATATCGACCTCTGAGGTAGATATCGACCTTCAACATAGATATCGACCTCAACGAGTGAAGCTGAGAAGAGGTAGATATCGACCTTAGACCCAGATATCGACCCCCAGTGTCGATATCGACCCCCATATCGACCTCCACATAGAAATCGACCAGAGCTGAACAAGTCGAGCAGGAACAGAGACCTCGATATCGACCTCTGGTGTCGATATCGACCCCTTATCTTGACAGAAGATAGACTCGATTTCGAATGCGGATTGGAACTATATCTTCAATGAGGCACGGAATTATCTCATACTTTCAAGATAGATGGCAGCTGAAGTTTATTTATCTTTTACCTTTAAGTTCCTTTAAGTTTTATCAAAATAAAAGACCTATCCTAATTGTTCGGATAGAGTTATTAGTTAGATAGGAGTTACAAACCTTGGATAGCGAGGATTAGTAGCCTATAAATAAAGCCCTAGGGCTGATTTGTTAGATCATCCAAGAATCTTCATACAATCATAGAACAAGACATAGACAATAGAGTTAGAGAGAAGTTTTAGGGTTTGACGTTTGCGAAAGTTGACGTTGATTTGTAAAGCTTCGAAGTTTATTTTAATGCAAGTTTCTTCCTTTCAATTGATGATGAATCCCATGATGAGAAGCGAGTAGTTCCCCAAAGCTCTTAGGGTCGGGGTGAGCCCGACGTTAGCCATGCACGCTTGAGGTAAGTATTTGATGTTGATATCATTGTGTCTATCTCTCCTCCTACGATTCTATGTTTAGTCCTAATCGAAAGAAAAGGGATTCATGCTAACAACTTGAGTTATAAACATAAAATTGGTAGAGACAATTAGGTTTATTTGAAAGAGTAATCCTAAGAGTTGGTGTACGGCGAAAGCTTGTCCCTCGGGTGAAATAGCGCAATTGTCCGTCTTATTTATCTCATCGCATGCATTGGTTAACGTTGTGGTAAACCCTAATCCTAAGAGTTGCTTTTACATATTTTATATTCACCAAAACCCCTGCTTTATTTCTATTCATTGCTTCTCTCTCCACTCTAAATTCTTCGGCCTTTGCCGACAAAACCGCTAACCCACTGCAGGAAAGACATCGATATCGACAGCAGAGGTCGATATCGACCAAACTGATAGATCGACGGTTTTCTGAGTCGATCTCGAGACTCCTGGGAACTTCTGCAAACATCGATATCGACCACTTTGTGTCGAAATCGACCCCCTGTATCGACTGGCAGACTTCTGAGCCAGTCGATTTCGTGAACTAACCTCGATATCGACCCCCACCAGTCGATATCGACTACCGTTTTTGTTTCTGCAGGTTTTCTGTTGCAGACGACATCGACAGCCAAGGTCGACATCGAGGTCTGATATCGAGATCGAGGCTTCTGGTCGAGTAGAAAGGACGTGTCTTCAACGCTACTAGGATCCCGCTGACTCGCTTCCTCGTGGATCGAACCTGATTCCCTACTACTATAGCGGGGAGTCTTGAATTTATTTGAAGAGGCTAAGAGTTGTATTGGTTTATATTTTCTTATATATTTCGATTCAATTCTCCCTACGTCAAATTTTGGCGCCGTTGCCGGGGAAGCTATCAATCGCGCCCTAGTAGTTTATTTTCACGGTTCTTTTTAGTGTTGTTTTATAGGTGTATGCGACGTACTGGTGACCAACCTGAATTTGAAGGACTAGACGAACCAGAACGCTTTCTCCACCTAAGATCTCGAGTCCAAAGAATCATGGCGGACAACGAGACCCAGGCACAACAAATTGAACGCTTAAGGAAGCAAGTAGAGGATTACGCTACCAGAGAAGCGGCACTAAGAGAGCGTGCTGACAGGGAGGAGGAAGCCAGGAGACGATATGAGATTCAAATCAACGCCCTCCCCCGGAATGCTAAGCAATACTTGCACCCATCGCTCACAGTGCCTGAATCGGCTATTCTAATCCCTACTTCTAATTTTGAAATTAAGCCAAACTTTTTAACTGAAATAAGAAGGCATCAATATGAAGGGAAACCTAACGAATGCCCTATGGCACATATATCAACCTTCTTAGACCTCTGTGATACAATTGCTGATGGACAAAGTCTTGAGTATGTTCAACTGAAAGCATTTCGCTGGTCTCTTACAGGAAAGGCATTGCAGTGGTTGGAAAGCTTAGCCCCAAGATCGCTCCGCACCTGGAATGAAGTCAAGGACGCGTTTCTCAACAAGTTCTTTCCTCCTTCTAAGACGGCGCTGATCCGACAGAAAATCACGGCTTTCAAACAAAAGCCTGGTGAGGCTCTGGCAACTGTTTGGGAGAGGTATAAGGACCTCCTACGATCATGCCCGACGCATGGCCAACCACCGTACGTCATCCAGGAGATCATATACAATGCTCTTGACGCTGCAACCAAGGAGAGGATCAACACATACACCGCCTATGGCTACCTTGAACTCGCTCCCCAAGAGGCTTGGGAAACCATTGAAAGGCTGGTGGAATTTGACAATACATATGGGACTCCTGAGGTTTCCGACGCACCATCATCGTCGAGGCCTGCCCCATCTATGCCCTTATATGAACCCTCCAATGTAATCGATCCAGATGTGAAGGAGCAATTCCACAGAGATCAACTTAGAAAGCTCCAAAAGCAAGTGAGGTTCCTTTCAGCGAACCAAGATTGCATCGAATGCGGATCGCAGCGGCACACCACCATCGAGTGCCCACATGCCGAACAAGTACACCTAGCGGAGACTCACCAAGAGGCGCGCTACATGAGGGGTCCCAATCACCAATATTGGGGAGACCAAAGGTTCCATCAACCACAAAGGAACCAGGTCAACCCTAGGGACCCTCCACCTTATAGAGCTCCTGGGCACCCGGAGAGAGACCAAAAGAAGGATGATCTTCAACTAGTACTGGATGAAATCAGGCGGAACCAAGCTAAGAACGATCAATCCAACAATGCTATCCACTCTCAACTCAATCACCTTACCACAAGGATTGGGGAGATGGATATATGGAAGAAGAACGTAGAGACCCAACTGGGTCAATTGGCGGCACAAATCCCTAGGCCATCCGGAACACTCCCTGGGCAGCCCACCACAAATCCTAAGGGACAATCCGGGACGGGCCATGTCGCAGCCATACAATTAAGGAGTGGCACCAAAATACAAAAGCCACGGACGGAAACGGAGGAGAAAGCAGCAGACCCAGTCGACGTCGACAGACCAGTCGATGTCGACCCAGAGGTCGAAATCGACCCCCATGTCGACCCCCTGGTCGACGTCGATGACACTGCAGAGCCATCAGTGCCTCAACAGAGGTCGAAATCGACCACTCCAGTCGATATCGACCACATTCCAGTCGATGTCGATGTCCAACAGGCCCCTCCGACCACCGTTTTGGCCCCTCCACCAAAGAAGACGTTGCCATTCCCTTCCAAAGCATTGGAGGATCCCACCAAAGGCAAGTTTAGACGCTTCATAAAGATACTTCAAGGACTCAACGTTACTATCCCTCTTACTGAAGCCCTAAGCGAGATGCCCGCCTATGTGCGATTCCTCAAAGACATCCTGAGCAAGAAGAGGTCCATGGCAGAGATCGCAGAGGAGTGCTCAAAGATGGACTTCCCTGAGAAGAAGAGTGATCCAGGGAAGTTTGCAATCACCGTGGGACTTGGCCAACATCGCTATAAAGCCCTATGTGACCTAGGGGCAAGTGTAAGTCTCATGCCTCTCTCTATTTGGCAAAAGGTGAACATTGGTGCCCTTGAACCTGTGGACATGAAGCTTTATATGGCTGACAACTCATTCGTCAGACCCACAGGTATAGTTGATGACGTTCCGGTAAAGGTAGGTAAGTTCTTTGTACCTACTGATTTCATTGTATTGGAGATGCCTGAAGATCCTGTAGTGCCTATTATACTTGGTAGGCCTTTCTTAGCTACTGCTGATGCCAATATCAATGTACGTCGAGGGTTACTAACCTTTACTATAGGGAACGAAGTGATAGAATTCTCTTTCAACCCAACCATGAGCGAAACAAAGCACCTGGAGCAAGTAGTCCTCTCGCCGGCCAAAGAAAAGCTTAGAAAATTCTTGTTGGCGAGGACGGAAACAGCAAGCAGGGTCGACATCGACTGGAACCAGTCGATATCGACTAAAAGCATCGACATCTACCCCCCTTGGTCGAAATCGAGAATGCCAGATCGCTGCCAGGAGCTTAAGTATGGGGTCACGGAGGTCGATATCGACCCCCACATGTCGGTATCGACCATAGCACTCGAAATCGACCCTCCTTGGTCGAAATCGACCACCCCTCAGCCCGAAGATTTCTGTTTTGGGCCAAACAGGTAAGCCCAGGTATGAATCTTAACCCTCCTCCGTCCGTTATTGATAAATCAATTAAGCCGATTATTGATAGTTCTACTAAAGAGAGGGTCAAAGCTCCATGGTTTGCCTATATTGCTAAAGTTAGGTCAAGAAAGAGAAGAAAAGCGCCCAAAGAAGAACCTAACATCAAAGAAGCCTTGGTCGCCGAACTTAGAGGCTATCAAAAGGACCTAGATGATCCAGGAAAAGGCTCAAGCTCAAAGGGTCCCTACATAAAAGGGTCATGAAGAATTGACGGAGAAGTCGGCCTAGCGACTCAAAAATCTAGAGCATGTACATAAAACATTTAACGCATAGATGGTTTTTAGGATTTAAATTTTTGGCTGTTTTAAACTTTTAAAACTGAGATAATTCGTGCTTTATCTATATTTCTAACAAGATTTCAGGTTATCAAGCAAAAGGAACGACGAAGAGGAAAAGAAGCTTCTGCAGAGGCAGTCGAAATCGACCAGGCCAGTCGAAATCGACCCCCCCAGGGTTAAGCCACCTCCTGGAGTCGACATCGAGGACTCAGGAGCGAAAAAGAGAGGTCGATATCGACCATTATACTCGATATCGACCCCAATCAGGCAGCCCTTGTCTTCATCTTCTCCCTCGACTTCGACAGATGCAGTCGACATCGACCTCTGACCTAGATATCGACTTCTGGCATCGACCTCACCTGAAATCGACCTGAATCCGCAGGTTGCGCTGTGAGTTTCTCTCTACCCTTGTTCTTCTTTTTAATACAGTGAGGACACTGTATATTTTAAGTATGGGGTGGGGGAAAGACATGTCTTATGGTCATAACTTGTTTTCTTCTTCGCATTGCATACATGTTTAAATTTTTGTTCTTAGTTTTACTTTTATAAAATGTCAAAAATCCAAAAAAATAGAAAAATGTCAAAAATCCAAAAAAATGCATGTTTATTTAAAGTTTATTTTTCTTTAATCCCTACTTAGATGTCCTATGATGAAAACTCAATAGCTGACTTGATCATGTAAACCCTATGGCATATTTGGATGGTTTTGCCTAAGTCTTTAAATTTTTATGTAGATTGTGAACTTGTGATGAAATTGAGCACATATGATCCTAGGCTAAAAAGCAAATCCAACAAAAATTGTCCTTGTGAGAATTTTGGCCTATAGGGAGAACATCAAAAATCCCTCCGCTTTCTTGAGTGAATTTACTCTTCCTATGCATCTCTAAATGTTGTGATAGTTATTCAAAACCAATGCATATATATGTTTATGTTTACGAGAATTAAATGATGGAGGCATCTTTTAAGCCAATTTTATTCTCTCTTTACCTACCCTGCATTATCCCTGCTTGAAGCCAGAATATTAGCCTGAGCCTGAATTGCAAACTCCACAAAATTATCCCTAGCCGAATTGAGCCTGACCCCCATTTGGGAATTGAGACTTAGATTGGTTGGACTAATGCCTTGTGGAAAGAATAGAGCATAATGTCTAGTTGTAAGCAAGGAAATTATAGGATGGTACATATTTACATTTTGTCATATTTTGTAAAAGGATGTTTTGGCTCACCATATAAATGCACATAGTTATTTCAATTCGAAAAAAAGAAAAAAGAAAAAAAAAATCTCCGAAAAAATATATATATATATAAAGTGCATGAGCCAAAATCCTTAAGTTTTATTCATACGAATGTTATACTTTTGAGAGGTGTATTAGAACTTGAAAGAAGGGTTGATGGAATGCATCTTTGAGAGCATTATATTGAAGAGTTATGGTTTGGGTAATGCAAGTGTTGAGATTTAGGAGTCTTGATTCCCGAATTTGAAAAGCACCACATAGCCAAATAATTCCATACCCTTTATTTCATACCAAGCCCCATTACAACCCCGCCGAATGGAGTCTTCTATGAAGTCTTCCATTGAGCGAAAGTCCTCCTGATGATTCTTATTGCATTTTCATAATTGGTTGCGAAGTGGATTTTTATAAATTACAATGTTTATGAGATTGTATATGGAATTGAGTTGAGAGTTGATCTTCATAGCCTAAACACATGAGAGTTGAGTGCAAACACATTATCCCTGTGAGGTTGGATCAAAATTGCATATGCCTATGGATCGCCAAAATATGTGCTATGACGTTAAATTCACTTGCTTTACTTTGCTACCGCTTATGATGTTGCTTTTGACAAAGGCGAAGACTTGAAGGGTGTGTTGTAGGTGTTGGTTATTGCTTGGTTATTGCTTGAGGACAAGCAAGTCTAAGTATGGGGTGTTTTGATGTACACATTTGCACCTTCTTTTATTGCATCTTTTGACTTCGTATTTCGTTCGATTTCCAAAGAAAAGGTTCAAAAGAATATAAACTTGTGTAAGAATAGGGCTAAAATGCTAGAAATAGAGTTTGCACATGTTTTGAGCTAACCATGTAGGAATTTGAGCGAAAACGGAGTCAAAACGGAGAAGCCAAGTGAAGTTGAGCAGAGGTAGATATCGACCCCAGACCCAGATATCGACCTCTGAGGTAGATATCGACCTTCAACATAGATATCGACCTCAACGAGTGAAGCTGAGAAGAGGTAGATATCGACCTTAGACCCAGATATCGACCCCCAGTGTCGATATCGACCCCCATATCGACCTCCACATAGAAATCGACCAGAGCTGAACAAGTCGAGCAGGAACAGAGACCTCGATATCGACCTCTGGTGTCGATATCGACCCCTTATCTTGACAGAAGATAGACTCGATTTCGAATGCGGATTGGAACTATATCTTCAATGAGGCACGGAATTATCTCATACTTTCAAGATAGATGGCAGCTGAAGTTTATTTATCTTTTACCTTTAAGTTCCTTTAAGTTTTATCAAAATAAAAGACCTATCCTAATTGTTCGGATAGAGTTATTAGTTAGATAGGAGTTACAATCCTTGGATAGCGAGGATTAGTAGCCTATAAATAAAGCCCTAGGGCTGATTTGTTAGATCATCCAAGAATCTTCATACAATCATAGAACAAGACATAGACAATAGAGTTAGAGAGAAGTTTTAGGGTTTGACGTTTGCGAAAGTTGACGTTGATTTGTAAAGCTTCGAAGTTTATTTTAATGCAAGTTTCTTCCTTTCAATTGATGATGAATCCCATGATGAGAAGCGAGTAGTTCCCCAAAGCTCTTAGGGTCGGGGTGAGCCCGACGTTAGCCATGCACGCTTGAGGTAAGTATTTGATGTTGATATCATTGTGTCTATCTCTCCTCCTACGTTTCTATGTTTAGTCCTAATCGAAAGAAAAGGGATTCATGCTAACAACTTGAGTTATAAACATAAAATTGGTAGAGACAATTAGGTTTATTTGAAAGAGTAATCCTAAGAGTTGGTGTACGGCGAAAGCTTGTCCCTCGGGTGAAATAGCGCAATTGTCCGTCTTATTTATCTCATTGCATGCATTGGTTAACGTTGTGGTAAACCCTAATCCTAAGAGTTGCTTTTACATATTTTATATTCACCAAAACCCCTGCTTTATTTCTATTCATTGCTTCTCTCTCCACTCTAAATTCTTCGGCCTTTGCCGACAAAACCGCTAACCCACTGCAGGAAAGACATCGATATCGACAGTAGAGGTCGATATCGACCAAACTGATAGATCGACGGTTTTCTGAGTCGATCTCGAGACTCCTGGGAACTTCTGCAAACATCGATATCGACCACTTTGTGTCGAAATCGACCCCCTGTATCGACTGGCAGACTTCTGAGCCAGTCGATTTCGTGAACTAACCTCGATATCGACCCCCACCAGTCGATATCGACTACCGTTTTTGTTTCTGCAGGTTTTCTGTTGCAGACGACATCGACAGCCAAGGTCGACATCGAGGTCTGATATCGAGATCGAGGCTTCTGGTCGAGTAGAAAGGACGTGTCTTCAACGCTACTAGGATCCCGCTGACTCGCTTCCTCGTGGATCGAACCTGATTCCCTACTACTATAGCGGGGAGTCTTGAATTTATTTGAAGAGGCTAAGAGTTGTATTGGTTTATATTTTCTTATATATTTCGATTTAATTCTCCCTACGTCATATGCAAACTGCTACGAGCGTTCAATCGACATGCAAGAAGATTTTCGTTCAACGAGATCAAGGTTCGCTTATCGTGGAAGGAGACGTCGACGTCAGTTGGTAGTTGTTAGAGTTTTATTTCGAAGTATGTAATCGTAAAATTTCGTAATTAATGACACTTTTGTATCCGGGTAACTTTTATGATGAGTTTGCTTTCGGACAATTTCCAAGAAACCTTTTTACTACTACAAATACTTACAACGAACCATTTTTTCCGTTCGGTACCATGCAAATACTACTACAAATAACACTACACAAAATACTTACAACCCACAAAACAAAACGACAACTACCAATTTCAAAACAAGCAAATCATAACCCCACATCAGGAAAGTCTACAAAATAACCACAACTACCAACGGACTCAGCTCCAACGCTTCGAAAGATCCTGATCTCCATTCTGTTGAATGCATACTTGGTCACAGTCTCGTTCGCCGGCCGCACTGCATTGTCTACCGCGTACTTCCCTATGTCCATCATGCAACTCTGACTAACGTTGGAGAAGAAACCGCCTATCAGACCAGTGACTTCCCGAGCGGTCTTCTCGTAGTAGAACTCAGGGTCGGCCGTTGTCACAATCTCGTCCTGGACGCAGTGCAGGTCAACGTACTCCGACCTCGTGCTTGCATCCTCGTCGTAACAAGACACCTGAAACAGACAACAGGGGTATGCTTTCCAGCTTATGCTGACAGTTGCACAGATGGTGTTCCCTAGGTCGAGTGAATTTTTCGACCACGATTTTGAACCGTTTACCCCTTTTAGCTTCTCCATCAAATATTTCTGTTTTCGGCATGTTTGTCATTTTGCACCGTCGCTTGAAAGGGGGGGGGTTTCCTCTTATAGTCATACCACCATTACTGGTGACGGTGGGTGTTTCCCTTTTCCACCCACGCCACCGTCCGTGGAGGCGGTGGTACAATCTACACCGTAACACTAGGGTTGCCCTAAAGGGTGGCCACCGTTAGGGGTTACGGTGGATCGTAACCCCTTCAACCTAAAGGTTTAGGGTTAGGGTGCACCGTAACCCTAACAAGTGGCCACCGTAAGGGGTTACGGTGCACCTAAACCCTAAATGGTACCTACAGTAGGTAGCTCGAACCCTAAGGTTGAAGATGAGACAAAGCTCTCCTGCATCGGAGGGCTATCGTTAATCGATGTTACTACTAGTAAAAGTAAATGCTTGGAATCACATCGATATTGTGTTGTCTTATCTCTTGTGTGAAGGCAGAATCACATCGAAAGAAAAGTTGTGCCAGATGTATTAGATGAACCTTTTAATTCATTTCGTTCAGTTGAACCATTTTTTTTGGCCGCCCAACTCTCATTTCGTTCAGTTCAAGACGACATATGTAGTGTTTTAAGTGGGTTTATTGTGGCGTACATTTCTCATTACGCAGCTAAATAATGGGTAAATAATCATCAAAAACCACGTCCATTAATAATGATAAAACATTACAACATTTTCGACAATACACATCACATCAGAACTATTAGAAAATACCGTCATCTAGTCTAGTCCAGGCCCTACAGAACAACTACCAACAGACTCCTCCACAATATCCTTCAATATCTGAATCTCCACGCGTACTTCTTTAATCTTTTGTTCGCATGACGCACTACTTCATTCACTGCGACTTTCGTTATCCATAATGCGCAAGCTAACCGGACATCGTCAAAAGCGTCACTGACAAGGTCCTTGATCTTCTCAACAGCATCTCGATAGTACCCCTCCGGATCAGCAGTGTACGTCGACTCTCCCATCCAAGCAATCCAGATCAACTGGCTCTGAAAACGAAAAACTCTCCCCATCAAAACAGACGATACGAAAAAGGCAGCATGGAAATTCCATCCACTTGCGATGCTTGCAGTTGCAGAAATAATCCTCGATCGGCCGAGTATATTTGTCGACGGTTATTTCCAAACGCTTACCCTTCCTCCTCTCCCCCGTAAATCGTACTGTTTTAACCGACATGTTGTTGTGATTATGTGGAACAAAACGGGGCTTCCTCTTTATAGAGATAGCTACCGTTTGAAGTGACGATGTCCCCCACCGTAGGAACATACGGTATCCACCGTATGTTCCAACGGTGTCCACCGCCGTCACATTGGGTGAGAACCGTCGAACATAATGGTGGTCACCGTATGAATTTGCGGTGACCACCATAGACACATGCGGTGAATAGCAAGACTGCTAAAAAAAGGGGAACGAGCGAAGGAAAGCCGCAAACTAGGAAGATGTCAGACGATAGTAGTAACAACTCCAGCAACGATGAAATAGGTCGTGGGACACTTGAAGAATTTGAAGCAGTGATGTACAGTGGGAGCTCACGTTCGAAGACGGTGGAGTCGATGATAAAGACGCTACGCGAGGAGAATCATTCATTGCTCGTTGAAAACCGGCAACAATGGTGGCGTATCGATATATTGGAGAGGCGTGACGCCGCGCTAGAAGCTGAGAATAAGAAATTAACGGTTCAGTTGTCAAAGTAAAGCTAATTGTTATGACTGCCGTTGTTGTTTAAGTAGTATTCGTATTTACTTCGTTTAGACAATGTAGTATGCAAGTTCATTATCTATATATGTGGTTCCAGTATTTCTACATTCAATATAACGACATTTATGAAAAATATATATATATATCTATATAAACTGACAACGAAAAGCAGTCACCAAACAACGAAATAAAATGTTCATACAACCAATCATAACCAACATAAAATGAAATAAAAAAGGTCCAACAATGTATCACTGGGGACGATCTACCCAATAACGCTCGTAAATGCATCGAATGTGATGGGCCGTGAGAGGTATGCCCTGTGACAATAGCCGGTTGATCTCCTCACCGGCCGCGCGGTAGCGAATCTCATCTAGTGTCGGCGTCGCGGAATCAGATGGCGGTGGGGGCACTCCGACAGCGGGGGGCGGTGGTGGAGGCGGGATGATGGGCTCGAATCGCTCAATGTCGGGGAGAAGGTAAGGGTGACTGGTCTCATGAAACCACTGCAGATAACCATCGACAACATCGTAGGGGTACTCACTGCTAGTACGCGGGAGCTTCGACATGTCGTATAAGTGATGAAATTTGTTCGCCCAATGGTTGTCTTGATGCGAGAAGGTCGCCTCCTTCTTGCCCTTGAGTGACTTCTGTCTGTGTACACTTGTGGGTCTAATCGGGCTAGAGGGAATGTGCTGTATACGGCCGAACTGATGCGTCACTCGGTCTGGGATGTACGGCTCTTCCTCGAACAACCAACAGATGGTGCCCCTGTACCGTGACAGACGGAGTTGGTTGTCGAAGTCTAAATTCCTACCAAAGGGCATGAACTCAACCTGCAAATATAAGACAATGGTTGTTAGTTTGTAGATGTAAATTTAAAAGTATACATAGAAAATGTCAAGTTCGAACGTATATATTGGACATACCTCATCGACAGTCATCTCGTCTAACCTCCGACGCAGCTCCTGCAACCACAACACTTGGGGCCCTCCATCTCTGTTGGACGTCCACGGCGTCGCCAACTCCAAATATCGCACGCCGTGACGTGGATCCCGCGCAAGTCTCCGGCTCAGCGTCATGTGGCCTCTAAACAATGGGAAATACATCCATATCCATACCTACAACAACATTGACCATCAGACGATTACTTCATATAACATGAAATGTCTACATGTACTATTTGACCACGGTCGATAAAGTACCTGCATGAGCAGTGTACAACCGTCCATGTCCTTCGCTAGCTGTCTCGTGGCCTCACCTAATCCTCGGTATAAGTAGGAGAGGATACCTGCCGCCAGAGATAATTGTGGAATCCGGTGGGCCTGTGTGAACCGAAGAAGCACTTCCGGTCGCACTCTGCTGTTCGACTTCTCAATGAACAGCATCGCCGATGTAAGAATCCCCATAACTGCGGCAGCAATCCGCTCCTCATCATGCTTGTGGGGGACACCCTCCCGAACCCTCTGACGCATAGGGTCTATTGCCTGCAGGAGTGCGTTAACACTCGGACCTCCGTGGCCGTCGAAATTCTTCTGCTGCAGCGGCGTAAACCCATACATCTGTCCAACAAGAGTCTTCCCAACCTCGTCCACCTCAAAAAACGAGCACTCATCCCCATCCATCGCGAAAACTATAATGAACATCACATCATGCAATGTGATCGTAATCTCACCCCAAGCAAAGTGGAAAGTGTTAGTCTCAGGGTGTCAGTGCTCAATAAAAGCACTGATGAGACTATGGTCCATGCACTCCCACGAGAAGTCCCGCAACTGCCATAACCCACTGTCCCGAATAGCAGTGAACCACGTATCCTCCCCATCCTCCTCCACTAAGGCCTCAGCACGTACTATCATCTGACCCCTACGGTGCACACGCAACACCCTCACCAAGGCGGCTTCATCCTGTCTCCAAATAGCCTCTGTAATGTGCGCCCCGTAATCATGCAGCAACGATAGCCGGCCCGGACCTCCTCCATATGATGGGCCAGCTGACCTTGAGCCGCTCGGCTCACCCCGCTGCCGGGCACTCTCTCCTTGGCGTGATCCACTCGCCTCGAATCTCTGCTCTGCGTCTACGTGCACATCATCAGACTGCTCCTCACCCCTCTGCTCCTGTCCATCATCCACCTCATGCTCAGGGTCATACATGTCACGCTCGCCGACTCCAATGCCCCCGACAGTTGCGACTGTGACAGGCTGAGACTCAGGCGGTACACAACGCTGTGTAGTCTCGCTCGGTGTCAACCCCGAGAAATCAATGTCGTCGAGGTTAATATCCGGCACAAACATCGTCCTTCCAGCACCCTCCGCAGCATGAGTAGAAGTGCCCGCCCCCCCCCCCAAGCCCTCTATCTCCAACGAACGGTGCAGTGTCGTCGTACGAGTTCAGCTGCTCGCTCTAAAATGCAGTGCCAAAATAATCCACGTAGCCCGTGTGCTGGGTCGCCGGCTGGTCACCCGCCTGAACAGCCGATACATTCTCACCCGCCTGCAATATGACCTCCCCAGGTGTCGACATCAACACCTGCTCTAATGCCGCTAGTCGAATCTGGGTCGAACCCTCTGTAATCACTTCATCCCGATGGGGACGTTCGTCAACCACGTCGTCAACCGCCTCTAATGCCGCCAACCGAATCTGGGTCGATGCCTCTGTCATCGCGTCGTCCATATGGGGACTGAAGGTTCGATAATATAAAACAAAGTAATATAGAAATACTCTAGAAGGGGGGGGTTGAATAGAGTATGCCGGTTTTTCGCAGATTATCAAGACTTTTGATGCTCGTGCAAAATCCTTTGAGATTAGACTTAGTCTTTTCTCTGAAAACCTGAATCACAAAGTTAAACAGTAGAACCAAGTGCGGAAATAAGGTAAAGCAATAAGTAAAGGACTCGATGAGTTGTTTACGAGGTTCGGCACGAACTTGGCCTACGTCCCCGCCTAGGGTTCTTCCACAACCCTAGGATTCAACCGGCTTTTATTGATTCACAAGACTTAGGATCCTAGTAGCTCCCCGAGAAGCCTCTCTCCTATACAATTGCAATCTAGTCAACTCACGTTCCCTTGGAGTCCTAGACCAATCTAGAAGAGCCCCACCTCTCTATGCTATCTAGTACAATCCTCTTATACTTAGTGAATCAATCGCCTAGTGTCTACTTCCTGAGTTACAAACTCTTGAGTATAAAACTCTCTCGAAATATATCCTATAAGCTCACAGTGTAACTCTCAAATGCTTTGAAATGGAATAACAGACTCTTAAGGACAAGCAGAGAGCACACGAAGAAGACAGATTTCGCTTGAAGGCTTGAGTGTATGAAAGCTTGTGTTCCACAGGTGTCTGCTGTCTTCTTCTTCCTTTCCTTTATATAGAAGCAACATGGCGCCTAAGGATCTTCAACCACGGCTAGTTCGGATCATGGCGCGCCCAAGGATTTTCTATTTTTGGACACTGCGAAGACGTGATCTCTCCAATTTGGATCTCCTCAATATGCACCATAAGGAAAGAAGTAATTCGAGTAATACTTCCTGAAAGGTTAGTTAGTCATATAATATAATGGAAGTATATAATATTAAATAATATTCGGACATAATAATATATAGAACAGGTTTTGTATTTCATCAATACTGTTAAAGCTCCAAGACCTTTGACACAGACAAACTGTCAAGGCCTTTGAAACTTTATTCCGATTTTCATCAAGGGAGGGAGTTATCAGGGACGTACGTCGGCTATGTCGGCAACTGCGTGACTAGAGCTCCCCACCCCCCCCCCTCGTCTACTACCATAGCATCTAAACGCTCATCTACACCCTGCATACACAAAGGAATAGACTCAATTTGTGCACGTGACTCGCGCAACGCCTGTCTTCCCTTAACAGCAGCGCTACGGGCAGTCCGCAACACCACCCTATACTCTAATCCACGCGATAATGTCTGTATACGATTAATAAACAAATTCTAATTCCTATCGATTAAATATCGAAATATTTTTAGGATCTAAAATCCCATAAACATTCGACTAATACAGATTCACACCTATAACATGTATTAGAATTAGAATTATGCTATATTAAACTACACTATATTATATCATTATTCACACCTATAACATGTATTAGAAAACTAAACTATATTATAAAATCTAAATTCTATTCTAAAATTTAACTATATGATAGCGTTAGTCATACCTCTGGTAGCCCCACAGCCGGTAAGCCCACCGTCCCTCTCCCACCACGAGGCCGACCGCGTCCACGTCTCTGAATAATCGGAGCCGACTACATTTCATAAATCAACAAATACTTATCAATTACTTATTCTAATTCAATAAATTTTAAAATACACTATTCCAATATTTAATATTTTACCTGTAATGGATCTCTATCACCACGTCCACGGCCCGCACCACGACCTCGCCCTCAAGCACCATCCTGAATACTCTCACTCACCATTGTGTATCACAAAAGGTCAAACAACGAAGAAAAGGGAATGGGACAAAAGACTAGGAATGTCGGGATAAAAGGTTTGAAATTTCGACGAAGACAAAACGACGAGAGGACGGAATGGGAGACTGGGATTTGTGCGGATACGGTGGGTCCCTGATGCCTTTATATAGGGCCCAGGGCCCGGAGCCCACCGTATCCCTTTACGGAGGATACTCAACGGGCCGAAATCCACCGTCACTACTTGCGGTGGGTTCAAATTTCAAAATTTGAACCCACCGTCATGT
Organism: Persicaria maculosa; assembly: GCA_963922045.1. Lineage (NCBI taxonomy): Eukaryota > Viridiplantae > Streptophyta > Magnoliopsida > Caryophyllales > Polygonaceae > Persicaria > Persicaria maculosa. The sequence goes on from OY998268.1 coordinate 3,547,720, forward strand.
GTTGCGGTGGTTCAAATTTCAAAATTTGAACACACCGTTTTGTGTTGCGGTGGGTTCGAATTTTGAAATTTGAACCACCGTAGCCGGTTGCGGTGTGTTCGGCCTTTTCGAATTTCGAGGTCAATCCACCGTTCGAACATACGGTGGCCTCTTTCCACCGTGACTTCACGTCCGTCAATTCAACGCCACCGATGTATACAACGGTGCATCACACCCACCGTACTATACAACGGTGGTTTTTCGTTAAACGTCATTAACCCCACCGTGATTATCTACGGTGATTAGCGGTGGAAATAGTAAAAATTAGCGGTGGAAATATCCAGATTGGTTTTTAAGGTTTCTTACTAGTGAACCTATCACATCATCCCTTAACAAAACATCTCCCTCCTTTATTATTTTATTGATAAGTTTGTTTTTTTATAAACACCCCAATGTGGGTGCTCTAAGGAGGTGTTGACACATAATCAAAAGTCTTCTAAATTAAGATATTATATATATATATAGATTGACCGTATAATAATAATAATAATAATAATAATAATAATAATAATAATAATAATAATAATAATCCCTCCATTATTAAAAAACATATCGTTTACTATTTATAGATGCTTTTTGAAAAGAAAAATAAGCAAAAACAATACAAACTATCATTCATGAGCGAAATTGGGAGCTGAAATTTGTGAGTGAAAATGGGAGTTTGCTACACAAGAAAACTAGGAGAGGAGCCGACAGGAGTGTCCGATGAACATTTAATTAATAAATCTTAGATAGTTGGCATTTCATTAATTAGGTTATATTATATGAACAATTACTTTTTTCTCCCTATAATTTTTTTTATCTGATTTCATACTTAATGAAATTAGGTAGACTTCATAGAGTATACTATGCTAATAAATCTGGGTTATTTGTATTGGATAAGTCAAATTACACATCTTTTCCATTTTTTTAATACCATGTATATTAAAACACTATTAATCTAGACTTTTTCATTCCACATGATTCAATGGTAAAGGTTGGTTGATGTGTACATAACTCTTACGTGTACACAAAAATTATTCATTTCTTTTATCATCATGATTATTCATATATTTTCTCATTTCTTTTATCATCATGATTATTCATATATTTTCACATAATTATTCATCTATAAAAATGTAGTTATTCATTAAATTTTATTATAACAAATAATCACCCAATACCATCGTATAATCACAAGTTACTTTTAATTTCATCTATTGGTCTTCTTAATTCACATGCCTAGATTGGTTAAGGGTTGTGTATAGACCTGTCAATCGGGTCATTTAGGTCAGGTTCGGGTTGGTCATTTCGGATTTCGGGTAAAACGGATTCCGGGTAAAATGGGTCCCGGGTAGATCCGGATTGACTTGAACTCGGGTTTGACCCGGTTTTGGGTCAAATCGGGTCGATTTGGGGTTTGTCAAATATTTCCTTTTTAAATTAACAAAATCATGATTTGGTAATTTTGTGATAATTTAAAAATGCTAAAATTAAAGATGTGGTTCATAAGTACTAGTGCTTGTAATTATATACAATATCTGATCTAAAATAATTTATTTTTATTATTTCTCATAATTTTTAATAAAATTTAAAAATTTATAAAATATCAAATTTTTAAATAATTTTTTAAAATAGTTTCATGCAATTATTAATAAGCATAGAATTGTTTTAATATTTTTTTAGAGTTTTTATCTTCTTAAAAAATGTGATGAAAAATAAAAAATCAAAACTATCAATCAAATCGAGTATTACACAATACAAATAAATGTAAAAGTTGAATTGAAAATGAAAGATCAAGTGATTGTAATTATAAAATGTAATAAATTGGAATCTCCATAAAAAATTTAAGCATATATAATTATAAATCAATCGGGTCAATCGGGAAAAATTACCGGGTCAATCGGGTTATCGGGTCTAAATCCAGATGACCAGGAAAATTATCGGCTAATTCGGGTTCGGGTAAAAAAAATTCTCAGGTAAAAAAAATAGGGTCTTGACACTAAATTAACCGGGCGTACGGGTCAGGTCAACCGGGCCGGGTTGAGTTTTGACAGGTCCAGTTGTGTATGTATGGTTTATTTAAAAATAATTATAATATATACACACACATACACACAGAGATTCGGTATACACAACTCTTATGATGTACATATATCTTATCATGTACGTAGAAATTATTCATTTGTTTTTCATGATTATTCAATTCGTCTATTTTCGCATGCTTGTTCGTCTATAAAACTGTAATTATTCGTATGTACAAAAATGTAAATTTCATTCTAATGAATTATTGCCCAGTACCATTGAATAATTTCATTCCAACGAATAATCAACTAGTACCACCGAATAATAAAAAACTACTTTTAATCTTATCTGTTGATCTTCTTAATTCTATTATCTAAATTTGTTAAGATAATACACGACATGAATAGTAAATGTATGTGAATAGTAAATATATGTGAATTAATTATTTTTAAAATTATTTTTAAAAATTAATTAAAAATGTTATTATTTTATATAAATTTTATCATTTTAAAAAGGAAATATGACTAAAAATAATACATACTATTTCACATTAAACCAATTTCGGTACGGAAAAAATTCTAGTCGATTTTTCAACTAATTTTTTGACGTGAGAATGTTCGAAAATTTAATGACGTGACATCATATTATTAAATGTATAAATATAATATTTGAAATTAAAAACTAATTATCAATATAAATTGGATTCTAAGGTTAATTTATCCATCTAATTTGGCATCAAATTTGATGTTTTTTACAAAAAAAATACATTGAACGCTTAACGAGATGTGATGCAACGTCATTAAATTTTTGAACATTCGTTTGCCCTGTCGAAAGGTTGGTAGAAAAATTGACCGAATTTTTTTTCGTATCAAAATTGGTTAAATTTGAAATAATTCATATTATTTATGATAGTTTTTAAAGTTTGTATAACTTTTTTTTTGAGGATTTTTTAGGTTTAGATATGAAAATCTTAAGTACGTTTGAATAAGAGACCTTGGCCTTCCCAAAAAACTCTTTAAGTGTAACATCCTTAAGAGATAAAGAATCATACTCAATAGTTGGTAGACCAGTTATCACATGGAACTCGAGTATAGAAAAACGAGCAATCAGACCATCCACTTTAAACCACATTTTCATCTCTTTGTCTGTTACAACCTCATGTATTAACATCTGATGAATTAATTGAAAATTAAATGCAATTTTGACCCTTCAAAAAAAAACTAAACCCGAATAGCTATTCTTGAGCAGTCGAAAATCAGAAGCGGACAAACCCTTCTCAATGATTTCACACATTTCAGGGTAAGAATAAAGATTACCCCGTGTACGAAATCTCTCTTCATCACTCAACCAATATCTTATTCCCTACAATACACAAACATGACCACATAAACATATAGATAACAAACAACAAATGATACTCACAACGGACAAAAGATAAACTACAAAAATCAAAAGCAAAATACTAACATTGAAGTGAGATTTATATGATTCCAATTTAGAATCGTCAGCCGCAACATATAATCGAATACATTACAAAAGATTAACCCTAGGTTAAAATGGATTTCATGAAACAAAAAAGCAATTGATAAAACGAAAAAAAAAACCCTAACAAAGATACTACATTGCAACTGCACTAACCTCCGCATGCCATGATTGATTCAACGACTAAAAGTACCAAGAATGATCGACAATTGTAGGGGAGACGATGACCATTTTGAAGCAGGGAGACAAAGTATGAGAAAAAAGGAGAGAGAAGCGAGAGAGAAGTGAACAATAAAAGTAAGAAGTGATCGATGGACAAATGATTCATTTGGACTGCACGGAGGACATTTTTTTTTATTAGGAAAGAATTCGGGTGAGCACGCTCTACCCGGTAGCATCCTTGCGGATGAGGTCAGGAAGACCATAATTGTTGTAAATATCGACACCCCAGGCAGAGTGGCAAAGGTGTGCAACTTATCCGCCACTCTATTGCCTAAACGGGGAACATGAAAGAAGGAAACTTCTTTCACAGTCGATAGTAACAGTTTTACATCTAACAGTAGGAGGTCAATTTCCCACGGGCAAGTTGTGTGTTTGCTTAGATGATCTATGATTATAGAGGAGTCACCCTCTATGTGGATTTTCTCAATACGGAGTTGAATGGCCTGTTGGATTTCTAGTCTTAAAGCAAGTACTTCGGCTTTGAGTGGACTTTGAAAACCAAGTTTTTGGAAGCTTATGCTGATAGGCCGACCTTCCGCACGGAGGACATTTGGTTGAATAAGAAAAATGAGCCCTGACCCAATTTCCTCAAAATTATATTATTAATTTCTTATATAATTTGAATAAGTTTGAAATCTATATCTATATAAAATACTAAAGCAGAGGCCTGAAACGGCCTCTGGTGCGATCTCGCGTCCATGGAATTTTCTGGATTAAAGCGGGATTATTTTTGCTTACGTGTCATTTTCTGGATTAAAGTGGTATTATATTTCTGGGCCATATCAATTAATAAACGAATATAATTAGGTAAAAAACTTATCTTTTTAAATCAAATCATCTATCCAATATTATTTTTGTAAAAAAATACATCTAGACCTTATAGATCATGTTTTCTAATTAAAATTTTTTTTTACCATTCAAAATTTTCGATCGACGTTTTGATAATTTGATATAAAAACTTTATTTCAATTTTTTTTGATAATTTCGATCGACGTTTTGATAATTTGATATCTTAATTTTCATGTGTATACTAATTTTCATGTATAAATTTCATATTGGATATATCATTAGATTGAATGAAAAAAAATTGGATATAGAATTAATTTTATTATATTGGATATATTATTTTATATAAAATCGATAAGTTTTATACATAATTAAGATATAAGGTTGGATATTTATTAAAATAAATAGGACCGTTAACTTAAGTTAACATCAAAAAATTATATATCTAAGTTAACATATATATATAAGTATATGTTATATACTTATATCAAAATATAAGTAAAAACTTATCTTTCTATATCACTGAAATTAATTATGACTATATATATTACAAAAGAAATCTATATGAAATATATTTATATATTTCATAATATATAATGATGGATTTTGAAAAATAAAATAAATAAATTTATGGTTAAATTAGTTGATTAAATTAGATAATAAATTAAAAATTTTGCTCACGTCCATGGAATTTTGAAATTTGATAATTAAAATATAAAGTTTACTCATTGATTGACGCCGCCGCCGATGTGACTGAGACCACAAATATATACATCATGCCGTAAATTTTTCGTCAATTATTTTACCTTATAGATCAAATTGAATATAATATATTTAAATATAAATATCTACCATCTTAATTTGATGATAAAATTTGAGAAGAGAAATTTATCTATAATGCTATATAAAATATATATATGTAATGGATATTTAATCTAGATTCAAACATGTTTACATTCTTAAAAATATAACACAATTGAAAACTATATATTTACTTTATATGGAGCTTTATACGGAGTAGTAATAGTAATTTATATTAATTCAAAAATGTTTAATATAATAAAATTTATTACAAAATCGCACAACGGGCGAATAATAAAACTAGTCTATATAAAATACTAAAGCAGAGGCCAGAAACGGGCTCTAGTGCGATCTCGCGTCCACGGAATTTTCTGGATTAAAGCGGGATTATTTTTGCTTATGTGGCATTTTCTGGATTAAAGTGGTATTATATTTCTGGCCCACATCAATTAATAAACGAATATAGTTAGCTAAAAACTTATCTTTTTAGATCAATAATCTATCCAATATAACTTGAATCAGTTATTATACATATTTATTATTTTCATGCTTTTGTTAACTCAATAAAACTAAACCAACCACTAAGGCATTCAAAAGGGATAAGAAATCACCTATATCGGTTTCTTTAACGGATGGCAGTGTCATTGACACCGATGTGGAGCTCAATTGAGAGGCCACATTTGACTGCGAATCAAAGCAAATTAGGCACACTGAATTGAGGATGACAGTTGATTTGGATCAAATCTTTTGAGATTAAAAAAAAAGTTGTTGATTTACATTGATTTAAAAAAAAGCTAATCCTACGTTTGATTTTATGTAAGAATTGAGTATTTGCAACAATTATGCACAAACATAATCAATACCTACATTTTTATTTATTTATTTATTTATCAATATATAATATATATATATATATATATATATTATATAATAAAACAGAGGTCTGAAACATGTTTACATTCTCAAAAATATAACACAATTGAAAATTGTATATTTACTTTATATGGAGTAGTAATTTATATTAATTCAAAGATGTTTTATATAGTAAAATTTATTTAAAAAATCGCACAACGGGCGAGTATTAAAACTAGTAAAATACTAAAACAGAGGCCTGAAACGGGCTCTGGTGCGATCTCGTGTCCACGAAATTTTCTGGATTAAAGCGGGATTATTTTTGCTTACGTGGCATTTTCTGGATTAAAGTGGTATTATATTTCTGGCCCACATCAATTAATAAACGAATATAGTTAGCTAAAAACTTATCTTTTTAGATCAATAATCTATCAAATATAACTTGAATTAGTTGTTATACATATTTATTATTTTCATGCTTTTGTTAATAAACTATATTATTTATTATTTTAAAAGATAAAGAAGGAATATTTGGTGTGTTATTCTATCTTTTAGATCAAGTTGAATATAATATATTTATATATGGTTTTATTTTTGTGAGCCACGTCAATTTAATTTTATTTTTTTAAGCCACGTCAATTAATTATCTAATATAATATTTTAATATAATTAATATAATAAAATATAATTTATTAACAAAACGCGCATACAGTTTTTAAAGTTGATAGTTTATACAGTTTTAAACCTTTAAAAACATGTTAAAAAGTGGAATGATAAAATTTAACAAACGAAATAAGTACTCCGTATCACAAGGATAATAATAAAAGACTACACACAAAAATATGAAATCCCCCTAATAAAATTATAAAATCATAATATACCAACAATATGTAATGCTTAACTTAACCTAATAGATCGGTCATCCGACCCTCTTTGTCCACCAAAAAAAAAAAAGAGAGAGATCGGTCATCCGAATACAATTTGGATTATACAATTATATACATACACCTTAGGAAACGGTCCTCTTAACTGGAGGATGGGATTGGGCAAGGATTCGCCTTGAACATAAACTGGTTAGAGCATTTTTAATAGTGGTACTCTACTTGAGTATCATAACCTATTAAAAAAAATAAAAAATACAAAAGTGGAGGAGAACCAATAAAGTGAGTACCATATTATGATACTCATCTCACATAATTTACATTGATTTGATAAAAAATCTGACATTTAATTTTATTTTATTTTTTTAAAATTAGTTATGATAGTCATAGTACCACCATTAAAGATGCTCTTAAGAAGGTAAAGATGCTCTTAAGAAGACCCTTTGCATCGTCGACGTCAAACAGGAAGGAGGAGGGAGAGGCAGAGGCAGAGGCAGAGCATTAACTCAAATCTGATGAAATTTCAGAGAGACACAGCAGCTGAGTTTCATCTTCTTCCAACTGCTTCCTCCCTGTTTCCATTCCCATCTTCTCCCTCTTCCTAATATCATTGCCTTGCCTCCCCTCTCTCTCTCTCCTCATTCAATTATGAATGAATAATCTCCTAACCCCACCTTCTTCCATCTCAAGCAGGAATTTGCTTGTTCAACTTGACAAGATACCCTCTCTCTCTCTCTCTAAGAAACTCGTATGCGACAAACCATTCAGAAATGCATTCCCCGCATTCTTCAATTCTGTGATTTTGTTGTCCCCCCTTTTCATTTTTTTAATCACCTCCCCAATAAAATTCAACTAATCACACACAGTCACACAGAGAGAGAGAAACCCCCATCAAATCCAAAGGTCTTCCCTTTTTTGTTTCCCTCTCTCTCTTCTTCAACTTGTTGGGTTTCAATTCCTTTTGATTGCGGAGGAGACTGGAGAGGGTGCTGGTGGTGGTGGTTACACTCTTTGCTCCCCCACAAAAGTCAATCTTTTACCTCATCCTCTCCAAAGTCCAAACCTTGTTGTGGATCTTTACCCCTTCATTTCCTATGGGTCTCTGATATTTTTCACTCGGGTTTTAATTATTGGGTCTTTGATGATTTGGGTTTTCTCTTCCTCCATGAGTGTGTCCTCAATGTTTGAGATGCCAAAAGTAAGCACATGAGACACTTTCTTTGGTTGGATTGTCTTTATCACCACTTTCCAATTGCTTGATTTTTTTATTTTTTTCCAAAAGATGAAATCTTGTTTTGTTTTCTTATTCATTCTTAATGGGCATCTGCTTATATATATTTTTTTTTTCTTCTTTCATTGGTTGTGTTCTTGTAGTGAAACAAAAAAGAGACAAAATCTCCAGTATATAGTATATAGGAAGACTTATCTTGTTATCTTGTATGCTGACAACATTTGGAGATCTAATTGACAAATCTTCATGTGAGTTTTAAGTTCATCATTTCTCATTTTGGCGTTTCTTGTGGATCATGTAATTTGCATTCTTAATTCTGTCTGTTATTGTTAGATTATGCCTCAGGAGGGTAAAAGATCAGTTGGGTACAAATCATTTATCATTTGTGATGATCCAAGGGGTGTGGTCGAGTGTCGCACTGTCAGAAAACACAAGAACCTCCACTCTGTAGGAAGAGCAGATGCTCAAAGCCCAACCACTTCTCACCTCTTGGAGGTGTCTAAAGGATCTCACAAGCTTAACCATGTAGTCAGTTCTTGGTCTTGTGGTGGACACACCACCACCACCACCAACAACAACAACAAAAATGAAAGGGATATGCCCAAAGATTTGCTCAAAGGTGCAATTGATCTAGGGGACTCCTTATCCATTCTTAGCAGGTTGCAACACAATAAGAGGACTCAAAGAGGTGGATTTGATGATGGTGATTTGGAGATTAAGGACACAGGATCTTTGGCGCGAGTGAACAAGAATGGAGTTGATGGGAAGAATGTGTATTCGGATCCTTCGAGTGAAGAGGCTTGTTGTGATGATAGAAGGTTGGACTCATCAGATGCGCCTTCCACGAGTTCGAGTCAATCCTCAATTGTGCATTCAAGCAACTTTGTGTCTCCAGAGTCTCTCCTTTCGTCCACAGCTTCGAAGAAGAAGAGTAAGAAGCCAAAAGGGTTCAATCTGATTGCAAAGATGATGGGCTTAGAAGATGCTTCCCTAAGATCTTTGCCATATAATGGTAGGAAACACAAGGGTGGCGGTGAGAAGATTGTGAATCAGAAGAAGCCAGCATTTGATCTAGACTTACCGAGTCCGCGCGCAAGAGAGCATGATCATCATGATCCTTGGAAGTCAAGCTGGAAGATGAGGACATTAGATGAGATGATCGAAGCTTTGAAATTCAAAGGAAACCCCAAAAGCAGTGGAGTACACTCTCCTATTAGCTCCCACCACTCGGAATCTTCCAACTCGAAACATCGGCCACCTATAGTTATTATGAAGCCTTCAAGGTTCTCTTGTCTCAATTCGGACCATCCTATTATTCCAAAGCCGAGGGCGGAGGTGGATCAAGAGATGCTTCTTAAGATGAGGATAAGAACCAACCCTTTAGCTGAAACTGATGGATTTGATACTCTGAGTTATAATGGGAAAGAAATGCTAGTCAGAGCTCAAAAGTTGAGTGGCAACAGAACTTATAGAAGGAAAGGGGAAAGGAAGAGAACATCGAAATCCGGAAGCAATTTGCAATCCCTAGATGGTGATGAACTGATTGATTCGAAGCTGAAAAGCTCAAGAGATGTGAACGACACTAAGATTGGCATGCTACAGAGTGCTACCACTGATTCTGGAAGACAAGGCACAATGAGCTTTAGCAATTTAAAGAACGATGTTCCATTCATAGTGAGTCTTCTCTTTCTCTTTGAAACCTTCTTGTTCGTGTAATCTTTCAATCTTTCATCATTCTTCACATAGAAATGTAACTCAATCCTCTTGTGATACAGCATGGTAATCAGAGATATAAAGATGAAGGCAAAGAGGTCGATAGCATCTGTGGAAGGGAGTGTCTATTGCCATTGGAAGAATCTACTGGACTCGCAGAAGATGCATCTCAAATCGAGATAATAACAGGTATATATCTTACACTTTTTTCAGTATCTTGTTGTATGTCTCCAGAATGAGTCCTCATTTTGTTTTGGATGCAGATTATGTTGATGGAGAACAGAGTTCTGCAAGCGAAACTCCATCATCATCTAACAACAGAATCAATACCCAGACTGCCTTGATATGTCCAAATGAGCGTGGCACGATAGACCGTGACAAGGAAAGCCAGTGCTCAATTAGTGATATTATGCCAGTGGAAGAAGGAAGTTCATGTTCCGAATCCTCTAGAGCTACCATCCATGTTGAGGAAGAAGAAAATTCCGTTCGTATGGCTTCCGCTTCCTCTATTGATGATCATAGCAGTTCAAGAAACAGCTCTAGTATTGGTGGGAACAAATTGAAGGCACTTCTCTTAAGGAGTACACCATTCATTAACCGTGCAGAGGAGCTTTTCGGTTTGAAGGGGAACCCGGAACAAGACTTGTTACAGGAAATTGGTAATGATCTCAATGCCAGAATGTTACTAGACTGTGCAAATGAGCTTGTAGATCATGGCTCTGAATGGTCAACAGTTTGGCTACCAGTTCCATCAACCCACAAGATGAGCTGTGTAACTTCCTATTATACTTCTTTGGAGCAGCTAGTGGATGAAGTTTGCAACGGAATCGAGGCCTTGGGGTGTTATGTAAAAGATGAAATCGGAGACGTTCATTCAACCGATAGCCTCCTCTTGCTAGTGAAAGGAGATTTGAGGAGCGGGAAAATGGTTACCGGAGTTTGGGATATCGGTTGGTGGACGAATGCAGGATCTGCAGATGAAATTGAGGAGATCACAACAAGGGTTGATGAGCTTGTCTTGGATGCATTGATTGAAGAAATTCTCGTTGATCTTGCTCTCTAATATCTAACGTTACGTTCCGAATAAACGCCAAGTTGTGTGCTTTCTGCTTGACTGTTAGGACTATTCATAGCTTGTTACCCTAATCCAAGGCCTTGTTATCTTATACAGTCTGTAGATCACTTTGATGTTTTCTAGAAAAAGGGAAAAAAGAAGGCAACCTTGTTTATGAATTTATCTGTATAATTGTACTATATATGTCTCTTGAGATGTAATACATTGTTTGATATCATAAAAGAAGAGTATAAAAGGATTTCTGTGGCATTCATACATGATACATTATAAGATTCAAACAAGCAATCCGGCGACACACATTGAGGAATGCATAGTTTGCTTAGCATCTAAGAGTGCAGGGATATCTTCTGAAAGCTGCATTGAAGACGAGAGTATATGAAGTAGGGTTGAATGTATGAATCAGCAACCAGATAAAGATATGGTTGGATGGCAGCTTTAAAGTTATAAAACATCTAAACTTCTCAGGGAATTTTCCAAATTATTTTGAATTCACTGATAACCCTCAAATTATCCTCTTTCATAGTAACATTTCGAATACCATAAAATTCATTAATCCTCAATCAAAGCCGTAGCTTCAGCTTGAAGCCCGTGAACAAATAACACTAACCATCAACACTATATTAAAGGTATATATATCCGTATTGAAGGAGAAATTGGTTTAACCACGTAACATCTTTTTTTTTTTTTTTTTTTTTTTTTGGAAATGGTGAACCACGTAACTTCTTAAGGGTAAGATTGTTAACCAATTAAATTAACTTATTTATTAACTTGGTCTCAAGTAAAACCAGGGGCGGAGCTAGGGGGTCCTGGGGGGTCACGTGTCCTTCCTCTCATACGACGAACTATCTAGATGTACTCTCCTCGTCGATAGCTTCGTTTTGATATATAATACACCTTAATCCGATATCTGAGTAAAAAGTTATGAATGTTTAAAAATTAAAAGTATATTAATCACTTTAATTTTGTTTCAATAGACTATAATGCTTTTATATTTTACTTAAATTAATATTCACATACTATAATTCATCTCGAGAGCTTCGAAATGAGAGCGGAAATGAGAGGTTATACTAATCATTTCGACAATTAGATAAGAAGTTACGCAAGTTTAAAATTTTTATATCTGGTTATGTATTATTATATGTTATGAGTGCAACAAGTTATATATTCACTAGGGTTGTTATTCGAGCAAAACATGTCTAGTATTGCTTGACTATATTTAGCTCGTTTAGAAACGAGTCAAACCTATATTTGAACTTGAGTTTATACTCGACTTGTTTAGTAAATGAACGAGCTTGAGCTAAGTTTTTTTCCAAGTATTATGCAACCTTACTTGCTCATGACATAGTAACTTAAAAGAAAATTTATAAATTTCACAAAATTCGTGCTATTTGAGTTTCAATTAAGTCGAGTCGAGCTTTGAATCGAGCATAAAAATGTGCTCATAATAAGCTCATTTTGTAAATGATGCTCGAGTCGAGCTTTTATTGATCAAAACTCGAGCCAAGCTCTAGCTATTCAGCTCATAAAATAACCATAATCTTCATTTAATGTTTATTATATTGCGTACTTATTTAGTTAAATTATTTTCCCGGATATTTCGTTTATATGTTTATGTTTCTTTTTTTAGGTGCGAAAAAAATGATAGTGTTTTATCATAAACCGATGACATTTTATCTTAAAATAACATAATTTATTATTGTATTATATATAATTCTTTATGCCAATTTAATCCAAAACTATATCGCATGTACAATTGTGCCCCCTCCGAAATTTTTCTGGCTCCGCCACTGAGTAAAACCATTAATTTTATTAATCAGCTAGCCTACTAGTATATTAATCAAGTGGAGAGCGGAGTTGGATACAGACAATGATAGAATCGGGACAATATGAGTCTTTTTTTTAAACCATTGGTGAAGATAACTAAATGTGTTCCTGGATAACAAATATAGAGACTTCAAATTTAGACTCGCGATCTTGATTTTATCAATCACCTCTTTTTTTTTATACAAGGCGAGAATTTAGTGACGGTCAAATATCAACGACCTCTTATACATATTAGCAAAACTTATTTTTCAAATCCGTGGAAATAAAGTTTAAATTTGAAAAAGGCAAAAAAAAAAAAAAAAATCTTCTGAGTAGGTTTGCAATTGGACTTTTGCCCCGTTATTATACGTAGTAATAGGCAGTGGGATGGGTCGGGTATTGAAACAGCAAAGCTAGAGTAAGTTGTTTCTCCCTTATCTGTGGAATCTGGGCCCTTTTTTTTTTTTTTTTACCCCTTTAGCATCGGGCTCCCTAATTCCAAAAAAAAAAAATTCAATTTGGGCACCCTAAAAAAAGCCCATTTACAATCTGTTGGGCCCGACATTGTTATTTAAAAAATAATCTGATAAAACTAAAAAATGAATTCAAATAGTTCTAGAGTAAATTAGTATTACAACTCCCTACTTAGCATCTGGTCAACCACTTACAAGATAATCTCCAAGATTTTATCTATGAGGCTAAAAAAATTAATCTCAAAACTAATTCATCCCCTTCAAAGCATACAAGACAACATTCTAATCGCCAATGAATTTTTTCACTCATTTAAGAAAAAGAAAGGTAAAGAGGGGTAGATGAATGTTAAACTTGATATGGAAAAGGCTTTTGATCTAGTAGACTAGGATTTCCTCTTTGGTTTCTCTCCAATTTTTATCAATCGGATACGGGAATACCTGACCACGGTATCATACTCAGTTTTAGTAAACAACGAACCAATTGAATTATTCACACCTAAACGCGGCCTCTGCCAGGGTGATCCTCTTTCTCCTTATTTATTTCTTCTTCAGTCTGAGGTTCTGGCTCGCGGCCTACTAAACGAATCCCATCTTCCCCGTAGCCACCTGGGCATTTCGATCACTCAATCGGGAGTTAGGATACCCTTCCTAGCTTTCACTGATGATATTGTTATATTCGCTAACTTGACCAAAATAGCCTGCGACCAAATCAACAAAGTCTTTCATGAATATGGCATTCTCCGGCCAAAAAATCAATAGACACAAATATCTATTCCAAACAACAGCTAACACAAGCTCACACCAAAAGGCCCTTATCCATAATGAACTGTGCATACCCACCACCACCAGCCTTGGGATTTACTTAGGTTGTCCTATCATCACTGGTAAAGTTTCAAAGTCCACTTTTAGTGGTATACTGGATTCAACAAAAGATCAACTAAACAGATGGAAGGTCAACAACCTTTCCAAGATTGGGCGCTGCACTCTAATTAAATCCAATCTAGCTATTAAACCTACTCATCTAATGCAATCCTTTATGCTTCCACAATCTATACATGCGGGAACTCGATCGAATCAATAGAAAATTCCTTTAGAATAAGGGCCCTAAACATAAACCCTTGATTAACTGGTTCAAAATATGCAAAACTAGACAAAATGGTGGCCTCGGTTTACGGAGCTCTGAAGATATGGATACTTCCCTCCAATTTAAACTCCTTTGGAAAATTCTAGCCGAACCAACAAACCCTTGGGTTACGATCATAACACAAAAATATTTGAAATACCAACACATATTAACATATAAATGAAAAGGAAACTCCTCCTGGCAATGGACTATGTTATCTAAGCTCCTACCAACTTTTAAGAAAGGGTTTCTTTGGTCCATTGTCAATGGTGATTCTATTAATTTCTGGATGGATCACTGGTTTGGCTCTATGTCGCTTTTATCGCTTGCCCTTGATCCATCTACGATCGACCATACCATGAAAGTAAGCAACTTCATCAACAATGACAGAACATAGAACATCCAAAAACTGTATGCCCAGACCAGCAACCAACTTGATGAAAACTTCATCAAGGCCATCACACAAATACCAATCCCAAAAAACATTCTTCAAGACATGCTTTATTGGAAATGGAGTAAAAATGGGTGGTTTTCCACTAAATCTGTCGTGGACATGCTTCACAATGCAAAGCAACATATATACAAGACCAAATCTTTCTTGGATTTGGGAACTTGAAACACTACCAAAGATTAAAGAATTTATATCGCACATAACAAAGAATGGTATCCCTACCTCAGTTAAACTTGCAAGCCGAGGCGTTAGCAACCCCACCAACTGTCCCCTCTGTGACAATAATTATGAGGATCTTAAGCACCTACTACTCGAATGCCCGATCTCACACTCCACGATACAACTAATTGACCCAAAATTGTCCACCACCATTCAATCCAACAACCTAGCCACCCTTGAATTTGGTGAAATATTGAAAACAATCAAAGAAAACATTGGTAATTCTAATTTTGCCAAGTTTGCTTCAGCTTGGTGGAACATTTGGTATTTTAGGAACAAAGTCCTATTTGACAACATTCGACCATACCATCAAACGATTGCTAGATTTACAAAAGAAAAAATTTACAACTGGAATAAAGCTAAAGTTGGATGATAATGACCCTTCTCCATCTACTAGTAACAACACCTCACAGAAACCTCGAAAGAAGGTTAAATGGCAAAAACCTCTAATTAACTGCCATAAACTAAACTTTGATGGAGCTTTTTCTACTTCTAATGAAGGTAGCTATGGGTTCATAGTTTGTAATCACAAGGGCTACCCTATTGCATCTAGGGCAGGGCCTTCTCCGCATGATTCAGTCATCGAATCAGAAGGTTATGCTCTCTGGAAAGGAATTCAAGCAACATCTGAACTCAATATTGAGAATCTTCATATAAAAGAAGATAATCTTACCATTATAAATTGTCTCAAAGGTATCTGGTCTTGTCCAGGGGATGTGGAAATTCTTATCTCAGACACTTTATTGTCTCTGCATTGTTTCCCCTGTTTCCAGATTTTCCATGTATACAAGAAAGCTAACCGGGTCGTTGACTGTCTTTCTTATATCAATATTGACTTCTATGGCTCATCTGTCCCTGAAAATTCTACGCTTGCAGAACTCATTCATCAGGATGCCCTTGGCTAGATTGGTTCGCTCTTCTCAGCCAAATTTTTTCCGATTTAGAAAAAAAACTCCCTACTTAGAGTATGTTTGGCACAGGAGTGGGGGGTGGAATGGGTGATGGATTGTTTGTTGGGAAATGGGACAGGGTGTTTGGCGGGGGGTGGTAGAGGTGGTGGAGATGGGGGTGGCAGGGGTGGTAAATGGGGGGATTCTAGTATCTTCATTTTGGGGGTGGGAAAAATTTTGACACCCGGGTGGACGAATTTTGCTCCCGACCCTTTGAATCCTAGAGTCATATCATAATCTTCTTCCTTTCGAGAATGAAAGGCAAAATCCTCCCCGTTTCAACATTGTTGGGTGCTCAACTCTTGAAGCTTCTAGTCAATCGAATCCCATATGTTGATGAAAGCTCCCCATTTTGCGTCCAATCTGATTTACACATGCTACTTCGCACCTCCGCTCTTACCTGTAATATCTCTTCAGCTGCTTTTTTCCACTAATTTTGGTGTGGTGATGTTTGATTTGTTTTTTACTGCTATTTTATTGAATTTGGGGGCAAGAGTGTTGGTCGATGGATTGGCCACGAGAGAGATAGAGAGACAGAGAGGGAGAGGAAGAGGGAATACGAACTGAAACTTTTGATTAAGGCTGGTGCGCTTGGAGAATGAAGAGAGAGGAAGGGAACAAGTGAACGACCTATAGTGGCTTATTGTGCAGGTTGGCTGCAGAGCAACAGTGGCAGAATCGGATGCAGGCTGAGGCTATCCCCTCCTGTTTCTTTGATTGCTGATCGGTGATTTAGATGTAAAGACCGGAATTTTGAATAAGTATTTAATTGCCAAAATTGGAAATTTTCGGAAAATCCATCCCCGAGTGGTTTCTATAAATGGAAAGTCTTTGAAAACAATCCCGACATGTTTTAAAAGATAGATTTTCGAGTTAAATCCCACTATATTATTTGAATTTAAAACATAGAGTGTTGTGAGTCGTTTGAAACGGAATTAAAACTCGAGTTGGGTTTTGGGATAAATAGTCGGACCTAGGGTTGGATGAGCGGAATCTCTCTCTCTTTGGCCGACTCTCTCTCTCTCCTCTCTTCCACTCATTCTCTCTCCTCTTCCCACTACCCATTATTATTTTGTCTTTGTCCTCATTAAACCTTAATAAGACACTATATATAGTATGCACTAATCCCCAAAATTCTCAAATAATCAACATGAAAATCTGAGCCACCGCCTCTCTCTCTCTCATCTCATCATCTTTTCCACAAAAATCAAAACCCTAAACCAAGTTCTCACCATTTCTCCTTTCAATCCATTCTCCTCATCCTCCATTTCTTGTTTCTCACACACAAAAACACCCAAGAACACATCCCAGAAGACTTCCTCTCAAAGAAATAACCCAAAAATCGGAATTGAAAAGCGTTTTCCACACAAAAACCCACTTTCTGCCCCTGTCGCTGCCACAAGTTCTAAGTCGTGGCCGTGAGTTCTTGATCACGGCCGTAAGATCAGAGCCCAGAAGAGGAAGTTCCTACTCGCGGCCGCAAGTGACCCAATTCGCCGCCGCGACTGGAACCCAGTTCTCGTCGTTGGCTTGGTAAATCACCTCATTCTCTCTCATCTTAACTCCTTTCTCTTCTCCGTTTATTCTCGCTTGATCCTCAATCTTTCCTCTACCTTCGAAGGTCAATAAACGTCAGATCTAATGCCCTATAAAGTGGATTGGAGCTCATTTCTCCTTCCTTCCCCTGTTTTTTAGCAAGGTAAACTCTCCTCCTTCAATTCTCTTGTTTTGGGTCTAGATCTACCTAAAGGTTCTCTTTTAACCAAGATCTATCACTCCTAGGCCTTGTCGTAGTAAGATCTCATTGAATTAGAGCCCAAGGACTTACCTCCTTCAAGTTTTTGAAGAAAGCCTCCAAGAGGCTAGGTAATCCCTCTTCCGCTCTCCCATCTAGTCCATGTTTGAGTCTTATATGGTTGTTTGAGGCCGGTTTTATGTTAGAAATTTTTTGAAACAAGTTTGAGTTAAAATAGTTTTGAATCAAAGCAAAACGAGTGTAATTTGAAGAAAAAACAAGCCAAAATGTTCGAATCTCGCTGCGGCGAAACCATGATCGCCGCGGCAAGTTAGAACAGAGCTCAGGAGGAAGAAGAAGGATTTTGCGGTTGCGAGTGCGGTTTTCGCTGCGGCGAAAACGGCCTCTCGCGGCCAGCGAGTGCCTTCTAGCGAGAGCCCTGGACCCTAGTTTTGCCGTGGCGAATGGCCCTCTCGCCTCCGCGAAACTAGCCCAGAGAGCCTTGGCCAAGGTCGGCTCCCTTATCTCTTGGGTCTTTGGTTTGGTTTTGGTTTGGACCACCTTGAGTCGGGTTTCTTGACGATTTTGAAATAAGAGTTGTGATAAAATATTATTTAAAGAATTAATAAAATATTATTAAAAAGGGGTTTTAACGGAATTTGAAATATCGGATTGAATGCTTGAAAAATGTTTTGAGAACTTTGTTTCAAATGTCGGGATCCTTAAACTTGATTAAATGATGGACAATTGGACTTGGAAATGAACTTGAGTATTATAGAATGTACATAATTGGATGAGTTGGCTTTTGAGGTTTTCGCTTTGAAAACGATTTTAGAATGGTTTGAAATGGTTGAACGACGGATTGATTTTGGAAATGGTTTTAGGACTTGGTCCTTGAGTGTGTGTATGAATAGTAGTCTTGTGCCTTATCGCTTTCGTATTATTATCATAGGTGCTTGTGCTTGAGTGGATTGGTTGCTTGTGTATACACTTTGCTGGTCGGCTTATCAGGTAAGTTCATTTATGGACTTACTCAGACTGATTAGACACACCCTTTCGCCTATAGTTGTATGACATACTAGGTGTTGCATAAGCATTTAAGCACGCCATGTAGTATCATGCTTAGGTTGCACATTTGATTGAGCATCTGTTTACTTATTAGGTATGAAAAGAGAACGACCATTATCTATGTGAGTCCTAGAGTCGTTGCTAGGGTCATAGGACGGCCCAGTCCCATCGAGCTTGTCCTCCATTGAGTCAGATTAGAGTTGAGCTTGCGGGCTCTTCTCAACATATTAACAAGGCTATTAATGCGCACACATACCATCTGTGGATGGCAACTGCTATGCTATATAACCGGTACTGGCCAGGACCCACCCTATCGGGAAGGGGGGTGGGGGTAGGAGAGAGATATGCCACTTGACATTCTTTGGGCCATTTATCGTATTTCTGCATATATATATATATATATATATATATATATATATATATATATATATATATATATATATATATATATATATATAAACTATTAGCATGCTTGAGTGTTTAATATTCCGCACTGCATTAGAAGCATCTTTATTAGGTATAGGGTATGTATATGCCTACTTGTGGGAATAGAGTGCACATAGGGCCTTGGTCTGATCCTATGCCCTGCACATATTTTTTTAGGTTCGTATGCAGATTATGTGTGATCCATGCTTCTATGACGGGAAGTTACTTGGGCGATCGTAACCGGAATTCACTTGGCTTAAGGGTTTTCGTAAACTTGAGATTTCGAGGTTTTGGTTTTGACCCGGCCTCGTCATGGCAAGTTGTACTCTATTTCTGTTTTTCGCCGTTTTATGACAAACGATTTCCACGATATAGTCTCATAGGACAGGATAAGGGTACCCAATGACCCTACACTTTATTTGGGATTCGAAATCCCCACTTTAAACGCTCTCACTTGAGGTTTTGAAACCTCGACCTGTACCTGGATTGCAAGATCTGAACGAAGGTATCCAACCTTCGAAACGTAACCCGAATATTTATATTTGGGTCGTTACATCAGATTTGTATGACTTTTGTTCTTATAATTCGTGTTGTCGAAGTATCAAAATTTCCCCCTTCATCTAATTATCCTTGCTTGTCCTTTTAATCGGTTCTTGCTGATTCAGTATTATTAATTTGGGGTGTATTTGGGGGTAAGAGTGTTGGTCGATGGATTGGACACGAGAGAGAGAGAGAGAATTTAGGGGCGAGAGTCTTGGTCGATGGATTGGGGGCGAGAGTGTTGGTCGATGGATTGCCAAAGTAGAATTAGGTCTCAAACACCTAGCACATAGACATGATCTCTCCCATATCATCGATCTTCTCACGTGGTTGTTAGCCCAGCCATCGCTTCCACTAAAAGAGATAATTTATACCTGTCAATTATCCTACATCATCAAGATTCCCAAACCATTCTTGTAAGACATGTTAGTTACTAATGGATTAAGACCCATAATAGCGGAATTAAGCTATAACCCTAGCACGATGTGAATCTATCTTAGAGGTTAATTAAGACAAATCAACAACATAAGCATTATTGGAACAAAGATAATAATTGAAATAACTTAATAGAATTAACCTTGTATCAACCCTCACATTCCATCAACCATGTTTTGAAATACAAGCAAAACCAACCAAAAGGATTAGCCACTCATGACTTACCTTAAAATCGCAAATCTATCTTCTAAATTGTTTGTTGAATTTCGTGTATAAGGTCATAATTAAAACCCTAGGAACTAGACTATTTATAGTGATAGGTTTGACCCTAGAACCCTAGAAATGCCAGCCAAAATGAGATAAAATTATATCTTAAGAGATAGAAATCAATCTTTAATAGATAACCTCTTGGAAGATTACACAGATCCGACCTTATCCATCCATCGGCGAGCGCCGACCCCTATCGGCGGGTGTCGATCCCTTAGATGCCTAGCGGTGGGCCCCACTCCTTGTTCGCGGGTATCGATCCTTTATCCCTCGGATTCCTCGTCCTTTCTTACATGCATTCAACTTTCATCTCATCTTAGATTCATTATAGCTCATTCTTGGACATGTTTTCTCTTCTCCTCAGGCATCCTAAGTAGATCCATCAGTTCCAGCTTCGTCCTCTTGATCCACCTTCAAGTCTGGATCCGCGAATTTAGACATTTAATCATAAAAAGCGTAGATTCCGAACTTCGACCACCAAATTATAAAGATGCAAATTAACTAGAAAAAATATATGAAATGCAACCTAAAACTACCTAGAACGCCTATACAAAATATGCATTATCAATCGTACAATAGCGAGTGCAACATAATTCATAGAACAGATAGCATCATATGTAATTATTTTAAAGGGTTTGATGATATAAACATTATGCACACTACTAGAATTTTGTCATTTAACATTGGGTAATAACCGATGTCTTTCAAAAAAAATCGATGTCTATGTGGGTGATGTAAAAAGTCAAAACTTTTTAACATCGGGTAGTTGCCGATGTCTTTGTATTTTATAAAATCGGTTATATTTTTAAATCCGATGTTATAACATACAAAGACATCGGCTATTACCCGATGTTAAAATGTTTTGGCTTTTTAGATCACCCACATAGACATCGATTTTTTATTTTGATTAACATCGGTTTTTAGCCGATGTTAAATGAAATATTTATTTTTTTTTCATTGTAGCCTATACGGGATTTGAACCCGCAGCTTTGTGCTTGAACACATCGCTCTACCAGTTTGAGCTAATAGGATTTAAATTAGCAATAATAAAGATCAAAACATTAATAAAAAATCCCTTCTAAAGTTTCTTTAACAAAATCCATGCTTGACGGTATAGGATCACTATAATGTCTTTTAAACAAGCCTGAACCCATTTATTGGCCTGTTTAAATGGGTATACTATCATTTGGTATGACAGTGACTGAACAAACACACTTCTGAAGTCGATATTGTGACATGTTCCTATGCCTGCTTTAGTCTTCTTGGATCCAATGTTCTTCCATTGGAATTATACATATAAAAACCTTTTAAGATGCACAATGATATTGATGAGGATACAATTCAAAGAAGAAAACATTTGACTGATCAAGAAAAAGAATATGAACATACAGAGCTACTCACATTTCTTTTAATACCAGCAAAGAATAAGAAAGCTATATTAAAATTCCAAAATGAAGCCATAATCTAATTGAAACACTTACTTTGTTAGTAAGGGACATTAGATATCAACCACCAGATAGCTCAGATGTAGATATCTCTTCATTCTTGCCTTCAATCATGGAAGGGAAAGCTGTTCACAAACATGTAAAAAAACTCACTTAAGTTAAAAAAGATGCTAGAACAAGAGTAAAGGCAGCGATTTTCTGACTCTTACCTTCTTAGTATTTTGAGAGAATGTTTAAGACAACACTTCCCTGAGGAGCCTGCTGACAGAAAAATAGAACCATTAACAATAACTGACTGGAGATTGCCTGCAACAACAGTTGGGTTAAGCTTGTAGAAAGTTACTCCCCCCTAGAATCAAGATAAATGTATACAAGGTCATCTTGAACTAGTATCCATGTATCTTGAGGTATTCAACCCAAACCTAGGATTTTGCTAGCCAATTAGCCAAGACACCCAATACATAGTACATACCTTAGCCAAATGAATTTGTTTTTCTTTAATTTCAGTAGCTAAACATCGATTAATGATCAATTGATTCAAATGAGAAAGCTTTAACTATATAGTATTGTATATTGACTCATCAAATTTGGTTCAAACATATATCTTTCTAAATGAGTTTATATGCACATAAAGAAAATTGGTTTGAAGCTAGCTAGCTAGCTAGTGTAGAAGAATAGAAACCTGAGTAGCAACAGGAGCAAATTCGAGACAATCAAGAGACCTTGTGTATATACAATAGTAAAGTTAGCACGCCTGCAATCGCAAATACATTGGGATCTTGACTCCTTTACCACACGTTGAGACTGCCTGATATGAAGCTTGATATTCACCAACTTGCCAGCTCTGTCCAAAATTTCAGTATGAAATGAAGTTAGTCTCTTCACTACTTACAATGAGATGAATAAACAGACAACTACTAGGAGTTGATGAGATGCAAACATGCACAAATTATTTGCAATCAAGTATTGCAAATAGAATATAGCAGATACCAGAATTTAAACAAGTAAACTAATTCTGTACGAACAATACATTTGGAGGGGAAACATGAAAATGGGTGATAAACAAGTAGCAGTAACAAACCATTCTCCATGCCAAGTCTTCAGGACCTAATGGTTGAGCTGGGCTTGAATATAAGAAGTGCCTGGAACTACAAACATATACCTGAAACAGGTAGTGCAAAAGACGCACAATATAGAGTACAAACCTTAGCCAAATGATTTTTTTAAAATTATTTCAGTAGGGTTAATACTTCTAAGATGTGATAAAAGTCAGCCAGGCTGCAGGGCAGAGACAGAGAGCCATCTGGATTCAACATGACATGTAAAAAGTAAAACCTATGGGGAAGAGGGGGTTTTGGAGCATGCCAAATTGTTGGGAAGATGACTTATGCGGTGATTTAATATTAAGACACACCAATTCATAAAAAAAAGCAAGGAACCTTAAAAGAAAATCCAAAGAAACTCAATGGTACTTGGCACAGAAAAACAAGAAGTCGCAAGGCACACCATATATATTCAGAATAAGAAAGCCTTTATACTTTATTGAACAACAAACCCCATATAATCAGGAGATACTTGGCTACATACTACCATTCGAATCAAATGGCAATATGTTAGAAGCAGATAGAATCTAAAATTCAATTCAATGACATAAAAGTTCAATACCTAAGTACAATGTCCAAGAGAAAAAGCAGGCAACATTTCTCAATAACAATTATAAATATGTACTATGAAGGATAAACCAATTCATATTTATTCAAGCAACTTTAAAATATTTTTTGAGTCTCAAGAGTTTCTTAAATAAATATCTTATAGTGGGAAACTGGCATATTGAAATACACATTCAGTATAACAAATATATTAATAACAATAGAAGAAAGGCTACTAAACAGATCAGTTTGTTTCCTCATGGTCTGGAGCAAAATTGACAAGTCACTTTTGTGGAATCACAAAGTGCCTGAGCAACAATGTGTTTTTTCAGATAGCATTATGTGCTGCTCTTATCTAACTATGCAATTATGAGCAACATAAGGTAACCCAGATTAGTTTGAATATATAATATGCCAAGGTGTTAAGGAAAACCCACTAATCAATACCTGAGATCGCAAGACTTCCTTGTATGTAGCAATTTCTCTCAATGCAATGGAGAACTTTGCCATGAAGGGCCCTACAAGTAGATAGTTGCAAAACATGAAGAACATCTCATGGTTAATGTTCCGGTTACAAATGCACCAAAGTAAGAGAAGTTCAAGACAATAACAACTATCAACTACTTTAAACTTTCTAGTGTGCAATAAGTGCTCTGATGTTGAATATGTTAACTGGAAATTCTGAGAGTCGGTTGCCATGTAAATCAACACATATATCAACTATTACCTCATAGTTCACTTGTATGTTAAAAGTACTAAAAAATGATGAATCTTAACTTAAGCTATTGAAATCCATGAATGTGAAACCATTAAAGTAAATGGCCAAGTCAAATTCCACATAACCAAATTTCTGTATTGGTTGTAAAGAAGGGCGAGAGTTCAATTGTTAAGTACCTCCAAAAGAAACACCCAGAGGGTCACTGTTCCCTCCTCCAAAACTCTCAAGAGCACTTGCAAAAGCAACATCTTTATCATAAGACACTCCAAATCCTTCCCTGCTGGAGCCCATGAGGAAGAATGAGAAAGGTAAAAAAAACCAATACAAAGACACACTAGCGAAAACTTCAAAGCGAAAATATCAGTAAATGAAAAACACAATGCAATGCAATTGGGCAAACCAGATAGAAGGAGGTTAGACACACGACTTATGTGTACTTATGGCATCCCTTAAAAAACTTCAAACACCTTTCTCTTAACAACTCAGCAGTATCCTCTGAGGATTGAAGCTACATTTACCAGAATCATTAAGATCAATAGCTTTTAAGCAATCTTAATAAGTATTTTTGCTTCAAGTTCCAAGTCTAGCAGAAACTAACTCCTTAAAATTGCGATATAAGAAGTCAATTAATTGAATTCCTCTTACATAATGAAACAGTGGAAATCATACATATTGCCAGAAAAGATCGGTTTAAAGCATCCTCGTTATAAAAACAAACACCAGAAACTGTTCCATCATGAAAATTTTTCCAAATTTCAGTCATAACAATTAAAAATCATATTTTTCTAAGATCATGTAACTACATAGAGGAGTTGTATTAATGATTTACTTTTAAGTAATATGTGTAAACAAGCAAGATTACACAATGGCACAAACTGATACTCATACAGGCAGGATTAGTAACAATGGCAGGAAATCAGATGGAAAAAAAAGTTTAACATGCGAACGGAGCAAAGGAGTATCATCTAGCCTGGTGACAACAAAGGAGCAACTCACCAGAAAAGCGGCAATCCATGTTTGAAGCGCTTAGAGGGAATCTTTCAGAAATCGGACAGATCCATATTGAAATCGAATTTCTTTTGATTTTGGAGGAATCTGAGGTGAAGGATCGCCGTTGAGGAGGCGGCGAGCCTGTGATTAGGATGAAGCACCGAGAAAGAAGAGATCTGGCGTGTATGGGTTTAGATCTGAGAAGGAAGAACGGATCTGGGTGGATTTGCGAAAGGAGGTGGCCGGAGGAGGAGGTGGAGCGAGTCGCCGACGAGAAGGAGGTGGATCGAGTGAGTCGTCGGAGGCTTTGCAGTTCGAGCTAGGGTTCCATCGATCTGATTGACAAAGATGACGGAGAATGGATTGAGATGCACATTGAGGTCGAGAGTGGAGGAGGAAGAAAAAGTCAGGATTTGGCTGCCGAAGAGAGGAGAAGAAGGGCGGTGTCGAGATTCGATCGCCGGAGGTCTGCAAATTCTACTGTGAGAGAGAGAGTGGAGGAAGGGTCAGTTTACTGAGCAAATGAAGAAAGAAGCGGCTTGCCTTCTAAAATCGTACCCATGTTTTTTTAGCGGGTTTTGAAATGAATTCATATTTACTTCCACGCCTTGTAAATTTTTTTAAAAACAAATATATAACATCTGTCAAATAAATGGGACGATGTCTATACTTTTATTTACATCGAAAATTTAGAAACCGATGTTAAAAAACTGTTTAACATGGTAGGTTTTTCTCACTGATGTTAATGACCCGATGTTAAATAACAGATTTCTATCTAATTCCTTACGGATGAGGTTATGAAGACCTAGATCATTGTACATGTCGAAACCCCTGACAGAGCGGCAAAGGTACTTGACCTTATATCAACCACTCTATTACCATCATGAGGAATATAAGAGAAAGTGATTTCTCTCATATTAGACATCAAAATTTTGACTTCAGAGAGTAGTAGTTTTCAGTTTCCCAAGGGCAATTGCTTTTTTTTTTTTGTGAAGAGGGTTTATGATTATCTATAACTCTCCTTCCACAAGGAACTTTTAGATACCCAGTCTAGTTGCTTCTATTAATCCTTGTTTTAAAGCTATGGCTTATGTCATGGGGGGGGGGTGTTTGGATGCCAATCTGTTTATATCTAATCGTGATAATTTGACCGTCTCAATCTCTGATGAAAAATCCACACGTGCTATCATTATTTAGCGTAGTTTATCCATCAAAATTGAGTTTAAAGACTCTAGACAAGGGTTTTTTCCACTTTGTAATTGGTTGTTGTTTTGGATGATTCCATGGTTTGTTTTTGTTTACAAGTTTTTGCTCATTAATTGGCAAATAAGCTCATTATCAAACAGGTACGCTCATCTCCGGTTTTCCTCGTGAGCTTCTACCATATATGGTCCATTGTTGTCGTGGATGGCAGAACTTCTTTTCTAAACTTAATCTGATTTCGGATAAACCAAATTGTCCACTAAGTGAATGTCAGGTTTTGTTTATCTTTTTTAGTCATCTTATTTCCTAGTAAAGCTAGAATTGGTTTTATATCTCTTATGTGATTGATAATATTTTATATCTCGGCATAAATGCTTGGTTTCAAACATGCCCTACCTTTTGTAATTGCATTCTAGGAAAAGATGAACATCATCCTCAACTATTCTGTTGCAAAAGATACAACAAGCTGGAACTAATACACCCTTTTGAATTAATCTGGTATTCGTTGGGAGACCTTTGTGATAAAATTTCCATAAAAACAAAAATCCTAATTTTAGGTGGAGTGTTTGTTTTCCAAATCCAAGCATTTTCGTCCGAGTCCAGCCTATCTTCTTTTGTGACTAAGACTATAAGCATTCTTTATTTGTTGTGAACCATCTATTTTGATCTGGCCATCAATACAATCTGTCTTCAAACCGATTAGCCAGAAGAGGGATGTTGATTATTTCATCAACAATAGATTCAGGAAGATGTAATAGAAGTTTTTCTTTCCACCACATTCACCCATAATTTATTCACTAACTATTGATTCCATGTTCACTTCAGCAGGGCAGTCAAAGTGTTTAATAATTGGTATTATGGGTACCCATTTATCTGTCCAAAATTTAGTTTAATTAGCTTTTGAAATCTAAGTTTTTCAACAACTACTCACCCGAGCTTTTCGAAACTTTTGGTTTTTTATTCACAAGTTTTCAACAGTAACCCTAATAGCTAGGTTTACCAAACACTATACTAGCTTATTAAACTATATTTAACACAAATAATCCAACAATTTTAGCTATCCAACCGTTTCAGCTACTCTAACAACTACTATTTTGTCAAACACACCCTTAATATATGCTCTTTGTATTGTACTCCCTCCGTTCGAAAATAAATGATGTTTGACTTTTTTGTACGTAGTTTTAGGAGCTAAAAACTATATAAAATCTTATTTATTTTAATTAATTTTTTTCACAATTTAATACTTATTACTAATAGATATTAAACTATGAAAAAAATTAATTAAAATAAATAAGATTTTATATAGTTTTTAACTCCTAAAACTACGTGCACAAAAGTCAAACATCATTTATTTCCGAACGGAGGGAGTATACCAAAAAGGGACTCAAGTTAACAATAATTCTCCCTCAATTAAACATGGACAATAAGATTAAATTAAAAAAATAATAAAAAAACAAATACTACTCCGTATCATTTTCATTTATTGAGCAAAATGCAGCCTCCGACTTCCGCTCAGGAGCTCTCTCCTCTCTCTAAAATCTAGAGAGAGGGAGTCGGAATCCAAAACCTCCGTCGAGCAGCGCTCCGTCGAACACCGCCCGGTCTCCGGCCTGGCTTGAGAAGCCTGTTTAGAATCTCCTCTCCGGAGGCCGAAAAACACCTCTTCGGAGGAGAAAAATACCTCTCTGAGGTAATAAATCAGTCTCGGCCGGCTATATTTTCCCGGGGACTCGTACCCCTATCTCCTCGGACTCGGGTCTTAGACCTCCTTCCGCCTCCTCCCCCGGACTCCCTTCATCCGGGACTAACCTCGCCTAGGTCGCCTCCGGATTCCTCCTCCCCGGATAGCCCTATTTCCATGGGGCTTTTGCGATTTTGGGGTCGTTGTATTCGAATCTTGATTCAATCCTACAATTAGTCTCACCTTGACCCTGATTTCATCTCTAGGGTTATGAAATTACCGCCCGCTCTCGTCGGGCTCCCGGATCTCATCTTCGATTCATTCTTCGGGTTGGATTAATCGCCGCCCTCTACTGTTACTTTGTGGGTTCGGGGCTTGCGCCTCCGATCGCCATAGGTTTCTCTCCTTTGCCGACTCTAGTTCACTCATGCCTTTCGGTCCCGTCTGGCCTTCGTTCGCCGCAATCGTTGGCTTCTTGGCCCGGTCGTGTCACCGTTGTCAACCATGCTCGTTGTCGCTGGCGTCCTGATGCTGGTCGACTGCGTTTAGTGAAGCGGCTCTCCTGTGTTGTGGCATCCGTTTCCTCCTCTTGGGCCTGAGTTGCCCGTGGACCGGGTCTGGAATTGTGCTTAAAGCAGCCCAAACTACTTTAAAAAAAAAACCTCTTTTAATCTATATTTTTTTTAGATTAATACGGAGCAATAAACTTTTTTATTATTATTTGTGTTGTATATATATATTTATATAAATATATAATATTAATAATAATAAAAACAAAATTCCCAAATGGGTATTAAATTCCACTCGTTTGGGTGATTTCTAATTCCCGTTTGGGTGGAACCTCGAGCTTTGAAATGGAGGCTTCACCTCTTCTCAGCCCTTGCTCAGCTTGGTTCTACATCCTTTTGAGGTTGCTCGGTGCTCTTTTCTCAGGCGGTGTGTTGCTCTGCAGTGTCGAGGTTTGGCGTTCTTGCTCCGTGGATTTGGTTTTGGCTTTCGGAGTCGGGATAGGTTGGGATCGTGACAGTGTGTATCGCGGCGTCTCTTATATTCGGGTCGATTGTTTCCCGAGAGTTCGTCCTCACTGCCCACAGGATGATCGGGTCCTGATGCATCGCTGACCCACGGTTCTACTTCGGTGTGGGGCTTGGCTTCGTCCGTCGTCTTCGACCACTTCCTGTTTGGTTTAGGTCTGCCTGGTTTCGCTATTTTTGTAGAGTGCGTCTGTGTGAGTTTGCACCTTTTTGTATTGTTGTATGGTGTTTGTTTGGTTGTTTAGACGGTGCTCCCGTCTGCCGGCTTGTCCGACCCTCGAGTTTCAGTTTTATCTGAACTCTTAACTAATAAAAAAAATTTCATTTATTCAGCCCTAATATCATGTCGTGCCTAATTAATTTAGAAAACAGCCACATAATCATCTTCAATTCGTCAGTCATCTCTGCATGAAATTCGAAAACCTAACCCTACTTTAGAAAAACAGTAACACAAAAATCCAATTCAAAACAAGAAAACACCCAAAAGACAAATCCATATTTTATAGAGCACGGCAACATCAGCCATAGCAGAGGCCAGAGGTTCCGTGCCTCCACTCTCCGGGCCCCAAACGACTTCTTCAATACAAGGAAAGTATCTGGTAACTACAGATTTGAGTTGACGATTGGGATCGGTAATCCCAATTTCTGTCATTTTGAACAATTGGAAGCCAAGTCAGTCGAAATCAGGTGGTCAGAACTCCGAATTTGGTTTCATTTGGTGTGATTCATCTGGTGGCAGGGAGTAATTTTGGGGATGGGTGATGATGAATCGACTTCAATGGTGATGGGGAGTAACAGGGAGAGAGATCGCGAGCTTCTCATCCCTGTCGCCGACACCGCCCCCATCAGCCATGCACGCGATGGCGACGATGACTCTGCTAAGCCCTCGCCTTCAGTCTCTTCCTCCCACCATTCCGGTCGCGAGGTGATTAGCTTCTCTTACAATTTAGGGTTTCAGGTTTCTTGTAGGTTATACATGTAATTTGAATTTCGCTATTTATCTGTTTCAAGCCAATCGATTGATGTTTGTGGTGATTTTTACAGGATTGTTTAGTTTAAATGTTTGATTGTTTGCTTTTATGATGGTTTAAGTTTGAATTTACTTTGCAACTGTGTTTTCAGGTTGAGGTTGGGGAGGATAGGGTTTCCCTTTCACCTTATTTTGTATTAATACATTGTTTTCATAAATGTTGGGAGCTGCAAGTGCACAATAAGAGCCTGTAAAAAAACTTACCTGGGCATATTGCTATATTGGAGGCGTGTGGTTCGGTATGATAGAAGGAACTATGGATTGCATTTGTCCATACTTGCAATTAGTCATGAAACTTAACAAAGAATAGACAGCTTTTGATGTTTTAACTCTGTTACTCTATGGGTCAGTGCTGGTTGTATATGCGGCTAGTGATCCTAGACGCCCTTCGGAGGAGAGAGAGAGAGAATGTTTATTGGAGATGGCTGTTACCTTTGCTTTCAAACTCTGTTATCTTTCACTGTGAATATGTTTTAATGTGTTGATCTCGTATCATCTCTTCCAATATGGCGTCCCAGTTCATCCATGAGCATTGCCTTTGCTATTTAGCTTAAATATCACTGTAAAATGAGACTTGGATTTGTTTCCGCAGACCTTTTACAAAGTTATCAGGAGCTGGGCTTCCAAGAAGTTTATGACAGGATGGTAGGTGTTTTCCATTGACAGTTGTTCCATTCTGCCTAGATATACCTTCTATTCTTTTTTTTTTGTTTGTGCATTGGTATGAATTGTTACTCTTCCAAAAACCAAAGCAATTCCTATGCCTAAAATGCCCATGCCCAGCTTAGACCTAGTCAGGTTAAACCTTTGAGTTCCTTCTTTTGGAGCACACTCAAATTCAAAAACATCTACTTACCAGTGGTCAATTTTGAACAATCCACTTCATGGAAAAGGAAGCACCCTCTTGAATTATTCGGGGAAAGGGTGCGTACAACTCGACCCTCTAGAACCTCCCATAAGTGGGATATATACTGGATTGTTGTTGTTTTGGAAAAGGAAGTAGAGAACAATCTATTGGAAAATATATATTTTTAATTGATTTTTATTTATAAACTCAAGAAAAGGAAGGCTTTGTGCTTTGGATTTTAGGGAAAATATGTTGGTAAGAGTGGTACACCATTGATATCTTTATTCACTGTTTCACTTGTTTATCTATATACTCAAAGTGCCTATTCCTATTGGTCTTTTTGGCATCCATATGTTTTGGGAACCGATTAGAAATGTATTTGTTTTCTTGGCCCTGATTTTTATTTTTGCAAGTTGTTTCACTTTTGATGATCAGGCATCAGCCATGGATGATAAGTTATAATACCGTATAGTTGGTGATGCAATGTTTTTTTTTTCCTTTGATAGTCATTATATTCACATTTTATCAAGTGCTTCTCATTCTATTAGCATTTGTCTTTTACTCATTCTTGTTATTCCTTGGCAGTGTCATCCTTTTCCCCATAGCTGTCACCTTCTATGTAACTTGGTGGTTTATACACTTCGTGGATGGATTCTTTTCTCCAATTTATGCTCAGCTTGGAATTAATATTTTTGGTGAGTTATCTCTCTTTGATTTGTTATGCCATTAATAGACTGTATTAAGGATGAAGACAGTGATACTTGTTTAGTTTCCTTGTGCTTTCTCAGTACTTTTTTCCTCGTTTTGTCTAATTGAGGATCTCACTCATGCTCACCTTTTTTAATTCAATGGTCCTTTCTTTTTAAATGGGATATATTGGGATGTCTTCTTGTGAGCATTCAGATGAAAATAACCTAGGTGCTGGTGAAAAAGTCACCATCAATTTTCTCACTCTTCATATCCTGAAATTGTAATAGCTAAAATAATTATAATTCATGATTCCATGAGACACTCTGCTTGATCACACGATGAGCCCAATCCATCTTAACATGCGGCCTTTCTTCTCTTTATTCTACATTAAATTTGAAGCGCTTTGTTTTGTGGTCAATGCAATTCGCATGTCTGTATGCATGCTCTGTAAAATGACAGATCTTTCTGTTCCTTCTGCTCTTCATAACTGATGAAGCTATCGATTCCGTGTATCTGTTCTCAGGTCTTGGTTTCATAACCTCGATAACTTTCATCTTTTTGGTTGGGGTATTCATGTCTTCATGGCTGGGTACATCTGTTCTGGGTCTTGGTGAATGGTTTATTAAGAGGATGCCTTTTGTTCGACATATTTACAATGCCTCAAAACAAATAAGTAGCGCCATATCACCAGGTAAATTTTCTGTCAAATCCTTCTGTTTTTATCAGAATAATGCTAAGCTAGGAACTGGTATATCGATGAATTATACTTTGAACTGGTGCAGATCAGAATACCCAAGCCTTCAAGGAAGTAGCCATCATAAGACATCCTCGAATTGGTGAATATGCACTTGGGTTTATCACTTCATCTGTTACTCTGCAGGTGTGTGAAGAAGTTTATTTCAACTTTTTTTTTTTCCTTCAGCTATATTATTCCACATTTGTTACTCCTTTACTTGGGCGGCAAAGTGTTTTAACTAGTTGTTAGCATTAGCTGCTGCTGTAGTATTGTGCTCTTGCCATTTAATGCAATGAAAATTGGATGATGTGAGAGTTGTTTATGTACTATCAAAGCCTGCAAGTTACTGATGTGTTTGCTATCTGGAAAAAAAAAAGTTGCATCTCTGATGATTTTCTTGTAACTCTTCACATGGCAGACCTACTCTGGGGAAGAGGATCTTTGCTGTGTTTATGTTCCCACGAACCATCTATATATTGGTGATGTTTTCTTGGTCAACTCTAAGGAAGTTATCCGGCCAAATCTCTCAGTTCGAGAAGGAATAGGTGATTGATTCTCGTATATTAAAGAAAAAAGGAAAGACGATTCATGTTATATTGCCAGCTTATTATAATATTTCAAACCTATTACATTATTGTGAAATGTGGATTGAGTATTTAAAAATCCCCATGAAGAACAAAAGAAAGAAATGGACTATAGGAGTTAAGATAGTTGTTGAAGGAATTCATCAGTAGTAAACTCAAGGGACATATCTGAAGCCATTCTATATAACTGTGTCTGTGATTAAAATGAATTCTTTTGCTTGCAGAAATTGTTGTTTCTGGTGGAATGTCAATGCCCCAGGTTCTTTCAGCGTTGGACCCACAGATCACTCATGTGGAAAGAAGTAGATTAAGAAGCTGAGGGTGTTTACCTGTCCAGATTTCAGATTGTAGATTTGGTTACTTGATGCGAGTGTTTGAGAGATGGGCATGGGACTCTCCATATTCAATCTGTCAGTGTTTATATACAAACATCCTAGGGATTAATGGTATTTTTCGGTTCGAAAATGTTCAAAAGATCTTCCTTCCATATGTGTATCTGCAATTCTGCATGCCCTTTTCACCCTATTATGTATACTCTTGGATGTAGTTTTGTTTTGCTTATTTTTGTAGGGTTCGGTATTAGCTCTTATCTGACTTTGAGTCACAATTTTAATTTTTGGTGGAATCGACCAGTCACTTGTTTTTTACAACTATGGTCATTAATAGCATCCCCAAAAATCTTTTTGACCGGGAATGACGAACGACCAATACTCTGGACGCTTAGTGTGTTTAAGAAAAGTCTTTATACAAACGCTCTCTCCTCTCTCTAGAATTTCTAGAGAGAGGGAGTTTCAACCCGGCCACGGCCGTCCTATTCCGGCTTCGGCCGTCCTAAATCGGCTTCAGCCGCCTCAACTTGCTCAGACCACCTCTATGCTCCCGTCGCATGTGGTGTTGCCGCCTTCGTGCTGTTGCTGTAGATAAACGGAAAATCCTATCTTCGTAAATCCGGTTTCGGATCTCGTTTAATAACCAAATTCGTTTGGGGCTTGTGTTGCTTCGTGTATCTTGTCCCCAATTTTTCAACCTCTTCGCCTAATTTGTGCATCTACTCCCCAAATCTGTGATTCTTCCTTCAGGAGTGTTAAGAAAATCTATGTCGAACATCACTGGGTAGAGGTAATCCTTCGCCGAGAACCTCCGTGTGCCTCTGTTACCTTCAATTTTCCGGGTTGCAGTAGCACAAACCGCCCTATTCTATGCAGTCCACCTCCGTGTGCCTAGGTGACTATCTCGCCGCTCCGCCACTATCTATTCTGATTTAATCTTTGGCCCTCTCCACCTTCAACCTCCGGTTTCGTTTTGACAGGCGTTGTCCTTCGGTCTTCGTCTTCTGGTGCTCATTCCGTGCCCATACCCCCCTTTCTTTTTTCTAAATCTCCTTTCGATTCCAATCTGTCGCTTATTCTGGTTGCTTTTTCGCTCCGGGTCCGCCCTAGGTCGCCGGCGACTCCTCTCCTGTCTCCAGCCGCAATCTGGCTTAAGATGGCCTTCTCCTTGCTGCGTTCCCCTTCCTGCCGCCACTCCATTTCTCTCCTTGCGTTGCAAGGTGACCCGAAACCCTATTCTTTGGGCCCAAGTTGTGCCTTGGGCCAATGCAGCCCGAACAAATTATTTTAAAAAAAATCGAAGAACAAGTAAGAAAAAGGGGGACTAAATTCCCTTTGGAAAATAATCTTTTTATATATAAATATATATTGATTTATATATTTATATTTTTTACCCGAAAGGATTTGTCCAATTTTCCGAAAGGGTTTGAATAAAATCTCGAAAAGGTTTGATAAAATTCTCGAAAGGGTTTGACAAAAATCTCGAGTGGGTTGAACCAAAATCCCGAAATAGCCCCAATAAAATTCCGAAAGGGTTTTCAGGTGCGTTGTACTTGGGGTGGTTCTCAGCTTCTCTTTTGGTTGGTCTCGGCGGTCCTTTTCTTAAGTGGGGCTCTGGCGTCTTGGAGTCGGGTCTGGCTGGGGTTGAGGCGGTGTGTATCGAGGCGT
Organism: Persicaria maculosa; assembly: GCA_963922045.1. Taxonomy (NCBI): domain Eukaryota; kingdom Viridiplantae; phylum Streptophyta; class Magnoliopsida; order Caryophyllales; family Polygonaceae; genus Persicaria; species Persicaria maculosa. The sequence goes on from OY998268.1 coordinate 3,582,900, forward strand.
CTCCGTGATTCGGATTTTTCCTTGGAGGTTACTCTTCACTGCCAACAAGGTCTCTTGATGTACCGCTGGCCAGCGGTGTCGCTGCTTGGTGGCGTTTGGCTTCAGTTCGTAGTCTATGTTGTCCTCAATGTATTCGATTAGATTTGCTAGGTCACCCAGATTTGTTTGCATGTTCTGCCTGATTTGCACATTTTGTTATTGTCTTTGTATGTTTTGATGATTCGCCGTCTGCCGACTTTGTCGGCTTCTCGAGGTGTCAGGCTTGTCTGACCCTCGAATTATGACCTTATAAAAAATAATTAATAGCATCCCCAAAAGTTGGGCTCCCTTTTTTTCCTTTTTTTTTCTCATTTCTTCATTTATCCATCTCATTTTTTACGAACTTTATTCTCATCATTTTCTAATTCATTTCTCACTCCACATAATTGTTGAGTTTTCTAATTAATCTTATTTACTATTTGTATATTGTACTATAATTTTTATATAATTTCAATTATTAAAATCATTGGATTGATTTAGATATTAAAAATTAATAACTTAATTATGTAATTTTTGTATTTGATAATTTAGAATGATGCAACTTTTTTGGATCAAAATCGTGTAACAACATTGTTAATAAATTGTCAATCAAATATGTTATATTATATGTGCTAATGATAATTAAAACTAGTTAAAATCATTATCACAAATTAGTTCAATAACTCAAAATATTATATAAATTCAAATTAATAACACAAACAATTCACATACATGAGTGACATTAACAAAAAAATAAAAAAAATGATTTTTTTAGCTGTACTCGTGTATTTGTGCAAATATGTAGGATGTTCCCAAATTATCAGGGAGCCTCATATAACTCAAATTGATTCATTCGTATCTTACCTTTTTCAAATAAATTAATTATGTCAATGAAAAAAAAAATTACAATAATTCATATATATACATCACCCGTCAAATATAAATAAAAAATAAATCGCACGCCAAAATGTGATGTTCCTACATCGGTTACACATCTTGCGGTGTATATGAGACACTAGCGGTGGGCGTGGGACGGGATGGAACGGGATGGGACCGGGATGAGGCCCGTCCCGCTTTAATTTTTTCAGGACGGGATCGGGACGGGATTCACCTTTTTTTTTAATCCCACACGGGACGGGACGGGACCGGGACGGGACGGGACCGGGACGGGACGGGACGGGACCTGTCCCTCAAATAAAAATAATAAAATATTATAAAACTTGAAAAATAAAAAAAATGTTTTCATAGTTCATACTTCATAGAATGATATCACCATAATGTTAACACTCCCAACAGCACAATTTCATACAAAAAAACATTGTCAATAACACAAACCTCCTGTAACCCTAACCGATTAGAATTGAATAGAGATTTCACTATTTCAAAATGGAGAATAAATTGTTTTGTTTGCCTCCTAGAGCCCAAATCCCTAACCCCCCAAGCCCATAGTAATTTTTTATTTTCAAATTGCTTACAAGCCTTACAGTATTATTGTAACTTGTATTTAAAATAACTAAATATATCATATAAATCACTAAATTATTAAAAATTTTAGTACTACCAAAATTAAAACTCTTGTCCGGTATAAATATAAATATAAATATAAATATAAATATAAATATAAATATAAATATAAATATAAATATAAATATAAATATAAATATAAATATAAATATAAATATAAATATAAATATAAATATAAATATAAATATAAATATAAATATAAATATAAATATAAATATAAATATAAATATAAATATAAATATAAATATAAATTATATATATGCGGGACGGGACCAGAATTTGCGGGATCCCATAGTCTTGTCCCGCATCCCGTCCCGCATAATTTTTGTGGGACGGGACCGGAACGGGATTCACTTTTTTTCCTTAAATCCCACCGGGACCGGGACGGGTCCGGGACGGGACCGGGATTTGCGGGATTTGTGCCCACCCCTATAAGACACCATTAATATACACAAAAACTTTATACACTACTCATTTTATATCGGTTTATTTAACATCCAATATATATACTTTACACATCGGTTATATATATTTTAAGAACACCACCGATCATAATAAGTAATCGATGTATAAAAGCAAAACGTTTTTAATACATCAAATGGACATGGAACTGATGTCTATTTAGCGATATAAAATGGCTTTTTTGGCCTAGTGGTACTTAAGAAAAATTGGTGTTCCCCGACAATGGCGCCAAGAATTTAGTGGACGATTAAATGTTGTGGTTTAATTATCCTCAAATAGTACAAAAACCCACTTTCTAACTAACAAGTAGTATAGGTAAAGCAAGGGGTCGATCCCACGAAGAACACGTACGACACTTAAATACATATGCAATGCAAAGTAATGAATTAAAGGAACAATATGCATAAAGATCTAAACTAGCAATGATTGAGATGGTGAATATGAATATAATGAGTAATATATCTTCACTTATATTTGCAACAATGGTGATTAATTCTATGATCATTGGGTTGTTATGCAATAATGGTTATGCAATTATCCTAGTGTCGATTTGAGCACAGAGTTGAGGTAGGTCGAACCTGCCGATAACACCACCTAATTAACTCCCTAACCTCTTGCATATTGGGGTGAGTAGCAATAAGCCCCTAACACCTAGCAAATAAACATTATTTCTCTCATATATTCGACTTGTCGCCTAGTTCTCATCTCCAGCTATCGCTTCCACTAAAAGAAATAACCTTTACCTGTCAATTCTTCTACAGTATCATCAGTCCATACCCACCGCTACATGACATGCTAGCTACTAATGGATTAAGGCCCGCAATAACGGAATGAAGCTATAATCCTAGCATGATGCAAATCTATCCTAATGGCCAGTTAAGATAAACACACAACACTTATGCAATATCAGTACAAAGAGAATCGAAATAATCATAATGAACAACTCAAATATATGAATCAAATAAACATAATAAAACATTCCTCACATGTCCTTAACCATTGTGTTGAAATGCAAGCAAAACTATAAATAAAGGAGGTTAGTCGAGCATGACTCACCTTGGAAACTAAAACTGAATCTGAAAGTTGTATCTAATTGGTGTTTGTGATGTCTTTAAAACCCTAGGTCTAATGGGGTATTCATAGGCCTCAAATCAATTGAGAAAAACCCTAGTGCGTCATCCTTGGAGGCTAAGCAAGATCTTCAAAGGATAGGTAAGAATCTCCTTCGGACAAGGATCTGACTCTACATAGTTATCCTATCGCGACAGGCACCTAAGCTAGGACGGCGGGCACCTAAGATTCTTAGGCGGGCACTGCATTAGCGTCTTAGCATTTCTCTTCTCTTCTCCACTTGGCTTCTCTAGCTTCTTTGGTCTTTTCTCTTCTTCTTCAAGCCATCCTAGTTAGTTTTAGGCTCCATCACCATCTCTTTGAGCTCGGATTCATAAATCTACAAAATTAACATAGAAAAGGTATAAAGATGTGACTTAACTCTAAACTCCTAACTAATCTAACCTAAATTATCCTAAAACTATCTAGAATGGCTATACAAAATATGCTTTTTTTATACACAGGCAAAGTTTTGGGCTTGGTCAACCTCGGATAGACCAACGCTCAAGGGCGACCTGATGGACGAGACTATCAATCTCCTCAGGGGGTACGCAACACACAGTGTCGATGAAAGGCCAATATGAGTAATCCTATCAGTGACACGGTTACCTTTCCTGTAAATATGCTTAAAAGTAATCCCGACAAATGCTATACAAAATATGCATTATCAAGCGACATAGATTAATTTCTAAAATTTTAGATTTTTTTTCCAACAAGAGTGACTACCTCTCTCTCTTATTTTCTACAGTTTCGGGAGTAGTTAACGATGATGAGATCAGGTAGAAGGGAATGCATCAGTGAGGAGAAGTGAATGAAGATCGATGGGGGTGTGGCGAAGACTAGGAGCATCACCGATGAACGAGAGACAAACAAAGATAGTGGTGGTGATTTCATTGTTTTAGGGTTCAGATGAGAGTTGGAAGAAGGGTAAGATAAAAAGACGATGACAGAAAGAAGGTGAATGGGAGAGGATCAAGAAGGCTTACCAACACCTATGGCGAGAACACAAGGCTTCACCGAAAGCGAGTTTGTGAATGAGGAGATGCGACAAGTGGTTCTAAAGTTCTCAGAGGTTATATAGCGAGGAGCCGAGGCAAGAGAAACATCCATGGCTACAAGATTTAAGGTTGTCACACAACACTTTTGTGAGGCGAGAGCCCTCAATGTTGCGGTTTTTTTTTGGAGAACTTGCGTCTTCTTGATCTTGGAACTTCTTTTCTTTGTTATTGCTTACTGTTGTTTTTTTATTTCTATCAACGGTAAAGAATAGGCAAGTGTTATATATTAATTAGTCAGTTATGGGGTTACTCTAGAGTTGTAAACATTGAAAGGTGCTTCAGTTACTCACTTTATCATTCACTTTAAATGATGATATGTATGTATGTATGTATGATGTATGTAGCATTTTCAAGTGTTATAGTCGTATGCAAACATTTTTTCGGTTATGGAACTTGTGAACTTGGCCTTAATGCCACCTTTTTTTTTAAAATTGTTTCTTTGCCCATATATTTTATATTGCAGTTTGTCAATTTTAAGCATTTTTGTTTTGTTGATAAATTATTACGTTCAATGAGAAAAAAAAATCTAAATTAAAGATTTATCTTCAACATTCTCCATTACAAAATAGTTTACAAGTAAAATTTCATAAATCTCATACGTCACGTGCAGTTACTACAAAACGATCTCATCTTGTCATTAGACATTCGTGACTTTATGTTTTCGATCTTTTCAATGATTATAAATCTGCCTTTTTGTCTAATTTTCAAATTTTAATGATTTTATTAAAAAAATACTTTCGGAGGTGGTTTTTAACCTAATTAAAATAAATCTAAAATCGAGCGTGTCACTGTGATTTTAACCAGATTACATTTACATGGATTAATTAGTTGCTTGAATACCCAAGTCAAAGTCATTGCTCGACTCCATAAAAAATGGAAACAAACTTTTGAAATATCCGCAGAAGCCAATTCAATTAAAATCAATCTGCAACATATATTTACTACATACTCCAAATGCACGTATTATCATATATCACCCTTCCCTTTTTTGCTAATTTCAGAGCCTTACCATATTTTTTCCAACGTTCAGACCCCCACCTGAAAAATTTATTGCAACATATATATATATATATATATATATATATATATATATATATATATATATATATATATATATATATATATATATATATATATATTGTATACTCCCTCCGTTTCCTTCTAAGTGACTTTTTCAAGTTATGCACGTAGTTTTAGAACGATCAAAATTATATTAAATATTAATATTTTAATAATATTTTTTTAATAATATTATACTTATCACCAATAAGTATGAGATTATCAAAAAAAATATTTTAAAAAATTATTATTTCATATAGTTTTTCACACCTTAAAAAACGTGCATGAATAGTAAAAAGTCAATTAAAAGGAAACGGAGGTAGTATAATACAACAATTTTTTCAAGAGCATATATAGGATAAGAAGCTAAATTGAAAAATATTTCTCCTAAATACATCTAATTTAGTCATTTTTAAATTAGATTATGAAGTTTACCAATTTTCTTTTTCAATAAATTTTTCTTATCCTATTCCCTTTAGAACACACTATAGACAAACCGATAATACAATCACAACATAATATAATCTTTAATACATAATGTAATGACTTTTTAATCCGTTTCAATTAATTAAAGTTGTTTTACAACCAAATTAAATACTATAGTAGTACTCAATTGTCGATTCCATACCACTAAAATTAAGGTTTTGTTTGTTTGAAGAGTAGGAATAGAAGGAAAATGAATAAAAATTTATGTGTAAAATGTATATGATTGATTATCACTTTTTTACGTGTCTAGAGAAGGAGAAGGAAAATGCTTAATTAGAACATTCTAGGAGATAAGGTTATCATATGTTAAAATTAGGTAATTAAATAGAGAAAAATAAAATAAATTTGGTATAAAAAATGAGAGAATAATGTAATAATTAAAATACTGAATCTTAAATTAAGGGGTCATTTGTTTATATAAGAGGGGAATGGAAAGGTAAGGTATTAAATTTTACATATAAAATGTATATGATCATCATTTTTTGTGAGCTTGGAGGAGAGGGTGGGGGGATTATTAAACCATCCTAGAGGTATTAGTGATCCCCCTTCAAATTAGGGAATAGAAGGGTAACAAATTTTGTATGAAAAATGGGAGAAGGAGAATGATTAGAATAGTGATCAATGAATCTTAACTTAAATATGAAATATATTCATAAGGGTAATCATTACCTTTCTCTACCAAAAACAAACGAGGCGAAAATATGGACTAAATTCGTGAAGTCAATCACTATCTCTCTAGTACCTAAAAAAAAACAGGGGTAAGAATGGAAGAAATTGTGATTATAGTAACCAGTAAAAACAATTTGTGATTAGCTATATATGTGATGAGTTGTTAAATCTACCCGATGCAAAGTATACGTATTGTTATTACACTATGTGACTGCCCTTATGAATAAATAACGCTGGTCTTCGTCCGTTACTACATTTCTGTTGCCCCTTTTTTTTTTGAACGATTCTGTGTGCACACCCACATGATCCCCCCCTTCTTCAATTGATCCTCTCTCTCTCTCGATCTCTTTCTCAACCTCTTCTATAAAAGAAGAATAACAAGAAAAAGAAAAAGAAACGGCGAACGACGTCAGATACATTGCTAAGTGACGTGTGAAGATGATGAACGCATCAGATCAGTCGGAGACGACGAGCCTGACTCCATCGTGGGCGACTTCCCCAAAACACAGCGCACGGGCGCCGGTCGTCTACTACGTCCATAGCCCGACGTCGCATGATGAGGACGGGGGGTCGCTGGTGATCGACAGCCCCTCCTCCGAGGCCGCGTCCGCGCACTCCAACTCGGTGTCGTCGTCCGCCAGCCGGGTGTCCGGGAGCGTCAACGCCTGCAGGCTCAAGGGAGAGTCGTCGTCGTCGTTGAGGAAGGGCGGGGGTCGGTGGCGGGTGATAGAGGAGGAGGACGAGGAGGAAGGGGAAGACGGGGACTTGGAGGAGGGAGGTCGTCGTGGGAGAGGAGGAGGACAGGTGTGGGTGGGGGTGACGGCGTTGGTTGCGGCGTTGGGTGCTTTCTGTTTGGTGATATGGGCTGCCAGTAAGCCCTTCCCCCCTCACGTTTCTCTCCAGGTATATTTCACCAACAATAATATTCTTTTTTTTTTCCTTTTTTTTTGTCCTCATGGGAAAAATGTGGGAAGTAATATAAATCGTCAGGGAGGTTACGGACTTTTAATTCATGAAATTTTGACCAAAACTGTTAATTTGTAGGGTTTAAATCATCTGTTTCCAATTCTGTTCTCCTCCCCTATTCCAAAAGTTTAATTTTTTTTTAATTTCGTGTTTTTTTTAATTTGGGTTTAGTTTCAATTAGGGTGAAGGTACAACTTATTATTGGAAAGATAAACGTCTATAATTCCGGTTAAGAGTATAGTGTCCCTAATCAACTCTCCACACACTCGAGTTTTGATTATTTGTTGGGTTTCAACCAGCTCTTGAGTCTTGACTTCCGGTATCTCAATCAAGTCTGGAGATGGGTGCGGAATGGGACGGGACGAGATTCACTACTCCATCTATTTTGAAATATAAGTCCATTAACTTTTGTACGTTTTTTAAAGAGTTAAAAACTATACTCCCTTCGTTCAGAAATAAATGATGTTTGACTATTTTGCACGTAGTTTTAGGAGGTAAAAACTATATAAAATCTTATTTATTTTAATTAAATTTTTTCATAGTTTCATAGTTATTAGTACTAACTATTAAACTATGAAAAAAATTAATTAAAATAAATAAGATTTTATATAGTTTTTAACTCTTAAAACTACGTGCAAAATAGTCAAACATCATTTATTTCCGAACGGAGGGAGTATAAAATAATATTTTTTTTAATTTTTACATAGTCTTATATATATTACTAATAAATATATAGTTGTGTAAAAAATTTAATAAAAAAATATTATTTTAAATAGTTTTTAACTCTTTAAAAAGTGTGCAAAAAGTCAATAGACTTATATTTCAAAACGGATGGAGTATTATTTTTTATCCCACACAGGACGGGATAGGAGTGGGACGGGATGGGTCTTGTCCCTCAAATAAAAAATATGTTAAATTCTCTAACATTTTGCAATTTTCAAAAAACATTATAATACAATACATATTGCGTCCCACGTTTGGTCCCGCGATGTATATATTTATATAATCTACACAATATATATGGTATATATTGCGTCCCGCGTCCTGTATAAATTTTGCGAGACGGGCCCGGGACGGAATTTAGTTTTTTTTTTAGAATCCCACCGAGATCGGGACAGACCTGAGATTTGTGGGATTTGTGCCCACCCCTAATCAAGTCTATCAATACTCATTTACAGCTAGTGTTTTTATCACACAAATTAGGTAAACTTTTTAAATCGATCCCCTTAAATAAACATACAAGCTCGACAAGCTTGCTTTCGACTGCATAATAATTCATAGGCATCCAACGAATAGGCCGGGAATGTACCATTGTGAAACTTGTAACCAAACACCATTAGAAACTATGGAGAAACTTTGAACTTTCACCTTGATTCTGCATTTCTGCGTATTGCCATCTATGAATTTGCACAACAACGAAATGTCTACAAGGTTTGATGAACCTTGCTCTCAATCTCCCATTACATTTGAATTCGGTACGAATGCACGAGTTCTAAACAACGCCCACCCTTTATACACAGTTGTTCTTCGTAGACAAAAGGGTGGGCACTACAAGGCAAGGTTGGTAGGCTCTAAAGGGTTTCATATGGAAAGCTGTGTGTGACCTTCCCTATCCTCTCTGATTGCAATGCAGAAATTGATTGTGAATAATTTCTATGCTGGGCAAGGCATGGACTGGAGAGGGGTCCCAACTAAGATGCTCACTGTCAACTGCTTGCTTAGGATGAGGGTGCACAATCCAGCCACATTCTTCGGCATCCACGTCAGCTCCACGTCCTTCAATCTCCGCTACTACGACCTCACTGTTGCATCTGGCCAGGTTAGATCCGACTTTCATTCCCCATTCCACTTTGAAGGTCTTCATTTTTTGACCGATATGCAACTCTTTTGTGTTAAGATGAAGGAGTATTACCAGCCAAGTAAGAGTTGGCGAAACTCGACAGTGGAGATCAAAGGTGACAAGGTTCCTCTGTATGGGGCCAGTACTGGGTTTCTGGTTGCCAATGACACCCATGGAGTACCGTTGAGGCTGGAATTTGAGGTTCGGACAAGGGGTGATGTGATGGGTAGGTTAGTGCGGAGCAAGCACAACAGTCGCATCTCTTGCTCCCTCACTATGAACCCTAGTGATCCAAAATCTGTTGAATTTGTTGGGAATTCTTGCAGGTATTCTTAAGAGTAAATTGTTTGTCCAATGTTCAGACTGGATTTAAAGACTATATACATCGACTGCAGCATATATAATCGTAGGTTGGTTTTCGGTGTCGTAAAGCATGTTTTATTCAGTACCATTAGATTGTAAGAAAACATATCATAGATTCACAAAACTATTAACTGACCGGTCTCATGGTTACCCTAGCAAGCAGAATGATTTCCCCTCCAAAAAAATTAGTTTATATTATCAATGGCATCCCAAAATAATACAATGCATTTTAAGAACTAGATAGACATCAATGGGGGGATGAACAGAAATAATACACTCTATAAAGCACCTGAAATAATGAAAGAGAGGATCTTGTCATGAAGACGTTGCCTGGTCCGGTTGATTGTCAATGGCACAACTTTCTGGTTTAATTGTGCTTGCTATCCTGTTAGGTGGCCAATAGCGAAACACTGACCTGCCGATAATATTCTTAGTGGGAAGAGCCCCCCTAAAACAGAGAAAAAGGGTGAAGTCTTATTGAGTGAAAACACGGTCAGCGAGCAACTGAGGATGATTGTAAACATATGGGGAGAAGACTGCATTACCACACATGGGAATCGTAGCTGTTGTTCCGATTGTCGCCCATCACAAACACATAGTTGTCAGGGACAATCTGCATATACAGTAAAACAGTTAAAACGTCAGCAATTGGCAGGGTGAAGGTTACCAGAAAGAACTCACACTTACAGTGTGCAGAAATAAAAACATGATCTACTTCTTTTGTTAAAGAAAAAGATTCGAAAGTGAAGAACACAACAAAAGCGTATGCAGCAACAACATCATAAACACCAGATTCACGAGGGAAGCCTCAAAGCAGACAAACTACAAGACCAAAGAGCAAAGACTAGGTTTCATGAGGCATGACAGAGTAAATTATTACCGTAGGAGTCATGTTGTAGGAAGGTGCTTCAAGAATGAATTCTTCATTCCTCACAACCCCATTGACTATCAACTTTCCATCACGAACCTGCAGAAAAGCCCAGAGCACCAAACTTAGAACAGTGACGACATATAACAATGCCAAAAATGAAATCCACATGTCCAAATAGGGATTAGCTTAGCAATTTGCATTATGTGGTATTGAGCTTCACGGGTAGTGTCGAATGACAGATAAGCTTGAAATGACCAGGCATAAAAATCGTTTAATGATACAAAATGTGGATAAAACAGAAAAACAGATAAAAGATAAGCAGGAGTTTACCTCTACTGTATCACCTGCTTTCGCAACAATTCGTTTAATAAAGACATCGTCATCAGTGTAACCTACTTCCTGTAGGACTGGTGGACTCTTAAAAATAACTATATCATTTGCACAGGGCTTCCGGAAATAGAACGAGACCTAACAAGGTACCAGAGCATATATCCATTAGCCATTGCATTCAACAAACTAACTAGCCTTGAACCATTAAACAACAGAAGAAATAGACAACACACCACATAAACCAAGATTAAGGCTTTTACCAAGACATAATGATTCAAGAAAGACAAGCTGGCTCAAATTATATCACCAAAACACAAATTGTCAACTTCTAAATCATACAAGATATAGTGTTATGATCTCAATGTATACTGTAACTATCCTCTTCTCCTCCTAAGTTGCTAACAAATCCATTAAAGAGCAGCTTTGTGATTGTTTTGTTACTGTTGATAGCTTAACAGCCCCAAACATTCCGTTGGAAATAGGATTATTGAAGAGAAACAAATCAAACACGACAAAAGAGAAAGCTGAAATTCAAGAAAGCAAATGCTGAAAAAAGACCTAACCTTTTCCGCAACAATTCGGTCTCCAATATCAAACGTAGGGTACATAGACAGCGAAGGTATGTATCTGGGCTCAGCAATGAAGCTGCGAAACGCAAGAGAAATCGCCAGAGCAGCAATCACCGTCCTGGCGTCATCCGAGTCGAAATTCAACCATTCCGGAAACAATCCAGATTTACCACTCTTCTCCTCTGTCCGATTATCATCTCCATCTCCACCGCCCCCGCCGCTGCTGCCTCCGCTGCCGCCTCCGCCTCCATCACCGCCCCCACCCCCTTTCACCTGCAAAGCTGATTTAGTATCGTGTTGGGTTCCTTTCAAACTGTTGCAATAGAGTGAATTCGAGGGTTTGGTGGAGCGAAGGTGCTTGAACGATGGGGAATTGAAGGTTTTGAAGATGGAATTGCAATGGGTGTTGGTTACAATGAGGGTTTTTGGTCGAACTAAAGTTGGGGGTTTAGGGTTTTTGGCAGGATTGAAGATGAGGCTTTGGAGGGGAGGTAGATGAAGAGACACCATCTCCGACCCGTGGAAGGATTATTCCCGTGAAGCAGGTTAGATTGTGTTGGCTTGAGTTTGGTGCCAATAACGAACGGGTATGACAAACCAAAACCCGATGAACTCCGGAAATTCAATCTGATGTGTCCGAATTTTAATTACTCCAAATTTAATCATCACATTAAATATTTGCAAATATACTTAAAATCCAAATACACTCTAAATTTATATGTCTCAAGACTCTAAATGTGGATTTTTTTTATTATCACGATGATTATCTCGCCAAACACACAGTTACTACTACTGATATTGGAAGTCAACAACGACGAAACACCCACCGTCAGTCACATCCAAAGTTGACATATTCTTCTAAGTTGCTCTATCTTATTTGCCGCCACTTACATACAAAGTCGGCAAGTCCTTGAATTGGTGATCTTGGTCTTCCTTTGAGTATTTGCTCACCTTGTCCTTCGTCACCCCCACTGACACTGAAAGTCGTTGACATCTCTGTGTATTTGACGAGACGACATCGTGCAAATAGAAAATCGGAATTTTTTATCAACATTTATCATCCAAAACTTTGCCCAAGTCAAGTAGCTAAAAATCTGAAATAGAATTGAGTCAAATCATACCTAGACATGAAAATCATTGGATCCAAAACAACTATAAACTAAAACAAATCCAAGATGAAACATACTTGAACCCAAAAACATCTGAACTTGCAATAACTTGAAATTAAAGTCGATCACACATGAATAAAAATAACTCATACAACATTCTGAACTATATAAAATCTAGGGTGGTAAGTCGCGCACCCAGGACGCATCCTGGATGCGTGCTTGTATGCGCACCCAAGCCACACGTATCCAGGATGCGTGTGGTTGCTTCTGAAGAAAAAAAAACGAGTTAAAAATAATGTGGAACCGTGATAATATGTAGAATTTATAAAATTTGGTCAACACGCAACCAGGATGCGTGTTGACTAATGATAATTTGTTGGAATTTTTAAATAATTTTTGACCCTTATATGATGTTTAAATAATTGTAATAATGTTGGAAATGTTAGTAATATAAATGCACCCTATATCATAATTGAATCGTTCGAAATTTCGATTATAATTTATTTATATTTGTTGCAAATCGTATTAAAGTTGTTCGGAAATGATAATTAATATTTATATTATATATTAGAATTTATAGCAATTTATTCATATTTTATGATTTATCGGAATTAGATTATTATTGTCGATATTGAACACTTAGCATATATCAAATAAGATTGGATTCCATTTTATAATACATGAGATTGAATAATTAGATTAGATAGTTAATATGTAGAATTTATAGCAATTTACTCATGTGAATATATTTTGATTTAATTTTTGCTATTTTTGATAACGATTGTATGTAAATCACTATAAAATACGAAATGAGATTTTATTATTAGTTTATATTCAACAATATAGAATTTCATCTAACAATAGACGAGATTAAATTGATTCGGTTATTATGTATGCTTAATTAAAGTTAGGGTTAGGGTATATAGTCGATAAATCGATATTGAACACTTAGCATACATCAAATAAGATTGGATTTCATAATATATATAACATAACCCTAACCTTAACCCTAACTCTAACCCATGCATCATTTCATGTATATATAACCTAGCCCTAACATAACCCTAACCTTAACACTAACCCTAACTATAACCCATGCGATCACCACTTATTTGAGAGACTCACATGACGAGAGTGTAGACGAAATTGATACGTACTGCGTACACACTTTATGTCGTATTGATGAGTTTCAGATGAACCGTGAACTTAGTGGTAGACCTCGGACTTTGGCTTATTTTAAATTATTTGTTGATGAACATTTAGGAAATCTTTATAAATACTCTTATTTGATGACGGGAGTGCATGTAATCGTAAGTTCAAAGCTATAAATCAGGTTTATTATGATAAGTTAAAATGTTGTTAGGCATATGATTGTTATATAATGAAGTTAGCTTACGTTGTTAGGGTTATGATGTTGGGTATGATCGTACGCATCCAGGATGCGTGTGCACGCATCCAGGATGTGTGTCCCTTAGAAACTTCAGGTATTTTAGGGTTTGTAGGGTTAGGGTTTAGGGTTTGTACACGCATCCTAGATGCGTGTGCACTCATCCAGGGTTTGTAGGGTTAGGGTTATACACGCATAGAGGTTGCGTGTATAACCCTACTTTAGGGTTTATAAAGGCGCGCAACCAGGATGCGTGTGAATCAATGTGTAATATACCACACGCATCCTAGATGCGTGTACGCTGTGCAATTATTTTTTGAAAAAACTAGCCGTTACAACGGCTAGTATAACGGCTAGTTGCACCTATTTTTACTATATAATGACTTTAGATTGTGGTATGATCTACATCTATTTCACTCTAAAAAACGAATATGTTTCGAGAGGAGGAAGATAGATCCGACAGCGAAGGCGAGAATGCTCGGGTATGTTTATCTATTCATTATTGAAACTCAAGTTTATAGTATATTGTCTTATCAACCCAAGTTTATAGTATATTATGAAATCCTAGATTAGATGAAATCATGATTTATGAGATAGTGAATCTTAGTTTAGAAGAGATCGTTATTTCTATAATATGAAATCCTAGAGTAGATGAAATCATGAATTCTCATATATTGAATCTTAGTGAATCTTAGTTTAGAAGAGATCGTTATTTCTATAAATGTTATTTTTTCATTCCAATCTTGGTATATTTAGTTAGTTTCCGATGTTTTGCGTAGATACGTGATGGCATAAATGAAGGAAATGATAACACCATAGGTTTTTCGACTAAAAGAGTGTGGCCAGATATGAATTCGTTGAGAAATTGGGCGCGAAAGAGAGCTAGTAGAAGAAATTTCGTAATTACGACATATAAGTCGTGGAGTAGCTCTGATATAAGATTTGGGAGAGTTATTTTAACATGTGAACATTACGGAGTCTACCGAAAGGGGCGCAAAGCTGTGGATGGTGATAATGATGAAGAAACTGTCAAGCTCGATACGCAAACCAAAAAAGATCGATGTCCTTTCGAGTTGAGTGGTCGAGAGTGTCCAAAGGGATGTTGGACGGTCGAAGTGATCGAAGGTGTTCACAACCACACCCATCCGACTAAGTTGATTGGTCATTCATTCGCCGGGCGGTTGAAGCCGAAAGAATTGGTTGACGTCGAAAGTAGCACTAAAGCTGGATCGAGGCCGAAAGATGTACTAACTAAATTGCGCCATGATGTCACAACCAATGTGACGTCGAGGGATCAAATATACGCGGCACGGGCTCGGATGAGGAAGAATCTAATGGGCGATCGAACACCAACTCAGTATCTCTTGTCGAAACTGGTTAATAAGGGATATTTATTCCAATACAGATTAGACTTTGAAGGTCGTATTGGAGATCTTGCCTTTTTCCACCCAGATTCTATAAAGTTGTGGAAGATGTTTTCATATGTGCTGCTGATGGACACGACATATGGCACAAATAAGTATGCTCCTTCTTAGTTTTTTTTATCTTTTAATATTTAAATTAATTTATTTCTTCATATTACATTATATTCAGTTAATGAAACAAAAATTATGTCACAGGTCCGAAAAGGCATTGTTGGAGATGGTTGGTGTAACGAGCACATTAAATTCATTTCACTTGGGAGGTGCATTGATGACAAGGGAAGATACAGACACATACAGTTGGGTGTTGCAACAAGTGAAAGGAGTTTGCGTACATGTTCCGACGACGATAGTTACTGACAGGGAGCTAGGACTTATGAAGGCCTTAGAGAATGTTTTCCCTGAGGCGAAACATATGTTATGTGAATGGCATGTGTTGCGAAACATAGAGGGCATGGCTCTCAGAAAAACAGCGCAGACAGAGGCTATTCAGAGTAGGTTCTGCAGTCAAGCCAAGCGCCTGATCAGGTCCGGATCGGAACAAACTTACCATCGGCGGTTAGCTGCAATGAAGGTTGAATGGGGAACTAAATACGGTAACTTGATGGGGTACTTCGAGGATACATGGCTAGGTCACAGGGAGAAGCTGGTGTATTGTTGGGCAAACCAGAATTTTCATTTAGGCAACCATTGCACTAGTAGGTAAGTTTTCATTACGATTTGCATTACATTTTAAATTGGTGTGTTTTATATGTGTTGATTTTAGTCTACTTTTACATATCTTATGTAGGGTTGAATCAGCTCACGCAGTGATTAAGAGACAGATGCAGTCAAGCACCAATGAGTTGGACACGTTGTTTGACCACATCCACAGAATGCTGGAGGATCAGATCCTCAAAGTTCGGGGCGAGCTAGAGCAGTCGCGGACACTAATTCCAATAAAATTAGAGGCAACAAATGGTCGTTGTCTTGATATTATGTTTCGTAATATTGTTCGAAAGGTGACAAAACCGGTCTTGGATCACTTGTACGGCCTCCTACGGGAGTGTCGTGCACATAAAGTCCCCTTGAGGTGCACATGTTGGTGGGTGAGGACGTCTCGTGGCCTTCCATGTATCCATCAAGTGGAAGAAATTCGGGTTGCCAAGTGCCTATTTCAAATGGACGATGTTCACCCTTTCTGGTGGCAGGTTGAGTGGTTCGGGGAAAGATCGGCCTTTGCTCCAGACGTCTCGGATGTCAACATTCATGAAGTTAACATGACGGAGATGATAGACGCTTACACATCGGGCGAGATGGTGGCCCATCACGTAAGTTCCCTGTCCACCCTTTACATGACTCTTAGGAGTCCGGATATATCAGACATCTCACCCCCGGCTGCGAAATCATCAAAGAGGGGACGACCGACTAAGAAGCTGCAGAATAGTATACCCCGTCGGTTAAGCTTCTTTGAGCATATGACACAAGAGCGGCGGTACATGGATGATTCTTCCGATGAGGAGGAGACACGACCCGAGGAGCCCAATGAGGAGGAGACACGACCCGACGGGCCCAATGACCCTCAATCTCCAACATGTGGGCATACACCGACTTCATCTCGTGGTTCACGTGGGACTCGTGGTCGTGGTCGCCCCCCGAGGAGCACGAGAACGGGTAGGGGCAATTCTGACCATCATATTCCTCCGGTGGATGAGTCATCACGAGTTGCAACACGTGGGACGCGTGGGCGCCCCCGTCGTGGGACCTCGAGGAGTTCAAGGTCTGTGCCCCCACTTCCAAGAGTTGTACCTGATTCATTCGACTTTGGGAATAACACCATTGACGAGTTCATGAAAGGATTCGTTCGTCGTGTGCAAGATGTGAGGCCAGACGGAAATTGTGGATTTCGCGCATTGGCATTCGCCATGGGGCTTGGTGAAGATGCATGGCTTGACCTACGGATGGGGATGATGAGAGAAGTGAATCTCCATCCGGAACGATATCAGCCGCTTCTTACTGTTTACGGACGATCCAACGAGCCAGATAGAAGACTCATATTATTCAAGGCGCATTTCAATTGGAGTGATCGAAATACCGATGCACCTGAGCGGTGTTGGTTGGCGTTTCCGGAGGACGGCCATGTATTTGCGACAACGTATCAATGCACCCTTGTATTTTTGGACTACAACGCGCCAATGACTTTCCTCCCGCTTGTCAGACAAGCTCCTGCTCCCGGCGCACCCCTATCCGGGGCGATCATCGTGATTTGCTTAATAGGATGGCGTGCCCATTTTGTCGCGGTAAGCTTCTCCTCTATATTCTATTATAATTTGGTTTGATTTTGATTATAAGTTATCTTACTGTTTTTTATTATTTTGTAGGTGACTATGGAAAATCCATTTCCCATGCCTCCCGTCACTATGTATTGGAAAGACTCCCATGACGAAAGTGTCGACGGATATGACACACAATATGCAAGTCGTATTGAGGAGTTTCATATCAATCGGGAACTTAGTGGTAGACCGCTGTTGCGTGACTAGTACGCATCCATATTTGGTTTTGTTGTTCAAGTTTATCCAAGTTTAAAATGTCCTTGCTAAGGGTTTTAATAAAAAACAGGTAAAAATCCAAGTTTTTTCTTTCTTTCCCTTCATTTTTTCTTTTCCTATTTTGGTGTGTCGAGTACTGCAGTGCCCATACCGACCCCATACCGACCCCCCAGCCTCGGTATAGGTTCCGTCGAGTGTGTCGAGTACTGCAGTGCCCATACCGACCCCATACCGACCCCATACCGACCCCATACCGACCCCCCCAGCCTCGGTACAGGTTCCGTCGAGTGTGTCGAGTACTGCAGTGCCCATACCGACCCCATACCGACCCCCCCAGCCTCGGTACAAGTTTCGTCGAGTGTGTCGAGTACTGCAGTGCCCATACCGACCCCATACCGACCCCATACCGACCCCCCCAGCCTCGGTACAGGTGATATTAACGTGTCATTTTGAGCGTTTTAGGAGCGATTTGACTGCCAAAAAGATGATATAATATATTTTCAAAAGTTATAATGTATCGATATTCAAAGTATAATGCATCGATATCGCAAGCCAAAAATATAATTCAAATCCAGAAATATATATAAGAAACGATCTACAAGAAACACACGACCTAGTGATGCTGAGATGGCTGAGTGCGTGGGAAATCTGCCTCTGATGGATGAATCTCACCAAGTCCGACGGAGATAATGTCATTGAGCTGATCCATCGTCGGGAGCACACGTCGATCCTGGTAATCCAACAACATCGACATGACCAGCTGCAAGCGACGTGCATGATCTACTGGCTCCGACAGGGTGGTCGGGGCATCTCGTGGGGGCCTAAGGCAGTGGTGGATGGCAATCTGCTTCTCCAACGATGATCTAAAGATGAAAGGATGACCATGTCTCCAATACCAAGGCATGTAATCCACATGTGCCGACCACATGGCTATCTCTCGTGTCGTCTGCAAGATGAGTGCGCATCGGTGGTTCGCACGGTCCTCCCACTTGCAAGTGTCACGGGCGAATGCGATGCTGTACTTTCCCGCTGTCGTCCTGTGGATCTCCTCGGGCTGGATAGGTCGCTCAACTGGGATCGTCTGAATCCGATCAAACTGTATCAACACACGATCCGGGTGGTAAGGCTCCTCCACATGAAAGCACTTGATCGTCCCTCTATAGGACGATGCAAGTAAACTCTCGCACGTGATCGCAGTATGTGGCTGCCAGTTCACCTGTCATGCACACAATGTTGAGCGGAGTTGCATATAAATAGATAACTAGACAATAATTGAAATAGACGTGTACCTCGGTAACCATCAAATTGTCCAGTCGAGCACGATAATGATGTAGTGACCCAGCTTGTTTGGGAGTCCTCTCCTGTCGGTGGTATACCGCTTTCCGAGGATCGTTCGCAATCGTCATACTCGGCTCCGAATGCCCGTGTAAGATCGGGAAATACGACCAAATCCAGTGCTGCAACCATAAACATAATTTGTTACATAATATTTCCGGAAAGATTCACTAATAAAAAGCAAACAAAACTTACATGGAGTAGAGCTGAAAAGCCGCTGATACCCTTGCACGACCCCCTAGATGCCTCTCCGAGGCATCTATAAAAGTAGGCAAGCAAGCCAGTGCCCAAAGCCATGTGAGGAGTCCTCCCGTGGTCATAAACCAGCGCCGCCACTCTGCACTTGACCCCTCCGCCAGACTTGTCAAGGAAGAATGTGATCCCGAGCACCAACATAAGGAAAACAGATGCAATCCTCTCTGCCGATACCGCAGGGTCAGCCCGCATCGCACTCAACTTCGAAAACAACTCCGTGGCTGGAATCCCGCCCTTCTTGATGTACCTCCCCGCCTGGCCATCAGTGTAACCGAATATCTGACCGAGGACCTCACGCAAAGGTCCTTGTGGCCCTCGTCCAACACAACCCCCATGCACTCGCCATCAATCGGAAGACCAAAAAGTTGTTCGACGTCATGCAGGGTGATGGTCATCTCCCCAAATGGCATGTGAAATGTGTTGGTCTCCGGCCACCAACGATCTGTGAACGACTCGACCAGTGCATGATCAACGCCCTTAACCGGCAAAGTCAGCAAGCTCGGTAAGGGAGTACGATCGACTAACGTCACCCATGCCTCTGCCTTTTCCCTCGCATTCACATACACCTCCTTCAGCTTGTCCAACCATTTCTCTTTCCTATAGACCTTGAGATTTTTCTCTCCCCTCACCTATCACACAATTTGAGATTCAGGCGTGATTATTAAAAAACAATGATTTATTCATTATTGACATATTTTACTATTGTTCTATATCGTACCGCGTACGGGTCCTTCCACAACATCGCGGCGATGTGTCTCCCGTAGCTCTTCTTCTCGATGATGTCCTCAGCCAACGGGCGACCAGTGTCCACATGCACCATCTGCGCAAGCGTCGACTGCACGAGCTCATGTGATCTCCAATGTAGGTCATCTGTGGCCTGTGCATCTAGCGCCTGAGCATCTGGCGCCTGGGCATCTGGCTCGGCTGCCCCCCTCGACGTCCCCGCCTCTGTCGCCCTCGACGATGATGCCTCCGGCTCTGGTCTGGATGGAGGACTCGGATCCGAGGATGGGTCAGGATCGACTTCCGCACCAAGATCTGTAGCAGGGCCCACAACGATGTCGAAATCCTCGTGTGCATGAATGTGCTCCGGGGTGTTCTCCGTGGTGTAATGGTGTGCATCTGTAACAGGTGTGCCAATCTGCGTAGTGGTGAGATCCTCAACCCCGGTCTGACCCTCAGTGGTGCCAACCGCATCTCCGTCATCATCAGTCGATGGATCCTCTGAAGACCCAAAGTACCCTGACCCACTATCCTCAGGCACGTCAGCTGGATCGATAGTAACATCTCGAGCGGCCCGAAGCGAGGCAGTAAGCTTACGAGCCTTTATCTTCCGCTTATCCGAAGTCACCGACTATTGTTCCGCATAACAATTTGTTAATTAGAATTTAGAGATTAAAATTTTGAAATTTTCTATTCGACATTTATTTAAAAAATATTAAAAGATTTCAACAATCTAATTACTTTTGAAATTTTCTATTTGAATTTTTTAAATTTAATTAATTTTATTATTTTTTGTTTTTTCTATTTGAATTTTTCTATTGGATTATTTTAAAAAAATTAAAAGATTTTTCCAATCTTATTATTTTTTAATTTTATATTTGAATTTTTTAAATTTAATTAATTTAATTAATTTTGTTTTTTCTATTTGAATTTTTCTATTGGCTTATTTTAAAAAAATTAAAAGATTTTTCCAATCTTATTATTTTTTAATTTTCTATTTGAATTTTTTAAATTTCATTAATTTTATTAATTTTTCTATTCGATATTAAATTCAATTAATTTTTTTAAATATATGTATTTTATAATTCTATATATAGTCTAAAAACCCTAATCTAATCCCGAAAATCCTAATATAATTCCGATAAATCTTAATCTAAAAATTTCATAATAATTGTAATTTTATCGAAATAAATTAAATTATTCAAAAACAATTATATACGTACCTTTGACGATTCACGACCTCGTTTTGGGGCGCCCGGACTCAAAACCCCAACACTATCGGAGCCACCCGTCGGAGTTGGTGTCGAAACCCCACCACCGGCCTCCTCTAGGACCACATCTGTTGCCGGAGTCCGACCCGCCACTCCCCCACCACCAGCCCTTGGGACGACGCCGCCGCCACCACCAGTCGTCACTTCATCTGGGACGACGCCGTCGCCACCACTACTCGTCACTTCTGGGACGACGCCGCCACCACCACCACTCGTCACTTCATCTGGGACGACGCCGCCGCCACCACCAGTCGTCACTTCATCTGGGACGCCACCAGCCGCCGCCGCTCCGACTCGAACCGCCGGATCTGGGCGCGCTCTCTCCGAAGAAGGGACGAATGCCCTCCACGGCTCGAAAAACCCGCGCCGACCTCGCCGCCCTCGCCCACCACCGCCACCTCTCCTTGGTTCCATGTCGGGATTCGAAATTGGAAGAGGAAAGATATGAAATTGGAAGAGGGAAGTAGAAAGAAGAAGAGGGTCGAAGAGGGTCGGCCGATCGAAGATGAATCGCCGCTTGCGGCCGCTCTGAACGGAGGAGGAAGGAGATAGGAAGAGAAGAAGAAATCCCGTCTATTTAGACCTAACCTACACGCATCTAGGATGCGTGTGGGTCTTTTTTTATTAACCTACACGCATATAGGATGCGTGTGTGTCTTTTTTTTACTCAGGGTAAAATTTCAATTTTTTTAAACCACAAGCAAGAAGACCCACATGCATCCTAAATGCGTGTGGGTCTTTTTTTTTACTGAAGGTAAAATTTCAATTTTAAATACCCACACGCATTTAGGATGCGTGTGTTGCCATTTTATTTTTTTTTAAAACAATGCTATTTTTAAAAATTAAAATAAGCCTACACGCATCCTGGATGCGTGCATATTGAACCTTTTATAACACCCTTTTTTAACCCGGTTCTTCTAATATATCCCATTTTTTTTATAAAATCAACATTTACACGCATCCTGGATGCGCGCCCATTGGGTGCGGCGGTACACGCATCCTAGATGCGTGTTGGATGCGCTTCGGCTCGCCCAAAATCTAAAATACCAAACTTCACTATGAAGCAACATTATGAACTTGAAGGAGGAGGAGGCACAAAGGAGAAGAAATTTGTTACTTAAGCATATGAGACTGAGGATAGATCTACCAATCAAGCTTCTACAATACCAGACTTCACTATGGAGCAATGCAACCATTTAATGAACATACTGAGTTAGAACCAATGAGGTCAGACAAGGGATAATGAGTTTGTTGGACACACCATTGATGAAACCATGCGGAAATGATAGGTAGAGAATGGACGCGGACAGTGTAAAACAGCACCAGAAAAACACCCGAGATAAGGAGGACGCGGATATGAATGGACAACACGTGTCCATCATACCCCCCCCCCCCTCCCACGGGGGCCACACGTGCCAACCCAAAGGTGACAAATGTCACGATGGGAGGTCTCCGACCAATCACTATAAAAGGGGGAATGAACAGAAGAGAAGAGGATTTTTTTGGGAAAAAACGGAAGGTGAAAAGATACCGAAGAGTGAAAGAGAAGAGTGAAAGTTGAAGAAGAAAAGGAGGGATAGACGGAAGCACCTCAGTTCTCATTACACCAGCCATCAAGTGAGCGATTATTAACTTGAGATAAAGGTAATTCTGGATTCGAAGGGAAATAACAAGACTCGTCCTACGCGTCGACACTATAGCTAGTGATTTTCCGTGGTCAGGTACAATCCCTGTAACCTCCTTGATGTTCGATGATCTCCCATGGAAGAAGCGGGATAGGTGTAGTATTTTAGAGACGCGGCTAAAGCACGACCCAGGTAATATCATGGGAAGAATAGTCCATGAGTCAGGTAAGCCCGTGTACCCCTGCCGCGTGTTTCAAGTCCATCCCCCAGGGGCCCACCGCAAGTGGGTCCACTAAGTACTTTTTTGGGAGGATTTCATCACTGGCGCCGTCTGTGGGAACCCACTCACACTGAGGGGTTCGCTGTTAAGTTTTTATTATCATTTAATTAATTACAAGAAAAACATATTGAGTTATGGACACCTCACACCCACGGTCCCATTCGGCAACCTTCCGCCTTGCCGGAGCACGCGGACATTGGGTGGTCCCTCCCACAAACGAAAGGGACGCGAGGTGATCCATCCAAAAATTAAGAATAAATTACATACCAAATCAATTTACTAACAAGGGTTGAGTGATTTTCTGCGGTCAGGGACAATGTATAATAGCGAGAACTCGGACGAAATGAGCCAGAGTGCAGCTCCGGAACAAGATGCCACCAACATGTACAATCCATCCGTCCTTTAATCGGAGACTTAGCAAGACATGTGGACGTCACCTTATGTGCCACCTCACCACCAGGCGTATGCCCCAGCATACGGAGAGTATGTCCCACCAGCGTACATCCCCTATGGAGTCCCGCATGAGCCGCTCCACTATTATCAGCCAGCACCGGAACCACAACACTATTATCAGCCAACACCGGAACCACAACACTATTATCAGCCAGCACCCGAGCCGCGACACTTCTACGAATACGGAAACCCGTATCAAGGCCAACATGGGGCTTACTATCACAACCAGCAGTTCAACGCGCATGGTCAACCGTACGCGGCCGATGCATTCAACTTCAATCACTACGGGAACCCCATGCACGGAGCCCCAAGCCTAGGATTTGATCCTTTGCATCAAGGGTCGCAAGGAGTCGACATGCAGCCCAATAAGCATCACCGAGGGGAGCACTCGACTGATGTGTCCACCTCCACCAAGTCCGGCTCAGCACAGATGAAGATTGACCCTCCAGAAGCCTTGCCATCTGTGTTCACCCAAGATATCTGTCGGGCACCATTACCCAAACGTTGGAGGGACATGAACCTAATGAAATACGACGAGACCATGGACCCTGAAGATCATTTGTGCCACTTCATGACTGCGATGGGCAACAATGAATACAACGATGCCATGCTGTGTAGAACTTTCCCATCGACGCTGACAAAGATAGCTTTGACCTGGTTCACTAATCTGCCAAAGAACTCAGTCGCCGGCTTCTCTGAGCTGAACCGAATATTCCAATCCCATTTTGGGAGCGTGCGCTCAAGAAAGAAGACCATGCTGGACTTTAACTCAATCAAACAAGGAGGGGATGAAACTCTAGGGCATTTCTTCGCCCGCTTCACCAGTGTGGTTGTGCAGATCCCAAACTTCAACCACGAATCCGCGACCATCATCCTTATGGGAAACCTGGCGGAGGGGGATTTCAAGACATACTTGCTTAGAAAAAAGCCCAGGGAGTATGATCAATTGAGAGATTTGGTGTCGCGACAAACAGACGCAGAGGAAGCAGCTGCGTCAAGTTCACGAGCCAACGGCGGACATCAAGGCTTCTTCAGCAAACTCGCGGGAACGTTCAAGAAAGATAAAGGAGCCGCGAAACCACCAAAACAACCATTAGTAGGACACCATCGACAAGATGACGAAGTCCATCTCAACTCAGATCGAAGAGAAAAACCTCGCCGTCACGGAGATGATCGAAGAGAGGGGAATGATCGCGGTCGACCACATCAACCGCGAAGAAATGATTACCATGGTCGGGATCATCATCATCAGGACTACCACCAAAGCAGAAGGGACGAAAGGCATCCAGCTGAAAGTCACCCGCGGGAGGAAGATCACCCCAAGCAACGAAGCAGAGACCATAACCAATACAGAGGCCAGGAAGAAGCTCCTCAACCGAATCGAGGGAGAAGTCAAGGCCGGAGGTGGCGTCGAGGACGCCAGAATGGGCCCCCTCCCCCACAAGGATCGGTGAACCAGGCCCAGGGAGGACACGACGGACGAGTAAGGTCCGCAGTCGAACGCATCCCAGAACCAGAAGGATACATTGACACCTTGGCCGGAGGACCCTCTCTTTCAGGAACCAACAACCAGGAGAGAAGAAGTTACGAACGAGAAGGAAAGCAACCGCCTTCCGCAGCAAGCAGAAGGATCGCGCTTACTCCTCACGCGAAAATGGTGTTTTCGGCATGTGACGCGAAAGACGTAAGGATGCCCCACTCTGACCCGTTGGTCATACATGCTCAGATAGCAACCAAGACTGTCAAAAGAGTCTTTATTGACTCCGGGTCGTCGGTTGACATTCTCTCTTGGGAGGCCTTTTCACAGCTCGGAGTATCTGCAACTGCACTCAATACGTATTCCGGGACTTTGGTTGCCTTTTCGGTGGATGAGATACCTGTTGCAGGGACCATTGAACTGACAGTAGTACTGGGGACCACGCTGAAACGAAGAATGGAGAGCATAGTCTTCACCGTCATCCGAGTACCAACAGTATATAATGCCTTGCTGGGGAGGGTATGATGCAGTGCGATTGGCAATGACTCCTGGTGACATTGAGGACAGCATGAAGGTGCCATTTGATGGTCCTATCACTCGTGCGAGGGCTAAGAAGATTCAAGATGCTACCCAAGCACTTCTCATTCGTTACCAAGGAGCTATGGAGCAAGGATTCAGGCCACATTGGATCACTTTGCTCAAAACTAGACCACCAGTCCAAGAGTTGAGCTTAAGACCTCAGTCCAAGCTCATGAAGGCGAGGCCCGACCCACCATGAAGGCCCATTTCGTGCCTCCTCATAGGGCTGGCAGCAAATTCAGATTTTTAGACTATTTTTATTTTATTTATGTCATATTAGATAAATAAGGTAAAAAAAAAAGTCTATCTACTTAGATTCTTCCTTAACCACTAAGGTTTGACTTTTCAAACTAAATCTAGGGTTTTAATTAATTATTATTATTATTAGTCAGCCATGCTGATCCTTTGCAAGGTGAGGATGGCTTATCGATTTCTATTTAACGCACGTTCGAGTCTTTATGAAAAGTTAGATTGAAATATAGAATTGAGGAAACTCTTTGGCTAAAGGGTTCTTCAATCTTCAATCCAAACACTTTGATTCATAATTTCAGATTGTTCTTCATACTTTTAATCATCCAAACAATTGCTTTCGAAACCCTAATCTCAAACACATAACAAAACACACACAAATTCCTACAGAAAACCGTCGCTAAAACCTAAGGAGAAAACCATCGATGCTGAGAAGAAGACAATGTCGTTGAAGCTTCGGTGAACAGTGCGGCGGCCGCCCCTTGGCCTTGCAGCGGCCGCTGCCTCTCCCGCGGCCTTCCCGCTGCACTCCCGCGGCATCCGCGGCCTCCCTCCGTCAATTCTCCTCTCTTTCTGTCGCTATTGCTGTGTTTGTAGTTGCTGAAATTTTCCAAGTGTAATATATCGCCATAAATCAGATTTTAATCACTTGTTTAATTTGTTCCAAAATCAGGAGATATCAAAGAGCATTGCAAGATCGGGCAAATATACGGCGTGGTTCTTGATCTTGAGCCCACAGGCGAAGGATCGGGGATTCCAAACGTATCAAGTGGTATCGGATTCTCAGGTTTATGCAAGTTCTTTACTCTCTTGATTCCTTATTGAGTGATTTATTTTCGTGCCATGATTTTCACCATTCCCGCTGCATAAATTTTAGTTCTTTATTATTCACCCAAAAAAATTGGCACTTTATTTTAGTTATTTTCTTGTTTGGATCTTTAAGTTGGAAGATATTGAGTTCTTGATTGCAAGTTTTGATTTTTATTCCTTTTTGCTACATATCATGCCTATAAATGTGATTCTTGGATTAAAGCATTATATGAACTTGCACCACAAAAGAATCCTACTTTTCCATATTTTTGCCTATTGCCCTTATTTTCTTTAATTTTGCTTACTTTTAGATCATCGTAGCTTGTTTTATTTATTTATTTTTTATTTCTATCGCCATTACAGCAGCTCTTCCAGCGACAGTAGCTTAGTAAAAAAAACAAAAAAAAAAGAGAAAGAAAGAAAAGCATAGCATTCATCTTACCGTTGTTTGAGTTAGTAACTCTTGCATATTGTTATTTCTTTTTCTTAGCTACTTCCATTGATGATCTAATTGGTTTCAAGCATCTCAAAGAACCCTATTTGTGTGATTTTGTGCTGTGCCGACACAGGAGCCTTGGTCACACCCATCTTTCTCCGAACCGTGTTGCAACCGTCAGATAATAGTTGACGGAGTGTGTGCACTTGATTGCCCTTGTGATTGCATTGATTATATTACACCGTTGCTGATTTTTATTGCATCACATTGTAATCTTTATTCCATACACATTAGCCGCTTGTTCTTACTTGCTATCCTTGTTATCCGAGTTGTGGCTGATTTCTTTTGCAATTTAATCTCTACTTGCTATCTTCAATATTGCAAAATTCTGTGTCTAGGGAAGATTACTTGAATTGAGTGCCTTGTTTTCTCGCCTCTTTGATTTCTAAAACTAAATCACTCTTAGGATCAAAAGGGCTTGCATTACTTGGTTTCTGGTCTTTGCTCCGTTTACTTGTTGCTCTTCTGATATTGCAGAAACATGTCTCAGAGAGGTGAAAATAGACCTCCCACCGACCATACAAAACAGCTCCGATGCATCATGTATGGAGGTTCTGACCATGTGTCTCGTGATTGGCCTCAAAAGCGGAAGGTGCTCCTCAATGATTTAGAGAACCTTACTACGAGGTGGAGGCTTTGGTGGAACCGACAACTTCAGGTGAAGTGGAGGAGCACTCTGATTTGGACAAACCTGAGGAGCTACATCCAACCGGCCACAGGAAGGACATCCTCCACAGGGACTTTGCAAGTATGAGCTTCAGGGAATAAGTCGGCCTAGCGACTTTAAAATCTAGAGCTTGTACATAGACCTTGTTTATTTTGGACCTTGTTTGCTTTTGGTTTTTGTTTTTGGTTTTGTTTTATCCTCTGTTTCAGGAGGCTTTGGTTGGATTGCTAACCGAAGGAGAGATTTCCCACATTGGAAGTCTAAGCTGGATCCCCGGGGAGATGGACCATTCCATGTGGTTCAAAAGATGGGACCCAATGCTTACAAACTGAATCTCTCGGCCGACCAGTACAGCGTTCATTCACCTTAATGTTGCAGATCTCTCATTGTTCGTGCCTGACGATGACTCTGACGACGATTTGAGGACAAATCGTGCTCAAGTGGAGGAGAATGATGCAGTGCAATTGGCAATGACTCCTGGTGACATTGAGGACAACATGAAGGTGCCATTTGATGGTCCTATCACTCGTGCGAGGGCTAAGAAGATTCAAGATGCTACCCAAGCACTTCTCATTCGTTACCAAGGAGCTATGGAGCAAGGATTCAGGCCACCTTGGATCACTTTGCTCAAAACTAGACCACCAGTACAAGAGTTGAGCTTAAGACCTCAGTCCAAGCTCATGAAGGCGAGGCCCGACCCACCATGAAGGCCCATTTCGTGCCTCCTCATAGGGCTGGCAGCAAATTCAGATTTTTAGACTATTTTTATTTTATTTATGTCATATTAGATAAATAAGGTAAAAAAAAAGTCTATCTACTTAGATTCTTCCTTAACCACTAAGGTTTGACTTTTCAAACTAAATCTAGGGTTTTAATTAATTATTATTATTATTAGTCAGCCATGCTGATCCTTTGCAAGGTGAGGATGGCTTATCGATTTCTATTTAACGTACGTTCGAGTCTTTAGAAAAAGTCAGATTGAAATATAGAATTGAGGAAACCCTTTGGCTAAAGGGTTCTTCAATCTTCAATTCAAACACTTTGATTCATAATTTCAGATTGTCCTTCATCCTTTTAATCATCCAAACAATTGCCTTTCGAAACCCTAATATCAAACACATCACAAAACACACACAAATTCCTGCAGAAAACCGTCGCTAAAACCTAAGGAGAAAACCGTCGCTGCTGAGAAGAAGACAACGTCGCTGAAGCTTCGGTGAACAGTGCGGCGGCCGCCCCTTGGCCTTGCAGCGGCCGCTGCCTCTCCCGCGGCCTTCCCGCTGCACTCCCGCGGCATCCGCGGCCTCCCTCCGTCACTTCTCCTCTCTTTCTGTCGCTATTGCTGTGTTTGTAGTTGCTGAAATTTTCCAAGTGTAATCTGTCGCCATAAATCAGATTTTAATCACTTGTTTAATTTGTTCCAAAATCAGGAGATATCAAAGAGCATTGCAAGATCGGGCAAATATACGGCGTGGTTCTTGATCTTGAGCCCACAGGCGAAGGATCGGGGATTGCAAACGTATCAGGGTATCCCTCTACAAGTTTCAGATGGTGGTCTCCATCTACCATTTCCTCGCCAAATTCCTTATCGCTGGAGGGGAGGTTGGTGAGGTCCGCGACCAGTAACCTGAGAGCAGGAGCTGCTATTTGACTTCTCTGAGAAAAAAGAAAGAAGTGATGCAGATTGAGGGATGTACCGCGAGCTCGACAAAGAGCGAAGGAAGGGACCTGCAAGAAGAACTTGTAACAGAAACCGATCCAGGAAGTGCCATCACTGAGGCAGAACTAGAGGTAACACCAGCAGCCAGAAAGGTTCCCACCTCGGACGAAAGACTGACTCATCAGCCCTTTCCCAATCCTGAGGAAAAAGTATATTTAAGACAGGCCTTAGGACCGGAGGAGAAGAAACGCGTTCTAGACATTATAGCCAGATCGCGAGACGTCTTTGCATGGGCACCAAAGGACTTACTTGGAGTCCCCCTGACTATCGCCTTTCACACACTCCGGATAAGACACGATGCAAAGCTTGTCGCACAGAAGAAAAGAAAAATGGCACCCGAGAAGGCGCTCGCTGCCAAAGAAGAAACAGAGAAGATGCTTGACGCTGGCTTCATCAAAGAAGTAGAAGATTCCGATTGGTTGTCAAACGTAGTTCTGGTCAGAAAATCCAATGGAAAGTGGCGCATGTGTGTTGATTTCTCCGACCTCAACAAGTCATGCCCTAAAGACAGTTATCCGCTCCCGTCGATCGACGAGCTAGTCGATGGAACCGCGGGGAACGCGATCCTCAGTTTTCTGGACGCGTACTCAGGATACAACCAGATCCGTATGGACCCGCTTGATAAAAAAGCCACCACGTTCATTACTAATCAAGGGATATTCTGTTATCGAGTTATGCCGTTCGGACTGAGGAATGCAGGGGACACTTTCCAAAGAACCGTTGATCGGATTTTCCACGCCCAGATTGGAAGGAATGTGTCAATCTACGTGGATGATATAATGGTGAAAAGCTTGAGGGCAGAAGACCACGCGGCAGATTTGCAAGAGACCTTTGACTCTTTACGACGCGGAGGACTGAACTTAAACGCGGAAAAATGTGTCTTTGGAGTGGATTCCGGGAAGTTCCTGGGATTTTTGGTTAGCCAGCGTGGGATAGATGTGAACCCAGAAAAGATTGTAGCCATACAAAGCATGCAACCACCCAGGATGATCAAGGAGGTCCAGACCCTCAACGGAGCGATCAACTACCTTAGCCGATTATACTCCTGCCTCGCGGATAGGTCTCTGCCTTTCTTCGCGTTACTGAAAAAGAAAGGACCCATCCAGTGAACCCTGGAATTATAGCAAGCCTTCGAAGGGATGAAGGAATACCTGACGAAGTTGCCGACCCTTCACAGGCCGGAAAATCTTGAGACTCTACACCTCTACCTAGCAGGAAGGAGCACAACCATCAACGCCGTTCTCACCCTGTCAAGTGCAGATAAAAGGAATGAACTGTAGCGAAGAAAAGTACCTTGTTTACTACATTAGTAGAGTGTTACAGGATGCAGAGACGAGATATGAGCCAATTGAGAAAATGATCTTGTGCCTAGTGTTCGCGGCGAGAATATTGCGACCGTACTTTCAGGACCACCCAATACAGGTCTTAACCAGCTTGCCCCTGAGGCAGATCCTGCACTCCCCGTGCCTTTCAGGACGGATGACAAAGTGGGCGGTAGAACTGTCAGAAATCGAAATTGAGTATAAGCCGCGGAAAGCTGCATTGACACAGACTTTAGCTGACTTCATCTATGAGACAAGCTTTGAGGGGCACACGTCGTCTGAAGAAAGCAGTTGGGTCCTTAAAGTGGACGGAGCAGTCAACCAGGCAGGTTGTGGTGCAGGAATCGCTTTGATCTCCCCGGAAGGACAACTGGCAAACTATGCATATAAGCTCGTTTTCCATGCAACCAATAATGAAGCCGAATACAAAGCCCTGATTACAGGACTAGAGATAGCCCTGGCGCGTGGAGCGAGGGAAATAGCTGCTTACACAGACTCAGAAGTCTTAATGATGCAAGTTGAAGGAAGATACGATTCCAGAACTGGTTTGATGTCAGATTACTTGAGGAAAGTCCAAGCGTTACGAAAGGCCTTCGTGAACTTCAGGATAATTGTTGTCCCAAGGGAAGAAAATCAGCAAGCGGACGCTTTGGCATGAATAGGCGCGGCAATGCTGTCTGAAATTGGGTCGGAATTCATGTTTAAGAAGAAAGAAAGCCGTGGGCTTGTCAAAGAAGTTTTCTTCATTGAGACCGACAGAAAAGACGATTGGAGGACTCCCATTGCAGAGTATTTATAAAGAGGGATCCTCCCCACGGAAGGGTCCGAAGCCAGACAAACAGTTACCAGAGCAGCCAGGCCGCGATGGAAGGCTTTTCAAGAGGGGTTTCACACAGCCTGATTTAATGTGCGTCTCCATTAAAGACGGAATGACTATTATACAGGAGCTTCACTATGGGATATGCGCACATCACCAAGGCTAGAGAGCATTGACCGCAAAAATTATGAGGGCCGGGTATTACTGGCCTACAATGAAGCAAGACATCCAAGGGTTCATCCAGAAATGTGACGCGTGTCAGAAACATGGAAACGTCATCCATCAGCCCGCGGAGATGATGAAAGAAATTCATGACGCATACCCTTTTTCGCTTTGGGGGATGGACATCTTGGGGCCATTTCCTACCGCGCCAGGCCAGTTGTAGTATGTGCTCGCAATCGTGGATTACTTTATAAAATGGGTAGAAGCTGAGGCCATGGGGCTCATCACCGCTGAAAAGGTGAAGAAGTTTCTCTAGAAAAACCCGGTTTGTCGTTTCGGAGTTCCGGAGTCAATCATCACCGACCACGGGCCTCAATTCGACTGCGAGACCATCCGCAACTTCTGTGAGGACCTCCACATCAACCTCAAGTTTTCATCTGTGGCACATCCTCATACGAACGGGCAGGCGGAGATCACCAACTGGCAGATTCTGGAAGGGATACGAAAGAAATTAGGGGCCACGGCCAAGGGACGATGGGTTGAACTCCTTCCACTGGTGCTCTGGTCCCACAGAACAACCACCAAGGCACCTACAGGCGAGACTCCTTTTTCTTTAGTTTATGGCATGGACGCGGTGATTCCAATCGAACGAATGGTCCCATCAGCACGCGTCCTCGGATTCGACCCACGGTCCAACGAAGAAGCACTTGAAATAGAGATGCACATGAGAGAAGAACGCAGGATGATGGCGGCTTTGAAGGCATTGGAATACAAAAGACGGACCGCTAAGTACCATGATCAACGAGTTTGGCCGCGACAGTTTGAAAAAGAGGACCCGGTCTTACGACGAATACAAACCGGAGGGAAGTTAGATGCCAATTGGGAGGGTCCATACGTTGTGGCCGATGTTGTCCACGCCGACGCGTACAAGCTGAAGAACGAAGACGGAGAAACTTAAAACAAAACCTGGAACGCCAATTGTCTGAAGAAATACTATGTGTAAGTTTGAACATCAATCTCAATAAAATAATCACCCCCGCGGACAGTTGGAAGAGCGGTTAGTGGGCGTTTTTCGTAAAGTTATATGACGCAAAAGCAGACGAATTTCGTAAAAGAAGCAAAAACGCTGGAGCTTTCTCCGCGTCGTTTCCCTAATAGAGATTCACGTTCTCTCAGGGTCGAACCAAGCCACGACAAGGCCAAAAACGATGGAGATTTCTCCGTGTCATTCCCCTGATAGAGATTCACGTTCTCTCAAGGTCGAGCCAAGCCACGACAAGGCCAAAAACGCTGGAGCTTTCTCTGTGTCGTTCCCCTGATACAGATTCACGTTCTCTCAAGGACGAGCCAAGCCACGACAAGGCCAAAAACGCTGGAGCTTTCTCCGCGTCATTCCTGATAGAGATTCACGTTCTCTCAGGGTCGAGCCAAGCCACGACAAGGCCAAAAACGCTGGAGCTTTCTCCCCGTCGTTCCCCTGATAGAGATTCACGTTCTCTCATGGTCGAACCAAGCCACGACAAGGCCAAAAACGCTGGAGCTTTCTCCGCATTGTTCCCCTGATAGAGATTCACAATTCTCTCAGGGTCGAGCCAAGCTACGACAAGGCCAAAAACGCTGGAGCTTTCTCCGCGTCGTTCCCCTGATAGAGATTCACGTTCTCTCAGGGTCGAGCCAAGCCACGACAAGGCCAAAAACGCTGGAGCTTTCTCCACGTCGTTCCCCTGATAGAGATTCACGATTCTCTCAGGGTCGAGCCAAGCCACGACAAGGCCAAAAATGCTGGAGCTTTCTCCGCGTCGTTCCCCTGATAGAGATTCACGTTCTCTCGGGGTTGAGCCAAGCCACGACAAGGCCAAAAACGCTGGAGCTTTACCCGCACGGGACAAACACAGGGCTGTCGGCTAGGCAGTTGCAAAGCGAATTCAGAATGGGACGGAGCCTCTGTGTGCGGAGCTGGAGGCTATATTGACAGCACTGAAATTGGAAAAGGACAAAGGAATCGGCTCGGTGATCATCGAAACTGATTGCGCTCAGGCAGTGCAGATTATGAAGAGGCAAGCCTCCTTCAGGGGTGTGGCTGGACGTTTGGGTCATAGAGCGGGGTATCTCGCTCACGAGTTTCAGCGTTGCAAATGAAGTTGGGTAAAGCGGGAGGGTAATCAAGCTGCTCACTTTCTTGCTTTCCTAAGGCCGGAGGAACCTCTTTCTTTTGTTTCAGAATTTGATTTTCCTGCTACTTTATTAGACATTACTTCTGCTGATTTGGAGTTTGAATAAGAGCTTGCTTTTTCATCAAAAAAAATTTGTGTCTAAATCCTCATATATAGCTCAAAACTCACTTTTGTTGCAAATCTAATTAATTTAAGAGCGAATTGCACAATCTAACCCCCTATTCGACCACCTTTGCGCCCATAACCCACTATCCGAAACAATTGCAAAGGCTAACCCTCCACCCAAAAAAAATTGCACTCCATCCGGTAAAAAAGTGGTCATGCAACCGGGACAGAGGAGAGAGAGTGAATGTGGAGAGAGAGGAACCGGGGGAAGTTAATGAGGAGAGAGAGTGAGAGAGGGAGGAAACAGTTTTATAAAAAAGTTGTAAAATCAACTGTATCTCACGGGCCTACAAAAGAGGAAAAGAAAAAGAGAAGGAAGAAGAGGAAGAAGAAAAAGAAAAAGAGAGAGGGCAACAGTCGCTCATGCAAACCTGAGGAAAAGAAAAAGAGAAGGAAGAAGAGGAAGAAGCCGACAGTGCAGTGCAAGAGAGGGTGGAAAGTTTGGGAACTGGGGTGTGCGGAGAGAAGGGAATTATTAGGAAAGGGGAAATTGGGGAACGTTTATGTCGAATCCGAATTTTCAGGAGTAGGGTAGTTGTAGATACGTTCAGTTTAGGGGGGAAATTGGATGAAATGGGGCGAATTAGGGTTAGGGGAAATGTTACAAAGGGTGAGTTTTCATATGTGTAGATTGAAATTGGGCAGGGGAACTGAATATTAATGTCAGTAAGTCGAGATTTCTGATGAAAAAGTTTGACACTCGTGTGCAATTTAGAGATGTACAAATTGAATAAGTCCACTGTCATGTATAAATAATAAGGTGTCATGTATAAATATTAACGTGTCATGTTTAAATGTTTTGGTGTCATGTAAGATAGACTGCAGGGATGAATATGGAACCACTGTGTGCATTCAATCTTAAGATGAATAAGTAACTGTCATGTACATATTGAACCATTGGGTGCATTCAATCTTGACACTTGATATGCATAGGTTCTGAATGAGTAACTGTCATGTACATATTGAATTCTACAATGTTTGTGGGACTGATGAGAAGGGAACTGTGGGCTGGGGACACGAATTGATTTCGAGATTACTGATATTTGGTCTCCCAACATACAGGATATCTGCTAAATATAAAAAATGTCGCAGCGGCAGAGTGGAAAGAAGATTGTCGACCTTGCATCTCAAACCTCCGGCGCGGTATGATGGGCATTCGTTGAGTAATGTAAGTTGTGATTGTCGTGGTGCAGCATTTCTCACTTGTTGAAGTCTGTGCAGGCTGTGTACGCTGTCGAGGAAGACAGCGCGATGTAACCAATACTGTCGGTTGCCCCTCCTAGTAAACATTGACAACCGGTTGAGCGAATCCCAGTGGAAGCGCCTGATGGACAGCCCGTTGGGGGGCGTTGCAAGACTGGGCATAAGCACAAGGGTCCAGTTCTCCGGGCAGCTTGTACACTACGTTCTCCAACGACATGCTGAAGACGAAGAAGAAGCATGAAACGTGGTACAAGATCCATGATGCGGTTGTGAGGTTCTCAATAACTGAGTTCGCCCTTGTCACCGGTCTCAACTGCGGCTATGTCGACGAACCTGAGAACGACTCGGCGTGTGAGACGGCGTGTATGATTTCTTTGGAGTTACCAAGTTGAAGATGTCCGAGTTCGAGGTGATGTTCCATGTGGCAATGGCATCTGAGAAATCGTCAGCCAAAAAGTTTAAATTTGTCCTGTTGATGCTGGTCGAGGGCGTGTTGTTCGCGAAGGAACCCCGAAACTACATTCAGGGGTGGGTGGTCAACCTCGTCTCGGACATTGAAAGGTTCCTGGCCTATCCGTGGGGTCGGCTTTCCTACGAGCGAACGAACGAGTTCCTGAACCATGCAATCGAGAGGAAGCTCCAACACACTGGCAGCAGCCCCACTGCACCACGTCCGTTGTACGTGCTGATGGGATTCCCCCTCGACTTCCAGGTTCGTTCACAAACCTCACTGGACGACTAATGAATTAATACTAGTCATCCATATACTTTATACTGGACAACAATTGACCTTGTACTGGACAAACGTTGTTTGCAGATCTGGGTGTACGAAGTCCTCCCTCCAGTGGGCGTCCAATGTGCGAGCATCATAGATGAGAAGCTGTACCCTAGGTGTCTGCGATACGAGTCTAAGGAAGGGAACCTCGAGTATTCCGCCATCGAAACCCGACTGCGGGAGGCTGTGGAGCTCGGGTATTTCAATGACCCTGACGCTGTGAGGCCGGTTCTCATCCCCGACGAAGTGGAGGAAGCTACCCGTTTGTACCGCGATGCCCGATACGGTCACGATAAACGGGACCACTTCTTCGACGACATTGTCCGGGCGTTCTTAGCAGCAAATGTGAAACCCCCACGGAAGGAACAACCAAAGGAAGCACCTGGGTCAACGCCAGAATCAGAGGAGCGTACGCAGACAAAAGCTGCCATCTTAGAGATCGAGTCAAGATTACTGGCAAAGTTGGACGACATGGCGAGGAGCATAACCGCGGAGTTAGGATCGAAGATGGCCACGCTGGAGGAGTCGATTGAAGACTTGAAGAGGGCATTGAGGGGGAAGGGGACTAGGGAGTCGGAGGAGCAAGGGGAGGTGCTACCAAAGAAGGAGGTAAGGCTTTTGGTGTGTCATGGCATCATATAGAGCGTCATGTAATTATATATCACTGTCATGTCAAGATTGTAAGGTGTCATGTTAATGTCAGCACATGTCATGAAAATATCAGTTTCTGTCAATTTAATTTGATGTCATGTGGATAGGTTCATGGAGCAGTGAAGGAAAAGGAAAAGTATAAGGACGAGGAGGAGATACAGCCGACCAAGGAGGACAATCAGTCGGAGAAACCTACTCTGAAAATCGGCGAGGTATGGACATTTGACTGTCCTGTCAAATTAACTTTCTATCATGTTATATGCACTATGGTGTGCTGGGTGCAGGTTGATGTTGAGGCTGAGGTGCCCCTCCAACGGCGCGGTAGGAGGACCCGTCTACATCCTGATACATTCTCCCCGGGGGAAGTAAAGCAGCCAGTGAAGAAGCCGCGTGTGGGCAAGAAGGCATCGCAAGCAGTGGATGTCGTGGACCTAGGCATGACCACGAGGGCAGACGTTGATGCGTTTTCATCCTGGATGAAGGACGGAACTGACCCTGTCCGGTCGGTTGAAGGCAGCCTACTGCATAGGGAGTTCTTCACGGTACTCCAATCACCGACAACTTGGGTCACATCCGAGGTTAGGTTCCCACAACGTGGTTCTATGAATTACCTTCCTCGTCATATGCTCTTCCACATAAATGGTTTTCCGTGCGTGCAGCATATCGAGCAGGCATGCGCCCTCCTGCGGAAGGACATCAAGGACGATGACAAGTACGAAGATGTCGCCGTCCTTGATTTCTTCTGGGGGTATCTAATGCAGAAGCA
Source organism: Persicaria maculosa (assembly GCA_963922045.1). NCBI lineage: Eukaryota > Viridiplantae > Streptophyta > Magnoliopsida > Caryophyllales > Polygonaceae > Persicaria > Persicaria maculosa. The sequence continues at coordinate 3,620,645 of OY998268.1, forward strand.
TTTTGCGGATGCGAAGGGGAACCTTGATGTGGTCAAGGGGGACGAGAAGCTGTCCCACTACTTCGACGGCAAGTCACCGGAGAGGTTTGCAACGGAGTGGGTTGTTGTCGACCGGCTGTTGGCGCCTTGGAATGTCAAGAACGAGCACTGGGTGGCGCTAGAGATCAATCTCGCGGAGTGGACAGTGAACGTCTACGATCCCGACATCAACCTAGTCACCGAGCGCCACATGGCGGGCTTTCTAAAGCCGGTGACCCACCTCCTCCCCATTCTGATGGACAGCCATCCGGAACTTCGGGTTAAATGGGTCGGCAAAGTCCCAAAACCCTTTGCATACAAGAGGGTGAAAGGGATTCCCCAAAACAAACAATCGTAAGTCGATATTTCTATTTGTTCCAATTATAAACAATTGTCGCAGGTTGGGTGAACATGTTTCGTTGTCGTGATGTAGGGGCGACTGTGGTCCATACGCCATCCGCTTCATGCAGCTCCTCGCGGCCGGCGACACCAAGTTCTGTGGCCTGTACAATGACTTCATTGCGGTGTCCCGCCAATTCCTTTGTGCTACCATCTTTCACGGACGTCTTACACCCTCATCCGACTCTTAAAAGTACTTTCCGATTGGTTTTAGACTGTTGTGTTTGGTTTTAGGCTGTTATTGGTTGGTTTTAGACATTTCTGTTGGTTCGTTTTAGACTGTTGTTGTTTCGTTTTAGACATTTCACTTTGCCATTGTTATTGGTTTGTGGACTTGGTTAGTTATTGTTATTGGTTTGTGGACTTGGTTAGTTAGTCTTAATGTCATGTCAAATTTCTTAGATGTCATGTCAAATATATTATATGTCATGCTAAGTTCATTGTCTGTCATGTAAACCAAAGGTACAAATTGGGGTAACCACACAAAGTAGAACAAAGTAGGGCAGACCAAACCAAAGGTACAAACTGGGATAGCTACATACTGAATTGCAAAAGGTGGACTTGGTTAGTCACAATGTCAAGTGAAGTGCATCTTATGTCATGTCAAATTTATTATCTGTCATGTCAAAAAATTTTAGATGTAATGTCAAATTTATTATATGTCATGCCAAGTTCATTATCTGTCATGTAAACCAAAGGTACAAATTGGGGTAACCAGACAAAGTAGAACAAAGTAGGGCAGACCAAACCAATGGTACAAACTGGGATAGCTACATACTGAATTGCAAAAGGTGGACTTGGTTAGTCACAATGTTAAGTGAAGTGCATCTTATCTACACCCGCCCACTCTATTGGTTCACTTTTGACAGTTGTCGGAAATGCTTTGGACTTCCCTTTTCCGCGTTGGTATGCTTCCTCTACTTCCCTCACCGCTCGCTCCGCCTCGTGATCCTATGGACTAACTACATCTTCGACGTCACTGCTGACACAAATTACATGCTTTCCACTTGGCTCCAACTGGACACGTGGATATTCTACCTGGACAGATGGATATTCTAACTGGACGAGCTGAGTTTCTAACTGGACATCAGTTCGTTGTCCACCGACACCTTGTGCTCCCAAAACTTCCACTTCTTCATCCCCTGCCAAGCGGGGGTCCGTACGTGGGTGATCTTCTTAGGTTACGGGTGGCCCACCCTCGACTGAATGGGCCGTTGTGGATCCTTTTGTAGTGGTCACTTCTCCACCAAACTTGCGTATCAGGGAGACATGGAGGTCGATAGGCCAGGATCGTTCTCCAGATAGACCATTTAAAAACTTGAAGGCCTGCAGGTCTTCGTCATCCCCAATGGAAAAACGTCTGCACCCTTCCTTTTGCGGCTTTGCATATGTGAGCTGGACGTCATGCCTCCTCCCATCGACATTAAACTTGGCCATCAGCTGTTTCTTCAGGGAGACGTAGTCAATACTTTCGTCTACCAGGACAGCCTTCTCGCTCCTGGACCCCTCCACGACCCAAGTGCCCTGTTCACATACCCACCATCCTCCAAACACTACAGTCATACAAACGAACGATTTGTCCCCTGTTCCATTAGTTAGAGGGGGACACATTCAGTTTTACAGGAAGATGAATATATTTTATGTAGAAACATATCGCATAACCTAAAAAGAAGGAATACTTACTCATTTTCTATCAGATGTCGGTGGTTGTCCAGTAAACCCCAATAGGTGTCAGGCGCTTGAATGGGTTTAAACTCTCCCCATCCTCCCTCCTCTCCCTCTTATTCCCTTTTGGCGCTATTGCCTGGGCGGAAAACGGTCTCTCTCTCCCGCTCTCTCTCTCTCTCTCCCCTGTCTTATCCACTATCCTATTTGACAGTTTCTCTCTCCTCTACAGGATGCCCCTTGCTTTTCTATCCCTCTCTCTTTCATTTTTTTTGGGTGAAAATGTATTCATTGGTTTGAACTTCTTATCGTTTCAATATTGCTGATTGCTACATTTTCCTACAGATTTGCATTTAATGAGTATGAAGTGTGAGTGGAAAACCCAGTTTTATACCAAGGTCAAACATTGAATAAAATGCCCCGACAATATGTCCAGTACAAAACCATTTTCTGTCATGTCAACAGTGACACGTGTCATGTATATACCAACACACTGCCATGTTAAGGGTCACATGCTGAACAGTGTCCCTACTCACCCAAATTCGGTGAAGTTAAATCCGCATTGTCATTTCACAACCTCTCCAACACCCCTTCAACGAAATGGCATCCTCATCACACCACCTTGCTTCCTCATCTGGCCTCCCTCCCCGACCAGTGCCCATCGTTATATCATCCGACAGCTCGGACGATGGGAATGAGGTTACAGGTTTGTCAAGCATTTCATTGGTTTAGATTTGTGCTACTTGTATGATTATACTACCGTATTTATATTTTTTATGCAGGACCAATGCCGCCGCCATACCGATGAAATCAAAAGGTAGAGATCGTCGGCGGTGAGGCTGGGATGCTCGGGTCATTCTACGAAGCGACCCTTGTACGCAAAGTGGATCCTGGCCACTGGTTGGTGGAATATGTGACCCTTCTACGGAACAACAAAAGAGACCTGTTGAAGGAAATCATATCGGTTTTACGAATTTGTCCCCGTCCACCTCGTATTTCATATGACGCCTACGTAGTCGACGACCGTGTAGACTGTCACGTCAACGATGGGTATTGGTCCGGCAGGGTCGTTCGTGTGTCCGGTTATGGGAATGACCGAACTTTCTCGGTCTACTTCCCGCTGAGCATGGAGACAACTGATCATCGTGCCCGCGATATGCGCCCACACTTCGAGTGGAATGGGTGCAGATTCACCACACAGCCGCATTTTCGCTACTTGTTACCGTAATTTTCGATTTCAATGTCGTGTATTTTTCTACTATTTGCTACTATCTTTTAAATGTTTGCTCCGATGTTGTATTTGTTTAATGCTAGTGAATCTGTCTCCCATATATTATGTCCAGTATATCTCAATATGTGACATGTCGTATTACATTGACTGTCCAGTTTAAGCTAACAGCTTACACGTCAACCTACAAATTACCTCCCACCCACCTTCTTCTTCGATGGTTTATCTATGAAACTTAAGATTTAATTACAAGTATATTCTGCCCCCTCAATTTCACCCTCACTATGACTCTTACACTTGGACCAGTCACATTAAAGCATAATAGTGTCGACATGAGAGAACAAAATCATGGCATCAAACTATGGGTAAATATTAAAGCATAGTAGATGTCATTATAGTGAATCTGCTTCTCCCACAAATCTTCTCCAGTCGATTCCGCATGTTTCTCCGAGCAAATTTGTCCAGTTAAATGCAATATGTGACATGTTTTGTTGATATTGACGTCCAGTTAAAACTTACTTCTTACACGTGATTCTGCAAATAAACCCCCGCCCCATTCCTACTTCAATTGTTTTCTCTGAAGCTTCAAATTTAATTGACGGTATCTTTTTATGCCCCCTCACTAACACTCTCGCTGATCTCTCTCTCCTCTCAGACTGCACTTTTGTTTTTCACCTCTCTCTCTCTCTCTCTCTCTTTTGTCCTCTGTAACAGCAAATTCAGTGTACTTTTTCCCTCCTCCATCTCTCTCTCTCTTTCTGACTTGTCTTCGCTTTTCAGTAAAGCTCTCTCTCTCTCTCTCTCACTTTTCCTGCTTTTCTATCCGTGTCCAGCTGTCCCCCATTGGGTTACCTACAACCGGCTGAACCTTGCAACCGGATATCCACTTTTATGCAAATTTTTTTCGGATTGGGTCACTCATGCAAACATTCCGGATAATAGGGTTAGTTTAGCAAATACCCCTTAATTTAAACTCATGTACATATAATGTTATGTGATTACGACATTTGAGATTTTCTGTATCATGAAGAACTACATACAAGGAGGAAGAAGGTGATGACGCTTAAGCTAAACAAGCTAAAACCATCTCCAACCACTTCTTTAAATTGTTTCTAAAATTTCTTCAATTGGAAAATAAAATACATATTCTCTAAATTATTTTTGCTCTAACTCAAACATCTTTCACATTTCAAAGATTTCGAAAGTATTTACTTTTAGAGAATATTGCAACTTTGGGAAACCTATCTATTTTTTATGTTGTTTTTATATTTCGGATGATCAGATGAAAATTTGTTGGAAAAAAAAAAGTTCAAAATTCTCTAAAAATGTCAAAATCCCCAAAATATAGAAGTAGTTGGAGGTGTTCTAAAGAACATATAATTTGGTCGAACATAAGACCTCGTTTGGTTGGCTAATGAAAAACCCAAAAAGTTCAAAAACCTAGGAATTAGTAGACTTAATACTTGTATTTGGTTGAAAATTTTATTACAGAGAATCCAGAAATTTAACATCATGGTAATTTCAATTCCTCCATTTTGAAGTTCACATACATAAGGGACTAGATAAGTTCCACTTTCACCATTTTTTATATAATTTTCCCCCCTATTTCAATTTCTAAATACCTAAATTCATCCAAACATCTTTTTATCAAATCTCGAAAAGTGCAATTTCTAAGAATTCAATTCATAGAAAATAACTTATCATAAATTTTACTTTCATGTTCAATCAAACGAGAACTATTAATGTATGTTCAAAACAAAACGAGATTCCATTAGGATTTGTAAATCTCATTACGAGATGTACTTCTATTTTCTTCTCTCTTTCTATTTTTTTTAAGGTGTTCTATAGACTAACGGACTTCCATCTTTTTTTTTGCGGAATATTTTTTCAGACAAGATCTAAGAGTGAAAACAAACTCGTATGTTACAAATCTGTGTTTCAAGAATGGCTCCATGGTATGCCATTAAGAAGTGTGCTGTGATAATCTAGATTTTTGCATATTATGAGAGGTGGTCAGGTCAAAAGATCAATGTGGCTAAGTCCAAAGTCTCTTTCACGACAAGTGTTTTTTTTTTTTGTAACGTGGGGTTCCGAGGTTATCGACTAATCCCCCACGGGTCCGAGCCCTAGCTTGCAAAGGACGCGAATCGGTAAGCCAGGTGGCAAGCCACCAGACAGGCTCACCCAAGCCATTGAAGACTTGAGCATCCATTAATTACACAAATGTGTAAAGAATGAGATTTGAATCCTTGACCTCTTGCAAGGGTTATCTCTTCCTTACCACTAGAGTAAGGGGTCATTGGTTCTTTCAAGGCAAGTGTTGCAAGTGGTATCCTACAAGACTTCTACACATATTCGCGAGGTGACCCACCATGATCGATACTTGGGTTCCCTGCTATGGTTGCGCGCTCAAAGAAGATGATTTTTGCACAGTTAAAGGAGCGGATGTGCACAAAGGCTCAAAACTTGAAAAGGACAAGTTCTCATCGACAGTCAACGAGATTCTCATTAAGTGAAAAATACAAGCTATCGCTTCTTGTGATATGCCTCGTTTAAAGAAGTTGGTGGGTGTGTTATGAGTTTAGTTTGATTGTGAACCAGTTGAACTAAACTAGTAAACTCTAGACTATCCCACTTGCCCCTTGAAACCATCATGGTGACACCAAATGTTACAATGGTTGACGTGAACTCTCCTATCAAAGTCCGATTTTCAGTTTTTTGGACATTGTACGTCTTGGGGTGTGTTTGAATTCCACTAGAGGTGGCAATCAGGCGGGGCGGGTCGGGTTCGGCTAGTCGGGTTTCAGGTCATTTGGGTTTCGAGCAATGTGTAATAATTTGGTCATTCGATTGGGTCGGGTTCGGGTTTCGGTTATTCGGGTTTCGATTGTCCCGGATTTCGGTTATTTTGGGTTTCGGTTGTCTCAGGGTTTAGTTATTTCGGGTTTGGATTGTCTAAAGTTTTCATTATTTCAATATTCATTTTAAAAAATTTATTAGAATGTATATTAACGTTCGGGTTATTTCGGGTTTCAGTTATAACGGGTTTGGGTCTTAATAGGTTTCGGTTGAATCAAATTCAGTTTATTCGGATTTGGGTGAGTTTCAATTATCAGTTATTTGGATTTCGGGTCCAAAATGGATCAGGTTGGGTCGGTGTTCAGAACAATCGGTTTCAAATCGACTGGGTCAGGTTTTCAGGTTCGGGTCAGGTTTTGACAGCTCTAAATTCCACCTTGATTTTTTTTAGTTTTTTTAGTTGTAAAACCAAACACTCGCATAAATCGAAATAAAATAATTATAACAAGCAATACTGAAGACTTAAAAGCTGCAATCAAAATGTAACCAAAACCAAAAACGTCACAATTATAGCACATCACTTGGTTAGCATTAAGATTTCTCTAATGGGAGAGAACAATTGCTATGCATGGCCGCTGCTAACAAATTGCCATTCTCCCTTACCGACGATAGATGATCTCTTCTGAGTATGAGCCAATCCAGTATAAACATTGAATTCAGCCTAGAGATATTTTTTTTCAGGTAGCCAGCGGGTTAGCATGCATGGTAACACGATTGAGCCTAATCTCTGCAAGAGGGCGATCTCCAGGTCCAACCGGGGTCTGCAACAAAATTTGAACCAAGGAAAGTTTAAAAATGTAGCACACGGTATAGTATCTCTTCAGTACCAAATTACAGAAAAGAAACCAGCATGTTATGTTATGCATTTCAATACATAGTTTTAAGTTACTATAAACAGTTTGTTCTGAATTTGCTACACTTGTACTGTACCTCATCATCTACTACAACTGGTAGGAAGAATAAACAAACAAGCACAGAGGTCTCGATATGGTGAAAATTGAATACTTCGGCTACAGTAAAGATTGATACTAGGCAGTGGCACAAGTGTATTATATTTTGGCCAGGAATATGGATAAGCAATAAAGTAGTGTTTAAATGGGTAAAGGGTAGTTGAGCCATTAGTCAACTCAAGACTACCCGAAAAATGGCTGGTTATCCAATGTGCACAACAAGGGCAATCATATGGGGGTTTTCACGGCCAATTGATTGAACCCACAGTTGGCAGTCCACGTATCATGGAGTTTCTAAATAAAGAACACAAAAAAGGACATAATATCATACCTTTTCCATCAGATCAAGCACTTCAAACCCATGAATAACTTTGCCAAACACAGTGTACAATCCGTTGAGATGAGGCTGCTTCGCATATGCTACGAAAAATTGGCTTCCATTCGTGTTGGGGCCACTATTGGCCATTGATAGGGTCCCTCTTGCATTATGCTGAGACAATTAGAACAGCAATGTCAGGCATAAAGTGTTCTATGCAGTTTCAGCAAAACTCTTAGGCGGATACTTGGTTGGTGACAAATGAGTAGTAGCATATATTTGCTAATTGAGAGAAAATGTCAGCAAACAGCCTGAAAATAATCGACCCACAAGAAAAGCACTGTGTAGCTTAGTTATGGAAAGCTCATGATTCACAGTTCTCAAGTATCAGCAAAGAAGTGACAGGACTAAAGAAGCTGTGTAATCTGCTATCCAGGACAACTAAAATGGGATAGAAAACAAGCCTACACACTTGAAATTTAAAATTTGAACCACTGTGCAGTGTGGAGAAATGATGGTGTAAATAAAGATCAAACTTCAAAGAGTATTACCTCTAAGCTGGTAATATAGCTTAATTAAGAAAGTAATTATTTAAGGGACAGTATAGATTATAGATAAATGTCAATGAAAATAAAAGTTACATCAGGGTTTGCCAGTCTTACAGTTGAAGTGTTTATGAGCAAGGATGACAGTGGGGATGATATCAATTGCATCTAAGAAACAAAGACAGACTTATACGTGGCTTCATCTGACCTGATTGAAACCCGTCACTTGTGGCAGAGTATATCATGACATAACAAATCTTAACTGATGACTCATGAACAAATCAGATTCACAGGTTAAGGTGGCAATAGAAGTAATTCATTCAATTCTTAAATCCCTAAAGTTCAACTCCAATAAGTTGTAATTAGATTCTAGAGTACATTTGTGAGTAGACTCTAAGGTATAAATTAGAGATTTAGATTCATGAAAGTCAAACCCTGAACAACAAAACATTGACAAAGTGCCATACTTTCATGACAACATAGACACAAGGAGCAGGAAATTAGGAACAAGACCTGCCACTACTAATTACTAATCCGTATAAATTATCATTTAAGATGAAAAGGCATTTGTCTTGACACTTGATGTAGTTATAGTTTATGAGGCACTTACTTGTGCTTAAAGAGTATTTGTGTTTACTAAAACAAATCCTTTTGTGTTAAGAAGAGGCTGTATAATGAATGAGGAGTGCACCAAATGAAGCCATAAGTTTAATGTTTACCTTGAGAGACTCCCTAATTTCATCATTGAACTTCTTGCCCCATATGCTGGTACCACCTTTGCCCGTGCCAGTCGGGTCTCCACCTTGGATCATAAAACCTTTGATATTGCGATGAAATATTGTCCCATCATATAAGCCACTAGCACATAATGCCAGGAAGTTCTGTTTGAAGGAAAAAATACAAAAAAAAAATCATCAAGAAGAAAAATACTGAAAACTTCTCTTATGTAACTGTAACAGTTCAAAGTCACTAGATTATAAATCTTCTTTCTTCACCCACATAGAACAACATTTCATTTCCAGTAATGCACTGGAATTTAAGGCTGACATGCAAAATATAATTTCTACATATGCAAAAGCTGCAGAAGAAGAAAGACACCCATTCCATCGAGCTGCTTGCACTGTCATTCCCAACAAAAAAAAAAAGGAGCTACAGCCTAAATTCATAAGAATTTGGAGGAGGAAAGCGGCAAATGGGGGATTGGGTTTAGAAGGGCGAATCCCCGCTGTAAGATATAGGGAAGATGGAGAATATGGTGTTGGAGCCTTGGAGAATACCTACACCCAGAAATTGGGTTAACAAGAGCCCTCAGTTTCGGCTCAATTCAGCATCAAAGTAAACCCTAAGACTAAAATATAAGTCATAGATTACACAGAATTAACAATAAAATCAACAAAGCATGAAATTGGGCCCAAAAAATTTTGTAATAGCTTGCTTGAAAATGGAAAAGAGAGAGGAATTGGAAAAGGAAGATGACAATGGAAGATTGTTTACCTCAGCTGTTTTGGGGACTTCATCGCAGAAGATTTCGCACTTGATATCACCGAGATTTGTGTGGAGAGTAACCGACTGCAAAAATAAACCAATGAAAAACACAAAAAGGGATTCATGGTGGAGGAGAAGATGCTGAACCGAAATTTTAAGAGTATGGAAAAGAGATTTTAATGTAATACTCGCCATTTTTGAGCGCCGAAGTAAGCTTCCCAAGAGGCCAAGAGAGCATAGGCTCCCTTCAATGAAAAATGCCCTTCAAATTGTCCGGTGGCTTTTGAAATTCCAGAAATACCCCTCCCTCAGTTTTTTTTTTTTTTTTTTTTTGTTGTTGTTGTTAATAGAGTAAGAATTCGAGATCAGGTTCTGAAACTCGATAGGCCAACAAACGACGAATCTAAAAAAACCTAAAACTAACAAGTTGGTGATGTAGACTAGGGAGAAAGCCAAACACCACCGTGAAATAGCACCACTAGCTTGCAATACATTAGGAAATCATGTGGACAATGAAGACGAACTTCCAAGGGAGCTCCTTCCTGAATACGGAGTTGCCCCATACACACCACCTCGATCTCATCCAATCCCGACTCCGAACGCCAAAACCCCAACGAAGAAGATCGTCTAGATACACCAAAGCGGAGCCGCACACCACCCGAGCAAACGCACCAAGAAGAACCGGATGAACCGAACACGGAATTCGGTCAAACCCTTTCAGGATTTAATTCAATCCCTTTCAAGTGTGATTTCAAGCCCTAACGGGATTTGTGACACTTTTACACACACCACACACACATATATATACTTTAAATGAGAAATTTTTTTTGGTGATGTGTCATCACCAAAATTGGGCTCAGCTTGTTAAGGCTCGAACAAGCTGAACGAACGAGCCTTAGCTCGTTTGAGCTCATCAATTGGTCTCATTCGGGCTCGTTCGATCTCGGTTCCTAGCTAAAAGACTAAACGCAAATAAGTGAGTTCGAACAAACAACTAGACACTTAGCAAGCTTTGAAAGCAAATATTAATTTAAAAAAAAGATAGAAATAAAGTGTGCAATTACAGAGGTAGAACAAACAACCAGTGAACCAGACAATTAGCAAGCTTTGCTAAGATCGACAAATTTAAACCAACATGTAGATTCCATGGCTCAACCAATACCTAAACATGGTAAATTCAACATATTCAACCAATTTAAATAGCTAATGCCTAACATTTAGTCATTCACAGCTCATTCTATCTCGATAGATTAGGGTTCCAAGTGTGATGGCGACTATAGTGATCTTGAAGTAAAATATATGAGTTGAAGAGCTCTGAATTCGTGTCGCCGCCGTTGTGAACGATGAATTTGGAAATGTAGATCTAAGAGGAAGAATGGTGAGAGATTCAGATCTAAGACCACATGACCTCCATGGATGCCGGATCTGAGCAGGAGGGTGACTGGAGTAACTGGATCTAGTCGAGAGATTCATATTTGGGTAGGAGAAGGAAGATACGAACTAGATATGCTATGGCGGTATGGTGGGAGGCTTGGATATGATGAGGAACAGACCGGATCTAGAAGTTAAGACAATGAGGAGGGTGACCGCGACCAAGTGGCGCCACCGTTTAGGGCCAGGTGGGCCGAGGATCTGAAAGGGAAACTGACGAGCAAATGAGGGAAGATAAGGGACGATGAAAGCCGGTGATGGGGGAGAAATATGTGGGAGGAGGGACGATGAGGGTGAAATTCGGAGGGAGTATGAGGAAGCTGTAGTCGAGGTTGGGGAGAGGAGACTCTGAAGATTGAAGTATGAAGTCGAAGACGGAGACTCGCAAATCTCAGAGTATGAAAGCCTCCCAAGTGGAACAACCGAACAAGTGAAAGCCTCTTAAGTCTCAAATAACCTAGGGGCATTTATGTAATTTTGATACCTTAAGCGAGCTTTCGAGCTCCGCTCGGGCTCGAGATCGGTTCAAGCCCAAAATATTGTTCAAGCTCGGCTTGTTTTACATATACGAACGAGCCGAGCTTGAGCTTTTTTGGAGCCGAGCCCGAGCTGTTCGGCTCAGATAACAACCCTACTTTCATTCTCTCATTTCCAATGTGGGACAAATGCTTCATCCCACATTGAAAATATGGAGTTGGAATGAGAAGACATGAAGTTATATATATGTATTCCACTATCCTATTTCTCCCACTTCACTTATTTCCTAGATTTCCTAAATTGGAAATAAAGTTGGAAATGAAGTTTGCGAAAAATATATTCTCATATTTTTCTCTCTTACATCCCACATTGAAATTATAGTGGATGAAAGAATTGATATGGAGATATAAAATCTTCCCACATTTTTAAGAGCATCTCCAACAATTTCCTCCCCACCTTGGGAATTTTGGAGTTTTTGGAGAATTTTGAAGTATTTTTGGTCCAACAGATTCCCTATCACATTCTCCAAAATGGAGAAGCAGTAGAAAAAATAGAGAGAATTCCCTAAATCTGCAGCATTTTCCAAACTAAATGATTCTCTAAATCTTCGAAATGGGGAAGCTGTTGGAGTTAAAGCAAAAATAACAGAAATTTGGCAAGGTGCCCCTGGGGTATTGCAATTTTCGCGAGGTATACAACTCTTTTACATATTTCGCGTGGTGCCCTTGAGGTTTTCAATTTTTTCGCCTCGCGCCCTTCCATGTTAAATCTAACGATTTGGGTATATCTCCGTTAGTTTTTTATTTAAAAAGAAAAAAAGAACCAGACGCTCTGAACCGATGAGGACGAGATCGAGCTATTGCAGGTGTTTCTTGACTATACGACTTAGAGAGGCCCCAATTGGTCCGGTCATCATCATGATACGACGACGTTTTATGATCGGATCAAGTCGAAGCTTCAATTGGACTGCAACAAGAACCCTCACGATTAGGCTGGTGGAGAAGCTCAGGAGGTTGAAGAAGAAGTATCACAACGTCGTCGGCCGTATCAGCTCCGGAAAGGATTTCGCCTTCAAGAGCCCTCACGATCAAGCTACCTTTGAGATCTCGCGCAAAATCTAGAGCAATTCGATTGGTAATCGCCCCGAATTCAAAGATGATGATCAAAACCCTAACCCTATCAGCGCTGCTCCCCCTTTTATTGCCAATCTAAACAGCGCGACCGATCACAGGAATCTCGGTGGCTTTATAATCAATGTTAACAACCCTCACAAAATGATGAGAAACGAAATTGCAATTTTATTAGCAAATCAGATTGTAATTGAGAATCAAAATTTCGAATTCCAAATCCATCAATTTCAACATAAACACTAAATTTCAATTTCAATTTAGAACCAAAATTTTGGTTGACAGTAACTTGCCTCAGAAGCTTCTTCTCCTCCACCTCCGGTCGTCGGCCGAGGCAATGGGCCACCACCACCTTCGCTCTCAGCAGCTTCGACTCCCATGAAAGACCTTCACAGCCTCGCCGACGCCCTTCTTCCACAGTGTTCAGGCAGCGTTCTTCTTCCAGCAGCCCCGACTGGCTTGGTGACCACCTGCGAGCAGCAACGAGGTCCCCTTCTTCTCCTTCGCTCTCTTCTCTCTCTATTCTTTGCTTCTGGTTCTTTTTTTTTCTATTTTTTTTTTGTAAATTGAAACTAACGGAGATATACCCAAACCGTTAGATTTAACATGGAAGGGCGCGAGGCGAAAAAATTGAAAACCTCAGGGGCACCACACGAAATATGTAAAAGATTTATATACCTCGCAAAAATTGCAATACCACAGGGGCACCTCGCGAAATTTCCGAAAAAATAATTGGAAAAATATGTATTTTGTTTCTCTATTTTGGGAAAATTTTAGAGAAGCTGTTGGAGATGGTCTAACACTTCATATCAAAATGAAGTGGGTGATAAAATGTGGTTTGACATAAAATCTTCATATATCATTTTTTATTTATTTTAATAGTCATTTTTGAAAAAAAAACCATTTTTTTTAAATAATGTAACCCGTCGGGTCAGCGGGTCAACTCGGCGGGTCAACGGGTCAACCGAAATCCGTCAACCCGTGACATTTCCAAGTTAGGGTTCGGGTCCCGACCATTGACCCGGCGGGTCGAATCTGTCGACTCGACAAGTCCGACCCGTGACCATGTCTAAGGTGCACAATAGGGAAGACTGAATCAAAATCGATGTAGATGGGGTTCCAGAGAGGGTGAGTCTGAATCGAAGGAGGGAACCCCCAAAGAAATTACCATTAAACACAAAAACGAATTGAACCCACAACCCCAATAGCCCAAGATTGCCTGGAAAGGAAGAAACACACTCACCCACACAGACTCCAACCTAGCGCAAGGATGCAAAAACGAGTGGTAAAGTGACTAGTTACTCAACCACTTTCAATCGAAAGAGGGGTAAAGGGAGCGAGATTTCTACAAACTCGAGATCGAACAAAGGATATCGCTAGGAGAGGAGACTATTTGTTCAGAATTAGCGGAACAAAAAAGGGTTTCTCAACTCTCTCTCTCTCTAGAAACCAAGTTCTAGAGATAAGAGAGAAACTTCCCCCCAATTTTTATTTTTATTTTTTCCTCCCTCAGCTAAATGCTAAAAGCGGCGAAGTGTTGTATTAAGGGAAAATGACTAAAAATAAAATATTTTTTTCATGTATTTATGAAAAATAATTTTTTGTTTAAATATATTAGAAAAAACATTAAATTTATTATTTAACAGAAGAGCTATCAAAACGTAACCCGACCCGAACGCCCGGAAGTTTTTGGGTCAAGACCCGAAAATTTTGACCCGGAAAATTTTTTGGACCCGAACCCGAAAAAACGATATTTTTCTGGGTCAAATGGGTTTCGACCCGGTGACCCGATGACCGGCCCGATTTGAGTAAACAAAACTTTCACTAATTAATAAAAAATCAAGAAAATCTCAAAGTCATATTAGGGTAAGTTTAGTAATTAATATATTATTAAAATTAATTAATTTATAATTATATATTATTAAAACTATTTGTGGAGATTCTAAGTTATTACATTTTATAATTACAAACACTTAATCTTTCTTTTTCAAATTAACATTTATATTTATTTGTATTGTATATTACTCCCTCCTATCGGTAATATTTTATTTTTCAACATGTTTGTATAAAGCTAAAATAACTCTATAAAATATTAAAATTTTTAATTAAAATTTTATACTCATTAGTCATTACTAATCCGTATGTAATAATTTCAAAAAGTTAATTAAAACTTTAGTATTTTATAGAGTTATAAATTTTGTCAAAAATAATGACTAATAGTAAAAATCAAATGTTTTAGATCGAGTTTAGATGACATCTTCTAATAAGTATAGCGCCCAAAAAGAACAACTTATCAATCACATCTTTAAATTTACGTTTTGAAGTTATCATAAGTCATCAAAATACGATTTTTTTATTAAAAAATAATAAAATTGACCAACCCGAAATTGACCCGATGTGACCCGAAACCGGATCAAACCCGGGTTCGAGTTAACTTGATCTACCCGAGACCCGTTTTACCCGGAACCCGTTTTATCCGAAACCCGAAATGACCCGACCCGAACCCGACTCGAATGTTCCGATTGACAGGTCTATTTAACAGTCATTTTTAGTAGAAAATATTTGAAAAATAAAAATTATAAAAAAAATTTGAGAATTCTTTTTATATGTATATATATAGAAGGAAATTTTTTTTTAAATATATTGGGAAAAACCTTAATTAGACATTTTTATTAGAATAAAACTAATAGAAATAAAAATTATAAAAATCTGAGGCTAATGAGATTTGAACTCATAGGCATAGCCTCAGGTTAATAAATATCTCTCCTTACAAACCGAGTTAAGCTATCTTTTTAATTCATTATTTCTTTTATATTGTTTTATATCTAAAATTAGTAAAAACTAAAAAAATCCAAAAAGAAATTTCTTACATTTTTCTACCGGACTACGGAGGGCTTCAACCAACCCGAGCCCCCTAGATTCGCCACTAACTGCAACCCAATTAGCTGGTCCATTGATATAGGTTGCGGTGGGTGTTAGTCTTGGCATAATGGCCCACGGGTACTGCAATGACCTTCATTATAGTTGGGGCAGACCGTGTAATTTAATATGGACATCGAGAGTTAGATATGTTATCATGGCCGGAGATAATTATTATGAGAGTTAGGCGGGTCGGTCCGAGTGAGTCTAAGGTAACTGACCCGATTCGGTTGGTTATATGAGTTGTTATGAACACAAAGGATGCAATATGTTATCAACAAAAAGGATAGTCCTTTATAGTGGACTGTGGCCATTACCCTGGCCAGTCCGAGTCGTGTGGATGTCCTAAATTATGATGAATACATTTGAATAAAAAGTCGAATGTTCTGCTCTACAATTTAGGATTTAAATGACAAAATCCGATAAACTTTTATTAAACTCTCCTCTACAATTTAGGATTTAAATTACAATATCTAATAACTCTTTACATTTCAAATAACGGAAAACTTTTAAATAAAATACACTTGCTTAAATCATTATACAATATGTGACTAAGAATTTTATACATAAAACAACGTCAAAGAAAAATAAATATCTTCTCAACTTCTCTTTTGAGACTCAACATAAACCTAGCTAGGAGTTGTTGGTTGAGGTATTGTATAAAGACAAAGAACCTCAGCAATCCAAAGACAATAAGACGGTTAGTTCGTGAGAACTAGTAAATGAAGACTTGAAAGAGGAGATTACTTCGTGAAGTGCGGAATAGGCAGATAAAAGGCTAACAAATACTCTAGCAAAGGGAGAAGAATAGAGTATGGAAACTTTTCGCAAATACAGGAAACTGTAAGACCTTACCAGCCAGAGGTAAGACCTTATCTGAAATGCAGAAACAAGTTAATAAAAACGTGGTGAACAATATGTAAAGAAAAGACAAGCACGAATGTAAAGAGCAGAAAGTAAAGGACACGATACTTGTTAACGAGGTTCGGCACAACCGCCTACGTCCCCGCCTAGGGTTATCCAACCCGTATGATTCAACAACTTTATTTCACTTTATCTTATGATCCCTAGATACAACCTCTAGAAGACTTACCCACTTCTAGACTAACTTCCTATCTAGCAACCCAAACGCACTAGTGAAATAAAGCTTCTAAGGATACCGAAGTACCCTCTATGATTGGGTAAAGAACCCTAAGTGTAACTCAAAATGAATTGTATGATAAAGCTCAATAAACTCTCAAACTCTCAAAAGATAAAACAAGAAGAACAAGGAGAGAAAGAGAGAATCAAAGGATGATCAACAAAGGAGAACACTTTGCTTAGAGGATGAATGCTTTAGTTCGTCGTCGTGTCTCTTCTATCTCCTCTTCTCAGCCTTTATATATGCGCAGGGGCTGAATTGTTGCTGCTAGAAATCCCAGATTTTACCTTGAATTTCAGCCGGTTTGAATTCGAAATAAATCCTACCAAATCTGATTTTTGGTTGCACAAAAAATCAGCCTGTTTGAATTTGAATTCCCCACTTTCTCTTCCACAAAATCAGCCCACAAAATCACACGTAACCACTTAGATTTGCTCCTTGATATTTGGTGCAGGCTTGGGACAAAATATGAATTCAAATTGAAGCTTCATTTGTACGTGGAACAAAGATTTGAAGTCCCTGCACATGTTAGTCTTTATAGCAAAAATCAAATCTTATCCAATACAAAACAAAATCTCAGCAACTTTATTTTCCAAATATTTTCTATAAAAATAAAGCAAATAAATAAGCATATATTTAAAACAAATAACAAATCTCTTAAAATCATATTTAAAGAAATAAAATAAATCGCATCAATCAAATCTGATTTTAAGTAGATATACCCGCATAATAAATAAATCAAACAACCACAAAATATAATTGATATTTGCATAACATACTACCTTATTTGTCTTCCATCATCCCTACAAAAATATATCACATATTATCATCAAGGAGCCAACACTTCGAACTTTAAACACATATATTGACCATTAAATGGTCTGGATATAATTCCAAAGGAGATTATTGTAGAGTACACTTTATAACATGATTTATGTTGACTTGGATAACTCCAAAGTATTGAGTAAGAAAGGATGAAAGCGACAAACACTCTTAAGAACCATATCATGATTACAGAGAGAATATGATATAACTTTGAATTAATCGAGATCACTATTGTTCTTATTAAGTTTAGACTAAGCGCCGAATTGAAATATAATACGTAACCTATATTTATATATTATATATAATATAATATAATATTTTCACAATTTTTTTAAAATAAGTTTATATGAATTTACAAAATAAATATATTTTTTGTAAATTAATGTTAAAATATAATATTGTGGGGCAACAGTTGTGAATAGTCGAATATTCCCTCTCTCAATAAAAATATGTCATTTTGATTTTTTTATCACACTTTTTAAGAAGTTAAAAACTATAAACAAAAGTATCAAATTTGTTATTAATTTTTTTGATAATTTTGTACTTATTAATAATAATTATAATAAAATATATAATAAAATAATATATAATTAAGAAACCGCTAAGCACACGGGCAATAAGACTAGTTCAAATTAAAGCTAAACCCGGTCTAATGGAAAATAAAAGGAAATAAGGTGAATTGAAACAAATCGATTATCACTATATATCAAAAACTACGGACTACAGACCCATCAGCTTATGCTCGACTATCTATAAGATTATATCTAAAATTCTAACGGAGCGTCTTAAGAAGGTCCTAGGAAAATTGATTCACTCTTTTCAGGGGGCGTTTGTTTCGGATAGAGCTATTCGGGACAATATCCTTATTGCACACGACATCTTCCACTCCTTTAAGTCACGTATGTAACGGCCCAGATTATAAATCCGGGTTACGTTTAGAGGAAAGAATTACCCCTCTGCCAGATCTTGCAATCCAAGTACGAGCTGCTTATTTATCAACTTCAAGTTATAACCCTATTTATGTCTTAAGAATTTAATGAAGAAAAAAAGGGGATTTCAAACCCTCGAGACAGTCAGAAGAGCTAAAACGAGAACCTGTCCTAAATCAACTAGTCAAAACTCAAAAGAGATAAAACGAGTTTAAATCAATAAAAATACAACATGTTTCTAAATGACAAACTTAACCAAAACATTTGTAAAGTCAAGCTAGAATAGGTGAAATCTTCTTAACACTCTCGTCCCGTGAGAAAACCCCGCCATAGAAGCAATTCAGCAAGCAAAGGGAGCGGGTACCTGAAACTATACCACAAGTCAAGGTCGAGCCACTCATGTGGGATCGGAAGTCCTCGCTGAGGTCATATAATACGCCTATACCTAGAATACAGGATGCTCTAATGCATTACTGGAATTTAAATCACACAAGCATGCTGACAGTTTATATAATGCAGAAAGCAATAGATTGGATCCACACAGAATGCCAAGTGGCATATCCCTATCATACCTCTGCACCCCTTCCCGTTAGTGCAGAGACTGGCCAGTTCGGTGCTATAGCATAGCAATTTCCTCGTGGTGGTGCACTCACCACGGCATCATCATATCATATCATGTCATCTCATCTCTTGCCCGATGGTGCTGGGCTAATCATATCATATCATATCATCTCATCTCTTGCCCGATGGGGCTGGGCTAATCATATCATGCTCATATCGACTCGATAGACTTAGGGCACCCGATGGGGCTGGGCTACCCTGTGACCCTAGCAAAGACTCTAGGACTATCACAGATAACGGACGTACTGTTTCAAACGCATAAAGAATAGGGATGCTCATTCATAAGTGCAAGTCCTAAACATGATATTACATGGCATGCTTTTATGCATATGCAACACCTACATACTATATAACACATCAGGCATGAGGTCCAATCACTTGAGTAAGCCCCGGAGGACTTACCTGGAGTCTTCACATCCAATTAATCAGCAACCAAGCCACTTAGATAATCATCCATCGGGAAACAAGCCACTCACAGAATCATCAATCAGCAAATAAGCCACTCAAAGAATCATCCAATCACACTAGCAAGTAATAAGCAAGGAATAGCTCATCAATACATATTTAATCAACACACAAGCAAACTATCAAGTCAACACGAGATTAAATAATATTTTATTCAAGTAGCTAGCATCCTTAACATGCCCATCAAATACCATCTCACATCCCTTCTCAATAAGTCATAGCTCATATATCATTTCATTTCCATCAAATTAAATCAAGTGGGTCAATTTCTCGAGTTTTCTCAAAAACTCTTACATCTCAAGTCCAAATTGCATACTAGTGCATCTTAAAACCTCAACAACTTTATTCTCATAAAGCTCACTTAAACATTTCTGAAAATACCTTACTTCAAATCAAGCTCAATATTTCCTTAACAAATTCCTCAAGTATCATATATTCATTCATATTTAAGGACTACGCCATGATAAGTCAACATTTCTAAAATCCTTTATGAATTCAATTATCACTAAATCAATCAATGAAAGCTCGAAGTCAACACAAGCAAGATTAAAACATAACAAGTCCTCAAGGTATCTCTTTATCTAAAATCTCAACTTTACTTATCAAGACAAGTTATTAAATCATATCTCAAGGTATTGGCGACTAAACACATGATTATAACCTAGTAAGAATTTATCATTATCGCAACAAGATCTTATTAATATAGATATAACTTAAAGGATTATTTTCCTTAGCCAAAAAAATTTAGCCAATAGACATAATTCTATAAGCATATAACAACCAACATCTCATCTATACTCACGCTTAAGATTTAGGTTTCTACAAGAAGGATCTTATCTTATTTAAATAAGTGGGTTTTTCTAAATAAACACATAGGCAACAATAATGACCAAGGTAGTTCAACAACTTCAAGCTTAGCTAATTTATCCATTTAATTTGTCAATTCTCATAAAAGACATTAGACTCAAGGAGTAACCGAGTATATCAACCTTTCTAGAAACCTTTTATAATTACGATCGTAACTAAACCACTCAAAAGGGATCATAAGGCATCACAACAAGTCCACAATTACAACGTTGTTCAATTAAGGTCTTTCATAACTTAATCTCTAAAAAAACAAGGCATTGAATATCCAAGAATATCCAAACCCCAAAACTTACTCATCTGAATTATTTATTACTAATCCAATTCATTAATCAAATAACAATATTTTACATAGATCTCATTCTCATTAAAAAAAAACTAGGCCAAATTTCTTAAAATACATTGATAACAAATCTATTTAGTGACAATGATCATATTGGACGATTGTTCAATTTGAAGGTCTAAATTTGACTTAGACATATAACAAAACCAACACTTCCGCAGATAGTAGCAATAAGCCAGAGAATCCGCACGAGCAAAACCAATTTATCCATTCCTCTAAAACAGATTCATAATTTAGCAAGTAGCTCAAGTAAAAACAAATCTAAAACTTAAATTAAATCAACCAAGGCACACAATTAAGGATTTGAAGCCCAAGGATTTATACCCTCTCTCGGAATTGACTGAATGAAAGCTCGAAATTTGGTATCGGGGCTGCGAAAGTTCATCGACCCAAGGCTCGTGCTTCTAGCGATGGAATCGTCTCCGGTGTGGGTGGCCCAAGGCGTCGTTGGCGGAGGCGGCTTAGGGTCGGCCTTGATCTCGGCCATTGCAGGAGAGAGCGGGAGCGAGAGAGCAGGGGAGACCCCGTGGAGTCGGATCCAAGGAGTAGCTGCTGCCCTGGCCCCTTACGTCTTTGTTGGTGAGCTCGAGGGCGACGAGATGGAAGGCAGCGAGCCAGGGAGCGAGAGATCAGCAGAAGAACTCCGACTCCGACACCGATTCGGGAGGAAGGTCGAAGGCAGAAGAAGCGGCCAAGTGTGACGAAGAGCATGAGAGAGACGAGTGAGCCATGGGGGTGAGGAAGCTCGGGTTGAGGTTCGACGGAGAGAGGACGGGGCTTCCATGGAAGCTCAGATCCGGAGGAGAGGAGCGGCCTGGGTGTTTTCGATGGAACCCCTGAATCGAGAGAGAGAGAGAGAGAGAGAGAGAGAGAGAGAGAGAGAGAGAGAGAGAGAGAGAGAGAGAGAGAGAGAAAATCGAGAGAGCAGATCGAGAGGGCGTGAGACTGATAGGGGAGATGGAGGCAGACGCAGCAACCATGGTGGACGGGTCGGCGACGGCAAGGGTTCTCTTGCTGGCTGCTCAGATGTGGAGGTAGGAAGAAGGAAGAGTGAGTAGGGAGGGTGAGCGGCTGCTGAGCCACAAAATCAGGTAGGGGAGTATGTATGTGGAAAAATTAGGGTTGGCTTAGGTCAATTTACAAAAAAAGACCTGTTATTTTCGCATAATAAAATCATGCCACATCAATTAATAAAATTCAATTCAATAGATTCCATTTAAATTTGAAATGTCATAAAAATTGTCACACACATCTCAATAGGTCCAAAACAATATTCATCTCTTAGCTCGAAATCCGAAAAAAATATTTTTATTTTTTTATTTTTATTTTTTTTTAGTCTCGGTATAGGAAAACGGAATAGATCTGTTCTAAACAAAATAAAAATCATTTGATCGAGGACGGATATTTTCAAAATTTCCGGAATCTCATAAATTTAATATTTAATTTGAATCTTAAGTCATAAAATAATATATCTTTTTTGGGTCTTTACAACGTAAGGGCACGGACGGATGGCTGGCCATTAAATTGGATATGGAAAAAGCTTATGACCGGGTCGATTGGAGTTTCACGGAATCAGTTCTGAAAAAATTTGGTTTCAATCAGAAGTTCATGAGTCTAGTCATGGAATGTGTAACAACGGTTTCCTTTTCAGTTTTAGTGAATAATGGCCCGGCAGAATTGTTTCAATCCTCTAGGGGCATTAGACAAGGAGACCCACTATCTCCGTTTGTTTTTATTCTGGGTGCGGAAGTGCATGCTAGAAAGTTAACTAAGGAATCCAAACAAGATCATTCGGTTATTGGTTTTCGATTTGGACACTCTGGACCCAGAGTTCCTTTTCTCGCATTTGCTGACGACATCATTATTTTCTCCAAAGGTAATATTGCTGCATGTGAAAAAACTAAACATCTCTAAACAAACTAAGCTTGATAAGTACCTGGGATGTCCTATTGTAAATGGAAGAGTGAATAAAGCAACATTTAATGAAATCATTAGAAAAACAACAAATCAACTTACAAAGTGAAAAGCAGATGCTCTGTCCCAACATGGTAGATCTGTTTTGATTAATTCAAACTTAGCATCAAAACCCTTGTATTCAATGCAGAGGTTCATGCTGCCAGTATCAATACATTCAGCCATAGATAAAATCAACAGAACGTTCTTCTGGAACAAAGATCTCCAATATAAACCGCTAATAAGTTGGGACAAAGTATGCAGATCTAAAGCAAATGGGGGAATGGGACTAAGAAAGACAAGGGAAATGAATGAAGCATTACAAATGAAGCTTCTATGGAAGATAATAGCGGAACCATATAACAGTTGGGTTAGAATCATTACGTACAAATACCTGAAATCAACACATCTACTTGATTTCGAGAATAAAGGAAATGCATCATGGCAATGGGCACAATTAAGAAAATTAATCAAGCTGTTTAAGGAAGGTTTGACCTGGTCGATAACAGTAAAATTTTGGAAAGACAATTGGGCGCCGGTTCCCGATCTACATAATCTCTGTTAGTACCAGATAGGTTAAATCCGGAAGAAACGGTGGACCAGTACATCCTTGATGGGATGTGGAGACTGGATAAACTCAACATGGTGTTGCCAACGGGTATTGCACAACAAATAACTGAGATCCCTTTACCAAAAAACCATATACAAGACAGAATGTACTGGTGGCCAGATAAAAAAGGGTGGTTCACAACAGCTAGTGCATATAAATATAATACAAAATCCTTCAATCTGACTGGCGAAGACAATGCATGGATATGGAGAATTAATATTCCTCCCAAAATTAAGAACTTTTGGTGGGAAGTATGTCATGATAGGCTCCCGACTACTACTCGATTGACTAAAAAGGGCATTGCTATTCCCCCATACTGTGCCCTCTGTAACCATCATGAGGAGGATACTACCCACTTATTTTTTGAATGCAAATATTCTCTGTTTCATTCGTGCCTCTCCTCAAGGCTAAAAACCTTGATTATAGACTGCATCAAGGTATCAAGGAATATAGCGCCACTTATGGCAACCCTCGCCTCTCAATTAAATCCTCAAGAAAAACAAAAAATGGCTTTTACGTAAGGTTGAATCATGTTTAAATGCATGGAGTAAAGCAGAGAATTATAATAGGCAGAGTGATAATGGGTCAATACCCAACAACAACTATCATGGTAAAACCTCTAGACATAGGAAGACAGACAAATGGAAGAAACCGCCAAGCGGAAAATTGAAACTAAATTTCGACGGATCGGCTTCTGGTCAACCACCGAGCTCCATTGGTTATATTATTCGAAATGATAAAGGTCTGTAAGTGTTTGGATAACTGAGTCCTTGAAGGATCTCAGAGGCCTACTCCTGTATATATATCATTGGGTGAAAACCCTGAGGGTACAATCGTAAATATGTACAACTATAAAATATACTACTAACATCCTTCCTTAGTCGCAGCTAGAGGTGAGCGAATAGCAAGACTGGAACGAAAAGAAGTAAAAAGAGGAGTAGGTAATCCTTTTGTGAAGACGTCCGCATACTGATGTGCAGAAAGGACATGTAATACTCGAACCTGGCCTAGAGCGACCTTCTCTCTGACGAAATGTATATCAATCTCGATGTGCTTGGTCCGCTGGTGCTGAATCGAGTTCGAGGAGAGGTAAACGGCGGAGACATTGTCGCAATAGAACAAGGTAGCGGCACAAAGCGGAACTCGAAGCTCGTAGAGGAGGTTGCGTACCCAGCAGGTTTCCGCCACGGCGTTGGCGACACCTCTATACTCGGCCTTGGCACTGGAGCGAGATATGGTCGCCTGACGCTTGGAGGACCACGATACCAGATTATCTCCAAGGTAGACGGCGAAGCCAGAGGTGGAGCGGCGAGTTTCCGGACAACCCGCCCAGTCAGCGTCCGAGTAGGCTGTGAGGGTGTCGAAACGGCCGTGACAGAGGTGCAACCCCAGGTCACTGGTGCCCTTGATGTACCGGATGATCATCTTGAGCACCTGTAGGTGATGCTCACGGGGATCATGCATGTATAAGCAAACCTGCTGGACGGCAAAGACAATGTCTGGCCTAGTGAACGCCAGACTCTGGAGAGCACCCGCCAGACTGCGATAGGCGGTAGGGTCATCAACCTTGGGACTGGAGGCAACATCGAGCTTGGACTTGCAGTCGACAGGAGTGGTGGCGGGCTTGCAAGACGTCATCCTATCTTTGTCGACAATCTTGAGGGGCATATTTCTTCTGATGAAGAAACAACTCATCCCGAGTGCGAGTCATAGAGATGTCGAGAAAGTAGCTCAGGGAACCAAGATCAGTCATGGCAAACTCCGAACACAGCAGTCCCATCAGGCGAGATAGTAATGATGAAGAGGATGCAGTGAGCACAATGTCATCAACGTACAGCAAGAGATACGCAGTGTGAGACCCCGAATGGAACACAAAGAGTGAGTGATCCGACTGACTGCCCTGAAAACCAATCGCAGTGAGGTACGTGGCGAATCGCTGATACTAGGCACGAGGCACCTGTTTCAACCCATAGAGAGACTTCCGGAGAAGGCAGACGTGAGAGGGTCGTGAGCGATCATAGAAGCCTGGTGGTTGATGCATATACACAGTTTCCTGAAGGTTACCGTGTAGGAAGGCGTTCTTGACGTCCAGTTGGTGAATAGGCTAGTCCTTAGTGAGAGCGATGCTCAACACAGTGCGTATGGTAGCGGGTTTGACGACCGGGCTAAAGGTTTCGTCGCAGTCCACACCAACCTCCTGAGACTTGCCATTGACAACGAGGCGAGCCTTTTGTCGTTCAAGTGGCCCATCAGACCTGTACTTATGTTTGAACAACCACATGCAGTTAATGATATTAGAGTTCCGAGGCCTAGGAACGAGGTCCCACGTGCCATTTTTAATTAAAGCACTAAACTCATCGACCATGGCGGCATGCAAGTTCGAGTCCTGTAAGGCCTTGTATGGTGACTTAGGTAGAGGGGATATGTGTGTGGATGGGGTGAGAAGGTTGTATTTGGGATTGGGTTTGACGATCCCAGATTAGGATCGGGTGGTCATGGGTGGGGTGGGCGCTGCGAGGGGTGGCGGCCGCGGCACGGGTGCGGCGGCCACTACATGTGCAGGTGCAGCAGGGGGGGAGCGGCGGGTGGGGTGGCAGGCGGCGGCCGTGGCAGGGGGTATTGTCGCGGCGGGTGGGGCGGGGGCCGCGGCATAGTGCGGCGACCGCGGCATAGGAGGGTTGCTGCCAAGTAAAAGACGTAGGAGGGGTGGGAATGTAGCGGAGTCGCTGGGTTCTTGGAGTGTGGTGACGGTGGGCTGAGGTTGGGAGGCAAAGGGGAAGGTATGTTCGTCGAAAATCACGTGGCGAGATGTCACAAACCGATTGGTATCCAAGCGAAGACAACAGTAGCCTCGATGGTTTGGGGAAATGCCTAAGAAGACACATTTGGTGGACCGTGGGGAGAGCTTATGGGGAGCGGTGGCACTCATATTGGGAAAGCAAAGACATCCAAACACTCGAATATGATTGTAGGACGGGTGGCGATGGTAGAGTGCCAAGGTTGGGATGGAGTTGCCAATGGCCTTGGATGGTAGGATATTGTGGAGATAAGTGGCCATGTGAAGTGCTTCAACCCAAAACGAGGGGGGTAGAGAGGCATGTTGAAGGAGAGTTCGGGTTTTATCATTGAGTGTGCGGAGAATGCGTTCCGCTTTGCCATTTTGAGGTGACGTTTGTGGACAAGAGAAGCGGAGGGCTATCCCTTGTTGTTGACAAAAGGAGCGGACAATGTTGTTGTCGAACTCGCCTCCCATGTCGCACTGAATGGCCTTGATAGGCAAACTAAATTGGGTTTGGAAAAACCTGTGGAAACTAACAATGTGGCCCTGTGTTTCCGATTTATGGCATAGAGGGAAGACCCAAACAAAATTGGTAAAGTCATCAAGAACAACCAAATAATATCGAAAACCACTAGCACTATGAATAGGCGATGTCCACAAATCGCAATGAATAATGTCAAAAGGTGCAAATGTATAAGAATGGGAAATACTAAACGGAAGTCTTTTGCTCTTTGCGATCTCACATGAAGTGCAAACGCCCGAGACTTTATTACAAGAAATGAAATTGCTAGAGCGGAGACATTGAAGCATGTGATCACCAGGGTGGCCAAGACGAGCATGCCACAAGTTGGAACTAAGGGTGACGAGGGCAGTGGGGGCGTCAGTGGGCGAACTGCGGGCTGGGGCGAGTGGATAGAGGTCACTGGAACTATTGCACCGCATGATTGGGGTCCCCGTACGAAGATCCTTCACAAGAAAACCAAAAGGGTCAAATTGGACTGCCACGTGATTATCAATGGTAAATTGACGAACAGATATGAGGTTCTTGACAATGTCAGGGGCAAGTAGGACGTTGTTAAGGCGGATGGGTGGGCCAGTGGGGAGGGTTGCTTCACCTGAACCGACAATGGAAAGGGGGCGCCATTTCCGACACAGATGGACGGTAAAGTGCTAGAATTAAAAACAGTTCGTAGGTTACCTGGTGCGTTCGTCATATGAGAGGAGGCCCCGGTATCCATATACCAGTTGTTGTCCGGCTGCTGAAGTCCCATGGTGGAGAAAGCAGTGGAGAGATCGGTGTGCAGGGGGGTCGCTCGTTGTGGCTGGGAGGCGTATAGCGCCGGGGAAGAGGCCGCCTGTGGTGGAGGGTGGTACTGGTGGAGTATCAACGGCGGTGGGTAGCCTGCCCACGTCGGATAGGGGTAGGGCGGCGGTGCGAGGAACCAAGGCTGCTGCGGGTACTGCGGCGGATAGTGTTGCGGTCGCGGCATGTTGCTGCGGTCGCCGCCGCGGCCGCGGTGGGTACCCCTCCCTCGCTCACGGCCTCCGCGCTGGTTATTCGGCCTGGGCTGGTTGGTAGGTGGGTTTCGGGGGTAAGGGTCCATGGGCAGGAAGTCCTTGGAGGACACCAGAACATGGGATAGAGCCTGAGGGCGGCCCTGACGACTTTCCTCCCTGGAGAGCATGCTGGGAGCCACCATGAAAGTCGGCAGCGGAGAGGTGTTGTTTATCATACCACCGACGACGTCAAATTTGGTGGAGAGGTCATTGATAAGTTGAAGAACAAGGCGCTCTTCACTGATCTTGTGTCCGACATCGCCAAGTTGATCGGCAATAGCCTTGATGGCAAGGCAATAGTCGGAGACGGTTGAGAAACTCTCCTGACGGGTGTTGATGAATTTTCCCTCAAGATCCGCAACCCTAACGGATTGATTGTCATGAAAAAGGCCCTTGATGCGGAGCCAAACATCCCGAGCGGTTGAACCGGGTTGGAGGACGGTAATCAGAACATCCTCAGAGATGGTAGCATAGATCCATCCGAGCACGATGGAGTCGATGCGGTTCCAGAGAGGCTCAGGGACATCATCGGGGCGGTCGGAACCGTCGATGTGGGCGAGAACATCATGGCCTCTACAGGCGGTGGTGAAGAGTTCCGCCCAGGTGTGGTATTGAACCTTCTTGAGGTCTAGGGTTAGGGAAATTTGGTTCTTGATATTGGTAACAGATTGAGTGGAATGAAAAGGGTTTTGTGGCTGCGGTGGGGGCGGAAGGTTGACAACGTCAGCCATCGGGAAAGGTAGGTAGCGGCGGCGGCAAGAGAAGGCGGCGGCGGATGTAGGGGTGGGCAGCGGCGGCGGCAGGAGTGTGTGGGGCAGCGGGTGGAGCGACGGCGGCTATAGGAGCGGTGGCGGCTGGATCAATTGAATTTTTGAAACGAAAAATTAGGGTTTCACAAAAGGCTGTGATACCATGTAAGTGTTTGGATAACTGAGTCCTTAAAGGATCTTAGAGGCCTACTCCTGTATATATATATCATTGGGTGAAAACCCTGAGGGTACAATCGTAAATATGTACAACTATAAAATTTACTGCTAACAATGTCTACCAGAAGCAATGAGTTGCAGTTTAATTGGGAAACAAACACCTCTAATGGCGGAGGCTTTGGCATTAAGGGCCGGTATCTTGAAAGCATTACAATTGAAGACTGACAAGCTTATTATTGAAGGAGATTCTCTTATTATCATTAACTATTTCAAGAGCGGAATCAATTGTCCATGGAAAATTGAATTAATATTGTTTGATATTACTTCTCTACTTGTAGGGATTAACGAAGTGTCGTTTTCTCACATTCCTCGTAATAGTAACTGCGTGGCAGATAAGGTTGCTCCCCTTGCTCATGTTGCCGTTAACTATTCCCTACATACTGATCTAGGTCTTGCTGACCTCATCCGTAAGGATGCTATCGGATAGCGATTATTCGCATCCGAATTTGTTACCAAATCAAAAAAAAATATTCCTGTTACAATACTTCCTCTTTGAAAGATCCTTGTCCTCGAGGATTAAAAGGAATAGCATACTTAACCAACTCCCATGGGGATGTCGCAACTGCAATCAAACGATCACCGTTGGGATCGAAAACAAATACTACCATCGAGCTTTCTAAGGAGTCACTAAGATGAGAGAATCAAGTAGAAGGTATCAGCTTCAATTTGTATAAACACTTCTTTAGTTTGAAAATGTGATTAGGAAAAGAAGGATTGATAAAATCGAGTGGTTAATGGAAATAAACGTCTTCACTTGTTCTTGAAAGAGGATTTTCAAAGTGCGAATGAGGATGCATGTATTCATCTTTTCCAACCTCTTTTGAAGAGGTGTCAAGTAGACTCCCTTTTCCTTCACACCTAAGAACAATTATCATATTTCCTAATCGAGGAAATTGTTGTTCAACATATTCTTTTGAAGAATCAAACGCAAATTGGTGATGGTTGGCTTAGCGATTCATGATATCTACAACATAAAATAGGCAAGATATGCATCATGTTTGTCGGGCAAAAGCTCAAAAATTAAACATGCTTTAAACGTACATAAGTTAATATCCATCTAACGTGTGCGATTTGGGGTCTTTTCATGTTCTCCTCAATAATGTTGTTGTGATGTCGCCTGTAACTTCTATGCCTCTTGGTTGAATGATTAGTTGTTAGACTTGCATTACACTCTAGCAAAATTGGTAAGCAAACAGTAAATGCACCCACATAACCAAACTGATATTTTAACAAAGAATTAAAGAATACATTCCCATGTCCTCTGTATAAGATAATAAGCAAATGATAGATACATTGAAAATAAAGAATACCATTAAATACCCAAAGAGAAGAAAAAAAATGTGTTAGTCCCCGAAAAACAACAAACCAATCTTTAGCAATCTAATATGACACAATTGAATATGGCAAGAATCAGAAGCGTGGATGATGGATAAATCTTTCTTTACAGGGGGTAAAAAGAGTGGGTTGGGTGGGTGGAGAAAGTCATCTGATCAAAGGTTCCTCATGAGCTCCCACTGAACCCCCGGCTGTCCCTCTTCGTCTTCTCGGGCCCCATCTCCCCGGTGGTCTGGCCGGAGAAGCCCCGGCTGTCTCTCTTCATCTTTCCCATCTCCATCTCTCTGGTTGTCTGACCTTCGCTGCTCGAGCCTGAAGGGTAGAGACCGTACTCGCTAGTCGTCCCCCCATACTCACTGCTTCCGTACTCTTGGCTTTGTAATGCCATCTGCTTGAATTTCTTCATGTCTTCCTTGTACTGACTGGTATCGTAATCCGAGCTTCCGTATGAACCATATACTGTGCTTTGCCCTGGCCTGATTCCCTCATTCAGGTCAGACAGGGAAACATCTCCTTCCAAGGCTCGAACTATCTGTTATATTGCCAGTTTGTCAAACATTAGTTACAACTTACAAGGACATGGTTTCTTAAACAACTTAGTAAACCTAACTATTTAGATGGAGGATTATCTCTGTAGTCCATATTTAAGTTTGAAAAGAAGTGCGGATCTGTGAGCAGTTAGTTTGCCTACTCAAACTACTAACAAAATAATTTGAAATAATAAGCTTCTAATTTCAACTGTTACAGAAGATGAAAAGAATGTGTGATTAAAGAGATGAATCAAATACCTGACTCATCCGTGGCCTACGACGGGCTGAATGGCGCACACAAGCAGCAGCACAGGCGACCATGCGAGCCATTTCATTCTGATTGTAGCTCTTTTGCAACCGTGGGTCGACAAGAGCATCAAAGTTATCATCCTCCAAAGCTCGGGAAAGCAAAGGTCTTGCCTGCAAGGACAATACCACCAGTTATACTCCTCTCAGTCATGTTCTTACACTGTTTCTCTGTTTTCTTATTGAAGAGAAATCAGCTAGTTGCTGAGGAAAGCAGCTATCAAGATGGAGCAAAATAGCAACTAGATATTTACCCAGTCTACTAGACTATCATCCATATAAGTATGTGTAGTATCAACAGGTCTGCGTCCAGTGATCAATTCAAGCAGCATGACACCATAAGAGAAAACATCTGATTTCTCAGTGAGTTTGCCACTTGAAGCATACTCAGGAGCCAAGTATCTGCAGTATTGGAAGAATAACAATTAAGCCCACCAATACCTAGAGTGTAGGAAATAGGATGTCTCATTTACCTTACAAACATCAGGAAGAAAATAAGAGGAAAACTAAAATTGTCAAATGCACAACCAATGAGTGATACAGTACACGTTTGCATGATGTGATATGGATAATCAATTATAGTCAGCATAGATGACAAATATTATATGAGTATATGGCCCATGACGAAGACAAATGTGACTGGTTTGTTTATACTAGCAGCAGCATAGGATAATCTAGATAAGTATTAAACATAAACGAGCACCTAAATGAAGAAAAAGGCAGAAATGAGTTCCTTTTTTAAAAAGCAAATGAAATGATATATCAATCCTACCCAAAGGTTCCCATAACTCTGGTGGATACATGAGTGTTGACATCAGAAGAGAACTTTGCAAGTCCAAAATCAGCAACCTGCATAAGATGTTCAAGTATGCAGCAATTAGGAATCACCTCAAGCAACATGTTTCTAAATCAACAGCCTACATGAACCAAGCAGGAGGCGCGGATTTTTTAAACCATGCAATGATTAGTGGGCGCAAGATTAAAAAATAAACCAAATGCCACAAATTCTGCTACGGGGGGAGAAAAGACTTGTAGCAATGGATGTAATGTTATGTAAAACTCACCATTGCCTCAAACCTGAAATCTAGAAGTATATTGGCAGCTTTAATATCCCTATGGATAATCTTAGGATGACCTGCACATAAGCATATCACACATTCAGCTCGATTTCTATTGGAACAAGGCATTTGGTTAAACAATGATGTCATTCAAAAGAACTGTACAAAGCAAAAGAAAAGACATACAATCCTCATGCAAATATGCCAGTCCTTTAGCAGAACCCAGGGCTATCTTTAGTCTAGTCGGCCAGTCCATGGTAGGTCGTCCCCTCCCTAAGATAAAATGATCATTTATCGTCAGATCAAACAATAAACTATTCACACACATAAAAAGAAAAGGATGAGACCGGGAGACAAGAGCAACTATGGTCTAAAATAATTTCATATGATGTTGCAATACTGGAAAAGAAGGGGAAAAAAAGCATGAGACCGGAAGACAAGAGGAACTATGATCAATTCCTTGCAGAAAACCATCTTTCAGAACCATGCAAAATCAAAAGCAAGGCCAGGAAGGAAATAGCACACAAATATTGACCAATTCGTAAAACAAGAAAAATAAAAAGAATAGTTGAATGAGATAAATAAGAACTAACCATGAAGATGGAACTCCATGGTGTTGTTTGGAACAAACTCATAAACAAGCATTCTCTTTGAACCAGTCATGCAGTATCCAACTAATGACACGAGATGTTTATGATGCACCCTACTGATAATTTCAACTTCTGCCTGGAATTCGCGTTCTCCCTGTCCGCTACCAGTTTTCAGTGACTTCACTGCCACTTCTTTCCCATTTGGAAGGACTCCTTTGTATACATATCCAAAACCACCCTGTCCTAAAATATTGGCTTCTGAAAAGCCATCAGTTGCCATAGCAAGTTCATCATAAGTAAACGCGCTCTTCGAGAAGCCTAATGACATCCCAGGGGAAGGTGGGGGGAGTGGGGCCTCGGATCCAGAATAGTTGGAGCCAGAACCTCCACTGTTGCTCATAAATGCTGGTGGCGGAGGTGTTGGAGGGCGATTTGGAGAAGGTGGAGGTCTTGCAGCAGCAGGAGGAGGCTTAGGCATCATATATTGCTCTGTTGGAAGAGGATTACTCTGTTGCCAGTGCTGTACAGGGGCTCCATAGTAACCATCTACCAGAAACATAAAATTCATTTAATCAACCATCCTGAAGTGATGATCTCAGCATGCATAAGTTCACTATGAGATGCAGATTGCACTGGTTAAAAATTTTTTTTTTTTTAATCAAAGGTGCGCAATTCTTAAACTTCCAATCTTCAGCCACAAAATAATCAGCCAAAATGAACAAAGAATTTGTTGCCTAGATTTAGGTTGGCATCACCAATATACATTAATAATAGTCACTTAGTCAGAGTTGGTCACCTTAGACGTCACTCAAAGTAGTTGAAATCCAGAATAGAGATGCATGCAAGCTAAGATTTGACAATTCGTCCAGATAAAATCATGCCAGATCGGATCTAAGTACGCGTCAAACGCTTAAATCGAAGGAAATTTAATCTTTAACAAAATGCAGAAGAAGTGGTGAGCTCAGACTACCATCAGATCTGAACTTGTCAACCCCAATTAACAAGATCTTACATGCCATATAACTAGATTCAAAGCGCAATCCATATAAGATGTTGAAAGAGAGAAGATCGATGAGATTTATCCGATTAAATATCAAATGCTTAACACTGATGAAATTAAAGATGATAGAAGACATCATTGTCAAACAAACTGAATTGAATTTGAAGGGGGGATTGAAACCTTTGGGACCAGGAGCGGGAGGAGGAGGAGGCACATAATAGTTCTCATCTCCATAGTCGTCTCTTCGTCTTCTACGCTTCTTGGTGCAGCAAATACACAGAATACTCAACAGGAGAAGCACAGCGACGCCGCCAATCGCAATACCTACCACCACGCCCGTGGATAAACCAGAAGATGAAGAAGACGAGGAGGAGGAAGAGGTGGATGGAGAATGCGACGAAGAAGACGACGATGAGGGAGGTGGCGGCGAAGATTTCGAGGAAGTGGAGCTGGTAGACGAGGAAGGAGGCGACGGCGTGGAAGAAGAGGAAGAGGAAGAGGAAGACGACGAAGGAGGAGGCGGGGATGACGAAGAGGAAGACGTGGAAGAAGAGGGAGGAGGAGAGGAGGCCGGAGAAGGAGTAGTGGGAGGGGCAGGAGGGGAGGGAGTGGAGGTGGAGGGAGGCGGAGCAGTTGCGGGAGTGGAAGGAGGCGAGGCGGCGGTGGGCGGTGCGGGAGGGGAGGACGAGACGGGGGAGGGAGAGGTGGTGGTGTTGGCCGGAGGGGACTGAGCCGGTGCAGACATAGTAGGAAAACAGGCCTCCGCCGGCGAGATTGAGAGAGAGAGAGAGATTGGGGGGATTTGGTTTGTCGGAAGCAGATGATGATGCTTTGAATGTGAAAAGGTTAGGGGGGATTTGCTTTTTGAGTCACATGGGATGGTGGGAGAGAGAATTCCGGAGGAGTGTCCAGCTCGGACCACCTGTAAATGCGGAAATGGTGGTGTGAACGCGGGCCCCACGCGTCTGGCCCCGCGTTTCTTTTCCCACTTCCGCCGCTTCCAATTCATCCCATTTTCTTATCGTTTGTTCCGTTTGTCGACGGCGGTCCCTTCCTCCTCCTCCCCCACTCGCCACTCGGCACTCCCGGCCCTTACCGTTTGTTGACGGCGGTCCCTTCCACTTTTTTAGGTGCAAGGTCAACCCCTTTGTGTCCCCACGGGGGTCTACTGCATTTCCTTTGTAAAATTTTTTTAGACCTTTTTCCATTTATATACAAACTCTTTTTTACCATGATAAAAAAAAAAGTTGTTGTTTTTTATACCCATAAAATTTACTATTTACACCCAAAATCTAAATTTTTCTTTTTTTTTTAAATAAACCCTACGCCTCCTGAGTCATAGACGTGTGACTCAAGAGGAGCAGGATATGTATATAGAAAAAAATAGATGCGCCTCTTGAGTCACACACCTATGACTCAAGAGGCGTAGGGTTTATTTAAAAAAAAAAACAAAAACTTAGATTTTGGGTGTAAATAGTAAAATTTCCGGGTGTAACTAACAACCCCTAAAAAAAATCATTTTCCCAATTGTAAAAATATTTATAAATTGAGATATTTGCAACTGTCCATGATAGGGTTTCGGCCCAACACCAAATCCTACAATGGTATACAAATATGGCTACTAAAAATTATGTTTTCTCTTTTTCGGACCACTACCCGATTGTTATAGAGCTCAACGCGATTAGGATAAGGAAAGCTAGACCTTTTAAATTCGAGAAAATGTGGCTTCAAAGAAAGGACTATTGAAATATTGTCGTTCGAGCATGGAACATGTCATCCACATGCTCCCATATGTTCCAAGTAACGAACAAAACCCAATATCTAAAAAACTCTCAAAAGATTGGAACAAAACAACTTTCAGAAATATTTTTCGACAACTAAAGGATATAGAAGAAAAATTGACAAATCTACAAAGAACGAATATCTCAACACCTCAAGGTGACAATCGTAGCAGGCAATTGCGGTTGATTAACAAAAAGAGAAAAATCCTACAATACCATTACCTTTATTGGCGACAAAGGGCGAAAACAAAACACCTAAAACTCTCCGATACGAACTCAGGATACCACCACAAGGTAACTACAGGACGCAGAAACAGGAAAATCATCACAGAAATTGTAACAACCGAAGGAACAACAATTATTGGAGAAGAAAACATCAGAAGAGATATCCGCAATGATTTCGAAAAACGATTCAAAGAAGAAAGAATCAACCATCACCTATTAAACGAATATTAAGAACTAATAAACACAGAAATTTCGCAGCAGGATAATGATTTCCTCACCAAACCAATCACAAATCAGGAAATAAAAAAGGCCTTCTTCTAGCTCCATAGAAAAGATAAATCCCCAGGACTCAACGGTATGACTGCAGAATTCTACCAATGATATTGGGACATTGTTGGACCATCAATTATAAAAGCAATCAAAGGTTTCTTCCACTCTGGGAAGATGCTTAAGCAAATCAACCATTTTATATCCCTTATCCCTAAATGTGAAAACCCAAGAACAACAAACAATTATAGACCTATTAGTCTCTGTTCTACTCTCTATAAGGTGATTGCGAAAATCATAGCGGAAAGACTTAAAACCGTGATAGGAAAATTGATCCACCCTCTGCAAGGAGCCTTCATTTCAGATAGAGCAATTCAAGACAATGTACTCATTGCACACGAAATTTTTCACTCCTTCCGCTCTAAAAAGGGCAGTAAGTGTTGGATTGCGATTAAACTTGACATGGAAAAGACATACAACAGGCTGAATTGGGATTTTTTGTTTGCCATTATGTCTAAGTTTGGCTTCTGCCAGAAATTCTGTGGTTGGATTAAAAAATGTATCCAAATTGTGACCTTCTCTATTCTAGTAAATGACGAACCTACTGACACCTTCCGACCTCAACGGGGTCTAAGACAAGGAGATCCTATTTCCCCTTACCTTTTCATTATAGGTGCAGAAATCCTGGCTTAAAATTTACAGCGACAAAGTGAACAATCAAGGAACACTATTGGCGTCAAAACCTCGAGGAGTGGTCCCTCCATTCCTTTCCTCTCATTTGTTGATGATATCATGATCTTTTCAAATGCAAACCCAGAAGCTTGTAGAACTGTGAAAAATATTATCGATGACTACTGCAAGATCTCAGGCCAAAAGTAAATTTTCAAAAATCTGCATTTCAAGCCACAAAAGGAATTACAAACGAACAAAGACAACAAATTCAATCCTGCTTACAAATAACAAACCAGGTTACTCTGGAAAAATACCTCGGGTGCCCCATAATCAACGGTAGAGTGAATAAAGATACATTTGAAGAAGTCATTGGGAAAACTAAGAACCAATTAACAAAATGGAGAGCAAATGAATTTACCCAATCCTTGTGAAAACAAACCTAGCAACGAAACCAAGTTACATTATGCAAAACTTCATGCTTCCCACAAGCATTCATAATGACCTAGACTGTCTTAATATATGTTTCTTTTGGAACAAAGATCCTCAATACAAGCCCCTTATTGGGGGATAAAGTCTGTAGACCAAAGAGAGAAGGAGGTCTCAGACTTCACAAGACTAAAGACATGAATAAAGCATTACAAATGAAATTGCTTTGGAAGATCCTTGCGGAACCGCAAAATGAATGGGTTAAAATCATCCAACATAAGTACCTTAGAAATGAGAGCATTTGGAACTACCAACTGAAAAGTAATTTCTCTTGGCAATGGGCGAAATTAATGGACATCAAAGAGGAATACTGTGCTGGACTTATCTGGCAAGTTGGAAACGGAAAATCCATAAGATTCTGGAAGGATAACTGGCTCCAAAACAAAGGAAATCTTCGAGAAAAATGCATCTTGGACCAAATTGATGAACATGAGACCATTGACAAATTCATGAAACCAGACAAGACTTGGGACAAAGAAAAACTGAGTAAATACCTACCGACGGATATTGTTGATAAAATTATAGATATCTATATCCCAGCCAATGAAATGGAAGATAGACTATACTGGAAACCTAGCAAAAATGGGTGGTTTTCTACTGCTAGCACTTTAGACCATGTCACGCGTACCAGAAGGACCAATTCAGACACAATAGACTGCTTATGGAACATTTGACTGCCCACCTAATATTAAAAAATTTCTATGGAAAAACCTACTAAATGGTACCCCGAAAAAAGTTATATTACAAGGTAAAGAGATTCATATACCCCTGGAATGCCCCCTATGTTCCCATCATGAAGAAGATAACACTCATCTCTTTTTAGATTGCTTGGTATCCCTGTCTTTCATTGGGAGATTCGATAGGCATATTGAACGAACGATCCGGAACACTGACAAAGGAAACAAGTTACATAAGGACACAATCTCGGATATATTCCACCAATTACCTCCGGAGCAAAAATCGATCCTTGCCTTTGCCTTTTGGGTATATGGTCGATGAGAAATAGAATAATTTTCAACAACGATATCAAAACGGTGGAAGACTAGATAAAAAAAAATATAAAACAATATAGGAGGACTTGGAGAAGAGCACAAATTGATGAATAAGAAGACGACATTGACACGTTACGACTTAACCTACCTAAAAAGGAGAAACCAAAAACTGAAAGTAGTTAAATGGAAAAAGCCTGCTGAGGATTCTGTCAAGCTTAACTTTGATGGTGGTCGAACGGGAGTAGACCGTGCGGCTTCTGGTTTCATTATCCGTGATTGTCAAGGAAGGGTCCTCTCATGTGGGGCTCGTAGCCACGGCTCGGTGTCTGCAGTGCAGGCGGAATGCTATGGTCTTATCGATGGCTGCCCGGAAGTTTCGAATCGGGGTTTCACTCGGCTGGAGGTCGAAGGTGGCTGTCACACCATCATCAACACTTTGTGGGGCCTTTGGCAGTGCTTGTGGGAGATCGAGATGGTGATTTCGGATGCCCTTGGTCTTTGTCGATCGTTCGAGAGGGTCTCCTTCGCGCACATCTTCAGGGAGGGAAACCAGGTGGCCGATGGGTTGGCGCATCTGGGTTTGACCTCGCATTTCGTTATAAATTGTGTTCCAACAGAGATCGCTGATCTCGTCCGTTGGGACGCCATTGGTCGGTGGGTTAACCGCGATTAACCACCCCCAAATCCTTGCCTTGTATAAAAAAAGTATAGAGTTACCACAGATTGGGAACTAAATGGATTAAACCATCCTCAAACTCTCACAAGCTCAATTTCAACAAGGCACTTTTTGCTTCAAACAAAGGATCATTTGAGCAGTTAGGGAACCCTATCAGCTCGGGGGTTGATGCTTCTCCCTTGAATTATGTAATTGGTGCTGAAGGCTACGCACTATGGACTGATATCTAAGATGCATTGAATCTGCACATCACTCATTTATTCATTGAAAGAGACAATCTCACCATTATTAATTGTCTTAAAGGACGTTGGTCTCCCCCTGGGGAAGAAGAAATGATAATTTCTTACCTAACTCTTTTTTTGCGTCGCTTTGCCTCAAATCCAATTCGTCATATTTACAGGGAAGCCAATAGGGCAGCTGACCGTTTGACGCGCCTTGATCATGTTTACTCGGGTTTGTCAATCCCCGATGACTCTAAGTTTGATGATCTCATCCTTTGGGATGCTCTTGGCTAGAATGGTTCCCCCACTCAGCCAAATTTTTTCCGTTTAAACAAAAAAGATCGGGAACCCAATGCCAAACCGAATCCCCACAAGTTATAATGAAAATTAGTTATTAAAATGTTTGATGTTTGTTCAAAAAGAACATTTGGTCGAATCTTGTAAAAATGAAACCATCCAAATCCTCTATGTTTTTGTCCCTCATATGATTTATCTGAAAGGCTATGTCTTCTTTCAAAGTGTACTCATTTAAATAACTATACTTTTGAAATCACACAAGTTGATGATAGATTCATCTGCATTATGACTCTATTTGGCACAATAAGTAGCTTTTCGAATCTTATAATTTTGTTATTATACAGTTTCAAATGAAATAAATATACGATTTTAGGTTAATTAGCTTTTTTGAATCAAAGTTTTTCAACAACTACTCATCCAAGATTTTTGGATCTTATAGTTTTTATTCATAAGTTTTCATCAGCTACCCTAAAAGTGATGGACCTCACTGTTTTTTCATTAAACAAAAAGGTCAAAGTCTCAATTAATCTTATCCATCTATTTTCAATCAATCAATGACCCAAATTTGTTAACCTTTAACACCATAAGAGGTGAGTACACCCGACCCACCCACTCTCTCTCTCTATATATATATTAAAATCGATATATTGTAGTGGATGCTTTTGAAAAAATTACATATAATTGATAGACTAACAAGTACTATTTTATATATATTAAAATCGATAAGCAACAACGTTTTACTGTTTTCCTTGGAGCTCTATTAGAAAATTTCAATAATGTGATAATAGACAGAGTATATAAGAGAAGAAGAGAATGAATTGGTGTAAATGGGTTCCAAATGATCCTTTATATCGGAGTACACCAGGGGATTAGGGTTTCCTACAGCTTATCACATATCTCTTTAGAGTTAATCCAATCGTAATGGATAAATACAAATATATTATAACACTCTCCCTTGGATAAACCTCCCTATTAATGCCTCATTCAAAACCTTATCTTGGAAAAACCCAGTGAGACCAAAAACCAAGAAAAGAGTGCAATCGTTATTCTCCCCCTCAACTTATCATACATCTTTCAGGCGTCGCATACCGATATTGTGTATGAGCTGTGTAAAAGTTTAGTGGGTAGGGCCTTGGTGAATACATCTGCTAATTTTTCGCTCGATCAAACTCGTTGCACATCAACCTTGTCTTTTGCTTGAAGCTCGTGGGTGGAGAAGAACTTTGGGGAAATGTGTTTGGTTTTGTCGCCTTTGATATATATATATATATATATATATATATATATATATATATATATATATATATATATATATATATATATATATATATATATATATATATATATATATATATATATATATATATATATATATATATATATATATATATATATATACTCCCTCTGTTCGGCAAAACATGTCACTTTACTATTCACGCATGCTTTTTTAGGGGATAAAAACTATATAAAATATCTAGCTTTTAATAAAAAAATTTAACAGTTTCGTAGTTATTATTAATAAGTACAAACTTGTTAAAAAAATTTATAAAAAAATAAATATTTTATATAGTTTTTATCATTCTAAAAAAGCATGCGTGAATAGTAAACGACATGTTTTGCCGAACGGAGGGAGTATATATATATATCACTGTTAGCTTTTGCACACTTGATTCCAAATCCACATGATGCTTGAACATGGTGTATGAAAGATCTGAGCCATACACATTCTCTTCCAGTTTCATACAACGCAATTAGCTCTGCATGGTTTGATGATGTAGCAACCAGAGTCTGCTTTGTTGAACGCCATGAAATAGCAGCTCCACCATGCATGAACACATATCCTATTTGTGATTTGGATTTATGTGGATCAGACAGGTAACCGGCATCAGAATAACCATCTAAACTTGTATTTTGTACTCCCTCGGATCTTTTGAAGTATAGTCCCATGTCACTTGTTCCACGTAGATAATGTAGAACGTGTTTGCCACCATTCCAATGACGTTTTGTCGGTGTTGAGCTATACCTCAAAACAAGTTAACTACAAGAGCTATATGAATATCATATAGCTCCAGAAGAGCATTGATCTTGTTACCTGAAGTAACAATGACACATATACCATCTAAAAATGCACAAAAGCCTATTAATGGTTATATGAGAACGTATTTACTAGAAGTGAATATAATTTTGGCTCCAAATGTAAATAACGGGCGTGGTATGTGCATACCCATATAAATTTAAATGATCGATTGAAAATACCTGAAGCATTATTGTTAAAGTCCTGTCACATGCAATTAATTAAA
This sequence comes from Persicaria maculosa, assembly GCA_963922045.1. Lineage (NCBI taxonomy): Eukaryota > Viridiplantae > Streptophyta > Magnoliopsida > Caryophyllales > Polygonaceae > Persicaria > Persicaria maculosa. The sequence continues at coordinate 3,661,873 of OY998268.1, forward strand.
GATCCTTATAACTTTATAAGGTCCTGAAGTACCATACAAATTAGTTGTACTCTTTTCCTTATCTTGGTTTTTATCTCACTGGGGTTTTTCCAATGTAAGGTTTTGAACGAGGCAACTTATGCACCATTCAATACAACAGATCCCTTGATCAACAATGAAAAACTCACTAGATCCTGAAGTACCTTATTCATGTGCATCCAAAGCAAACAACTCAACACTGATACATGAAAATCTAGCGCATCAAAGTCAATCATGAAGACATTCCATCTTATACACATCAAAGACAATGTTGAGATTCGACCATAAGCTCATGAATACAACACTATTAAGAAGAATGAGAAGACTTCGAGAAAGATGTTGAATTTAGGGGAAGTATACACGTACTACACTCTTTTTCCCTTCGATCGGGTTTTGTCCCATTGAGTTTTCCGGACAAGGTTTTTAACGAGGCGGTATCACCAAAGCGTACTGAATGTCATTTGTATTTGTTCTCTTGGTCCTCGTTTTGTCCCATTGGGTTTTCTAGGAAAGATTTGTAATGAGGTATTATTTAGGGAGGTTTATCCAAGAGGGAGTGTTATAAGATTAATTGTATTTATCTTTATTATTGGATAAACTTTAAGAGATATTACACTCTAGGATCACTAAGGGTTCTTTGGAACCCTAATGAGACACAATAATTTCTCCTCACATCTTTCTACCTCTTTCTCCTACTTTTTTCTTATAGTGGGAAAACAGTAGGATGCCTTGCCAAAGCAAGGTTCATCCTTGATCATCCCAAAGAATGATGTTATATAAATCCCCATGCAAGAGGAGATTCGACACATTACAGACACCTCTATACTTTGCAATGTAGTCTGTTCCTGTGTTTGATTCTCTGAAGCAATGTCGAAATTAAATTATGTTGAAGTTTATCTTCATCAACTTGATCTTTTTTATTTCTCTGTACATTTCCCAATCTACTCTGGTGTCTTCATTAATAGCTTTGACAAATTTCAAACTATCACCTTTGATGATAACATTCCTCATCCCTTTATCCATGGCGTGCTGAACCCCTAGATAGAAAGCTGCCGCTTCTGCTTGAAGGACAGATCCCGCTCGTCTTCTATACTGGAAGATATCTATCACCTGACCCACACAATCCCTAATGATGCCCCCGATTTAGCAATCATCAGTGGCCCTAACCAAGCCATCTATGTTAATTTTGTAGATGGATGTTGGTTTCTTAATCCACCTCGAGTTTCTTCGTTTATTCTTCCCATTGTTGTTTTTTCCTTCGATACAAGATTGATTTCATTCCTTGATGTTGTGACCTATCTGTTGTACAATGGTTGCAATTGACCCTAATTTAGCATTTTGAAAATAATTTTGTTTTTAATTTCCCATATTGTATGCCATATAAAGCATAGGTCCTCAAAAAGATAGTTGTTATGTTTAATTGATATTATATCTTCTATTAAAAAATGTCTAGCCACCAAGCCAATGAAGGATTTGCCAACCTTTTGCTCGTAGTTTGTTATTATTGCCTTGGAAACCGCACATTTTAAGAGCAAGTGATGAGCATCTTCATTAACATTGTGACAAAGATCGCATTGTGCATGTACTCTGTTAAAGTATCTATTTAGCCTCAGTTTGGTTGGGAGTCCATCAATCAGAACTTTCCACATGAAGTTTTGGGTTTTGGGAGGTAGGCGAAGCTTTCAAACCCATTTGTGGTCTATAATATTTTGGGCATTATTGCTCCATATTTTGTGAGTTGATTTTGTAGTGAATTCTCCATTCATATTCATTTTCCACACTACTTTGTCTGATGTATCCCAATCCGGAATTGGAATATTCGAGGTGGTTTGGGTTACTTGAGGAGGGAATAGTTGGTTTAGAGCAAGCCCAACAGTAGGCGTGGCCACGGGTCTGACCCATCGGGTCGACGGGTTCGACCCGCCGGGTCAAGGGTCGGGGAGGGGTGACCCGAACCCTAACCTGGGAATTCCACGGGTTGGCGGGTTCGGGTCACCCGACGGGTCAGAGGGTCGAAGGGTCGACCCGGCGGGTCGGACCCGGTGGGTAGCCGGCGGGTTGACCCGACGAATATGGCCCGGGTTGGACGGGTTTGCACTTGTTCGGAGTTTACGGAATTGTCGAGAACAGGTATTGGACGCATATATGTTTGAAAAATATTCTTTCGTGTTTGCCATTTAGGTACAAATTACAATATTACAACTTATAATTCTCAAGACTACAACTTCAACTATAAGTATACAAGACTACAATTGTACAATTTGTGTATGATTGAGTGTGGGGAAAAAAAAAGGGAAGAAGGGCTTGAATCGGTTTCCCGATTGCCTACGTATCCTCCCGGGGTTGAGGAATCAAAGCCCGCGTAGTTCTTTTACTTGTGTATGTCTGAACCCCGGCCCGGTTACCTATTCTTCTAGTCTTGTTGATCGCCGGACCCTCCACCTCCTGAGCCATCTGTGACCGCGCCGTCAATGGAGCTCCCAACGGACTCCATATCCACTCCGTCGTCATCCTCGGAATCAGTCCCCAAGCTGTTCTTCTGCATCCGCATATCCGCCTTCTTCCAATCTGTAAGGCAAACTTGGGCTTCGAGGTTCTCGGGAAGCAACCTTGATCTCTTCTCCGATAGAATCTGACCTCCGCGACCGAAACGCTGCTCGACGGCAACGGTGGAGCAAGGGGCCCCAAGTATTTATCGGGCGATTACCTGCAACGTCGGGAATCGTTGTCTTTCGGGGCGGCTCCACCATTCTAGGACATCGAAATCTTCTTCCTCATCGCTGTGAAAATCAAAGTTAGTGGACAAATATTCGTCGAGCTCCGAGTGGGGGCTCGACGAAGATCTCGACCTCTTTGACCCAAAGATATCTCGGGCAAGTGCCTTAGTTCTAGTGGTGATGCTTGTTCGTGACCCGCTTGAACTGGAAGGCACAGGAGGACGACCGGAGGAGGGCGCTCTATCGCCCGTCGAATATTGAGTATATAATTCTTCTAATAATCCTCTAACTCTAGCAACTATAATTGGAACATTGCAATCGGGATCTTCCTCAATATCCAAAGTCGGAAAATAGTTTTCTAAAAACTTTTGAACCCCGTTTAATTTATATCTAGGGTCGAAACAACATGATATGAGGAAAATGTCGGGTATAACTTTGTAATATGCCAACCATTTTCGCCGCATCTCCAAAACAGCGATTTTGATGGAAGGCACGTTAATCCCGTCTTGAAGGGCTATTGCTACGTTCATTGCAATAAAACAGAAAAGGTTTGATGTAGGCATGTAAACGTGGCTGCAAGTTCGAGTTGCGTCGTAAAAAACTTTGAAAACCTCCACAACATCTCGGGCCTGAGTCCAAACCTCCGCAAAGATGTTTGACCCTTCGATGTTTTGTGTTGCAAAACCGGAAAGAAGTTCCTTATAAGCGATGGAATCATAAATCATTTTGTAAGTCGAGTTCCACCGAGTGCAAACGTCATTGGGGAACTGCTTTGGGCGCGTTTGGTGAGAGCGACAATAAGTGCTCCAACTTTTGCGAAGCTGTTTGCTTCGCCAAAGTGCCCGCAAAACAAATCGAATTGGTTCAACAACAGATTGTAAATATGTTAAACCATCTTGGACACATAAGTTTAAAATATGAGGGGCGCAACGGATGTGGAAAAACTTACCGCCTATCCCGGGCTGACAGAATTGGATTAATTCCGGAATAGATGCGGTGTTGGCAGAAGCGTTGTCAAAACCGATACTGAAAACTCTTTTAATCAATCTATATTCTTGTAAAACGGTTAAAAGGACACATGCTATGTTTCGTGCCGTGTGTGCGTCGTCGAAAACTCGAAAAGCTAAAACACTTTTGTGCAATCAAAAACGTTGATCAACCCAATGACAAGTAATACCCATGTATGAGTGATGTTGCCAATGGTCGGTCCAAATGTCACTACAAATCGAAACTTCTAAATCATGGTATTTTTGAAAATATTCGATTAATTCATTTTTACGGGCGGTATACCGTCTAAGTACTTTCCTCTTAACCGTGTTTCGACTAATACCTTGCCATGCAGGTTGAACATTTTGTGTAATAAAATCATTGAAACATAAACGTTGTGAAAAACTATAAGCTAAACCCTCGGCAGCTATCATTTCCGCATAGTTATCATGACAACTACGATAATCATAAGACCATAAACCAGCAGGTTGAGAGGAAGAAGATGCGTACCCGGTTAGTTGAGTTTGTCCCTTGGCGAGGCCGAGCTTTTCGGGATGCTTCGACCGGATATGGCGACCGTAGTTCCCATATCCGCCTCCCTTCTTGTGCTTGTAGACCGTCCCGCAGAAGTTGCACTTGGCCGAGCAACTGTCTTCCTCCCAAGCCGGATCCCTAGGCCCCTTCGTGAACCAATACTTGAAAGTAGCGGCTCGAACTTCCGCCGTAGTAATAGGGTCGCCATCGGTCGGAGTTCCTTCGGCGGGGAACCCAGACTCTTGGGTCGGAATCGTCGGAGTTCCGGCTTGGGGGGTCCCCTCGGGCTCGGCCTCCTCCTCCTCCATAATCTCGTCGACGTGGTCAGCTAAAAGAGCATCATCTCGACGACGTCGGGATCCGCTCGCCGCCGAGACCGATGCACTTCGCCGAAGGCTTGGTGGTGTTGCCGCCGGGTTCGAGCCGCCTCCGCCTCCAACACTCGGGGTCGATGAAGATGGGGCTCCACTAACACTCTTGCGACCCCGGGTAATTCGGTTGAAGACACCCGACATTTTGAATTTTAGAGATTTAGGAGATGTAAGAGAGAGATTAGGAAACCGGGACTACGAGAGACAAGATCGAGCGATTAGAGAGCGATTAGAGAGATGAAGATGAGATTAGAGGAGATGAGTGAGGTGTGGGTTGAAAATGGGAGGGAAAAGGGGTATTTATAGGGCTTATCCGTGCGATGGGCAACGGTCGACCTGCCGGGTCCAACGTTCGACCCGACGGGTCCAACGGTCGACCCCGCGGGTCGACCGTTGGAAAGTAGCCATTGCCCTTTATTTTTTTTTGGGTGTTGTTTGGCTTCTTCCAATCCCTCTTAACTTGTAATTAAAGTTATATGTGAAGTTTTTAATTTATTTTATTGAGTTTTTAATTTTTTTGACATTTTAAATTTGATATCTAATGTTTAGGTAATTTTTACTAAGTTGTTAGGTAATTACTAAACAAATTATCTTATACAACACCAATTATAGAATCATTCAAACACAAGTTTGTTGTAAACCGACATACGATTACAAGTTCACAAATCACAACTCACATTCACTGATTCACATCACATAAAAAGTTAAAAACTTAAAACATAAACTTATTACATAACTACATAACTACACTACTCACTAAATCACTAATTAGGATTAGGACATAGGAGTTAGGACTTAGGACTTAGGAATACTAGACTAGTTACCACCACTCGAGCCCGATGCGCCATCGTTCTTGATCTTTTCGGGGTGCTTCTTGGTGATATGAAGCTTCAAATTTCCATATCCAAGGTTATTTGTCACCTTGTACTTGTGACCGCAATGACGACAAACGGCTTCGAACTTTCCACCGGCTTGCTCCACCTTCTCGTAATGATCCCGGAACAACTCCGCCCGAAGGTTATCACTGGATCTAGTTGCGTCGGAAATGATTACGAGCTTATGAAATAAAATGGATAGGTGATTGATGGATTGGATGGGAATATGTGTGATTTGTGACATGAAGGAGTCGTCTATTTATAGCCCCGAGCCTAATCTCCCACCAACTAGCCGTTACAACGGCTACATTTAAAAAAAAAAATCAGCCTCCGGTGGGCCCCACCCGTCAACGACTACTTTTTTAAAATATGTCGACCCGCCGGGTCACGGGTTGACCCGTGACCCATGGCCACGCCTACCCAACAGTGTCTGTCTAATAGAAAAAATGGGAAGTTTTAGAGAAAATAGTCACTTTTCCACCCCAACAACTCCTCTAAATCCATTTGTAAAATAGAGAAATGGAAGAAGAGAGGGGAAAAATCTGTAAATTTAGAGGAAAATGTGTAATCTCTATAATTTAATGTTTCAACCCTCCCTATGTAAATATTCATTGCTTCTTTGATAAAAAAAATGAAAAATAAATTCATTGCTGGTTTTTCACTCGGTTCTTCTTCTTCTTTAATCTATTTCATATCGGCCACAATATATGTTCTTTATCTATTTCGATTCTTGTTCGATGGCTATTGTTCAATCTTTGGAATTTTGATTTGAAGTTGTTGTCCCGGAAATAGGTTGGTGTTGTACAGGTTGTTGGGCATACGAGTTAAGGCTTTTGATTTTCATCCGATTTTTGGCATTCAATTGTTGGATTCTAAATCAATTTGTGCCAAAAGAGTAACGGAGTTGTAACGGCCCGGATATAAATATCCGGGATATGTTTCGAAGGTCGGATACCTTCGTTCGGATGTTGCAATTCAGGTACGGGTCGAGGTTTCAAACCTCTAATCAGTCGAAGTTTCATAAATTCAGTTTAAACGAAAGTGAAATGGAAATATGATTTAGATACAAAAGCCACGGCAAGGCCGGGTCAAAACCAAAACATAATTCTAAAGTCGGATGGCCAGATTAGCGGGGTTAGACAAATTTCTTTGCAATCGCCGAGGGACTTTCCTACGCCATATAAACAGAGAGCAATCATACCTAAAAACAATGGGTGCGAGTGGGGTCAGACCGAGGCCCCAACACGCTCTGTCCAGCAAGCGAACATACACATACGCTAATAATAAAGATGATGCAGATGCGGAAATTAAATCACACTAGCATGATCCTAATTTACAATATGCGAGAAATAACTGTAAAGGCGCCCAAAGAATGCCAAGTGGCATGTCCCTCTCCTACCTCTGCACCCCTTTCCGTTAGTGCAGAGACCGGCCGGTTCGATGCTATAGCATATCATATCTCATCATCTCATATCTTATCATCATAACATAAATTAAAATAAATAAATCATGCCCGATGGTGCTGGGCTATCATCATGCTCATATCGACTCGATAGACTCAGGGCACCCGATAGGGCTGGGCTACCCTATGACCCTAGCAAAGACTCTAGGACTATCACAGATACGGCCGTTCTGTTTCATACGCGTAAAGAAATAGAATGCTCAATCACAAGTGCAACCTAGCATGATACTACATGGCATGCTTTAATGCTTATGCAACACCTAGTATGTCATACATTCACAAGTCGGTAATCTCTTTCGAATCTGAGTAAGCCCATAAAGGAACTTACCTGAATAAGCCGAACAGCAGAGAACAAGGCAGAGCAGAATCCAAGAAATGAATCACCGATAGCAAGCAACGTCCAACATTCACAAACACCTAATAACATATAAATGCATAAGTCTACCTATTTCACACAAGGCGCCCCTAACTATCATACATCTCTTTTCATATCTCATTTCAGATTATTCCATCTCATTTCATCACAAACCATATCTCATTTCATGTTCCTCTCATCTCATCATCTCATTTCCAAAACAACCTCTCAAAGAACTCAACTTAGAAAATCAAACAACTCTTTTAAAATCGCTTATCTAAATCCCGACATTAAACATTTAAACCTTAAGGCCCATTTTCCCAAAATCATGTTATAAAATAATTCCGGAATGTTTCTTATCTCAAAAACCATATATAAATAAATTCCATTATTAAATTATTAAAATAACCCCAAGCTCACAAATCATATTTATAAATCAAGACCAACAATTTACTTTAAAATTCCCAACTCACATATTGAAATTCTCATAAAATGCATCAATCAAATAAACCAATTAACATTATTTTAAAACAATAAACAATATATAAAGATTAATTTCCAGAATATTATAATTATGACCACATCCCAAAATAATAATAATATTCAAATAATTTAGTACTTACTATCCATAAAATTTCAAACAATACCCATAAATATAATAATAATAATAATAATAATAATAATAATAATAATAATAATAACTCATAATAGCTTAATAATTATAATAACCATAACATAAAACACAACATATAAAATAAATACCCAACAAATATATTTATAACCCAATATCAAATAATAACACTTTTAAAACCTTTTAAATATATTAAAATATTTCAGAATATATAAATATATAATCATTTTCTAAAATCAGAAAAAATAATAACATATAACATATACACATATATAATATAACATACATTTAACACATAATACGTATATGTATATATATATACCATTCAAAACAAACCCAGTCCAACCCGAATACGTGCCCAGCCCAGAACTTAGGCCCACCCGAACCCAGATTTTAATCAAGGAAATGGGGCCCAGCCTAATTGGCAGCAGAGGTGGCAAGAGGGGCCCCATGGTCTTCTTCTTCCCCATTGCCTCCTGAACCAACAGAGAGGAGGGAGCTCGACCGAGCTCGACGGGAAGGAGGAGAGGAAGAAGAGGAGAAGGGAAGGGCTCGCCGACAGCCTAGCTCAGGCCACCCACCCGACACCCATGGACCACAGACCCGACAAGAAAGAGAGGAAGAAGGGGGTGCTCACCGAGGAAATCCTTGCCCGGAAGGTTTCGAGGTCGTCGGAGATCGATTGGCTTCATCGGAGACTCGAGGAAGCTCGTGAGGCCCTGGATCGAAGGAATGGGTCACAAAGGCGCACCTTTGATGGGTAAAATCATGGAAAAGGAGGGAAGGAGCCATAACCGACCTTAGGACGAGAAACAGGGGAGGGAGGTGTGCAGGGCAGCTCCAATGGTGGCTTCTGGCGGCGCTCCGGGGGCGCTGCTCTCCGATGCTGCTGCTATTGACCAGGGGGAAAGGCACTGCTGCTGAAGGAGGAGGAAGCAGCAGGGCCGTCGTCGCAGCTCAATGAAACAGAGGGAGCAAAATGGTGATGGAATGGAGATGAAGGAATGGTGGTCCGGTGGTGGCGATTTTGAGCTCGAAAATGGGGGTTCTCCTGGTGGGTTCAGCCGCTTCAGAAGGGAGGAGGGAGGTGGGTTGTGAGGGCTACAAATTTCTGAAGATAAAGGGATAAATGAGTGATGTTTGTTGGCATGAGGTAGGGGACAACTTGGGGCAGTATGCAGCGGTTTGTGTGAATTGCAAAGGTGAGGAAGGGGGGGACCGCAGGGGAGAGAGAGAGAGAGAGAGAGAGAGAGAGAGAGAGAAACGAAAGGAAAGAAATTAAAATATACGTGGTCCCAACAAGATATTTGAATACCCGACAAATATCTCGAAACTCGCTAATTCCGACTCTATCAATTCCCGACTAAATCGAATTTAAACAAAATTTCAATTACTAAACTCAAGATGGCGGAATTAAATTAATTTTATCAAAACTCGGAGTTTAAATTAGTCTTTAATAGTACTCGATCTTGAAAGCGAAAATCGAATCCCGACCAAATTAAATTTAATCGAATTTTAATTCAATCTCAAGATAATCGAAAATTAAATAAATTTCAATCAATACTCGTAGCTCAAATAAATTTTTTTTTTTTTGCTCGAGTACAGAAAATTTCAAATTTCTAGAATCTAAATTTTAAGGTCGAACATAATTCAATATTGTAAGAAAATAATATTTTAACTTTTCCGGTCTTTACAGGGCTAATGTAATGGAGATGAAAGCTTGAAATGATATTAGTTGCTACTGCCATGTTCGTTGTTTGCTTGAGAACCATGCATGTAAATCTCTAATTTAATTTTTCTACCAAAATCCAGTCTCTAATTTAATTTTGTGTGCTTCTCCTATTTGCCGTTTGTACGTTGATCTCCGATTGCTATGTTCTAATTTTGGTAAATGTCTTCTCAATGTTTGATTGTTTGCTATTTTTTTAGTCATACTTACCGATTTTTCAATTTTTTTTATTTCTCACCTACAATCTTCAATTATAAATCACTGATCAAAATACTGAATTGGTTGTTTGATTAAATTATTGATACAATTAGAATCAAATTTTCTGACTCAATTACCATATGTATGATGGATAAATAATAGTTATAACAAACTTTAATCTTAATAAATGCATTTATTATATTATAAATTTTTGTATTTATTATAGTATATAATAAATACAAAAATCTGTATAATAGAGAAGCTGTTGGAGTTGGAGTATAATTTTTTTAGAGATTTTGGTATTTTGATCTCTATTTTGGAGAATTTTTACAAGAACTGTTAGGGTTGCTCTTAGCATCATATTGTTCCATTGTTTTTGAGGAGTTAAAAGTTGTGCTACCTTCATTTTAGGATCGTGGTTACCCTTGAAACAAAGTAGAGGGAGTTTGTTTACCCAAGGGTCCGACCAAACATTTATACAGCTTCCGTTGCCTAGTATCCAGAGAAGCCCTTTCCTAAAAGTTTCTCTAAGATGGAGAAACCTTCTAAATTGCCATGAGGTATTTTTCTTATCACAATCTAGGATTGATCCGTTTTAGGTATTTTTTCTCTTATTACTTTGACCTATATATTATCAGGATTTGTATAGATTTTCCAAAGTAGTTTTAGTTGGAGGCTAATATTCATCTCTTCTGTTGTCCTTATGCCAAGCCCCCCACATTCCTTTGGTGAGCAAATCTTTTCCCAGCTAATTAATGGAGTATAACGTTCAGAATTAAGCTTATTCTAGAAGAAATTTTTATTTATTTGGTCTATCTGTTGGAGGATCCCTTTGGGAGTAGAAAATTTTGCATAAGGTAGTTTGTTTTTGAACTAAGGTTTGCACAAATAAGAACAGTCCTACCTACCTGTGATAAGGTTGATACTTAATTTCCATTTTGACAATTGTTTTTAAGATTTTGAATGGCATCTTCAAAAACATAATTTGTAACCCTGCCATTGATAATAGGAATACCCAAATATTTTTCTAGTCCAGTTGAGACCGGTATGTTCATATCTTTAAAAAGCAATCTTGCAAAACTTGAAGTGACATTTCTCGAGACTTGAATAGAGTTTTTATGGTAGCTGATAGTCAAACCTGACATATTTGAGAAGTTCTTCATCATGTTTTGGATCGTGTGGAGACTCTTATGGGAAGCCCTTGCAAAAATGAGAGTGTCATCTGCAAATGTGAGAAAGGGGATAGGGCTTCCATTAGGTGTTAGTTTTATCCCTACAAGAGCATCTTCACATAAAGCTTCTTCATGGAGTTCTCTTGCAAAATTTTCCATAACAATGGCAAATATGTAAGGGGCTAGGGTATCTCCTTGATGGATTCCCCTTTGAGGTTTGAATTGTTCGCCCGGACAATTGTTAACTAGTATCGAAAAAGTTGAGGTTGTGATACATTTCATTAACATAAATAACTACTCTCTCTTTTCTTTAGGTTTATCACAAATAACTAATATATTATTCAAATAAAAAATTAAGTGAATAACAAAAAACTAATTATTTTTTAAAAAAATTAATAGTATTTATTACCAGAAAAATATTATGGTTTAGTTTGTTAAAAAAAATAAAAATTTTGTAAAACAATTTTTTTAAGTAATGAAAAAGAATAAGTTGGATATTGTCTATAAGAATAATAATTGTAGCAACTATTTTTAAAAAACCCTAAATAGTAAACATGATCATTAACAATATGTCACTGGATAGATTGTTCTATTGATCATTGCTAATATTCTAATTCTCGAATTGTAGTTCAAATTTATTGGATTTATTGTCATATTTTAATGAGTTTTCATAAATAATATTATAATATATACAATTTAATAATAATATGTTAACATATTTACGTACTTGTACAGATAAGGACTTACACTAGTCTTTGCATGTTCAGAAATGATAGTGCATTTATTCTAAAAATATGTCATTAATTTTGTTATTTATATACATTTTAATAAATTAAAAGAATATACAGTATAAAATACTAATTTTTTAAAAGTAATTTTATACTTATTACAATAAATATAAAACTATTTTTAAAATTGATATATTATATTGTTTTTTTTATAGTCTAATGAATGAAGTACTTAAAAGACCAAAATAAAAATAAAAATGAAGAAGTATAATATAATTTGGGGATTAGAACGTATACTACTTTTAATTGCGTTTCTATTCATCATATTTTCATAGAATCTCATACTATTGCCGATCGGATCTGTCATCTGACGTTTAGTATCCATGTCGACGATGTTTGTTGATTCAGAAATTAAAGGTTGGATGCTATAGGGTGGAGCTATCTAATGAGATGTCAGCTTTATTCTGATTTATTTCTGGTTGAAAAAAAAAATAAAAAACAAAAAAACGTATACAACTTAGAAGTAGCCATTGAGTAACAATTAATTAATTTAGCAGCTAATCTTTGTGGTGATATCAGATATTGACAATTCTCCTTGACAGCAACTTGATGCTTTACAACTTTGGAAGCCAGTCAGTCTATTATTTCATTGTGATCTACGGAGTATCATTTTCTTGTAAATTACTGTAAAGGTTACTGACGTAAACTAGTATTAGACTTTAATAACTTATGAGGTGTTAATCTATGAGTCATATGACAGTATTTTTCAGGATGTGACTCAATAATTAATTGATACGGAGTACTATTATTCACGCCAAACGCATCTAACTTGGGAGCTATTTGTCGTCACTAATCAACCAAATGATCGATTGAAGCTTTAGAACCTAAATTTGTCGAAGTCAGTAGAGTCAATCCTAAAACTTCTTCACGAAGGGACCAATAATGACAATTGTTAATTTTTAAAAATAAATTAAAAAAACTACAAATAGACACACCAAAAAAACACTCTTAAATTAAAAAAAAATCAATAGGGAAAAATTAGTTGTATACTCTGTATAAAAGGTACTCCCTATATTTTAACTGTGTCCAAATATTCCAAATCAACCTATTCAATTCAACCAAAACCCCCCACTAACTTAAAAATCCAAATTCCCTAAACTCTTGTTTATGTTGGGAACGGAAGCGCATCCGGGGTAATCAGGTAGTCTAATGACAATGAGACAGCAATCCGACTGCACCAGAAAATAGCATCAACAATTGCATAAATCTAGAACCAAATCCAGAAAACATCCAAGCAACGCAAATAACAAAACACGCACAGATAATCAACACAAGATTTACGTGGGAAAAACCCTCTCTAACCAGAGGATAAAAAAACTCACCTTCCGCCCGCCAGAGCAATCATCCACTGATTAGTGAATCAGTACAAGTGTTTTACAACCTAGTCTCAAGTCGAGACAAACAAAAATGGAGATCTCAAACACCAATCTAAATACAATCCAGATTTAGAAATGATTCTTCTCCAAAAACTAGTTAAACACTTGTAATCAGAATAGATTTTCAGAGAGAGAAAAATATCTATCAACAAACCCCTGTTGTTGACTAATCGAGGGAGGGAGACGGATCACCAGATCCAAAGACGAAACACCCGCTCAAATCTCCTATCTTTCCTCTCCTTTCTCCCTCCTCTCTCTTTTCTTTCTATCTCCCTTTTTTTCCTTTGGTTGTTGGGAGCACCACCTCCTAGAGCTCCTCTTGTGTGCACAAATCAAAAGGTAAATCATGCCTTTTATATCACAAATAGAAGCCACACTTGGGCTAGACCCAAATGGGCCATAGGCCCAACAATATCTCCCTCCAGCCCAAGGGGAAGATGTTCCGGCTCGTCCTGGCCTCACTTGTATTCCAGTCTCGTCTCACCCCTGAGACGTGGAACTAATACTCGACAGATGTCACCATCACCCTCTAGCTCCCCCTCCTCCGTAACTCTCTGGTACTCCGAGTTAGAACTTTCGATGAATGCATGACCTCCTCTCACTGACCCTCTAGTAGTTTCTTATATCCGTGCTGGCTCGATGTACTCAGATTTGCCACCAATCATAGCACCCGATGAACTCTCCTTTTGACACGGCTATCCCACTAGAACAATCCTCCAAAGCAAACTCCACACGTGTGATATTCTCTTCTGACGTCTCAAAAGTTTTTCTAAATCTTGTTTGAAATTCAGAGAATCACAAGTGCTCAAGGTCTCTTTATCAGCAAAAGAAATGAGAGACTTTCTCTTCTGATTCCGCAGCCCCTTCCCACTCAAGCATGTCGACTATGCTCCAAACCAAAAGAAGTATCCACTTGATCGAACTCCCGCCAAGCCTTCCCTGATTTTCTCCACAATAGGGTTCCCATCTCTAAACTTCAGATTCATCTGGGCTGACTTTTCCATCACATCCATGACTTCCTTTTTTTCTTACCTTTTTTCCACCTGTGCATCGATCTATTGCGTTACTAATCCGATGAAAACACAATCATCAACACATGCTCTGATGGTTCTCTAACAACTGCTCTGTGCAGATTCTTCTGGCCACTCTCTAGAGTCTCTACTAGCTATCTTATCCAACTCTATCAGATTAAACATTGTCATTTCCAACTCCACATACCCACAATCTCAATCTCAACCTGAAGCTCTGATACCACTTGTTGGGAACGGAAGCGCGTCCGAAGTAATCCGAGAATCTAATAACAATCAGAGAGCAATCCGACTACACCAAAAAATAGCACCAACAACTGCACAACTCCAAAACCAAATCCAGAAAACATCCAAGCAACGCAAACAACAAAACAAGTAAAGATAATCAACACAAGATTTACGTAGGAAAAATCATCTCTAACCAGAGGATCAAAAAACCCAGCTTCCGCCCGCCAAAGCAACCATCCACTAATCAGTGAATCGGTACAAGTGTTTAACAATATAGTCTCAAGCCGAGATAAACAAACATGGAGATCTCAAACCCTAATCTAAATACAACCCGGATCTAGAAATGATTCCTCTCCAAAAATTAGTTAAACACTTGTAATTAGATTAGATATTCAAGGAGAGAAGAATACCTATCAAAAAACTCTCATTGTTGACTTATCGAGGGAGGGAGACGGATCACCAGATCTAAAGACGAAACACCCGCTCAAATCTCCTATCTTTCCTCTCCTTTCTCCTCCTCTCTATTTTCTTTCTTACTCCCTTTTTTTCCTTTCGTTGCTGGCAGCACAACCTTCTGAGCTCCTCTTGTGTGCATAAATCAAAAGGCAAATCATGCCTTTTATATCACAAATGGAAGCCACACTTGAGCTGGACCCAAATGGACCATAGGCCCAACAGTTTGCTCTCACTCTTGATGGAGAAGATCCCCAATTCAACCTCGCAAACACGTCCGTCTCCATCTACTTTGACAACTTCGACATTGCAAATCTTGATTCTTTAAATCAATTACTCGAAAGTCTAATTGTTTTATTTGAGTAGATTTGGTCCTATAGGTTGTATTTGAGTAGTAGCTGGGAGTCCTTATTACAAATAAAGTCACTTTGTTTGCTTTTTGAATCTGCCCTCGTTACTAATGAAGCCTTCTTCATCTTCAATTGTCCCGATGATCAAAGTCAAAGGCACCAAAGCCTTCTTTGTCGTAGCATCTTATCAGCAATTCACCACCTTTATCGTCATCCACCACCAAAATAAAAATTAATGAATATGTTGTAAGCAGATTCCTTATTAAGATTAATTATGAATGACTTTATTATCACCAAATTAATTTTGTTAAATCTTCGTCAGCCCTTACAAAAAAATGAATGAATTTTATTGTTAGCAAATTAATTGATGATAAATTTATTAAAACCTTTAGGTAGCCAATTGCTGAAAGTTTTTATTTCAGGAACTTCATCTTTCTTCTTGCTAACAAAAACATCATATGTCAACAATTAATTTTATTAAAACTGTCAGCAATTGCTTTTGTTAAACCATCAACAAATAATTTATTTAAACTATTATTAGTTAATTTTATTAATATCATCATAATTAATTTAACTAAAATCATCAACAATTAATTTTATGTCAGCAACTTCATCTTCTTTCTCGCTGACAACAAAAAACATCAATAGTGGTGTGATATTAAAATTTGAACAATAGTGTTGTTTAATTATAAATTGCTAACAACAATTAGCTTTTATGACAACAACTTTATATAACCGAATCATCAACTCTATCTTCCATCTTGTTGACATGAAAAATCATTTCCCCACACATAGTTTTATTAAATTTGTCAGCAATCAAATTTATTAAAGTTTTTAACAATCAATTTTATTCAATTCGATCACCTACAACGAATTTTATTAAAGTTGTCATTAATTACAACAACAACAACAATAACAAGGTTCAAGTTGTAAACATGTACCCTTTTCCTTACTACGTTGAGATGGTGTTCTCGAAAGATCCAGAGTAATCATTAAAAAAAGATAAATAACTAAATAACTAAAAATAAAAATAAAAGCAAACCAACCAGCCAAGATCAAATACTAATTATGGACACCTTATGCACACTATACATAGCATTGCAGGCTAGAAAGAATTAATAAACAGAGAAACCATGTTCATTAGATGAAAGGCAATATCAATTTCCATCAAAATTTCATAACCTAACCCCCCAAAACCTCCAAATCCAAGGTGGAAGAAAACGCATCAATTTCATCACCAAAACGCCTCGATGAACACCATCTGATTTCATGCATAGGTGCCTTATCAATTACATCACTAAAACACCTCAATGAACACCATCTGATTTCATGCATAGGTGCCTTATCCCCACCTTTGCATTCCCTGGGAAGAAAACATATATCTAGTCCCAAATAAATTAAAACAATTCGTAAATATTTCATTGCATCACACAAAATCTCATCAACAAAAGATCAATTTAACATAAGACCTTATTTGTAAAGACTTAACAAACCAGATGATTTG
The DNA here is from genome assembly GCA_963922045.1 of Persicaria maculosa. Taxonomy (NCBI): domain Eukaryota; kingdom Viridiplantae; phylum Streptophyta; class Magnoliopsida; order Caryophyllales; family Polygonaceae; genus Persicaria; species Persicaria maculosa. Next base: position 3,678,649 of record OY998268.1, read on the forward strand.
CATTTTGCTGAAATTAGTTATATGTTGCCTTCAACAAGTTCAAATGGCCGATTTCATAGCAAAGCAGATATTTTGTGTTTCATTCATTATGCATTAAACAAGCAGGTTGAGTACATGACTGATAAATCTAAGACCTAAGTTCCTCTTTCACAGTCAACCACCAAGTCGTTAAATCCATGATTAGAAAAGTGTAATGTTGTGTGAGAAAGAGAAATTCAAAGGAAAAACGGAAGATATAGACAATTGCCTGTTTTTTATATCCTTTCTCTTAGTTTATAGATTGTGAGATCCTCCCCCCTTTTGATGTCTTAGTTGAATTTAGGAATGAACTCAGTCTTTGTCATGTTAATCTTAGAGTCAGTGACCATATAACCTTAATCATTAAGCATTTGAATCAAAGTTCTCATAATTCGATAAAATCGAGTGGCTTGATCATCTTCCATAGTCAACATACCTTGATACTGCACTGCAAGTGCAACAGAGCAAGCTCCTTTTCAATGTGCATACAAATTTACACTCGGAACTATCTTATAGCAAAACACTGAACTGGATCTCCGATTTCCAAACTATCGAAAATTCTGAACAATAGCAAAACCCTAAAAACAAGACCGAATGATACTGATGAAGTGATAATCTATGCACGAACAATCAAATTCAGCGAAAGTTGAACATGACATAATTAGACCCATGTAAATGAGAGAGTATAAACGAGTTTGCTTGCGATTTGAACCAAAATGTTACTTGTGGGCGACGAGATGAGCTTCGTCTAATTGTCTCCAATTGTCGAAACGAATAGAAATGAAATGAAATAGCTTGAAGCGCTATTTATAGCAAGATGGGGATGGAAAGACTTTAGGCCGAAGTAATGGGCTTGAATATTGGATTTGGGCCTCCTTTGTAACTGCAATGTCGCCGATAATGAGTGCACACATATAGAGAGAGGTAAACTAAGCAACAATTTCTTTAGTTAAGAGTATCAACAATCGCCTGATTGACTTCTCGAAAGGTATGAGAGCAAACAACACCTTTAAAGGATTGGAGTTAGAAGAGCGCTTAAAATTGGTGACAAACTTATCAAAGTAGTCGTGATAGAGTTGTTATGGGTCTATGTGTCTATGCCCTATATTTTAATTTGATAGGTACGTGTTAATTTTCATGGTGTGTTCGTATATGTGTGAGTGTTGCTACGTGTTCGTGTTTGTATTATACCGTTTTATAAGATGATCTTCTAGCTCCAATCCCTTGAAGGCGTCGTTTTCTCCCATACCTTTTGATAAGTCAATTAGGTGCCGCACAAGATTGCTAAACTCGTGTTTTCGCTCGATTATGATGCCACCGTTTCTCATTGTTCAAAAAGACGCTCTTGGATGGGTGGTCAACAAGATCTGACACCACCCAAATCATTGTCTTTTCAAAAATAAATGTCTTACAATGTCAGACAAGTTTCATGTTGTGCCCAAGTGTCAAACACGAAAATGTTATATTCGTAAAAGTATCCAAACTATAAAAGTTGAAACAAAATAGAAGCATTAAACTTTACCTTTTTAAAAACAAAAAAAATTATAAGATTTTTTTTGTTTTAATTGAAAACTAGTATAGTCCCCGCGTCATAAAAAACATAATCTTAATAATATAACAAATTAATATTATAAAACATTATTAAAAGTTTGGATAAAAATCATCATCATAAAAGTATTTTAGAAATAATTTCATAATTTTTTTAATCTCATTTAAAATAGCATATATAGATATAGATATTTTAAATCACTCTTATTGATAAGTAAATAATAATAATATCATTGTAACTTTTTTAAAAAAAAATAATAATATCATTAAAGGAAAAATATTTGATTGGTTTAAAGAGCTAATTAAAAAAAAGTAGATATAACACATAGCTATAACATTAGACTTAATTTAAAACATTGAATTCAATCTAATTTTTAGTAATTTTGTTAAAAATAAATGAAAAAAATATAATTGATATAAAGAGATAAATAAAAGAAGAAAAAAACAATAAAAGAAGAAAACATGATTGTTGGAAAAAAGAGGATAAAGAAGAAGAGACTATCACATATGTAGAAAATGTTCTGTATTAAGAATATATATATATATATAGAGGATGGTTCCGGTGTACTCAGCCCTTAACGTGTATCATGTACACAAATCAGGGTCGTTGATTGATTGAAATAAGTGGCTGAGATTAATATGCAATTTTACCTTTTTTCTTTAATTAAAAATCAATGAGACCCACATATTTTCTACCTCACTTGCTGCATTGGGGCGCGTGCATTGGGGCGTGTGTACAAACTTGTTTTTTCTTTAAATTATTCGATGGTATCGCTGGATTATTCGATCGTATCGACGGATTATGCGATGTTATCGATGGATTTTTCTAATCAGTTAGCACCATAAAAACGCCCCTAACTTTTACCTAAAAATTATTCAATGGTATCGTTTGATTATTCGATCGTATCGCTTGATTATTCGATGGTATATCTTGATTATTCGATGGTGTTACAGTAGTATAACTGACATTATTCGATGGTATCTCAGGATTATTCGATGGTATCACATGATTATTCGATGGTATCGATGCATTTTTCATTCATATGACTGTCAAACTAAAAAAAATACACATCTCAACACAAAATCGATCCATACATATGAATAATTTGGCTTTTCCCCCGAATATCTCTTCCAATCGAGCAATTAAATAAATTAAGCAATTACAAACAAAATCTCGATCCTACCCATAACAAAATTTCGATCTACCACATAACCAAATCTCGATCAATTGAGCAATTGCAAACAAAATCTCGATCTACCGCATATGATTTATCCTCTAGGATTAAACCAATACATATGATCTACCGCATAACCAAATCTCGATCCTAACCATTCCACCAACAACACAAAACCATCCATATCTTACCCCAAATCGATCATTCATATCTTACCCCAAATTTGTCTTATACTGTAAACCTCTGAAATCACATCTTTCATCCAAACGTCAATAGAAGACATGAAACAAAATCACGTTCAGGTGACTACACATTTCCAGCTTCCCAAAGTGAGGAATCCACGGTTGCATTACAATCGAAAGCAATTTTCAATTTGATTTCCCTCAATTGAGTCCAAGAATATGGAAAGTTGAATCAAAGCAAGTAGAAAGGGATATTCTACGTGGAGATAAACTTGGACGTGTACCCAATGAGGGAGAGGGAGCTCGTGAAGAGGACAGAAGGCTCAACGGTGCACAAGATCTTCTTCAACCACAAACTGATCGGAGGCTTGACGGAGCTCAACGCGATACGGCAGAGCCCCAATTCAGAAATCAAGCTCAACGCGATACGGCGGAGCCTCGATTCAAAAATCAAGCTCAACGCGATACGTGGCCGTCCCAGCGGTACCCGCCTTTGTGGGTTGCCCAATCATCGTCGAGCCCTTCCAATCGCCCAATCCCAGCGGCACCCTGATGGTTTGACGACGCCGTCGAGCCCTTCCAATCGTCGCCGCCTCTGTGGGTCGTCTACCTCCGTGGGTCGTCCTCCTTCTCCGACCGCCATCATCGCACCTTGCGACGCCACCTTCAACACCTTCACCGACCATCATCACCTCCGCCATCTCCTTCGAGTCGTTGCTGATTCTCTTCGCCATCTCCATCATCGCATAATCCATCTCCATCCTTCGAGCCTAGGATGCATCGCTGTAGGTCGGCAAAGGTGGCGTCGGAAAGAAGACGCACCGACAGGAGGAAGAATCAACATCATGAAATTGCCGCCCTTGCCAGAGGTGAACCACCATCGCAGTCAACGCCCTCGCCGCCTTCGCAATCGATGCTCGCCGCCTTCGCTCTCTCTCTCTCATAATTGTCTCACACGAACCTCCACCAACACCAAATCGGCCATCTTAGCCTTTTCTCTGCTCGGAATCGCTTTCGCCTCCCATCGTTGATTTCTCTCTCCTAGGGATCGATGACTGTAGATGGATGGGTTGGGTTTTGGTGTGGTGATTGCACGCGCTTCCCTTGGTATTCTTTAATGTTTTTTTGATCAAAATTATAATAAATTAAATATCTTTGAATAATCTCAGCCTTTCATTTTGTATCAATCAACGGTCTAGATCTGTGTACATGATACACGTTAAGGGTAGAGTACATATGATCTATATATATATATATATATGGTGGGTCAGTAAGATTTGATAACTCCAAAAACTTTATCTTACATAAAAAAAAATGAAAATTGGAACATTTTTTTTAATTATATTTTGCTCAAGAAAATGAACCACCGGAACAAAATGCAATTCTTAAGACCATCCATAATGATTTTGCTTCAAATGTGCACATTTGGACAAGATATATAAAACTACACATCACATTTTAGTAATTCACTTCATTGGTGAAATGTGCATTTTTTACACATCATTCAAATCCAATTTATTTTAAAATAAAAAAAATAAAATCATAAAAAATAAACCAATGAAATTGTCTTGTTTTTGTAAAAGTTTATGCACACGAGGAGGTAGTGTGCTCAAATTCGCATATCACGTGCTCAAATAAGTACATTTGCACACACTCAAAACAATCAATGGAGTCAAACCTTGCTAGCTTAGCTGGTAAGGGTGACATGTAGTGACCAATAGGTTACGAGTTCGAATCCTCCATTCCCCTATTGTAATGGCCTAAGTGCATGTGCAATGGTGAGCCTTGAGGCTCTTATCATTGCCACATAGGAAAAAAAAGGGTGAAAGAAAAATTTAAATATAAAGGCCCATAGTTTGAATCTCTTATACATGAGACCCAAAAAGTAGGGCTCATAGCTGCCATGTGGCAGAACTTATATTTTATTTGCTTTTAAATGATTTTCGGTTATTTTTCATAGTTAAAAAAATATAAAAAAATTTATTTTTGAATTTAATTCAATTTTATCTACACATAGACACTCCTTTTGCATATGTTTGTGGAAAAAAATCATCTGAATAATACCCATATTTTCTTTTTTAAACATTAAAAAAATATTTTTTATGATATGTTATTATAAAGTAATTACTTAATATTTTATTATTATTATCATTATTAAAATAATTGAGTAAATAAAAAGGGAAAACAATAAAAGCTAATTTAAGGGCCCAAGACTCGGGCTCACGAATGAGGGTGAAAAATTAAAAAGTTATAATGAGTCCCTTAAACTGATGTGACATAAGAAAAGTAACTTAAGGGCCCGAGGTTGGGGCTCACCATTGCACATGCTCTAAGTGGCTACCTATGAACCCAAAAAAAAAATAATCAATGGAGCTCGATAATGTCTAAAAAATACACATTTGCACACAACCATTGTGAATGGTCTAACAAATGCATCCCACGTAAAGCCAACCAAGCTGCGGATTGGTTAGCTAGGCAGAGCGAAAATGCACCCAGGCAGGCTACTTCATTTTGGACTCGTGACCATTGGGGTGAAATTGACATATTATTCAAAGTGCTACGTAATTTGAAATGGAAGAGCTATATATTGATGTAAAAAACGACCCTAATCCTAATCCTGGTAACACGAGAACTAACCCTACTCAAACCAGGGATGATAAACCACTGTTAATTGCAATTGATTTTATAATCTCGAAATCAAACCAAGCTCAAAACGAAATATAGACCGCGCTTGCCCTTCAACTACATTTCAAAGCACATGTAGCTCATTGTCCACTTAATTAAAGTCCAATGTTTTGCACATCCAAACTATAGTAACCTCATAGATAGCAATAACCACAATGATCAATAATATCCGACTAGATAACGAAATTACTTACATTTGAATTCGGATCTCATAGATAGCACGTCATGTGCTACCTGACTAGATGACGTATCTGTATGCATGTCACATATCTTCCTGCAGTTTCACTAGGACGGATAATCTTCACCACCTGACCACGCTTGAGCCCATAGTATCTGGCAATCGGATCATTCAACTGGATACGGGGTAGCTGTTGAGATACAAAAAGATGGTAACACATGAAGAACGAAGAAATTCTCGTGATTTGGGAGGCATGGAAATCTGAAGATTGATCAACGACATTGTGTAGACGAGTACCATACTGACCTGAGTTTCCTTTACAGTGTACCTCTTGAGTAAGGTCTTCTTTTCTTCGTCCGTAAGCAGCTGATGCTCGGGAACAAGAACATGCTCTTTAATGTTAACTAGCAACTCTGCTTCCTGAATGACAAAATGTAAGAATTTCTTTTAATAAAAACACATTAGTGGTAAGAAAACATGAATTTCAATCAAAGTGCCTGAATGTCCCAAAAATTCAGAAACCGTTCATTAGTTAAGCCCCACACCATTCTAACAAATGGTGTGTTTGGCAACACAAGTAGCTTTTCCGAGCTTTTTGTTTTAATATTATATAGTTTTTAATGAAATAAAGCTAAGATTATATTTTGATAAGCGTTTTGGAATTGAATTTTTTTACAACTACACCCTTGAGTTCCTCAAGTTTTTCAGATCTTTTTATTTTATATACACAAATCTATTAATTTTTTCCTCTTTTATCAACTACCCTATCGGCTAAGGTTACCAAACACATTACTAGTTTATCAATAGTTTAATTAACATATATTTTACACAATTAATCATACAACTTCCACTACCCAAAAAGCTCCAATTACCAAACTCACCCAAAGTTGTGTAACACAAGGACATCCAATAAAAAAATAACCACTTGATAACTTTCATCGTCAAAATTGGAAATAAATGCAAGCTAAAGTAAATGGATATGTAATAAAAATAAAATAAAAGTTTTTTCACCATTTAAGCAAAAGCACATATATTGCCAATTTATACGTTAGTGAACTAAACCCAGTGAACATATGCCAACATTTATTATCCTAGATATAGTGTTTAACAGACTTAGCAATCAACTTTCAACAACAAATGCTTGTTCTTTCCTTCTTGCATATAGCCTAGTCCATCATTTAGTTCAATGAGACAATTTAAACTGATGATATGATCTTGGTTCCTGATGTATAATGTGAATATGTAAAATGGCCACATATCTACTTGTACCCAGACCAAAATGAAAGAAGAAAAAGAAACAGGAGACACACCTGGAAAACCTCCACATGATATTTGGAAGAAAATTCAGCAATGCAAGTTTTTGCAAACGGAGTCAAGCTTTGTTGCACAACCAAAATGCCTCGATTAACATTATCTGACTTCATGCGTTCGACATAAGTCTTAATGTGCTTTACCCCAACCTTTGCTTCCTCAGGGAAGAAAACATATATCTAGATCCAAACACAACTGTTAGTAACCAAAAAAAAAAAAACACGGTTTTAAGAAGTAGGATACAAAAGTCACAAAAAATCAGCAAACAAAAACTTAGGATGACCAACTTCACCTCATGCCAATCAGAGTCTTAGACAAGTTGAAATAAGCTATGCACCTTCTCTAAAAACAAATATGTTGTGGCCTGTTCATCATCTCATTATTTCACCCAAGGGTATGTTGACTCAATCAGATTGAATTACACTTTTTAAGGGTTTATTTTATTCATTATCTCGTTATTTTATATTCGTTTTTCTAGAAGAAAGGTATAACATTTTTCAACTCCTCATTCTCCTAGATTTACTAACATAAAGACTTAGATTGGAGTTGGATGACAAATCATAGACTTATTTGAACTAAGATATTAAAAAGTAATAAGTTATTTTCAGAGTCAAGTTAAAGTTTATCAATTCCTCTTCTACAATCAGCTAATAAAGGTATGACTCTTACCCTCTACAAAGCTTTGAATAAGGCTTTAAGACTGAGATGAAACACATTGTATAGATGCAGCAAGAAAGCAAATTTAAGTGGGGGGAGACAGAAGATATAATCAATTACCTGTTCAGAGCTATCATTCCTCCTAGTCTTATTAATTGTGAGATCCTCCCTTTTGATGTTTTCGCCGTATTTAGAAATGAACTGATTCTTTGTCATGTTAATCTCCGAGTCAGTGACCATATAGCCTCGATCGTTAAGCATTTGCATCAAAGTTTTACTAATCCGGAACATTCTAGTAACATCTTCTTCGGCAGTAAACATCTCTTCCTACTTCCCTGCAAAAACCATAATTGGATCAATTCAAATGTCAGCAAAAACATCCCAAACTATGCCGGAGAGCTTCAACTCTACAGGAAGCAGCCAATTTCAGCTATAGCGAACCAACAAAAACAGAAAATTTCAACAAAACCTAATCAGGCAACTGCAAAGCACCAAAGGTAAACACGAAGCAAAAACGGAGCTGGAAAGTACGCTTGTCGATCTCAAACACGACGAGCTGATGAAACGTTTCTTTGAGAGCAATCCGGAGAAAGGACCGAAGATTTCCCAGGTTGACGTTGGGGTTGGGGTTTCGTCTTCGATAGAGCCGTTCACAGGGGCGACGGTGGTTTCATTTGGTATTTATAGGAGGTTATAAAGGGAACGGGAAAAATGGGCCTTGTTGGTTCAGATATGGGCCAAATTAATAATTTATGATAGATAATTAAGAAATTAATAATTTATTAGAAAAAAGAGACCAAAAAACAGGTTCCACCGAGACTTGAACTCGGGTTACTGGATTCAGAGTACAATGTCCTGACCGCTAGACCATGGAACCATTTGGTGCTTATGTGTTATATAAACAAATAATTTCACTAACCAAGATAAAATATATATTTTACCTTGGTCCAATTCAATCGGCTCAACCACACTATATCAGGATCAAAACATCAATTATCATTGATAGTGTGGAAACTTTGAATCTATTGCATACTTCAAATCTTGAAGTGACACCAAAGTTTTAGTTTAATCGAGGTTGAATGTGAGGATGAAATGTTCTCAGATTCCCACATAATAAAACTCTAACGGCTATCCAACGACCGAGCCATAAATTTTTTTAGAGGGGGTACAATTATATATATGTGGTATTAATTTAGATTAAAGCGATACAAAAACACTGTATAATACAAAAATAAATGATATTATTTTCGAATAAAATGTCATCGATTTAAAATAAAACACTATCTTTTTTCCGATAAAAAATATATATAAATAAATAAATAAAATAGCTAGAGTAAAAAAACTAAAAAAAATAAGGATGGGAAATGCAATACAATAAATATTGAGTCAATGCGTAACTTGTTGTATTGTTAACATGTAATAATGTATAACTAAATATAAAAACTTTAAACTTACGTAATTTCTTACCTAAATATCGAAGTGAGTATATAACCTCTCTTTTCGAAGATATCAAGATGAATTATAGTATGTGAATACCAATTTAAGTAAAATATAAAAACATTCTAGCAATTTATTGATATAAAATTAAAGTAATTAATATACCTTAAATTTATAAATATTCACAACTTTTTACTCAAATTTCAGATGAGGACATATATGTATCAAAATAAAATTATCGACGCCGAGAATGCATATAGATAGTTTGTTAGATGAGAAGAGGGGGACACATGCTCTCCCATGTCCCTCTTGGTTATCTATTTCAAGAAGTTAGTATTGGTGTGAAAGGGTGGTGAGAACAAGTGTTAATCTTGCTCAACTCATTTGATCAGGATTGTTAAATTTTGATGGGCCATATAACATAGGGTCTACATGTTGCGCATCATGCCCTAGTCTAAACCGATGACACAAGACCAGTTGGGTTCCACCCTAAAACTATTTGGCAATATGAGCAGAGATTTGTTGACTTATACACAAGGCCTAGGTTTTACATTATTTCGATGTGGGATTTTTTTTATCCTTTTACATCTTCAACAATAGCAAGATCATAAAAGAAAATTTATGCAGAAACAAACTTATGAAGAGAGAAAGACGATAAATTGCAGCTCCGAAGAGTTTCGCTCCACTTTTACTTGCTCTCTAAGCGAAAACACAATATACTCCCCCTCTTATTTACAAAGATGAATCATCATCTTATTTATAATACAAACCTTTTAAGTGCACAACAAATTCGAAAACCTTCGATATATATGACTCACGAAAGAGATGAAGTTTTAAAGATTCAAACTAAGGATATAAACTTGGTTTTTAATCAAAATGAACGTGCCTTCAAATGGCTACAAGAGCTAAATAATATAGAAGAAGTTTGTGTATAGCTTGTGCATGCATAGGAAAAAGGTTGCTTGCATTTGATGCAATCTTGAAAGTTGTTGCTTGCACAAAAGCACCAGCTGCATGGGGGATGTATTCCTTGGTGTCTTCTCTTCCCAATGTGCATTTAAATGCTTGAAAGTTTAAATTTGGATCTGATTTTCCTTGATAATCATCAGTTAGAACTGAGGCATTTTTGGGCTTCTTGGGCTATGGGTTGTGAGCTTCAATAAGCCATAGACTTGTGAATGCTTGGCCTTGATCATGATAGTCCACTAGAATGGTTAAGAGTTCTTGAAGAAAGTCAGGTTGAAGGCATCTTGCCCAAGCTCGAGTGATGGAACCAAGAGGCGGCTCATTTGATGAATCATTTGGAGCTTCGACAAGCTTTAGTGTAAAGAGGTTTTTTTTATTTCGTGTCATCGCTTGCTAGTTCTTAAATGAATAAATCGTCCCATTGATTGTGATGAATAGTATCTCATTTGTATACGATGGAACAAACATTCAGACCTAAGTTGCAGGTATAAAGATTTTAGTGAAGAAGTCTTAAAGGCGTTGGAGAACATCAAGGGTTATTTTAAATGTTTTAAACTAAACACGGTAATTGTAAATGTTTTCTAGTTGGGTACCTGTTTACCTGTTTAGATCTTATAATTTGAATTATAGCTCATGGTTTAAATACTAGTTATAAGTTTAAAGTTATATAACACATTAACTTTCTATTTATAAGAGACTGATCATAAAATAAGTTGGTCATAATTTCAGCATTTAATTATATTTCAACCCCATTAATTTTAAAATATAATTTTCTAGAGCGATTTATCACTCACATCCATTCTTCTTCCTTATATAAAGTTTCTCCAAGTTGAGTCGAGTGTCTATTATGTATTTTAGAATTCACATTTAAATAATCTATATTAATCTTTTTTGGACTATTTGGTTCATATTGTTTCATGGTCAATGAACCTTTAGTGTAAAGTGGTCTTTTTATTTCGTGTCGTCACTTGCTAGTTCTTAAATGAACTAACCGCCCTATTGATTGTGATGGCTGGTCTCTCTCATTTGTATACGATGCACCAGACCTAAGTTGGAGGGCATCAAGGGTTATTATAAATTTTTTAAACTAATTAAACATGGTAATTGTAAATGTATTCAAGTTGGTTATTTGTTTACCTATTTTGTTTTAATTAAAAGTCTTCTGTTGTACAAGTTAAATGATTGTAAATAGTGTATTTAAATAAAAATATAATTTTCTTATTGTAAAATACTTTTGTTATATTTACTTTAAATGCATATTATCATGTTGTTTATAGGAGCATGATTGTATATTCTTATAAGCCTAAGGTAGTTATGAATACATTAAAGTTTGAGTAATCACTGACGATGTTGACATTTTTCTCATTTACAAGAGGGAGTGTTACAGAAGGTGATATTAGAGCTAAATAGAAAGGACCTCAACCCCCTAAAACAAAGAATAAATTGAAAGGACCCCAACCCCGTCCCTTAAATGGAAAGGACCCTAACGCCCTAAACCAAATAATAAAACCATTAAAGTCAAAACTAAACACCTGATCAAGATACGCAAAATATGAATGTTGCACATATAATATCTCATTAAGGGAAGAGTCATAGGTCCACCATTGAAGCCAAACAAACTAGCAGATTCAAGAGTAATTTTTATGGGTATGAGAAGTTGAATCATACAACATTTGTCAAACAATTTCAACAACAAATCTTATAGCAATGAATATTTTAATTTCAAAAGCTATTGTTTTGTCTAAGCTTGAACTTTCATTGAAAAAACTAACTTGTTGACTATTATGAAGAGGATTTTTCATCATGTATAACATGACATTGATTGTATTTTATCACGCATCAGTTATTCAAAATGGTAACTGTGACCTATATGAATAATGTGTTCTTCCTTGATGTACTTGGCAACCACCAATGGGTTTGGGAGCTCAGCTCACTAATCTGTTTGCACTTTACTTTTGTAAAACAAAACCAAAGCAAATACTGAAAATTGAAAAAATCCTTGTAAAAACGGCTTGCTATATGGGTGGTTCAATTTCTCCAATCGTACGACGTTATCACCGACTTTTGATGTTGACAAATCTTTTTTTTTCAGAAAAAAGCTCTGTCGACACCGAAAGTGTAACACCCCTATCCCACATCGGATATCATAAGGATGTTGGGAGTGATTTATAAGTGATTCAAGCCCGACCCATGTTACAAAAGCTCTTCCTTTTCAGGCTCCAAGTAAGGACAACGGACCTGAGAGGGCTAGGTGGCATGGGATGGCACCTCTTAAGACATCGTGTCTTACAGATGGTATTAGAGCCAACTCCGGGCTCGAAGGTGCTCCGACAGTGTGCTCGGGTACGCTCCTCCCGGAGGGCAATCCATTGGGCCTGACGAGGTCGTCAGTGCTTTAAGTGGGGAGATTGTAACACCACTGCCCCACATCGGATATGTTAAGGATGTTGGGAGTGATTTATAAGTGATTCAAGCCCTACCCATGTTACAAGAGTTCTTCTTTTTTAGGCTCCAAGTGAGGACAAAGGACCTGAGAGGGCTAGGTGGCATGGGCTGGCACCTCTTAAGACCCCGGGTCTTACAAAAAGTTGGTGGCTGACTATGTAGTTGGTGAAAATTTGACCATGCCAATAAGAATACCATTCTAAAATCTGCTTTGGTTTATACATGGTCAAAATATTGCTAAATAGGGTGACTGCTATGGTTTAAAAACCGTGAGAATATCCGTTGCCACAGTTTTGAAAACCATGAGAAATTAACCCATAAATCATGAGAGATGTTCCCTAGTTGAATAAGGTGTAAAGATTGTAGAAAAAAAAAACAAATTTCCTACGGTTTTGGAAGTTGTAGTAGTAGTGAGAAAGATTGAAATCCAAAAATAAAGCTAATCAAGCTTCATTACTGCTCGGAAAGAAGAGTTTACAGATCGGATAAAGAGAAGAAAAAAAGTTGTCTTAGGATTTGTTATTTATAACAAACATAAACCCATTTTCCCCTTAATAAATAATATGACCTTTAACATTAAATTACATAAAAGGCCACAATGTGTCAGCTATGATATATCTCATTAACCCCTGCCCTTTCTAATTGCACATGGGTTGTTGAAAACCATTCCCAACTTGAGTGAAAGAAAATTGTGATGGTGTTCTCCAAAAGCTTTAGTTATTACATCAACTAGTAGAGAAGATGGAACATTCTAAGCAATGAAAAAGCCTTGTTGTTGTTGCTCCTTGATGAAATGGCAATCAATCCTTAGGTGCTTTGTCCTTTCGTGAAAGACTAGGTTTGCTGCAATGTCCTGAGCTGCCTTGTTGTCATAATGTAGTGGGATTAGAAGAGGGATCACCACCTAAATCTCATGAAACATAACTTCAAGCTAGACCATCTCACAAGTAGCATAGCACATGGCCCTAAATTTTGACTCATCTAATGACTCAGAGACTATTTGCTATTTTTTTGTCTTCCATGAGACTAAAGACTTCCCAAGCATCATGCAATATCCAGATAGAGAACGAGTAAAGAAGAGACAAGAGCCCAATCGGCATATGTGAAGGCTGAGAATTGAAGTTTTGATTGAGAGGAATACAATAACCCAACAGTGAAAGTCCCTTTGAGATATCTCAACTCATGAAGAACAACTTGATAGTGAGGAATACGTGGAACACTGATAAATTAGGACAAGTGTTGAATAACATAAGAGTTATTTGGCCTTGTCATGTTGAGGAAAAGCAATCTTTCCACCAATCTTACATACACTTTTGGATCAAACAATGGTTCTCCATCTTTAGTTGACAATCTTAAGCCCCTAGGCGGAGGAAACTTTGCTTCTTTATTGTCTAACATGTTAGTGTTCTTTAGTAAGTCTAATATGTACTTTCTTTTATGAATGAGCATTACTGTATATGATCTAGAAATCTCTATTCCTAGAAAATACCTTACATGACCAGGATGTTTTTATTATAAAGGCCTTGTGTAATAGATGCTTTATGGGAATTATAACATCTTCGATCATCATCTCTTGTAATCAAAACATCATCAACATACACCAAAGCAGTGACGATCCCTTTTGAAACCTACTTAATAAACAATGAGTAATCTTGCTTAGATTGAACAAATCCAAGTGAAATTAAGAACTCTGTAAGCTCCATATTTCATTTTCTACTAGCTTGTTTAAGGCCATATAAAGACCTTTTCAATAAACAAACCTGACTAGTAGTTGCTTTCGTGTATCCATGAAGAGGTTTCATATAAATTTCACCATCAAGGTAACCATGTAAAAAGGTATTATTAACATCAAGTTGATAAATAGGCCAATTAGTAATAGTGGCTAAGCAAGAAGACATCTAACAATTGTAAACTTGGTAACAGAAGAAAAAGTGTGCTTGTAATCTTTATCTTTTACCTGATTGTAACCCTTAGCTACCAACCTTGCCTTATACCTTTCAATTGAGCTATCAGGTTTTTGTTTAAGCTTAAACACCTACTTAGATTCTATGGCTTGCTTTCATGCAGGCAATGTAGTCAGTTGCCACGTATTATTCTTTTCCAAAGTATGAACCTCTTTATCCATAGCCTTAGTTTAGTTAGGATCATCTTTGGCTTGTCTGTATGTGTGAGGCTTAGGCACCTGAACTAAATTTACAAAAGACTGCAAAAAAAATCATTAGAGAAATAAGTAAAATCACCAAGTATAACAAATAAGAAAGAATTTGACATAGAGTTATTACATGGAATAGAAGAACATATGAAATCTTTAAGTTTGGCAAGAACTCTGTGTTCCCGAGTTTATTTTCTTGGGAAATCATTTGCAGACTTTTTTTTTACCAATTAGCTAGTTTTATGAGAGGAAGAACTATTCTTAGTATGTTGGGAAACAGATACCAACTCAATAGGTTGAGAATTATCGATACTGTCATAAACATAATCATTATAATCTTGATGTGAACCAAAATTCACTATGTCATGATTTATAAAATCAGAAGAATGTAACAAAAGAGAAGACCTTACCAATGGAGAATTCCTATGATCAGAATCATTAGACATACTCACAATAGGCAACTGACGAACGTTGAATACCTCACTTTTAGAAACACTCACACCTTCTTTGCGAGGAAACCTATCTTTAAAAAAAATGCACATCTCTACTAACCACATATTTTTTTAGTATTAAGATTGTATAGCTTAAAAGCTTTTTGAGGAAAAGGATACCTAATCAATATACATCTCCTTGTCTTAGGACCAAATTTGTCTTTCTTAGCACCATTATCAAGAGCAAAACATAAACACCCTATAGTTATGAATTCATCCATGTTAGCTAGGAGTCTTACCAAATAAAATCTCAAAAGGAGATTTCCATTGTAACACAATTGTAGGCCAAACATTTATGATATGTATTGCAACAAGTACACAATCAGCCCAAAACACAATAGGTAAACCTACATGAATCCTCAAGGCTCTTATAGTTTCAATTAAATACCTATGCTTGCGTTCAACCTTACCATTTTGTTGAGGGGTGTAAGGAGCACTACTTTGATTAATAATTCCTTTAGAAGCAAATAACTGAGTGCAAGCTTGCTGCACAAACTCAGTGCCATTGTCACTTCTAAAAAACTTGATAGAAGATTGAAACTGAGTTTGAACATAGTTAATAAAAGAAGACAATATAGAATGCAAACGAGTCTTATTAAGCATAAAAAAGTCCATGTTACACAACTCTTATCATCCACCAAAGTAAGAAAAATATGAAGCACGACCTAAACTTTTGGCTTTATAAGGCCCCTAAACATCCAAGTGAACCAAATGAAAAACCTTTAAAGAAATAGAATTACTACTAGGAAAGTAGGAAATGGTAATCTATGCATCTTAGCAAGAACACATGTTTTACAACTAGAAAGTTGCTTATGAGATACATCTTGTAATTAAATAGACCAATTTGCTCAATGATGCATGTCCTAAACGGAGATGCAAACTGTTCAGAAGTCTTACACACATTAGCTACTACACTTTTTATTCATAAACAAACAAGCAGGATTGGTCTGCAAAGGCAAGGAGGATTGGTCTACAAAGGCAAGGAATCAACATGAGCAAGGTCAGCTTACAACTTGTACAATCCATGTTGCACAGATCCTTATCCAATGACTTGGCTAGATCCAAGGTTCTGAAAAAACCAATTATGTGTAGTAAATATAGCGAATTTTTTTTCAAAATATTCAAAGAAAAATAAAATTTTACAATAATATTCACACTTTGAAACATTTTACAAAAATATTCATTTTTGGCAGGGAAATCAGAAAAAACGCGTTTTCAAACCGCGTCTTATTTGTGTTCCATTGGCGAGACAAAGGGTGGGGGAGAGTTACTAAAGAAACGCGGTTTGAAACCGCGTTTCTGAGGTGGATTTTCCACCTGTCAAATAAATTGTTGACTGGGATGAGGTGGCAGGAAAAACGCGGTTTCAAACCGCGTTTTTCTCTGCATGTCCTGAGCGTTATCTGCTAATAAAGGAAGTCAAAGATTCCGGGGCAAAAACGCGGTTTGGGACCGCGTTTTATTCGTGGCATTTAATGAAACGCGTTCCCAAACCGCGTTTTTAGTTTATACAAAAACCTACCCGCAACCACCCTCCTACCCCCCATTCACTTCGTCTTCAACCTCCGTCTTCAACCCTCCAGCCTCCATTCTTCGTCTTCTCCCTCCATCACCCTCCATCCTTAGGTTGCGCCGCCGTCTTCAACCTTCTTCATCAGCCTTCGTCGTCCTTCAGTCATCATCCGTCTTCAGCCTTCATCCTTAGGTAAGTTATTTTTTTTTATACGAATTTAAAACCGAATTTGTGATTATAGATATGAAAGTAGTATAGATATGAAATTAGTATAGATATGAATGGATATGAAATTAGTATAAATATGAAATTAGTATAGATATGAAATTTGTGATTATATATGTATGGATATGAAATTTGTATAAATGTGAAATTTGTGATTATATATGTATGGATATGAAATTAGAATAAATTTGAAATTTGTGATCATTATAGATATGAAAGTGGGAGTTAATTAGGAGTTGAACTTGTGATGAGTATATATATGAAATTTGTAATTGTTGAAACGATTAGTTAATTTTTTTTATGAAGTGAATAAGAAATTGTGATGGGTGATTATATATGAAAGATTGAATGTGAAATACCGATTTTGATTACCATAAAGTAATTTAGATTATCATAAAATATAAGTTATTAAATTGTAGAGTTTGGGTACCATATATAAGTTAGTAAATATAAGTTAGTAAATTGTAGATTTGTAAAAATATATTGTTACAGATTTTGATTACCATAAAATGTAAGGTAGTAAATTGTAGTGTTCATATGAAACTGTGTGAGCATAGAAGTTAGTAAATTGTTACAGATTTTGATTACAGATTTTCGATTAAGTTTGAATGTGAGCATAGAAATAGTAGGAGAATAGATTTTGATTACCATAAAGTGATTTAGATTCAGAACTTTATATTAATAGTTTGTATAAATTATTTTTTTATCTTAGGGAGTTGAAAATGGAAATGCAATTGAATCCTGGTCCGTTGGTGAGCGATGTGCTCCACAGACAACATCTCCATAGGTCAACTGATGTATGGAATCGCGAGGAATATGTAAGTATATATTGTTTAAACCAAGTCTTAAAAAAGTAAAATGAACGGAACAAAAAAAATCAGAAATCTAAAGTTTTTAAGTGTTATGTTTGTAGACGAATGGTGTGATTCAACATAGGATGCATTTGCGGAAGTTTGGGAGAGATCTAGCTGCAGACCCTCGAGTTCTACACTACATAAAGTTGGCAGGATTTTACTGTATATATAGGCTTGGGTCCACGTTCGAGATAGACAATGAATTAGTGACGGCGTTAATAGACAGATGGAGACCTGAGACTCACACCTTTCACTTGAACGTTGGGGAGGCGACGATCACATTTCAAGATGTGTCAGTTCTATTGGGTCTGCGGATTGATGGGCTCGCAGTTACTGGATCTGCATGGTACGATTGGCCAACGGTTGCAGAAACATTGCTCGGGCAAAGACCCCCTGCGAACCAGATTAGGGGATCGTCGGTGAAGGTGGCCTGGCTACGACAATTGTTGGTGCCTTTACCAGAAGATGCTGAGGATCATGCCATTCAGTGTCAGGCTAGGGCATATATTCTGCTGCTAATGGCTGGGGTCCTATTTGCTGATAGTAGTGGCGGACAGGTGCAATTACTGTACCTGCCATTGCTAGCTGATTTGGAGGCTGCTGGGCAGTACAGCTGGGGTAGTGCTACCCTTGCTTTTCTGTATCGCCAGCTTTGCAGAGCAACGGTGCGAGAGAAATTTGAGATTGTTGGTCCCGTTATCTTGCTGCAGGTATGAGAACTATGATAGCTTTATATTTCCTACATGTTGTGAACGTGCTAACTCGTTACTTGTAAATAATTACTAGTTGTGGTCATGGGAGAGAATCTCTATTGGAAGGCCACGGTGTATTAATTTGGACGTTGGTGATGATGACCAAAACGCAATTCGAAGGGCTAGAAGGAAAGAGGCACGAAAGAAGACAGGTTATGGGTCACAACCTCCAGCTTTTACTGGACGCTTTAGAGATGGGGAGGATTCACTTGCGATGAGATGGGTGACTAGTACATTCTCGTACAGTACTACCCCGATGACACTTACGTATTACCGAGATGCATTTGATCGTCAAACCCCAGACCAGGTTAGTACTTCTTCTAGCACTTCCCTACCTTGTACATAATAAAATCATGAACTATTTTAGTCACTTGAATTGTATTCCAATCCAGTTTGTTTGGGAGCCCTACACTAGCGATGTTTTAGCTCGCCTAGCTCCTATATGTCAACAAGGTGGGATCATATGGCACTCTACAACACCTCTTATATGCTTCGAGATTGTAGAGTGGCATCACCCAGAGCGAGTCGCACGTCAGTTTGGGAATGTGCAAGTGGTTCCCCCACCATGTGCGTTTGATGAGGTGCTGCACAAGATGGACCGTAGGGGAAAGCATCAGCACGATTGGGCTCAGGTTCATGCAGAGTGGATCAAGTTGTGGAATGAGCGAAAGAACTCCATCCAGGCACCTCCCGAAGTGGACGACGCAGATGAGGCTCACCAACAGTACATGGGATGGTATGCCCGTATCACCAGACGCCTCATGAGTCCACCTATGACCGCTCCAGCAGGGGGTTATCAACCAGTGGCTCCAGACTATCACATGGTGGTTAGTGTCTAAACTGTAAACTTTCACTTGTTCAAGCCGTATATACATCGGATGTTTATGTAGTAAAAGATATTTAACGTGATGTATAGGGGAACTTTGTGATGGATGTTAGTGCTCGGGCAACCCAGACTGCAGAACAAACACGTGCTTACTACGATCAGCATCAGTACAACTCAATGATGGGCACAATGGATAGTTATTGCAGCTACATGACATCGCAGGGCTCCCAGCTACTGAATCAGGTATCATACAACCCCACACAATCATACATTCCACCTGCCCCATCCCAGCCACACCCATCACAGAACGAGATGCCCCAAGCGGGGGTTGGAGGGTCCTCTCAACCAGATAGTCAGACCCCATTGTCAATGGTGTTCCCGTCGTACCCATCATACGGTAGTGCAGGTGGCATGCCGCCGATGATGGTGGATCCATTCGGCCAGCCGCGCTTCATGTTCCCTCAGTCCAGTTTCGTTGCCTCGGGCTCAGCGAGCCACATGTTTGGTCCTGCTCCTCCGTTCTTGACTACGCCACCATGTCATCAGGGGAGGATCGTGTACCCCGACCCCTGCAACTACTACGGGGATGCACCTTCATCTCGTCCTGCGCCGAACCCGAATCTGTTTACACCAGTACAGGACGATGAAGAGGAAGATCAGGAGTAGGGTACATGTTAGTCTTACCTCCCGTGTGGAACTGCTTTATCTTAGTCTTACCTCCGTCAGACGGTAGTATTGTGTTTTCCAGACGTCATACAGTAGTATTGTGTTTTGCAGACATCAGACAGTAGTATTGTGTTTAATTTTATCGGTTTATTCGTGAAAAGTTATGACCACGAGCGAAGTGGTTAGTATGACTATGATGAGTGCATAAAATTATCTCATGAAATATAAAAGGATGCCTCAAATAAAATCATACAATCACCATAACACAGAAAATATATCACTTACTAAGTTTTTAAAAGGATGACAACCTAAACCAACGAACAACAACACATAACATAGATGGAGTTCATAACTTCCCCCACATTACAGAAAATATATCACTTTCTAAGTAAGTGATAAGGATGACAACTTAAAGTACATAAGTGAAAGAACGGAGAATGATGGTCAAGAGCCTGATGGACCCGCACGACTAGGGCAAGATCGCCTGTTGTGCCCATAACCTCGACAGTTGCCACAACGCACTTGACCTGGGACCCCTAGATCCATCTCATTCCTAATTCTGCGTGAGGTAGTTCGCCCAACATCTCGCAAACGCGTTTGATCAGCAACCAAGTGAGGGCCTCCCACATCTGGCCAATTGAAAGGCTCACCAACAGGTAGAAAAGTCGTTTGGTACGCTAGCCAATATGATTGTGATGTCAAGTACTGGTCCACTAGTGGCACATATGAGATGCTCCGGTCTCTGCAAATAGCCAATGCGTGGGCACAAGGAATCTTCAACAACTTCCAACTGGCACATGTACATGTTCCACGTCGTAAGTTCACTGTGTATGACCTCCCACTTCGCCTACCTTGCGACCCCCTTGGGTTCAAAATCACCTCAAAGATTCCATTCTCCAAATCAAATGATATGACATGCGCATTTGCCCCAGCAGTGAGAAGTAACCCAATCTTTTTATCGGTAGCTTCTGTCAGTGGGAAACCTAGAGAAATGCGTTGAGCGGCGTCACCTCGCCTACTCACGAAGTAACTGTTGACT
Organism: Persicaria maculosa; assembly: GCA_963922045.1. Taxonomy (NCBI): domain Eukaryota; kingdom Viridiplantae; phylum Streptophyta; class Magnoliopsida; order Caryophyllales; family Polygonaceae; genus Persicaria; species Persicaria maculosa. The sequence continues at coordinate 3,699,769 of OY998268.1, forward strand.
TTGTAAAAAGTCTGACGCACGAGCGATGTTAGCGGAAGGCCCCGGCTACCCTTTAGAATGCAATTGAACGACTCAGATAAGTTCGTCGTCAGGACACCATACCTCGCTCCACCATCCTTTACCATGGACCACTTTTCTGGCTCTATCTGAGCTAGGTACTCCCAAGCCTCGCTGTTCATCTCTTGGATGGCGCGACATCCCTTCTCGAACCCACTTGTCGTCATCTGGTAAGCAGTCCAGCCTACCATGTCTTTGACCTTATGATCATGGAACATGGAATTCACATTTGATTTCAAGTGTCGAATGCATATCCTATGATGTGCATTTGGCGTACTCCATCTAGGCAACTCCACCATGGTCTTCAAGATGCCTGCATGTCTATCTGAAATAACACATAATCCGACTCTGTCGGTGACATGTTGGCCCACACAGTCCATGAACCAAGCCGAACTATCTCCATTCTTACTCTCAACAATAGCGAATGCAAGAGGGAAAATATGATCGTCTGCATCGTACGCCATTGCCATTAGCACAACATGCTTGTACTTTCCATACAAATGGGTCCCATCGATAGATATCAAAGGACGACAATATGCGAACCCAGCAATAGACGGTGCGAAAGCCCAAAACACACGACCGAATATCTTCTCTTGTGGGTTTGGCGAATCCAAATGCCACCATTCAACCACTGTTCCCGGGTTTGTAGCTTGGAGTGCAGCCATGAACCTAGGCAACTCCGTGTACGACTCCTCCCAATCACCATAAATCTCTGCTAGAGCTTTCTGTTTTGCCCTCCAGGCTCTCATGTAGGACACACAAATCCCATACCTTTTCTGCAGATGCTCCAGTATAGTGCTTGGCTTCGTTTCTGGATCTTTGTGTAGAAACCCGAGAATCTCACCACTAATGAAAGATGAGGTGACATTATGATTATCTAACTGTAAAATGTCTGATGCACAGTTGGTCGCATGAGGCCCACTGTAACTGACAATTGTCCACATGTCAACAGTTCGGTCCACACGACGAGCAGACAATCGCCACGGGCACCCACACCTGTCCTTCCTATCACAGACGACTGTGTACCAATCTGGACTCACCTTTGTTGTACGATATGGCTTCCTCAGTTTAACAGAATACTCCGTCAAATCACATTTCAACTCGCCAAGTGAGTCGAATAGTTGCCCGCGAAAAAACTGCCTTCCATCTTCTTCTTGTGTGTGCAAATTCAATTCTTGCAAAGAATTTGTTATCATTGGATCATCTTCCACAATATTCCAATCGGGATTAATGGCGTCATTCTCAATCGCCGCCTGTCTAGTAGCATCATCGTCCTCCTCAGATTCGTCCAAGTCATCTTCGTGATCAACCCCAAGAGCATCAACATACATCTCATTCTGCTCAGATATGTTGTTATGTCCATCCATCCTACGTTAACATTGACAAAAATTAGTTTATTAGAAACGTTCAAATCTTATCACTAATCTTCTCAACATAAGATCAACTTTCCAATTACTCTCGATAATAACTACCAACTTTATATACTCACTCATATTTCAATAAATTTCATCAACAAATATCAACTATATTTCCATAAGCTCACTCATGCTATGTCATCAACAATAACAACACTATATAATTAACAACAACAAATATCAACCATAAGCTCACTCATGCTATGCCATCAACAATAACAAATATCAACTATATTCAATATATTGCCATCAACAATAACAAAACTATATAATCAATCCTCCAATTTCTCAATTAACAATAACACATAGCACATACATATATCATATATCATCGAAATAAGAGCGAGAAATTATAATAAAAATAAAAACTTACCTTAACTAGATATGAGATACGAGGATATTGATGAAGAAGAGGGATTGAGAGTGTTTTAAGCTCGACACCAACAATGGAAGCTGGAGAGCAACAATGGAAGAAGGTAATTTGGTTTAGTTGACATAAAAACGCGGGATCAAACCGCGTTTTTAATTAGGGTTACAGAGATTCCCCCTAGGAAAGGAGGAGAGAATCTTTCAGAAAAATATTGGTCATAAAACGCAGCTTGAAGCCGCGTTTTACCTGTCGTATCCTGATCACCAGGGAATCTCTGGTTGTTTACTTCATAAAGCAAACAGAAACGCGGCTTCAAGCCGCGTTTCTTTTGCCACCCCATCCCAGTCAGAGAGACTGTTGATAGGTGGACAGTCCACCATAAACGCGGTTTCAAACCACGTTTCTATAGTAATTTTGAAACTTCCTTTGGCGCGCCAATGGAATTGCACATTACACGAATAAGACGCGGTTTGAAACCGCGTTTTTCTGATTTCCCTGCCAAAAATGAATATTTTTGTAAAATGTTTCAAAGTGTGAATATTATTGTAAATTTTTATTTTTCTTTAAATATTTTGAAAAAAAATTCAAATATAGCAACTAAATGAGAATCAACTACTCCATCTGTTAAGAAAAACATGTCGTTTTAAGAGTAAAAACTTGTTAAGAAAAATATGTCGTTTTAGGTATTTTGGTGTTCACTTTTCAAAATTACCCTTGTAATGATTAGGGATTTAGTAGTTGTAGTTTTCAATAAAGTGAAAAAGTAAGTAATAATTAGAGGTATAAGTATATTTTTGTTTGCTTTTATTTGCTTTCTTAAAAAATGTGCAAATGACTAAAACAACATGTTTAAATTAACGGAAGGAGTACTAATTTTATCATAGATAACAAATTATGCTTAAAAACAGGAACCAAAAGAACATTTCTCAAGAGAAGTCTATCATTAAAAGATAAAGTACCAACTTTATTAAGACAAGCAATATTCTCATTTGAGTTTTTTTTAACCCATTTTATTAGATTTGTTTAGAATAAATTTTATATGGTTTCTGAAATCGTAATCCACACCGTGTATTTTTTTTTTGAACCGGAAAGAATTTGGCTGCCGGGAATTCGACTAGCCAAGAGCATCCCGAAGGATGATGCTGCGAAGCGCAGCGTCAGGAGGGAAACCAGAATTGGAGAAAGGGCGGGACAAATGAGATAGTCGGTCAGCTGCCCTGTTACCTTCACGAAAAGTGTGGCGTATGTCGTAATTACGGAATCTAGGAAGAAAGTAGAGGCAGTCTGAAAGTAACATCTCAATCTCACCAGAGCATGAGTGGCCAGCACGAAGGCTGGTAATGATACTCAAATTGTCGCCTTCTATCGAAATGTGAGAAATGTTGAGTTCAAGAGCTTTTGCTAACCCCTTCCAAAGGCCAAAAGCTTCCGCACCAATAGCCGAAAGGAAAGGGGCACACCCTGATTCGGAGAATTTGACTTCTCCATAGGAATTTCGGATGATGAATCCGTAAGCAGAGGAATTTGTAGCTGAGAAGCTTCCGTCAAAATTTAATTTGTACCACCCAGGCGAAGGGCTGATCCATTTACATCTGGATCGAGCACGCGAAGTGGGACCCTTCTGTAGGTGGTCATGTACAGGTTGGTATAAATCATTGTCTTGTTCTTTAGCCTTTTCCCAAGTGAAGATGTGTTCGGAAATGAATGATACTATAGATTTTGGGTTAGGGTGTATGTTGTCGAAGACTTTTTTATTTCTGAAATACCAGATACTCCACCAACAGACCGCGAGGGTGGCGAAATCTTTGTTATTAAGGGTCTTGTGCAACTTAATTAGTGCCTCCGGTAGAGTGTTAGAGTTCGCATAAATACGCGCAACTGTGTTGGCCGAATGCTGGGCTAGCAGAGAAATAGTGGCCTTGGTGATTGGGCAATTGAAGAGAATGTGCTCTATGTCTTCATAGCACATATCGCAAAGTGGGCAATTAGTAGGAATTCCTAATCCACGTCGTGCTAGAGTAGCAGTGGTTGGGAGGCCATCTTTGGTAATCCTCCAAATGAAGTCTTTAACTTTCGGTTGGCAGTCTAAACTCCAAATCCAATTAAAATCTGATTTGGTGTGGTTTTTATTGTGCTGGATCATATTGATGGCGGAGGCAGAGGAAAACCAACCGTTCTTGCTCCAACGCCAGTATATTCTGTCTTGTACGATGTTTTTGGGGATTGGAACTTTGGAAATGGCATCAATAGTTCCCTGGGATAGATGATTTTCTAGTAGTTGTTTTAATTTGGTAGTGTTCCATTTTTTATCAGGTGTAATGAATTCGCTAACTAGAAGAGACGTGTTAGCCGATGAGAAATTTGTGGCGTTAGGCCAAAGTGGACCATCCCCAAACCAAGGGTCAAGCCAGAAATTTATGGAGGAGCCATCTGCGACGCCCCATCGGAGTCCTTTTTTGAAAAGATCTATTAGATTCGTCAGTTTGTTCCATTGCCATGATGTACTCCCTTTCTTTTTATAATTTAGGATATTAGATGTTTTTAGATATTTATTGGTTACTAGTTTTACCCAGGGGTTAGACGGTTCCGCTAAGATCTTCCACAGTAATTTTAGTTGAAGTGATTTGTTCATATCTTCTGAAGATCTGAGACCAAGACCGCCATTAAGGCGAGATTTACAGACCTCAAACCAGCTGATAAGAGGTCTATGTTTAGGTCCCTTGTTCCAAAGAAATTGTCTGTTAATTTTGTCCAGTTCCTTATGAATAGTTGTTGGTAGCATAAAGCATTGCATTGTATGTAGTGGTTTTGCTGCTAAGTTAGATTTGATTAGAGTGAGTCTACCAGAGCGTGATAGGTTATTAGCTGTCCAACGAGAAAGCTGTTTTTTGCTACTCGAAAGGATTCCTTCAAAAGTCGTATTGGTGACCTTTTTAGAAATAATAGGGCAGCCCAGGTAAGTACCTAAGTTAGTAGTGTGGGGAATCATTAGTTCTGAGTTAATTAGGGTTTTATTGTGAGTTTCTGTATTTTTTGTTGTTTGGAAGGCAGATTTATGGCGGTTAATTTTTTGGCCCGATAGAGCGCAGAAAGTTTGCGTTATAGAGTTTATTTGATCGCATGCCTTTTTTGTTGCTTTGGCAAAGATAATAATATCATCAGCAAAAGCAAGAAAAGGAATCTTGTCACAATTGCGAGTCGGTGAGATACCTATGTGACTTTGCGGATTTTGTGTTTCTTGAAGAAGACCACGAGCAAGGACTTCGGAGACAAGAAGAAAAAGGTAAGGAGACAGGGGGTCTCCTTGACGTAGGCCTTTATGTGGTTTGAAGATATCAGTGGGTTCATTATTTACAAGGATCGAGTAGGAGACTGTGGTCACACATTCTTTAATCCAGTAGATAAATTGGTTGCAGAAACCAAACCTACTGAGTATATTAACAAGAAAGTCCCAACGAACCATATCAAATGCCTTTTCCATATCAAGTTTAACTGCCATCCAACCGCATCTTCCTTTCTTTTGTTGGAAGGAGTGGAAAATTTCATTTGCTATAAGTATGTTATCTTGGATTGCCCTATTTGAAATGAATGCACTTTGGAAAGGATGAATAAGACGTGCCATTATTTTCTTTAATCTTGTTGCTATTATCTTGGAAATTATTTTGTAGATGGTTGTGCATAGACTAATTGGTCTGTAGTGTGCTGCAGTAGTTGGGTTGTCGCATTTTGGTATTAAGGCGATGAAAGTGTGGTTAATTTGTTTGAGCATTTTGGCACTCGCGAAGAAACCTTTGACTGCCTTTATAATAGAAGGACCAACAATGTGCCAGAATTGCTTGAAAAATCCGGCCGGAAAACCATCAGGTCTAGGAGATTTGTCATTAGCTAAGCTAAACGTGGCAGCCTTAATTTCAGTATTGGTGACTGGGCTGACAAGTTCAGAGTTTTGTGCCTGTGTGACTGTATGTTGTATGAGATTCATGAGATTGTGCTCATATAAGGATGTGGTGGGTTCTGCAGAACGCTTAATGAACTCCTTTTTTATTTCATTTCTAACTTCATTTTCTAATGTATAAGTGATACCGTCACTTGACATGAAAGATTTGACAATATTCCGGTTTCTTCTTCCAGTAGCAATCCAATGGTAGTATTTTGTGTTTGTGTCAACTTTTCTAACGTGGAAACGTTTTGCTCTTTGTGCCCAGTAGATTGTTTGGAAATTAATCATTTCTGTGTATTTTCGTAAGATTCGTTTGTGTTTTTCATCAGTTTCTGGATTGTAGTTAGTAATTAGTTGTTGTTGTAGGTTTTGCAATTCCGTTTCTGTGGAGCTGAGTTGGGCTAGAATGTTACCAGTTGTTTTTCGACACCATATTTTAGATTTTTTCTTAAGTTCTTGTAGCTTTTTGACTAATTTGAACATAGCAGAGCCAGGTGGGTTATAGCGCCATGCTTGTTTAACTAATAATTCATAGTCTTTCCGTTTTCCCCATGCAAGTTCAAATCTTAAAGGTTGTATAGGAGGGCGTTGATTAGGTACTAGGTCTAGGGATATCTGGCAGTGGTCAGAAGTAGTGAAAGGATGGTTTTTCGTTTTGAGATATGGTAGTTGCTGAAAAATGTGCTTGTGAACTAGGATACGATCGAGTTTTTCATAGGTATTGTTAGTACCTTCTATACGTTTTCGCCATGTGAACTGGTTCCCAGTGGTTGGTAGATCAATTAGATCATGGGAGAGGATGAAATTGTTGAGTCTTTCCAATGTGGAAGATGGGATTTGGGAGCCACCCATTTTGTCCATGGGGGTGAGAAGGTCATTAAGATCTCCCATTAGGATATACGGGAGGGAGAGGTTAGATAGTATTTTGGAAATGTCTTTCCAGAAGGTTATTTTGTCTCTTGGGATCCACACCGTGTATTATAAAGTCTCGGTATAGTAACCCTCTCTAAAAATATATACCGACGTCTATTTTTTTTTTTGGCAAGGAGTCTAAATTGTTTGTTGATGTCAAATTATGTGGGGCCGGTGGGACAAAAATTTAGAAGGAATCCTACACGTACACTCTGCTCTAAACAATTGACCAGCAAAAAAAACTACATGCCAAATAAATATCTTATCCCCTACTACTCTTTTAAGCACTTTATACACACAAAAGTTGTCCTCCTTCGTTGGAGGATTGGATTAGCATTCACACAAACAAACACAGAGCAGCAAAATGTCTTGTTCATTACCCCTTGTATCTCCTTCAACCATGGCTACTGGAGTCATCAATCCACACTCAACTACTTGCATATCAAGGCCTTGTAACTCATCCACTCTGATCTCAACCACTATCAGAACAAGGGGACGATTGCCTCCCTGTAAGGCTAGTCCTCCCTCGTCTTCTTCCATAACCGAGTTTGATCTATACGAGCTCCTCGGCATCGACAGCTCGTCGGAGCACCCGGAGATCAAGAAGGCTTATAGAAGTCTGCAGAAGCGGTGCCACCCGGATATTGCAGGGGCTGTTGGCCATGACATGGCTATTATTCTCAATGAAGCCTATGCTCTTCTTTCTGATCCCATCTCCCGTTCTGCTTATGATAAGGTTTTTTTAATTGATTGATTCAATCTTCTTCTTTTAATTTCTTCTTTTTTGTTGAAGTTTTTATTTGTTTGTTACTATTACCAAGTTCTCGAGTTATCAATCAATGTTAGACAAGCTGGGTTTTGATTTATGGTTACCTCTCAAGTTGATCGAGTTAGTTTTAAGTTTGTTCAACATTCGATCGATGTAGTCGAACGACTATTACATATTCGATTATGTGATGTTGACAATATCAAGTAGATCATAATTGGGTGTGGGTAACTGATCTATATATACTGTTTTAAGTTTGTTGTTATGAAGTTTGAAGTTATGAAGCTTAAGTTTGCTTGTTCCTGTTTCAGGAACAAGCAAAGATGGTAGAAATGCGAGGGTACACAGGGAACCCAATTTACTCGGCATGGTTTGGGCCAGAAAGCGAGCAACGAGCAGTGTTTGTGGACGAGGTGAAGTGCGTTGGATGCCTCAAATGCGCTCTTTTTGCGAGCAAGACATTCGCAATCGAATCGGTTTATGGGAGGGCAAGGGTGGTGGCACAATGGGCTGATCCTGAGCATCTCATTCAAGAAGCCGTTGATGCCTGTCCCGTCAACTGCATCTCGTACCACCGCTGCCTAATTTCTTGATGCTCGATCATCTCAATACTGCATTTCTTTAGATCCATAAATTCCCTTTTGCTTAAGATTTCAATTGGTGTGGGCATTGTCGGACAGCACCGTTGAGAGATCGGAGCTCCCAGCACTGGAGTTCATGATGTCCAAGCAGCCGCGAGGGAGCGTCAGGATTGGTGTTGGCAACACGGTTGGTGCCCGAGTCACCGATGTTTTCACTGAGGCTAAGGTGTTTCAGAGAAAGTTGGAGAGTAGGAATAAGGAAGCTTCATCCACACATTCCACGGTATTCTATACTGCCTATTATTGAGACAGTTGATTTTGGTTATAAGGTCGGGATAGCTTAAGCCATCTCCCTCTCATTATATTTTGTTGTTTTTTCACCAATATGGGACTACTTCCAACAGTATACGAATGAATACATTTCAGGCGTCGGATTTACAAAGGAACAGAAGAATGTCAGCAGTGCAAGCTATATTATCAATCTCAAGTTGGCTGTACCAGCGGCCACTGAACGGTTCATCACCGGCAGGAGAAGCCTTGATCCACATCGGCGTAAAGTCTCCATCACAACCGCGAATCGACAAGCTCAAAATGGCTGCAGCTGCAAGGAGGCTTGGGAAGTCGTCTCGTGCCACAGTACCAAGCAGCAGCCACTTGTATGGAGGGGAGTACTGGGTTCCGTCAACCCCAGTGCTTCCGCCTCCGCAAGGTGAGCCTGCAGATTCCGAGAGCTCAAGCGCACCGAGCAAGGCAGCCACTTCAAGCAAGAGGAGCTACCGGGACAGGACAAGGAACATAAAAATCGTGGACGAGAGGCAATGGTCGCTTGTGTGGGGGATTCCTGCGGGGGCTTCGGCTATAGGAGCTATAGCACGGGGGCTGCAAGGAGGAGGAGGAGGAGGGCTAACAGAGCACGTAGGAGGCCCTGTTGCACTAGAGATAGTCAATAGTTGGTGGTTACAAGTTGCGCTCGCAGGAGCTACTTGGTACATTGCCGGACTAGCAGTTGTGAGTATAATACAAGCTATGGGAAGAACATCTGAGACAGACAGAGAACGAATGGATGGATGATATATCATGTATATAACTACAAGGTAAGATGAGGACTTATGCATATAAACATATACATATTGTCTTTATAACACATTAATACACAATATATCGTATATGGTGGCCAGGATTGTTGTGTCACCCAATCAATTTGATGAAGCAGGACTGTGGGTTTTAAAAAGGGTCATGTTTTATTTATTTTCTTTTTAGCTTATAAGATCGAATTTTTTTTCTAAATAGCCAAAAAACGAAAACTTATTAGGGAAATAGCTAAGATCGGAAAGAATTTAACGAAATAGCCAAAACAGGATAAAGTCGCTGTTTAAAACAGCGACTTTACCCAAAGTTTTAAAAAAATTAATAAAATAGGTAAGTCGTTGTTTGTACCTACGACTTACCTGGGATTTTTTTTTTAAAATGTTATTTTAAATCGAAAAACAAAAAAATATATATACGTGGGAGAGTCGCTGTTTAGAGGCGTGAGGCTTCAGGCTTCAAGCTTTCAACTTCCGGCTTCCTCCAAACCTTGAAGTTGGAACAGCAAAACAGGAGGCGACACCCTTCGCCGGAGAGGAGGCAGAGAGGCCGAACAGGAGGCGGAGATTGTTGAATTCGGAGTCGAGGTTCGCTGGTTTGCGGTCGAGGAAGCCGAATTCGGAAGCGAGGAGGCCTAATTCGGAGGCGAGGAAGCCTAATTTGGAGTTTGTTGAATTCGGAGGCGAGGTTCGCTGGAGGAGCTTAGCCCAGGCCTTCGACCACGCAGATGCATCTATCAACCGGCGGCGTCGTTGACCCGATCAGATGAGGCAATTAGCCATACCCTCTTCTTCCAGATGTTGTGACTTGGGGTGGAGGCGGAGGCCGTGGCAGCAGCACCGTCGATGATCAGCCGGCGGGGGAGAATTGTCGGTGTCAGCGCAGAGGCAGAGGCGACGGAGTGGGGACGGCTGTTGGTGCCCTTCTTCCCCGTTGCTCGGTGCCCCTCTTCCCCGCTGCTCGATGCCGTGTCAGCGCAGCGCAGAGGAAGATGCCGTGACTCGATGCTCACTTTGTCTTCCATTGCTGCAGATGTTGGTGCGCCCCTCTTCCCCGTTGCTGCGGTTGTTCCTTCTTCTTCCATTGCTCCCTTTGTCTAGGTTAAAAAAATAAAAAAGGGAGAGTCGCTGTTTCAAACAGTGACTCTCCCAATATGTATTTTTTTAGCTTTTTAGATAAAATCAATTTATTATAACCCAAATTTAAAAAAAAAACAAAATAAGGTAAGTCGCTGTTTGTAACAGCGACTTACCTATATTATTAATTTTTTAAAAATCTTGGGTAAAGTCGTTGTTTCAAACAGCGACTTTACCTTATTTTAGCTATTTCGCTAAATTTTTTCCAATCTTGGCTATTTTCCTAATAAGTTTTCGTTTTTTGGCTATTTATAAAAAAAATTCTATAAGATCAGATGATAACTATTGGGTTGTGACTTAATTCTCAAATATATGATATTTTTGTTGGCCAAACCGATATAGGATTTCCATCCAACAATGTGAGAAAGTATATAAATTAAACTAATTAAATAAACAAGAACACCACATATTTATCATGGTCTATCAAAATTAGCTACATAAATACTGTAGATATATTTTGTTGATGAGTTTCGGATTACAAATGTAGGCATAATATGGCTAGGGTCAGGGGCGGCCCCAGGGGTGACGGGCATAGGCAGCCGCCCCACCCTTCGACCCACGCGCCCCGAGAGTTTGAAGGAAAAAAAATATTTATATATATGGTATTGTTGTAATAAGTAAAATTAGGATAAATATTGAATTAACTAGTTTGTTTAGTTTAGTTGGTAAATGAGTAGGAAGTGTAAAGAGACCAAAGGTGGGGGTTCGATCCCTACCAATCTCCTTTTTTTAAAAAAAAACAAATTATCACCTCTTAAAAAAAAAGCTTATCTATTATTTGTTCAACTTGCACTCCCACTCTCTGTATTTCTACTCCCGTATTTAATTATATTCTCACTTCCCAAACTCCCTATTACATACAAATTTAGCTATTAACTAATTGAACCCCCTAAAATTGGTGAAATTAGGCGATGAAAAATGATGAAATTTAGGGTTTGAATATGAGAATCAATTTTGTGAAATTTTGATTAGGTTTTGTGATTTTAGGAACAAATTTTGTGTTTTTAATTATTATGTATACGTGATTTTGAAAATGAAATTTATGAATGTATTAATTGAATTTAATGTTTGTGAATTGAATTTGTGAGACTTTATGCAATATTTGTGTTTTCCTACCCTACATATTTAAATCGTGATTTCTATAATGTCTTTGAGAACCAAAACACATTACAAACTTGATGAGTTTACAATCCTAATGTGCAAAAGCCTTGAATTTAGAATGATTGGATTTTGATAAGTTTATAATTCTAGATATGACAAAGGCTTAAATTTTCAATGAATGACGAGAAACCACTACCATAACAACAAAGAAATATAAGTATACTTTTCTACAATCCACTGCTAAGATGAAAGTCGTAGCTAAGGTAAAGAACTTTGTTCAAAGCCAATATCTCATTATGCACTAGAAATTCCGCCCCACCTTTCAAAAGGTCCGGCGGCCGCCACTGGCTAGGGTATACACGAGAAGAATATATAAATCTCATATTACAAATAGCCAAGTTATAGGATCTACCTTACTGGCTTACTTGGTGAAGTTAGTTAGTCACGGCCACATGATTTGGTAGAGATGGGGGGCAAAAACTTCATTAGGGTGTTTTTTCAGGTATATATAATGAAAATTTAAAAAAATAATTAAAAAAAACCCATAAATTGTGGTTTGCATATAACATTTTTAATAAAAATAAACTTATACAATAAAAATTAATAGAATTATATGTGTGTGATGAATTCTTCTTTGAAAAATATTGAAAAAAAATTATAATTTTTCTAAATGTTATTTGATTTAAATGTCTTTTTTGCAATATATGTAGCAACCAGACAAGTTTCCTTGGTAGACAAATTATTGTTAGGTTTTGAGTTTGAATCTCCTTACGCAACCATGAAAGTTTCCTTCTTCTTTTAGCCTCTACTTCTCTTTTTTGTAGGGCAATTCCTTAGAGCATGCATAATGCATACAACCAAGTGGGTGTCTTAATTTTTTTTAAAGGAAATAAAAATTAGGGTGTCTTATGTCAGTAAAATGCGGAGATATTTTATATAGAAAAATGTGAGAGTTTCTACTGTAAGAAACAAGTGCAGAGAAAGAGAAAGTTTTAACATGCAAATTCTTACATTTTCAGCATTCATTTTTAATTTTCTTTTTTCTTCAAAGTAAAGATATTCCCTCCCGTGTGTGCATTGCGGATGCTCTTAAGGTATGACTTTTCTTTTTGCAATTGTAACATACTATCTCTCGGAGATCTCTAGCTTATTTCTTTATTTGGAAAGCCTGATGAGCTCGAGAAATCAAATTCATTAGATCAATTTTGTTTTTGACACTAGGGTAAAACTAGACATTTTTTCTAACGAAAGACTAGCCTTAATCATCCCTATGGATGATTTGACAAAATTCCTAAAGCTAAGACTACACATAATCGTATGAGTACCACAATCTTTACACACTAGATAGTGTGCTACTTGGTTTCCTTCTTCGCAACAACAGATGACATCAAAATGTTAATTAGTAGAGCTCAATGATGTCTTAAACGATCCTTTGTATCTCTAAAGTCGTTAGATCATTAATTTCATTTGAATCAAAAGAGTCATGATCCTCCCTCTCAATGTCTTGTGTAGCCAAAGCAACTCTTTTTGACCCAATGGAGGTAAGGTGTAGAGTTCCATAAATGCAGGGTCTTTGGCTCAAAAAAAAAAAAAGCAGAGTTCACTAACAAACTTCTTTATAATCATTTGACTCATCACTCATGAATAAACAAGTCTTAGAGAGGTAGCGATCTCTATATATATTTGGGTGTGATACCCATGATTGAGAGATTTTATCTCCACCTTGGAACCTTTTCTCTTAGAGCATTAAGGTGGTTGATAATGTCAACTACTCACTTATGGTATTTATCTACGATCCTCCTAGACTTCATCTTGATATTTTTCGACCTTTTTCAAAAGTGAAAACTTTTGGTGCTCTTGAGATCATTAGCTCCTTCATTCAAGTCCTTTAAGACATCCCATATCTTAATTCAAGTCCTTTGAGGATCCTATTTCTCATTTGCAATCTCAAAATTAGCCATTAGTATTGTCATCTAGAGATAAAGTGCTAAGAGCAAGCCCAACAACTTTGTTAGAATAGAAAAAATGAGATATTTTAGAGAAAAAAAGACATTTTTTCACCCCAATAGTTTCTCCAAACCCATCTCTAAAATAGAGAAATTGATGGAGAGATGGAAAAAATCTCTAAATTTGTAGGAAGAGAAGTTGATCTCTATAATTTAATGCTCACTTGTCCCTATATAGAATTTAATGCCACAACCCCACATTTTCACCCATAATATATAAAAAAAAATATAATATCATACTTATTAGTAATAAAAATATAATTATTTTTAAAAATTAATAAAAAAAATTTGATATGATTTGATATAATATATAAATTAATTATGTTAAATCAATATAGATAGATAAACAAAACATCATAATTCTATGTTAACTTTTATAAATAAAATAACATAATTAATTTCATCTAATTTAATGCTATAAAATTCACATTAAAAAATTAGTCTAATAAATATTCACTTCAAAAAATATTCACTTGAACTCATAACTCATATTGGAATAATTTTATTTTTATAAATTATAAAGTAATGCTTATTGGTTAATTAATTTAATTTAATATTTCATGTAAGAGTATGGGTAACATATACTAGTTCACCAACAAATATGATGTTAAATGTTATAATTAAGTTTAAATGAAGTTCTTAGAAATGTAGAATTAAATATCTTTAATAAATGCATTTATTTAATTATAGTCTTTAATAAATGTAAAAATTTGTAAAATAGAGAAGGTGTTGGAGTTGGAGTGAATTTTTTTTTAGAGATTTTGATATTTTAATCTCTATTTTAGAGATTTTTTTACTTAAGCTGTTGGGCTTGCTCTAACCAAGAATTGTCTAGTCATGACCTTTTTCTCTAAAATCTTCAAATTTGCTTTCGGGTATTCTCTTCACTCCTTAATTGTCCTTTCAACAGTCTTAGAAACTTCAACATCTCCTTCCGTCATAATGTACCAACAATTTATATCATTCGACTAAACCCAAGTCTTCATTTGACTACTCTACAATTCATATTGACCCCAACAACGATGTTTTGTTGCTTGATGTCCCTTATTTTGAGTTGTGATCTTCACTTATATTCCTTTTGAAAATCAACATACCAATCTAGAGTGACTTGGCTCTGATATCAACTCTGTTAGTGCTACTAACATAAAATTGGGCAGAATAAAATACTAATGAATAAGTGATTTATAAGTGAAAACCCTCTAACAACCAACGAGCTATACGGGATAAAAATCACCATCTCTCTTTGCCTTAGAGAGAATTTTGAATTTTTATGACGAGGAAACTCACCTTTAATGGTAAACCCCGGATACGTGACTCAATCAGTAAGAGTCACGCACGAGGTAAATCGGTTTGCGCTGACCGACTCGATCCACTAGTAGCTAGGGAGCAAGACAAACTTTAGATTTTCACCCAAGGAAAGGGGCGGAAACAAGGATCAAGCTCGAGACCTCCTGACTCCCTCTGCGCTCCACACCACTAGGTCACCCCGACTAGAGATATTAATTACTTATTTTATTACAAATCACCTAAATCACATTTGGTATTACAATAAAACAACCAAGTAAACCAACCCATAACTAACCTCAAAAGCGTCAATATCCACTCCAAATACACAACCACACATGCTAACCCGTTATATATAAACCTAATATCTATACTAGGTAGCCCCAAGAAAGAACAAAATAGCTAATTTCCTAACTGAAAATAATATTAAAATGAAATAATATTATTTTCCTTCTTTCCTTACACTCCAAACATGTGATAATATCTTCTTCTAATGACTACTAGGCAAGCATTGCCTTCTTCAACCCCATACAAAATGGATTTTCATAACTTTCTCTTTCCATATTTGCATTCGACATATCTTTCCAACGTAATTAGCATGGTCGAGTTTGGGAGAGAACTAAGGGACCCTAACATAAGAAAAATTCTTTATTAAAAAATATGGCTATTATCTGAGTCGAACAACTCCAGCTCGGCTCAAAAAAGCTCGAGCTCAGTTTGTTCAAATACATA
Organism: Persicaria maculosa; assembly: GCA_963922045.1. NCBI lineage: Eukaryota > Viridiplantae > Streptophyta > Magnoliopsida > Caryophyllales > Polygonaceae > Persicaria > Persicaria maculosa. The sequence goes on from OY998268.1 coordinate 3,715,155, forward strand.
AAATAAGTCGAGCCTGAACACGGTTTCGTCCACCATCATCGCCTGCTCCGATGGTGGACGAAACCGACAATGGAGGGCGATGAAGGTGGAGATGGAAAGCAAGAACTAGAGACACACTTGTCCGTGAAGAGAGGCTCAAAGCTCGAACCGTTGCTAGTGGTGCCCGGTGAGGGTGAGTGGCGACGACATAGAAGCCAAACCCGTGGCGGCGGCAGCCCTGCTCAAAAGAGAGCATTTACAAAGTACGAAATTGTATGATTTTTTCTTTCTTTGCGATGATCCTTTTGTTGTTTTAACTTTTCACTTTCTTACTCTTTGTCTTTTTTTTATTAGGTAAAAATTCGAGTTCAAGCATACTTGAAACTCGATGGCCGAACAAGTCGGCAGACGGAAACCCGTCAATACAATGAGAACATAAAGACACAAAACATCATAGAGGAAAGAAAAACCCCACCACCCATACGAGATGCAAGCTAGCAAAGAAGTCAAGAGTGAACGAAGACGCGCCACGAATGCCAAGAGTGAGGGAGAGTGATAAGACTCACGGCAGTACCCCAGTTGGAAAGGGTGACACCTGAGGAAGTGTGGATCACCGACGTTACCTACACCTAAATGAAGGATCTTCGAAGACCATCAACACCACCATGATCCGTTGTCGATCACACAACACGCCCGATATTGCAACCCAAAACAAAGCATATGCAGCCACCTAAACGAAGGATCTTGCCTTTTGTCTGAATTATACTTAGTATTAATAAGTATAATATTTTTTTAAAATTTAATATTTTATATAGTTTTTAACTCCTAAAAAGCGTGCCACAAAGTCAAACAACTTATATTTTAGAACGGAGGGAGTACATCATTATCCTATTTGACTAGTTTGATACATTCATTTTACAAATCTTAGGCCTTATTTGGTTGACAATTAAAAAACCCATAAAGTAGAAAATCCCATGCCAGTAAGTAGTGAAACAATCTGTGTTTGGTTGGTACTTTTAAAATCCAAAAACCCAAGAATTCAACTTCCCGTGAAGTTAAATTCATTCAATTTGGAGGAAGTTCACTTACCTTACCTAGCACCCCTAGGTAAGTTCAACTTCCAGCTTTTTTTAACCGAAAAATTCTCAATTCCTTCACTTAATCCTCTAAAATAAAAAATCAACCAAACATATTTTCACGATTTTCATTAATTGAACTTTATAGGAATTCAATTCTCATAAAGTAAATTCTTGAGAATTTCAATTCCCACGTCAAACCAAACAAGTTCTTAGTCTTTCTAACATGTATTCCCACGTTCCTATCCTCAAACTTGTTTCTCCATTTGCTTTTCCTGTTGTCTTGATAATTCCTGTGACTTGTGTCTGTTCTTTTCTCTTTGTCTTTCGTTTTGATATTGTTCTTCCATAGGCTTCTTTTTGTTGTCTTCTGTCTAGTGGTAGATTTAGAAATTTTTTTAAGGAAATAAAAAAGTTTGGAGAAAATTTCAAGGGGGCTAATTTGATTGTCTTTCCTCTTGTTAGAGCATGCCCAATAGATTCTCCAAATTTTCTTCAAAATGGAAAATCAAAATGCATCTTCTCTAAAAATATTTTGTGCAAATTCCAACAATTTTTCCATGTTGAAGAATTCTAAATTAATTTTTTTAATTCTAAATTAATTTGTAATTGAAATTTGTTGTACAAATCGTGCACTTTGTTTCTCCTGCTTTTATTCCTTGCCACACACTATTTGCTACATGTTTTGGCACAGTAACTTGCAGGATCTTTGGCTTCATGTTTTTCCATAGCATCATTTGCTAGCAAACTCAAATCACTAAATGCTTAAACAAGGATAGCCATACTTCTAAATGGCACACCGAGCAATCAATGATAATCTTTAAATGAAAGCATAGGAGGTAAATATAAATTGGAATGTGATTGTTCCACATCGGTAATATAGAGAATGCTTGAACAACATATAAGGCTGAAGGGCTACTCCTCTCATTGCCAATTGGTTTTGCACTACTAGAATTTTGTCATTTAACATCGGGTAATAACCGATGTCTTTAAAAAAAAAGATCGATCTCTATGTGGGTGATGTAAAAAGTCAAAACTTTTTAACACCGGGTAGTAGCCGATGTCTTTGTATTTTATAACATCATTTATATTTTTAAATCCGATGTTATAACATACAAAGACATCGGCTATTACCCGATGTTAAAAAGTTTTGGCTTTTTACATCACCCACATAGTCATCGATTTTTTATTTTAAATAACATCGATTTTTAGCCGATGTCAAATGAAATATTTGTTTTTTAGGTCGTTGTAGCCTATACGGGAGTTGAACCCGCACCTTTGTGCTTGAACACATCGCTCTAACAATTTGAGCTAATAGGCTTTAAATTAGCAATAATAAAGATCAAAACATTAATAAAAAAATCCCTTGTAAAGTTTCAAATAAATTAACAAGGCAGGAGCAAACAGAAATGCACGGTTCTAATAAAATTGAACTCCAATAAAAAATACCCAAAACAATGTCAAATTGCCGTGATACAAGCCTTGAAGAACAAGAATGCAGGGAGAATCAATGCTTAAAATATGAATTTTTAGGTGTATTTTCTCGATGGATTACCATTGACAGAAGCTTCAGAAAGCAAGTTAGAGATCAAGCTAGAGAGACAAGCATGCACCAGAGGATGAGAGGCAAGAATAGCTGCAGAGATCCTGAAAGCAATGAGCAAAAGAACAAGTAACAGAAAAACAATTAAAGGCAACTACCAATTTACAATAAAAAATTAAATATCAAAGGCAAATGCCTCAAGTACATGTAAAGCAACTGAGCAAATGAATAAATGCCAATCTTAACATGAAAACAGCCAATCATTTTAAAGCTTGCTTGTGATTAATCACAGTCGTCGTGAAAAAAAAAACTACTTACATTCAAGTCTAGTACCATCCTAGGAATGACGGGCATTTGCAAAGACAAAATCATACTGATAAATAATGGAGTTCAGCAGTGAAAATGCACGGGTGTGAACATGACTCGTACCAAATCAACAGGTTGTTCAAGTATGCTTGCCACATGCCGCACAATACAAGTATTTGACACTTACCTCAACAAACACGGATTTCAACTAACAGTCAAAATGATAGGGTTTATGTTTACCATCTGTGTGTGTTACTGTATTTTCTTTTTTTTTTTTTAGTTTTGCTAAACAGTTTGAGATATGAAGCTTAAAATGCAAAAGTTATAAGTCAGATGTATTACTTAACTACAGTTGTATCAACACATCAAACATGGTTCAGAGAGGGTAAATATAAATTACCAGTATCAACCCAAGGACTAGCTCCAACAAGGATGGAAAATCCCAAAAGAACCTGAAAAATAAAGAGATCAAACATGGATTTAAATATGGTTTGAACATAACATAGTGTACGTGTCATTAACAATAATAGCTAGTATTCCTTAACAAAGAGGAATCTTCATCATGCAAGTTGCATTTGTATAACATGAATGAGTTGTTAAGTGTAAACCACTTGTAGGTTCAATTAAAGCATGCCATGCATCTTTATTATATGCTAACACTAGGGTCATGAAAAGACATGAAAGCTTTTAACGTATGTTGCATGAGAAGACATGAAAGCTTTTAAATTTCTACATGAAAAGCAATCCTTGCAAAGCAAAGATAGAGTAATACAAAATCTCTGATTAATATAATATGAAGAAATAACTTTCAAGACTAAAAGAGTGGTTTCGTATTTCAAAGTATCCATTTAACATAAAAGGAAAAGAAAGAAGACATTGTAAATGTAAAGAGGCCCAAGAAACTCATATGGATATATGGGTTTTGCTTGCTCCATCCATAAACCTACAAAGTGACAATTAGATACGGAACAAATACATAACTAGAAACAATATCAATCAATCATGAAAACATTAATAAGGTAAACTAAACTAACCATCATGAATGTCAAAGAGTTGCTAAGGAATATAATTCTTGCAAATGATTATGACAGATATGGTGTCAAGACACACTTTTCCTAAATTCAAAATAAAGGTGTCAAGAAAGAACTAGACAAGCAAAGCAAACTCACTAGTCAATACTGGATTCTTGCTAGAAGCACAGGTAGTAGTTAGTACAAATAACGCATCCGGTCAAGGGTATCCAGAATTCTATCTTTGTATTGTTGCTTTTGCCTTTGGCTTTAGGATTTCCCTACTAGATTTGGGAGTAAACTCCAAAGGGCTACCTCTAGCTCTGGTTTATCTCATGTGTGTGCATGTGTTTTGTTGATTCCTGATTTCTAACTCTATCAAACTATACAAGTAAATGTGTAAGGTTACCAGTGAAAGATAAAATTTCATTAAAACTCAACAAGGTTGAACAACTACCGAACTAAACAAAGATAACTAAATCCATTGGAATCACAAAAGAAATAGAACAAAACAACATAAAACCAAAGAATTACTTGCCCATTTCCTTTTATTGGTATTCACATTGACTTACCGTGGTCAACTCAGAAAGCAGCTCCATCAAAAATCATGGTAATTCACTGAAAACAACCAACTGCTAGCCTCCAGGCCGTCTCTGCGCTGTAAGTGGCGTCTGAGGGGAGGATAAGCCTATTATCCTGCTGTATTCTGAAATACGAATGAAAACAAAATCATTGGCTTATGAAAATCTCATATCGTTGCTATTAATCTTGTAAAAGAGACTCAAACTAGCCTATGAAATCATATTATCTAGTTGAATCCTATGTTTCACTATGCTGATCTTAGGCTTTCCCTGAAGCATAAACAGAAAGATCACTTGAGAGAGTGAAAAATGTAGACACTAAGCTTGTGGAGATTTCAGAGTAATCATTAATTTAGCATTTTATTTCAGTAATTTGGAATTTGAGGGCAACATGCTCTACAGGGAGAGGGAGAGAGCACCTTGGATGAAATATGGACTTGAGCTTCAGATGCGGAGGTTAAGCTGGCAGCTTTCCATGTTTGTAAGCAGCTGAGTAACCGTCTTCAGGTGAGGAACACTACAAACATTTGAGCAAATTCAAGCAGTCAAAAAAAGTGAAGTCCTCCTGCTCAACCAATTCTCATGACAGCACATACAGACAAAGGAAATGGTGTAATCTAATTATATAACAACAAGAACAAAGAAACGGAGTGCATAGTGTAGAACCTGTGCAACCACAATTCCATATGAGCATCCAAGGATGATATCACTAAAGGCAGCTGCTCTAATATCTGTATCAATATTACCTCTTGTAATTTAAAATGATACTCCCTCCGTTTCCTTTTAAGTGACTTTTTCAAGTCATGCACGTAGTTTTAGAACGATCAAAACTATATTAAATATTAATATTTTAATAATATTTTTTAATAATATTATACTTATCACCAATAAGTATGAGATTATCGAAAAAAATATTTTAAAAATTATTATTTCATATAGTTTTTCACACCTTAAAAAACGTGCATGAATAGTAAAAAGTCAATTAAAAGGAAACGGAGGTAGTATCATTTTACAGGTGAAGAGGAGTAATCCCAATCTCAGAAATAGGCTACATACTTGTCCAGTGTTCTTGATAGTTTCCATCTTTTCAAGAAGACTTTTTGGAAGCTTTGCCAAGCGAGCCTGCAAGTAAGGAAATCAATATAACAATGAAGATAGTATAGTACATTGTAGTATTGATGCAAATGGCACAAAGGCACCACAATATAGAGATCAACATATTTTCATCCATCTATTATCCATCTATTTTACAGTTTATCGGAAAAAATAAAGGACGCCAAAATGGAAGATTATGTGGTATGCTAGCTGACATATTCAGTGTATATCAAGCGAAAGCTTTATATTTCTTCTAAAATAGATGCTCATGAAACTGCAATTTCATGATTTTAGGTGGGATTTGATGAACTCGGTCAGACAGAGGAATTTAGCACAGAGGATTTGGAGGAGAGATTAGCAAAATCTCAGGTTATCTTCTCTGAGGGTGAATCCTCAACAAATGCTTCCAGATCTAAGGCAAAGACTAGAAGTGTACGACAAAGAGAAATAGGAGAAGAACCCTAATTCCACACCACCAAACATAAATGAACCCTAAATTGAAATTAAAAAGAGAAATAGGAGAAGAACAATTACCTTTCGAGGCCACATCGGCGACGACGCTTGGGTTGGCTCCGTTCTGGCACCGATGACAGCAAGGGGCGGGTTTCAGGCTCTTAGTGTCGGCATCAGAAGGCAGTAGGCGACAAAACTGGCTTCGACTTGAAACATGCGAGAGAGAAAATGATAGATAGGAGATTGAGAGGGATCTCGAGATGAAGAGGAGAGGCATGGGGATAAAGAAAGGAGAACGAGATCTGGAGAACGAGGTCTGGGAGAGGGAGGTTGGGAATTTGAGAGAGCCATAGGAAGGGAGATAGATCTGTGTTTTTTTGGAGGTGGAAGCGGAGGGTCGGGGTGAGAGAGAGAGGGGCGGATTTCGCCGGAGAGCCTACATCCCCACCGGAGGATTTCGAAAGCCGGCAAGATTGGTGAAGGAAGGAGCCGGTGGTGAAGAGGGAGGAGTTGGAGGATGAAGGGGATTTCGCTGTAGCGGGAGGCTGCAGAGTCGGGTTTGGAAAGGGAATGAAAAGAGTTTTCTAAATTCTAAGTATTGGGGGTGTGTATTTCATATGGGCGGGACTAATCCCACGCTTATTTTTTTTTTTCAAAACCTTTTTTTTTAACATCGGTCGAAAAATAGCGTGATGTCTGCTTTATTTTTAACATCACAAATTTATCAACCGATATCAAAAAATTGTTTTACATGACAGGTTTTTCTGACCGATGTTAATCAACCGATGTTAAATAACAGAATTCTAGTAGTATTGAGATGGAAACCCATTGGGTTTATGTGTTGTTCGTGTCTCCCGTATGTGGGCCCACACACACGACCTCACTCAGCATCTTGCCTCCACCGGGCCCAGCCGAGTTAACATGTTGGAATGTGGTTGTCCCGCATCGGTAATATAGAGAATGTTCATACAAAATATAAGGTTGAAGGGCTACTCCTCTCATTGCCAATTGGTTTTGAGATGGAACCCCATTGGGTTTATGTGTTGTTCGAATCTCCTGTATGTGGACCCACACACACGACCTTCCTCCAACTTGTCTTAGCCCCATCGGGCCCAGCCGACTTTAACATGGTATCAGAGCCGGGTTCAGCTAGTTTCGGTCTGGGCTTCGGATTAGTGGGGTTGCTGGCCTTTGTTGACATGTCGCGGGCTTTGGTTCCCATTTAAGCGCATGTGGCAAGTGTAACTTTGTTGGCTAAAGTTGTTGCACTTGAGGGGCGTGTTGGAATGTGGTTGTCCCACATCAGTAATATAGAGAATGCTTGAACAACATATAAGGTTGAAGGGCTACTCCTCTCATTGCCAATTGATTTTTGGATGGAACCCCGTTGGGTTTATGTGTTGTTCGAGTCTCTCGTATGTGGGCCCGCACACACGACCTTCCTCCAGTTTGTCTTAGACCCACCGGACCCAGCTAACGTTGACAACGGTAGCGTGCATTTGAAACAGTCAACGGATGTCGTCGTCGGTGGAGGTCCAAGGAATGTTCTGCGCAATGAGCCTGGTCCGAGAAAGCTCTTTCGATTCTGATTCAATGACTTTTCTGTAGACGGAGGCGACGGAGGCAGAGGAGTGAGGGCGGTGGGGGAGGAGAAGTGACATGAAAAATTAATGGAATCTTAATTGGGACGTCAAAAATTAAAAATCTACCTAAATCTACCTAACGAGATGATTGAATACTTGATGGCGATGGAGAACTGGTGGAGGAAGAGAGGGTGGTGGAGTCGGGACGGTTGTGAAAGCCACGACGATCAACCCTAAGGAAAAAGTCAATCAATAAAATGTTTGACGATTGCTGCAAAAATAGGAAAGACGACCTATTTTTTATTTGCTATCGAGCCATCTCCATTTTAAAGAATAGATTGAAGAATCTATCTACAAGTCCAAAATTCTCCGAAAGGGAGATTATCTTGGGAATGCTATTAGAGATTCACAATTCGCATCACCTTGATTCTAAATTTCTAATTGATTTTGTCCAAGTGGTAAACGTGCTTAAAATGTATGTAAATTTCCAACCAAAAAAACAAATTAATTGAAAATGTAAATTTGGACATCAAATCGGTGACATGTGAATGGACTAGTTGTATTGTATGGTAGGCTATGAGCTGGATGTCACTGTTGATCCTTTCAATTTACTAAGCTCATGATCAGACGGTGTGGAAGGCACCATTGGCATTACCATGGAAAGGGTGGGTCCCTCTAGGTTCACCCGCCGCAACTTGGTAATTTCCCACGAGCTTCTTCTCCCTCCGACGCTGTTCAGATTCAGAATTCACTCCTCATGGTCGGCGTTTCGGCTATAACCCCAACCCCAACCCCTCTGTTTCTTCTGACAATCATCAATTAAAGAAACGCACCGACACGGACAAACGGTGATTCGGGTTTCTCTCTGTGGGGGATCAATCGTAACGCAGCGAACTAGAATTTCATTTCATCAATTATTAGTGAAATTAATCGAGGAGGAGGAGGAAAATGCAGCCGGCGAGGGGCCAACGTTCAAGATCTTCCAGGCCGATCACCATCCATGGATTTGCTCAGTCCGGTGACCTCGCCGCTTTCCGCAGGCTCCTCACCGACAGTCCTTATTTGCTCAATGAACGCAACCCCGTCGTACGCCCTCCTCCCCCTTTCTCTTCTTCTTCTTTTCCTTTTACGACGAAACCCTAGCGGACCTTTTCGCTTTCTTTTTGGGTTTTGATTGATCGGGTTTTGATCTTGCTTTGCGAATGTGCTTTCGTTGAGCATCTGCAAGATCGAATTGATTTCTTTTACTGTTGCAAGTTGCAATGAGGGTTGTGTAAACTTGGGGACTTTTGCTGATGGCTTATTTGAGTAATTATGAATTTGGGGTTCTTTTGCTGAATTGTCTTCTGGTGTGTTTGTGCTTTTGCATCTTGTTTTACATTCTCATATTTGAGGCTAAATGGATGTTTCATTGAGACGGGAATTATGAGTGTGATCTTGGACTTGAAAACTTTGTCTGCCTGATTGATTATCCTCTACAATGGAGGGGAAGTTCTTTGGGTTCAAGGATGTGGATTGTTCTATTGATGTGATTGTTAAGTTACCACTTGTTTAGAACAAAAAAGACCTAGAAAATGTGGACTAGTAAAGTAGCTGAACTGCTGAATGAATCATCCACAGACGGCTGGAGTTTGCTTTGTGAGAAGATGGTCATGTTCAAATCCTGTGAATTTAAACTGAATTCTCTTTGAACTTTCACTAAATTCTCTTAAATCTGAAATGTAGATGGCACAAACTCCCCTCCATGTCTCAGCGGGCTACAACAACGTTGAAATTGTAAAGCTTCTACTGGAATGGACAGGAACTGAAAAGGTCGAATTGGAAGCAAAGAATATGGTACTTTCTATAGATTCTACCCTTTTATGCAACATATGCTTGCTGTATTAATTTACCAGCGTCATTGATCATGTACACTAATATATATATGTATGTTTTACGCAGTATGGAGAAACTCCGTTGCACATGGCAGCAAAGAATGGTTGTAATGAGGCTGCAAAGTTGCTGCTTTCTCACGGAGCTTTTCTGGAGGCAAAGGCAAATGTATGTGAATTCTCACTTATGTCAGTTTTTACCTTTGAAAGTTTCAACTGAGTTTGTGATTCGAAAAATGTTTTCTTTTACCATTTATTTTGATCTTCATGCAGAATGGAATGACGCCCTTGCACCTTGCTGTCTGGTATTCAATCACTGCAGAAGATTGTTCAACTGTGAAGACATTGCTTGAGCACAACGCTGATTGTAGTGTCAAAGATGATGTGAGTTAGTATAATATATGGAGTCTACTCACTGACTATTAGGCGTTATTTGGGAATATATTCTCAAAAAATTTCGTATGTGCTCTAGGATGGTAACACTCCCATAAGTCATCTATCTTCTGGGCCAGGAAATGAGAAGTTAAGAATGCTACTCAGCTGTTACCTGGAGGAGCAAAGAAAACGCAAAGCCATCGAAGCTTGCAGTCAGACCAAAGTTAAGATGGAACAACTTGAGTGTGAGTTGTCAAAGATTGTAGGTCTAAATGATCTCAAGTTGCAGTTAAGGAAATGGGCAAGGGGAAGACTTTTGGATGAAAGGCGTAGAGCCCTGGGACTAAATGTGGGTGCTCGACGACCACCACACATGGCGTTTCTTGGCAACCCTGGAACAGGTATTGTCTGATTTCCATTACACCTGGCAATCCATAACATTCATTTTTGCAGTTCATCATCTTTGGTCATATACTTGGTCATGTTGCTTCTAAATCTGACAACTAAAATCTTGATTTGTTTTTGTGGCTTGATCCAACATGATCTTTTTAAAGTAATCTTTTGCTAATCCTGGATGACCTTAGAGCTTAGATGGTTCAAGTAGGAAAGGTTATATACATAAAAAAAAGTTTGATGGGATTTGGCATCTGTGGCTTATGGTTTCTTCTTTTCTTTATGAAGTGAACTGAGAGAAAATCATTTATCTTGACAAGTATACAACATTAGATATCCACTAGTGGATAGTCCCGTGCTACGCACGGGTTTAATTTTTAAAATTTTTAATAAAATTTATTACTATATATTCCATATAAACAATGATTTATATTGCTCGTATTAATTTATATAGTTTTAATCTTTTAATGTTAACAGTTTATTTCATAACTCTATATAATATGGAGTAATAAGAAGCAAGTTTCAAAAACATATTATTTTTATTTTTTAGTTATTTCTTAGTTATATAAATATAATTAGTTTATATTTTTATCCATTGCTATCATATTTTCTCAAATAATTTAAATTAATCTACATTTATCCATTTGTCATATACCTAAATAATATTGACTCCAATTAATTTTCTCAAATAAATTAAATTAATCTACATTTATTTTATTCTTTAATTATTTTTTTTTGCATTACTCAATTAATTATTCAAATAAGTTTCTTCAAATTTTATTTTTAGCTATTTTTTTATATGGTTTACTTATTATTTTATGCTTGTAATTCTTTTCTCTAATTTACATTACTCAATTGATTATTTGGATAACTTACTTAAAATTTCATTAAAGATTAATATTTATAAATAATAAAAATTTGTATATCTTTGTAAATATAAATCTTTTTTTATGCTAAATAATTAGAATTTTTTTTATCTTCTTTTATAATTTGTGATGAATTGAAACTTTATGTATATACTACTAAAATATTTTTTTAGAAATAGTATATTAATATTTTTTCATTTTCATTAATTAGACTTTTTATCTTCTAAAAAAATTTATACTAAATTTTTTTAGAAACAATATTAATCTTTTATTGTTTATATTAATGAGACTTTTTGTCTTATAAATGGGCATTAATACTCCAAAAAAGCTAACAATTTATTTCATCAGTAACTCTATATAATATGGAGTAATAAGAAGCAAGTTTCAAAAACATATTATTTTTATTTTTTAGTTATTTCTTAGTTATATAAATATAATTAGTTTATATTTTTATCCATTGCTATCATATTTTCTCAAATAATTTAAATTAATCTACATTCATCCATTTTTCATATACCTAAATAATATTTACTCCAATTAATTTTCTCAAATAAATTAAATTAATCTACATTTGTTTTATTCTTTAATTTTCTTAATTTTTTTTGCATTACTCAATTAATTATTCAAATAAGTTTCTTCAAATTTTATTTTTAGCTATTTTTTTATATGGTTTACTTATTATTTTATGCTTGTAATTCTTTTCTCTAATTTACATTACTCAATTGATTATTTGGATAACTTACTTAAAATTTCATTAAAGATTAATATTTATAAATAATAAAAAATTTGTATATCTTTGTAAATATAAATCTTTTTTATGCTAAATAATTAGAATTTTTTTATCTTCTTTTATAATTTGTGATGAATTAAAACTTTATGTATATACTACTAAAATATTTTTTTAGAAATAGTATATTAATATTTTTTCATTTTCATTAATTAGACTTTTTATCTTCTAAAAAAATTTATACTAAATTTTTTTAGAAACAATATTAATCTTTTGTTGTTTATATTAATGAGACTTTTTGTCTTATAAATGGGCATTAATACTCCAAAAAAGCTAACTTTACTAAAGAGAAAGATTTTTTATCTTCTTTTATAATTTGTGATGAATTGAAACTTTATGTATATACTACTAAAATATTTTTTTAGAAATAGTATATTAATATTTTTTCATTTTCATTAATTAGACTTTTTATCTTCTAAAAAAATTTATACTAAATTTTTTTAGAAACAATATTAATCTTTTATTGTTTATATTAATGAGACTTTTTGTCTTATCAATGGGCATTAATACTCCGAAAAAGCTAACTTTACTAAAGAGAAAGATAGGCCGTACACTCTTGCTTCATTTTATATCAATAGACTAACTGAAAATTGTGTATTGCTGCACTAATGTGCGTCTAGTGACCATCTCGACTTGTTTTCTTGATCAATAGCAACACTTCTGCTGACTCTATTCCAGATATTGTGGTTCGGCAAATACTTAGCTGTTAGCTGTGATGGTTTACGACAGGTAAGACTATGGTAGCTCGGATTCTTGGAAAGTTGCTACATATGGTGGGAATTTTGCCCACTGACAAGGTAACAGAAGTTCAAAGGACAGATCTTGTTGGTGAATTCGTTGGCCACACTGGACCGAAGACTAGGAGAGTGGTACTAAAACTTTACCCTTCTGAAAATTTTAACCACTTTTGATTTTGTTACCCCGGCCCCTGTGTTTTTCCATATGTATCTACTGTAGACTAATCACGGTAATTGATTTTCTAGATAAAAGAAGCCGAGGGAGGAATTCTTTTTGTGGACGAAGCATACCGTCTCATACCCATGCAGAAGTCAGATGACAAGGACTATGGAATAGAAGCCTTGGAAGAGATCATGTCCATCATGGACAGTGGAAAGATAGTAGTCATATTCGCTGGATACCGTGAACCAATGCAGCGTGTTATATACTCAAATGAAGGCTTTTGCCGAAGGGTAACCAAGTTTTTCTATTTCGAAGATTTCAGCTCCCAGGATTTGGCCAGGATTACCCATCTGAAGATGAATGATCAGGGCGAGTCTAGCCTACTATACGGATTCAAGCTGCACCCATCGTGCACCATTGATGCGATCACGTCCTTGATCGAGAGGGTGACCACAGAGAAGCAACGGAAAGAGATGAATGGAGGATTGATTGAACCCATGTTGGTGAATGCCAGGGAGAATCTAGACCTTAGGCTCAGCTTCGATTGCGTGGATATAGATGAGCTGCTTACTATCACATTAGAGGATTTAGAGGCCGGCATTCGGTTTCTGTCACAGTGAGGAACAGGCCGGTTTTCGGCATTGTGATTCTTGTAATATCAGAAAACCTCAATTCTTTTTGGTGCTAGCTTTAGGCCATTTTTCAAAAACCTTGTTGCAGCGTGTTCTTTACTTCATAACAAAACAGCTAACGTGATTTGGTGAATGTATCCATATAGGAGCTCCCGTACTAGAAGACTATTATACGTCTTTTTGACATTTTACTATGGGTAAATGATTACAAGTTTACAACGATCTCAATTGGTCCTGCTTAAAATAGGATATGATGGGTTGAGGTTTACTATGGGTAATTTTTTTTTTTTTTTGATACAAGGTAGTTGGATTGGATTGCAGGCATTGAATAAAATTTCTACTCATCATAACTTAAAAAATAATGACCCGAAAACCCACGTTGCACCTCAGTGTCCAAAATCCCTTAGCCTACCTAAAAGGACCATCCCTTCCTTTACTAAGGGCGTTATTCGAGTAAAACCAGCTGGTATTTGCTTATCAAGTCGAGTTCGTAAATTTTATTTTGAGTTTAAAATTTTGCTCATACTTGACTCGCGAGTATTTACCCAAGATCAAGTTCGATCTCGTTTAGGTCAATTTTTACGAGTCGAGCTCTAGCCCGAGTACTCGTTTAAGCTTATTTTTTAGAATCTTGTTTTGAGCTCAAAATCCCTTAGCCTACCTAAAAGGACCAGCTCTTCCTTTACTAAGGGCGTTATTCAAGTAAAACGAGTTGGTATTTTCTTATCATGTCGAGTTCGTAATTTTTATTTTGAGTTTAAAATTTTGCTCAAACTTGACTCGCGAGTATTTACCCAAGATCAAGCTCGAGGAATATGTTGAACTTTATTTTGAAGAAGGTGGTGCAAGACTAGATTTTGTAGATTGCATGATTGATCGTTCGTTAGGAGGGCAGACAATTCAATTGCATCTTTATTTTCTCGCTCGAATTAGATTTGTTTATATTTTTTCTAAGTAAAGGTCAAATTCTTAGCCTTTCTAAATATTTTTATAGTGATGCTTTATCTATTAAATTTGTTTTGATTTTGTTAGAAATTTACATATTTAAATAATGTAATTATATACAAAAATTTATGATGCATATTTATTTGCTCTTTTTTAATTAACATTTTCTCTCATTCTCTCTCCCCTCCCCTTCCTACAAAACAAACGACCCCACCCCTTTCTCTTTCTCTCTCCCCACTACATTGAATTTGGTAAAATAAAAAACGGTCATCCGAGATTCAAATCGGGGATTTTGGATACTACCGACAAGTCCTTTTTGGTTGAACTATTTCGGAATTGTTCTCTCCCCACTCTCTTCTCTCCACAGTCCCTGCGCGGTAAGATTTTGGCTAATTTCCTATTTTTATTTTTTTGACTAATATGAAAAAAAAATTCATGTAAAACAAACCCAAGAGCCAAGTGGAGCCAAGCAATAATCAACATGATCAAAACAAGAAGAAAGGAGGAAGAAAGAGATAACAAATGGGACCGGCCGGACTCAAGATATGAGGAATTATTATATTTAGCAAATAATTGAGGTTATAACATTCTTAAATATTGTCGATTGCTAGTCTTATTACCTGCGTTTTTCGCTGTTTTTTAATAAATTAATATTTTATTATATTAGTCACATTTTATTTTATTTTTATTAAATTATGAAGATTGTAATATATCATGATTTAGATGGATTACAAATCTCATCAAATGCATTAATTAAAAAAATATAAGATAAAAAAATATCATTTGATTCAATTTTATATCAATCTTTCCTTTTATTAATTCTCTCCGTCCTAAAATATATGATCTTTTAGACCCTTACACGTTAATTAAGGAAACCTATTTATATTTAAATCTCATTATTATTATAGAGATGAGAACTCTTTAATTTTACTTACAACTATTATACTTTTTAGGTGTAATAATTACCCTATAAACCTAAAAATCCATGTATTTTTGACAAAAGTTCAAAGTCTAAAATGCCATGTACTCCGTATTTTAGAATGGAGGGAGTATTAACTGGAATATTGCATCGAGAGCTGTTTTAGTAATATACTAGTTATGTTTAGTAATATACTAGTAAGCGAATCGCACCAAAACCCAACACATAGGATTTCATGTCACTGTTTTAGTAATATACTAGTTTTGTTATCCGCACTTTTGATTGTTTTGTTGATAAATTATATTTTATTATATTTATATATTACAATTATTTTTTTTTATTAAATTTTATGCGAAAATGAAAATAATTTATTTAAATTTTTTATGGGAAAAGTAGAAATCCTATGGATCTATTTTATAGCATATTTGTAAGATTTTTTACTCTATAAAATTAATTAGATTTGTTCAAATACAACTATTATATATTTTATGAAAACTAATTAGATTTATATTTTAGGTATATATTTTATGAAAACTAATTAGATTTATTAAAATAAATCACAAAATATTATCAAAATATAACTAAGTAAGATATGATAATAACTTATTAATTGATTTAATATTGGATAGATTATTTGATCTAAAAAGATAAGTTTTCTAACTAATTAAGATATAATGTTGAATATTTAAGAATAAGTGAGATCATTAATTCAGATGATAAAATTATATTGGCTAATTAATTGACGTGGCTAAAAAAGATAACATCATATTATTCCAGCAAATATAAGGCACATATGCGAATTGCTATAGAATATGATACGTATGTAAATCAGAATCGCACCAGAGCCCGTTTTATGTCTCTGTTTAAATATTTTAATATTAATTTATTACTCACCCGTTGCACGATTTGTTAATAAATTTGATTATATAAACCATCTTTGAATTAATATAAATTACTAATCCATATAAAGTAAATATATATAATCTTCAATTGTGTTTTTTTTAGAATGTAAACACATTTTTGAGTCTACATTAATCATGTTTGTTCTCTTATTAAAAAATAGTTAAAATATATTTTTATCTTGAGTCTAGATTTTATACTTTTTAATAAAAAAATATTAAATGATAAAAAATCTTACGTATTAAATCCAAAAGAAAGGAACATAGCACAAATTCCATGTGTAAATTCAATCCATTTTTATTTTTATTTATAAAAAATATAAATATTGATAATATCTATAAGAAAATATTATCAAAAGATAACTAAGTAAGTCAGTAAGATATGATAATAACTTATTGATTGATGTAATATTGGATAGATTATTTGATCTAAAAATATAAGTTTTCTATCTAATTAAGATATAAGGTTGAATATTTATAAGAATAAGTGGGACCATTAATTGAGATGTCAAAATTATATTGGTTTATTAATTGATGTGGCTCAAAAAAATATAACACCATATTAATCCAGAATATGACACGTAGTCGAATCGCACCAGATGAGACTTCAGACCTCTATTTTAGTATTTTATATAGATATATAGATAGATTATATATAGATATATAGATATTCATGATTGATTACCTAACCTTTATATATATATATATATATATATATATTGTTATTTAAAAAAAAAGAAAGATTTGGCAATCTATGACCCATTATTAATTGGTGCGCGCTTTCTCAGGAGATGAAGAGACCTAATTGAATTGTGATGATCACATTAAAAAAAAACCTCTCTTTTAGTATTTTATGCTTTATTTGATCCAATTTACTGCATTTGTGAATAAATATGCAATCAATATTAGAAGTTTAGTATTTCTAATATTATATATATATGTTTATCAATTTTTTTTTTACATATAGAGATATTAATTAATTTTAATCTTGAAAGGAGTATTGTGACAATTTTTTTTGTATAAGAACCACGTATAGATTTTAATCTTTAAATTGTCAAATTAAAAAATAAATGATTAGGTACAAGGTTTTTATAGCTAAGACGATTTTTGAAGGGGTGAAGCATGAACTATAATGGGTCATGCATAATGATGCTTATGAGCTAAATCATAAATTCAATTGTTCAAAGGAGTCACATGCCATACATTAATATCATTGAATGTTAGGGGAAAATGTTCTCAAGTGGCACAATGGTGTTGAAATTATTGTTGTAGATGAGGACAAGAGTATTGGTGATGATGGTTGTCATATTTTTTCAAATAAGCTAATCGTACCTTGGATATAGCATAGGCGAATGCAATTCTTTATGTTTTTTTCAATTGGTAGGAGACCATGGTTTGTCATATATATATATATATATATATATATATATATACAGATTCTGATTGTCAGATTGTTAAATTCATTAACTGGAAAATAAAAATCCCGTTTGAAGAATGAGTTGAGTTTTATTTTGAAGAATGTGGTGTCTGAGGCTAGAGATTTTTGGGATTGCATGATGGATCTTATGCTAGGACCGTAAAAAATTCAATTGAATGCTTATTTTCTTGCTCGAATTAGATTTGTTTCTACTTTCTAAATATTTTTATATAGGTCTTCTTTATCTATTAAATTTATTTTGATTTTGTTAGAAATTTATGATTGTTAATGAATGAGGCAGTTTTAATTTCATTTTAAAAATAATCCTCTGGTATTAATTTTTTTTATTAAACTATATAAAAACTATCACAAGATTTAGATTATCATTTTTGTTTGTAGATTAATATACTTTAGTTTTTTAATATTAATATTTTTTATATTTAAATATGAAAAAATATTATAATTTGGTTTACATCAAATCCGTCTAAAGCAAAGAAAATAGACTAATTACTATATATGAATAATCCAAATAAACTTGTTAAGAATATGTTGTGCGACTTTGGGAACATAAACAGTCTCTAATGAGTCATTGGTAAAAGGTGATCAACCTTCCATACTGGACAAACTAGTAGGATGACCCGAGTGTGGATCTCCTACCACCTTGGTATGCCCTTGGGTGAGACAAAAATTATTTATGGTATTTTTTATTTATAAAAAATTATATTTACACTCTACATGTCAAATAACATATATTTGTATAACTTTTAATATAATGTTTTAAAAAATATTAAAATTAGAAGAGTCATTATTTTAGAATATTAATTATAATAATTATTAAAATATCATTTTGTAAGAAAAAAATATGCAAATATATATTATTAAACATGTAAAATGTAAATATAATTTTTATAATTAAAAAATAGCACAACTAATTTTGTGTCACATCCAAGGGCACACCAAGATTTATAGGAGATCCACACTCGGATCACCCATACAAATTGCCATAAAGCCAATCCAACTCTGACAAAAGCTTTTACTCCATCTGTTGTAAAATATCAGTGCATTTACTCTGTCCCAATTTCCAGTCTTACAATCCCATTTCATAAAAATATTAAACCCTTAAATTAATATTTAAAAAATTTTAAAAATATATTTAGCTTTTACATTATTATGATAACATATTTAAATAAAAAAAAACTCAAAAAACCAACTTATAAAAAATATAATAATTCAATAGAGATAGAAAGATTTTTAAAAGTTATAAAAAATGATATTTTACTATATAAATTTTTAAATTTTTTATAAGTTGATTTTTTGAGAATTTTTTCAAATATGTTATAATAATCATGTAGAAGCTAAATATATTTTTTTTTAAAAAAATTTTAATATTAATTTAAGGGTTAAATATTTTTGTGGGGCGGGATTGTGGGGTGGGAAATTGGGACAGAGGAAATGCAGTGCTAAGACATAAGGTGTTTGACTTTATGACATGTTTTTTTTAAAGTTAAAAAACTATATAAAATATTAAAATTTTTATTTATTTTTTAAAATAATATTATACTTAGTATTAATTAGTATAATATCATTTTAAAAAATTAATAAAAATATTAATATTTTATATAGTTTTTAACTCCTTAAAAAACTTGTCACAAAGTCAAACGACTTATATTTTATAATGGATGTAGTACATAGCAACCTATTATCGATTCATAGCATAGCAACATAGATATGTAAAATAAACCCAAGAGCAAAGCGGAGCCCGGTTCGGATCTAATGTTACACTTTTTGTGTTATCTTCTATGTTACATCTATTAAATTGATATGAATTATAACTAAAATTGAGAAAAAAAATACTCTAGATTTAAATCTATAAACTCTATAAGCTAAAGCATTAAATAAATTGATGTTTATTATATATTTTTATAATATTTTAACCTCTTATAAAAGATACTGTAGGACTAGATTTATAAACCCTAAGAAGCTAAAACATTAAAATATACACACAAAATATTTTTTTTATAGGATACCCATTTAGAATTTATTATATATAAATTTAAGGGTAAACTGCGGAAAACCACCCCTTAAATATGTGATATTGCTTAAAACCACCCCTTATATTCACAATTTCCTGAAACCACCCATTATAACTATTCCGTTAGCGATGAACTACCCTCGTTAGATTTCTGTCAATATTCTGTTAAAATTATGAAATTACTATTATACCCTTCTATTTTGAATATACTTTATTTGAAACAAAACAATTATAAAAAGCAAAAAAAATAAGCAAGATGTTTAAGTGGGTAATAAGTGAAGAAGAAAGAACAATTGAAGATTATTCATTTTCAAGGAAATTGAGAGTGGAAAACCCATCAGAAACCCTAAGCCATTGCCAAGAGCATGACTGCCGCCCCAAATCCTAGCCACAAAATCTCCCAGATCTGAAACAAAATCAAAACCCTCTCCGAATGATCAAAACCCCCGTTGCTGATCTCAACAAGTTGAAGCACTTATCACGTTCTTATTCAAGATCTGGGTTGAGATGATAAATCGCCTCAAAAACTCCTTTTTTAGGCTGGTGGCTTCGACGAGAGGAAGAACGTCACCACCGTCGACCTCGGCCACCCATCTCAAATCAAAGGCCCGATGAGACGGGAAAACGATCCATCGACGCCATTGGAGTGGGTAGATGACCGATTGATTAATCGAATGATAAATCTCAGCCTAGAGGCTCAATTGATGAGTCCGAAGGTGAGTATTCTAGGCCTAGAAACCAACCACGAAGGGAGAAGGGTCGATTCGAAGGTATCTAGAATAGGGATTTGAATTGAGAGAGATTTGAGATTGGAAAGATGATTTTCTGTAATTGGTTAATCTACAAATGCCTGAGGAGGCGAGTACATAAAGGCAATGACGGGTTCACCCAAAATAGAACATTAAACCGATTTGACATAGACCGGGTTAAACAAAATACTTAAAACAAAACCCATAACATATGTAAACTCAAAATCCCTGTTACAGATCTCCCTTGTTGAAATGATCCTTGTCCTCAAGGATCGAAATTTGATCAGCTGAAACCTGCAACTTGTATCGATGACTTTATCTGCAAACTTGGGGCATTGTCCCCCGGGGTCGAAGACGAAAGAAGTGGCATTTACTGCATAACGGAGCCAGAGATCCTGCATAGCAGTACTAACTAGCATCGCAATCAACATTTGACACTCCACTCTTGTTTCCTCTTCAACCCGCATCTTCTCTAGTCTTATAGTATTTAAATCATTCTCAAGAGCATCTCCTAATAACAATGAGTAATGTGCAGTTTCAGCAGCCTCTGTCAGCTTGCTCTTCAAAGATGTAGCTCCTTCAAATGTACCTTGAAAGCTCACGTTTGCATTCCTTCTACAGGACTCAAGCACTCCTTGCTTCTTACAAGGTAATTTCATCGTTAAAACTACAGCTCTGCCCATACCTTCTTGAGAGGCGCAAGCTAATAAAATGTGATGTGTCAACACCATATCGACAGAGAAGCTCCCCTGAGCTGCAGCTTGCCAGTGCCATTCATCCCCTAAAGCAAATATTAACCCCTCAACACCAACATGTGAAATGGTGCCAGCACCCCAACTGCTTTTCCACCTTCTGGAATTAAAAGCATAGAAATCATAGGTGAAACAAACTTCTGGCAGCTCCGCAATAGGCTTGAACTGAATAAGTTGTTGTGCAAAAAATATCTTCTTCATAAGTTGTTGCTTACAACCACTTTCTGCCACCCTTGGGCTGATTCTGATCACTAGGAGGTTGATAACAAGTAAGATGAATGGAATATAAGCATTAAAAACCTCTCTGCTCTTATTTGACATGAATGTTTCATAATCACCAAGCATGAACCCTTTACCTCCCGGATCGAATATCAACACCTCAAAACAAGGGTAAGAATATCTATCAAGCCCCATAAGGTGTTCTATATCAACATAGATCATCACAAGGTGAGGCTCTTTGAGAAACCGAGCTGTTGGTGGCTCTGCAGGGGACCCAAACTGAGCAATTAAATAAGCATCAAAAATGCTAATTGATAGTTCTACCTTCACAATATTCATTCCCAAAGCTTCGATGAATGACATCTCAATCCTAATTTCTGTTTCAGCCCGTAAATTGAAGAGCTTATAAGCAGCCCCCTGCAGTCGAACTGAGCTGAGCAAGATGCTCGAATAACCAATGCAAACCAAGTCAACAGGTGCCAACAAGAGCAAGGCAAAATCAACACAAGCTACCCATTTTCTACCAGGATCAAATGGCATGGAAGAGTTTAAGATATTCTGACAGCGCATCGATATTCTTGTCCTTGCCAAGTTTAAGGGTAAGCAAATCAGGTTGACTAACCTCGGAAACCGATCTCCAAACAAGGATCCTATGTCCATTAGCTCCCTGCGAATGCCTTGCGACTCCTTTTCCCTTAAAGCTACAATTTCCAAATGAGATTTGTACCTCTTAGACTTATCATCTGTAATGATCAATGAAGAGACCTCACTGGAACTTTCGCCCCCAATAGATATGACCATTCTGTCATTAGAACTAGCCTCTGCAATGGACACATAAACCTCAAGCAACTTTATCACCTCTGACAGCTCCTTATCTCCCTTAACCATAATTCCGGGTTCGAAAATAAACTGCAGGAAGCCAAAATATGGGCATACATAAAATCCCAATAGCATTTCCCTCGGATTATAACCCCACCCGATTGCAAGTTCACATCTCTTGCCCAAGTTCTTTGTAATGATCAACAAGGTTGCCTTGATGATATCAGTTGAAGTAATAAATTTCCCCATATGTGCTGCAAGCAAAGAGCTATCAAAATCATGATAATTAAAACTTCTTCCCATCAAAGAGCTTGTCGTATCCGCTATAACCAACCGACTTCCTCCTCCATAATCAAACACCAAAACAACCTCAATTTCCTCACCTATCAAATCCTTTGGAGCACCCATTCTCAAATTAAGAGAATGTCGATTATACATTAATTCCACAATTTCCAGCCCCATAAGCATCTTTCTCCCATCATAAATCAACACAGGAAAGTCTAAAACAGGTTGCCACTTAATCAAACTCAACTCATTTCTATGCTCAACTAACAATAACTCACCAATTTCGGATATAATCAATTCTCCCCCCGGATCAAACGACAACAACCCCATACCATCAACTATTGCAACTTGAACATTTTCTAAATCATGATCAAGAAACGCAACTCGATCGATTGAAAAGTTACCTGACAATAAGCTTCCCTTATGGACCTCAATCTTCTTCCTCCTCGTTGGTGCAGACAATTTGTCGAATACTTGATGAGCGGTCGAATTGATGATTTCTTTCGCGAGAATAGGACCGGTTGGATAATCAGCTACTGGCTTAGGCGATTCTTCGAGCGTCTGATAAGGAGGCTCCTCTTCATCATCCTCCACCGACTTCAGCTTACTTGATTTAAGTAGATCTGGAGAGTCCGATGTGAGGGCTATCGATGAACTGTCGACAACGAGCGGGTCGTCAATCTCCTGAGATCCGGTTTGAGATGCTGCAGATTTCCCTTCCGCTATCAGAGAGGCGACCGTGGCCTCAATTCGGCTCATATTCTGCTTCAACTCCGTAGCACGCTCTTCATCAAAAAACGGGGCCATACTGTGCGTAAGCTTTGATATCGCTCTCGTAAGAACTTCCAACTCTTCATCAGTCATATCTTCATTCTCCATGGATGAATCCGCCAAGGATTCGACTGGCTCTGATACCATTGAGACGGGAAAACGATCCATCGACGCCATTGGAGTGGGTAGATGACCGATTGATTAATTGAATGATAAATCTTAGCCTAGAGGCTCAATTGATGAGTCTGAAGGTGAGTATTCTAGGCCTAGAAACCAACCACGAAGGGAGAAGGGTCGATTCGAAGGTATCTAGAATAGGGATTTGAATTGAGAGAGATTTGAGATTGGAAAGATGATTTTCTGTAATTGGTTAATCTACAAATGCCTGAGGAGGCGAGTACATAAAGGCAATGACAGGTTCACCGAAAATAGAACATTAAACCGGTTTGACATAGACCGGGTTAAACAAAATACTTAAAACAAAACCCATAACATATGTAAACTCAAAATCCCTGTTACACCCGATCGCCGCCTCCGACCATCCTAATCGACCCACTCAAATCTGTATTCCAAATACCACAAAGAAAAGTCCCAGATTGAAACTCAAAAAGACCAAAGGTATGCAACCCCAAAAACCGAAGCCGGATCTACTACATTCGAACCCCAAAAACACAGATTCAAAGTCTATGGAGTCCGATTCATTAACTTACTCAAGAATTTTAGAACTTCAGGAAGAAGAAGAAAGGAAAGAGAAGCTGAGATTCGGAGAAGACAAAAGGTGAAACAGGCCCCAGACGAAGCCTCGCCATTGTCGTCATCACACCGAACTCGAGACCGCCGCCGCCGCCTCCAAGACGCAAGCCACCGCCATGGTTTCCCTTTCTTTTTCCGATGATACCACCTTTCTCTTCCTATTTTGCCTTCAATTTGTTATTTCAGAAATCCAATATCCTCTAATTTCTTCAAATGCATCACCCTGTAGTCCTGTACTATATTCTATTTTCTTACACTTTTTTTTATAAAAAAAAAATTAATTCATTTATATTGAAATACATTAAAGTACATGATACTTAACGGGCTTTGGATGAAAAGTTGAATAGGGTGGTTGATTGCTAACGGAATAGTTATAATGGGTGGTTTTAGGCAATTATGAATATAAGAGGTGGTTTTAAACAATATCATATATTTAAGGGGTGGTTTTACGCAGTTTACCCTAAATTTAAACCTAAGATATCGTATTATAATTTAATTAATAATTTAGAGTAATTTAAAATGTGTAATAGAGTAGAGTAATTTAAAATGTGTAATAGAGTACAAAAAGTGTAATAGGTTACCCCTGTGGATAGCCAATCAATAATCAGCCTGATCAAAACAAAAGAAAAGGAGGAAGAAAGAGATGACAAATGGGACCGGCCGGACTCATATGAGGGATTATTATATTTAGCAAATAATTGAGGTTATAACATTCTTAATTAAATATTGTGGATTATTGAGGTTATAACATTCTTCATTATTGATTACCTAACCTTTATATATATATATATATATATATATAGCGTGTGGTTCGGGTGTACACACCCCTTAGGATTTACCTACTACACAAATTTAGGCATTTGATTGAAAGAAGATGGAAGACTGACACGTTCTTAATTAAATATTGTGGATTATTGATTACCTAACCTTGTGTTTTTTTTCTTTAAATAAAAAAAATGGTGGGACTCATGTTCAAAAGGCTGACGCGTTTTTTTTTCCGGATATGATTTCGTTGTTTTGAAAAAATGGTCAATTCCACCGAATAATGTTTCACATTCTACCAAATAATGTTATGTTTTCTTTTTCCGTTCAGTTCAGATAAAAACTTCTCAATTCCACTGAATAATTTGTAACATTCTACCGAATAGAAACCTCAATTTCCTAAACAATATTTACAATTTATACAAATAATCGTTCAAATTTCACCGAAGGCTTGTGTATAAATTAATGATCTATACTATATATATATATATATATATATTATTAATGTTATTTAAAAAAAAAGAAAGATTTGGCCTTCTATGACCTATTATTAATTGGTGCCTTCTCAAGACCTAATTGAATTGTAATTATCACATGAAAATGGCACCCCATCTTCACGTTGTAGTGCTCCCATGGTCGGCCTTCGGCCACATGATCCCATTTCTCCAGCTCTCCATCGCCTTAGGCAAGGCTGGAGTTCGGGTCTCATACGTGTCGACCCCTCGAAACATCCGGCGACTCCCTCCAATCCCTCCGAGCATAGCACACCTGGCCAACTATGTGGAGCTTCCCATGCCGAAAGTCGAAGGATTGCCGGAGGACGCTGAAGCCACGGTCGATCTAACATTCGATCAAATCCAATACTTAAAGGCGGCCTATGATCTCCTTGAGGAACCCTTTGCACAAATCATAGATGATCAATCTCCCGATTGGATCATAACAGATGTTATACCTTTCTGGATATCAAGAATAGTAGAGAACTACGGTATTCCTCACATGATTTTTTCAGTTTTCAGTGCTGCAGCTTTCACGTTTTTCGGACCAAAGGAGTTCCTCGTCGGCGAAACGCAAAGGAGGGTCAGGCCGAACCCGGAGAGCTTGACAACAAAACCTCCATGGATACCCTTCCCATCGCCGTTGGCTTACCGCTTATACGAGGCAAGAGGGGTGCATCCCGGATTCTACGAACAAAACGCATCCGGAACTACCGACGCCGTGAGGCTTGCTAAGGTGCTAGAAGTGTGTCAAGCTATGGCCATACGCAGCTGTAGGGAGTTCGAAGGCGACTACATAGATTTGTGGGGGGGTCTTATGGGAAAGCCCTTAGTGCCGGCTGGTTTACTCCCACCGGAACAAGAAGACGAGACGCAATCAAGGCTAGACGGGCCATGGGGCGAGATCTTCGGGTGGCTGGACGATCAGAGTTGCAAGTCGGTTGTCTTTGTCGGGTTTGGAAGTGAGTATAAGCTCACTAAACAAGAGGTATATGAGATAGCATACGGCATAGAGGCGTCGCAGTTACCTTTTCTATGGGCACTTCGACAACCCGAGTGGGCTGCCGAGGAAGCCGAGGCCTTGCCTCGGGGCTTTAGAGAGCGAGTGGCGGGTAGAGGGATCGTATGTCTTGGATGGGCACCGCAACGAAAGATTTTAGCACATCCTTCGGTTGGAGGGACTTTGTTCCATTCAGGGTGGGGGTCAGTTATCGAGAGCCTCCAATACGGGCATATCCTCGTAGTGTTGCCATTTATCGTAGATCAAGGGCTCAATGCAAGGCTGCTGGTTGATAAGGAGTTGGCCATTGAGGTCGAAAGGGGTGAAGACGGATCATTCAGCCGAGAGGACATAGCTCGAGCACTAAGAAGAGCCATGGTTGAAGATGCAGGGGAGAAGATTAGGGATTGTGCTAGGAAGGCTGCTCATGTTTTCGGTGATCCAAAATTGCAGGAGTCTTACGTCGATGGGCTCGTCGAATACTTGAAGAATGCAAGCAGGAACCCACAGAAAGTCGAGGTTATCGACTAATTCAATACTAGCCTGCAAAGTAATCGAACCGATTGATAAAGTTAGGTTCATGATTTGATCAGAAAATAAAATGAAGGGAAAACGGATTTTTATTAGCGTGATGTTGATTTCCAAATAATGGTTTGTACTTAGTTTCTGGTTCAAGTCTACCAAATAAACATTCCTGTAAGAGGTTTGATTGTGCATTTGAAAAAGAAAGTTTAGCCCATTGATTTGAAATATTGTGGATTATATGTTGCTTTTTAAACCAACCATGGCGGATGTTCTAATAGGTGAGAACAAACATAACAATAAAATTCTAATCATACGTCATTTTCCCATCAAATCTAATTTAACAAATTGGCTACTCCCTCTGTCTCAAATTAAAAGTAGTTTTAGCCGGGTCGCACAAAGATTAAGGAGTAATTGTTGTAATAAGAATGATAAAAGAGAAGAAAGACACAAAAATTTACGTGGTTCGACAACGATATTTTACTTACGTCTATGGACAGAGAACCAATTTTGTATTAGAGAAGACGAAAACAGATTAGGGTTATAAAGGGTCGGCGTTTCATGAGTTATATAGACACTCATGAAACCCAAAACACATAAGGGACGGAAAGCCAAAACAGATAAATGATAGGCCTGTTTACAATAAACATTGCATACCGTAAAGGCAAGGTGACATTGACCCCCTCACCCTCGCCAGGGGTGCATCGCCCCATGGACCTCCGACTTGCTGACCGCTAGAGGGCCCCGTCCCCCGAAACCCTTGGTGCGTCGCTGGTCAACAATGATTCAAGGCATATTAACAGTAATTAATATTACAAATTTTCCTTGTTATCAAGAAAGTTGCAATTACGCAATTAGAGAAAAGTGCAGAGGAATTTTCAATACACATACACTCACCTTTCACCTTCAACTAATTACCATTTGGATTAGTACAATATAAATTTAAACTTTAGAGACAAAATATCAAATATTCTTTATAAGATCCCCTATATAATCCCTGAATTTTGTACAAACAAAGTAGAAAGATGAGCAGAGGAAAATTACAGACTAAAACAAAATGAATGTCAACAGTTCAACAAATATAAGGAGTGAGATTGAATACGATTGCTTATTTGAGCTAAATACCACTCCATTACATGATGAGAATGAAGATGAAAGACAAACAATTACTCACACTCGAGATGAGATTGAAGAGCATTGTCTAGAAATACGATCATAAGTTGAAATGCAAGAAGAAGATCAAGAGTTCGTTCAGCTGCTGATCAACTCATTATCTACTAGAGTCCTGTCGATCTGTTGATCGATCTGAATCTTATATCGAATGATTATGAAGAGTTTGAAGCTACTTCAATGGAATTTGATACACATCAGTTGCATGATGAAGTAGAGGTAGAAGAAGACTTTGAAATCCAGGTAATTTATGATCACGATAAATAATTTGAAATTTTTCAATATGTATTATGACAAAAGCATTGCTTTTTGCCTTAAATTTGTTTAATGTAATGCTTGCCTTAACAATATATGGAAAGTACTCTGTTGGGTATTCCGTTTAATTATCAATGTATTTTCTTTCATAAAACGTCTTGTAGACATACACCACAAATGACAAGACCAAACATTTCAAATAGACAAGATGGGAAATATACAATGCTTTATTGGAGAAATTAAAGTGTCAATGCAAAATTAAAACGGGATACGACTAATGAAATGAACGTTTTATTTTCGGTATCACTAAGAATAGTCCAACGAATATGGAAGTGAGCAAATGATACTCAACTCAGTGAGTTCACTGATGTGTCACATATGAGAAAGGAAAATTGTGGTAGGAAGAGAGTTCATGTTAACTTAACCAAAATCAATGACATCCCTTTGCGTCAACAAACAACTTTAAGGTCACTTGCGTCATTTTTGAATGTTAGTCTTGCAACGTTACATAGACGTTTGAAGCAAGGTCACCTACGATGCCATTTAAATGCCATCAAACCTCTTTTAAATGATAAAAACAAACGAGCGCGTTTTCAATATTGCATTTCAATGTTAGAGCCAAATAACACACCTTATGAACCGAAGTTTGTCGATATGTACAATGTAGTGCATATTGACGAAAAATGGTTGTACATGTCCAAAAAAAAAAATCAGAAACTTACAATTTGCTCCCTACTGAAGATGAGCCTTTACAAACTTGTCGAAGCAAAAAATTTCATTGGAAAAATGATGTTTTAGTTGCTACGGGACGACCAAGATTTGACAATGATGGTCGTAAAGTGTTTTTATGGAAAATAGGGGAATTTTCTTTTGTCACAACACAACTTGCGCAGAGGAGAAGCTACATTATGGAAAATAGAGGTATTTTCTTTTGTCAATAAAGCTACATTAGAGAGAAATGGTTGTCTTCCCAAATAAATTGCTTGTGATTATTCTCTAGTAGAAGATGTTATGAATATGCTAGCCCATTGAACTATCATATGGCTTCGATAGAGCTTGTTGTATACTTGTATGTTGATGTGATGTGCTTTTGTTGTTTTATTTTTTGTTGGTTCATTCAGATAAAGAACATGAATTTTTGGTTATATATTGGGTGGCAATGTCACAAAACTTCTTTCTATTAATATCTAGTTGAAAGCTTTTGCTTGTCATTGGTTCTGTCTGTAACATAAGAGTATCAGGTTTTAATTTATTTAGTTTCCATGAATGGATCGACCAAGTATGCTTCATGTTAACCTCAAAAAAGAGTTCATTTCATTGATAGCATCAGAAATGACAGTGTTGTTTTCTTCATTTAGTTTGTTAATGAAAACAACTTAAAATCTGTCATCAAACATTCAAACTTGACTGATTCTTTTATCGTGAGTATACATGTTGTGATCGGTTTCCTTGTATTTTATTATCTATAAAATGAAATCAGGTACACATTGGGAGAAAATGACTTTTAGTTGGTTGGATGTGTTTATTTGGTTGAAATTGTTGTTTATCACAACTATTTCAAATTGAATCGACATTCGACCTCCTTGTGAATGTGAAACACTTCAAGCTCTTGTTTAACTCGACCTTCGATAGAATTCGACGTGCTAGAATATCTTGTGGATATTCAAACCTTTAGAACCGAGAGCAAGTTAGATTGGCGGTGAAGGCGTCGCTTTTCTGGCCTCCAACGTCGGCATATTCTCGCCCACCACGTGCAAATAAAATTTTCAAATTTATTTTTTGTCAACTGATTTCAAAATCAGTCGGTGACAATTTGTGCGGAACATCTAAAACTGTTCACATTTAGGAAATGAATTGAGATTGAAAAGGAGAAGGAATTAACTTTCTTAGATTTTTCGTTGGGTTTCAGGGTACCAGGGGGACTAGCTATCGTTAGGCAAGGATGAAGGATTGGAGAATTTAGAGAAATTGGGGAAAGTTCTAAAGAATTTAATGGCAGAGGTGAAGCTTTGGGGAGTGAAGAAGAAGAGAGATAGTGTATACACAACTGGGAGGAAAAGATGAGATTGAGAAGAGGGGCACATAAAATACAACATTGTTTATGAGTACTTTTACAAAATAAAAGGAGAAGCAAGAGGGTGAGAAAGAGAAGTGGAGTAGATAGTGGGTTATTTTATAAAAAAAATTAGGGTGGGGAAGGGAAATTGGAATCAGCGAGGAGGAGAGAGAAAAAGAAAAGAAAAGTGGGTACGTGTGCCTATTTGTACGAGCGTTAATTAATTTAAAACAGATAAAATGGCTAAAACGACTTTTTATTGTGAAGCAGAGGGAGAGCCATGGTTTAAGATGCTGGGGAGAAGATTAGGGATTGTGCTAGGAAAGCTGCTCATGTTTTCGGCAATCCAAAATTGCACAAGTCTTACATCGATGGGCGCGTCGAATATATACTTGAAAAATGCAAGCAAGAACCCACAGAAAGTCGAGGTTATCAACTAATTCACTACTAGCCTACAAAGTGATTGAACCGATCGAGAAAGTTAGGTTCATCAGAAAATTAAATGAAGGGAAAACGGATTTTTATTAGCTTGATGTTGATTTCCAAATAATGGTTTGCACTTAGTTTCTAGTTCAAGTCTATCAAATAAACATTCATGTAAGAGGTTTGATTGTGCATTTGAAAAGAAAGTTTCGTCCATTGATTTTAAATATTGTGGATTATATGTTGCTTTTTAGACCAATCATACGTATCCCCATCAACTATAATTTAACAAATTGGCTACATTGCAAAGACAAATCAAGTACAAAATAAAAAAGTTGATATTAATGAAAAATTTGTTAGCACGTATATATGATTTAGATAGAGTTGTACATATTTACGATTGTACCCTCAGGGTTTTCACCCAATGATATATATACAGGAGTAGGCTCCTATGAGATCCTTCAAGGACTCAGTTATCTAAACACTTACATGGTATCACAGCCTCTTTGTGAAACCCTAAAATTTTTCCGTTTCACAAATTAATTCGATCCAGCCGCCGCCGCTCTCACAGCCGCCACCGCCCACAGCCTGCCGCCGCCGCCGCTCCAAGACGCCGCCGCCACCCACACCCGCTGCCCCTTACCCGCCGTGGCCGCCGCTCCAAGCCGCTGCCGCCGCATAACCCTAGCCGCCCCCGCCCCTTACTTGCCGCCGCCGCCCCTTACTTGCCGCCGCCGCTACCTATCTCTCCCAATGGGTGACGCTGTCAACCCCCCACCACAACCATAAAACCCTTTCCATTCCGCCCAATCCGTTACCAACATCAAGAACCAAATCCCCCTAACCCTAGACCTCAAGAAGGTTCAATACCACACATGGGCGGAACTCTTCACCACCGCTTGTCGGGGCCATGATGTCCTCGCCCACATCGACGGTTCCGACCGCCCCAATGATGTCCCTGAGCCTATTTGGAACCGCATCGACTCCATCGTACTCGGATGGATCTATCCTACCATCTCCGAAAATGTGTTGATTACCGTCCTCCAACCCGGATCAACCGCTCGTGATGTTTGGCTTCGCATCAAGGGCCTCTTTCATGACAATCAATCTGCTAGGGCTGCGGATCTTGAAGGGAAATTCATCAACACCCGTCAGGAAAGTTTCTCCAACGTCTCCGACTATTGCCTTGCCATAAAGGCTATCGCCGATCAACTAGGCGATGTTGGACACAAAGTCAGCGAAGAGCGCCTTGTCCTTCAACTTATCAATGGCCTCTCCACCAAATTTGACGTCGTCGGCGGGATGATAAGCAACACTTCCCCGCTGCCGACATTCATGGTGGCTCGCAGCATGCTTTCCAGGGAGGAAAGCCGTCAGGGCCGCCCTCAAGCCCATTCCCATGTCCTAGTGTCCTCTAAGGACTTCCTACCCACGGATCCTTACCCCCGAAACCCTCAAACAACCCAATCCAAGCCACCCAACCAGCGCGGCGGACGAGAGCAAGGGAGGAACTCGCGACGAGGCCGCGGCGGCGGCCGCAGCAACATGCCGCGGCCGCAGCATTACCCGCCGCAATTCCCGCCGCAGCCTTGGTACCCCTCCCCGCCTCCCTGCCCCTATCCGTCGTGGGCCGGCTACCCGCCGCCTTCGATGCTTCGCCCCTACCGCCCTCCACCCTCTGCGGCTCCTTCCCCGGCGCTATACGCCTCCCAGCCGCAACACACCGATCTCTCCGCCGCTTTCTCCACCATGGGACGTCAGCAGCCGGATGACAACTGGTATATGGATACCGGGGCCTCTTCCCACATGACGAACGCACCAGGTAACCTATAAACTGTTTTTTAATTCTAGCACTTTACCATCAATTTATGTCGGTAATGGCGCCCCACTATCCATTGTCGGTTCAGGTCAAGCAACCCTCCCCACTAGCCCACCCCTCCACCTTAACAACGTCCTACTTGCCCCTGACATAGTTAAAAACCTCATCTCTGTTTGTCAATTTACCACTGATAATCACGTGGCTGTCCAATTTGACCCTTTTGGTTTTCTTGTGAAGGACCTTTGCACGGGGACCCCAATCATGTGGTGCAATAGTTCCGGCGACCTCTATCCACTTGCCCCAGCCCGCAAGTCCGCTCCCACCGCCCTCATCACCCTTAGTTCCGACTTGTGGCATGCTCGTCTTGGTTACCCTGGCGATCACGTGCTTCAAAGTCTCCGCTCTAGCAATTTTATTTCTTGTAATAAAGCCTCGGGCATCTGCACTTCATGTGCGATCGCCAAGAGCAAAAGACTTCCTTTTAGCAGTTCCCTTTCACATACTTTTGCACCTTTTGACATTGTTCATTGCGATTTGTGGACATCGCCCATTCCTAGTGCTAGTGGTTTTTGTTATTATTTGGTTATAATTGATGATTACACCAATTTTGTTTGGGTATTTCCACTACGCCATAAATCGGAAACACAGGGCCACATTATTAGCTTTCACAAGTTTGTCCAGACCCAGTTTAGTTTGCCTATCAAGGCCATACAATGTGACATGGGAGGCGAGTTCGACAACAACATTGTCCGCTCCTTTTGTCAACAACAAGGGATAGCCCTCCGCTTCTCTTGTCCACAAACATCACCTCAGAATAGCAAAGCGGAACGCATTCTCCGCACGCTCAATGACAAGACACGAACCCTACTTGAACATGCTTCTCTACCCCCTTCTTTTTGGGTTGAAGCTCTTCATATGGCCACTTACCTCCACAATATACTACCTTCAAAGGCCATTGGCAACTCCAACCCAACCTTGGCACTCTACCACCGCCACCCGTCCTACAATCATCTTTGATTGTTTGGATGCCTTTGCTTTCCCAATATGAGTGCCACTAATCCTCATAAGCTCTCCCCACGGTCCACAAAATGTGTCTTCTTGGGTTTTTCCCCACACCATCGAGGCTACCGTTGTCTTCGCTTGGATACCAATCGGGTAGTGACATCTCACCACGTGATTTTTGACGAACATACCTTCCCCTTTGCCCCCCACCATCAACCCACAGTCCCCACACCCCAAGAATCCAGCCCCTCGGCCTCATTCCCACCCCTCCTACGGCTTCTCCTTGGCAGTAAACCCCTATGCCGCGGCCGCCGCCTCAAGCTGCGGCCGCTGCACAACCCGCAGCACCTATGCCGCGGCCGCCGCCTCAAGCTGCGGCCGCTGCCCAACCCGCAGCACCTATGCAACATGCCGCGGCCGCCGCCGACATGCCGCGGCCGCCGCATCATGCTGCGCCCGCCGCACCACCCCCTGCTGCACCTGCCCCTGCTGCGGCCGCCCCCACAGTGCCGCGGCCGCCGCCTCCCGCCGCGGCCGCCGCCCCCACCATGACCACGCGATCTCAAGCTGGGATCGTCAAACCCAACCCCAAATACAACCTCTTCACCCCTTCCACTCCCATATCACCTATACCTAAATCATCACAAAAGGCCTTACAGGACCCAAACTGGCATGCCGCCATGGTCGATGAGTTTAGTGCTTTAATTAAAAATGGCACGTGGGACCTCGTTCCTAGGCCTCGGGACTCTAATATCATTAATTGCATGTGGTTGTTCAAACATAAGTACAGGTCTGATGGGTCACTTGAACGACACAAGGCTCGCCTCGTTGTCAATGGCAAGTCTCAGGAGGTTGGTGTGGACTGCGACGAAACCTTTAGCCCGGTCGTCAAACCCACTACCATACGCACTGTGTTGAGCATCGCTCTCACTAAGGACTGGCCTATTCACCAGCTGGACGTCAAGAACGCCTTTTTGCACGGTAACCTTCAGGAAACTGTGTATATGCATCAGCCTCTAGGCCTCTATGATCGTTCGCGCCCCTCTCATGCCTGCCTTCTCCGGAAGTCTCTCTATGGATTGAAACAGGCGCCCCGCGCTTGGTATCAGCGCTTCCCCACCTACCTTAGTGCGATTAGTTTCCAGAGCAGTCAGTCAGATCACTCCCTCTTTGTCTTCCATTCAGGGTCCGACACGGCCTATCTATTGTTGTATGTTGATGACATTGTGCTTACTGCATCTTCTCCATCATTATTGTCACGCCTGATGGGACTGTTGCGTTCAGAGTTCGCCATGACGGATCTTGGTCCCCTGAGCTATTTTCTCGGCATATCTGTGACTCGCACTCGGGATACATTGTTTCTTCATCAGAAGAAATATGCTCTTGAGATTGTCGACAAGGCTAGGATGACATCCTGCAAGCCTGCTACCACTCCTGTCGACTGCAAGTCCAAGCTTGATGCTGCCTCTAGTCCCAAGGTTGATGACCCTACCGCCTATCGCAGTCTGGCAGGTGCCCTCCAGTATCTGACATTCACACGGCCAGACATTACTTTTTCCGTTCAGCAGGTTTGCTTATACATGCATGATCCCCGTGAGCATAATCTACAGGCGCTCAAACGGATCATCCGCTACATCAAGGGCACCTGTGACCTGGGATTGCACCTCTTTCACGGCCGTTTCGACACACTCACAGCTTACTCAGACGCAGACTGGGCGGGTTGTCCAGAAACTCGCCGTTCCACCTCTGGGTTCGCTATCTACCTTGGAGACAATCTGGTGTCGTGGTCCTCCAAGCGTCAGGCTACCATATCTCGCTCCAGTGCCGAGGCTGAGTATAGAGGTGTCGCCAACGCCGTGGCGGAAACCTGCTGGCTCCGCAACCTCCTCTGCGAGCTTCGCATTCCACTTCGTGCCGCTACATTGGTCTACTGCGACAATGTCTCCGCAGTCTACCTCGCCTCGAACCCAGTTCAGCACCAGCGTACCAAGCACATCGAGATTGACATACGTTTCGTCAGAGAAAAGGTCGCTCTAGGCCAGGTTCGAGTGTTACATGTCCCTTCTGCCCATCAGTATGCGGACATCTTCACAAAAGGATTACCTACTCCTCTTTTTACTTCTTTTCGTTCCAGTCTTGCTATTCGCTCACCTCTAGCTGCGACTGAGGGAGGATGTTAGCACGTATATATGATTTAGATAGAGTTGTACATATTTACGATTGTACCCTCAGGGTTTTCACCCAATGATATATATACAAGAGTAGGCTCCTCTGAGATCCTTCAAGGACTCAGTTATCTAAACACTTACAAAATTAACTTGGGATTCCCTCGCTAGTCAAAGTAATATATAGCTGGTCATGTGTTCTTTTGAGCATGTAATCATAATCAAGTATATCATATATCCCAACTTGCAACCCTTTACTTCTATCTTCACTTTCTTCTATTTGTCATTAGTCTTTAATAAGTTTGCCATACCCTAACTCTCAATTGAGAATATATTTGTCCTTTTTTTTGTTGTTGTTTTCGGCTATGCCCTTGTACTTTCTACACTTACGTCGAAGATATACTTACTTGGATAACCGAGTAACCCTAACAAGAAAGTGAAAGAGAAAGAAAACGAATAAGAAAACATTATAACCGCTCAAATGCAAGAAATTTGAGATATCCCCAAAAGTTATACTATACGAAAGCAATAACAAAACGTTATTACTTTCGAGACATAGACAGTTAGCATCAATGAGAGATATACCATGACCCCACTTTTCTATGCAAAGGTAAACCGGATAATCCGAACAAGGAATTGACGAAATCATTACAAGGAGCGTGTATCGACAATGAAGGTGAAAAGTGCCTACTTTAAATAACAGTAAACTCATGATCATCAAGAAGAATTATCCCCATAAATGCACTATCTTCCTTTGCATAAACTGCGAACGAGAATTCAGATCCGACCAAGCTAGTGCCATCACTAAGCCGCGCAAATGTTGACAAGGAATCACGTTTCGACTGCTAAAAGGTTCTTCAAGAGAACACTAGACAGCCTCAAGTCATTTCTATCGAAAGCCGAAGATTCATTTTCCAGCTACGAAAGGCTGCTCAGGACCTCTTCGTTCAAGCCCTTCTCCTGCGAAGAAGAATTCACCTTCGTAGGAGGGCCAACAAAGTGCAAGAGAGCGGATGTGGATGCGAAGATCAACAGAGAAGTCTGTCAAGAAAGTGACAAGAAGAGTTCGAGTAGTTCATACGATGTGAGGCGTCATGTACGAAGATTGAAGATGCAGGCGGTAGAGAAGCGGGAGGCGAGGATGAGGAGGGTGGCAGAGAGGCTAAAGGAGCTGGAGAAGGCGGATACCGACAATGTGGATCATCTGCTTGACATTGAAGAGGCTTTTCACTACTACTCTCGCCTCACTTCCCCGGCCTTCCTCGAAATCGTCGAACAGTTTTTCATGGAGATGCAAGCTGAGTTTATGGGCGCTGATCAGTCTTCAGAATTCTTGCAGCGGTCTACTCTCACTAATTGAGGTTAATGTGGTTTTCTCTTACAAATGTTTATTGGATTTGGTTTCAGGAGGCTATTAAATATTAGTACGTGTTTGTACTTGTAACCAGTGGGGTTGTTCCTCTTGAATAATTCAATTCATGCCAATTGGACTTATGTTTCATTTACTTAATTCATTGATCCATTTGGAATCGAAGATTTGTGCAACCTTAATTGCTACATTACAATTTATGATATATATGTGATTATGCGGCACTACAAATGGGATTAGTTGGACACTAAACTTTACTTTAATAAGAGGAAGCTTTACACGTAACACGTGGCTTTAAAAACTGATATTAATTAAAAAGGCTTGCTATCGAGATGATCAAAATCTCGATAAACGTATGGTCGAGACACCGACCGACACATGAAGTCGGAGACGACAAAATCTATATCAACACTGGATGTCTATATCGACAAACATCCACCCTAGATATTACTCCTTCAAAATGACCTTATAGCAGCAAAGTCGTCTCCAACTAGAGGTGTCGGCAAAATCCACCTTGTATATTAACTCCAACAAAGTTACCCTATATAAGCAAAGCCATCTCCGACTGTCGGTGTGAGGAAAACGCTCTCCACAACGCTCTTAGCCCTTTAGGCCTTTACATAAAACTGAAGAAAAAACTATCGACTTTGATCAGCTCCGAAAGTCGGTGTTGGTATGCTATATTGACACCGAAAGTCGATGACAATTCTGTGCATTTGGCAAAATCCTACTGTGCATATATCAAGATGGTAATTAAAAGGGTGTGGGTCCTAAACTTGTTCTGTTTAAAAAAAAAAGTTTTGCTTTTGGATCACCTAACAACTATAGGGTAAAGTACTTTGGGTGTCTTGTCATCCATCCAGGGAAATATCCTTACTAAGGCTCTGTTTGGCACCATTAGCTAGATTTTCAATGCTTTTGATTTTGATACATATTGTATAATTTTAAATGAAATAAATATAAGATTTTAGTTTAATTGACTTTTGAAATCAGAGTTTTTCATGCTTATCACCCAAGCTTTTTTGAGCTTTTGGTTTTCTATTTACAAGTTTTCATTAGTTACCGTAACAGCTAGGTTTACCAAACATTATACTAACTTATTAACATATATTTAATATAAATAATCCATCAGCTTCAACTACCTTTTTTCCAAACAGAGCCTAATAAAAAGAGGAGGCGC
This sequence comes from Persicaria maculosa, assembly GCA_963922045.1. Taxonomy (NCBI): domain Eukaryota; kingdom Viridiplantae; phylum Streptophyta; class Magnoliopsida; order Caryophyllales; family Polygonaceae; genus Persicaria; species Persicaria maculosa. The sequence goes on from OY998268.1 coordinate 3,753,382, forward strand.
AAGCACATTGCCAATGACACAACTTTCCCGACTTGTCACCAGGAAGAGGAATCTCTATCCCACACATTTTAGGATTGTCTTATGATGAGGGGGCTTTGGAGTTCCTTGAAGTTACATATATCGACAATTGATTTCTTCAATTTATTCTTCACAAGCTGGCTTCGAAGTAACTTCACCATGGGTAGGAGCATTAGAGAGTGGATTGGACGACACTCTTTGTCGAAGCCTATTAGTGGAGGTGGAGGTGGAGGAACGATGCGACCATAGACAAAACTGTTAGGAGCATCAACCGTCGAAGCTTCATTGTGATCAAAGCCTTGGAGTACACGGATGACTGAGATTCTCAAATCGGGGCGATGGGCCAAAGATGTAGAAGCATCACCTCGGTGGCTTGGAAGAAGCTGAAGTCTTAAGACCTGTGTTTTAAAAGGTGTCAACCCACACCACCCAACCTTTTAAGGTCCGTTATCCTCATTTAGAGTTTGAAAAGGAAGAGTCGGTGTCTCGACCAATATGGATCAACATTGATCGGTTAATAATCAAATAATGATAATTATCCTTTGAAAGTGAATTGGATGGTGAGGGTCAATAACCTAATTAAAGTTTCTAAAAAAAATCATTTACATTTACCCAATTCAGAGGCTCCTGACAAGCTCCATTAACAATAACAATTGAAGCCTATTATAAATGAGTCAATCTCCGTGGCATTTCTCTGGACAACAACTGGGCCAATATGGATCTCAGCCCAATCATATAGCAGTATCTATCATGAGACATGTTGATACTATTCCCTCCAAGATTGAAGGAAGAATATTCCAACTCAAGTTGAAAGAAGGGTCAAATTCCACTTACAATAGAACCCTATGAAGATGTAGGCTAGGGTACCCTCCTTTTTCTATTCACCTTTCATCCATGTCATATCGTTCCCTAAATGATCGATGACTATAGTGGTGTTTGCCCTTTCCGTGATTTTTTTTATACGAGGCAAAGATTTGGGGATGGTTAACCGCGGTTAAACCGTCGTCCAAGAGCATCCAAATGGACGAGGTCGTCGATCTCAGCGGGGACCCGCTCGGTGACAAAGGACGACGAAAAGCCGATATGATCCAATCTATCAGCGACCTGGTTCCCTTCACGAAATGTATGTGAAAAGCTGACAAAAGCGAGGGAGCAACATATACTATGGATATCTGAGACCGCCATCTCAAGCTCCCATGGATAGTGCCAAATACCTTTTAAGACATTGATCAACAGGAGACAATCACCTTCCACCTCAATCCGAGGAAACCCGGACGACGACGCCACTTGGAGACCGAACAGGAGACCGAAGCATTCCACCTGCCCTTTCCCTCAGGCCCCTCATACTATGCCTTCAGTAGTATGGCCTCCTTAAACATGTTATATATATTTGACCTCGAATGTTAAATATATTGTGTGATTCAATCTTTTACTGCCATAGAACTTGACCATTTAAATTTCTGTTAAGTTAGTTATGTATTACTGTTCATGACAGAAGATCATGACATCAGTTAATGTCGGTTTTATTTTGAGTCAATCCATCATCTAGGAAATGTGTTAGTGGGTGAGTGGATTCTAGTTAGTTTCTAGCAGTTATTCTAGAGTAAGGGGTATCTAATCATGTTTCATTCAATCAATGAAGTAAGGCAGTTAGCTCATCCTTTTCATCTGTGTAGTTCAGTCTCTGTTCTGTGTTGACATAAGAGAAAAAATTTGAGCTTGCAGCTCATACAGATTCTGAGTGAATCAAAGGTGTTGATCCTCCATTGCTTAGTTAACATTTGGTAGCAGAGCAAACACATTTCTGTGTTGCTGGGTTCAGATTTTGGGTCGAGAGAAGTGAGATTAAACACAAAAGGGAAACACTTGAGAGAAGCTTTTGCTGTGTCAAGATGCAAAGCAACAACAATGGGAATTTGGGTAATCCTCAGTTGCCCATTTTCAAAGGGATCAATTATCACTTCTGGAGCTTGAAGATGACAACCTTGTTCAAGTCTCAAGAGGTATGGAGCTTAGTTGATCAAGGGTTTGAAGACAATCAGACAGAGGAACCTGATTAGCAACTAAGGGAGAAGAGGAAGAAAGACTCCAAGCCATTGTACATGATACAGTCAGCCCTGGATGATGAAGTGTTCCCAAGAATAGATGCCTCAACCACTGCTCATGAGGCTTGGGAGGTTCTCAAGCAAGAGTATATGGGAGATAGAAGGGTGATCACAGTAAAATTGCAATCACTGAGGAAGGAGTTTGAAACTCTTGTGATGCAAGAGAAGAAGACAGTTCAAGCATTTATGTCTCGAGTATCAGGTATTGTAAACCATATGAGATCATATGGGGAGAACATGAGTAGTGAGGCTATTGTGAGCAAGTTTTGAGGAGTCTCACAAAGAGGTTTGATCATGTGGTGGCAGCAATTGAGGAGTCAAAGGATCTGTCTGTGTACAGATTTGAAGAGCTAGCAAGCTCTTTGCATGCTCATGAAGATAGACTGACAAGAACTAGTGAACAAAAGGAAGAGAAGGTCTTCCAGGTCAAGGATGAGAACTCAAAGAGCAAAAATGAGGGCTCATCAAGCAGAGGTGATTTCAGAGGAGGTTATAGAGGTAGAGGCAGTTACAGAGGGAGCCAAAGAGGTCATGGAGGAAGAGGTTTTGGCAGACGTCAAAGTAATGGCTCAGGAAGAGGGAATGGAAGTGAGCAAGGAAGAGATCAGTGGAACGAGTCCAACAGAGGCCAAGGAAGTGATTCTAGATCTCACAGAAGTAACATTAAGTGTTACTATTTTAAGAAATATGGGCACAAGGAGGCCTATTGCTGGGAGAAGCAAGAAAATGAGCAGAAAGGAGCAAATTACTCAGAAAAGGTGGATCAAGAAGACAGGTTATTTATGGCTCTGTCTTCGGTCACAGGAAGTGCAAGTGATATGTGGTATCTAGGCAGTGGTTGTTCAAACCACATGTCAAGCTCGAGAGAATTGTTCAAGGAGCTGGATGAATCCAAGAAAGGAAGTGTGAGACTTGGAGACAACAAGGTACAGCAGGTTGAGGGAAGAGGTACAATTGCAATCAAGAGCTTACAAGGTGGAGAGAAGCTCTTGCATGATGTTCAATTTGTGCCCGGACTTGCACATAATTTGCTCAGTGTGGGACAACTTCAAGGGACAGGTTATTCTCTCTTATTTGATGAGGATATGTGTGTGATAAGAGAGAAAGAAACAGGTCATGTGGTTGTTAGAGTTGACATGACAAAGAATAGAATGTTCCCTTTGAATCTGGCTAATGGTGTTAGTAGAGCTATGACAACAAAGTGTGACAGTGAAACCAAGTTGTGGCATCAAAGGTATGGCCATCTGAATGTTCAGAGTCTAAGGATGCTAAGCTCTGAGGAAATGGAGCAAGGGGTGCCTAAAATTGGTGATCTAGAGGTGTGTGAGGGGTGCATATATGGTAAGCAAATGAGAGGTTCTTTTACAAACAGAGAGGCTTGGAGAGCAAATGAGTGCTTGGAGTTGATCCATGCTAATCTATGTGGGCCGATGCAGAAAGAATCTCTAGGAGGAAGCAAGTATTTTTTCCTCCTCACTGATGATTGCAGCAGGATGAGTTGGGTCTACTTCCTGAGGTTCAAATATGAGGCATTTGAATGCTTTAAGAAGTTTAAAGCTCTCACAGAAAAGCAGTCAGGAAAGGTGATAAAGGCGCTAAAGACTGATAGAGGTGGTGAGTTCATGTCCTATGAATTTATGGCTTTCTGTGAGGAGAATGGGATAAGAAGAGAGCTTACAGCGCCCTACACACCTGAGCAAAATGGTGTGGCAGAAAGAAAGAACAGAACTGTGATGGAAATGGCAAGGAACATGTTGAAAACCAGAGATGTTCCAAACCAGTTTTGGTGTGAAGCAGTAGCAACTGTAGTCTATGTGTTGAATCTGTCACCCACTCGAGTTGTACTGAACAAGACACCATTTGAGGTTTCAAGGGAGAAGAAGCCATCAGTGAGTCATCTAAGGGTGTTTGGATGTGTAGCTTACACCTTGGTAAATATGAGATCCAAGCTTGATGATAAAGCTGAGAAGTGTGGCTTCATAGGCTATGCAGCTCAGTCTAAGGCTTACAAGTTGTATAATCCAGTGACCAAGAGGACCATTGTGAGCAGAAATGTGGTGTTCAATGAGGAGGCTTGCTGGGAATGGAAGAAAATTGAGAATGATCAAGTAAAAGGAGGTGTTGTGTCAGTTGACAGTTCAAGAGAAGAGACTGTTAGTGATGACATGTTTGATGATAGTGATCAGAATGAGGAGTCTCCTGCAACACCAGTACCTCAGTATGGGTCATCAAGTAGTTCACCTATGAGCTCTCCATCAAGTTCATCAAGTGACTCACCTCCAAGGAAGTTCAGATCACTTGCTGATATTTATCAGAGTTGTGAGTTTGCCTTAGTAGCTTCTGATCCAGAAATGTTTGATGAAGCAAGAGGTGAAGTCAAGTGGCAGGAGGCAATGAAAGAGGAGATGAAAGCTATCCAAAGGAACAACACATGGAGTTTGATTGAGCTTCCTAAGGATAAGAATGTGATAGGGTTGAAATGGGTGTTCAGAACCAAGTTCAACACTGATGGGAGTGTGCAGAAGCATAAGGTAAGGCTAGTGGCCAAGGGTTATGCTCAACAGGAAGGAATTGATTTTGAGGAGACATTCTCACCAGTTGTAAGGCTTGAAACAGTGAGAGTTGTCTTGGCCCTTGCTGCACAGTGGAACTTGAAAGTGCTTCAACTTGATGTGAAGTCTGCATTTCTAAATAGTGAGCTGGAAGAAGAGGTGTATGTTGAACAACCTCAGGATTTTGTGAAGAAAGGAGAGGAGCACAAGGTGTATAAGTTGAGAAAAGCTCTTTATGGACTGAAACAGGCTCCAAGAGCTTGGTATAGCAGGATAGACTCTTTCTTCCTAGAGAAGGGCTTTGACAAAAGTGAGAATGAGCCTACATTGTATGCCAAAGGCAGAGGAAAGAAGGAGTTCATTGTGGTATGTTTGTATGTAGATGACATCATCTACTTTAGCTCTTCACAAAGGATGTTAGATGAGTTCAAGAGATCAATGATGCAGGAATTTGAGATGACATATCTCAATCAGTTGAGGTACTTCCTTGGTTTGGAAGTGCATCAGAGAGAAGATGGGGTGTTTATCTGTCAAGAGAAGTATGCCAAAGATCTGCTCAAGAAGTGTCACATGGAGGGGTGTTGATGAAGGGAAAACAAGTGGTGCTTATCAACAAGTTTGGATTCGTTCTGCAGATTTGACAGCTTTGTGACGTCTCAGTAAAATAGGTCGTTCAGAGTCCATATTGATCGGATTGGGTCGTGCCATACCTTGTTGGAACGAGGACGAAAACATCTACAACTTTTCTGTTGAAGGTTTTTCCAGAATCTACCGAGAACATGGCCGAAAATCAACATCTTTGCAGCTGTTTACTGTTTGGACGAAAATAATTATCTTTTCATATTTAGTTTATCATCTTAAGCATTATATTTATTTAGGAATAATGTAAATTAGAATAATATCTATTAGTTGAATTTTCAATTAATTGATATTATATCTAATTAGTTTTTATCTTTATTAATTAGGATATTTTTATCTAGTTAGGATTAAGTTTGACAAGCAATCCTTAGCATCTAAGGAAGCCAACCAAACCCTAGATATTTTTCTATTTAAACGTTTCATTCATTCAATAAAATTAGATAGAATTGAATTTTTGATAAAAAGTCAGATTTGGAGAGTTCTCCTAGGGAGGAACCGAGTTCCCCTGCGTGGGATAGGTTTCGATGTGTTGTTCTTAGCTTGGTTTGTCTTGTGTGTGTCGCTCCTCGTTGAAGGGTTGGTGCTACCACATGTTTGGTGTGTGTCGATCCTCGTTGAAGGATTGGTGCTATCCATCATGATTGGTGTGTGTCGATTCTCGTCGTCGGACTGGTGCTATCAAGCATCCACGAGCCCCCTCCTTGTGCCTCCAAGTTGTCCGCTTGGTTGTGTAAGGTTGTAGAGGCGGTCTTTATAGTCGTTGGTATTTTGTTCCTACCCTCTACGGAGGCTTGGAGTCTTTATGTCGTTCTATTTTAGTTCGATTCAGTCCCTATCGGTCGTGTCTTGCTTTCAATTTCGAGTCTTTATTCTTGTTCATCGAGTCCTTGCTTCCGTTCTTGTTATTTCTAGTTTGATTGTCGAAGATCGGGCCATCCTACGGCTAACCCCGTATCAAATTGGCATCAGAGCTTAGGTTATCGACATCAAAGTTGAGTCTTTTCATTCATCATCCAAAAAAAACACAAAAAAAACACAAATTTTTTTCCCTTTTAAAGACAGAGTCTCATAGTGTCGTCAAGTTGCATCCGCCACAACCATCCGTCAGCTGCACCACCACAAATTGCATCTCCTTGTTCAAATAACATCCCGGATTGGAGGACGAATCCTTTTCAAGAAGGGGAGAATGATGAAGGGAAAACAAGTGGTGCTTATCAACAAGTTTGAATTCGTTCTGCAGATTTGACAGCTTTGCGACGTCTCAGTAAAATGGGTCGTTTGGAGTCTATATTGATCGGATTGGGTCTTGCCATACCCTGTTGGAACGAGGACGAAAAGATCTACAACTTTTCTGTTGAAGGTTTTTCCAGAATCTACCGAGAACATGGCCGAAAATCAACTTCTTTGCAGCTGTTTACTGTTTGGACGAAAATAATTATGTTTTCATATTTATTTTATCATCTTAAGCATTATATTTATTTAGGAATAACGTAAATTAGAATAATATCTATTAGTTGACTTTTCAATTAATTGATATTATATCTAATTAGTTTTTATCTTTATTAATTAGGATATTTTTATCTGGTTAGGATTAAGTTTGACAAGCAATCCTTAACCTCTAAGGAAGCCAACCAAACCCTAGATATTTTTCTATTTAAACGTTTCATTCATTCAATAACATTAGATAGAATTGAATTTTTGACAAAAAGTCAAATTTGGAGAGTTCTCCTAGGGAGGAACCGAGTTCCCCTGCGTGGGATAGGTTTCGATGTGTTGTTCTTAGCTTGGTTTGTCTTGTGTGTGTCGCTCCTCGTTGAAGGGTTGGTGCTACCACATGTTTGGTGTGTGTCGATCCTCGTTGAAGGATTGGTGCTATCCATCATGATTGGTGTGTGTCGATTCTCGTCGTCGGACTGGTGCTATCAAGCATCCACGAGCCCCCTCCTTGTGCCTCCAAGTTGTCCGCTTGGTTGCGTAAGGTTGTAGAGGCGGGCTTTATAGTCGTTGGTATTTGGTTCCTACCCTCTACGGAGGCCTGGGGTCTTTATGTCGTTCTATTTTAGTTCGATTCAGTCCCTATCGGTCGTGTCTTGCTTTCACTTTCGAGTCTTTATTCTTGTTCATCGAGTCCTTGCTTCCGTTCTTGTTATTTCTAGTTTGATTGTCGAAGATCGGGCCATCCTACGGCTAACCCCGTATCAAATTGGCATCAGAGCTTAGGTTATCGACATCAAAGTTGAGTCTTTTCATTCATCATCCAAAAAAAACACATAAAAAAAACACAAATTTTTTTCCCCTTTAAAGACAGAGTCTCATAGTGTCGTCAAGTTGCATCCGCCACAACCATCCGTCAGCTGCACTACCACAAATTGCATCTCCTTGTTCAAATAACATCCCGGATTCGAGGACGAATTCTTTTCAAGAAGGGGAGAATGATGAAGGGAAAACAAGTGGTGCTTATCAACAAGTTTGAATTCGTTCTGCATATTTGACAGTTTTGCGACGTCTCAGTAAAATGGGTCGTTCGGAGTCTATATTGATCAAATTGGATCTTGCCATACCTTGTTGGAACGAGGACGAAAAGATCTACAACTTTTCTGTTGAAGGTTTTTCCAGAATCTACCGAGAACATGGCCGAAAATCAACATCTTTGCAGATGTTTACTGTTTGGACGAAAATAATTATGTTTTCATATTTATTTTATCATCTTAAGCATTATATTTATTTAGGAATAACGTAAATTAGAATAATATCTATTAATTGACTTTTCAATTAATTGATATTATATCTAATTAGTTTTTATCTTTATTAATTAGGATATTTTTATCTAGTTAGGATTAAGTTTGACAAGCAATCCTTAACCTCTAAGGAAGCCAACCAAACCCTAGATATTTTTCTATTTAAACGTTTCATTCATTCAATAAAATTAGATAGAATTGAATTTTTGACAAAAAGTCAAATTTGGAGAGTTCTCCTAGGGAGGAACCGAGTTCCCCTGCGTGGGATAGGTTTCGATGTGTTGTTCTTAGCTTGGTTTGTCTTGTGTGTGTCGCTCCTCGTTGAAGGGTTGGTGCTACCACATGTTTGGTGTGTGTCTATCCTCGTTGAAGGATTGGTGCTATCCATCATGATTGGTGTGTGTCGATTCTCGTCGTCGGACTGGTGCTATCAAGCATCCACGAGCCCCCTCCTTGTGCCTCCAAGTTGTCCGCTTGGTTGTGTAAGGTTGTAGAGGCGGGCTTTATAGTCGTTGGTATTTGGTTCCTACCCTCTACGGAGGCCTGGGGTCTTTATGTCGTTCTATTTTAGTTCGATTCAGTCCCTATCGGTCGTGTCTTGCTTTCACTTTCGAGTCTTTATTCTTGTTCATCGAGTCCTTGCTTCCGTTCTTGTTATCTCTAGTTTGATTGTCGAAGATCGGGCCATCCTACGGCTAACCCCGTATCAGGTGTGATGTGGCTCATACTCCCATGAACACAAATGAGAAGTTGCATAGAGATGGTGGTACAGGTCTTGCAGATGAGAAGATTTACAGAAGTAGGGTTGGAGGTTTGAACTATCTTGCTCATACGTACCAGACCTGATATTGCATATAGTGTGAGTGTGGTGTCAAGATATATGCATAGTCCATCCAAACAACAACTAGGAGCGGCTAAAAGGATACTCAAATATGTGGCAGGGACATTAAGTCATGGAGTGTTCTATGACAGAATTGGAGATTTCTAGTTACAAGGGCATACAAATAGTGATTGGGCAGGGTGTCTTGATGATAGAAGAAGCACATCAGGCTCAGTGTTTAGCCTTGGTTCACGGGCAATAGATGTAGGGTGTGACAACAAATCTGCAATTTCCATGACAAAGAACCTTGCTTTTCATGCTCGAACCAAACACATTGATGTTCAACATCATTTTATCAGAGAACTTGTGGCAAAGGGACAAGTTGAAGTGAAGTTCTGTGGGACAAATGAACAAGATGCAGATCTGTTTACCAAGGCCTTGAGTGCAGCAAAGCATTAACTCTTTATGGAGAAGATCGGAATGAGAAAGCTTGAATCAAGGGGAGGTGTTAAATGTATTGTGTGATTCAATCTTTTACTGTCATAGAACTTGACCATTTAAATTTCTGTTAAGTTAGTTATGTATTACTGTTCATGACAGAAGATCATGACAGCAGTTAATGTCGGTTTTATTTTGAGTCAATCCATCATATAGGAAATGTGTTAGTGGGTGAGTGAATTCTAGTTAGTTTCTAGCAGTTATTCTGCAGTAAGGGGTATGTTCTGGAGTAAGGGGTATGTAATCATGTTTCATTCAATCAATGAAGTAAGGCAGTTAGCTCATCCTTTTCATCTGTGTAGTTCAGTCTCTGTTATGTGTCGACAGAAGAGAAAGAATTTGAGCTTGCAGCTCATACAGATTCTGAGTGAATCAAAGGTGTTGATCCTTCATTGCTTAGTTAACATCCAAACCCACACTGTACTCGTAGAATTTTACTCCATTTTCCATTTCCCATTCAAGTGTGCCGGTTTTTCCATGTGTCCAATATGTTTGTTGTACCCAAATTAAATGTCTTGAATTATATATTGTACACTATCATGATTTCGAATTATCTTTCCATTGAAGAGTGGAATCTCCATTGTCTTTTGACCGACTTGGTCGATGACTCATAGTTACCAATCCCCGTGCCTTTTACCAACGTATATACCTTACTACTAGTTCAATACCCGTATTGTGTGCGTTTTTTTAATTTCAATAAATTTGATAATAAAACCCGTTTAGTCAATTAATTAATTTTTTCATATTTCTGATTTTTCAAATATGAATAAATTTATACTTAATTTGTATAAAAGCTAATTTCTCCTTACTCCGGCCTTTCTCCTTACTTCTTGCTAGGATATATTAGTGGAAACAACACATGAAAAGCTATAATTTCTCAAATCCGAATGAATTTATACTTTATTAACAACATATGAAAAACTAATATATATTAATGGAAACAACAAAATACCATACCTTGTAACCAATGAACACATTATTTTAAAAAACTTACCAAATAAATCGTAAACAAAGTCGTAATAACTTGCAATAACAACACAAAAAAAGAAGGGAAAATATGTCAACATTTGTGAAATAACATTAACACTCTAAACTATGTATAGATCAAAATCTAAAAATCTATCCATAATTATATATGTATAAAATCCAAAAATATATATCATAAATATATCAACACCTTCAAGATATATAGGAAAATTTTATTTCTTATTGAATTCCATAAGTTGATACGGCTAAGTATTATTTTAATTTACTCAAAACCTTTTATCTTCTTCATATTGATAACATTATTGATAAATTTATTTACTTATTATGACCATACTAAGTATTGTTTCAATTTCGTCAAAACTTTTGATCTTCTAAAAATATTTTCATATTGATAAAGTTATTTAATTAGTATGTCCATGTAATATATTGATAAATTTATTATCTTCTAAAAATATGTTCATATATAGTGAAAATAGGTAAAATATTATTTTATATAATAGTCTTTCAAATTAGTTAATATACTGTAAAAATATATCCATATCTAATCAAATTGGGTCAAATTTTATCTTATGCATATATAGATATAATGATTAAATAGAGTTAGAATAAAAATTTATCTTATGCATATATTTTCAAATTAGTTAATATCTTCTAAAAATATATCCATATCTAATTAAATTGGGTCAAATTTTATCTTATGCATATATATATATATATATATTTATTAAATAGAGTAATAATAAAATTTTATCTTATGCATATATTGATTATTTAAAAAATTTGTGATTGGTTCATACGACTACGATTAAAGAGAAGCTATCATGTGTCTCAGGTGACTTCTCCTTTATTATATATAATAGAGTCAGTGTTTTTTTGTGTGAATTACTATATAGGTGATCCTAATCTCTAATTATCACTCTTACAACTCTAATTTAATTTTTCTCTAATAAATGTAGAAAGACCTGGTGTTAGAACTAAAATTATTCCTAAGATCATATTTCACCTTTTGAGATTGGATCCCTTGTAAGCAGCTCTTACGGTGTAATTTATGACCAAATCTAGAGTTCAATTATGCTAGGACGGGGTATTACAATCTATCTCACTTAAAGAACTGACGACCCTATCAGGGCCAAGGGACTGCGCCCCCTGGTGGAGCGTACTTGAGCATACTATTGAAGTACCTTTGAAACCGGAGTTGGCTCTGATACCATTTGTAAGACTCGGAGTCTTAAGAGGCACCAACCCATGCCACCTAGCCCTCTCAGGTCCGTTGTCCTCACTTGGAGCCTGAAAATGAAGAGCTCTTGTGACATGGGTAGGACTTGAATTACTTATAATCCAGTCCCACCATCCTTATGATATCCGATGTGGGACGAAGGTGTTACAATATCCACTAAGGTTAGAAAACGAAGTTACAAGTTTGGCTATGGCGGCAAAGCACGAAAATAAGAAACAAAGGGACCTCACAACCGAGTGATAAAGAAGAGATGAAGAAGCTTCTCACCACCAGAGATGCTAGTCGGACCACCACCTTCCTGGGATGAGCTCACACAAGAGTTATCGCCACCGCTACACTTCTCTCTCTGTGTGTGCGCGGGCGCGCTAGAGTTTTTAACTTGAGGTTGTACTGAACAATGACACAAAGAAGGCCTTATATACACCATAGATAAGCTAAGGTTTCAAGGAGCATCTCTAGATCACACATCAATATATGGGCCGAAGTGCAAGCTGAGCTTGATCAAGCCCAACTTATAGTCCCAAATATGTTTCACCCGGATGAAGCCATTTTATGATGAAATAATACACTCATATTATACTTTATATCATATGGTCATAATCCAAGGTCAAGTGATCCAAACTTAGACACATGAATGTGTCTAAGGGTACTTGCAACCTTTAGACAATGTCCTACATTATTTTATATAATGGGTATTATTTCATCACCCAAATAGTCATGAAGTTTACCTATGTTTAAGTGCTAATGCCACACTAGCCTAACTTTTACAACGAACAAGTTTAAAGATACACAACAATTCCTATTTTCAAATAGGAATAGGGGTGTTTAGGCTAGCTTGGGCTTGACTCAATACAAAAAAAAAAAATCAGGTTGAGCTCGTTTATATTTGAAAATGAGTCAAATATGAGCACATTTTCGAATTTGTAGCAAACTTGAGTTTTAAATGTGTCAAGCTCATATTGCTTGTTTTTTGGGCTTATTTACTATTTTGCCCCTTCCTCCAGGATTATTTTCCCCTATGGGTCATCAATGCATTTGGCTCGTAACCAAACTCAATTCAAAGTCAAAGGACCTAAGAAATAAGCAAAATGAACTCAAATTCAGCTTTTTATATAGAAATGAGCTAAGCAAGCTCGTGCTTTTGGAATAACCGTGAACCAAATATGAGCTTATAGCTCGATTCCAAAATCAAGCTTGGTTCGAGCAAAAACGAGTTAAGTATGAGCATATCAATGTTTGGCTAGTTTGACTCGAATAACGTACATTGCTAAATATGTATTGATATCTCAATGTACATAATAGTCCGATCTTTCGAGTGGACACAACTCACACAAGAAAGGCATTAAAGCGAATATCTTGCCCTTAATTAAAGACAGTTGAACAATGGAATCCCAAACAATTAAAGCGAATATCTTGCCCTTAATTAAAGACAGTTGAACAATGGAATCCCAAACAATCATCTAAGTGTTGATTGAACCAAACAAACACAATGCAAAAGTTTATGAGAGGTTGGTGGGTACTTGATACTTTGGGGTGATTATTCGTTGGAATGAAATTATTTGGTTGTACTAAGCAATTATTCATTAGATTGAAATTATATTTTTTTTTCACTTTTTGTACAAACGAATAATTACATTGTTTTAGACGAATAATAATGTTAAAACAAACGAATAATCAAAAGAAAACAGGCAAATAATTTCTACATACACGATAAGGTGTGCGTACACTGAAACTAATCTCTCTCTCTCCCCTCTAGAATTTCGTTATTTGTGAACCTTCCATTGTTGAAGGATTGAGCTTGCTAGCCTTTCAAAAGCTCCATACTATGTCAAAAGGTTTAGATATTTTCTGCAATTTGTTATATCTTGATAGCATACTTTACTCTTTCATGACATAGTTGATTGTAGGGGGGCAAGTACCTACTTATACAATTCAGGGTAATTTGAAAGAAATTGTTGCCCTAACAATGTCTCCTAGAATTATGCCAATTGTGTTTCTAGTCAATGTATAGTTACTTGGCGGTAGTTGGTGATCATCTTTCATTAGATTCTCTATCAATCCTTTTTTGTAATTCATGCCTAATTGATGGTGGAAACCTTAGCTTGGCTCCCATCATGATGTGTGATGGCCGCAGTTTGTATTTTTTGGACCCATAGGGATTAGTTGACTAACAGGCAGCATGGACCATTTGCAAGTACAAAGGATACATAGATGTTCATAGTTTGTTGATCTTTCGTTGTCATCGGCTGGGATTGTAACATGCCTCACATGACATTAACAACAGATTAAGTACTACGTACTCTTCATGACTGATGATCTTCAAATCATTTTCGACTAAACTGCGACCAAGAGGGATCATCATGAGGGTATGTGTAGGTATATATATATATATATATATATATATATATATATATATATATATATATATATATATATATATATATATATATGCGTAATTTGAAGGAATTTGGGTCTAAAATTAACCTAGTGGGCCTGAGTGTGTGGATAGATTAGCATGTGCTTTATATGTGTGTACTGGTTTTTAGACATTCCATCACATGGTTGATCTGGTTTTGGACTTCCATAAGGTTGTCAGTTATATATAATTGACTTAGCTCCTAATTAATTATATATATTAGTACTTATGGACCAATTATCAACTAGCTAGATTCTTTCTTGGATAATCAGTTTCATTAAGCTAGTTAGGCAAATGGTGAAAGGCCAACTACCTAAAGTCCATTTAGTTTCTCGGAAACTAGAAATTAGCATAGTGAAATCATATATATAGACGGGATATACTGGGTTTAGGGGTGGCCACGGGTCACGGGACCCGTGACCCGCCGGGTCGTACGGGTCGGTAACCCGGCGGGTCAGTGACCCGACGGGTGCGGGTTCTCGGGTCAAAGGGTCAAGGCGGGTTGCGGGTTAGGGTTAGGGTTAGGGTCGGGGTTTGAAAACCCGCTGACCCGGCGGGTTGGACCCGATGGGTCAAACCTATTATTGTTGTTCCAAAACCCTTTCGACAAGGTCGAGCTAGGCCTGGGGAAGGTTGAAGCGATTTGTCGTCATGGCGGTCACAAGTTCAAGGTTACGAGAGGTGCCGGTTACGGAAATCTAAAGCTTCATATAACGAGGAAGCATCCCGACAAAATGCAGATCTAAGGAGGTTCGGGCTCGGCCTCGGGTGACTATGTGTCTAGGTCGTTTAGGCTCTAGCCGTGCATGTGTGTGAAGTGTGAGTGTGTCACACTGTTAGAGACTTAGTGTTAGTGTCATCACTATCATGTACTCATGTACTGATTAACTGATGAACTCATGTGTGTGTCAGTGTGTGTGGTGTCGAATGTCGATGTATACGTAATCACGGTTTTGATTTTCGAACCGTATTATGAGTGACATAATGACATAAAATAAACTGAATATTTGTAAAACCTAGTAAAAAAACCAGCAGGCTACGAAGCTCAAGTGCGAAACCATCCATAAAATTTTAAAAAATAGGGGCAACGTTCGATATTCCAACGGCCGACCTGCCGGTCGACCGTTGGACCCGCCGGGTCGAACGTTGCCCAACGTTCGATTTGCTCCTTTTTCCTCCCGATTTTGGCTATAAATAAGCCTCACCACCCTCCCATTTCACTCACACCTCAACAATACAACAACCATCTCCTCTAATTTCTAATCTCATCTCAATATCTGTAACCGCTCTGTATTAAGGCCCGAGATGTGATGAGCAGCAGGACAAGCGAATCCAGTGTCCAAGGCCTGCGACAAGAAACGCACACACTCAGTGTGGCCCAATTTTGGGCCGCTACATTCACATGCTAGTTCACAAAGCACCCGAGGGATGAAAACAGTTGCGACGTTAGTTTCTGCGGGACGATCTTCAAGCACCCGAAGGGAGGAGGATATGGGAACTTCAATCGTCATATCAAATTAAAGCATCCAGAGAAACTAGCCTTGGCCAAACATTTGTAAATTTATTATTTTAGTATTCTTTGTCACTTAAAATATCGACATTAGTAAGTTAACACTTGATTTTGATTTTTGTCTGCGTTTATTTACGTTTCATGAAAATAATACCCGGCGGGTCGAAACGCCGGTTAACCGACGGGTTTTGAGCCGCCGGGTGACCCGAACCTGCCAACCCGTGGGATTCCCGAGTTAGGGTTCGGGTCGCCATTCCCCGACCCTTGACCCGGCGGGTCAAACCCGTCGACCCACCGGGTCGGACCCGTGGCCACGCCTAACTGGGTTTATTGTTGTAAATCATACAGACACGGATAGGACTTGAATGCTCTTTCGCAGATTGTGTGGTTTTCTATCTTGATCAAGAATATACAACTTCAGTGTAGGAAATCAGCCAACTCAAAATCATGGATCAGTTTGATGATCAATACTAGCTAGTGCATCGGCGACCACAAAAATGCAAATCTTGGTTGTATTTTTGGAGCATGTACATTATTCACAGGTGATTGACAAGGTACGTATAAAAGTTGATGTTGTACATTAACATGTCTGTATATATGGAATTCTGTCCGGTGGGACTGATTAATTGAACGCCATGGGCAGAAACACATGCATATTAAGTTCGAGATCCGCCTTTTATTGCAACAGTGTAAGCTTTTATGTAGGTGCTTCTTCATCTAATGTCTATATATATTGTAATGTTTCACCTGGTCTGTGATTTGTATTCTTAACCATATATATCTTCTGAAATTAATGCTTGCTAGTTTGTCTCCAAAGATGGTTAATTATACATCACATTACATATGTCATAATCCTAAAAGTGACGTTGAGAACTAAGAAAATGTGCATATATTGCATATATAGCGCTAGTTTTGATTATGTGTCCTTCATTTGTAGGGATGGAACTACATTTCGCTTTCACGAATTAAGGTAACCTCCAATTATAGAAATTGATAGCTTGTTACGCTACCTTGCTCATTTTAGTTAAAATGGTTGTCAACAATCGTTGAATGTGACAATCGTCCCACAATTATGAAGATCAATAACACTTCATTTGACAATGTTGCTCTCTAATAAATCGCCTTATCTTTAAATTCGTCAAACCAGATATCTTGCGGGTTAGACCCTCCGACATACTAATCAAGGTAGTACTTAACGATATTCGAATTGATCTTGACAATGCTAAATTATTAGATCAAGATAAGTGCAGTATTATATAACTCTATATATATATATATTGATATTGTCACCAGTTTTCGATCAAACAAATGGAGAAACTTGCATAACATTGAACATTTAGGAACATCTCTGGATCAGTACCCTTCAATTCACTCTCTAGCAGTAGTTAGTCATTGGCATGAGCTATCTATCTCTTATGCTACTTTTAACTCATAACATGTTATAATTAATTTGTTGTAAAATTTTAATTTCCTCCTTAATATATCATAAACTACCATAAAACAGTACGTACTGTTTAATTTGGTGATCGATGACTAATTAACATTGCCAAGGAACTGGGACAATGTAGCACTAGGACTCCCCATAAACTGCTTCTCTTCATCGTTACCCTTCCATTTCTTCTCGATGTCCTCCGCTATGTGCTTGGCATCAAGGGACAACCCCAGTATTCCGCGCTTAGTGAACCCTGCAGCGTACAATCCGTTCTCTCCTTTCCATCCGTTTGGAAATGGCTTCACCGGAAAACCATCCTCCTTCGAAAACATGCTACTTCCCTACATTAATAATTTATGCATTAAGTTAACTTATATATAGATCTGATTTATATTAACATTGAATGCGAGACATATATATATGTCATGAAATAAACTGAAGCGTCATGAATATAAATAACCTTCAGCCAATATGGTACGTTGCTCTTGAATCCGGTAGCAAAGATTATAGCATCGAAACCCTCCACCCTACCGTCGATGAACTCTACACCATCTTCGATTACCCTCCTTATCGCATGGATTGTCTGTACGTATGTACGTAGTACGGTATATATAGAAACACGCCGCATTAATCACATTGAGACTTATTTGTTATCATCAAAACACGTACACGAGGGATGAATCCGACATACCTTGATATTGCCAGCCCTGATTTCCGCGAGAGTGCCAATGTCAAGAACAGGGGTCTTCCCCATAGTATCCTTGAGCTCCATCGGACCAACAGGAGGGCGATGGAGCCCAAGCTCCTCAGTGTTACCAATAGTCATGCGGGATATGAAGAGCAAGATCCGATCCACTGCACGAACCGGGAGCCATTTCAGCAGGTGCATCGATAAGCCGAATGTCGATGTCCCCAGCATTTCTTTTGGCAACACATGCAACTGCTCAAAAACCATTTCATGCACACTTATACATATATATATATATATATGATGATTAGGTAACAATATATATATCGTCGAAACATCGTAAAAACGCGATAATGAAATACATTACCTTATCCCTGACGACAAGGTGAGGATGGGCGCTATGGTAGAAGAGGTCCAAGCTGATCTCCATCCCGGAATTCCCACACCCCACAACCAACACCTTCTTCCCTCGAAACTCCTCGCCGCATTTATACTCACTCGAATGCATCACCTTCCCTCGAAACTCCTCCAATCCTTCGACTTTCGGGACCACCACCTCCGCATTCTCCCCAGTGGTGGCCACAACCCACCGGCAGACAAATTCAGTGACGTCCTCTTCAGTAGTCTTCCCGGTGCAGCTGACAGCCTTGACTCGCCAGAGGCCCCAGCGGGGGTCAAACTCGGCACTGACCACCCTCCGGTTGAAGACCGGGTTGAGGTTGAACCGCTCCACGTAGGCCTCCACGTAGGATATGAAGTGGTGCTTGGTGGGGTAGGTGGGGAAGTCGGCCGGGTAGGGGAAGTGAGGGAGCTCGCAGAGGTGCTTCGGGAGGTGGAGGCGAAGGCGGTCGTATGTTTGCAGCTGCCATAGGGAGGCTACGCAGTTGGAGCGCTCCAGGACCAGCCTGGGGATTCCGAGCTGCTTCAGGCAGGCAGCCACCGCCAGGCCGGCGGGCCCCGCGCCCACTATCACCGCACCTGGGACCCACACCCGCCTCACGGCGCCCTTAGCGGCGGCGTCGTTGTTGTACTTGTAGCGAAATTGGTCATGGGCGTGCTTGCCTTCCAATTCTTTCAGGTAGCCATCCATATCTGAATTCGATGATCAAGAAAACAAATTTTGTTCTAAATTAGTGGAGAAGTGGAAAATTACAAAAAGTAAGAAATCAGATAAAGTGAGAATTGGTAAGTTGGTGTTTAGCTTAATTACCTGTTGAAAAATTGAAATAGAGATTTAGAGAGTATGAGCGAGTGAGTGAGTCTTACAGAAATGGTTGGGATGGATGGGGGCTTCATATTTATATAGAGGAGGGATGGTAATGAGGTAAGTAATTAATTAGAGAAAAAGCAGATATTCGTAACAGAGAAAATGTACAATGATTTTTATCAGTTTATGTCTGATTTTCTTCCTTCATTATTTTTCTTCCAACATTTAATTTCCATAAAGGAAAAAGTAGTAATCAGAATATTAAATACAGAATCCTCTACAACATTAAATTAGACAAGAATATTCTAAAATGGAAAAGGTGAGAAAAAAAATAAAGGAAAAAGAATTTAAATTTAGAACCTGAACTTGACGTGTGGAAATGTGTAAATGTATACATTTGATGTGCAAATGTGTATTTTTTTTAGATATTTTTGAACTTCATTAATTGGTTGTTTTGGGTATGTATATATTTTAATCAAAACCATTGTGGATGGTCTAAATGTATACATTTGAGCATGTGATGTGCAAATTTGATCACACCACCTCCCCATGTGATGAACTTTTACAAAAAGCAAGACAATTTCATTGGTTTATTTTGTTATGATTTTATTTTCCTTTTTATTTTAAATAAATTGTATTTGAATGATGTGCAAAAAATGCACATTTTACCAATGCAGCAAATTACTAAAAAAAGATGTGTGTTTTTACACATCTTGTGCAAATGTGCATATTTTAAGCAAAACCATTGTGGATGGTCTAATGGGGTAGTTGAAGTTGATGAATGATTTGTGTTAAATATACCACGAATATGTTAATAAGCTAGTATTGTGTTTGATAAACCTAATTGTTAGGGTAGCTAATGGAAACTTGTGAATAGAAAACCGAAAGTTCAGAAAAGCTTGGATGAGTTACTGTTAAAAAGATCATGTTTCAAAAGCCAATTAAATTAAAATCTTATATTTTTTTCATTTAAAATTATATAATATCATAACCGAAAGCTTCGAAAAGCTAGCTGATTTGCCAAAAATAGCGGATAGATGATATCATCGTATTCTAGCTGTTACATGATATAGTTTATAGTCGGTTTTAAGTCGTTTTTATATATTTTCCATATATTTTATATAGTTTCTAGTTTCATTTTTAGAATAAATGTATATACTTGTATTTTATGTGTTTTTATGTAATTTGAAGCTTCTTTGATGTAATTTTGGAATCACGATGAAATAAGATTCATTGAAGCCAAGTTTGAGATGTTCATGGACTCCAAAAGAGCTTTGCATAGTGGTCTCATGTGTTAAGAATCAGTCTAAGAAGAGCTTATTGTCGAATCAACGGTTTTCGGACAATTCTTGTTTGGCAATGTCTCGGTAAGTAATTTCGGATCAAGTCTTTCCATAGCTTATTGAAAAGATAATTCAAAGATCTACAACTTTTATGTTGAAAACTTTTGCAAATTCGACCTAAAACATACAGAAATTGAGCCAAGAAATTGATGTTTGACTCCAAATTCCGACCTGATATCCATATATTCCGATCCGGAAGCCTGAAAATTTCAAAATTACGAAGTTCGAGTCAGTATCATGATGTTCTGGGTCGGAATAAGTCTAAGTTAGAATGTCGTAGCCAAGTTCCGGGTCGGTATCCGGGTCCTTTGCGAGGTCGGATTGTACTGTGTGAGGATATCGACCTGGAATCCTATAGTTCCGACCCGAAATCTTTAAGAATCTTTCCTTTTTTGATCCGGACGCGTGTTTTATCTATTGAAATCTATTTATATTGTTTATTTGAGGACAACCCTGGGTTTTTTAGGGGAGATAGTGGATCCAATTTTATACCCTTTTCATAGTTTCGGACATTAATAGAACAATCTCTCAATGTTTTTAAATCAGCAAATGATTGAAAAATACCAATTATGAATGCATAATTCAATATATAATACGTAGTATAATTTTTTTAAAAAGGATAAAAAAATGAAATAATTGAGAGAAAAATAAATGACAAGGTAACAAGTATCAACCCCCAAACCATTTGAAATGTGCATTAAAAATCGTCTTGTGAAGTATGCTTTAAAATATAATAAATAGCCTCTTGACAACGTTTTGGGCGATTAATTAGAACAGAAGCAATTAGAACAGAAGCAAAGGAAATCAAAACGAAGCTACATTGAAAAACAGAAACACAAGAGCACAAACACGGCAATTGTTTACAGGGTTTGAGTAGGCAAAATATCTACCAACTCATGAACCTTTGTCGGCAGATTGTTTTCAAATAAAAACGGTTACTGACTCTGAAAGCCAATATTAGCATCGTGCATTTCACTTTGTCATTACAGACCACCATGCTAATTTGGTTATTCTAAATGTTGGAAGATGTGCCGCGGATCAGTTCTCATACACTACTGAAAAAACAGGAAATAACTATGGATTTTTAGCCATGAATGTTAGCCGACCCTGTTTTTGTGGCCACTAGCAATGACATTGGCGACGACTATTAGTATCCGTGGCTGGTAGTAATCCTGGAATGTCACATCATCAAATTCGTGGCTAATAGCAACGAGGCTGATGTCCGTAGCTGATTTCGTTGCTCCATAGGTGGTTGGTGCTGGTATATAGCCACGAAAGTAGCTACGAATGAGAGATTCGCGGCTGTATTCGAAGCTGCTATGACCACAATATACTATCTGTAGCTGCATTTGTAGCTATTCAGTATCGGAAATTTGACGATCTATGAAAATACTGAATAGCCACGGATGGGGCCCAATATTAATTTTAAATTAGCTATCCAAATAAATATGAGTCCATCAATGTTTAAGCCCTATAGGCGGCCAAGCAAGTTAGAAATAGTCAAAGTCCAATGAATGCAAGCCCAATAGATCACTCGTACGTTGTATTAAAAAGCTCATCCGTAGTAGCCACGATTTTAGTTATGGCCATATCTGTGGCTAAATCCGTGGCTATTTAGGTTGAGCTCAAATGAGGTTTAATTTATTATGGGCCCAAATATGACTATGCTTTCCCAGATTGGCTCATTGACGGGCCCAAATATGACTATGAATTTTTTTATATAAATTAATAAGTGTTGAAAAAAACATATATTAACTAATTAATAAATTCTTATGAGAATATTATAAGGGTTTGTTTTGAGGAAAACTCATATAAGTGACTAATAAATGTTTAATAAAATCTTATATTAAGTAATAAATTCTTAATTATTAGAATACTATAAGAGTATGTTTTGAGGAAAACTGATATAAGTGACTAATAAATGTTTAATAAAACCTTATATTAACTAATAAATTCTTATTAGAATTTTATAAGGGTATGTTTTGAGAAAAACTCATATAAGTGTCTAATAAATGTTTAATAAAACATTATATTAAGTAATAAATTCTTATTAGAATACTATAAGGGTATGTTTTGAGGGAAACTCATATAAGTAACTAATAAATGTTTAATAAAACTTTATATTAACTAATAAATGTTTAATAAGACCTTCTACTATATAGTAGATCAAGCATTTGCTCTTAGAGCTAGTATCCGAGAGACTATTAATCTCAATATCCAACAGATTGAGATCAAATGTGATAATTTGTGCATTGCCATAGAGGTAATAAATGCAATGATTTCCAATCCACATATACCTGTATATATTTTTTGTGGTTGGGGTGAGCTTGAGCCTACACAATTAAAGCTCACCCTTGAATCTGCCAGTGTCACTGTCAGAGGAGCTGTCCCTGGAAGCCTCAGGAGAAGTGCCAAAATTGAGAGTTGTTGAGAGCTAAAGTTTCATAGGAGGCGATCATATATATACTACAGAAGCACGTCAAAGCAAGGTTCTGAAAGTTGGACTCAAGTCCATGGATCGACTCTCTTCCATGGCCGGTTCACATGGCGTGCATCAGGAGATCAAGCTCATGGCTCAATCGAACCATATAGACCATTATGTTACAAGCTTAAAAACACTTATGAATGTAATTAAATCTCTACAAAATAATTTGAATGACAAAGCCAAGTATGAAAGTTCAATGAGACTCATTAATATGGGGCGGAAGCAAGTAGTGGGTAGGGGAACTCAAGTCGATCCCCTAAAATTTTTGAAAAAATATTAGCAGTATTAATAATTGTGATCAAAATTCAAATCAAGCTTTTAAATCCATTCAAATTCAAGTTCAAAATCTAGTTAAAATTAAATAATTTTGTTAACTCTACCTTGATCTTAAATATTTTTCAAGTGTTGTTTTTGGTTTGATAAAAGACAAAATGGGTCTTTATTTACTTTGGATCAAATTTGTGTTATGGGCTTTAGATTGCTTGGGCCTCTATTTTGTATTGTTTCACTAACCTGCAGGAAGGGCCCAAAATAAAGCTTCTTAGTTCAAAATCTGTTCGGCTGCTTCTAGAAGGATTAAGTTCAAATCCTGCTCAAGGGAGATATATCCAGGTTGTTACAAAGATCACATTCAGCCCACATATCTCGAAGAGAAGGTTGTCAACGTTATAATTCAAACGGCTCTCTAAAGAAGAACACCGACGGCATAACATAAATATATACAGATCGACTGATAGCCAGAAAAGGACCACCGAAGCTTTTAAGCACTGATCTCCAAAGCGCTCTATACTTCATTACATTCAATCTATTTGTTCCTCTCTCGCTTTATATTGTTCATTGTTTTATCTTTAAGTTTTGAGAGGTTTTGTTGAGTGTCATTGTACACGTCTAAATTGTTATATTAAGAGTATCTATCTACTTAAACGTATTCACTAGGTTATTATTTCACGAGTGTTTTGGGTTGACTAGATAGTAACGGGTGAGGCTACGTGTTAAGAGAAGAAGTGTTGTTCTTCTAAGTTGTATCTAAGACTCTAAGGGATCTGAGTTGACTACATAGAAGCGGGTGAGGCTTCGAGTGTTTAGGAGAAAGAAAGTTCTTCTCGGTTGTATCTAGGATCCATAAGAAGTGAAATAATAGTGTTTTTGAATCCTACGGGTTGGAGAACCCTAGACGGGGACATATGCCAAGTTCGTGCCTAACCTCGTTAACATATCATGTGTCCTTTTCTTTACCTTCATATTTAATTTTCGCATTATACTTTGATAAGTTTTATTTTTGTACAGGTTTTGGAGAACTTTCAAGAACACTGATTTTTAGAACACTGATTTTTTTATTCTCATTGCTATGCACATCGAATAGGGCTAGATGAAAGTTGTGTCAAAGTGTGTGGAGGTGGAACCTGTACCTATACTTCCTTCTTTTTTTTTTAAACTTATTCATATGATCATTTTTAACAATTACATTGGGTCGCTAAAAAATATCCGGCCTCTTGTCGTAGTCAAGGATAAGGTGCATACAATTCGACCCCGTAAACTCTGCTTGTAATGGTGCACATTGATATTGATATTATTGTTGTTGTATCAAAAAAAATGGTGGTCTAAGTCTACATCTTTACTAGGTATTTTCTTCACCATTCATTTTGACTAAAGAAATCAAAACACTTTTTTTTTATCAAATGAAAGGAAATCAAGATGGTCTTTTTTTAGTAGGCAATAAGTAGGATGTCTCTTCAGGTAGAGATCATCATTGATCTTACAAGAGGATGATATTACATAATTTTCTCTTGAAGGAGAGGTTCCACATATTACAAGTACTTCTAGCTTTGACAATATAATCGACACTTGCGTTGGACTCTCTATAGCAGTGATTGAATTTGGTGTTACTAAAGCTGCTTTTCATACTTCGTTTCATCTCCGTTGTTCTGAGGATTTCCTAAGGGGTATTTTCGTGATCTTATGTTGCTTTGACAAGGCCGAGACTATCACCTACAATGATGATGTTCATTACACCTTTGTTATAAGTTATCTTGACACTTGTATATAGAGGGCAGTAACTTCTGTTTGTAGGACCGTTTCATTTTGAACCGTGCTTTGGAAAATGTCAATAACCTTTCTATGAGAATCACGAATAATACCACTATGTTGCACTCTCCTGATGGTTTGACTGAGCCATCTACATTTATTTTATAGATGTCTCTAGTTGTGCGTTTCCAGTGGGAATCCTTTTGAGTTCTTATTTTTTTATTATTTATATTAGTTTGGGTCTGGCTCCAGTTTGTGATATTGGTGATTACCAGTTGAGAGATATGTGTTAATGTTGTGTCCTTTCTCTTATTGAAGATGGTCTTTATCTTTGAATGCGCATGGGTTGAATACTTTAGTTTGTATTATTAATTTGATTACAATTAGTGATTGACTCCTACTTCTTTGTCTTTTAAAACACATTCAATGGAGGTTTCTACTTCAAATCCTTTGATATCTAATTAAGATAAAATTCTTATAGAAAAGAGAGAATTTGGGAATTTTCTATATGTGTATTTCTCAATTGAAAGTATTTACATATGTGAGGTATATATAGACATGCATTCTACCCGATAACATCTTTTTGAATGAGGTATGACTTGAACCAGTATGTATGGGATCTGACAAAGCGAAAAAAGATGTCCAACCTTATCAGTCACTACATTGTCAAAACGAAAACTTGGGATCGAGAAAACAATCTCTCACACATTTTGTAATTGACTTCGAACATCTGATATGAGCAATTCGATTTCTCATGGACATTTAGCATTCTACTTTAGCTCCCCATGTTTGAGGGCCAAAGCCTCCACCATTAATGGACTTTGGACTCCAATACACTTGTAGCCGATACTAATGGGCTTACCTTCTCAATCTCTAATAAGATATCGTATCGAGCTATTTGAATTTGGAATTGATGAGCCATCAAAATTAAGTTTGTAGCAGCCGACTGAGGTTTTTCGCCATTTTGATTGTTTACGTATTCGTGACGATACATGGTGGACAATTAAATGTCGTTGTTTAATATCCTCAGATAATACCCAAGCACAATAACTAACTAACTGGTAGTATAGAGCAACTAAGGGGTCGATCCCATAGAGAGCGCGTGCCACTTTTTAAATGTGTTTGCAATGCAGAGTAACAATGTAAAGCAAAGAGAGAGTACGAATAATCATGGTGTAAATTGTGAACAAACTGTTTACTTGTACGAAACAACATAATTATCCTTCTGACGTAATGTAATTATTTGTATGTATTAACAGTCTTTTGATATAAAAATTATTCATTTGTTACAACATGATTATTCGTAAGAGTTATGTACGAATAATCATGTTTCAAACGAATACTTTTACTCTTCAAATTTTCTTTTAAATTTCAGTTGTTGATCTACTTACTCAAACTATCTAGATTTATTAATAAATTATACCTTAAGAGGTGTTTACAAATGATTTATTGTGTGTGTACACACACATATGCACACACAATAGATCATGTATATCTACACAACTCTTTTTTTTTTGTCAGCATACACAACTCTTATGGTGTATCATGTTGCAAACGTTCTCGGTCTTGAGCGGAGTCGTCACCTTCAACTTCCTTCGTTTGATCACGGCTCACCACCGCCATATATCAATCTCCACCGTCATCGCCATTGCCTCTATAGCCATCATCACCACCACGCCATCAACAACCGTGCTATTGTCGATCTCCGGCCACCGCCACCAACAACCTACCAGCGCTAGCCTCCGACAAAACCCTTCTTGGTCTGCAACCATCTATCGTCACCAGTCTCCAACGACAACCACCTGTCTTCCACTCTCCCACCATATCCGCCCTCAAGCACCGATCACCGTGTGCTTGACTAGACTTTGATTTGCCGTGCACGAGTCCAAACGATGATGAGCCCGCCTCACCTCAGTCGACTGAGGTCATATTCCAATCGCTCCTTTTTCTCTATGTTTGTTCATTATTGCCCGTTTTTCTGCTCTGTCCTGACTCATACACCTTTAATTTGACTTACTCTTGTGGTAGCCTACTTACGTGCTTGTTATCGTCTTGGAAGGTTTTGAGTTGGGTTTTGGGGGTTTTGAAATGGGTGATAGTGTGGCTAGGGTTTTAGTTTGCGATTTGATGTACATATTTGCACCTTTATTTATTGCATCTTTTGACTTCATATTTCAATCGATCTCCAAAGAAAAGGTTCAAAAGAATATAAACTTGTGTAAGAATGGGCTAAAATGCAAGAAATAGAGTCTGCACATGTTTTGAGCTAACCATGCAGGAATTCGAGCGAAAACGGAGTCAAAACGGAGAAGCCAAGTGAAGCTGAGCAGAGGTAGATATCGACCCTAGACCCCCATATCGACCTCAACATAGATATCGACCTCAACATAGGCATCAACTGAAGCTGAGAAGAGGCAGATATCGACCTTAGACCCAGATATCGACCCCCAGTGTCGATATCGACCCCCATATCGACCTCAACATAGAAATCGACCAGAGC
The DNA here is from genome assembly GCA_963922045.1 of Persicaria maculosa. Lineage (NCBI taxonomy): Eukaryota > Viridiplantae > Streptophyta > Magnoliopsida > Caryophyllales > Polygonaceae > Persicaria > Persicaria maculosa. The sequence goes on from OY998268.1 coordinate 3,780,582, forward strand.
TGAACAAGTCGAGCAGGAACAGAGACCTCGATATCGACCTCTGGTGTCGATATCGACCCCTTATCTCGACAGAAGATAGACTCGATTTCGAATGCGGATTGGCACTATATCTTCAAGGAGGCACGGGATTATCTCACACTTTCAAGATAGATGGCAGCTGAAGAGTTATTTATCTTTTACCTTTAAGTTCTTTCAAGTTTTATCAAAATAAAAGACCTATCCTAATTGTTCGGATAGAGTTATTAGTTTAGATAGGAGTTACAATCCTTGGATAGCGAGGATTAGTAGCCTATAAATAAAGCCCTAGGGGCTGATTTGTTAGATCATCAACCAGAACAATCGAATCATCTAAGACAATAGACAATAGAGTTAGAGTTAGAGAGAAGTTTTAGGGTTTGACGTTTGCGAAAGTTGACGTTGAGTTGTAAAGCTTCGAAGTTTATTTTAATGCAAGTTTCTCCCTTTCAATTGACAATGAATCCCATGATGAGAAGCGAGTAATCCCCCAAAACTCTTAGGGTCGGGGTGAGCCCGACGTTAGCCATGCACGCTTGAGGTAAGTATTTGATGTTGATATCGTTGTGTCTATCTCTCCTCCTACAATTCTATGTTTAGTCCTAATCGAAAGAAAAGGGATTCATGCTAACAACTTGAGTTATAAACATAAAATTGGTAGAGACAATTAGGTTTATTTGAAAGAGTAATCCTAAGAGTTGGTGTACGGCGAAAGCTCGTCCCTCGGGTGAAATAGCGCAATTGTCCGTCTTATTTATCTCATCGCATGCATTGGTTAACGTTGTGGTAAACCCTAATCCTAGGAGTTGCTTTTTAAATAGTTTATACACATAAAACAGCTGTCTTTATTTCTGTTCATTGCTTCTCTCTCCATTCTTAAATCTTCGGCCTTTCTTTGCCGACGAAGAACTAACTCACTGCAGGGAGACATCGATATCGACCCCAGACGTCGATATCGACCACTGAGTTCGTCGACAGTTTTCTGAGTCGACGACGAACATCGCTGCGGAGTTTTGCTGACATCGATATCGACACCAGACATCAATATCGACCCTTCTGTATCGACTGGCAGTCTTCTGAGCCAGTCGATTTTGTGGACTGACATCGATATCGACCACTTGTTTTTGTTTCTGCAGGTCTTCTGTTGCAGAGAACATCGACAGCCGAGGTCGACATCGAGGCCCAACGTCGAAATCGAGGCTACTGGTCGACGCAGACGTGAGACTTCCAAAGCTACTAGGATCCCGCTGACACGCCTCCTCGTGGATCGATCCTGACTACCCTTCCACTACAACGGGAGGAAGTCTTGTAATTATTTGCTTAGGCCAGGAGTCGGTTTACATTTATTTACATCTTTATATTTGTAATTACTTGACATATCAAGCCTCCTGCAACAACAAATTGGCGCCGTTGCCGGGGAGATATCAATCGCGCCTAGTTTAGTTTTGTTTAAAGTTTAGGAGTAGCCCATCCCTTGTTTCTTACCCTATCACATACATTAGCACCACCTACCTCATCGGTACCCACTAGGTGCCGAGCTTTTGCTACTAATTTGTGTTCTTTATTGTGATTTCAAAGGTTAGGTACAAAGATGCAAGAAGTATACGATCTCGAATGGGAAAGATGGTTCGAAGATTTGAGACGGAGAAATAGGCTCGCACAGGAGGAGGCACGATTAAGGGAAATAGCCCGGCTGGAAGACTTGATCCGAAGGCTTGAGGCTTCCTATCATCCACCTCCAGCAGAAGAAGGTTGGCTCGACAATGTCCCCTTCTATGAGCCAGTCGACGTCGACTACCCTTTAGTCGATATCGACCACCTGGACTCGACGTATATGTATTTTGGAGGAACTGATCCAGAGACATCAGTCGATGTCGAGTGCACCTCACTCGATATCGACCAAACACTCGATATCGACTGTACTTCAGTCGAAATCGACTGTCCCAGAGATATTCAGGTATGTCTTTCCCCGATTTCGATTACATCTCTGTTGCCTATCTTTGATGACCCATTTGAAAGATCCCGAGAAAAGGAAGATCTAGAAACAAAGAAGCCGGATGTCGTTGCCCAAGGTGCTTCAAGGTCGCTTTTACCTTACAAGGTGAAGGCTATCCCCGACGATTTTGAGCAACCGATGTTCATATTTAAGTATGGGGTCACAGAGGTCGATATCGACCCCCACATGTCGATATCGATCACAGCACTCGAAATCGACCCTCCTTGGTCGAAATCGACCACCCCTCAGCCCAAAGATTTCTATTTCGGGCCCAAACAGGTAAGCCCAGGTATGACTCCTAACCCTCCTCTGTCCCTTATTGATGAATCAATTAAGCCAATTATTGATAAATCTACTAAAGAGAGGGTCAAAGCTCCATGGTTTGCCTATATTGCTAAAGTTAGGTCAAGAAAGAGAAGAAAAGCGCCCAAAGAAGAACCTAATGATGAAGAAGCCTTGGTCGCCGAACTTAGATGCTACCAAAAGGACCTAGATGATCCAGGAGAAGGCTCACGCTCGAAGGGTCCCTACATAAAAGGGTCATGAAGAATTGACGGAGAAGTCGGCCTAGCGACTCAAAAATCTAGAGCATGTACATAAAACCTTTAAATTTTTCGCATAGATGGTTTTTAAGATTTAATTTTTGGCTGTTTGAAACTTTTAAAACTGAGATAATTCGTGCTTTATCTATATTCCTAACCTAGATTTCAGGTTGTCAAGCAAAAGGAACGATGAAGAAGGAAAGAAGTTTCTGCAGAGGCAGTCGAAATCGACCAGGCCAGTCGAAATCGACCCCCCCCAGGGTCAAGCCATCTCCTGGAGTCGACATCGAGGACTCAGGAGCGAAAAAGAGTGGTCGATATCGACCCTATTACTCGATATCGACCCCAATCAGTCAGCCCTTGTCTTCATCTTCTTCCTCGACTTCGACAAGATGCAGTCGACATCGACCACTGACCTAGATATCGACTTCTGGCATCGACCAAACCTGAAATCGACCTGAATCCGCTGTAAGTCTCTCTCTACCCTTGTTCTTCTTTTTAATACAGTGAGGACACTGTATATTTTAAGTATGGGGTGGGGGAAAGACATGTCTTATGGTCATAACTTGGTTTCTTCTTCGCATTGCATTCATGTTTAAATTTTTGTTCTTAGTTTTACTTTTATAAAATGTCAGAAAATCCAAAAAAATAGAAAAATGTCAAAAATAAAAAAAATGGCATGTTTATTTTTAAGTTTGTTTTTTAACCCTACTTAGATGTCCTATGATGAAAACTCAATAGCTGACTTGATCATGTAAACCCTATGGCATATTTGGATGGTTTAGCCTAAGTCTTTAAAATTTTTATGTAGATTGTGAACTTGTGATGAAATTGAGCACATATGATCCTAGGCTAAAAAGCAAATCCAACAAAAATTGTCCTTGTGAGAATTTTGACCTATAGGGAGAACATCAAAAATCCCTCCGCTTTCTTGAGTGAATTTACTCTTCCTATGCATCTCTAAATGTTGTGATAGTTATTCAAAACCAATGCATATATATGTTTATGTTTACGAGAATTAAATGATGGAGGCATCTTTTAAGCCATTTTTATCCTCTCTTTACCTACCCTGCATTATCCCTGCTTGAAGCCAGAACATTAGCCTGAGCCTGAATTGCAAACTCCACAAAATTATCCCTAGCCGAATTGAGCCTGACCCTCATTTGGGAATTGAGACTTAGATTGGTTGAACTAATGCCTTGTGGAAAGAAAAGAGCATAATGTCTAGTTTTGAGCAAGGAAATTATAGGATGGTACATATCTACATTTTGTCATATTTTGTAAAAGGATTTTTTGGCTCACCATATAAATGCACATAGCTTTAGTATTATTTCCGAAAAAAAAAATCCGAAAAAATAAATATATCTATATGTAGTGCATGAGCCAAAATCCTTAAGTCTTTTATTCACACAAATGTTATATTTTTGAGAGATATATTAGAACTTAGAAGAAGGGTTGATGGAATGCATCTTTAGAGCATTATTGTGAAGAGTTATGGTTTGAGTATTGCAAGTGTTGAGATTTAGGAGTCTTGATTCCCGAATTATAAAAGCACCCCATAGCCAAATAATTCCATACCCTTTATTTCATACCAAGCCCCATTACAACCCCGCCGAATGGAGTCTTCTATGAAGTCTTCCATTGAGCGAAAGTCCTCCTGATGATTCTTATTGCATTTTCATAATTGGTTGCGAAGTGGATTATTATAAATTACAATGCTTATGAGATTGTATATGGAATTGAGTTGAGAGTTGATCCCCATAGCCTAAACACATGAGAGTTGAGTGCAAACACATTATCCCTGTGAGGTTGGATCAAAATCGCATATGCCTATGGATCGCCAAAATATGTGCTATGACGTTAAATTCACTTGCTTTGCTTTGCTACTACTTATGATGTTGCTTTTGACAAGGGCGAAGACTTGAAGGGTGTGTTGTAGGTGTTGGTTATTGCTTGGTTATTGCTTGAGGACAAGCAAGTCTAAGTATGGAGTGTTTTGATGTACATATTTGCACCTTTGTTTGTTGCATCTTTTGACTTCATATTTCAATCGATCTCCAAAGAAAAGGTTCAAAAGAATATAAACTTGTGTAAGAATGGGCTAAAATGCAAGAAATAGAGTACACATGTTTTGAGCTAACCATGCAGGAATTCGAGCGAAAACGGAGTCAAAACGGAGAAGCCAAGTGAAGCTGAGCAGAGGTAGATATCGACCCTAGACCCCCATATCGACCTCAACATAGATATCGACCTCAACATAGGCATCAACTGAAGCTGAGAAGAGGCAGATATCGACCTTAGACCCAGATATCGACCCCCAGTGTCGATATCGACCCCCATATCGACCTCAACATAGAAATCGACCAGAGCTGAACAAGTCGAGCAGGAACAGAGACCTCGATATCGACCTCTGGTGTCGATATCGACCCCTTATCTCGACAGAAGATAGACTCGATTTCGAATGCGGATTGGCACTATATCTTCAAGGAGGCACGAGATTATCTCACACTTTTAAGATAGATGGCAGCTGAAGAGTTATTTATCTTTTACCTTTAAGTTCCTTTAAGTTTTATCAAAATAAAAGACCTATCCTAATTGTTCGGATAGAGTTATTAGTTTAGATAGGAGTTACAATCCTTGGATAGCGAGGATTAGTAGCCTATAAATAAAGCCCTAGGGGCTGATTTGTTAGATCATCAACCAGAACAATCGAATCATCTAAGACAATAGACAATAGAGTTAGAGTTAGAGAGAAGTTTTAGGGTTTGACGTTTGCGAAAGTTGAGGTTGAGTTGTAAAGCTTCGAAGTTTATTTTAATGCAAGTTTCTCCCTTTCCATTGACAATGAATCCCATGATGAGAAGCGAGTAGTCCCCCAAAGCTCTTAGGGTCGGGGTGAGCCCGACGTTAGCCATGCACGCTTGAGGTAAGTATTTGATGTTGATATCGTTGTGTCTATCTCTCCTCCTATAATTCTATGTTTAGTCCTAATCGAAAGAAAAGGGATTCATGCTAACAACTTGAGTTATAAACATAAAATTGGTAGAGACAATTAGGTTTATTTGAAAGAGTAATCCTAAGAGTTGGTGTACGGCGAAAGCTCGTCCCTCGGGTGAAATAGCGCAATTGTCCGTCTTATTTATCTCATCGCATGCATTGGTTAACGTTGTGGTAAACCCTAATCCTAGGAGTTGCTTTTTAAATAGTTTATACACATAAAACAGCTGTCTTTATTTCTGTTCATTGCTTCTCTCTCCATTCTTAAATCTTCGGCCTTTCTTTGCCGACGAAGAACTAACTCACTGCAGGGAGACATCGATATCGACCCCAGACGTCGATATCGACCACTGAGTTCGTCGACAGTTTTCTGAGTCGACGACGAACATCGCTGCGGAGTTTTGCTGACATCGATATCGACACCAGACATCAATATCGACCCTTCTGTATCGACTGGCAGTCTTCTGAGCCAGTCGATTTCGTGGACTGACATCGATATCGACCACTTGTTTTTGTTTCTGCAGGTCTTCTGTTGCAGAGAACAGCGACAGCCGAGGTCGACATCGAGGCCCAACGTCGAAATCGAGGCTACTGGTCGACGCAGACGTGAGACTTCCAAAGCTACTAGGATCCCGCTGACACGCCTCCTTGTGGATCGATCCTGACTACCCTTCCACTACAACGGGAGGAAGTCTTATAATTATTTGCTTAGGCCAGGAGTCGGTTTACATTTATTTACATCTTTATATTTGTAATTACTTGACATATCAAGCCTCCTGCAACAACACGATTGGTGTGCTTTATTGTTCTTGTTGTGGTGCAGGTTTCATGCGAATGATGGTTTGATTTGTCATACTTGGAGACGTCGTGGAAATGTGATCGACACCTGATGGCTTTGGAGTCCATAATCTGAGGTGTCCAATAGTGATCCCTAGAGTTATTTGTGAGCTTCTTCTTTGTGGCCAATCGATTCATGTATTCTCCTAACCTGTGTTTTACAATGTAGGATGGCATATATGTATTTTTCCTTTTGATTACATTTTCTTTTCCATCATTTGTTTTATGTAATTTCCTTTTTGTCATTTACTTATGGTTGTACATGATGGTTAGTCCATCTACCGGCTTGTCTGGTCTCTCGGTTTCTCTAGGCTTATCTAGATAATCAAATTTCTTTCCTGATTTAAAAAAAAAAACAGTAGTGTATCTTTTTTTTTCTCTCAAAAAGAAAACCTCAATTTTATATTTTTTTAATAAACACTCCAAACAACATGAAAATTTTTTACTCAAAACTTTCATTTACATTAGAAATTAACAATATATATATAATAAATTTTTTAACTTAAGAAAATTTTTATAAAAATATTTCTCTTTTATATCATTTATTGAAAGAATTTTAATAATAATAATAAGAGATGAAAAATTTATAATCAATTTTAAACAAAGTGTAAAATACAAATGATATTTACAGGTTGAAAATCTCGCCATCAGTTCTTGGATTTCTGGAATTCACAATACGCATGTGCACTTTTTTTTTAATATTTGAAATGCACAAACTTTCAATTCGCATATGCACTTATATGTATTATAGCTTCTGAAAAGATCTTTCCAACGCTTATTGAAAATGCATATTTTGTATTGGTATTCTAGGTAGTTTTAGGTTGCATTTGGTATGGTTTTATATAGTTAAGTCGCATCTTTATCATTTTCTATTTGAAGTTCGGAATCTACGCTTTTCTATGTCAACCGTGCAAACATTTGAATATGAGATTGAAGAGATGGTGCAAGAGGGCGATGCTAGAGCCCTAAAGCTCATAAGACACTTAAGATGGCTTGAAGATGAAGAGAAGAAAACCCAAGAAGGAGCTAAAGAGAAGCTAAGTGAAGAGCTAAAGAAAATACGAAGGATGCAGAGGCTACCCCCGCAGAGGTGAGACTGGTACTCGCCGATCCTGGCACCCGCATGCAGGGAGCTAGTGCTTGCTGAGATTGTCACCCGCTGATGCAGATAACTACGCTGATTTCAATCCTTATCCAACGGAGATTTATTTCTATCTTTTGGAGATTCTTTGCTTGCCCATTAAGCACGACACTCTAGGGTTTTCAGCAACTTTTGAGCCCTATGAATGTCATAGAGTTCTAGGGTTTTAAAGACATCTCATACACAACAACATCTCTAAAGACATTTCATAGTTTACTTCTTTTGCTAGTTTTCTGAGGCCAGCCATGTTTACTTAACCTCTTATATAGTTTTCCTTACATTTCAAGACATGGTTAAAGATATGTGAGGGTTGTTTTTATTGTTAATTTATGTTTTCATGAGTTATGCATCATGACTATTTTAATTCTCTTTGTTTTGATATTGCATAGGTGTTGTTGATTTATCTTAATTGGCCACTAGGATAGATTTACATCATGCTAGAATTATAGTTTCATTCCGCTATTGCGGATCTTAATCATGAGTAGCCAGCATATCATGTAGCGATGGGTATGGACTTGTGATGTTGTAGGAGAATTGACAAGTATAGGTTATCTCTTATAATGGAAGCGATATTTGGACGTGATGCATGCCCCGGGTATGAAGTTGACGAGACGGGACAGATAATGTTTATTTGATAGGTGTTAGGAACTTATTACTACTCGCCCCCCTTGCAAGAATATAGGGATTTAGATGGTGTTATCAACAAGTTTGGCCTATCTATCTTTGTGCTTAAACCGACCCTAGAGTAATTGCATAATTAATCTGTATAAAAACTCAATGATCATGGAATTACCATTATTGCGAATGTGGGTGAAACTATATCATCATCACCATTGTTACTCATCAATCAATCATTTCTAGTTTAGTTCTTTATTGCTTTCATACGTTGACACTCTGCTTTTACAAACATATTTAAGAAGTCGTATGTGCTCTCTTTGAGATCGACCCCTTGCTTGTTCTATACTACTAGTTAGTTAATTATTGAGATTGGGTATTTATTATTAGAAGATTTTAAACCATGAGATTTAACGTCCACCACTTACTCATAATAGTCAATTGAACCATCGATGTCTCTAGAAAGTGCATTACAAGATCAACTTGTCGAATGGAAATCTTTTAATTTATTGACTAGCTTGTTCTTTACTTTGGCTCTTTTCTTCTTCTTAAACCTCCACTCTAGTCTTGTTTTGGAATCTTCTTGATACCAACTCTCACTCTCTTCTCTCTCCTCTCTACTAATGAAACAGAAATTGAACAAAACAATAGATTTTATCTATTTATTTTACTAAATAAAAAATAATCAAAGTTATATTACGCATTTAGGTCTTAGACAGTATTTTAATTCGGGTATTTGGGTGGATAAATTGATTTTGTTGGAGAGTAGGGATGACAATGGGTAGGAAGGTGGGTGGATGGCCTACTTTCATCACCTGAACCACCACCAAAAAAACCCTCAGCCGATCCGATCCATCATTCGCACACTTCAAGTTTCACCGAACCCATCCACCCATCATCCAACGTGTAATCGGGTGGATAGGATGAAAATTCGGGTGAACCACATTGATAATGCATAATTTAGATAGACGTTCTAGGTAGTTTTAAAGTAATTTTAGTATGAATGTTGCATGTTTTATATTCATTTTGCATATTTTATTATTCGGTGGTCGAAGTTTGGAATCTATGCATTTTGTAATTTATTTTGCAGATTCACAGATTCGGACTTGGAGGGTGGATCAAGGGCATGATGCTAGAGCCCTAGAACTATTGAAGAAGGCTAAGAAGAGGTTGAAGAGTGTCCGTGAGTAAGCCAACATGTGAAGAGTTGAAAGCACGAAGAGACAACAAAGGATTTTGAGATCTTGAGTAACAACACCCGTCGTTGGGTATCGACACGTACCGATTTTGCTGATCGAGGCTGAATCAAGATACAGAATCTCTGAACACTTAATTTATGGATTTGTTCTTATCTTTTAGGGCCGGTTTTGGCAGACCCATAGACTTATATATAGCCTAGTTTCATTTAGTTTTAGGAGGAATAAGACAATATCCGCTTTTCATGTTTCATTCAAGGTTTTACGATAAGCATTGAGTGGCTAAACTCTCTTTGGTTTTGCTTGCGACTCAAGACATGGTTGAAGGATTATAAAGGATGAAATCTAGTTAGTTTCTATTTGATTATTTCAACTTCTTTATGTTGTATTTTATGTTGTTGATTATATTTTGACTAGCCACCTCGATAGAGTCACATCGCGATAGGGGTATGGCTTCGACGTTTGCAGGCCTTAATCCATAGTAGCCAACACATTCTTGTATGATCATTTTCCAATATATGAATGTGTAAGAAGTTGAAATCTAGGTTAAATATATATTATTTCACATAAAGGTGTCGGTTGGGCGAACAACCAGGTGAGAAGGTGTTGATATTAGACCAGGTACTACTTCCCCGCCAAGTATATTGGGAATTTGTGCTATTCTTAGGGAACGTCGATCGGTTTGTGAGACTGTCTTTGAGTGTAAGGGGCTTTTAGTTCGCGTTTGGCTTATTAGTCTATATAAATCAATATTAGACGAATCAATTAGAAACCTAATAACTAGAAAGAATTCCTGGGATCGAGAGATCAATCAACCATGTTGCGAAATCGTGAGTGAAATCCTAATTCTCTCTATTGTTTCTACATCACTATTGCTCTTCTTTTGTTACTTGTGCCTTCAAAATATGTCTTTTGTTATTGCTAGTAAGGAAACACATAAGAATGCATGCGCTCTTTGTGGGATGGACTCCGTACTTAACCGTTATACTAGCTTTTGGGTGTGGATTTACTTTATTGAGAATCAACGACCAATTCAGCCCTATCACACACATACCATCAAACTCAAACAAAAAACTTTAAAAACCATAAATGCAATGATCAAAGCTTTAACGAGTAAACTACTAACAATGTAAAATTAACTTAATCATACTCCCTCCGTTGCAAAATATAAGACCTTTTACTATTTGGCATGCTATTTAATGAGCTAAAAACTCTATAAAATATTAAATTTTTTTACATAGTATTATACATATTAGCAATATGTATAAGACAATGTAAAAAATTTTAATAAAAAATTAATATTTCATAAATAGTAAAGGGACTTATATTTTGCAACAGAGGGAGTATCAAATAAAGAAGATGCATCATAAACGGGATCATTTATGTACTATAGTATAAAAGTAAATAGAAAACGATATTATTTAATACATTAAAAAGGATGTATATATATATGACTATATTATATGTGTCAGGTGATGGGTCGGATGATGAGTGGGAAATACTTTCACCCATATCCGACTCAAGCCATCACCCGCTCACCCATCACCCATTTAATATATATATATATATGGTGTGGTTAAAATGAAAATGGTCCTTAAAATGAAAATGGCTTAAAGTGAAAATGGGCCTAATTTTGAAAAAACATTAAATCGGATCCGGCCCAATTCAACAAACCAACCCGCTTCCTTCGTCATCCGCCATCGGCTTCCCTATTCCGCCTCCTTCCTCATCCGCCAGCATCTTCCTCCCATCGACATCGGCCTCCGCCTGTAGACATCGGCTTCCGGCGGTGACGAATCTGCTCGATTTCGCCTGTAGACATCGCCTGTAGAAGCAAAGAAGCAAAGAAGGAACGAAGATCTACCCAGTTGATGAGCAAAATGAAACAGACGCTGATCACCACCCACCCTATTCTCAAACTCTTGCATAAATGCAGAAGCTTGAAGACCCTTAAGCGAATTCATGGCCAGATGATCACTACTGGCCTCATACTCCACACTTACCCACTCAGTCAAATCATCCTCATCTCCTCCACCTTTGATTCAACCTACTCTCTCCTCCTCTTCAACCAGTCTAGGGATCCCACAGTCTTTCTCTACAACACACTGATTTCTTCCCTCTGCAATAGCCGCCAGAACAACCATTGTGACCAAATCCCTACTGCTTTTTATGTGTATAGAACCCTAATTTATCATCCTGACTCTCTGCTTAAACCCAACAGCTACACCTATCCATCTCTCTTCAAGGCTTGTTGTGGGTCCCAACAATGGCTATCGTATGGCAGAGTTCTCCATGCCCACTTGCTCAAGCTACTTGGTGCTCATTATGATCGCTTCGTCCATGCCTCATTGGTTAATTACTATGCCAAGTGTGGGAGATTAGGTGTTTCTAGGTGCTTGTTTGATCAGATTGAGGGTCCGGATTTAGCTTTGTGGAATACAATCTTATCTGCGTATGCTCGGACTGGAAATGGCAGCATTACTCATGGATTTCTTGATGGTTTTGGATCTTGTGGTGATGGAGATTCATCCATGGAAGTGTTGGTTCTGTTCAGTGAAATGCAAGGGAGTTATGTTTTGCCTAATGAGGTTACCCTAGTGGCTGTGATCAGTGCTTGTGCTGATTTGGGCGCTTTGGTTCAAGGTGTATGGGTGCACGCTTATGCATTGAAAAACAAACTTGACCTGAATCGTTTTGTCATTACAGCTTTGATTGATATGTATGCGAAATGTGGGTATCTCACACTTGCACGCCAACTGTTCGATGAATTTCCCCAAAGGGACACCCTTTGTTATAATGTTATGATTCGAGGAATGGCAGTCCATGGGTACGGCCATTTTGCGGTTGAGCTCTTTCATCGGATGAAAATTGAAGGTCTATGTCCGGATGAAGTGACTCTGATTGTCACCATGTGTGTCAGTTCACATGCTGGCTTGGTGGTCAAGGGCTGTCAAATCTTTGAATCAATAGAGGAAGAGTATGCCATCAAGCCAAAACTTGAGAACTTTTCTTGTTTGATTGATCTTCTGTCTCGTGCTGGGCGGCTAGAGGAGGCCATTGTGAGGATTGAAGCGATGCCCTGGATGAAACCGTGCTGAAATAATAGGCAAAGAGTGGACGCGGACGTATCAAAACAGCACCAGAGAGACCCCCCAAGTCAAGGAGGACGCGGACACGAATTGATGACATATGTCCATCATGCCCCCTCCCACGGGGGCCACACGTGTCAACCCGAATGTGACAAATGTCACGATGGGAGGTCTTTGGCCAATCCCTATAAAAGGGGAAATGAACAGAAAAGAAAGGGACTTTTTGGCAAAAAGAGAAGCGGATAGGAATACCGAAGAGCGAAGGAGAAGAGTGTAAAGAAGAGAAGAGAAGGAGGGATAGCAGGAAGAACCTAAGTTATCACCAAGCCAGCCGTCGGGCAAGCGATCTTTTATTGGAGATAAAGGTAATTCCGAGTACGAAAGGGAATAACGTGACTCTTCCTCCGCGTCGACATCATAGCTAGTGATTCTCCGCAGACAGGTATGATCCTTGAAACCTCCTGAGTGTTCGATGATCTCCCAGGAAAGAAGCGGGGTAAGTATGATATTTTAGGCACGCGGCAAACGCACGGCCCAGGTAATACCGTGAGAAGTTTAATCCATGTGTCAGGTAAGCCCATGTATCCCCGTCGCGTGATCCAAGTCCGCCCCCCAAGGGCCCACCGCAAGTGGGTCCATTAAGTAATTTTTTGGGAGGACTTCATCACTGGCGCCGTCTGTGGGAACCCACTCACACTGAGGGGTTCATTCTTAAGTTTTCATTATCATTTAGTCAAGCAAAAAATATGTATTCAAGTCATGGACACATCAAACCCACGATCCCATTCGGCAACCCTCTAGTTTGCCAAAACACACGGACATCGGGTGGTCCCTCCCTCAAATGAGAGGAACGTGAGATGATCCATCCAAAATTTAAAAAGCAAGATTCGTACCAAATCAATTTAGTAAAAAAGGCTAGTGATTCTCCGCGGACAGGAACAATGTACAACAGCGAGAACTCGGATGAAATGAGCGAGAGTGCAGCTCCGGAACAAGAAGCCACCAGCATGTACAATCCATTCGTCCTTCAAATGGAGACTCAACAAGACATGTGGACGTCACCTTATGTGCCGCCCTACCACCAGGCGTATGCCCCAGCGTACGGAGAGTATGTCCCACCAGCCTACGTGCCCTATGGAGTCCCGCATGAGCCGCTCCACTACTATCAGCAGGCATCGGAGCCACAACACTATTATCAGCCAGCACCGGAGCCACAACACTATTATCAGCCAGCACCGGTACCTCAACACTACTATCAGCCAGCACCAGAACCACAACACCACTATCAGCCAGTACCCGAGCCACGACACTTCTACGAATACGGAAACCCGTATCAAGGCCAACATGGGGCCTACTATCACAACCAGCAATTCAACGCGCATGGTCAATCGAACGCGGCAGATGTCTTCAACCTCCATCAATATGGGAACCCTATGCACGGAGCCCCAGGCCTAGGATTTGATCCTTTGAACCAAGGGTCACAAGGGGTTGACATGCAGCCCAATAAACATCACCGAGGGGAGCACTCAACTGATGTGTCCACCTCCACCAAGTCCAGCTCAGTGCAGATGAAGATTGACCCTCCAGAAGCCTTGCCATCTGTGTTCACCCAAGATATCTGCCGGGCACCAGTACCCAAACGATTGAGGGACATAAATCTTTTGAAATATGACGGGACCACGGACCCCGAAGACCATTTGTGCCACTTCATGACCGCGATGGACATCAACGAATACAACGACGCCATGCTGTGTAGAACTTTCCCATCAACGCTGACAAAAATAGCTTTGACCTGGTTCATTAATCTGCCGAAGAACTCGGTCACCAGCTTCTCTGAGCTGAACCGAATATTCCAATTCCATTTTGGGAGCGCGCGCTCAAGAAAGAAGACCATGCTGGACTTGAACTTAATCAAGCAAGGAGGGGATGAAACTCTGGGGCACTTCTTTGTCTGCTTCACCAGTGTGGTTGTACAGATCCCAAGCTTCAACCACGAATTCACGACCATCATCCTTATGGGGAACCTGGAGGAAGGGGATTTCAAGACTTACTTATTCAGAAAAAAGCCCAGAGAGTATGATCAGTTGAGAGATTTGGTGTCGCGGCAAATAGACGCAGAGGAAGCAGCCGCGTCAAGCTCAAGAGCAAACAGCGGACATCAAGGCTTCTTCAGCAAACTCGCGGGAAAATTGAGAAAAGATAAGGGAGCGGCTAAGCCACCCAAACAAACATCGGCAGGACACCATTGACAAGATGACGACGTCCATCTCAACTCAGATCGAAGGGAGGAACCTCACCATCAAAGGGATGACCGAAGAGAAGGGAATGATTGCGGCCGACCACATTAACCATGAAGAAGTGATTACCATGGTCAGGATCACCGTCATAAAAATACCACCAAAGTAGAAGGGACGATCGGCATCCAGCCGAGCGTCGCCCGCGGGAGGAAGATCACCCCAGGCAGCAGAGCAAAGACCATGACCGATACAGAGGGCAAGAAGAAGCTTCTCACCCAAATCGAGGGAGAGGTCGGGGCCGGAGATGGCGTCGAGGGCACCAGAATGGGCCCCTTCCCCATAAGGATCGGTGAATCAGGCCCCGGGAGGACACGACGGATGAATAAGGTCCGCGATCGAACGTATCCCAGAACCAGAAGGATACATCGACACCTTAGCTGGAGGACCCTCTATTTCATGGGCCATCAACCAAGAGAGGAGAAGTTATGAGTGAGAAGGAAAACAACCACCTTCCGCAATAAGCAGAGGGATCGCGCTCACTCCTCACGCGGAGATGGTGTTTTCGGTAGGTGACGCGGAAGACATAAGGATGCCCCACTCCGACCCATTGGTCATACACGCTCAAATAGCAACCAAGACTCTCAAAAGAGTCTTTATTGACACCGGGTCATCAGTTGACATTCTCTCTTGGGAAGCCTTTTCACAGCGCGGAGTATCGGCAACTGCACTCAAGCCGTATTCAAGGACATTGGTTGCCTTTTCAGGAGATGAGATACCTGTTGCAGGGACCATTGAACTGACAGTGGTGCTAGGAACCGCGCCAAAACGAAGAATGGAGAGCATAGTCTTCACCGTTGTCCGAGTTCCAACAGTATACAATTGCTTGCTCGGGAGGGTATCCCTTTAGAAGTTTCAGATGGTGGTCTCCATTTACCATTTCCTTGCCAAATTCCCTATCGATGGAGGGGAGGTTGGTGACGTCCGCGGCTAGCAACCTGAGAGCAGTAGCTGCTATTTAACCTCTCTGAGAAAAAAGAAAGAAGTGATGCAGATTGAAGGATGTGCCGCAAGCTCGACAAAAAGTGAAGAAAGGAACCCGCGATAAGAACTTGTAGCGGAAACTGATCCAGGAAGTGCCGTCACTAAGGTAGAACTGGAGGTGAGGCCAACGGCCAGAAAGGTTCCCACCGCGGACGAAAGACTGACCCATCAGCCCTTTCCCAATCCTGAAGAAAAAGTGTATTTAGGACAGGCCTTAGGACCAGAAGAGAAGAAACGTGTCCTAGACATTATCGCCAGATCAAGAGACGTCTTTGCATGGGCACCAAAGGACTTACTTGGAGTCCCCCCGACGATCGCCTTGCACACACTCCGGATAAGACACGACGCCAAGCCTGTCGCACAGAAGAAAAGGAAAATGGCACCCGAGAAGGCGCTTGCCGCGAAAGAAGAAACAGAGAAATTGCTTGACGCTGGCTTCATCGAAGAGGTAGAAGATTCCGATTGGTTGTCAATCGTGGTTCTAGTCAGAAAATCCAATTGAAAGTGGCGCATGTGTGTTGATTTCTCCGACCTCAACAAGTCTTGCCCTAAGGACAGTTATCCGCTCCCGTCGATCGATGAATTAGTCGATGGAACCGCGGGGAACGCCGTCCTCAGTTTTCTGGACGCATACTCAGAATACAACTAGATCCGTATGGACCCGCTTGATAAAAAAAGTCACCACGTTCATTACTAATCAAGGGATATTCTGTTATCAAGTCATGCCGTTCGGACTAAGAAATGCAGGGGCCACTTTCCAAAGAACCGTTGATCGGATTTTCCGCGCCCAGATTGGAAGGAATGTGTCGATCTACGTGGATGATATTGTGGTAAAAAGCTTAAGGGCGGAAGATCACGCGGCAGATTTGCAAGAGACCTTTGACTCTCTACGACGCGGAGGACTAAACTTCAATGCGGAAAAATGTGTCTTTGGAGTGGATTCCGGGAAGTTCCTGGGATTCTTGGTTAGCCAGCGTGGGATAGATGTGAACCCAGAAAAGATTGTAGTAATACAAAGTATGCAACCACCCAGAACGATCAAAGAAGTCCAGACTCTCAACGGGGCTGTCAACTATCTCAGCTGATTCTGCTCCTGTCTCGCAGATAGATCTCTACCGTTCTTCGCGTTATTGAAGAAGAAAGGACCCATCCAGTGGACACTGGAATTGCAACAGGCCTTCGAGGGGATGAAGGAATATTTGATGAAGCTGCCAACTCTTCACAGGCCGGAAAAACTTGAGACTCTACACCTCTACCTGGCAGTGAGGAGCACAACAATCAGCGCCGTTCTCACCCGTGAAGAAAAATATCTTGTTTACTACATTAGCATAGTATTACAGGATGCTGAGATAAGATATGAGCCGATTGAGAAGATGATCTTGTGCCTAGTGTTCGCGACGAGAAGATTGCGACCCTACTTTCAAGACCACCCAGTACAGGACTTAACCAGCTTGCCCCTGAGGCAGATCCTGCACTCCCCGTGCCTTTCAGGACGGATGACAAAGTGGGCAGTAGAACTGTCAGAATTTGAAATCGAGTATAAGCCGCGAAAAGCTGCATTAGCACAAACTTTAGCCGACTTCATCTATGAGACAAGCTTTGAGGGGCACTCATCTTCTGAAGAAAGCAGTTGGGTCCTTAAAGTGGACGGAGCAGTCAACCAGGCTGGTTGTGGGGCCGGAATCGCTTTGATCTCCCCAGAAGGGCAACTGACGAACTACGCATATAAACTCGCCTTTCAGGCAACCAACAATGAAGCTGAATACGAGGCCCTGATAGCAGGACTTGAGATAGCCCTGGCACGTGGAGCAAGAGAAATAGCTACTTACATAGATTCAGAAGTTTTAATGATGCAGGTCGAAGGAAGATACGATGCCAGGACGGGGTTGATGCTAGATTACTTGAGAAAAGTCCAAGCCTTACGAAAGGCCTTCGTGAACTTCACGATAACTGTTGTCCCAAGGGAAGAGAATCAGCAAGCGGACGCTTTGGCACGGATAGGCGCGGCAATGCCGTCTGAAATCGGGTCAGAATTTGTGTTTAAGAAAAAAAAGAGTCGTGGGCTTGTCAAGGAAGTTTTCTTTATTGAGACTGTCGGAAAAGATAATTGTAGGACCCCCATTGCAGAATATTTAGAAAAAAGGGATCCTCCCCGCGGAAAAGTCCGAAGCCAGACAAACAATTACAAGAGCCGCCAGGTTCACCGTCCGCAACGGAAAGCTTTTCAAGAGGGGTTTCACACGGCCTGATTTAATGTGCGTCTCCATTGAAGATGGAATGACAGTTATACAGGAGCTTCACTCTGGGGTATGCGCACATCACCAAGGCTGGAGAGCATTGACTGCAAAAATTATGAGGGCCGTGTATTACTGGCCCACGATGAAGCAAGATATCCAAGGGTTTATCCGGAAATATGACGCGTGTCAGAAACATGGAAACGCTATCCATCATCCCGCGGAGATGATGAAAGGAATTCATGGCACATGCCCTTTTTCGCTTTGGGTAATGGACATCTTGGGGCCATTTCCCACCGCGTCAGGCCAGTTGAAATATGTGCTCGTAATCGTGGATTACTTCACGAAATGGGTGGAAGCTGAGGCCATGGGGCTCATCACCGCTGAAAAGGTGAAGAAGTTTCTCTGGAAAAACCTGGTTTGCTGCTTCGGAGTTCCAGAATCAATCATCACTGACCACGGTCCTCAATTCGACTGCGAGACCATCCGCAATTTTTGTGAAGACCTCCACATTAACCTCAAATTTTCATCCGTAGCACATCCTCAGACGAACGGGCAGGCGGAGATCACCAACCGGCAGATTCTAGAAGGGATACGGAAGAAATTGGGGGCCACGGCCAAAGGACGATGGGCAGAACTCCTTCCACTGGTGCTCTGGTCTCACAAAACAACCACCAAGGCACCTACAGGCGAGACTCCTCTTTCTTTAGTCTACGGAATGGATGCGGTGATTCCGATCGAGCGAATGATCACGTCAGCACGCGTCCTCGGATTCGACCCACAGTCCAATGAAGAAGCACTTCAAATAGAGATGCAGTTGAGAGAGGAACGCAGGATGATGGCAGCTTTGAATGCAGTAGGATACAAGAGACGGACCGCTAAGTACCATGATCAACGAGTTCGACCGCGACAGTTTCAAAAAGGGGACTTGGTCTTACGGCGAGTACAAACCGGAGGGAAGTTAGATGCCAACTGGGAGGGTCCATACGTTGTGGCCGATGTTATCCACACCGGTGCATACAAGCTGAAGAACGAAGACGGAGAAACTTTAAACAAAACCTGGAACACCGATTGTCTAAAGAAGTACTATGTGTAAGCTCGAACATCAATCTCAATTAAATAATCGCCCCCGTAGACAGTTGGAAGAGCGGTGAGTGGGTGTTTTTCGTAAAAGTTGTATAACACAAGAGCAGACGAATTTCGTAAAAGGCCAAAAACGCTGGAGCTTTCTCCGCGTCGCTCCCCTGATAGACACTCACGTTCTCTCAAGGTCGAGCCAAGCCACGAAAAAGGCCAAAAACGCTGGAGCTTTTTCCGCGTCGCTCCCCTGATAGAGGCTCACGTTCTCTCAAGGTCGAGCAGAGCCACGACAAGGCCAAAAACGCTGGATCTTTCGCCACGTCGCTCCTCTGATAGAGACTCACGATCTGTCAGAGTCGATTCCAACGACAACAAGGCCAAAAACGTTGGAGCTTTCTCCACGTCGCTCCTCTGATAGGGACTCACGCCTCTCTCAGAGTCGAGCCCAATGACAACAAAACCAAAAACAGTGGGGTCTATTACCGCAAATAGCAATTTATAAAAAAACGTTTGATTATTCCAACGACAAACGTAACACTCAAAACGCGGAATACGAACAAATTTGCACGTGAAGAATTACACAAGAAAACTCTGACGCATAACATGGAATCAAGAGTTAACCCCAAAGGGGACCGTCAAAGATGACACCCAAAAGCGAGCAGAAATTAAACATCTGGGAGGATGACTGCCCTGGGAGGCGACATAACATAACCATTTTCTACACAGATGGATCCCTCATCAAACATGCGGACGTCAAAATAAACCCCACCTCGGTGGCGAAAAACCATAACGGACCCCATTCCTAGACCTTGGGTCGATACAAAGTCGCTCCAACCGCTGACCAACCAGAATATCCCATAGTCCCGCTTGACTATTTCGATCGGGACATCCACGGCCTAACCCAGGGACAGAAAAACTTGAGACGGATCTGTGACGCCCGTTTCATACTCAAACAAAGCGGGAAGTGACTGCAAATGGATAGAGACAAGCAAAATATAAGAAAAAAAAAACGGTCTTTGAGCATATGAAAAATGAAAACCGACTCACAAGCTCTTGCATTTGATCTTCGAAATCAAGAGCCAAGTAGAAAGCCCAAGGAGTCTGAGTTGACGATTCCATAATAGAGAATAAAAGCCTAAGAGAGAAACCAAGCAGGGTCTCACTTATAAAGAGCTCCACCAGGAGGTAACCCCCGAATATATTCTTAAAAGATTCCCCCAGTAAACCCTCGAAAGAAGAGCGGGATAATAACAGTAAAAACTCACAGAAGACATGACCGGAGAGAACAGAGTTATGCTACGCTAAAACCAAGGAGAATCCTGTAGACCACCTCGATATTCACAAAATCAAAAAACAACGGCTATATTTATTCATTACGCACGGAAAAAGACCACACATAAACAAAGGTAACCCTATGTGTTCGCATTCATCAACAAGTACAAGCCATTCATCAAAGGATCCGCGTCCTCATAAGGGAAACGACCGATGCCCTCATCCCCATCTTCAAAGCCCATGACTTGGACTTCAAAATGGGCATTCCCTTTGTGAATAACAACCATGGAAGACCCAACCGCGAACCCATGGGACTCAGCGAAGTCCTTCCAGCCTCGCTGAAGCCAATACATTCCGTAATCACCCTTGTAGACGCGGACCGGAAAGTCGCGCAAAATGTGAGATGAAAGGAAAACCTGCTCAGGGATAGCATCCTTGTATTCCCCCTCAAAGCGCATAGGTAAAAGCTAAAAGGGCAGTTGGAACAAGAGCAATAAGAACATAGAGAAAAAGAAGTAAGATGAAGAGCGCGAGAATCAACAAACAAAACCAACATTTCAATAAGAACTTACCAAACGGGACGTTTGTTCAGGACGGTCGATCGATTGGAAGAAACCCCATCTGCCCGCGCCGGAAATAGCCATGTTCGCAGGACAAGGTGTGAAATGAGTGACGGCCAAATAACGAAAGAAAAAGAGGAAGTCCTATCCTTGAAAACAAAAACAGAGATACGCATGAACGCCACTTGGCGAAAGATTCCCCGGAAGAGAAAAGAGCTCATTACCCGAAGTCACTACACTATCACATGCATTGTAAAACGGGACACAGTGAGGTGTCTCATCAATCAGAAATATTTATCAATGGGATTTCAACTCAGACCAAGGTCAGACCCGTGAAGGCATGCAGCCAGGAGAATGCCCGGCGGAAGCACCCCAGGGCAGAAGGCCGGACACGCGGTGAAGTGAAATGAATATAAAATCCCATGTGGTCTAGAAATGGAGACAACCACTAAACAATAAAATGGAATTCGAAGAAGATGCCCACAGTCTGGTGCACCTATGGTCTCGATCCAACCGCGAGCATGAAGTCAAAGTCGAGGTGGATGCGGATGGAATCTATTGGTTCACAGACGGATGGCCAGGATTCGTAGAGGCAAACAGGGTGAGTGTAGGAGTCGCCTTAATCTTCATATATCAAGGAGACTCGATCTTTGAAGTCTTCATCACAAATCCCGACTGCGACTACAACGGGGTTGCGGGACGCGGGTGAATGCAAGGGGTTCAGACAAGGAGTAGCCCCACAACCCCTTAGATATGAAGAGTAAGGTGGCATTCCAATAAATAAAAAAGAACCTAGGGTTCATGTAATGTTGTCAATTTAAAATAAAAACGGGTCTCTACATTAAAGACAAAGTAAATTAAACATTTCCTTTATTTGCGAATCAGCCACACGCGGCAATTCTACTTCCTTATTCCTTAAAAAGCAAAGGTCGACCACGGATGGTTTAACACGAACCACTGGAAGAAGTAGTCGAGGGACAGCACTTGACCCCGGCACAGTCGAGATCACGACGCGGACAAACCTTAAAATGAGCGCGACTCGTATGGAAAAACGTCATCGATGACCCCACGACGAACCCGTGACGAGCGACGAATTCTTTCCACCCACGACTGAGGTACGGTCGACCATCACGAACCCTGCTCAGCTCTACCCGAAAACTCTCAACGGCATAAGAAGAAAGGAAGACTTGACGCGGGAGAGGGAATTGGTACTCCACCTCAAATTGGGGCGGAAGGGGCTGCCAAAGAACGGCACAAGGTAAAGACCCTGAGCCTAATTAAAATACGGAAAATAGTAAGAGTCATACAAGTAAACAAAGCCGATCTGCGCATTCCAAAGACTGAAAGAATGCCCAAGGGTTGGAATTCCTTGGCGCCATAGTTTTTATCGAACGCGAAAAGGAGACAACAACCAAAAGTAATAAGAAGGTCTCAAACCATAAGCTTGAAAATGGGGAAGCAAAACTCGAGCATGGTTGACAAGTGGCAAGAACCTTTTAAATCAAGGCCAAACACCACGACAAAAGCTGGATGAACGCATGAGGGAGGACATAATGATAAAAAGAAAGATGATATTTACGATAAGAGGTTGCTGATATACAAAATATACAACCCCTTAAGTAGGTAGCAAAAAGCTATTGTTCAAAAACAAAAAAGGGGGCACCACCCGAAATAAACATAAGTCATCGACAAACAGATGTTAATTACAAAACTGGCCTGCGCCAGTAGTATAGTTAGAAGGAGATAGAAAAATAGGCCCTCTCAGTCTCAAGGGTCCGCGACAACATCAATCTCCTCTTCCTCGTCATCAGAGTCCTCTTCCCCCACTAGCTCCTCCGGGGTCAAGCCCCAATCCTCCTTCACCAGACTCGCCTCAAACTTCTCCAAAGGGACACCTGGGTTAGCCTGTGAGCGGGTGACACTCTGGTTAATACCCGCGGATATCCCCTTCAAGAAGTAGCTGAAGCACTTGTCCTTCAAGAGCTCCTTACCCTCCGGAGATCGGAGGCACGGCTTAGCCACTGAAGAAAGAAAAGAAACCCCCACGTCGGTCTTAACCCACTCTGAAGACATAACCTTGAGTCCCGCGGGCGATTCCAGCCATTGGAGCGTCGTTTCCTGGGCCGACCGAGACTGGAGTCTCTCCAAGTCTTGCTTTACCAGAGCGAGGTCCTCTTCCAAAATGGAGTGATTGCCCTGAAGGTCTTTGTAGCGCGACTCGACGGTCTCAAGCTGTTTCTTCAGGTGCTCCACCGACTGTTGAAGTTCTTCTCCATGATAGCGCGAAGCTTCCAAGTTTGAAAGGGTCGCGTCATGCTCTGCGGTCAGAACGGAGATCTGCTTGTTCAAGGCGGAGATCTGCTCGTTGGCTGCCTGCAATTTCTCATGCAGCTCGACAAATCGCTTCTTAAACTTCTCAATTGAGGTCGGGTCCCCAACAGTATTGCCCAGTATTCTCACCTTGTGGTTCAGCTCCTTGATCTCCACGGACTTCTTAGTGATCTCCTCCTCTTGGGAGGAAAGGTGCCGCTCCAATTCATCCTGAAAGCCCCTAACCTGAGAAAACAAAAACAAACAAAACAAGATGAGGAAAAGGCGGTCTCCAAAATAAAAGGAGATAAGGGAAAAAGAATAAGCAAGCGGTAACTAAGAAGAATAAAAGACTGAAGAAAGAGATCCCCACGTCAACTTACCCATTGGGCTACGAGATCAAATTAAAGAGAGAACTCTTTGCACTCCAAACGGCGCAGCCATGCCTGTTCATTCCGCATGAATTTATCTGGGAAACGGAGGCGGATGAGCTCGTCAACCCCAAAGCCAGGGATGCGGAAGGCGGGCAGAGTGGCGTCCCCTTGCAAAAAGAGGGGCCCCTCTTCCCCCAGCGCCAGAGGCCCGAGAAGAACTCTCGGCCTTTTTCCTCTTTTAGGACCGAGAGGCAGCCGCGTCCGACGAACGAGGACGCTTCTCACGAGGCTCAGAGACCGCTACCTCCACAGCCGCGGCAGACTCGCTTGCTTTTTCAGCCTCACCAACGGCCACATCCCGGGGGGCAGGAGGATGAAGAGGTGCACGCCTGGAGGATTTCTTCCTCTTTTCCTTGCCACTCTCTTGAACATGATGACGCTCAAGCAAAGAACCCAAATCCATTAAGTCTGCCAAGAGGAAAGAGAGAACAAAAACATCAGACACCGACAAATGAACGTCTTATTTCTTTTAAAAAGAAAAAGAGAAAGGAAAGGGGGGACATCAAGAAACACAGAACCATAAGGGAAACATGACAATAAGGTATCTTTGAGACTAAGGCAACACCTAATCGCGGATGAGGCAGGCTCAATCCCGCCATATCGAGCCGAAGAGCCGAAACCATAGTACGTCAGGGCAGCTTGGGCTCGTGAATAAAGGAATCCTTGAATTTGTCAAGCCTCGTAACCCAAGGCTTCTTGACCGCACTAAACCAACCAGGGACGGTCTTAAATTCGAGGGAGACACCCGCTTTGTCGCGAACAAGGAACCACTTATGCTTCCAGTTCGGTTTGCTCGACAGTCTCTCAATGTAACCACAACTGGAATTACATTGGTAAAACCTAGGATCCTGAGGCCCCCTCTTCATAGAAAAGATGTTGAGCATGAGCTCTTTCGTCGGAGAAACCCCGATGTCCAAGCACCGCATGACAAAGCTGGTAAAAAACATCCAGCAGTTTGGCACAACTTGTGCTGGGCTCAGGTTGTACTCGGATAGAAAAGCAATAAACAAAGGGTGGAGGGGCAGACGAAACCCTTGAGACAAGCTCGCCGTGTACACCACAAGACAATCCTCATAAGCGTCCAAGCAACCTCCGCCTTCTGAAGGCAAGCACAACTCCACTCCCGCCAGCCCGGAAAAATCCGAGCTATAGCCGCGACACTAGCCTGGTCAAGCAGCGTTGTACAACCCCTTACCTCTTGATTAGGGGAGCGTCGTAGGCGAACTCTCTCAGAAATGACTAAAGGACAGGGTTGGGGATCGCGGATGGAAAAATCCCCACGAAAGGAACAAGAAGGCAAATCATCCAAAGAGTAAGAGGGAATGTCGAGGTCACTGAGGACCTCCTTGGATCGGACCCTTGAACACGTCTCCGCGGTCCCGATGGGAGACTCGGCGTAAGGGACCCATGATATATCAGACTCCAAACCACTTGTCGACGGATGTTAAGACGAAGAGGCGCGCGCGTCAGGATGAATATGGGTTTCCGTGTCCATTGGATGAGCATCCGCGTTCCCATCGCCCTCCTTAGAAGAAGAAGAAGTTAAGTAAGGAGAGGAATAGTAATCAGGGTCAGAGCGTTTCCGCCGCCTTCTCACCTTAATTGGACTGCCGGATGGACCCACGCGGTCTGGAGTAGAAACACCGGAAGAGGAAGAAGAATCTGAGGAAGAACCTTCTGAACTAGACGCGGAGTCCCTGGAGGAAGACGAGGAAGAAGAGTCGAAGATTACCGCGGAAGGATCCGCTCGGGAAGTAGAGGGCAAGCCCTCTCTCCATCCCTCCTCTCTTTCAAACTCGTCCAACGCGTCGAGGTTCCCCTCAGGATTAGCCATCCTTGAAAAAGTTAAAAGGTGATCTGAAAAGGAACCTGTGTACGCGGACCAAAAATATTAAAAAACCCAAAAAAAAATCGGGAAGTAAAGAGGGACCCCGAAAAGATCTAACAAAAAAGGAGGGGTAAAAAACCTAACGAGATTCGTAAAAATTAATAGAACATCTAAGACATTTCAAAAAAGCTCAAGAACTCAAGAACAGAAACAGGGATTTACCTTGATAAGCCGAAGAAACCGCCGGAAAACGCAACCGGAAAACCAAAAAGCAAGCGAAAAGCTCCTAAAAAGCGAAAGCTGAAAGAGAGCTGAAAACAGACAAACAGTAGGAAATGAAAAAGTGAAAACGGAACGGGGTAATTTATAGAAAAAGTACCGACTCTTCAACTTCCCTCAAAACGACACGGGCCGAGGTAAAACCCTAATGGGCCAGGGAGAATCCTCAAGCAGGCCCAACACCAGCAAAGCGGAAGTTACAAAATTACCCCTCGAGGAAAAAAGAGGGAACACATTTCCGCGGACAAGGTCGAATCGTCTCAAGCTCTCGAAGAACTTAACCCGACCCGAGGAGCTGTGATGAAACCGTGCGGAAATGATAGGCAAAGAGTGGAAGCGGACGTATCAAAACAGCACCAGAGAGACCCCCCAAGTCAAGGAGGACGCGGACATGAATTGATGACACATGTCCATCATGCCCCCCTCCCACTGGGGCCACACGTGTCAACCCGAATGTGACAAATGTCACGATGGGAGGTCTCTGGCCAATCCCTATAAATGGGGAAATGAACAGAAAAGAAAGGGACTTTTTGGCAAAAAGAGAAGCGGATAGGAATACTAAAGAGCGAAGGAGAAGAGTATAAAGAAGAGAAGAGAAGGAGGGATAGCAGGAAGAACCTAAGTTATCACCAAGCCAGCCGTCGGGCAAGCAATCTTTTATTGGAGATAAAGGTAATTCCGAGTACGAAAGGGAATAACGTGACTCTTCCTCTGCGTCGACATCATAGCTAGTGATTCTCTGCAGACAGGTATGATCCCTGAAACCTCCTGAGTGTTCGATAATCTCCCAGGAAAGAAGCGGGGTAAGTATGATATTTTAGGCACGCGGCAAACGCACGGCCCAGGTAATACCATGAGAAGTTTAATATGTGTCAGGTAAGCCCGTGTATCCCCATCGCGTGATCCAAGTCCGCCCCCCAGGGGCCCACCGCAAGTGGGTCCATTAAGTACTTTTTTTGGAGGACTTCATCACCCATGAGCCCCAATGCAGTCATATGGAGGTCTTTACTCAGTGCATCGAGGATTCATGGAAACTTGGAGACTGAGGAATTGGCATTGCGACATTTGATTGAGCTAGAGCCAGAGACAAGCGAAAATTATGTTCTTTTGTCGAATATGTATGCAAGAACTGACAAATGGGACGAGGTGAATAAGGTAAGAAGGCTGATGAAAGATAGGGCGATTGACAAGGCACCGGGGAATATCTTGCTTATCGAAACACCTTCTAGCTCTTATTAAGTTTTAAAAGCCTATTAGCTCAATGGTAGAGCAATGTGCTTATGCGCAGAGAAGTGGGTTCGACTCCTAAATAGGCTAAATTGCCTCATTTTAATAGTTTGTATTATTTTCTGATAAAAGTGCAATTCATAGTCTTAATTGTGCATTTCATGATCTTATTCTTGCACTTTATCATTTTATTTATGCACTTTATAATCTTAAATGTGAACTTCATAATCTAATTCATACACTTCATCATTTTGTTCTTGCACTTTATCATTTTATTTATGCACTTTATAATCTTAATTGTGCACTTCACAATCTTATTCATGCACTTCATATTTTTATTCATATACCATCATTTTATTCTTGCACTTATCATTTTATTTGTACAACATAATATTATATTTGCACAACATAATATTATATTTACACAACACAATATTATATTTGCACACCATAATGTTATATATGCACTTTATCATCTTATATGTGCACGTTATCATTTTATTTGCACAACACAATATTATATTTGCACACCATAATGTTATATATGCACTTTATCATCTTATTTGTGCACGTTATCATTTTATTATTGCACTTTATAATCTTATTCATGAACGGGAATAAAAAGAAGACAACCATAAATAGCTTATGCGGGATTTTGAACTCGAACCTTTGTGCATGGGCACATTGCTATACCATTTTTAATGGAGCTAATAGACTTTTAATAGCAAATGTCACATTAACGTACAAACCCGCTATAAAAATAGTAGCCCATAAAGAAAATATTTGGTAGGAAACTTACTTTACATTAGGAAAATGCACATTTATTAATAATAATCTTTATTGTATTATTTGTTCACTTTATATTTTGTAATCTCATGTTTTTCACTTTAAATAAAGACAAGAAATGTGATGTAGCATATTTTGTTGCATTTTGTAATCTTATAGATGCACCTTATAATATTATTTCAAATAAAAATTACGGGCTAAAATATGTAATTTTTATAATTGAAATAAGGGCGATATTGGTAGAAATAGAATGTATGGGAGAGGTGGTGACATTTATCTCATAATTAGGATTATTTACCAATTTACCCATTTACACCATAAAATTAGGCCCATTTACATATTAATTAGGCCCATTTATCTATTACTCATTTAAATAGGCCAATTATCCTTTAAATTAGGCTCATTTACCTTCAAATTGGATCATTTTCATTTTAAGAGGGATTTTCATATTAAGAACCATTTTCATTTGAACCATTTCCTATATATATAGGGTGTGGTTCGGGTGTACACACCCCTTAAAGTGTACCTTGTTCACAAATATTATTCGATGAAATGTGAAATATTATTCGATGAAATTTGAAGCATTATTCAGTGAAATGTGAAACATTCTACCGAATACTGTTATGTTTTTTTTTCCGTTCAGTTCAGATGAAAACGTTCCAATTCCACTGAATAATTTATAACATTCTATCGAATAATGTTTAGTTTTTTTTATTCATCTATTTCAAATAAAAGAAACCTCCATTCCCTAAACAATACTTACAGTTTATACGAATACTGCTTCAAATTTCACCAAATAATGTTTCACATTCCCTTAAACAATACTCACATTTCACCGAATAATGCTTCAAATTTTGCCGAATAATGTTTCACATTTCACCGAATAATATTTGTGAACAAGGTACACTTTAAGGGTTGTGTACAAATGATCCATACACTATATATATATATATATGAATTATATCGGATTTTCACTCACTTTGTTGGGTCAGGTGAAAAGGATAGCCATTAGGTGCGAGTGAGATTGTTATCCCTTTTTATCCCTATTGGTGAGTAACCATGAATTAAGCAATGGAAGATTGAATTGATTGTGAAGTTAAGACAAACATCTAGCTATTTTTTTTTTGAACAGGAAATAATTCGATGTCCCAAACTTCAATTGAAGTCTGAGACAATGAGAGCACGAAAAACGGCAAGCGGACTAACCGTCATGATACAACCAAAAAAGCAAACACAACAAAAAAACCCGAATACAAAGATCATAGCGAAGAAAGCCAGCCCAGCGGAGAGGCAGACGTAGGATACCGGATGGAGGCAGCGAATGCCGAGAACATGGGAAAGTCGAAGGACAAACACGACGTCTCGATGCCGGGGAGACAGATGCAGAAACCCAATAGCGGAAAGGACGTCTCCTGGGGAAATGTGGATCAACGACGTTCCTCCCACCTAGATGAGAGATATTCGAGAATTACGAACACTTCCACGGTCAACTCGAACAACAGGGCGCCCGAGACTGCAACTTCAACCGGAAACTAAACGAAGCCACACCCAAGAAAACGACTCTACTCAGCTGGACAAAAACACAAGATCAAAAGAAACGGGTAAAAAGGGTATAAGCGAGTGAGACAGAAGAGTTTAAGAGGTGTTTAAGGTGCTCAGGATCAATGTATAGGAAAATATCAATATAAAAAAGAATATATCAATAAATAACCCGAATAGATTAGAGTATTGAAATGATTTGTTAGGTAAGGGTTTTTTTATTTAATTATATTTAATAATTGACAAAAAAAAAACCCAGCTGGTAGAAGATTTTAAGACATAAGGGTATGGGATTTAAAAAAAACCAAGATGATAGAAGTAGTTAGGCCATAAAGAGTTTTTTTTTAATGTTTAGAATTAGAATTCTAAAAATAGATCATCATCCTTGGGTCCAAAGGGACCCAAACTTGGGCCACAAGACCAAGAACTCGGGCCCAAGGAAAGGGGAAGGGAGAGGAGGTTTGGAGGAGAGTGCAGAGGTTTTGTAAACCACCAGGGGACGGAGGAGAGAGAGTACGGGGCAGAGGCGTCGGTTGTGAGGGTGTTTGGAGGACCAGGCGACAGGTCCGAGGCTACGCACAAACCGGCCAAGGAGAAGACCGGAGACGAAGACCCTAAACTGGCCGGAGGAGAGAATACGGGACAGGCATCAAATATTTGAGATTTTGAAGGAGAAATCGCCAGATCCGAGGCCAACGCCCACTCTGGCCAAGCAAAAACGATGACTAGAGTCGAAAACGGCCAGAGGCAGCGGACTAGAGAGCCGACGACGAACAAATCAACGGTGGGAGAGTTCGTTTCAAGTGAGAGAGTATGGGGTAGGAGCATCAATCAGCGACGAGGGAGATCGAAGCAATGGGTGAGGTTCAAGCAACGATCCACCAATACACACAATGGGTTAATTTCTTTTTTCCTTTTTCCTTTTTCTTTTTTTAATGGTTATTTCGACATTGGCTGCCAAGGGAAGACAGGCACAGAGGCCGGAGGTGGGGGAGAATGGAGTTGAGGGAGTATGGGAGCCGGCGGCGGCGGACAGGAAATCCAGCGACACCGAGCCCAGCGTCAATAGAGGTGAGGGAGTACGCAGGGTTGGATGGCTTCAAAGTAGTGGTTAGAGGAGAGGCGGATGAGAGAGAACGGCCATGGAGAGGCACGTTGGAGGCGGCGGAGAGCGATTGAGAGATGCGGGAGAGATAAATTCCAAACTGATTTGGGGATGAGGTTGTTTTGCAATCCAAGGAAGAAATCCCAATTTGATTACGGAAGAAGACGGTGGTAAGATGGGTTGTGATTGAGATTTGTGTGATCAGGACGGCGGTCGGGGAGGAGGCAACCTGGACGACGACCGGAGAGAGGCTTGTCGGAGAAGAAATTGATTTGGGGATATATTGATTTGGGGAGAAGAGATCGATTGATCAGGACGATCGGAGAGAGATTGAGGGTTATAGGAGAAGAAATTCCAAATTGATTTGGGGATAAATTTGTTTTGCTGTCTGCGAAAGAAATCCCAAATTGATTTGTGGGAGAATTAGTTGCAGGTTCGATTGGTACACAAGAATGTGTTCGTATTACATTTGAACGTTTTGGATCAATATTAATGTTGATTTGAAAGATTGTAGTTGTTGCTTTGTATGTTAACTATTAATGAAAAAGTTGTTGATTTGTGGCGGGTTGCGCCGATGTTGGTGGGTGTGGCGGGTTGCGCCGGTGTTGGTGGTGGGCGTGGCGGGTTGCGCCAGTATTGGTGGGTGTGGCGGGTTGCGCTGGAGATATGGGGTTGAGAATAAATCTCGATTCCCGAGTGATGATGTGGTGGTGGCGATGATGTTAATTGTCGTGAATCTGGTGATTTGGTGGTGGAGAAGTTTGGGGTGTTGGTGGTGGGTGAGTTTGTCTTCCTCTCTCTCTAGAATTCTAGAGAGAGGAGAGAGCACTCACTAAATGTGTACATATATTACAAACATCTAGCTATTAATTTCAAGAAATTGTTGATGGTGGGTTGCCATATATATATTAATAGCATGCATTTAGATGAAAATATTAGGCTATATTTAGCTTAGTTATATTAATATTGTGTTGTAGAATTTGCAGATTAGGTCATATTTAGCTTAGTCTTTGCAACTATGCAAGTAGAGCCTAGGTGGGACAATTAGAATAATGAATGAAGAAAGGGTCAAGAAGATTCCAAAACAAGACAAGAGTAGAGGCCCGAGAAGAAGAGAGAAGAAACGAAAAACAAATTAGGAATTTAAAGTAATCCGACAAATAAACTAATTTTGTAACGCACTTTCTGGAAACCTCAGTGGTAGTTCGATCGACGTGGACTATTATAAGTTAGAAATCTCTTTTTAGAGAGCTATAACATTTATGTTGACGTCAAAACTAAATTCAAAGATGAGGTGAACAGTAATTTGTGAGGCAATTGTGGTCGACCGTGCATTTGCACTGCAATCTTTGTTGACTTCCCCAAGGCACAAATACACACATGGGCACACACACATATATAGTGTCAATGCAAATGTACATTGCGAATTTGCGAAATCTACGAACTCACAATACATGTTCGCCACTGTGTACTAGGCGATATTTTCACCATGCTTTTAATAACTCATTTGTATTTGACTTTGTTTGACACCAAATCGCACCATCAACTAGCTTTTCAAAGGTTTTGGTTTTAATATTATATATTTTAAATGAAATTAATAAATATAAGATTTTAGTTTAATTAGCTTCTAAAATTGGATCTTTTTATCAACTACTCAGCTAAACTTTTTGGAACTCTTAGTTTTCTTTTAACAAGTTTTCATCAGCTACCATAACAATTAAATTTATCAAACATGTATTATTCCATCAGTTTCAGCTACCTCATCAATTTCAGCTATTCCATTAGTTTCAGCCACCTCATCAGTTTTAGATACCTCATCAATTTCAGCTTTCCATCAGATATTCTTTTAACATGTACTTTTTGGAGCTCTTGGTTTTTTTTAATTAACATATATTTAACACAAATAATTCACTAGTTTCAATTACCTTATATATCAATTTCAGCTATTCCATCAATTATTCTTTTATTAAACATAATCTTCATTAAAATCTTTTAATGGAGTGTATGTGTGCATGTGTGTACACACACACGAACTTGACGCAGAGGCGAATGGCCTTTAGGGCTAGTAGGGGCAGTTGATGGTGCGATTTGTTTGACACCAAATCGCACCATCAACTAGCTTTTCAAAGGTTTTGGTTTTAATATTATATATTTTAAATGAAATTAATAAATATAAGATTTTAGTTTAATTAGCTTCTAAAATTGGATCTTTTTATCAACTACTCAGCTAAACTTTTTGGAACTCTTAGTTTCCTTTTAACAAGTTTTCATCATCTACCATAACAATTAAATTTATCAAACATGTATTATTCCATCAGTTTCAACTACCTCATCAATTTCAGATATTCCATCAGTTTCAGTCACCTCATCAGTTTCAGATACCTCATCAATTTCAGCTTTCCATCAGATATTCTTTTAACATGTACTTTTTGGAGCTCTTGGTTTTTTTTAATTAACATATATATAACACAAATAATTCACTAGTTTCAATTACCTTATATATCAATTTCAGCTATTCCATCATTTATTCTTTTATTAAACATAATCTTCATTAAATGTTTTAATGGAGTGTGTGTGTATATACACACACACGAACTTGACTCAGAGGCGAATGGCCCTTAGAGCTAGTAGGGGCAGCTGCCCCCCCCCCCCCCCCCCCAAAAAAAAAAAAAAATTTTGTAGGTATATAATTTGAAATTAGAAATTTGGATCTGCAGAAAAACCATCTGCCCATATTTTAGGAAAGAGAATCACATACTAAATCAATATCCTCAATCAAATCCATAGCAGCCAGCATTGTGCATCTCCAAGGTACCAGATTGAAATCTCGCAGAAATTCTCTGTCGAACAACGGATACACATGGCGAAATCATCGTCTGCATGGACTAAAGTGGAGAAGTGGAGAGACTAAACTCGAAATCGTAGTCGTTAATCGTCATTTTCTTCCTCGCAATTGGATTCTAGATCTCCTCTGTGACTCCGTCTTTGCTCCTAAATTGGGTTACTTCCATGATTTTCCTCGAAGAATCGAAGTAGAAGCTGACATCGGGTGCCGAACTACCGACTCAGTAAGCCGCTCGCCTGCTCGTCTTGCTCAATTTTTTTACAGCCTGTTTGTTTCAATCGAAAATTTCAAAGATACGAGACTGTGACTTTGTCAACGATTGTGAATTGTTCGACTGGAGGGATGAGTGTAGGGATTCAAATAATTCAAATAAACAATTCACAACTAGATTACTCCCTGTCTCAAACAAATAATACAAGAATCCCCTCCCAATGTAGTAGTAGGGCAATTCAGGATCGAATCCACGAGGAGGTATGTCAGCGCTTCCCTTGTTGTACTCACGATCAAAGCTTTCGACCTCAGAAGACACTCGATATCGATGTGTCTGGTCGATTTCTAGTACAGTTCCTGCAGAAGACAAAAGCAAAAAAGTCGACGTCGAGCAGAGACCTCGATATCGATGTTAGACCTCGATATCGACCTTTACAGTCGATTCCGATGTTTGTCACAGAAACTGTAATTTGTAACCAATTATCGGAAAAGAGTCCGAAGAACGTAGAATGGTAGAGGAGGATGATCAGAAACAAAACTAAAACTTTTATATTGATTTCAATAAACTTAAAAGCTTCCAAAGTCGGAGTTTCATGCCACAACGATAACAATGCAAGTTTTATGCTAAAGTTATGAAATTTAATGCCTTTCCGTCAAATAACTTTCGTTATCAACACTTAGGTGATTAGAGGCTCTCGCATAGTTCCTAAGAGTTACTATCCAATTCATGAGCAATTCAAGTTCACAATATGAGTGGCTTTCGCTTCAATAATGCAAATAATGAATCTCCCTAACTTTCGCAAAGGATCATGCATAAGATAGAAGACGGAATCGCATAAAAGTCATACCTTTGATGCACTTACCCTACATCGTTATCGTCGGGCTCACCTCGGCCCTAGAAGTGGGTTGACTACTCGCTCCTCATCATGTACATCATCATCATTATTATTGAAAGAAAACTACTTTGAATTAAACTTTGAAAGAAAGTACAACCGAACAAGCCAAAACTCCGCTCTCGCTTCTCTCCAACTCACTCGGCCCTCTGTCTCTCTCTAACTCGTTACTCTCTATTGAAACTGGAATTGTATGTGCTTGGATCTGATTGAATGCTTAAGCTCAGCCCTAATGGCCTCTAGATATAGATATCGAACTTTGTTATCCAAAGACTCGAAACTTTATCTTTATTCTCTAAGATAAAACTTAAATAAAGTAAAAACTAAAACTTCTATGGTAAATCAGCTCATATGATAATTCTGGTGTTGATGATAGGAAATCTCGACTTTAGGATAGATGTGCAAGCTTCGGATAGAATTCTATCAAAATCTGAGTCAGATTCCTCTGCTGGGCAACATCGATATCGACCTTGAACATCGATATCGACCTCTGTACTAGTACAAAATGGGGGATTGGAGTACGCTTTTTTTATGCATGGGAGTACGCTTCTCTTTCTGTACTTATAGCGGCCGCACTCCCAAATGAGTACGCTTCTTATTAAACTGTTCTCATAAATTTTAAGTACGGTTTTGATGTGAAAGCGTTCTTAAAATTGGCGTGTGATTTAGTACGGTTTCGATGTGAAAGCGTTCTTATTAAGTGTACTTAATAATAAAAATAAAAAGCCTGCCTTTTATGCTTCATATATCCAAGGCTCGAACCTGCAACCTCTTGCACACCCCCTCAAATCAAATCGGTCCGCTTCACACGCCTACCACTTGAGCTACGAAATTTAGTTGTCCCTTTGTTCATTTACTTAATCTTATTACAAAAAAAAATCTCTAATTTTGGTTTTGGGAAGACACTTTTCTTATAAAACCGTACTCATTTTCATTTTTTTAAGATCGGTTTTAGAAAAACCGAGTTAAATATTTTTTTACAAATAAACGAGAACGGTTTTACAAAAAAACGTGTTCCCAACAAGAACACGTTTTATGTAAAATCATACTCATAATTTTTTAAACCCTCATCAAGAACACTTTTCTTATCAAACCATACTTAAAACAAAAAAAAACAAGTATGCTTGTTAAAAACCGTGTTCCTAATTGTCAAATTTAACACAGTTGTAATTTCAAGTGTACTAAATTTTCTTTTTTTAACCACGCTTTTCTTAATAACCGTACTAATTATTTTTACAAGAAAAACAAGAACGGTTTTTTACTAAGAACTGTACTTATATTTGGTTGTGGGAGTACACTTTTCCTATGAAACCGTACTTAAAACAAAAAACAAGAACACTTGTTAATAAGCGTACCCAATTTAGTGTACTCTGGTCCCCCTTTTTGTACTAAAACTCTATCTCGAGCTCTCCTTCTCCTACGCGGACTGGCACTCGACTTCTATCTTTTAGCTCGATCTGGCAACATCGATATCGACCTTTAGACGTCGATATCGACCTTTTTGTGTCGACATGCTCTGCTTCATTTCCTGCTCGATTCCTATGTCTCTGCTACACTCGATGTCGAGGTCCCCAGTCCATTTCGACCTCTTCAGAAGACTTCGAGTTCTTTTTCCGCTCTTCCAAATCTGTCCATTTTTATCCTTTTTTCTGCGAAATCACATAGAAACTCGTGCAGACCCATATATTTGACATTTAAGCGTAAATTACACTAATCCCATGTTTTTCCATTAATATGCATGCAAAAGACGATAAAATGGACTTTTGTGTGGATAGAAAATATGACAATTTGCGCGCACATCATGAATATTATGAAACCTTAAAAATAAATTATTTCTTTTTTGTAGTAAAGTTTTACTTTGAGTCTCCTCATGGTTTCAATTGAGGATCCGCCAACGACTTGACTCAAAAATATAATAATATGGAAAGTCGATTACCCCGTCCAATCGGCGTATATGGCTCATCCAACCATCTGTTTTGGCAAAGTGGTTGAGGGTTGAGGTGACACGTCCTGTTGTCGCCATTATTCAAGTGATCGACTACAGTCATTTTGGTTGGCATTCGCTTTTAAAACACTCCTTTTCAATTAATAAATTAACGACAGTACGTACCTTATGAAATCTGTTGTGTTGAGATTATTTTGAGATCCCATCAGATGCTGACTCGCACTCGCTTGTCCGGTTCGTCCCACTCCCACCCACAGATTTAGACAACCCGATAGGGACGATCACAAAACTCCGATTCGGATTTTACCCATTGGTACGCACTTGCACGTACATTATACTCTTGGTTTTGCAGCTCATTTATATTCGAAAATGTAAGCTTCAGGTTCTCTTTCGTCTTTAATTTCATTATCTATCTATCTATAAATATGCAACAACCAATCGGTTGATTAGGCTTTCAACAAACAAACCCCAAAGCAGATGTGTAGCTTCCAATTCAGATAGCTATATGGTTGGCTCTGGACAATCATCGCATCCCCAGGCTTTTCCCTTTTTCAAAGCCTTTTTTTTGGATTGTGCTTTATGCTCGGGGCAGCTACGTACTTACGGATTTTAGATCTATTTTAACTGTAGCACTACTATGGTAAAGCAATCATTGTAATTTATGAAAAAATATATATGAACGTATTTATAATAAAATATTTATAAGGACGAATCCTTAATTTGTCTTTAAGTTATTAACTACTCCCTCTATTCGGCAAAACTTGTCATTTTAGGGTGCTATTTTTATTCAAAAAAATTTGTCATTGTAGGTATTTTGCCCTTCACTTTACAAAAATGCCCCTGATATGATTGATAGTTTGTTAGTTGTAGTTTTCGATAAAGTAAAAAAGGAGGGTAATAATTGAGGATAAATTAGTACATTTGTTAATTGCCTTAAAACTTGTGAAAAAAACTAAAATGACAAGTTTTGCCGAACGGAGGGAGTAGTAAAAAAAAGTAAGACTTAAAAAATAATAATAATAAGGGCATATCATGATTTTGCCGGGTTCTTTCACTCATAGAAAAAAACAAAGACAAAAAAATGTAAGGACGGAACCATGATCTGTCCTATAATACCCCAAATATGGATGGATCTAGAATTCGTCCGTTTATTTTTTTATCACGTACAATGATTACTAAATAGATGTCAAACTATAGGTGAAATGGATCCATAATTTATCTGTATAAAGTGCAATAGATGCATATAGCCACCCATTTTTTTTTCATATAAGATTCAGTTAGGTGGATTTCAAAGATAACAAGTCTATACTTATCAAAAAAATAAATTTAAGTCTATTAATTTTTTAAAATAGGAAATTTTCAATCGCCATTCACAACTCAATTATGATTATATATAAGAGATCCTTGATTTTTTTTTATGACGAGGAACCACCTTCGGTGATAAATCCCGAACACGTGATCCAGTTGGCAAGAGTGAAAAGGGACAGAAATAGAGATCGAACACAAGACCTCTTTACCATTCCCTTACTCCACACCACTAGACCACTCCAATTAGGATGAACGTTGATAATTTTGCATATGAATATATGATCATGTTACTAGCACATTAATAATTAAGTCTATTGAATGAATTGGCATAGAGACTTGTATAGTTCCAGGAAGGCATTTGTTATTAATTTGTCTATATAGGTTTTTGTAAGAAATGCCTTAATTTAAAACGGGAAAATTTTGTACAAGACATGCTCTTTTCTTTTTGAATTATCGTATTAGCTCATACTAATAAGTATCAAATTATTAAAAAATTTAAATAAAAAAATTAATATTTTACTATAATTTTTAGATTTTTATTAAACTTGTAAATTCTAAAAAGACTTATATTGTTAAACGGATGTAATTACTCCGTAAATTGAAGCAAGTCAAATATAGTACACAAAACAAATAGTAAGTCAAACGCACGTACGTATATATATGTAGTACGGAGTATCAATTTTAATTTCTGTATACATGAAACCATATCTAATCAAAATTTCAAATCACGTTGTACTAAAGGAGTCACATTCTATATGCTTGTAATAATAACTTTGTGTTAATATATACTACGTAG
The DNA here is from genome assembly GCA_963922045.1 of Persicaria maculosa. Taxonomy (NCBI): domain Eukaryota; kingdom Viridiplantae; phylum Streptophyta; class Magnoliopsida; order Caryophyllales; family Polygonaceae; genus Persicaria; species Persicaria maculosa. Next base: position 3,818,939 of record OY998268.1, read on the forward strand.
TTTACCCAAAAAAAAGTATATTGTGTTTTACCAAAAAAAATATATTGTGTTAATATATGAGAGTTAAACTCCTCCATTATTATAAAAAAAAATTCGAAATTTGAAATAATTTACAATAACAGAAAATACCACATAAAACTTAAACTAGTTATAATCAACTTTTATTTTTATTATTTTTGTAGGAAACTAGTGGAATAACACTCACCTAGTACCCTACTGGTTTCTACCTAGTACTTATTTCTTAGGCCCTAAAGGATAAAAAAAAATACTACTGAATTTACTCCCCCTAAATTACTAATTTACCGCCAATTTCAATAATTAAAAGGTGAAAAAAAAACCATAAATATTACAGTAAAAAAAACAAACAAACAAACAAAAAGCGCCTAAAAATCGCCACCTAACAGTGAGAACGGATAAGGCGGTGCGATAGCCTCCAACTCGATCCCCAACCCAACCGCCGGCGCGTCACAAATAAACCCCACAAAGCCGCCGTTCCCGCCGCCGTACCCCACCTCTCCGCCTCCGAACCACGAAGTGTCCACCTCTGACGATGATGACGCCACCCCTAGGGAGTTGCTGCCTTCCTCCTCCTCCGTCCTGGCCGAATTAGACGCCGTCGCCGTTGCTCCGACGGACGGGGGCGATGGCGCCGACATAATCAAGCGCCTCTTTTTCGCGCCGCCCTCTTCGTCGGCGCCGGGACAGATCTGCTTTTGCCTGGTCCTCCGCTCCCTCTCGAGCATCATCTTGGGCAAGATCTCGGGATCGTCGACGACTTTGCAGAGGAACTCCATCATCTGCTCCGGCCGCCGCTCCGTCGTCTCCAGCCTCCTCGTCATCCCCTGCAGCTCCTTGTCCATCTCCTCCTGCTCCAGCCTCATCCTCTCTATCTCGATCTCCATCTCCTCATCCGCCTCCCCTCCCGCCATCACCGCCTCCTGGTGGTTGCTCATCTGGCCGGGATTGCTCTTCTTCCTGACGATATTCTTCAGTAACTGCTTCTGCCCCCGGAGAAACCATTCGTTCGCGAACTCCCACCGATCCGGATCCACCTTCCTGAATCCCTGTTTCATTGAATTCGAATCAGAACGAATTAAGTTGATAGAGAAACAGATCAAGAATCGGATTGAGAAAAAATCACGGACATAGGTGTTGAGCTGGCGGATGAAGCTGGAGAAATTGGAGTGCTTGAAATTGGAGGGGAGGACGAGGTGGGAGAAGAGGAGTGGATCGAGGACGATGAAGCTGTTGTTGGCGCGGCCCCAAGAGATGAGGTGATCGGTGGCCGGATCGCTGACCATCTGGTAAGTCTTCATCACGAACGGCGCCACCCCTCCCGGTGAATTAGGACTACTGAGGATCGGAAGCTGATCCATTTCCCATCTATACATGATCAATTACAGATTAATTTACATATGCCTCGCGGTGTGGATATCAAAAAGGGTGTTTAATTATCAACTGTTTGTTTTAGTTTATACCCCAAATTGAAATTTGACAGACCGAGATGGAGATGGAGATGGAATTGAAGAGCTAGGGTTGTGGAATCAGGAGCCAAAAATCATCGGAAATGGGGGAGAGTGGGGTGTGGGTGTGTTGGGAACAGGAGCCGCCTTTGTTCAGATGGGCGGGATATGGGTTAAGGGTTGGGAGGGGTTGGCCGTTTGGGTATGGGGGAGAGCCAGAGGAGGGACGGGCCACTGTATCACCACCCCCACTTCGTTATGTATTTGCCGGGTTTCTATTTTACCCCTTCCCACACCCCTACAAATTATTTATTATTATTTTATTGCCCTTTGTTTCCTTCATTTATTTCAGGAATATTATTTTTTTTATACAAATTTTACAGATACTCTTTTCTCAATAAAATTTTGTGTGATATCCGTTATATGAAAACAAAATATAAAATACTTTATAAATCAAGTGTCCCAATTAATAAAGTGTAAAATAAATGTAATATTAGATTTTGGCTGTATTCTCGTAGCTTGAGTTCAATATTTTTATGCCGATTGCTATCAATTGCTGTATTATTTGTTTTAACTATAATCCCATTCCGTCAAACACTAATAACCTAGATATTTTAATTAGTTCTATTTAGAATTTTTTTTCTAAATATTCAAGTTTAAAAATAATCAAAGATTTCAGCTTTTTTTTTTTGATATTTCAAAAGGTACCCGTACTTTATACTAAATTACAAACTTTGTCTTAAACTTTCTAGTTTTTGACAATAATACTCAAGATGCAATATAAAATACTTATAAATGACTTTTGGTGGTACTAACTACCATAATCTACTAACTATATTATGGATAATGAATTTACTATGGTTTCAAGCCCACCACGCTCTGCAATTAAAAACTTAAAGATAGAGAGGTTTGACCGATACCTGAACTTAGTTACACTGGACCACCGGCGTTCCTTTAGCTTCCGGTTTTCTAGAGGTGGCTAACCTTCAACCAGGCCTCCCTTAGTCCAAGCACAGCACAGATCTGTTTCGTTTCCTACCTCAGATCGTAGTCTCTAACTCTCAGTTTTTGTTTTTGGAGGGTGAAAGGATTGGAATCAAGAAAACTAATTATTCAGAACATAGAGTTTGATTAAGTAGCTTTCCCTTTCTTAAAAACAAACTTTTATTGAATTTGGAAAATATTACAACACACAAGCACTCCTAATTTAAAACTTACAAACACACAAACATACTAGATTCTCACACCAGAAAGATCCATCGAAGGATTCTTGAGTATTTGAGTGATGGGAAACCAACCTACTCAGAACTCAACAATGCTTCTCTTTCTCTTTCTGTATTACAAGACTTCTCTCTCTTTTCATATGTTTTTCTCTCTCTGGATTTCGATGCCCTTAGAAGTCTGAGGAGAGCTCTATATATAGAGCTGGTTGAAAGGCATTGGATGCCTTTACAACGTCTAAAAGCTAATGGCCGACATATGGGCCCCTACGCACTCAGAAAATAATAAAAGCACACAGTGCTGACTCAATAATACAACTCACATGATGAAAAAGAAAACAAAAAGGTACAATAATTGTGCAGGTGCATGATGGTGATGTTTAATCATTCAGGTTATGGACCCCTTCTTCTCCCATATTGGCCTCTAAGTCATCATCATCATCATCCATTATCAGATCTTGGAGATTATCAATCTCCAAATCTTGCTCATTATCCAAATCGAGATCAAGCATTAGACCTTCAGTGTATTCTCGATCCCATGTAATTAACATATCAATCATCCTTTCATGGCCTTCCTTGTCCAAAAAGTGACCAGCTTCTATTTGTGCTAAATAGAGCTCAATGGACTCGGACCTGTCTATAGCCTGCTGCATCAATGGCTTGAGTTGTGGGGTTATGATGAAGGTTGTATTCCCAACTTTGAATATTCCTCAGTCAGTCTGTCTAAACTTGTTGATGTAAAAATAGATGTAGAAGAACCCTTTCGCTCTTGCTACCCATGGATGTCTTATTGTATTATTATGGCTTCCTACTACTGGATCTATCACGTACCAGTATTCTTCTGTAAATAGCAGGAAGATCAGGTAATACGGTAACCGGATTTTCCCCTTGTTAACATCCATGCAAGCACTGATAACACGACAACCATTTATTTCCTGTATCTTCTCAAACTTTGTTGTTTTGAGGAAAACCTCCTTCTGGAATTTAGTGAAGTGGTTGTACAGGAAGCTATGCTCTTCTTCTTTTGGCCATGGTCGCTTGTATTTGTAGAGTCCATTACACATTCCATATTCCCATGCTTTTAGATACTCTGAATCAACATATGCCGTAAGTGGCAATGAGATTCCTCCTAATCCAGCGAAATTGTTTATACAGAAATGGTTACATCACTCTCTGGTCCTTGCTGGAGTATTGTGATCCCTCAAGGTTACTGTCCAGTAGAAGTATCTAAAATCTCTCATCCTCCATCTCCTACAGATTTCTTCTTGAAGTTCTATAGGTAGTTGAAGAACTTTTATAATGATTTCCAAAGTTAAAAATCTTTCAACCGTTCTGTGTCTCGTTTCAAGGAGTCCACGACGGAATCTGTTATGAGTAAATCTTCCAAAAGGAGTCCACGACGGAATCTGTTATGAGTAAATCTTCCAAAATCAACAGAAATGTAAAAACTTGGAGGGGAAACCCATCCTTGATATTCCCTTATGCCACTTAAGAAATCAAGATCCATCTCGCTGGTTTCCCAGCGAGGGTCTTCCCATCGAGTTTGATTTCTTTGGTCCATCAGCTAGTTCTCTAGTTAGGCTGTCTGCTAGAGAACTTTTTGAACCCTGCACATGTTTAACAGTAAAGGTGAATTGGTTAAGGGCTAATTGCCAACGCAGGAGCCTCCCATGCGCTTTCATATTATCAAGATTATTATTTATAAAACCCAATATTCCTTTACAATCTTTTCTGACTGTAAAAGGTTAGGGGCTAAAAAGATTATAAACTTCTGGATTCCACGATAAATTGCAAGAATCTCTTTTTCCATGACAGTGTAATTATACTCAGATTTATTGAAGCTGCCACTGCTGTACCTGCAAAGCTTGTTATCTTTCTTTAATTTCAAAACAGCTCCCCAATGATAATCACTAGCATTTGTTTCAAGAACTAACTCATCATCTTCATTAGGTAGAGTTAATATTGGAAGTTTTTCACATCTTCTTTTTAGTTCCTTGACTATCTTGGTGTCTAGCTGAGTCCAATTCCAAACTTGTTCTTTCTTCAATTTTACCTGTAAAGGTTTTCTTAGTTTGGCTAAATCTTTAATGAAATCAGAAGCATAGGTAAGACATCCTAGAATCCTTTCTAGTTGTTTTCTATCTTTGATTTCATCAGGAAATTTTTCTACCTTTTCTAAAATATGTTCCTGCAACACAATTTGACCTGCTTTTATCTTGAGTCCTAGGAATTCAATTTCTGGTTCAGCATAAATGCACTTTTTCTGTCCTAGAATGATTCCATGATCAATGCATTTTTGGGTTATGGCTTTTAAATCATGTTTATGTTGTTCTAGTGTTTTAGAGAAGATTAAGATATCATCAATGTAAACAAGACAACAATGTTTAAATTCTTTGAAAACATTGTCCATTCTTCTCTGGAATATTTGTGGTGCGTTCTTTAACCCAAATGGCATGACTATCCACTCATAGTGTCCTTGTGGAGCACTGAATGCAGTAAGTGGAATGCTGTCTTCATTCATCTTTACCTGCCAATATCCACTTTTGCAGTCCATTTTAAAGAACCAAGTGGCTCCCTGTATTCTATTAAATAAAACTGTTTTATTAGGGATATAGTATCCATCAAAAACAGTATTATCATGAAGCTTTTTATAGTTGATAACCATTCTAACTTTTCCTCTTTTTTCTTCAGCATGATTTCTGACCATAAAGGCGGGGCTAGAATGAGGGCTTTTGCTTTCTCTGATTAATCCTTTCTTTAATAGCTCATCAATTTGTTCTTTAAACTTTTGCTGATCTTTGTATGTGTAAACCATTTGTTTTACTCTAATGACAGCTTTTGGATCTATTAATTCTATGGTAGCAAATAATTTATCTTTTTCCCAAAATTTTAAAGGATTTTCAGAATATAACTCTTTGCACATTTTTTCTTGTTGTTTAAGAATTTTTTCTTTTAAGCCTATTTCACAAATGGAGAGTGCAAATTCTCTTTGAGTAGGAAGAATATACTCCTCACCACGCTTAGTGCGCGTGAACTCTATTGCTTGGTGTGTATATGCTTGTTTGATCTTCTTAACCCTAGCATCTTCTCCATTGATATTAAAGACCATCATGTCTAAGTGTTGAGTGACTGGGACATGAAGTCTTTGGAAGTTGTTTCCAATTAACATGTCGTGTGAAGGTTGAGTAGTAGCCCATAGTGTAGAGATTACACACGAGACTCCACCTATCATGATTGGTACATCAGAAGCTAATTCTGAATGAACCATGATACTATCGTCAGCTATCCTGACTTGGATTGGTTTACGAGATTTCTGCCATATGAACTCAGGAAATAATGCCTTTTTACCAAAGCATACCGAACAACCGCTATCCACAAAGGCACATAATTCATATTTGCAAAAACCTTCTAAACAAATACTTATTGGGATATAAATGCTATTGGGATTTGTGATTCTATAATTTTTCTTCAAGGATCCTCTACTGACATGCTCAAGGCTTTCTTCTATCCTCACATTCTCTTCGTAGAGATGCCTAAGATCCATCACTTCCATTCTCATTCCCATTTCTTCTTCACAAAACGGTTCACAAAACGGTTCCTTATGAGGTTCCACAAAATTCTTTGCTCTTACATCATTTTCAAAGATAGGTTCACTAATGGTTCTAGTTTGATATCCTACTATCTTTCCTTTAGGCTCAGAACTGGATGATTCTCCCTGTCTTTCCTCAATACTTGCGAGTGTTAGAGGATGCAATAGAATTGTATCAGTCTCTCTAAAAGGACAGGAAGGAGTTATACCACTCTCCCTAGAAGGACAGGAACCTAGATCAATACTATGTCTAGATGGTTCTCTTATAATTCTATTTTCTAACCTCTTGTTTAAGGCTGCTATCATGCTAGCTATATCCTCATCTACCACAAATGACTTGTCTTTCTTGCTTGTCATAGCTCCTTGAGTTCTTGGGGTAATACTGAGATTAGGATTGAACCTAAAACTGGGATTTCTGGCTAGACTCGGACACCTAGATAGGTTTACTTGTGGTTTAGCATTCGTATGGATTCTACCTTCTTCATCTATAGTTAAAACTTTATCGCTGCTAGTGGCTGCAGAATTTTCGAATGCGTTTACCCAAATGGTCTTTAGTTTTATCTGGTCTGGTCTTAGCTTTACTGGTATAACCTCTTTGTTAGGTCCTACTACCTCGTGTTTCTCAGCTTCTACTATATGACACTTACGTGGAGGATTTGTCGTGTTTTCCAGTTTATAAACTACCTTCCACTTTAGCTGTAATGGACAAGTTCCCTTGTGCATACTGATACCTTCTGTTAACAATTTTATAGCTAAGAATTTAGATGCATAATGATCTTCTAAACTAACATAATAGTTTGGCCTACAGATCCAAGAGACTGCTCCTTGACTCAGATTACAGACTATTCCACTGATGCATTGGTCACTAAACTTTTTATGCCTAATATCACAAACGAAATTAATGCATTGCACATCCTTACCATAGTCTTGTAATGGAGTTATAATAACTTGAATGACACATATAAAGATATATTTAAATTTTTTGTCTTTGTTATGTTTTTGAATATTTGCCCAATTTATTAAGTTCACTTCAGTTGCTTGATTTTCATTGTTTTTAACTGTTACGTCTCCAGACATCTCTTCACACACATATTTAGCATATTTTGAGAACAATGATTTTTTAACAAACTGTTCTTTGGCAATGATCGGGAAATCAACCCCTGATCTGGTCATTTCTTCTACTTGTTCTTCATCAATAGAGGTTTCAGCTTGCTGAAGTTGAGCTAAGGTGGTCATTTCATATTCATCAGAGAACTCACTAGGAGCTTCTCCTTCCATCATCTCATTAATTTCTTCACCTTCAATTGACTCATTTTCAGATTCTTCATGTTCATCGAACTTTTCTTCAATTATTTCCACTATTCCTTTGTTGTTCCTTAGGGCTAAATCTACTGCTTCATCTTCTGATAGTTCTATGTAATCCAAACTACCTAAGACTTCTGCTAATCTATTGTTCTTCTTGTTTTTGCATTCATTAGCATAGTGACCGGATTCACCGCATGCCCAATATTTGCAGTTTTTCTTTTTCTCAGGACAAAATGAGGCTTTCTGAAAAAATCTTCTATTTTTTTAGAAAGGTTTTTTATAATACTTTTTATAATATTTTTCACCTCTTTGTTTGTTGAAACTTTTTCTCTTATAATTCTTTCTTCCTTGATAATCTCTAGTGTTGCATCCCCATTCTGTTGGTGTCTCCCAACATGTTAAGAATTGTTTCTTCATTCTTTGGGTGCTTCTAACATCTCGACATTTTTTCTCAACCCATTTCCTAACATAGGAAATTCTATTACCAAGAGAATCTTTGCTTCCATTTTTTATTAGCTCTCGATATTCGTCACTTATTTGTTCATTAATTGGGGAAGGAAGTTTATCAAAGAACATTTGCAGATTAGTGTCGTTTTCTCCTATCTTATAGTAACATTTCTCGAATTCTGTTATATAGTTATCAACATATTTCATGTTACATATTTCAAGATTGTTTAAAGTTCTTTGCCATTTTAAAGCTTCCTTATCTTCATCTTCATCTTCCTTTTCTCCAATGAATTCATCTTCAATTAACTCACATATTAATGTGAACATATTCACTGGACTTGCCAGATTCCTAAGTTCTTGTTTAGCTTCATCACTAATGGCTCTATACCAATCGGCAATACAACCATAGAAACTGTGTTCTATATAATTAAGGAATTGAGAAGAATTCCATCCTACATTCATGTTTAATACGCTCATCATGCTTTTCTTCCAGAATTCTATGATCTCACGCCTGTTCCTTACACCATCCAGGTTTAATTTGTAACCTGTTTCACTTATGGGCTCTAGGTTAATTTCTCTTTGCCTATGGTTTGGCATAATACTTACTCCAAATCTTTCTTTCTTTTCTAGAAACTCCTTCGGCTTTAGCCTAGGTCTATAATTACTGGTTGAACCATGTTCATATCGCCTGTAGTTTCTTCTAGCTTCATTATGTTCTACTGGTTCATTTTCCCTCAGCCTTCTTTGTCTTAGAATTTCATCTAGCTTCTGTTGAACTTTGGATATGGGAATGTTTTCCATGTCTTTTAGATTAATTAGTCCCATTTGCTGATATACTGCTTCTTCATCAGAATTTCTGTCAGACTCATCATCACTCATAACTTCTTGGTTTGTGAAGTTGAATTCAATGTTTTTGTGTTTCTTTAATGTCAACTTCCACTCTGGGTCGTCCAACTTAGTGCTAAATCTCCTTATTGGTAGAACTGGATGTTGATTCATTTTTAAGGATTTGATTTTCGTCTTGATTTTCTCATTCAATAATACCTTTTTTCTTTATATTATCTAACTTAGTAGAGAACTCCTTTTTGGATTTTTTAAATGGATAACTATATTTAAAAGGATCTCCTTTCTTAATTTCACCACCAGATTTTAGGCTTATCTAATGACTAATTTCGTTGATGGCTTTGAGATTGGTTGAGTGTTGTACTTCACCTGTTTCTTTTACTATCTTAAAAATCTTACTGCTAATCTATAGATATAGCTGTTCTAATTTTTTAACTTTAAATTTTAAATCTATAAGTTGGTCTGAAATAGCATTTAAAATTGCTCCAAAGTGCTTATCATTTGTATCTAGATGTAAAGCATGAGGATAAGTCTTATGGGGACAATTAGTAGATACCTCTAGATTGGCTTATAGATAAATACAAATATTTTAATTAACTAGGCTCTGATACCAAATTGCATGATCAAACTAAATTAAGGTTCTGATTATAATATTTAAATGCGGAATATAGAACTAGACAAACAACACTTAAGGATATTAATGCAAATTATAAAAAGATATGGTGATTATTTATGATTTTTGCTTTTTATGGAAAATTATAAAAGACAAGTGGGACCCTAGTGAATATTTTGGTAAATACTTTCAAACCCTAAATATTTTGGTAAATATTTTTTATTTTGAGAATATTTTGACTAACCACTCTTCTATTTATTTATTTTTGAAATGCCTAGCTCTATTCCAAAAACATCAAATCTCTAAATAAATGTCAACCAAAGATAAGGCCAGGTAAATCGTCTATTGGTATCTTCCGTTGCATTTTGATGGGATTTAAATAAAAAACATTTTTAACAGGTGTTTCAACATACTATCTTCTCAATATTGCCTCTGTCAACAAGAAGGGGAAGATTCACACCACCTTTGTTTTTACTTGCCCTATATATAACAAGATTACTCACGGGCTAGTATGAATCAACAACAAATAAACACATTATAACACTAACAATAAATCAAAATATCCTTGAAAACCTCTATTTGTTCACTAATCTTTGTTTTCTATGTCGACCGGGAATTGAGTAGTAGCATTATCTTTAACAAGCAAAAAAATCAACAATGAAAATAATTTAACAATTAATTAATTAATGATATAAATAACTGAAATCAAGCACAAAAAAAAGAAGATTAAACAAAGAAAACAACGAGTTTCCAAGTGGGAATGCCCACCAAGAGACTTCTGTAAACTAAATATAGATGACTCTGTTAAAAACTCCAGCACATGTGGTGTTGAGGCAATTATTCGGAATTGTAATGGTTAAGTTATTGATATTTTCCAATATGCGATCCAATTGGGATCAGTATTACAAACAAAAGCTTATGCGATCTGTATTAGTCTAACGGTAGCGCTTGAGAAAGAAATAAGGAATATCATAGTTGAAGGAGACAAGCTTGGAGTAATCAAAGCATTGAAGACTCCGCCAACGTTCCGTTGGAGATCCACATGACAATTGAGATGATTCACACATTGAGAACCAACTTCAACAATAGTCAGTTCACACTGCTATAGAGCTTTGTATTTGTAATATGAGTACTCTCCCGTTGAATATGGAACTTTGTACCATCATCCTGCAGGATGATCAATGATGATCTTTGCTTAGTAAAAAAACGTCCTACTGTTTGCTTACTGTAAAAAAATTTAAAAAAAAACCTTTACAAGTGTACATAAGGAAGAAATTCAAGGACAATTCTAAGGATAATTCTATGTAAAAGGTATCGATGGGGATGTGATCCATCCCAAGGGCGCTAGTAGTGCGTATGTTTGGGGGATAGTGGCAGTCTATGCCTAGTATAAAGGGGTAAATCCTGCATAGGGATTATCGAATTTGTAGAGGGAATCGTAAGGCATTACCCTTGGCCCTGTGAGAGAAGCTCGTCTGGGTGGCCTTTAAGGAATATACCTTTTAGGTGATTTTCAATCAAAGTGACACTGCAAAAACTTTTGTGTGATTCTATTTACTTGGACATTTCAGTATCTAACTCCAACAACTAGGGCTCTTGTAAGATCAACTAAGTTGAAGATAAGGATAAACTCGGTGGAATCTAAGATATATGGAGTATAGTGCGGCTAGAATGTTGTGTTTTCTAATGCCCAAATAGTAATATCTCTACCTTCAATCAATAACCTAATATCAGCAGTAAGTAAAAGTCGATCCCACAGAGATTGTGTGCGACTTTTGGCTAAGCGTAGTGTGTAAGCAAGAGAATCGTAACAATAGCAAATGAGAGAAAAGAGCAATAGTAGAAATCATTGTTAGAAGAGATAATAATGATGAGAATATAGCTTTACTTATAATCGCAACATTGGTAACTTCATGATCATCAGATTGTTTTGGTTATGCTTGGCTATCTTAGTGTTGGTTTGTGCACAGATTTGTATAACTTCCTATTCGATCACTATTCAACTCCCTAAAATCTTACATGGGGTTTGAGAAGCAATAATTCCCTAATTAATCATAGGTTTAAGCATGCAATTCATGTAATTCCCGCATAATTCATTAATTCGACGTGTCACCTGGTTGTCAACCCAATTATTGCTTTCGCTAAGAATAACACTTAATTATCTATCATTACTCTCACATATGCATGATTTCCAACCTGTTCCTTAAGATATATTTGCTACTTTAAGTCCCGCAATAGCGGATATAACTATAATCCCTAACTCGTTATTTGTCTAACCTAATGGTCAATTAAGATGAATAAACAACATAAACATGTGGAGAATAAGAGTAATGAATAACCAAATATGCATAAACCTTATATTAAATATAAAATAGTATTGAAATAACCCTCACATGTCCTAAACCAATGCATTCAATATAAACAAAACTATAGAAAAGGTTTAGCCGTGCATGACTTACAGAAAAGCTAATAAATGAGAGATGAGAGATGTATGCGTAAATGAGTTGGTGTGTGAGTTGTCATGAAATGGATGAGGAGAGGCCTCTATTTATAGTGCTTAGAAACTCTATGAGTCGGCTAACTTTGTGTAGAAGCAAAGCCTAATGGGCCAGATTCGGCCGTTGAGAATCTGTTGAGATACGAGATCAGCGGGCGCCGACTCAGTGGGTGCTCGAGATCTTTTGCGGGTGTTGCTGAATCGACGAGCACCGCTAGTGGGTCGCGGGTGCCGCCTCTGTAGAACACTTCTTCTTCATTTCTTCTCTTCTTGGCTTCTCCGCTTCTTCTTTTATCTTCATCCTTGACTATTCTTAGGCTTCCCTAGCTTCAGAGTGTAGCTTTGCTCTTCTCATTAGGCTTGATTTCGAGAATCTGCAAAAATAGGCATAAAATGTGTAGATTCCAAACTTTACAACTTAAGAGACAATGAATGCACTTTATGCTAAAAACATGTCAAAATGCAACCTAAAATAACTAAGAACTATCTAAAATGCCTATATAAATCATGCATTATCAAATCCCCCAAACTTACCTTTTGATAGTCCTCGAGCAAAATAGATTGCAAGACATAATCAATTCATTCCACAAACATAATTTTTCATGAGATAGCCTTTATCAAAAGTAACATATTGAGTAAGCACACACAATGGTAGAGTAGACTGGCATCCTAGCATGTATATAGGTGATCAAGTAGCCTGCATGCCTTGTCCATCCAACCTCACAAGGGAAAATGTGTTTCGCTCGCTCTCATGTGTTTATGCTTTAAGATCAATTCTCAACTCAATTCATTACACAAAAAAGCATCTTAAGCATTGAAATTTATATAGCATTATCTCCATCTAATACTTCAAAACAAATAAGTAACATCAAGAGGACTTTCGCTCGATGGAAGACTTCAAAGAAGACTCCATTCGGCGGGGTTATAATAGGGCTTGGTATGAAAATAAGGATAATGAGTCATATTTGGCGATGTGGTGCTTTCAATTCCAGGAACTAAGATTCCAACATTCTCCAACATTCCAACACAGGCTTCCATGATAACAAAGTATAACTCTCTTAACCATGCAACTTATCCACCTCTCACATATAAAAATATGAACTAAGGCTCTTTATTGCAGTAATACTCTTTTTCTTCTTTTTTTTCAATTTTTTCTCTTCTTTTTCTTTTAGAGCCACCTAATGAAGTACAAAATATGAGAAAATAAAGCATATAATATTACATTTTCTCTTGAAACTATTAACATTAATGCATAAACCACTAGCTTTTCTTCTCTACTGAAATGATAAATCCATCACCAACTCCAATCCTAATTCTCGGAGGGGTCAGGCTTATTATCGGCTAGGTATATAATATATTTTGTGGAGCTTTCAAAGAAAAAGGATAAGGGCGCGCTCTTTATTGGCTTCAAGTAAAGGTATACGTATGGTGGATATGGATAAATTTGACTAAAAGGTGCCTCAATCATATAAAACTTATAAACAATGAATATGTATCACAATTGGTCTCAATAATAAATAACTATACCAGTACTCAAAGATTAATGTATAAGAAGAGTAATTCACACAACAAAAGCATATGGAATAAATGTAATCCCTATAACGTAAAAAATGCTCACTAGGACAAGTTTTTGTTGGATTTCAACCAAGCCTATGAACATAGATCATACATACTCAATTATGTTTACCTAATATGTTTCACATAGAAGACCAAATTTTATGTGACAATGCTAAACCAATCCAAACATGTTATGATATTTATATGATTAATCTTTCAAAATTATATATTTGAGAACTAACTAAGATATATGGGTATTTGAATAATGACACAATTTATGCTAATATGCATGATATTTTTGGTATTTTTGACATTTTTTTATTTTTTCTTTTTATTTTCTTAATTTTTTATGCAACATAATTAAAATATGCTCTAAATGCATGCAAACTAACCTAAAAATTGAAAAATTAAAACTAGACTTAGATAAACCCTCTCCTTCACACTTAAACATTTCATTGTCCTCATTTTCTTAATACAAGGCCTAGATTTGAGGGTGGTCAACCACGGTTGACTCATCGCCCAATAGCGTCCTAACAGATGAAATCTTCGCTCACAGCTAGAGGACGGTCCTGGAGGAATGTCGATGACAGACCCAGATGTGCCAAACTATCCGTAACCCGATTCCATTCGCAGAGAGTGTGAGCGAAAGAGATATGCTGGAAGGAACGGCAAATGCTAAGGTCATCTGAAAGCAAAATCTCGACCTCCCACGTGATCTTCCACAATCCATTGATGACGTTGATAACTATCAAACAGTCACCCTCCACTTCAAGATGGGAGAACCCCCGCTTCAAAGCTTCCCGAAATCCAGCCAGAAGACTAAAGCATTTCGCTTACAAGGCGGAGATCTTTCCATGGCGTTGCGCCCCGCACCACAGTACTGTACCCTGGTCATCCCGAATGACAAAACCAGACGCATCAAGGCCAGAGGCGATCTTAGCGCCATCAAAATTCATTTTCACACAACCCTCCTTAGGCTTATCCCATGATATCTTTTTTTTTCCGACTTGTCCTTTTTGGTTGGTTGTCAATCTAGAAGTAATCATTTCATCTTCTTGATTATCAGTTTATGCTTTTCTCCAATTTATCGTATACTGTTTTATATATTTAACCCATTCTTCTATGTTTCTGATATCATTGACGTTAAACAAAATTTCATTTCTCATTGACCACACTCCCCATAAGAAGAATGCCAGACTCGATTTCTGCTCCGTAGAAAGTTTTGTGAAAACTTCGGTGATTATTTCTTTATAGGGTCTCCTATTTTTATATGTGTTTCAGATTATTCTCTCTATCTGTTTGTCTATTCTTCCAAGAAGGTTAAAGATGATTGACAATATGTAAACATATGTGTTGCATCTTCATACTTGTGGTCACAAAGTGAGCATTCCAAAGGAACATGCACTCCTTTATTTTGTAACCTTATTTTCGTGGGTGTTCCATTTAGTAAAAATTTTTAGAGGAAATTTTTTATTTTAGGCAAGCAATCAATATTCCAAATCCAGTCAAGTGGGTCCGTATTTTTTCTTCTAGCTTTCATGATATGGTCTAGGGCACTTGCGGTGGAAAACCAACCGTTTCTACTTGGTCTCCAGTATAATCGGTCTTCGATTTCAGTCATCGATATATGAATATCAAGAATCTGCTCGACGATAATGAACAAGCACAGAGAGACAATAAAGAAAAATAAAAAGGAAAAAAGGAAAAAACACAATGGGAGAATATGGGTGACTAACCGCTTCATTGTTCTTTCCGATCTCGAGCCTTGAAATAGTTGACCTATTTATCCATCACTTGAGATAACTCATTGAAAGGAATGATATGCTAATTATGATGTTGGAGATATTCATGATGAAACTGCTGCAAGTCTTTCTTGATTTCCTTCATTGAGACTTTTTTTATTTCCTTCATTGAGACTTCTAGGACTTAGAGCCTTGCATCAATTGTCATTACGTGTTTCTAGCCTATTTCTAGGTCTATTGCAGGACCATCCATGTTGACTTTTTGAGAATTTTCTCCTTGATAGTCTGGGAACTCATCCATTGGGCCTTCATCCTATCCATCGGAATCCAAGATGGAGTATGGTACGGCTAGAATATTGTGTGTTCTAACGCCCAAATAGTACTGTCTCTACCTTCAACCAATAACCTAGTAATAGCAGTAAGTAAAGGTCGATCCTACAAAGAGTGCGTGTGACTTTTGGCTAAGCGTAGTGTGTAAGCAAGAGAATCGTAACAATAGCAAATGAGAGAAAAGAGCAATAGTAGAAATGATTGTTATAAGAGATAATAACGATGAGAATATAGCTCTACTTATAATCGCAACATTGGTAACTTTATTATCATCGGGTTGTTTTGGTTATGCTTGGTTATCTTAGTGTTGGTTTGTACACAGATTTATATAGCTTCCTATTTGATCACTATTCAACTCCCTAAACTCTTACATGGGGTTCGAGAAGCAATAATTCCCTAATCATCAAAGCATGTAATTCATGTAATTCCTACATAATTCGACGTGTCACTTGGATGTCAACCCAATTATTTCTTTCGCTAAGAATAACACTTAATTACATGTCATTACTCTAACATATGCATGATTTCCAACATGTTCCTCAAGATATGTTTGCTACTTTATAGGATTAAGGCCCGCAATAATGGATATATATAGCTATAATCCCTAGCACATTGTTTATCTATCCTAAGGTCTAGTTAAGACGAATAAACAACATAAACATGTGGAGAATAAGAGAAATGAATAACCAAATATGCATAAACCATATATTAAATATAACATAATTTTACAGCAGTAGCTTCTCAAGCAATGGTACCCCATTATCAAACTTGATTCATAGGTAGAATTTGACACGAGGTGGAAGTACTTAGAGATTTTATAAAAATACATCAGTCGAAGGTTTCTTATAGCAGGAGTATAAGCAATGAAAGGAGAGACTAGTATCATGCACACTTCAATTTCATTCATGGTTACCATACCCCATTTTAATGCATCAGACTTATATAATACTTCATATATATCGAAATTAACAAAATTCATGGTGCTACAACATTCATACACTTAGCCGACTCGAGTGCATTGCCAACAAAAATATCACTATCCTACACTAGAGCAAACACGTACAAGAGTATTCGATAGTTTCTTACGACCTAGGTCATTATTCAAACACTTGGACCTCAGTAGTATCCAATCTAAGAAGCAGACCAACGTATCTAGGATTTCAACAATGAAAATTATTATCAATGAAATTAGCCATGTCATACAAGGTATGATATACAAAATTTCCAAACATACGCAATTTAATCCCTCTACAACCCAAATTAGACCAAAAGATAAGAGTTCGTAGAAGAAACAAATGCTTTCATTGAACAATAAGCATGTAGCTACCAAAAGTCAAACACGGGAGCCTATTATCTGATAGAGGAGGAAATCAAGTCTATAAATATAAATAGATATCAAACCGAATCCTAGTCCACACAAATAAAATACAAGACTTCCTCCCGTTGTAGTGGAAGGGAATCAGGATCGATCCACGAGGAGGCGGGTCAGCAGTGCCTGGATAATCTCTGTGAACTCTGCGCAAGTCGACCAGAAGCCTCGATATCGAGTTGAGCAGTCGATATCGACAGGGGCAGTCGATTCCTAGTGACGACGTCGATCTGGAGACAAAACCTGCGAAGAAAGAAAACAACAGAAGCACTCGATATTGACTGGAATGGTCGATTTCGAGTGGGTCAGTAGCTCTATCAACTCAGAAAACTGTTGATGAAGAAGTGCTCGATGCAGGGTGGTCGATATCAACAGAAGTGGTCGATATCTAGTGGCTCTCAGTCGATGTCGATTTGTAGAAAAACAGATAATAAAGAAAACGAAATAAAAAGCAATAGTTTTTAGGGTTTTGATTCAATAAACTAAAAGGCTTCCAGGATAGGGATTCACCACAATGGTAACCATGCATGTATTATGACCAATTCACATAAAAGATTAAACTTTTCTCAACACCAATTAGGGATATAGAGGCTTTCGCATAAAAACCTAATTGTTTCTACCTTTTTCATAATTAGGATTTAGTCAACTTTCGCAGGAAAAACCTAATTACTATCCAAATTTACATATATATAATCCACTTTCGCTTCATATAAGGTAAATAAGGAATGATCCTAAACTCGCATAAAGGATTGAGCGCGGGGTAGAAGAAGAGATCGCATAATCAAATATGGAATAAGCGTACTTACATGGCTACCGTCGGGCTCACCCCGACCCTAGAAGTGGAACGACTACTCGCTCTTTATTGCAACAAAAATCTTTGATTGAAAAGAAGAAACTTGCATTAAACTTAAAACCATCGAAGCTTTACAACTCAACGCCGGCTCTCGCAAACGCCAAACTATAAACTTCTCTCTAACTCTAACTCTATTGATTGTTGTGTGATTGAATCCTTAAAAACCAGCCCCCTAGGGCTTTATTTATAGGCTACTAATCCTCGCTAGCCAAGGAAGGTAGTTCTTATCTTCTATCTAAACTCTATCCAACCCGTGTCGAATTCCAGTCGATATCGACCAAAGCATTCGATATCGACCACTCTGTTTCTGCTCAACGGGTTCTACTTCACTCGATTTCTGGGTCTTGGTCGATATCGACCTCAGGTACTAGATATCGAGTGCTCTTCTTTGCTGGTGTTCTTGGTCTATCTCGACACTCAGAGTCTGTGTCGATGATTCAGTCGATATCGACCGGTCCAGTCGATTTCGACCACTTTTCTGCTTCTCTTGGCTTCTTCGTTTTGACTCCAATTTCGCTCCAATTCCTACATATTTAGATCAAAACTTGTGCAAACTCTATTTCATGCGCGTTAGCTCATTCTACACAAATTTATATTATTTTTAACCTTTATTTGAGGAATCGAATGAAATATGAAGTCAAAACTTGCGAATCAAAAGGGTACAAATATGTACATCATTATCATCAAACTTGGTTCTTGGAGGCTATGATTATTGATGAGCGGTAAACCGGTCGTTGATTCTCACCAAAGATAAATAACCAATACTCAACACTAGTATAGCGAATAAGTACAGGTGTCGATCCCACAAAAAGCGTGTATTTAGTATAATTTCTTATCAACTATGCAGAATAAAGAGAGAGAAACAACACAGCAAAGTAGTCGTTTGAGGTTTGTGAATGAAAGCGACGAAAGCAGAATAATCGTAATTGGGTGAATATGATAGTGACAGTGGTTTAATCTACTTATCTAGACAGGGTTGGTTATTCTTGGTTCTTATTATTACGTACCCTAGGGACCGGTTTGTGCATAGAGTTGTATAGCTTCCTGATTCGATCACTACCAACTCCCTAAACTCTTGCATGGGGTTCGACAAGCATTAGGTCCCAAGTCTCCTTAGAAATTCAATAATATAGCCTACGGTTTATAACAAGTTGTCGCCTAGTTGTCCACCCAACCCTTTCCTTTTACCTATAAGCAATATTACTAAAGTGTCGGATTCCTTACACAAACTAGTTTCCCGACCTATTATCACTAGATGTGTTTGCTACTATAGAGGTTCGACCTGTAGGAGCGAAGGTAGTCGAAATCCTTAGCTAGATGCAACTCAGTCTAGGTGATCAATCAAGACAAAAGCATGCAACATAATAATAACAATATAAGCGCAAAGGAAACGAGATAATAACATAGAAAGAACCTGAACTGGTAACCAAATCAATGTCTTGACAAATAGATGAGTGAAAGACTGGCTCAACATGGCTATCTTCATGCAAAACATAAAAGAAAACAGAAAACCTAGGGTTTTTGCTCCACAAGGGAGGCGGAACACCAAAAGAGAGAGAAGAGAATGAGTGTGTGAAGTGTGTGAAGTGTGTGTTGAATGGCTGAAAAGAGAGCCCTATTTATAGTGCTAAAACCCTAGGAGTCGGCAATACTTAGCGTGTAAGCAAAGCCCAATGGGCCGGATTCGGCGAAGCGCAAAATCTGTGAAATCCAGTGATCGACGGACGCCGATGGGTCATCGGCGGGAGCCGCTTAGTCATTGGCGGGCGTCGCTCCTCCTTTTCCAGCTTTTTTATCTCTATCTTGTAATTCACTTTCGAGAATCCTTGTTTATTTGATTGATGCATATGAATATGAGTTAGAAAGCTCTTTTTTAGGACTACAACTCTCATGAAGATGTCAGGACTTGATTCAAAGTGATTGAAAGCCAAAAGATGCGGTTTCTCCACTTCCTTCATTTCAGCTCGTTCCTTAGCCTCCCAATTTGGCTTCTATCGCTTCCTTGGCTTGTCCTTTGCTCTCGGGGACTTCTTCCTTAGCTCTTCCAAGGTCCATTTGATTCATAATTCCTCCACCATTCGAAGCTCTGATCTATTTCCTGCAACTAAACACTGAAAACGCATAGATTCCGGCTTCTTCCACTTAAGAGACAATTAATGCACTTTATGCTCAAAACCTATTTAAATGCAACCTAAACGACTTAAGAACTACCTCAAATGCCCATACTGATCATGCATTATCAAAGATCTATTTGCAACAAAGAAGGGAAAGAATGTATCGTCCAAGCTAGTATTGAAGAGAGAAGTCGTAAGTAGATAGAAGATAGATTTATCATAGGATAGGATTTTACGATTCTTCCATTATAAATAGATGGATTTTGTATTAAATCCTAACCACAATAACCCGTGATTTTATGAGTCAATAAAGGAGAAGCTAGGAGCTCTGGACGATGTGAAATGTTAATTTTATTTATGCATATTGAATGTTAGTAAGCTTACAAATTAAGCTAGGCTTAGTTCTTGCTTGTGTCAATTGGGGCTCGGGTAGTTTACGTAGTTCGGGGAACTAGTAATTATTCCAACCAAAATTGTCTTGGAAGTTTCTAGGATGATTAGTGTAATAATACAATTAAATTCTTTGAAAACTCTTCAAGTGAGGAGTTTGAATATATTGAATTGAATGTGGTGGTTTTACCCATAGCTAGTTGGCTGTTTGAGGGTATCCCCTTTAAATCACGATTGAGTTGCGTGTATTATGCAAGTTATATCTTTAGAAACTAATGGGATCTCCAATTATATATACACATTGAGTTAACAGTAGAGACGTCATTGTGGAGGAATAGATTTAAATTTGGCACTTGCATTTCCTATGTATGCATACATTTTGAGCTCGGTCCATTCAAGTTCCTCCTCTCAATACTGTTAAAAAAAAAGTTTCTCCTCTCAAACTTTGCCTTCTTATAATTTATTTACTACCATTGTTCCTTATGACTAGGTTAGTATTTTTTTTTTTTTTTTGGTAAGGATGACTAGGTTAGTAATTGATTCTACACATTATATTTCTACATCTTACAATGATCCTCATTTAATTAGCTTCAAACACTTATACTTTATTGTTGTTACATCATATCGATTATATTTCTTCATTTTGTAAGCTTAACATGGATTTTTATAAAAAATACATTGTTATTATAGTGTTGACAAGGTAGCTAAATTTACAAAATGAAGAAATATAATCACAATAGAGTAAGCTTAACATGGAGTTTCTACACATTTTGTAAGCTTAACATGGAGTTTCTACACATTATATTTCTTCATTATATATTTTACACAAATTTAAAGCTTTTCTAATACAAAATTTACATGCAATGCAAATATAGGAATTACTAGCTGATGATGTTTTTTTATTTCAACAAGGCCTTTAAAGATGAGTTTTTCTCATCAAGATCTTGAAAAGATTGCCTTCTTCCATGACCTGTCACGACAATAATAAACTCAAAATGAATGGCATGAATAGAAATGGGTCATAATATGATGCGAATGTGCGAAATCGACTCAATGAGGTGGACTTGTTATCTGTGCACATATGCATTTATTGATATGTGAAAGGATAAGTGTCCCGCGTCGAAAGTATGAGCTTAACAAGCCTTGTATTACTACTTCTTCTATTTCCAATCGGTTCTATGATGGAAGCTCACTCGGCTTGTATGTTATGCTACTAGTGCTTGTTTGCTCATGCACATGACCCCCAATCATCGGTCCAAGTCGGACTTTAATAGCATGCCACAAATATAGATTGATAGTGTAGAGAGTATATACAAACTTACCAAGTAATATCCATAAGAAGTCCACATCTAGTAAAATCTTTACGCTCTTTAGCTGCAATGGAACTACATCCACATACATTTCAATGAAGGCATATGATTGTTGATTAACTTTTACACTATTGATAAACATTTATAAGTACTAAATATGATATCAAACTAAATTTTAAAGTCTCAAAAATTATGAAATATATCATACCAGAATATCAATTATAATCTTCTCCAATGGTTAGTTTGTTATCCTTCATGGCCAAATGATCTCCCGTGAAAAGCACCTTTGATGTCTTGTGTATGGCATACATTTGAAACAAGATGCATGAGCTGTGTTGGTCTCACCCAATGCAAAGGATTTAGGATTATCATAATAGCATCACACCTTGCCTATTCAAAGGATTTAGAATTTTTTTCAGTTTTTTAAGATGTTGGGATTTTTCGTGGACTACCCCTTTGAAAAAATTATAAAATTTGTTCAGATTCCAAGCTGATGGAAAAATTCTTTTTTCGGCCATCTTAAAGGAGGATTTTTTTTGAAGATGTCCTCAGTAAAGTTGTAGCCCTCGAAGTTAGATTTTCAATGAATTCTTAAATGCCCCGGCCGGACCAACGCAGCTCCTGTTTCGCAAAAAATATCAAGCATGTGTCTGTAACTCCTATTGTAACGCACATTTTTTTGGGTTGTCTCACCCAATCATTGCTGCCCAAGTTGTTCACGATCATGATTATGGTGTACAGATTGCATGGCCTACCGAGGGACATTGTGTGTGATAGAGATCGTATCTTCACGAGTCATTTTTGAAGGGAATTATTCAAAATGGGTGGGACGTCTCTCAAGTTTTCAATGGCCTACCACCCATAAAAAGATGGACAGACAGAGCATCTGAACCAATGCCTTGAGTCCTATCTTCTTTGTATGACGTTGGGCTAACCCAGGATGTAGGCAAAATGGATTACACTTGCCGAGTGGTGGTACAATACAAACTATCACTCGGCATTGGGTATGACACCATTCCAAGCATTGTATGGCTATTTTCCACCACCAGTTAGGCATCTGCAACAGCATTGTCACTACCAATTCAATCGAGGAATGGATGCAACAAAGGAATTATATGTTAGAAGTTTTTCGAGATAGCTTTGTACGATCACAAGCCAGTATGAAGCATGTTGATATGTCTTTAATCACTCTTGACCGGCAATGCACCAAAGGCTCTAGGGGGCGACGCTCCCCTAGCCGGGGGTTGGGGGCAGCCCTCCCTCCCCCCCCCCCCTCCCCCCCGGTCGCCTTTACGGTATGCAATGTTTATTGTAAATGGACCTATCGTCTATCGGTTTTGGGCTTTCAGTTCATTGTCTGTTTAGGGTTCATGAGTCTCTATATATACTCATGAAACGCTGACTCTTTGTAACCATAATCTGTTATGTCTCCTCTAATACAAAACTGGTTCTCTAGCCGTGGACATAGGTAACATACTATTATCGAACCACGTAAATCTATGTGTCTTTATTCTCTATTATCATTCTTGTTACAACAAAGCAGACAGCTTATAGGGGCACAGTGACAGGGAATTTGCGGCGGGTGACCTCGTGTATTTGAAACTTCAACCATACAGGCACACCAGAGTGTTCCACCTCCCTAACAAGAACCAATCTCGGAGTGGCTGATCAAGTGGTGCAATCTTTCAGAGAATGACGCGACATGGGAACCTGCTAGCTATTACTCCATCAGTTTCTAGAGGTTGAACTTGTCAATGGGTTTAGTTTCTAAATCGGGTGGGTATTGTTAGGCAGAAGCCATGAGTTGGGCTGATAGAATGGATTGGGAAATCATTAAGGGGGGCAAGCTCAATTTTAAAGCCAAGGCCACCAGTTGTATAAAACTTGTAACCGATTGAGGACTCATTTGGCAAATTGATAACAACCCCTTATATTATCTTCTTCTACCTTCCTTTCTCTGTTTCTGCTACATTCAAAGACGAGCTTCACAGCTCAGTGATGCCTAATTGCCTATCAACCCATGATCGTAACAACTACACAAATATATCAATTGCATTACTTAATAAATAAATGTGGTATTGTATGAGAAGCGGAGGTGGATCTAGGGGGTCCTAGGGGGTCACGTGACCCTCCCTTCATCCGATAAATTACCTAGAAGTATTCTCCTCGTCGATAGCTTTGTTTTGATATATAATACGTCTTAATCCGACATCTAAGTAAAAAGTTATAAATGTTTGAAAATTATGTGTGTTACTTTAATTTTATTTCAATATACTAGAATACTTTTATATTTTACTTAAATTGACATTCACATATTATAATTAATCTCGAGAGCTTCGAAACCATAGGTTATATTACTTATTTTGAGAATTTGGTAAGAAGTTACGCAAGTTTAAATGTTTTATATCTAGTTATACATTACTATTACATGTTAAGAATACAATGTTTATTGATTGTGTTTTATATCCTTATTTTTGTTTTATATCTTTGTATTAGTTTATAATATCGTTTGACACTAGTTTGTATTATCGTTTGACACTAGTTTGTATTATCGAACATATTGTGTGTTTTACGACTTTCTTCTTGATATTATTGTCTACTATTATGGTGACCCCCCGCTCAAAACTTTCTGACTTCGTCCCTGATGAGAAGTACCAAATGACCTTAATTTTTACTTAATATCTTCATTGAATAATAAATTAAGACATCAAAAAGAGATCAAAACTTACTTGAGTATGGCCGGGAGTGAAAATGAGTTCAACATCATCATATAGCTTCCATGAACCTTCACCTTCTAGCTTCTTCTCTACATCAGCTGTGGTTTCTTGAACCTAAGATATGTCAAAATTAGTATCCCTTTTAGGTCAAAATTAGTAGCATCTAACTTCACAATGGATAAGCCCAATAAAAGGGCAAAACGCTCCATCATAGATATTGGGCTTATCTTAACATGATTGTCGAGCTACTGTTGCAAAAACATTAATTCCTTGATTGGTGCAATTCTTTTTTCCTTTTTTTATTCTTGATCTTAGTCCAATTCGATCGAGGGGTTGACCCTCCCACAAGCGATTCCCTGTTTTCAAAGGAATTAAAACTTCGAATCTCTTGGCATGAGATGTGACCCCACAACTACTAAATCAACTTGTGACAAACAATTCTTTTTTCCTTATTGCTAACTTTGAATGGATTTGATAAAACACATTAAAAAAAAAAACAAAAGGCCATACATGATTACTTAATTTGATCATTTATACCTCTAAGGAATGAATTGTCCTCTCACAGTTAAGTGCTGCTGCCCATAGTTGATGATCAGCAACATCATCCCTAATCACCAATTAAACAACATATATATGAAAATTTGGCATCAAAACTAAAAGTAATCAATAATTAATAGCATAAACTACATACAAGTAGACGCACATGTACAATGTTACTTACCTATGAGTTAGGAACATGTATCTTACTCCACCCATCTCCTCAATATTTCATTTGAGGACAGCTGAGTACCTAGGGCTACAGATTTAAATTTTCTGAATCAATTACATTTTGTAGTAATTAACATATGAAACAAATAGAGAATTACTTAGGTAACGCAATTAAGTGAATGTAATACAAATGAAGTGTACCTATCTATAAGGATATTTCCTTGAGGATGGACAAGTAGGTAGGAAGCAGCACCATATGCCTTCTCTGAATGGAAACCACAATGGTATACTCCCTTGCAATAATAACCTCCATTAACAAAAGTCCGATATTTGAGATAATTAAATTGATTAGAAGTTTTTTTTTTACTTGGGTATTCAAGGCTACTACTAGCACCCGATTAAATCCCATAATATCTGGAATTAACGACCAAGTAAATCTCCAGTGACCACCCTCGACATGATTTGAACCGGGAATTTTTGGGTACTACCCGCATACCCTTAATTAGCAGGCTAAACCAACTGATGATGGTATTGTTGGAATGTGGTTGTTCCACATCGGTAATATAGAGAATGCTTGAACAACATATAAGGTTGAAGGGCTACTCCTCTCATTGCCAATTGGTTTTGAGATGGAACCCCGTTGGGTTTATATGTTGTTCGTGTCTCCCGTATGTGGACCCACACACACGATCTCTCCCTCCAGCGTCTTGACCCCATCGGGCCACATACGATCTCTACCTCCACCCTTAATTAGCAGGCTAAACCAACTGATGATGGTATTAGTTATTTCATACTCAACAGAAGGACGTACCCTAATTAAATATTATCAGCAATTGCTCATCACACTAAAAAAAGGTACTATAACTCAATAATGAATTAATGATATATAAATAGGTTAAAGTATAAAAAATTATGATGATTAACCAATTGTTAGATGGAATAGTACCGGAATTTTGTGCTCATCAACTGGAATGGGAAACGTCTTGTGAACTTGTTTAATGTCGGGTGGAGATCGGGTCACAGTATGTATAGAACTTGTTGGAGAAGATAACAACGCCTGTATTTTAAGAAACAAATCAAACATTCAAACGGATTGATTTAAGTAAGAAAAAAAATGTTAGGACCTTAAAATATCAATAATCAACGTCGAAATGGACGTTGTACAATATTGGATTGATTAATGTTGTTGAGTGAAAAAGTTGTCGACATTGCTTCATAGCAAGCAAGGAGCGGGTCATCATTTTGAGTTGATACAAATTGATATGTGTGGGCGAGGAGTAGACCTTTACCCGATGCGACCGACCTGACACTTGAATCACTAGTAACCGAAAGTGACCCAAATACAGATTCCAAATTAATGAACCGAACTCGATTCAATCGAAACTCAATAGGACCCGAACCCATTATAACTGAACCCCGAAATAACCCGAATTTCAAGATACATTCTAGTTAAATTTTAAAAATAAGTGTTGAAATAACCAAAACCTGATGAGACAACCAAAACCCAATCCAAATAATCCGAAACCCGAATAACCCGAAACGACCCGCCCAATTGCCTCTTCTATGAGGACGTACATTCTGGGATTGTGGGTTTGCATGTATGTCATTGTTGTGGTGCAAAAATTCGTTAAAAATAAAGTTAAATATTTTCTTAGGCAACGTACTCAATCAATTGGATTGGTGTTTACATAAGACGGTATTGGTACCTGCAGAGCATGCACACGTTCGTCCTTACTAGTAGGCTGCTTATAAACCGCTGCCTTATTTGCTACTTCTGTGAAAGTGCTCTGGACAAACATCCAACACAGTAACAAATTAAATCATGTATGCAGTATTAATATAGATCATTGAGTTGAATGAATATATAATAAGAAAAGGGGTTTACTATTTACACGGTGAATTTTTCGTCGTTTACACGTTTGTATCTAATCCTTATGGTGAAACATTAATTAATCATTGTTTATAGAGAATGGATCGGATGTAAATATGAGAGCAGTAAGATGAGAGTCACATCAGGCAGCCGATTTCCTTGCAAAATCTCCTTTAAATTGTAATATTATTCTAGGATCTTACTGTTACAAGTTCCAAAACATCATCTTTTTAGATGATCATGGATGTCTGTAGTACATCCAACTCTTTGCCTACTGTTAAAAAAAAAAAAAAAAAAGATCCGGTATCACAATTTATGCATGTGTGATCTGCATCCAATCAAGCACACAAGAACGTATTATTTATTTTTATTTTTGTTAGGGTCAAAACGTATTACTCTTATTTACGGAGTATTGTCAAACCATAAATCCATAATACTACTTTAATTCTAACAAGTCTTAATGCAAAAGTTAGTTTTCTAATCTTCTCTCAAATTTTATTAAAATGTTCTAAAATCAATTAACAATAGGTTCCGTCCTAAAACTAGCAATAATAAAAGTAGCATATCGACTTATATACAATGTTTGACTTTTACATATTTTCAATGTGGGATATATTTGTATCTTTTCACATCTTCAAGAGTGTAAAACCACCCATTCGGCGTCATCAAGCAAACTGACTAGCACCTTAATTTGAATGATTATAGGAATTAGTGATGGATTACTAAAGTCCATTAGGATATACTCGATCGTGGTTGAGGGTCGTGTGCATAGGTGCACATGCACTAGTAACCTAGCACATAGCTCCCACAAGTGCAATAATTGACACTTGAAAACGGGGTTCTAGCATCTCATTCTCTTTTTAAGAAGCCCAGAATCAAGAGTGGGGTCATTGGGCTCACCGCTCTGATACCATACTAAAGTTCATTGAAACTCATGATCAAGGAGTCATGTGCATAGGCGTACATGCGCTAGTAGTAGGGCTGGACCTGACATTTTTAATGTCTGAGGCGAGATTTCAAGACGAGACCCTCTACTATTTTCGATCATTACAAAGAAAACATCAAACTAGAAATCCTAATGTTAGAACGTGACCAGCAAGTGGAGCAGTAACACAGATTTAACGTGGTTCGGCAACGGTGTGTTACCTACGTCCACGGGCAGAGAAATAGGGTTCTTTATTATGGAGGGAAACAAGAAACTCGGGTTACAAATTACTAGGTTTCATGAGTATATATAGGGACTCATAAAACCCTAGTCAGACTATAGGCCTAAGCCCAAAACAGATAGTAATTAAGTCCAATTCAAGGCATATTAACACTAATCTAGCTAATTAAAAAGAGAATGAGATGCTAGACTCGTTGTCCAAGTGTCAACTAGAGGCAAAGACCCTAGTTGGACTTGTGGAGGCGTGTTGATAGATGTGAATGAGACCAAAAGAGTTCAAGATCTAAAGTTGAGCATAACAAGTCTTAGTATATAAGTCGGCGAGCTACTTCTCCTATAGTCAATTGGTTGTAGGATGAAACTCCACTTAGGCTACTAACGCACAAGCGTCCGTGCACACACAACCCTCCAGTCACGAGTCCCAATGGACTTTAGTAAAAATAATCACCAATTTTGGGGTTGCAATCAGTGTCATGAATGAATATTATATAGGGGTTCAATAAAACGAATGAATATTGTGTCACATTCATATGAATATTATGTTATATGAATATGAACATATGAATATTATGATGTGTGAATATAAATATGTTGTTATTCATTTTATATTATGTAATATTCACATATTTATATCGACAAAGTGCAATATTCATATCTCCATAGAACTTAAAGTTCTATGTTTCAAGCTTTCTCAGACTATCCACGTGAGCTTTCTCTGTCTTTCTTTTCTTTTCCTTTTTTGCCCATCTCTTTCTTCTTTCTTTCTTTCTACTGCTCTAGCGCTCTCTCCCATGATCTGAAATTCTCTCTCCTTCCCACCCACGTTCTCTCTCTCCAACATCTGAACCATAACCTTCAAAACCCATATCCTTAAATTGTCATACTGTAGCGATTAAATTTTTGTGTTTGGAGAGGTACCGAGAAGCACTAGAGGTTTTGGCCACCGATTAGCCACCATATCGTTCCCAATCTCCGATAGAAGCAACGGACTGGTAGACGTCTTTGCTTTGCTGGCACTATCGACTTCAAATTTGTGCCCCCATCTATTTCTGGTCGAGGAGTAAAGTAGGGTTTAGGGGTTCGACAAAGAAGACGAGGTATGGGATGCGGGTGTGGTCGTGGGGCTTCGACAAAGGCTGGTGGAGGTGTTGATGTCCGAGAACGGCCGATGTCAACGGCGACATAAGAAAATGGGTAGGGCAGCCGACGGTGGTTGTGGCACAGAGGAGAAGCTGTCGCTGTTGAGCTTGAATCCAAACCCAGGTAGCCTTCGATTTCTTCTCGGTTTGGAAGCCGTTTTGATGATCGGCTCCATCTTCAAGCTTTATAGCAAAAAGGCCTCCGAAATTGGAAGCATCATCAAAAATTGCAACAGAAATCACACACTTGCTCTCCCTTGACAACAATTTCCAAGTTGTTTGCAACACATAATTTCCATTTGTGGGTACTTTCCCTTTACCCTATCGCCCAATTTTAAATTTTGAAGTCATACTCATACCGCATTATTTGTTTCTCTTGTACTTTCATCTTCCATCTTCCTTTTTTTAGTATCAAATGTTCCGATTAGTGGTCCCTTTGGACTTTGATCTCCCTTTCCCATTTTGTATGCGTTTCGGTCGAACGAGAATTTGATCGCAATTTCCCTTTTTTGTGCAGGTGGAATTCAAGTTCGCAGCTTGGGATTTGGTAGGTATTTAATTTTTCTACTTCTGCTCTTTCTGCATGCCTCTTCTTTATATTATTCAGACACCTTCCTCCATCTACATTCAGCGCCAAAGTTAGCGAGAGAGTGTGTGTGTGTTAAGAGAGATCCTCTCAGAGCTTCTTTGTGCGCAGACTATCTACTTCTCCTTCTCTTCCTCACTAGGTCAGTCACTGCTTTGTCGTTATTCACTTCATCCATTGAAAATGACTTATTTAGTTGTCTAGGTGAGTAATTTTTCCCTGTTGTCTATGATTTCTCTCTTTGTTCTACTAAAATCCATCTGAATTGATTGTATAGATATGTTTTAGGGATTCTAATGGAGATCTAATATTACTCAAACTTGGTTCCAGCTTCATAAGATGCTTATGAAGAGAACAAGTTAGGTAATTTTTACTAAATTCATCTACCTGACATTTTGACATACTATATATCATGTTTATGCATTTTTTTTAATTGTTAGAATAGGATCAATCTTCACAATTTTGATTTGTTGAGACTTTAGTTTTTCAAACTGAGCAATAAAAGAACGGATGCTTGATGTCGGGTGTTGTTGTATGTGTTTAACAACATTGCAATAACCATATTTCAAAGGTTCTTCAATTTGTTTTCCATCTGGAACTAAATTGAAGTCTTAATTTTTTGCTTTTAGAGATTTTTGAACTGAAAACTTGAGATCTTTTTATAGTATAAGCACTTGGCCTAATATATGAATTTTAAGTTCCGAAAAGAGATATTCCTTGATCCAGTAGCCACTGAGATGGATTTTTATATTCTTTGGACACCAATTTTAAAATTTTCTTTCTGTCTAAACCTTCTTAATGCAGATAGATGCTGCTAAGTCTCTTTTTTATGTTCGATTCATAAGGTGATGTAGTCTGTTAAACTCATTTCTGATTCATTTTCTATGTTTTTGTCTCTGATCTTGGGTGAACTTTTTAAACCTGCAATTTTCTAGCATACCACCTAACAAGGCACAGTCTCAAGGTCTTGACAAGTTCACTGACCTAATTGGACTTTGAAAAAGATGCTTTATCAAGTGACCTTTAATTTTCAATTAGACACTACTGAATGATTGAGTTGCTACTGAGATCGGATTTGGGTTCTACCTAGGAATGGAAGTCGAGATTGCCCTTAAGTTTATCGTTGCTGCTGAACTCTAGACCCCCTTTCTCTCAATCTCGGCTTGGATTCTTAGGTGCTTTCTATAATTTCTATCAATTTTTGTTCCTTTTGATTTGTGATATTGTCAATTTCCATGAATTGAGTAGCAGTTTCTTTCTAGCTAGGGTTTTGTGGTTCTGCCCCCTTTTGTGTTTTTTCCTTTTATCAATTTATTTCTTTAGATTAGTATTTAACAGTGATATAGTTCAGTTTAGTTCAGCTCCCACAGGTGCAAAATTGGGGATTTTCGCCCAAAATTTGGGGTTGCTTGAAAAGAAAGAGGGAAATGATTAAGTTAGCTTTTGTCTCAAACATCAATCTTCAATATTCATGAATTGCTTTATTGAGTTACTACTGATAGAACATTGCCTTTACATACAAGCACTACTGAATGATTGAGTTGCTTGATTGAGTTTCTACTGAAATCGGATTTGGGTTCTACCTAGGAATGGAAATCAAGTTCACCCTTAAGTTCGTCGTTGCTGCTAAACTCTCAAACCCCCTTTCTCTCAATCTCGACTTGGATTCTCAGGTGCTTTTTTTTTGGTAGAAGGAGAGGCGGAGCCCTCCGCGCTTAAGAGCGCTTTATTGAAATAGGAGTAAAGGAATTACAAATGAGTCATACGAGTATAGCTAACACCTCTTAAGTCATCTAGCAAACTGCTCCTAGAATTAAGAGGAATGTAATCCAAAATATGTAATCCCGTTTCCAACAAGAAAGCAAAATTGGCGAGCGAATCTGCCACCTTATTGCCTTCTCTAAAAATATGACTAAATCTAATGATCCAGTCTCTACTACACAAGCCTTTTCAACATAATACCAGGCGAAACAAAGGATGCATACGATCCACCCCTTTATCAATCAAGAACAATTGCTATGTACGTTATTGATTCACTGCTTGAATTATGTGTAGCTAAATCAAGTGAAGCGTTAAGAAGGGAAAGATGGTTAATGTTTACGCCCCTGTGTAGAACCATTTGTAGTTGATTACACCCCTATGTAGAAACATTTGCAGTTGATTACGCCCCTGTGTAAAACCATTTGCAGTTGATTCAACCAATCTTTTTCCTTCTTTGATCTGAAGGGATATGATGACATTCCTAAGGAGATTATTGATGTTGATGCCAAAAAGGTATTTCGTTTCGAGCTAGATAATGTGTTGCTTCATTTACACATGTCAAGTTATGGTTCTTATGCGGAAACTGGATTGAATTTCCGAAAATCTTAGCTATCTTTGAAATCTGAAATTTGAATGTAAGGTAGCTATATCTGAAATCTAAAGGTAAATTTAGCCCTCTCTGAACTCTAAAATATATAAATCCTAGGTATCTCTTGAATCTGAAAATATGAAGGCAAGTTAGCTATTTTTGAAATATGAAAATCCTATATATCTTTAAAGCCTGAAATATGAAGGCAAGTAAATGTCTATCATGACAGTTGAATGCAAGTTATCCTGAAATATGAATGCAAGTTAACTATAAGTTATTCTCTTGATGAATTGTTGGTGTATTGCAATTAGGCTAACTAATTTGGAGCACCAAGTCATTGGATACGTACATCAGCAACTATAAAGAAGAGATTATTAACTAATAAAGAAGAGACAGATCGTGCAAACAGGTTTTGATCCAAAGCTAAGGTGAATCATCGGTTAGAATTCTCTTCTATTTGTTATTCATTTAATTGATTATTTGTAATTTGGAACATTTAACTGCATTAATGGGTCTTACCTGGAATTCTATACCTTGTATTTCAGCAAGATACAATGTCAGTCAAGGATAATGAGGACAAGGGTTAAAATTCATTATTTTTGTTGTTGTTGATTATGCATTTGTGTTCTTTAGACATCAGGAGTGTAATTGTTCATATATTTATGATTGAAGAAGGGATATCAATGTCACATGCTAAATAGGTTTGAACTAAATTCGAGTGCTTCATATGGCATTCCTTTCTGTCCGGTGGCTTAGGTTGGAGAATGTATGAACATTTAATTGATAGATGGATGTGTAAAGTGTCATGTTAGTGCACGTACTATTGATATGTGTAGCTTAGATTGCTGCTGTAACAGTTTATGACAGCATGACATCAGTAGCTTGCAAAAATGAGTAGCTAGAAACATGTATGATAGTAGTAGCTTGCAAAAATCAGAATCTAGAAACATGTATGACAGTAGTAGCTTTAAGCAAATTTATGACAGCAATAGCTTGCAAAAATCAGCAGGCTAAAACATGCATGATAGCAGTAGCTTGCACCCATAGAAACATGTGTGACAGCAGTAGCAAAATGTATGCCAACAGTAGCTTTAAACACCCAACAGTAGCTTCTATGTTGTCTCAATATATATTCTTCTTCGTGTTTTGGCTTTCAAGCTAGGACTACAAACTAAAGAAGGGAAAAGAAGTTGAAAATTCAATTTATTAAGTTGAGATATGCCTATGTGGGATTTGAACCCGCATCGATGTGCATGAGCACATTGCTCTGCCATTTGAGCTAATAGGCTTAAATCTTATCATGTGTAATAAGAACAAAAAAAAGATAATCAATAGGGTGATGCAATGATCATTCATTTTTTGCTGTCATACATTACTTGCTCTAGTAATGCAACAACTTATACATTAGTTGCTGTCTTACAAACCATGTATCCTATTCGAATCCATTGGCATGTGAAGCTCAACCACAAGGACTATTGGCGTGTTAAAACAGTCACAAACTTCAATTATGGAATGAACTACACGCTGTGGAATATGGTCATGCAACATCCTAACTTTGATAGCCTCACTACTTCAATTGGAAGAAGAGTTGATTGAAGACTTAAAATTCAGCCAAGCTTTGCACAAATGCGCAAGTTGAAAGCTCAGAGCTGAAAAACCTAGGGGAAAAGTTAAATTAGCATACATGGCCGCGCTCCCCTTTCAGTCCGTTGTTCGAAGCCTGGGTTTTCTCAAATTTCTTGAGCACTGAATCGGCCCTCCTACTCCCTGATCGACCGACCCTAATTCGAAAAGCCCCGAATTGCACAAATCTCATCCCTAAAAAATGCATACAAAAATCAATTAAACGCCCCATTGGAAGGGGATGTGAGCAAAAAGACCGAAATTCGGGGTCACAAAAGGGGTGAAATTTATCAGCAAAAACAACAAAAAAAAAATTTAAAGAAAAAGCAGAACCCTATAACGTACCTGATTAACGGGATCCGAGTTGAAACTTTTGCCTTGGATTCACGCCCCTTCTGCAAGCCAAACTTGCTCCACCTTCCTCTGTTCCAATTGCTCGAAGCCGGAGCCCCAAGGTGGTGTGTCGAAGGGATGTTCCTATCGAAAAAGGCAAGCGTCGCTGGTGGAGAGAGAGGTCGAGTGTGCGAAGGGGAAAGAAACTCAGCTCCTGACCCGGGCCTGGTGCTCACTTGGACTCCTGTTGTTGATCGATTAACTAAAGAAGAAATTAAACCGGTCAACAAAAGAAAAAGGTCATTCACCCATCAACAAAAAAGAAAAGTCAGCCCAAGCTTTCTAAAGAGCACATTGGGGAGCAGTGAACACATATACATACGTATATGTTCAACATATTTTGGAAGAGATTTTGTTTAATTACAAAATTGGCTCACTCAAATATTAGAATTATAATTGGCACAAATTAAAAATTGGGTTTAACAAAATCATAAAGTTAAACTCGTAAAATTTTATTGCCGATTTGTTCTAATGGGTCAGTATCAAAATTGTCTTTTAAGAAAAAAATGGAGTCAAAACCTACAATTAAACTACCCCAAATGCAAATTGTTCTCCAAAAAGAACTACGTAAAAACTTGATACTCTTTTATCAGTTATGTATGAAATTCGATGTCAAAACTCAATATATATTAGATCCAGTTGCCCTAAATTAAATTTGTTCTTAAAAGAACTACATGAGATTTGATTTCGCTTTGTCGGATATGTAGTTTGAGAAATATTGTCCCTTTGCTAATCTTTTCTCTCTTTGTTTCAAGGTATATTTTTGAAGCAAATTATGGAAGAAACAAGTCTGATGGAGCAAATCGGGGTGGACACTTATTTTTATTGAATCTTTAGTTCTCAAGGGTTAAGGTTTTTAATATTGAAATGCAAATGTTATACTAGTATAATTATTTGTAATATTTTGGTACTTATTAGGAACCTTTTTCTATTGAAATAGTAATGTTTGAATATATTTTAAACCAAGTTTTTTTTATATAAAAAATTAAGATTAAACTAATTAGTTACTATTGTATTACAATATAAGTATGTATTGTATAGTGGGTATCTCATTAATACTTTATAAATCTCATGTGTAGCGCACGAGTACTGCACTAGTTAATATAATATTGTACAATATTAATTAATTTCACCATTACACCGTGTCTATATTTTAGTTCCATATAATATTTAAAAAGTTTATTTTTTAATGACAAAAAATTATAAACATAGAGATAAATATATAATTATTAAAAAATTCAGTATTGATTTATAATCCAAATAATTAAACACTACACTAGCTACACTAGAAGCTACATAAAGTGTAACCGATATTCTGGATGGGCCACTTAAAAAGTAGAAAACTTATTAGGAGAATTTTTTTTCTAAATATTCACTAAAAATTAATTATTTAACAAAATATTCACACTTCTGAAATATTTACAAAAATATTCATTTTTTTCAAACTTCTCAGAAAAACGCGGTATAAAAGCGCGTTTTATTAATAAGAGGTCATATTTAAAATTGAAGGGGGAGCGGCAAAAAGCTTACGAAAGAAACGCGTGCTAAAACCGCGTTTCTATTCTTAATTTTATATTTCTTTCACCAAAAGCGAGGTATACAACTGCGTCTCTTTCTAAATTTTTTTTTCACCTTTTGGAATTCCCGTGGAACTGAGAAGGGGATTGGGAAGAGGAAGTGTGAGGCTGAGCAGAGGCTCTGCTACAGAGCTCTTCGGCACAGCAACCTCGGAGGACCAGACCATAGCCGAGAGGAGGCCGAGATCGTCGGCGACTTAGGAGGTCGGAGATATGATGCCGGAGGTCGGAGGAGAGAGGAGGCTGGAGGTTGGCCGTCGGAGACCCAAATCATGGCGGAGGAGAGGCCGACTGCACACCAAACCAGGCTGAAGGGAGGCCGAGCTAGTTGGCGACGTCGGAGGTCAGAGGAGATCGGAGGCCGGAGGTCAAGCTCAGCTTGACGGAGGGGATTGGGGTTGAAGAAGGCAGATGAACACCCCAATTGTTCATCCCAATTCAAATTGTATTAAAAAAAGGGAAAAAAATAAAGGAAAGGAGACACGCAGATTAGCCGCGTGTATTATGAAAACACACAATTTCCTTACCTAATTCATCCCGAAATAAAATTATTAACAAAAACACGGATTTAATTAGCGTTTCTTTCTTTAATTTTTTTTGCCATTTCTTCCTTCAATTTAAAATATGTCATCTTATGAATAAAGCGCGGTCTTAAACCGCGTTTTTCTGTCATACCTGCAAAAAAATAAATATTTTTGTAAATATTTTAAAAGTGTGAATATTTTGTTAAATAATTATTTTTTAGTGAATATTTAGAAAAAAATTCTATTAGGACACCACATAAAAACCTTTAACTATAAGAGCATCCACATTGCTCATACCCAAAGTATCTTTAGATTTAAAATAAAAAAAAATGTCAAAAAAGTGGGAGAGAGTATCCTCTTTTATCTCAAAGTATCTACTGCAAGAAACTAATTTCTGACATTAGACACCCAAATTTCATTTTTCTTTTTTAAAAAATAATAAGATACCCATATTGGGTGTTTGGGTTGCAATTGCAGTTGCTCTAACTGGTTAGAAAAAAGTCATTGATAAACGTTTTTTCCTATCTCTAAAATCCAGAAAGAGGGAGACCAATTCCGGCTTAGACGATCTTACTCCAACTCCGGCTGCCTTATCCTTGCTTCGGCCTTCTCAATCCGGCTTCGACTGCCTTCGTGCCGTTGTGGCGTCGCCATACCTACCCTTGGTAGATCGTAAATGAGTAAAAACCCAATCCGAGCACCCATCTTCGCATTTCGATCAAAAACCAAAATTTAGTTGAGGCTTTCATGGACTATAGGTTCATGTCCCCAAATTCATCAATCTCCATGTCCAATTCGAGCATCAAAATCCCGTATTCCAAACCTTGGGTTCGCAAGTTTGCTCGTGACTGCAGCCCAAAATCGTCTGCTCAGCACGCTTGCAACCATCATCTGGCTTGTTGGTGTGGTGTTGGTCACTCTTCCTCGATTCTCCGCCAGCTCCACTCAACTTGGTGTTCAGTAACTCTTCCTCGCTTTTGCACGTTGCCCTAGCCTGGTCTTCAGTGGTTGTCCGTCGCCACTCGCCGTCGTGGATGGCTCGGGTCATTCTTTCCGTCACCTGGGTTGTTCGTCCCCGTCGTCGGAGATAGATGTCGCTCCTCTCCGACGTGCTTGTTGGCCTTGGCACCACTCTCATCTTGGATTTGGCTTGGCGTGCAAGCACTTGCCCGCCAAGATCTTTGGTTTAATAAAAAAATAATTTATTATATATATAAACTATCCATTAAATCTTGTAATGGTCATAAATCCCGCTCGAAAGGGCTCAAAATTAATCCCGAAAGGGTTTGAATAAACAATTCCACAAATCTGATAAAGGACTTGAAATCAAGCTCATTAGAACTTGTATTAAATCCTGATAGGGCTTGGCTAGTATTTTTGACCGGTCCGTTTCGACCGGTCCTTCGAGGTGCAGTTTGTTCAGGCGGCGTGTAGCTTTGGTTTGGTGTGTCTAGGTGTTTTTCTTCTTCGTTGGGGTTCGGGCAGTAGGAGTCAGGATTGGTCCGTGATCGAGAAGGAGCTTCTTGGAGGTTCGTCTTCACTGCCCACATGGATTCCTGATGTATCGCTAGTCAGCGGTGCTGTCTTTGGATGATGCTTGGCTTTGTTCGTAGTACTTTTTCTATTTTCTGTTATACGTTTTGACAGTCTTTCGTGGGCTAAATTGTCAGTCATCAAGATTCAGGTATATTTGATATTAAATTCTTACTTACTAGAAAAAAATAACTAGTCAGGAAAAAACAATTAGTATGTTTTATAATTCTTTTTTGAATTTACATGGGTATCCGAGACTACTCGCACCCGAGTAATTCCATGGACCCTAAAGTTAACTAAACCCTCTAATGGCCACCCGTAGTGAAATTCGGAACGGAGATCTTTGAATACTACTCATGTATCCCTTTGCGACTAAACCAATCCGGAATAGTTTTCATAGTTTTTAATAAAATAAAAAAAGTATGCTTCATGATTCATCGGACATATGTATATTCAGCTAATCAAATCCAGTGGTAAGGAGTACGAGAATGTTGGGAGGTTTCGATTTCTACCTCCACTCCTTTATTTGGGTGCTACTTTATTTAGGTGGAAAATCAAGTCTTACTTTCCTTTTTACCATTAAGTTGAGTCAATCAGCCCAGACTTACCTTAAACCCAAAAAAAAAAAAAATTAAAAGAGGGTACTGAACATACCGACATAGAATTCGCCGGCGGCGTTTTGAGGGCGTGGTTTTCTGAGGTCCTTGTCTTGGATGGCTGAAAGTACCCTCACTCTCACCTTCCCGGAGCCACCAACCGCCGACTGCAATAGTGGCCTGAGGAAGCTCGTCGCTGGATTAGTGTTAGTGTTGGGAATCGTCATCCTCATCGCCAAATAAGCTGCAGCTGCTGCAGGTTGTGGTTGTGGGTGAGCAATAAATGTGTGTGTGTACAATGCACAAAGAGAAACCCAAATTTTACACTCTCTCCCATCTATCATTGTCAGCCCATATACGTGTCTTAAGTTTGACAAATCATTGTAGAAATTTGTGGGGAAGCTTTGAATTGAGTTCTTTGGATGAAAACGCCTTTGTGTTTAATTGGAGGGAATTTTTTTTGGAAAAGTCACACTATGTCCCTTTCGTCTAAATTTAGTGGTACAAATTTAAATGCACCAGAAAATGACCGTCGCCTTTTTTTCGTTCATTTTGAGAGGCGAGTCTATTTGGCACGTCAAAGATTAATCTAATTTAAGATTAAAATCTGAAATTTTTTATGAAATTCTATAGATATATACAAATTTTAACCTTTGTAAATAGATTAAAAGAGTAAATTTTTATTCGGCATTACAAATTATATAGAGTTTTATAAAGTTATTTTTTTTCAAAAACCGTAAAAACCTTTGCTGCACTTCTTTTAAAAAGCTCTAATAAACTTGTACCAAACAACCCCTTTGTCCATTCCTGGTCTTACTCGAACAAGCTCAGAGAGAAGAGTAACCATCAATCAAGCGTCACAACTTCACATGAGCTGATCGATACACAAATTCTCTTCTATTGTGGGCGTAAGGCACAATACACATCCAGGCAATGTCAGATTTCCTCCAAGCAACACAGTTCCACCAACAAATCTAACAAAAGATATGAAACAAGTAAAACACAAATGAAAGCAAGATTCAATCAATTTGAAACTCTCAACATATCAAACACCCCGGCCAGAATCCTACCAGCTCAAACTTCAAATTAACAATTTTTACATTTAAATTTAGCTAGGCTGAACATGGGATACAACTCCAGCAGAAATTGGACAATTCTACATGAATTGGGTGCATATGAATTTCACATAGAACAACCCCTGAATTAACACTCCAGCTCGCTGCCCTCTTCGGCTTCAATAAGAAGAATCCTTTCTGTAGCAGTCTCATCAAGCACGAGCCTTCATAGAGAACAAAACAGTAGGGAAGCCACAAAAGTATGAATTCCATACCAATTTCAGAAGATGCTTGGCCATCATTCTATGGTCTGCACGCTGGGTACAAAAACATTGAAAGAGCAAATGAACAAAAATGAGATTATCAATCTCACCAGAATGAATTTTAAACCAAGTACGAGGACATGAGATTCCAGCTAATTTTCATATGGGAAGGCATGGAAGCCATAAAACGAAGAAGTTCCGGTTTCTCGCTGACATTGGTCCGGCAATTGGCTCCTTCTAGATCTAAAACACGAAGGAGCTTCGCAATGTTAGGGATGACAAGCTCTCTACAGTGCAGATGCAATAAGGGAACTTTAGATAGGACACTCCCTTTCTGGACATCCAACCCCGCCAGCCTTCTTAACCTGTATGGATTACCACTCATAGGCTCAATATCAACTTGAGGTAGATGCTTCCATCTTTTATGTACAAACCACCCATATTTATAATCCCCTACAATCGGTGTCCCAAGGGCTTCAGCACAATGAACGCGGAGCTGAAAAAAAAACAAAAATATGAGCCATTTGACCAAAAGCACATGGAACATGAGAATATATACGAGCAATCGAGCATGGCATATCGAATAACCCATGGGTCTACAATAACTTGCCCAACTAGTGTCTTTACTTCCTTTACAATGGCCAAGTACAAAATACTACGTTTATCCTCGAATATTAAAAGAACAAATAAAGTCAAAATCATCATGAGCTTAAATCAAATACTGTCATGATGATACATACAAGTAGGGGTGTTATTCGAGCCGAACGAGCCGAGCTTCACATATTCAAGCTTGGTTCATTTGTTAAACGAGCTCGAGCCGAGCCCAATTTTTAAACGAGCTTTCTTTTCTGCTCAAGCTTGGCTTGTTTTAGTAAATGAACGAGCTCGAGCCGAGCTTTTTTCGAGCTTTAAGTAGTTTTTCTTGGTCATAACATATTAACTTAAGGGTAAATTGTGAAAAATAGCATGAACTTTAGTGGTAGTTGCGTTTAATGGCATGAACTTTCAAAATCTTAAAAATAATCACCAACTTTGGTTCTGGTTGCAATAAGTGGCACATCGATTTTTTTTTTGAAATATAACCTCTTATTAACATTCTTTGTAGAAAAAAAATCATCCAATTTTCAATTTTGAAAAAAATGCCCATATTTCATTTTTAAAAATAATCCATTTTCATTTTTAATTTTAAAAAATATAATTTATTTTATAAAACACTACTTTTCCCCTTTTTTTCTTAAAAGAATACGCTCATTATTTTCACCCGGTTAAAAAAAGAACTAATTTTACTTTCTCCAAAAACTTAGTTTTTTTCAAAAATTAAATAATAAGTAATGTCTTTAAAATGAAAAATGAGTGCCTTAAAAAGATACCAATTAATATCACAATTATATTTTAAAAAAATGATGTTTTTTGAAAAATTGAAATTGAGTTTATAAACATGAAAACTGTTTTTTTTTTAAGAAGAAAATTGTGAGTGGGTTTAAAAAAACAATGGAAAATGCGATTTTTTTGTAAACAAAATGTTGATAAGGGTGCCCCTTTTTTCTTAAAAGAATACACTCATTATTTACACCCGGTTAAAAAAAGAACTAATTTTATTTTCTCCATAAAATCAGTTTTTTTTTTTCAAAAATTAAATAATAAGTAATGTGTTTAAAATGAAAAATGAGTGCATTAAAAAGATACCAATTAATATCATAATTATATTTTTTTAAAAATGATGTTTTTTGAAAAATTAAAATTGAGTTTATAAACATGAAAATTATTTTTTTAAGAAGAAAATTGTGAGTGGGTTTAAAAAAACAATGGAAAATGTGATTTTTTTGTAAACAAAATCTTAATAAGAGTGGTCGTGCTACTAACCACAACCACCTTCAAAGTTGGTGATTATTATAGAATTTTTGTAAGTTGGTGCCACCGAACGCAACCACCCATAAAGTTCGTGTTATTTTTTGCAATTTGCCCTTAACTTAAAGGAAATTTTAGAAATTCCATAACATTTTGAGCTATTCGAGCCTAAATCGAACGAGCCGAGCTTTCAACCAAGCTTAAAATTATGTACAGGCTCAGCTTGTTTAAATAAGTGAACGAGCTCGAGCCGATCCCGAGCTATTCAGCTCATATAACAACCCTATATACAGGTAAACATATTTAATGATTCTTTAACAGAAACTCACAAAAGGACTGAGTTTGTAGTGTTTTCCACAAGTTTTTGTTGTCATTCAGACAAAATCCAAGAGTTCAGAGACAACCATAAAACAACCCCTATAGATTGAAGATGAAATATCCAATTTACCCCCTCTAAAAGTATCAAGTGTAAAATTTGATGACCACATATGTCATTCTACATTTCAAACAGCTAATCAAACACAAGTCGAGAGTTCATTTTAAGGGGAAAAAATCTTAGTGAATTTTATAACAAAGTTCTAACTTATGAGTTATGTCTTATGACCACACTTGTCATTCTACACTTCAAACAGCAGATAATACTATAACCTAAATCAGAAGTCTCTAACCCTACATGTCGCACTCATAAATTCTCTCAATTGTAAATAATAATTGAAGTAATATTTTATTTATTAAATAATAATAACAATAAAAATATATCATTGTGTAAAATTCTATCTATATAAAGGAAAATCATAAAAATATACCCATTTAGTTAGAAACTTTCCTTTTACCATTCTATGTAATAATAATAAATTTTAAATCAAGTAATATATATCTATTTGATTATAATAATAAATCTAAAATAAAATAATAATTTTAACAAGTGGTAAATGTAATTAATGCAATACTAATTTTTAATAGAATTTCTAAATTAATTATTATTTGATTATTAAAATATTTTTAGTATGTGTAATAGAACAACGAAAATATATAATTAAAAAGACACCATGGAAGGCATAGGAACTATACTAGTAATCATAAAAACTAAAACCAAAACTTACAAACATATTCAAGAAATAATTAATACAATTAGCTAACCCAGTCACCGTTACTCGAATAAAAAACAAGAGGTCGTAAAGCTTTTTTCATTTTTTGTTTCTTGTTTGTATTTACTCACTCTAGGCACACGTGGAAGTCAACAACGCTTGTACACAGTAATTGAAACAAGTGCAGTTCTGATATAATTTGTACTCATCCAGCCACCTACTTCTAGCCAAATGAATTAAGGAATTGGACTGCACCCACAATTATCGGGTCATGCTCTAAACAAGAGATAACTTAGTAGGTCTCTATTGGTATCTAATATTTATTGCTCACAGGTTTATTCAACTCAACCCATGAAAAGCTAATAGTTGTAGAACCCAATAACTCATTTGCTACTGTGTTCTATTCAAGCCAGATGAATTCTACTTGCACTTATTTGGTAGTTGTGTAAGAAAGTCATAGTACTAGAAGGTTTGTATTGGTACCTGATGCTTTTGCCTGGTAAGTGGATGCAACTCAATCCATGAACACCCATTAATGGTAGGACCAAGCACTCGGTATTCAGTGATGGCCTCTTGGGAAGAATCCAAACCAGAACCATGCGCAATTATTACCCTCTCTGTTTTGCCATCATCAAGTAGGACCTAGAGCCAATGTCCATAATTTATAAATTTCTCAACGGTTCAACTAATCAATTTATAGGAACTCTTTACAAAAATAAAGGAGTGTTTGCTTGTGGAATTGGAGCATAGGAGAAAAAAGAGAAAGAACCTTCATCAGAGGTGCAGATATAATGCCTTCCTTTTCCCGGGGATAGCCAATTACCAATGCCCAGTAACTCATAAAGGTTCCTTCACGAGCATCTTTCCAAGCCTATGTTATCCAACAAGTAATTTCCAAATCAGTGTTAGCTTGCAGCAGAGCATCTAGAAGTGAAACAATTACATATTATCATTTTCCAAAAGAGAAAGGAATAATGCAGCCTCTGATGACCCTTGATTCTATTCATTATTTGATTATTTTTCCTTCCATAGTTCCATAGCTAAAAGGTATAGGAATTAAATGAATGAAATGAAAATATAATTTAATTTTCTCAAACGACTAGTTCCTTCTCTTATAAATCCATGTCATGTTTCAAGGATGAGCAATCCAGCCTCTTCCTACCCTGTATTATCTGCCTTCTTGAGTACACAAGATAAAACATGCATTGAAAAGAATAAGAAAAAGTTAAATAAATGCAACAAATAAAAAAATAGTATCGATACCTTACATGATGATGTTGATTTATCAACATCACTGAATATCTGTTGAAGAACAGAAGTGCTCTTTTTGGTCCTTCCCATCAACATCAAACCACTGCTTTCTCTGTCAAGACGATGTACCTAAATGAGTTTTCAAATGTCATGAGAGAATACTATATCCCCATTTCAACTTTGTAAAAAATTCATTACAATTCAACTTTGTAAGTGGCAGAGAGAATTTCAATAAGGCAAAATTACTAAAGAGAAGAATACTATATCCCCATTTCAAAACTAAAAAAC
Organism: Persicaria maculosa; assembly: GCA_963922045.1. Lineage (NCBI taxonomy): Eukaryota > Viridiplantae > Streptophyta > Magnoliopsida > Caryophyllales > Polygonaceae > Persicaria > Persicaria maculosa. The sequence goes on from OY998268.1 coordinate 3,863,155, forward strand.
GCAACGCAAAATGCTTACCAACTTAGGACCTTCTTCATTTCCATAAGATAAAGCTGCAGCTGCCAAGGCATCCATGCTGTTATGAACCGATAGATTTCCCTATTAGCATTAGTGAGAATGTTACAAAGACAGAAGAAGAAAGCTGAACTTTTATGTTCGTAAACATTAACAAAAAAAAATACACATAATAACCTGCACTGGCAACTTTGGAGGCTTATTCAGGACAATCATGGAAGAATCCTGGAAATTTCAACCAAGAACAATCAATATAGCATATCCTTGTACTAATACCGGGTACCAAAAACATAAACTGATATATCTAAAGTCAATCACAACCATCAAAAAGAACAAAACAATATAGCCCTTCTCTCAAAAAGTAATAGCCAAAAGCAGATCTAAAATTTACAGAAACACACCTTGTACTGAACAAGCCTTTGCATATACTTGATCTCGTCTGCATTTGGATTTAGCGTTCCACTTGGTATAGTATCGAATCTCCTTGATATCCTACTTTCAGCGATTGATACTGGTACATAGATCCGTGTCCCTGCCTCCATCACTTCATTGTGCTTAATCTGTATGGTAGCTGTAGAACTGTAGCACTATTAAACCCAGACAGGGTATAACATAGGGAAAAGAATACAATATTCCACATGAATCAGCAATCTAAGCAGATTACTCAACTGCTAGATACCTTTCTCAAGCCTTTCGGTTGACTGCAGTTCATAAAGGATGAGTCTTCTGCACTTTCAGAATCTATCTGCACCTGCACCTGCAAATTTTGCGAATGAAGCATCCCAACATAGCCTGCCTACGGAAGAAGATTAGGAGGGAGAGGGGGGGTAATACTCACGAGGCCTTTGTTGAAGTGGAATTGGATAACAGAATCATGAACAGGCTCAAAGTAGTACTTAAGCCAACTGATAGCAGTGACACGACGACTGAGTTTGCCACTGTGACAATCTACCGAACATCTTCCAGGCAAAGGATGTGAAGGAAAGGGAGGAAGAGAAAGGAGCTGCCTTGGCTTGGGACCCTCCTTGGGGATGCCCAATTGAGCTACATTATCAATAACTCGGATGACTGGTTCAGCAAGCACAGGCGGTGGCTTTGATATACGAGAGTAGTGCCTGGTAGCACAGTACAGAAAAAGGGCCGAGCTGCAGCGGCGACGCTTGCCGAAAAAGGACATCTTGAATAGATTGGAAATATTTGTGGAAAGAGTTACACTTAGAAGCCCGCGGAAACTTTCATTACTATCTGGACTCTTGGATGAAAAGTCCCAAAGTGAGTGACAATGGCAACAACTTCAATGTAAGCAATATCTAGCACAAAAAGAAAATTATTTAAATTGTAAACCTCAAACCTACTCCAGATATCAGGCTTATTGAAACCATCCAACTAGCAACAACAAGTAAATGCAAATCTTCAAAGAATAAAATGTAAAAAATAATGACTTTGGCTCAACACGATGTTAACAATGTAGCTTCAGTAATGGAAATCCCGCTACAACAAACATTGTGCCACCATCTGAAGAATTTCTAGTCTATTTTGCTACAGAGTAACAAAACCCTAAAGAATTTGTACAAAACACTTGTCCCGCATTCTTTCCTTTTAAATGCATTATTAAAAAAAATTGTGTTTCAAAAACGCAGCCAATTACAACGAATCTTTATGAACCTTTTTCCACTGAATAGCAAGCTACAACTACAGATTTGCAGTGCAACGAAAGCTGGAAACAATCAAAACCCCAACTATTGTCACTGTAACTTCAAAAGGCATGAATAACACAGACACTGAAGTTGGACTCGTGGTACGCCCTACAGTTTTGCGTTACGGGGAGACTCGAACCAGATCGATGATGGCGGCGAACCCAATCGGCGGGGCGAGAAGAAACAAAAGACGAAGGGAAGAACAGATATCTAAGGAGAGGGAGAAGAACAGAGATTTAAGGAGAGGAAGAAGAACGACTTACAGAGAACCAGCGATGAACAGAAGAACGACAAGGATGAAGTGTCTGCGTCTCTCTGTGGCTTCCGCTTGAGAGTGAAGATCAGAAGAGAATGGAGATGAGGATTGAGGATTGAGGATTGAGGACAAGGGCTTGCAAATAGAGCTGAAACAAAAAAAAAACAAAAAAAAAAACATATTTGGGCTGTGTTTTCTTGCCCGGAATATTTTAAGGGAAAATGCTTAAAATTAATACTACAAACTATTCGTGAACTAAAAATAATACAAAGATTACAAACTTTAGAAACTACTATCCTTGATACGAATTATCAACTAATAAACCAATTTTGATACGGACAACTTTCCGGCCAATATTCATCAATAATGCAGTCGAAAATTTTATTTGAGCTCAAAATGCAAATAAAAAGAAAGTTAGAGAGAAAATATATATGGAGATTGTACTGTTCATATTCTTCGAATGTCTGAGGAGCATGGATCCGATCAATGAGCGCCTTCGATCGCAATCGGCACCTCACCTGCCTCGCTCTACAACTGTCGCAACCATGAGCGCCTCTGGCTGTTGGACAATAATCCTGCTGGAACTTGCAACAATCAACAAACATGCTATAGTGCGTTAGTGGATGTAGGCCGAACTCGTTTCTGTGAAGGGGCTAGGGCTGCGGTGAAGCGTGGTATGGGAGCCACTGAATGAGAAACGTATTTGCCCCCAACAGAGGTGCAGATCGTATTCGAGGCAACGTCCCCTAAGGATTTCACATGCTTCTCTCACAGGTGCACTCGAGGGAGAGAAGATGGAACTAGAATAGGCGCTCAGAACGGGAAACGGGTAGGAGAAAATAGGAGAGGGAGAGAGGCGATTGTATTCGCTGTGTGTAAAACCCTAGCCTATGATCTCCTTATATAGCTGCAGAAATAATCCTTAAGCCGCAAGCAAAAGGAGATTTCAGTCTATCTTCAAAAGATCATGGCTTATCCAAAATCGAAAAAGATAAGTTTTTGAAAAAGATAATTTCAATGAAAAATAGATATTCGCGGATAAATACTAAGGCCATCTTTATCCATGGTACTTGGAGTACCATAGCTAATTTTTTAAAAGGAAAGCAAAAATAAATGTCAGATTTTTTGTTAAACCAAGAAAATTATGTGAGGTGAGTATCATAGTAAGATACTCACTTTATTGGTTCTCCCATATTTTATAGTATTTTATTATAAAAAATAGCTATGATACTCAACTCAAATACCACAATTAAAGATGCTCTAACAAGTCTATCCATAATATCTTCGGCCTCAAGAAAAGATATTTTCCGCAAAGCTCCATCTCATCCTCTACCTCTCAATGTAGGTAGTGGAAGAGTCTCCTTAAAACCCTCTTTAGGATACCCTTGAACTTTCCATGTGGGATGTTGGAAGTCCAAAGAGCACCTTAAAACCACCTTCTATATGCATTAACTCCTACAATCCCCCACAAATGCAGAGAGAAGTGTTTAAAAACTGATGTTTTGAAAACAAGTTCTGAGCGTGTCGAGGTTAGTGCTTAAATGCTGATGTCTTGCGACTTGAATGAGCACATAGTGAAACTACCGATCCCTTTGATAGAGCGAATGGCCAGAGGCCTTGAATTCCTCCACTTAGGGGTAAACCATCAACACACACCTTCCACGGGGTCCTGTAACGTTCCGCTAAGTCTTATCACATAAGACATCCAAGTTTTGGCACACCTTGGGTGCTCATGAGTGTTCTAGTGAAGACTGCCCTAAGTCTCATCTTGGAGGGTTGCCAATCCCTCACACTCACGTAGGTGACTTCAACATATCTGTCTCAATACAGAATACCCCCACAATGGGTTATGAAGTTATTAAGAGCTCTAAGGCTCAACCTCTCATTTGCCTTTCGGTGATCTATCAAGTCTGTCTCAAAGGACCATCCAATGACTGGGCTATAGAATCATTAAGAGCGTTAGCTCAACCTCACTATACACTTGTCATAGGAATGGGAAATGTGTATCTCATATGAGTCTTTCCATGGCTTGCGTTCGACCAAATTAATGGTTTCCGCCACAGATTCCTCATCTCACGGGCTTTAGCCCCATTCCCCTCGACGTGTCAAGGACTAGCCTTCTGCAAAGTCCTTTGGTCAATGGATCCGCGATGTTCCTCTCTGACCGCACATACTCTAAGGAGAGTACCCCATTTCTTATCAACTGCCTCACAACCTAATGTCGGATGTGTATATGCCTCTTCTTGCCATTATACGTTCCGTTGTTTGCTACTCCAATGGCAGCATGTGAGTCACAGTGTAGAGAAATCGCAGGAGCTAGATGCCCCCACATTGGTATATTTGCCAGTATGATGACAATGCGGCAGTTATTATTGATTTTTGTAAAGTTTAACTGTCTCAGCTCTCGGCAATTTGACAGCAAAAGCAATAAGAAATCCAATATAGAATATTATTTCTAATCCCGCTGGATACGATTGATTAGTTCGTCGACCAATCCTTCCTAACTCGCATCTTTGTTGAAAGAATTTTTTTTGTAGTAGACTTCTTAGCCACTCAGCTTCTTGCCTTGCTAGGTCTAGAGCTATGAACTCTGACTCCATCGTCGATTGGGCTATGCAACTCTGCTTTGCAGACTTCCATGAGACAGTTGCATCACACAATGTAAAAACATATCCACTAGTGGAGCAAATTTCATCAGTCCCACTTACCCAGTTTGAATGACAATATCCTTCTAGAGCGCAGGGAAAACCCTCAAAATGTAATCCCCAATCAAGAGTGCCTCTAAGGTATCTCATTAACCTTCTAAGTGCATTTCAATGTTCTTTACTAGGATTATGTGTATATCTACTGAGTCTACTTACTGCATAAGCTATGTCAAGTTGAGTGTAGTTCATCAAAAACATTAGACTCCCAATAACTTTAGCGTATTCCTCTTGGGAAACACCTATATCTGAGTTCTTCACTAACTCTCTGGTAGCATCATATGGGGTCCTAACTGGCATCACATTATAGTTGTTAAACTTCTTCAATACCTTCTCTACATAATGGGATTGAGACAAAGTAAAGCCATTTTTAGTTCTAGTTACTTTAACACCTAGAATCACATCTGCTTCACCTAGGTCTTTCATTTCAAAGCGAGAGGAAAGAAACTTTTTTGTTTCATTTATCACATGCATGTTAGTGCCAAATAACAGCATATCATCAACATATAGGCACACAATAACACAACCAGAATTGTACATCTTGGTATAAACACATGCATCAGATCCACTAACCACAAATCCAAAACTCAACACAGTGTTATGGAATTTCTCATACTATTGTTTAGATGCTTGCTTTAGGCCATAGAGAGATTTCTTTAACCTACAAACCATATTCTCCTTACCTGGAATCACAAAACCCGTAGGTTGTTCCATGTATATTTCCTCATCTAGATCACCATTCAGAAAAGCATTCTTTACATCCATTTGATGTACCAAGAGCTTGTAATTAGATGCTAAAGCAAATAATGTTCTAATGGTTGCAATCTTAGTTACAAGAGAATAGGTGTCAAAATAATCTACTCCATGTTTCCGTGTGAATCCTTTGATTACTAGTCTTGCCTTAAATCTTTCTATAGAAGTATAGAACCATCTGTTCTAAGTTTTCTCTTAAAGATCCATTTACAGCCAATGGCCTTATAACCTCTAGGCAAATTAACTAGTTCCCAAGTGTGATTACTTGTGATAGATTCAATTTCACTATTTATAGCATCTTTCCAGAAACTAGTGTCTACAAAACTCATAGCTTCTCTATATGTTTTAGGTTCATCCTCTATCATGTGAACATAAACTAGAGCTTCATTGATTTCATCTAAATCACGGAGTTCAAATAAGAATGCAGTCACAGAATTAGGACCAAAGCTAGTTTCAGTTCTACGTCTATTACTTCTTCTAATTTCACTAGGTTCATCAACATTGATAGAAGCAGGTAAAGACAAAGATGCAGGTTCAATAACAGCAGGAATGCTCAAAAATTCAGTATCACGATATTCACACATGGATTTATCATGCAAGCACATAACCTATAAACGGTATAATACTACTCTTTATAACCAACAAGAATAACATCAACCATATAAGATCCAATATCATTTCGTTTAAAGGAATATACGACCACCTTAGACACACAACCCCCACATTTCTCATATACACTAGGTAGACTCTAAGTCATTTACAAACCTTGTATGAGGTTTTGTCTAACTTCTCCGGTGGTATCTCATTTCCTACCTTTATTGGATCTAAATTATGTTGGTTATAATCAAATTGGTTTTATACCTCATAATTCATGAATAAGTCATCCTGCAACTTAGATCCTGACAAATACATGAACTTGGTATCTCTAAAGATCATCTACTTAATGTGATATAACACCTTTACCACGTTTGCTTTTAGAATTTCAAAAAGAGAGATCAATCTTTGTTAACTCAAGCAATCTAGGGATCACACAAGATATTCATAAGTTTATACAAGGGGTATAACTTGATAATTAAGGATCGTGGGAAAGAAAAAGAGTAATCCTATGATATGATGACACATTGAATTGATTAATTTGAGATTTCAATTGACTCCTTTCTGATGGCATGCATTTAGGTAGGCATAATAGGTTGCATTTAGCTTAGTTATGATGCATATCATGCATGGTTTAAGTACAATTTATATATTTGCTCTCTATGTTGGTGGAGTCGGAATCTACACACTTTTGTTGATTATTTCAGGTAATCGTGGATCCGATGATGAGACATGGGTTGATAACGCGTTGGATGATGATGTTTAGTCGATCGAAGAAGCTTACATGAAGATTTAAAGAGGTCCTGAGAAGAAGAAGCGAGTCTAAACGAAGAACAAGTCTGCAGAAGTTGTCGCCAGACATGCTGAACTTGTTTTGCACTTTCTGGAGGCCTCAGTTGTCCGATCGACTATTATGACCATGCGTTGGAAAGCTCTTTCAGAGAGCTACAACTTTCCTGTTGATGTCGAGAGCTGATTCAAAGAAGATTTTTCGTAAAAGACCGATGCAGCGGCCGCCGCATTATGCTGCGGCCGCCGCATGATGCCGCAGCCGCCGCATTAGTACTGCAGCGACGCGTTTGAGGTTTTTGTGCAGCGACGGTTTTTTTTATATCCAAGACCTATTTATCTATCTTTTGGAGGCCGACTCTTTGGACGATTTTGGAGAGGGCTTAGCCCTAGGTTTCCAACTTTTCACTTTCATTCTACGTTCATCAGACAATTTAGAGATTTGAGCGATGTCTTCCATGAGGAATTAAACTCATTTGTTCTGCCTGCAATTTGAAGCTTTATTTGGATTGATTGTGAGTTTCTAATTCTCGTTCCTTGTTTCCTATATTTGAATGCTTCAACTTCTTTGCGCTTATTGAATTATTGTTTTGTTCTATCTAGCCCGCGCAACTAGTTAGATCAATTCAATTGCTAGGGTTTTGTAGATTCCTGATTGCGAACCTTAACCTAAGTAGCAAACTTATCCCTTTAGGGCTGATTGAACTAATTGGATAGGTAGGAAGTTGAATGTGTTGTTAAATCCCTCTTTAGGGACTGCAAATACCTTGGCTAATCTCTGAACTTAAAGCTATCAATTGGGTTAAATCCTTCTTTAGGGACTGTTCGATTGATAAGGGTTGCTAGGACTGATTGGACTAGTAACTATATTAGGTCGGGACAAGGGCATTCATAGGATATTTAATAGGACGAGAAGAGTTACAAGGATCGCTTCAACCAAATAAAGTGGAAATTTGTAGGTAGAACTACTTCTCTTAATTGTTTGAATCACAACCATTTACTCTTGCCTTTCATAATTCGCTTTGCTCTCACAAACCCCCCCATCTGGTTACGTAATCGGCACTTGAATCATACTTGAGCAACAAATCTCCCTGTGGGATCGACCTCTTGCTTATTGCTATACTAGTTATAAGTTTGAGTTTACTTTGACGGATCAACGACAGATTTTCCCTCCGTCAAATTTGGCGCCGTTGCCGGGGAGATTTTTATTGATTCTTGTGTGTTTTTCGTGCTGATTTTTGGTGTGGACCGTTTTATATGGTCCATACCCGTGCTACTAATTCTTCTTTGTTGCCATTTGATTCAGAGATCGAAAGAACCGCTTCTTCCTTAAGGCGAGAAACTCGTGATCGTTCTCACGGGCTACCGTTTGATCAAGGAAACACTGCAGAGATGGCTAACGAAGCGAACCGCACTCTTAGGGAGCTTTCTGCTCCTGACTTGGCACAGCAGCCCCTTGCAATTCAATTTCCTACGCTAGAGGAAGGAGTCAACTTTGAGCTAAAATCTGGGGTGATTCATCTTCTACCCAAGTTCCATGGGTTGAGTGGGGAGGACCCCCACAAACATCTATCTGAGTTCCATACGGTGGTAGTTGGGATGAAACCGGAGAACGTTACTGAGGATCAAATCAAGCTGAGAGCCTTCCCCTTCTCTTTGAAGGATGAGGCTAATGAATGGTTCTTCTACCTACCTCCTGGGACTATCTCTACTTGGGCTGAGATGAAGAGAGTCTTTCTGGAGAAGTACTTCCCTGCCACAAAGCTTAATGCCTTGAAAAGGGCAATCAGCAGCATTGAACAGTACGCTACAGAGTCGATTCATGAGTACTTTGAGCACTTCAAGAAACTCTGCGCTAGCTGTCCATGCCATGGCTTCCCGCAGAAGGATTTGGTCTTATTTCTATTCAATGGGCTGACTGATGATGAGCGCAAAACGGTGAACTCCTGTTGTGGGGGAAATATGTTGAATAAGACACCTGCTGCAGCTTGGGAGGTGTTTAAGGAGCTCTCTGAGGGTTCTAGACAGTTCAATAAGAACACTCGTGCTAGGGGTGTACTTTCTGTTGATGCTCCTGTGGCTGCGCTTCAAACTGATATGGCTGAGGGGAAGGAGATGATCAAAAAGTTGGTAATCGATAGAACACCTCAACAGTTGAAGGCGTGTGGACTCTGCAATGAATTCACTCATCCCATGGATATGTGCCCACTTCTACAAGAGCCTAGCGTGGATGTGAATGCCATGGGGAATTTCACTCCACAAAGGCCTAGACAAGGAAATTTTGGCAATCCTGGATACTTCAACAACAACTATAATAGAGGCTATCAGCAAGGCTATGGGAACTACCATGCCTCTTTCAATCAGCAAGGGGGGCAACAGGGAAGGCCCCAACAACAAATTGACCCTCGACAAGGAGGCCAACCGCAAGCGAATGAGGCTAATGAGGATCCTCTGCAGACTTTGTCACGATTATTCTTGAAGGTTGAGAAACAACAATCGGATCGGATAACCAATCTTGAGAATCAAATGAGTCAACTTATTCAAGCCTTTGCAAAGGAGGCAAACAATGCTGGAAAGCTTCCATCGCAGACGGTTGCAAATCCTAAGGAGAACGTCAGCGCTGTAATGCTTAGGAGTGGCAAGGAACTGATTGCCACACCTCAAAAGGATGTCGGGGAAATAATGGACAATGGAATTGAGATCGAAGAGGATGATGCTGACTACACAATGCAGCGGCCGCCGCACATATACAGCAGCCGCGGCACACCAGAAATGCAGCGGCCGCCGCAGGGTGCTGCGCCCGCCGCCCCTGTCTCAGACGTCACCTACGAAGATGGTACGCCCTCTAGTCCCTTTTCCTCTTCTCTCCCTCCTTCTTCTTCTTCTCCTCCTCCTACTTCTACCTTACCTCTGGAGACTCCAAAGCCGGTTCCACCCTTTCCAGAAGCCTTGAAGGATACACGAAGGTATGAGAACGATAAGGAGATCTTCGAGACGTTCAGTAAGTGCGAGGTAAATATTCCCTTGCTTAATTTGATTAAAAGCATTCCTAGATATGCTAAATTTTTGAAGGAACTTTGCACTATAAAGCGGAACCAGAAGTTGAAAGGTAAGCAAAAGGTAAAGGTAAGCGAGCATGTCACTGCCGTGTTTTAGAAGCGTTTGCCTGAAAAGTGTAGTGACCCTAGTATGTTTGCAATTCAATGTGTGATAGGTGATACTAAATTTGACAAAGCCATGTTAGATCTAGGAGCATCTATTAATGTCTTGCCTTCTCATGTTTATCATGCTTTGGGATTGGGACCTCTGAATGATACTCGGGTAGTAATCCAACTTGCTGATCGATCTACTATCTACCCGAAAGGGATTGTTGAGGATGTCTTGGTTATGGTTGACAACTTGATATTCCCTGCTGATTTCTTTGTGATTGATATGGGTCCTGGTAACAATGAAGGCCCTATTCTGTTGGGCAGACCTTTTCTGAAAACTTCTAGGACCAAGATAGATGTCTATTCAGGGTCTCTTACCATGGAATTTGATGGTCAACAAGTTGAGTATAATATCTATGATTCCATGAAATTTCCATCTGATGATCCTTCTTTATGCTTTATGGATGTCATTGATACTATGGCACATGATTGCTTTGATTTAGAGTGTGTTGATGAGTTGGAGGTCGCTTTACAGGCCCCTATAGATGAATTGTCTAGAGATTATGCTTTGTCATCTAATCTGCAGGAGGCTGTATTGGCTTTGGACCATCGATCACCCACCTATGTGCCACCAAGGGGAGAACGCATCGAGCTGACCATGCCAAGTGACAAGCTTCTCCCATCCATTGTCCAGGCGCCTGATATCGAATTGAAACAACTCCCTAGTCACCTTAAATACGCTTTTCTTGGTGAGAATGATACTTTGCCTGTCATTATTTCTAACAGACTCACTTTTGAGCAGGAGGAGCGTTTGGTGATTGTTCTAAAGGAGAATAAGGAGGCGTTAGGATGGACGATTGCGGACATTAAGGGCATCAGTCCCACCCTCTGCATGCACAAAATACTTCTGGAGGATGATGCAAAGCCATCTAGGCAACCTCAGCGGAGACTCAACCCGCCGATGATGGAAGTGGTGAAGAAGGAGGTGCTGAAGCTCCTTCAGGCAGGTATGATCTTTCCTATATATATCTGACAGCAAGTGGGTGAGTCCTACTCAGGTTGTTCCTAAGAAGGGGGGTATCACTGTCGTTGAGAACCAGGATGGTGAGTTGGTCCCTAGCAGGGTCCAAACTGGATGGAGGGTCTGTATTGATTATCGTAAGCTCAATGCGGTAACTCGCAAAGACCACTTTCCTTTACCCTTTATTGATCAAATGCTTGAGCGCCTTGCCGGTCGCTCCTTTTATTGCTTCTTAGATGGCTACTCAGGCTATTTTCAGGTACCCATAGCACCGGAGGATCAAGAGAAAACGACATTTACATGCCCCTTTGGCACCTTTGCATATCGCAGAATGCCTTTTGGGTTATGTAACGCACCTGGGACCTTCCAACGGTGTATGGTAAGCATATTTTCTGAGTATGTTGAGCATTTCATAGAGGTATTCATGGACGACTTTACTGTGCATGGAGATGACTTTGATACTTGCTTGCATCATTTGTCACTTGTTCTTAAGCGGTGTGTAGACACCAACTTAGTTCTTAATTCTGAAAAGTGTCATTTTATGGTTGAGCAAGGCATTGTTTTGGGTCATATTGTGTCTAGCAGGGGTCTTGAGGTGGACAAGGCTAAGATTGATGTCATTCAGTCTCTGCCTTACCCCGCCAATGTGCGCGAGATTCGTTCCTTTTTAGGCCATGCAAGGTTCTATCGCAGGTTTATTAAGGATTTTTCTAAGATTTCTGCACCTCTATGTGATTTACTCAAGAAGGAAGTAGTTTTTGACTTTGATGACAGGTGTCGGGCAGCCTTTGATGAGCTAAAAGGTCGTCTGACAAGCGCCCCTATAATTCAGGCACCCATATGGTCTCAACCTTTTGAGATTATGTGCGACGCTAGCGACTATGTAGTGGGTGCTGTTTTGGGACAAAAAGAAGGAAGGAGCTCTCATGTCATCTACTATGCCTCCATGAATTTGAATGGAGCGCAAAGGAACTACTCGACCACAGAGAAAGAGCTTTTGGCCGTGGTCTTTGCATTGGAGAAGTTCTGCTCCTACCTCCTAGGAGCTAAGGTAATTGTCTTCACTGATCACGCTGCTCTTCGTTATTTATTAACTAAAAAATAAGCAAAACCCAGATTGATTCGATGGATCTTACTCTTGAGCGAGTTTGATATCGAAATCAAAGATAAGAAAGGTGTAGAGAACTTAGTAGCGGACCACCTCAGCAGACTTGTCCAAGGAGAGGATAAGCCGGACGGTCAAAGCCCCATTCACGGTGAGTTTCCTGATGACACACTATTTTTCTTGAACCATCTTTCGTCGATAGAGTTGCAGGAAAGCACGGAAAATGCAGCGGCCGCAGCACTTATGCAGTGGCCGCCGCACGTCAATGAAGCAGCGGCCGCAGCACCTATGCCGCGGCCGCCGCAGGACACTGAAGCAGCGGCCACCGCACCTATGCCGCGGCCGCCGCACGTGGCCGGTTCGGTACCTTTGCTTTGTTTTGACGAGGTAAGCCCCGATGCCTCTGAACTGCTGATGGGTGTCCATACCCCTCGACCTTGGTTTGCCAATATGGTGAATTTCTTAGTCACCGGAGAATTTCCACCTAAGTTCACGAAAGCTCAGAAGGACAAAATTCGACACGACGCTCGCTTCTATGTTTGGGATGACCCCTACCTTTGGAAACATTGTGCTGATCAGGTAATTAGGAGGTGTCTACCAGACAATGAGGTACAATCTGTCCTTACTTTTTGTCATGCTCATGAATGTGGAGGCCATTTTGGTCCTCAAAAGACTGCTAGGAAGGTTTTAGAAGCAGGTTTCTTTTGGCCTCACTTATTTAGAGATGCTAATGCTTGCTGTAGATCTAGCGATAGATGTCAAAGGGTTGGGAACATATCAACCAGAAATGAAATGCCACAAAATAAGATCATATTCTGTGAAATTTTTGATGTTTGGGGCATCGATTTTATGGGTCCTTTCCCTAGTTCTTTTGGAAATATCTATATTTTGCTTGTGGTGGACTATGTCTCAAAGTGGGTGGAGGCAAAGGCCACCAAAACTGATGATTCCAAAGTTGTTGCAGATTTCCTAAAGGACACCATTTTCGCAAGATTTGGGGTGCCGAAGGCTCTAATTAGTGATAGAGGGGCACATTTCTGCAATAGGACTATCACTGCCCTGTTAAAGAAATACCATGTCACGCAGAGAGTGTCCACTGCTTATCATCATCAGACCAATGGTCAAGCTGAGATATCAAATCGGGAAATTAAGACCATTCTGGAGAAAATAGTGGCACCTAACAGAAAGGATTGGAGTCTAAGGCTGAATGATGCTCTGTGGGCCTATCGGACGGCTTATAAGACTCCCATTGGTATGTCTCCTTATCGAATTGTGTTCGGTAAGGCTTGTCATCTTCTTGTTGAACTTCAGCATAAGGCATACTGGGCTGTAAAGAATTGCAATATGAGTATGAATGAAGTAGGTGAGTTCAGGAAGCTTCAATTGCAAGAGCTAGAGGAACTTCGCTTGGATGCCTATGATAATGCACTAATTTATAAGGAGAAGACAAGGGCTTGGCATGACAAACATATCCTGTGGAAGGAACTAAAGGTAGGAGACAAGGTTCTCCTATATCAATCACGCATGAAACTCTTCCCTGGAAAGCTTCGATCAAAGTGGGAAGGACCCTACACGATCTCTAGGATATTCCCTCATGGAGCAATAGAACTCTTTGACCATAAGTCTAATGAGCTCTTTAAGGTCAATGGTCATAGAGTTAAGCCATACTTTGAGAACATCCCCCGGAATGACGAGGAGGAGTTGGTGCTTGCTGAACCAACCAATTAGGCCACTCAAGGGCCCTTACGTCGAGCCAACGACTTTAAAACAAAGGTGCTTCTCGGGAGGCAACCCGAGGTAAGTTTTCTTCCCTTTTCAATTAATCACCCTTAGGTAGTTTTCTTATTGTTTTGCTTTTGTTTTAGAATTGGGACTAACAACTCATGAAAGAGCGGAATTGGGTTCGTGCAAATCGAGGAAGAAGAGGAGCTACAGCAAAAATGCAGCGGCCGCCGCATGAAACCGCAGCATATTCCTTAATGCAGCGGCCGCAGCACGCAACCCGCCGCACCTTGCCCGCAGCCCTTGCCAAATGCAGCGGCCGCAGCAACTTGCCGCGGCCGTCGCATATCAGACCCATGAACCTTTTTACTGGGTTCTAAAAAAAAACAAAAAAAAAACCGGAAGCCTTTTTCTCTCTTGCCCTACCTAGATCTAACCATCACTTTCTTTACCCTCATCACCTTCTCCTCCTCTAAATCTCAAATTCTTTTCAAAATCCCAACCTTCATCTTCTTCATCACCTTCATCTTCAACCTACACCAATCTTCATCCCCTCCATCAACCTTCATCCTCCCAAACCAACCCATCACCTTCTTCCAACCAAACCCCAACCGATCCTCACCGTCCACATTCACCCCGCGCTGAATCAGATTTAGATCCGGGGTACTCAGGCCGCCATTGGTGATCAAGTGAAGGAGACAACCCCGACTGTGCAGCGGCCGCCGCCAAACGCTGCGCCCGCCGCCGCCTGCTGCGCCTGCCGCACCTTGCCGCGGCCGCCGCACCCTTCGCCGCCGACAAGTTTGCATTCGCTTTTGTTGTAGGTTTTGTCCGCTGCTCCACTTTATTTATTGGTTGCTTGGTGCTCGGGTTTTTTGGTGATTTGTGCTATTGATACTTGTGGTTTGTTTGGAGGATTAAGTTGGTTTGATTGGTTTGTTTGGATTTGAGCCTTGTTGGTTTGTTTCTCTAAGTTGTTGATTTGTGCTTATTGCGGGATTGAAATCTATTGAATATGGTTCGTCAATTGAGAAACTTATCTAGAGGACAGCGGAAGATTTGGGAGAGTTTTGATTCGAAGAAATTCGTACAAACAAAGTTCTTCGATATTCCTACACTACAGAGGTTGGGGATGTTACAGGTTACCCAGCAGATGCTTACTCGTGGGGGCCTAGGTGCTTTTCTGAATTATAGCGCCCCCACGTATCCTGAGTTGGCCAAGGAGTTTCTCGCTACACTTGAGGTATCTGATGATCGGGTCCAGTTCCATCTGTTGGACCAAGTTTATCATTGCACTTTTGCTCAGTTGAGGGCAGCCGTTGGGATTACTCAGGAGCCCACTGAGGATTGGGCTACTCACGTGCCAGAGCAGCAGGTCCATGATTTTTGGTACGCAGCGACGGGCTCCGCTTTTGATGGACATCGAGGAGAATATAACTACAAGTTCGTCCATTCCTGTTTGCGGTTAGTTCACAAGGTCCTGACAATGGCTTTCAGTGGCCAGGGCAATGTGAACAAGGTGCCTGCGGGAGACTTACCCTGGTTGTGGAGTTTTTCTCCCCAGTCCGCTATCATTCCGGATTGGGTTGAGATCTTTCTGGACAGTTGCCTGCGGATTCAGAGGAAGACGTCGGGTAGAGTGGGGCTAGGAGGCATGATCAGTCTGATCGCCCGCCGTTTCATTGATCACACTCAGAGCGGGGTCCCTATGTCTAGTGGGTTCACTTACACTGAGGACCAGCTGCGGAGGGCCTATTTGCTAGAGGGCTCGGAGGCGAGTGGTTTTGTATGGAAGGCAGGACCAGGAGGAGTCCACAGACTGAGGTTACCTAGGGCCCTTCCTTATGGCCCTACTGATGATTCCTTTTACTTGTTGGCTGATGCGGATGATGATGAGGATGATGATGATGAGGAGGAGCAGGCGGATGCACATGATCACCCTATGCCTGACTCTCATGGGGGTGGTGCACAGTTTGCTGCAGGCCCTTCTGCTGGACCTAGTTCTTCTTATGATGAGTCCACTTGGCGTGAGGACATGTTTGCACAGATGCACCAGCTTTCGATCCGCCAGGACTCCTTTCAGTATGAGCTCAGCGACTTGGGTCGCAATGTTCGTGATATGGCCTCTTCTATAGAGGACATGAGGAGGCAGCAGGAGTACTACTATAGCATGGTGTGGCCCCAGTTTCCAGCCTACCAGCCACCGCCGCCTCAGTGAGCAGTTAGTTTTCTTTACCCTCACCTCGTGTTGATTTGATTTATTTTTGTTGTCTTTGATATTTCATTGAGGACAATGAAAGATTTAAGTGTGGGGGAAGGAAATTTATTAGTTTATATAGTGCATTCAGTAGATCATGTTTAAATTTCTGCACACATTTTTTCTTGTTTATTTACATTTCGGTTTACTTATGCAAAAAAAAAATCATGCATTGCATCCATATGTGTTATTTAAATACCCATCTGGCTTAGTTTGTCCTCTAATTTAAATTTCAGCATGATCATATAAATCCCATGAACATGACCTTTGTGAGAATGTTAGCCTTATATGAAACATGACCTTGCAAATATAATTGAGCATGTATGATTGAGCTAAAGTATGATTGAAATCCTATGAACATGACCTTTGTGAGAATGTTAGCCTTATATGGAATTGTTTATAATTCTTTTGCTTAATTGTGTGATTTACTCTCCTTGTGTTGCTACCTTTTGGCATTGACTTCAGTATCCCATAGTTGTTGCTTGCGGAGTATGTTTATAGTTTGAGTCTTTTGTTTGAATTTGTGCATATTTAGTGAAATAAGGTGGCAATGGTTGATGCACTTAGTAACCGGGTCTACGCATGACACTCATGGGTATGATTCGCGCAAAACGGTGTTGAAAACTATCCACTAGGAAAGAAAGCTTGATCATTGAGTAACCAGGTTCATTCATGACACCCATGTTTGCAACTTGCATCAAAAGATTTTCAAGTGGACTTCATATTAGTAGGTTGAGGTGTTGATAGACCGGGGCCATTCATGACACCCATGTTTGCGCCTCGCGTAAGGAAAGCACCAAGACAAGAAAATAAAAAGAAAAAAAAAAGAAAAGAAAAGAAACAAAAGAAAAAAAAAAGTTTCACATTTTATTTAGTTTTCTTTATTGTGTCCCGCAAGTAATGACATTTCGGTAGATATTTGGTGATATGGTGGTCAATGTCTATGAGCTTAGTGCATTTTGGATTGAGTTGAAAGTTGAACCTTAAAGCCTAAACACATGAGAGCATGAGCGAAACACATATTCCTGGTGAGGTTGGATGATTTCTACTTCTATGCTCAGATCGCTAAATACATGCTATGATGTTTATTCACTTGGTCTTGTGTTCATTTAAAATTGATGTTGCTTTTGATTTGGGCTAATGCATGAAGAAGGAAAACGTAGGTATAGGTTGCTTTTATATTGTTCGCTCGAGGACTAGCGAAGCTTAAGTGTGGGGGAGTTTGATGGCATGCATTTAGGTAGGCATAATAGGTTGCATTTAGCTTAGTTATGATGCATATCATGCATGGTTTAAGTACAATTTGCATATTTGCTCTCTATGTTGGTGGAGTCGGAATCTACACACTTTTGTTGATTATTTCAGGTAATCGTGGATTTGATGATGAGACATGGTTTGATAACGCGTTGGATGATGATGTTTAGTCGATCGAAGAAGCTTACATGAAGATTTAAAGAGGTCCTGAGAAGAAGAAGCGAGTCTAAACGAAGAACAAGTCTGCAGAAGTTGTCGCCAGACATGCTGAACTTGTTTTGCACTTTCTGGAGGCCTCAGTTATCCGATCGACTATTATGACCATGCGTTGGAAAGCTCTTTCAGAGAGCTACAACTTTCCTGTTGATGTCGAGAGCTGATTCAAAGAAGATTTTTCGTAAAAGACCGATGCAGCGGCCGCCGCATTATGCTGCGGCCGCCGCATTAGTACTGCAGCGACGCGTTTGAGGTTTTTGCGCAGCGACGGTTTTTTTTTATATCCAAGACCTATTTATCTATCTTTTGGAGGCCGACTCTTTGGACGATTTTGGAGAGGGCTTAGCCCTAGGTTTCCAACTTTTCACTTTCATTCTACGTTCATCAGACAATTTAGAGATTTGAGCGATGTCTTCCATGAGGAATTAAACTCATTTGTTCTGCCTGCAATTTGAAGCTTTATTTGGATTGATTGTGAGTTTCTAATTCTCGTTCCTTGTTTCCTATATTTGAATGCTTCAACTTCTTTGCGCTTATTGAATTATTGTTTTGTTCTATCTAGCCCGCGCAACTAGTTAGATCAATTCAATTGCTAGGGTTTTGTAGATTCCTGATTGCGAACCTTAACCTAAGTAGCAAACTTATCCCTTTAGGGCTGATTGAACTAATTGGATAGGTAGGAAGTTGAATGTGTTGTTAAATCCCTCTTTAGGGACTGCAAATACCTTGGCTAATCTCTGAACTTAAATCTATCAATTGGGTTAAATCCTTCTTTAGGGACTGTTCGATTGATAAGGGTTGCTAGGACTGATTGGACTAGTAACTATATTAGGTCGGGACAAGGGCATTCATAGGATACTTAATAGGACGAGAAGAAGTTACAAGGATCGCTTCAACCAAATAAAGTGGAAATTTGTAGGTAGAACTACTTCTCTTAATTGTTTGAATCACAACCATTTACTCTTGCCTTTCATAATTCGCTTTGCTCTCACAAACCCCCCCATCTGGTTACGTAATCGGCACTTGAATCATACTTGAGAAACAAATCTCCCTGTGGGATCGACCTCTTGCTTATTGCTATACTAGTTATAAGTTTGAGTTTACTTTGACGGATCAACGACAGGTTTTCCCTCCGTCACTTTCATTGCTAGTCACAACGCATATCCCCATTAACGGATGATGTTTGCAGCCGAGATTCATTGGGCTCTCCATAGGTTTTCGATTTCACGCTTCTGATCAAAAGCCCCAATTTGACTGGCTTTGTTCTTCTTGGCTTCCAATTCCGAATGCCACCACCGGTAACAGCCCCAATTTCGGCCAAATTCACCTCCTTCTTCCTTGGATTAAGGGTATCCCCATTAACGGATGATAATTGAAAGAGCGAAAAGATAGAAAAATCACAGGGAAGAAGTGCATACCTCGAATCACATTATGAAGTAATCACAAATCAATTTCCAAAAAACACACCCAAGCGAATCCATTCGACCTTCGCCTCTCACAAGCCTTCGCTCCCGCCTCACCGACGGCCTTCACCTCCTCGCATCTTCGCGGCCTTCTCCTCTCGCCGCCACCGATCGTAATCTGCAATTGGGAACCAGTCGTCAACCTTGATTGGGAACCAGTCGAAGAAGAAGGCTCAGCGCCTCAGCCTTCTTCCCCGCCGAAGAACAAGCCGAGCATGGTCTGAGATGGGTATGAGAAGGGCAACCAGGAACCAGTCGAAGAGACCAACGGGAATTTAGGGTTTTCTTCTTTCTATACACACGCTGCACGTATTTCTGGGGTGAATTTGGAATTAATTTTCCAACTTTTTAAAAAAAACCACAAAGACACTTGGCATTATCCTACCCTTCCATTGTATATAGATCAACGCCTCAGATTTGTGCATATATATATATATATTTGTATATGTTTTTGTTTCTATTTCATATAGTCGGAACCTACATTTGTTATTGTTTTCAACTGTAAAGCACCCTTGTAAGTTGCATCCCATTCCGTACCATGCAGAATAAGGCTTGATAATATTAAAAAAAAAAGACATAAAGCCCCTTTTGATCTTGTTAAACCAAAAATATATGGGATATGACATTGAATAACCTTAATTCAGTACCCTCTCATGCTTACCCTTAGACTTACTTGATGCGGCGATGTGAGGTAGATTAATGCTCCATTTGACACTATCAACTACCTTTTTAGAACTTTTAATTTGATATTATATAGTTTTAAATGAAATGAATATACATTAAGATTTTAGTTTAATTAGTTTTTATAACTGAAGTTTTACAACGATTACTCATCAAGTTTTTCAACGTTTTTGATTTTCTATGTACAAGTTTCCATCAACTATCTTAATAGCTAGATTTACCAAAAACCACACTAACTTATTAACAAATATTTAATATAAATAATTCATAAACTTCAATTATCTCATCAACTTCGACTACCATTTTATCAAACAATGCCCAAGTCAGTATTTTTTTTTAAATTTTCAAATATCTAAATAATTCATAAACTTCGATTATCTCATCAACTTCGACTACCATTTTATCAAACAATGCCCAAGTTAGTATTTTTTTTTTAATTTTCAAATATCGAGATCGCCGCCCTAAAAGAGGTTTAAGCAAAAGAACATGTGGGTTTCGTCCTCAACACGACTATCACAAAAAAATACAACTCATGAAGTATTAAGCACTTTTCGAGAGATCGAAAACCCATCTTCCGAAACGCTCCCAAACATAAACCCAATCCCCTCTAACCCTAGCCCCCAAACCCCGCCGCCTCCAGCACCGCCTCCCAGCTCTTCTTCCCGGCGTCGCCCTGGTGCCTCACCCTTCCCTCTGCGGCCACTACCATGGCACCCTTGTCGTCGGCTCTTCCCCTCCTAGCGGCCAGCCTGCAGTTTGGCTCCATGCGCCCCTCCTCTTGCGCCGGACCCGTCTCCGTCAGCCTCAGCCTCTTCTTCCTTGGTGGGAGTCTCTCCGGCGGCCTCAAACTCAACAGCTTCGGCGTCTTGAGCCCCTCTGACTTCCCACCCCCTTTGTTGGTTGTCTCCCTCTTCCTCCCTTCTCAGCATGTCTTTGCCGACCTTATACCTTCTAATCAACCTCAAACCCTCCCTCTTCGTCCTTTTTTTTGTCGACTTCAGGGGATTGCTCCCTCTTACTCTGTCTTCGCTTTCTTTACTTCTTACCCGCTTTCGAATCCTCCCATCTTTGTCCCCGCTTTTGAAGTGCTCTCGCGTTGGTTTTGGATCTACGGCCTTGGCATCTGCTTTCAAGCTAGCAAGCGGCTCGTTTTGATTCAAGTTCTACAACACTGTTTTGTTTTTTATCCAGGCATCCTTTACAGATCTAAGGTTTTTCTCCGATTTCCCATCTTTTTCTAGAACGTTTTTAATTTTAATTTTTTGTTGCTCTTTAATTCGATTTGCTTTAGTCCAGTTAGAATTGTATGTTCACCTCTTGCTTGTATAGATGATCCACAGAGCACCCATAATTTTGTTGTTCAGATGGGTGTCTGTATACTGGTGTGGCTTAGGGGCTTTGTGTGGCTTTTGTTTGTTTTCACAGGTTCCTTTTTCTGTCTCTTTGATTGGATCCTGAACTTCTTTTTGCTTTCGGATGATCCTTGCAATACCATAAATCCTCAACTATATTGGAATACAAATGCTTCTAAAGAGCTTAACAGCAAGTTCTCTGGGTTAACACCCCTTTTGATTAATTTGACACATGCTGAGTTGCAACACTGGAAACAGTTCTGGAAAAATTTAGAGGATCCCAAAATTTTTGATATCTATAATTACCTTCTTAACAATATTGATCATGAAACCCATCTCACAAAATTTTACTTCATAAAATCTATTTGGCCAACACCCACTTTTCTTAATCTTATATATATTAAACTTGATTACAAAAATCAAATTTGTAAAACCTGGGAACGTACAAATATAAATAAAGAAAAATCCCTTGATTTATTACCCACATCTAACTCCTCTACTCAAAAAATCATTAAGGACAAAAACAAAGGAATTTCAAAATTCTTTACTTGTAACAATTACACTTACTTTTTAATAAACAAAAACCACAAAGACAAAACCAAATCCGGGTATAATTATAACAAACTAAGATAAAAAAATTATCTTCACAAAACTTTAGATTTATCAAACACTTATAAAAAAAATCGTAATAACACCCGCTCCATAAAATTATATCAATTAAAATCATCAAAACAAATAAATCCAAATCAACGACCACTCATTTACTAAAAAGGAATACCATAAAGTATTGAAATTGCTTAAAAAGCAGATGCACACACAAAAATTTTTCAATAAATGACGAATATAGGATATTGGAACATTAGAGGCATAAGAAAACATAACATCTGGCAAGATCTAGCCTATATCCAAAAAAGAAATAACTTAGACATCCTAGTCTTATCTGAAACAAAAACAACTGACCCACCAGTGGAAAATTTATATACAAAGTCTGGATTTAATAAAGCCCATCACATTGCCTCAGATGGATCAAAAGGAGGACTTTGGATCCTTTTCAAAACCTCTAATTTTACAGATACAATACAACAACTAACTTCATCAGATAACTATGTTATGTACTTAGCTAACATCAACAACTTTAAATTTACTCTCAACTTCATTTATGCACCATCAAACCAAGCAGATAAAAACAAATTTTGGGATAAAATAGTCACAATAACTCGACAGTATAACTACTCATCCCTATTAATGGGAGACTTCAACGAAATAGAATCAATAAATGATAAAATCGGAGGAACAAACCCAGAAAATAATAGATTTACCCGTATTCAGCAAATCAATGAAGAACTAGATATCCATACTATTCCTTATACTGGTAGCCCAGAGGAAAAGACAAACCCCTACTAATAATATCTATGAACGACTAGATAGAGTTATGGTCCATACAGAAATCTCTAATCAATTCCCTAACTTAACTGTCCATAACCATCCATTTACAAGCTCAGATCATTCCCTAATATCCATCTCAATTGGAAGAAAATTAATCAGAGCAGGATCACCCTTTAAATTTGAGATGTCTTGGACAAATAATGACAACTACAATAAACTAGTCAAATCAACCTGGGAAAACAAACTTTGCGGCTCATTCATGTTTACACTTTTACAAAAACAGAAACTATTTAAGAAAAACACGAAAATCTGGTGTAAATCACATCCAAATAATAACTTCAGACAATTAAAAGACATTGAGGATCAAATTTTATTATTACAAACACAACAAATTAATGGAAACTATAATGATATCACAAATAATAAAAGACAAAGACTACTAAATAAACGTGAAGCACTCATGAATTTTAACAATATTTTTTGGAAACAGAGAGTCAAATCTAACTTCCTTAAATTTGGAGACAGGAATACCAAATACTACCAATCAATAGCTAAAATAAGAAATTCAAAAAACATCACTCGCAATTTCACAAATAAAAGTGGTTTAGTCATTGAAGATGAAAATCAAATTAGAGATGAAATAACGAATGAACTAGCTGAAAGATTCATCTCAAACAAACAAACAACTAATACTAACACATATTTTCCAAACTTGATAAATTGCACAATAACTGACTCTGAAAACTTAACCCTAACTCGACCTTTCACAGATAAAGAAATTAAGGACACTTTATTCTCAATGAAAGAAGACAAGTCTCCGGGGCCTGATGGATTCCCACCCGAATTCTATAAAAAATACTGGAACATTGTGGAAAGCTTGCTTTGCAAGGCAATCAAATCATTTTTTCATTCAGGTATCCTTCTCAGCGAAATAAATACAACATTCATTGCACTCATTCCGAAAATTGATAACCCAATCAATATCAACCATTATCGCCCTATTAGCCTTTGCAATACTATTTACAAAATTATCTCAAAACTCTTAGCTAACCGCTTAAAACCAATCTTACCCCATATTATTAACCTATTTCAAGGAGCCTTTGTTCAAGGAAGAAATATTCAAGATAACATACGAATAGCCCACGAGGTTTTTCACTCCTTCCATAACAAAAAAGGAAAAAACGGATGGATGGCAATTAAACTAGACATGGAAAAAGCTTATGACAAAATAAACTGGGACTACATACGCATCATACTGACTAAATTTGGATTTCATCAGAAATGGATAAACTGGGTCATGACATGCTTAACCAAAACTAACTTTTCAGTCTTAGTTAATAACTTACCTGGCAAGACATTCCAAACCTCTCGAGGTATACGACAAGGAGATCCTCTTGCACCATACATTTTTGTCATAGTCATGGAACTATTAGCCAGAATGATACAACAAGAATCATCAGAACTTGATCCGTTAATCGGAATCAAACTAACAAATAACAGTGATCCTATCCCATTTCTCTCCTTTGCAGACGATACACTCATTTTTGGAAACGCAAATGATCTAAGTCTTCACACGATTAAAAACCTTCTAAACAACTTTTGTAACATATCAGGTCTCTCTATAAATTACAATAAAAGTTCTCTACAAGTCTCTAAAAACATCTCCCTTCAAAAAGCCCAAAGCCTTGCTCAACAATTAAATATCCCTGTTACCAAAACACTAGAAAAATACCTAGGAATACCACTCATTAGTGGTAGAGTAAACAACAGTTTATTTGACGAAGCTATTACAAGCCTTAAAAAACAACTATCCAAATGGAAATCAAACACCCTCTCTCAAGCCGGAAGATCTGTCCTTATTCAAGCTAACCTCAATTCTAAAACAAACTATCTTATGCAATCCTTCCTTCTTCCAAAAGGAATTCTTGATAAAATTGACCAAATCAATAAAAACTTTTTCTGAAATAAACTTCAATCTGATACTTATCACCCTTTAATCAGCTGGGAACGGCTATGTACCCCTAAAAAGGATGGTGGACTAGGCTTCAAAACAGCTGAACAAATTAACTTAAGTATGCAAATGAAACTTCTTTGGAGAATAATAGCGAATCCTAATAACATTTGGTCAAAGATCATCACTGAAAAATATCTCTCAAAGGAACCATTAATGGAAAAAAGTAAAACTAAAACTTCCTGGCAATTTGGACGGCTCTTAAACATTAGAGATACTTTCTCCAAGGGATTACTTTGGCTAGTTGGCAATGGGAAAACTATTAATGTCTGGTCTGACATCTGGGTAAATGCACAAAAACTCGAAAACTTCAGAAATGACCACAACCCTAACCTAAAAGTTTGTGATCTACTTACAAACTCTAACACTTGGGACACTAAAAAACTAAACAGTATGTTCCCACCCCACATTGTTCAAATGATATCAAACATCTACATCCCCAGAATTGATATTGCAGACAGATTAATCTGGATCTACAATAAAAATGGAACATTTACGGTCAAATCTACCTCTTCTCTCTTTAATACAAGAAATAACAATAATATTTCTGGAGATTGGATCTGGAAACTAAACATCGCACCAAATATTAAAAACTTTATTTGGAAAACTATTTTAGATATCTTACCTACCACCGAGCGTTTAAACAGATACATAAATAGAGTTTCCAGTACCTGCTCTCTTTGTAACCATGAAGCAGAGAACGCAAATCACTTATTTTTTAACTGTCAAATCACCAGATCGCTTATCCAAAACCTGGGCACCAAACTACATAAATCCTTTTATATTCCAAACCTAACAAGTGATATTTCTGAAAATATTTTAAATACTAAAAGCCAAAATAAAGATTTCACAGACCTTTGCCACTTATGACACTCAATCTAGGAACTTCGAAATAAAATTATCTTCCAAAAAAATTCTAACAATAGTATAGCTTACACTCTTACTCAAACTATTGACAAAATTTTATGCTGGAAAAAAGAGGAATTAACTAAAAATTCTCCTAAGCACACTAAATCTCGTCAGAAATTGAATTGGAAATACCCACCTAAAAATATTGTCAAAATAAATGTAGACGCCTCTGTTAAAAATGGGGTACAATCTCAAATTGGCTGTATCATTAGAAACAACCAAGGACAAATAATTCGAATACATAAATGTAATGGTGAAACCTATTCTGTCATCCAAACAGAATGCCTCGCAATTCTTGCAGGTATAAGACTGGCAGTAGAGGCAGGAATACAAAGGACGATCATCGAAGGTGACTGTGCAATCATTATCAATGCCATCAACCAGGAAAACAACTCACCATGAGAAATTACACAAATAGTCAGAGAAATTCAAACTCTTAGCAAAGACTTTGGATTCATCAAATTCCAACACTGCTACAGAGAGGCGAATAGAGCAGCAGACTTTATTGCAAAATCTCGACCGAGCTGTGATTCTATCTTAAACTATAGCTGTGAATTCCAGAACATCATCATGCTTGATGATCATGGATACTTAGAAGTATCATAAACTTTGCATACTGTTAAAAAAAAAAAAAAAAAGGGGTTTAAGCGGGTTAACGAGCGAGTTGATTATGTAATGCGAGTTGGCGCACTTTGGTTTCGAAATCCAAAAATGGCGCAAGCAGCGAGGCTGAGCCTGCGAATGCAGAAAGAGCTCAAACTCCTCCTCTCCGACCCCCCGCCCGGCGCCTCTTTTCCCTTTCTCTCCCCAGATGCCGCCGCCTCTCCCTCCTCCTCCTCCTCTCTTACCGCAGTTGACGCCGGTAAGCCCTCTTTCTCCCCGAATCTCTTCCCACGCAGATTTCTAGCTAGGGTATTCTGTTAAGTCGTCGTTTCCGTGTTAATTTGTAGAAATCGAAGGCCCAGAAGGGACTGTTTACGCCGGCGGTATTTTCACCATCCGAATCCAAATCCCTGAGAGGTTTAATTGTCCAAATTTCTCCTCGAGTGTTATATTATGTTACCTGGAAGGATTTTTGTTGATGGATTTGAATTTGGATTTCATCTTGGCTTACGCTTTTGCCATGTAATTGATTGAATGTTTAGGTATCCCTTCCAGCCTCCCATTGTGACCTTTGCGACGCCTATCTATCACCCGAATATTGACACCGGAGGCCGAATCTGTCTTGACATTCTCAATCTCCCCCCTAAGGTACCAGTGCCTGCCCTAA
This sequence comes from Persicaria maculosa, assembly GCA_963922045.1. Classification (NCBI taxonomy): domain Eukaryota; kingdom Viridiplantae; phylum Streptophyta; class Magnoliopsida; order Caryophyllales; family Polygonaceae; genus Persicaria; species Persicaria maculosa. Next base: position 3,889,757 of record OY998268.1, read on the forward strand.
ATTGACTCCTCATTTACTTAATTTGGCAATTTTTGGTTGCAAGGATTTAGGGAGTCATTGCTCTAAATATACAGTGCACATTTTGGGGATGCTACTTTGCTTAAGGCACATAGTTAGTTGCTTGGAATGTTTGAATGCCTTTTGTGGGCCTTTACTTGAAGGAAATGAAAATGTCCAAGTATAGAGTGATCATTGATGCTCTAGCAAACAAATCCAATGAGTGGACGATGATAAGATCATGGTTTTACATTGTTTCATTTAAATTGAGCATACAGTTGGCTGTTACAGCATTAGTTCAAATCTCCAAATCATGCTCTGCTAAAAGAGCAATTTCCTAATATTATGCTATTGCAAAATGCATCCAACTGCTAGATCAGTCTTACAAAATCTTCGCAGGCACAAATTCTTAAATTGTTGTAAATGTATTTGTGTTCATCTTCTTTGAATTGCAGTGCTTGTTAGTAATGTACATACATTTGGTTGATTGATAGGGCGCCTGGCAGCCGTCTTTGAATATATCAACAGTGATAACCAGCATCGGCTTGTTGCTTAGTGAGCCGAACCCTGATGATGGTCTCATGTGTGAAGCAGTAAGTACATTTTGTTTGTAATGGTTCACAACACTCTTATTGTCCAAGTGCAACCCTTTGGCAATATTGAGAATGCAAGGGAGATAATGAAAACAAATTTTGCATGGAAAACGAGGAAGCATGAGTTGAACTTAAAAATATAATTACAACAACAAACCAAATTTATCTCGCTCAGAGCAGGAATTGGTGGGGGGGGTCAAGCCGTCAAGGTGTTGAGGGTGTTTTTGAGTGACCCAGTAGTGTCATAAATGCAGACAACCCTAAGCTTTTAGCCCTCCTCGTCTCTGATCTTAAAACTTAAAAGTATGATTAATGTATAATAACTTTAAAGTGGATTAGATTAATTTCATTTCCCTTTTCGTTTCCATGATCTTGAATTAACCGGGGACTTATTAATTGACTTGTTTTTGTTCCAATGCTTGCCTATTACTCTTCAGAGTCGAGAATTCAAATATAACAGGCAAGCTTTTGACCTCAAGGCACGGACTATGACTGAGAAGTACGCTAAAGCATCTTGCAGAATGGTTAGCAGCTGTCAGGGCACTCAACAAACTGTAGAACTAAGATCGGTAACACACTCTTCTTTTTTTACTTTGCTTTCTTTCTTTTAATCAATTGCTTTATGTTATATATGAGGCTGATATGTTGCTTACAAACAGACAGGTGATATTGAAGTAGGTGATGAGATAAAAGCTGAGGACAGTAGTTTCGTTGTAAACACTAGTAAACCTCTTGGCATGTGCAAGAAACTGTCACCAGATCAGTCAATATCACACCGTGGGAAGGATACTACTAGTAAAGCAAATGAGGTGACTCATCCAGTGTTGTCTATAATTGAGTCCAAGAAAATTAGTGAACCTGAAGAATCCATTCAGAAGCTCAAGAGAGTAGACGAGGTCCACAATGTGGGAGGTAGCAGCTTCTTCAAGAAGAAAAAGCTCTCTCTCAATTTGGTCAATCTACCTAAGCAGAGCGAGATTGATAATGAAAACAGGCCAGTGGATCAACAAGTGCCCTCCTACACCAATCCTGCCAAGATCCAGGCTCTTAATGGTGGTAACTTGCAAACTTCTAAGGTCTCCAACTGTAATCTACAAGAACTTGATACTGCTTCCAAAGAAAAAGTTTTCACTGCATATGAAAACTGCAAGCGGTCTACCGGCAGCAAAAGGCTTTCTCTGGGTTTTTCTATCATGTGCAGGAATCAAGATAAGTGCAAGAATGAGAATATTATGCCAATTAGAAAATTATCCGAGAAACCACTTGAAATGTCGAAAGAGAATGTGCCTTCAAATTTAGTGAGGCCAGAATTTGCCAAGCAAGCAAGGCTTAGTGGAGGCACCGGTGTCACTGAAATAAACAAGAAAAGCTGCAAGGCTGAGCAGCTCCTGACTAAGGAAGAAGTTGAATATTTGCATGATCACAAAAGAGATGATTGTAAACTGCTGTTGCAGCCTGAAGAACCGTCTTTGTCAGACCACAATTCGTGTTCTTTTCTACATCAGCGTGGATGCACTGATGGGTTTCAATCTAGTATAGACCATGGTAGGGATGCTACACCGAATAAGCAGCAGCCAGATCCATCATTATCTGTTATTGTTTTGGACAGTGACGAAAGTGACCAGGAGGAGATAAGTAGATGTAGGAGGACTAAACTCTCACTCTTGAGCAGGCGCCCATCTCGGGGGAACAACAAAGAATGTAAAGCTTTCGTAAGGGCAAAAAGTGAAACATCTTCGTAAGAAGTGTATTATTGCCTGGTCATCAGCTTTGCAGGTACCAAAGTGTATGGTTTTAATGTTCTCAGTATTTTGATGTCTCTCTCGTTCCTTAGCTGTTATGGTGTATGTGAAATTCTCCATGTATCATAGATAAGTGAACTATTTGCAAAGATCGAATGCACATCAATTCGTAAGTAACATGCCAAATCAATAAAGTTCACAAAGGATTTTTTGTTTTTGTTTTTTGTGGTGGAGCCTGGAGATAGATTAACAACACCTTTATGAATTCAGAAACAACTATTTATTGAACAACATTTCGGGATATTTTCTTCGAGAAAATATCCTGAAAATCTTTCCAACTGCTCATTCAATCGATTCTCTAGAAAATCATTTTTGTCTTATCCAACTCTATTTTGGCTTATCCTCGTGGTAGTCTGCTCATGATCTAGGTTTAAGATAGGTGTTTGGGGTTTAATGGGCAATGGTGTTGTTAGGGTTTCGGTTTGCAGGTTGCAGTACTTTGTTGTTCTTGTTGTGTTATAGTCTTCTTGTGATGGTGGTTGATTTGTCATGTTCGGAGTCGTTGTGGAAATGTGATTGACATCTGATAACTCGTTTGAGCCCATAATCTCAGAGTTCTATGTATACGTCATTCTTTTGACCGATCGATTCGTTTGTTCTCTTGGTTTGTGGTATACCGTGTAGGATGACTTGTACGTTTCCTTTTGCCATTTTCTTTATGTCATTTACCTCTATAATTTTCTTTTCATTTGCTTTTGTATTTTCTTCTGGTTATACATGATGGTTAGTCCATCTTCAAGCTTGTTCGATCTCTTAGTTTCTCTAGACTGATCTAGAGAATTGATTTTCTTTATTGATATAAAAAAAGGATCTTCATACAAAAGGGTCTCTGACCAGCAGTAAGTGAATATTAACGTCATTAACAAAACTCGACTCTGGCTTCATCCTAGCTAGAAGATGGGCTGCCCTGTTCCCTTCTCGGGGAGCATATGACCACCTGCATCGTGTAAACTCACCCATCTCTTGTCGAATCCCGCATAGAACTGCTCCTAACTGACAATACACTATGAGTCTATGACATCTTGCTTGAGCTTGTGAGCCAGTGTTTCCGCCTCAGCAACTTCGACATTGCGTCTACTTCGACGATGCCCTCTCTTCTCTAGTGGTAGCCATGCTCCTTGTCAGTCGATCCACCGTCGCTCTGTACTCAACGAGCTCCTCATAGCTTGCCCATAGACCCACTCAACCTTCAATTGTGCGCCCTCGAATATTCTCGCATTTTTTACTTTTCCATATTCTCCAAGCTATCATGCAAAGGAAAAATGTTTTAACGTATGTTATTGATATTTTGTATAGGGGTGCGCTCCGGTGAAAACCAAAATTGCGGTAAAAATCTGTGAGGACCGGCATTTTAGCCCGATTCACTAGCTTTATAGCTCGGTTCTGAATAGAACTGATCTATAAAGTCACATATTTTAGCCCGGTTCTGAATAAAACCGAGCTATAAAGTCACTAATGTAATTTTAAAACATGAGTTTTCAGCACGGTTTTTAGGTTCAACCAAAATATAAAGTCATGTATTATTTTAAAACTGGAGTTTTTGGCGCGGTTTTTAGGTTGAACTGAGTTGTAAAGTCACTGTGTAATTGAGGTTGTTAGCACAGGTTTCAAATAAACCAAGCTATAAAGTAGTCCTCACGGTTTTTACCACAACTTGAGGTTTTCACCTGAGTCAATCCCTTTTGTATATATTATAAATATCCTTTTAGATAAGTATGTAGAGATTTTATCCTTGTAGCCCAAGTTCTATCTTTTGTATATCGTGTTGTGTATATATTCTCAAATAGATAATGAAAAGAGCACAATTTGCCTTTCACAATTTCTACATGGTATCGAGCCAAACAATTCCTCTCTTCCTATAATTTTTTTTTCAAAACCCTAATTTTCTACCTCCCTACCGCCACCAGCCATGGCCGACGATCAACCCGCCGCCGCCCAAGCCCCCGCCTTTTCCTCTCCCTACTACCTTCATCCGTCCGATCATCCCGGTCTCACTATTTGTCCGATCGTTCTCACGGGCGACAACTATCAGGAATGGGCAACAAGTATGCTCAATGCTTTTCAAGCAAAGGGCAAACTCGGCTTCCTCTCCGGCAACCCTGCCCAGCCTGCCGAGGGTCATGCCGATCTCCCTCATTGGCTTCGGGTTAACTCTATGCTTGTCGGATGGTTGGCTCAATCAATGGAGCCGTCTCTTCGCTCGACGATCACTCTGTCGGGTACGGTTCAGGCTCTTTGGGATGAACTTCATCTCCGTTTCTCTGTCGGAAACGGTCCCCGGAATTTTCAGTTGCGCTTTGAGATCGCTCGCTCTACCCAAACCGGCCAGTCGATTGCGGCATACTACGGCCGTCTAAAGCGTCTCTGGGATGAATTGTCGGCAATCTCGCCGATCCAATGCACCTGCGGCCAGCACGCTAAGAAGCAAGCCACTGAACGGATCCACCAATTCCTCATCGGTCTCGACGATGACACCTATGGGACTGCGCTCCACCATCGTTGCCCAGGAGCCTCTTCTCGCTCTCAGCCGGATCTACGCTTTGGCTGTTCAGGAGGAGCGCCTTCGGACTATCGCCAGGGATCGAGATGCCAAGGCTGACTCTATGGCCTTTGCCGCTTGAACTCCGGTATCTTCTAAGTCCTTTTCGTCATCATCGGATCGCAAGGCTCTTCAATGCTCTCACTGTGGTCGATCAGGCCATGATGTCTCTTCCTGCTTCAAAATTATCAGATTTCCGGACTGGTGGAATAACGGGCGTGGCGTCAGCGATCCCGTTACAGGAGCTCCGCCATCAGCTGGTCGAGGGCGCGGTTCTTCCAGCAGCAGCGGTCGCGGCTCTTCCAGCGGCGGACGCGGCAGGGGCTCTGCTCAGCATGTCCTCGCCAATGTCGCTTCTTCCTCTGCCGCCCCATCTCTCACCGCTGATGATCGTGCTGCCGTCGGACCTACGATCACCAACGAGCAATGGTCCACTCTGCAGTCCATTCTACATGCCATCAACTCTAAATATGGTAATGACACTTTAGAAGGTACGATTCTAACTTCTTGGATTCTTGATACGGGTGCCTCTCTTCATATGACTGGTGACCTTCGCCTCCTGCAAGCCGTTGGTCCGGTCTCCTCTCATTCAATTAAGATCCCCAATGGCACCATCGTTACAGCCGACAAAGCTGGAGTTGTTCCTCTTTGTGAACGCCTTTCTCTGCACAACATTCTTTATGTCCCTGGATTGACATGTCATCTCATCTCTTTCCGTTGTTTGATGGCTGAATTACAGTGTGTTGCCACTATTACTGATCGTTTGTGTGTAATTCAGGGCCGTATTTCGAGGACGCTGATTGGAGTGGGTGAACCTAGAGATGGGGTCTATTGGCTTCGCTGGACTACGCCGACTTACCTTCTCTCCACACAACCGCTGCCGATCTCTCCTCAAGTCTGCCACACCACTGAAGCCGCCGACTCTACCCTCTGGCATCTTCGTCTTGGGCACCCTTCGTTTTCTTTAATTAGTTCTTTTCCTGGCATTAGGTCTACTACTCCTACTACAAATAAAATTGTCCCTTGCGACATATGCTACAGAGCTAAACTACCTCGCTCTTCCTTTCCTATTAGTTTTTCTTGTTCCGTTGAACCTTTTGATTTAATACATTGTGATATTTGGGGCCCATATCGATTGTCTTCTACCTATGGTGCTTCTTATTTCTTTACTATTGTGGATGATTACTCTTGATCTACTTGGGTTTTTCTCATGAGTTATAAGTCCTAAGTCTCGCGCCTTATCCCTAATTTTTGCACCATGAGTCAAACACAATTCAATCGTAAAGTCAAACGCTTTCGGAGCGACAATGGGTCTGAGTTTGTCGCTCTCAAACCTTTCTTTGCCGATCAAGGTATCCTCTTTGAGTCTTCCTGTGTCGCCACTCCTCAACAAAACGGTCGGGCAGAACGTAAGCATCGTCATATCTTAAACGTTGCTCGATCTCTTATGTTTCAAGCTCATCTCCCTCTAAAGTTTTGGGGTGAATGCGTTCTCACTGCGTGTCATCTCATCAACCGAACTCCTACCAACCTTCTACATGGGAAAACTCCTTTTGAGCTTCTTCACAATTGCAAACCTGATTATTCCCTTCTTCGAGTTTTTGGCTGTCTGTGCTATGCTTCTGTCATTCCTAGAAGCTCAGACAAGTTTCAACCCCGGGGACGGAAATGCCTCTTTTTGGGATATCCTTTTGTACAGAAGGGTTGGCGTCTGTATGACCTTGAAACTCATCGTATCTTCGTCTCTAGGGACGTTGTCTTTCATGAGTCTACCTTCCCCTACCTCTCCTCCCCGCCATCACCACCAACCCCTCCTGCACCGATTGTTCCTACCCCCCTCACCCATGATGATCCGACCGTCGACAACCCCTCCTCCGTCATCAGGGGGAGCAACCACCAGCCGACACCGCCGCCCCCTATACGGCGCAGTACCAGACCTACCCACCCTCCTGCTCACCTTCGCGATTATGTGTGCACCTCTCTCGGCAGCCATGACCCTCTCTTGCAAACGCCCTCTCCGGTCTCGTCCTTAGGTACACACTATCCTCTGTCTAAGTATATTAACTATGGTAACTTGTCTCCGCAACATGCCTGCTTCTTGGCTACTATCAGTGCTCAGCAGAAACCTTCTACTTTTCAAGGGGCCGTTCGTCACGCTCACTGGCGCGATGCTATGAGGGCTGAGATTGATGCTCTTCATCGAAATGGTACTTGGCAAGTCTGCCAGTTACCACTAGGCAAGCATCCCATCGGCTGCAAGTGGGTCTTTCGGGTCAAACACAAAGCTGATGGTAGTATTGAACGGTACAAAGCTCGATTGGTTGTCCTTGGTAATCGTCAGATTGAGGGCATTGATTACAAGGAAACATTTGCTCCGGTTGCCAAGATGGTGTCTGTCAAAGTTTTTCTTGCTGTGGCTGCTATTCAATTTAGGAGTTGCATCAGATGGATGTTCATAACGCCTTTCTGCATGGGGACCTTCATGAGGAAGTCTATATGTCTATGCCTCCTGGTTTCTCTACTCCAGGCAGAGGTACAGTATGTCGGCTCCGAAAGTCTCTATACGGTCTTCGTCAGGCACCCCGAAATTGGTTCTCTAAGCTTTTTACGGCTCTCAAGAGGTTTGGTTTTATTCAGTCTTACGCAGATTATTCCCTGTTCTCATACTCTAAATTGGGTGTTGATCTGCATGTTCTCATCTATGTGGATGATCTGATTATCGCTGGCTCTAATCTCGCCTCTATTGACCGACTGAAGAGGTACCTTCACTCCTGCTTTCATATGAAGGATTTGGGTCCTTTGAAATATTTTCTCGGCATTGAGATATCTCGCACCCGGGCTGGCCTATTCCTCTCCCAGCGGAAGTACACTCTCGACATAGTTCATGAAACCGGCCTCCATGGTGCTAAGCCGGTTACATTTCCTATGGAGCAGAACCATCATCTTCCTCTTGATGACAGTCCGCTCCTTGATCAACCCGACAAGTACCGTCGGCTAATTTGACGCCTCATCTACCTCACCATTACTCGGCCGAAACTCTGCTATTCCGTTCATACATTGGCTCAGTTCATGACCAGCCCCTGACAAAATCACTGGCTTGCTGCTCTCCAAGTTGTACGCTATTTGAAGGGTCTTCCGTCTTAGGGTATTCTTCTCTCCAGAAACAGCTCTCTTCGGCTGATCGCCTTCTGCGACTCTGATTATGCAGCATGTCCTCTTACCCGTCGTTCTCTTACGGGTTATTTTATCATGCTTGGTGAGTCTCCGGTGTCTTGGAAGACCAAGAAACAAACTACAGTCTCACGCTCTTCAGGTGAGGCCGAGTATAGAGCTATGGCGACCACGACCTGCGAGCTCATTTGGCTCAAATCTTTCCTTCGGTCTCTCGGTGTTCGACATGGTCTTCCTATGCATCTCTGTGCGACAGTCAGGCGGCCCTTCACATTGCTGCAAACCCTGTCTTCCACGAGCGTACCAACACATTGAGGTTGACTGTCATGTTGTCCGTGATCAGCTGATTGCCGGGGTCATCTCACTCTCCCACATCCGCTCTGCAAATCAACTAGCGGACATCCTTACCAAGCCGCTTGGTCAGCAACAGTTTCAGGTGCTTCTGTCCAAGTTGGGCATTCGTAATCTACATGCTCCAACTTGAGGGGGAGTATTGATATTTTGTATATATTATAAATATCCTTTTAGATAAGTATGTAGAGATTTTATCCTTGTAGCCCAAGTTCTATCTTTTGTATATCGTGTTGTGTATATATTCTCAAATAGATAATGAAAAGAGCACAATTTGCCTTTCACAATTTCTACATATGTGGCCAATTTAGATTTCTTCTTTACTTGATACTAGTTTTATTACTCGCCCGTTGTGCGATTTTTTTAATAAATTATATTATATATAACATCTTTGAATTAATATAAATTACTACACCATATAAAGTAAATATATAGTATTCAATTTTGCTATATTTTTGAGAATGTAAACATGTTTGAATCTAGATTAATCATATAATTTGATAAACGATTGTTGGAATTTAAAGCGCAAATTGATATTATATTCAATATGATCTAAAACATAGAATAATTGACCAAATATTGGATAGATTATTTGATCTAAAAAGATGAGTTTTCTAACTAATTAAAATATAAGGTTGAATATTTATAAAAATAAGTGAGACCATTAATTGAGATAACAAAATTATATTGGCTTATGAATTGATATAGATAAAAAAAAGAAGATAATATCATATTAATCCAGAATATTACACATATGCAATATTAACATCATTTTAATCCAGAATATGACACGTATGCGAATCGCATCATAAAACATTTCAAACCTCTATTTTAATATATTGTATATAGATAAATAAAATGGAATTTTTTGTAAGTATATTTCATAATACATGCCATAAGGATATGTAGTAGAAAGACCATTTATTATAATTGATTAATTATATGCTTTTTAAAGCCAAATTAACCATCACTCTATCATTCTAAATTATTCATTTATTTATTTTTACTGTTTTTTTTCCTAAATTTTGGTAATTAAATATGTGATTACGGGTGACTTTTGTAAAATTTTGTTGACATGTAGTTTTGATTTTGTGAAAAGCCGCGTATTAAATGGTAGAGGGGCAAATCCATCCATATTAATATATATAACCTTTTAAGATAAATTAATCTAACCTTTTAAGATTATGTAGATTTTTTTAGGTAAAATATTTATAAAAGAACTTAAGGTAAATGATAGGTTTTGTAAATAATTAAATTTGTCGACATGAATAATATTAGATAGATTTATATAATGATGATATAAGGTTATATTGGATAGATTATTTGATCTAAAAAGATAAGTTTTTACCTAACTATATTGGTTTATTAATTGATGTGGTCCAAAAATATAATACCACTTTAATCCAGAAAATGACACGTAAGCAAAAATAATCCCGTTTAATCCAGAAAATTCCATGGACGTGAGATCGCACCAGAGTCCGTTTCAGGCATCTGTTTTAGTATTTTACTAGTATTTGGTACCCGCGCTTTTGCGCGTTATCTTCATAAATTATATTTTTATTATTTTAATTCGTTTGAAATATTTTTACTCAATTTTATGCTTAAAATATTTTAATAAGACTTTAAGTTTGTCATAAAATAAATCAAAGTTATGTAAAATATTTCCCTAATTAAAAAAAACTTTTATATGGTGTTCGCATTATATTTGAAGTTAATTAGTAATGATATTTTGTATTGTGTTCGTATTATTAAAAAGACTTTAAGTTAGTATTATATTTTAAATATTTTAGTAATGATATTGTATGTTTAGTAAAAAAAAAGTAGTGTTTGATTTCTACTTGATTTTACCAAACATGTGATTTCTACTTGATATTGTACGTTGTTTAAATCTTTATATCATATTTTTATGATTTAACAAAGATGCATTTTTACTTAAACTAAATCTTTCAAATTAAGATGTAGATAAAATTATAAAAATTTAAGTTATTATATTGGAAAGATTATTTCATCTAATTAAAATATAAGGTTATATTGAATAGATTATTGATCTAAAAATATAAGTTTTTTACCTAACTATATTTGTTTATTAATTGATGTGTCCCAAAAATATAATACCACTTTAATTCAGAAAATGTCACATAAGAAAAAATAATCCCGTTTTAATCCAGAAAATTCCATGGATGCGAGATCGCACCAGAGCCCGTTTCAGACCTCTGCTTTAGTATTTTATATAGATATTTTATATAGATATAGATATAGATTTTCAAATTAGGAAATACATGCAATCTCATTGATATAAACAACCGATAAAATAAAAATATTTTACGAATATTATAAAGATGTGGAAATAAGTTCGACCAATAAGAAAATATCATTTAAATAAAAAAAATTCAAATTAATTCGTGGATGCAATTCCTCACCAAATTGTTAGCCAATTTAGTATAGTACTCCATAATAGATAGATTTTCAAAATTTGTTGATGTTTTTTTGGAAAAGGAAAATAATAATTTATGGGTGGTTTTGTGTTATTTTGAAATATATGGACAATTTAGAGCAAAATACCCTAAGAAAATAAAAGAGATGATTGTAACACAATTTTAGCCGAGCTCAGAAATCTTTGGGTTAAAATTAAAAAAAAATATACAAAGGAATTAAATTTGTGGCACTGTGTGAAAGAAAGAAACAAGCATCCTAACAATGAATGAATCACAAAATGACTCCAAAAACCCTAATTTCTTCAAGTGTACGCGCCTACACGCTCCTCTCCTCTTTTCCCTGTCCTGTTCCAAGGCCGCCGCCCACCAGCTTGACGCGCCCCTGTACTGCTACCAATCTACGGTCGAAAACCCTCCCTCCTGCAATTCCCTGCACCATGAGTAGGCTCTTCATTTCCCCCCTAAACATTTGGGTGTCTGAAAACCCTTCCCGTCTTCCTGTTCATGACAGAACTCGCCCTTTTCGGCTAGTTTCTCTCATGGCTGGAGCCGGTGCGTCGCCTCACCCAAGCCGGGTTTCAGCCTTTCAGGAGGCATTTATGGTCTGCAGCGGCATCTTTATGTGGGTTGTGAGAGGTGGAAGGTCGTCGGGGGCCTGTCATGTCTACGTCCGGTGGGTCGGTTGGCTTTTTGGAGTTGTGGCCGGCGTTGGTGTCCTTTCGGTCCTTAATCTCAAGCTCTGCTGCCCTGTAAGTATCCTATCCCAAATCTTTTATCATTACAAACATTTAATGGCACTCAAGCACCCCTACAATCTTCGCCCCTATATAAACCCGACGAGGGTGTGTTTTAGGATTCACAATCCTTTCGTCTCTTGCTTTCAATCTAACAATCTATTGCATACTTCCCTCTTTCTGTCTGCTTTCGGTTTCAATTTCATGGATGCTTCTAAGTCTTTCCTTGAGGCTTTGAACGAAGTTACTATTCCACCTACTGTAAGCCAAAATCCCACTCCTGCTACGGTTTCGGAGGCTCCTCCGGCGCCGGTAGTCGTTGAGGAACGGACTCCTTTTGGAAACAACTTCCACCTTGGGATCTTTATCCGTAATGAACGTATGCCGCTCACATCCTTCTTCGATACATGTATTCAATACAAAGTGTGGCCTGCTACTGTTTTGCCTTTGAAAAGGTATGAGGTTCTCTACCATAACACCATTACAAAATCTACAACACTGTTACTGGGGTATTTCATTTACTCATGTACTGCTATAAGGTTACACCACATTCTTTATCAAGTCACAACATATAACAATAACAACGCCTCTTTGGATGATAATTCATGGAACCAGGTTACGACAATGCAACTTGCCTTTGGTAAGACCATTTTCGGTTTCAACTGTGAGGTACATATCCTTTACTCGGGCTTTCTATGCTCTACCCGTGACTTACTATTTCAAAATGGTGCCTTAATTATATTTACTCGGACAAACCGTCTTTGGGATCGTTACTTGTCGAGTCATTTACAATTACTTGGTGGCACTACTTGTCGCGGGTTAAAACCTTATTGGGATATGCTTACTAGTTCTTTTGAGCTTAATTTAACACAATCTGTTGTCTTCAACATCCTTATAGTCCTTAATATGCTTTTTTGGGTTTTGTTATATTGCGTTACGCATTCTTACATTGATATGTATACTCGTCATTGTATTATGCTAAATCTTAGCAGAACTTTTCGACCGGTGAACAGTCTAAATAACAGGTTCACTTGTTTGGTCGTGGTTCATTTGGTTTCCTTGAGCATTGGATTTCGGTGCCATCGCTCCTTCTGGCTGATCTGCGTTGCTTGGTCCGTTCCGGTTAGGCTGACTTGTTTTACTTTGGCACCTAGCCTCGGTCTTTTTACAAACATTACTAGCCACGACTACAAGCTGAGCGTAACCTGGTTCATTACGTTGATTTCTATCCAGAATAGAATCATTCATTTCGACTACTATGACGAGATTAAACAATAAACCATCGCCTTTCTGATCGTCTATGCCCCTCCGGGTTATAAAAATAAGCCAACTTTTTGGAATACACTTCGGCTTTACTCTACACAATGCTTATCACCTATCTGTATTATGGGGGACCTTAATGAGATTTCCTCACCGGCTGACAAACTGGGTGGTGTTGCACCGTCTCACAGACGTTTCTCGACACTACAATCTCTTAAAAATGATCTTAAATTCACAACTGTTCCGTCCTTTGGGGGACAATTCACTTGGCGTAGGAAGAAGTTTAGGGAACCTGACAACTCTTTTGCTAGACTGGATTGGTTCTTGCCGCACCGACATCTTCTAACGACTTTCGACACCCTAAAGGGTGCAGATCCACCCGTTCACATCCTCGGATCACGCTCCAATTTCTGTTGACCTCAGAACGCCTGATCACAATTTTCAAAAACCTTTTCGCTTTGAGTTGGCTTGGGCATCTAATAAGGAGTTTACAAAGATCGTCTCACAAGCTTGGCGTCTGAACGTCGTCGGTTCTAACATGTTCAAACTTGTAAAAAAAATCTCGCTCCTCAAAACTTTAGCGAAACGGTGGCATAAGTCGACATTCGGCAACATTCAGCGCCAAATTCTGGAAACAGATGAAGCTCTTCTTGCCTTACAAACCAACCTGTTAGCCTCCTTTTCTAACTCGGACCTCAAAAAACAAAACCAGCTGATAAATAAAAGGGAACACTTGCTAGACTTTCAAAGGCGGTACTGGAGCCAGAGAGCTAAAGTTAAACACATCAGACTAAACGATACAAACTCAACCTATTTTCACAAAATTGCAACGGCCAAACGGGGGAAAAAGTTTATTAAATTTATCTCCACCGCCAGCGGTATTAATATCTCAGACAATAGGTTAATCCAACAAGAGTTTGTTTCGGAATTCAAAGCTAGATTTCGTACTTCCCTGGATCCGAATATATCCTTCACAGAGGACCTTGATGTAATTTCTCCTCAAATAAATAATGACGACAACTACAGACTAATGGCACCTGTCACAAACACAGAGATTAGGTTGGCGGTGTTCTCCATGAAAGGGGAAAAAACGCCGGGTCCGGATGGTCTGCCCCCGGGTTTCTACCAGACTTATTGGACTACTGCAGGTCCTTCTGTGATTAAAGCAGTGAAATCATTCTTCTCCTCAGGCAAAATTCTAAAACAAATAAACCACACTTTCATTACTTTACTACCAAAACAAGACGACCCCTCTTCGGTCAACCACTTCAGACCTATCAGTCTTTGCTCAACCATCTACAAAGTTATCTCCAAAATCATTACAGCTAGACTTTCTGCTGTTTTTGACAAACTAATTCACCCACTACAAGGAGCATTCACTAAAGGTCGGTTGATACACGACAATATTCTGATCGCACATGAAATCTTCCACTCCTTCCGTTCTCTTAAAGCAAAATGTGGCTCTGTGGCCATCAAACTTGATATGGAGAAGGCTTACGACCGCATTGAGTGGCCTTTCCTTTTCAAAATTTTGACTAAGTTCGGTTTCGCGCCAACCTTCATCGACTGGATCCGTGAGTGCGTTACAACGGTTTCATACTCTATACTGATAAATGATGAACCATCCATTCCTTTCACTCCTACACGGGGTTTAAGACAAGGCGACCCCCTATCCCCTTTTCTTTTCATCTTGACAGCTGAAGTACTGGCTCGTACCTTGCAAAAACAAGCCAATTTGACCAAAGATCTTGGATTCTCGTTTGGTCGAGGTGAGTTCATAATCCCATTTCTGGCATTCGCAGATGACATTATCATTTTTGCGAAAGCAACAAACACATCTTGTAACAAAGTTACCTCCATTATTCAAAGATTCTGTCGCATCTCCGGGCAAAAGATAAACCTGCATAAATCTAGTTTTCAAGTATCTCCTAATAGAACACAAACATCCATTAACACGGTCACAGCGTGCCTTGGTATTCCTCTTACTAATACTCTAGACAAATATCTTGGGTGCCCTATTGTAAATGGTAGGGTCAACCGAGATACTTTTACTGATGTCGTCCTAAAATCTAAACAACAGCTGACTAAATGGAAGGCTTCCTCTCTGTCGGCCGAAGGGAGGAAAGTCCTAATTAAAGCAAACCTGAGCGCTAAACCGCTTTTCCTTATGCAAGCTTTCTTACTACCATCCTCAATCCTTAAGAATTTGGACAAGGTGTATAGACAATTCTTTTGGAACAAATAAACTAAGGCTACACCATTGATAAGTTGGGACAAGATCTATGCTGATACTCTTTCTGGGGGGCTGGGGTTATACAAAGCCGAGACGATGAACATAGCTTTACAAATGAAACTACTGTGGAAAATTATTGCGGATCCTTACAACCCTTGGGTCCGCCTGGTTTCGATCAAATATCTTAAAGATACACCCATCATGAACGACAACAGAAAGGGAAATACGTCCTGGCAGTGGTCAAAGCTTATGTCAATCAAACCATTAGTCAAAACCGGGCTTCGGTGGTCTATCGGTGATGGTGCTGACGTTGACTTCTGGACTGACAACTGGATTAACAAGACCCCGCTGACCTCGATTGCATCCTACAAGCCGCCGGATTTGGTTTTGCAGTGGAAGGTGGGGAGGTTCATTACCACCTCCAAATCTTGGGACTACGCTAAACTTATTAATGATCTACAAGGTCTTCTCCCACACACAGAAATTGAGAAAATTAGAGCATATAATCTTCCTACAAACTTCTTCAATGACCGCCTTTATTGGGGTGCCAGTAGAGACGGTTGGTTCTCCGCTAAGTCAGCCAGAACTGTTCTCCCTGGTTCGGGAGGAGACCAAAACTATAACTGTAATTGGATATGGAACCTAGATGTTACTTACAAAGTGAGGCATTTCCTTTGGAAAATCTCTCGTGATGGATTACCTACTACCGATCGGTTGCAGCGCTCTCATGTCGCGGTTCCTTCTGGTTGTCCGCTATGTAATAACACTCTTGAAACTGGTTATCACTTTCTACTAGAATCCAATATTACTAAACAGTTACTCACTAAGCTTCACATCAACATACCGCCTACCATTCATATTGTCCATCACAATTCTTATGATCTCTTGCTTGTGGCACTATACAATTCCATTGGTAAAACAAGTATGGGTTACCTGGCTACGGCTTGGTGGGGTGTTTGGTTCTTTTGGAACAAAGCCGCTTTCGATCCTGCTATCTCTGTTAACTTCAACGACATTGCTGTTTTCGTTACTACCAACCGGTGTTCTTGGCATGCTTCAAAGCACGCCTTGCAGGCAACAACTTCTTCAGACAAAAATCATACAAGCGCTAATCCAACTAGCCTATGGACGGCGACCGACAAGCCATCAACGAACAATCGTTCTGATCCATGGGTGAAACCTCCCAAAGAATTCTACAAACTAAATTTCGACGGCTCACACAAGTCTGATGGTTCGGGCACGTACGGTTTTGCTATTAGAGACTCAGATGGAGGTATAGTTTCTTTGGGAAATGGTTGTTGCCATGACAACTCTGCTCTTTACGCTGAAGCATTAGGGCTTCACTTGGGAGTCCTAAAGGAGAAACAGTTAAATCTAAATAACCTCCTTATCGAAGGTGACTGTTTAGTGGTTGTAAACGCTCTACTGGGTGACTGAAAATGTCCCTGGAACATTGAGCTGCTATAGTCGGATACTCGTTTAGATCTGTCTTTCTTTAATAATGTTGCTATTCGTCATATTTTCAGGGAGTCCAACACTGTGGCAGACAGGATTGCACGTCTTGCCTACGGTAGCCCTGCCGATGATAGCTGCGAGTCAGATGAAGTGCTTGCTGATCTCGTCCGTCGGGACGCTCTAGGAAGACCACCGAGTCGTCGGCAACCTCCCTAAATTTTATCTTGCTTCGAAAAAAAAAGCATCCTAACAATGAACAAATTCATATATGTCCTAACCTTTTATGTTAAATAACAGTATCAACATCAGACATAGCATGGGAAGCAACATAAGCATTTTGCATAAGAGCAGATTTAGCAAGAACATGATAGAGACCATTTCTTTTTTACAGTTTGCACATGATAGAGACCATTTCTTGTGCATGCTTTGAAACTCTTTTAGAACCATTGTAAGTATATGACATCTCATATCATCAAATGATCAAATACACTCTTAGAAAGTAAATTTTTTCTCAACTCATGAACCCATCTAACATTCAGAATGATTCTAATATGATTATCATGCATGATCAAAGGTACAGACCCCACCCCTTTTCTTTAATAGAAACAGAATGATGGTCATCCAACAACACATCCCCTTCATTTTTCAAATCAAGGTGATCAAACCATTTCTTATCATATATAACATGCATAGTACAACCAAAATCAAGTATCCAAATATCATCAGACACAGAAGAGGCAAACACAGGTAAAAGTTCATGCTTGCAAGCGGGAACAAATTCAAACAAAGTAGACACAATATTCTTCTTCTTTTTAGCCTCATCCTTCTTTTTCTTGTAACAATGTTTCTCATTATATCCAGTTTTATCACAATAATAGCACTTGACATTTTTTTCATCAGACTTGGACCTTTATCCTTGTTGTTATTAGAAGAAGGCCTATCAGATTTCATGTTGTCTTTGTTATCATCCTTTTTCTTTTCAAATTTGTTTTTATCACTCTTAAACTTAGCTTTAGCCATCAAAGCCTCAGTTTTAATTTACTGTTTAGATTCAAACACCTTAATAACATCATTTTTCTGAATAATAGACACAATAATCTCCTTCTTGTCCAGATCTTTACGACTATACTGAATAACATCTTCAAAAGTTTCAAACTGAGAAGGCAGAGAGTTCAACAACAACATAGATTGACGTAGATCATAAATCTTATCACCACATCTAGTCAAATCTTGAGTCATGTTAAAAAATTTATCAAGGTTATCATTCAAGGAAGCAGAAACATCCATCTTGAAATTGAATAAATGCCACAACAGATTAATACGACTAGGAGAGATTTCACCAAATATAACTCCTCCAAGGTATCCCATAGCTTTTTAGCCGTCTTCTTACCCATTTTTTGTCATGCAACTTCATTAGAAAGTCGAATCATAATCTTATTATGTGCCATCATATCCATTTCAAGCTTCTTTTCATCATCTACAGTGTTAGGATAAAATGCAAGCACGACAACCCAACATTTCTCCTTTAAAAGAATAGATTTCATCTTAACTGTCACATATCAAAGTTAGCAACCCCATCATTGGGCTAATACAAACAGTAGACTCAAACATGCTTGCAAAAGACAGTAAAGAACACAAGAAGCAAGTAATCACAACAAACTAAGAAGAACTTAGTTAGACAAACAACAAACAAAAAAAAACTCAAAGAGAGGATCTCAACAGAGTCAAGGAATCAAAAGCTTTCAGAGGCTCTTGTTCTCAAGAAAACTACAGACCTGAAAGGTGGAATCATAGCCTATATATTCTGATGCAGGAGCTATTATTCTATCTTTTTATAAAATATATTTTATCTTTTAGGGATTGTTATTAAGGTTTTATCTTTTCCTTTTTGACTATGCATAAGTTTAGATAATTTAGGAAGTTATATCTTTTATCTATTTATATTTTAGGAAGTTATATATTTTATCTATTTATATTTTTATCTTTTCTGAAAGATAGGATTTAGAGTTAAAATAGGTTATTTTCCTACAATAAATACGCTTGTAGGCTTGAGATTTTTATTCATTCAATAATATTTCAGTATTCCTAGAGAATTTCTCTCTTTTCCTGGTGGATTCCAGTTTATCAGTTTAGGGTTTTCGTCGCTTGCGAAACTCTTTGTGGAAATCTCGCGCTTGCGTGATTTCGGGGCTTCCTACTGCGTCAATTGGCATCAGAGCAGGTTTCTCCTATTTGTTTTCAATTTGAAGCGTGATGGGAGATCAGGGTCTTACGAAGGCAGACCTACAAGAGCTTTCCGTGGCTTTTACCATGGCTCTTAATGGTTTGGGTGATCGTTTGGCAGCACTGTTGGCAGGCAATAATAACAACAGTGGCGCTGGCAGAATTAACGATGGGGCTGGTGCAAACAACGCTGGCAATGGCGCTGGCCGTGGGGGTGGTGCTGGCAACGACGGTGCAAACTGTCGGGGTGGTAACGAGTCCAGTTCGAAAGAAGAGGAGGTCATTGAAGAGGATCCAAAAGAGAATCAGGGCGATATCCAAAATCGCCATGATTATCGAGTCAAGGCAAATATTTCCCTCTTCTATGGGAATTTGAGTGTCGAAGAGCTCCTGGATTGGCATATTGAAGTGGATCGATTCTTTGAGGTCATGTCGGTCCCGAAGAACAAGCAAGTTAAGATGGTGGCAATCCGTCTTAAGAGCACTGCAGCTGTTTGGTGGGATAAGTTGGTGGTACAGAGACAGAAGCAAAGGAAGAATCTGATCCAAACATGGAGACGGATGAAACAACTGATGATGGAGCGGTTTTTGCCTAACGATATCATGAGCAGATTTTGTACAAGATGTACATTGAATGTGCCCAAGGTAATAAGAAGAGCGTCGCAGAATACACCACCGAGTTCCTACGTTTGAGTGAACGAAATGAGGTAAAGGAAACTAAGAATCAGAAGGTGGCTCGCTATATTAGTGGACTGAGGTCATCAATCCAAAAGATGGGGTTGCAAACTTTCTGGACAATCACTGAGGCATCCAGCTTAGCCTTGAAAGCAGAATTGATGGAGAAATCGCCTAGAAATTTCTCCTCTTTTAGGCGATATCCACAGCACAACCATGAACAGGCAGGGGACAAAGGTAGCTCGATCAAGGAGAAGATCCCATCGGTTGACAAAGGCACAACGTCTACGTCAACCAAGGCACCTGCCAAGGTGTCCAATCCAAAACCAGCCAATCCTTACGCTAGGCCAACCATCGACAAGTGTTTTCGATGTGGAGGCGAAGGGCACCGATCGAATGTGTGTCCATCTCGACGGACAACTGCATTTGTTTACGTGGATTACGATGAGGATGAGCCAGAGAAAGAGGCTGACGGCTACTCCGATGCCGAGTTTGCTGTAGAGGAGTCAGATGAGAGGGTAAACGTCGTTCTCCAACGACTTCTCTTATCATCCAACGATGAGGGCCAACGGAAGAATTTGTTCAAAACACATTGTTCCATCACGGGCAAGGTGTGTAATTTGATCATGGACAATGGGAGCACAGAGAACTTGGTTTCCAAGAAACTAGTAGACCACCTGGGATTACCAATGCAGCATAGGGACAAGCCCTATGAGTTAGGATGGGTGAGCAAGGGTCCACATGTTAGGGTTTCCTTAACTTGCAAGGTTCCTCTATCCATTGGAAAGCACTACAAGGAAGAAGTTTTGTGTGACGTGATAGACATGGACGTTTGTCATGTCCTTTTAGGCCGTCCTTGGCAATTCGACAATGACGTCACTTACAAGGGGCGTGATAACGTGATGCTGTTCAGATGGGGCGGACACAAGATTGCGATGGGTTTGTTTTGCACTTTGATAAGTTGCCAGGAAACAAAGGGTCTAACTTCCTGGTAATAACGCAGAGTGGCAAGGCATTGGAGGAAGAGGCTCGTGAGGCCCATTGTTTCTATCCCGTGGTGATCAAAGGGTTGATCAGCAGGGGTCAAGAGGAGAAGCCGATTCCAACAGAAGTGCAAGAGATCCTGCGTGATTTTGAGACGCTAATTTCAGAGGATTTGCCGAATGATTTGCCACCTATGCACGATATTCAACATCAAATTGATCTGATTCCGGGTTCTAGCTTGCCAAACCTTCCGCATTATCGTATGATCTCTAAGGAGAATGAAATTCTGCGGGAGCAAATTGAGGAATTGTTGAAAAAGGGGTTCATTCGTGAGAGCATGAGTCCCTGCGCAATGCCTGTTCTCCTAGTTCCTAAGAAGGGCAATCAGTGGAGGATGAGTGTTGATAGCAGAGCTATCAACAAGATCACCATCAAGTATCGCTTTCCTATCTCTCGGCTCGAGGACATGCTTGATGAGTTGTCCGGATCCAAGGTGTTTACAAAGATAGATCTTCGCAGTGGCTATCATCAGATTCGGATTCGGCCTGGTGATGAATGGAAGACGGCATTCAAGAGCAAAGATGGCATATATGAGTGGATGGTGATGCCATTCGGGTTGTCTAACGCACCGAGCACCTTCATGAGGTTAATGAACCAGGTTCTTCGCCCTTTTATAGGCTCATTTGTCGTAGTTTATTTCGATGAAATCCTGATATATAGCAAGACCAAGGAGGAACATTTGGACCATTTGAGGCAAGTATTGCAGGCCTTGCTAGAAAATCAGTTATACATCAACTTGAAAAAGTGTACTTTTATCACCAACAAGTTACTCTTCTTGGGTTTAATCATTGGTGAAGAAGGAATTCAAGTGGACGAGGACAAGGTGAGCGCTATTAGAGATTGGCCTACCCCACGATCAGTCACGGAAGTCCGCGGTTTCTATGGGTTGGCAACTTTCTACAGGAGATTTGTGAGGGACTTCAGCACCATCATGGCCCCTATCACGGAGTGCCTAAAGAAAGGAAAGTTCCATTGGGGGCCTGAACAAGAAAGGGGCTTTGCTATGATCAAAGAAAAGCTTTGTACTCCACTTGTCCTAGCCCTGCCGGACTTTGATAGGATCTTCCAGGTAGAGTGCGATGCTAGTGGTGTGGGAATTGATGCCGTACTATCTTAGGAAAAAAGGCCAGTGGCCTTTTTCAGCGAGAAGCTAAGTGTCACTAGACAGAAGTGAAGCACTTATGATCAGGAATTTTATGCCGTGTTTCGGGCATTAAAGCAATGGGAGCATTACCTCATTCAGAGGGAATTCGTTCTCTTCACTGATCACCAAGCTTTGAAGTTTCTCCATAGCCAGAAAGTCATCAACAAGATTTATGCTCGTTGGGTAAGTTTTCTGCAGAAATTTCCTTTTATTATTCAGCACAAGTCTGGTGTGCAGAATAAAGTGGCAGACGCTTTGAGTAGGAGAGCATCGTTGTTGATCACACTAGCGCAGGAGGTTGTGGGTTTCGATTTGCTAAAAGAGTTGTATGAGGACGACCCTGATTTCAAAGAGTTATGGGCTAAGTGCAAAGGTAAACATCCCTGTGTTGATTTTCATATTCGGGATGGGTATCTTTTCAAAGGAGATCAGCTTTGCATTCCTTCTTCTTCTTTGAGGGAGAAGCTCATAAGAGATCTTCATGGTGGTGGTCTTAGTGGTCATCTAGGGCGGGATAAGACCATTGCTAGGTTAGAGGAGAGGTATTTCTGGCCGCGTCTAAGGAAGGATGCTGGTGCTATTGTGAGGAAGTGCTATACATGTCAGGTGTCTAAGGGTCAATCCCAAAATACCCGTCTTTACCTCCCTTTGCCTATTCCTGATGACATTTGGTTAGATCTCTCAATGGATTTTGTGCTTGGACTGCCACGCACTCAACGAGGGGTAGACTCTATGTTCGTGATCGTCGACAGATTTTCAAAGATGTCTCACTTCGTCCCATGCAAGAAAACTGCAGATGCATCTAACATAGCCAAGTTGTTTTTCAAGGAGGTTGTGCGTTTGCATGGGGTTCCTAAGTCTATTACTTCAGATAGGGACACTAAGTTCCTCAGTCACTTTTGGATTACTCTGTGGAAGTTGTTTGGGACATCTTTGAACAGGAGTTCCACTACACATCCGCAAATAGATGGTCAAACAGAGGTGACTAACAGGACGCTGGGGAATATGATTCGCAGCATCTGTGGGGACAGACCTAAACAGTGGGTCATAGCTTTGTCTCAAGTGGAGTTCGCTTACAATAGTGTAGTGCATTCGGCTCTAGGAAGGTCTCCTTTTTCTGTGGTCTACACGTCGGTTCCTAGACATGTTGTCGATTTGGTAACTTTGCCAAAGACACCCGGAAAGAGCGCTGCTGCTGAAACTATGGGATAGGAGGTTCAGGCTATGAAGGAAACTGTCAAGGCCAAGCTTGATACGGGGTTAGCCGTAGGGTGGCCCGATCTTCGACAATCAAGACTCAAAAGACAAGAACGGAAGCAAAGACTCAACAAAACAATGAAAGAAAGACCGATAGAAGGGTGATTCGAACTAAGGTAGAATGAGATAAAGACCCCAGGCCTCCTAAGAGGGTAGGAACCAATTACCAACGACTACAAATCCCGCCTCTACAACCTTACACAACCAAGCGGACAACTTGGAGGCACAAGGAGGGGACTTGTGATTACCTGGATCACCAAGCTCTCGCGAGGTTGACGAACTCAAAGCAAACCAAGCAAGATCTAAAACCAATTTGCAATCGATGAGCAATGCTTCGAATCGATTGACTTCCTCACACTTGTGTTTCACACAAAGGCTGAAATTTTTATCAAATTGAACGTGAGTTTCAACAAGGAGATCAGCCGCCTATATTAAACCCTAATATGGGCTTGTTGGGCTGAAATTAATAAAAAGAAATACTTAAAAGGAATTAATAAAAATACCCCTAAAGTTTCCTAAAATAACTTAAGTAGAAAAATTACTAAAATAGGAAATAGGGTAATGGGAATTTCGGCCTATACATGTGTCTAAGGTGGTTCGAGACTCTTGACCCCAATGCACATGTAGGTCTTCAATGTAGCCTCGGGGAGTTGAACCGCGCTCGAGAATAAAGCGTGACTCACAAACATGAATGAGTCTCTCTGCAACTTCTTGGCTCGGGCTCGAGTCATAGGTCCGTCTCCTAAGATGATCAGCGTGTCCGGAGGTGTAGAAGATGGCCCCGCATCAACCTCCCCTTCTTGGAAAGGATTCGACCATGAATCCAAGTCCTCGTCCACGGCTAAGTATGAAATAAGATCCGCGGCGTTGAAGGTAGCACTCACGCCATATGTTCCAGGAAGCTCCAGCTTGTAGGCATTGTCGCCCACCTTCTCCAGAACCTTGAAAGGTCCATCTCCTCGCGGTGCAAGCTTGCTCTTCCGCTCGTTGGGAAACCTCTCCTTCCTCAAGTGCACCCACATAAGATCCCCTGGCTGGAATGTCACCAATCTGCGGCCCTTGTTGGCCTTATTGGCGTTGTACTCAGCCTTCCGCATGAGCTGCTGACGCGTCCGTTCATGTAGCTCCTTGACGAACTCAACATGCTTACCTGCGTCAAAAGACTCATTCTCTCTCATAGGATTTGGAGTAAGATCAAAAGGGGTTAGTGGATTAACACCATATACACATTCAAAAGGAGTTATCTTAGTTGAGGAATGCATTGTCCTATTGTAAGCAAACTCCACATGAGGTAAGGCTTCTTCCCAAAGCTTCAAATTTTTCCTTAAAATGGCTCTAAGGATAGTGGTTAAGGTCCTATTGGTCACCTTAGTTTGGCCATCTGTTTGGGGGTGACTAGAGGTAGAGAATAACAATCTAGTTCCCAATTTATTCCATAAAGTCCGCCAAAAATGACTAAGAAACTTAACATCCCTATCACTCACAATTGTCTTAGGCACACCATGCAACCTAACTACTTCCTTAAAGAACAAATTCGCAACATTTGTAGCATCATCAGTCTTATGGCATGCTATAAAGTGAGCCATCTTAGAAAACCTATCTACCACCACAAAAATAGAATCCCTCCCCTTCTTAGTTCGAGGTAACCCAACAATAAAGTCCATAGAAATATCTTCCCAAGGGGCAGAGGGAATCGGCAGTGGGGTATACAAACCATGGGGCATGAGCTTAGACTTGGCCTTTAGGCAATCGATACACCTCTTAAGGCAATGTTCTACATCCCTAAGCATATGAGGCCAATAAAAGTGGGACCTAAGTGTATGGTAAGTCTTATCTCTCCCAAAATGACCCATCAAACCTCCACAATGGGCTTCAGTCACTAATAGCAATCGAAGAGAACACCTAGGTATACACACTTGGTCCTTCCTAAATAAGAATCCATCAAAGATATAAAAATGGTCGGTAGGACCCTTATCTAGGCACTTTCGAAAAGCTTCCCCAAAATCAGCATCTTTCTCATACAATTCCTTAATGTATATAAAGCCTAAGACTCTAGAATCCAAAGTGGTCAAAAGAACATGTCTCCTAGATAAAGCATCAGCAACCACATTGTCTTTCCCTTTCTTATACTTTATAACATAAGGAAATGTTTCTATGAATTCCATCCATCTACCATGTCTCCTATCAAGTTTATCTTGGCTCTTAAAATGTTTCAATGATTCATGATCAGTCCTAAGTATAAACTCTCTAGGCCAAAGGTAATGGGACCATGTCTTAAGGACTCTAAACAATGCATAAAGTTCTTTGTCATACGTAGAGTAATTAAGACACGCACCTTTTAACTTCTCAGAAAAGAAGGCAATAGGCTTACCTTCCTGCATAAGCACGCCTCCAATGCCAACTCCTCTAGCGTCGCACTCTACCTCAAAGGGCCGAGTGAAGTCAGGGAGAGCCAGTAATGGCGCCTGAGTGAGTGATGCGGGACCATCTTCTACAACTCCTAACACGCCACTCATACTTGGAGAAGGACCTATGACTCGAGCCTGAGCTAAGAAGCTTCAACGAGACTCATTCCTATTTGTGATTCATGCTTTGTTCTCGAGCACGGTTCAACTTCCCGAGCCAACATTGAAGACATACATGTGCATTGGAATTCAAGAAGAGGGCGAGCCTCCTTAGTTACATCAGGCCGAAATGTCTAAGTGTTGGAACTCCTTTATATTGCTATTTTTAGTATTATTTTTACTTAAGTTATTTTAGGAAACTTTAGGGTTAATTTTATTAATTCCTTTAAGTTGTTATTTTATCTCCTTTAGTTAGATAAAACCGGCCCAATAGCCCTTTTAGGGTTATAAATGCCGATTTCAGCCTATGTAGAACACACGTTCAATTGCTTAAGAAAATTCAGATTTGTGTTGAAACTCATTAAGTGAAAGTCAATCGATTCGAAGCGTTGCTCATCGATTGCAAATTGGTTCTTGTCTCAGCTTGGTTTGCTTTGTGTTCGTCAACTTCGCAAGACTTGGTGATCCTAGTATCCACAAGCCCCCTCCTTGTGCCTCCAAGTTGTCCGCTTGGTTGTGTAGGGTTGTAGAGGTGGGTTATATAGTCATTGGTATTGGTTCCTACCCTTTGAGGAGGCCTGGGGTCTTTATCTTGTTCTATATAGATCGACTCAGTCTTTATCGGTCGTGTCTTTCAATTCTTGCTGCGTTTCTTTGAGTCCTTTGCTTCCGTTCTTTAGTTTAGTGTTTGATTGTCGAAGATCGGGCCATCCTGCGGCTAACCCCGTATCAAATTGGTATCAGAGCCAGGTTTCCGACATCAAAGTTTGAGTCTTTTCTTTCCATAAACACAAAACCCACAAAAAGAGTCATTTTCTTGTTTTGGTCTTTTACTTCTTGAATTCTGAAATTTTGATTATTGCACTAATCTTTTGTTTGTGATTGTTGTGGTTGCATAGCCTAAACACAAAGCCTAGCCGAGACCTTGGAGTCGACCATCGTGTGCACAGCTCTTGTGAACACCTAGCCGACGGCATTACATGTCCCCATAGCCTTGCTTGACCGACTCTATCACACCACACACAAGAAACCCTAGTTTGTCTATCTTTTCTATCTTTGGGATATTTGTTCTATCTTTTACTTGCCTTACATAAAAATCAGATTTTTATTGATAGATTTAATTCAATTCTATCTATCATATATCATAAAGGCTTTAGATAGATCCACTTCCCAAAATTAGCCAATTTTATCTATATCTATTTTATTAGGGCTGAGTTTTTATTTCATTCACCTACTTCTATAGATTTTTCGAGTCCTTTATATCATCTTAGAGTCTTTCTTGCATTAGGTAAAAAAAAACAGTTTCGGTTTAGTCAAAAAAAAAAAGATTGAACTTGGACCTAGGAGGATAAAATTCACTAGGGGCAAAAGTAAGTAAAAAAAAAAGAGTTTGTTGATTCAATCTAGTGCAAGAAAGCTCCCAAAGGACCAACCTTGGTGATCTACCTAGCCCTAGTCGACACACCTCTATCCTAAACACATTACCTCCACAAAAATCACAAAATTGAAACCCTACCTTGCAACTACAACATCATAACTTAAAGGTTTTCAATCAAAAGAGGTAAATTTCCATATTTTCCTTTGTTTTCTTTTTTTTGAAGTCTGTCGAGCACTGCAGAGGTCATACCGACCCTGTACCGACCCCGTACCAACCCCCTCAGCCTCGGTACAACTCCTGTCGAAGTCTGTCGAGTACCGCAGAGGTCATACCGTCCCCGTACCGACCCCGTACCGACCCCCTCAGCCTCGGTACAGCTCCTGAGGAAGAGTGTCGAGTCCAACAGTCCCTGTACCGACCCCATACCGACCCTGTACCGACCCCTCCCCCCGCCTCGGTACAGCTTCTTTCGAGCCTATTTTGGGGTCGATTTCGAGGCCCTTGGTCGATTTCGACCTTCTTCTTCTATTTTGTGTGATCCTTGCTGCTGTTGAGTCCTATACTTGCTTGGATCGAATCCTTCGTTGGTGTCGAGTCATCTTTTGCTTTGTTTCTCCTTCATACTCTCATATCTATACTTTGATTGTTAGGATTTTGCTTGAGTGTTGATTTGCCCAAAGCGGATTCCCCCAACAAGCGTGACATACCAATTAGAGAGAGGGAGTGTGAGCGAAACACATTGAGAGGTTGTTTATATTTTAACTAATCTTTACATAGTTCCGTGTTTGTCTTAGCTTTGCAATGTCTCAGCCAGGTAACCAAGTAAATAATGAGAGTAATCCCAACAACGGGAGCAACTCTAGCACCACCATGACTCCCGAACAATTCAACGCTTTCATGGCCAGCATGATCAACATCCCTGACACCTTGGCTACATTAATGGCAAAGGTGGCAGCTTTGGAGTCTAGACCTAGTGGTTCTAACACCATGGGTGGTCAAGGTAATCATAGGCGTGACAAAACGCCTCAAGGTGAAAGGGAAGTCAATAATCCTAACCCTAACCCTAACCCTAATCTTAATTTACATAACCCTATTTTTGAAGAAAACAACTCTCCACGAGGTGGGAGAAATGGTAGAAATAATGGGTTTGTTAATATGCAGGGTCAAGGAAGGGGAAGAGGCCGAGGCTTCCGGGAGGACTTCTACTACTCGGAGCAAGATGATGACTTCCAAGAAGAGGAGTATTGGGAGCAACGCCCGAGACGGAATCAAAGAGGAAATCAGTACCAAAACCGGCCACCTAGGAATCATGACGAGGATGGAATAGTTAAGGTTAAGGTAACGATTCCTCCCTTTGAAGGTAAAACTGATCAGGATGCTTATATTGATTGGGAAACTAAGATGGATCAGATTTGGAATTGTCATAATTTCTCTAATGCTAAAAAGGTGCAACTAGCTACACTAGAATTCACAGGCTTTGCTTTAATTTGGTGGGATAACCTAGTTAAAGAAATAATAAGAGCCCTTGATACACCTATTGCTTCTTGGAATCAATTGAAAGCATTAATGAGAAATAGATTTGTACCTCAACATTATGCTAGAGAGCTTAGGCAAATATTAGAGAATCTTAAGCAAGGTAATAAAACTGTTGAGGAAACTTTTAATGCAATGCAAGAAATCATGGCTAGAGCTAATGTCGTTGAACCCGATGAGGATACCGATGCTAGATTTCTTAGGATATTGTAACCCGCCTTAGCTCATAAAATTGACTATTTCCCTTATTCTACTCCTATTGAGTTATTACATTTAGCTATTAAAGTTGAAAGAGGAGCTAGATACAGGAATCAAGGTGGGCGGAACTCAAATGGACAGCAACAAGGGTGGCGCCAATCTCGGCCTCAGCAGCCCCAATGGCATAGTGATGGTGGTCCACGTGATCGACCAAGCCAGACCCAAGGAAAAGGAGAAAGCCGAGCCCCTCAGTAGTCCATTGACAAAGGAAAAGCGCCATGGAATGGGCGTGAGTCATCCGGGACATCTACTGGTCCCAAAGAGAGTAATCCTAACTCTTCTACCCTTAGATCTAGAGATATTGTATGCTTTAAATGCCAAGGTAGAGGACATTATATGAAGGATTGCCCTAATAAGAAAACTCTCATGATTAATCACCTAGGAGAATATGAATCTGAAAATTCTTGTGATGAACATGATGAGCATGCTATGGAAGAAAATGATCAAAACCTTAATCTTTTAACTTATGATGATAATGATGAGGTCGAATATGAACATGGAGAGTCTTTGATTGTTAGGAGAGTTTTAAGTGTTGTTCCTACACCTTGTGATGATAATCAAAGAGAGAACTTGTTTCATACTCGCTGTTTAGTTAAAGGAAAGGTTGTTAATGTAATCATTGATGGTGGTAGTTGCTGTAATTTAGCTAGTCAAGAAATGGTTGATAAATTGCAACTTTCCACTATGCAACACCCTAGACCTTACAAATTGCATTGGATGAATGATTGTGGGAACTTGAAAGTGAATAGGCAAGTTAAAGTGCATGTTAAACTAGGACATTACGAAGATGATGTTTTATGTGATATCGTGCCTATGCAAGCTTGTCATATTTTATTAGGACATCCTTGGCACTCTGATCGTAAGGTTATTCATGATGGCTATACTAATCGCTACTCCTTTACTTTTCAGGGGAAGAATGTTGTTCTCAAGCCTATGACGCCTACACAAGTGGCTGAAGAGATTGAGAAGTGCAAGGTAAGTAAAGGTGAGTTAGCTAGGGAGGCTCAATCGAGCCAAGTGGATCCTCAATCTCAGCCTAAAGGTGTATTGTTGGCTTCCAAGAGCACATTTATAGACGAGTTTGTGGATGGGAAAACAACCCTCATGCTCCTATGCAAAGGGTTGAACATGTTGAGTGAGGAGCTTAGAGCTACCCTCCCTCCTCGCATCCTATCTCTTCTTGAAGAGTATAAGGATGTATTCCCCGATGACATACCACCAGGTCTACCCCCTATTCGTGGCATTGAGCATCAGATTGACCTCATTCCAGGTGCTTCTTTGCCTAATAGGCCTGCGTATCGTATGAATCCCACAGAGACCCAAGAGGTCCAATCCCAAGTCCAGGAACTGTTGGATAAGGGATATATTAGAGAAAGCTTAAGTCCTTGTGTTGTGCCTGTGTTATTAGTCCCTAAGAAAGATGGATCATGGAGAATGTGTGTAGATTGTAGGGCTATTAACAATATAACTGTCAAATATCGCCATCCTATTCCTAGATTAGATGATATGCTAGATGAACTACATGATGCTTCTATATTTTCGAAAATAGATCTAAAAAGTGGTTATCATCAAATTAGAATGAAGGAAGGTGATGAATGGAAAACAGCATTTAAGACTAAGTTTGGGTTATATGAGTGGTTGGTTATGCCTTTCGGTTTAACTAATGCTCCAAGTACTTTTATGCGCTTAATGAATCATGTGCTTAGAAACTATATAGGGAAATTTGTTTTTGTTTATTTTGATGATATTCTGATTTATAGCAAATCCCCTAAAGAGCATGAATCACATCTTAGAGAAGTACTTAAAACACTAAGAATTGAACACTTATATGCTAATTTGAAGAAATGTGAGCTATGTAATGAACAAGTGTCTTTTCTTGGTTTTGTAGTAAGCTCTAATGGACTGCGTGTTGATGAAGCGAAGATTAAAGCTATACAAGAATGGCCGACACCCACTAATATCGGTCATGTACGCAGCTTCCAAGGATTAGCGAGTTTCTATCGTCGCTTTGTTCGTGATTTCAGCACCATCTCAGCACCTCTTACAGAGCTTACAAAGAAGAGGAGCGAATTCACTTGGGGAACAGCTCAGGAAGAGGCTTTTCGCATCCTAAAGGAGAAACTCACCCAAGCTCCATTGCTTGCTTTGCCTGA
This sequence comes from Persicaria maculosa, assembly GCA_963922045.1. Classification (NCBI taxonomy): domain Eukaryota; kingdom Viridiplantae; phylum Streptophyta; class Magnoliopsida; order Caryophyllales; family Polygonaceae; genus Persicaria; species Persicaria maculosa. The sequence continues at coordinate 3,920,556 of OY998268.1, forward strand.
CTTCACTCGGCCTTTTGAGGTTGAATGTGATGCTAGCGGAGTTGGAATTGGTGGAGTTCTTATGCAGGAAGGTAAGCCTATTGCATTCTTTTCTGAAAAATTGAAAGGTGCTTGTCTTAACTACTCTACCTATGATAAAGAGTTGTATGCATTGTATAGAGTTCTTAAGACCTGGTCTCATTACCTATGGCCTAGAGAGTTTATTCTTAGGACTGATCATGAGTCTTTGAAACATTTTAAAAGCCAAGATAAACTTGATAGGAGACATGGTAGATGGATGGAGTTTATTGAAACATTTCCTTATGTGATAAAGTATAAGAAAGGCAAAGACAATGTGGTAGCTGATGCATTATCTAGAAGACATGTTCTTTTAACCACTTTGGATTCTAGAGTCTTAGGCTTTATTTATATTAAGGAATTGTATGAACAAGATACTGATTTTGGGGAGATCTTTCGAAAATGCTTAGATAAAGGACCAGCCGAAAATTTCTATATACATGATGGCTTTCTATTTCGAAAAGATCAAGTGTGTATTCCTAGATGTTCTTTGAGATTGTTACTTGTTAGTGAAGCACATAGTGGCGGTTTAATGGGACATTTTGGAAGGGATAAAACATATCATACCTTAAAAACACACTTTTATTGGCCACATATGCTTAGGGATGTGGAACATTGCATTAAAAGATGCATAGATTGTATAAAATCCAAAGCTAAGCTTATGCCCCATGGCCTATATACACCATTGCCGATTCCCTTAGCCCCTTGGGAGGATATATCTATGGATTTCATAGTTGGGTTGCCTAGAACTAAGAAGGGGAGGGATTCTATATTTGTAGTGGTGGATAGATTCTCTAAAATGGCTCATTTTATTGCATGCCACAAAACTGATGACGCTACCAATGTTGCTAATCTATTCTTTAGAGAGGTAGTAAGACTACATGGTGTGCCGAAAACTATTGTTAGTGATAGGGATGTGAAATTCTTAAGTCATTTTTGGCGAACTTTATGGAGCAAATTGGGAACTAGATTGCTATTCTCTACTTCTAGCCATCCCCAAACTGAGGTGACTAATAGAACCCTTACAACCGTCCTAAGAGCCATTATTAGGAAGAACTTGAAACTTTGGGAAGAAGCCTTACCTCATGTGGAGTTTGCTTATAATAGAACTATGCATTCTGCAACGAACATCACTCCATTTGAATATGTCTATGGTGTTAATCCACTAACCCCTTTTGATCTTACTCCATATCCTATGAGAGAGAAAGAATCATTTGAAGCAGGTAAGCATGTCGAGTTCGTCAAGGAGCTACATGAACAGACGCATCAAAAGCTTATGCAAAAGGCTGAATACAACGCTAACAAGGCTAATAAGGGACGCCGATTGGTCACATTTCAGCCTGGGGATCTTGTGTGGATACACCTAAGGAAGGAGCGGTTTCCAGAAGCATGGAAGAGTAAGCTAGCACCACGGGGTGACGGACCATTCAAGGTGCTTAGGAGAGTGGGCGACAATGCCTACCAATTGGAGCTTCCTGGAGACATGCGCGTGAGCGCAACATTCAACGTCGCCGATCTAATCCCTTACTTCGTTGTGGATGAAGACTTGGATTCGTGGTCGAATCCTTTCCAAGAAGGGGAGGTTGATGCCGGACCATCTTCTACAACTCCTAACATGCCACTCATACTTGGAGAAGGACCTATGACTCGAGCCCGAGCTAAGAAGCTTCAACGAGACTCATTCCTATTTGTGAGTCATGCTTTGTTCTCGAGCACGGTTCAACTTCCCGAGCCAACATTGAAGACATAAATGTGCATTGGAATTCAAGAAGAGACCGAGCCTCCTTAGTTACATCAGTCCGAAATGTCTAAGTGTTGGAACTCCTTTATATTGCTATTTTTAGTATTATTTTTACTTAAGTTATTTTAGGAAACTTTAGGGTTAATTTTATTAATTCCTTTAAGTTGTTATTTTATTTCCTTTAGTTAGATAAAACCGGCCCAACAACCCTTTTAGGGTTATAAATGCCAATTTCAGCCTATGTAGAACACACGTTCAATTGCTTAAGAAAATTCAGATTTGTGTTGAAACTCATTAAGTGAAAGTCAATCGATTCGAAGCGTTGCTCATCGATTGCAAATTGGTTCTTGTCTCAGCTTGGTTTGCTTTGTGTTCGTCAACTTCGCAAGACTTGGTGATCCTAGTATCCACAAGCCCCCTCCTTGTGCCTCCAAGTTCCCCGCTTGGTTGTGTAGGGTTGTAGAAGCGGGTTATATAGTCATTGGTATTGGTTCCTACCCTCTGAGGAGGCCTGAGGTCTTTATCTTGTTCTATATAGATCGACTCAGTCCCTATCGGTCGTGTCTTTCAATTCTTGCTGCGTTTCTTTGAGTCTTTTGCTTCCGTTTTTTAGTTTAGTGTTTGATTGTCGAAGATTGGGCCATCCTGCGGCTAACCCCGTATCAGTGAGCTTCTCCTTGAGCATGCTAAAGGCCTCCTCCTGAGCTGCGCCCCACTTGAACTCGCATCGCTTCTTTGTGAGCTCGGTGAGAGGGGCTGAGATGGTGCTGAAATCGCGCACAAACCGCCGGTAGAAGCTCGCCAAACCTTGGAAGCTGCGCACATGGCCGATGGTGGTGGGTGTCGGCGACTCCTAGATCGCCTTGACCTTTGCCTCATCGACACGCAGTCCATTCGAGCTCACTACAAAACCAAGAAAAGACACTTGATCATGACATAGTTCACATTTCTTCAAATTTGCATACAAGTGTTCTAATCGTAGAGTAGAAAGTGCTTCCCTTAAATGTGCTTCATGTTCCTTAGGTGAGTTACTATAGATAAGAATGTCATCAAAATACACAACAACAAATTTACCTATGAAATTTCTAAGCACATGATTCATTAATCTCATGAAAGTACTAGGAGCGTTAGTCAAGCCAAAAGGCATAACCAACCATTCATAAAGTCCGAATTTGGTTTTAAAGGCTGTTTTCCATTCATCGCCTTCCTTCATCCTAATCTGATGGTAACCGCTTTTTAAATCAATTTTTGAGAAGATAGAAGAACCATGCAACTCATCTAACATGTCATCTAAGCGGGGTATAGGATGGCGATATTTAACAGTAATGTTGTTAATGGCCCTACAATCTACACACATTCTCCAAGAACCATCCTTCTTAGGCACTAACAACACAGGCACATCACATGGACTCAAACTTTCCCGAATGTATCCCTTGTCCAACAGTTCCTGGACTTGGGATTGAACCTCTTGGGTTTCAGTGGGATTCATTCTATAAGCAGGCCTATTAGGCAAAGAAGCCCCTGGAATGAGATCAATTTGATGCTCAATTCCTCTAATAGGGGGTAGACCTGCTGGTATGTCCTCGGGGAAGACATCCTTAAACTCTTCAATAAGAGATAGGATGCGAGGAGGGAGGGTAGCTCGAAGCTCCTCACTCAACATATTCAACCCTTTGCATAGGAGCATGATGGTTGTTTCCCCATCCGCAAACTCGTCTAAATATGCACTCTTGGAAGCCAAAAATACACTTTTAGGCCGAGTAGGGGTAGACACTTGGCTCGACTGAGCCTCCCTAACTAACTCACCTTTACTTACCTTCTGCTTCTCAATCTCGTCGGCCACCTGGGTTGGCGTCATAGGCTTGATAATGACATTCTTGCCCTGAAAAGTAAAGGAATATCTATTAGTAAAGCCATCATGCAAGACCTTACGATCAAATTGCCAAGGACGTCCTAATAAAATATGACAGGCTTGCATAGGTACAATATCACATAACACATCATCTTCATAATGTCCTAGTTTGATATGCACTTTAACTTGCCTATGCACCTTTAAATTACCACAATCATTCATCCAATACAATCTATAAGGCCTAGGATGCTGAATAGTAGGAAGTTGTAATTTATCAATCATCTCTTGACTAGCTAAGTTACAACAACTTCCCCCATCAATGATCACATTAACAACCTTTCCTTTAACTAAGCAGCGAGTATGAAACAAGTTTTCTCTTTTATTATCATCACAAGGTGTAGGAACAACACTTAAAACTCTCCGAACAATCAAAGACTCCCCATGTTCATATTCGACCTCATCATTATCATTATAATTTAAAAGATTAAGGTTTTGATCAGTTTCTTCCATAGCATGCTCATCATGTTCATCACAAGAGTTTTCAGATTCATATTCGCCTAAGTGATTAATCATGAGAGTCTTTTTATTGGGACAATCCTTCATAGTATGACCTCTACCCTGACATTTAAAACATACAATATCTCGAGACCTAGTGGTAGAAGGGTTAGGATTACTCCCTTTGGGACCAGTAGATGTCCCAGACGATTCACGCCCATTCTATGGCGCTTTACCGTTGTCGAGGGGCTGCTGAGCTTGTCGACCTTCACCCTTCCATGGAACCTGCTGTACTCGATCTCGAGAGCCCATGTCCGAGCGCCCTTGGGGCTGTTGTGGTCGACTTTGACGCCAATTCGGTTGTTGTCCACTCGACATCCTCCCTTGGCTCTTATAACGTTGTCCCCTTTCTACTTTAATTGTTAAATGTAACAAATCAGTAAGAGTAGTATAGGGGAAATAATCAATTTCATGAGCTAAAGCGGGATGCAATATCCTAAGATATCTAGCATTTGTATCTTCATAAGGTTCAACCACATTAGCTCGAGCCATGGTTTCTTGCATAAGATTAAAGATTTCCTCAATAGTTTTGCTACCTTGTTTAAGATTCTCTAATCTTTGTCTAAGTTCTCTAGCATAGTGTTGAGGTACAAATCTATTTCTCATAAGTGTTTTAAGTTGATCCCAAGAAGCAATAGGTGCATCAAGGGCTCTTATTCTTTCTTTAACTAGGTTATCCCACCAAATTAAAGCAAAGACAGTGAATTCTAGGGTAGTTAGTTGCACTTTCGTAGCATTAGAGAAATTATGACAATTCCATATTTGATCCATTTTAGTTTCCCAATCTATGTAAGCATCTGGATCAATTCTACCTTTAAAAGGAGGAATCGTTACCTTAACTTTACCTATGCCGTCCTCATCAGGATTTCTAGGTGCTCGGTATTGGTATTGACCTCCTCTGTTGTTCCTCCTCGGGCGTTGCTCCCAATACTCTTCTTCTTGGAAGTCATCGTCGCGCTCCGAGTAGTAGAAGTCCTCCTGGAAGCCTCGGCCTCTTCCCCTTCCTTGTCCTTGACCCTGCACATTAACAAACCCATTATTTCGACCATTTCTCCCACCACGTGGAGAGTTGTTTTCTTCAAAAATAGGGTTATGTAAATTAAGATTAGGGTTAGGGTTAGGATGTCGGACTTCCCTTTCATCATTAGGCGTATCATCACGCCCGTGAGTACCTTGACCACCAAGGTTATTAGACCCGCTCGGCCTAGACTCCACAGTCGTTATCCTTGCTCCCAATGCCGCCAAATTTTGATTAATGCCATTGAGAATGGCTACCAATTCGGGTTGCAAGGTAGAAGCGTTGTTGGAGCTGTTGTTCCTGTTGCCAATGTTGGCATTGTTCTCGTTGTTAACCTGCTGAGACATTGCAAATAAAGACAAACACGGAACTTTTTTAAGATTAGGAAAAAGATAAACAACCTCACAATGTGTTTCGCTCACACACTTCTCTCGAATTGGTTATGACAAGCTTGTTGGGGCAATCCGCTTTGGGCAAATCAACACTCAAGCAAGGACTTAACGATCAAAAGAGAGTAATCAAGGGAAAGGACAAAGAAACACGCAACAAAGGACTCGAAATCGACCCGAAACAGACTCGACAGAAGCTGTACCGAGGCAGGGGGGTCGGTACAAGGTCGGTATGGGGTTGGTACAAGGACTGCAGGATTCGACACACTCGACAGGAGCTGTACCGAGACTGGGGGGTCGGTACGGGGTCGGTATGGCCACTGCAGTACTCGACACACTCGACAGGAGCTGTACCGAGGCTAGGGGGGTCAGTACGGGGTCGGTATGGCCACTGCAGTACTCGACAGACCAAAATATGAAAAGAAAATGAAGGAAAAGAAAGAAAAACTAGGATTTTTACCTCTTTTTTTATTCAAACCCTTAGCAAGGACGTTGTGGTTGCAAGGTAGGGCTTTAAAAAAAATTTGTGTTTTGGGAGGTATGTGTTTGAGAATTTTGAACTAGGGCTATGAAATTTCACCAAAATTGGTCCTTGAAGCTTCTTGCACTAGACTCGACAATCCTCTTTTTTTTTTTTTTTTTTGAAGCTTACTTTTGACTAATGCAAGAAACTATCTATGAAATAAAAGGACTCTTGAAAATTTAAACTATGGTGAAAGAAAATAAAATTTATGTAGCCCTAATGAAATATATATAGGTGATGGCTTGGCTAAATGGTAAGTATATCTATCTAAGGCCTTTTATAATCTATGATAGAAAATATGAGATATATCTACCACAAATTTCAGCAAATTAAATAAGGCAACAAAGTAGATAGATCTAGGATAACAAAAGATAGAAACAAGCAAACAAACTAGGGTTTGTGATTTGTGTTTGGTTGATGCCGAATGGAGATCCCACTTCAACAAATTTGGTTGGCTGCACAAAGGTGCTAATTGGCTTCCAATGTGGCTATAGATGTGTTTAGGCTAAGTGCAACCACAATCATCACAAACAAAGGTTTTTTGTATAACTTTTTTTTTCGGACTGCTTTTTTTTTGTGGTTTAGGGAAACAAAAGACACAACTTTGATGTCGGAAACCTAAGCTCTGATGCCAATTTGATACGGGGTTAGCCGCAGGGTGGCCCGATCTTCGACAATCAAGACTCAAAAGACAAGAACGGAAGCAAAGACTCAACAAAACAATGAAAGAAAGACCGATAGAAGGGTGATTCGAACTAAGGTAGAACGAGATAAAGACCCCAGCCCTCCTAAGAGGGTAGGAACCAATTACCAACGACTACAAAGCCCGCCTCTACAACCTTACACAACCAAGTGGACAACTTGGAGGCACAAGGAGGGGACTTGTGATTACCTGGATCACCAAGCTCTCGCGAGGTTGACGAACTCAAAGCAAACCAAGCAAGATCTAAAACCAATTTGCAATCGATGAGCAACGCTTCGAATCGATTGACTTCCTCACACTTGTGTTTCACACAAAGGCTGAAATTTTTATCAAATTGAACGTGAGTTTCAACAAGGAGATCAGCCGCCTATATTAAACCCTAATATGGACTTGTTGGGATGAAATTAATAAAAAGAAATACTTAAAAGGAATTAATAAAAATACCCCTAAAGTTTCCTAAAATAACTTAAGTAGAAAAAGTACTAAAATAGGAAATAGGGTAATGGGAATTTCGGCCTATACATGTGTCTAAGGTGGTTCGAGACTCTTGACTCCAATGCACATGTAGGTCTTCAATGTAGCCTCGGGGAGTTGAACCGCGCTCGAGAAAAAAGCGTGACTCACAAACATGAATGAGTCTCTCTGCAACTTCTTGGCTCGGGCTCGAGTCATAGGTCCGTCTCCTAAGATGATCGGTGTGTCCGGAGGTGTAGAAGATGGTCCCGCATCAAAGCTGGAGGCTACTGGACAGAAAAATAAAGTTGCAGCTGACAAGCACCGACGAGCTAAAGTGTTCAACGTGGGAGACGAGGTGATGGTGTTCCTGCGTAAGGAGAGGTTTCCCGTTGGCACTTACAAGAAACTACAGCCACGCAAGTATGGACCTTTCAAAGTGATTCGGAAGCTTAATGATAATGCTTATGTTGTTGCTCTTCCCGCATCCATGGCAATCTCCAACACTTTCAATGTGGCGGATATCTATCTGTATCATGCTGATGAGGTCCTATATCCAGATGAGAACTCGGGGTCGAGTTCTTCATAAGTGGGGGAGACTGATGCAGGAGCTGCTATTCTATCTTTTTATAAAATATATTTTATCTTTTAGAGATTGTTATTAAGGTTTTATCTTTTCCTTTTTGACTATGCATAAGTTTAGATAATTTAGGAAGTTATATCTTTTATCTATTTATATTTTAGGAAGTTATATCTTTTATCTATTTATATTTTTATCTTTTCTGAAAGATAGGATTTAGAGTTAAAATAGGTTATTTTCCTACAATAAATACGCTTGTAGGCTTGCGATTTTTATTCATTCAATAATATTTCAGTATTCCTAGAGAATTTCTCTCTTTTCCTGGTGGATTCCAGTTTATCAGTTTAGGGTTTTCGTCGCTTGCGAAACTCTTTGTGGAAATCTCGCACTTGCGTGATTTCGGGGCTTCCTACTACGTCATATTCCACCTTTCTTGGTAGCTTATTTGAGCTAACACCCAAATTAAGTAAGACCAAGCCCAAATTCCATCTTTCAATCATAACCAATATATTATACATCCATTACACATATTATACACATATAATAGCTTATAGAATATACTCTACATAAATCATTTTAACACATGTTATTTTATCCATCCATTACCCTAAAACTCAATAAAAATATCAAAGTGACTCAATTAAAACATAAAAGAACATGACTCAATATAGCTAACAAATCCTAAAACATAGACATTGTAGAAATTAAATAAACCAACTCAAAAATGACTACTTCAACGCCATACTAAACTACGCACACATTGTCTTCAATGTGACAAAAAAAGAGAAAATAGAAATAAAGAAAAATAAAATAAAAGGGTATAAAGAAAGTAGAAAATCACAAATTAAAATGACTTAAAACTCAAGAGAGTTGCTACTAGAAGGTAGATGGGTGACAATGGCAATGACAACCCTAAAAAAATCAACGCGCCCCACGCGTCTTCCCACTTTCGCCCAAACTCTCCTTGCCGCCGACCTGCGCTCTTGCTCATCAGCCGACCAAAATCCTTACCACTTGCCCTGTTTATCCTTGTCGATCCTTCACAAAGCTCACACCAAACTAAAATTAAAGGGGGTAGCTCCCTCCTGCTGCGAATTGATTTCGTATTTGAGCTCTAATCGATCAACTGGCTCTTTCAATGGCCATGTATGCTTCGTCACTCTGGCGAGGTTCTATTCGACTCCTCATGGGAAAATTTGCTACGTATATGGCAAGCGGTTTGAGTTCACTTTCTCAAAGTCGGCCCGTCGAGTGCTTTGGCCCTGGAGGTGGGGTTTTGGGTGGCGGTGTTGTGGGGGGCTTTCGCTTTCTCCGTTGCTCCCTGTTCGATTGGTCTTTTCGTTCCTGGTGTTCAGGCACCTATACCCTTATCACTTGAACCAACAAATTCACCAGGTTTGTTATCCTCACTCGGCTTTCCGTTATCGCAACCCGCATACTCGTGTTCATCTTCGACCTAAAAGTCCGATCAATTTCTTTTTATGCGCCTCTGCACTTTTGGAGTTCTATGTCTCTTGGGGTTGTGTCTCCTTTTGTGATAAGTTCTTCGTTGTTCAATTACCCTTTCGTATTACGGTTGCCTTCATTATCCATAAACTTTCTATATCCTATGGGTACTGGATTTTCTTCCTTATGGTTGTTAATTTTAAGTTCCATTCTTTGCAATTCCATTGCTTCTGTCTACTACGGCTTTGGTTTTGCTGGGTTTTGGAACTTAGTGGGTTTACAAACACCTTTTCTATATTTTGGTTTGGGTTCCTGCTTGCTTCTTTTTTGTTTGTGCGCAGGGTTAATCCTTTGCCATCACATGGCTTCTTACAATTACTTGTGGATTACTACCACATCTATTACATTTTCTTTGTTCACCCAACTTCATCTATAATTAGCTGCATTAATTACATATATGTATGTATGGCTTGTTGCTATGCATTCTATATCGTCAATAGGAATTTATCTCCTAGTTCTGCACTCAAGTTGGGTTTTTGTGTTCTTTATGGGTGGGAGGTCATCTCTCCATTATTGGTGTTGCGCCTACTCTTGTATCACATGTATTTCGTCTCGTGTGGTTGCTACTTCATTGGTGATCGCAGGTTCTCCACAAGGATTATCCGGGGTTGTGTGTTTAAGGCACGTATGCCCACCTCGTTGTTTCAATTAGCACTTACGGGTGGCCGGGATTGGACGGTTTTGAGTGGCTCGTCTTGTTTGCCTCAACATGGCTATTTCCCAATTTCTTTCGGCTTCTCAAGTAGTTGTCGTGATTGCCTGACTCGTTTTGATGACTACTTGTTTTCAAGTCAAAGCTACCAACAAAATCGTTGCTTACAAAGCAAATTTACATATACCCTTTATCGATCGGTGACCCCGATTTGGAGCTTCTTTTTGAAGCGGTGTTTGTCTTGTATTTTTGCTTGGCTTCTGCGTCTCTTAGGGGATGACTATTGTATTGGTTTGTATGATTTTCTTTCTCCATTCAGGATGTCTGCTATGTTTATTTTTGCGGTTGTTATTTTGTATTTTGATGGATTTAATCCTATATATACAAAGCATGACCTGCTCATTATATCTAAAGGGACCACATCCCAATCGGAAATGAAAACCCTACTTTGCTTAGAGAACGTATATTCTGTTTCTGTCTGCGGCTCGGCAGCCCCGATCACACTATTTTGGCTGACCGCCATCTACCAAATCATCTATTTGTTCATAAAACGTGAAGTTGGATTCTTTCCTACTAGGAATAATTGTTGTTGCTATATAGCCAAGATTGCCTGCAGTTTGATTACTTGTTTCCTCTGTTGCACCAGTTGGTTCAAGCTCATTTTCATTACTCTATTAAACTCGGAAACACCGAAGACTCTCATCTGGTTAACCATCAATTACTTATCGTATGTCAATTTGTTTACAACACTTCGAATTGAGTCATTTTCATTTGGGGTACCTGTACGATGGCCTAAGTGCCTTTTGTGCAGTATTAACAACCTCCTCACCCCATTTGATTGTCATTATGATGCTTGCAAATGGGGTTCTAATTTAAACAATATTGTCAAACCACTTTCCTACATTTACAGAGTTGAAGTGAAAACAACTATGAATTACTACTGTTTTGAGCATGACCTGCTCAATTACTTGTATGAAAATACATCCCCTTTACAAATTACCACAATAATGAAACGAGTTTGCTATACCTTGATGGACACTTCAACCACGTTTGGCTCACCGGCCTCCAATTATGATTGCATTAATTTAGATAAGCCCTACCTAGCCTTTTGTATACATTTTTTGACACTTACACCGTATGTGTTACTTATAAATAACCTTGTATTCTTTATTTATTTCATACAAAATATATTTATATACATTCTGAAAGGGATTACATCCCCGATGATATATATCATCAATATACAAACTCAGCAGGTTAGTACAAACAGTTTGCCTTAAAAGGTTTTTATGAATATATGTACTTGGAACTCCCTCGGCATCCGGAGCCGAAATTTCTGGACAAATATCGATATTTTCTGTCAAAATAATAATATCAACGTCCTGGCCCTTTTAGAAACTAAGACTGATAAGGTTCCTACCGAAGGCACACTGCGTAAATGTGGTTTCTCTAATGTTGCTTTTGATCCGGCAATCGGATTTTCTGGGGGAATCTGTCTTTTGTGGAAAGATATCCCTGCCTCACAAGGATCCATTGAACTTATTTCGGTTCGTCACCGATTTATTCACTTTAACTACTCGGACTACGCTACTAAGCGGTGTTTTGCTGTTCTTGTGGTCTACGCCCCACCGGATGAGCGTCGCAAATCAGCCTTCTGGGATACGATCTCCCTTTATATACAATCACTTCTTATTCCCTTCTGTATTATGGGAGACCTTAATGAAATAGCTACCCCATCTGATAAACTTGGAGGAGCCTATCCTTCGACATCGCGTTTCACGCGTTTACTAGGTTTAAAGAACAGACTATCACTCCTAGAAGTACCATCTTGCGGTGGTCAGTTTACTTGGCAACGTAAATCGAAAGATGTGGTCATATGTCTGGAAAAACTTGATCGCCTATTAATCCACATGGACATGCTTACCATTTTTGACTCACTTCGTACACAGATCCATCCTTTTACTAGATCTGATCATGCTCCGATCTCCACAGATTTTCGTCACAACATTCAGCCTAAGAATAGACCCTTTAAGTTTGAATTGGCTTGGGCCTCAAGGGCGGATTACAGAAACTTAGTTTCGCAAGCTTAGAGAGCGAACCCACAAGGTTCTTTGATGTTTAAATTGCTTCAGAAGGCAAAAGTACTTAAAAAACTTTCCAAAACCTGGCATAAGAATACTGTACGCAATATTCATAACCAAATTCTAGTAACGGATCAAAAGCTCCTTACTTTACAGACATCTCTTATCTCAAACTATAACAACCAGGATGTTCAAATCCTAAAACAATTACTCAACAAGAGAGAACGTATGCTCGACTTTCACCGTCGCTATTGGAGCCAGCGGGCTAAAGTTAAACATACAAAACTTAATGACTCCAATTCAGGCTATTTCCATAAAATCGCTACTGCAAAAAGAGGCAGAAAAATGATCAAGTCTATCCTACTTCCCGGTGGGGAGTCCACAGCTGATTTCCATACCATCCAACAAGAATTTGTCCGCGACTTCAAAGCTCGTTTCAGAGCCTCTTCGACCCATATTTCGGATCTGTATCCTGATCTAGCGGTCATTCCACCCTTAGTTTCACAAGCAGACAACGACATGCTCTCTGCTCCTGTAACCAACAATGAGATAAAAGCGGTTGTGTTTGCTATGGGCCTGGATAAGGCTCCAGGCCCTGATGGCTTCCCAGCTGGTTTCTACCAAAAGTTCTGGCCTATAGTAGGCCCCTCTGTAACAAAAGCCGTCAAAGCTTTCTTCACCAGTGGCAGACTACTGCGTCAGACAAACCATACATTCATTACGCTTCTACCGAAATGCGATGACCCGACTGCAGTAAACCACTATAGACCTATCAGTTTATGTTCTACAATTTATAAAATCATAGCTAAAGTAATTTCAGCACGGTTAACCAAAATTTTTGACAAACTAATACACCCCCTCCAGGGAGCTTTCACGAAAGGGAGATCTATCCAGGACAATATTCTGATTGCTCATGAAGCTTTGCATTCGTTTCGGCTGAAGAAAGGCAAAATGGGCATGGTTGCTCTTAAGTTAGATATGGAAAAGGCATACGATCGCATCGAATGGCCTTTTCTATTCCAAGTTTTATCTAAGTTTGGTTTCAATGACCTCTTTATTAACAGAATAAAGGAATGTGTTTCAACTGTATCCTACTCGGTCCTCGTTAATGATGAACCAACCACAGTATTTCAACCCACTAGAGGTTTAAGACAAGGAGACCCCCTCTCCCCTTTTCTCTTTATTTTAGCCTCTGAGGTATTAGCACGTACACTGCATAACCAAGGGCTAGTAAGTAAGGACCTGGGTATCTCTTTCGGTCGTCCGGGTATCAAGGTTCCTTTTCTAGCGTTTGCTGATGATATTCTCATTTTCTGCAAAGCTTCCCATTCGGCATGCACAGCTGTACTGTCCATTTTAGACAGATACTGTTTAATTTCGGGACAAAAGGTGAATCTGCATAAATCTAGCTTCCAAGCATCTCCTAACACGACTGCTACTGCCATAGCGTCTACTATTGCAGTGCTTGGTATTCCTCAAGCAAACAATTTCGACAAATATTTGGGCTGCCCTGTCGTTAACGGTAAGACCAATAGGGACATATTCGTTGATGTGGTTCTCAAGACTAAAAACCAACTCACAAAATGGAAAGCCTCGAATCTATCTGCCGAAGGGCGACGGGTGCTTATCAAAGCAAATCTTAGTGCCAAACCGATTTTTCTTATGCAAGCTTTCCTGCTACCTTCTCATGTTCTTCATGAACTTGACAAAGTGTATAGACAATTTTTTTGGAACAAAACATCTAAAGCACCACCGCTGATTAGTTGGGACAAAATCTGTTCGGACACATTGAAAGGTGGTTTGGGGATTCATAAGGCGGAATCTATGAATATAGCTCTTCAGATGAAGCTTCTTTGGAAGATAATTTCTGAACCAGACAACATCTGGGTTCGTGTCATCTCACAAAAATACCTTAAAGGCCACGATCTTTCCAGTTATAACAAAAAAGGTAACACCTCATGGCAATGGTCCCGCCTTATGTCCATCAGACCTCAGTTCCTACCAGCCCTACAGTGGAGGGTCGGAAACGGGGAAACCATTGATTTTTGGTCCCATAACTGGGCCTTCCAGAAGCCGTTGAGTTCCAAAACACTGAGACCCATCCCGGATAATCTCAAGGGCGTTTCGGTGGCTCACTTCATTACCAACCGTCAGTGGAACAAAACATTTATAAATGACTCATTAACAAATGTTCTGAAACAAGATGATATCGACCACATCATGGGTTTAACTTTGCCAAGTAACCCAATCACGGATCGTCTATATTGGGGGCCTAGCAAAAATGGCTGGTTCTCAACCGCCTCTGCCAATTCCTTCTTATCAGAAAACACCGGGTTGCCAGATTTCGATTGCGATTGGATCTGGTGTCTCGATGTTCCCCCTAAGGTTCGACACTTCCTCTGGAAAATCTCCCGTGATGGTCTTCCGACTAAAACCAGATTACAGAAGTCGCACGTGGCTGTACCTGCTGGTTGTGTTTTCTGTGGCAATACAAATGAATCGGGTAATCACCTTCTTCTTCGATGCCCCATGGCCACTGATTTGCTTAAAGCTATACGAATCCACATTCCGGGGTATATCACTGCTTCTGTCGGCATGGGCAATGGGATTCCACTGACTGCGATAAAATGTGCGATTGGGTCCAATAAATTTGCCATTCTAGCCTCAGCTTGGTGGGCCATGTGGTTCTTCAGGAACCAACTCGTTTTCGATCATACTAACAAGGTAACTATCAATGAAATATTGTTGCTCCACTACACAACTACACATTGTTGGAAACAATCAAAGCTTTTAGACGACGATCCGACTGGACCGTTGATCCCCAATCGTTGCATTCATAGCAGCATACACAACCAGGCTCTTAGGGGTAGTACTACGACTGCCAGGTCTCAGAATCGGGCCGGGAAGTGGGATAAACCCCCACAAAATTGCTATAAGCTCAATTTTGATGGTTCGGTTCTCCCGAATGGCAACTCGTCTTATGGTTTTGTCATCCGTGACTCTGCTGGTTTAGTTGTCTCTGCTGGGAGATCTGTTTGCACAAATATCTCGGTGATTTATGCAGAAAATCTCGGACTCAGAATGGGTTTGTTACGAGCAAAGGAGCTGAAACTATCTACACTTCTGATCGAAGGCGATAACTTACTAGTGATAAAATCTCTACTGGGGGATTGGAAATGCCCCTGGACAATAGAGATGCTACAAGCTGATATTCTGTCTGATATCTCGTCCTTTACTTATGTTGCTATTCGTCATATTTTCAGGGAATCGAATGCTGTGGCTGACTACCTTGCTCGTAGTGCCCATGTATCCCCTGCCGACGTTTGCTGTGAGGATGATCCAGAACTGCTAGTTCTCGTCCGGAAGGATGCGCTAGGAAGGGCCTCTGCTGCGGCCGACCCGACCTAATTCTTATCTTGCGTCAAAAAAAAAAAAAAAGATGGGTGACAATGGCACTCTAGGAGTCCAAAACCTAACTCAACGAAACCCAAGTAGAACAAATCCAAACTCAAAAGCATCTAACTCAAAACAAATCTATCTATCTATCTATATATTAATTAAAACCAAAGCATCTATGCCACGTGTCGTCTCCTCATGCAAAGTTATTTTTGTAAGGTATTATTTACATAATATCATTTAATTATGGTAATTAAACTATCTAATATTATTTACACATTATTAACATTATATCATCTCATCATATATTTTTAACCATCTATATATCTATATATTAGTTAAAACCAAAGCACCTATGCCACGTGTCGTCTCCTCACGCAAAGTTATTTTTGTAAGGTATTATTTACACAATATCATTTAATTATGGTAATTAAACTATCTAATATTATTTATACATTATTAACATAATATCATCTCATAATATATTTTTAACCATCTATATATTAATTAAAATCAAAGCACCTATGCCACGTGTCTTCCCCTCATGCAAAGTTATTTTTGTAAGGTATTATTTACACAATATCATTTAATTATGGTAATTAAACTATCTAATATTATTTACACATTATTAACATAATATCATCTCATAATATATTTTTAACCATCTATATAATAATTAAAACCAAAGCACCTATGCCACATGTCGTCTCCTCACGGAAAGTTATTTTTGTAAGGTATTATTTACACAATATGATTTAATTATGGTAATTAACTATCTAATATTATTTACACATTATTAACATAATATCATCTCATAATATATTTTTAACCATCTATATATTAATTAAAACCAAAGCACCTATGCCACGTGTCGTCCCCTCACGCAAAGTTTTTTTTGTAAGGTATTATTTACACAATATCATTTAATTATGGTAATTAAACTATCTAATATTATTTACAAATTATTAACATAATATCATCTCATAATATATTTTTAGCAATCTATATATTAATTAAAACCAAAGCACTTATGCCACGTGTCGTCCCCTCACGCAAAATTATTTTTGTAAGGTGTTATTTACACAATATTATTTAATTAAGGTAATTAAACTATCTAATATTATTTACACATTATTAACATAATATCATCTCATAATATATTTTTAACCATCTATATATTAATTAAAACCAAAACACCTATGCCACGTGTCGTCCCCTCACGCAAAGTTATTTTTGTAAGGTATTATTTACACAATATCATTTAATTATGGCAATTAAACTATCTAATATTATTTACAAATTATTAACATAATATCATCTCATAATATATTTTTGACCATCTATCTATATATTAATTAAAATCAAAGCACCTATGCCACGTGTCGTCCCCTCACGCAAAGTTATTTTTGTAAGGTATTATTTACACAATATCATTTAATTATGGTAATTAAACTATCTAATATTATTTACACATTATTAACATAATATCATCTCATAATATATTTTTAGCCAATGGGATTAATTCAAAACTTTTTTTTAGTAAAGGTAATATTAACTATATGAACTATGTAATATTATTTCATTATATATTAGTTACATGATATATATTATAGTAATTAAAATATCTAATATTTTTTTTGAATGCAATCTAATGCCTACTATTAATCTATATGTAAATCTTTATATCTATACCTATATCTATATATTTATTCTTAAAACATAAGAGTTTTAGCCTATGTTAACCTTGCCGTGTTTTTAATTAGCTATTTAAACCAATCAATTATTTTTTCCTTTAATTATTTCTTCTTCTTTCATTTATCTCTTTAAATTAATTTTTTTCTTTTATTTTTAACACATTTACTAACTATCCATATATATTCTTAATACCAAATTTACAATGATATTTTTTTAAAAAGTTACAATGTTTTTATTATGTTTCTAACCAATAAGAGTGATTTAAAATTTCTAAAAATTTTTATATATGCTAATTTAAATGAGTTTTTTAAAAAAAATATATAAAATTATTTCCGTGATACTTTTATGGTAATTATTTTTATGATTTTTATCCTAACTTTTATTAATATTTTATAATATTAATTTTTTTATATTTTTTACAAAATCGCGCCATGGCGCGGGTACTGTACTAGTTAATCTATTAATTAATAATACTAAGTCTGTTAGCATTTAGCTAACGTGGCATACCCACAATTAAAGTTGAATTTTTTTAATCAGCTACCCATTTTCTTATTGGTCAATTTTATTGTCGAGATTTTTAAATATATGTTTTCTATTTTAAGTTTATTAGAATCGTCTCTGAAAAAGTCTACTTATATTGAACTTATTTTCTAATTATTGGTCAATTGTATTTTTGAAAAGTTTCAATATATGTTTCCCATATTAAATTTATCACAATCGTCTCCAAAATGTCAATGTACATTGAATATAATAGATACAATACAAATTTACTGTGATTTTATATAATAGATGTGATTTAATTTTTTATATACGGAGTATAAAAAATGCTTATGTAGAAATAATGATTATGATTATTAATATTTTATAAAAAATCAATATTTATAATCCTATTGAAGCCTTGTCATATATATGGTTTCAGTATATATATAGTTGACCAATAATTCTAAAAAATTGCAAACATGATACGAATATAAAATTCCGTGTCTTTAAGACGCGGGTATTATACTAGTAAAGTCTAAAATTACAGCCAAATCAAAATATATAAAAACAAGAAAAAGTCACAAATTCAAAAGAATTGAAATTAAAACCCTATCACCCCAAATCAAAATATTCGGAATTTGAAGTAATTATACTCCAAATATCTAAAGTGTCCAAATTTACCCGATTCAAATTGTTAATAATATCTCAATTAACCGAAATATGAAACAATTGAAACTTTTAAGAAGATTTCTAATGAAGGTTAATGAACACAAAATAACCCAAAAAAAAGATGAAAAATTTTGGTGAGATGTCCATTTGGAATGTAAAATTAAGTAAATGTCCATTTTTATTTTGTAATTAAGGAAATGTCCATAATTTTTCATAATACCCAAAATACCCCTCTTTTAATTTTTATTCATTGTACTTCACTCAGGAATCCGATTGGGGGAGGAGGAGATCGAAGATGTGCGAGAGATTGAGCGAGAGGGAATCCGACTGGTGGAGCTTGCAGATCGAGGTTGAAGATAGGGTCGATCTCAGAGCACTGAGCGTTGTCGGCGGACACGAGGTGGGAGCTTGCAGATCGAGGTTGAAGAGGAGGTCGAAGTGGGAGGGGTCAATGTCTGCTCTTCTATTTAATCCTCTCTCTTGTTCCTCTGTGAGTATCCCTCCCTCCGTCCGTTCCAAATTGATCGCCTCTTCTCTCAGATCTACACCTTCTTCCGCCACCGCCGCTCCCACGTCTGGTTCTACGTCCAAATTGACCGCCTCTCCTCCAAGCCCTCCATCCTCCTCGAGCTCTCCATCTCCTCGTCGGGCGTGGATATGTCTCCTCCAAGGTTTGATTTCACCGTTCATCCTCTTTTCTGTTTCGAATTCGTTCATCTAATTATTCACACTTGATTGTCGATTTCGGTTCATAGACTTCCTTCCTATTTTGCCATGATAGGCTTTCACCAACCTCCTCTCGCGTCTTCTTTGTGATTTGCGAATTATCGAAGCAGCTTTCACCATGAGGTAGCACTAAAGTATAATTCACTGTAATCTGCAGGTGTTAATGTTTGGATCTTGTAGATTTAGGTGTTGTAATAGTGCTGATTTCGATCGAAGATGCGATATTCCCTTTATTTAAAGGTTGTTTGTTGGTGGCTTTTTTACCGTTGCTTTTGAGTGGTATGTGATGGATTGGTTGTTGAGTTTTTTGGTGGTTCTTTGTTGTTTATATGATCTAATTGCAACAGATGATGGTAATTTTGTTCTTATAAATTGAAATTCTGAGCTTTGATGGCTTTACTTATAATGTTAAGAGGTTGAATTGGATTTCTAACAACCTGATTGGTTGAAGTGGATTATAATGTTTCTTAGTTTTCATCTTTGGTGCAATTGAAAAAGTCATGTTCTTTTGCTAATACAATTATATAAGGAGTATTGACAGAAAAATGGATAGTCTCTTTGGGATTGCACCAAAGATAAAACTAATTTGCATATTGATTCCTGATTTGGTTTGAAATTCTCAAAATGTCTGATCTTTCTTCATGAATTAGCAAATTTGCATGTTTGCCTGTTGTGCAATTAATCTTCCACCCTAATTGTGATCCCTGATTTCAAATTCACTGTTTTATTTTTCCCTTTCGAAACAAAGTTCAGTCATACCTCAAATTGGGTTACACTTGGTTGAATATGAAATTAGAAAATGGGAAATTCTGCAGGGTGAGTATGAAATTTTTGTAAATTTGGCGTAGTTCCCAGGTTTGATCATCTTTGTTTTTAGATATCCATTTCCCTAAACTAGCTTCTGGGAAGGGTTCGAAGAGTGGTATCACTGTTGGTGACAGTGATCTCGTAAAGAAAAAAAAACTCTAAAAACAAATTTGTCATTGTCACCAAAAAAAGTTGTCAAACAAAGCTGTCACAAAAAAAAAAAGTTGTTACCACATGTGTCACCAACAGTGTCACCACTGCAAAGGTGATGACAGTGACCCCGTAAAAAAAAGATCACGACATGATTCATCTAATTAAATTACTCATATGATTTATTGTGATGACACTCTGAAAATAGGTTGGTGACACTATTTTGGTGACAATTTCAAGTGAGAGAAACTAGTCAAATTTTTATTTGGTGACAATGTTCCAACTATTTTAGTGACAATTTCAGGTGAGAGAAACTAGTCAAATTTTTATTTGGTGACAATGTTTTATAGATGGTGAAAATAGGTTGGTGACACTATTTTGGTGACAATTTCAGGTGAGAGAAACTAGTCAAACTTTTAAATTTTTATTTGGTGACAATATTTTGATTATATATAATGTGGTGGTGACATTTATTGTCATGTTCACGTATTTTTGTTAGCATTAATGGTTCAACATTTTAAAATATGGGTTGATAACAATACCTTGCTGATATATAATGTTACGATGATAATTTTTTAAGGTTACAATATCATGGTGACAATATATTATCATCAACCTCGTCACTAACAACTGTCACTAACAACAATCACGAGGAAAATAATCTATTAGCAGAAAAAAATCATTTGTCACCGAGAAAAAGTGATATTGGCAACTGTCACCAGAAGAAAATCAATAGTAAAAAAATGTATGTCGCCAGAAATTTAAAAAAAATCAATTGTCACCAGAAAAAAATTCCCCTAAATGTCACTAGAAAAAAATAAAATGTCAACAAAAAAATCAATTGTCACCAGAAAAAAATTCCCCTAAATGTCACTAGAAAAAAATAAAATGTCACCAAAAAAGTCAGTTGTCACCAAAATAACTGTCACCAAATGCAGGCGTTGACCGAAATGGTCATTGTTGACCAGTCAATGTTAAAATTAAAAATGGTCAAGGGGGAAGGAGGAAGGGTTAGGGATGGGAAGGAGGGGTATTTTTGGAAAAAATGGACATTTACTTAATTGTGTAAAAAAATGGACATTTACTTAATATTCACATCTAAAATGGACATTCACCAAATTGAACCAAAAAAAGATTTATGTTTTTTAAAAATATTTTCCTAAATTTAATACATTAACCTTAGTTCTTAAATAAATACATAACTAAAGTCAAAAAATTGAAATTAGGAAATATTTTTCTATTTTAGATTTTTTTATTAGATCTATTTTAGATTTCTAATAAAACAACCGAACTTTTATTACCACCTCTACTAGGGCTGGGCAAAAGTTCTCACGAAAACCAAACCAACACGTGCCAACCAAAACCAATTAAATTGGTAACCAATTAATTGGTTACCAATTTAATTGGTTCGGTATACCGAACCAAGTTTCGGAAGTCGGTACGGTAACGGTAATTGAAACGGAAAAGTTGGTATTACCATTACCAACCGATTTGAAATTGGTTGGTACGGTAATTACCAACTAATTCCTACCAATATATATATATATAGGGATTGACTCCGGTGAAAACCTCAAATTGCGGTAAAAACCGTGAGGACTACTTTATAGCTTGGTTTATTTGAAACCCGTGCTAAAAAACCTCAATGACATAGTGACTTTACAACTCAGATCAACCTAAAAACCGTGCTAAAAACTCCAGTTTTAAAATAACACATGACTTTATATATCGGTTAAACCTAAAAACCGTGCTGAAAACTCATGTTTTAAAATTACATTAGTGACTTTATAGCTCGGTTTTATTCAGAACCGGGCTAAAATATGTGACCTTATAGATTGGTTCTATTTATAACCGGGCTATAAAGCTAGTGAACGGGGCTAAAAAGTCGGTCCTCACAGGTTTTTACCGCAATTTTGGTTTTCACCGGAGCGCAACCCTCTATATATATATAATACGGATCAAATGTTAACAACTCTTACGGTGTTAAATGTTAACAAATCAATATTCAGCAAAATTTATCAAATATTCATCACAGTCACTCAATTATTCATCAAAGCTTTTCGACAACATTTAAGAGATTCATTTCAATTAATAATTATTGCCAATTAAAAAAAATTATCACCCAAAAAACTCAAACCCTTGCGCGTGTATCCACCCCCAATCCCGCAATTGTGTTACTGTGATGAATATTTCTTAAATGTTGCCGAATATTGATGAATATTTAGGAAATTGTGAATAATTGAGTGACTGT
This sequence comes from Persicaria maculosa, assembly GCA_963922045.1. NCBI lineage: Eukaryota > Viridiplantae > Streptophyta > Magnoliopsida > Caryophyllales > Polygonaceae > Persicaria > Persicaria maculosa. The sequence continues at coordinate 3,942,837 of OY998268.1, forward strand.
GATGAATATTTGAGTGACTGTGATGAATATTTGATTAATTTTAATAAAAGCTTTGATGAATACTTGAGTGACTGTGATGAATATTTGATAAATTTTGCCGAATATTGATTTGTTAACATTTAACACCGTAAGAGTTGTTAACACATGACCCAACCTCTATATATATAGTTTTTTTTATATTTTTTTTTTTAAGTTTTAATTGTTTTAAGTTTTAACTATAAGTCCTTAACTTTTTATGTAAAACACTAAAACTAAATTAGGGAAATAAATGGAAAAAAAAAGCCTAGCCTTAGTTTAGATTGAGAAATCAGATCTAGGTTTTTCACCCTTCGGCTTCATCCCTTCAATGGCGGTCACCCTTTGAGATCTGGGTTCATTTTTTTTTTTGATAAGGTAAAAATTCGAGTTCAGACAGGCTTGAAACTCGATAGGCCGACGAATCGGCAGACGGACTAACCGTCAACATACAACATAATAGACACACAAAAAACACAGATGAAAGAAACAACCCTAAGAACCCGGATAAGCCGTCAACTAGCAGAGGAGTCGAGGGAGGACCAAGGCGAGCCACGAATACCGAGAACACGGGAGAGCGCATCGACTCACACAGCGTCTCGACGCCGAGAGAGATCTGGGTTCATTTACTTATGTTATGCTAGGGCCCAAAAAGTGTATATTCTTTTACTGTTTTTTATATTAAGGATTACCTATTAACTAGCTTGATTTCTTTTTGTATTTGTTATTTTCATAAAATGTTTTTAATCAAGGGAAGAATACTAGCTCAACCTTGGTTCAAACTAAAACCTAAACTTTATTCGGAAGTGAACATGTTATTTTGAATATTGTTGAGACTATTTAAGTTTTTATTTTGCTTTAGTGCTTAAATGCATGAACAATTTAAGTATTTATGTTGTTGCTACTTGAATTGTAATAACTTATAAGTTTTAATTAAGTTGTATTGTATTTTACTATTTGTATGTTTTTTTTTTCATCAACATGCAAAACATGGTAAAATACAATTACCAATACGTACCAACCAACTTAATTGGTAACCAATTAAGTTGATACAACCTCTTCGGTAGTTGGTAATGGTTCGGATTTTACGATTACCAATTCAAATTGGTTGGTACATGGTAAACGAAAAAAAGAATTGGTAATGTACTAATTCCACCCCTAACCTCTACTCCCTCGCTAAATTAATCCGCAGACATTTTAATCAATGTTTTCATATTCCTGTTATAATTTCGTTTATGACTTTTGGGAGGTATGAGAGTCGTTGCGAAAGTTACCCATCCCATCCAACGGCTCAGATTCCTCCCCCCGCATTAAATAGTAAGTGCGCCTCACCGTATGATATTCTCCCCCTATATGGGCCCACCACTTTCCCTTCCAATTTTACCCCACGCTCACTCCCTACCTACCTGTATGCATCTGTTTCCGAGCGCGGGGGTATATCCGTAAAAGTGGTAGCTACTTCAAACGGCGTAATGAAAGTCAAGGGAGAGGTCAGACTCAGAGGTGAGGAAAAATGGAAAATGGTTTGAAGTCTGCATTGCACTTCACCCGAACGGACCATTAAGAGAAATTACGAAGATAGAGAGAGTACGAGAGGTCGCTTTCCCCATTCCTGAGCTGTGTTGAGAGCTCCCACAGCTCCAACACTCCCTCTTCTCTCTATCGGACGGAGATGTTTGACGGTTTGCTCGGCCGAGGAGGTTTCTCCTCTAAATGGTTAGTGCTCCGATCTCTCCCTCTATCTTCACGATGCAGATCTTTGACGGCGGAATTTCTTCCTCTGATAATGGACTGTGTTTGTCTGTTTTCAGCAAGTCTTTGATTAAGCTCACCAGGACGCGGATCGACGTGATACGGAGAAAGCGAAATGCAACGCTCAAGTTTCTGAAAAAGGATGTAGCCGATCTGCTTGCTAATGGCCTCGAATCCAATGCTCTTGGACGAGTAATTTCATCCTCCTCCTCCTCTTCTCTTCTTTCATCCTCTATTGTTTCGATTTAAAGTCGGTAGCTTGGGATACAGTGTTTAATCGTTGAATTTTCCGTCTGGAAGCATCAGCTTCTGTGGTACGATCTCGCTCTTTTGATCGGCTGCAGAGCATTCGACCATCACCAATCTTTGAAATTGAGTAGAAAACCGTGCTGGTTGGAGCTTATCTTGATGAAAACCTGTTTTCTTTAATCAGTTGTTGATTACATTTTTATCTTCGTCTTCAAAATTATGATCGCGTAGATCTATTTGTCAGTTGCTTTCTCATAAATCTCATGCTGTCTGGATGCACATTTTCCTCTCGTACACGAATGTAGAATTCTTGGTGCGTTCTCTATGAGTAGTTTATACAAATTTCATGTTTATAGTACAGCAGATTTGGTGCACTGGAGCTTAGTCAAATAACTTCACAACATGGCTTCATCTTGAAAATAGGGAATCCTTTAGAGATTGTTGGATCAACTTATATGCAAATTCAAAAGTTAATGTATGAGATCAGGGATAATGAGAAACAACATAGGGGCTCCTCCACCTCATGGTCACATCACTCTCCTGAGATTAATTAGTTACCTTCTTGGTAGCTTTGTCTTATTGAATGTCCATTTAGTAGCAACGTTCTTTTGACCGGAGTTGTTTTTGTTATTTGAGAGAAACCGATGATTCCTTATATCTTTCAAAGTAAATGATGAGTGCTATACTACTTGCTAATATTAAATTTGCTATAAATCAATGGTACCAATAAGAATTTGCTTGCTCTCTGATTGATTTCCTACAGGCTGAAGGAGTTGTAGCTGATCTCTCGGTTATCTCATGCTATGATTTTTTAGATCATGCTTGTGAAATTATATTAAAACATCTTTCAACAATGCAGAAGAACAGGTATGTGAAGTTTTATTAGCTTAGTGCTACGTGTTATCTTTTAATAAGTTTGCTTCTAGTCCTCTACTAATATTGTTTTTTGGACATTCTACCTTCTGCTACCATCTACAGGGAGTGCCCTGAGGAGTGCAGGGAGGCTGTAGCATCTCTGATATTTTCTGCTGCAAGGTTTTCTGACCTTCCAGAACTGCGGGATCTTCGGGACCTATTTAAAGACAGATTTGGAAACTCTCTGGAATGTTATGTGAATCAAAAGGTAAGACAGAGCATAGACAACAGATTGTAACTACTTTTATTCCATACTATTCAACTGACTTATTTATTATATTTTCGCATGTAGCTTGTTGAGCATACAACTCCAAAGCCACTCAACATGGACAAAAAGCTTGATTTATTGGAAAACATAGCATCAGAGTTTTCAATAACATGGGATCGTTCTGCGTTTGAAAAAAGAAACAAAGCCGCATCTAGAGAGGTAATCAGGTTCAGCTATTAATTTTACGATATGGCTGTGAATTTTATTTGAAGAGGGCAGTGGTTAACGTCATGGAATTCAATGTGTTTTTATTGTCCCTATTTTGCTGTAGTGATTTTCCTGCAAAAATGATTTATCATTATTGAAATTTTTATAACATTTTATAGGATAAACAAAAAGCTCATACACATCTCCATACTGAGAACAAATACAAGGCACCTCATGTTTTGGAGACTCTTCAGAAAAAAGACAATAAGGATACTCCACCTAAGAAAAAGATTGAAGTCCCTGAGCATATGAAATTCAATGTGTTTTTATTGTCCCTATTTTGCTGTAGTGATTTTCCTGCAAAAATGATTTATCATCATTGAAATTTTTATAACATTTTATAGGATAAACAAAAAGCTCATACACATCTCCATACTGAGAACAAATACAAGGCACCTCATGTTTTGGAGACTCTTCAGAAAAAAGACAATAAGGATACTCCACCTAAGAAAAAGATTGAAGTCCCTGAGCATATGAAAGTACGGGATCCTCGTGAGAATGAGCTCCATAAGCACTTTAATGAGAAGGAAGCTGGGCATAACAGGCACAAGCCACCAGTTGACCCAAAGACTGTCCAGAGGAGCAAGGATCCGATTATCTTGCCCCGGAGAGAATTTATGGTTACGGGACATAGTTCTTTGGCCCAGGAAAATGGTATCCCAGGAAGAACAGATGCCGCAAGTCCTTCTAGTGTTGGCAGATCAGATAATCGGCAGAATCTTACTGATGGACAAAAGGTTGTTCACAAAGTAGAGCACCGTACAGCAGCTTCTCAATTGAAAGCTGAACCATTGCTAGCTAACGGTGAACGGCATATTGAATCCATAGGTCATATTAAGCACAGCCAAGATCGTATTGCCAGCCCCATGAGAAAATTGCCTGGGGAAGAAGCTGACAGTTTGAAATCCAACTTCAGAAGCAACGTTCCACCGCCTTATGTTAAACCTCCTAAGAGCAAGCACAAATCGAGTCATTCGGAGTCCGACACTTTGACCTTTGGGGCTCAGGATCTCGCTCCTGTGAAAGATGATATTCCCCATTACACAGTTGAGTATTATAAAGGGGACACATCTAGAAATTTACCCACACCAAGAAGGAGATCAAGAAGGAGACACCGCAAGCAGTCGTCCATACCTAGTGACAATGACAGTGAAGAGGTCAGGGTTGTTCGTAGAGTCTCCACCAGCAGGAGAAGAAATGAATCAAAGAAGGGCTTGCAGATTCTATTCGACGACGATCATCATCATCATGGCAACAGGGACGACGAGGAGAAGGTGATGGACAAGCTACTGCTCCATTACTGCAAGAAACCAGCAAGTGGTGGCGGTGAGCCCAGTGAAAAGTCGAAAAGAAAGTCCAGAGTTGCATCTGCCAATGCCGATAGATCTCATCCCAACAAGGCTGAGATAAAAGACGAGGGTCAACAACCATTGAGATCAATGTCTCTTCCTCATGAGCAATCCTCAACCGAGATGAAGAAGGTATTCACTCGAGCTGCCTCGTTTGACCAGGAGACATCAACCCCTGCAAAACACATCCACCCCAAGCTGCCCGACTACGACGATCTAGCTACTCGGTTTGCAGCCCTCAGAAGAAATTAAAACGAGTAAGAAAATATCCTGGCAAGTGAGTTTCATCATTGAAATATTTGTATTTTGTTGCATTAGTCATATTTACAGCGTTACCCACACCAGCAAAAGTATGCAAATAACATGTGATGAATGAATCCAGGTAGCTTTAGCAGAGTGGGGGCCATGTGATGAATGAATCAAAGAGTATACAAAGTGTGTGATATATATAAAGAGATGCTATATAACTTGTTGAGAAATGGGTTAACTCCTGTATTTTTTACCATTGTTATTTGTGAAATGGGAATATTCCGTCGTCCTAGCAAAAGCAAACAAAACGACCTCGTTTTCATATATGGATAGATACATACAGGTGTGTTTGATTGATTGTATTATACCGCCAACTCCGGCCTCTTCACCCTTGAGGCCTGGGTAAATCCAGGTAGCTTTAGCAGAGTCTGATTTGAGGCTTCTGAGAGAGCGACATCATTGATTGGAGCTCAGCGGGAGACACCATAGATTGGGCTGCAGAATCCACAGAGGATGGGGAAGGGAACTGCCTTTCCCTTCTTCTGAAATCACCATTTTACCCCTTCCCTTCTCTCTCTTCTCTATGTTGCCCAAAAGGTGAAATCGCTCGCCATTGGCGCCCCTCGTTCCCGATCTGAACGGGTGTTGAGATCCTCCATTAGAGATCGAGAGAGAGAAAGATTGAAGAAGACAAACTGAATTTCTTGATTGATTGAATCGGGTATTACAAACAACCTCTTTATATAGAAAGGAGGTAGCTGAGTGTTGTTACAACCGACACACTTAATTACACACAGTCACCTGTTTATCTAACTAATTACAGAAAATAACCCAAACTATAATTACAGAAAATACCCCAACTTATAACTCCTACACCCCCTCAAGTTGGAGGATGGTGAACCATGCCCAACTTGTCCAAGGAGCTACAAATCTGTCCTGGTAAAGTCTTTGTCAGAACATCTGCGAGTTGAAGATGTGTAGGAACATGTGAGACTGAAATGAAACCCTCAAGCAACTTTGATCTAACAAAGTGACAATCAAGATCAATGTGCTTGGTCCTCTCATGAAAAACCGGATTTTTAGCAAGATGAATAGCAGCAAGGTTATCACACTTCAAGGGAATGGGAAGAATAGATGACACACCAAGTTCATGAAGAATTCTAGACAACCAAGTGAGTTCTGCAGTAACTCTCCTCATGCTCCTGTATTCGGCTTTAGCTGAGGATAAGGAAACAACAGTTTGTTTCTTGGATTTCCACGAGATTGGGCAGCCTCCAAGGGTGATGAAATACCCTGATACAGATCTTCAGGTGTGAGGACATGATGCCCAGTCTGAGTCACAATAAGCTTGAAGAGAGAAATCTTTTGAAGAATTGATGTGAAGTCCCAGATTTGCCTTTCCTTTGAGGTATCTCAGTGTATGCATTGCTGCTTGAAAATGATCTTCAGATGGACTTTGCATAAACTGAGATAGATGTTGAACTGTAAAACTGATATTTGGCCTGGTGTTGGTTAGAAAATTTAATTTGCCCACCAATTTTCTGTACAAGCTTGCATCAGCCAGCTTTGAAGAAGAATCAGATGGTAATAACTTGGATTGAATGTCCAGAGGGGCCACTACTGGTGTAAGATCTTCACATTTGAATTCTTTGAGCAACTCTTGAAGGAACTTCCTTTGAGATATAATCAAGCATGTTGGGGATCGAATAAATTCCATGCCAAGGAAGTAATGCAACTGACCAAGATCTTTAATCTTGAATCTGTTGTCCAGCTCAGTTTTTACTCTTGAAATCTCAGTAGGATCATCACCAGTAAGAATAATATCATCTACATAAACTGCTAGATACACTTTAGACATATTAGTAGATTTTGTGAACAGAGAGTAATCATCTTTTGATGATTTATATCCTTGCTCTCTTAAGAAAGAAGAAAGCTTAGCATACCATTGCCTTGATGCTTGTTTAAGGCCATACAAAGACTTATTTAATTTGCAAACCATAGAAGGGATGTCAACAGAAAAACCTTTAGGAGGTTTCATGTAAACATCTTCATCCAAATCACCATGAAGAAAGGCATTATTCCCATCTAACTGTGAAATTTGCCAACCTTTCTTCACAACAATTGTGATGAGTGCCCTTATTGTGGTGAATTTGACTACAGGTGAAAAGGTTTCAGTGTAGTCAATTCCAGCTTTTTGAGTACATCCTTTAATAACTAACCTAGCCTTACATCTCTCTATAGTTCCATCAGCCCTTAACTTGAGCTTATAAACCCATTTACTAGAGATAGGTTTCTTTCATTTAGGAAGTTTGATCATAGACCATGTATTGTTCAAGGCTAAAGCTTGAAATTCTTTGTCCATGGCCTCTTTCCAAGAAGGATGAGAAACAGCTTCCTCATATGTAGTAGGTTCAAAAGATGAACTTAGAGTAGATATAAGTTTTTGATCATTGGATGATAAAGTAGAAAAAGCAATAGAAGACACATCATTTTGAGAAATAGCAGTAATAGTATTAGAGCATAAATGAAAAGAGTCACTTGAATCAGCAATATTGCAAACATAATAAGACAGATATGCAGGAGAAACATGATTTCTGGAAGATCTTCTAACATTATCATTAGGAGGAACATTGACATAAGGAACATTATCATGATGAGGAACATTATGATGAGGAATCTGAGGTATAACAGAATCATGAACAATTTTTGGAAGATAAGGATCCACAGAATCATGCTTGACAGATTTAAAAGGAAAAATAGTTTCATGAAACTTAACATGCCTGGAACAAATTATCTTATGACTATCAAGAGCAAGCAACTTATACCCTTTCTTACCATAAGGATACCCAATAAACACATGGAACAGCTCTTGAAGAAAACTTGTCCCTGCCATGACTGACAGTAGACACATAACCAAGACATCCAATAGGTTTTAGATGATGATAAGTAGGAGCAGTCTTAAACAAAACCTAATAAGGAGACAGACCATGTAGAAGCTTGGTAGGAAATCTATTTATGAGATATGTAGCAGTAAGAACACATTCACCCCAATATTTAATATTCAAACCAGATTGAAACATTAAAGCTTTTGCATTTTCTAACAAATGTTTATGCTTTCTTTCTACAACACCATTTTGTTGAGGAGTATGGGGACACGTAGTGTGATGAATAATGCCCTTAGTTTTGAAAAAAACAGAAGCTTCATTGCTTGAACCAAGTTCAAAAGCATTGTCAGATCTCACTACCTTAGGTGTACATTTGAACTGAGTTTCTGTCATTGAAATGAATGCTTTCAACTGAGTGAAAGCACTTAACTTGGATGACAGAAGTTGTGTCCAGGTGCACCTAGAGAAATCATCTACTATAGTTAAAAAAATATTTAAAATCATTGTAAGTAGCAGAAGAGTATGGTCCCCATACATCTATGTGGATAAGATCAAAAACATTGGATGTAGAAATTGAACTTTTAGGAAATGGTAACTTGTGTTGTCTAGCTCGATGAAAAATATCATAAATCAAATCAGAACTGTCAACATGAATGCCAAGTAATTGCTTCATTTTATTCAAAGGCAAATGACCCAATCTGTCATGCCAAAGTAAAGTTGTTTGAGTATTATAGGAAATGTGACAGACAGAATCAAAAGAACCATCAATATTCTTGGAATTGAAAGTCTTAAGAACAGAATCAGAAACACTAGAAACATGCTTAACAACAGCTAATGAAGTTTCAGTAGTAACATCTTGAGTATGCAGATATAGACCCTCACAATGTTTACCAAGAGCCAGAGGCTTCTTCATTGAAGGGCCCTGCAAAACACATAGTTTCTCATTAAAGAAAGCATAACACTTATTCTGCTGACATAGTTTGCTTATTGACATCAGATTGTACTTAAACTGAGGAACATATAGAACATTATATAATGTAACTGAACAAAATAAACGAACAGTTCCAAAGTAATGTACAGGAAGCACATAATTGTTAGGCAAAGCAATGTCAAATGGCTTAGGTAAAGAAACCATTGAAACAAACAAAGAAGAATCATAACACATATGATCTGTAGCCTCAGAATCTATAATCCAAGAATTCTTTGCAGTTTTATCATAAAGATTAAGAATAGAAGTTGAGAAATGTACTGGGTTAGTGAACATACCAGCCATATTGCAGACCCCAACATTAGATGAAGAAGATGTACCCAATAATGCCATTAACTGAGTACATTGCTCAACTGTGAGGCCAGGAATAGATGGAATAGAAGCTTCTCCAGCGTCTCCAGAAGTCTCAGCATTAGCAGCAATCTTGCGAGACTGAGACTGACCTTGAGATTGCTTATCTCCAGGCTTGGTAGGAAAACCATGGAGCTTGTAACACTTAGCAATAAGATGTCCAGTCTTCTTGCAATAGGTACACAGTTGACTCTTCTTGTCAGGTTTTGAACCTAAGATACCGTTTGAATTAGAACTAGCTTGAAACGAAGTGTTCTCAGAAGAAAGAGAACTTGTAGCAGAGATCTCCCTCTGCTTTTCCTCTTGAATCAAAAGCGCATAAACCTGACCAATGGTTGGAACTGGATTCATCATAAGAATGTTTCCTCTAACAGTAGTGTAGGATTCATTCAAACCCATCAAGAACCCAACCAATCTTTGCTCAGCCTCATACTTCTGCACAAGAGTAGCAGCTCCACAATTGCAAATCGGAGTTTCTTGAAGACTGAACAGCTCGTCCCACAATCGTTTGTTACGAGTAAAATACGCAGCAATACCATCAGATCCTTGAGAGATTGTAGCGATAGCTTTTTGAATTGCATAGATCTGAGCAAAATTCGATTGTCCAAATCGATAACACAGATCTTCCCAAATTTCAGTAGCAATAGAACTGTAAAGAACACTCTCAGCAATCACCTTGCTCAAAGAATTCACAATCCATGATATAACCATATCATTCGCACGAGACCAATTACGAAACTGAACATTAGTCGTCGGAGGCTTCGTGATCGAGCCATCCACGAAGCCAATCTTGTTCTTGGCTGACAGAGCTATCAACATTGAACGCATCCAGCCACCAAACCCCGAACCATCGAAGGTTTTTGAAACAAGAATCGTACCGGGATTATCCGACGGATGAAGATAAAACGGATGAGAATGATCAACAACAATTCCTTCCATGATTGAACACAGAAAACAAGAGAAGAGGAGAAAACAGAGTACAGAAGAGAACAATGAAAGAACAAAGAGGAGGAAGAAAAATTGGATCTCAGAAATCTGATACCATGTTGAGATCCTCCATTAGAGATCGAGAGAGAGAAAGATTGAAGAAGACAAACTGAATTTCTTGATTGATTAAATCGGGTATTACAAACAACCTCTTTATATAGAAAGGAGGTAGCTGAGTGTTGTTACAACCGACACACTTAATTACACACAGTCACCTGTTTATCTAACTAATTACAGAAAATAACCAAACTATAATTACAGAAAATAACCCCAACTTATAACTCCTACAACGGGATTGTGAGATGATGTAAATCATGGTGCCTCAACGGGCAACATAGCTGAAATAAGAGGTTGGAATCAGTGCTCACTACGCACAAGAAACCCCTCATTAACACACGCTTAGAGGTTGTTCCCACAATGCCACTCGTGAGACTCAATCTTTGATTTCTTATCCAAATTTCACTCATGTGACCCATTCAACACGGCTGGAGTATCATTTAAGAGAGGGATTTGAGAGTTAAGCGGTATGTACCCATTTTTAAATAAGTCTAAAATATGTTTTAATGGAGTAGATTTTAAAATGATCTATTTTTTTATAAAAAAAAACTTGAATGTAAAACTATTAAGACCATCTACCAAAGTTGGGTATGCAAATGTGCACATTTGCATAAGATGTGTATTTTTGCACACTATTTTTTAATCATTTTACTCCATTGGTTAAAATGTATATTTTTTTCACACATAAGTACTCTATATTTATCTTCATATTTTAATTGTGATTAATATTTATTAAATGTTAAATATGTATTTTGTATTATAATTTTTTTTATTCCACACATTTTGATATAAAAACATATATAATTTTGACCTCAGTTTGAAAAATCAAATTTTCAATATTGTTCACAAAATCTGATGATTATTTTTTTTTAAAAAAATGTATATCACTAATCTAAATTAATTTTTTCATTGGATTTAAACTTTAAATGAAATTTATTAGAATAATTTAATTTATATTAAATCAAATTTAGTTATATAAAGAGAAAATGATTTTGAAAAATCATTTATGAGGTCATGTCTCATCTCTTCTCATTAAATAAAGTTTTCTTAGATTTTCTAAAAAAGTGATAAATTAGTGAGGCTATTGACAAGATGATAAAATGACTAATGACAAGAAAATTTTAATTAAATTACACTTACATCCTTTTTAACTGTTCAAAATATTTATGAGAACTCAAAGTGAAAGGCAAAATATGGAGATAGTCCTTCTACGTCACCCCAAACCAAGTGTTGATGAAGATTGATTGATCAAATTTAGTTTTCATTCTCAATTAAATAGCAACCCGCTCTTCATCTTTTGTCGACATACCCTTATTATCTGATTGAATTGAATTGTCTGCCAATGAATTTAGTTAGTGTTGTTTTAATTTGGTGGATTCAATCGCAAAATTTGAAGCTTTAATTCCATGCGGTATGAAATGCTATATTCCTTAATGTCGATTTGGATTTTTGGTTAGATCTATAGATTTTCTATTAGATCTATAGAATTTCGGCTTAAATTAGGGATTTTTAGGGTTTCCTTAGCTTGTTCGAATTAGGTTTTGGGATAATAGATTAGGGTTTCTTGCTTCTTCAAAGTAAAATTAATAGTGAGAATCAAACATTCTAATTAACTACTAACTCCCACCCCTTGTTCTTTCAATGGAGGATCTTGAAATAACAATCGGGAGTGGTGGTGCATGGTTGGTCGGAGTCTAGAGTAGAAGAAGATTGTGCTGGTGGCAAGGGCGGATTCAAGTTAGAGCAATTGTGGTTCACTGCCTATCAAACGATGAGTAGGGTGTGGTGGATGGTGAGGAAGGAATCGGCGTCACCGGTGGTACGTTGGGCGGTCGAGCGTATGCAGAGAGATAGAAGACGGTGAGGAGATTGAAGATGGATTTGAATGAACCATTATGTAGTTATTTTTTTAAATGGGACCGACTTTTTGTAATTTTATAAAAATGGTATTGTCAATATCCATTTTGCTATCTTGTCAGTAGCCCTTGTGATAAAATTTTTGTCCAATTTTATATCACCAGTTATTCTAATAGAGAATAAACTACTACTACTAATTACTGATTCTCGGTCCACTTTATAGTTTTAACTAAGACTATCCACAATGATTTTGGTTAAAAATGTACACATTTGCACAAGATGTTTAAAAATACATAACTTTTTAATAATTTGCTCCATTGATGAAATGTATATTTTTTACACACCATTCAAATATAACTCATTTAAAACAAATAGGAAAATAAAATTATGAAAAACTAAATCAATGAAATTGACTTGCTTTTTACAAAAGTTTATATAGATGAGGGAAGTACTGTGCTCATATTTGCACATCACATGTTTAAATGTTTATATTTGCACACACCTAAAATAACCAATGTAACTAAAAAATGTTTAAAAAATACACATTTACACACATCTATTGTCGATGATGTAATGTCTTGTAATTGAAACTTACAAGGTATTTAGATGAGGAAGGGCACACCAGTGTAGTAGTCTTTGTTGAGTAGACCATGTTTATCCAGGGATACTAGGGATACTAGGAATACTAATACTCCCTCCGTTGCAAAATATAAGGGCGTTTACTTTTTGGCACGCTTTTTAATGAGCTAAAAACTCCATAAAATATTAAATTTTTATTAAAATTTTTTACATAGTATTATACATATTGTTAATATGTATAATAGTATATAAAAAAATTTAATAAAAAATTAATATTTCATGGAGTTTTTAGCTCATTAAAAAATGTGCCAAAAAATAAACGCTCTTATATTTTGCAACGGAGGGAGTATTTAATTATTCTCTCTCCGCCACATCATCCTAGCACCCCACTCTTATTTTTTCCACTTTATCAGTAGCATCCCTAGTATCCAAAAACTCATCTTTTCATACCCACTCAATTTACAAAGAGTGATTGGCACCATATAACCCTCAAACCGAAACCGTTTGCATAGCTAACCCACTATCCAAACTATTTGCAAAGTTTAACCCTCCCCCTTTAAAATTTTGCAATCCAGCCGGTTAAAAAGCAACCTAGAAACCGGAGGGGGGTAGTTAATGAGGGGAGAGAAACTCGTGTGGATAGGGAGAGAGGAGGAGAGAGAGGACGGTTTCTTTTTAAACTGTCGTGTCAACCGTGTCAACTGTCACACCTAATTAAAAGGGAGGAGGGAGGGCAAGAGGCAGTGATCTGAAACCGCCATAGGAGAAAGGAAAACAAAAGAGGAAGAAAAATAGAAGGAAGAAGAGGAACATGCCAGAAAGGAGAAGAAGAGGCCGAGATCGAAGAAACCGTAACTCTACCGAAGGAAGAGGACGACCCTGAAAGCGTTTAGAAGAGAGGGACGGTCAGTTTTCAAGTAAGTAATCCCTAACTCTAACGATACTTTACCGATTGCAGAAATTGAAAGGGGGAGGGACCGATTGAAGAACCTAATTTGTTTGCCATGGTTTGAAATTGGATGAAGTGGTGGAATATCCCCCTGTCATGTAGGAAGTAACATGCGTCAAGTTTAAAAACAATGGGTGGAAATGTGAGAACGGGGGTGTTCGCGACAGGGAGAGAGGGGAAGTACCATTTCCGTGATGATATGGTTAAGTCCATGAATGGGGAGGGGAATGGGGGGAAATCTACACATGATGGTGAACATTGGGTGAATTTTGGGAAATTGGTGAAATTTGTGTAATTGGGGAAATTGGATAGGTTATTAGAGAGGGAAATTGGGGAACGTTGATCCCGTTCACAAAATTTTCAAGAACAAGTTATTAGGTGTGATTACATTTGTAAAACCTTCGACCATTGAATGGAAATGCTGCCACATTATTTCCTGTCATGTTTTGAGTATTTAGTCGCCATGTTGAATATTCATTCTATCACGTGTTGAGTTGTTAGTCGTCATGTTGAATATTCATCCTGTCATGTGTTGAGTTGTTAGTCGCCATGTTGAATATTCCTCCTGTCATGTGTTGAGTTGTTAGTCGTCATGTTGAATATTCCTCCTGTCATGTGAAGAGTTGTTAGTCGCCATGTTGAATATTCCTCCTGTCATGTGAAGTATATTACGTGGACGCTAAAAAATGTTTATTAAGTTTGATCTGAATACGATGACATCTGATATGTTTAGGGTGAAAAATGCACTTGGATTTTGATGAGTATAGGGTGAGATATGGTTTCTGTCATGTTTGAATGCTCAGGTGACATGTTATATAACCTTACCGTCATGTGTACTGTGACTGGTGTCATTATAATGATCATATGTTTGCAGAGTGCTAATGCATTGCCTCTAAATCTGCAGGGTATCAAATCAGGAGATGGCTCGTTCAGATGAAGGTAGGATTACTGAGTCACCGACAACAGGGGAGGTATGGTTTGCGTAATGCCGAACAAGGGAACTTGGTTTTACAGATAAGTGGCTCTAACATATCCACCCCATTGTGCAGGCGATTTATGTCATCCCCGAGGACCGGCATTTCAAGGGTCGGTGCAATCAGTATGCCCGGCCCCAGCTCCTTCTAAAATTAGACGAGTACCTGAGCACCTCAGATTGGACCCGTTTGGTGGAAAGCTCGTTGGGCGGCATTGCGAGGCTTGGGTCCAATGTCGAGTTCTCGGCACAACTAGTCCACTACATCTTGCAGCGGCAGCTGCGGTCCAAAAAGGAGCACGAAACCTGGTGTATGATCCAGGGATCCATAGTTCGGTTCTCCATCATTGAGTTTGCGTTGGTGACCGGACTAAAGTGCTCGTATGTGCCACGGAACGACGACACTGAGGCACACAAGGCTGCGTGCATAGAGTTTTTCGGGGTGGAGAAGTTGCGGATGGAAGACTTTGAGATGCGCTACCTAGTGGCGATGAAGACCGAACGTTCCCCCGCCAAGCGCTTTAAGTTTGCGCTGATAATGCTGGTGGAGGGGGTGCTGTTGGCGAAGGAACCCCGCAACTATATATTCAGGGGTGGGTTGTGCAGATGGCGTCGGACATTGAATCCTTCTTGCGTTACCCGTGGGGGCGTCTGTGCTACGATCGAACCCACGATTTCCTAAAAAAGGCTATCGAGCGCAAACTCCAGCATGGGGTCAGCGGTCCTCGCCCGTCATGCTTATTAGCCGGCTTCCCACTTGCCTTCCAGGTATGTGTATGAATGTCACTTGACAATGAACTCTTTGTACTGGACACATTTTAACCTCGTGTTTTGTTTATAGTTGTGGGTGTACGAGGCTGTGTCCCCAGTCGCTGAACAATTCTCTATCACGAGTGACGACAAACTCTACCCTCGGTGCCTGCGGTATAAGTCGAAGGAGCACAACATCACGTACGATTCTGTTGCCCTCCGCATGCAGGAGTCGAAGGATGGGCTGGGCAGCTTCGACGAGGATGATGCTGTTCGGACAGTCCTCCTCCCGGATGCGGAGGAGGAGCGGAAGGGGGTTGTCCTTGGCGCCTTCTACCCGACAGAGAAGCCTGATAAGTTCTTCGATGACCTCGTGAAGGAGTTCAATGTCGCTGCGCGACAAAGGGCGAGCACGAACCAGGCAACCGGGTCAGGCACGCAGCATGAGAGAAGCACGGCGGCAACACAAGTGGATGTGTCAATGATTTTGTCTAAGATGGATGAAATGGGGAAGACCATAATGGCCAGTTTTAACGAGAGGATGCAAACGGTTGAGGCGTCGATGGAGGAGCTGAAGAGGGCGGTTATAGGGAATAAGCTAGCGGAGATGCAGTCTAAGGAGGTAAGATGGTGAACCTGTCATGTCATTATATACAACCGTCATGTTTAAAGTTACAGGTGTCATGCTAAGTCCCATTCTTATTTATGCGAAGGGTGACGACACTGTGAAGGACATGGGCCAGAAGAGTCAGAATGAGGGCACAGGCCTTGGGGACACGGAAATGGAGAAGGATGATGAGCCAGAAGAACCCACTACAGAACCAACCGCTGAGGTAAGTCACAGAACTCATGTTGTCATGTCAAGTAAAGTAATTGTCCAGTTTAAATCTATAAACCGCCATGTATTATAACTGGGCTTATTTCCCACCTGCGAGCAGGGTGAGGAAGTTGTGAAGGAAAAGGGTCAGGCTGATGGCACAGGCCCTGGGGACACGGAAATGGAGAAGGATGCTGGTCCAGAAGGACGCACTACAGAACCAACCGCTGAGGTAAGTCACACTGATGGCACAGGGATTGGGGACACGGGAAGGGCGGCCGATTTGGAGCCAGAACCACCCACCACCCTGACAACCGCTGAGGTCAGTCATCCGACTCATACTGTCATGTCAAGTTAAGTAGCTGTCATGTCTTACACTATCAACTGTCATGTCACAGAACCGAGCTAATGTGGTTGAAGTCCTGGCTGAGGGCTCTAAGACTGAGGCGAAAGGGGTTGGGGACACAGGGACGGCAGACGTTGTTGAGCCAGACCCAGCCATCACACTTGCAACTGTCATGTACGATGACCCTGTTTGCGTGTAGGAGGCGCAGGATGAGTCCTCTCAGGCCGACATCCCCCTTGAGCGTAGGGGGACAAGGGTGAGGCGACCCCCTACGTTGTTGGTTGGGCATGACGTTTCTCAGGGGGTGAAGAAGCCGCAGGTTGACAAGGGGAAGAAGGCAATGGCGGGGGGTGACGAAGGTACTAAGGGGGTGAAGAAGCTACGGATTGTCAAGGGGAAGAGCCAAATGGCGGGGGGTGACGCTGTGGGCTTGGGCTTGACAACCAGGGCCGACGTCGACGCCTTCTCCGTGTGGATGACAGATGGTACTGAGCCATTACGCACAATGATGGGCACCCTCCTCCAGAGGGACTTCTTCGAGGACCTAAAAGCGCCGAAGCGTTTGGTGAACTCAGAGGTAATGTCCCCTTATCCGTGCTCTGATAACATGACGTTGATGTTGTTGACTTGACACGGCTTCGTTGTTCGCAGCATATTGACCAAGCATGTGGCATCCTCCGGAGGGAGGTATTCAGCGATTCGAAGTACGCACGTGTCGCCGTCGTCGACCCCTACTTTGGGGTACTGCTGCAGCGACAGACCGGCATGGACGTCGACGAGGAGTTGACCTACTACTTCGACGGAGTGTTGCCCGAGCGGTTTCCGAAGCCTTGGGCCGCCGTCGACCGCGTGTTGGCCCCCTGGAATATGAAGGACAACCACTGGGTAGTGCTGGAGATGAACCTGGACGAGTGGACCGTCCATGTGTATGATCCAGACACTCGTCTCACTCCTGAGCGACATCTGCCCGACCTTCTGAAGCCCGTCACGCACACCCTGCCCACCCTGATGAATGTACACCAAGAGCTCCATGCGAAACATGCAGGGAAACTGCCCCAGCCATTCAAGTACGACCGTGTGAAGGGGATTCCATAGAACAAGCAATCGTAAGTCGTGCTTGTCCATCGATCGCATAGTAGTTTAAGTGTTTCGAGCTTGGTTTGACATATATTTTTCGTTACGCAGAGGAGACTCCGGCCCCTACGCAATCCGGTTCATGCAGATGCTCGCATCGGGCGACCGCGTCTTCAAAGGGATAGACGACGCCTTCATCGCTGCGTACTGAGAATTCCTCTGTGTCGCCATCTTCCACGGTACCTTCAGTCCCAGCCCCGATCCCCAGTAGTCATTGTCTCCTTCCACTTTATAAGAACATTGTTGTTTGGACAGTTTTATGGACAGTTGTTGGTTGATTGAACATTTGTTTTTACTTTGGATGTTTTGTTGTTGACATTGGAATCCACTTTTTGTCGTTTTCGGATCGTAAGACTTAGGTATTGAAACTATGGGGTCATTTGGTTTTTGAAACTATGCTGTCATGTAATTGGTACAATTGTTGACACTTGTATATACGTTTATGTGCTTCGCATTTCCAACAGACTGAAACTGACCACTATGCAATGTCATGTAACAAATATCACTTGGAATGTTAATATTCGACCATGTCATGTTAATATTCGTGCATGTCATGTCAAATTTATCATTTGACATTTTTATATTTGTGGATGTCATGTTAACATGCCTGCATGTCATGTCGAAAATATCACTTGGAATATTAATATTCTTGCAATCATGTACACACTGAAATGGCTGAAAAGCTAAAGGTGAAGCGTAAACGTTTCCGAAGATTTGAGCCCCAAAAACAAAATACGACAACTACAACATGTCATATGGTTACCTTAATCCGTCATGTCAAAATATCTAGCTGGCATGTTATATCTTTATGATCGTCCAAGTAGAGAGCTAACAGTTTCGCTAGCTGCGGCGCCGCTTTGGGAACTTCCTTTCCCACTTGGACGGGTACCGCGATGTCTTCGGCCTCCCAGGTCGTCGCTTGATAAGGGGGGGAGGCAAGTCTCATTGGCGATTGCCTAGGGTACCCGCCAAGTGTTTCGAGACGGGACTGGGTAGACCATGTCCTCGTAGCATGCACGCCACGCGTCAACCTTGTAGAAGTCGTTTACAAGCGAGTACACGTCGACCCCGCCCGATTGGGCTGCCGCGAGTGCGTGCGAACATGGTTACTGGTCGACGTTGAAGCGTCTGCAGCTGCACAAACGCCCCGTTAGGTTTACAAGCCAGGTGGACGTTCCCTTTCGTACCTCGAACTCATGAGAACTCAGCAGCCTGGCGACCATGGAAAAGGACTGTGCGAAGTTTGATCTGATGGCATTAGCAACCCAGTCGCTGACGACTTTCCCTTGGGCGAAGCTGGTCTCTCTCCGAGTCACGAACCACTTGCCGACGGTCTCAAGGATGGCATCCATAAGGGCTGTTAGCGGCAAATCCCTAGGATATTTGAACACCGAGTTCAAGCTCTCGGAGTTATTAGTGGTAGTGATGTTGTACCTATTCCCGGGGTAGAATGCCCTTGCCCAATTGTTGAACCCGACCTCCTTGATGTATTGCCCCGCTGCGGGAGCTCGTGCACAGAACTCCTCGTACAACGACTGGAACTCGTCGTACGTGTAAGCTTTAGCCATCGCCATGAATTGGCCTTGCATGCTCCCGCACTTGAACCGGAACCGGACGTTTTGAAATAAGTGCCATGTGCATATGCCATGCTTCGCGAATACGTAGCTATCCCGTATGCCCTTCTCGATGCTAATGTGTCGGTCAGATACCCACATCAGATCAGTCGTGTCCTCCACGACACACAACATTTGCTTGAAGAAGAACCCCCAATGATGTCCTTTCCACATCAGATCAGTCGTGTCCTTTCCCACTTGGACGGGTACCGCGATGTTTTCGCGAATACGTAGCTATCCCGTATGCTTCACATGCCGCCGTCTCCTCTCCCTCCTCCATTTAAAGCTCCTGCAGTGCATTAATGTGGCCTAATGATTTTCCGCAGAATTTCTTCAATGCTTATATACTATCCGCCTCCTCACTCCTTTCCCCATGTGGTTTTTTTCGCGCCATATATGGGCGGGAATGTTGGGAGCCCTCCCGTTACTGTAGCTGTACTTGCACTCCCCTCTCTTCCAGCTCTGTCTCTCTCTCTTCCTTTCCCTCTCTCCTCTTATTAATTACCCATTTTCCTTTTCCACATTTTTCCTCTCTCTTATCCTCTCAGCACACACACACTCTCTCTCAAGTACTTTATCAACATTTTTTATCTGAAGTCGATGGTGAATCTATTTTTCTGATAATTCTTGTCCAGTCAATTCCAATAGGTGACATGTCGTTTTGCTTTGGGTGTCCAGTTAAAACTAACTTCTTACATGTCAACCTGCAAATAGACATCCGCCCGCTTGCTGTTGCTTTTTCCATCCTCTCTCTCCTCTGCAACTTTACTGTTGCTTTTTCCCTCATCTCTCTCCTCTGCAACTTTACGTCTGCAACTTTACCTCTGCAACTTGATTGTTGCTTTCCCCCCCCTCTCTCTCTCTCTCTCTCTCTCTCTCTCTCTCACCTGTCCAGCTGTCAATCACAGAATGTCCAGTCTCCCCCCTTATGACCTGCAACCGGTTGAAAGTGGAATTCGGATAACCAGTTTGCTGCAAATTTTTTTCGGATCGGGTTAACCTTGCAAAGTTTCTCAAAAAGTGGGTTAGTTTAGCAAAAGCCCCATTTACAAATATACCCCTCTCCAACAATTATTTTCATTCTCGATTATATTATTATATTCATTTATTATTATTAAAATATTAATAATCAATTAATAAACTAAATAGTGCGAACTATATAAAAAAGCGACATTAATTAAATAAACAAAATGACGTTACAACAAAAACAATGAATAAGCTTCAAAATTGTTTTAATAACATCACGTAATTTAAATTATTACTTATTTTATATCTTGCATTATTTATTATTTATAATTATTCCATAATTATACTTCAATTTTCCGGATTATATTTTGCATATTTATAATCAAAGAGAAATATTTTTTTTAAAATATACTCAAACATATTCAAAATTGATGTCTACATGTAGATAAAAATGAAACTAGTATTGTGGTAATTTTTTATTTTTATTTTTTTACATTTTTATTACCGAAATATTGATTTTAATGTATAAAAACATTTATTCCCAACGACAATCTCGGTCGTCCATCATAGCACAGCTGGCCTCCATCCGGGCGCTTCACCTGCAGGCCAATGAGGGCGCGATATGCGTCCACCTCAACAGCAGGAAGTTGCAGGCCGCCAGCCCCCGGACGTTGCGTTTTGGCTCCACTTTATACCTGAGCGACGTCGTTTTTCTTTGCAATTCTGAAAATTAGATTTGCTTTTCCAGCTGGCCTGGCTAGGGGTCATTGCATGGGCTGGGTAGTATCGGTGCTTCGGAAGTATCTCCGTAGTATCGATTGTTCAACTGTTTCAATTTTTTATTGTTAAATCTTCTAGTATCAGTATATAGTACAATGCCGATAAAAATGCTCTAATAAAGTAATCGTTGTATCCTTATTAATATAAACTCTTTTTTAAGCCAATGTTATTTACACCACAAAATTTACTATTTAAACCACATATCTCACTTTTTATATTTTTTTTAAAATACACCCTGCTCCTCTTGAGTCACACACCTGCCCCTCAAGAGGCGCAATGTAAAATACCCTGCGCCTCTTGAGGGGCAGGTATGTGACTCAAGAGGAGCAGGAGTGTGATTCAAGAGGCGTAAATGTGGTGCATATAGTAAAATTTATGGGTGTAAATATTATCACCCCTTTTTTATGAGCACATATAAACCTTTTATAAAAACAATTGAGATGATCTTTTACACAAATGATTGTCCTTACTCCTTATAAACTAATTTGACATCCTATTTAACCGATATACTGTATAGAATTTGGAGTGGTTAACCGATACTAATTAAGTGGTTCGACACAGAATCATGGAAATAAAATGCAATATAGAAATGCAGATGGTACGGTTATTATAAGGTTCCGACGCCCGACAGACACCCTCCTCCCAATGTCTCCATAAAAACTCCTCCTGTCGTCGTTCGCCAAGGACACTTTCCCGCCAAAAACCCAGTCCCCATTCCCTCCCCCCACTCACCTTTTTATCATATCCGTCCTTTTTCAGCATCTCTCCCCGTCTTCTTCCACCAATCGCATACCCCCCACACACTCTCAAATCAGATATAGATGAAGGGGACTTCAAAGGTGATAATGGGAGCCACCCTTGTCATGGTCCTCAGCCTCGCCATCGTCTTGGGCCTCGTCCTCGTCCTCCTCGCCGAGCTCTACTGTTCCCTCCTCCTCCGCCGCCGCCAAATCAAGCTCTCCAAGAACCCCGCCACCACTCCCGCCGCCACTTCCGCCTCCGCTACCGTCGACCGTGATACCCAATTCCCTTCCCCTCTCAGCTCCTTCTACGCGCAGGGCGTCCTCCGCGCTCCGAGAAGCCTCCTGTTCCCGAGTCTCGCCCCAACCAGGGACGCCGCCGCCATTGATGCTGCTGACGTGGAGGGGCAGCACGGCAAGCTCCACGAGTTCCTCTCCCTCCAAACCGCCCTCGAATCCGAAAAGGCCGATCAAACCACGGTGGCTCCCCCGGACGGCGGGAAACAGCAGCTGGTGTACATATCAAACCCTGTATACGACAACGACGCCGGCCGCTCCAGCGGTGGGGACCACACGCCCTTCGAGACCCCGGACACGTCCCCCTCTCGCCTCGAAGACAAGGAATTGGCGACGGCGGCGGCGATGACCCCGCCGCTGACGCCGATGAAGGAGCTGCCGGCGAAGGCGAGGTCGGTGGCGATGAGTGTAGGGACTTCAGGGAGCGAGTCGAACAGTCAAAACGCAGCGTTTTCGCCGACGACGTACACGGGGTCGCCTTCCTGCACGTCGTCGTGGTAGTCTAAGTCTAAGTCTAAGTCAAGGCAAGGCTAATTTAGTTAGTGGGCTTTGGATTCTTTAGAAGGCATTTAAGTTAATGAAGGGAGGAAGGGAGAGGTGGGGGCCAGTCTACTCTCTCGTGAAGCAAAGGCACGCTCGGCGTTTGGAATTGGCAGTTCCCATTTTGGGGTTACAGTGAGTGGGGGCTCTCTCCTGTCGTTTTCTTCGTCTTTTGTTCCTTTTTTCTGTGTTTTTTTTGTCAGCGTGTGTTAATTAGGGCTGAGGATGTATTTGTATATGCTATCAGCTATGCCTATGCATAATGCATTTGTCTACTGTGTTGTTCATCTTGTATTAATTAATTTATTCGTCTACCCTTTAATTTGTGAAGGCTCTTTGATCTACTTTGCATTTTGAGCTACGAATTAAGTAGGGATGATAAGCAATGATGTAATAGTTAAGGAGGAGCAAGGAATTTGGCAATTCATGATATATGATCGAATTGGGTTGAATTGATTGCAGTACCAAATGAACGGCCGTTTCTACAAGTCTTGTACATGCTTCCACTACATCGTTTCAATATTAGGACAAGGCTTCGTCCAGATAAAAGGGTGACATACATGAGTTAGGGAGGCTCATACTGGGTTAACTCAAAATCCATTGACATTCCTACTAGGTTAACTCAAGATGTGCTTTCTGCGGAGATAAGAAACATGAATTAAAACTTAAATAGTCTAGATTTCTTTTATAACATAATTAAACAAACAAATACTATGTTATAAAAGAAAACTTGGAGCGCCCTAATAACATTGTATTTGTTATAAACAAATACTCCATCCGTCCCATAATGATTGTCTTTGGACTATTTATGCACGCTTTTTAAGGAGCTAAAAACTATATAAAATATCCATTTTTTAATTAATTTTTTAAAATAATTCTATACTTATTAGTAATATGTATGATATTATTTAAAAATATTTAATAAAATGTTGATATTTTATATAGTTTTTAGCTTCTTAAGAAAACGTGCATGAATAGTTAAAGACAATTATTGTGGGACGGAGGGAGTATAACATAAACAGATACAATGAGCTCAAACTGTTTATAACATAGTACTGTAGTTGTTATTCAACTGCATACAGTTGAGTGATGAGCTTGAATTGTAACAGTTTTAAAATACAATGAGTTTGAATCTCAAATTATTCGACTGCAGATGATATTATAAATGCATATGATAAAAGTCAAAAAATATACTGTAGAAATGATTTATGGACTTTGAAAAATACCATATTTAATAAAGAAAATAATACTGTATATGTCATATGAACTTGCTTAGAGATTGAGAACAATGAATTCATTTACGGTTTGGTTGAATATTGGGCGGCACCCTATTATTCGCCACTCGATTTAAATTTGTAACTGTTTTGGCAATTTTGTTTCATTAATTTTTTACTTATCGTCTTTTAATTGCTGGTATATAGTTAGTTTAAATATCAATAATCATGGCGAACCTTAGAAAACCAAAATTTGGAAAAAAAAAAAAATGGTGTATACATATACCAAGTGTATGTGTAGCCTTTTTCATGGGGCCTTAGGTTCGTCCTTGTCATAAATTCCAATTAAAAAAATGAGGTTCAGATTGTGTCTGAATTCAGGTAAGTCATGCTGGGTTTCTCGAATCGGATCAAGTAAGAAGTTTTTAGGGGAAAGAATAGAACAAAAGAGGCATGATAAATCATAAATGTATGATTGAATATAAAATAATGAAGGGAGATAAACAAGGAAATAAAAAGGAGGGAAAAGGAAAACAAGAGCTCTGTTTTTGATGTTGCAAGGGGAATTCCAAGGCACGGCACCCCCGCAACAGCCAAGGAGTTGAGAAGATATAAACGACCCCAAACCCCAACCCACACAAAGAAGCTTCAGATTCCCTCAACAAGGCACTTACCTATTTCTTTAATCCTGCTTTATACAGCTACTTTTTTTTTAAAAAAAATTATATCAGCAATTGATACTTCATCTTGATAGTCAATCCGTAATATTGTTTTATCATTGACATTGTGTTCATATTCTTCACTGAATGTTTTTCCTCCGTGGTTATCGCTAGAGGTGATGATAAGGTCATTCGAATGAGTTCAATTTAAGATCAGGTGTGGTCATTATCTTGAGTCGGTTCCTTATTAGGTTGAGTTATTTCGAGTTAGATCATTCTAATTCGTGTTGAAAGTCGTCATTTAAAGTCAAAATCTATTCAAAGCTCATGTGTGTTTTAGGTATTGGAGGTTGGGTAGGATTGGTTTTCGAGCTATACAAAGTACGATAAAATTGCATGCATGGACGAGTTAGGTTTTGTCAGCTCTACAACAGTTTCCAACTAAAGCCAAAAATTTGCAAACTGTATTGAATTCAATCCCTAGAGGTTGATACAATCTCTAATGCTTGTGCTTGAGCCATCCACATCAACAACATGAATTTATACGAGTTTCACTTGTGACTGTAACTGTAGCAAGTCCATAGATGTGAGTAATGCGGTAGAAATAATTGACTTGGTCACTGTACAAAACCGAATCCCAGAAAATGACACCACAAAGGCATTCATTTGTATACATAGCAAAACGGTCAGCAATGGGATCAGAGAAAGAGAGAGCTTTGTCATTGAATTGATGTCAACTTATTTGGCGTTGAATGATTTATTCATCATCAGCAAACAAACATTCAATACCATCAATCTTTGCTCTGTGTGATATCTTAACAGAATTTAGTAATTTACATACAAGCTGAGGCATCAACATTTAACAACAACGGCCTTCATGCATATTCAGATATATGTATATTGAGTTATATTTGTCTTTGAACGTACAACGGTTTCCGTAGGAGGCCCTTTCTTAAGCTGTATTGGGCATGAGCAGTCTTTGCAGTCTCAAGGACAAGCAACCTGTAGCAAGTGACGAATTCGGTAAAAGATGTGTTAGGCTGTCATTTCCTGTGATGAAATTAATGGCCTATTCGAGTGGCGAGTTATCAGTAATCAGTTGAACTTTGAATATCAAACTCAGGGCAAGATAGTTAACTTACAGTGGAAACATGTTACAGGTATCAGACAGAGCAGCAAAACATCCTTCTTCCGGATTCTTGTGTTCCTTGCAACTTCATTCCACTCGGCCTGGAAGGAGCAGTTCTTACTAGTCTCTTAGCTGGAATCACCATTAGGTTGCAGGCATATGAGATAAACTCAGTTTATACGACAAACTGATAACAATAGGAAAAACTGCTGAAAAATATCACCAACTTGATATGCAACCACGCTTTGTATCACACCAACATTCAAAGTTGGTGATATTTACTACAATTTTGAAATTAAGTGATGCTAAGCACTTGCCCAGTCACCTATAAAGCTGGTGATATTTGCGGTAACTATCCCTCAACAGTATTTGTGGCAAAGTAATACAGTACATTTTTTACTTTCAGGAGGCCAATATGCAACAAGTGACGAAGGAAATGACGTTCATGATTTCTTGTACTATATACAATTTGTTCGTACATATATTGAGTTTTGTTTACATTCAATGCACTTTTTTTTTTGGGTGGAGGGGGGTGAAGAGAGCAAATGCATAATCCTTGATGTTAATGATAGTCTTACCTATTTCAAAGAAAAGCTCATTTACATTCAATGCAGTTTTGGCTGATGTTTCAAAGAAATGTAAGCCGTTCTCTTTAGCATATTGCTCGCCAATCTGCATCAATGTACAGAAAGATAGCAATCAAGGCAGAGTTTCAAGAACAGAAGTATTGTCACGACTTTAGCCAACTACAGAGGATTGTCTCTCAGAGCGGGCTCAATAACTTGAACTATTATACCTCATTATCCACCTTCCTTTTATCATCAAGGTCTGCTTTATTTGCAACTAACACAGCGAACATGTTTGGATTTCCTAATGTAAAATAACCGAAAGAAATGTTAGGTTTCAGATAATTGTGTAAACGTGCTAGCACATGAATCCCATGTTAAAAGAAGGAAACCAATCCAAATTTCTTCTTCAATCTCATTCCCTTAAAATGTTTCAAAATATTTTGTATTTACTGATTTTCTTATCTCCTAGGGTAAGGAATGACATGAAAGAGGAATTACATTAATCAGAAGAGAACTTTGTAAGAGGTGAAACACATCAGATGGTTATACTGCTATGCTGCGGCGAAGATCCAAAAATGACAACAAGTATTTACCTTGTCTCTGCAATTCCAGGACCCATTTTTTAGCTTTCTCAAATGATTCCTAGAAGAAAAACATGATGAAATAATCATCAGATTGGCTTGCAATCAGACAATTAAATTGTCCGAACAACTAAGAAATGATTAAATGACCAATTAATACTAGTAAACCTTAAACATAATAAGAATTTCGATGCACTTAGAAGCATCAAAACTCACAAAGATTTAAGAAATTTGATACTAATTTGTGTATTTCATAGAACTTCAAACTTTAAGAGGGAATGAAATGCACAACCAAGTGTGCTTTAGTAGAAGAGTACTAAAAGTACAGAAGCTTGTATTAGTGAATATTTTTTTGGTCGTATAAGTGATTAAAGCTTTAACCCATCCAAGAGGATAATTGCATTAAACATTGATTAAAACTCTCATAGCATTTAGCCCGAATGAATCTGGTTTCTAGAGGTTATCTCACCAATCACAGACAAAGCAGATACAAAAATCCCTCATTTCACCTCAGATTCTATGGAGATCATAGTATAATATATAGGCATGCTCATCTCAAAGCTAGAAAGAAGCTTCAAACTACTTGTTCATACAATTGAGGGTGTTTCTGCGTAACTATTAAACTGAGTTAGTGGGATATAATTTAGATAACACCTTAGAATTGGCATTGCGACCCATAAACAAAGGCGAAAAAGTATTTTTACTACTTTTTCTCTTAACAATCCCAATGAATTGAATCCTATCAACTTCAATGAAACAAAACGGAGAGAATCCAAGTTGAAATCATCTCCTCAGCCAACAAAACCCTGTTCATAGTTAGAAATTTAAAATCATATCCACCCATCAAAATGCATGCTTTACGCACAAAAAGAGAGAACACCGAGAAATGCAGAGGAGACTACCATGCTGGTGATGTCATAGACCACAACAGCTGCAGCTGCGCCACGGTAATACATAGGGGCCAAGCTATGGTATCGCTCCTGTCCTGCAGTGTCCCATATATCGAATTTCACTGTCGCCTCGTTTAGGGACAAGACCTGTGTGAAGAAGGCAGCTCCAATGGTGGACTCCTGCAAATCATTACTCTTGAATTTAGGAGATAGAAACACCCTTAGAGAATGTCAACAGAAACCGGACTAAACAGACTGTAAATAAGTAACCTGATAATCATAGAACTGGCCTTTGACAAATCTCAACACCAGGCTTGTTTTCCCTGTACCCATATCCCCAAGAAGCACCTGCAAACAATGCCCACAAGACAGCTGATTAAGGTTCTGAATTTGGCGCGATGTATTTATGGCTTGTAAGGACTTAACAAAGAGCTTATTTGTGCAGCTTATATAAGTAGCTCGTGCCAAACTAACCCTAAGTCTGCAAAAACTCTTTTATTATCCTGAGGGGTAGTTTAGTATCCATACCAAGTTATGTGATGGGATAGAAGTCATACCTGTACCCTAATACCACCTCACAACCTTTACGAGGCCCCGTTTGGTATTGATATTTTGATCGGATGATATCTCGATATCAAGTGATATCTCCCTCCAAATTAGTATATCAAATAGGCCAAAAAAGGGGGAAATCTAATATCAAGATATCAAGTGATATAGATATCGATACCAAATGGAGCCATGGTACTCCTCATATCAAAGTCGTAACAAACATTCTAATATCAAAATTCCATACCAATACCCATATCCAAACCATGTATGACTCTCATACTGATACGGATACAAATTCCAACCAAACGGGCCCTTAGTACCAAGTGGAATTGTGGACAGACTTATTGCGAAATTCAACATGATAGAAGTTCATTTCATGGGTCTAGAAAGTTAATTTCAAACAATTAAAAGCCAAGTCATTCTAGCTGATGAAGTCATCCTAGTACCCACAAAATTGAATCCCTAAATTGCCTTTGAAAATCGGGAGAACGGAAAATATGAGCACTAATTCAATCCTAAACAAGCAATTATGAAACAAATAGAAAGAACAAAAATTGAAAAGAAAGGAAGACATACCCACCATCTTGGCTTGTATGTTCTTGCTGCTAATCGCCATTCGATCAAATTGAAGCAAAAACCCCCAAAATTTCTTTGCTTGTGAGGGTAGGAAAAGGAAAGGTGAAGAGAAGGAGACAAGAATCGCAAAATGAACAAGTAGGAAGGCGCCTTGGATTTACATGTAATGGATAAATGTAAACAAATCTTAGTAGGAAAGAGAGAATCATCGCTAGAGGGGAGAATCAAGCGATAGACTGGTAGGTTTTGCTGCGTTTGACCGTTAAGTTGGGGATTTGTTTTTTTAATTTTCCTGTTTATTCATTTTTAATTTGAAATCGGATAGAAAAACAACCACCTGAATACAAGAGACAGCACCCACCAGATCGAAGTAATACCAACTTATTTTTTTCCGGTTGTCTCGACGGCTGACACATATCTCGTGTTTGATGACTAATTTGGTAAGAGTGTTTTTATTTAGAGGAAAGGGTAGCAACTAGACTAAAAAATGGGTCTATTTGCACAACTAGACCACAAGCCCAAAAATTGACCCAAAATAACCTCTCTACCCCCAAGCAAATATAACAACAGGTTTTTTGGCACTGTTCATTACCCATTGTAGGAGGTGACCTGGGAAGAGAAAAGATGAGAGAGGCTAGAACTCAGATCCGTCGCTGCCTCCTCCGAGCCAAATCCTGGGTGAGCACCATTGGAGAACACGATTAGGGCCCCGCGGATGAACGACGAATCGATCTCGTTCCAGATCGACTCCCGATTGCGCAAGAATTCGTCGATCCCTCTGCAGCAGTTCACGCAAAATTCCAGGGTTGAGAACGGCTTCGATGAGAGAGGCCCTCTCCTCGAGCTCAACAGGGATCCCGAGGAGAAAGACGACGCCGATGATGAAGATGGGGAGGGCGCGGAGGGGTTCCGGATTCTAGGCCACGCTAAGTGCCTCAACAAGCGGCGTCGCGACAGGGAGGACTCTACCCTTGGTTGTTTTTCTGAAAAATGTGGAGAAAACAACGATATCGGTAGGATCAGAATGGTAGGATTGATGGAAACTAATGGTAGGAGAAAACAACAATATTGGTAGGATCATAATTGAAACCCAATAATTCTTGTATAACTTGACACTAATGGTAGGATAGATGCACACTAATGGTACGATATATTTATACTATTGGAAATATGTAAATGCATAATTGACTTTACCACAACACAATATATCGGAGACTTATGAACACACACTCCGTATTAGCCTATGTGAGAGTCGAACTCACATCTCTGTGTGCAAACACAACGCTCTACCAATTGAGCTAATAGGCTATTTATCATCGTAATAGTAAAGACCAAGTATTTGATGAGTTTCGAAGTGCCCATTGAACCCCAGGATGCGTCATTTGACGAAAAAAAAACCCCAGGATGCGTCATTCTCCCCGTCGACAATGGCAATATTCTGTGCCACCACCATAGCTGCCGTACGTGCCTCTCCCTTGAACACCAAGCTCCCACTCCCGGGAGCCCACCAACCACCGCACATGACATTTATACATACCCTATCACCTGGGTACGCCACGGGAATAGAGGATCAGCCTGGGGGGTAGTTCTGATATAGGAAAGAGGAACAACTACAAAGGAAATGTACAAGATGACTTACCCATCGCTACCACTGCCACCAACAAACTTGTTGCACTTTTCCTGAAATGGAAAGACAGTTGAACACTATTGGCAGGCCAGAACTGTACTATTGGTAGGATGACAACTGTATCGTTTCCTCGGATGCACGTGTGCCTTTTCCCCCGACCTTTCCGCCTCTCTCCTGCTCTGCCTCACTTTTTGCAGGGCATGTTGGGGTGTTCCAGATCCTCCTCTCAACCTTATATATGTGCTTGGGGAACACCCATCAATGCAATGATTGCATTTTCCCCTCATAAATGCTCCCCCCTTCCCCCCAATGAAGAACCCCATTTTGGCGCCAAAATTACACGGACATCCCGCCAAAACCACTACGGACAATCCCCTCCATATTATCTCCAAAATTTCCATGTATGGTAGGACAGTTTTGGCCTATTGGTAAGACGAATGTCTTCTATTGGTAATCCAAACGTGTCCAGTTCCCAGAATTGAAGGTGATGCTTTGCCCTCACCTTTCCACTCGTCTCCTATGTTGGCTCTCTTTTTTGCAAAGCATTTAATAAGGAATGACACCCATCAATCAAGATTTTATAAGGGTTGATTGACACCTTTAATTCCAATTATTTAAATTTCCCCTCATAAATGCCCCCCCCTTATTTCCCTACTTTATTTGAGCCACACCCAAATTCCTCTGACATGTGCAGTACCTCCCCCTCCTGATTTCTCTAGGCCAACTGATGCAGCTATAGTGCTGGCCTCCCCTTCACCTGCTACTTCCTCTCCCGGTGGTATTTTTGCATTTGCAAAAATATACCACTTTCTACCCCTAGCCAAAAAAGAGGGTACATGTCTACTTATGCAAATGGGCCCTTTTTTTGGTTTACTTATGCAAAGAGGCCTTTTATTTAGGCCAATTTGCAAATTAGACCAAAAAAATTTGCAAAAGTAGACTATGACATGAGAAATTGGCTAAGGGTAGAATATTGTCTAGTTTAGCAAATATTTGGGGTAACCGGATGGAAAAGTAGGGGTGAAGGGGGAAGGGTCCGACACTGTAGCATGCCTGTGGGAGAGATATATATGGAGGGGGGAAACACTATACATGTCAGACTGATATGGCGCCAAAACGGGGTTCTCAAGAGGAAAAAAGGGGAGCATTTATGAGGGGAAAATGAAATGATTGGAGTTAAGGGTGTCAATCAACACATATATAAGCCTCATTAATGGGTGTCAATCCCCATTAAATGCTCTGTAAAAAGAGAGGCAACATAGGAGACGAGTGGAAAGATGAGGGCAAAAGCATCCCATTCATTTCAGGAAACTGGACACTTTCCGTCTTACCAATAGAATCAATTTGTCTTACCAATAGCCTAAACATGTCCTTCCATACCTGGAGAGATTTTGGAGAGAATTTAGAGGGGAGTTACTGTAGCTGATTTGGCGGGTTGTCAGTGTACTTTTGACGCCAAAACGGGGTTCCTCATTGGGGGGAAGGGGGGATCATTTATGAGGGGAAAATGCAATCATTGCATTAATGGGTGTTTCCCAAGCACATATATAAGCTTGAGAGGAGCATCTGAAACATCGTAACATGCTCTGCAAAAAGTGAGGCTGAGTAGGAGAGAAGCGGAAAGGACGGGGAAAAGCCACACGTGCATCCGAGAAAACGATATAGTACCCATCCTACCAATAGAACATTTCTGGTTTGCCAATAGTGTTCAACTGTCTTTCCATACCTGGAAAAGTGCAAGAAGTTTGTTGGTGGCACTGGCAGCGATGGGTAAGTCATCTTGTACCTTTCCTTTATAGGTGTTCCTTTGTCTTTTATCAGAACTACCCCCAGGCCAATCCTCTGTTCCCGTGGCGTACCCCAGGTGATAGGGTATGTCTGAATGTCATGTTCGGCGGTTGGTGGGCTCTCGGGAGTGGGAGCTTGGTGTTCAAGGGAGAGGCACGTACTGCAGCTATGGTGGTGCCACAGAATATTCGCTACGACCAACTGAAGGAGAAGATAGTTTCCAAATTCGACGTGGACATGGTGTTATACGACATTGACCTCACCTACCTCTCTCCTTCGATGGGGCGGGCCACTCCGATTCGGGTCCGGGACGACGATGACCTAGAAGCCTACAAGTTCTACAACACTGAATCCGGTGCACGAGCTTGGCCAATCACACTGCACATCCCCTTACAGATGAAAACGACAAGCCCATCCACTCCCTCCAATGGACATCAGTCGGAAGACTCCGACGGGGCTGACGACCTCTCGTCTCCCACCCCATGGGAAATACTCCTAACCGGGCCTCCCACCACGCAGGAAGACTTGGATGATGGTCTTGATGGAGGCGGAGGGGCGGATGAGAAGGTGCGAGGATCGATCGAGGAGAAAGGGATATTGGATGACCTTAGCAGTGACACTGGAGGGCCCTGTCTGTGTGATGAATGTGTAGCGGGGGAGGGAGACTGTTGTAGGACTGCAAATGAGAGTGTCAGTGGGAGGCGGGGGGGCTTGCTGGGACTGGAATACAATCTGGTATTAGTAGGATGGATTACAACTTAATGGTAGGACAAACTGAAGCAGTTGATAGGATGGATTACAACGTAATGGTAGGACAGAGTGAAGTAGTGAGAAATCTTAGGTTCCAAAATTTGTTTCCAACCATTACAACCACAACTAGGTAACTATCTCAGTTTCCTTACCCCCTGACTGCTTGGTCCTGCTCTTGCTTTCTTTCCTGTATTTGTCATTTTTTATGTTGATTGAACAGAGGGTACCTACAACACAATCACCACACACATATAGATTAAGACATTCAGGTCACCTAATCTGTCATACCAACCGTTCAAATTTATCCTACCAATTTCATTGTAATATCCTACCAATTCTGCTGTCCTCTACTGTTCTACCAATTTCGCATTTAATACAAGTTTGTTTGATATTACCTCTTTCCCAACACAGCAGATAGCCAAAATAATTCACCAAAACCCATTAACCAACAATTAATCAAACATATAGGCATTTCATCAAACATATACTTTCAAACATATACTTTCAAACATATAAACAACCACCACACACATATACATTCAGACATTCAGGTCACCTAATTCACCACAACCAATTCACCAAAAATTCATCAAATATATAGGCATTTCATCAAACAGTTGGAGGGCACTAAGGGTTTCAACACTACAAAACCAATTCACCAAAAATTCCCACACCATCGTCGGCATACTAGTTGTTCAAATTTGTCCTACCAATTTAATTGTCCAGTCCTACGAAATCTCCTACCAAAATTTCAGATACAATCTTCTATATACCGTCCTACCACATGCGGAAACTTCCCCTACCGATTATCCCCAATCTTGTGGATTGGTTACCCATCTGAACCCCTCCTTGCCCATTTGTCCCCAATTTCTTACCCGACATCCCCTAACCCTTACCCATCCAATTCCCGACACCCACAAACCCTATTCGCACCCCAACTCTCCAAAATCGCTACTGTAATGCAAAGGCACCCCCAACCCATCCTATTTCATTCCTCTACTGCTAGGCAACTACAATGACACCCCCATGTCTGCATTTCATCCAAAAACCGCCACTAACCGCACCCCCATGTCCCCAAAATCGCAACTGAAAATCACACATCAAGAGTTACTTACTTACTTCTTCAACCAGTTACTTTGATTTTGGTAGAGTTGAGAGTGAAATTGGCCTTCTTTCCTGCCCGTCGCTCCTTCTTTCTCTCCTCTGATTTTTCGTCTCTCTGGCGCTTCAAATCATCTGTGTACCGTCTCTCTCCCTCGTCCTTTTGATTTTATAAACCGGCGCCCATGAACAGTTACCCATCCCCCTCCTCACCTGCTACATCCGGTCACAAACAGTGCAAGGAAACCGGATAATTTTTTTGCAAAAGGTGGACTGGTCTAGTTTAGCAAATTTTGGGCCTCACACTACACTTTTGCAAAAAGGCCCATTTGTTGGTCTAGTTTGTACCATTTCCTGTTTTATTTATATGATTTGGTTATAACATTGACATGTTTTATATAGGCAGTTTTAAGGTCATTTATGTGTATATTGCATGTTTAATTGGTAAATCGCATACTTTGATATTGGGGGTTCGTGTTCAAAATCTACGCGCTTTTATAATTATCTTACAGACTTATAGATCCGAGTTTGGAATGGGAGCAAGGATGGCATGTTGGAGCCATAGAGATGCTAGAAGAAAAAAAAAGGAACAAGGCTAGGACGAGTTTAGGAGCAGCTAAAGGAAGGACATCATGCGAAGACGAAGTGCAGACAACACGACACCCACCGTGGGAAGGACGGCGCCCGCTGCGCACAACACTCGCCGCGAAAGGCATGGCGCCCGCCGTGGTCCCCTGTCTAGAATCTTCGCCAAATCTGCGAAATATTCTATCCTTTTGTAGAACACTTATCCGTTTGATACTTTGATTCTAGGGTTTAGCAGATTGTTTTGGCTACATATAGACATGATTTTTTATTAGTTATGATCAAAGCTTTGAGGATTTTTTTTAGAGTTTTTCAGTACGTTATGAGTCACTAAACTCTTTAGTTTCGCCTACGATTCAAAGACATAGTTGGTTGAATCGTGATACTTGATTTCTAGTTATTCCTATTGACTCTTTCATCTTCTTTGTGCTGAGTTTTATGTTGTTGATTTTACTTTGATTGGTCACCTTGGTAGAATCGCATCGCGCTAGGTTTTAATTGACTTGGTGAGTAATTTAACCTATCGTAGCAAACATATTGTAGTTGGATTCGGTGGACGATACTTGAATGTGTAGGGAGATAACATATCGACTAAATATCGATTCTTTAGGGTAACTAGTGTTAATAAAGTGACATTATTAACAATATATTAGTTCCTCTATTGTTTCACAAACATCACAATTTCTTGTAGGTGAAACTGATTTGCATAAGAAAAGGTAATTACCCCCGTGGATCAATTCCTAACTTGCCTACTATACTAGCTTGTAGGTTTGATTTTATCTTTTATAGGAACCAATTATTTTCCTCCTGTCAAACATATAGAGCAATTACAAGATAAGATAAGATGTGTACATGATAAGATCAAATCATTAACTACTTAGATTATAAAGATTACAGTTTATCTAATACCCTGCAATCTAAAGGACGCAGAGTGACCAGAAGCATAGAACAAATAGCAATGAAGAATCGCCCAGTAAGGGCTTTGGTGAAGATATCCGTAACCTAATCATTGGTTGGGAAATGCTTGACAATGAGGTCCTTGTAGTCGACTTGTTGATGAACATAATGATAGTCAAGCTGTATATGATTGGACCTGGTGGTGATGGCAAGATTGGTCGCCAAGAAGGTTATTGAAAAATTATCATAGAGAAGAACAGGCGCGTGAGGTACAAGGAAGTGAAGCTCACACAGTAGTTGACTTAGCCAGGCAAGCTCAATGATTGTGAAAGCAAGAGCCCTATATTCCACTTCAGTGTTGGAGTGAGCAAGAGCCTTTTGCTTGAGACTTGACCAGCTCACAAGATTGCCACCATAAAACACTGCAAATCCATGTTGTGAGCTGAGATCAATAAGATCAGTGGCCCAACCCACATTAGAATAAAAAACCAAGTCAGAGCTAGGAGATGCTTTTAAGGTGTGGCCATGATTGAAAGTGCCTTTTAGGTACCATAGGATCCGTTTGCATGTGTTAACATGCTCGATTGACAACAAAATTGATCTCTGGACAAGTGATCAACTCATAATGTAAACTACCAACAACATGTCGATAAGCACTAGGGTAAGTGTATGCCAAGTCAGGTTCAAAGGGTTGTTTCGTGACTGATGGATCGGCCAGGGAGGAGATAGGTTTGGCCTCTAACATGTGCAACACTCAAGGAGGTCATACAAATACTTTTGATGAGAGAGGTGAATGGATGAGCCAGAGTACGTGATCTCAACTCCAAGAAAGTACGATAGGCAACCAATGTCTTTGAGAGCAAACTGTTGATTCAAAGTTGCGATGAAGCGAGTAATTAGAGCAGGATTAGAGCAGTGATAATAATGTCATCAACATAAACTAGAACATAAATGATGGCGGAAGGCGGAAAGCAGAATGTAGGACAAAGAGTGATGTATATGAGAAACAAGCCCGAAAACTACAATTGTGGAGATAGAGTCTGAGCTTGTTGAACCACACAAAGCCAGTTTCAACTTCATGCAACTTCATGGTTAGGAAATCGAGGATCAACAAAACCCTTAGGCCAAGACATATAAATAACTTGATGTTAATCACCATCAAGAAAGGCATTAAATTGATGTTGAGTTGACAGATATTCCCCACCCTCGGGAAATAGATTTGCATAATACCACTTGAATTGTTGTAGGCTTCATGACAAAGCTGAAAGTGTCAAAGTAGTCAATACCTTCTTCCTGATGAAACCCTTTGGCAACCAGACGTGCCTTATATCGTTCAATACTCCCATCGGACTTTCGCTTGATGTAGAAAACCCATTTGTTACCAATTATGTTGGCTCGAGGAGGACGAGGGACGAGTGACCAAGTCCGATTTACCATGAGAGCATGGATTTGAGAAAACCAATTTCCATATTTTGCAGTAGAAGCACAGGTTGCAGGTTTGTTTTCAGTGAGGAAACATACCACAGGGGGATGGCAACCAATATTGAAGATGCGAGGTTTGAGCTTCGCTGTTTGAGCTCGGGTGGCCATGGAGTGGTGGGAATCCTCAACAGACCGGAGGAACCCAAGTTGAGGCTGCTCATGCAAGAGAATGGGATGAGCCAGGGAAGCCATCAGAGTGGCCAATATGCGAAGATGGACTGGGTGTAGGGGAGCTTGAGAATAGGGTGTCGAATGAGGGGGAGCTGGGGGCTAAGGTGAAGGGATGACTTCGGTAGTACGATGAAGGAGATGGGTAGAGGTTGACTGTGTCACCTGGGTGGAGGGTGGACTAGGAGCGATAAGAGAGAAGGAGCCTTTGTAGGGAAAGGCTTGTTCATTGAAGATGACATGAATGGAGATGTAGATTCTCCCGATAGGTAGATGCAAATAAAAATAGCCTTTGTATTTGGAATTATACCCAAGAAACAAACAAGGTTGAGATCAGAAAGGCAATTTTGTGGAGTTGGAAAACAGGCTGAGAGAAAGATTGTTGATGGTTGGTTGTGTAAGCAGAAGAGTCATATGAGTGTCCCTTTCCCTATTCTCGACCATGGTCACCACGACGATGACCACGAGAGGAGAGTCTGACCGAGACTGAGTGTTGTTGGAGATGGAGTTGGCGACTAGGGACGATATGGATTTCACGGCCGGTGGCAGTGACACAACCACATTGCTGGTGCCAGTAGGGGGAGCGGATTCATCATGAAGACTCTTTTCTTCATGGAGAAGAAGGTCAGTTAACTTGGGTGGAGAGAGGCTCAATACAAACATTGATAAACTGCTTTGAAGGCACCATAAGATGCATCAAGACCACGGAGCAGCGAAGTGACGAGATCGTCATCGTGAACAAAGTATTGGCATTCGACAAGTGCATCTGCAATGGATCTTTTCTTCTCGGTGTAGTTGAGCATAGACAAAGATCCTTTTGACAAATTCTGAAGTTGACCCTTCAAATTCTCAAGCGAGCACGAGTTTGAGACTAAAACATGGAGGCGATCATTGTTCAGACATCATGAGACGTAGAAACCTTGGCAACATAGTAGAGAAGCTTATCAAAGAGAGTGGAACGGAGCCAGACCAGGACAAAGAGGTCAACTTTCTGCCAATCAGTGTACTCGAAAGAGGGATCAACACCAATTTTTGGAGCGGGTTTGGGCTTTTGAAGCACATAATATTCATGGTCATAGGCTCCAAGGGTGGAGAGAACAGCACTACACTATGAATAGAAGTTGGTACGATTAAGTTTGATCGAAAGGTTGGGAAACTGCATATTCGTGGTGCTAGAAGAGGAGAGGAGAATGTTGTTGGACTGAGAAGTGGCCATTGTGATCGATTAGGAGAAGAGTGTGAGGCCAACGACCGAGGAAGGCCGGGGAAGCCAAAAAAAAGTGGAGAAACTCTAGACTCTAAATACCATGTACGAACGTATAACTGTATGTGTTTTCATTCATATGATTTGGTTACAATATATAGAACGATTATAAGATAAGATAAGATCTATACATGATAATATTAAATCACTAACTACCTAGATTACAAAGATAATGATTTATCTAATACAGTAATTTTTAGGGTGAATTTGGTAAGTAGACCTTTTGAAAAATCTAATTAGCTAATTACATCACTCCAAAATAAAATTAGTTTAGATGTACCCTTCCCAAATAGAGTATTAAGGGTCAACGGTCAACCTGTTTGACCGTCAACAGTTGACTGTTGACCGTTGATTGACTCATTTAGAATTTTTTTTATACTAATGATGCCACTTTTTTTATGCCACTTTTTACCGTGATGCCATTTTTCCAAAGTAATGTTTTGATGCCATTTTTCAAAGTAGTGTTTTGATGCTAAATTTTTAATGACATTTTTTTCTTTAATGTGATGCCACTTTTTAAAGTAGTGCTTTGATGCCATTGTTCTAATGTAATTATTTGATGCCACTTTTTTAATCAAATCGTTTGATGCCACTTCTTTAATTAATCAATTGTATATCGATATATTTTCATTGATTATACTTTTATTCACTAATGACACATTTGTGATTACACTTCATTGATGTAATCATTTTGTGATAACATTTTTATTACATTTTTATACGAGTGATGACACAAGAGCACAAAATGTAAGTAAACTTCATTGATGACATCTTTTGTTGACATTGATGACAATTGTGATTACACTTCATTATTCTCAATCATTTTGTGATAACATTTTTTGTTGATGGCATTACTTTTACAATTGATGACACATGAGCTTAAAGAAGCAATATGTCATTTAACTAGAACCTATAATGTGAACTACGGTTCTTAGTATGAGCATGATCAACCTGTTAACTCAAAACATATACCAGTACATATGCGGTTCTTATGAATATTGGTACCTTATTATATCCATCTACATAAATTAATCAATGAAATTACGATATTTTATCCTTTTCATCCTCACTTACACATTTGCCTAGCCGTCCATATCCATCTCTACCTGCCCTTAGCCCCCTTCCATTTGAGGATGCAAGTCCAGCCATAGTTGCGACAAAGGATATTGCACCTTTGAACCAAAAGACCCACCACCGGCACAAAACTCTATCAAATCTGAGCCTCTATGTACGACCAATTGGGTGCCTAAAAACAGAAGCAAGGTTTGCTCGACTCTCACTAGTTGTTGGGGCAATAGCATCGTCTCCCGCCAAAATCACCCAAGTTGACATCGCATTAACAGTCCAACCCATCGAACATTCAGCACAACCACTCCTGAAAAGTTGAGCCAACAAGTTCAATTTTCAATAAAAAAAGCTAGAACTCATGTTTAGTTCCTTATAATGTCAATTACATTTGCAAATTGCAGCATACCAATTTGCATCTACCTCCACTTTAGAATGGAAAAGAGAACAGAGAAAAACAGGATGAAAGAACAAGAACACGCATCTAAAGATTGTCTATGGGATGCTAGAGCAAAAACTCTTTAACTCACTGTTCAACAAGAGCAATGATTCTTCAGCAACTTGATCCAGATCACGCCTTCCACTGGATGTGATTCTCCTTCCACTGGCAGATTTACTAGATGAATGTTATAGCAAGCTTAGTTAGAAAACTATTTTTTATCAGAAAAAAATTGAGAAAATAAAAGAGAGTAAAGTGAAAAAAGAAGTGAAAGTGACAATACAAATAAATGGACACAAAGAAACTAGTCAATTGAAGTATAGTCAAAGAAACTTCCAAACAATATGATTCAATCTAAAGAACAATAGTCCGATTCAACCTAAAGAACAATAGTATCACCTGAGAGCTGAGAAAAAAGGTTAGTCTGATAGAGTAATAGCAAGAGGTTAGCCTTATGGAATCATTAGAGCTGAGACTAATAGAGTAATAACAAGAGGATTGGTCCAGCCACTTTAAAACAAGCAGCAAGTAGAGTGACTTTAGAACCCGGAGACCTCTTCGTCTTCATCATTAGTATCACCTGAATCAAGAATCACATCACTAGGTTGGCTTTGTTTATCTTTTTAAAAACACTGGAATAAATCGGGAGTGATTTCCAGTCAATGAAGATGGCTTTATTGCTATGAAAATGAGGATGGGGTTATTTCATATGGCGAGATTACCAACTAGAAGTAGTCTCTTAGTTTCAACAAGATACACAGTCAAATCTTCATTATAAAAATTTTAAAAAAACCATATAATGTACAGTCAAATCCAGGCAATGTAAAGCTAAAGAAGTGATAACTTGCCTTTTAACAAGATTTGAAATTAAAATTTTCAGAAGAACACATGACTGACCGATTTGTGTCGATGTTTCAAACAACTTCTGATGATGAGAACAACTTTTCAATGACGTTGTTTGAAAGGATCCTATTGGGATCCAATTCCCTTAGTGATTGGTTGTATGATTCCACTGGAAAACGTTTTCTTAACCTGGATTGAACATCTGCAATCTCGTCCTTGTCCTTTGGAACCTATGATCAGAGTAGGGCTTATTAGGCAGCAAGAGGACTAAGTTGCACTTTATAACTGGTATGCAAGTGAGCAAAATAAAACCACCAAGCAAAAGAAGTAAAGCCATACGAAATACCTCAATTTTGGCCCAGTGCTCATAAATCCCACAGCTTTGTCTGAGTCAAATATCTATAGTGAAAGAACTCCTCTGTTATCTGCTTTCTTTCATGAGGATTTGTTGTAGGAAGGTACATAATGATGCCAACCTATTGAAAAGGACAAATGCAATTCAAGCAATGTATGCAGAGACTACAGTATTGCAGAAATCGCAGTGAGTCTAAACCAAAATAATGACAAGGAACCTCTGATCTACTGTCTTTGGAAAAGCAGCTATTCATACCAAAATTTTAGGTTTAAATGTATAAAGGTTCAAAATTTCTATCTCACCTTTCAAATGGCGAATCATTAGCGAAGAGATGAACTCCACGGTTGTAAAACCCGTCGTTCTGGTCGAGTTCTGGGAGACCTAATCCATGAGACATGATCCACTGATTCCGCTCAACTCCATCTCTGAAAGCACCAAATTGGATCTAGATTTAGGTTTTTTTTTAGCGTGAGACCTTGAATAGTGAGATTTGGAATCGAGCTAGATTGGATTAGAGCGTAGTTTCTACAAGAAGATGTGGATGACAGGAGAAGAGAATTGGGAGTAGATGATGTAGGCGGCGAGTCAAAACTCTAATCAACCGCAACTCCTTCAACCGACGACAACACCGCCGATGTTTTTCATCCGACGCGCCTCCGCTGCACTCAGTGTCATCTTCATCTTCCTTCTTCCTCTCTTCTGGCATCGGAATCAGCGAATTTGGGGCAGAGGCAGGAGTAGAACAACGAGGAGAACAATGAGCAGTTGAGATCCCTACAACACATACATACTCCCCTCCCTATTCCACAAAAATATTTTAACATTTATTTTATCTTAAAAATAATTATAAAAATTATATTGATATTACTAACATCTATTTTAATATATTTATAAAATTTTATTATAAAAAATCACGTTTTAAAATTTTTAATAATTGTATTTTCTTAAATATTGTCTTTTTAATTTTTTAAAATGGTAAAATATGATTTTTCAAAATAAAATTTTATAAATATATTAAAATATATGTTAGTAATATAAATATATTTTTTTTAATTTTTTTAAGATAGAAAAAAATGTGAAAATATTTTTGTGATGTGAGGAGGGGTGTAGGAGGTGGAGTAGAAGATCTCCACTGAACAATGAGAACGGAGAAAGGAGAGAGCGGTACAAGCAACTAATTAATTTTGGATGGGGAACGACGCGGCCAATTTTTTTTTGATTAGGCATAATTACCTAATTAGATTCGATAAAAGGTACTCCATCCGTTAATTAAAACTTGATGTTTTACTATTCACGTATGCTTTTTGAGATGTTAAAAACTATATAAAATATTAAATTTTTTAATATATTTTTTAAATAATTTCATACTTGTTACTATTAAGTATGAATTTATAAAAACAAATTTTAAAAAAAGTCAATATTTCATATAGTTTTTATCATTCTAAAAAATCGTGCATGAATAGTAAACGACAAGTTTTAATTAACAGAGGGAGTATATTTTAGCAAATTTACTCTAATTTTTATACTTTTTTTTATCATCTTTAATATATATATATATATATATATATATATATATATATATATATATATATATATATATATATATATATATATATATCACGGATCAAATGTTAACAAGCCTTATTGTGTTTTGTGTTAACAAATCTGGGCCATTGATTGAATGGAAATGGATGGTCTAGATTATCTGAAAATTTAAATAAATTCTTAATTAATTAAGTTGGGGCCCACAAAAGAAACTGTATAACTCTCAATTGTTAAAGCGTGTCTTCCAATCCCCTATAAATTCTACGTTTACCCTAACTAATCCTCACAAAACTCCCCTATCGACACCTCCTTCCGCCTTTACACCGGGGTCTTCGACCGCCTCCTCTACCTCCGAAGGCGATGAATCCCATTGTGTCCAGTTGCATAGCGACGTCAGCACACCAACACCGATCACTCCCTCGGCGTTGTCTCCGTCGTCTCCCACCTCTCCGGCGTCTTCGCCACCTCCGCCTCCCTTGGCTAACGATATAAATTTCTCTCTCTGTGCATTAGGATTATTGGATTCTTCTGATTTTTATTCGGTTTTGTGAAATTGAGACCGGATCGGAGTAATCATAGATATTCACAATGTTAGGGGAGTTCCTCTGCAGAGTGCTTGTGTAAGTCAAAGCCGAATCTCTCCCTGATCATTTATTTACCAACGATGATTTCGTAATTGATGCAATTTTCTTTGACTCTTCCTCCGTGGACGAAGCAATTGAATTGGTGATGTTTGAGCATTTTAATCGCAGGATGATTCTCGGAAACACATATCCCGCATTTCAGTGCTTCAAATCATCGTTGATTTGCCACTTAGATTGGATGATTTTGTTGGTCTTAGTCGGGGATCAGATCTAGTTTTATTTGGGGATAATTTGACTATTCGGAAAGTTCATAGTTTCTATGCATTGATAATAAGGAATTATTCATATGTATATGGTTAATTAGATGTGGGAATTCAAGAATTATATTTACATACTCTTTCAACCTAGCGAATAATTACTATCAACTTAGCGAATAATTACTATCAACCTAGCGAATAGTTGAAAATTGACCAACCCTTTTGCTATTATCTAAATGATAAATCCTATTTACCGACGAATAGTAACTATCAATTTAGCGAATAATTACTATTAACCTATCAAATAGTTGCAAAATTGACGAACCCTTTTGCTATTATCTAAACGATAACTACTCTTTACACACGAATAATAACTATAAGTTAGCGAATAATTAATATCACCTTATCGAATAGTTCAAACAGTGCACCGCACAAAAAACAACGTTACCCCACCAAAAAAATGTTACGCCACAAGTGCTAGCAAAATATGGAAGTTCAGAGTTATTATTCGTTGATAATATGAAATTATTCGGTAATTTGTTCGTCATTATTCATCGAACACACAATGCAAGCAAAATCTTCTTCTCCCCACAAAAAAAATGTTACCTCACAAAAAAACCAACACACGCGCTTTCGCTTCAGCAATTTGGCTATAAAAGTAGTGGGACCTACTCTTTTTAATTTAAATAAAAAGGGAAAGTCTCAATTAATCTCATCCATCCATTTCTAATCAATCAATGGTCTATATTTGTTAACACAAAACACAATAAGAGATGATTACACATGACCCACCCCTTAAAGTGTACCTTAACAGTATTCGGTAGAATGTATGTGAAACATTTCACCGAATAATGCTTCAAATTTCACCGAATAATGTTTCACATTTCACCGAATAATATTTGTGAACAAGGTACACTTTAAGGGTTGTGTACAAATGATCGATACACTATATATATAGTTAGTTAGTTAGTTA
Source organism: Persicaria maculosa (assembly GCA_963922045.1). Taxonomy (NCBI): domain Eukaryota; kingdom Viridiplantae; phylum Streptophyta; class Magnoliopsida; order Caryophyllales; family Polygonaceae; genus Persicaria; species Persicaria maculosa. The sequence goes on from OY998268.1 coordinate 3,987,340, forward strand.
GTTTTATGGATCAATCTACACATCATTTAAGGGTTGATCCACATGTCGCACGAGGATAGAAATAAATGAACTATAACTGGACCCGTACTCGTACGTCTATATATACTAGGTGTGGCCCCGCGTGTGAATCACGCGGGTTGTATTAATTTTTTTAGAATTTATTTGGTTATTTTGGTAGTAAATGTGAGTTGGCAAATTTTGAAATGCTGGCAAACATGAAGTTGATATGAAATAAAAAATCCAGTTTACATGCTTGAAACTAAAGTATAGAACATTAATATAGATTGTGCGTAGGCGGTGAGTGAGGCGTTTGTGTTCTAGGCCTGCCAGTTGTAACGTGAACCATTTTGAATATAGGTGAGGAGTGCTTTTCTTGCTACCATGTGCTGTTTTTCACTGTCAACAAAAATAGATAGTTTGAAAAAGATTATAATGGAGGTATGTAATGTTTATTTTTTTTTACATTATAACAATCAAGTAAAAAATTAAAAATAGGTACATGTAGGAGCCCAAGATAAACATCTTTAAGTTAAATGATATGAGCTCTTTTTAATATTTCAAATGAAATCACATTTGTAACTAAATGATCATCATTAGGTATGTTCGTAGAGTTGCTTCTGAAAATCTTAACTTGACTACTTTTTCTCGCTCGAGAGAGTGCGACATATAGTTGACCATGTGAAAAACATGGTTGTTTTAAGTATAGCGCAACTTGCTGTAAGGTTTGTCCTTGAGGTTTATTTATTGACATTGCAAAGCAAAGTTTAATTGAGAATTGTTTTCTTTGGAATTGGAATGGATAGTATGTTGATGGTGGTGGTTTTAGAGTAATCCTTGGGAGGAAAACTTGTTCGCCTTTGTAGTATCCTGTGGAAATTTCACATTGTATGAGATTTGGGAAAAATTGCTTGCAAATCATTCTAGTGCCGTTGCATAGTCCATTTGATGGATCTAAATTGCGCAGTAATATAACTGGACAATTTGGTTTTAGAATCAGTTCATGTGGGCTCATTCCAGAGGTACATAATGTATTTAAGAATTCCACTGGATAGAGATTACAATGATCATCGATTATAGAGTCAAAACTTTTGTATGTTATTATATTGCCTGAGAATTTTCCAATAAGTGATGTATTGATTGAGTGAACATCTTCATTTTTTGGTGCCAAAATTAATTTTTCGCTAAAAATAGCAGGTTCGATATAATGGTTTTGAATTTCAGGGAACATAGTTCTTATTAAGAGATCTATGTAGTTATCTTCAATGTTTACACATGTGAACATTTCTGGTGGCAAATATATTGGGGCTTGTTCTTTGAATTGTAATTCGCCATTTCCTAGCCGCAGAAGAAAGTTTGAGAATTCTTGATCTTCTCTAGATCTAATATTTTCCTTGAGCTGAAATTTCGTTAAATGAGGCCATAAGTATGAACTCACTAAACTTCATTCTACTGCTTGTTGTTGTGTTTTCTGTGGTAAAACAGGAAGAACTTGTCTAAAATCACCTCCAAAAACAACAACCTTTCCACCAAACAAATCTTGGCTTTCACAAATATCTTGCAACAATGTGTTTAAAGATTCAATATCTTTTTTTTTTGCCATAGATGCTTCATCCCAAATGAAAAGTGATGTTTCTTTCAATAGAAAGGCTAAACTACTTTGTTTTGAAACATTACAGATGAATGATTCGTTGCTGTCTAGGGGTATTTTACACCTAGAGTGTGTTGTTCTTCCTGTTGGTATGTTTGATGCAGCAATTCTTGATGTAGCTGTTGGGAGTACAATTTTCCCAAGCGATCTCACTTTTGTATAGAGTGTACAATAAAGAAACATTTTACCTGAACCTCCAGGGCCATCGATGAAAAAGGCACCTCCTTTGTTTGTTTTTATATGGTGCATAATGGTTTTGTATGCAACATGTTGCTGGTTTTTCAAAAGCTTGGAAGCATCAATGTATTCTGTTGGAATAGGAGCATTCATTGCTTCGTTTATCTCTTTAGTTAATCTAATAGCTGCATGTTCGATTGGAAGTTGATTGTGCAGGTTGAAGTATTCCAATGATTTTCCCATGCTTTCTAATAGATTTTCAATTTCTATTAAAGTGAGGTTTAATATTTTTGTTGTGTCATTTCTATATAGATGCCTGAAGTCTTCTGAAAGTGCTGGGTAATAATTTTGCCATAAAGCCTGAGGATTTTCTATTTCACAGAAGATGAGCAAAGTTGCAAATAGTCTACGTAATGCTCGCGGCATTTGTGCGTGTGCTGCTTCTTCCATGCGCGATTTTGCATATCTATTTATTTCCATTAATCCATTCCTTTGAGCTGCTTCTTTGAATGTGGTGCATGCATATCCATTTAATGTTAGCAAGTTCTCGAATGAGGTAGGTCCTCGTATATTTGCAAGTAAAAGCCTTAAGTAACATCGTTCTCCTTCGGATGGGCTTACATATGCAAGTCTGCCGACTGCAGTTCGTTGTTTGCGTATATTCCATATCTTGCTTGAGTGGTCCCATACATAATGTTCAGGAAATTCGTGGTATAAAAGTTTTCTTTCATTTGGATTTACTTTGTTGTGTCTGAAAAAGGCCGATAACATGGTTCTTTGACGAATTTCATCCGATGCAATAGATTTTATAAGGTTTCATTTTCTCTGAAGGTTACATTTTGCATTTCGGGTAAGTGTACTTGAAGTGGAATCACAGCTGGGTTTATGTCGTAGAGATCTAGAGATAAAATTCTACACGCAGCTTTGGGGGGTGAAATCCACCTACCATATTGATAGCTTTGTATTTCATCTTGAATGGAAATGCTGTCTCTAGTAATATTAAAACTGATGCGATCGTTGCCTTTATATACATACTTGTACAGATATTTTACAGCTTTTATTGTGGAACAAATTTCAACATTAATGTGGCAATCAAATGCTGCTAGAAGGTAAGGGTTATAAGGAATAACCCATCTGTTATCTAACGTAGTATCTTTCATGAAACTTTTATCACCATTTTTTCTTCTTTATTAAATAGGGTAGGAATCTTCAGCACATGTTGTGTAATCTGCAAATTTCTTTGGATATTTGAACCTACATGTTTTCCTAAGTCCTTTTTGTATCATGCATGGGAGTTTGGATTTTTACGTCCACATGGTCCATGAATCATATGTTTCAACACAATTCGACGCAAGTGTGGGTGTTCTCGAGAAGGTAGCTCTGCACATACATATTTATCACAATCATCTGGATTTAAAATCTTGTTTTCATGTGTAAATATTATTAGAAGGTGTGCATGGGGTAATCCTCTTTTTTGGAATTCAATTACATCAACTCTAGCAGCAACGGAGCCGAATATTTTTTTCTCTACTATTAGTGCCTTAAGCATTACTAATTTAGCTCGGAATATTCTACTAATTAAATCTGGGCGGTCTTTTGTTTTTTCTCCTTGTCGGAGTTCCTTTTTAATTTCAGGCCAGTTTGGATTGCAGGTGATAGTAATAAATAAATCTGGTTTGCCATATTTTTGAACAAGAGTCATAGCGTTTAAGTATCTGCGTTTCATATCTCTTGGACCACCAATAAATGATGGTGGTAGTATGACTATGTAACACCCCTTCTTAATACATTGAAGAGATGTTGCAGCGCCAGCAATTACGCGGACTTTAATGTCTTTGTAACCGCCTTAGGCTTATAGGGACATGCAACCATGCTCCCATAAACAAGATGATAATAAATAAATGTTAAATAAGCGGAAGACTTAAATATAAAATATTCCAAAATAAAGTTACCCAAAACAAAGGGGTCCAAATACAATTATCAAATTAATGAAATAGTAGCAGCGGAATGAAAACAATCTCATAAATTCTAGAAGTTTGTACCTTAACTCAAAAACACGATAAAATGAAAAACAATGAAATCCTTTATTCTTCAGCGCCTCAAGACCGTTTACCTAAACCTGCGGATCGACGGCTGAGGTGTAGTATGCAGACCAGGGACCCCAACCGTCCAAAGGAGAAAAATAGGACGGTTAGTCTTTTTACGACTAGCAAGTAGCAGAAAGTAAAATGTTCACGACTCCGTCTACCACCCATTGACCATAAAAGGGTATTGGTGATTGTAGACTAAAATATGAATTAGGAGTAAATATTTATGTGGAACCTGACTCGTTTGATTAAATAAAAATAATGTAAAAGGATGATCCAAAAAGGGACCGAGTGTTTGAATGGGATGCAGATCCGAAGACCCTAAGGAATCATATTCCGAGTACGGAAAGAATATGATATAACATCGCTGAAATTGGGTCACCTATTAGTAAAATAATATACAACACAACAATAATAATACATTTATAACAACGTTATCATTTCATTAGGACAAGTGATACTGGCCTCGGCCGCATATAGTGGGCGGATGACCTACTACCCTTAGGTAGATGTACCCATTCGAGAGATTTGCAATTTCGAAGGGGCATCTCATGAGACGTTTATAGAGCAAGGTATAACCGAACCTTGACCTGACTTTACCCTTTTTCCATTATTTAAGACACACATCATAACAACAACAACAATAATAATAATACAAACGGTATAAGTACCAATCCACAATTATATCCTAGGTGACCACAAGAGGCATAATGTACACTTTAGATCTATAAAGTGCATGAAATAATATAACTGACAAGCATGGATATTCAAAACCAATAATATACCATACTTAACTAGCATGAAGGAAACAAAATGAACAAATCATGCTTTTTAGGAAGTTCGGGCATTTAATATAATTTTCTCAAATTATGGGATCAAACTATAATTACCCGAGTTATCATGCTATGTGAGATTTCGGATTTGATAAATAGCAACAACCTGACTAACTTGCATATTTATCACAAATTCATAGCATGGAATGTATAGAAGACACAAAAAGACAATAATTGCGAAAAAGACACGAAATTTGCAAAAGTGCACTGATTGAACCAAACCACTTGCCTTAATCTGACGAAATGCTTATTCGTAGTTGAGAAAAATAATTTGAGAATGGACCTGAGATTTTACAGAATTAATAAGGGTATTAGTAACTTTTCAGAAATTACGGAAACGGCACCGTAACTTTTAAAAAGTACAAAACTTACCCTTGCTTTTCCCAAAAGCCAATCGATTCTGTACCCACCAAATCTCAGGAGTTAAACAGGCTGTAAACTGTTCCAAAACAGTATGTAGGTTAGATTAAACATCGCTTACTTATTCGAAACTCGATAAATTGCGATGAATAGAGCGGATCTTACCCAAACGGGACTCGGAATCGTCCAATTTTCGAGCCTATGATCCCTTGCTATGGTATGAATCTGAAAAGAAATGATTTATAAGGATTATCAGCCCCTGAATCGAATGAATAAAGAAACGTTCATCAAAATCACGTTTTTCTACTATGCAGAAAAACTGCTCACCAGTCGATTTCGGGGCTATGGTACGAGCACCCCTGAGCAGATTTGAGGAAACGAAAAGGTGGGTTTGACAGAGGGTATTGCAAGGTTTACGGTGGATTTGGATTTGATGGCTTTGAGTCACTGTGGTAGTGGTGGCAATGCTTCAAAGTTGGCCTCTCGATCACTGTTCTGCAGAAACTTCCGACGCCGTTTCCGACGTCTTTCCGGTGAGCTGCTGCGTCGGGGCTTGCACGGTGGCTTCCTGGGTGTTGGAGGAGACCTGTGGTGGTGGTTGTCGGCCTTGGGATCGTCGGAATCGTGGTCGAGGGTGAACGGAGATAGTTGTCGTTTGTGATTTTCGGCTGATGTTTACGGGGTTGCAGAGGATGATGGAGAGGAAGTTATGGCATGTGTTTGATATGGATGGGAAGCTCGTAATGCCCTCTAAGATTTAACCTAATCAAATCCCCTAAAGATATGGATTTTAGGTTGGAAAGATTTAGCCAAAGATTGTTACTTATCATATAGTTAAAGATAGATTTTGTTTAACAAAAACTTGGATCTCCCGTATTCAGCTTGTGATTTTGCTGATGTTGGTTTGGGCCGTTGTGGGCTGGCCTGGAGTTGGGTAGCCCATATGCATGTATATATATATACATAAATAACTACATATGTATGTATATATATATAGTATAATATATATAACTAGCTATCCACTAATTTACACATAAATAATAAATAAATATTATTTATAAAATATTTATTTATTTAAGTAAATTAAATAAATTAATTTCCCCCATTTCACATTATAAAATGTGAAATCACTATCTCACGAATTTTGACACACTAAGAATAAGAGGAATAAGAAATACTTCCGACTTTTATTTAATAAAATTCTAAAATTAAATAAACGGAAATACGCGGGTATTTCATATCTCCCCACAAAAAAGAAGTTTCGTCCCGAAACTTAAGCAGAAAACAAATAAGGAAAACTCTCTCTCATATCTGCTTCGGTCTCCCACGTCATTGCCTCTGTTCCGTGCTTAGACCAGAGCACCTTTACTAGAGGCACAACCTTATTCCTGAGCTGCTTCTCCCGCCTCTCTAGAATGCGAACTGGTTCCTCTTCATAGGTTCCGGTAGGACGGACCTCAATGTCTTCATAGCTCAAGACATGAGATGGATCAGGCACGTACTTCCGAAGTAAGGAAATGTGGAAGACGTCATGCACTAGATGAGCGGTAGGTGGCAAAGCTAAACGTCTGAATAGTGCGTTCTGACTGGCCATCTGTCTGTGGATGGAATGACGTACTGAAATTCAAGGTCGTCCCTAGGCCTCCCTGATGTTCTCTCCAAAACTTAGAGATAAATCTCCCATCGCGATCTGACACAATGGTTTTCGGAATACCATGGAGTCGGACGATCTCCTTCATGTACACCCTTGCTAACTTTGGCACCTTCCAGTCACTCCGGATTGCAATAAAGTGCGCACATTTGGTGAGTCTATCCACTATCACCCAAATGGCGTCTTTCTGCCCTTGGACTCGGGGTAAGCCTGTCACGAAGTCCATCGAGATATGCTCCCACTTCCACTCCGGCACCGGAAGGGGCTGCAATGTACCAGCAGGTCGTCGATGCTCAATCTTCACCTGCTGACACACCAAACATCTAGCCACGAACTCGGCTATGTCCTGCTTCATCCCTGGCCACCAGTAACCACATCGGAGGTCTTTGTACATCTTGCTCGACCCCGGGTGTACTGAGTAAGCAGAAGAATGAGCTTCCTGAAGTATGGTCTGCCTAAGCTCCTGAACTTCCGGAACACAAATCCGCTTCCCAAACCATAAGGAGTCATCCTCCTGAACGATAAAGCCTGGGGCCTTGCCCTCAAAGAAGTCTGCACACAACCGCACCAATGCAGTATCCCCAACTTGTGCCACCTTAATCTTCTCTAGAAGTTCTGACTGAACCTCCAACATACACAGTTGACCACGGTTTCTCTAAAACCACACCTCGATACCCAACTTCAACAATTCCTGCTGTAACACAGGTCTCTCCGTCAAACATGCAATCATAGCCTCATGCTGAGACTTTCGGCTCAAAGCATCTGCTACAACATTGGCCTTCCCCGGATGATAGAGAAGTTCAATGTCATAGTCTTTGATGAGCTCCAGCCATCTCCTCTGTCGCATATTGAGCTCCTTCTGGGTGAACACATACTTCAAACTCTTGTGGTCTGTGAAGATTTGGCAGCGAACACCGTAGAGGTAGTGTCGCCAGATCTTTAAAGCAAAGACCACAGCAGCTAGCTCCAAATCATGCACTGGATAATTCTCCTCATACTTCTTAAGTTGCCTGGATGCATATGCTATCACCCTGTCATCTTGCATAAGCACACAACCCAGCCCTTGCTTGGAAGCATCGCTGTACACAACATACCCTTCTCCATCTCTCGGCAATGCTAGAATCGGTGCAGTGGTCAACCGTTTCTTCAGTTCCTGAAAGCTCTGCTCGCACTTCTCATTCCACACAAACTTCTGAGACTTTCTCAACAAAGAGGTAAGCGGTTGGGCGAGTTTAGAGAACCCTTCCACAAACCTCCTATAGTATCCAGCTAATCCCAGAAAGCTTCGGACTTCCTTCGCATTCTTCGGCTGAGCCCAGTGTTTCACTGCTGAGATCTTCTGAGGGTCTACCATCACTCCCTCCTCAGATATAATATGACCTAGGAAGGTCACCTGCTTGATCCAGAAGTCACACTTGGACAACTTAGCATAAAGCTGATGTTGTCGCAGCACTGACAATGCGGTCCGTAAATGCTCCTCATGAGCTTCCTCGCTCGGAGAGTATATCAAAATATCATCGATGAACACCACCACAAACTTATCCAAATAGTCGTGAAAACACCTATTCATCAACTCCATAAACACAGCTGGTGCGTTGGTTAAACCAAAGGGCATCACCACGAACTCATAATGTCCGTATCTGGTCCTGAAAGCAGTCTTCGGAATATCCTCCTCGCGAATCCGTAATTGATGATACCCAGAACGAAGATCAATCTTGGAGAACACCCTTGCTCCTTGTAACTGATCTAGCAAGTCATCAATTCGCGGCAACGGGTACTTGTTCTTGATCGTCACTTTATTCAACTCACGGTAATCAATACACAGCCGGAAGGATCCATCCTTCTTCTTCACAAATAATACTGGAGCCCCCCATGGCGACGCACTAGGCCTGATATAGCCCTTCTCCAATAGCTCTTCCAATTGAGACTTCAACTCCTTCATCTCAACGGGAGCCATACGATATGGAGCTTTGGAGAGTGGAGACGTCCCTGGTTCCAGATCAATAGTGAACTCAACAAAGCGCTTCGGTGGCAACTCGGTAATGTCATCAGGAAATACGTCGGGAAATTCCCGAATCACTGAAATATCGGAGATTGTGACTGTCTTGGACACTGAGTCTTGCAAATAGCATAACAGACCCACACAACCCTGTCGTAGTAGCCTAGCCGCCTGCATCATATTAATAATATGGCCGTTCTCAACGGAAACGCGCCCTCGGAATTTGCACACACATGTGCCATCCGGTGATAAGGTCACAATCCTCCGCTCGAAGTCAATCACCGCGCCATGTTGCCCTAACCAATCCATACCTAAGATGATATCCAGCGGCATAAGCGGAATCACCACCAAATCGGCGTCGAACTCTCGACCCCCAATCGTGATTGGAAATCTGCTCAACATCTTTTTTCCTATCATTGTCCCCCCATCAGGGAGTCCGACTACAAAAGGATCATCTAAAGGCACACTACCTAACTTAAGCCTATCAACAAGCTTCTCAGCAGTAAAAGAATGGGTAGCACCAGAATCAAACAAAATATCAATGGACTCAGTATGATGGTAGATAATACCTTGAGTCACTGGTGCGTTAGCATCTACCTCCTCCCTTATCACATATAGGCGCTTCCCGGGGTTGGAAGGCCCAGCTGCATTGCTTCCCTTGTTCACAGTCGGTTGCGATCCCGTAGGAACTTGAGTCCTCTGCTGAAAGGACTGACTGTTGCGCTGCTGTGGTGGAGGTCTAAACTGCCCCTGATTCTGATTCTTCGGCGCTGCAGCCGATGCCTGATAAGAACGAGACTGCATGCCACTCGAGGTCTTGCAAAACCGTATCATATGGCCCGGCTTGTCACAACCTCGGCAAATCCTTAGTGTCTCCGTACATGCAGGTTTGATGTGACCCTCCTTGCCACAATTATGACAGATCACCTGCCTCCCACCAGTATTGTGAGAGCGCCCTCCTGTCTGGCCAGTTGGGGCTCTACCCCCACTCGTACCCCCAGTTGGGGTAGATTCCGCAGCTCTCTTGACACCAGAATGCTTCTGGTGCCCCTTCTTCCTATTGGCGAACTCCTGATTCCGCCGAGTCTCATCCATCGTTGCCTCCACCCTATACCCAGCATCAATGTAAGCCTCTAGGGTAGGGTAGTCCCTATGCAACATCTGCAGCTTCATGCGGCCGGGTAGGGACTCATGGAAGTAATGTATCCTGTCTGCCTCAGTCCTGACCAAATCTCCAGCATAAGGCAGTAATCCATAATATCGGGTCACCATCGCAGCCATTCTCATCCCGAAAGGAGCAGGAGTCAAAAATTATCTCCTCTTCTCTATCCTCAGTGAAGGTGCAAAGTAATGATCCGTGAGGGACTGTTTGAAGGCCTCCCAAGTCGGGTTCGCCTCCCATCCCAATCTAGCAGCCTCCCACCATAATCCAGCTTCACCCTTCAGGCGAATAGCAGTAATATGCACCTTATCCTGATCTGTGCACACAATACCTCTGAACAACTTCTCCATATGGGTCAACCACTCGACTACGACAAATGGTTCACCCGACCCATTGAAGTCATCTGGCTTCATAGCATTCACCGCCTTGAGTGCTCGGAAGTAAGAGTCTCCCAGGTCTGTTACTCTGCCTGGAACAGCAGTCTCAACGACTAATGGTGCTTGAAACGGAGCCTGTGTAGGTGGCGGTGGTGGCGGCGGGTTCGCTCTGGCTATGACCTCTGTCACCGCCTCATGAGCAATCTGCCGCATCATCTGCACCATCTCCTCACGCCAGTCTTCCCCTGCTGTTCTGACAGACCCGTTCCTATGGCCCTCAGTACGGTTACCCACACTCTGATGGCTTGCAGCGGGGCTGGGCATTCCCCTATGGCTGGACTCTATATGACTAGGCTCGCGTCGGCTAGGCTCACGTTGGGGCCCACCTGAGCCTCTCTCCTGTCTAGTGGCTCGTCGACGAGCAGTTGCAGCACGATTTTTAGCTCTCAACTGTGCTAAAGCAGCCCGGTCAGCCAATGACTGCTCTCTGGTCGCCTGGCCCGTAGATGGAACGGAATCCTCATCCGCCCAATGCCCATTCTCCTGGCTCACAGTCCTCTCTGACGAGGTCTCAGGGCGACGACGAACGCCTCGAGTGTTCATGATCTATAAGTCCAAAATCACTGTCATTAATACTCCATTTATTTGCATAGTACCAAAGGTTTATCAAGATCATAATCACTCACAATACCATGATATATATATATTCAATTGCATTATATAGTATCATGTCACTAAATCAACGTTAAAGAAAGATTAAAACTGTCAAATGCGGGAAGTAATATGATATAGAGTTGCTAAGGGCATGTATGGACACGCAGGTCCTTTGCCCATTATTGGAATAAATGTGAAGGTTTAGAACGGGTGATCGGAAACTTAGGTGTTTCTTGGCTTCTTGTGCTTAAGGTTTCCAGTACCCTTGACAGAAAACCATCCTCCTTTCCCCCTTCCCCCGGGGCGTTGGAAGGTGAAATGCACCCCAGCTTCCACAAACCTCTCAAATTTTTGTTGTTCTTCGCCATCTAACCTCTTCAACAACTCCAACATTAAAGTGCGGTTCTCCTCATACTTTAAACCTTCGGGGGTACCATGCAGCCGTTTTGCACGAAGCTCTATGATCTTTTCCATAAGCTTCCCTTTTTCCTCTTCCTCCGCCAGACCCTCTCGGTCTTGCATCTTCGTGAGCCTGGCAACCCTTAAGGTTATCTCATCGTGGCAGAATTGATCATAGGTAGGAACCCATGGAGTAACCCCTGCTTCTCGGATAACCATACCATCTTCGCCCCCATAGCTTGGCGGTGGGCGATCCTTACCCATATAACTAGCTCGGAATTCATTCCTTGCCTGTGCTGATAACATTGGGTCGATATCCGATTCCTCTCTAGGGTCATACTCGAAATCAGCTCTTATAGGTCCATTCACCTCACCTTCCTCGCTCGCAGGCAAAGCGACTCTCTTCCCCGTGATTGCGCTAGCCTCGGTAGAGATAGAAGACATCTAAGAGTAAGATTGAATAGTGGGTCAATACCCAAGTTGACTTGCACTTAAAGAGTGGAATGCTAATGACTCTACAATTACAGGTTAGGTACTTGAGGGCTTGACTATTTGAAAATTAAAAAAAATACTTTTCACACTTCAAATATAAAATACATTTTCTAAAAATAATTTAAATTTATCATCATTTTTTTTACCTTTTTGAAGAAACCTTTAAATTCATTTTGAAGTATCCAAAAGCTATATTTTCATTTTATAAAACCAAAAGCTCTGATACCACCTTCTGTAACACCCCTTCTTAATACACTGAAGAGATGTTGCAGCGCCAGCAATTACGCGGACTTTAATGTCTTTGTAACCGCCTTAGGCTTATAGGGACATGCAACCATGCTCCCATAAACAAGATGATAATAAATAAATGTTAAATAAGCGGAAGACTTAAATATAAAATATTCCAAAATAAAGTTTCCCAAAACAAAGGGGTCCAAATACAATTATCAAATTAATGAAATAGTAGCAGCGGAATGAAAACAATCTCATAAATTCTAGAAGTTTGTACCTTAACTCAAAAACACGATAAAATGAAAAACAATGAAATCCTTTATTCTTCAGCGAGGTGTAGTATGCAGACCAGGGACCCCAACCGTCCAAAGGAGAAAAATAGGACGGTTAGTCTTTTTACGACTAGCAAGTAGCAGAAAGTAAAATGTTCACGACTCCGTCTACCACCCATTGACCATAAAAGGGTATTGGTGATTGTAGACTAAAATATGAATTAGGAGTAAATATTTATGTGGAACCTGACTCGTTTGATTAAATAAAAATAATGTAAAAGGATGATCCAAAAAGGGACCGAGTGTTTGAATGGGATGCAGATCCGAAGACCCTAAGGAATCATATTCCGAGTACGGAAAGAATATGATATAACATCGCTGAAATTGGGTCACCTATTAGTAAAATAATATACAACACAACAATAATAATACATTTATAACAACGTTATCATTTCATTAGGACAAGTGATACTGGCCTCGGCCGCATATAGTGGGCGGATGACCTACTACCCTTAGGTAGATGTACCCATTCGAGAGATTTGCAATTTCGAAGGGGCATCTCATGAGACGTTTATAGAGCAAGGTATAACCGAACCTTGACCTGACTTTACCCTTTTTCCATTATTTAAGACACACATCATAACAACAACAACAATAATAATAATACAAACGGTATAAGTACCAATCCACAATTACATCCTAGGTGACCACAAGAGGCATAATGTACACTTTAGATCTATAAAGTGCATGAAATAATATAACTGACAAGCATGGATATTCAAAACCAATAATATACCATACTTAACTAGCATGAAGGAAACAAAATGAACAAATCATGCTTTTTAGGAAGTTCGGGCATTTAATATAATTTTCTCAAATTATGGGATCAAACTATAATTACCCGAGTTATCATGCTATGTGAGATTTCGGATTTGATAAATAGCAACAACCTGACTAACTTGCATATTTATCACAAATTCATAGCATGGAATGTATAGAAGACACAAAAAGACAATAATTGCGAAAAAGACACGAAATTTGCAAAAGTGCACTGATTGAACCAAACCACTTGCCTTAATCTGACGAAATGCTTATTCGTAGTTGAGAAAAATAATTTGAGAATGGACCTGAGATTTTACAGAATTAATAAGGGTATTAGTAACTTTTCAGAAATTACGGAAACGGCACCGTAACTTTTAAAAAGTACAAAACTTACCCTTGCTTTTCCCAAAAGCCAATCGATTCTGTACCCACCAAATCTCAGGAGTTAAACAGGCTGTAAACTGTTCCAAAACAGTATGTAGGTTAGATTAAACATCGCTTACTTATTCGAAACTCGATAAATTGCGATGAATAGAGCGGATCTTACCCAAACGGGACTCGGAATCGTCCAATTTTCGAGCCTATGATCCCTTGCTATGGTATGAATCTGAAAAGAAATGATTTATAAGGATTATCAGCCCCTGAATCGAATGAATAAAGAAACGTTCATCAAAATCACGTTTTTCTACTATGCAGAAAAACTGCTCACCAGTCGATTTCGGGGCTATGGTACGAGCACCCCTGAGCAGATTTGAGGAAACGAAAAGGTGGGTTTGACAGAGGGTATTGCAAGGTTTACGGTGGATTTGGATTTGATGGCTTTGAGTCACTGTGGTAGTGGTGGCAATGCTTCAAAGTTGGCCTCTCGATCACTGTTCTGCAGAAACTTCCGACGCCGTTTCCGACGTCTTTCCGGTGAGCTGCTGCGTCGGGGCTTGCACGGTGGCTTCCTGGGTGTTGGAGGAGACCTGTGGTGGTGGTTGTCGGCCTTGGGATCGTCGGAATCGTGGTCGAGGGTGAACGGAGATAGTTGTCGTTTGTGATTTTCGGCTGATGTTTACGGGGTTGCAGAGGATGATGGAGAGGAAGTTATGGCGTGTGTTTGATATGGATAGGAAGCTCGTAATGCCCTCTCAGATTTAACCTAATCAAATCCCCTAAAGATATGGATTTTAGGTTGGAAAGATTTAGCCAAAGATTGTTACTTATCATATAGTTAAAGATAGATTTTGTTTAACAAAGACTTGGATCTCCCGTATTCAGCTTGTGATTTTGCTGATGTTGGTTTGGGCCGTTGTGGGCTGGCCTGGAGTTGGGTAGCCCATATGCATGTATATATATACATAAATAACTACATATGTATGTATATATATATATATAGTATAATATATATAACTAGCTATCCACTAATTTACACATAAATAATAAATAAATATTATTTATAAAATATTTATTTATTTAAGTAAATTAAATAAATTAATTTCCCCCATTTCACATTATAAAATGTGAAATCACTATCTCACGAATTTTGACACACTAAGAATAAGAGGAATAAGAAATACTTCCGACTTTTATTTAATAAAATTCTAAAATTAAATAAACGGAAATACGCGGGTATTTCAGACTCGATGCCCAATGTCAGATGCATTTGAATAACCTTGACTTAAACTGTCTAGAACTCCTTGATATAGCTTCCTTCTAATCGTTGCTTGATTTTTTCTTGGAAATGTAATCTAGTGTTTTCAATTTTTACATACATATCAACTATATATTGTTGGAATAATCGACCAGCATAAATGAGGTAATTGTTAGGGCGTACTTGGATTTTGTAAGCGTAATACTCCCTGCATGAAATTTCCCTGCCTTCCTTTGGTGATCTTCTTTGGGCACCTGCAATTTTGAGTTATTAAATCTAATTAATATATGTACGTATAGTATACGACATTTCTTTTTTAAAACGGTAAATATATAGATGTGATGTATAATAGTGCTTCCAATAAATCTTAAAACATTGATTATGTACCTTCGGATTCTCTTGCTACCAAATCTTCGACGGTTTGAACCAAGCATGTTGAAACTGGGAAAGTTATATCGTCGTAATTCTGTCTACCTCTAGTTGATGTTCTTTTTAGACCTTGGTGCCAACCAGATTCTCCTTGTAAATGAAGAAGTGGATATTGTAGTGGATCATAACAACCGTAATAATGCATAACTCTGTGGGATTCATTCGACTTTTCATATACTACAATGTCTGGACTGTGTGTATTTGTTGGGGGTTTAAATCATCTACTATGATTGCTGCAACCTCATTACTTGTTGGAGAATTATAGACTCGTTGATCTAAAACTAGGCTTTTTGAAATGCTAATTTTTGTCTCTTCAGTAACATTGTAGTATCGGAGTGAGCGGAAAAAAGTTGCATATGGATTTATTTCCATTGTTGTCGCAAACATAGAAAGTATATCTGGTCTTAGATTTTTAGAGTGGCTTGATCCATTGTCTATATCGAAAGTGTCATCGTAGAAATACATTTGTAAGTATTTTGGGTTATTATCACTTGGTAACAAATCTGGGAGATAATGGTATACTTGACCTTGTAGTCGAAATGTGTATATACCTTTTTTTTCTTGCCTTTAGTTTTTCCACCCATTGAGCTGAAAGCAAAATAGTTATTGTAGACTCTACTATATTGCTTGAAGTGTATTGAATTTTCATCATTATTAGTAAGAAGCCTGAACATTTCGGTTGGAATTTCATTTGTAGCAAGTTTTATGTCACCGTCAAAGCAACAAAAAGTTCTCCATTCAAATGCAAATTTTTTGGCTTCACATTTGTTGCATTTTGTTGCTGGAGGTAGGTGAAGAGCAGTTGTTGGTATGTGTTCACTTCCAATTCCAATGCAAACTGGTGGGACTTGGATCCGTCTTCTACTTTTCTTTCCATTTGAAGTCTCAGGGGCGTCGCTGTTGGTTGTCATGACATATTTTTTAATTTTGAGTTGTTCCTAAAAGATAATAGAAAAATACATGTTTTAATATATGTAGCAAGGTGAATATTTATTCTAAAATGGAGTTTGCAGTTAAAGTATAAATTGTAGTTGAAATGTTTAGCACACATATTTTAAAATTGAAGATGGAACACATGTAAAATGATGAAGCAATGCGATTTTGGGAAATTATATAATACTTATAATCAAAGAATTCTATGTTTGATATATTATTTATATCATAATATTAATGATGATCATAAAAAAATCCTATTATTTCTTAACCAAATATGTAAGTTTCAACTCCCAAATTATCAAATCTCAGCACATATAATCAACTTATAAAACCTACAAATGATTTGTGTTTTTACTAATGTTTTCATTTTGGCAAACACCTTGAATTTGTAATTAATTTAAATACCTACCTTAAAATTGTAAGAAATCATAATCCACAAAAGGTTGGAACTCAATATATAAGATATAACTCTCCACTCCTCTGTAGCTTCTTAAAAACTTGATTTAAAGTGGTAAAAATCTTTGCGTTTCCATATTGCACAATTCTGTATAAAATTATTTTTAGTATTAACTAAGGGATAGTAGTGTGCTGTTGATAATGCCATCCAAAAATTAACTTACAGAAGGCTAAACCCCTGCAAATTGTTAGACTATACATTCAATTTGTGGAAGTAATTGTGGGATCTCTTCCCCCTATGAGCGTCAACCACCATTCTATACAAAAAATGTCAAAAGGCGCCTATTTTCGGCATGATTTATTCATTAATTAACACAAATGTTTGTGGTTTAAATCCTCCAATACTCCATGAATATAGCACTATGTGTTATCTTCTTCTTCTTCTTTTTTTTTAATCTGGTTGTATTTCATCGAACACCTTAAATGTGTTATAAATTCAAATACCTAACCTAAACTTGTAAGAGTTTATAAGCTAAAATCAACCCAATTCAAGCTGAAATTGTAAACCTGTGTAATCAACAAACCAAATTCGGAGAGATGCAAGAGTAAAATTGAAAGAGGGGTAGAAGCATCCCAGTACAAAAGAAAACTGAAAGCTCTTACAATCTTGAAAAAGTCCAATTAGGAGATATGAAAGAGTCGCTTGTGCTTACTGATAGAGTGATAGGAGAAGAGGCGGTGTTAAGCAAGACGAATGTTGATGTCGAAAGATACAGAGATGAAGAGGTAAATCGATAATAAACCGGGAGAAGACACAATTACTGAAGCAAAATTAATTGTAATTAAATAAACCGTACCACGTGGAAAGAAATCAGGGCCAAATGCATACACGTGTTGTACAGTTAATTCACTTACCTATACCGCCATCTCTCTCACATATACCGCCATCCATGGTTCTTTGTTGTCTTAGTAGGCGCCTGAAAATAAACGTAATAATTATAATAATAATATAATACGGAGTGTTAGAGAGCAAAAGAAAAAGAAGATGTAAACATTGAAAGGTGGCTTGCACTATCTTCGTATTTTTTTTGGGCTTTATCATATTTTTTTTTACAGTAGGCAAAGAGTTGGATGTGCTACAGACATCCATGATCATCTGAAAAGATGATGTTTTGGAACTTGTAACAGTAGGAACCTAGGATAATATTACAAATTAAAGGAGATTTTGCAAGGAAATCGGCTGCCTGATTTGCCTCTCTGTAGCAATGCTGAAACCTGATCGATTCGAAGTCTTCTTTTAGAGACTTGATTTCTTCAATTAACTGTGCTATCTCCCAAGGGGTTTTGATTATGTGATTGATGACATTGATGATGGTTGCGTTGTCGCTTTCAATAATGATTCTTCTGATCCCCAAGTCGTTTGCCTGTCTAATACCCTGCATATATAGCCATAGCTTCTGCTAAAATAATAGAGCATTTTCTAATGTTACTTTTGTATATATGAATTACCTGACCGTAATTGTTTCTCAGAATGCAACCAATTTGAGTTTCATTATTAATTTTAACAGAGGCATCTACATTAACTTTGATCATGTTAGGAGGTGGATGTTTCCAAAATAATTTGTGTTGAGGTCTACTGATTTTAGGTTTTATATGATTATTGTTTTCTTTATTCCAGGAAGATATGTTGTCAATTGTTTGGTATAGAGTGTTGATGATGTTTTTGTTTTTGTTATTACGGAAGATAATATTGTTTCTGAGTTCCCATATATTGTGCCATAAGTAACAAAGGTCAGAGAAGTCTTTATTGAGAGTTTTGGTGTTAATGATGTTTTCAGAGGCGTTGTCTGTCAGGTCCGGTATAATGAATAATTTTTTTAATTTGATGCCAAGATTTACTATGAGAGATTTGGTGATTTGACAGTTAAATAAGAGATGATTTGTGTCTTCTATGTCAGAGTTGCAGAGAGAGCAAGTGTTGGGAACTCTATTTATATATTTATTTAATCGGGCAGTGTAGGTAAGATATCCAGGATAATTTTCCAAATAAAATTTTTTTATATTTGGAGGGACGTTAAGTTTCCAGATCCAGTTTGCATTAATTTTATTTGTGTTACTGGTGTTGAAAAGGGAAGTAGTGGATTTGACTGTAAATTCTCCATTGTTACTATAGATCCAAATAAGTCTGTCAGAAATATTTCTAGTTGGGATGTGAATGTTGCTGATCATTTGGACGATGTTAGGGGGAAAGATATTATTCAATTTATTCATATCCCACGAATTGTTTTTAGTGAAAAGGTCACATACTTTTAGATTAGGGTTTTGATTATTTCGAAAAGTTTCAAGATATTGTTCATTTACCCATATATCAGTCCATACATTAATACTTTTTTCATTGCCTACCAACCAGAGTAAACCTTTTGAGAAGAGGTCTCTAATATTTAGAAGCCTTCCAAATTGCCATGAGGTTTTGAATTTTCCTCTTTCCATTAACGATTCTTTTGAGAGGTATTTTTCTGTGATTACCTTAGACCAGATGTTGTTAGGATCAGATATGATTCTCCAGAGGAGTTTCATTTGCATTCCTATGTTAATTTCTTCTGCTGATTTAAATCCTAATCCACCGTCTTTTTTGGGGGTGCATAGGTGTTCCCAGCTGATTAATGGGTGATAATTATCAGATTGAAATTTGTTCCAAAAGAAATTTTTGTTTATTTGATCAATTTTATTTAGAATTCCTTTAGAAAGAAGGAAAGATTGCATTAAATAATTTGTTTTAGAGTTGAGGTTAGCTTGAATTAGTACTGATCTGCCGGCTTGTGAAAGTGTATTTGATTTCCATTT
The DNA here is from genome assembly GCA_963922045.1 of Persicaria maculosa. Classification (NCBI taxonomy): domain Eukaryota; kingdom Viridiplantae; phylum Streptophyta; class Magnoliopsida; order Caryophyllales; family Polygonaceae; genus Persicaria; species Persicaria maculosa. Next base: position 4,006,745 of record OY998268.1, read on the forward strand.
TGAGAGCTGTTTTTTGAGACTAAGTATAGCATCATCAAATGTAGCATTACATACTCTTCCACTAATGAGTGGTATTCCAAGATATTTTTCCAATGTTTTGGTAATGGGAATATTTAGTTGTTGGGCGAGGGATTGTGCTTTATTTTGTTGTATATTTTTGGAGACTTGTAGGGAGCTTTTATTGTAATTGATGGTTAATCCAGATAAATTAGAAAAGTTGTTTAGGATATTTTTAATTGTGTATAAACTTAGTTCATCGGCTCGTCCAAAGATTAGTGTATCATCAGCAAAGGAGAGGAAAGGGATAGGACTGCTATTGTTTGTGAGTTTAATACCAATTAAAGGATCACATTCCAGGGATTCTTGTTGTAGCATTCTTGCTAGTAGTTCCATTACTATTACGAAAATATAAGGTGCAAGGGGATCTCCTTGTCTTATTCCTCTTTGCGTTTGGAATGTATGTCCTGGTAAGTTGTTGACTAGGACGGAAAAGCTTGTTTTGGTAAGGCAAGTCATAACCCAATTAATCCATTTAGGGTCAAAACCAAATTTATTTAGAATTGTTTCAATAAAGTTCCAGTTTATTTTATCATAGGCTTTTTCCATGTCAAGTTTTAGTGCCATCCATCCTATTTTTCCTTTTTTGTTGTGGAAAGAATGGAAAATTTCATGAGCAATTAGTATATTGTCTTGGATATTTCTTCCTTGAATAAATGCTCCTTGAAAAGGATTTATGATACACGGTAAGATCGGTTTCAGACGATTAGCTAGTAATTTTGAGATGATTTTATAGATAGTATTGCACAGACTGATTGGTCGATAATGGTTAATGTTAGAAGGTGTGTCTATTTTTGGAATAAGAGCAATGAAAGTTGTATTTATTTCCTTCAGGAGGTTTCCAGAATGGAAAAAGGATTTGATTGCCTTACATAAGAGATTACCTACAATGTTCCAGTACTTTTTGTAGAATTCTGGTGGAAAACCATCAGGGCCTGGGCTTTTGTCATCTGTCATTGAGAATAAAGTGTCTTTGATTTCTTTATCTGAGAAAGGTTTTGTTAATGCAAGGTTTTCAGAATTAGTGATGGTACGATTTATTAAGTTAGGAAAGAATGTGTTGTTACTGGTTGTCGGATTATTTAAGATAAATCTTTCAGCTAATTCTTTGGTAATTTCTTCTCTTATTTGATCTTCGTCTTCAATTAATGTTCCATGTTTATCAATAAAATTTCGAGTAATATTTTTTGAATTTCTTATTTTTGATATGGATTGATAGTATTTGATATTTCTGTCTCTAAATTTCAAGAAGTTTGATTTAGCTCTTTGTTTCCAGAAAGTGTTATTAAACTCCATAAGGGCTTTCCGTTTGTTTAAGAGTCTGTTATATTTGTTATTTGTATTATCAGTTGAAGTTCCGATGGTCTGTTTTGTTTGTAAAAGAAAGAGTTGATCTTCAATTTCTTTTATTTGACGAAAATTGTTATTAGGGTGTGATTTGCACCAATTTTTTGTATTTTTTTTAGTAGTTTTTGTTTTTGTAGTAATGTGAACATGAATGATCCATGTAGTTTATTTTCCCAAGTTGATTTAACTAATTTGTTATAATTGTCATTGTTGGCCCAGGACATTTCGAATCTGAAGGGTGATCCAGCTCTTAATTTATTTGTTACAATAGATATGGATATTAGGGAGTGGTCAGAGGTTGTAAAGGGGTGGTTGTGTACTGATAAATTTTGAAATTGATTTGAGATATCTGTATGGATCATAACTCTATCTAATCGTTCATAAGTATTGTTTATACAGTTTTCTCCTTTTCTCCATGTGACTGGGCTTCCAGTATAGGGAATTGTATGGATATCTAATTCCTCTGAGATCTGTTCTATTCTTTGAAATCTTTTAATGTGTGGTGGTGCTCCACCTATTTTTTCTTGAGCAGATTCAATTTCATTGAAGTCACCCATTATCATACATGGTAAAGATTGTTTCTGAATATTTTTTATTAGTTCGGTCCAGAAGGTGTTTTTTTCAGTTTGATTGGAGGGTGCATAAATGAAACAGATTATGAATTTAAAGTTGCTAATGTCACCAAGGTATATAATGTAATTATCTGTTTTCGTTAATTCTTTGATTGATTCTGTAAATTTCGAGTTTTTAATTAGGATCCAAATTCCACCTTTGGTTCTATTAGAAGGGATATAATGTGCGTTATTGAAGCCTGCTCGTTTATAGAGTGATTCATTAGGTCCTTCATTTGTTTTTGTTTCTGTGAGAACTAAAATATCTAGATTATTTCTTTTTCGAATGTAAGCTAGGTCTTCCCAAAGATTAATTTTACGAACCCCTCTAATATTCTAGTATGCTATGTTTGTCATTTAAAAATTATTTTTAAATATTCTAGCTTTGTGAGCCATAGATTGTATGATTGTATGGAAAGAATATTACAAATAGGTTCATGATCATCACTCTTAGTTCTATTTGTAAGTAATCCATCCCAGTTGTTAAACACAAGTCTATTTTGAACACAGTTTTGGGGTGATCTCTTAGTAAAACCGAATTTTTTGCTCCAGTGAATATGGAAGTCATAATTGTCCAGATCTTGGTATCCCATCCAAATATATTTACGGTATTGGAATTCAACATCTGTTAAGGTAATGAAGAGGGGTGTTAACCCAGATAGATCGCTGTTAAGCTGTTTAGACTCAAATTTGATCCAAAATTTTTGAGGAGACATGGTAATACAGTCGATAGCCATTGTATTACAACAATTGAGCAGGGTATTATATAAGTAAACACAAATACCCAAGAACATAATGGCAGTTGATATAAAATCTGTTACTATCCGACAATTGAAGCAAATCATAATCAGCACACATGAAAGAACAAACCAACCCAAATAAAGCCTGAAAATGAAGCACCAAGGAGAAGTGAAGTCTCCTAAATCAAGATTGAGAGCAAAATTATAAAGAGAAAAAAATTGAATAGCACCAAAACGTGAAGAACTTTTGATCGAACTGTAAATCATGTAATTGCAAAACATATTTGGTAACCAAATATAAATCATGTCCAAACTATGAATTTGGCTAAAAGTAATCAAATAGATGATACAAGTGGAATAAAATTTCCAGCAGAACATCCAAGGTTTCCTAAAGTAAAGAAAGTGAAAGATGGAGTAAATATATAGGATAGGACACTGATTATATAAGGGATTGAGAGAAATTAACAATTTATTGTGATATTTTAGCTTATGACAGTTTTCAAGGAACATCACAAGAAGACCATGGAAAAGAGTTGAATAAACTGAAAGAGCAAATGATAGGGATTGTAGATGGAACAAAAGAAAGTGAGAAAAATTTAAGAGAAGCCTCAGACCAATTTCAATCAAAATACAGCTGGTAAATTTAGAGTTGAATTGAGAAGGGCACACGCAAAAAAGGACAGGACGTGAGTATATAGAAATCAACTCAATATTTGAATAGGTAGTAGCTGTTAAGCCTTGTGATTTAAGTGTATCTGTGAGTACAAGAAACGGGTAGCTAAACAATTTGAGATTCCAATTTATCATGATATTGTTACCTTGGCTGTTAGGCCACAATTTTGACTGAATAATTTTAGATTTCTTCACCTGTTCGATAGTACTGGTGATAAGGGGTTCGATTCCGTCTCCGGGGATTTGTTGATGAGTTGAAGAGGAGGCACCACAGCCATGGGGCGGACAGCAGTCGAGAGAGAGAGAGAGAGCAAGGATTTCCGCTCTTTGTTGCAGGTGAAGGCTGGTGGAGCAAGTCGACGGAGGGAACATCGAGAAAGGCGGGGCCCAGCAGAAGAGAGCAGGCCGCTTGGTGGTGATCTGTGGGCGGGCGAGACGAGGCTGGGGCTGGCGGTGAGCCAGGAAGCTGATGAGCGGAGGAGAGGAGTCACAAATTGGTTGGAGGGGTTAAGAGGGTTGAGTTTGGAGGGGCGGCGGCTGGACAGAGGAAGAGAGAGAAGAGAAAGAAGGGGGAGGCGGAGACTAGAGGTGGCGGCGGAGGAGGTTGGAGAGGAGAAGACGAGCGATGACAGGGTCGAACACCCGTCGGCCGAGGAGCGATAAGGAGCAGGCCGCCGGAGGGGCGCCAGCGCCACACCACAACACAGCTAGAGAGCCAGCCGGAGGTGGCCGCCGGAAGCGCACGCCGGAAGAGCCAAGGGTTGAAGAGAATAAAGGGTGGCGGCTAGGGTTTGAGTTTGAGAGCGTTTTAGAGAGCGGCTAGGGGTTGAATAGCACTCTCGTGATATTGCTCTTTTGTGGGCTTTCTAATATAGATTGTAATTTGTATATTAAAGTAGGGGCATTTTAGTAAAGCTACTGTTCATTTGGCGAACTCATGCTTTTTATATAGATAGATCCACAAAGTTGAGTTACAATTTTGCCCCTCCCTTTTCACTATCTTTTCAAATAATTACAATACTATCCTTATCACTTCTTCGTCTCGTCTCGACGTCTCCGCCTACTTGCCCTCTTCTGCAAATCCTCCTCCAAATTCCACTGTTGTCTCTTCCTCTTCAGCTCTATGGCTTCATCTTTTTCTAATTTATTCTTCTCCTTCTCTTTATACATGGCTTATCCCTAACCCAATTTTAACGCTATTCTAATTGAAATCCCATCTGTTACTCTCCGTCTTCGACTGGTTGTATGCAAATCGGCGAGCAAGTGAAAGGTGAAGAAGGAGGCACTAACGAATTTTCTTTTTCCCGAGAAAAGGTATTTCTTCGATTTTTCATTTCAAATTTCCAATATTTAGGGTATGTTTGAGTTTGGGGATTTGATTGAATGGAAAATTTGAATTTAGGGTTAGCTTGTTTTGAGTAAAGGGTAATCAAATTTAGAAATTTAGGAATTGAATTTAGGGTTTAGGTGCCGTCAAATCTTATTCATTCGATTGATTAAATTTAGGAGTGGAATTTAGGAGTTAAATTAACCGCCTCTTAGACTTTGTTCTTTATAATGACTTAGTTCTCTATAATTGATTTGGGTGATTGTCGAATACACCAACTGGCTTCCCTTTAATGGTCGATCAATTGCCGGGTTTCTAATTGAACGGATCCATAGTTTAATTTGGAGGTCCTGCTTTTAAAATCATAGCATCTTCTCATTTGTGTAAATTTTGATTCTTTCCTAATCTGTGATTTTTGGTACCACCGATTCCTGTTTGTTTACTTGCTCTTAGGGTTCCATTCCAAATTGACCTGATTTTGATTGATAGAAATTGATTTCAGGAATTTTGTTTGGAATCTAATCTATCTAGGATTTGCTGTCAAGTGCTTTTGGGGAAAATGAAAACTTAGGAAACTGAGATTCTTTGGTATTGATTTATGTACTGGATTAGAAATGGATGGAGTTATAAGCACACTTAATTTAAAATGATAATAAAAAAATTTTGACACTCATAGCTTAGAAAGATTGAAAATATTGGGTTAGACCTGCGATTCAATAATGCAATTAAGGTGTTTGATGAAATGATTATGAGAAATCCAAAAGAAAATATATATGTGTGTGTATATATGTGTGTATGTCTGTCTCTGTGTGTGTGTGTGTGTGCAATTTAATGATGCCCTTAAGATGTTTAATGAAATGCCTAAGAGATGTTGTCAGAAAAAAGTGTAGTACACGTTTGTATTTTAGAATTGTCATAACTACAAGGGAAGGAGGTGCTGTTTTTATTTTTAAAGAGGGGTAATTGAGTATTTTGAAATGAAATTGAAGTTTTACTTAATTACTGCAGGTTTTTCATTCTAGAAAAAAAAATCGGGCTCCTTGAGAAGCTTAAGGACCATGTCCAATGTGCCAAAGCATTCCACCAAATGGAGGAGACTCTTCATGTAAGTTTCCTTAAATCATTTTAGGCTATTTTTACTTATTGTGTTAAGTTATGGGAATGTGATTTTGTTTTTTTTTTTTTCCCCGTTTGGTATGTTTTAGTTTATCTCTTTTTAGAAGTTAGAACAAATCCTTAATTCACACAAATTTTTAGAGATAAGTTGTAAAGCAACAGATAAAAAAAGGAAATAAGTTGTAAAGCACTTAACACTATGCATGAGCTTAGACCCAAGGATTATCATCTGTGGAGTAAGAAATCCTACTGCCCAATAAATTTGTCATTCTTTCTGTTTGGCTATTTGAGTTTAGCTGTGATCATTTCTCAAAGCATTCCCACTCTTCCTATCTCTTGCTTTCTTGTTTCTACCTGTTATTCTCTTTGGCTTCTACAACTTCATCTCTTTTAGGTGGCTGCAAACAACACTTTACACTGCAATTCAAAGGTTTGTGGGCAATGGCTGGAATGGCTCTGATCTTTACCCTGATCCCTGTGGCTGGACTCCCATCCAGGTATTATTACCTTTGTAGAATTCAAATTAGTGTAAAGGTGCAAATGATGTTATCATAATAGTATAGTGCATGCAAATAGAAGGGCAAATCCCTTTTCTGCAATCTCCCAATCTTCACTTTTTTTTATTGCCCATTGATTTTTAATTTTATTTTGTTTACATTAACCAATATTGGCAATGTTGATATGTTGTGGATCTCCCTCTTAGGCTTAATTTCAAATTCAAAGTCATGTGGTTTCTTTGATGGAGTTTGAGAGCTATACATTGGAGCAATTCATGTGTTTCCCTGGCAGCGTAGAATTAAAGGTGCTGATCAAGGACAACGACATGAATGTCGATGATGTCAAAAGTATACTTTTACACTACAGGTGTGGTAGATGTAGGAGAGAGGTGCATAGAAAACGTGAATGATTATGTATGTCTAAAGGGGAAAATGAATGTACTGGATAGTTTCTTTCGACTAATGATGAAATGGGAAACATCTCTATATTTTTATACAAGATATGGAACAATTAAAATTGTCACTTAGACATTCATCACCCCCAAGATAACCGCGTGCGGATGCGACTAGTTTAGATATAAAAGGCAGACTTTGGCCAAAAGCCGAGTTACCGTTTTGCCCCTAATCCTTCATATTGTGATTTTATATTTACAAAATTGACACTATATGTCTGCTTCCCATCCCAAGTCTTGCCGTTTTCATGACTCTGCTTGGCACTCCCTCTTTCGTTCCAAATGGTGCCCCCTCGCTTCTTCGCATCTTCTCATCGTCCCTATTCGCCATCGGTGAGCTCCAGAAAGCCATCCTTTTTGCTGTCCCCGGATCCATCACCCCACCTGTTCCCAAAAGCATCCCCTGAATTCATCGAGAAGTTTGCCGAGCTCAAGGCGAAATTAAGTTGTATTCTGATTCTGACGCCGCTCCCGGCTCCTCCTCCACCGAAATCCGATTCCGGCTCCTTGCTTCCTCCTCCACCGGACTGTCAGCATATGCCTTCCTGGCTCATGTACACCGAATCCAACACTACATCAACCAACAACTTCTTCTTCCCCTCTAAATCCCAAATCCGATTTCGCTAAATTGAAAAGGTTTGTGTTTTATATCTTATACTTTTTGAATTAGTGCTATAGCTTTTGATGTGAGATTCAATTTGTAAATAGAATTTAAGAATTTGTTTCAGGTTTTGATTTTAGGAATCAATTTCTGAAATTAAGGTTCGTGATTTTGAGAACCAATTTTGCAAAATTCAGATTAAGGTTTGCGATTTTGAGAACTAATTTTGAATTTGAGATCCCTAATTTCACTCTTTGCCTCTCTCCTTTCTCAATTGTCAAAAATCCCTAATTTCACTCTTTTGCCTGTTCTCTTTTGTGATCTCGCTGCCTCTCAATTCTCAAAATTAAAAAGATTCGATCATCCGGTTTGCATAATTTTCAACTCCATCGACCTTTCACACTTATTGCGAGTATACAACCTTCATCGTTGTCGGCGACCCATTAACCCCATCAAATGCATCTCTTTTGGCCGGACCTTATCGTTTGAGCAGGACTTGAAGTTTTGAGAGCCCAAAATCAGATTTCTTTTGGATTTAGGTTAGTTCTTTGATATGGTCTCTATATTTATTGATTTGTGGTATTTATTTTGCTCTTTTTTTTCCCATTTTGTTATTAATTTTACAAACTGTGCTTGTGAAACTTGATCGAAATTGCTTATATGGTTGGAATTGTTAGTTTAATTTACTGAGTTGCTCATCAATTGATCAAACCCATCTATTCATTTCTAGGTTTAGATAAGTTGTGGAATGTAGATGAGTTATAAAACAGTGGTGCGTGTGTTGGATAGGTTCTAAAAATACATTTATTTCGCATCCTTTGAAACCTGATGGAAAAAAGCAAGGCTCTTTTACCTTTCCTGATTTGGGCCTTTGTTGATGTCAGGAACATTCATTTTAGATTTGATGGTATTAGCAGATTATTTATATATAAAAATTTGAAAGAAAAAATTTATTAAAAAGGCATCTGAATGTCCAGGAAGGCTTTAAGAAATCATATGTCCTATGCAAGCCAGCAGATTGCTAACTTAAAAATATTCCAAGTGTTTCAACAAACAAACATACTACCAAGTTCATTTGGTGTGCAAGCATTAATTTGCAATGCAACAAAACATCATCCTACTGCCTTCAATAAATTAAACACTTAGAAAATTATCACTTTAAACATTTTCTTTCAACTTTGATTCATTCAACTGCCATATCTAAAATGGCAAGTAGCACCATATAGAAGTATAGAGTATATGATATTACTCTAACGTGAAAAGAAAGACAAGAACAAAAGACTACATATTTACACATCTCTATAATCATTAGGGAAGGGATATCCTGGCATAACTGCAGACTGAATTTTATGCTTGCAGTGATTATTGATAATAGTATGATGTATCTATAGAAGGAAACAAGGATTATATGAATATAATTCAATTTTAAGTTTTAAAATACAAGAGAATTAAATGTAACAAGACAGTGGAAAGTTCATGTAGTGAGATTGCATCAGTTTCTGTGAGGTGAGTAGTTCACAAATTAATAATTTAAATTACGACTCAAAAGATAATTCTTTTAATTTGGCATGCTTATTGCTTTTATTTTTGCATAAGTTTTGTTTTTAAGATTGTAGGTCTTTTAGTCTTAGAAAGTCTAAAAAAGTTATCCATGATTTAGCTTCATTGGGTTTGATTAAATCTTATGTTGATCGATGAGTCATATATTTCTTAGTGTTGGATCTAAGTTGGTCTTAATATATATCTGATTAATGAATTTATTTTTTTCTAAACAAATATTTTAAAAATAATCAAGCTATAGGCTTCTATTGATGCATTTGGATTCGATATAATGCATTTTAATTATAATGAACTTGGAAATACAAATACTTGAAGATTCAACCCAGGAATTGTAAAGGGTGCAGTGTGGGTGGTGAATTATAACCAATGCATAAAACAAAGGGCGGTAGAATGCAATTTCCAAAATAAAGGGTTGTTTTGTGCAAAATGGGTTTAAACTGAATTGATAAACTCTGAAATTGACATTAGCTCTTGGCAACGAGAGGAAGAAGACGACCGATTGAAAGGGGGTTGTTAGTTAGGGTTTGTGGTTGCATCCCCGTCGGTTCACAAGATTAGCCATGGTGGTTTGCTACCCATCGACGCCGAAGAAGCTCGCAGCCAGCATCGCCTGTTTCCTGGGCGGCGCCGCCCTGTTCGCCGTCGGAATCCATCTCTCCTACAAGCATGTGGCGCTTCAATAGGCTAGGATCAAAAAGCGCAACGATCTCATCAGAGAACGACTTCGGCAGAAGTACGGATACGGAAAAGGAGGTAATTGATTGGTTTGTTGAATCTATTGATCGGCTTTTTAGGTTTTAGGGCTTGTTTTCGAGGGAGGGAGTGTTGATTTCGAGTTTCGATCTCGCATCGTTGAACTGAAGAAGTGTAATCTGGATTGTGAATCCGAATTCGATACTAATCGATTGGTTTGGTTACTGAGATGATGATTGACTCTGTTGATCATGTTTTTTGAATTCCTTGTTGTTGGAGATGATGACTGACTCTATGAATCCGAATTCGATACTAATTGATTGGTTTGTTTGTTGAGATGATGGTTGACTCTGTGTTGATCTTGTTTTTGCATTCCTTGTTGATGGAGATGATGAATTTGCACCTCAATTTCCCCTCTCGTTGTTCATAGTAGGTTACTTCTTAAACTGAACTGGTTAGTTAGCTGCAGCAGTTAACCCGACTCTTAAACCAAGCCAGATGATTTTTCATCTTGAACGGGATGGGGACGAGGAGGGTAGTCACTAGTCAGTCTCTCGAATAAGCCTGCCAATGGCGAGCCAACGAGCCATGGTGTGAGCCCTGAGAATGAAGCTAGGGCGGTTAGCCAAACGAGATGCCATGTCTATGGCTAATGGCTTTATTGTGTTACATATTCACAACATAAGAAAATATTTTAGGGAAACTTTTGATTGTTTCGTTCGAGTATAATTGATGACAACATTGGCAAAATCAGCAAATTTTCTTCAACTAAAAGTTGATCATGCTGACAAAGGCAATCCATGTTCCATAGCCAAAGACAACAAACCAAGATTTATCAGCTAACAATTACACCGGTTGTCGAGTTCCTGTTAGTTCTCCCTTCGGTTGCCACTGATTATTTCTACTTAGTTTGGCCTCTCTGTTCCTCTTAGAGTTCCGCGGCCTCCTCCTCATCCTCTCGCTCAACCACTTCAACAGATGTTATAGTCTGCTGCTCGCCCATCTCGTTGGCTTCATCTCCATTTCTTACCGAGGATTCGGGGATCAAGATTCCTTCCTCTATCCGGTTTTCGTTTCCCTGCTCGCACTGCTTTTCGTCCTCCTTTCCGACTTTCATTTGTGTCTCCATGCCTGCGAAAACCAACCCTCCCCTCATTTCATGTCATCCTTTCAAACTCGAGCTACCTTAACTTAGACGGTAAGAATGACATGTATCCTCTCCGAAGGTATGTTAGCATGAATCCTTGGAGGAGATGGATTGAATAACTTGAAATCATGTTCACCACCTCGTCCAACTGCCACCTCCACCATTACTAGACAGGACAATAATCATAATTGCCACACAACATTCAACATTTGCCATCACTTCCAATTCCATACAGTATACACTTAATGTTTTCTGCCAAGTGTCATCTTCTCAATGTAAAAGTGTAAAAATGTTTTTGTATGTAAAATTTGTTCCCTTTATGGAAATTGAAAATATTGAAGATAAGAAAATCACAAACAGAATACTTTTTTTCTATAAATAAATCACGGCCTTTTCCCATTAACAGTGGTTTGCAAGTTTGCAGCACACTATTGTTGATTTTAGAGTTCATTACTGCATCATAAGACAATGAAACCTCCCATTTGATTGCCAAATTTCCTGAAATAGCTAAGATTCTGTCACTGTCACTTCACATGGGAATAAGGTGAACTGTGTGTCAGTTTTTGATAATTTTGTCCCTTGTAATTATAATTCATGATGATTCACATTTGAAAGTCTGATCTCGCTTGTCATTGTTCTGAACTCTTTAGGATACACTGATCAAGTTAAGGGTGCTCATGACTATTTCGTTGGAAGGTGCTGATTTCCTTTCTTCTTTTATCATCTCTATGTAGGAGCATTTTAAACAGTTTAGCTGTCATAATGCAGAGCTAACATTGAAGAAATAACTTGAAGAAATGGCAGATTGGGAAGTGTGGAGTGTGTGGTTTGTCGAGATGTTGAAGGGAAACTTCATGCATTTCATAATGTTTGTCGGCATCATGCATCACTTCTTGCTTATGGGAATGGTCGCAAGTTATGCTTCGTATGCCCTTATCATGTGAGTCTGTACATTACATGATCATCTTTTTGGCGTTGGTTGAAAAATACATCAGCAATGTACTAAGTTTTTAACTTTGATAAAATATGCATTTGCAAAGTCTTATATTGTTTGTTCAAGAAAATGTGGTAAAGCACAAGAAATGCTTTGGCATAAGAGCTAACTTTTTTTTCCTTGTTTATACCAAATCTCATCCAAGTGATTTGATGATGATGTTGAAAAAGTTCAGGAGCAGGAAGGCAAACTCTCTGTTACGTTGCTGTTGGGTCTTATAAAATCAGCCGCTTTATTTGAGAAGTATAGCTCATCTTGAACAAGTACAGAAGGAAATTTCCACATTATTCTCACCAGTAGTTAACCTTCGGTTAATTTCTATTTGATTGTCTTCAATCTTAGTGAATCTCATTCTTCTTTCTATGATTTTAAGTATTAATCTCCTCTGTTTGATTCACTTATTTAGATATAAAATTTTATTTAGGAATGTTTCTTGAAATTTAATCGTATTCCAAAATGATTCAGGCATGGAATTCTTTTGTGGTTTATTGAGGATTCATATTTATGATTCAAGCCAGCAGTATGTAATTAAGGCATATTTAGTTTCTTTTGTTTGAGATACTTATTTAGATTATTTTCATATTATCTGTTCACAATTTGACAGGGAACCTTTATGTATTTATGCTATGTCTAACAGCTCAAGGCCAAAATTTCAGATTTTAGCCTTGCTAATCTAATTGCATAATGTGTGACACATGTTGTAAACTAATAAGGGAACCTCCATTGATTGATTTACAAGCTTCATTGTGTTTGAAAATTTAAACCATATTTATTTATGAATGCTGCATTTTAGAAGAGATGAAAGATAGTTTAATTTTACATTTGCAAAATTGGAAGACATAGTTTGTAATGCATCATGATGTGTTACCCATTTCTGTTAAATCCGTCTTCACAAGATTTCATTGATGTTCTTGTTAATGGATAAACCTTCATTGATCATACAGAGACTCTAACCGAAGAGACAAGAAATAGCAAATGAGCTAGCAGGCTTGTGAGCTGCTCCCGGATCTTAAATCAGAGTTGCATCACCGCTGCCAATAACCAGCTCACCAACTCCATAGCCAAATTTATTCAACACTTGAGAAAGGTTGAAGTCATCCGTAAATTTGCAAAGAACAATATCATAGCTCAACATGTATCTTTCTATATTTTCTCTACAAAATGAGCTATTAAAAGGTGAATATTAATGTTGGATAACTATTTATTTGCCTTCACTCTCATACTACATTGTATAGACAAACAAACAGTCACACCGCGTGGGAAGCACGCGGGTGGGCAACTAGTTACTTATAAAATCGCTCTACACGTTAAAAGCTTAATATTTAGAAATATTTTTAAAAAATATTATAGTTTTTTTCAGTACTTTTAGCCCCTAGTTAGGATTTGTATACATTTAAACCGGGTTACATATACTTTATCGGGTGTGTTCTCCTCTTCGCTTTCCCATTTACGTACAAATTATAACCCAGGTGCACTCTGACTCTTTTTTCTACACTCTCTCGAGATCCATCTCTTTATGGTGATGTCGCAACTCACACTTCTCCTATACTCTTCAAATGAGTGTCTTCCTCCTATCACTAACCATCACCAATAATATATATTATAACTTCCTCTACTTAAGTTTTATTGCTGGAATCTACTCCTAGGCTCACATCTTTCCAACATTCTCCTCCCTATTGTTGTGATTCCGTCGAGTATGTGGTGAATCATGTGCTCTTTTATTTTGTGTTGGAACGTGGTTGTCCCACATCGGTAATATAGAGAATGCTTAAACAACATATAAGGTTGAAGGGATATTTCTCTCATGGCCAATTGATTTTGAGATATAACCCGTTGGGTTTATGTGTTGTTCGTGTCTCCCATATATGGCCCCGCACACACAACCTCCCTCAAGCTTGTCTTGACCTCACCGGGCCCAGTCGAGTTAAGATGGTACCAGAGCTAGGTTCGGCTAGTTGCGGTCTAGGCTATAATTGGTGGAGTTGCTAGCCGTGGCATGTCGCGGGCATTGTGGTACCCATTTAAGCACATGTGGCAAGTGCAACTTGTTGTTCGTGTCTCCCGTATGTGGGCCCCACACACGACCTCCCTCAAGCTTGTCTTGACCCCACCGGGCCCAGTTGAGATAATATTTTGCTTCCTATTATAGGTTTTTTGTGGTAAAAGCGATTTATTGTAAACTAATTCCAGGTTTTTCTTTATCTTCTTCTTTCAAAGTTTGTGCTATTTATGTAGCTTGAAATATGAGATAATTACTCATTACGGAAATTTCGCGAGATAATCCCGTGGTTTAGCTTAATTCACGTGGTAAACGAGAGTTTTAACATTTTCATCGGGTAACCCTAGGATTTGAAAAAGTTTGTCTCGCGTCCAAAACTTTTGATTTGGTTAGAAAAAATGAGTGTGAACTTTTATAGGGTTAAATACTGTAATATTTAAATATTTTGTGGGTTTGTTTCACAAATAAAGGCATTTTCTTTTCCCCTCTTCCTGTCCTAAAACTGCCTGGTTACTGTGCGGCGGCGGCGCCGTTCGCCGAGGTGGTGTGTTACTCCGTGGACATGGATAGGAGAAGGAGAAGACGGAGTGCAACTCCCACAGGCTTAGATTTTGCGAGGAAGTCGAGTTTGGAGAGTGAGTTAGCAATCACAGTTTAACTCGTCTGGGCGAAGTGCTATGCAGGTGAAGCTGGGTAACGAAGTTGAAGATGAGAGTGAAGATGGTCTTCATACTTTGGTGTGTGCTACTGGTTCTTCGTCCTCCCTGTCGTCTCTACTGTGGCGGATCTGAACCAAAAGGTTGCGCTGGTGAAGTTGATACGTCCCTCCGTTCTTGATTTTCAACTGATCCGAAAACCCCCCAAATTTTCGAAACCCTAAATTTTCAAAATCAAAACATTCAACCAAGATTTGACACCAATTTCATACCAAAGTCATTTATCCTAATCAATATAAACAAATTTAACTTGTTAAATTGAAATTTCATAGCTTTTCAAGTCCTTCGATCTTGCAACTAGGGGTGGGCACACATCCCGCAAATCCCGTCCCGTCCCGCATCCCGTCCCGATCCCGGTTGGAATTAGAAAAAAAAAAAGAATTTAATCCCGTCCCGATCTCATCCCGCAAAAATTACGCGAGACGGGACGCGGGACGGAGAGTTCGAATCCCGCAAATCCCGTCCCGTCCCGCATATATATATATATATATATATATATATATATATATATATATATATATATATATATATATATATATATATATATATATATATATATATATATATATATATATATATATATATATATATATATATATATATATACACACACTAGGAAGTATGCGCGCCCGATGGGCGCGTTATCTAAGTGTTGTTGTGTGCTTGAAAATATGTGCTACCTATGTAGTTGGTCAAAGTAGTTGTTGCAACATACTGTCGAAGATCTATCACAAAGGCGGGTGAAAAAAAAAAGAAAGCCATAGAAATGGTCAAATATAGCCATATTCCTCGCGACAATTAGTTTGTACCATTTTCACATTTAACTGGCTATCAAATGTTCGTCATGTTCGTCTCAGTTAGAAGAACAAGAATGAAGGGGAAAAACAGTACGATATCAAAGTTATAGATATAGAATTAATCTTCTAGTCCTATAAAGGCATTCTACAGAAGTTTGATGTGAATAAATTACCTGACTGACTCGCATGAATGCATCTGGATGAGTCAGAGTCAAGGACTGAAGATGATGAGTAGTAACATCGCGGGTGTTCCATTGAGCAAACCTGGCCAGAGGATGATTTCAAAGAAGCATCTTTTGCAGCTGAAGAACTTCTTGTTGTTGTTCTGGAGGCAGTGTACTCAACTGTTCGGGAGTGAGATTTTTCACTTGTTGTAGCAAAGTAGACTCGATCTCAGGTGGAAGCTGCATCTCCACAAGATGCTCGGTGAGAACTTAGAAGATATAGCAGGATAGAGTAATATGACCCTTGAAATCCAGGCAGTTTAGGGACTTCTTGTCAAAGACAGGATCCTATTCAAGTTGAGACGTTGTTGTGAGGAAACAAGTAAATTCTTTCGAGATCTGCAGAATAGGTTTTAACCTGTAAATAAGTATTAAAAAATGAAAGAGTTTCTCCAGTGTCACAATTTTAATATCTTTCAAGAATCGCCGAATAATGTGACACTGGATATGTGAAACACAGTGTGAGAGAAATGATTTCTCTAATAGCTTCTGACCGGGATAAGCTCTCAATTTAAAGTCTATTCACTATTGGAAATTACCCCATCTATTTTTCTTATAATAATAATATAGGCTTTATTAAATGCATCCACCTGCCAGTAAGTGTTTTTGTCCTTGCTAACCAGAAGCTCCAATCACATGAGAGTAGTGGGGAGCCATAACCTAGAAAGCAAAAGGAGATGAAACTATGATATGGGTAATAAGCTCACCTGAGGAGTTTGTGTCTCCAAGTTTTGTGGTTCATGTGCTCTCAGAGTTTGGCTTGTTGTAATTACACCTCTTCCAGCAGCATTTGGTGGTTTAGTGTTGGAGGCTGTAGTCACGGGAACATCACCTGCTGATAAAGCGGAACCCCTACTGTCATGCAACTTGACAAGCTTTGGGCTCATTCTTCCAGCCCGGATCCCATCTGGAACCATAGCAGCATCCCTATTTGTATCTAATGTGATTGGACGTAGTGAAGTACCTGTCTGTTGAAAAGACACAACATTAACTCAGTATATTAAGAACAGATTGTGTATTCTGATCTCAACTCAACAACAATTTTTATGTATCATGTTTTGGATCTAAAATAAACACACTATCGGTGATGATTCTCAATGAAGGCATCCATTTTAGCCTCAATTAAAACCATCTTCAAATAAATTCCATTAAGCAATGGAGTAAGTAGCATGAAACAAATTACCTGAAATCCACTGCCTCTTATAGTAGAACCACCTGAAATAGATGGCTTCCCAAGTCCAGAATATCCGGGTCCACCGAGCACAACATTTTGTAGAAAAGTTGTTTGCACAGGCCTCATTGGTGGCCCACTTGGCATGTCACCTAAGGGTTGTGAGCGAGTAGATGGAAGAGGATTTGCTACAGAATGTACAGCAATCAGATTTTTCTGTGGACCTCCTGCAGGTGCTGACTACTTACTTTGGTGGCTACCTTGGACTGATTTCTATAAGAGTGGAACTGATGCTTGGCGAATATTTGGCATCTGCAACTGAACTCATTCAAGAAGCAACATAACCATCTTTACATCAAACAAAAATAAGGGAAAAAGATTAGTTCACGAAAACATTAAGGTTCTGCACCTGTAAGCAAATAGAAAACAAAAGGAAGATTAAATTCCGTCTGTTACACAAAGGAATACTCAGTTGGCATGGAAAGAATGCATTAGAAAAGTTCCAATGTAAAGAAAAAAAGGTTCAAATCAGAAAAGTGAAAATTTATTTTTAATTTATTTTTTATTTTTTTTAAAAAGAAGGAAGATTTAAATGCAGAAAGAACGCCCAGAAGTTAGATTTTAAAAAAAGAAGGAAATGGAAGATTGGCTAACTATTAGGCGTGCTAAGTCTCTATGGTTCATACATGGTTATCTCAATTACAAACTTAATATTAAATTAAGAATAATCCTATAGGGCATTTTAATCTAAATGACATAAAACAAAAAGAGTTGATCTGTGTACAACTATCAACATAATTGATATAATATGCCATAGAGAGTGTTTTGTTTTCCAAGCATTTCAAATACTCATAGTAACAGAAATCTATCAGAACTCAGAAAACTAAAAAAATTGAACAACTGTCTAATAGCATCTGCAACAACTACCTCTTAATCATTCACTCATTGCATGAGCAAACAAGAAGTTACTCAGCTTCTCCTTTGAAGTGGGTTTCACCTTTCTATTTTTCCCTTATTATTAGCTAGGTATCCTCTTGTCACTTGTGCCAAACTGTCAATAATATTTACTTTTAACATCCTCTTTAACGTATCCTATTTTCCAAAGCCCTACACTCAAGAAACAATATTTTATCAAAATAACAACTACCGGAGATAAACCCACTGAACCTGAAGGAATTAATCAGCTTCTCCAAATAAGAATCAACACATCAATGTAGGTAGCACCTCAACATGCATTTACTTATGTTCTATATACTAATATACACCTACATCTTCATCTTCATAAAACAAGGTTCGATTCAACAAAGGCGAATTTTTAAGTTCTGGCTGGTGAGTAACATCAGTCTAGCTTGTTTTAGAATTTCACTGAACCCTCCTCAAATAAGCTTCTTCCTTATATGGATACGGAGATGCAATCAAATGAAAAGAGAAAAAGAAGAAAACACAGAACTCCTAAATACCAAAAGTTGCTTACCAGAAGATGTTATGTAATTGCTCTCCTAAGATGTAGGTACAGTTAAAAAAGGTAAGAAAAGGGTTTCCTAGGTCTAGAGGCAAGAAAAGATTCTAAACTTACCAAACAACATACCAGCTGCAACGACAGACAATGACAATATAAGAACAAACGGTGAGTAATTTTGAAATTAATAACATAGATCAATTGAGAAAACATTAGGGGGGTGAAGAGCAAAAAAAAAATAAACAATGAATCCAATGGAAAATTTTTTTTTATTCAGCTTCAAAATTGGCAGATCTAAAACACCAAATAATAAAGTAAAGTTCTAGACTAACCAAACTCCACTTCCTGAAAACAAGAAATTATAAATTATTAAACATCAGTACATTAGGGATTGGGATGGGGAGGGGACCAAAACATACCTTAAATCTCACTGCTTTGTAAGTCCCATACACTACACCTGAAAATTACAATTTGCTTAGTACACAAACTACAAATCTAATATGATCAAGAAATAGAAGTACATATTAACACGTGCATTATATGATATACATAATCAACTTAGAAAGTTAGAAGGATAAAAATAAAGTATGGATCATCTTGAACAGTCAACCACTAACTAAGTTTAGCTTTAATGACATTACAAAAAACAGAAGATGATAAAAAAAATCATATCCGAGTCAAATTTCCCTAATGAGAACAATATCATCTGTTTAAGATATCACTAAAGTTCCTGGTGTCAATATTTTTTTGTTTAGAATCTTCTTGGATTGCCATAATCTATATAGTCTATACATTTTTCGCATAAAACCAGAAAAGGGGAAAATGTTTGGAACTACCAAGTCTCGAAATACCATGTTAACAGCTCTAATTTAAATCTACCAAAGTCACCAAACAAATCGTTCAAATATAGCAGGAAAAGGGAAACTGCATGGGGGATTGTTTATTCTATATAAGCTGAATATTCCTGAGTAGATCAAGAAGATCATAGCAATTTACACTCACCCAAATCCTATGCAGCTATGCTTAATCAAGCTACCTTGATGAATAGAAGAAGATAAGTGCAAAGTGATCTTTAACTCTTTAAGCAACAAAGATGGGAAGACACAACAAAGAAGAGTTGGCAAAGAGTCGGCAAACGCAAGCACTCCACCAGAAAAAGGCCTGATAACTGCACTCATCTTCCTCTAAAAGCAAAAGGAGCAAGACTTAAATTGAATAACTCTCACCTCTTACACTTCCAGACAGAAAAATCACTACAAGTTAGAAACCGCCAAACCTGCAAATATCGAATCCGAAAAGGTTTCTATCTTTAATTTGCATTAAACTACTCACTTGTATAAGTTCCCTATTTATCTATACATGCTTTCAATGTCCTTTAATATTGATCAAGCAACCTCAGAAGGCAAAGTTCAATATCTAACTTTTATAATCCTAATTAGGCTAGTGTGATATATTGCTAACAAGATTATAATTTCCAACATCGAATTAGCTGGCTAATATGACTCCTTAAACACTGGTTAAATTGACTCGTTCCCAAAGGCACTTACAACTATAAAATCAATAATTTCAAACTCAAGCCTAAATCCTAGAGCCTGGGTTTTAAACCCGAATCGCAAAAGCAATGAAAAAATAATTTGTCCCCAAATTCAGCAAAAACATGAGGATGATGGGGAATAATTCATAGCTATATCCCGAAAGAAGATACAATTACAACAGAGGAAGATAGACCAATAGAACAACAAATCCATGGCCAACAATCTTAAGCGAATGAAGCACACAACAACAAGCAAAACAATCAAATTCAATCAAAAATTTGGCCGTAACATGAAACCCTAAACCCAGGCTTCGACAATTCAAAATCTCGGCTGAAGCAGCAATTGGAATACCAGACAGCTTCAAGACAAACTTGGAAGATAGAGTGGAGAAGAAAAAGAGAGAGAGGGATTTAACTTGGATTCGCTGAATCGAAGCACTTCCGTGGAGAATCGCTTCCTTGAGCTCGAAAATTGCTTGAATAAGAGAGCGTGGAATGATGCAGGAGTCGTGAGGAAGCAAGGGCAAGAGATGGAAAACCTCCCGTTGAAGAAGAAAGAGAAGCAGAAAACAAGCCGGCTGAAAAGGAGGAAAAGAAGGCAGCCATGGAAGCAGGCCGGATGGACCACGGCCGGAGGAGCCAAGAATGGGAGCGAGACGCCGAGGAAGCAAGCTGGACGAACCACGGCCGGAGGCAGAAGCTTTAATCGAAAGCCACGGAAGCGCCGAACCCCGAAAAAGAAGGTCAAACCCGACGAAATGGAAGCCAGGGATCCACCGGCGGCCATGGAAGCAAGCCAATTGGAGAAGGAGGATCGAATCGGGAACGAAGGTGCGAGTTTAAGGTTCGACCATTGAAGAGGAAGGGAAGAACGAAGAAGACAGAGAGATGGAGAGTGATGAGGAGCGCAGAGCAGCCGAGCAGGCAACAGCAATTAAACCAAAAGACCACAAAGGGCACTCAAAGGAAAAAATAAATAATTTTAAATTCAAAGTTTCGAGGGCAAAAGAGGTATATAACACTGCAATTAATCTGAGCCATTGAGATTTTAACAAAATCGGTATCTACGGCCCACAATCAGCCTGAGTTTTATAAAAAGTTGCTGCTTTTGTAATAGTAGTGATATATATATATATATATATATATATATATATATATATATATATATATATATATATATATATAGTATAATTATTCATAGTAAACTATAATGGAATTACAATAGCACTAGAAATTTTTTTTTATCCAAATTTGTAACGCTAGTGCTACTGTATTTTCGGATTCCGCGGCCGGATTCCGGACTTCCGGATTTGATAGTACATTACAGTGAGATAACTTGGTAATGCTAGTGCTACTGTAAAATTTGCTAGTGTTACTGGATCTTCAATCTTTGATTTCAATTTATAATGGGGTTTCGGATTTGTAATGCTTTAATTTGTGCGAGCTTGCCTACCGTTTTTTTTATGTAATGACATTATTATGCATGACTTTAATTTGTACCTCATTTGTAACTTTCTACTTGTTATTTTTAGATTGTATTTTAATCTTTTTTTACGAGGGACAAATCCCGTCCCGTACCGATCCCGTCCCGTCCCGAGAGGGATAAGACCCGGCGGGATTTGAAAAAAATATATTCAATCCCGTCCCGATTCCGTCCCGTAAAAAATACGCAGGATGGGACGCGGGATTACCCCAATCCCGTCCCGTCCCATGCCCACCCCTACTTGCAACTCCCCTTGAAATCCAACTCCACTAGTTCGTCGCCACCATAGCAACTACACAACCTAACGCACCACCCTTAGAGCTACCATCGTTGGCGTCGCTACTTCCATCACCCATGGCCGGAGAGGCCGATTCTTCTTCTCCTCCCTTTGGCCCTTCTCTCTTTTGCCTGTATAATAATTTGTATTGGTTAATAATTTACTTTATTTGTTAAAAAAACCCCATATAATTTCTTAATATTATAGTATTTAACCTTATAAAAGTTCAAATTCACTCTTTCTAACCAAATCAAAAGTTTTGGGTGCAAGATAAATTTTTATAAAATCCCAGGGTTACTCGGTGAAAATATTAAAAATTCTCTTTTACCACACGAATTAAGCTAAATCACAGGATTACCTCGCGAAATTTCCGTACTCATTAACTACTCCATAGTATATTTTCTTGTTAAGTAGCTAACATGCTTGGATTTAGGTCAGACAAAGGAGTTGTCATGTCCTTGGAATTTTTTTAATTTTTGATGGATAGATATCTTAATATTAGAAATTTGGCTTCCTAGGCTAGTTAGTTTGCTAAATTTTTTGATTTGATGATGGATTTGAAACAAATTGGGGTTGGGCCGAGTACTGTGGTACCGATGGGTTATAAAATTTCTGTAGAATGTGTTTTTCTTTTTTTGTTGTTGAGTTTTTTTGGGTTTAGTTTCTTCGATTACAGTATGGCTTGAGTGGTTTGCACTCGAATAAGAGAGTTACAGTCGTACAGATGATGATCTATTTCCGTAAAGAAATACGGTTTATGGTGAAAGCTGTGATTCCTCTTCTCATTAGGTAAAAGTATATATAATACATAGAGATCACAAACGATAAGATTTGAGGTTATCAAGATCTTTACATAAAAGATACTGAAGAGATATGCTACATATATAGGCTAACAGGCCCCCGCAAGCTCATGGGAGAGGATGAACATGCAGCTTGACCGTTAATGAATGAAAGTGATGATTGCCCACATCTTTAGTGAAGATGTCTGCTATCTGATCTAGAGATCGAACATGCCGAAAAATGAGCTCACCAGAGGCAACTTGTTCGCGAACAAAGTGATAATCAATCTTGATGTGTTTGGACTGCTGATGAAACACTGGGTTAGCTGTGAGGAAGGTAGCACTCAAATTATCACACAAAAGGATAGGTGGGAAAGCAACCGAGAGGGCCATTTCCTGCAGGAGTTGTTGCAACCAAAGGAGCTCGGCGGAGGCAAAAGCAAGTGTCCTATATTCGGCCTCAGTGCTGGAGCGAGCAACAACCTTCTGTTTTCTGGAGGACCAACTGATCAGATTGCCCCCAAAGTAGATCGCAAAGCCATGCTGAGAGCGACAGTCGTCCGGATCAGATGCCCAACCTACATCCGAGTAGGCGACGAGACGACTATCAGACGCTTGGTGAAGGGATAAGCCTGCCGAAATGGAGCCTTTGAGGTAGCGAAGAATCCACTTGACCGCAGCCCAGTGCTGCTCTGTAGGGTCATGCATAAATTGGCAGACACGATTAACGGCATAAGAGATCTCGGGTCTAGTGATTGTGACATACTGTAATGCCCCAACTATGCTGAGGTATAAGTGCGGATCGGAGCAAGGGTCACCAGTTTGCACCAATCGAGACCCTGGCTCAGCGGGTATAGAAATCGGCTTTGCACCGGTCATACAACACCGCTCCAGGACGTCAGTGATATATTTCTGTTGGCTGAGATGTATGACAGAATCAGTGTGAGTGACCTCAATACCCAAGAAGTAACTAAGAGCACCAAGGTCCTTTAAAGAGAAGGCACGATCAAGGCTAAGAACGAACTCATCAATAAAGGAGGCATGAGAACCGATTATAATCAGATCATCGACATAGATGAGAACGTAAACCACATCACGACCATGAGTTTTGATGAAAAGAGATGAGTCAGACACATAACCTTTGAAGCCATGACGAAGAAGTGCATCTTTGAGCTTTTGAAACCAAGCTCTAGGTGCCTGTTTGAGACCATACAGAGCCTTACGAAGGTGACAAACATGGGTAAGGCGAGTAGAGTCAACAAAACCATGTGGTTGGGACATGTAGACCATCTCTGCAAGGTTACCATTCAAGAACGCATTGTTAACATCAACTTGTCGAAGCGGCCAAGAGCGCGTAATAGCCAGGCTTAGCACAAGCCGAATGGCTGTAGGCTTGATGACCGGGCTGAAGGTGTCGAAGAAGTCTACCCCAGCTTCTTGACTGAACCTTTGGCTACCAAACAAGCCTTGTAGCGATCAACCGAACCATCTGACTTCTGCTTGACCTTGTAGCGATCATTGGCATGTTGCCAGTGAGGGCTTTTTGCTGCTTGATGGAAAAGTTTGGGCTCAACAATAGTAAAGAGGGCAGTGGGAAGCGGGTATCTGGTGGAGTGAAAAGTTTTGGGTTTGAGGGAATTAGTAGAGGCCCGGGTATCCATGGTATGGGTGGAAGCATCAGCTTGTGTAAACCAAGAAGGGACATTGGGAAGAGGTTCTGGGGAAGCAGGGGGTGGGCTCGGCGAGGGTGATGAAGTGGGGCTGTCTTGTGGTGATGCAGTAGAGCTCGTACCGTCAAAGGAAACCGAGGGTGAAGAGGGGATAGACGCCGGAGAGGGAGGTGAGGAGCTGGCTGGTGAAGAGCCAGGGGACTGAGCCGATGAAAAAGGGGAGGGAGACGACGGGGGAGACTCGGGAGACACAGGTGACACACCGGAGGCTGTTTGGAGGAGGTGGAGCGGGAGCACAGGAGGAGGAGGACTCGGTTCTAAGATAGGAGAGGAGTCCGACAAAAACGGGAAGAGGGATTCATCAAAGACAACGAATCGGGATATGTAGCAGCGGCTAGTGGGAACATTGTGACACAGATAGCCTTTGTGTTTAGAACTATAACCCAAAAAAAGGCAAGGAAGGGAACGAAACTCGAGTTTGGAGTTGTTGTAGGGGCGAAGAAAGGGATAGCAACGACATCCGAAGGACTTTAAGAAGGTATAATTAGGAGTCTTGCCATAGAGAGTTTGAAATGGGGAGTTGTATCCCAAGTTGGGAGTGATAGTACGGTTTGAGAGATACACAGACGTATGAAATGCTTGTTCCCAAAAGGTTTGTGGGAGGTGGGCATGAGCCAAAAGAGAGAGCCCCTTTTCAACTATGACTTGATTCTGTCGTTCTGATGACCCATTTTGTTGTGGTGTGTAGGGACACGAAATTTGATGCTTAATGCCTAGACTGCGAAGCATAGTCGAGACATTGCGATATTCACCTCCTCCATCAGTTTGAAAGGTTTTAATTATGGTGGAGAATTGTGTTTGGACTAGCTTGATAAACAACTCAAAGATTGAATAAACTTGAGACTTTACAGAAATGAAGTAAATCCAAACAAACTTGGCGTGATCATCAATGAAGCTTATATAATAGGAGTTTCCATTAGTTGATAAAAGGGGGGAAGGACCCCATACATCAGAATGAACAAGATCAAAGGGTTTCGCTGTCGTGAGAGAGCGAACAGGAAGATGCAGACGATGACTCTTGCCAAGCTGATAGGCACCACAGATAGGTGCCAACTTATTGGAAGACACGGGAAGATGCTGACTAGTAATGAGACGACGAAGGACGGACTCATGAGGGTGGGCAAGGCGATGATGCCAACAATCTATGGAGGCACGTTCACCGACGAAAGCGATAGACGGACTCGAACTGGACACAGGGAACTGAGACAGACGGGGAAAATGGTAAAGGCCACGTTCAACGGTTCCTCTTAGAAGTACTTGCCCCTGCAGGTTCTTAACAAGACAAAAATCCTTGTGAAACTCAAGATAAACAGAATTATCTTTAGTAAGTTGAGAAACACTAGAAGGTTTTTGGAGATAGCAGGAACACAAAGTACATTAGATAAACGTAAAGGGGGTGTGCGAACATGCTTTGCAGGTAGAATAGAATGGCCAAGATGTGTAATGGAGAGAGACATACCATTACCAACAACTAGATTCTCGGCGCCAACATAATTGGAGTGCGATTGAAGCCCGGACAAATCGCTAGTGACATGAGCATTAGCGCCGGAATCGACCACCCAAGGGTCGAAAATCTGACACTGAGCAGCATAAGCCAACCTGTTGGAGGCTAGAGAGGACGCATCAGGACGACCAAGAGCGACAGCGGCATGACGATTAGTCACCGGGAACTTGGTGAGATTGAGGCGGCCGAAGCAGTTGAAGGCCTCATGCCCAAGTTTGCCACAGATTTGGCAAGTAGGGCAAGGCACTCGATCAGCAGGAGAGGAAGAGTTGTAGTCGCCCATAGGATTGCGATCAGCAGGAGAGCGACCACGGCCTCGACCAAGAGTGGAGGCGACGTTGGCCCTCAACTGAATGGCGTCGGAGAGGGCTTGAGTGACTTCAGCTAGACTCTGCTCTTCCTGCAGTAAGTAACCGAGCAATGCATCAGAGGAGACAGGTTATGTTTTGAGGGCACAGGCTGATCGAAAGGCTGCGGCCTCTTCCTGCAGTAAGTAGTCGAGCAATGCATCAGAGGAGACAGGTTATGTTTTGAGGGCAAAGGCTGATCGAAAGGTTACGAACTGATTGCCCAACCCGAAGAGGATATAGGAGACGAGATCCGCATCGGTGATGAGACACATACACTCCGCAAGTTCATTCGCAATCACCCGTTTCTTCTCAACATATTCAAGAACGGACTTGGAACCCTTGGAGAGGGTTTGAAGTTGATGTCGAAGGTGTATCTGACGAGCACTAGATTGAGCATGGAACATCGTGGCCAAGATCTGCCAGGCTTCAACAGCCGTGGTAGCCCTAGCGACATGGCCAAGGAGAGGAGTTGTGAGAGTGGAGCGGATCCATAGAAGCACAAGGCGATCCTTTCGAACCCAAGCATGATAAGCCGGATTGGGAATGGACTGCGAATCTGAGTTTTGGGGGGATTGACTAGAGAACGCAGCAAAGGCAACCTCTGGAGTGAGTGGCGTTGGATTAGGTGCAGGAAGGATAGGAGAAGGAGGGGATGTCGGATTGAGAAAAGAATCCAGATCAAATGCCTCAAGGGCTGATCAGACGGTATTGCGCCAGAGGGAGTAGTTACTCCGATCAAGGCGGATAGCAAAGTTTGGAAGATGAAAACTGGGTTGAGAACCATCGGTGGAGGTAGAGAAGAGGAGTTGCGTGGGAGAGGTGGGAGTGGTGGCCATTGAAACCGATCAAGAGGATCGAAGAATTCAGGCAGATACCATGTAAAGAAATATGGTTTATGGTGAAAGTTGTGATTCCTCTTCTCATTAGGTAAAAGTATATATAATACATAGAGATTACAAACAATAAGATTTGAGGTTATCAAGATCTTTACATAAAAGATACTGAAGAGATATGCTACATATATAGGCTAACAATTTCCAAGCAAAATTGCTCACCATGTGTGCACTTGTCTATTTCACTACAGGGTTGGCTAGTGAAATACGACTGTTTTTCAAAGTAAAACTTATAATTCTCGAGCATGTGCTAGACACATCATAGAGTCATGTAAGCATCGCATCTCTCTAAGGTGTAAAAGCAAAACACCTAGAGCAAGGCTTGTAATCATGTTTGTTTTAGAACTTTGTTTTGATTCCTTTTGAAATTATATGCGCATGCATTTTGACATAATGACATTTAATTCCCAATTTAATGATATTTTTTCTCTCGCTTTTTCTTTCCCTCTCAGTTTACATATTATTTCAGTTCCCCACGTGGACATTTTAGCTTTTGTGGATGAGGATGCTAGGAGATCGAAGAGTTATTCCTCGCCTTGTTTGTGTGTAGCCCATTGTAGTTCTTTTGCTTTGTCTGTGTTCAACTGAGGTCATCCTCAATTGTTGCTTACAAAAAAAAAGAGTTGAACGAGCTCGAGCTCAAGTTTGTTTAATTACTCACATGTTGAGTACGATTATAATACTAAGCTCAATAAATAATTAGTCTCAAGCTCAAGCTTGCTTCAATTAAAAATGAGTCGAGCATGATCACTTCACTTCTCGGCTTGTTCAACTAAAATAACACATTTAATATTACTCATTATCCGTTTTAGTTTAGGTTTTCATATGCAAAAGTGATGAGAGTAATGTGGTTACCCATGAATAATTTCCACCCCTAATTGAAATCAGAGATGATGTTGACAGGGCCGGCCTTGGGCATAGGCCAAAGAGCCCGTCGCCCCATTCCAGTAAGGGTCCCGTAAAAAAATATATAATATATGTACATAATTAAGATAATATGTATACAATTATTTTTGGGGAAAATTAAATCAAATAATCCAACCTTTTGGAGTGTGTGAGATAAATACCACCACCTTTACTTTGTTAAAAAAATATCCCAAACTTTTCCATATATGTGTAAACGGACCATTAATTCCGTTAGGTATTAATGTTCAATGGCACCATTTTTTTAAAGCTGATTTCTTAATCTTGATTTAGATCTGTTAAAACACAACCCGACCCGATCGACCCAACCCGAACGCCCGGTAATTTTTCGACCCAAACCCGGAAATTTTGACTCGGAAATTTTTTTCCGACCCGAACCCGAAAATTTTGCGGGTAATCTAGGTTTCGACCTGATGACCCGATTGATCCGATAATTTTGACCCGATTTACCCGATTGACCTGGTTGATTTATAATTATATATGATTAGATTTTTTTATGGAAATTCCAATTTATTACATTTATTATAAAATCACTTGATCTTTCATTTTTAAATCAACTTTTATATTTATTTGTATTGTGTAATACTTCGTCCGATCGATAGTATTTGATTTTTTATTTTTAACACATTTTTTATGAAGATAAAAATTCTAAAAAATATTAAAATATTAAAACAATTCTACGCTTATTATTAATTGCATGAAATTATTTTAAAAAAGTATTTAAAAATTTTATATTTGATATATTATTACATTTTATTAAAAATTATGAGAAATACTAAAAATCAAATTTTTTTAATAAAATGTAATAATGTATAAAATATCAAATTTTTAATAAAACCATTTTTAAAAAATCATTTAAAATTTTGATACTTATATATTATTGCATTTTATTAAAAATTACGAGAAATAATAAAAATCAAATATTTTAGATAAGATATAGTATGTAACAAACACTAGAACTTATTAACAACGCCTTTAATTTTAGAATTTTAAAATTATCGCAAAATTATCAAATCATGATTTTTTAATTTAAAAAAGAAAAAATTGACAAACCCGAAATCGACCCGAAATGACCCGAAACCCGGTCAAACCCGGGTTCGAGTCAACCCGGATATACCTGGAACCCGTTCTACCCGGGACCCGAAGTGACCCGACTCGAATGACCTGTTTGACAGGTCTCATTAATTCCGTTAGGCAATCCGTCAAAATTAACTGAATCAAAGATGAAAGTTTGTCCAATGGCACCGTTTACACTTATGTGGAAAAGTATGGGATATTTTTTTAACAAAGTAAAGGTGGTGGTATTTATCTCACACCCTCTAAAAGGTTGGATTATTTGATTTAATTTTCCCTTATTTTTGTACGTATAAGTAAAAACTCATTAATGTTAGGATAAAAACAAAACACGTATATTTGTCACATAACTTGTTAACTTGTTTAATCTTCAATCTAAGTGAATAAATGATAGATAGTCCAAGATAACCTTGTCTTAATTTCGATTTTTACCAATAATACAAGGTGGGTTTTTTAGTTAAAAAGTTAAGTATATATATTTGATTTTTAGATCTTTATTTGAATGGTTATAAGATTTTATTTGTTTGGCCAAATTTGATATTGCTACATGTTAAGTTTAACTTTAATTACCATAGAAAAAAAAGACATTATAAAAAATAATTTTCGAACTTTATTTATAACTAACAAAGTCTCTCATTCTTTTTTCATACCACTAATAGAGAAATCTATTAATTTCAAGTAAATAAGTATAATGACATAAAATCGCTGCTTTGAATCTTATAATGACAATTTATAACATCAGATGTGTAATACGAATCATTAATTAGTGATCAGAATAGAAATCAAGTTTACTAGCGTTAAATTAAGTTTAAAGTTTATATTTTAAAATAATTTATTTGAAAATATAATTTGTGACTAAATTTATAGCAAAGGACCCTGTTTTTTTTTTCGCCTATAACCTTAAAAAAATCAGGGCCGACCCTGGATGATAAGGCCAAATATTAGACTAGATCAAATTAATACATGAAATGATTTAAGGAAGAAGCTAATTAGAGATCTTCTCCAAGTCTAGTGTTGACACCATAACTAATGAATACATGACATGATCCAAGTTCAAACCTTTTGTGGACACCATTACTAATTAAATTATCAAGAGCCCAAATAGAAGCCCACTACAAGATCATGAGCCCACACAAAGCCCACCATTACAAAACATTGATAGAAGTAACCGAACAAGGCTTGTAACGTTTGTGTATGTTGCAAAGGAACGCGCACAAGCCTATAAGACCATCCACAATGGTTTTGGGTAAAATTACACATTTGCTCAATATATGTAAAAATACACATCACTTTTTAATAATTTTCTCCATTGATAAAATGTGCATTTTTTACACACCATTCAACAATACATTCATTTAAAACAAAAAGGAAAATAAAATCATGAAAAAATCAATCAATGAAATTGTCTTGATTTTTGTAAAAGTTTTTGCACATAGGAGATGTGGTGTGCTCAAATTTTGTACATCTGAACATCTTTTTCAAATTTTAAGCATTTAAAATATTTTTTCTAATTTAACAAATTCTCAATATCATATATTGTCTATCTATTACTAGTATTAAACTTGAAGAATTATAAAATGAAAACCCTACTCGTGAACTCTCACTCACATTACGGACCACTCTTCTCTTTTCTTCGGGCGTTCATGGCCGCCAGGGTATCAACACCCTCTCAACCCACTTGCTCTCACCCCATTGCACCACTTCAATCCCAAATGAAACCTTTTCGGGCTCTTTAAGGGCACTGCGCCCTACAAATCGCCACCGCCCAACCTATTGGTCTATGGTGTCTCAACTTGTGCATGCAATTATGGAGGTCGGCGTTGGCGTGCCGACGACTTCTATTTGGACGTTAACCGGAGGGAAACCTGTCGTTGTTCCTGCCAAAAGAATACTCAAACCTATAACCAGTATAGTGTGTAAGCAAGAGGTCGAACCCACATGGAAATCCAATAAATTCGAGTGTCAATCTAACCACAAGTAAGAATATGGGGGTTATGAGAAAAAGATCCGCCTTTTATTTTTATCAAAGCGGAAACAATGCAAACAAGGTAAATTATGTTTAGAATGCAGTAGAGAGAATTAGGTTCACCTACAATTTGTCACTTCAATTGATGAATGTTCCAAACTCTAGTTCTTGTCTTTTCCTACTAATGTTCTTGTCCAAATCTTATGTAGATTACTAGTCCTACGAGTCCTAACAACCCTTATCTCTAAACAGCCCTAACACGGTTAAGATTTAACCTAGAAATATCATTAAGAATATGAATTAACCAAAATATATGCAATATCAATCAACGAGTCGATATTTAATATATATATATAAGTGACTTCCTACACATCTAATTAGTCCTACTAGTCCTAAAGAGATATGTTTGCTACTTGTATTAAGGTTCACTACGCGGAATCTGCAAAACCCTAGCAGTCGATTAAATTTAGTCTAACTAGTTGATCAAGCCAAAGAGAATAAAACACATTCAAGTAATTAAGCGCAAACAAGTCAAACATTCGAATAGAAATAAGAACTAAATTAAAAAACTCACAATTCAACAATCAAGATCCAAACTGCAGGTGAAACCCGCGAGAGTTTAGTTGCTCATGCTCAACGATGCTCTCTCAATAATCTCAAAGTACATAAGGTAATTAAAACAAAACCCTAATACATCTTTAAATAACCCTAAAAGAGTCGGTCTAATAATTTATCTAAAAACTCTAAATAGATAAAAGTCTATTTTCAGATTCGGCGTTCGGCAACATGTCGTGGGATGGCTAGGCGATTTGCGAACTATGTCTTCTGGGGGCTTCGAGTCGCGGGGCAGATAGGCTTGCCACAGGGTGGCCAGCGATTATTTAGCTTTCCTCCTCGTCGCTTTTCCAGATGCCCAAGCACTTTGCTTAGCTCTGTCCTCTTCTGAATCCCTAAATGCCTTCAATTCTCATTGGATCTACTCTACTTGAAATCAATCATAAAATTGTGTAGATTCAGCCTCTTACAATACCACAAGTGATCACATAATTATAACTAAAACATGCAAAATTTACAACCAAGTTATGCTAAATGCAATCTATTATGTCTAACCAATCATGCTCTATCAGTCGTCCACTGCAAAATTAAATGCAATTCTGGCATGCTTTGGGTTTATACTGGTCTCAAGTGGCCTCTCGCTTAGGCGTGGTTGGTGACTGAGTGAGTGTGGCGTCGCTTCTTTGTGAGGGAACGAGGGTGGTTGTTCTCTGTGCTTCGTGCGTTTGGCCAGCGACTTGACCCTTACCCTTCATTGTTGATTACTCACCAGGGAAGTACACTATTCCTCCTGGGCTAAACCCTCTATGATGTTAATTATTTGTCTAGCTGCTATATACTCCCTCTGTTAATTAAAACTTGTCGTTTACTATTCATGCACGCTTTTTTATAATGATAAAAACTATATGAAATATTAACTTTTTTAAAAATTTATTTTTATAAATTCATACTTAATAGTAACAATTATGAAATTATTAAAAAAATATATTAAAAAAGTCAATATTTTATATAGTTTTTAACGCCTCAAAAAACGTGCGTGAATAGTAAAACGTCAAGTTTTAATTAACGGAGGGAGTATATAGATAATAGATCATATATACATAACCCTTATTGTGTATCATGTTAACGAATCTAGGTCATTGAATCAAGAAGAGCAAAGATGAGATTAAAAATAACTTTTGAATTCTGATTAGTCATTGGTATTGGGAGATTATTCATTGGAATGAAATTATTCGGTGATATTGGGTGATTATTCGTTAGAATGAAATTTTCATTTTTTACATTATTTTTTTTAGATTTGGATTTGTCAAATATGAAGATCTTTGGTACTCCTGCATATGTTTTGATTTCAAGTGATGAGAGAACAAAAGTGGATGCAAAGTCTAAGAAATGCATCTTTTTGGGCTATGAGAAAGGTGTAAAGGGTTTCAAGTTTGGGATCATGCTGCTAAGAAACGAGTGATAGTCAAGATGTTGTATTTGATGAGTAGTATATGCTTTAACAAGCCAAAGAAGTTGAGAGGCATATATGTGGTTACAGAGACAGATCCTAAGACAGTGAAGGTGGAGCTTGGTGAAGAGATTAACACTAATACTTCTATATCAGAAGAAACAAGTGATAGTAGAGATGCTATATTTGACGAGCAGTATATGCTTCAACATGCCAAAGAAGTTGAGAGGTATGTGGTTATAGAGACTGATCCTAAGACGGTAGAGGCGCATCTCGGTTAAGAGATTAACACTAATACTCCTATATCAGTAGGAAGTGAGCAACAATGACAGATGAAGAGTCTTGTTTAGGGAAGAACCAAGCGCGTGACACGAGCTCTAGTTAGATTTGGTTTTGATGAGATGGTTAACTAGGCTCTTTTTATTGGCGAAAATAATCCATCTAACTTTCAAGAGGTTATTCAAGGTCAGAAGAAAGAAGGATGAGTAGGTGCTATGACAAAAGAGATGGAGTCTCTCAATATGAATTAGACATGGAAGCTATTAATTATTTGACAGGGAAGAAGGCTATATGGTGTAAATGGGTGTTTAAAAAGAAAAAGGTGTCTCACAAAAAGAAGGGGTTAGGTACATGGCACGCTTAGTAGCAAAGGGCTGCTCACAGAAGAAGGGAACTAATTATGATGAAATATTTTCCCATGTGGTCTGACACACTTCTATCAAATTCATGTTGGCACTAGTAGCTAGTTGAGATTTACATCTTAAGCAAATGGATGTGAAGACTGCTTTCCTTCATGGTGATTTGGAGGAAGAGATTTGCATGGAGCAACTAGAGGGTTTTGTCCAGCCTGTAAAGAAGCAGCTTTTATACAGTTTGAGAAAGTCTCTATATGGGTTGAAGCAGACTCCTAGGCAATGGTACAAGAAGTTTGACTCTTATATGATTTGAATTGGCTACCAGAGATGTGAGGATGATTGTTGCGTTTATATGAAATATCTTGATGATGTCTCCCTTTTCCTTTTGTTGTTATATGTTGATAATATGCTCGTTACTGGGAAGAACATTGATGATATTATTGAGTTGAAAGACTTGCTGAGAAAGTAGTTTGATATGAAGGTTCTTGGCATTGCAAAAAAATATTTGGTATGGAAATTCGCAGAGATAGAAATTATGGGAGATTGTGGCTATCTCAAAATTATTATATTGAAAAAGTGCTAGATAGATTTTATATGGCAAAATGCAAACCTATTAGCACTCTTTTGGTGAACCACTTCAAACTCTCTTCTACTCAGTGTCCGAAGTCTAATGAAGAAATCAGAGATATGTCCAAAGTTCCTTATGCTAGTGCAGTTGACTTTTTGATGTATGCTATGGTGTGCACAAGCCTGATTTTGCCCAAGTTGTTAGCTAAGTCAGCAAGTATATGTCTAATCCTGGGAGGGAACACTAGAATGCATACAAGTGGATTCTTATGTATTTGAGGGGTACTGTTGGCCATGGGATCATGTTTGGTGGCGAAAAAGGGGGTCTTTCTGTCGAAGGGTACGTTGATTCAGACTATACGGGTGATCTTGATAATCAGAAGTCCACTACATGGTATGTGTTTTTATTCTTGCTTGGGGGGGGGGGGTATTTGTTGAAGATCTGTTTTGCAGTCTGTGGTATCCCTTTCTACTACTGAGGTAGAATATATGACTTTAGTAGAGGCAGTCAATGAGGCACTATAGGTCAAAGGAATTATGAAGGAATTGAGTGTTGAGCAAGATGGAGTTGAGATATACTCTGATAGTCAGAGTGGTATATATATGGCTAAGAACCAAGTATATCATGCTCGAATGAAACACATTGATGGGAGATTTCACAAGATCGTGGAGCTTGTAACGTCCAAGGAGATCATCGATCTTAGAGAAAGTTCACACCTCTTAGAATGCTGCTGATATTTTAACCAAACTAGTCACCGTACACAAGTTCAAGCATTGCTTGAATTTGGTTCATATTACTCGATGTTAATCGCGTGAGAAGCCTCAGGGAACGAAGCACAGGAAGACATGGGGCGGACAAGGTCCTTAACATGTTTGAGACAATTAATTATCTAGATAGTATCTTTAGAAAGTCTTATCTATAGAAGATATTTTTCTATATAAGGATTATTGTGGGTGTTTTTATCTACAATAGGTTTTAGATAAGTTAGGTAGGTTTATCTATATCTAGGTTTATCTATAGGAGATTCTCTATTATAAATAGAGGCTCGTAGGATTGGAATTATTATATATATCATTGCTGTTTTTACTTCCTCCTAATTTAATTAAAAACATTAATACACCTGTAAAGAGCTCTTACAAGAGAGAATTTTGTAAGTGTAACCTCGGTGTACAAGACCGTCAAATTTGGTTAGAATTTTCACCAATATTTGAAGCTGAATTTTTTATTTATTAATATGAGTATAGTTTTTAAATAAATTCATCATTTTTAAAAGTTCCTATTATTATTTATGCAAATATTATACTTCATATTATAGAAAATCATTTAAAAAAAACCGTATAAATAGTCTGTTTGGCTGATCTTGAGCCACATGTAGCACCACATGGAATCTCATCTCCGATCTTGAAGTTCGAGTGTGACCAATCACGCCGTTGTCGTCACGTCGCCGGCCCCATTCAGGTTTATATGAATGTGTGCATTCAATTTGTTTTCTTGCGCCTTCCAATTTGGTATGAATTGGCATTTACCCTCTAGGCCTCTTTGAATTGTTATCAATCTATTTTAAGGTGTTTAAGTTTGATCTTTGGACATTTTGAACAAATTTCACAAGTGTTATTTGGGATTTAAGAAATTATTTTAGTAATTTTAGAGTTAGGGAAGGTATTGAGGTATTGATCTTTGGACATTTATTTTTTTCACGGTCTTTCTATTTTATATTTTAAAGGCGATAAAAAGTTTGATTGAGAAAGATTTCCTACCAAACATAGAACTGACTCTAGAAAAGTAATTTTAAGAAAAACTAAAATAATTTAATTTTGAAAAATCTCTTCGAAATCACCTTTTTATTAAAAAAAAATCCATTTATCAAAAAACCACACATCTATGTGCGTTGCAATATATTGTAGTTTGTCAGTTGACAAAACTAAAACAAAGCAAAAAAAAAGTTTGAAAACAACATACCTAGCAATTTCTATATACAATATAAACGATTTTATTTACATTAATCAAGACCTATTATTGTTTTCCACAAACAAGTCTGGACCTGAAGTTAGGCCCAATAGGCATTCGCCTTAGACCCACTTCGAATAAGGGGTGTATATATACTAGTTCAGTTCTCGTGTCTTGCGCACAATATTTTTAAACCTTATTTAACTTAAAATACTCGTAAACTTATGCAGATGATTTTTACAAAATAAATCTATATGTATGTAGCATAGTTAAAAGAATTTGTTAAAATGCTCATATACTCCTTCGACGCGTGAGTTGCAATTTTTAATTTGAAAAAAATGCACACTTTTCTAATTTGAACTTTATGTGGAATTTTTTTTTTTTCATTCTTTTCAATAGTAATTTAAATATTGAGCAAGATTAATGGGTTAAATTTGGTATTGGTTAAATTTATGGAGATCTCCATAAAAGCCTAATGACTTTATTTATGGATTCTTATCTACACTAATTATAAAAGTAGAACTAGTGTAGTTCTAGATGGCTTCACGAGAGGACTCAGATCCACATGTTAGAACTTGAGGCATGCCACGTCATTTCTTACTTTAATTCTTTGCCACTTAACACCCACTAATTGACACAACATGGCATCTACTCATCTCTAATAACCTCCTCTTAATTACACCCCAGTAACCACCCCACTAACCTCACCATCAAACATTTATTTAATTAATAAAAAATAAAATAAATGATATAATTAATGAATAAAACTATATGATATACTTTTTTTTCTATAATTTATTTTCAATTTATATTATTATAAATAAAAAATATTTTTGAAAATATTGTTCTTAGAATTTTATTAATAAGCCTCATATATTTAGAATTTTATGATTAACCCTCCTATATTTATTTACTTTTTTTAAAATAAATGCATTTACTTTTATTTTGAATGCATTAGCCCCAAGAGTTTATGCATAGTATAACCCTATGATTTTTCTTCATTTTTATATTCTAATTATATGTTCATAAACACATATTATAAAAACCTATAATCAGTTTTCATTGGATTAATACTTCTCTTTATTATTATGGAGAATTTATTATGGAGAAATTATTCGATTGAGGAATTATAAATAAATTTTCCAACAAACCATTATTTTTGTTTGTATTATTCCATCATTTCCATACATTATCAAATTCTTTTGTGCATTTTTTAACATATCACTACCACTTAATTTTTAAAAATACTTACATTAGAAATTTAGAATGTAACTAAATTTTTTAAACAAATACCCGTGTC
The DNA here is from genome assembly GCA_963922045.1 of Persicaria maculosa. Classification (NCBI taxonomy): domain Eukaryota; kingdom Viridiplantae; phylum Streptophyta; class Magnoliopsida; order Caryophyllales; family Polygonaceae; genus Persicaria; species Persicaria maculosa. The sequence continues at coordinate 4,043,894 of OY998268.1, forward strand.
TATGACACGAGACTCACACTAGTTAACTTTGCAAGAGTAAAGAATTTTATAAACTCCAAAAGAGTCAAGAATTCTTGTTAACTCTAGAAGTGTATATGATCCTATTTTTACCATTTGTATTCTTGAAGAAGTAAATTAAATGTGGGTTTTCTAGTATTCATATCTAATTTTATTTGGTCATAGTACAAACAATATAAATAGCCACAAAGCACAATCATATAAATATACAAGAACACTTTCTTAAAACTATCTAAGCAGGACTTGAAACATGTCATTTCAGTAGAGGATGAGAACGAGGTAATAATTAAGAGCACAACCAAAGTAATTGTTGCACTTTATAGCTTGGGCATTGTTGTGGAGTTAATTCTAATGTCATAGAGAATATTATGGATAAGGATCAATTGTATCTAATACATAAACATAGTTGATTATTAGTCTCATTTCTATATTATGACATAATCGAAAGTTCTAAAAATACTTATTTAATGACATCTATTTAATAACGAATCACCAATTCACCGTCTTCGAATTTCAATGGTTAGAATTTTGAATCTATAATGCCATACCATTTTGATAAACTGAAATTTTCTCAAACAAACTTACGAATGGAAAAATCAGTGGGAATATCTTAGTCTATATGGCTCATAATATGACTATCCATATGCAAGTTTTAGAGAAATGAGAATGTATACATCTAGTTTAATATTTTTCACTTACTTATCCCTTTAAAACTTACAATCTATTTATCTTTGTGGCATTATATATATCTAGTTACTCAATTGATGCGTAGGATCATTAGAATTCACGTATGAACACCCACTAAAAGGATTAGGAGATCCTAGGATCCGAAGATCTTCTATATGGGTGATCATAAATGTATGACTTTTTCTCTTGGCAATATAATAAAAAGACAAACTATAATAAGAGAAAATACAAAGTCTCTAATGTCTCTTGACTGAATTCACTAAGACAACTATGAACATACAATACATCCATATGGACCAATTAATGTTATTATAATATTTCATAGATCGATGCATATGACATAGAATGTGGAGAATGTTATCATCACATTGTTGAGCATAGAGTAGCTCACAACGACCTTGAAGAGTCGTCAGTGAAATAGGCCTATATAATTTTGTATTTATAATTTGACTCAATAAATTCTCATAGTTTATCTATAGAAGAGAGCATGTCATTTTTACAATTTTGAATACCTAGAGCCTTATAAAGGTGATCGAATGTTTGATATTTAGGGGGAGAGGAAAAGGAGATGATTAAAAAAATAGATTGTATAAAAACAACTTCTCCATCATTTTAGCACTACAAAAAATAATTAATTTAGCTTCGGCAAAAGGCCGTGGCAAAAGGTCGTCCAGGCGTGGCAAAAGGCCCTTAGCTTCGGCATTGCTACGGCAAATGGGGGGTGGCGAATTTTGGGGTCGCAAAATTTGGTAGCTTCGTTAAAAAGCCGTAGCAAAATTATTTGCTTCGGCAAATTGACGTAGCAACATTATTTGCTACGGCTTCGCTACGGCAGGCCATCTAGGGAAAAAACAACCAATTTGCTACGGTAGGGAGCCGTCACTAGTAAAGTAAAGGCGCCAATTTTCTGGCGCCAGTTTCCGTTGGTTGCCACGGCCACTGCCGTAGCGATGATATTTGCGCCATATTTTGGGCGGGTGAAATTTAGGAGGGAACTAATCATGTTGGCAACGGTAATTTGTCGTAGCTGCCGTAGCTACACTCATATTGGTCCTGAAAGTTTGTTAATAGTTGCCACGGCTCATAGCCGTTGCTACGGTTAATGCTACCCTAAATTGTTCTATTATATATATATAATTGCACCCTGTGTATATTATATAAAAGTGCATTCATACAATCTGCAAAAGCAATTGAAGCCAACAAATGACATGCAAGTGCATTCACCACAAGTGCATTCAGCAAAAGGTCCCTTGCATACACATTTGACGTCCAACGAGTACTTCAAGCCAACAAAAGTATTTGACGTCCGAAGTTTACGTGAAGCCAACAAAAGTCTTAAACTTACAGATTGCCTAACATCTAGTGTCCATAGTCACAAGTGCAAGAAAATTAAAACATACTTAGAGCAACCTCTGATTTGTCTGATACTCAGCAGCTCTTATCCAAGTGTGCTAGACTTCGTCTTCTTCTTCAAGTGACTGATCCTCAGTGGCTTGTTTATTCAGTTCGGGGGCAGATTGTTGAGTTGATGTGTTAAGAGGGGGCTCGTTGGTGGATAGAACAAGAGCTCCGTCTCCAATTGACTCCCTTTGATTTGTCTGATGAACACTTGTCTGCAATATAGAAAAGCACAAACAAGATATCAGTTGCACACTCACTTCTTTTGGAACCGGATAACGAGTTGAAGCACATACGAGATATCTGACTTTCTATGTAAACCTTAGAACTGGTACACAAACAAAGTACTGATTGTTAATATAAGAAGCGAAACTTTACTATGCAAGGACTTCATTCAAGATTTCAGAGCTGCACACTCGGCTGCGCAACCAGAGTCGATCATAATCAGGTCCTGATTATTTTCGAAATTATAGTAATGGCATCAATTTTCTTTTCATAATGGCGTCAAATGCCTTTTGATAATGGCATCAAATCGTAGAATGCAGAATATGAGACTTTAGTGGTGCTTCTTAGTTGTAACTTTTCCTCTCAACTGACAACTATGCTAACCTGTGGGATCTACTCATCTCATGGTACTAGGTTCTTAGTGCAATTAGCCTAGAAGCTTATAACAAAAAGAAAACACACAATCACTAAAGAAACAGCAAATACACACAATTGACAACTAGTGCAATTAACCTATGGGTGTGAGCACCAATAACAAATACACACAATCACTAAAGAAAACCACCAAAAACAATGAACAAACAACAAAAAGTAAACTAGCAAAATCAAACACAAGAGGAAACCTTAGCACTCAGGTCAAACAAATCATGACTAACCTGTCCGTGTGAAGGTGAGCCTCCCCCGTCATTGACCCGGAAAGTCGTCATAATTTCATTGTATAGTTGGTGCCAAGTAGATTCCATCATTGTATACCTGGCAATCTAATCTCTAATCTCAAATTTATTTGGGTTGAACGACAAGGAACACAAGTGTTCTCATCTGAGGCTATGCTAAGTAAGCTAAAGGCATTTTAGTAATAATGATAACCATCATTGTATAGTTGGTGCCAAGTAGATTCCACTCTAGTAGTACAATTACCTACATATCTATTTCAACTTTATCACATATTTTAGACTTTTTATTTCATTTAATATCCTGGTCTGGTAAGACAAGTTATCTTATAAATGCCCTTGTTCTTTTATTCATTTCTCAAGCCTTTTGTTTTATTCATGTCATGTTTGCTATAAGCTAGAATACAGAATTTCACATACCAAAGGAGTTAAAGCATGTTAGCTGAAAATGTTAATGCACTTCAAGAATAATTGCACTACTAGATGGACAAAAAAAAAAGAAATGCAGTGTTTTCAAGCGTGCTTCAGAAAAATACAAAGCATGCTACTTAACAGTAAAAAAAAACAGAAAAAGGAAAAACAACAGAAAAGCAAAAAAACCAGACAAATGCAGTGTTGGAAATAACAGAAAAAGAAACACAGAAGCAGAGAAATAAACAGAGAGGGTGTACAAGATACAAAAAAACAGAGAAAGAAAACAGTGCGGGTGTACAGAAAAGGAGAAACACAGAAAACAGTGACATGCTCCAGCTCCTTTTCTGTGTCTTTAACAGTAAAAAAAAACAGAAAAAGGAAAAACAACAGTGGCCATCTCCAATAGAGAGGGTGTACAAGATACAAAACCTATTATTTTTATAATTGCATTCAAAACATGCTCTCTTTTGGGTTCAACGTAATGGTTGTTTGAAATCTGGTGTTTCACATAAGTTCAGTTCCTATTGGGCTTGAAGTGCAAATAGGTGTCTGCCTGGTGACTGCAGATTTCACTATTTCAGAGATGTTTGCATTGTGATTTGTTCGTGCATTTTAAAGATGGTGATTCATGGATCATCTTATCATTTTAAGTCTTTAACACTTTCCTTCATATTATTCTGTGTACTTAACAGTAAAAAAAACAGAAAAAGGAAAAACAACAGTGGCCATCGAAAATAGTGAGGGTGTACAGCATTGTTAATGTTTCATTTTTGTCTTCTTGCCTTTGTATGTTTAGGCAATCAGTGCATTGAAAGAAAAGAAAGTCATGCAACTGTTTTTTGGGAAACAAGAAAGTAATGCAAATGTATCAGAAGATATGGAAAGAAGCATCACATAATCGTTACTTTCCCATTCCATATATATGCTACCCCTTTTGGTGAAAACTCTATATCACCATCCTTCCCATTTTACCATCTCTCTCACAACCCTCTCTCCTACAACCCTCTCCCCTTGAAACAAATGGCATCCTCATCACACCACAACGCCTCCTCATCAGGCCTCCCTCCCCGCCCTGTCCCCATCAACATATCATCCGATAGCTCGGACGATGGGTACGAGGGTTCAGGTTAGTCGCTGCATTTGTTGGTTTAGATTTCATTTCTCCTACGTGTATGATTGCTTTACCTTGTTTATGTTTATTTATACAGCACCAGCGCCTCCCACATACCGACCAGGCCAGAAGGTCGAGGTGGTCGGGGGCGAGGCTGGGATGCTAGGGTCTTTCTTTGAGGCGACCCTTTTACGCAAAGTGGATCGAACGCACTGGGAAGTTGAATATGTAACCCTCCTAGAAGAGGACAGAAAACACAAGCTAAAGGAAGTCATGCCGGTTCTCCGAATTCGTCCTCGCCCACCTCGTACTTCATATGACGCCTACGTGCTCGATGACCTTGTGGATTGTCGCTCAAGAGACGGGTATTGGTCAGGTAAGGTGATTGGTGTGCGCGCTGTTGGGAATGACAAAACTTACACGGTCGCATTCCCTCTGGTCGGGGGCAACCAGGTTTATCGTGCCAACAAATTGCGCCCACACTTGGACTGGGATGGATACAAATGGACCACCCAACCGCATTTTCGCTTCATGTTAAGATAAATGTCTATTTGAATGTGTTTTGTTGGTGTAATCCAACTGTTTGTTGAGGACATTATTGTTTGTTGGAGGGTTTTAACAGTTTATGTCTTTGTTTTGTTGAACCATTGTCTGTTGCTACTTATGTAGTTTTCCCTTTAATGTTATGTACTTTGCTACTTGTGATTCTAGCAAGTATTATTTTTTATGATGCATTCTGCTTTATTTTTGTCATTAGCCTTCTAGTTATCAAAGTATTTACTTTCTGGTTGAATTGTGTTCTGAACCAATTATCACTAGAAGGTGTAAAAGAATGCAATAGTTAAATCTTTAAAGTAGAGAGAATGGCAGATATTGGATGATGGAATCAGCAAGTCCGACTCATGGACATGTGTAGAACTTCCTTGCCCACAATTATGAGACAAATTATAATTGACATGTGTATTTTAAATAGCAAACTAAACTATTATATTTAACGAAATGACTATCCATGAACTCCAGTGGAAACGTTAGGAACATAAATGAGTCGTTTGATAGGTTCAGGTCCTATTAGATAATGTAGTGAAATGTTGAAAACCATAAATGAATTTACTTTAACCATAAACAGTAAAAGATTAAAACATCTACAAGATTTGAACAGTTTGGTGTAGAGTTATCTCACTTCTCTTCTTTTTTTTCATTCGCATTTGAGACTCTTATCAAATTCAAGTCCACTTATCTTAAACATAAAAAATCAACGTGAAACACAACAATGCAAAAAACAACAATAGGTGAGAAAAAGAAGAAGAAAAATCCTTATGCAATATAAACATAAAGCATATGACTAGGCAGAAGGGCAGACAGGGTAGAAGAAATACTAAGGATCACAAGTGACACTCACCTTGTTCCCTCTGGTCTTCCTGGACAGATCTGATAATTGTTCCAACAGTTCTTTTCAGGAAAGATCTGATAATGGGATTTAGGACCATTAATGTTACATTTCAAATAATCTTTCAAAAGTTGAGACATTAGAGGTTTACATGAGAGAAATTTATTGGCTACCAAAATGAAAGGGGGTTTGTTTCCTGATCAATAAAAATGCATAAGAAATAGCTAGGATGAGAATGAGAGCAAGTGAGCACTGAGCAACACAACCTTTGAACCTTACTTGTGTTATAAAGAAAGACTAAAAACTGAAGACAGTTCCTAACCCATGCCATACCTTTCCTCCCTTTTCTTGTACTTTATCATTTCCCCTTTGAAGAGAGGAAGGGTTTGATCACCCAAATTCCAATTTTATCTATGTGTAATGATGGTATGGTGTCACTCGTACTAGTAAAAATTGACTGAAAACTATTTTCTGTTTGCTTGTATCCTTAATGTTGTAAGACAACTTGGTGATTTTATTCTTGTTGGCATTTATGAAAGCGTTTCCTCTAATTCTCTAAATTTGGTATACAATGTACTGTTATTTATTTGTGTTTGTTGATATATTACCATTTGTATTTTTAACAACAGGGGGTTTTTATCTGTTCAAGGCGGGGTTGAACGCCCCTGATTTATTTTATTTTCGACATCAATAAAGCGACCAAATTGAGAGAAGTCTGGAGTTCATACCCTTTGATTCATATGTGTTTTTCAACATCAATAACGCGAACTGTTGGCCTGGAGAAAGATATTTCAGCATGCTTGTTCCTGCACAGAAGGAGAGATTTTCAAGACAACAATCGAACGAATTAGGAAGAGAGAAGAGAAGGAGAGAGGAAGAGATAAGGCGAGAGAGAAATTACCTCAGTGAGACAATCAGAGGCGAAGATGCAGACATTTCCGGCCGCTGAACAGCGAAAGACGGCGAGACGACGAGCTACACAGCGACAGACGGCGAGACGGCGAAGTTGTTGAAGACGGAGCGGGTTAGGGCACTTACGACTGAACTATCTACATCGAGAGAGATGAGTTTGGGTTTGGTGGCTTGGATTTGAGCGATTTAGGGTTGGAGGTGGGGAGATTTAGGGTTGAATGTGGGAGATTTGGGATTCGGGATGTGGGATTTGGGATTTAGGGTTTGATCGGGGAGAGAGAAGATGATAGAAAGTGAAAGTGGGTTCTGATTTTTTTTTTGGAGTACAGACGAGTTTTGGAGCGAGTCGCCAAAATTTTGGCGCCTTGTCTTCTTTTTTTGCCACGGCACGGAGTTGCCGTCGCGCAATCTCCCGCCCTCTGAAATGAAGTTAGCAACGGGATAGCTTTAGCCGTAGCAAATGGCAGCTACGGCTGCTCATCCGTTGCTACACAATAGCCAAACCCTACCTCTTAGCTATGGCATACCCTTGCCGTTGCTACCGTGCGTGGCAATATTCTTTATTTTTTGTACTTTAGCTACGGCAACACCCCCCGAAGCTACTGTTGATGTTTTTTTCCTAGGCTCTAAAGCTTGCCGTTGCTAGTGCCGTGACAAATGGGTACTAATTGCCACGGCACTTGCCTGCCGAAGCTACCAAGGGTCGCTAATTTAATTATTTTTTGTAGTGTAGATTCGTTGATAAATGCAAGTAAGCCAAGAAAGTCACAAAGTCACATGAACAAGCTAAGATTGTGCTATCTCATTTGGAGGTTTCGAAAGTAACTCCAAAATCAATGAATATCAAGTGATTATCAAATAAGCTCGAAGCATTGAAGATTAGTATAAAGATTCTCAAAAGAGGAAAAAGGCCATGAGAATATAATGATAATCAAACAAATAATGGATGTTCACATCAAAATGATCGTAATGAACTAGAAAAAAAAACAATTCAGGTAATGGTGAATTAATTAACTATGATGTATTTGGACCCGTAGATCTAAATTAAAAAGTGTAAAAAGTTAGATTGATTACGTAGAAGCCCAGACTAGGAAATAGGAGAATATATTCACCAGTAAGTGGATGTAATTTTGATTGTCGATAAACAACTCCATGTGTAATTAATGGGTGTGGTTGTGGTATATCCATATTGATCATATTGAATGTAAATGAAAATGATCAAAGGATTAAAAATACATGAAGTATTAATATTAAAACCCCGGGCCGCCATATGTTTTTTTTTTCATTAAATATTCTTATTAAGTACTTGAAGTACTTAATTACTTATAATTTTGAAAATGGTGACATAATGCATCAGGTTATGAAGTAACATGCAAAAGTTATATTGTTTTCTTTATTCTTGGTTTTTATCCTTGAGTTTTTTTCCAAACGAAAAATTATAACGAGGCGAGTTATACACCATCAATACAACAAGATCTCCCAAACAAACGAGAAGATAACATTAATTAAGTCTAAAAGTATCTTATACTTGTGCATCGAAAGTAACATACCACTAAGACATGGATGAATAGCGCGTTGAAGTAGAATGTGACATATGAAGACAATTTTACTTTTATACATCAAAGAAAAAATTGCGACCTAACCATTCAATTTATAAAATCAACAACATCAAAGAAGTTCAAAGTGCTTATTTACATATATAATCAATTTGTAGAGACTATGTAAGGACCTCTTATTAAAATCATCAAAGTAGTGCAACATAAAAACCGCAACTTTCCTTTTCCCTAGGGAGGATTTTCATAGGTATACTTATTTTATTGATTGAAAAACCTAAGACACTAGTCCAACCCGAAGCACTAGTTGTTGAACGTCAACCACCAATAAACCTTAAGCACACCTATTACACAAACAAAAGCAAAACAAACACAAACAAAACACAATGAAGAACAAAAGCTTATGACACAAACCTCAACTCGTGGAAGTATTGTATTGCACTGATGAGCTCCGAGTAGACCTGTCAAAGTACGACCCGACCCGGAAAACTCGACCCGTACGTCGGGTAAATTCTGGGTCAAGACCCGGTTTTTTTGACCCGGAAATTTTTTTGGACCCGAACCCGAAGTACCCGGTAATTTTCCGGGTCATCTGGGTTTAGACCCGGTGACCCGGTTGACCCGGTAATTTTGACCCGATTGACCCGATTGACCCGGTGACCCGATTGACCCGATTAATTTATAATTATATATGCTTAATTTTTTTTTTATGGAGATTCCAATTTATTACATTTTATAATTACAATCACTTGATCTTTGATTTTCAAATCAACTTTTATATTTATTTGTATTGTGTAATACTCCCTCCGATCAATAGTATTTGATTTTTGATTTTTTTATCACATTTTTTAAGAAGATAAAAATTCTAAAAAATATTAAAACAATTCTATGCTTATTACCAATCGCATGAAATTGTTTTTAAAAAAATATTTAAAATTTTATATATTTTTAAATTTTATTAAAAAAGTTAAAATTGACGAACCCGAAATCGACCCGAAATGACCCGAAACCCGGTCAAACCCGAGTTCGAGTCAACCCGGATATACCCGGGACCCGTTTTACCCGAAATCCGTTTTACCCGAAACCCGAAATGACCCGACCCGAACCCGACCCAAATGACCCGATTGACAGGTCTAGCTCCGAGGTTTATGCTATCTCCTCGATGTGTCGTCGCCTTTTTTCTCCTTGTTTTCACACTTTTCCTTCTTCCACTCATTCCTTTAAATCCTTGCAACTGACCTTCCACAAAAGTAACATATCCAGTGCGTAAGAAAACAAATCTCCTTTATTGAAAGCTTTCAAATTTGCATTCTAGAATAAGATCTTCTTCCAACACGACAATTGAATATTCAATGGCCCATATGGGACAATACAAACCGTTTCACTTGGCACATCGCGCACATCACAGTGTCTTTCTGCCAGGGTCGTCGGAACCCTCAAAACCTGATTCTGCAAGAGATGCTCCATGACCTTCTCCTCACCTGTTAAAACTGCCCCATTATGTTTTCAAAGGGAGGTTTTTAATAAGATAATTTTTATAGTATTAGTGATATGAAGCCTTAAGGAAGTGTTATTATATAATTATGTTAGTTGTGTGGATATACATGAGAAATTCTAGTATTGGCTAGCACTATTATCTATATAAAGCACCTTTTGGTAAACTTAAAAACATACTAATTCCTCTTTTCTCTTTGTCTCTATTTGCACTATATACTTTCAAGTCATAAAATAATTGCAATTTTAACTAGTTCATTCTTTAAAGTGCATTAGAAAAAATGCATTAGTTTTAAAAGTGCGCACTATTTGTGTGCTATAGTTGTTACGTCAATAACCCCATTTATACGATTAAAAAAGTCCATAATGTTGAGTTCTCAATATTTAGAAAAATGATGCATATAAAAATAAAAAAAATGCACATCATCTTAATTTAAATGTGTAACTTTTTTAAAAACAACCTATTTTAATTCCCAAATGATGCAAATAAAAGAATATAAAATGTGCAATGTTTTGATTAAGTTCTGTGTGCATCACATTCGCATAAATTCCATCATTTTCATTAAGATGTGTATAATCCTCATAATTCTCATGCCCTTCCTCAGTTGTTTATCAGATAGATATGAATATACCATTTTGCTGCATTTTGGCAAGTAGCAATCCCATAATTCACAAAAAACCAAAAAGAAATTTAGTGCGTAACGCAGTGATCCACTTGAAGCGCGTCCTTTTCGTGTTTGGTTAACCGTTTCGATTGAAATGAGATTAATTACATGTTTTGGTCCATAAAAGGATATTCAGTGTCGTCATATTATTTAAAATTACAGCAATTATTCATAAAATTTCCCCACCTATTATCAATAATAATAATAAAAAAAAATATAACCACTACTATTATCACAACTTCAGAAGACCCCAAACACGACCTTAGCCTTTACCGACCCTCTCACACACACCCCATCTCCTTTTTATTCCCATACAACACCAATTGCCTCTCACTCGCTCTCAATCACATACGATACACCTATAATTGAGAAAGCCATGGCATCCCACGTTAGCCTCAGCCCCGGAGATCAATCATCGGCGACGGCGGCCCCATCAACAGGCTCGCCGAAGGGGGCGTGTGTTTGCTCGCCGACCACCCACCAGGGCTCCTTCCGGTGCAAGCTTCACCGGTCGCAGTCGTCTTCCTGGATGAAGAGGTCCAATTCCTTGCCTGTTAGGAAGGGAGTTTCTTCTTCGCCTTCGTCTTCGTCTTCATCTTCGGTGGCCTCACTTTCCCCCAAATCTGTTGAATCTACCAATTAGTACACCCCACTGGTGTAAGCTCTTTTTTTTTCTTGTTAAAAAAAAAATCGGTCCTGTTATGTGCCTAAGTAAACAATTAAAATCACTGGTATTAATTATGTGATCCACGTCTACTATATTTTTATTTTTCTTTAATTATATATTTTATGTTCTTCTTAAGTCTTTTTGCATGGACACAGAGATAGTTCGATGACTTCGATCTGTATCATGTTCAGCTGCTTTTAATAATAAATTGGGTTAATTATGGGGGTTTGCTTGCTCAAACTCTGGTTTGCTTACTGTTATGAAATTTTTTTTGATAAATTGGAATTAAAATTCCCAAAATTATCAATTGACAATAGAGAAGGCTTTTTTTTTTTTAAAAAAAAAAGAAGTATAACACAAATATAGCTTAGTTCGATCTAGTTCCGTTCGGATCTGGTTCGGTTGAGAATATGAATTAGTTCCTCACTATTGGTTATTAAAAGGTTTAAAATGAATATATAAGAGTTAATAATTGTTTAGACTATTTAAATTAGTCAGCGCATTATAATAATATTATTTAGTACGTATTAATTTGTGTGTAGTTTTCAAGTTTATAATTGAGTAAAATGTATATTAAAAATAATATCCTTCCATTTCAAAATACATGTTCTTTCACTTCTTAACATATTTTTTAAGAGTAAAAAGGTACCTACAATATCAACTTTTTTTATTAATCTTTTTAATAATTACAAACTTATAGTTTTTTATCTATTGAAAAACGTGTAAAAAAAGTTAAAAATATAATATTTAATAAAGCTGATTTAAAAAAAAGTGAATTATGAAAAAAAAAACTCAAAAAGGGTAGAACCGCTATGAAAGATATGCCTCGAATATATGTACTCGTTGACTAGAATGGGAAATTTGATTAGAATAAAATAGTGATGAAAAATATTCGAATCAATATTTTAAGAATAGTTTTTACAATATTTTAGATATAGATATATTAATAAAGATTTTACTCAATTATGTAAGATTTGGATAATAATTATATATAAAAAATTATCTCATGCACTTAATTAATATTTAGTATATAGTATATCTTAAGCTAACAATTTTTTAAAAAATTATTTTTTTCAACAAAAACTCTATTGTACGTATGAGATATGGAAACTTTATAAAATTAAAATAATAAGTTGTCTAATATTTATATAATAAAAAGTTGTTTATACCTATAAAAAAATTAAATAATCAATCATAATTACATATTGGCACCCCATACATTTTTTCAGAGAAGTTATTTGGGTTTAATCTATTAATATATTATGAGATTTATTTTGATTTAACCTTTGATTTATTTTAAAATTATAGATCTGAATTAGTAGAGTCAAGAGTGTATGTTAATATAAAATTTATTCAAATTTTAAAAAATAAAAGAATATATATATATTATAATAATTTCATTCCATTCTATATTAATTATATACTCCCTCCGTTAATTAAAGCTTGACGTTTTACTATTTATGCACGCTTTTTATGTGTTTAAAACTATATAAAATATTAAATTTTTTAATAATTTTTTAAATAATTTCATACTTGTTACAATTAAGTATGAATTTATAAAAATAAATATAAAAAATGTTAATATTTTATATATTTTTTACCATTCTAAAAAAGCATGCATAAAAAGTAAACGACAAGTTTAATTAACAAAGGGAATAATAATTAAGAAGTATTGGAAGAAATTAATTAGCTAAATGAACGGGTATTAATATCAAATTTATTTAAATTAGAAAAATGCACAAAGTGCGGATCCTAAACTAGTGAAACAATAAATTTCTTTGATGCGAAAAGAATCATTGATGTGCAGGACCAAGAATGTGCAGGACCAAGAATTGGCATATTAGGACAAAAAGTCATTTTTCACCAATTGGCATTCCAAGTAACAGAAGATGTGCAGGACCAAGAATGAAACCATATTAGCCAATATTACAAATAACAAGCCACACATTTTTAGATAATTATTTAGGATGCCCAATCATTAATGTTTGAGTAAACATGACACATGGACATTATATGCAAAAATAAGAACCAGTTATCGATGGAAAGCAAATAATTTATCCTAATAAAGAAGAACAATACTCGTAAAATCTAACATGACAATGAAACCTAATTACATCATCCAAAATTTTCCACTACTAGAGGTAATACACAAGGAATTAGATTAGATAAACAAAAGTTTTTTTGAAATAAGGACCTTAACTACAAACTTCTTAAAGGTTGGGACAAAATTTGCAAACCAAAGAGGGGGTGTTAGGAATCACAAAAGTGAAGGATATGAATAAAGCGTTGCAGATTAAATTATTATGGAAAAAATTACCTAAACCAGGCAATAGTTAGGTGCGAATAATTAATGAAAAGTATATTAAACATAATGAGCAATTATGGGACTACGAAAAGAAGAGAATGTCATTATAGATGAAGCTTATATATGGAAATAAAAAAATGAATTATGTGAATGACTTAGGTGGCAATTGGGGATGGTAAAATGATTCAGAAAGATGAATGGATTGATGAACAAATTCTAAAATGGTGGCTATTACAAAGACATGCACATAGATTATAATATGGAAAAGGTATGTTACTATATAACATATAGAAAATGCTTTCTATCCTAGTTGATCCTGATTCGACATTAGAAGTATATTTCTTTTTCCCAAATAACCGAAGGGCTTTGGTCGAGCAACCGCTACTTTTCTTGAACGGGGATGTTCCGAAGCTATTGACAATGCTTCCAATGAATATCGTACGAAAAATTCAAAACATTCGATTACCAATACATGATATTCAAGACATATTATATTAGAAAACAAGGATGGATGGTTTACAAAGCATTAAAGGGAATTAATGGAAATCAAGAGCAATATGTTGTTCGTGTGACCTTGTAGAGGATAATGATATCCACTTGTTCTAGAAGTGTGGTCACACGAGGAACATAGTTTTTAGGGCCAAAATTTTCACACTAGAGGCTACTTCCCCATCTTCCTCACCAAGGATCATCTCGTGGGTAATAAGCTTACCAATGAGATCATCCAATGGCAAAGTCAATAAGTTTTGAGCTACCTCTATTGCAGTTACCTTTGGACCCCACTTTGCTTTAAGCAAGCTCCTCAAGATCTTCCTTACCTTTTCTTCATTGGTGAAGATTTTTCCGAGAGAATCCAGGTTGTTCACGATCTGTGTGAATCTGGTGCACATTTTTTTCACGGTTTCCGTGGGCAGCATTCTGAACAGTTCATACTGTCGAAGATATATGCTGATTTTGGTCTCCTTGACTTGGCTTGTTCCTTCACAGGTGACCACTAGTTTATCCCATATTTCTTTAGCACTCCTGCAAGATGAAACACGGTCAAGTTCATCAGCATTTAAGCCACAATATAGTAGGTTCATGGCCTTATAGTTTTTGGCTACATTCTTCATATCTGTTTGATTGAATTCGCTTTCTTCCTTAGCAACTTCTCCAGCAGCAGTGGTCTTCTTTGGCACGTGAGATCCTTTCTTGATGAGCTCCCAAAGCTCCATGTCTTAATCAATGATAAACATTTGCATCAAGGACCTTCAATGCACAAAATTGTCTCCACAGAAGAGAGGTGGACGATTGGCGGATCGTCCTTGTGCAAATCCTCCTTCACCTACAGTACTCATGATCGATCTCACAGATTGTTAAATCAAATAAATGTGAGTTAAGCTCTGATACCAATTGAAGAATTGAGTACTTAAAGTAAAAGACAATAATATAAATACTCTAGAAGGGGGGGTTAATAGAGTATGACATATTTTCGCAAAGTCTTCTGCAGCAGCAACTTCAAGAGCTTTATCTTGAATCTCAAGGCCTTGAACTCGGTCTCAAAGTCTTGAACTTAATCTCAAGGTCTTGAACTGAACTTAAGGGGTCTTGAGATGGCTGCAGTGTTCAGTTTGTCTCACGAAAACAATAAGTTAAATATGAATGCGACAATAATAAATAATAACACTTGACTTGTTAAAGAAGTTCGACTCTTAACCAACCTACGTCTCCACCTAGGGTTATCCAACCCTTAGGATTTAAACAACTTTTATTCCTCTTTCCTTATGAGTCCTAGATACAACCTAGAAGAACTTCCTCTCTTCTATATCTTGAAGCCTACCACGCTTCTATCTAGTCAACCCAAAAACAAAGAAATAAAAGTCCCCTTAACCACACCTAAGTGTGATACGTTTGAGTATATGATACTCTTAGTATAACAGGGATTAACTTATACTATGTAGCTCACGTTCTTCCTAACTCTCGAAAATATAAAACAATTACACTAAGAGAGATAAAAGAACAGTAGATTAGCAGACAAATGATGAGAAGCAGATACGAGAGCTTTTTGTTTTCCAATGAATGCTTGTCGAGATCTACTTTGAATTGCTGAGAGGCTCTGTATTTATAATCTCGGACCTACTCTCTCTCGGCTGATCTTGCTCCACGAAGTTCTCCTTGCTTGAACTGTCTTTTGAAATTCAAACCTTGGAGCCATTTTAATTGAATGAAGATCAGGAGCGTTTGCTGATCTTGTGGCATCAAAATCTCACCAGACTGAAGCGCCATCTGTTCGAGTTTCAATCTGAATTGCTCCCAAAATTTTGGTTCTTGTTGCAGGGAGATCTTCTGCTTGATTTTCGGGCTAAAAAGATATCCTCAAATCTTCCTGTAGTCATGTTAGTTCTCGAATAGATAATAGCATAGATAATCCATCAATATTACCGAATATTTAAATCTAACTAAAATATTAATCACATATGCAAATAATATATAGAATAATATATCTAATTTGTCTAAGCTATAAAACCTTATACCTTTGTCTTTCATCATCCTGCAAATAAAGATATCATAACTTATGTATTTCATCAAGGGAGTTATCACAGCTGATCGTTCTCTCCTCAACGTCGTCGAAAGTAGCGCAAAGGTTCTAAGTTAACGGGGATAGGGGAGAGACAAAAGCAGACAACCCGAATTCTCTACAGAACCAAATACGGACCAAGACTGACGATGACAAGACGAGAAGACAAGATCCCCACCCAAGAATGACAATGATGCCCTTATGGATTTCTATGAGGTTATAATTGTGGAAAGCAAAACACATATGAATCAATCATGAAGCATACTAGTCGCATCAATACAAATTGACATGTACCTATCTCAATGAATAACGATAACGCACATTGGTAGCAAAGAATATGATCGAGTTCTACACGGACGTACATATGAGACAATCTAGCCACTTATCATTCCTCAAGTAATAGACAAGCTCGACATATTAAGAATCACGTATGCATGAATTGAACAATAGATCTGTGTGGTACAAGATAGGCAAAATATAGTAACATAACGGGTATCAAATGTATGGTTGACTACTCATGTTCAACAAAATCCCAGAACCTCATATATACCTATCATCATAATTAATCCAAATTTAAATCTGTATAAATCATGGAATCATAAATTGTTTTTAAATAATTTTTTTTATCAAATTATATAGCATCACATAAGAATTTAAATCACATATATAAAATAGCCCAAACCGAGTTTAAACCAAACTCGAGTCAATGCCCAAAGAAAGGAGAGAACCGGCTCCGGCCAAGAGCCCAGACTTGGTTTTCCCGTGGTGAATTGGCCGCTCACCACGGCGGAATCCAGTTCTTCGTCCTTCGCGAGTTATGCCTCTCGCTATCACGAAAAACATCATTCTCTTCCTTTGTTCCTAGTTCTTGTTCGTCGCGGTGACCATGGTTTCGCCGCGGCAAATCAAGCAACTATGAGCTCGCTTTTGATCTAAACTCGATCATTTCTTTCCCAACTACTCTCATCCTTTCCGATATCTTCCCCCGACCTCAAACAACATTTAAATAATAATTCTGAACAATAATATAACTAACAGTTAAATAAATGTTTAACATCACATTTTTAAATACCTCAAGATTTAATAAGGGATATTTAAATATTAATTAATTACTCATGTCGGATACACACATAGACAGCTCATATCAATATAGAATCCGATACCAAGATGCTTAAACATGCCATAACACTATAAAAGGAACACATAAGGGGGCACGGTAAGTATCACATTATACAACAATAAGGTCTACATGATAGGATGAGTATGACATGTAATCATACGATGAGCTATAATAGGAAAGTATGTCCTACATGATACTAGTCGGTCATGACGTGGTATAAGTACAACCAAAGATGATCATTGAGGAACAAGTTTAACACTAAAAATGATATTTCATGTATATTTGCATCTATCATGTCGTAGTATATAACATGCAAGGTGGAACCCCATTACAAATTGACACATGTCTTGTGAAAGCATGTGCTCACCAACATAAGCATGAATCAATGATATATTCTAAGAAAAACTATAATGTGTGAACCCGGGCATGATTTTACCTATAATAGGGGGTAGGTAGTCGGACGAGGTACAAGCTATTAGAATACAATAAGCATCACAAGAGCATCATATGGTAAGAACAACAAATTATATGAGACACACACATAAGCACGCCATTAGTCACATTAAGCATGATACAAGGTGGTTGAGGCATATCACGACATAGGAAGGCTATCACAACCTATGACAATAGTACTGAATGATGATCAAATCTGAGCATGTGATCATACAAGTCATATATCCAAGACATAAACCTTACACTGTATTAATAGTACCTGACAAATTATAAATATATGAAACAAGATGCATCGAGTAACTTCACATAATAGCATAGGGAGTCATAGAAGCTCAAGTAAGACTATCATCACAACCAACATTAATGTATATAAGAAGAATATAAGCAAGTGTAATAGGTGAATCATGCGCATGTCGTAATGCAAAACAGGATAATGCTCCTAAGGTGTCATGCTTCGAGAGATCAATGCGCCATATTTACACATATAAAGGTAATTATACGAGCGTCTTGCAACTATCGTGGTGTGTGCATTCATGCAAAAGGGTGAGGTCTCCACACGTGTAAAGGTATTGTCTCTAGCAAGGGGGTATAACAAGGGATGCACATATCCTAGTCATATCGGGGTCATCATAGCATAAGATCAATGATGGCAAGATAATCATATATGGTGCTACTAGATATTAAGATATATGGAAACAACATAACATATGAATGCAATATTTGTGTACATAAAACAAGACAATTAAGGCATATATTTTTTTTCAAAGATAGGTTGCATTTTAGAAGACATACGTCCTATGTGATACTAATAGCACACGATGAATCTAAATACAATGTGGTGTGTGAGCATGCAAGGTGTCAAACTATTCATTCTTAAAAGCATAGAAGAATGTCATGGGGCATGAGGGAACAACATCATGAGACAAATAGATAGGCATGATACTAGTTGGAATCACATAAGGCATAATGCGCATCGAGGCGTAACACTAATCATATTTGAAGGACATAAGGAACGAATGTCAATACTATCGGGGACCTATTTCAAGAAGTAGCAGATCATAAAGCAAGTAAGGCATGAATATACACAATTCACAAGTAATGGGTCCTGAGGATACTAATGTCTTGGTGAAAGGTGTAGATGTGCAACATATGATACATGTACATTAAACAACTTACCACCAACATATACAAGAGGTCACGACAATCATAAAGCAATCATATAGAACCAAGGAAGAAACATAGCAAGAAACAATACGAGTTTAGCATGGTGTGGCTTCACATGGATACAAGGGATACATGTACATGGGTATAAATCAATATTATCTGTACAAGGCATGTATTTAGCATACTAACGCATCCAGTCATGCAACACAGTAATGTATCAAGTCATGTAAACACAGATAGGGCTAGGGGTGTGCAGGAAGACCCGACACGAAAACACGACACGAAAAAACACGAAACCGAAAAAACACGACCCGAAAAAACACGACACGAAAATGAAACGAACCGAGAAAACACGACTGTAAACGGTTCGTGTTCGGATCGGCCATATCATCTTATCGGATACCCGACATGAACCGATTTTTTAAAAAAAATTTTAGGTAAGGCGTTTTAGTACTAGTACAAAAAAAATCCTATAGTAACAATAAATTTCGCTAGCACAGTTGGTTTAAGGGAAGGGTAATTTCTAAGCTGGACAATATAGGCCCGGGTTCGATTCCCTACTTCACCTTATTTTTTTTTTAAATTTCCCTCATGTCCCCTTTTTAATTTATTTCTATTTATTCCTCAAACAAACCCTAAAACGCTTCCATTGTTCTAACTTATGGAAGTCGCCGCCTCATCTCTCTCTCCACTTCTCCTCTCTCTACCACTCTCCAAATTAGGCGGCGTCCCATCTAAATCCTCTTCATCTTCAACCTTTCACTCCATTTTCGGCGTTTCGGCATAATGAACAACATCTTCGACAATAGATATGTACTCCGCCGCCGCTTTTCATCTTTCGCGGAGCTTCAAATTGAAGAAATCGACGATGGCGTCTAGACTTTACAATTGATGATTGCAGTGCTATCAACCACAGGCGGGAGAATGAAAGGCGTACAACGGCAGAATATAGTCGAATTCGACAGAGTGGGACAATCCTGAGCGAAGTATTAAAGACGGTTCCATAAACTCCAAGCCTCGATGGAGGAGTGGATCTTGCGCCGCCAGCAGTTTGAGAGCAACTTGTAAAATCTCTTACCCTGTTATCTTGTTCACAATCAGCAATTAGGCATGGTTCCTCTTTAATTAGGATTATGTATTGTTGAATACTTTGAACGAATCCAAGCATTGTTGAATATCTTGAATGAATTGAAGGGAGATTTGTGTGATCAAAATGAATGCCTCAACTAAACGGGTCGTGGCGGGTATCCGAGTCGGATACACGAAACCGTTTCGTGTATCCGTGTCGGATACCCGCCGCTTACCGGTTCATGTTCGGATCGGCGTTTTGGGTCTTTGTGGTTTCGGGTACCCGACACGATTATCCGTGTCGTGTCGGATACCCGACTATGAACAGCCCTAGATAGGGCTACCGTTATAACCAAACAGATATTTCCAAGGGCAATATCGACTCATCCCCACAGACTCAAAAGCCCATTTCCCGTGGAATGCTTGTGTGACTCATTTTGAGAACATAGAAGGGTAGTCAAATTACTCCTGAAAGAAGATGGTGGAGTTCGTATAGAAGTTCTTGACAAGGAGACATCAGTTGACCACTACGAGAATCGAGGAGGATGACTCCACAAAACAACTCGTCCTTCAAAGTTTGATATTCTATCACATTGACCATCTCGTGGCATGACCTATAGTGTCAAGTACCATACTCATCACACGCTCAAGTAGTCAACGTTCCCGAACCTAATTCCTGGACATGATTAGATTCCCAATTCCATTTCCCGTGAAAGACGTCGATACCATAAAGAATGACTTGATTAGAACACCAATTGAGACATGGGAGAAGATAGAAGGGGAGAGAATCAGAATGAAAGGAATAGGAATCTCTCAACTACCACCAACCTTTAACCGAACTTCGTCAAACCAGAGACAAAACGAAAGGGAAAGACACCGTCTAGTGAATCATGGAGGAGACCGCTCTATAAGACAGAAATTACGAGACTACTCAGAAAAGAAAGGCTCCCTCACTTATCCTATTCTCATAGAGACGCAACACTCGGTTTAAATATATCAACAAATTCTAGTCCTAGTATCATAGCACTCAGCACAAAAACGATCATCGCAATTTAATCTGATCCCCTTTGAGGGGGATCGCCCTCAGGCTCAATTTATAGATAGAACAAGTCAAGCTATCTAATGCCACTCTTCAAGGAACGACTGACCGCAGGGGCAAATACCTCACGATGTCTACCTAACTCGCTACTCCAACCACCGTGATGCAATTCCTTGAAGTCTTCCAGGCTCATCTGTAAAGAATAAGCTATATTTCGCCTACCCATTCCCAACTACATCCAATAGGGATGGTCTAGTAGCTTTTCTACCCGTTCGATCTCCTTTGTTTGATTTCCCTTATTTAGTAGGCCAAGTTCACGTTTAGTCCATTTGAGTTAGCCATATTAAGTTCAATTTTCCCCTTTAAAACTCTTTCAAATCCTTTTGAAATTCGTGGGCGGTTTTTCAAAACATACACCCGACCCTTGCGTACTCGAATTGCACAACTTGGCTCTGATACCAACTTTGTAACGGCCCGAATATAAATATCCGTGTTACATTTCGAAGATCAGATACCTTCATTTGGATCTTGCAATTCAATTACGAGTCGAGGTTTCAAACCCCAAAAGATCAGTGTTTTAAAGTGGGGATTTCGAGCCCTAAAGCAATCGAAGGGTCGTTGGGTACCCTTAACCTGTCCTAAAGACTAAGTCACGAAAATTCGTTTGAACGAAAATGCGAAAGTGAAATTAAAGTACAACTTGCCACGGCGAGGCCGGGTCAAAACCAAATCCATAAAACATAGATTCAAGAAAGTCTTTATCCAAGTTAGCGGGGTTAGACAGGTTTTTTGCATTCACTCAGGAGGTTTTCCCACGCCATAGGAACATAGAGCAAGCATACCTAAAAACAATTTGTGCGAGCGGGGTCAGACCGAGTCCCCCCAACACACTCTATCCCATAAGAAAGCATACACATACGCTATACCTATAATAAAGATGCTCTAATGCAGTACGAAAATATATTCAAATCACACAAGCATGCTGACAATTATATAATATGCAGAAAAATTGTAAAGGCGCCCAAAGAATGCCAAGTGGCATATCCCTCTCCTACTCCGCCCCCTATTTCATGAGCGGACCTGGCCAGTACGGTACCCATTCCATCATACATGTGTGCACATCATCATCATATCATATCGTGCTCATGCCCGGTGGTGCTGGGCTATCTCATCATGATGCTTATATATCGACACCACTGAATCAGGGCAAATCCAATGAGGCTGGGCTACCCTATGACCCTAGAAAAGACTCTAGGACTCACAGATAACGGTCATTCTGTTCTCAAACATACAAAGTAACCGAATGCTCATTCACAAGTGCAATCCTAGCATGATACCACATGGCATGCTTTAAATATGCTTATGCAACACCTAGTATGTCATATGATCACAAGTAGGATATTTCTCTTTCGAATCTGAGTAAGCTCATAAAGAAACTTACCTGGGGGGGGCAGAACAGCATTGCAACAATAATATAGATTAATGTCACCTAGTATATCACAATGAACATATAAGTCTATATTCAAATATATAAGCGCACATAATTCCATATCAGTTCACGAATCGAAGGTCTCATCATTGTACTTCCAACTCATCTCATAATTCATCGTATACCATCTCGCATCTCACTTTTGCTTGCTCGCTTGTTCACCCCCCCCCCCCCCCCCGGCCGGCCTCGCTCTCGCTCACCAGAGCTCTTGAGCTCGCCCCTCACCCCGACCATTCAAACAAAGAAAGAAGCGAAAAGGAAACCGAAATCAGAGAAGGGAAGGAGGGGATTTGAAAGCTCACCGAGAGGGGGGTTCTTCACGCCTAGAATCGATCGATTTCGCCTTGATTCGCCTCGCCGGAGTCGGAGTTCCATCAGAGGTGGCCTAGGACGATAATAGGTTGTTAAAGGTCAATTTTTATCACATTTTGGATTGGACAAAAAGGGAAAAGGATTTACCAGCCTCGGATCAAAAAACAGGGATCGAGAGAGAGGAAAGGCTCGGCAAAGGTGATGTGCTGGCGGCTCCTGGGCTCGTTCGGGCGTCTTTGGGCGTCGAAGGGGCTGCTGTAGGGCTCGTGCTAAGAAGAGGGAGGAGGAGATCGAGTGGTTTTTGGCCCCGTCGCTAATGGAGGGGGAAAGCAGGGGTGGAGATGTGGTTGAAATCGGGGACAGGGAAGCTGTTGCTTCTATATTGAATCAAAGGGAAAGGAGTTGGTGGGTGTTGGGTGTTTGTGTGGTGGGGAGGTTGTGCTTTGAATCTGAACATGGTTGTAGGCCTATTTTAAAGTGAAAGAGGGGGGAGAGGCTTCCTACAGTTTTCCATGGAAAAGGGTTGGTTTTCACTGCCAAATAAGGTAAGGAGTGGGTGAAGAGAGGTAGGAGGAGGGTGTGTCGGGTTTAACTTGGAAAGAAAACAAGAGGTGAGCTGTGTGTATGTGTGTGTTGTTCGAGAGTGGACGAAAGAAGACAAAGGAGTCAGTCTGGTAAGCCAAAGAGAGAGTGTAGCGAGAGAGAGAGAGGGAGAGAGAAATGAAATGCAATTAAAGTGGTCTCATATCTTACAAATTTCAAATCCCGAAACCCGCTTTCTCGAACCAATCTCGACTCAAAATTATTAATCGAATTTTCAAACTCGAGAAAATTAATCTGATAATATCTAGCCCGTATACTCAAATCTTAAGTCAAAATAGCGGAATTGAAATCTATTGGAAAAATCCGTTCAAACAATGTCGGAACTCATTTTAGAAAGTTCCAAATATTATGAAAGCTCGAGGGCGGAATTTCTCAAAATTTTCCTAAGTTTAGAATTTAACTCGATCATGAATCAATATTTTTATAAAATAATAATTTAAAATTTCCGGTTTTTACCCATAGAAACCAATCACAAATCTACATTTTCAACCGTTAACATACCTTGACGATCGATGGCACCTCCATCGGTTGTGTGGTTGGGGGTGGAGCCCATCCTACCCACAGACTGCCTTCGATATCTCCTTTACCACATCATGTTCAGTCACTGCCTTTGATGTCCCTTTCGTCGCATCATGTTCAACCGCTACCTTCGGATGTCCACTCAGTACCCTATGTGGTGGGGCCAAGTACCCCATCTTGTCCACCCGCTGCCATCGACGTCCCCAAACTAACACCCTCCTTCACTACGCTTGAAGGTCCCAATGACATACATTCTTGTAATCAATGGCACCCGTTGACATGCTCATGACACCAGTTTCACATTACGTGCCATATGCACCCTCTTCGTTCTAGGGTCTGGCCTTCCTCAGTTGGAAAACTTCATTCCTTGTCTCCTCAATAACCTTTTCGAGGCATGACAACCAATTGAGGACTTCACGGAGTATGTTGACGACCCTGTCATCCATGCCACCTTCTTTCTGAGAGGGGGTTGGGTGTGTTCATTTTTGATTGGGAGTGAGGAAATCCTGAGGGTAGTCATGTTCGTAATCTTGACTGAATTTGTGAAACAGCTCGTCGAAGGCATAACCAATCATAAGTGCATGCTCCTTCTTGTCGGGTAGAAGAATTGTTTGTACATCGGTGAGCTTGATGTCATCCTCATTAGATTCATCAAGTAGCCTTGTACCCTCTCATATGGGACCCATAGGTCTCTCGCTGGCTGCCTCATGTAGTGAGGATAGATCAGGTCCGATGTCTTTACGATGAAAGTCTCGCCGATTTTGGGAACCACCTCGTACATATATCTAAATCTGCATGGAATTTATTTTGTATGAGGAAACCATTGAAGCTCCATTTACAACTTAAAATTATGTGAGGGAGTATTATGCCTTAATCGTACCTGGATTCCTAGTGGGAATTCGTTGAGCATATACCCGACTCTAGCTACATTGGGTTAAACTTCTACTCAATTCTCATGTTCAAGGTGCCACAAAGGTTGTCGTGTATGACCTTGTAGATGACCCTCCCCCCATGGGTAAGATAGGAACCGATCAACGTCATTGAGGAGGCGCACAATCGACCCCCAAACATGCCTCCGAAACTCCCCGAACAGTAGGATTCCTTCCATAATAAAGAGGAAGGAGAGCTTGAACCTCCTTGAGTCGCTCTTCTCCAACGTACGAGCAACCTAGAATGCGACTTCTAGATCATCGAGGGTAACTTTGTTTGTGTCGAAGAACTCATAGATTGCATTCTTGTCGGGCTCCTCTTCGATGTCATATATATCGGCGTCGCTTGCAGTTCATGAATATGACCAAGGTGAATTCCTTTATAAAGAAGTGGAGAAGATGGGTTTGGACCTGATACCATATCTCATTTTTCGGTGTCTTCAGTTGGCGCTCTAGAAAGTAGTGTATAAGCTAGGTAGAGAACTGCACGTGGCCATCTAGCATGATAATCCCCCCAAGGGGGCTCTCTATCCTCATTTTCCAGTATGTGGGAGAGAGGCAGTCATTCATGTGCTTGAGCATTGTCATTCGAGAAAACTAGTTTATCGTCCCCTTACAATACTTTTCAAAAGGGACAACGTATGTTGCCTGTATTTACAAATATCAACACAATTAGTATCAAATAAAGAAATATTGGTCGTTCAAAACTTGTATCGGTATTCATGTTTACCTTTCCGGTTAAAGGCACCTGCACCCTCCCTCCCTTTACTCTAACCATGGCAAAATTGTTTACCTGCAATACAATTAGACAAACCATACATCATACACTAGTACAAATTAGTAGATTAACAATAAAATGTTTAAAGCGATTTACTAATACCACTGTAAATTAAAGCGCTTTATAACATAACCACTAAGAAAATTTCTTTAATATCTCTTTATATCAAAAGCGATGTCCCAATTAAAAGAAACATACTGGTATTGATACGGGGTTAGTCGCAGGGTTAGGGTTTGTTCCAAGGTGCCGATTAGGGTTTCCTTGAGCCACAATGTCGGCTGCAACCAATGGTAAAACCGGCTCCAAGGGGTGATGTAGGTCACGGCTAGGCTGTGTTTAGGCTAGTAGCAACCACAACTATCACAAACAAGGATCAATGCAATCAAATTCAAAAATTCAAGAAGTAAAAAACCAAGAACAAGAGACTCTATTTTTTTTTCGGACTGTTTTTTTTTTGTAGGGTTTAGGGAAACAAAAGACAGAACTTTTGATATCGAAAACCTAAGCTCTGATGCCAATTTGATACGGGGTTAGCCGTAGGGTGGCCCGATCTTCGACAATCAAGACTCAAAGACAAGAACAGAAGCAAATACTCAATGAATAAGAACAAGACTCGAAAATTCAGCGACTCTAAACTCAACAAAACGATGAAATAAAGACCGATAGAAGGGTGATTCGAACTAAGGTAGAATGAGATAAAGACCCCGGACCTCCTAAGAGGGTAGGAACCAAGTATCAACGACTACAAAGCCCGCCTCTACAACCTTACACAACCAAGCGGACAACTTGGAGGCACAAGGAGGGGACTTGTGATTACCTGGATCACCAAGCTCTCGCGAGGTTGACGAACTCAAAGCAAACCAAGCAAGATCTAAAACCAATTTGCAATCGATGAGCAACGCTTCAAATCGATTGACTTGCACTCTTGTGTTTCACACCAAAGAGAGAAATTTTCAATAATATTGTACGTGTCTTCTCAACAAAGGAGATCAGCCGCTTCTTATAACCCTAAAGGCTGATTTTAATGAAAATAATAATTAAAAGAGAAATTAAAATAAAACCCTAAATTACCTAAAATAACTTAAGTAAAGAAGGTCTCTAAAAATAGTAACAAAAGAAAGTTCCAACACTTTATTCCCGTTTAAACAGTGATAGCTTGCAAAGATGGTGATTTCAGCCAAGCTCTAGGTCGAATCTGGAAAAACCTTCAACAGAAAAGTTGTAGATCTCTTCGTCCTCGTTCCGACAAGGTATGGCACGACCCAATCCGATAAATACGGACTCCGAACGACCCATTTTACTGAGACGTCGAAAAGCTGTCAAACTGCTGAACGAATCTAAAAATGAACGACCCATCAAACTTGCACCTTTGGACCTTCTCCCATGGTGGAGCCTTCTTCTTCCTCTTGAGGATGACATCATTCTCACGAGCCCGAATCATAGGTCCATCCCCAAGTATAGATGTGTCCGAAGGTGTCTTGGATGGTGTCTTGGATGGTCCCGCATCAGGTATTCCAGTAAAACCGTTGTTAATAGTTAATTTTAATCTAAAAAGGTAAAAATGGAGAAAGCTAAAATCAATTTGGTGCATAAAGTGTATTCAAGGCGCACAATTCTCTCACTTCTCCTTCCCTCTTTTTTTTTTTTGTCTCTAACCACTGCCTCAATTATCTCTCCTCCTCCTTCTCCTTCCATCCGTGCCGACGCCAACAACAACTTTTATCACGCCAATCCCCACAACACCTTTTATCCACGCAGATCGAGATCTATCTTCCATAACACCTTCAATAACGCCTTCTATATACTGGTTTCCAAATCCCTAGATCTGCAAGATCCATTCAACACGCGCCTCCACAAGCTCCTCTTCCTCCTTCTTCCATACGTGATACCACCACTTAGCCAGTTTAGTTCTAGTGGAGCACAAATCGTCTTCAACATCGCCTTTGATCTATTGGTTTCTAAATTGCTAGAGGCAAGATCCTTTCAATTTTTTTTAATCTGCCAACATTAGATCTACTTATCTACCATTAATGTAATGCGAGATTCGTCCATTGCATAATTAGTTCTATCTCCGTTTGTGTAGTTGAAGACGTCATTAGGTTAGATTTAAGATTTTTTCTTTTCTAGGGTTTGTGTATAATATCATGTGTTTTGGCTTTTCGATTTCTAGGAAATAATTCATATAGTTCAAGTTCTATAAGGCTGATTTTGTTTAGTAAATAGATTGATTTTTTGTACAAGTCGTATTTGTTGTGCAATTTCTATTCAGTTTCATTTTTTTTATAAGTTAATGTACTGTGTAATTTCTCTCGATTGATATATAGTCTTTGATGTTTTGTTCAATTTGATGTTTGATGTTTGATCTGTTTTTCTCAATTACTAATCTTTTTTTATATTGAATTTATAAGTAATTAAAGGGTAATAGTGGTAGTGGATATGCTAATGGTCATACCCAGATCAAAGTGGTATGAGATATGGTGGTTGTAGGTAGAGGTGATGGGTCATATATTGGTTGTGGGTATTGCAACAGAATCGATTGTATTTAACAACCAATGATATTTATTTTTTATTTTATTTTTACAAAATTGAAGTTACATGTCGCTTGTTTCAAAAAGCGCTACACTTATATTTCGCAATAACACTTTTCAAATACCACTTTAAATAGTGTTGTAAGTGCTTCCGTTAACAATGTCTTGAAAACCACTACGTTTCTCAATGAAAAACCAGCTCTTATTGGGCTCATTTATGCCATTTATAGTTTTGTTTCTGTCACCTAATTTGATTTCAATATAGCCCTAACACCACCCCTACTAGTAAATTGATTTTCCGTTATAATGTTTTATTTTTCTATGTCATTTTCATTGTTGCTTCACCCACCCAATGTTTACTTATACATGACACACATGCCATTATCTATGCTAGTCAATTGAAATTTCATGGCATCCACAATTTTCCCAATTCCAAATCCACCTGTCTACCCCGATTTTCCATTATCTTCAAACACATTCAAACCATTCATCTTTTCATAACCCATTTTGGTTTCCATCCACTTTTTCACCTCAAAACAAGAACAATGTGCCATTCAAATCTCCCAAACTTTCCCCACCCCGAATAAGTTAGGGTTTCAAAAACTTTTAGACCCAATTTGTCCCTATCAATCGTAGTTCTTACAATGGGTAACAATCTACACAGATCTACATAGGTTCCCAAAGAAAGAGAGGGTAAGTGCTTATTTGATTTGTAAGTATGTGTTCGGATTCTTCTCATTCCTTCAACAATGGCTATCACTTCCCAATGCCGACAAAACCCCCTCTCTCTTCCTCTTTGTTTTCTTCTCGCCAATCTCTCTCTCTCTCTAATAGTGCAGAAGTCATCCATCAACGACCTTTCACCGTCCCTCTCTCACTCGCCCTAAAATCGTTTTGCAAATGCTCTCTCCCTTATCTCGAACCAATTCAATTAAGTAGCAGCACAATTAATCGCTTCCCTCTTTCTTTTAACTTCCTAAGTCCCTTTTGTTTTGAGTTGACAGCCTCAATAAATTCCTCTTATGATTACAATTTACTTTTTTTGTCGACATGATTAAAATTTACTTTGAAGGGGCAGTTGGATTGACCTGTCATTTATACACTTTTACGGGCGATTTGTTATTTTTACATATATTATGAGGTGTTATTTTCACAAGTGATTTTTTTATATTGATTGTCATTTCCCGCTATAATAATTTTAACTATAAATTAGCTAATGCAATAGTTATCGATCAAAAAAAATTTTGTCCTAATCGATACAACCCAATATATGATATTTATAATTATTACACAATAGAAAAAACCA
Source organism: Persicaria maculosa (assembly GCA_963922045.1). Lineage (NCBI taxonomy): Eukaryota > Viridiplantae > Streptophyta > Magnoliopsida > Caryophyllales > Polygonaceae > Persicaria > Persicaria maculosa. The sequence continues at coordinate 4,073,266 of OY998268.1, forward strand.
TTGCCTTGAAGCAAAAGTACCTAGTACTAGGAATATGTTTCGAGATGTAACACAGGGACCAAACTGTGTAGGTATATAGTTTTAAAAAATCATACATTAGATATTAATTAGATGACAACATCAACATGCACATTATATACATATCGAGAAAATAGATCATAAATAAGAATAATGCTATTGAAAAATTATTCATATGAATAAATTATTCAATGATATTATTACAAATAAATAATTTTTCACAAAAAATAAATGAATAATTTATACGTACATAATAATATATTTATATAATAATTGTCTACGTCGGAATTCCCATTTGTAATTTACGCACGCAAGTAATATGTATATACGACAAACTCTTGATTATAAATTAAAGAATTAATTGTGTGATTGACATAATCATCATCGATCATCTTAATTATCGAAGATAAGGTTTGAGAATCATTATCCATCTTTACAACCACTAGTATATAGTAGTAGTATTATTATATGGTGGGCCGCCTTAATTTCCAATTTCCACTTGATAGAGAAATAAACCTGTAATATCTGTGATAAGGACAAATTTTATTTCCGACCTTGCAAATTTTGAATTGGTTCTTTGAAAAAAAAAGTCATTGGCACGAATTAATGCGCTATCATTTGTAGAAAGTAATCCATTACTCCATCCGTCTCAAAATTTAGATCGTTTACTTTTTAACACGCTTTTTAATGTGTTTAAAACTCTATAAAATATTATTTTTTTCAAAAATTTTAAAATAATTTCTAACTTATAAATAATAGGCAAAACTAATTAAAATAACCCAGCTTTTGGAGGGGTATTAAAAAAATATCCCCACCTTTCAACAGTAAGAAAAATAACCCAATCTTTGGGAAGTGTGGTAACAAAGTATCCCAATTGTTTTAAGAAAAAATTTGCCCAACAGGCACTTTTTTTGGCTAAATTGGTGAATTGTCCAACTTTTTGGACAAATTGGAAAATTGTCCACTTTATATACTGATTCTCTTTTGTGCCCGATTCCTCTCTCTCTTGTTCATCATCGATCGTCTTCCTCCCCCGCTCATATCGCTCCTCAGATCGCTCTTCCTCTCCGGCTCTTCCTCCCGGCCACCAGATCCACCACCGCGCTCTCGTCGGAGATGTTGCTGCTGCAAACGGAGGAGCCACATTTGTGGTGAGGCGGTGAAGACGAGGGTTGCGATGCGCAATTTCGCTCCCATTGCAATTTCGCTCTTCTAGGTATAAATCAGAGCGTTTTTTTTTGTTTTCGAAATTGATCATTGATATCTGCTTGACTGCTTCTGCTTTGGTTGAATTTCTATGAAATTGGTGGTTGCTTCTCCCCGTTCCGCCCACTGGACAGCTGCGAAACCGGTGGCTCCGCCTCCCTCCGTTTTCCAAATCTGCCTTCTGAAATCGAGGTATCTACTTCTTCCTTGATCGCTGATTTTTTATTTGTATATGCTGAAACGTTTGTTGTTTGCTTGATGATCGATTTTGAGCTTGTCTGGTTTCGTTTTTATCGATTTTGAGCTTGTCTGGTATTGAGCTTGAGTGCTGGGTGAGTATGAATGCAAGCTCTAGACAAACACTCAAACACAACCATCGAATTATTCAGAAGCCCTAGCTTAACTCAGTGGTGGCAGGCCAAGCATCAAATTCAGAAGCCCTAGTTGATTTGAATGAAATAACTCAGATCTGTTTTCTTTGTTTTACTGTCTAGTTTTTTCATATTTGAGTTGTGTGCAGATTTTGTTCTGTGTTTAGATCTGATTTTTAGGTTTTATTGATCTTGTTTTCTGCTTAACTGACCCAAATTCAATTCAAGATGATGGTAATGGGTCTTTTGGGAGGGATGCAGGCCTTCTTTTTGTGCTGACAATTCAAGAAGATGGTAATGGATCTTTTGGGAGGGATGCAAGCCTTCTTTTTGTGCTGATGTTAGGCGTTGTTCATCGGGGGGATGCCCTTGTTTTGTACTGATTTTGCTATTGTTGATCTATTTGTTTTAGGGCTAATGTTCCTTCTTATTTTAGCCTCAATTTATTCTTTGTGCTTTTCATTACTGAAAATTCATTTCTGGAATGACTTGTGCTGTAGAAATTCTTATATATTCAGGATAATGTGTGGTGATTTGTAAATCTTATATATTTACCATAGCCTCTTTTCTATCTGTTTTAGGCTTGGGGTGATGATGATGCAGGTACAATGCAATTGAAAGGAGGGAATTGTGCAAAGGATGTAAAGAAGGGGGCAAGGAATCAGCTATCCCTGTGGCTGCTCAGGTGAGAATTTATGGTTTTCTCAATCTCTCGCTTAATTGATTAGTGAATTGGATCAAATGGATGATCAATTTAGTATGATCATGCTGACAGTAGACTGTATTTGAATGAATTGATGAAACGGATGATCAATTTAGGGTTTTCTCGTTTAATTGGGTGTTGAATTTGGATCAAACGGATGCTCAATTTTGGTATCATCATGCTGACAGTAGATGGAATTTGATGTGAATATTGCTCAGATCCGTATGCGAATCGGTAACACCATCAGCTGCTCCTTCTTCCACTTCGTTTGTGATCTGAGGAGTTTCGGCACACTAAAGATCATAACTCCTCCTTTATATGAATTGATGATGATGAATTTCCTGATTTCTGTTTCTTGTTTTTGGTTGATTCAACCATGATTGTTGCCTGGGTTTTTACTTGTTCCAATTGGTACTCTCCTGATCTCTTTGATAGGCGAGATTGAGGTTAAGATCTTTAGTGTGCCGATTGAACCGGTTTGGACTGTTTCTGTTTAGAATTTCAGCGAGCTTTGCTTAGCAACTGTTGAATTTCAGCGAGATTGAGGTTTGTGTGTGATCTTCAGTTCTTCTGTTTGATTTGGTTGGTTTATAGCTATTGTTGGACACCTAATAGGAATAGCTCTTTTGCTCGTTGTCCTACTTTAGCCTTGGAGGTTTTGCACCAAAGCCTATTAGCTCAAAATGGTAGAGCAATGTGCGGGTTCAAATCCCGCATAGGCTATCTATGTGGTATCTCTTATTATGTTTCTCTTCATTAATAAGAGTTTAAGGTGCAAAAATAAAATTGTAATGAGCAGTTGTGCAACTTTAAAGTGCATTTGTGCAACTTTAGAGTGCAGTTGTGCAACTCTAAAGTGCAGAGATATAATTGAAGTAAAAACGGAAAACGGATACTATGGCAGGTAGCATGTCAGATTAAATGAGGTTATAGTATTTGCTACGAGCTCGTAAATGAATACTTGAAACAGATTTTGATCACTTCAGCAGAGTGAATTCCTGTAAGAGAACAAAGAACTTCAAAAGGAAATAAATCAATCATGCAAAACTAATTATGCACCCTATTAAATTTTGCTTACTGATAAAACTAAAAGAAAAAAGAACAGCAGAAAAGTTCCCAATTAAAGGTAAAAACTAGTCTTTTCTTATTCTACAAGGCCAAATCAAAGGAAATCATATAATGTAGTCATGACACATGACTCCATAATCAAAGATTGGATAACTTTCAATGTATAATTGCATATCTTAACATCAGTACCCTCAAGAAGCAAGTATTATGGGTAGAGAATAAAGGTACCAGTTGAAGGTTTAAGTGCTAACCATATGCTGGAGGGTCGGAAATAATTGCATCTGGATTAAATAGGACCTTTGAATCTGGATCTGGGTCCTTCAATGCCGATAATAAAGAGTATTATATCTTTTATTTTTTGCCTCTGCATAGATATTTCAGAAGGATCTGATGGCAAGAATCCTTTGTTCTTGACCATGTCTGTACATAAGCACCCAAAAAATACCAAAAAGAGAAAGCATGTTTAAGTAGTATTGGCAAGACAAGCAAAAAGAAAAAACTACAGCCAGATGATTGCAAAAGCAGTAGCTTGCAGAGAGTTACATCATAGGAAAATAAGCGATTGATTTGAAATTTACATTCCTTTTAATTTTGATTTGAAATTGGTAAATCCCTTTCAGTTTTAACAACCAAAATGCTGCTAGTGCTAGTTGATATATTGATTTCATATGAGAATCAGTTTAACGGCTCGAAAAAAATAATTTCCTAAGCTGGAGTTCTGTTGAAGCTATTTAAAATGCAATGTGTAAAGATCTGATGCACAGGGTATAACTGGAGTCTTGTTCAGTATCAAAATGATCTATTTAGATGTTAAACCCTCAAATCGATCTTATACTGTCTTTAATCCTGCTGAAACAAAATCAATTGAAAGATATTGCTTACAGCCAGCAAGCACTTTAGGATCTGCCTAAACGATTATCTGCATGGAGCATGTGAGCTTGAATCAAAATCTGTTTCCAAAACCACATTATTCATTTATGAGCATATAAATTACCAAAGACTGAATAAGACCCATCTGACACTGGTTGCAAACACCGTTGACACTGATTGTTTTCTCTAATTAACAAAATAGAAAAGATGCTGATGCGACCCTTAATTTCTGAAATTTGAGCTATTAATCATTCATGTATGGATCAATTTGATTTCTTTATAATTCTATCAGCACTAAAATTTTGAACACCGCTGACACTCGTCGTTATAACTCAAATACAAAACTGAAAAGTGCAATTTTATAAATTTTGAACACCGCTGACACTCGTAAATAAATCTTATACATGCTCAACTATAGATTATATTTGCACAACATGGGGGGTTAGGGTGTTGTTGAAGCTATGCTCAACTTAATGTTATATTTGCTCAATATGCTCAACATGATCTTATTTTCTCTCAATATAATTTCATACTTTCTCAATAAATTATTGCACAACATGCTCTTATTTTTACTCATCAATACTTTATTTTTGCACAACATTCGAGACTTGTGAAATTGTGTCTCAACATGATCTTATTTTTTGTAAATATAATTTTATACTTTTTTAATAGATTATTGCACAACATGATTTTATTTTTGCTCATCAATAAACAATAATTGCACAACATGGGGGATTGGTGAAATTTTGCTCAACATCATCTTATTTTTGCTCAACTATAGGTTATTTTTGCACAACAATCGAGACTTGTGAATTTGTTTTGAACATGATCTTATTTTCTCTCAATATAATTTCATACTTTCTCAATAAATTATTGCACAACATGCTCTTATTTTTGCTCATCAATACTTTATTTTTGCACAACATTCGAGACTTGTGAAATTGTGTCTCAACATGATCTTATTTTTTGTAAATATAATTTTATACTTTTTTAATAGATTATTGCACAACATGATCTTATTTTGCCTCATCAATAGACAATAATTGCACAACATGGAGGGATTTGTGAAATTTTGCTCAACATCATCTTATTTTTGCTCAACTATAGGTTATTTTTGCACAACAATCGAGACTTGTGAATTTGTTCTCAACATGATCTTATTTTCTCTCAATATAATTTCATACTTTCTCAATAAATTATTGCACAACATGCTCTTATTTTTGCTCATCAATACTTTATTTTTGCACAACATTCGAGACTTGTGAAATTGTGTCTCAACATGATCTTATTTTTTGTAAATATAATTTTATATTTTTTTAATAGATTATTGCACAACATAGTCTTATTTTTGCTCATCAATAGACAATAATTGCACAACATGGGGGATTGGTGAAAATTTTCTCAACAACATCTTATTTTTGCTCAACTATAGGTTATTTTTTGATTTTGAAGTGTATGTGGTGGCACGAGGTGGTTAATGCCCAAAGTATTGTTGACACTATTGGTTAGAGTATTTAGAAGTATTGGTGATAGTGGTATTGTCTTTCTCAATAGATTATTGCACAACATGGTCTTATTTTTGCTCATCAATAGATTATAATTGCACAACATGAGGGATTGGTGGAATTTTGCTCAACATGATCTTATTTTCGCTCAACAATAGATTATATTTGCACAACAATCGAGATTCGTGAAATTGTGCTCAACATGATCTTATTTTTTCTCAATATTATTTTATACTTGCTCAATAGATTATTGCACAACATGGTCTTATTTTTGCTCATCAATAGAGTAAAATTGCTCAACATGACACTTTTTTTTAAAAATAAAAACTTTTTACAATAATTGGAATTAAATCATCGAAGATGACATCCTAGGGCTGCAGGCAAGTGGTCAATGACAATGGTCTCCAGTCCAATAAAAGTCCCAACATGCAAGCTAACATGTGCTTATCCACCTATCATAAATTGTATCAATTTACCGCGGTAATTTTGAGTTCACGAGTTCGAATCCCCTCGTTAAAATGTACTTGGTACTAGCTAGTTCAATTTGACCCCTTTTTGCAGCAGGCAAGTAGTGCATAGGTTATGTATATATCCTAGCTGATATGCAATTTGTACACCTTAATTTGCAGCTAACAACAAGAAAGGGAAAGTAGGCAAGCCTGCATTCCTGGAAGATTGGCTAAGCAAATTCACTGGGCTAAGAGCGGGCGAATCTGCAATCAAGGTTACGTTTGATTGGGACGAGCAACTCGGATTCCCCGGGGCATTCATTATACGCAACGAGCATCATAACGAGTTCCATCTCAAGACGGTTACCCTCCACGACGTTCCAGGCCATGGTAAAGTCCATTTCGTGTGCAACTCTTGGGTTTATCCTGCACACCGATACAAAAAAGATCGCGTCTTCTTCAGTAACAAAGTGATATATGTATTGTTATTAGCCATATGATCGGAGTATATATAATATAATGCTATCTAGATTGACTAACATTTTGTGACATTTGTAACAGACATACCTACCTGATGAAACACCGGAGCCACTGAGAGGATTCCGAGAGGAGGAGCTGGAGATCTTAAGAGGAGATGGCCTAGGGGAGCTCAAGGAGTGGGATCGCGTGTATGACTACGCTGTTTACAATGACTATGGAGAGCCTGATAAGGGGCCAAAATACATCAGGCCTATACTGGGAGGCTCTACCAAGTATCCCTATCCTCGCAGAGGAAGAACAAGCCGAAAAGCAACCACTAAAGGTTAGGACTTGGTCTAGTTTTGGATGGTTAATGTTGGTTTCATTGAAGGTTCCTAAGATTGTTGTGGTGTTTGCAGATCCTAAATGCGAGAGTAGGATTCCGCTGGTGATGAGCCTAAACATCTACGTTCCAAGGGACGAGAGATTCGGTCATGTGAAGCTGGCTGATTTCGGGGCCTATGCACTGAAAGCAGTAACCCAGGCCCTTCGCCCTGAGCTGGAGGCCCTTTGTCACATTATCCCAAAGGAGTTTGATAGCTTCGACGACATGATGAAGCTGTATGAAGGGGGAATTCAGCTGCCGAATCATGGCTTCCTTGACAAGTTGAAAGACTTAATGCCATTTGAGTTGCTCAAGTCACTGATTCCGACTGGTGGCAAGCCACTGCTCAAGTACCCAATGCCTGCAGTCATCAAAGGTAAATAAATCTTACATTACTATAATCCATTTGTGCCATTTTTATTGAGAAAATGCAGGATTTGCAAGAGTGTTGTGATGAAGCAGAGAACAAGGATGGATGGCGAACTGACGAAGAGTTTGCCAGGGAGATGCTTGCAGGATTGAATCCACTTGTTATCCGACGTCTTGAGGTGATCTAGTTTAGTTAAAACTCATCAGCTGAAGCTACTGAATTGGAATCATATATAGAAGTGTTTTTAAACAGACATTTTTTGAATCAAATGCGGGTGTTTCCTCCAGTGAGCAATCTCGACCCTAATCTGTATGGAAATCAAAACAGGTGGAATCAAATGCAGGTGTATGGAAAGAGGCAAACTGTGGTTTGTCTCTTTGGCATTTTGTCGAACAAGTGGAGGGCACAAAGTCTGCATTTTCAGGGCAATTTCAGAAAGATGAAAGAAGTGCAGTGAATCAAACATCCCAATTTCAGGCCAAAATCTGTCAAATGTATGCTCAATTTCAAAGCCTTCACAGTGCAATTTGACAAAGAAACATAAACACAAACACCTTGAGTGCAACAAAACAAAGCGAAAATAAAATCTACCTAAAAGAGTACCTCTGTAATCAGGAAAGAAAACGTTAACTGATAAATCTCCACATCATAGCTAGGTAGAAAAGAAAAGCAAGAAATCGAACAAATTAAGCAGGAGAAGCAATCGCAGCCATCACAGGCAAAATCGAAGGCCAGGAGGGAAGCAATCGATCTTCGATCGATTGATAAGGAAATCAATCGATCGATAAACAGGCACATCGAATTCAATGATTAATGCAATGCTGTACATACCTGATTCGATTGAAGAAACGTTGAAATCAGCAGTTTTGATGTGATCGAAGAGATGATCGGGACTGAATGATCGGCGGCGAACAGTTGAGCAGAAGAGAGAAATCGCGCGTAGGAGGAGAGCGCGTAGGAGGGTGTGTTATATTATGGACATTTCACCAATTTGTCCCAAACTATGGACATTTCACCAATTAGGACAATTTTTTTGGACATTTCACAAATTCCCCCTTGTTTTAACGACTATAAATATGGGCAAAGATGATGACATATAATTGACGAAATTAAGATTTTGGTGAATTTTAGATGATATTGACTTGTTTTAATGAAAATGAGACCACTTAACCTATTTTATGTCATTATTTTGGCTCAATTTATGGTCAAAAAAAATGAGTTGAGATACTTTGTTACCATCTCTCCCAAAGGTCGGATTATTTTTCTTAGAGCTGAAAGATGAGGATATTTTTTTAACACTCCTCCAAATATTGGATTATTTTAATTAGTTTCACCTAAATAATAAGTTTGAAATCGATCTATATGTAAAAGGGAGAGTTGCTAGATGAATAGTAATAATTTTGTTTTCCGATTTTGCTCCGGTATAATAGCCACTTTCTTTTTTCTTTCCTTTTTTTTCCTTGTGCTATTGCGCTACAAATGCAAACCGACTAACATTAAATATGGGTTGGCATATTTTGTAGGTAAGACCCTTTTTCATTTTTTATTTGTTTTCTATCCCGTAATTTATAATAATTAAAATATTTAGTCCTACTTTATTTTATTAAAAACCCCTTATAGATTTAAGCTTCTATCTATAGTCTATACTCTATAGGTAGTAGAATTTTGTTTAAAATTTCCAAATTGTGCATTTTTTAAAATCAAACAATTATAAGTTTATAACCTTATATTTCATTAAACTACATAAATTTGATCAAGTTCTTTTAAGTCTATAATTTCTTCTTAGAATGAATCTTAAAGTAAAAACCTATATTTTAAAATAGTTACAAAGTAAGTAATGACAATAAAATTAACGATGGTTAAATTATAGCCCTATATACTTGAATATAACTATAAAATATATTTTTTCTGATCATACACAATCTCTCTATATGCATTAACGGGAATAAATCCTCATGTTACTATAATGATGAAACAAAAAGTTATAAATAAAAGGAAACGTTTGCTTTCAAAAATAAAAATTAACTGAAAATAGAGTACTAAAGAAATGATAAATAAACAAAGAATACATCTGGATATTAAAATATTAAATTTATGCAAAATATAAAGAATACACCTGGATATTAAAATATTAAATTTATGTAAAATATAAAGATTTTAAATAAGAGGTATATATGTTTAGATATTCAATTTATGCATATAATAAGAAAAGTCTAGAAGAATTATGAAAACAAAAACCTTCATTTATTTCATAAATGATGCATTCATTAGTGAAAATTTATTCAAGTTCAAGATATCATGGAAAAGTTGATTATGTTTTATATACATTATTATGATTGTATTTTTCCCAAAAAGAGAAACTATAGTTGAAAATTTTAAATTATTTTGATTAAAGTTAAGATATCACGTGAAAAATTTCTTCAAATTTGATTTATATTACTGATTAATTATTATTGATTACTGCTCATTCCTTGTCCATTATATTAATTATTTTTAAAAAAAGAAAAATATATATCTGAAACTTTCAAATTGATTGAATTACAATTATGTAAACAAAAAATGACAACATGTAATTAAATTATTTATGTTTCAATATATAGAATTAAAGTGAATTAATTGTTTGAAGTGAAACAATTTTTTTGTAATTAATATTATATCAAATAAAATAAATTATTACATTTGATAGAGTAAGTAAATTACTACATTTTCACTACTAAATATCATTAAAAATATAAGCCTTTTATATTAAATAAATTTTACTACTATATTCAATAAAATAAATTATTATATTTTTCCTACTCAGTTGCTTTTGATACAAGCCTTTTAATATAGCTAAACTAAGTGTATTTAACAAAAATATTTTTCAATTTCATTTCTTATCCAGCATAGCATAGAAAATCCATACGTATTAAAAATACTAGCAAAAGTTAGTTAGTTTGTATGCGAAGCACCCCCTCCAACTAGTTATTTAAAAACATTGAAAAAAATTAATATTTCATAGAGAGTTTTAACACATTAAAAAGCGTGTCAAAAAGTCAAACGACTTAAATTTTGAGACAGAGGGAGTACATCTCTATAATAATTTGGCAACTTGCGAGCCTTGGTTTGCTATTACCATCTTTTTATACGGATTACGAATCACTCTGTCTATTTTAAAATATAAATCATTTTACTTTTTAACATTTTTTAAAAAAGTTAAAACTATAAGGAGTATAAAAAAAATTAACTTTTTTTAATTAATTTTGAAAAATAATATTACCCTTATTATTATACTCCCTTCGTCTCAAAATTTAAGTCATTTTATAATTTTGCACAAGTTTTAATAAAACACTCACCCCTCAATCAATATCATCATTCCATTAACTTTTTCATAAATTTTATTGTTTTTTAATACTCACTACATTTTTTAACCATTCAGAATCTTCAAAAAAGTCAACAACATACAAATTAATACAAATCATTACTATCTCTTATCTAGAAAACCTAAAATGACATCTATTTTGATATAAAAAAAATTTCGAGACGGAGGGAGTAATATTATTTTAAAAAATTAATAAAAAAGTTAATATTTTATATAGTTTTAGCTCCTTAAAAACATGCTAAAAAGTTAAACAACTTATATTTTAAGACGGAGGTATTATAATTTATACTTAAAAAAGGGGAAATTTTTAACTTTTGTTTTCATGGCATTTGACTCTCTAAGTGGCATCGTTTGGTAATGTAAGTAATTTATCAAAACTTTTGATTTTAATATTCTACGATTTTAAATAAAATATATATTATATTTTAAATTGATTACTTTTTAAAATTAGATTTTCAATAGCTATTCACTTCAAACTTTTCACAACTTTCTTTTTATTCACAAATTTATTCATTTAATTCTCATATCTCATAAGCTAGTTTATATTAGCTACTCTATCAATTCATCACTGATAGCTGATTTTTTTTTTTGAAATATTCATTAAAAATAAAAATTTACGGATAAATTCACATGTTGAAACTATTTACACAAATATTCAAAATTTGCTGAAAAGTCAGAGAAACGCGGTCTGAGACCGCGTTTCATGTGTTAATTGGTATTTATCCTCGGATCTTGAAAAAAAAATTAAATTTCTTATAAAAACGCGGTCTAAGACCGCGTTTTCCCTTTTTTTTATTTCTTTATTTTCAAAAACAGCTATATATAAAGGTATAAAATGCGGTCCGAGGCCGCGTTTTACTAAAAAAAAAGCTTGAAGGCCGGAAAGGACAACAATGGCCATGGCCTGAGAAGTTAAGCGGCGGATGCCTCGCGAAACTACGCCTCCTCCCTTGTCCACTCCGGCACCTCCGCCTCCTCCCTTGTCCACTCCGGCACCATCTCCCGGGTCCAGAATCAGGCCGCAGGAGCCCTCGTCAGCGGCGGATGCCTCGCGAGCCCAACCCCCAAATCTTCCAGGTCGTCTCCGATCAAAAGCCGCTTCGTAGCGAGGCTCGCGATACCGCCCATCTTCGATCGAAGCCTGTGTCAGATCGAAGAGGAAGCCGAGGCCAAAGATCCGATCGACGCTCGCTTCCTCGGCCAAAGATCCGATCGACGCTCGCTTCCTCTCTCCTCCTCCGGTGGCGCTCGAGAGGTCGGAGGTTCATCCGGTGGCTGCCCGAAAATCGCCTCCTCTCTCATCCTTCCCAGTGACCTCCGGGGTCCGGCGTCTCCTCCTTCCTCCTTCTTCCGGCCTCTCCCTCCTCCCTCCGGCCTCTCCTCTCCCATACCCTTTTCACTTTTCCTTTTTTTTAGTTTACACACAAACACACACATATATATATTTAGTTGTTTTTCAAAATAAAGAAATAAAAAAAAAGGAAAACGCGGTCTAAGACCGTGGTTTTATAAGAAATTTAATTTTTTTTCAAGATCCGAGGATAAATACCAATTAACCCATGAAACGCGGTCTCAGACCGCGTTTCTCTAACTTTTCTGCAAATTTTGAATATTTGTGTAAATAATTTCAACCTGTGAATTTATCCATAAATTTTTTATTTTTTAATGAATATTTCAAAAAAAAATTCTTGATAGCTTGGAATAGGTGATATTAATAGTGCATATTAGCTTAGATTAGTTGCATATTTCATGCAGTTTAGTTATGATTTTGCATTCTGATGGGAGAGTCGGATTTTGTGTGTTTTATAATGATTTAAGGACTTTGAGGTTCCGACGGGAAGAGGTTGATGAACTTTGACGCTGAAGAATGATCGAGAATATGAAAGAGTCAAACAAGGAGGATGAAGGTGAGAGTTGAAGGAAGAGGATTCAAGAAATTGTGTTGCGATCGCGGGAGGGAGCAAACACGACCAGGTGCCACGATCGCAGGTAACGCGCCGTAATCGCGAAAATATGAGTTCCAGCAAAGTTAGCCACGACCGCGGCAACATTGTCACGACCACGACAAAGTCTATTACCTGACGCATTCGAATTCTACACAGACTTGGGGATTTATATCCTAAAGTAGTTTTAATCTATCTTTTTAAGTAGGACACAGTTTTGTGTGACCATATAAGGAGAACTAAGCTATGATTTTCAATCATCCAGGTCAATTTAGTTTATTTTGAGAGCTTTTTATCCATCATGTGCAACTAAACTCTCTACGTTCTGCCTGATTGCCGCCCCTGAGAAGTGGCAAGAAACTGATTGCGGCCTCCCAAGGTGGGGAATATGAGCTTCGAAGAGGAAGATGAAAATATGAAGGAAGGGGAGAAATTTGAGTTGCCACGAATGCGGCCAGAAAGCCGCGATAATGGAAACCTTACAATAGCTGAGAACCAAGAGTCGTGACCGTGGTGAAGAGGAGTCACGACTGCAACATGTCAGTCGCGACTGCGACATTATTACTATGGAAAATTCTGTTGGTGGTGATCGCGGCGACGAGACCCACAGCCATGGATCCTAGTAACCATGAGGCTTCTATTCTATTGGGGCAAACTCTCTTGAAAAATGATAGGACCAAGATAGATGTATATTCAGGGTCACTTACTATGGAATTTGATGGTGAAAAAGTTGAAAATAACATATATGATTCTATGAAGATTCCCTCTTATGGTCATTTGTTGTGTTTTGTTGATGTTATATATTGACATTATGTCATAAGATTGCTTTGACTGGGTAAAACCCATAGTGATCAAGAACTTTATAAGAGTAATGTTCCACTATTTGTTGGCTTGTTTAAGGCCATACAAGGCCTTAAGCAACTTACAGACCTGACCAGGTTCGGCTCGATCATACCCCTCAGGAGGAAACATATAGATAACTTCATCAAGGCTCCCATGAAGGAATGCATTATTAATGTCTATTTGGTGTATATTCCAGTTCTTAGCAGCAGCTAAAGCCAAAATCACTCGAACTAGATGAAGCTTAGCTACATGAGAAAATGTATGCTTATAGACTTTATCCTTCTCTTGACTAAATACTTTAATTACCAAACGGGCTTATATCGTTCAAGAGAGCCAGTTGGGTTGAACTAGCCTTAATTTTATAAACTCATTTAGATCCAATAGCCTTCTTTCCCAGGAGGAAGAGTGGCCAAAACCCAAGTGTGATTAACATCCAATGTGAGCAGCTCCTTCTACATTGCATCATCCTGGACAGGATTACCTCCAGCCTAGTTGTAACTATGAGGCTCAATCACACTTAGCATATTAGCCTAAGACATCACATACTCGGATGAAATGTTAGAAAGATGTTGTATAGCGAAAACAGCAAAAGAGGTTGACTCTGAACTACAAGACAAATTTCTTGTAGGCAACTGGGAACAAATGAAGTCGTTAAATCTGCGAGGAACAGCCACTTCCCTAAAGGAACATCGAACGGAAACATGTTCTTGGGAAGGAATATTCACGGAAGCAGGAGAAGAAACAAACTCAGAGGCTAAATCATGACTAGGAGAAGAAGTGTTAACATCTACCTCAAGAGAAGGAGTGTACACTACAGAATCATCAATCTGAGATGGTAAGGAATCAGCATGCCTATCCTCTTCAATATTCTCAAAACTCACTAAAGGAAGATCCTTAGCAGATAAATCAGAACGATTTACAGAGTTCTAATTGTAAGGGAACATGTGTTCTCTGAACACCCCATGTCTCCCAACAAACAAAGACTTGTTATGAAGATCAAACAATCTATATGCTTTCTGACAAATAGCATAACCAAGCATCACACATCTATGAGCTTGAGCATCAAATTTATCCCTATTAACCCTACTCTTAGAGACATAACATAACCACCTAATGACCTTGAGATGGTCATAGCTAGGAGGAACCCCAATCAACACTTCAATTGGTGTCTTTCAATCAAGGACAGATAAAGGTAATGTGTTAATAAGATGTGTTGCACTAAGAACACATTCTCCCCAAAACTGGATGGGAAGGTTGGCATGAAGCCAGAGATTTGGCAATCTCAATGAGATGATTGTGCTTTCTTTCCACACGACCATTTTGTTGAGGAACCTCAGGAACATACTTCTAATGAGTTATACCTCTTTTAGCAAGGAACTCAACACACTTGTGTTGTGTAAACTTAGTGCCATTATTTGTTCTCATAGCCTTCACAAATACATTGTATTGATTCTCAATCATCACAATAAATTTTTCAAACACAGAGAAAAACTGAGCTTTGTCATGCAATAGGAAAACCCAAGTACTCCTAGAGTGATCATCGACTATAGTAAGAAAATATGTAGCTCTAGTGATAGCTCTAACCTTGTAAGGGCCCCAAAGGTCCATGTGCAACAATTCATAAGGTTTAGTAGCTCTATTAAGACTCTTAGGAAAAGGTAACTTGTGATGTTTAGCCATATCACACACATCACAAACATAGGTATCAAAGTCAGAACAATTGCACAGAGGTAAATGTTTCATCTTAGCCAAAGATGTATGCCCCAATCTAGCATGTAAAGTAGGCAAAGAAGTAGTACTGTCAACCTTACAAGAATGAACTATAGCTTTACTGATATCAGAATGAGCAACACCTCTCATAACTTGAAACTTGTATAAACCATCCTCAACTCTCCCTTTAGCTACAATCTTCTCAATGATAAGGTCCTGTAAGACACAAGTCGTTGAGTTGAAATGCAATTCTCTGTTTATCCCAACCAACAGTTTAGAAATCGATAAAAGATTGTGATTGAAGCTTGGCACAAATAGTACTCATTGTTCGACCAAAAAAAATAGTACTCGTTGTAGCAATAAATCTTTTGACAAGACCACTGTACCAAGTTGTCTCACTGTTTTCACAAATCCATTAGGTAAAGCTAGTAAAACAAGCTCTTGAGATCCTTCAAATCAATAAAAACTCCAGGATTAAAAGCAATGTGACCAGTAGCACCCGTGTCAATGATCAATATTTGCTTATCTCCTTTCTAATTTATGAAATCCATAGGTGTATATAATTTACCTTGAAAATTAACTATAGTGTAGCTTGAGTCTTTGTCAGCTTTAAGAGGCTTCTTTCCTTTCATCATCTTCATGATTTTTTGATACATTACAACAACCACTTCATAATTGACAAGACTCTACACATTGTTGATGTTATTCATCTCAAGAGGACATTTCAGGCATGCCATCCACCTTAGCTACAAAGTTTCTTGGCTGACTTTGTTCCTTTCACTAGTACAAATATAGGGGGTGGAGCACGGTAATTAAGTTGGGTACGGTTTTTGACAAGCGTGCTTATTTTTTTATTTTAAGCACGGTTTTATATTAAAAGTGTGTTCCCAACCCCAAATTCAACTAAAAGCAACACGTTTTTCCATAAAACCGTTCTCGTTTATTTCTAATAAAATATTTAGACCGGTTTTCATGTAAAGCGTGCTTAAAAAAAACTTAAAACGAACACGGTTTAATTTTCAAAGTGTGTTCCTAAAACTAAATTTAACTAAAACGAACACGCTTTTCTATAAAACCGTTCTCGTTTATTCCTAAAAACTATTAAGCCCGGTTTTCGTGTAAAGCGTGCTTAAAAATAAATTAAAACGAGCACGGTTTCATTTTAATGTTCCCAAAACCAACTTTAACTAAAATCAACACGCTAGCTTTTTTATAGAACCGTTCTTGTTTGTTTCTAAAGGAATAATTAGCTCATTTTTTTATGTAAAGCGTGCTTAAAAAAAATTAAAACGAACACGGTTTTATAAGAAAAGTGTCTTCCCAAAACCAAATTTAACTAGTGGGAACACATTTTTCTTTTAAAGCGTTCTCATTTATTTTTATAAACTGTTCTCGAAAAAAATATTTTTTTATTTATTTAGAGTTTTTTTTAGTAATTAGATTAAGTAAATGCACAAAGTTACAACAAAATTCCGTAGCTCAGGTGGTAGGCATGTGAAGTGGACGAATTCGGTATGAGGGTGCAAGAGGTCGTGGGTTCGACTCTTGGTTCGAGAGGTAAGGTATTGCATTGGACCAGTGTTGAGATTGATATATCCGTTTGAGAGATATATGAAAGACCACACTTTTTATTTAAGGTGTGCTTATTATTAAGCACGGTTTGAAAAAAAGTGTGCTAAAACTTTTTTTTAGCACACTTCAATTGAAGCGTTCTTATAATTCGAGAACGGATATTGGGTGTATGACAATTTTAAGAACGCTTCAACACAAAACCGTGCTTAAAATATGAGATCATGGTTAAATAATAAGCATGATTGTTTGGGAGCGCACCCACTATAAGCACAGTACGAGAAGTGTGCTCCCGTGCATAAAAAAGCGTGCTCTAGTCCCCCCTTTTGTACTAGTGTTTTCCTTAGATTCATCTCAAGGACCTGTGTACCAGTTAGGGTACCCAATCAACTTGAAACAAGTCTCTTCAGATGTCCTTTAGCATCAGAATGATTGCATTTTCTCTCATATTTCATCCTCTTTTGCTCCCTCTTAAAAGCCTCAAATCTAATTGTTGCATCACCACCTTTGTTTGTATCATTTTTCTTGTACCGAAAGCTTCTACGTACTCACATTCAGAACACTAGCATCAGTACTCTCTGAGCTTGTACCTCCAGTAACCTCTTTCTGCCTTTCTACTTGCATAACCATATGAAAAGCTCGATTCACACTAGGTAGAACATTCATGGACAGTATGCTATTCCTCACATGTTCATACACATCACTTAACCCCATCAAAAAATGCATTAATTTCGCCATAGTTTCGCGCTCTAAAATTCTTTTCACGATAGCACACATGTATTGTGTCAATGCTCCACACTCGCAACTAATCGGCCCCTGTAGAATAACTAATTCATCCCGAAACCTCTTCAATTTTTCAAAATAAGTGGCTACACTCATATTCTCCTACTTAATAGTGTTCAGATCACGATGCAATTGGTAAATCAATGGTGCATTAGATTATGAAAATCACTTAGTGACCTCATCCCAAAGTTCTTTCACAGATTGAACGTACATAAAATTATCATCCACTTCAACCGCCATGGAATTAATAATCCAACACATCACCATATAGTCAGCCCTAGTCCATTTATGAAGTTCATCAACATCATTGAGCGGTTTAACACACAACACCTATAATGAAGCCTAATTTCATCGCTCCAAGCACCATACGAATCCCACGGCTTCAACTCGAGAAATTTGCTCCGTTGAACTTTGAAGCAACTAGTTGCATCTCTGGATGGTCATATCTAGAGAGAAACAACGGATTGTGATCGATCACAGCTCCATGATTACCCAATTCTCCAATGCGATCTGTAGACTTCTCTTGATTCCTCTATAGCTCGATCAAAAACAGATATCAAACAGACTTTGTGAACACAGATCTACACTCGATCTTCAACAGCAATCGTCAGCTTCCACACGATGTACAAATCGCTCACTCTGATAGCTCTGATACCATATTAGAAAATGAGATGTGTGGACTTTTTGTGTATTGATCAATCTAACTGAAAACAATGTAGAGAGAGTATATATATACACGCAGCTAACTAAGCAAACCAACCACCATTAACAAACTCTAACAAACTACCTAACCGGGTTTAATAAAGGAATTGGGATGACAATCAACATGGGTTGTATGGGCCGTGAGCCCAATCGCATTACTCTCCTCAACTCTCGATCAATTGCGTGGACTCGCCAACGAATTAATGTTGGAATCATAGAAAGGATATATGCTCAGAACGTGTTTGGAATGGAGGTTTAGAGAGAGTTTTTCACTGGTTTTCTTTTTGTGTGTTGAAAACTGAAGAAGACGCTCCTCAATTCGATACGTGTGTTCACAAAGTAATTGGTCCAAATTAAATGAACATTGACGTAATTAAAATTAAGTAATTGGCCCTACCACACGGTGCGCACGTGCCGCAGATCAACAAGCGGTACTACAAACGTGTGAGTCTCGTATTCACTTTCCATAAAAATTCATTTCAAACATTTACTCAAACATTGATCAACATTCAAATTAACGATAATTTGCAGTCCCGTGGAGAAAAATCATTAATCAATCACACATTATCAAAGTAAATGTTGCAACGGTTTTCCATATGAAGGGTGATTGGAAGCTAGCTTGTTTCAACGTTAACCCCAAATTAAGTAAAGGATTTGCGACTAAGGATCTCAAGATAGGAAGAAAAAACATCTTAAGTAACAAGCTAGCTAGGGTGTTGTATTGTACGTCTTTCGACTTCTTATAAATTTCTTCCTGATGCACATACATATACATAGCAGTACAACATATATATCATGACCGTCTTTGGTCTTGATCTTCATCATATCTAAATTACATACATAAAAGTGAACACATTTACCAAAGTCATTATTCTAGTTGAAGAGATACATCTTGTTGCCGGGCTCTATTCCTTCCCCACACATATTCGGCATGGTGCAGTCTGCACCTGAATGATCCCGGATGCCTTGTCGGCGAACACATACACCGATTGCCACCACCGCCTCTAGCAGTCATAGCAACTGCTCTCGGAATAATCTCAGCGGCAGGCACCGCCCGTTCCCGGAGAATACACCATCTCATCGGCGGAGAATAATCATAACGGTGGCACATTTTCAATATGGTATGTGGGTTGGTGTACTTTTCTTCTAAGAAGGGAATAAGTTCTTGATTGTGGGATTTTAATTATATATATAAAGGCCTAGGCTGTGAAGGGAATGACATTCCAATGGGGGGAAAAGGACAGGAGAGGTGGCCAAGTAAAGTTGGGTATATCTCCAACCCTTTATTTATTCTTACATTATTTCTATTTTTATTTAACAAAGAGAGCTAGAAATAATAAAAAATTAGAGAGTTCAAGTGCTTTCCTGGAGGATGATGATGTTGTGATTTGTTAGTGTGTGGTTTTGGTGCAGATATGACTGGAAAAGGGATATTCATCCACAAAGCAATCCATTCTGATTCCTCCAGAAAATCAGAGCCTAATAAGTTAGGAATCTGTTGTATGTGAAAGTTATCAGGTCCCCAAAACTATCCCAATTTAATACGTGTTGCAATCTTATCTCCTCGTTGATTACACCTTTTTTCCCCTCATTTTCCCGTTTTCTTCTATGATACTGTATTATTTATGTGCTAGAGATTGACTTTGTGTTTGGCTGTAGTTCACACCTGGTACATATTTATTATTTACGGACCAGAAAACATACAACGATGATTACATATTGGTCTAAAAGACTATGAAATTACATCGATACTTCCACGTATATATATATTATAGGTAATGTAGGAGACATCTTTATTTTTTCTCGGGGAATCTTTAGACACTGATATCGACGTCTCGTTAATCTCGTTAAATCTGATAAAAACAGTATTTCACTATTTTGTATTAGTTTTAAGTTTTTTTCCTTTGAGATTGGTGGATTTTAACAAAAAAAAAACAAAATTTGTCTTTTCAGCGTGAGGATACAATCTTTTAAAATTGTTGAGGCTTTAGTATTCCCTTGACACAGTTCTTCGAGCATTTGGTGAAACTTTAGCCAATTTCTATGATGTAAATACTATCCTCTCCCAGTTCACCGAGCCTATACCTTCTCCTCGGCTAGATTCGCCGAGTTGAGGGCTTGTGCTCGACCCAGTTTGTCGAGTCCTTCTCGACATGTGAATATATCCCCCTAAATCGAGCATTTGTAACCTACATTGACGTACATAAACTTGCAAATTCAATCATTCTATCATAATAACAAGAACAAAACACAACAAATACCTCAAAAACCAATCGAACATCAATTGAGATTTTGGATTTTAAAATTTTTTTGCCAAAATTAAGAAAACTCCAATTAATATGGCGAGTCCACTGGAAATCAATGAGATTTTGACATTATATGAGATAACATACCTTTGTAGTGATAGATCGGTGTAGATTTCAACGAAATTTTTTTATAAAATAATCTGAAGAGAATAGATAAGGTTGAAGGAGGATAGAAATGGTTGTGTCGGTTGAAGGTGGAGGAGGAGGGCTATTAAAAAATAGGATTAAAGATGTTTTTATCAAATCTAATTAAGTAAATTTCGGTTGCTAATATACTTTTTTTTTTATAGTAGGCAAACATTAGGAGAGTTTTACAGAAACCGTGAAACACCTCCTTGATAATCCTTCAGGATGATGAAATACAAGTCCCTATTAAAAGGAAGAGTCGAGTTATTACTAATAATATCATGACTAGCTATATAGTCAGCTACTCTATTGGTTTCTCTGTAGCAATGTCTGAATTCAATATAGTCGAAGCTGGTAGCCATTGATTGGATCTTCTCCACTTGATGCATGATTTCCCATTTGATGTTGTCCTTCCTCCTTTATTGCCTTGATTAGACCTCGGTTGCCAATATACTTGATGTATATTACAATATGTACACAAGTGTTCACGGGGAGGCCCGTTGGAACTCTATAGGCTCAAAATGAGGCTTAAGGCCTCTAGCCAGTATGCTTCCCCACGTCTTCTCCCCATGATTGAAATCTTTGATTTTGGTCATTCATATGCCGATCTATTCACTTCAAGTCACGACTATCGGTAGTCGGACACATGCGCAAGCTAGCTCACCCATGAAACACAAGCTATCTCCAGCTATATACAGTCAATAGTTGTGTTCATGTTGATCTTGTAACGGCCTATTGTAATGCAATTGCACATCCCACCAATGTTTTTGCGCTTATGTCGACTTACCATTTGGAACCTGGGCTTACAAAACGGAGCTCTAGCTTCTGAATTTTGCCTCCACGCAGGGAGGAATACCAATTCTAGTAAGATACAATGGCCTCAAGGTGGGTATATATGGTGTGGTCTTCGTAATTTCTGGTGTTGGCCTTTGCATATCGGATGGTCTTGTTGCAAGATGGAGCTTCCTACTGCTTGCTTGTATTCTCCCGGAGGACTTGTGATTGTGTAAATTTGAACTAAATCCAATCAAATGATCAACCAAAGACATTGATCTTAAACACCATGAACAACCGAGAGTAGAGCTTCATTTCAGTTTTGGTTGTTACAACAAACGCGGTTTTCACAGAAGGAGGGGAGTGAGGTATTTATAATCCCTCTGTTTGGGTAGTTACAAAACTACCCTTACTTACACTCCCTCCTACATACCCCCTCAAGCTGGACTTGGGAGTGGATGAACAAGTCCAAGCTTGGAGCTGAGAAAATCATGTTGGTGTGCCCCTAAAGCCTTAGTGAAAATATCAGCTATCTGCAAGGAGGAGGAGACATGAGTAGTGAATATAAAGTCTTGTTAGACCATCTCTCGGATGAAATGAGAGTCAATGCAGACATGTTTGGTCCTTTCATGGAATAATGGGTTAGCTGCTAAGTGTCGAGATGCTTTGTTGTCGCAGTGAAGTGTAATGGGAAGCTGCACAACAATTTGAAGATCATTCAATAAGCCTTGAAGCCAAACGAGTTCACTGGCAGCTGAGGACATGCTCCTATACTCACTCTCAGTGGAAGATTTAGAAACTACTTTCTGCTTCTTCGTTTTCCATGATATCAAGGAGGATCCTAAGAATACACAGTACCCAGATAAGGATCTACCAGTGTCGAGGCAATTGCCCCATTCTGCATCACTGTAAGCTGCAATTATGAAGGATGAAGAAGATGAATAAGCCAGAGCTTTATTGAAAGTACCCTTAAGATATCTGAGCAGATACATTGCAGCATCCCAGTGAGGTTTCAGAGGGCACTAAAGAAACTGACTCAAATACTGAACTGTGTAAGCAATATCAGGCCGAGTTAGAGTCAAATATAGCAGACGACCCACTAGACGTTTATAGATCTCAGGGGTCTCCAATGGCTGCCCAACAAACAGATATAACTTGGTGCCATGTTGCATTGGGAACAAGGCAGGTTTGCAATTCTCCATCTTTGCATCTATCAGGATGTCAAGAATATACTTTCTTTGATTAAGGATGATGTTAATTGAAGAACAAGAAATCTCCATTCCTAAAAAAATATCGACCAGTGCCTAAGTCTTTGATGGTAAATGCTGAGTGCAAAGCATGCTTGGTGAGAGTAATTTCTGATGATGAATTCCCAAGCAATAACATGTCATCCACATAAACTAAAGCCAATGTTATCTCATCACCCCTGTACTTAACAAACTATAAATAATCATGTTTGGACTGAGAGAATCCCAAGCTTATCAGAAATCGAGTTAGTTCATGATTCCATTGCCTGCTAGCCTGTTTAAGGCCATATAGAGAGCGATTGAGCTTGCAAACCATCCCATGACTGACATTATATCCATCTGGAGGGAGCATATATACATCCTCCTCAAGATATCAAGTTGGTGTAATTTCCATCCTTTGGAAGCTGCCAAGGCCAAAATGATCCTAACAGTAGTCAGCTTAGCAACCAGGGAGAATGTCTGTTTGTAGTCTTTGTCCTTGACCTGATTGTACCCTTTGGCCACTAATCTAGCTTTATATCTCTCAATTTCACCAGAGGGACAATATTTAATCTTATATATCCACTTGCATGCAATAGCTTTAGCTCTTGGAGGGGAGTTAAAGTCCAAGTGTGATTTTGTTCAAGGGCATTCAACTCAGTTTGCATAGCTTGCTGCCATTGAAGTGAATCCTTTGTCTTAGCATAGCAATTGGGCTCATATGTTTCACACATCATGACAAGAGACTGAATGTACTCAGCAGAGAGATGTGCCAGATTTTGAATTTGAAAAACAGCAAAGGATTGAGAATCTGACTCACTTGATGACCCCCTGTGTAGAAGATGAGAACAAATATAATCATGAAATAGGTGAGGACGAATAATAGGACGTTTGGGAAGACCAATTAATCTGACTCTCCTGGTTCAAATGTGGACACACCTTCAGAAGAAGAAGAAGATGATGTATCTGATTGCCCGACTGTCACAGGTGAAAGAGAATGAGAAGCATGAGAAGAACCTTCATTGTTGGATAGATGAAGATCAGGAGATGGCATAATAACCTCACCCTGAGGCTCCCCTTGTTCAGCAGCAAATGGCAACTGATCAATAGCGGAAGACCCTCCATGGTCATTCTCATGATCCAGATTAACCAGAGGCAAAGTGACCCCTGTTCCCTTGCAATCCCTTACACTTGGATCTTTGAAGGGAAAAATGTGCTCCTTGAAAATGACATGTCGACTGATGATAACCTTTTTCGATGTCAAATCAAACAACCTAAATGCCTTCTGTCCTAGAGGGTAACCAAGGAAAACACATCTCCTAGCAACTGGCTTGAACTTATCACGAGGGTCATTGGGTTGAACAGCATAGGCTAAGCCACCCATAATGCGCAAAGAACTGTAATAAGGAGGTTTATGATAAAGCTTTTCAAACGCAGATAACCATCCTAGCACAACAGACGACATCTTATTAATAAGATAGGTGACACTAAGGATGTAATCACCCCAAAACTCAATTGGTAATCCTGCAAAAATCTTGATGGTATGAGCAGTTTCCACCAAATGTCTATATTTGCGCTCCACCCTTCCATTCTGTTCAGGAACCCCAGGTGTTAAACGCTGATGAATAATACCCCTAGAAACAAATAACTCAACAACTCCTTTCTAAATAAACTATGTACCATTGTCTGATATCACACTTAAAACTGAAGTCTGAAACTGATTTTCTACTAAGGCCAGGAAACCAGTGATGGCTCTTTAATACCTGCATCTTATCTTGAATCAAATAAAGCCATGTTGTTCTTGTACAATCATCAAGGATTGTTAAGAAATATCGAGCACCGCATATGGAGGGAGTCTTATCAGGACCTCATAAATCCATATGAACAAACTGAAAAGGACACTCAGCAATGCTAATGCTTCGAGGAAATGGCAAACAATGTGATTTAAACATAGAACAAGTGTCACAATGGAAGGATTTCATATCCAAACTACTACAATCAGTCAAATGTTTCATCTTAGAGGCTGACATATGCCCAAGTCTAAGGGGCTCAACATTATTACAAATTGAATGACTAAAAACACTTGAATCAGGAACATCATCTATCTGTAATCCAACTTGATGAGCCTGTAAAACGTACAAACCACCATCTTCAACACCTTGAGCTATCACCACTCTAATTGTAGGGTCCTGTAACCAACAAGACACACCATTAAAACCAAAGTCCAGCTTCCGTGACTTCAAAATCTTGGACACAGACAGCAAGCTATGACGAAATTGTGGGACAGACAACACATTTCTCACTTGATCGAAGATTATTTCTCAATTGGACAATGCCCATCTGAGTAACTATAAAATGGTAGAGCCATCAGGTAAACCAAGAGAAATTTTCTTAGGTAAATTCTCAATATGTATAAAGACACTGCTATCAAATGCAATGTGGTCAGTTGCCCCTGAATCAACTATCCAAGCTAACTTGTTTCTCTTGTTAGCCCCAATTAAGAAAGACACACTTAGATTACTTGCAAAGTGCACAAAGGCTTGATTAGCTGAGTGATCACTGTTGTCAACTGGTCCTTTGCCCTTCATCATCTTGAGCACTTCTTGTAAAATCGCATTAACCATCACAATATCTGGTTTAGCCTCAGGATATGAGTGCTCAAACGGGCTATCATACTGAGTCACTTCCATGTTCACAGCAAACTTCCCATCAGGTTGTTTATGTTTTTCACCATCCCTCTGTCCTTTAAACCATTCAGGATATCCCACAATATTGAAACAAAAATCCTTGGTATGACCTCTCTCATGACAATGATCACAAAATATGTCATACTTTATCTTCTTGTTGTCCCTTTTTCCTGAATCAGATTGTCTATTGTAATCAACTTGTCTGTTAGAATACCTATTGATAACATTAGCCTCTGTGTCATTTAAATTCCCTGTTGCAGCAACAAGCACACGAGAATCACCAATAATGGCAGAGGTAACACCCTTTGACCTCTTAATTTGAGTTGCCATCTGAAAAGTCTTATTTATACCAGGAATATGATCCTTTAACAACACATAGTTCCTTAGGGGTTCATAAACATCATTAAGTCCCATCAGAATTTGCATAAACATCATTAAGTCCCATCAATAATGGCAGAGGTAACACACGAGAATCTTTGCTTTCTTTTACCTGCTCCTGGTGCAGGAGGAGTAACGCTGACAAAGGTTCCACGACCTGCGCCATTTCCAGATCCCGATCCTTACGAATGATTACCACCAGATCCTCGGCCAGCCATGCCGATCACAACCTCAGCAAACGATAAACGTGGAATTTTGACAAAACAGACAAAGTAGAGCACACAATCTGAAACTCCGAGCACCAGACCAACAAATCAACCAGCAATCGTTACCTCTCGCTCTGATACCATTTGAAATAAATCCAATCAAATGATCAATTGAAGACATTGATCTTGAACACCATGAACAACCGAGAGTAGAGCTTCATTTCAGTTTTGGTTGTTACGACAAACTCAGTTTTTACAGAAGGAGGAGAGTGAGGTATTTATAATCCCTCTGTTTGGGTAATTACAAAACTACCCTTACTTACACTCCCTCCTACAGTAAAAACTAATGGGTACAAGCTATAGAGTAGATTGTATACATTAGTTTTCACAAGGTGCATGGTCTCCTCAATGATCAATTCTCCATGTCTTGTCTTCAACAATTTTAACATTCCTTGCCATCCATATGTAGTAAATTGTTGCTACTAGAGCCATCTGTCTGGACTTGCTCTTCCATCCTTTCCCTCTTGCGTCCTTTGTTGTCCATTTGAGCGCACTTGATGAAGTTGTCATCTCCCTTCTCCATCTAATCAACTCCATATATAACATGCTCCTTGCCATGCAGATGTAGATTATCCTTAGTGGCTCGTCTATTCCTTTTTGCAAGCTATAGGATGAAGGAGTGCTTGGGTACGTGTAATTGAGATGTCCCATACTGTCTTGCTCCAAGGCCTTTTGAAGGGTTTCTTTCTCAGTTTCTCGTAGGCATCCTTTAGGCTTTACCATCCTCAGCCGGTTGAGTATCTCCTGCAATATGGATGATTAGGTCCCTCATCTCAAGTCATTTTTTAATCATTGGAGAGTCATTCACCTTATGGATTACCGGCCATGATCATATATTCCCTTGTCTTAAGTATTGGGGATGTACCAGTACCAATCTCACCCAATGTGTATCCTTCTTCCTCATACTGTCCTATAACAGTTTACAAATAAAAGCATTATTTCATTCATTTGGACTCCTAGATCTTAGACCACTCACTTCCTTTGATAGGCATACATCATTGAGATTTCCAAAGGAATTCAACACAAAGGCTATTATTGCTCTTGATAATAGCCATGGGGGAGGGGATGATAGAGAACCAAAAAACTTTAATTACTTAGAAGAGAAATTGAAAAATATAACTTTCATTGTATAAGTTAAATTTGGTTTTGAGAATACACACTTATTATAAAATTGTGCTTAAAATATATATAAAAAAACAAGTTTGTTCCCCAATATTGTACTAGTGAAATATGATAAATTATTAATTTTTTAAATAATTTTTTTAATTTATCACATAATAGTACTAATTATCAAATTAATTTTAAAAATATTTTGATAAAAAAAAATTACTCCGTAACATTTTACTCTTTTTTTAGCTTCTTAAAAATGTGTAAATCTAAAAAGGCATATATATTAGTGAACAAAGGTAGTATTTTATAATTATTTTTGATATAAAAGTATTACTCCATAATTTTTTTTGAACAAGTAAAAATGCAAAATACTAGACTATGGCGCAAATAGCGTCAGGCGGACAAAGAGTCATGATACAACTGAAAAACAAAATGACTCACAGTGAATGAATGAATCAATCAAAGCAAAATGGAGAAAACAACCCTCAAAAACTATGAACTAAGTAGAAGTCCAGCTGAGCGAGGATGAAAGACTCGACGGAAAAGAGATGGATAGTGAGCGTATGGGAAAGCTAATGCTAACATGATGTCTCACCGCTAAGGAGACGGAAAGAAAAAATTCACAATGAGCAATGGATGATTCTTGGGGAAGTGTGAATCACACGACGTTCCCTTCACCTAGATGAGGGATTTTAGATAATCACAGACATTGTCACGATCTACATGGTTGCATGACTGCTCCTCGTCCAGAACTAAATATGAACCAACAAGTCAAAGCCTCTCAACAACCAGAAACCTATCAGCCTAGATACCCAACTGACAACATAGACTTGCACAAAACCACCCTTTACATGCCTTATGTTATAAAAGAACACCCCACCCATTTCCCTTCATTAGATTAAGAAAAGAGAGGAACAAAATTACCATAATAACCTTATTTTTTGATCAAATTTTAATTCTCTTTGATTGCCATAATATACCATTGAACTCAACAATGAAAATGGTGGAATCCATTTTATAAATTGGCCAAAATAACAAGCAACAACCGGATTTGGAGTTATAACTAAAACTAAAAAAAAGGTGCATCTTTGGTCCTCCTTCGATATCCTAAATCAATGCCAACCTATCAACCCACAATAAACCATCATATTAACCCATCTAATAGATTTAGGCATTTAATCTTTTACCTTTCAAATACAGTAATGAATAAAATCAATTTTGAACAAGTTTTAGCGGAACCCACATGAAACCACCATTCTCTACCAATTTGCATCTTTTTTTTTAAATAATGAGGAATCCAAAAATAGTGGCAAATCCCGAGCACGTGACCTAATCGGCAAGACCCACACACCAGATAAACTGATTTTTATTGATCGGTTCGACCCACTGGTGAGAAGTAAGGCAAACCTTGGATTTTCACCCAAGAACAAATGCGGATGCAGATATCAAATCTGAACCTCTTAAAATACCCCACTCCACACCACTAGTTCACCCCACCAGGGGCCATTTGCATTTTCCCTTTTACCCCAAAAATCAGATATTGTTTTTTCTTCTTCTTTATGCTTTACTTGTTCTTGATTTTTTTATTCTAAGGAACTTCAAGCTATAACTCTTTAATTGGGAAAACATCTTTGGCTATCTTTAAGCAAAAACATCTTAATTTCAATAATATTTGGGTTGCCTTCCTAATTTTTGTTTTATTAAAAAAAAAAGCTTGGTGCAATTGTTGTCCCTTCTTCCGCCTTGAACAAAGAGGTAAACATCTAACCATGTCGGGTAGTTGAGTCAGAAAGGATCTTAGGATAGTATCTGAACGTCTCTGATTCAACTCTCGGATGGCTGCTCTCTATTTATAATTTAAATATTAAATATAGGAGGGATAATTTAGTAATTTTATTCATCTTTTTAACAGATTCAAAATGGCATAGTGGAGGTCTAGAGTGGGTGGTCCTTTGTTAACAATACCGGTATATAAAGGGTGGTCTTTTGCAATTTTTCTTTTAACAGGTGGTTTTGTATAAAATGATCAATTTAACGGGTGGTTTTATGTAATTTACCCTAATTATTATTATAACAAGGGGGACTAAACTGAGTAGATCCAAATTTCGCGGCATTTCTGGACAATTTGTCATCTATTATTGCTTTCATATTTTTAATTTTTTATGTCTCAATCCAAATCACCACTGTTCCAATCTGTTCTCTAGCATGTGGACTTAATCATGAATTCCTTCACTACATCTATTTTTAAATCTTCTCTAAAGTTAGATTAGAAAAGATTTTTGAAATTAAATAATAATAATAATAATAACTAAATTATTATTATCTATATATCTATATACTATATTAAAAGAGAAGCTTTTATGCCACATGTCATCTCCATGTTCAAAGTTATTTTTGGAAAATTATTTACATAATATCATTTATTATGGCAACTATATTTTCTAATATTATAATTTGTGGAAAATTTTCTAATATTAATTACCCAATATTATTGATGTTATATTTTTTAACCAATCTGTATACTATATTAAAAGAGAAGCCTTTATGCCACATGTCCTCTCCATGTTCAAAGTTATTTTTGGAAAATTATTTACATAATATCATTTATTATGGCAACTATATTTTATAATATTATTATTTGTGGAAAATTTTCTAATATTAATTAACCAATATTATTGATGTTATATTTTTTAACCAATTGGATTAATTCAAATCTTTTATCTTTCACTATTTATTATTTATTTTTTTCTTTATCTCTTTAACCCAGTTGTATTTTTTCGATTATTTTTAACACATTTACTAATCATCTATCTATATACTATATTAAAAGAGAAGCCTTTATGCCACATGTCCTCTCCATGTTCAAAGTTATTTTTGAAAAATTATTTACATAATATCATTTATTATGGCAACTATATTTTCTAATATTATTATTTGTGGAAAATTTTCTAATATTAATTACCCATTATTATTAATGTTATATTTTTTAACCAATGGGATTAATTCAAATCTTTTAGGGTAAATTGCAACTAATATCCTAACCTTTAGGCATATTTGCTTTTAATACCCTAACCTTGTAAAATTTCACAAAATATCCTAACATATACCATTAGTTGCACTTAACACCCTGGATGAGATTCTTAAATTTTAAAAATTACCCACATCATACAAAAATTACAAAAAATCACCCATATTCATAAAATATTTCAATAAACTCCTAATATATTTTAAAATTTGAAATTAAAAAAATCTCTTACAATTTAAGCCCACCCAACCCACCATCCAAAAATAATTATAACAGGTATATAAAATCTACTCCTTTAAAAATATAATATAATTATTTTAGCATTTACTCATTTAATATTTTAATATAATTACTCAAAATAATTAATTATTTATCTTAAACATAATACTTTTAAAAAAATAAAATAATGAAGATTTTAATAAATAAATGGTATGAGATATGATAACCATTTGTAATAAATAGTTACATAATAAAGATATATTAAAAATAATATGGTAAAATTATTGTTTTTTACCATATTATTTTTAATATAGCTTTATTATATAATTATTTATTGCAAATGGTTATCATATCTTTTACCATTTATTTTTTTAAATCTACTTTATTTTATTTTTGTAAAACTATTATGTTAAAAATTTCTTATAGAATCATTTTTTTAATACCATGAAATTTATGTGTGATACATTATAAGATGTTATGTATTAGTTTTAGTATATATAACATAATATTAATCAAAAAGACAATATATATCATATCAAATAATATACAGGGAATATATAGATGCACAAATCGGCATGTATCGAGACAGACTTATATAAATTTATATTTTAATTATAATGTATGTTTTTTAGATAAATAATTAATTATTTTGATTGATTATATTAAAATTTTAAATGAGTAGATGAGTAGATGCTAAAGTAATTATTTTAATTATAATGTATGTTTTTAGATAAATAATTAATTATTTTGATTGATTATATTGAAATTTTAAATGAGTAGATGCTAAAGTAATTATATTATATTTTAAAGGAGTATATTATATATATACATATATATTATAATTATTTTTGGATGGTGGGTCAGGTGGGGTTAAATTGTAAGATATTTATTTAATTCTCTTTTTTTTAAATGTATTAGGGGTTCATTGAAAATATTTTATGAATATGGGTGATTTTTTGTAATTTTTGTTTAATGTCGGTTATTTTTTAATTTAAGAAACTCATTTAGGGTGTTAATTGCAACTAATGATATAGGTTAGGATATTTTGTGAAATTTTACAAGGTTAGGGTATTGAAAGCAACTATCCCTAAAGGTTGGGATATTAGTTGCAATTTACCCAATCTTTTATCTTTCACTATTTATTATTTTTTTTTTCTTTATCTCTTTAACCCAGTTGTATTTTTTCGATTATTTTTAACACATTTACTAATCAATGGGTTTAAATCAAAATATTGTATTAAATTTAATGTCTATGATTAATCTATATCTAAATATCTATATATAAAATACTAAAGCAAAGGCCTGAAACGGCCTCTGGTGCGATCTCGCGTCCATGAAATTTTCTGGATTAAAGCGGGATTATTTTTGCTTACGTGTCATTTTCTGGATTAAAGTGGTATTATATTTCTGGGCCACATCAATTAATAAACAAATATAATTAGGTAAAAAACTTATTTTTTTAAATCAAATAATCTATCCAATATTATTTTTGTAAAATATTATTTAACTTTGTTATCTAAAACAAACATAATATTTAATTATTCTACATCTACAACTTCTTAATATTTTCCCATGGTAAGCTTCTCTATCGATCTCTCTCTTTTTTTTATACATACTAGAATGGTTAATTGTAAAAATTGATTTGAAATGACACATGTATAAAAACTCTAAATTATAGTAAATATCATAAATGGTTGCTAAAATTATTTAACATGATTAATCTAGACTGAAATATGTGTTTATATTCTAAAAAAAATAACACAATTGAAGATTATATATTTTCCTTATAGTAATTTATATTAATTCAAAGATAGTTTATATAATAAAATTTATTAACAAATCGCGCAACGGGCGAGTAATAAAACTAGTTATTATTATTTTAAAATCTCCTATGTGTTTTTATCCCTTTTATTTTCTGGAATAGTTTATAAATCTATATATAATTTAAGGTTACAGTATATGCTAAAAAAAAAATTATTTACTGATAAATTGGGTTTTTCATTTCAATGGCATCTATTAGCCCTGTAGATTTCTAAGTGCGCCTCAGAAAATTTGTGGAGTGTACATGCCTAGAAAAGAAGTTATCGACATCTTTTTTATTTAATCATATTTCAAAAACTACATGTTATATTATATGTGAACGTTAATTCTTAACAATATCCATAGTTTAATTGGTTCATGTGTAAATGTTCAACTTTTGTGCCTATGTGCATTCAAATTGGGTTTAAAAGTTGGGCCGGGTATTTTTGTAGGAAAAAGACAA
Organism: Persicaria maculosa; assembly: GCA_963922045.1. NCBI lineage: Eukaryota > Viridiplantae > Streptophyta > Magnoliopsida > Caryophyllales > Polygonaceae > Persicaria > Persicaria maculosa. The sequence continues at coordinate 4,105,961 of OY998268.1, forward strand.
CTCAATGAACGTTATTTCTCAAGACCTTTTAACTAATCTCAACCTTCTTAAAGGACATGACCATAGATCGAAAACATTAGTCGCAATGTGGTACGTTGTTGTCTTGTTGTGGTTTAGCTAGTACTTTTCGTGGCTTTTGTTATTGGTTTTGTTGTGTTGTGATTTGTGATATTTTTTTGGTGTTGTTTTTTACACCCATAAAATTTACTATTTATACCCAAAATTCAAGTTTTTTTTTTTAAATAAACCCTACGCCTCCTGAGTCATAGACGTGTGACTCAAGAGGGGCAGGGTATGTATATAGAAAAAATAGCTGCGCCTCTTGAGTCACACACCTATGACTCAAGAGGCGTAGGGTTTATTTAAAAAAAAACAAAAACTTAGATTTTGGGTGTAAATAGTAAAATCAAGCGCGTAGCAGCCGCCGCCCCCTATTAGGGGAATCGGCAAAGATACATGTACTTGATGCGTGACAAAGATGCTCTTTATTCATTCCGAATTTCGCAGAATATTGCTTAGTGTTCGACCTACTTAATGGGATACCGGTTGAGAATTAGGCCTCCTATTCGGGAAAGGAGACTCATTCGTGGTCTTAACCGGTTTTAGATTATTGCGCCTATACAGTTCGAACTATATATGGGGTTTTAGGTATAAAAATAAGTCACTTCTGTAAGAAAGGGCAGACGACCCGCACGAAAGGCGTAACGATCTGGGCATTGTCTCGGAGAGAGGCTCGTTGAAAGACATGATCATTCTCAGCAGGAAGGAAAGGCGCGGAAGCGACCCTTTCTAGAATGCGCAATTGGTTTGGCTGGAGATATGGCATGCCAGGGAATAGCCTGTTGAACTGCCTGGACTGAAACATTATGGCTTTGGGATCGACCGCGGTAACGTCTTTTTTTGTTGAAAGTGGATTTCCCTTCCTAGACTTCCATTTCAATCGGATTTCATGATAAGTTGCTAAAACAAAGGGGAGGATCGACCCATTCAGTAGAATTTCGAAGAAAGACTGTTGGCATCGTACTTCATGGACGGCTTGCAACGATGGGCCGAACAGGAGCTTAAGCGTAGAAAGCCGCAGACCCTGGCAGAAGCTATCACCGTGGTTGATCCACTAAAGAAAAACAAGAAAAGCAACAAAGAAGAAGAGAAGAAATTATGCTTGAGTCTCATCGGTCTTATGGAAATCTCAGGCATACTAAAAATAGATTCTTTGACTTTTGTTTTTGGATCCATTTTTTTTACATTCAAGCGAGAAAGATTTCCAATTTGTCTTAAAAAAAAAAGAATAACAATCTTTTCAAGAAAATGACGCGAGAACCCGCGGTAAGAAGTCCCCAGAGCGTATTATGGGAGACCGTCAAGCACATCCGGCAAGGATCAAGGGACAACGTACACGCTTCCCTTTATGAACATTGGCATGGTCATCAGTTGCAGGGTTTGGTGGCCCGAAATTGACACCCCTTTTTTTTTACTATGCCTTTTTCAGTTTGTTTCCTTTGCGTCAATCCTTTTCTGTGTTTGCCATGCTTTTGCCCATTTCTGGTTTGGAAAATACTCCAGGATTAACTAGTTTAAAAAATGGATGCATATATCCTGCTGTCCTTGAGTAGTTGTTATATGTTATTGATTGGTAAAAGCTAGTGGTTACGTGGTAAGTTGTAGGTTCACTTTTTTTATATATACTGGTAAAAATATGAACGAAGTCAGACCTTGCTAGACCATCATCCAGAGAACATCCTTGTTGATGATGATTATGAACTTTGCATAGCATTCATGTTTTGTATAAATCAAAAACTCTATATTTTGGTCCTAAAATCATTAAAGAAAAAAAATACAGGGAAAGAGAAACATTTATATCCAAAAGAAAAAACGTTTCATGGCGCGCAATTTGGGAGATTGCTAAATGTTTGGGAAATTTTTCATAGTGACCTTTTATGGCTTGTCAAAAATGGTGAGTTTATAAATGCTTTATCCGATCCTTGAGTTCTTGGTCAGACACTCCATGATTTTTGAGGAAAAAACAATGATAAGATGAAAGTGTCAGACCTTCTTGACCAAAAATAAAGATAACCAAGTCTTCTTAAAACCATTTTCCTGACAATATTACGAAGTAGATTCTCAAGATATATGTGCCAAAGTTCAATGTGCCTAATAGACTATTATGGGCCTCGTCTACTGATGAATCCTTTTATGTCTATTCGATCAGTAGGTGCCTCACCTTAGCCCATCGTTCCATTTATGATATAGTTTGGATTTGGAAACTCAATCTTCCATTTAAAATAAAAATTTTATTTGGAAAACATATATTGATGTGCTTCTTACAAAGGAAAGACTCAATAGATTCTATCAACGGGTCCCCTCCCAATATTGTCTTTGTAATAATGAGAATGAGGATAATAACCATCTTTAATTTCTTCGATTATCTTTGTATCAGATCTATGATTACGAGTATTAATAAAGAACTTAACATCATTATCTCTTCACCAAATACAACCAACAACTCTAATGAAAACAATAGACAAATTTATATATATTTATATATATATATATATTATAAAAAATAGAGACTTCATCTCTCTTTGCTTTCTTTGGCACGCTGCTTGGGAGTATCGGAATAAAAATTTCTTTACCTCAAGCAACTCTCAATAATCTCAAAGCCCATTTTTCAAGTGTATGCTAATATTAGAGATTGGGCCCATGCTAACAATGTGATTAAAGTTTCTTGGAAGAAACCTCTATCTAGACATCAGGAATGTTGGAAAAAACCTCCCTTGGGTTTCAGCAAATTAAATTTTGATGACTCAGTTAAGATTTCGAGTCAATGTTTTATGGTTTTATTATGAGGGATGAATTAGGACATGTTGTGGACGTTCTTCGATCATAAAGAGGTCCCTTTAGGATTCGTTCGACAAGTCAAAGTTCTAGCGTTAAGGGAAAGCATTGGCCTTGCAAATTCTCAAGGTATATGTAAGCTGATTATTGAAGGAGATAACCCATGAGTAACCAACGTTGTACTAAGAGATGAAGTACTCTATGTGCGATTTTAAGGACTATGGAGGATATTTATGACCCAGTTATGAAGACAAAAGTATATCATTGCATAAATTGCATGTGAGGTGCAAATCAAGCAACATATTTCATTGCAAGGAATAATTTTAGTTAGAACTTAATTGACGATATACCCTTCTTATAGGGATTTGTCTTTAATCATCGAAAAAAATGATTTAGGATGAGATACCAATTAGGTAGACATATGTAAAATAACTTAACTCTATATTTAAAAAAAAGTTGTATAAAGTGCAGATATATTTTATAAAAGAAAAAAGAAATAACTTAACTCTATATTTAAAAAAAGTTGTATAAAGTGCAGATATATTTTATAAAAGAAAAAAGAAAAACAGAGTGATTCTAGCTTGTAGGTCATATTCGGAAAATGTATAGTCAAACATGGCCGTTCTCAATGCCTTCACCTTTTTATAGGCCGCTCCATGATGCTCTCGATAAAGCCACAAAAACCCAACTAACATTTTTTATTTTTCACTCATTCACAACGCCAACAAACACAAAACACTTTATCCTCCCAAAATGGATATCAGAAGGTGGAGCGGGTCCGGCAAGGATATGATCCGGCTGGGGCGGCCAGCTCGAGAAGACGAAGTCGGCGTTCTAACGCTCAGTAGGTGGAGTTGCGGTCCGAGCAGACGGTCGTGCTGGAGGGCGGTGTGGAACAGGCTGCTCAGGGAGAGGAGGAGGATCTTTGGGAGCAGGGCGCAATCTCATCAGCGACGCCTCCTGCAGCGTCGCCCTTATTATGATGCGAGTAGTTATGCTCGGAATTTCGACGAAGGGAGGTTGTGGGACGACGACGAACCGGAAAACATATCGAGATCTTTCTCGATGAGGTTCGCGGATCCATCTAAGGTGCAGTTTCTCAACCGGGAAGTTAGGCTGCTAGATTTGTGATGACTGATGCAAGAATGCAAGATTTCACATTGTGTATTTTTTGACAAGATTCTTATCTTGTTTTTTGGGTTTTTTTTTTTGCCTTCTTTTTTAGCTTTAGATTTATGGGATGTGCAAAGCAATCAATCTCACAAGTTATCAACGCCTCGCAGAACGGCTCAAACATTTTATGGTTTTTATTTTTGTGGAAAACTGATTTTATGTTAAATTTAGTTTTCTTTTTTTTATAAATTTTGGCTCAATGTACCTTTTTGAAAAGTTAATTAGGTATTTGTTCTCCTTCAATATTTAATTAGCCGTGTTGGTCTCTTTTCAATGTTAATTAGCCCCGTGTATCCCAATCCCCTTTTCCTTTCGTTCTCTGATAGATCAGATATGATATTCTGAGAGCCCTTCTCCTCTCTCGCCTCCGATCTCCCTCTCTCTCAACCTCTGATCAATTTTCGATGGTCTCCGTTCCCTTCTCCTCTCTCGCTTTCATCGACCTCGCTCTGCCTCCTCGTTCTCTATCTCTCCCGCAATTTCGGTGGCCGGACGAAGCCACACTCAGCCTCATCAAGTGGTCGTTGAATGATTGCTGGCGAGCCCAAACAACGGACCAGGCCACCCTACCAACTCCCCCCGTCTCGTCTGAATCCTGACCTCGACCCTCCTCTCAGAGTGCCGATCTCCAAACCTCGACGATCACCTCCTCTCTCAGATGATGAAGCGTCCTATGAGGTCTTACGACTCTTATTTTCCAAGAGCCCTCTGTTTACAGGTACTCACTGCCCTTTTTCTTCAATTAATCCTCCAATTTTGTTATTTGCTCTTGCTATCGGTTTTCCCCAAATTGAATTAAGACTCCGCATCATTATTTTTCCAATATTTTGGCATAGTTAAATCCAATTTCTTGCCTTGTGTGAATGATTAACACTGCTAATAGGATTAGTCTTGTTGGCAGTGAATGAAGTTGTTTGTTCTGGATAAGCTGCTTGCTGTTTGTTATTTCAGGTTGATAGTTTTTGTGTCTCAGTTTGCAATTTGTTTTGCTTTAATGTGATGAATGCATGTCCTATTGAAACTCTGTTTCATCATGTATCAAATTTGGTCTATAATAATGTTGGTTACACAAATATTTTTGATTGCTTAGTTTAGTAATTGGGTTAGATTTGAGTTCAAAAGTTGGCTAAGAATGAGTAAAATCCAAGGCATGGGTTTGACGATGAGTTGTTGTGGTGTGTATAAACATTGGTAATAGGTTAGAATATGGAGTGTGTGATTCCAACCCCGTTGTTCTTTTTGTAAGCCCAATAAGCAAATGCCGAATTGAGGCGAATGCCGAATTGAGTGGCATTTATCAGTGCTATTTGGTAGGTTGTAATGTGGTTGAATGGAGCTAAACCATAAGGGATGATGAACGGTTAGGTAAAATTTCATATTCGTTTGGTGGAGGATGAGGACAATTCTAAATAGAGCTTAAACTTTTTACTTTCAATTTTTTGCTGGAAAAAACACTTACCACTTAATTTGTTACCTCCAACTATCTACTCTTATCTTCTGATCTTCTGAGATTATACTTGCATATTCATAAGTTGAGAAAATTTGAAAGCTTAGAGGCAGGGGAGGTAGGGGGTTCTTTTAAGAATTTTAACGCTTGATGAGAATAAAATTTGAAAGCTCAAGTTATATTGACGGTATTCAATAGTTTGATGATTGATATGTCTATCTTACTACTAAAGCATTAGAACGAAGTGCTGGACTCCTACTTGAAGTACAATCCCGACGAGGAGAGTGTGTGCAGAGCCATCAAGGTGGCCTTATGGTGTATTCAGGAAGACATGGCTATGACGCCATCTATGTCGAAAGTGGTCCAGATGCTTGAAGGGCTATCTCCTGTTCCTCAGCCTCCAACGTCGTCTTTGACAGGCTCTTGCCTTTATGCCAGCTTCTTTAAGTCGATCAGTGACGGAACTGGCACTGACACGTCTTCTGGGCCTTCGGATTGCAACAACGACACTTACCAATCGGCTGTTAGGCTCTCGGGTCCACGGTAACCTTCACCGAAGAGGGTTTCTTAGGATATATGATTCTAGGCAAGATTCGGGAGGATGTGCATTGTGTCCTATCTTTTTCGGATGTATATAATACCATATGTGTTTAGGTCACTGAAATTTTGTATCAATACCACATGTGCTTTCATTTCTTGTATTCTTATCTAGGCTTTACTGCTTGTATATGATTGAGTATAGGCTTTCAGATTCCGAATTTTCGCCCTTTAGAGTTGTGTTGGTGCTTGGTAGTTTAGGCATTCGATTTTCGCCTTTTGGCCATGTTTAATTTCTTCAGCTGATGTTTTTTAGAGTTTGAGATCAAGCTGTGTTTATGGTTTATCTCTGTCAGTTGTTTGTATTCTTCACTTCCAAAGGCGTTGTTCCTACTCTAGATGTGCTTGATGTACTGCAATGATATTCTTAGTGCCCGGTTCGATGAAATTGTAACCGAAGGATTAGTTTTAGGTCGGTGCCAAGAGACCGTGTTTATCGCCTGGATCGAGTTGTCGTACCGGGATCAGCACAAGCTAAATGAATGCAGTTGTATGTGAATGTGAAAGCAATGAGAAATGGTCAACTGGGTGGTTACTGGTTAGGAGTTGAAAGCTAAAAGGAGGGAGGAAGTTGTTGGCTGGCCAGATTGTGCTTGAAGAAGTGATCGATCATCAACCAAATGTTGAGCAAGCTAGTCATTTTGATTTTTTGCGAAATGAGTCTTCTTATCCTTGTATCATTTCCCTTTTCCAATTGTTTGGCTAATAAATGTGCAAGTTGAGACTTCTATTTTGATTTTTGGATGGTTACATTGATGTCAACTTATATTGATTTCATATTATATTACTTACATTGATGCATTTTTTTTTAGTTGACGACATGTTATAATAGGTACTTTTACGTATACAACCAATATTAATATCATAGTTTTAAAGACCTAGTGTTTTTATATGTGCAATAAGGTGATAATATTTTGATTCCACATTTTAAGCTTCTATGTCATCAATTATATAAAAACCAGAAACAATTGCGATTAATGAAATGTAATAACAAATGTCATCAATTTATAAGGCATCAATAAAAGATGTACTCAATGAAATGCAATCACATTTTATGTTTTTATGTCATCAATTGTATAAAAATATAATCAAAATGCCATCAACAAAAGATGTCATCACAAATGAGTGAGATCAATGAATAAAAGTCATCAATAAAAGATATCATCAATGAAGTTTAATCACATTTTCTCCTCTTGTGTCATTAATTGTATAAAAATGTAATAAAAATATCACCACAAATGATTGCATCAATGAAGTGTAATCACAAATGTGTCATCAGTGAATAAAAATAGAATCAATGAAAATATATTCGATATACAATTTACTGAATTACAAAGTTGGCATCAAACGATTTGATTAAAAAAGTGGCATCAAATAATTACATTAGAAAAATGACATCAAAACACTACTTAAAAAAAGTAGCACCACATTAAAGAAAAAATGTCAATAAAAAAATGGCATCAAAACACTATTTTGAAAAAATTGCATCAAAGTAAAAAAATTGCATCAAAAAAAGTGGCAGTGGTCAACGGTGAAAAAATGGCATCACAAAAAAGTGGCATCAATGGTGAACGTGAGAGGAAGAAAGGGAAAGGAAGGGAAGGGGGAAAGTGGGAAGAAAGAAGGGGAAGGAAGGGAAGGAAAGGAGGAAGGGTCTACCCCACCTTATTTTGTTTAGGGTCTAATTACCTAATTAGATTTTCATAAAAGACTAGTTACCTAAATCACCCTTTATACTTCCATCTGTTTTAAAATATTTATTGTTCACTATTTTTTTTCAGAAATAAGTTGCCCAATTGCAAAATAATTTATTTTACCGTTGCCAAAAATCTAAGAGCTAGATCTTAAATTTAACAATAACAAGACCACACATTTGGTCAATTTCTTGGACTATATTTTTTAAACATTTACTTGTTAGGCAGTTAAAGCTAACTATTATTGAAGCCGATTGAGAAGTGATTAAAATAATTTTTTTATTTTATGATTGATTCTTTATGGAGTAATATAATCTAATAATATAATGTTAAGAAAAAAGGTATGGAATAGGTAGAAAGGTTTTTGAGACTTATAAATAGATAGGAAAGTAAGTAGTCGACCAAAAAAAAAGATACGAAAGTAAGTAATTATTTTTCATAAGCGCTAAACATCTCACCATAGATAAATTCCAAAATTACTTTATAAAAATAGGACTTTTTTTGAGATCTATAAAAATAGGACTTGTGTCGAGTTTAATTTTATTTTTTTTATTATAAGGTTGGTATTCACCATTTTAATACAAAAGTTTAAGTCATTATATATAAGTTTCACCACCCCTTATTTTGGTTTATTATACCACTGATGACAATCTTTTTCATCTCAACACACCCCTCAAGTTCACCCCGTTTCAAGTGTCCATGTGTCCAAAATATTAATCGAATGTTATCCGTAATTTATAACTGAGAATACAGTGTGTAAATTAGCGAATAGTAGAAAAATACTGTTGTCCCAAAAAAAAGGGACCCCAATTCTTAAAGTCACATTAATTGATCGCGATTCACGGCTGTTGAACTTTTTATTTTTTTTTACCTGTGAAAAAGATAGGAAAAAAAAAAGAATACTAGTGTTGGCTAACAATGATTCAAATTAACAATAGAAAAACGAAAAGCAAGAAACAAAACCGATGGTCGTTTCCTAATTTATTCTTTTATTTTGTGGGTATGTTGGAAACCACCTAAAATATATCATAAAATAAAAATGCCTATATTTCTATTACTAACTCTCTTATATTAACGGACAAATGTCTATTTTTATCTTATTTTCCAAAGATATAAGATAAGAGGTCAAATTGGGAAATATTTCTCTTAAATACACCCGATTTAACTATTTTTAAATTAGATTATAGGGTTCACCCATTTTCTTTAGGGTTTTCTGTTTATCATGTGCCATTAGGAGACACAATAGACAAACCGATATTTAAAATCATAACTAGCTATATGTCCACCATCCTATACTAATTAGTTAAAAGTCCTCTATTTTATTTTAATGCGAAAATGCCCCTATTCTTCCTTTCCATCCATCCTTCCCTCCTTTTCTTTTTTCTTTCTTTTTCCCTTTAATTTTTTTCTCTTTTTTTCTGAATAATATTTTTTACTATTATCGAAAATTTTCTGCTGCCATTTGACCTATTATAAAAAAGTTTCTACTGACAAATTGACTGCTAACATTTTAACTATTATCGAAAATTTACTACTAACAAATTGACTTATGACATTTTAACTATTATAAAAAATTTCTATTGACATTTTAGTTAATATCGAAATTTTTCCGCTGGCTAATTTTCTACTGATATTTAACTATTATCAAAAATTTTTGCTTGACATTTTCACTATTATCGAATTTGTTCTGCTAACAAATTGACTGTTAACATTTTAACCATTACGGTTGGTCACATAGCGACATGGGGATCACACGCCCAAGCGCACACGCGCTAAACAAGCTGAGCACACAAGTCGAGTGAGGTTCTATCCTAAAACGAATTGACATCAGAAGGAGTAGTCCACCCACTTATCTATAAGGCTTAAATTCACTTTATAATCAAAGTGGGATACTATTCCAATATCACATATTATCAACAGTGATACTAGACACCACTATATTTAAAAAAAAACATGATATTTAGCTTGATATTGGACACCCAACGCCGATGGAGGTTGAAGAAGATTGATATTTCATTGATACCCTCTTTTTAAATACAGATTAGGCTTATACAGCTAGCCTTACACTACTATTTGGGCTTCTAAAAGCCAATAACAGTGAAAAAAGGGACATGGGCCTACTGACCATTATAGAGGAATATTGGCTTCCAAGACCTTTTTAACTCAACGAAAATAGACGACAACAAACCCAATATATTCTGCTTAAAGTAGGCTCTGTAAAGACGCATTGTACACTCCTTTTTTCCGACTATGTGAGAGGTTTCTACATGATCCGAGCAAAAGAAAGTACAAGAATCAAAATCAAACTCAAATAAAACAGGGACATGTCAGCCAATCAACCAATCACAAAAATAATAAATAAGGAAAGATGAATTAAAAGGAAAAGATCTTAAACGCAAATAAAAAGATAGAAATAAATTAAAAATACAAAGGAGCGGCTGCTTGAATAGCACCCACAACATGATGCAGCAAGTTGGTGCTTGCACAGTTGCATTAATCAACAAGGGAGACGAAAATGGCAGCAAGTGGTCTCTAATAATACCGAACAACGGACATCGTGCTTTCATCCTGACTCAGAAAGCATAGATGAAGAGGACTGGCAACAGCATCGGTGCTTCACCTTCTTCAATCAACATAAAAAAACCCACAAAATCTCGAATTCATCGCATACCTGGGGCCTAAACCATTCGTCAATCTTCTGCACAACATAGAGGGACATTGACTCCTGACAAGTGTTGTATTGATTTGTAAGAAATTTATGGAATGTTGCCTATAACTCATAAGAGTTAGAAAATAAGCATTTTTTGGTCGATTATATTCACTCGAGGGACTCCATTATTTGGATCGAGCCTTTCCTCTACCTCAGATAGATCTACTGAGCCTACCTTGTGAACTTGGCCATCTTGGTTGATCCATCTCGACCTCGATCTCTCTCGGGTGTGGATTTAGACCCCGATTTCCCTAATGAAGTGTTGCATACAAGGGTTTGAAAATAAGTTTTTTCTTTTTTCTTTTTATCAGTTCATAGCGTAGGGACTAGGGATCGAGATAAAAGAGCAGGGCTCGTTGACCGGATTGAGATAAAATAGCAAGCTTGTTGAAATCCACTGAGGGAAAGCAATGACCTCAAGTAATATAGCCGAGCCAATATTATAACCGGGCTTGACCTATATCTTTTACGTCTACCTCAATTTATCTTGCGATCAAACTAAACCCAAAAAAAATTGTCAAAAAAAATTATGTAACCATTTTTTAAATTTCGAAACTTGTTTAATTTTTTCACCTAATTATTTAAATGAGTAATAATATAACTTGTTGTTTCAAAACTTTCGAAATGAATTATAGTATAATAACATAAATCTAAGTAATATATAAGCAATCACAGTTTATTGAAATAAGATTAAAGTGATATCTTCAATTTAAAAATATATATAACTTTTCATTTAAATGTTGGACTAGGCATATTATATATCAAAGTAAACTATCAAAAAAAACAATGTATATAATTACGAGTAGTTTGTAAGATGAAAGGGTCGGGGGCACTTGCTGATCTATATACCCCTGGCTTTACCTTTGAGTATTACTAAACTGTTTTCAAATAAATTTTTTATTCACAAGTTAAAAATATTTACACAAATATTCATTTTTTGCAGAACCGTCAGAGAAACGCGGTTTAAAACTACATTTCTAGTATTAATAACCAATTTAAATTTGAAGGCGGAAGAAAATTACATATTATTATAGAAACGCGGTTTAAAACCGCGTTTTATTTACACTTTCCCATAAAAGGCGGGTTAAAACCGCATTTGTATACATTTTGTAATAAAAAAAGGTAAACACATACAAAAAGCCGCGTTTTATGTTTAGAATTAAAAAAAAAAAAAAAGGGAGAAAGAAAGCCCCTTTTCAAGTTTACAGTGCACACCCCGCAGTCCCGCACACCCTCCCACTTCCTCCATTTCCTCTGTTGGATACTCCACATGGAACCGCTCCGGTAGCAGCTAGTGAGCTAGGTGGAGCGACGCCGGGTATGGAAAGAGGAGGTATCCAAACTAGACTGGGACGGCATCGACTCCGGCGGACTCGGCTCATCGTCAGCTATGTTACCCGGACACGGCTGGGAGGTCTGTATTTTGTATCTGATACGGTCGGATACGCGGATACGGGCTGATACGGGTCTGATACGCGTATCCCAGTCTCGGATACGGTCAACGTATCGTTGACTTTGATAAAGCTGTTCAGATACGGCATAGGATACGGTATCCTCGACCTCTAAGAGCTTGTCGATTGCGCCCTCATCGTCTCCCTGCGAGTTTCCACTGCCACCGCCACTGGAGATGGGCACCCACCGGCCGGCCACCTAAAGTACTGTATTAATCGCCATATCTGGGGTTGAAGATGGAACCTTGCGGAGCGGCGGAGAAGAGTAGAAGACGATGAACAGGGAAAAGGAAAACACTTTTCCGTCTCAATGCGTACAGGGTTTAGGGTTTGTAGTTACTACATGTGGATTGGGCTAAGCCCAAAGTTAAAGTCCAATTACAATCAGATCAAAAAATTAAAATCCTCCCTTTTATATCTAATATGCCAACAATAATAAGTAAATGTGGATTGAATTTCTCCAAAAAAAAATTATGGATTGAACTTTGACTTGGCCATTCTTGTTATTTTTCTGGACTCGGTGTTAAAAGACTTAATAGTTTTAATGTAGTTTCGTTTATATATGTTTTGATGATATATATCTATTATTTAAACTTAGACCTTTAAAACAACATATAATTTATATTGCCGTATCCTTGTCGTATCGTATCCTAAATTTTTTGGATTGCCGTATCCCCGTATCCGTATCGTATCGTATCCCCGTTCCCGTATCCGTATCCGTGTAACATAGATCGTCAGTGGTGCACAAGGTCCAAACGGAGAGGAGGGAGGCCGCCATCCAGAGGTCTGAGGGCGTCGAGACGAGAGAGAGCGAACCGAGAGAGAAGGCTAGGAGAGAGATGGTCATGAAGGGGAGTTTGAGAGCTCTATTCGCCGACGATGGCAGCCCGGTGGAGGCGTCCTCCCTCCTGCAAGCTGCAACACAACTTTTTTTTAAAAAAAAATTAAGCATAAAACGCGGCATGTTTTTTTTTTTGTTTTTTAATTGTTAAATATATAAAAACGCGGTTTTAACCCGCGTTTTATACAAAAATGTAAATAAAACGCGTTTTAAAACCGCGTTTCTGTAATAAAATGTAATTTTCCCTTCGCCTTCTAATTTAAATTGATTATTAATACTAAAAACGCAGTTTAAAATCGCGTTTTTCCGACAATTCTGCAAAAAATAAATATTTATGTAAATATTTTTAACTTGTGAATATTTTTATAAATAAATATTTTTTTATGAATATTTTGAAAAAAAATTCAAAAATATCTACCGGCTTGTAGAATTGATGTCATCATCATGTGTCGTACCAAAAAAAAAAATTCGACGATAAAGTTGTACGTGGTGGTACTGAGAACCGGTAGGTGAGTCTTACAAAGTAAGAGCGATCAAAGTAGGCTGTTAATATTAGGTAATTAGTTAGCTATGTGGTCTTGTCACTTCGGTTGAGAGATTATTTTCACCAAAGAAGATAAAGATAGATTATACATATATATTTACTCACTTAAAAAGAAAATTTCCAATAACTTTTCAAGCTCAATGATTTTTTGTAATAATTACAAAGTTAACTTAGGGTGTCTATGGACATCATAAACCAACTAAAAAAAAAGCCAGTTGAAGGATTTAACAGTTAAAATGAGAACGTAAATGTTTTTTTAGGTTTAGTTGGGTTTATTAGAGTTTATTTTATATATAAAAAAGGAATACTTTTTTTTATAAGGTAAGAATTCGATGGTAAAGACAGATCTAGCTCCTTGAGTGGCCGATAAAGTCGACAAACAGCGAACCGTCAAACATACAAACTAAAAATGAAATGTGCAATAGAAACAATGACAAGCTAACACATTCATGCGAACAAACGAACCTAATCCTAACATGTTGGGGACAACATAGACTATGACCCGATGTTAAGCGCCACCAAGGAATAACACCGCTGGCCACCGCAAGACTATTCTTAATGACAACCAAATGACAATTTTTTTTTAAAAAAAAAAACTTATTCCGCCTTATACGAAGTTTATATTATTTCATATCTTGACAACCTCTATTTTATATAGCTTATCAATTTTAGGTATTTTATAAAGTTCAGTTAGTTTATCAATCTCGCCCCATACGAAAAGGGCATTTACAAGTTTTTCAAATAATCAATTAACAAGATTATTTTCCTTAAAGTATTTACTTAATGCGAAATGAATTACCTTGATTTATTAAAAAACGATGTTTATAGAGAGAGAAAGAGAGAAAATTTGGTGGAGCATCCACTTGGGTGTCCCCATATACACCGCAAATCCGCGGATTAGAGCTGCTAATCAACGTCGGATTCGACGTTGTAGCGTTAATTATATTACAACGTCGAATCCAACGTTGTAATATGTGGAGTGAAGGATCGGATCAAGCCGAACCAGGCTAACAACGTCGGATCGGACGTTGCTAGGGTAAATATTACACAATTTTTCACACACACCCACAAAAAAAAAACACAACGTCCTTTTGGACGTTGTAAATCAATTTTTTTTAATATCTTATAATAGGCCCGATCTGACCCGTATTAGTAACATTCAATTCGATATGGTTGCTTAGCCCGTATTAGCACACAATTAACAATGTTGGATTGGACGTTGTTACGACGTCGGATGAGACGTTGTTAACGTCCATCCGACGTTGTTAACGTCGGATTGGACGTTAATTTACGGTGTATATAGGGAACACAATCCACTTTCATAATCTATTTAAGTAAAATGGTAAATGTCCTTCATTTTAAAGGCTTTTAAGTAACCGTCCTATAATTTTTCATAATACAAACTGTACCCATGTTTAAATTAAACCCTTCTCCCTGTTCTCCTCTCTCACCCCCTTTCCATATTTCTTTCTCTCATCATCCCTCACAAAACGGAACCCCCATCTTTGCCACATTATCACCGACGATGAATTGCTCGAAGAACATGTGCTTGGTCACCCCAAGAATGATCTCGCGAGCAATCGAAGTATCCATCAATCTCGATGGCATGACCCATAACCCCAAATTGAAAACCGAGTAGATGAAGCCATGTTTAGGGAGTCCATTCGTTTCAAGAGCACTAGTACAAAATGTATATTAAAAGACGCTACATAGACAAGAGTTTCTATAATAATGTTCTCTATGTTGAAAAAAATTAGAGTGTTTTTGGGACGGACAACGGTTAATTATAAAATTTAACCGTTGTCTTTACTTGTGTTTATATTTATAAAGACAATGGATATTTAAAGAACCATTGTTATACATATAGAAGACTTTTCAAAGAAAACGGTTCATAAAAACGTTGTATAAAGCCGATTAAAGATGATCTTTTGCGAATCTTCAAGGCCAAGAATTTGGGGCTCCGATGGCCTCGTCGAGTCATGGTGGTCGGGTCCAAGCAGGGATTGGCACGACCCTGTATGCCATGTTATCCATGTGTGTTCTTCTTTTTCCCTAGTTCTTCATCTTGAATTCTCCTCTGGATACCATGGCCTTGGAAACGTATATTTGTAATTGTGTCTTTCATAACTGCTGATAGATAGACATGTCCGGTATTTGGGCGGTTCAACAGGTCTTATTGCACATTACCCAAAAGGATTTGGCGGGCCATAAATTTTTGGCAAAATTACAGAAAACTACTATTTAAATATGGGTGTTTTCACTTAACCACCCCTTAAATTCAAAATTACAGAAAATCACCATTTAAATGGTATTTGTTTACAACCCACCACCCATTCAACTATTTTCTTTAATTTATTATTAAATATATTATATTTTAATATTTTTAAACTCAAATTTAATTGTAAATATATTCATATTTTGAATTTAAGGTCTCAATCATATTTTAGGGATTATTTGATTTATTTTAAAAAAATAATAATAAATATAGCCTAAAATTATTATCTTAATTTATGGTTGAAAATATTTATAAAATTTTAAAATATTATGGAAATTACTCTTATTTATTTATATTTGAGGTGCCGGGGAGCATCCTAGGGGACACGGTAGCTGAAATGTGGGAACAAGGAGATTGGAAGTGGGAAATTATAAATCTACTTCTACATGAAGAATACCGAATGAAGCTGAGAGCAACCAAAATAAGTGACTTGCCTGGGGCTGTGTACAAGTTATATTGAGGCTTCACGACATCAGGGCGCTGGCATCAACACTCCAACTCGTGAGACGAGATGATGGACTCATCAAGAATGAAGGATGGAAGCACATTTGGAAGGCACTAGCTCAACAAAGAGCAAGAACTTTTGCCTATCTAGCAGCACATGATGCCATCCTTACCAATACGAATCGAGTGAGATGCCACTTATCGAGCCATCCGGAGTGCCCCCTATGCGGAGTGGAAGAGACGATCCTCCACCTACAGCGCGATTGTGATTTGGTGAGGGCAGCATGGAAGAAACTAAGAGGTAGGCTGCTACCTATCAATTTCTTCACCACCCCAAATATTCAGGAGTGGATCTTCAAAAATTTAGAGGAAGAGAATCGTTGGAGCGCCTTGTTTGTCGCGATGCTATGGACCACGTGGAAGGTGAGGAACGAGCTGATCTTTCAAGGCCAAGATAATGTTTAGGGGTTAGCTAACCGAGTGTGGAGAATGACATCGGACTATTTCCTTTGCAAGCAAAGGGCGAAGGGTTTGGTGCGCAACCGAACCGAAGCTGCAACATCTTCAGCAGGACGGACAAAGCCGAGTGAGGGGTGGATTAAATTGAACACTGATGGATCTTTGAAGGGGGACCCAGGCATGTCGGGAGGAGGAGGTGTCTTTAGGAACTCAGAGGGAGGTTTCGTTCGGGCCTTTGCTTTCAATTGTGGGAGCTGTCTCGCTCTTGAAGCAGAGCTATGGGCGGCCTACTATGGACTCAAAATGGATCGAGACATGGAGATACCAAAGCTAGTCTTGGAGATGGATTGTGAGGCTGCTTGCAACCTGTTAAACAATGGGGCAAACGGGGCTCCTGCCCACCTGAATATGATTCTGCAGTGCCAGCATTTCATCTTGGATGCAGGTTGGGAAGTGGAGATCCACAAGATTCCTAGATTAGCAAATATGGTTGCAGATATACTAGCCAAAGTAGGAGTAGGTTCTACTCCGATTTTTCAAACCTTCACCTCGGTTCCGGACTGCATCCGACCTTTTATGTATCCCTCTGAACTGTCTATTTAGACTAAATACAATGAGGCTTTAGCCCCCTGTTTACCCAAAAAAAAAAAAGGCAAAATTGCAAAAAACCACCCTTTAAATACGGTATTTTGCAATAAACCACCCCTTAAAACTAAAATTGTAGAAAACCACCCTTTGAACCATTTTCTTTACAAAGTCACACTCATCTCCCAATTTCCATTAATTAAATGTTAAAATGTGCGAAAAGTAAATTATATCCCTTGTTTTTATTATTATTTTACTTCCTCCAATTTATATTAATTAATTTTTACCTTTTTAACATGTTTTTCAAAAGTACTCCGTAAAAAACTCTATAAAATATCTTTTTTTTACCTATAATTTCATAATTATTAGTAAAAACACTCTATAAAAAGTAGATATAATTGATGTTTTATATATTTTAAAAAGTGTATATTACTAAAGGGCTACTTGAAGAAAATAATTTTTAAGAAAATGATGTTTCACATATTTTTTTAATTCTAAAATATGTTCACTATCCCATACACATTTTTAAAATAATAAAAACTATATGCAACATTATTTTTTTAATTCTTATTTTCTTCAAGTAGCCCTTTAGCAATGCACATTTTTTTAAACGTATAAAACATAAATTACACATCAATTTTATGGAGTTTTTTGTAAGTATGAAATTATTTTTTAAAAAAATACAATATTTTTCTTGATATTTTATAGAGTTTTTACTTTTGAAAAACATGTCAAAAAGTTAAATATCAACTAATATCAATTGAATGAAGTAAAATAATAATAAAAACAAGGGTTATAATTGATTTTTCACACACTTTAACATTCAGAAATTGGGCGATGGGTATGATTTTGCAAAGAAAATGGTTTTAATGGGTGGTTTTCTGCAATTTTAGTTTTTAGGGATGATTTCTCGCAAAACACCCTATTTAAAGGGTGGTTTCTGCAATTTTGCGAAAAAAAAAGGATAATTATGTGCAACATATCATAAACCGGGCCTTACTGGAGTAATACATATTGTATGTTGGGCCATTTGTTTTTTTTTTTTTTTTTGGTCGGTATGGGCCATTTGTTTTGTGGAAGCAAGAAAGAAAGGCCCAAACGTGTAACAAAGGAATGCGGGGCCTGGCATGGCTGCCACTCCACCTCCATCGACCTGTACCTAGTGACTAGTGTGGTGGGGTCAGTTTCCCACATACACGCCTCATACACGCATTCCATATGATATAATATAATATAATATAATATAATATAATATAATATAATATAATATAATATAATATAATATAATATAATATAATATAATATAATAAGACGGGCAGCTGATACAGCTACAACGACGCCAACTCCATCCATATATGATATGATATATGGATGTTATCTACTCTTTAATTTGACACACTCATTCTAAGGAAGTAAGGAAACAGAGGAAGATCGATCGAGCAATGGGGGCAGCAACATGCATAGACATCATCCTGGCGATCATATTGCCCCCTCTTGGAGTGTTCTTCAAGTTCGGATGCAAGATTGAGTTTTGGATCTGTGTGCTGCTTACCCTCTTCGGATGGATCCCTGGCATCATCTACGCTATTTGGGTTCTCACCAACTAAACTCTACCTACGTACGTACGTAATTTTATTCATCCTTTCCCTTTTCCTTTATAATATCTATCTATCTATCTGCAATTCAATCTTTTTCCATTTTCCAGGGTAATTTACTTTACATAATCATCCCCTGTTCCAAATCCAATCTTCTATATACATACATATACTAAAACCGATGCATAGTTGTCTACGTGGCGGCACGTGAGTGCATCTGCATACATGGCGGCGCGTGAGTGCATCTCGCAAAACTTTCTCCCCTCAAAAAGGAAATCTAATAAAAATAATTATTTTATTTTACCATTAACTCATATAATTGAAAAGATGGAATATCTTATAAAAGAGTAAATATTATATAAGGAAAAATAATATTAGTTGTAGATATATACTATATATTTAACAAAAAATAATATTAAAATATTTTTAAAAAACAGTTATCTAATAAATAACATTGAGATTCAATTAATTGTAGATTAGAAGAAGAAAAAATTACCTAATAAATGTGAATTCTATATATATTTTGAGAGAATCTAAATAAAAAAATAATTATATTTTTTATAATCTGTCAAATTAATTTTATTTCTATCTATATTAATTGTATTAATGTATTCTCCGTACACGGGACGTGACCTGCACTAGTAATATATAAATCCTAACTTTCCAATATCACTCCTAATTTACTTTCTTTCTTTCTTTAACTTTTTTTCAATTATCACTCTCGCTAATTATCGAGTTTAAAATATATATTAATCCAAATATTTATATTTATAATTACAATTGGATATTTTTAAAAAAAAAAATCATTTTTTTAATCGATTAATATGTATATAAAAAAATCCTGAAAGATTAATTTGTATATAACCCTCTCGAATGATCTGGGTTCCAGGCACCTTTGGTGGAACCCATTTCGAGTGGACATGACAAGCCACCAATATATCATGATTCACGATTTGGATTATTTGCTTTACAATTAAATTTTGGTGGAAAATATTTATAGGGTCAAATTAGCACTAGACTTTTGTAGCTTATACATGAAGTGAACCAATGACAAGGCTAAAATTCAGGACCTTCATGAAATTGGGTTTGATGGACGGCCCATTCTTCACTCTTATTTGGGCCTTTGATATTAGCCCAGAAATAGCCCAGAAATATGAATTTGTTTCACTTTAACATGAAGCAATAAGATGGAAACTTACAATGCCCGGGCTTAGAAAACATAGCATTCAAATCAAGTAGTTTTGATGTAAGCATGAAATCCAGTCGAATATCAAACCTCATTTGATGTAAAATTAGCAAGTATGCCACCCGCAATATGAAATTATTTCCTCCATCAGTGCAAAATCTAAACGTGACCACATTTGTATTTTTTTTATTTAATTTAAGACCGAGTAGATTTCAAGTAAATTAATGAGCTAACAAAATACACTCTATTGATAGGCTCGAACATGATATGGAATTAATTAAGTAGTTTGATTAGATATATAGTTGGATGCGTACGCTTGATTTTTTAAGTGATATTCATATATAGTACGGAGTATTTGATTTTGAGATAAATGCAGGTGGAGTTGATTCAATTCTCAATGGGAATAAATGAATCAAAATATCTATCTATATCTATCTATATAAAATACTAAAACAGAGGCCTGAAACGGGCTCTTGTGCGATCTCGCGTCCACGGAATTTTCTGGATTAAAGCGGGATTATTTTTGCTTACGTGGCATTTTCTGGATTAAAGTGATATTATATTTCTGGCCCACATCAATTAATAAAGAATATAGTTAGCTAAAAACTTATCTTTTTAGATCAATAATCTATCCAATATAACTTGAATTAGTTGTTATACATATTTATTATTTTCATGTTTTTGTTAATAAACTATATTATTTATTATTTTAAAAGATGAAGATGGAATATTTGGTGCGTTATTCTACCTTTTAGATCAAATTGAATATAATATATTTATATATAATTTTATTTTTGTGAGTCACGTCAATTTGATTTTATTTTTTTAAGCCACGTCAATTAATTATCTAATATAATATTTTAATATAATTAATATAATAAAATATAATTTATTAACAAAACGCGCAACCGCGCGGGTAACGAATACTAGTAAAATACTAAAACAGATGCCTGAAACGGGCTCTGGTGCGATTTCGCGTCCACGGAATTTTTTGGATTAAAGCGGGATTATTTTTGCTTACGTGGCATTTTCTGGATTAAAGTGGTATTATATTTCTGGCCCACATCAATTAATAAATGAATATAGTTAGCTAAAAACTTATCTTTTTAGATCAATAATCTATCCAATATAACTTGAATTAGTTGTTATACATATTTATTATTTTCATGCTTTTGTTAATAAACTATATTATTTATTATTTTAAAAGATGAAGAAGGAATATTTGGTGCGTTATTCTACCTTTTAGATCAAATTGAATATAATATATTTATATATAGTTTTATTTTTGTGAGTCACGTCAATTTGATTTTATTTTTTTAAGCCACGTCAATTAATTATCTAATATAATATTTTAATATAATTAATATAATAAAATATAATTTATTAACAAAACGCGCAACCGCGCGGGTAACGAATACTAGTAAAATACTAAAACAGAGGCCTGAAACGGGCTCTGGTGCGATCTCGCGTCCACGGAATTTTCTGGATTAAAGCGGAATTATTTTTGCTTACGTGACATTTTCTGGATTAAAGTGGTATTATATTTCTGACCCACATCAATTAATAAACAAATATAGTTAGCTAAAAACTTATCTTTATAGATCAATAATCTATCCAATATAACTTGAATTAGTTGTTATACATATTTATTATTTTCATGCTTTTGTTAATAAACTATATTATTTATTATTTTAAAAGATGAAGAAGGAATATTTGGTGCGTTATTCTACCTTTTAGATCAAATTGAATATAATATATTTATATATGGTTTTATTTTTGTGAGCCACGTCAATTAATTATCTAATATAATATTTTAATATAATTAATATAATAAAATATAATTTATTAACAAACCGCGCAACCGCGCGGGTAACGAATACTAAGTATATATATATATATATATATATATATATATATATATATATATATATATATATATAGCGCGTTTGGAGGCCGGAGGGATAATAGTCAAACTATTGGTTGGCCATATCTATATAAGGGCTTGTACGTACGTACGTTTACTTTTGTGTGGTTTGCTCTCATCCATCATGCCCTATTCCATATCTTTAAATATTTTACCCCTAAAAGTACGTGTGTAGTTAATTTGATTCCTTATGTACAAATATAATCCTCCTGGCTAGGAGCCCATTATATATTGTATGTTAATTGCCTTCTGATTTTTATGTATTTCATTAATCTCATCTTTCCATTGTATCCTCATTATTTATGGAATTGGGTACGTTACCAGAGCTCCTTTGTACGGTCCATATAATTTATTTTTATGTTCAACTAGTCTAGAGCTCGTACGCCGCGACACATACGATAATTTGGTTAAATGTTCATCTAGAATATCTAATTAATTAAATGTCCATTTTTATTTGGTAATTAAGTAAGTGTCCATATAATTTCATAATACCCTAAATACTCCTGTTTTAATTTTCTACCCTAACTCATCCCTTTCCCCCACCTACGCCTTCCATCCCCTTTCATAATAATTTAAGAATCAGTATGACGTACTCGACCATCGCCACCACCGCCTCCGATTTTCACCATCAACATCGCCACCATCGCCATCACGCCTGTAGTAGCAACATCGTCGTACTCGACCAATGCAAGTTTTGATGTAGAAATCGGGAGATCAAAACCTTCTCATGGCCGTCGGATTTCGAGCGAGGTCGTCGACTCCAGAGGCGCGCCATGGCCGTCTCCGGCTCAGATTGGAAACAAAGGAAGGGGATTCGGCTTATGACTGGCCAAAACATTCTCACAGTTTCCAATCAAGGGGATTCGGTGACGGGGATTCGGCTCTGCGCCATGGTTGTCTCTGGATCATATTTGAGTTTCAATCGATGAAATTCACAAGTGAGAGTGAATCAGAATACCTTCGATGCTAACATCACTGATGCCGGAGGAAGCATCATCCTTTGGCGAACAGATCGCAGCAGCATCTTTCGGTGAAACGATCAAACCATCATCCTTGGGTGAAACGATCGTAGTTGGATTGATTTCATGACTAATCGAGTTATCTGATGAGAAATCAACTTCCGATGAGAAGAATCTACCGATTGTGGAGGAGTAGAAGGGAGAGAGAGAGAGATTCAGATGTGATGGAGAGGCAAGCAAATAAATTGTAGTGACCATATTACAATTATTTCTTTTAAATAATTGTAATATCAGATGTTACTTTGTAAGCCTAGACTATTAATTTGAGCAGATGTGTGTATGCATGTACACTTTTTCCTTTTTGCACTCCAAAACAACTAGCTATTCATATCCACTAGAAAAGAAAATGGAAGATTTTTTAATCATGTTGCTTCTATCTTGTAGGATGAAGATGAAGAACAAGAGAGTGCAGAAGATTCTTGTTGCACAGTAAAAAATAGTTGATATGATCTCCAGAGCTTTTGATGATAATGTTTTGTAGTTGGTGACAATCAGTTGATGACACTATTTTATTGTTGGTGACAACAGATTACTAAAGTAGGTTTGTGAAAATAATTTGGTGACAATGTTATGTTGTTGGTGACAATAGATTGGTTATAATTGGTTTTTGAAAAACAGAGTGGTGATAATGTTTTGTATTTGGTAATTATAGGTTGATGACATTTTTTGTAGTTAGGGACAATAGGTTGGTGACAGTGTTTTGTAGTAGGTGATAATAGGTGGTAATTCTGTTTTATAGTTGGTGACAAAAGGTTGGTGATAGCGTACATTAAATTTTCCTATGCTTAGTTTTAGCCCCTCTAGGGTCTATGGTCACCTAGATCTAGGGTTTCAGTTTGGTGACAAAAGTGAGTTAATATTAGGTTACAACGGTGGTGATATTAGTATTGTACACACATTTTAGGGTTTAGGGTTTAGGGTCGAGGCCCTAAACCCTAAAGACTAAACCCTAAACCATACTATACATTAAATTTTCGTCTGTTTAGCTTTATCCCCTTTAGGGTCTATGCTCCATTAGTTCTAGTGTTTCAATTTCATGACAAAAGTGAGATAAATTTGATGACAATATGAAGAGGATGAAGACGCTAGAGGGGAGATAAATTTGATGGCAATGTTCTGTAGTTGGTGACAATAGATTGATGACACTATTTTATTGTTGGTAACAACATATTACGAAAGTAGGTTGGTGACAATAGGGGGTGGTGATAATGTTCTCTATTTAGGCATAATAGATTGATGGCAATGTTGTGTAGTTGGCAACAATTGGTTTGTGACAATGTTTGGTGACAATAAGTTGGTGAAAATAATTTGATGACAGTGTTTCGTAGTTGTTGACAATAGTTTGGTGACAATATTTTGTAGTTGGTGATAGTATGTAGTTAGTGAAAATTAGTGGTGACAATGTTTTATAGTAGGTGACAAAAAGTTGGTGACAATGTTATGTAATTGATAACAATAGGTTGGTGACAGTGTTCACTAGTACTAGAAATTTTTTTTGTTAAATGTCACTAGAAAAAATAAAATGTCACCAAAAAATTCAATTGTCACCAAAATAATTATCACAAATAACTGTCACCAGAAAAATATACACAACTGTCACAAAAAAACTATCACCAAATGCAGGCGTTGACCAAAATGGTCAATGTTGACTAGTCAATGTTGACTAGTCAATGTTAAAATTAAAAATGGTCAAAGGGGGAAGGGGGAAGGGTTAGAGATGGGGAAGGAGGGGTATTTTTGGAAAAAATGGACATTTACTTAATTATGTAAAAAAATGGACATCTATATTCTATATCAATATATAATACTAAAACAGAGACGTGGAAATCCTATGTGGCGGGCTCTGGTCGATTTTACTTACGTGTCGTTCTCTGGTGAAATCTGACCCAGATTTTTTGACACGTCAATTAATGATGAACCAATATATTTAAGTCACGTCAATTAATGATTCCACCTCTTTTAACCACATATCATCTTATATGTCCACCTTAATTGATAATTACAAATAAATAATTTTAATTACAAAATATTTAAAATATAGTTATCCATATCTTGATTAATATTTACCTAAAAGATTTATATCAAATCTTTCAATCTACTTATAACGTTATTAATATACCACACATGATTCCTACCACTGGCCACACGTTTTTTTAGCTTTGATTAACTAAAAATATCAATATGTTTATAAAAATTTATACTTATGAGTTATGACCAAGGATGAAACTATAAAAAATGATAATAATTTTTTTCCAGTATTTTATTTAGTTTTAGACGGGTGAAGTGTCATCGATCACATAATTTAGGTTTAGATTTGAAAACAGAGATGTAAAAATTCTATGTGGCGGGCTCTGATCGAATTCGCTTACGTGTCTTTTTCTGGTGTAATCTAGCCGGGTTTTTTGACACGTCAATTAATGACGATCCAATAAATTTAAGCCACGTTAGACGATAACCTCATCTGTTTATACATGTGTCATCCTATGTGTCCCTTTTAATTAATGATTAAATTAAATTTTTATTATAAATATTCAAACTCATAACTTACAAATCTTATCATTTTACATAAATTAAATAAAATTTATTCCAATAAACGTACCATTCAGTTATTATGTTCAATTCAATTTAATTATTTATATTGATTAATGATGGTGGGATCTTAAAAAATACAAATTTTAGTTGGGGATGAGATTAGGTTTTTGGATATATGAAAATGTGAGGTAAGATAACGATTTAGCTAAAATATAGTATTATTAGTGTATAACATAAAAGATATCACATAATTCAATTATATATATTTTCTATTAATTTTAGATAGTTTTGGTTAAATGATTTGACTAAAAGATGTGAAATTATTAATTGATGTGGTTAAAAGGGTTAGATTACATGAGAAAAACGTGGCCGTACATCTAACCAAAATTAACCTCTTAGTTTGTATATTGAATTTCACCAAACATGATTTTAATTTAATTTAATTTATGACCGACTGAAAGTTTTATCAAAATAATAGGGTTTTAGCCACGTGCTACGCACGAGAGTAATTTTTTATATATATAATTATTATATATAATAAAATTTCATATTATATAATTACTTTTTATAATATATTACCATTGAAAAAGTTTTTATACAAATATACAACGACCTAATCTATTTATCTATGTGTTATCCTATGTGTATAAAATATTAATCTATTTTTATAAATATATTTCCAATCATTTATTGAAGATATCAAATTGTAAGAAAATCCATCTTAAATTTTTTTTAAAGATTTAGGCATAATATTTGTATATTAATTTATATATTGATATAAATAATATCAATAGATAAGTAATTATAAGTTTTAAGATAGAATATTCCAATTAGTCCTTTTTTTTAAATAATATCACGATGGAGATGTTGGTGTTAGTTTATGTTGATTAAAATATTATATTAAATTATATAAAATTTTATTTAAAGTTTTTTAGTCGATCTATACATATTTAAACAATTTACTTGTGAATGAAGGTGGATTTGAATTAAGGAACCGATTTGAATTTGCTGCGTATTAATTTTTATTGGCCCAATTTTATTAAATCATTTATCATTTAAAAAATAAATAAAAACTTTATTACTAATATATATATATGTATTTATGTTACATATTGATTCTAAATGAATTTAATCTTTATTTAGCTTAGAATTACTTGCTGCGTATTAACTAATATTTCAACTTTTACAATTCTAAATGAAGGTGACTGACTCTGGTTGAATTCACTTACGTGTCTTTCTCTGATGTAATCTAACCGGGTCTTTGAAACGTCAATTAATGATGATCTAATATATTTAAGTCACGTTAGACGATAACCCCATCTATTTATACATGTGTCATCCTATGTGTCCATTTTAATTAATGGTTAAATTAATTTATCGTATAAATATTCAACCTCATATCTTAAGTGGTTACAAATCTTATCATTTTACCTTAAGTTATTTTATAAATATTTTATCTAGAAAAAATGTAGATTAGATTAATTTAAAGGAAAAAAGGTTAGATTAGTTTTATCACTAACGAAAATGGATTAAATTATATATATACTATTAAATTATTAAACAATCACATTAACCAATATAAATAATTCAAATCAATAAAATAAACAATTAATTTACCAAAATATTGTTCACGCGTGACTCTTATAATGTTGTATCTACATCTTTGAAAGGTCTGGGTTAGATTTCAAACTTTTACTTGATATTTTTAAAATTAATTTCACTTTTTTTTTTGCTTTTTCCCCTTAATTCTAAATTATTTTAGCTGATACTTCGTCATCTTCTTAATAATCTCTAACTATGTACTAATCCAATTTTCGTTAGATTAGTTTTATCACTAACGAAAATTGATTAAATTATATATATATATATATATATATATATACACACACACACGTACCTTTGCAAATTTATAATAAAGATAGACCAATTTGATCTAATTTATTGTTGATCAAATCTAGCTCTCCACATTTTTTAACCAATAGCAATTTTAGTAATTAAACTATATTCTATTGTGAATTCAGATGATCACATACAAATATTAGATCCATTATACCTATTGCTTTGTTTAGCGATAAAATAATTTTATTTTATGAAAAAAAATTAGGAAAAGAATAATGAAATTATTACATCATACAAAATTGAAATTAAATGGCCTTACCATTAAGTATTCATAATCAACCATTCAATATATATATATATATATATATATATATATATATATATATATATATATATATATATATATATATATATAGGGAAAAGTTCCAATGAAACGAATAATACGGTGTAACGGTGAAACGAATGAATATTATGTTATATTTATATGAATATGACATTTTGTGGATATGAATGTGTGAATATTATGGTGTGTCAATATGAATATGACGTTATTCATTTTATATTATTTGAATGTAAATAACATTATATTCATATACTCATATTTACATCATATTCATAATCACACAACATAAAATTCATATTTTCATATTCATATAAAGTAATATTCATATGAATATGATATAATATTCATTCGTTTCACCGTTACACCGTATTATTCGTTTCATTGGAACTCTTCCCTATATATATATGCGTGTGTGTGTGTGTGAAGTGAAGTAAAGTAAGAGAAATTATGTATTTTATAATATTTTAGCGATTAAAGTTATTTGTTCAAAAAAAATTATCACCAATAATAAATTGATGATAAGTAGGAAATTAAAAAGTCAAAAAATAATATTTTATATAATTTTTATGATATTACACAATTTGCATATAAATAATAAAAGTCATATAAAAAAACCGCGAAGATCGCGGGTAATAAAACTAGTAAAATACTAAAGCAGAGGCCTGAAATGGGCTCTGGTGCGATCTCGCGTCCACGGAATTTTCCGGATTAAAGCGTGATTATTTTTGCTTATGTGACATTTTCTGGATTAAAGTGGTATTATATTTCTGGCCCACATCAATTAATAAACGAATATAGTTAGCTAAAAACTTATCTTTTTAGATCAATAATCTATCCAATATAACTTTGAATTAGTTGTTATACATATTTGTTATTTTCATGCTTTTGTTAATAAACTATATTATTTATTATTTTAAAAGATGAAGAAGGAATATTTGGTGCGTTATTCTACCTTTTAAATCAAATTGAATATAATATATTTATATATGGTTTTATTTTTGTGAGCCACGTCAATTTGATTTTATTTTTTTAAGCCACGTCAATTAATTATCTAATATAATATTTTAATATAATTAATATAATAAAATATAATTTATTAACAACCTTCTTTGATGAATTTAATTTTAACTTTGATATAATATTTTTCTAAGAAATTTATATTGTAAGGTATAAATTGGTAGCATCTTCTTAATCATATAATTAAATCGTAAACCCAAGTTATTTTTAAAAAATTTGATATTATTTCTCAATTGGATATATTTATAGTAGTAATTTATATTAATTCAATGATATTTTATATAATAAAATTTATTAAAAAATTGCACAACGGGCGAGTAATAAAACTAGTAAAATACTAAAGCAGAGGCCTGAAACGGGCTCTGATGCGATCTCGCATCCATGAAATTTTCTGAATTAAAACGGAATTGTTTTTGCTTACGTGTCATGTTCGGGATTAAAATGGTATTATATTTAATATTGGTGAACATGTAGGCGGAAGATTTAGAGATAAGTTATTAATAAATCTAATAAATATAATGCACGATCTTACGCCTCACTTTGATTTAGGGATAGTTATTATGACTTATTCCAATTAGCCCGTTATTTAAAGATAGATTTAGGGATAAGTTATTATGTTGGTGTTAGTTTATCTTGATTAAAATGGTATATTAAATTTTAATATAAATATTAATACATTTCATATCTTAAATTTTTACAAAACTTATCATTAATAAAATATTTTATCTTAGGGTATTTTGTAGGGGTGGGCACAAATCCCGTAAATTCCGGTCCCGTCCCGGGGCCGTCCCGGTCCCGTCCCGATCCCGGTGGGATTTCGAAAAAAAATAGTGAATCCCGTCCCGGTCCCGTCCCGCAAAAATTATGCAGGACGGGACGCGGGACGACCCGTCCCAATCCTGCAAATCCCGTCCCGTCCCGCATATATTATATATATATAATGTAATACTGTATATATATATATATATATAATATATATTATGTTTTGTAGTATGTATTATACAGTATATTATATTTAGTACTCCCTAGTATATAGTACGGAGTATATATTAGATTACATACAGTGTGAATACACACTGTAATGCAAGAGAGAGGGAAGATTCTCCGTAGTATAGTACTTTGAAAATATACTGTAATACACACATATAGGCACTGTATATAATATATGCGTATGTATATATAAAGGATAACCGTAAAATATATATATAAAATATATAGATTTACATGTCTTACGTCATTGAAAATCGCAAAATATACTTAAAATATTTTATTTTTTATAATCGTTTATATTCGAGGGACAAGGCCCGTCCCGTCCCGGTCCCGTCCCGTCCCGCGAGGGATAAGACCCGTGCGGAATTAAAAAAAAAAGTAAATCCCGTTCTGGTCCCGTCCCGCAAAAATTACGCGGAACGGGACGTGGGACGACCTCCATCCCGTCCCGTCCCGTCCCACGCCCACCCCTAGTATTTTGTGTAATTTTTTTATACTTCATATCTAAGTTAAGAGAAAAGTTGATTGCTTTTCCCACCGAATTGTAATTTGGGCAAAAGAAAATAAAACGGCCTCGCTCTCAAACTTGATGGAATTATTTTGCTCTCTATTTTTCATTAATTTGAAAGGATATATAGCAACATTTCTCAATTAAAATTTTTATTTGGATGGACCAAAGATTGAGAGCATCATATGGTTGCGATAATATATATGGTCTAATTATTCAAATATACTCCATAGTATAATACTTAAAACAAATACGGAGTACATGAAATCCTATATGTCATGTGTTATTTTCAGTTGTAATCTAATCCCATCTCTTTTTTATACGTCAATTAATGATGATTCATTATATTTAAGTCATGTCAAACAATGATCTTATTTATTTTATAGGGATATGCACAAAGTAACCCACATACCCGGTTTCTTTGCAAGGTTAACCCAATCCAGTTTTGACCCAATCCAGTTTGAAATTGGGCAAAACTGGATATGGGGTAAAGGGTTCCCCCGGTAGCAGGTAAGTGGCCTCGGGGGTTTGGGGTTCCACTGATCGACACCTGGCCAAAATCAGAGAGAGTGTCTGTAGAGGAGAGAGAAAGTCTGTAGAGGGGAGAGAGGACATGAGAGAGAAGAGTGAAAAAGAAAAGTAAAGTTGCAGAGGAGAGAGAGAAACCAGTGAGGATAGAACAGAGAGAGATGAAAGAGTCTTCTCTTCTCTGCGACTTTACTGTTGCTTTTTCACTTCGAAGAAGAAGCAATTAGGCGGGGGTTTATTTACAGGTTGACGTGTAAGCAGTTAGTTTTAACTAGACACCCAAAGGAAAACGACATGACACATATTGGAATCGACTGGACACGAGTTATCGGAGAAACAGATTCACCATTGACTTCGGATAGAAAATGGGCAAGTTTGCTTTCGATAAAGGTTATGCGAGAGGTGTCTCCCTCAAATCTAAAGCAAATTTACCCATTTTCTATCTGAAGTCGATGGTGAATATGTTTCTCCGATAACTCTTGTCCAGTCGATTCCAATATGTGTCATGTCGGTTTGCTTTGGGTGTCCAGTTAAAACTAACTGCTTACATGTCAACCTACAAATAAATCCTCGCCCAATTGCTTCTTTTTCGATGGTTTTTATCTGAAACGTAAGATTTAATTCAAATTATATTAATGCCCCCTCGCTGTCTCCCTCTCTCTCTCTGATTTTTTATCGAAAGCAAACTTACCCATTTTCTATCCGAAGTCGATGGTGAATCCGTTTCTCCGATAACTCTTGTCCAGTCAATTCCAATATGTGTCATGTCGGTTTGCTTTGGGTGTCCAGTTAAAACTAACTGCTTACATGTCAACCTACGTATAAACCCTCGCCTAATTGCTTCGTCTTCGATGGTTTTTATCTGAAACATAAGATTTAATTCAAATTATATTAATGCCTCACTGTCACTCTTCCATCTCTCTCTGACCTATCCTCACTAATCTCTCTCTCCTCTGCAACTTTACTTTTCTTTTTTCACTCCTCTCTCTCTCCTATCCTCTCTCTCATCTGCAGACTTTATCTTGCTTTCCACTCTTTCTCTCTCTCTGATTTTTTTATCGAAAGCAAACTTACCCATTTTCTATCCGAAGTCGATGGTGAATTTGTTTCTCCGATAACTCTTGTCCAGCCGGTTCCAATAGGTGGCATGTCGTTTTGCTTTGGGTGTCCAGTAGGAAATCATTGGGTGTCCAATAGAGTGCCAAAGGGTGTCCAGTAAGAAACCATAGAGTGGAAAGTTGATATATTGTTCATTCATCAATAAAAAAAACAAAGAGGTTCACCAAGTCTCTGCGAGGGCGCCTCCACTTTGATTCCACCTCCTCTACTCCAAATCCGGCCTCCACTCGCCTCGAATTGACATGAAAAAGCCATCAGAACAAAGGTGAAGGACGAAGGCATCAAAGGAGTGCTTCGTCGGCGATTCACACCAGCGGCACAAGATGAATTCGAGCTCCTATGGAGCTCTTCAATGGAGAGAGGTAGAGAGAGAAAGGGCTTTGGATGGGTGACAGTGATGGGCAATTAATGCCGTATTGCTTTTCTCTCTCTTTCTCCACTGGGTGCAGCAGGTGAGGAACCGAGAGGTTTTGAAGGGGGGGTTAGTTTTTGCAATTTGTATGGATAGGGGGTGCAAAGGGGACCGGGTTTTTGGGTTAGTTTAGCAAATAATTTAATATAAATAAAAATAATTGGTAACTATAAATAATTTAATATAAATAAAAATAATTAAAATATATTCATATCTTGATTAATATTAATTACCTACAAGATTTATATCAAATCTTTTAGCATATAACGTTCCTAATATATCAAATTGATTTCATATCTAATTTTAAACTTATTATTTTTATTTTTATTAATTTCAAACTTATTATATGATGAAGTTGGACTATATTTTTACTAAATCATATCTAATAAAAAAATATAAATAATGCACGAGAGAAATTTGCTATCTTATTCATGTTATCAAGCCTAAAATTTCAAAGTGTATGCTTTAAAAACAATATAAAATATCAAAAAAAATTACAATCTCATATTTATTGCTAATAACTATGATAATAAAAATATAATAAAATAATATATATAATTTATTAATTAAGAAACCGCGAAACGCGCGGGTAATAAAACTAGTTTACTTAATTTTAACATCTAAAATAGATATTTACCTAATTGAACCTTTTTAAAACTACAAGTGGCAAACGATTTTTTTTTATATATAAAACAGAAAACAAGTGGGCCGAAGTCCATATTGCAGCCCAGCCCACCGGATTCCTCCTTCTGTGAGCCTCACCCGGTTGAACCGAGTTGGACGAGTCAACTCCATCCCCTACCTCTAGCCATTCGGGTGTAATACCTCCATTAAACCCATATTTTTAGCTCGAAATCTACGGGATTTGATCCTAAGAAGCTATACACGTGATAATATAGAGTGAATGCATTAATGTGCAACGAAAAACACGCAATTTAAATCCCGAATTTAAAACCCTATTTCTTCAATTCGACCGAATTCTGATTATATGATGGTTTCATTCAAATTGATTCGGGGCAATAAATGGAGACTTCAATGGGATGTTAGTGACACATTCAATTTGATTCAATCCGATGTTTTGGAGCTTCTCTTATAAATAGGAACGTTTTTCCAATCGGCAAAATTGCACCATTACACTCAAAATCCGAACCCCTCTTTTATACCATTGTGCTCCTTTCATACAAAAAATTGGCTAAATAACATGCAAGTTATAAAGACCCCGAAATTTTGGACTCCCCCTCGTCGCCGGAGCCACCCGTAGGTCCGCCCGTAGCCGCCGCCGTCGTCACAGGAGGCGCCACCAGTAGCCAAAGGTGAGGGCTGTGTTGGGGTAGTACAGTAGCATCGGGTGGGGAAGAAGAAGGCTTAATTACACAAGCCCTCGCACTTTCTATTCCTAAAAAAAATGCCCTATTTCAATTTCAAAAATTATATATTTTAGCCCGTAATTTTTATTTGGGTTTAAATTGCTAATTAACGTCTTTATACGCCCACGCCAACGCATGAATTTCAAGAGGCTTGTTATTTCAAAAAAAAAAAAAGAATTTCAAGAGGCTTGTAGTGGTCTCAAATTCTCAATTGTCAACTTTTTTTTTTGTTTTTTGAAGCCGGATAAAGTTTAGGACGGGCGCCGACGATCGGTCTTCAGTCCTAGAGCGTCCAAGCGGACGAGATCACGAAGATCTGGATCAGTGGTTAAGCTATCATCGGCAGGGCAGCAATAAGCTAGACGAGCAATTCTGTCTGCAACTGCATTTGAATCCCTGAAAATATGACGAATAGCAACATTAGCAATAGAATGTAAATTTAATATCGTATCGGTTATCAGAAGCTCAATGTTCCAAGGACACGACCAATCCCCCAGGAGAGCATTAATGACAACCAGACAGTCCTCTTCAATTAGAAGGTTCTGAATACCCAGTTCCATTGTCAACTTTTCTGAATTCGATTCGTGTGACGAATTGAATAATTAATTTTTTTTTCAAAATACCAACTAATAAACCTCTTCTGTTGTGTTATGTGATTTTTGTGTAGATCCATTCGAGGCCATCCAATTCAACCTTATAACTTCTGCAACTCAAGAACATCAAAGAAGGCAATTGATATTCCGAGTTTTTTCCGCTCTTTTTGTG
This sequence comes from Persicaria maculosa, assembly GCA_963922045.1. NCBI lineage: Eukaryota > Viridiplantae > Streptophyta > Magnoliopsida > Caryophyllales > Polygonaceae > Persicaria > Persicaria maculosa. The sequence goes on from OY998268.1 coordinate 4,140,160, forward strand.
CCGTTGTGTCTTGTTGTTTTCTTATCTTGAAATGCATACCAATCGATTATAAATAGATTATAAATAACCTGCTTTGTGTAATTTATTCACCCTCTATTTTGGACTTTGCATATAATTGAGTAATGTTATTATTCGATCTTATTTTAAAATAATAACGTAGATACCCGCTTCATAAAAATGCACAATTTATCCTTTATCATTTCATACAAATTATTATGCCTTTATTTATGTGTCCATGCATTGTATATGGTCTTGATATGATTTTTATTTTTTATTAACATTGATTATTTTCATGTGTGATCACCTAGGTTGACCTTAATCACTAGTTAATAGCATGCTGAAATAGTGATACGTGGAACTCAATTGAATCAAGATTACATTAAAATATAAAAAGCAATGTAGTTTAGTGTTAGGCCAGGGTTGTTACTATCCGGTCTAAAAGTTTCAAGAAACTCACACATTCCGAATGCGTATATATTATCTAACATAATACTACACTACGAAATAAAAATATTTTAGGTCATATTCCACTTTAGAGAGTGGGATCGGTATCATGTTAAGAAAATGTGTTTTTGTTGAAAAGATGAAATAATGATAAGCTATGAAAGGTAAGATAGCGAGTGAATAATGTTAGGCATTTGGCCAAAGTTTTTGTTTAGACTTTGATATCGGGGACACAAAGTCAACCTTTTTTCCACTCCTAAAGGTAGGCTCTCCGTAACGTCTGGGTATCTACTAGCGAGACGGATTTTGCTTACCCCTTTTATCTATAAATGATTTCTTGATTTTAATACCTTACAAGATGACTCATATAAGATACTACATTAGCTATGAGATGGGTTAAGTGTCTTGATGGATGTGATTGCAGAGTTGTGGTTTACGCGTGGTCTATTATTTTTATGTGACAAAGACTTTAAAATGTTAGATATCTTAATACAAATTTCCTAGTTGAAGGCAAATGAGTGTGTTTTGCATATATGAGAATCTTGAAGTAAACATTGTCTATATGAATCAAGCGGTGTGGGATATCGTTGATTTCACCCATTATGAAGTAGTCAAATATTCAATGTTAGTTGTCCAATCCATTGGTCAAAGGAAAAATTATTTTAGATGACTTGCAACACTTTTCAGAATTTGTAGGTGTTGTGAAACCTATGCATTTGTAGTATGGAACAGCTCGAGATGTGAGGTGTTATACCATCCCTTTAAAACCCTTAGGGAATGGGTTAAGAGGGTCAAAGAGGGATGAAATGATAACATCTTTACAAGTACTGATTTCCTATATTGCTGAAGGGTGTGATCAAGTCAATTTTGAAGCTCCAAAAGGCTAGTGTAGATTACACCATCAGTGTAGATTTGATTGGTGTCACTGGTTATAAAAAGGGTTGTGTTACGATCAACCCTATTCCTAGGAAATACGATTTGAAATTCCCTTTTGATCAAGCCGAAAGGTTGAGTAACAAGATTTTATATCATTGAAGATTATAATCGAGAGTTTGGGTGCCAATCTCCGCAGATCACTTCAAAGTCTATTGGAATGCATGGAAAAGATAACCTTCAAGGCAAAGTTATGCTGTCTTTTGGAGTCTCCTTATTTTAGGTATGTTGGTTAGAAGGTTAAAGACATTATTGGGTTTGCTTAGTTGGCTAAGTGGCGATCTAAATATTGTATTAACAACTTGAAAGCTAGACACAATTTCACTTTCAAAGTGTGAGAATCAAATTCAACCAATGTTAAGATAAGAGGTGTCTACTTAGAGAAAGATTAAAATGATACTTGCTATGACCTGGTTAGGCTAATTCGCAACATTTATCATTATAATAATATGGTGCTCCTTAATTATATTAGGGACTGCGATGTTGAATTCTTTGATAGAGTACGTTTTTTGTAAGCTACGAAATCCCTAACCCAGAAATTACGGTTCTATATGATAACTGCATAGTAAGCTCTCTTCTTGTATATGTGATAGCTTCATTTATTGTAGTTTGTGTGTATCTAATCAACTTTTGTTTTGTTTTTTTTTTAAATTTGCAGTTGATGAAGGTGTGACACTCCATCCTACTTCGGATATAATAAAATATTCGGAGTTATTTATAAGTTATTCAAATCTTACTCATGTCACATGAGCTTTTCGATTTCAGGCTCCAAGTGAGGACAACGGATCTGAGAGGGCTTGGTGGCATGGATTTGCGCATGTCAAGAACTCGGGTCTTACAAATGGTATTAGATCAATTCACTTCGGGTTTGGAGGTGTTCCAACAATATGTTCAGGTACGCTTGTTTCGGAGGGGAGTCCCTTGGAACTGACGTGACCGTCAGTTTTTTAAGTGGCAAAGATTGTAACACCTCATCCCACATCAGATATGATAAGAATGTTCAGAGTGATTATCCCACATCGGATAGTAAGGATATTCGGAGTGATTAATATATGATGCAATTCTTATCCATGTCACATGAGTTTTTTTTTAATTAATCTTTAAGTGGGGGAGATTGTAACACACTATTCTATTTTGTAGAAGATTGAAGGAACATTGGAGTATTTCAAGACCCCAGGTCTTATAGAAAGCAGATCCAATTTTGTAGAAGATTGAAGTAGCATTGGAGTATTTCAAGACCCCGGGTCTTACAGAAAGCAGATCCAATTTTAAAAGATTATTTTTGTGATGCAAGTCATATTTTGTAGAACATTCAAAGAGCGAATGAAACAAGCGGAAACAAAAAGAAGAAGTAAAACAGAAGAGGAAGGGGAAATTGGTACCAATCACTAAATGCTAGAATGATTAAGAAGAATGATAAAATCTAGAACCTTGTAGGAGATTCAGAGGCTTATATTAGGAACAACAGACAGAAAAGAAGAGCTTTAAAGAACATTTATTGTTTTTTTTTCTTTACTTCTAGTGCTTTGTTGGAATTCTCCACTATTTTAAATCTATATGAAAAAGTGGAAATTGAATGCAACCCAGGTTATACAACATTGGAAAAACCTTTCCATGTAGCTTTTGGGTGACTCTTAGTGATATTTTATGTATATGAATAACTTCTTAATGATACATTTAGCAGAGCTATAAAGCTAGATGGTGAAATCAAGGGTCATAGTAACTACTTTGTTAGAGAGTAGAGTAATTGCACGACTCAATGATTCTCATATCTGCACTACACAGATGAAATTTTAGAGAAATCTCCATGATCCCTGTAGATTTTAGGACATCTACAAAATATAGATTATGATACCGATCTCAACTCTTTGGTGCAAAAATTCCCTCATTCGAGCTCTTCTTCCATATGCATATACATCAAATATGCATATCGAGATGGGTTAGGTGTAATGATGGATGTGATTATAGTGTTGTGGTTTATGTGTGGTCTATTATTTTCATTTCACTAGGACTTTAAAATGATATGAATTTAAATTGCATAGTTGTAGGCAGATGAGTGTTTTACATATATGAGAATGTTGAAGTAAATATTGTCTGTAAGTGGTGGGATATCATTGATTTCACCCATCATGGAGTGATCAAATATCCAATGTTAGCTCATGTCCAAGTCATTGGTCAAAGTAAGATTGTTTTAGATGATTTGCAACACTTTTCATAATTTATAGTTGTTACGAAACCTATTCATTTGTTGGAGTATGGAACTGTTGGAGGTGTGATGGTGTTATACCCCCTTTAAAACCTTTACGGAGTATGTTAAGGGGTTCAAGGAGTGAGGGAATGATAACCCCTTTAGAAGTACCGATTGCCCCCCATTGCTCAAGGGTGTGAGTGTGATGGGGTCATATTTGAAGCTTTAGAGGCCAATGTAGATTACATCATCAGTGCAGATTTAATTGTTGTAATTGGGTACAACATGGGTTATGTTATGATCAACCATATTTCTAAGAAATACAATTTGAAATTCCCTTTTGATCGTGCCGAAAGGGTTGAGTAGCAAGATTTTATGTCATTGAATATGGTAACTAAGAGTTTGGGTGCCGATCCTCCTAGATCACTTCAACGTCTATTAGAATGCATGAAAAAGGCAACTTCCGAGGCAAAGCTATGACTTCTTTTGGAGTCTCCCTATTTTATGTCTTCTCGTAATAAGGTGAAAGATTTCATTAGGTTTACTTATTCGGTTGCGTGATGATCTAAAGTTTATATTGACATCTTAAAAGCTAGGCACAATTTCACTTTCAAAGTGTGAGAATCAATTCAATTAGTGTTGAGATAAAAGGGGTCTATTTAGGGAAAGATAATAATAATACTTGCTATAACCTGATTAGGCTAATTTTGAACATTTATCATAACAGTTTTGAGATCCGCCATGCGCTTGTGGGTATCTAATCAACTTTTGATTTTACAATTTTACAAAGGATGAAAGTGTAACACCCCATCCCACTTCAGATACAATAAGGATGTTCGGAGTAATTTATAAGTGATTCAAACCTTACTCATGTCACATGAGCTCTTCATTTTAGGCTCTAAGTGAGAACAATAGACCTGAGAGGGCTTGATGGTATGTGTTTTACGTCTCTTAAGACCCTGGGTCTTATAGATAATAATAGAGCCAACTCCGGGTTCAGAGGTGCTCCAACAGTATGCTCGGATACGCTTCTCCTGAAGTTGAGTCGCTTGGGCTTAACAAGATCGTTAGTACTTTAAGTGGGGTGTAACACCGCGCCTTACATTAGATATAATAAGGATATTCAGAGTATTGTTCCAAATCTGTTATATTCAGGATATTCGGAGTGATTTATAAATGATGAAAGTCATACCTATGTCACATAAGCTCTTCCTTTTCAGTCAATCTTTAAGCGACGGAGATTGTAACACTCTGTCTCACATCCAAGTGAGGACAACAAACTTGAGAGGGCTTTGTGGCATAGTTCGGCGTCTCTTAAAATCACAGGTCTTACATGAAGTAGATCTAATTTTGGGGGATCATATTTGTGATGCAAATTGTATTTTGAGAAAGGGGAAACGCAGTCACACACAAGTTTTTCCATTTGAAGGCAATAACTTGCATTCCAACAACTTCATTATGCAAGAAGGATAATGAAAAGCGAGATCTTGTTTTTACTGTCAGTCTGTCACTAAGAATCTTCGATCAACTGGTCCTCTAGTACATACGACATGTGTGATAATCAAGACATCAGTTGGTCCTCCAGTACATACTTCTGCCGAGAAATGCAAGGTTAAAGTGACATAATAGTACTCTTAATAATAGCCGGAAGCTTTAAAACTTGCGCCAACCATCAAAACTTATTCTTTTGACTTGTGTTGACTCAATTAGATCTATTATATGAAGATTGGCACATAGATTTATTACATTCTTGTTATCACTAAGATATTTGTAATTCATCACCAAGAGCAGGCTTTAACTTTTGCATATTTGTAAAAGCAAGCTAAGGCTTCATCTGGACTGATTGTTCGTGTTTGTACTCGTTGCTAGTTGGCCAGCTCCCTTGCTCCTTGTTCAAGACATGCAACAATTTCTTTGAGTCACTTAAATAATTACTTTGCTAGGGACTAAAGTAATTGCACGAATCAATGATTCTCGTATCTACACTACACAGATGAAAATTTTAGAATAAATCTCCGATTCTCCATCATCATTGTTGATTTTAGGACATCTACAAAATATAGCCTATGATACTAATCTCAACTCTTTGGTGCAAATTTTTTCTCATTCGGCTCTTTCTTCCATATGCATATACATCAAATACGCATATTCATCCAGGTGCGTAAGTTAAAGAAGTATATACGTACAATTTTGATAGAACTGTATATTCATCCCACACATGAGCTTTTCTCCAATGGTTGGCTAGTGCAAGAGCTTCTCTTCAATCGGGGGCAACCACAGGGGGCATAGGGGGCAACCACCCCTCCCTCCACTCACGGAAAAATGTAGAATTCTTTTTAAAATTAAGGGAAAAAATGAAAAATGTGATAGAGAACACAAATATTGTCTAGGTTAATTGGTAAAGAAAGAAAAGGAAGCAAAAGTAATGCAAAAGGTCATGGATTCAAACCTCATTGTTAACTTTTTACTCCTACCAAAATTTTTCTATTATATATGTCATATTTAAATCAAATTTTATAGTTTTTTTAAATATGTTTCATAAGAATATTCATTATGCTACACATATATTTTAAAAAATTCTTATACTTTTTATCCCTTTGGATTTTTAACTATCAATATCATATTTAAATCACAATTTATGAGTTTTTTTGCCACACTTTTTAGTCCTACCATTTTTTTCCATTTACAAGTGACATATTTTTAAAAAAATTATAATTTTCTTTCAATATTTTTTAAGAAAGTATTCATCATGCTACATATATATGGAAAAATTATTAAATTTTATTGTATGAATTTTTGTAATAAAATATTATATTTATAACACAATTTATGGTTTTCTTTCAATATATTTTTTAAAAAATTTTCATTATATATACTGACAAAAAAAAAGCATCCCCTAATAAATTATGTTGCCATCACTGTCTTCAACCAAATATGAATATAGAGATTACTTTATTGTTGTCCACCAACTTTTCAGACTTAGGCTTCGTTTGGTAAAATACTAGTTGATGGACTGTTAAAAATAGGTTAATAAGCTAGTATGATGTTTGTTAACCTAGCGGTTGGAGTAGCTTATGAAAACTTGTGAATAGAAAATTATACGCTCTAAAAAGTTTCGGGCAGTAGCTGTTGAAATACTCTCCTTCCAAAAGCTAATTAAACTAATATATTATATTTATTTCATTTACAACTATATAATGTCAAAATCAAAAGGTCCAATAAGCTAGCTGATTGAATTTTTTTTGGTCAAATAGAGCCTTAAACTTGGTGAAGACTAGGTGTTAAATGACCGACTTATGTGTTGTCCATTTTGTCAGTTGATTTTCAATCCTATACATGTGTATCTAACAACAACAACAACAACAACAACCCAATAAATCCCGCGGTTAAGTAGGGTCTGGGGGGGTCAGGATGTATGCACTCTTTCCCCGAACAAGTCGAGAGAGTGTTTCCGACAGACCCAAAAAAATAAGCCACTTAAATCGTAAGGAAGCAAGGCAAACAGTAGAGAAGGAGGCAATAGGAGGTAGGAAGAAAGAAAGAAAGAAAGAAAGAAGCAAGAATAAGAGTGTAAACAATAGGACACAACGCCCAGACTCGAACTACTAAACATCAGAAACCCGAATGCGCCCCCTCCAGTGGTCTCTGTCCAATGCCATTTCTTCTGAAAGGTTCAACAAAGTGAGGTCTTGACGGATAACCTCCATCCAACTCTTCTTCGTTTATCTCTCCCTCTAGATACAACACCAAGCTTCAAGTTCTCACACCTACGCACAGGGGCTGATAGAGGTCTCCTACGAACATGCCCAAACCACCGTAATTTGGACTCCCGTAGTTTGTCAACAATACTTGCAAATCCAACCTTGCTCCTAATGTCTTCATTTTTTATTCTGTCAAATCTTGTGTGCCCACTCATCCATCGCAAAATTCGCATCTCAACCACTGACAACTTCTGGACTTGAGCTTTTGTAATAGGCCAGCACTCTGAGCCATACAATACGGTCTGCCTAACCACCACCTTGTAGAATTTCCCTTTCAATTTCTCCGGCACTTTCTTGTCGCATAACACCCCTGACGCCCTTCTCCATCTCAACCAGCCCCCCTGGATACGATGCTCAATATCCTTTTCGACACCCCCATTGCTTTGAACGTACAAGCCATGGTACTTGAAATACTCTTTCCTTGGGACAAGATCATCCCCCAAAATAACTGATGCCTTTGTGTCCCTACCCTCTCCAAAAGGAAACTGAACATACTCGGTCTTCGTCCTACTCATTCTGAAACCCTTAGACTCCAGCACCCTCTCCACATTTCAAGCCTGCGAGCCAAACCGGATCTTGAGTTATCCACTAGAACAATATCGTTAGCAAACAACATGCACCATGGGACCTCTTGTGCAAAAAATCGACATTATTAAAAATACGACGAAACGACATGAAAAACACAAAATGAAAAGGACACAACACGAATATAATACGAAATGATAAAACACGATAATAACCATGTCGGATATAGATCATGGTTTTTTTTTCTTATCAGATATATGACACGACATGATTAATTTTTTTTTTAAATTTACAAGGTAGTTTAGTATAAATATAATAAGTATGATAAAGAAACATAAAAACAAGTTGACTCAGTTGGGGATGAGGTTTCTCCCACTTGGCTATCTATTATTCAACAAGTTTGGGGTTCTATGTCAACCCCTTCAATTTTTAACTAAAATCTCTCTTTATTCTTTTCTATTTTTAAAAAAAAAATAGAATTTCCCCTTAATCGTGTCGTGTCGTGTTACACAAGTATTCGATACGAAATTATTTCGTGTTTTCGTGTCGGGTATCCAGTAGTAACCGTATCGTGTATGTGTTGAGAGTTTTGGTCTTATCGATTTTGGATACCTAACGGGATTAATCGTGTCATGTAAGGTAGATGGTTATGCACAACCCTAGCATTTTATTTTTTTCAGAACCCTAGCATCTTTTAATATACACTTACTAGTTACTATTTTTACTCCCTACTCCTTGTATTGCCTAGAAAATGTTAATCTTAATTATCGGTCATTTGATTTTTAATGCTCCAATCTTGACTTGGCTTGACTTTAACTTCTTCTTACAGAGTAATTTTTTTAACGGTCATTTAGTCACAATCAACCTCTTTTCATTTGATATCCAAGACATGATGTTCGTTTTTCGCTTTAAAACAAATAAAAAATACTCAAAAACTAAACGAAAGCTAGAGAACACGCGATTTGTTTATGCAGTTCGGGCGAACCCTACTCTGCGGGATCTCAAGAGGGGAGATCTGATCCCAGTTTCCACTAAGCATCAGAAAACAAGGTTACAAGTTTGGCTATGGTGGCTAAGCACAAGAACAAGTAACACGGGAACCTCAAAAACAGAAAACCAAAAGAGAGACTAAAAATAGAAGAGAAGAAGCCCCCTGGATGGGCAACCGAGAAGCTTCAGAGAAGCTTCTCAAGGAGATCTTCAAGCCACACCACCGGCGGCGATACCTAGATCTCTTCTTCTTCTTCCTTCCTAGGGTTAGGGTTACACACAAGATGCCCGACGGCCCTCTCTCTCTTTTCTTTAGGGTTTACCTGACAGAAGCTCCAAAGCAACACTGTAGCACATAAGGAGTATATATACCCGAGCACATAAGAGCTAGGGTTACACTCCTCCAACGGTCATAAGGAAGAGGGCCTCAAATCCGTGGTGGGCTGGGCCAGCCCAAACTCAGAGAATAGGCCCACTATTAGAATCTGTAAATGAGGGTTGTCACCAAGTGTTAAAACAATACACCAACATAATATATGATATGGTCACTATCTTAAGATCAAGGGATCCAAACCTTAGACATATGGCATGTCTAAGGGGTCCTTGTAACCTTAAGAATGTGTCCTACATCACACATTAGGATATATTGTTTCATCACCTAGAGAGATTACAAGTTCAATAGCCATAGCCACACATATAAGCCTAACTTATTACAATACAAGATTATACAATCATAACAATTGCCCTCCTAATCTTGTAATTGATCCTTCAGTTTTCTGCCACCTTAGGGTCCTGGTGTTTCTCCTGTCTGTCCTCGATCCAGGTGCTGTTGGTGATAAGGTGAATCCAGAATATGCAGGGAATCCATGCAGTATGCAAACTTGTCAACTGTGACAACTTTGGTGCCAAAATCAGAAGGGTTTAAAGCACTCTTAAACTTGCACACATTAAGAAGCTTATGCTTAACCTTCTTCCTGATATAATGAAACCTAACATCAATATGTTTGGTTCTCTCATGATATAAATGATCTTTACACAGATAAATAGCACTTTGGTTATCAATGAACCCAGTAGGCAGATATATCTTTCTTTCTATTTCCTCTAAGAGACCTCTAAGCCAAATAGCTTCCTTGGCAGCTTTTGTAGCAGCCATGTATTCAGCTTCTGTAGAGGAAAGAGCTACAACAGATTGCTGCTGAGATTTCTAAGACACACAATTTCCAGCCCATGTAAAGTAAAAAGCAGTGGTAGACTTTCTATTATCCTTGTTACTAGCATAATCAGAGTCTACATAGCCAATTAATTCATGCTTAGGATTGTGATCAGCAAAGGTAAGACATTTCTTTTCAGTTCCACACAAATATCTCAGCAGGTATTTCATAGCATTCCAATGAGGCTCACCAGGATTAGACATAAATCTGTTTAACACACTGATATCAAAAGCAATATCTGGCCTAGTACACAACATAGCATACATAACAGATCCCACAGCAACATCATAAGGCACATTACTCATTTTCTGAATTTCAGTTTTAGAAGTAGGGCATTGTTTCTTAGATAACTCAAAGTGCCCTCCTAAAGGGACTACTGCAGGTTTAGAGTTAAGCATGTGAAACCTATCAAGGACCTTATGAACATATTCTGACTGAGATAACCACATAAGCTTTCTCTTTCTGTTTTTGTGAATATTAATACCAAGTATCTTCTGAGCATGACCAAGATCTTTCATATCAAAGTGCATTTTCAAATCTCTCTTAACACCAGAGATGATAATCTTAGAGTTAGAAACAATAAGAATATCATCCACGTACAGGAGCACATAAAGAGGAGACTGAGAACCAGCACCCTTAAAATAAAGACAAGTATCATATTCACTTCTATGAAAACCAAGCTTAATCATACAAGAGTCAAATTTCAGATTCCACTACCTAGGAGACTGTTTTAAGCCATAGATGGATTTTTTAAGCAAACACACATGTTCATATTTTAAATTATCAACAAAACCCTTAGGCTGAGACATATAAATAGTTTCATCAAGTTCTCCATGTAAAAAGGTAGTTTTCACATCCATTTGTTCAAGTTCCCAGTCATACACAACAGCCATAGCAAGTAATAACCTCAAAGTTTTGTACTTAACTACAGGAGCAAATATGTCATTATAGTCAATACCCTCCCTCTGAGTAAAACCCTTAGCAACCAATCTAGCTTTGAATCTAGGTGGTTCCTTAGAACTGGCACCTTCTTTCAATTTATAAATCCATCTGCACTGCACAACCTTAGCCTTTTCTGGTTTTTTAACTAATATCCATGTGTTATTAATCATCATAGAGCTAATTTCTTCTTGCATAGCTTTAATCCAGTTTTTAGCTTCAGAACACTTCACAGCAAGTTCATAGGTTTCAGGCACAAAAGGATTTATCACAACATCAGAAGCCAGAAAAGCATACTCAACAATATTAGACTGAAATTTTTTGTTTGGGATTCAAACCCTAGGACTTCTATCTCTTGTCAATTGATAATCAGAATAATCATGCAGAGGAATAGAATTCACATCAGAATCACACACATCATCAGCATCATATTCATGAATAGAAGAAGATAGAGAGTTAGAGTTAGAATTTAACTCCCTTTGCTGAATTCCCTCCTTTAATTGTTGTGTATTTGAGTTTTCTGCTTCTAAAAGTTTTCCAGAAGACTCACCAACCCCCATAGGTTGGTCATTTTCCTTGCTTGCAGACTCATCTGCAGGCAATTGTTCTTCTCTAATTGCTGAGCTTCTTGAAGTTGAATTGGAGTTATATCCAATGTCAAACTCCACTTCATCCTGCTCAGGTGGTAAGTCTGCTTGCTCATAGAAGTGTCTTATGGGGACTGCTTCACTTCCTTCAGCTCCAGTGGTACCTGTCTGCTCAGATGAAGATGTTAGTACAGATTTAAAAGGAAACTCAGTCTCAACAAAGGTTACATTCCTTGAGATGATGACCTTATAGCCATGAGGCTGAATAAGTAGGATTTTATATCCTTTAACACCATCTGGGTAACCAAGCATGACTCCCTTTTGAGCCCTTGGATGTAGCTTCCTTGTGAAACATGGGAGTAAGTTGCACATCCAAATGGCTTAAGGTAAGTCATGTTTGGTTTCTTATCAGTCCACATCTCTTGTGGTGTCCTAAAGTTCACCACAGAAGATGGGGACCTATTGATAAGATAGGCTGCTGTTGTGACAGCCTCACCCCACAAAGAATGTTTTAAACCAGCACTAACTAACATGCATCTAGACTTCCCAAGAAATGTTCTATTCATTCTTTCTGCAGTACCATTTTGTTGTGGTGTACCAGGAACTGTAAGGTGTCTTTTAATGCCATGTTGTTTACAACAATCATCAAACTCAGCATTGCAATATTCTAAACCATTGTCAGTTTTAAGACACTTAATACTTTTGCCAGTTTGATTCTCAACAAGTGTTTTCTAGGTTACAAATTTATCAAAAGCCTCATTTTTAGACCTTAACAAATATAACCAAACCTTTCTAGAGAAGTGATCAACAAAAGTAATAAAGTACCTTTTACCACCAATAGTTTCAACCTGTGCAGGCCCCCAAAGATCAGAGTGTATGTACTCCAGGGGCCTCTCAGCAACATAATAAGAAGAAGGAAAAACATGCTTAGTTTTCTTTCCTAGCACACAAGTTTCACAGAAATCTAGCTGAGCAGGTTTTTTTTATCAATTAAACCATGTTTAAACAAATATTGCATGCCTTTGTTTCCAATGTGACCAAGCCTACTGTGCAGAATTTTGGTTTGGTCTAAATTTAGGTTTCCACCATTACAAGTAGTGTTAGCTTCAGGAGGTGAAATTACATAGTAAAGTCCACCTCTCTTGACACTCCTTATAATGGTGGCTCCATCCTTTTTGACATCTCTAATTCCATTTTTAATGTTGATGTTTAAACCCAAATCATCAAAAATAGACTCAGACAAGAGCCTCCTTCTAAGGTCAGGGACCCATCTAACATTTTGGAGGACTCTAACCTTACCATCATACATGCACATGGGCACATTACCTATACCTTTAATTTCCAGTGAGGTCAAGTCACCTAACATGACTTTTCCTCCATTGAAAACCTGCAAGGAACTGAAATCACATTTGTTAGGAGTAGCATGAACATTGCAGCCTGAATCTAATATCCAGGCATCATCACTAACAGCATACTGATGATCAGCAACAAGCAATTCACAAGGATATTGTGACTCAAGAATAGAAGCAGATTGGTTTTGACTCTTTTCATTTTCATCCCTTTGTTTTTTATGACATTCTTTAATGTAATGGCCAGGGATCCCACAATAATGACATTTTCTATTTTTCTTCTCAAAATTAAAAGATGCAGCAGATTTATCATCATTTTCTGACTTTTTATCCTTGTTCTTATTCTTGTTCTTCTTTTCCTTGCCTTTAACCATCAAAACCTCAGTTTTAACCTCAGATCTATTATCAGTTTTAGACTTAAACACCTTTAAGCTCTCATTTTTCTGCACAATAGATTTAAGGATTTTGTCTTTAGTTATAGAGTCTTGATTGTACTGTATAACATCTTTAAGCACATCAAACTGAGCAGGCAGAGAATTAAGCAACAAGATAGCCAAATATTCATCCTTAATAGTGTCCTTTTTATCACATCTCTCAAGATCTTGAGTCATTCTTAAGAATTTATCCAGATTGGTTTGCAGAGATTGATTAGTGTCCATTTTAAAGTTAAACAGACGACATAGGATAGAGATTCGGCTAGGCAAAGATTTAGTCAGATAAAGGGTTTCCAGAGTATCCCACAACTCTTTAGGGTTAGTAATACTCACAACCTGACGAGCTACGTCGTCAGCCAACCTAATGAAGTTCTCTGAATGAGTCGTCTCATCTAGATTTGTTTTGGTGGCTTCAGTTGCTCCCTTATGGTACTCCCCTTGTACTGTCTTCCAACATTTCTCCTTAATGAGAATGGCCTTCAACATTTCTGACATTTTGGTACCTGAAAGATCAAACCAAAAACAGGAAGTTAAGAAAAAACGTTAAGACCTCACAAACACTATGAAACTTTAACACAAAAAGAAGGGACTCAGTGGATTGAAGGGAGATCTAGGGTTTTAACACTCAAAACCCCCAAATCTGTGTTCAGATCTTTGTTTTTTTTTTTCTTTTGAAAAAACTTAAAACACGAAAAACCGAAGAACAAAAACGAAGAACAACACGAAGCGGAAGCGACACAAGTTGGATCTAAACATAGGAACCTTGGATCCGAGCCTTAAGGTCAAGAAACCCTAGTTTCGGAGGAACCTGGCTCTGATACCAATTTGATGTTCGTTTTTCGCTTTAAAACAAATAAAAAATACTCAAAAACTAAACGAAAGCTAGAGAACACGCGATTTGTTTACGCTGTTCGGGCGAACCCTAATTTGCGGGATCTCAAGAGGGGAGATTCGATCCCAGTTTCCACTAAGCATCAGAAACAAGGTTACAAGTTTGGCTATGGTGGCTAAGCACAAGAACAAGTAACACGGGAACCTCAAAAACAGAAAACCAAGAGAGAGACTAAAGATAGAAGAGAAGAAGCCCCCTGGATGGGCAACCGAGAAGCTCCAGAGAAGCTTCTCAAGGAGATCTTCAAGCCACACCACCGGTGGTGACATCTAGATCTCTTCTTCTTCTTCCTTCCTAGGGTTAGGGTTACACACAAGATGCTCGACGACCCTCTCTCTCTTTTCTTTAGGGTTTACCTGACAGAAGCTCCAAAGCAACACTGTAGCACATAAGGAGTATATATACCCGAGCACATAAGAGCTAGGGTTACACTCCTCCAACGGTCATAAGGAAGAGGGCCTCAAATCCGTGGTGGGCTGGGCCAGCCCAAACTCAGAGAATAGGCCCACTATCAGAATCTGTAAATGAGGTTTGTCACTAAGTGTTAAAACAATACACCAACATAACATATGATATGGTCACTATCTTAAGATCAAGGGATCCAAACCTTAGACATATGGCATGTCTAAGGGGTCCTTGCAACCTTAAGAATGTGTCCTACATCACACATTAGGATATATTGTTTCATCACCTAGAGAGATTACAAGTTCAATAGCCATAGCCACATATATAAGCCTAACTTATTACAATACAAGATTATACAATCATAACAAGACACATACACGTAGAATACTAAATATACACTCGTTCCCACCATCCCACGTAAGAAATCATCTCTGTTCTCAACTAGCAAGAGCTAGTTCTTTCCAATAAGGTAAGTCTTCTTGGCTTTACGTATCAGGTATTATTGATGAGTATATGATGAGATTGATTCAACATTAATTACTAATCTAGAAATTGAGTTTCTAGATGATAAATACATTATAAGTTCTCTTTATTGTAGTTATTAGTTAGTTTGTTGGTGTCATTTATCATGTTCTCTTGTGAATTATGATAAATACATACCAAGTAATTATTATTTATTGTATTTTTTAAATTCTACAGAGGATAGAAGCAAGTCCGATTTCAGAGACCAAGTTTATGAATTGTGATGCAAGTTCTATTTCGCAGAATTAAGTGGAAGCAAAAAGGAAAACTCTAAAACTAGATGGTGCAAGCAAGGGCCATAATAAGCAGATAAACAAGATGTATGTTGTAATAGCTATATAATCCGACTGTGACAACATGTAAAATAGAGGATAGTTATTGAGACGCGCTCGTATAAACATGTGATCGAGGTTCTTATGAACTTAGTCCAACACAAGTTTTCCATTTCAAGGCGATAACTTAGGGGTAAGAAGGATGTTAACACATTCGAATCCCTCAACAAAAAGGAAAATGAAAAGTGAGATTTTACCCCTTAGTGCATGTACGTCACTGAGGATATTTGAATTGATCAATTGGGTCGTCCTCCCATATACATAGCCAGTAGTCTCGTACGTAAGGCAGGTGATAATTAAGACATAACGGGGAAAGGCATGGACAAAGCAAAATAACATAATAATAGTACCCACAAGAAGGTGGAAGCTTTAAAACCTGCGCAAACCATCAAAAGTTGTTGTTTTGGCTCACGTTGATCCAGCGTGATCTATATTTACATGAAGTTTGGCACATAGATACTCCTCACTCGTGCTATCACTAGGATATTCATTCATCACCAAGAGTAAGCTTTAACTTGCATATTTGTAAAAGTAAACTAATTAAGGCTTCACCTAGACAAATTGTTCATGCTAGTACTTGCGGCCAATTGGCCAGCTCCATGATCATTGTCCAAGGGATGCAGCCATTTCTTTCAGTCACATAAAAACACCTACTTGATGTTGGGCTTGCCTACTGCTAGAGTAATTGCACGTTTCGATGATTCTCGTATCTGGATCGGAGGGTGTTTGTTGCCCTCTCATTTTGATCTGCCCTGCATTTTTTAAACTGCAAAATCCAACAAATCTCAAACTTCGTCGCACTGCATAGATGAAATTTTAGAATAAATCTCCTTGATCATTGCATAGATGAAATTTTAGAATAAATCTCCTTGATCATTGTTATTTTAAGGAAAACAAAAATAGAGAAATGGAATTCATATGAAAATTATGGTAAGTTGCGAACCCGCAAATGAACTTTATGTGTGTTTCACCTTAATACATACCCTGGGTGCGTAAGGGTGATGAAATCTAGTTGTTGCCCCTTTAATTACACGCATCCTGAATGTGCATAAAGGTAACGACTAGTTTTATACGCACGTCTCAGGGTACGCATGAGTAAAGACAACATTTGTAAGTAATGACTAATTTTCTCTCCACTTTTCTCTCCACTCTGTAAATTCATAGTGTACGTGAGCTACCACTTTCACTCCACAATTAAATATTCACTCCACAATCATTTTATTGTTTCAAACATTAAAATATGTCTGCAATAAAAGATAAATCTGATAGCGAAGGAGAGAACGAACGAGTATGTTTATTTCATTTTATTATTTGAACGCTTTTAAGTTTATTTATATTATACCAAATGATATTAATTTAGATTAGACAATGATCGGTCTAAAATCAACAGGCGTAACGTACGGTGTCGATTGTAGTATATCGAATATCGAATTCACGATGACTGTGTGAATATCAATTGTATAACCTCAATTAGTTTAATAAGCCAAATAAAAAAAATATGATTTTTAAGAGAATTTCTAAAATAAGAACAATAGCAAAGAGTAAGTTTTTGTAAATAATATAATGAAAAACATTCCAGAGTTAGGGTTCACCACAATAATGCATCATCGATAGACCAATTTAATTTTCATTCCTGAACAATTAAAAAGAGATATTTCAAGGTAAACTATCTAAATTCATTATCACTCAACTTTCGCGTGTCACAATAAATATGCATGTTTTAATTAATTACTACTCGGCTATCACATGTTGTAGAATAAATCAATCAATTCAAAGCTAGATTATCTACGATAGTTTATTTATATCCTCATGAGAATTAAATAGATTTCTCGAAGAGGAATTTGTAGCAAATATACCAAAAAAAAGTTCTTGGCAATTTGACACCCCTCCCCCTAAAAATTGTAGAACTATCATCATCTCTCCCAAATTTTGCACAATTGACGGGTAACTCCCACCCCCTATAATATGTGAGGACAATGATCACGGTTATTAATGAGTCCATCAAATCATAAAATTAAAAAGTGGGCTTTTTAAGTTGAAAGGGAGAGAAGCATTGGTTACTCCATATCACCATTCACATGGAGTTCAAAGAAAGAAATCCCAAGGTAAGTAATTGAGTGTGAATTGGGATTCCAAGCAAGAAGAACACCAAGGAAAAAGTGGGATTGTCTACGTTTATGTGCAACACTAACAGACTGTGAAGGAAGAGGAGGATTCCGACCACCCCCAACAAATTCAAGTAAGCATTACTCTCTTTCTTTATTAACCTTGGATTTGTAGTCGATTGGGGCAAATAGGGTGTGAATTTGTTCATATCCTAACAAAGTCGCGGTGAGGGAGTCGAATGTCTTATTCATTCCCTTTATATTTATATTTTATTTTTAAATTATATTTCAAGGATCTTACGATCTCCTAGTGGGATATATTATGATCCGATCCACAGATCCAGTTGTGATTCAATCCTAAAATCACGATCCTAATAACCTTAGTCATTGGACCGTCTTAATTAGGTTTACGGTTTTTTGTATAGGGTATAGGATAAGAGTCATAATTTTGAATTATATTTTAAATTTTAATTAGTTTATTTTTTCTTTTAATTTGATTTCCTAGGGTCTATTATTATTTTATTAACAAATATTTCTGAATTTGGGTTCTTGCCCTTAGAGAATGAGATAGAAAGACTGTTATGTTTATATTAAGAATATATTTTATTCCTTTTTATTAGTTCTTAGTACTCCATCTGTTCACTTTTATTTGTCGTTTTTTATTCATGCACGTTATTTAAGGATGATAAAAACTATATAAAATATTAATTTTTTTAATAATTTTTTTAATAATATCATATTTAATACTAAAATGTACGAGATTATTAAAAAATTTTAATAAAAAATTAATGGTTTTTATCATTTAAAAAAAACTACGAGGGAGTATTACTTTTGTTGGAGTTAATGCATATAGAAGGTGGGTTTTAAGGAAGGTGCCATTTGGACTTCCCACATCCCACATGGAAAGTTCAAGGGTACCCTAAAGGGTTTTTAAGGAGTCTCTTCCACTACCTACATTGAGAGGTTGAGGAGGAGATGGGGCACCCACACGCGCGCCCGCCGCCGCCGTCCGTCCGGCTCGGCCTCTCCCTCTCCCTCTCCCTCTCCCTCTCCCTCTCCTACCCTTTTCCCAGGAAAAATTATTCTTTGAGGCCGAAGATATTTCAAACACACAATCGCCTCTCTCCCTCTCCTGTTTTCTCCTACCCTTTTCCCGTTCTGAGCGCCTGTTCCAGTTCCAACTTCTCTCCCTCGAGTGCACCTGTGAGAGAAGACGGTGAAATCCTTGGGGGACGTTGCCTCGCATACGATCTGCACCACTGTCGGGGGCAAATACGTTTCTCATTCAGTGGCTTCCATACCACGCTTCACCGCAGTCCAGCCCCTTCACAGAAACAAGGTTCGGCCTACATTCCTAACGTCTTTGTTAGTTGCTGTATTCACAGGTTCCAGCAGGGTCATTGTCCAACAACTTTAGCTTCGTTTAAGTCGATAGATTTGCCTTTGGCCACGAAAATACCGCATAGAGGATATATGTAGGTAACACACCTATGCGGATTTATTTTTATTTAATTATTCATTTTTGGATATATATATATATATATATATATATATATATATATATATATATATATATATATATGATGTTTGACAATTATGTTTGAGCTTTGTAGATGCGTACAGCGAGCGCAGTCGACAATGGCGTATAAGATCGAATTAGCCGTAGCATTCAGCCATTCACCATTTCAAATATAAAGCATCACACAAACAATACATACAACTGCTACCACCACTACTGCACTCACTTTCCGGGAGCGAAGTTGGTGGCGAAGGCCCATGCGTTGTTGTTAACCGGGTCGGCCAAGTGGTCGGCCAGGTTCTCGAGCGGTCCCTTCCCGGTCACGATTGCCTGCACGAAGAATCCGAACATGGAGAACATGGCAAGCCTCCCATTCTTCAGCTCCTTCACCTTGAGCTCAGCGAAGGCCTCCGGGTCATCCGCCAGGCCCAACGGGTCGAAGCTCCCTCCCGGGTACAGCGGGTCGTTCACCTCCCCAAGTGGCCCGCCCGCAATTCTGTACCCCTCAACGGCTCCCATTAGGATAACCTGGGTGGCCCATATGGCCAGGATGCTCTGCGCGTGGATCAGGCTCGGGTTGCCCAAGTAGTCGAGCCCACCCTCGCTGAAGATCTGCGAGCCGGCCTTGAACCACACCGCCTCTCCGAACTTGACACCATTGCGGGCCAGGAGCTCCGGGAAGACGCACCCCAATGCACCCAACATGGCCCACCTCGAGTGGATCACCTCCAGCTCACGGTTGCGGGCGAAGGTCTCAGGGTCAGCCGAGAGGCCGGCAGTGTCCCAGCCGTAGTCACCTGGGAACTCGCCAGTCAAGTAGCTCGGGGGCTCACCGGACAATGGGCCAAGGTACTTGACCCGGTCGGGCCCGTACCATGGGCTGCTCGAGGCGGCAGGCTTGGGCTTGGCGGCGCTCTTCCTCATGGTGATACGACCCTCGCCGAAGAGCTCAGAGGAGGATGGGGAGAGCTTAACAGCCTTCCCGGCGAAGGCCGAGGAAGAGAGGGCCATTGAGGAGGCTGCCATTGGTGAAGGAAGAGGAGATCGATCGAGAGCTAATCAAAGTGTTGGTTTGTTTTCACGTTGGATGAATATATTGGTTTGGATGAAGTTGAGTTAGGAATGGGCCCTTATTTATAAGAAAGAGGTCCTTATCTACGAATATATGAAATAAAGAAGAGATGTGGAATCTGCTGTTGTAATTGGCTAGAGAGTTGGGAGGGACAGTGTAGTTTCAAGATTTTGTAAGTCCACTTGGCCAATTGTTTGCCTCTCATCTTGATTTGCATATTTCTGACTGTTAGATGTCCGAATACCTGTTATTTTCGATGTAACATTGGAAAAAAAATATTATATTTGGGCTTGTTTATATATATATATATATATATATATTTAAAATGATCAAGGATAAACGGAGTATCAGGGATGAGATATTAGATCTCGATATATCAAAGCTTTCAGTCTTACATATGTCTTGATGATTAAGTTAATTGTGGCAGTGTATATTATTTTCGACAGAAACTTCGTTAATTAATCCATTCTCCTTCGTTAATCCATTCTCTAAATTCCCTGAAGTCGAAACATTGCATTAGTCTTTCTACTCTCTCATGTTTTGAGTATTTATAGTCTTCTCCTACATCAACTTTCTCGACTTCCACTCAATCCAATCTAATTGTGTAATAAGTTGTGAGGTAATTAATTGAATTTTTTTTCAAATTAGTCAAAAAATCAAAAAAAAATTGTGAAATGGTCAATACCCGAAACTATTTTGGGATTTAGTCAAAGTAGGAGCGACTTTACCCCAACTTTAAAAAAATTATTTAAATAACAAAGTCGTTGTTTGAAACAACGACTTTGTATTTTTTTTTAAAAAAAATTATAAATTAAGGGTTAAAAAAGATGTAAAATGTAAAAAGAATATACCAAAAGAGTCGCTATTATAAACAGTGACTCTCCCTTCTTATTTTTTTTTTCAAAAAATTCACCCTCTCACTCATACTAAATACCGTACCCCACCCTCTCTCTCACTCACTCCCCCTCTGTCTCTCCTAATATACCCCACTGGCCCACCCTCTCCCTCTCTCTCCCATCATGCTTTTAAAAATAAATAAACTCTCTCTCACTCATTCCCCCCCCTCTCTCTCCTAATATACCCCATCGGCCCACCCTCTCCCTCTCTCTCCCATCATGCTTTAAAATAAAAACCCCGATATCTTATTTTTACATCTTTCATTCTTTTTAATCTGTAATTAATATTTTTTTTTAAAAAAATACAAAGTCGTTGTTTTAAAGACTTTGTTATTTTAATAATTTTTTTTAAAGTTGGGGTAAAGTCGTTGTTTCAAACAACGACTTTACTTACCCTACTTTGGCTAAATCCCAAAATAGTTTCGAGTATTGATCATTGAGTAACCGGGTTCATTCATGACACCCGTGTTTGCAACTCACGTCAAAAGATGTTCAAGTGGACTTTATTCAAGTAAGTTGAGGTGTTGAAAGATACCAAGGCCGGAAAAAAAAGAAAGAGAATTCTGGAGCCAAATTGCTTATTTTCGTTATTGTTTTCCGCAAGTAATGGCATTTCGGTGGAGATGTGGTGATATTGTTGTCAATCTCTATGAGCTTAGTGCATTTTGGATTGAGTTGAGAGTTGAACTTTAAAGCCCAAACACATGAGAGCATGAGTGAAACACATATTCCTGGTGAGGTTGGATGATTTCTACTTCTAAGCTTTAATCACTTAAATACATGCTAGAATGTTTGTTTGCTTGGTTTATGTTTGCACTTGCTATGATGTTGCTTTTTGATGAGGTTGAAACTTGAAGGGATTTCTTGTGGGGTGCATTGATCCATGTTTATTCTATCATTGCTTGAGGACAAGCAAAGGTTCAGTGTGGAGGAATTTGATAATGCATATCTTAAATAGGCATTATAGGCATTTTTAGGATAGTTAGGTTGCATTTGGTGCATGATTTGGAGTTAATTTGCATCTTATGATTATTTTGGAAGAGTTCGGATTCTGCGCGAATTTGTGATTATTTTGCAGAGTTGAATTCGAACGTCGCAAAAGGATGCAAGGACCTTGCATTAGATACAAAGAGCAAGGATGAAGCATTGGAGAAAGACAAGAAAATGGAGAGCTGAGCACGGATGCTGCAACGGGTACAAGAGCCCGCGGCGTACACAGGCAGCGGTCGCTGCAAGGTTGCCGCGACCGCCGCATTGTCTCAGCCGGCATATGGAAGTTTCACACAGGTAGCGGCCGCCGCATCTGTGCAGTGGCCGCCGCATTGGTCGTCAGTGATAAGACGTTGCGTTTTAATTAGTAAACGTAGGTTCTATGAGGCTTTTTGCCGACTTTAGTTTTAAGACCGATTTTAACCTAGTTTATATTCAATTCATTTTTACGTTCATCACACAATTAGAGAGATTGAGCGATGTCTTACATGAGGAACTAAACTCCTTTGTTATATCTACAATTTGAAGCTTTATTTGGATTGATTGTGAGTTTCTAAATCTCGTTCCTTAATTCCTATATTAAATGGTTCAACTTCTTTGTGCTTATTGATTGATTGTTTTGTTCTATCTTGTCTGGCCAACTCGTTAGATCAATTCAATTGCTAGGGTTTTGTAGATTTCTGATTGCGAACCTTAATCCAAATAGCAAAATTATCCCTTTAGGGCTGATTGAACTAATTGGATATGTAGGAAGTTGGATGTGTTGTTAAATCCCTTTTTAGGGACTGCAAATACCTTGGTTAATCTCTGAACTTAAAGGTATCGATTGGGTTAAATCCTTTTCTAAGAGACTGCTCATGACATAAGGGTTTCTAGGACTAATTGGAGTAGTAACTATATTAGTTCGGGACAAGGACATTCATAGGAAACCTAAAAGGACGAGAGGAAGTTACAAGGATCGTTTCAACCAAATAAAGTGGATAATTGTAGGTAGAACTATTTCTCAATATTGTCTGAATCAAGTTCATTTACTTTTGCTTTCACCATTCCGCTTTGATAAAAGGCGGATCATTTTGCATTCTTAAACCCCCATTTGGTTACTTAATTGGCATCCGAATCACACTTGAATAGCGAATTTTCCTGTGGGATCGACCTCTTGCTTATTGCTATACTAGTTGTAAGTTTGAGTTATATTTTGACATGATCAACGACAGGTTTTCCTCCCATCAGGTAGCATATGACAAATTATTCAGTGGAATTGATAAATTTTGATCTGAACTCAATGGAAAAAGAAAACAGAATATTATTCGGTAGTATGTGAAATATTATTCACTAGAATTGGAAAATTTTAAAACAATTGAAATCAGTATATAAAAAAAAGCAAGGATTGGAGTGGGCGAGTGCTAAAAAATCGGGACCCACTATATTGTTTTAAAAAAATCTATATATTAATTAAAACCAAAGCACCTACGCCACGTGTCCCCTCACGCAAAGTGATTTTTGTAAGGTATTATTTACACAATATCATTTAATTATGGTAATTAAACTTTCTAATATTATTTACATAACATCATTTCTTAATATATTTTTAACCATTGGGATTAATTTAAAACTTTTTTTAATAAAGGTAATATTAACTATATAGTATTATTTCATTATATATTCATTACATGATATTATTTCATACAACTTTTTTAAAACAATGGGATTAATTCAATTTTTTTTTTAAATACATAGTTTCAAATATATGAAGTCTTTTTTAAGCAACAAATCTCTCTCTCTCTCTCTCTCTCTCTCTCTCTGTGTGTGTGTATACACACTCAATGAAAACTACTCCATCCGATTAAAAATATTTGATGTTTTAAGGATATGCACAAGAATTTAGAAATGTCATTCCCCCTCTAAATACTCCATCAAATAATTTTTGCTCCTGGATCACATTTATTATGCACAAATGTAATTGGTTAAAGAAAAAAAGTACAAATTATATTGATATTAATTAGTGCAAAAGTAAAAAAGAGTGTAATTATTACATCTAAAACATCCAATATTGTTGATCAAATTAAATTTAATCTCCTAAAACATCAAATATTACTGATCGGAGGGAGTATTTTTTAATATAATAACCTTAATTTTTGGATTTTCACCTAATCTACATAAATTTTCAAATAATAATTTTTTTAAAAAATTAACCATCTATATCTATATATTAATTAAAACCAAAGCACCTACGCCACGTATCGTCCCCTCACGCAAAGTTATTTTTGTAAGGTATTATTTACACAATATCATTTAATTATGGTAATTAAACTATCTAATATTATTTACATAACATCATTTCTTAATATATTTTTAACCATTGGGATTAATTTAAAACTTTTTTTAATAAAGGTAATATTAACTATATAGTATTATTTCATTATATATTCATTACATGATATTATTTCATACAACTTTTTTAAAACAATGGGATTAATTCAATTTATTTTAAAAAAAATACATAGTTTCAAATATATGAAGTCTTTTTTCAAGCAACAAATCTCTCTCTCTCTCTCTCTCTCTTTTGTGTATATACACACACTCAATGAAAACTACTCCATCTGATCGAAAATATTTGATGTTTTAAGGATATGCACAAGAATTTAGAAATGTCATTCCCCCTCTAAATACTCCATCAAATAATTTTTGCTCCCGCATCACATTTATTATGCACAAATGTAATTGGTTAAAGAAAAAAGTACAAATTATATTGATATTAGTGCAAAAGTAAAAAAGAGTAATTATTACATCTAAAACATCCAATATTGTTGATCAAATTAAATTTAATCTCCTAAAACATCAAATATTACCGATCGGAGGGAGTATTTTTTTAATATAATAACCTTAATTTTTGGATTTTCACCTAATCTACATAAATTTTCAAATAATAATTTTTTTAAAAAAATTAACCAATGGGATTTATCTATTATAACTATTAAATGAGAAATGTTTCTGCTTATATGTTATAATCACTTTAGATTTACTATTTCCTCCCAATCAACTAAATCTAGAAAAAAATCTAACTAATGTAATTTGTACACGTTTCTCTAATAAATCTGGCCATATCTAACTACTAAATCATAAGCATTTTTTATTAGGTGTTATAACCACATTTATTTTAGGATTTTCATTCAATCAACCTATTCTATTTAAATCTTAAACTCATATAATTTTTATACATTTTTTATAATTATTTTTATTATTTTTTACTTACTTTATATCAAATCTATTTTTTTTTGTTTTATGTTAACGTTTGATAATAGATTATTTAATTTTATACTTACAGAATTTTATTTTTATTTTTTTTAAAATACGCGCCATGGCGCGGGAATGGTACTAGTATGTAAATATTAAAAAAGGAAAAGATTTTAATGGAGGTGCAATTCACTTCCTATTCCAAAAGAGAGTGGGTGGAGTTTTGTAGTGGGTCTCATCTTATTTAAAGTAAAAATAAAAAAAACCTCCTTTTTACTCGGGCGATACATTTCTTCTCCATCAACGGCTCCTATTTGCGTATAAGTTACATCATAAGAGGTGAGTACACCCGAACCATCCCATATATATATATATATTGTATGGATCATTTGTGCACATGTCTTAGGGTGTGCACTGTGCACAACTATTATTCGGTGAAATGTGAAACATTATTCGGTGAAATTTGAAGCATTATTCGGTGAAATGTGAGTATTGTTTAGGGGAATGTGAAACATTATTTGGTAAAATTTAAAACATTTCATATAAATTGTAAGTATTGTTTAGGGAATTGAGGTTTCTTTTATTTGAAATGGATGAATAAAAAAACTAAATATTATTCGGTACAATGTTATAAATTATTCAGTGGATTTGAGACGTTTTCATCTGAACTAAATGAAAAAAAACATAACAGTATTTGGTAGAATGTTTCACATTTCACCGAATAATGCTTCAAATTTCACTGAATAATGTTTCACATTTCACCGAATAATATTTGTGCACAGTGCACACCGTAAGGGGTGTGCACACCCGAACCACACCATATATATATATATATATATATATATATATATATATATATATATATATATATATAGGGTTGCGCTCCGGTGAAAACCAAAATTGCGGTAAAAACCTGTGAGGACCGGCTTTTTAGCCCCGTTCACTGGCCCGGTTATGAATAGAACCGATCTATAAGGTCACACATTTTAGCCCGGTTCTGAATAAAACCGAGCTATAAAGTCACTATGTAATATTAAACACATAGGTTTTCAGCACGGTTTTTATGTTTAACCGAGATATAAAGTCACGTGTTATTTTAAAACTGGAGTTTTTAGCACGGTTTTTAGGTTGAACTGAGTTGTAAAGTCATTGTGTAATTGAGGTTTTAAACATAGGTTTCAAATAAACCAAGCTATAAAGTAGTTCTCACAGTTTTTACCACAATTTGATGTTTTCACCGGAGTCAATCCCTATATATATATAGGGATTGACTCCGGTGAAAACCTTAAATTGTGATAAAAGCCGTGAGAAGTACTTTGTAGCTTGGTTTATTTGAAACCTGAGCTAAAAACCTCAATTACACAATGACTTTACAACTCAGTTTAACCTAAAAACCGTGCTAAAAACTCCCGTTTTAAAATAACACATGACTTTATATCTCGATTAAACCTAAAAACCGTGCTGAAAACTCATGTTTTAAAATTACATCAGTGACTTTATAACTCGGTTTTATTCAGAACCGAGGTAAAAATATGTGACTTTATAGATCGGTTTTATTCAGAACCGGGCTATAAAGCTAGTGAAATGCGGTAAAAAGTCAGTCCTCACAGGTTTTTACCGCAATTTTGGTTTTCATCGGAGCGCACCCCTATATATATATATAGAGGTTGGGTCCTGTGTTTCTATCCCTTACGGTGTTAAATGTTAACAAATCTGGGCCATTGATTGAATCAAATGAGTGCTTGAGATTATTTGGCAATTTTGGCTTTTTCTTTAATTAAAAATTAATGGGACCCACCTCTTTCCTTCCCCACTTGCTGAACGTGCGCGTGCCTCTTTTTTTTTGTGGCGTTACGTTTTTTGGTGGGGTAATGTTGTTTTTTTTTTGTGTGGTGCACTGTTTGAAATATTCGATAAGCTGATATTAATTATTCGCTAACTTATATTTATTATTCGTGTGTAAAGAGGAATTATTGTTTAGATAATAACAAAATGGTTGGTAAATTTTGCAACTATTCACTAGGTTAATAGTAAATATTCGCTAAACTGATCGTTATTATTCGTTTGTAAAGAGGAGTTATCATTTAGATAATAGCAAAGGGTTGGTCAATTTTGCAATTATTCGCTAGGTTAATAGTAAATATTTGCTACATTGATCGTTATTATTCGTCTGTAAAGAGGAGTTATCATTTAGATAATAGCAAAAGGGTTGGTCAATTTTGCAACTATTCTCTAGGTTGATAGTAATTATTCTCTAGGTTGATAGTAATTATTCGCTAGGTTGAAAGAGTATGTAAATGTAATTCTTGATTTCCCACATCTAATTAACCAAATACATATGAATAATTCTGTATTATCAACGAATAGAAACTATGAACTTGCCGAATAGTGACTCTGAACATGAAATAATAACTAAATAGTAACGAATAATCTATCACATTCCATCGAATATCTATTGCATGCCAATGAATACTCTGTATTATCAGCGAATAGAAACTATGAACTTGCCGATCTCCTTCACTCATCGCCGCCGCCCACATATTCGATCTCCCTCAACCCATCGTTGTCAGAATCGCCATCTCGACCGCCGGTGTTGTCTTCCTCCTCCAGCAGCCCTCCCCCGCTCTTCTCGGTTCAGATCTAGAACCTCGAAGCCCCATGGCTTCCCTCCGCCGGCGCTTAATTGCTCACAGATCTCCTCTGCTCATCGCCGCCGCCCACATATTCGATCTCCCTCAACTTAACCTATCTTTGTCGGAATCGCCATCGCAATCGCTTCCGCCTTCGCCATCCGCTCTGCCATCGCTGTCGCCCGCTCCGCCATCTCCTCCGCCTTCTCCTTTGTCGGAATCGCCATCGCAATCGTCTTCACTTCCGCCATCACCGGCCGCCATGGCCGCTTGCCATCATCGCTCGCCATCCCTTACGCCTCGTCTTTCGACATCGCTTTTGCGTTCTGAGTCGATCTCTCTGTTTCTCAATTTGTCAGATTGTGTGATGGGGAGAAATATTGGGTTATACACGCGCTTAGGATTAGGGTTGGGTGGGTTTATTTTCCAATTAATTTCTAATTAATTTAATATATTTGAATAATCTGGGCCATCCATTTTCCCCTAATCAATGGTCTAGATTTGTTAACATTTAACATCGTAAGGCTTGTTAACATTTGAACCACATTATATATATATAGGGGTGCGCTCCGGTGAAAACCAAAATTGCGGTAAAAACCTGCGAGGACCGGCTTTTTAGTCCGGTTCACTAGCTTTATAGCCCATTTTTAAATAGAACCGATCTATAAGATCACAGATTTTATCCCGGTTCTGAATAAAACCGAGCTATAAAGTCACTATGTGATTTTAAAACATGAGTTTTCATCACGGGTTTTTAGGCTTAACCGAGCTATAAAATCATGTGTTATTTTAAAATTGGAGTTTATAGTTTTCTTATAAGAAAATGAAAACATAAGCTGATTCTTAAATTATATTATGTTTTTTAAATAACACAATGAAAATGGGTTATTTTTTTTTCAAAAAAAATGACATTTTTTTATTTGAAAATTGGGTGATTTTTTGCAATAGAATCTTAATAAGAGGTGATATTAAAAATAATAATTGATGTGCCACTAACCGCAACTAAACTAAATTTGTTGATTATTTTTAATTTATACGTAAGTCTGATTCATCAAATGCAACCACCCTCGAAAGTTGATGATTATATTGAAGTTTTCGAAAGTTGTTGTCACCGAATGCAACCAACCCTAAAGTTGGTGCTATTTTTTACCATTTATCCTAAAATAAATGCATGAAACTTTCAAGCAGTTTTCATGTCATTTAAAAGTAACACTGCTCCATTTATTTATAAATTTAAAAGTACTCTGATGGAATTTGAACCAGCTTTAAAAAAAAGACTTTTTTAATATCGAAATACCAAAGATTATTCTAAGCTGTTTTTTTTCCCATTGTTCCTCTTTACTTCTATGGAGTAATATATAGAATGAAGCGCCATAAACCAACACAACAAAAACTCTTCCATAAATCCAAACCAGCGCGACTGGATTGCCGCCATCCCAACCCTCCAGATGGATCGCCGCCCGCAACAGCATCACGGACCTTCGCCGCCGCTTCCTCCCGCCGCCTTTTCCAACGCTCTCTTAGCTTCCGCCGCCTTGCTTATCGCGGCTTTTTCGTTGGTAAATCTTTCATCTCTTCTCCAGTTCTCCCCTCTAACGCTATCCAGATTCGTCCCATTGATCGATGTTTTTCGAGTTTCTCCATCATATTTGTATCTTGCGGTGAATCTGTTGACGTGTTACCATGTTAATTGTGAGATTTGATTTGCGGATTCAATTCCATTTTCTCGGAGTGCATTTGTCCGGCAATAGATAGATTTCGTTTTAACATTTGTTCAAGTGAGATTCTGATTGATTGGATTTTCTGCTTTATTTGCTGCTTGATTCTGCTGCATATGTAACTCTTTGAGATGCTAACCGATTTGCCCCTGCATATGTAACAAAAAAGAGGCTTATATAGTTATATTATACAGGAATTATTAAGCATAATTCGTGTTTTCATTTCAGATAATATTTCAGAAGTCTCTTAATAGCTTTGGTGTTGTAAATGTTGATCAAAACAACCAGATGAACCAAACATTTCTGTGAATTGGATGATGAAATCACTCAGGAAGAAGGAAAATAGCGGGAAACTGGAATGTAAAGTCTGTACATGAACATCTATTTATTCATACTATGTACAATACAGAAGCTAATCTCAGTCTTAACAACTTTAGTTACAAAGTTGATCAACTAACTAACTTGCTGTCACACCAGCTTATGACTGTCTTAAACTAACTCCTAACTTCTAACACTGTTATTACTATACCAACAGTTGTTCCCTTGTAATCTGTTTGAGATGCTACTTCTCAGTAAATTCATGAATGTCTCAGTTGTGAGTCTTTCCTTTTTTTACGGGTGAACTCTGGTACTATCATCTAGGCCACAACTCCACAAGGTTCATTCACTTTGTTGTCTAGGTTTTCTAGCTTATCTCATATCTATAATTAAGTGAGAATCATGAAGACACCAACTTAGTTTTCTTTTCAATCATTTTAGTTAGCCAAGTTCACAAGTAAAACTGGGATTTGATTTGGAAACTGCTGATTTGATTTAACAGATATCATCAATGTCCGCACACCATAGTAGCTTAACAATTTTGCATCAAGTGCCAGAAGGACATGTTGGTGTATATTGGAAAGGTGGTGCCATTCTTGAGAACATAACTGGTCCAGGTATTCATCCAATGTCCTTTCAAGCTTATTTTGAATCCGGTGATTGACTTGTCGGTGCATTTTTGCTTACTAAAAAAAATTTCATGGAACTGTTAGGTTTTCACTTGAAGCTGCCTATAGTAACTCATTATGAGCCCATTCAAGTGACCCTTCAAACAGATCAGGTATATTGAACTTTCGCTACTCTTCATGAGTCATAAACAATCCAATGAAATATGCAATGTTGTAATATACCCTGTGGTGTCATGTTTTGTTTCATTTAAGCAACATCCATTCAGTTTTATTTCTTGAATGTTGCAGGTTCGAGATATTCCATGTGGCACAAAAGGTGGTGTAATGATTAACTTTACGAGGATTGAGGTTAGACTTGAAAACTTTGATGCCAATATTGTCTTCCTGTCATCTGCATGATGTGTTCCCAGCTGGAGAAGTTCTTGATATCAAGCATGACTACGAACTCTCATTGTCAACAACAGTCCTTGCTAATTTGGTTTAGCTTGAAATGTCTTTTAGGTGGTGAATCGACTCCGCAAAGATTATGTTTACGAGACACTTCAAAACTATGGTGTACATTATGATAACACGTGGATATATGACAAGATTCATCATGAGATTAATCAGTTTTGCAGCTCTCATACTCTTCAACAAGTGTACATTGACATGTTTGATCAGGTAAACGTATTCTATGTTACAGAATTTCTTCTCCCAAGGTTGTACATTCTGTACAATCTTGGCCTCTTCCCTTTTTTCTCCACTTGAAAAACATGTTGCAAGTTCGTGGTTTGCTTTAATATAGGCCTTCTAAGTTCTATCTTTCTAGATTGATGAAAGAATGAAAGAAGCGCTCCAAGTTGACTGCACTCGTTATGCTCCAGGCATTGAGATAATCAGTGTACGAGTCACAAAACCTACCATCCCAGAAAGGATAAGACGGAATTTTGAACAGATGGAGGAAGAACGAACCAAGGTTTTAATAGCTATTGAGAAACAGAAAGTTGTTGAGAAAGAGGCTGAGACGGAAAAGAAGATGGCTATATCGGAAGCAGAGAAGAACGCCTTTGTTAGCAAGATAATGATGGAGCAAAAGCTGATGGAGAAAGAGAATGCCAAAATGCTGCAGCAACTAGAGAACGAGATCTACCTCGCTCTTGAGAAGAGCTTGACCGATGCCAATGCCAACAAGTAAATTCTCTGCCTTTCATGCACATTTTCATCAATACAGATTCTTAAACTCATTTTAACTAACAGTAATTTCAATCCTATCAATTTCACAGAATGGCGAAGGAAGCTGAAGCCAACAAATTATTGCTGACTCCCCAATACCTCGAGCTCAAATTCATTCAAGCCATTGCTAACAACTCTAAGATTTTTTACGGAGATAAGGTATTGTTGATGGGAATCTTAACCTCTTCTCTTTTGTCTTCTTCGCTTACTTCTCATAGCAGTGTTGAACTTTTCAGTTGCCGAATATGGTCTTTGATCAGAAGTTGTCGGGGAGCTACCTGCAAAATGTGCTTGCTACGTCTGACATGAAAAGCTGATTCTGCTTCTTGATAGCTTCGTGTTGGAGCTTGAAAGTAATACAGACACGCATTGTATGTTTAGTTTGGTAGTAATTTGAAGCGATGTATACATACAAGATCATAGAGATTCGGAAAAGGAAATTGGCAAGAAAAAGGGAAGCTGATTTGCTGAGGTGGTGTATGTTTGTTGAGTGTTCTCCATTTCGCGTGTTTCTTTGTTAGGCTTGTACATAGGTGTGACAAGGCTTCTTGAGATTTGGATTGGATTGTTCCGTTTTGACATACAAAGTATGAAGCTAATAGAGTGAACCATCATTTACCACTTGGTAAAGACAATATCCTAACATATTCTTAACAAAACACTTCTATGAAGACCATATCTTAGTATATCTATTTTTCCGATTCTAAAATTAACATGTGTTGAATCTAACAACATGTTACTCTGTGTTTATTAAAATAAAAGGGGAAATTAAGCGGGAGGCCCAAGTTCTTCACCCATTTAATCAAATATTCTTTGGACAATCCAAATTAGTCTTTTGTCTATCACTTACTTTTTCCTTTTACTGTTCACTTCTCCCTCGCTTTTCCCTCCCTTTTTCTCTCGCTCTGTCTCTCTTGCTTCGAAACGATCATCGTCTTCCCTCTCACTGTCGATTGTTGTTGGTACTTTCAATGGCTGAATCAAGCATGACATGCGGAGGTTAGTGTAGTTGCAATGTGGTATATTTGTTAGGGTTTTTTTCGTTTCACGAACTGTTTTCTTTAAATTGTTTAACTCTATTTTAAACTAGATTTAATCCTTTGTAATGTCTTCGATTATGTGTAGGAGCTAACGTTTCTGACTTGGAATCCTATAAAACTTAGTTCCATGTGAGTATTTTCTTTTGATTTTTCCATTTTTTTTAGGAGATTTGCTAAAGTAACACACATAAGGTAAAAAGTTTGCATGGCTATCACATGAGGGTAAAAAATTAGGGGAATCGGGTAGTACTGGAACCGGATGGGCCGGTTGCAGGTTAAAGCAATTGGGGGTCATGTGAGGTTTAAAAAAAGGAAAGGAAACCCAGGGAGAGAGAGGGGGGGAGATGTGTACCTGCACATGAAAGTACAGATGAGAGAGAGAGAGATAGACAGAGAGAGAGTGACAGGCGGAGAGAGAGAGATACAGTCAGAGAGAGAAGAGGGGGGGACCTTGGCTTGGGCATTTTGGCACCAGAAATTTGGCGCCCAAAACTGTCACAGTGGGCCGGCTGTGAGAGGAGGGTATTTAAGCATTGAAATGCTTGCTCACCAATGATTATCCACCATTAATGGTTTGCAGGAGGGGAACAAAGGGAGGAATTCGAAGAGCCGCCTGAACTAAAAGAAGGCCTGTTCTCGGCCAATCAAGGGAAAGGAGAGATGGGAGAAGAGATGGGGTATATAAGGAGCTCTATGGGTCTCATCCTAATCATTCAAGCGACATTTAATAGGGAGGGGGTCATTAAATGTTCAAGTTCAGAGAATCACCATAGAAGTAGGAGAAGATTCAAGAGGAACGTTTTTGTCACGTGTATTTTACATGACAGATTTGGGGTTCTACTAGCCACATTAAGCAAAAATACTAACCGGCTGTTGGCATTTACATGGCACCTGGGTCGTCAGAAAAAAACAGTCAGCAGATGGGTAAGTGGACCTTCGATTTAGATTTATAAATTGGAGAGACCCCCACTTTATGTACTTCTTCCCTTAGGAATAATGAGTTTCCCTTGTTTGTATTGCAACAGGGGACATATCTTCCGTGTGTATGACCGTCTTGTTTGGTGGTTGGTGGGCCTGTCAACGGAGAGGTT
This sequence comes from Persicaria maculosa, assembly GCA_963922045.1. Lineage (NCBI taxonomy): Eukaryota > Viridiplantae > Streptophyta > Magnoliopsida > Caryophyllales > Polygonaceae > Persicaria > Persicaria maculosa. Next base: position 4,174,126 of record OY998268.1, read on the forward strand.
GGGTCTTCAAGGGTACGAAGAGCCAGAAAGCTGTGGTTGTCGACGAAAAGATCGACTATTTGTCAATGAAGAAATTGCTGATGGACAAGTTTGGTGTGGACGGGACAAGGTACGATGTACAACTCACATATATTAACCCGAAGAAGGAGGGGTGCAATCCCTTCGCTATTGGGGACGATGATGACCTACACGCCTTCAAGTTTGTCAACTCTATAGACGGAGAACGGAACTGGCCTATTGAGCTTCATGTCTCCCTGCAAAACAAGGTTAGTGAGGGCGCACCCATGAGCGAAGGATCAACCACAGTAGCGTCGATTGGGATGGGTATGTCGCGTTTGGGGGGTGATGATGTCGTCCTGCCGTTAAGTGGGCCCATTGTCACCCCAGAAGATCACCCTGGGACGGACCCCCCCTGCAGAGTTGATAAAGAACACGAACTGGATAGACCCTTACATGGCGAGGAAAAACAAACACATGTCCAGCCGACTAAATCAGGTGACAAGGGAAAAACAGTAATGACAAGTTAGGGACAGAACAGGAGTTGGAGTTGGAGGTAGACGACAGGGCAAAGAAAGTTGCTTCCATAAAACGTGGAAAGCAGGTCATCCAACTTAGCAGCGACCTGGAAGACGTAGTGAGCGTCCCCTGTGGTGAAGGACGAGTCACAATTGACCTTGGTAGCTCGTCGGACGATGACGAAGTCATTCCAGCTGCGGTAAAAGTCGAGTATGGGGGATCTATGACAACGAAATCGTACTCATGGGATTATGAGGCAGAGCAAGCAGTGAGGGAAGTCGAAGAAGAATATGAACGTCGAAAAGCGCTGTTGGGAGCGACGGAGAAGCTTGTGGAAGGGGAGTCGCAACCAACGACGGAGAAGGTTGTCCCAGGGGCCCTGCACTAGCAGGGTGTAGAGCTCCGGGAGGGACAAGTGTTTCGAAGCAAGGAGGAGGTGCAACATACGATAAGGATGGCGGCACTTGCTAGGTGCTTCGATACAAAGGTGAAGAGGTCGACGAAGACAGTGTATGTCGTGGAGTGTGTGGGGCCCAACTGCAAGTGGGCATGTCGGGCATCCACTTACAAGAAGTCGCGTTTGTGGATGATCCAAAAGCTTGTCGATGAACATAGTTGCGATCTCAATGTCAGGCTCACACACAAGCGTCGGGCAACATATAGGCAGCTGGGACAGACGCTAGTCCAAAGGTACGTTGTGTCCCATAACCAGTTCATTCCGGCACGCCTGAGGCAATTGCATATGCAATGTACACAAAACACCTCCTGTCAATATCAACTGTCCACCCAATAGGGTATAACCGCTCAAGCATAAGCTCTGTACTAGACATCCTACAGTTGTCTACTTGTCACGTTGTAGTGGTTTCCTGTTGTTGTTGTAGTTGTTACTTTACCCCTGTTATTGTCTGGTAACGCTTTTGTTACTGAAAATGTGAAGTTTCGTTGGATCAAAGAAGCCACTCCTTCCGGAACAGGTAAGCACAATGATGAAGTCACAACTGGGGGTGACCTGTAGCTACTGGAAGGCTCGCAGAGCACGGATGACAGCGAGGGACACTATGTACGGGACTGATGAGGAAAGCTACCACTCCATTTACTCATACATGCACATGCTCGAGCAAGCTAACCCAGGGACATACACGAGGGTTGAGTGCGACTCGAATGGGCACTTCAAGTACGCCTTTGTTAGTATAGGTGTGTGGAGGAGGGCCATCCCCCACCTACGTAAGGTTAGTCGTTCTTGTCCCCTAATACCGCTATACTCTATATGCCATCTGCTACCTACCAGCTAAAACACTCGTACTTGTCATAAAGAAGCGTATACATGACGCATCTTTTATGTGACATGACGCCTCTTATATATGACATGACACCTCTTCTATGTTACATGACACCTCTTCTATGTTACATGACGCCTATTGTCTGTGACGACATCTTATATCTGAGCAGGTCATATCTGTCGATGGGGGGTTTTTGAAGGGGAAGTTTCGTGGTTGCCTGTTGTTCGCAACTGCACAAGACGCTAACCACTCCATATACCCAGTCGCGTTTGCCATGGTCGACGGGGAAAACGACGGTTCGTGGGGGTTCTTTTTCAGGCAAATGTTGCGGGTCGTTGAAGACACGCTTGACCTTGTCTGGGTGTCTGACCGCCACATAAGCATTCTCAAGGGGATACGGGATACATATGTCTTCGCGAAGCACGGCATTTGCACATGGCACCTATGGCAGAATGTGCGATTCCGGTATAAGATTGGCACGTTGCAGGACCTCTACTTTATCATGGCGAAGGCGTATACCTATGACGAGTTCCATGTGCTTTTCACTGACTTCTCGGCACAGGCTCCCGCTGCGGGACAATACCTGAAGGAGGCAGGGTTCAACAACTGGGCTAGAGCCTTCTTCCCAGCGAACAGGTTCCACATCACCACCCCTTATTTTACATGCCACTTTTTATACTACGTCACACCTGCTATAGTTAACATGCCAGCTTATATAATTAACCTGACACTTAGGAGGATTAACATGACACATGCAGTAGTTAACATGACCTGCCATCATATATAAATGACATGATACTTGGCTTAACTATGATCAATCCTGTATTAATGAACATGATGTCGTCATTAGGTTAAACATCACCACCACTTGTACTTATTTACATGCCAGCTTATTAAAATAACATGACATTTACTATATATAACTTGACATATGCTTTAGTTAACATGACACCTCCTTTTTTAACATGACACCTTGATTAGGTACAATATCACAACCACTAACAATTCCGAGTGCCTTAACTCTGTTTTCAAGCAACCTAGGGACTTGCCTTTGACTGCCCTCATCGATGCAATCATCGAAACTGTTGGTAAGTGGTTCGTAACTCGCAGAGAGGCCAGCTCATCCCCTGACAAGGTCGTAAGCGATTGGGTCGTTGACGCCATGAAGGCGAACTACGCACAGTCCATCACCATGGCTGTAAGGCCGTTGAGCGCCCATGAGTTCGAGGTCCGCAAGGGTTCTTCAATTTGGCTCGTCAATCTTACCGGGCGGTTGTGCAGTTGCAGACGCTTCAACGTTGACCAGTATCCATGTGCCCACGCACTTGCAGCAGCCAACCATCGGGGGGTCGATGTGTACTGTCTTGTGAATGACTTTTACAAGGTCGACGCATGGCGTGCGTGCTACCAGGAGGTTATCTACCCCCTCCCTTCTCGGAAAACATGGACAATCCCCCAGGCCATCAAAGAGATGCGTTGCGTCCCCCCCCCCCCCCCTCATAAAGGCCCATCCTGGGAGGCCGAAGACATCACGGTACCCCTCGCAATGGGAGCGGAAGTACACGAAGCGACGCAGGACTTAAGGGTAACTACAACCACGTGACTGGCCAGTTAATATCTATTCACTTGTCATATGATAGGCTTTACATGTCAGTAGTTACTTTTGACATGACAATATGGCATGTGACTTTTGCGTATTGTGGAAATGTATGTTTTGACTTTTGCGTCTTTTGGAAATGTACGTATGTGGTGTACACCTTTTGTACATGTCACGTATTCGCATGTGTTAGTACATAGCGAATAAGATAAGTTGCATAATGCGGATTACGTATGTAATAATCACCTTTTTGTGTTACTAGATAACATGCGAATAACATTAGTTTCATACTGCATAACATAATTTTGTAATGCAAAATAACCTACACACGGTCATACGTACCTACATATGTCCTACGACAATTACCCTTAAGATAAACCAAATGTTTAGAAACGGACACAACTTCAACCATCCACAACTACAACAACCCAAAAGTCTACCAACAATGTTCAACCAACCATACACTAACTACTTGGGATCGTCTGAGGGTGCAAGACTTCTGCGGTATATTGCCACACACAGGAGCTGCCGATAGGCTTCGATAAAGTCATCGTCCAAGCCAGCAAAGTCAGCCTCACCGTCGGCAAGGAGCTGCATAAACCGGATTGCATATGGCCCATAGTCTCCCCTGCATGAACAAACCACCTCCTGTTACGACAAATCAAAAAGCAACGACTGCTAAATTCAAACAAAGTGCGAGTACAGTACTTACCATAATGTGTTCTGTGGCAGCCCCTTGATCCGCTTGTACGGGAATGGCTTCGGGACCTTACCTGCAAGCTTCCCACAAAGTTCGGCATGTCCATTCATCAATGCGGGGAGGAGGTGAGTGACGGGCTTCAGAAGGTTAGCCATCTGGTGCTCGGGGACGAAGTGCACGTCAGGATCGTACACGTTCACTATCCAGTCAAGGAGGTTGATCTCGACGGCCACCCAATGCTTGTTCTTCAGGTTCCATGGGAGCAACAGACAGTCGACATCCATCCATGACGTGCCGAACCGCTCTGGAAGCTTGCCTTCAAAGTATTGGGGCATCTCCTCGCCGAGCTCTACCCCGTCAATCATGCCCTTGCATTGTGCCCATATTCTCTGGATGTGGAACCCCCAGTAGTTGTCTAGAAGGGCCACCCTTGTACACTTGTCAGCCCTTGCCTTCATGTCCTTCCGAAGAACGCACATCGCCTGTTCAATATGCTGCAAAAGCACTTACCATATTACAGACGAAGCCATTTTCCACTATATCCCAAACAGGGTAGAGGGGGGAAGATTACCTCTGAGGTCACCCACACCCTCGGCGTCTGGAGCTCGCCGAAGAACTCCTTCCGCAGGAGGGTCCCTTCAAGTGAACGCAAGTGGTCGTCGGTCCCATCATTCATCCACTCCGAGAAAGCATCGAGGTCCGCCCTCGTAAGCAGCCCCAGGTCGACCGCGTCAACTCCCTTCACTACCTGTTTCCCCTTGGTCGTACGTGGCTTCTTCGCCGGGCGAGTGATTTCATGGTCCGCAAGTGTCGTGGGTGGCCGACGTGCCCTCGTCCCCCTACGTTCAAGTGGCACCTCAACCTGAGAGCCCTCAGCTAGGTCGCTTTGGTCCTGCACCAAGTATACAAAAACAAACTTCTGTTATGGATGCCAACAACCTAGTTCTTACATGTCACCTGATTAACATAACATGACAGTTAGAAGTCAGAGTATTACCTCTCCAATTTTAGTCGGCGGTGCAGCCATCTCCCCATCCTTGCCCATGACAGTCTCCCCAGGTTGTGGGCCATCTGCCTTGTCCTGCACCTAGTACACCAAATCATACCAACACTGTTAGAGGCCACCCAACCAGTTGTTACATGTCACCTTCAGATTCACACATGACAGGTAGAGGTTCAGTTATTACATATCCATTGTTTATCTTAACTGCTTCCAACTCCCCATCCTTTACCTTATCAGTGTCCTCGGCTTCTTTGGCATCTGCCTTGTCCTTAACAGTCTCCCCAACATGCTGATCAGAATAAAATTACATGATGGGTAGTTTTTCATACGTGACAGACATTGTTAATAACATGACAACTACAAAATGATTTCAACCAACCACATACCTCCTTGTCCTTGTCGTTGTCCTTATTCTTTTATTGCACGTCCTCGTCATCAACTGGATCGACATGTGGGCCTCCATTCCCTCCCAACGAATATGCTTCCTGGTCTGTATTGATCGTGCCCCTCTTCATTGACCTCTTCAAGTTTTCAATGGATTCCTCAAGCTTCGCCATCTTCGTTCCAACCTCTACGATTAGGTTTCTTCCCATTTCTTCCAACTTAGCCATAATCCTTGATTCCATCGCAGAAATGCGGGCCTCATGCTGCGTACCCTCCACTGAAGCTTCTGGCTCTGTCGGCAATCCCCCTCTTTCCTTTCGTCGTTCAGTTTCAGCCGCTTGGTAGGCTCGGACGATGTCGTCAAAGAACTTGTCCGGCTCATCGTGCCTGTAGGTAGCATGGCGTGCAACACGTTTGGCCTCCTCACGCGCATCGGGGAGTAGGATGGGGCACACGGCGTCAACGGCGTCGAAGCTGTGGAGGACCTCATCCGCTTCCTTCAGGCGGTATTGTATGGCTTTGTAGTCGAGGTTGTCATCTTTCAGCCCGTACCTCAGGCACCTCGGATACGCACCCGGCTCGATCACGCTAGCGCATTGGTCAGCCACTGGAGCTAATGCTTCGTACACCCACACCTACATGAACGGATGCCATTACAGATTTCAAAGGATAGCCAGTGCGAAATTGAAGGATGGACAATAATATATTCATGGATGGCCAGTAAGTTTAAGTACCTGGAAAATGAGGGGGAACCCGATCAAAACGTATCCAGGCCGCGGTGCATTTGGGTTTATCCCCTTTGCCAGCTTCCTCTCTATTGCACCGTGAAGAAACTGGTGGGTTCGCTCATAGCACAACCGACCCCACGAGAAAGCCATGAACCGTCCGACGTCCGACGCAAGATTGACAACCCACAGATGAATATAGTTTCGGGCTTCCTTCCCGAATAGCACGCCCTCCACCAACATAATGAGGACAAACTTCAACCTTCTCACCGACGAGCGCTCCGTTTTCATCGCCACCTCGAACCTAACCTCAAACTCCGACATTTTTAGCTTGGCCACGCCAAAGAAAGCCTTCATTCCGGATTCGTCGTCCTCGTCTTCTTCAGGCCACCCAGAGTAGTCGCAATTGAGGCCGGACATAAGCGCAAACTCCGCAATGGAGAACCTCACAACATGACCCTCGATGTTGTACCAGGTCTCGTGTTTCTTTTTCGTCTTCAGCTGCCGTTGAAGGACGTAGTGTATGAGCTGCACCGAGAAGTGGAGTCGTGAGCCCATCCTCACTACTCCGCCCAGCGGGCTATCCAGAAGGCGGTTGTAGACGTCAGCGGTCAAGCACTCATCCACGTTCCGTAGAAGTTGTGGCTTCGAGAACTGGTTGCATCTCCCTTTGAAATGTCTATCTTCTTCTACCGCATAAACAACCTGCACAACATCAACCTGTGAGCGACGTTGAACAACAATATCAACTTACATTGCTTTCACATCATCACATCGTACCGCTCCAGAAGTTTGCGTAAGACGCTCCCTCGCTACACTGATACGAACCATTTTGCTTGAGTATATATCCTGCAGTGTGGGAGACCATACGTCACAAAGGTGCAGAAGAACAAACAATAGCAACATTCCAAATGACATGTCACTCTTTTCATGCTACATGACAGGTACTGTAATTTACTTGTTATCTTGACATTCATACATGACATCAAACGTGAACCTTTCAATATCAGAACAAAATGCACCCAATGCTTCAACTTCATTGACAGCAACAAATCTAGCCAATTCTACATGACAGTAACACATTTCACCATATCACCTCTACACTGCTACATCACAGCAACAAATCAACCCATTTCTACATGACATGAACACATTTCAACATGTCACCTTTAAACTGCTACATGACAGCTACCACAAATTCTTGTGTTGTCATATCTACATTGAATACCAAGTTTAACAAATACACCTCTACTGTTAACGTATTCATTTCATAATTTGTAATGCACAGAATAACCACATGCAACTCACTATTTTGGCATTCCTACTTGACACCAACAAATGTCATTATTTCTACATGACAGAAACACCTGTAAACATGTCACCTATTAACTGGTACATGACAGCAACCACATGTTCTTCTGTTTTCATGTCAAAATTGAAAAAAATGTTCAACCTAGACACATCTAATTTTAGCCTATTTCTATCAACATTTACTGCGTTGAATAACCACATATGTATCTCACCAGTTCCCATTCGTAATTGACATCAACAAATGTAACAATGTGCACATGAACTTTCCACCCTATACATTTCACATTTGAACCGATTCTCAACATATTGATATGTAATTTCTACCTATTGATATCAATATTCAGTTCCCCCTTTTGGGTTTTACCCTAGGCATATTATAACTCACCCTTTCTTATATTTCCCCAAACCCAATTTCTAGCCCTTCCACATACCTAATTTTTTCTTGACGCTTCTCTATTCCTACATGACAGAAGGGAAATTGCACTTGCTACCTGCTGGTCTTTCATTCAACCCTTTCATTTCACCATTTTCGCCCAACCCTATTTCATTCTCAGTCTGTTACCATCCCCGATTTCCACCTATTCATCTGAAATTAGCCATTACCAACCCCTCCCCTCTCCCTTGGTGTACATTGCCCAACTGAACATCCCCCAATTTCTCCCAATGACCACCACAAATCCATTTCCCCTTGTCCATCTCACGACTCCATAGAGCATGAAAGGTAGCAGTTACTTACTTGGGGGCGTGTTCTGAACTGTTCCTTCTTCTTCTTCTTCTTCCTTCTCTGTCTGTCTCTCCCACTGCCTTCGTTCTCTCCGAAGTCGTTTTCGCTGACCTCTCTTTTGCCCTTTATTTCTCTTTCCTTTGCAGTTTGTTTCTCGTTACTTTTGATCCATCCCTCCTCCTTCCCTTTATAAAGGCGCCCCCAAAGTGTCACAGTTTGATGGGATGGTTGTTTTTTCAACCTCCCCATAATTGTCAAATCTGTTTTAATAACCGGTTTTCCCTTCCTCTTTACCGGGTGAGAGGGCCAATTCTTTTAATTGGGCTGTTACACTTTGCAATTAAGTGGGCCGGATGCTATATTTGCAAAGCATTTCGGGTCATATGCTAGTTAGTGCAATTCCCTCTTTTTTTTTTTGTTGTTTAACTTGTTTTTGTGTTTGTACTTGGTTATCTGTTTTATGTGTTCATCTTTATGTTTTGTAGGAAATATGATATTGGTTAACTGACGAAGAGAGGTTTTGTGCATAGTCTAATCTTTATTCTTATCCTGAAGTGTGTGAAATTATTCAGAAGGGTTTGCCCGCTTCATATTTTCAGTAGCTTAAGAATAGTTGTTTAGATTTAGTTTTTTTTACAAGGATCAAAATTGCGATTTAATTTTCAATTAATTCATCAGATGTTAATGCATGAGGTTGTAACAAACAAAGAGATGAAAAATGTGGTTTACAGTTGATGGTCTGGTTGCTCATTTTTCTATACTTGAGCTCCATGTGATGATAGTACTTTAATTTCTTTTTGCAACCATTTTTCTATACTTAAGCTCCATGTGATGATAGTACTTTAATTTCTTTTTTTTTAATGGTTTGGTCGAATTCTATAGGTAATTAAATGAAGCCAATAAAAAATTATTTAAATGAGCTTACAAGCACTACCAAATGACCATATATTGTAAGAGTCAAAGTGAAAGGCAAAGGAAGAGTACAAAAATCAGCAACAAATACTAAATATCTTAAACTTGTCCTTGAAGATGAAAAGGTTTCACATTTTTCCCCTTATTATTAAATGATTTGTAAGTCATTTCTATGTATTTTTAGTAACATATATATATATATATATATATATATATATATATATATATATATGTTCGATCTAATATGTTTCTAATAACATAATTCTGAAAATGTTACAGGGATATACAATGTTTGCTACTTTGTTTAGTGAAGATATCAACATATATGATGATCTTATTCAACAACATAAAGGAATATGATATTTCAAAAGCCCGAATTACAAAAACCAATGGAGCCTTCTCGAACATCACATTTACAATTATTCAACAAATAACCAACTTTGGTGGCCCAACAATCCTTGAATATTGAAGCATTATAGATTTACCACGTATTTCAAGCGATGATGTAGAGTTTGGTATGACAAAGAACAAAAAAATATTAAAATTATCATGTTATTCCAATAATCTTGATTTGACAATTTCTATATATCAAAATGTAGATGTTGCAGTAGTACTTTATGTAGATCACCCTAGAAAAGTCAACACTTATTATGGAAAAGAAAAAGATGTTAGAGAAATTGTGATAATAGATAACAAATATTTTATAATTAGATTCCTTTATTTAATTAAAATTACCAATGATTACTTTTAATATTTTTTGGTACTTAAATAAAAAATTTCTTTTTTTTTTACTTAGTATGCAAACAACAATGGTATCAGTTTGGAATGATCTAGCACATACAACAAGTGACTTACTTAAAAGTACAACAATTTCATTCCTAATCATTGGATTTACATCATTAAAAGTGAAACAATATAAAGGTAATTTTCTAAAGCTATTTTATATTATTTCATAAAATTGTACTATTTTATAAACAATAGAATATACTATTTCATAAAATTGTAGTCGTTGATTGGGACTGTGACCCTAGACGTATCAAACATCACTTATCCATGTTCAATCAGTAACCATATTGATTTGGGGTCAAACTTACCTAACCAAGCACGTGAGTGCGTGTGTTCTTTTGTTCAAAATGCAGCCACTGTTCAAGCGTTTGTTTCAACATTATCTTTCACCCCCCCTAAAACCAACACAATCACGCTCAAGTAGAGATTGCACTCGTTGGTTTGATAAGTCATACGCATCAAACATAGTTCGGTGCATGATAGCATCTATTTTAGTCATATTTTAGGCATACATTTGCATATTATTTTAGATCATTTTCATGCATATTTATCATATTTTATGCTTTATTTATTTTATTTTGCATTTTCGGAGTCTACACTTGGTTTAATTTGTTTCAGGCATTTTGAGGCTATTATCGAGGAAAATCAAGCTGAATACGGAGCAGCAAGCAATATTGGATTGAACCGAGGAGCTAATTCCGGAAGTTGTGGAATTTGGGGTTGTTTTGCATAGTTAAATCTATAATTGGGTGTTGGGCTAGTTTTTAATTATTTAAGTTTGTGGGTCAAAATTGTAATTTCCTAAAAATAAATATATATACTCCTGAACGATTGCGGGAGAAGGGGAGTTCAGAGTTTGGGTACACAAGCTTCGACCGACTTCCATGGAGGTTTTAGTTTAGGTTTGGCTTTTCTTTGTTTTCGGTATAATACACTTTGGATCGAAGACGAAATCCTGGTTTGCATTCTATTTTATTTCAATGATTTAATTTTGTCTATGATTTATTTCGTTGTTTATCATATTATGCTTGCTTGAATTTTCGATCTAGGGTTTGGGAGATCCCGACGATAAATTAGTAGTCTTGATTTTGATATTCGTTTGTCTGATAATTTGTTAGATTTAATCCTATTGCGCCAGCCCTAATTGATGAAAATTAGTTAGAACTGATTTAGGGTTTGAAATCGAAAGACGAAAACCCTAAGTTGGAATTTAGATGGTGAAGATAGGCCGAAAAGCTATTTGATCCATCGGAACCGTAGGATTAAACTTGAAGTTTGATTTATCGAAAGAGAATCGAATTTCTTGAGGATTTATTGATTGTCATAGAGATTTTAGATGATTTTGATATTGATCGAGACCGAAAGGCGACGTTAATGTGATTATCATTTAGAATTCTAAGAACTTAAAGGGTCTAAATTGGTTGCTTGATACCGAAAGGAGATCGTTAACCAATTTAGACACATTCGCGTTGAAACTGAAAGGAGATTCGCGATTACCTTTGACAATCTACCTTCAACAAGCTCAGACAAGATAACACGAATATTAATTTTAATCTACTAAAGCATCGTTGTGGTGATCTTTTACCCTAGATTTGCCTCGTATCCATTGTTCTAATACCAATTTTGTATAGTTGTTTCCTTTTAATTAGTTGGTTACTTTCTCCATCCATATGAACATTTCTTCTCTCGTATTTTCTTGGCTTAGTTAAATCTGTTTGAATTGACAATCAATACCACATAGTCCTTGTGGATACGACACTCGATATACTACAACTGAACCCCATACACTTGTGGGTGTAGGTTTTTAGCCTATCAGTGCACAAAGAACGATCTACATGAAGATCGTCGAAACTCATTGTTGAATCTACAAGAATGGACCCATCGTGTTGTTGAAGAAGATGGTATAATTACGCCAAACCTCCCATACTCTCAATTTTTAAAACATATACCTCTGTTTTAGGTTTGAAAATTAAAAAAAAAATATCCCGTGGTTTTAGATGTTGTTCTAACTTGCATAATCTCCTTAATATGCAGAGTTATCATCAAATCCTTACCCATCCACACAAAGTCAAGATACCAAAGAAGATCATATTGGTATTATTTTTGACTTTCTAATTAAATCGATTTTTACTCGAATTAAATAAATCAATTCCGTTTTATAAATTTTCAATTATTAAAGCCTTCTTTGTATCTCCTATTTCACACGTGTAGATTCGTTCGTAGACCTCATCAACCCCGTCACCAAGTGCTTTGAACTCCATAGTTGGTACCGAAATCTAACAAGATGAATAAGGCAAGTGACTTTTCCAACCTTTCTACTCATTTCGGTGCTTTCATGTCTAGTGTTTTATTTCCTTTGATTGCTTGCCAAATTAATTAAAATAAATTACAATTCACTTGTTTGTGTGATTTATTTAACCTTTAGTTTGGATTTGGCAAGTATAAATTGGGTGAAGTTATTATTCAACCTTAATATAAGATAATAACATAGTTTACCCACCATTTATTTGAAGCATGATTTACCCACCATTTATTCTTGTTTTTTCATGCAAAATTGGTTAGGTATGGAACATGTTCATTCCTTTGATGTATCCATCCATTATTTTATTTTATTTGGAATTCATGTTACCTCTAAATAACAATGTATTATTTTGTATTGTATGATCACCTAAGATGACATTAAATCAATAGTTAACAATGTGAGGATGGTGTGTTACGATTGAAACTCAATTGAATCAAGATCAATCAAAGTGAAACGTACCAGTCAATATAAAGCAAAGTGAAACATAATGTGTAAAGTAAGTAAAAGTGATGTGTTAAAGTCAGGTTAGGGTCGTTAGTCCCCAATCTAAAAGTTTCATGAAACTAACACATTTCCATTGAGAAATATTGCATTGTCGGAAACAGGTGTAGGTTACTATCTACTATTGATAGCGGGACCTATACTATCGAGAACAGTTGTAGGCCGTTATCTGCTAGTGAGAGTAGGGTCGGTATCATATTATAACGAAAAGTGTGTGGTGTACAACATTCAACTTATATTAAAAGTGGTAATTGTGTAAAGTGCGTAATTTGTGTTTGAGGTACCAACCTGAGGAAGTGAGTGAAGTATGTGATATATGTTTGGTTAATGTAGTGAGAACAATGTTTTATAGTGATCACAATTAATTCACGCTATATTATATTCCATTTGTAATCGGGATATATATGGTTCCTAAGAGTGATTGTCGCTCGCATCTTTTCCTAAGAGGGATTGTCGCTCGCATCTTTTCGTTATAAAGTGTCAGTCAACATAAAATACTCTAAAAATAATCTCCTTTGGTTTTAGATTCATACCGTTTAATGGTCAATGTGTTTAAATTAAAGTCCAAGATGGTCTTTTCTTTCGAGCCATCATTTGCTAGTTCTCGCGAACTAACCATCCTATTGTTTAAATTACTGTAACGTTGTATTTAAGTTCTAAATTTGTAGATACACTGTATAAGAGTTTAATTTTTTTTAAAGGCTTCCATTGTATCCATTGTTTTATCTTAAATGTAAACAATCATTGAATATTGTAGTCCTCGGTTTTTAGAGGAAAGTTTAATAAATTTTTTTTATTCTTCCACTATGTTGATTTATTTTATATATTATTTATCTGTTATCATCTTGTATGTGAGAGCATGGTTGAATGTTCTTATAGGCCTAAGATGGTTACGAAGACCTTTAAAGTCCGAGTAATCGATGACGCTATGACATTCCCTAGTTTACAAAAGGGGTGTTACATTATCATTATCATAAAACTTATCAAAACTAAAATTAACTTACCCCTTGAGCTCTCCAACGCTCATCCTTATCTTCCGACGATCAATCCCCTCGAAACCAACTCATGGCACTACTTGCAGCCTTCTTCATTTTGGATGTTATGACGCACACTATTTGAGTTCGAACACTTAAGGTGGACAGGAGATGAATTGATGAAGGATTGAAGGAGGCTTAGAGAGTGTGTAAGCCGAGTTCTCTAAAGGAGACGAAGAGAGTGTGTATGCAGGCGGGATGAATGTTGAAGGAGGCAAAGAGAGTGTGTAAGCCGAGGGTTCTTACGGAGTTTTTATAGGCGAGGAGATACGGAGGATAGCTCACCCGGGATCTACGGCTGCTGGAGATACGCGCTTGTGCACTGCGCGTCTGCAGTTGGAGATTCCCGCATGACTTCAATTTCTGCTGGAGATTCGCGCGTGGTCTGCACGTCCCATTTGCGCATGCGCATTGTGCGCTCGCCTATGCCTGTAACTCTGCAAGATTTGTGCGTGCCTACCAGATCCCATCCACGCTCTCGTGGTGCGCGCTCGCATCTACCCTCCACGCACTCGCACTAAGCAATCGAGTTTGCTCCGTGCACATTGCGAGAAATTGACTGTGTGACTAGCAATTTCGTTATCTTAATAATCTCGGAGTAAATGTAGTTTTTTGTCTTTAACCCACATGGAAATGACATATTATTTCCTCCCGACCACTAGAAGGTAATTTTTGGTAACACGCAGTTGAAAGATAACAGGACGCTTTTCATGTTCTGGCTTTTTAACTCTTTCAGTTATTTTTAGTACATGAGTTATGACAAAACGAGTAATATAGCATCGAGATTGATTAGGTAGGCACCCCTTCCCTCCCTATTACGCAGATACGGCCGGATACAGGTTGGATATGCGTATCCCCGTATCCGATGACGGGATACGATCAATGTATCATTGACCTCTTAAAAGCTTTTGTGGATACGGTTTGGATACCGTGTCGGATACGGATAAGGTATTTATTAATTTTATTAATATTTTATTAAAAGAAAACTAAAAAAAAAACCTAAATTACAAACCTCCTCCCCTCACTCGATTTCTCTCTCTCGCCAGTTGCCTCTCGCCCAGTCGCCCGATCTCAACTCAAGAACAGCCGACGACCACCCACCGGAGACGGCCACCCACCGCCGGCGACCACCGGAGACGGCCACCGCCCACCTGAGCCGAGGTTTGTCAACACTCTCCTTTCTTGTTTCATTCTCTCCCTTCGACTCAACAACTCAGATCTAAAAATTAGATCTGATGTACGTAGATTGAGTCGGATTGACTTGGCCCTCACCCTCACCCCTCCTGCGTTTAATTTCAAATTGGTCGTTTAATTCTCAGATTGTTAACTTTTCGATCTTATCAGATTATGTCTATTTCTAAATCTAATTCGTCCGTGAATCCCGAAAGTAGTGCCGCTAGTGCTAGTATTCCTTCTACACAATATGAAATTGGCTATACTGATGCTCCTCTTTGGAGATATGTTTCTCTTTTGAACTTTAACTTGGTCATTCTAGTTTTTTTTCCTGGACTTGGTATTAAACACTTAATAATTTTGTTTCCTTTATATATGTTTGATGATAAATATCTATTATTTATGCTTAGACTTTTAAACAACATATTATTCATGTTGCCATATTGTATCGTACATTTTTTGATTGCCGTATCCAGGTATCCGTATTGTCTCGTTTCCCGTATCTGTATCCGTGTAACATAGGCGTCCAAATATCTCAATAAGAGTGTGGTGTTCTAGCAAAATTGGAGGGGGCAAGTGAGAGTAGATTGTAAGAATAAGGCATACATTTAGCAACCATATATAAATATATAATACACTTGAAAGAGAAGAAATAGGTTGACAGTGACACAGAATGTAAGACACTTGCAAAATCGGAGTGAGCAAGTTGCATTTTGCATCATTTTTTTGCCCCTGATCAGTTAAACAACATCCTCATCTCAATGGCAGAAAATTCTAAGGTATATGTTAGCGCCTCTCCCATAAGATTGAGGCTTATTAGATTAGATATATATGAGCCAGAAAGTGTTTGAACCGTTTCAAGATTCTTAGGTTGACTTTGGTTAGATTATTGGTTGACATGAAAATTCTAGGACACGTTTGGCAAATAGCAGTAGCGCCTACAACAATGGAAGCATTTAAAAGTAACCGTTAGTTTAAACGTTAAATGATACCACAATAATTACCACTTAAATAATTCAATCCGAGTTATTCTTTGTGTTGATTCCAATTGGTGAGTGATATTTATTCGCTAAATGTATGCCTTATTCTTACAATCTAAGACACCTATTCCGACTGGTGTTCTAGCAAAATTAGAATAACAATTCTTTGTTTTTTAATTTGTGTGAAGTTAATTTCAGAATGTATGTTAATTTCAATTTACATATTTTTAGCTTATAGGTTTTCTGCTTACAAATTTTCAATTTATAGATTTTCAGCTTACAGATTTATAATTTACAGATTTTTAGCTTACAGATTTTCAGAAATTTTTAGACTTGAAGATTTTCAGCTTACGGATTTTCAATTTACAGATTTTTAGCTTATAGATTTTCAACTTACATATTTTCAATTTAAATATTTTCAGCATACAAATTTTCAGAAATTTTTAGACTTGCAGATTTTCAACTTACAGATTTACAGAGATTTTTAGACTTACAGATTTGTAGAAATTTGAAAGATTTACAGATTTTTAGCTTATATGTTTTGAATTTACAGATGTTCAGCTTACATATTATATAAAATTTTAAAGTTAAAGATTGACAGAAATTTGAAAGATATACAGATTTTCAGCTTACAACTGTATGAACATTTCGGATTGATCATAATGCAACAATTGTGCAATGAAAAGTTCGAACATTTCACTCATATCAGATTGGTCATAATGCAACAACTATGCATATTTGTTTAAACATTTCACCCAAATCATGCAATGATATTCGAACTTCAGACCTAAACTAAAAATACCCCAAATTGCAAGTCCAATAAATAAATCAAAGATCATAAAGCACAGAACATAAAAAAAAAAGTTCATGGAGCTTTACCCTAGAATCCAAACTGTCGATCTCGAGTAGCTCGCCTCACATAACACACCTGCCTAGTTGTAAAAATCAAGTTATTATATAACATTGAACAACTTTAAAATTAGTTAGGCATTTGAAGCTTTTAGAGCATCTCCAACAGTTTCCCCATTTTGGGGATTTTGGAGTTTTTAGAGAATTTTGAGATATTTTTTGGTCCAAAATGGAGTAGCTGCAGAAAAAATAGAGAGGATTCTCTAAATTTGCAGTATTCTCCAAACTAAATGATTCTCCAAATCTTCGAAATAGGGAAGCCGTTGGAGTTAAAGCAAAAATAACTTAAAAGAATATGTAATTTGTTTCCCCATTTTGGGAAAATTGTAGGGAAGTCGTTGGAGATGGTGTTAGTTTGGAAAAGGTCTCCTTGCTTATAGGTGGACAAAACTCTTTTTTGGGTTGTAGGTGTCTTGGTTGCTGTTTTCTTTTCACCCAAATTGGTTGGCCTCTTCTTGATGGATAAGGTCATTAATATATTCAGCTTCCTCTTCTACTTTGTTTCAATTAGATTCATTTCAAGTTATTATAACATTGAACATCTTTGAATTTATTTAGGTACTTAAGCTTTTAGCTGTCTAGAGAAGGTCTTCTTGTTGCAAACTCAAGTTATTATAATATGAGAGCATTAGCATGAACTTAGTCTCCTTATAGATGGACACAAACTCTTTTTTGGGTTGTTAGGTGTCTTCTTTGCTCGGTTTTTTCCAAATGGGTTGTTAGGTTACTTAAGCATTTATCTGCTGTTCTTTTAGCATATGCTAGTTGTTTAGCTGATTGTACTCATTAACATGTAAGATAGACTAATCCATGAAGAGAAATGCTCGTTTCTTTTAGATATTTGTATTCATAAATATGGAAAAACATTTTAGGGCGAGCACTAAATTTTTAGGTATTAAGTTGAGTTATATACCAAAGATATTATTTACTATGACTCAAAATAGATTGAATTTGAACATGGAAAAAACCATTTTGGTGACATCTCTGCGTGTGATATAAAGGCATGCATTTGAATTTGAATTTAGCTCTAAAACTGGTCATTATCTTCTGAATTGCAGGAAGGAGCTGTTTCAAGCTATTGTTATTAGGCATATAGTTGCTTGATAGGACTTGTCTAAGTTCAATTTGTGCTCGTGCCTCCTTTTGCTTCGTGTTCATCTCTAAGGTAAGAGTTTGTTCCAAAGTATTTACATTTAAGTAACTACCACCAATACTTCCTGTTACAGTTAATAATGACACCAACAATACTAAACGTGGTAAAATATTTTAGGTGACATAAAGAATATATACTCCCTCCGTTCGGAAATAAATGATGTTTGACTCTTGTACACGTAGTTTTAGGAGTTAAAAACTATATAAAATCTTATTTATTTTAATTATTTTTTTTCACAATTTAATACTTATTACTAATAGATATTAAACTATGAAAAAAATTAATTAAAATAAATAAGATTTTATATAGTTTTTAGCTCCTAAAACTACGTGCTCAAAAGTCAAACATCATTTATTTTCGAACGGAGGTAGTATAATATAGGGTTTAATCTTTAATTTCCTTTAATAAGATAATATAGGGTTGTTGATTGCTTCTTATTCGCTCGTGTTGATTCCATAAAGTGTGATATTGCGAAAGCCTCTTTTTATTTGGTGACATCTATTTTTTGCTGGCATTCCTTTTTTATTTTAATGGTTTGCTTACAAATGTATGTTGCTTGAATATTTACCCATTTTGCTTTACTAATATGAACTAGCTAGTAATCATTCTGTGCTGAATTAGACATTCTTCCTTGGCCATGATATTTCATATTTCATATGGGAAACTGAATTCGAAACTTTTGAACTCAATTATTTTACCTCCTATGTAAATTTAAACCAATATTTGTATCAATCAGCTGCTTCCGCTACTATAGTTTACATTCCTTTACGAAGGCTTCAGATTAGTGCACTTCATTTACCTACCCAAATTACTTACGAATGCTTGCTCGTCCTATCTACAGTGAGGGAAGTCTATCACAAAGGGTGATAATGATTCTCCAGACTCAATCATCCCAAGAAACATGGTATGATATTCTAAACGTGAAGGAAGATGCGAGCTACGAAGATATCCGGGGTAGTTACAGATCTGCCCTCCTAAACTCCCACCCGGATAAGTTACGAAACTCATCTGATAAGCAAAATACCTCTGATGAACCAGAGGATAGATTTTTGAAGGTCCAGAAGGCATGGGAGATCCTCAGCGACTCAAGCTCACGTACCCTCTATGACACCGAGCTAAGAGCACTCAAAACTGATGTAGTTATTGTCGCGGATGATATACGCTTGGAAGATATGATGGTTGAAGCAGGTGATGGAGATGTTTTGGAGTTGTATCACCAATGCCGATGTGGTGATTACTTCTCGGTTACCTCCTTGGAGTTGGCAGAAGAAATGGGGTACCAAGTATCAACAAACGACGAGGGTGAGATCTCTATTGTGACTCCAGATAAAATGCCAGGTACCATTGTGCTTCCTTGTGGATCTTGTTCTCTTAAAGTCCGTCTTGTGATCAATATTGAATGAGTAGGCTGCAACTGATGAAAGACAATTATGAAAGATGTGATAATCAAAATGCCATTTTTTGATGACGTTGTTGTGAATACAAAAGAGTCATGGTAATCCACAGCAAGAGATGAAGGGCATATTGCTTGTGTTATGTACCCATGTATGTGTGTGTATATATATATTAGTATAAATATCATATTACATGTATTGGATATCAATCAACCGAATAATGAAATACAAAATACTCCTTTCTCCTTATCCCTCTTGCCTTCTCTCTCTCCCTTAACCTCTCTTTACACTATGTATCCTCCTCCTTCCTCTATCCCTAAACTCATCTTCTTCCCTAATCTCTCCTTTCTCCCTTTCAATCTCTTAATCCCAATTAGGGACGTAACAAATTGGTATCCAGAGCCAATTCGGTCCTCATTTTTGCAAATATCATCTTAAATTCGACATTTTTTTACACCTAAAACCACAAATTGGGATCCTTGGTTGTGCCAAGTGTTCAGTTGCCCTTGATGCTGTTGCGGAGGGAATTCAAGAAGTAGCCCCGTTCCCACAGATTGTTGAAGGTCCTGCAGAGCAAGAAATGAAATCTTCAAAGCTGATAAGAGATGATTGTGTCCTTGTTGATTCAGGAACTGAATTAGTTGATGAAGACGAGGGTGAACCAGAGCTTGTACCGGACGAGCGGATCACAAGCCTAAAGAAATTGACCCAAATCTACAACTCGGCGAGGGTCTGAAAGATATTCAAATTCGAATCGGCCATCCTAAAATAATTTCTAGTCCTTTTGCTGAAATTGTTGAAGTTGAATTGGAGAAAATGACTTATGACAGAAACGAGATAAGCAATGTCCGGCCTAGTATGAGATAAATAGATCAATTTCCCACATAATCGATGATACATTGCTTTATCCACTTGTGGGTCATCTTTGAAGTGCCCAAGTTTGTGATTTGGATTAATGGGAGTAGAAGTTGGTTTACAACCACTTTTACCTGTCTTTTTCAATAAATCTGTGATACACTTCTGTTGAGAGATAAAAATCTCATTAGAAGAGTGAGCTACCTCAATACGAAGAAAGTACTTGAGCTTGCCAAGAGCTTTAATCTCAAATTCAGCTTCTAACTTTTTCCTCAAATTCTCCTTTTCCAGCTCATTGTCACCGGTGACAATGATATCATCAACGTAGACTAATAAAATGATCACTCTCCCTGAAGCTGAATGTTTGACAAACAAAGTGTGATCCCCTTGGCTTTGCTTATAACCAGCGCCCTTCATCACTGCTGTAAACCGCCCAAACCAAGCCCTTGGTGATTATTTAAGCCTATAAAGAGCCTTTTTTAGTCGACATACTTTGTTAGAAGAAGAAGTGAAGCCAGGTGGCACCCTCATATAGATTTCTTCATCCAAAGTTCCATGAAGGAAAGCATTCTTCACATCATACTGGACGAGAGGCCAATTAAAGTGAGCTGTCAATGATAACAATATCCTCACTGTATTCATTTTCGCAACAGGTGCAAAGGTGTCTTGGTAAGCAATTCCATATGTCTGAGTGTAGCCTTTAGCTATAAGGTAGGCTTTGTACCTCTCTAATGACCCATCTGTGTTGTATTTAAGAGCAAAGATCCACCTGCAATCAACAACATTCTTTCCCGCCGGCTTGTCAACAATTTCCCATGTATTATTTTTCTCTAGAGAGATCATCTCTACTTTCATGGCTTCTCTCCACTCTTTTTTCTTTAGAGCTTCTAAAAGGTTCTTAGGTGTAAAAATGTTGTTAAGGTTTTGTATGAACTTTTGGTGGGATGCAGAGAAACAGTTCAAGGACACATGGTTGGATAATGGATGCAAATGCCTTTTTGTGCACTCACGAATGCCTTTCCTGATGGCAATGGGTACATCATTGTCTGAACTAGGAGAGTAATTAGATTTACAAGTAATAGGTTCAGAAGATGTAGGCTCAAAGGGAATGACTTTAGGCTCAGGTTCCATACCTCGGGAAGTAGTGTTACTGGGTTCAGATTCGGGAGAAGATGTTTGAACTTGTTGGATCAGATCGGTCCCTACCCTCCTTGAATAAACATAAGGATAGCTTGGATAAGGTGCACTAGGTTCAAGTGGAGGAGTAGGGGAAAGTTTATTTGGAGAAATTTCGAGATCCAAGTCTATGTTTGGGAAAGTCTTTTCTGGAACAAAGGGTAGTTGCTCTTGATCTGGAGCTTTGGTTTGGGAATAAAATGGTGACTTTTCTGAAAATTTTACATCAATAGAGATGTACATCTTTTTGGTAAGAGGGTTATAACACTTGTATCCCTTTTGAGTCGCAGAATAGCCAAGGAAGATGCATTTGACAACCTTTGGGTCTAACTTCCCTCTTTGAGAATTGTGAACATGGACATATGTAGTGCACCCAAAATTTTTTTGTTCAAGATCCGAGAATACTCTCCAGTTAGGATAGAATTCTCAAAGACACTCAAGAGGGCTTTTACATTGAAGAACCTTCGAAGGAAGCCTATTAATGAGACGAGCTGCAGTGAGGACAACTTCACCCTAATAAAATTTGGGAACATTGTTGGTAAAAAGGGCACGGGTTACCTCTAGAATGTGTCTATTTTTTCTCTCGACAAGTCCATTTTGTTGAGGTGTATAAACACAAGAGGATTCATGGATAATACCTTGGGATTGAAAGAAATATGTCAAGGTCTGATTAAAATAGTCGTTAGCGTTCTCGGTTCGAATCCTTTAGATTTTGGTGCCAAATTGGTTTTGAACCATGGTGTGGAAGGTGGGAATAATATGGCTGACATCAGACTTGTTTTTGAGGAGGAATACCCACATTGTACGAGTACAATCATCAATAAGTGTAACAAACCAGCGGGCACCAGAGCCACTAGATAGAGGAGAAGGACCCCAAATGTCACTATGAATAAGTTGAAAAGGAGAAACACTCCTCTTCATGGTTATTAGGATCCCGATCCGGATCTTACAATCCTACGATCCTACGATCCTAGGCGAGCTTCTGATCCGCTGATCGGGCATATATACTCTGTAGTGCTAGGATCTGCCTAGGATCGGTAGGATCTTTAGGATCTGTTAGGATCTTACGATCCTAAGAAAATAGTGCGATCCTAGCAATGTTAAAATTTGAGTTGTATGTATTATATTTTGTTGGATATTGGGTCGATTTTGTTAAAGTCAACCCATAGGATTTTTGTTTTGAAGCCCATCTCCACTCTCGAACATATGAATGACTTCTTGCTCCATTCCACTCAGTAGAGTCAATGATTGAAACGTGAAACCCTAAACCGAGTGGCGAGCAATCGACGGTCCGAATGGTGAGCAACAAGTATTCAAAGTGTTTTCTTTATTTCAATTTATAGTTGATAATGTTGAAAGTGAAACCCACGACTCAACCCATGGAAGTGGTATTGGTATGGCTACGGCTACATTATCTTGCAATGAAGATGAAGATGTTGAGATAAATGATGATGTTGATGATTTCCTTGAGAGGGATGTTGAAACTGTTCATGATGAGGTTAATTGCGATGATGACATTTGAAACTAGAGATGACATTGGATATTTGGATGTGTGATTTATCTCTTCTATGTTTGTCACATTTTAAGACATCCTTGTATGTTTATCGCCTTTTGAGACGTTATTTTTAAGAAATTATTGATGTTAAGTGGTTATTATTGGACTATGTTAGTTATTTAGTTTATTTAATGGATGAAAAGATTAGTTTTATTTTAAAATGAAGGTATTTGTTTGTTATGACTATTATAAGACATTATTCTTAGTTTTATTTTCACTTTTTACTAGGATCTTACGATCCTACGATCCGATCCTACGCCTTTGTCTCAATCCCACACTAGGATCTCGATCCTAAAAACCATGCTCCTCTTATCACTTACCCACGAGTATGCTTGGCTAACTCACAGACTTCGCAATGAAGCTGCGAAACATCAATTCCTTGGAACAAATTTAGATACAAATGTTTGACATATAAAAAGAAGGATGACCAAGGCGATAATGGTAAAGCCAAATGGAACCAGCATTTGTGGTGGTGGACAAAGCTTGGATGTGGGGACTGTCCTGAGGTAATTCAAGGTGATAAAGACCATTCTTCACCTTAGCAATCACAATCCTCTTTCCTGAATCTTGGTCCTCTAAAATACAACAAGAGGGTGTGAAAATAACATGACGATTAAGGTCTTCTGTAAGCTTTTGAGTGGAGATGAGATATATAGACAATTCAGGGACATAAAGCACATTTTTAAGGTCAAGTGTAGTTGAGAGACGTATGGTTCCTTGGCCAACAATAGGAGTAAAAGACCCATTAGCCGTACAGGCTCTCATGTGTTTAGGGTTTGACCGGTAACTTTTAAACCGTTGTGAGGAAATGGCCATATGGTTAGTGGCACCCGAGTCTATGATCTATTGTGTGGGTCGAGACTCCTCAGAAGCTCTAGAGTGTAAAAAATGTGAGATATTACTTGATAAAGCAAGAGTGAATGGAGCACTCGCAGATTGTCCTTCAAAATCAGCATCACTTGCGCCCCCAGTATTTGCATTCCAGTTGGCATTTGAAGAATCTTCACTTATGGGGATTGCCATCCTTTAAAGGTTGAATTTCTTTGGCAATGAAGGCTGAAACTAGAAGAAATTTTCCAGCAATGAAGGCTGAGAAAATAGGAAAAGGTTCTCAACAATGAAGGCTTGAGAAACCAGAAAGTTTCAGCAATGAAGGCTGAAAAAGATGGGTGGGTGGAACGAAACCAATTCTGTAGATTTGAGGAGAATGTTTCAGCAATGAAGGCTGAAGTAAATAAAAAAATAAGCTTAGGAGAACACCTTAAGCTTTGATACCATGTTAGTAAATGAGAGAGAAAAGAGAAGAGAGAAATGGAGAAGAGAAAAATCAGATCTGTGTATTTCTGAGAAAGTTACAAAATATATAGAGAAGACAAACTAGGAAGATACAAAGAATAAATGCAGCAGAAAAAGTAAACAACTTTAGAAAGCTGTAAAACCTAATTAATGTATTTGACATTAAAAGCCGGTAGCAACCAACTAATTAAATGTAAGCATGCTAACATATTTCTTGCTGCCTAGGTGCTTGTATGCACCATGTTTGTTAGTGAGATCAAGTGTTGAAGTACATTGCAGCTGTGTAGTGTTGGGTGTTGGAAGCACTTCAAGAACAATCTGTAGCCACCTACATGTTCAAAGAGTGGTGGAGAGAAACAATCATTAGAGTGAGCATTGTGTATTTGTGTTTCGTCTACAAGTGACTGAAGAATGAGGAAAAACACGTTCAAGAGAGTTGCTGAAATTGCCTAGGTGCTTTTGTCTAGGGAAGGAAAAATGACAACTAAGTAACTAGTCACCATCTACAGTAGATGGGTCTCTACCGACTGTTTCAATGCTACAAACCTCTACTAGCTAGTTGCCAAAATTCTTGGTCATTCACCATTTTTTTTAACCGGAAAAAACAATTTGGCATAGATTAGAGACGCCAGCTAGCCAGGAGCATCCAGACGGATGAATTTGAAGAGTTCAGAGACGTCAAGGATCGACGAACTAGAATAAGCAAGGTCGAGGTGCAAAAGGCGATCGACAACTCGATTGGCATCCCGATAGATGTGATGAATACGAATAGAAGAAAAACAACTTAAGGAGATAGACATGTCAGAAATGAGCATTTCAATATCTATAGGGGAGCACCATAAGCCTTTCAGGCAATTAATAATGGTGAGATTATCTCCCTCAATGATGAGATGGTAAGATTTAGTTCTGATGCTGCGTGGAGGCCCTTCCAAAGAGCCTAACATTCAGCCCCGATAACAGAGATTAGGAGCGAAGAACCCACCCTGGTACAAACTGGGTTACTCAAGTGGTCTCTAATAATGAAACTGTAACTGCTTTTGTTTGTGGTTGATAGAGCCCCATCGAAGTTTAGCTTGTGGTGATTAATTGGAGGCTTAGATAATTTGATGGGAGGCCGGTTTTTTTTGGTATGATTTTATTCTTAGATGTAATATCTGCGTCTGATGGTTTAGCTTGAGCCCAGTTGTAAATCTGTTCTTTTGCATATACCGCTATGGTTCTTGGGACTGGTTTGATATTTTCAAAGAGTGCTTTGTTGCGGAAAAACCAAATACTCCACCAAGTTGTAGCAAGCTTGGTGAAGTTTAATTTTCCCAAGTCATTTTTAATGATGTTTAATGCGTCTTTGATGTTTTGTGCTTGTAGTTGATGAGGGCGCAAATTTGATGATAATCTAGGACCCATCTGATGTATAGTGGCACATGTGATTGGGTAGTCCATAAGAAGATGATGAAGGTCTTCGTAGGTGGAGTCACAAAGTGGGCAGTTAGTAGGAATGCCCACCTCACGAATGGTTAATTTTGCGGATGTAAGGATGCCATTTTTTTGAGATACGCCATAAGAATTCCTTAATTTTGGGAAGAGTTTCTAGATTCCAAATCCATTGAAAGTCACATCGGTTATTTGCTTCATGTTATAAAGCATATCAATGGTTGACTTAGTAGAAAACCAACCATTCTTACTCCATCTCCAATATAGTCTATCATGGTTTATGTTTTTTGGGATTGACGTTTGTAGGATCGCGGTGATAGTGTCCTTGTCGATCTGATTTTGGACCAGATTGTGTAATTTTTTGGCATCCCATGTTTTCTCATTATGGATGAGGTGTCCCACTTTGAGGTTGAAGACGATGTTTGGTTTGTCCTTGGTTGTAGCAGCAAGCGGAATATTTCCAAACCAACGATTCAGCCAGAAATTAATGTCATCCCCATTTCCAATAGACCAGCAATCAATGTTTGGTTTGTCCTTGGTCATTCGCCATTGTTTCTTTTAATTGTTAGTAATAGTTTTATCATAGTTTTGTTATTTTTTTACCAAGCTTTGAGGACAAAGCTTTCATAAGGGGTAGATATTATTATGTACCCATGTATGTGTATGTGTATGTGTATAGGTATTAATATAAATACCATATTACATGTATTGTAGATCAGTCAATTGACTAATGAAATATAAAATACTCTTTTCTCCTTATCCTTCTTACCTTCTCTCCCTTAACCTCTCTTCACCGTACATTTCCTCCTTTCTCTAACTCCGTCTATCCCTAAACTCATCTTCTTCCCTAATTTCTCATTTCTCCGTTTCAATATTTAATCTCAATCAAGGGCACAACAACTCGTTAGATGAGATAACACAATTCCCATTCAATTGTGTCATGATTTCAAAATGTAGGTTGACAAAAAATTTAAATTGGTGTTTTTTAACATGAGATTTTTTGTGGTCAATGAGATGATATTTTTATCCTAACAAAAATCTTTTTCCTTTGTGTTGGAATATTGAAACGACCCCGAAATATGGAAATGACATTGAACAAATAAGTTCGATTATTCCTCTTCTTGTCAATTGGATTTGATCGTACAGAAACTAAAATCATTTGTTCTTGATTTTTATGGGTTTGTGTGGGAGTTCAATTGAGTACTCGTTATTCATACTTTGGTTTGTTACTATCAGAACTTCGTTTGTTATCTTTTAGCTTTATGTCTTTTGCTTGTTCAATGCTCGGGAAATATTGTTGCTCACTTAATGAAAGTATTTTCTGGTTTGAGCAATGCATATTATTTTAGCTCGTTTTAATAATGCTTTGATGGGGTTTAAACTTTCCTTCAAGGTCCCCTAAAGCTAGGGTCGGCTCTCCCAATGCTTGGCCAATCGGTTGTTGTCATTCATGGTGTCATTCATGGGGCTTAAACTTTCTTTTTTCTTTTTTTTTTGGCCAGGCTTTGTTGGCAGCCTATATACTTACTAAATCATTTGTCCAAGTGTCTATCAGTTATTCCTCCTCGTTAAACTATTACGAACTAAAACTCCTTGCCCATATTGTATGATGCTTAGATTTGTGTTATGAATTTTTGCGAGTGAATATAGTTAAAAAGAAAGAGAATGAAATAACAATAGGACACAAATGACTTTCACGTTATGGCAAGAACAACACAACACTTTGCAGAGAAAAACCTCTCTATAACTAGAGTTTCTTATTATTGTGATATTTTGATGGATACAATAATTCCAACCCTACAAGCCTTTATTTATAATGGAGAACCTCCTATAGATAAACCTAGATATAGATAAACCTACTTTATCCAGAATCTATCATAGATAAATCATCTACAATAATCCTTCTATAGAAAAATACTTTCTATAGATAACACTTGGTAAAGGTAATATCTAGATAATTAATTGTCTCACACAACAATCTCCACCTAGACAAATAATCTATATTATAGCAACGAATGAAAACATCAACAAAACCTTGCCCGCCCCAAGTTTTTCTGTGCTCCGATCCCTGGGGCTTCTCACTCTACTAACATCGAGTAATGTGAACCAAATTCAAGCAATGCTTGAACTTGTCTGCAGTGCAGTGACTGACTTGGTTAACATATCAGCCGTATTATGAGAGGTGTGAACCTTCTCTAAGATGATCTCACCTAAAGTTACAAGCTCCCCGATCTTGTGAAATCTCACATCAATGTGCATCGTCCAAGCATGATACACTTGGTTCTTAGCTAGATATATAACACTCTCACTATCACAATATTTTTCAACTCCACCTTGCTCAACACTCAATTCCTTCAAGATTTCTTTGACTCATAGTGCCTCCTTGCTGCCTTTACTAAAGCCATGTATTTTGCCTCAGTAATAGAGAACCTCCTATAGATAAATCTAGATATAGATAAACCTATTGATGAAGCCCGCTCTGAAAAAGTCTTGACACTGCATCTATGATGAGTAAACTACACACCCTACCCTATCAAAATTAAATAGGCGCGAATGAAGGCACGCTTAGGATCCAAAGGACCAAATCTGTTACAGCATCTCTAAGGAACCTTGAACCCCACTCCCATCCGTGGACAAAAACACTAGGAGGCAAAAACTATTCACGTAAGGGGTGACCACGAGGCAAACATATCCACCCCACACGTAGGGAATCGAATCAATCACCT
This sequence comes from Persicaria maculosa, assembly GCA_963922045.1. Taxonomy (NCBI): domain Eukaryota; kingdom Viridiplantae; phylum Streptophyta; class Magnoliopsida; order Caryophyllales; family Polygonaceae; genus Persicaria; species Persicaria maculosa. The sequence continues at coordinate 4,202,549 of OY998268.1, forward strand.
AGCCAACTTATTGTGACACTTGTCGATAGACGTCCGTATGAGCTAGACAATATTTATATATAGCAACATCAGAACACTAGAAGTGGACTTTTGGCATGAAAATAAAGTAAAGAAGAGATAGAAATAGGGCAATTGTCCCTGTGTCCAAGAGCCAAGGGATATCGCCAGGCGCCGATAAGGGGATGTAAAGGTTCCACGGGCTCTCATATGAACCATCCGCGTATAATACTGCCAGAGGTCAATGGATGAATCCCCAAGGGAGCAAGGTAGTATACGACTCATCCTAGGGGAATCGGAACATGTCGTGGTGTGCGGATCAAAATCTTATCACACATCTCACGTAAACCTGATTGCCCTATTATTGTCTGCTCTTTACCCAATCCCGAGTCCTACTTCAACGGGACTTTAAAATCAGGTTTCTTCTTTGGCCCCATCTATGACGATGCCATGGAAAATAGACCTATTAAATAACACAAGTATAACGTCATAAATAGACCACCCAACGCAAAAAGACATCTGGCCCCACTACAAGATCCATCGCGAGTAAAGTACTCGTTCAGATCTCGACCAAACCCTCCTCGCGACCTAAATATTAGTATAAACCCGCGTAAAAACCAGGGTGGGTCCTCCAAGTACCTCGTGGTTCTCCAGGACCCTAGCAAGCAGCTCGCTGGCTCCAGCACCTCACCTCTAAATAGCACCACGTGTATTGCCTACACCCCTAAGCACGAGGGCATGCCTTACACGTGTCCTATATAGAACTTTGAGGTCGCCAGCCAGCTGCTCGCTTAGCCTTCCTATAAATACCCCCTTCCAACCACAAATGGAGGGATCCGGTTTGAAGATAAGAAAGGAGAGCTCTGATTATCCCCCGGATCTAAAACCCCTGGAGTTGAGTTCTCGAGATCTGTGATCGGAGAAGAACGTTCTTGGAATAAGAACCTCACCTGACTTCCATCCGAGTCCGCGATAGAACGATTCAAATCCTCGCGAGCCGAGCATAACACCCCATCGCTTGGATCAATAAACGTATAATCTAACCGTAACCCTTTTCGATTAAGGCTTGCAGGTATTTCTAAGTCATTTTGTCGTCATAATGAGGTAATAAGTATAGGTGAAATTCCACGACCGCTTCAATCTATAGAAAACACTCTCACCTTAATTAAGAGGTTCTCAGGGGGAATAGACGCGTCCCCTCCAAAGTTTAATTAATAAAGTAAAATAAAATTTTCTGCCTATAAAATAGAATACATGTCCCCATGTGTGAAGTAGAATGAATGTCTTTGTATATAAAACATGGTGAGGTAATGACTCTTAAAGGATGTAGACACTATAAACTCTCCCAAGAATTCGTGCGCGCTGGATCTCAAGAGAGAGCCACCCGAGGAGAGCATGAGGAAGATGGAAGCGTAACTACTTTACAACACGTTTGAGAAAACCAAGCCATCTTGATGCAACTGTAAGGGCTCGGAGATAAACTCCAAGAAAGTCTAAAATAAGCCCTTTGATGTAGGAATTGTAGTCCGCGAAAGGCCTCCTTGATTGAAGTTATAAGCTCTCGAAGTGAAACTCTACTGAATGCCGAAATTTAGCATATATATACATCTACTCGGTCTACTATATACATAGCTAAAAGCTCCATTTTCTGGTGTTCTTGAATGCCAAAATTTGAGAAAATTTCCCACGTTTTCTTACCCAACTTCGAGGCTTTTTCTCGTCAAACACTTGAAACTCCACCTTCGAAGATCCAAGGGTCCCCAAATTATTGCTCTAATTCTCTGATCTTCCAATTTGCATCAATAGACTTCGTTGTTGGTTACTACGAGCGTTTTCTTGCCTCGCCTTTTCCTTCTTGGCACCTTCGCCTTCATTTTGTGTTGTTTGATTCCTAACCCTGTTGTCGATCTCAAACGTCGGAGTCACTGGCTGATCGCCTAATGGAGGAAGCTTTTTCCCTATCAGAAGGTATTGCTTCAACATATCAGTCAACATCTCGATCCACTAATCTGCCTTCAATTGCAGTTGTTCCATCCTTTCTTGGAACAATACTAAGCTTTTTCTCAATTCATCCAAGATCTTATGTTGATCTTCTTAGCGCTGATTTGTTTATGAAGTTGAGTGCATTGCTACTAGGAACTGTTGCAATTGCTGCAATTACAACTCGTCCTTCTTTATGTTGCCTTTCATGGTCTTGAATATTGTGTCCTTGGCCATGGCTGCCAATCGAGACTTTGATACCAGATTTGTTAGGCTTTTGCCTAATATCTTTTTTAGCAAGGCTTTTGTCTAATATCAGTTGGTCGTGGAGAGGGAAAGTAGAAGGAGAATGAGAGAGTTTATATCAACTGCTTGCGAAGACTATGGAGCTGCCCGTGGGAAATTAAGATGCCGATTTCTGACACCCTGTTCCTTTACCAACATTTTGAAATGGTGTAATTCGGTCATATCTTTCAAGAGATCAACTCGACTGCCGACATGATTGCGAGTCTCCTCCATACGACATCCACCCTCACCACAAATTCCTCGTCAGCCCGCGTCCATAAATGGACAAAGCCAAGTGCACCATACCCATAATCACGATATACGGATGGTAAAGGCTGCAACAAAAATAAATACATCACAAACACTTTACTTATCAAGGAATAAATCACACGACATAGCTTACCAGCCTATATAAATGCCCCTCAACGGCAATATCCCGAGTAAAACCCCTAACGTGAGGAAATTCTACACTTGGAATATCAACTAGTGTCACAGGCATCATTTTTCCAAATAAACTACAATAAATCTTTAGTCTTCTTGCCTTTCTATACTGATCTCTACAAAGGAAGCAACAAAAGAGACCGCAGGCCACCCAGGTCTACCACGAGGTCAAAAAATATCAAACAACACAACAAAGAATGTCTAATAAGTACAACCCCCGCCAAACGGCGAGGAAAATTACAAACAAACCTCATACACCGAGCGACACGAAAAACGTACTGATAACACGCACCACCCTGCTTCATAGTAATTCAGAGAACTCCGCAGAACAGCGTCCATATCCGCCATATACAAAACTAGTATAAAATGAAAGCAGTAGGCAAGGTACAAACGAAATCACTTGGAATACAATGCCAAGCTTTGACATGGCTTCAGGAGAGCTCTCTCCACCGCAAATCCCACCACCAACCTTCGTCATGAACACGATGTTTTTTCCAAATCCTAAATTCACCAAGATAATCCTTAGTAAAAGCCAATTACACAGGCTCCCCCTACCATATATCTTTGTAGAATTCGGGGAAGAAGTTCTAGACCAAATCTTTCTATGCTCTCCCTCAAACCATGAATTCTTAGTGCTAGTCGAGAAAGATGAAGAGGATTGATTCTCTCTCTCTCTCTCGGAAGGATGGAGATCATTCGCGAATATTAACAACCTCAGAATAGGGAGCCGGCTTACTTTCGAATACCAAGGAAAATCCCACTTCGATGTAGCAATAGAACAACCAAGCCCAGAAGAAAACGGAGATGTTTTGCCCGACTACCTGTGCTACGAAGAAATATAACTATAGAAGATACAAGTCCATCTTTACTATATTTCATTGCTAAGAATTTAAAGCTTTGCCTATCATCCGCATAACATCTAATAAATCCGCGAACCCTACTTTTTGTCATCTCACGATTCATTTCATAAAACGATCAATGACAGGACATGGGTAAGGTTATCGCGAATTCACCTGTCAAGCAAAAAAAATAACATTAGCAATAGACGAGTCAAAACTTCGTTCACAAGAAAATAAAAGCGGTCACAACAGAAAAAACCCTTAAGAAAAACAAGCGAAAGACATAAGCAGAAATATGTCGCATGCTAAAAATAAAATATTCATAAAACACCATAACAAGACATCGCTTGTCATGGGCCGCAATGTCTAACATCCCAAAAAATCACGTACGGACCGCGGCAGAGCACAAGGCTCTCACCACGAGTAAAAATGTTTGCAAATTCCCAAACAAAAAATAAACTTCGCGAGTATTCATAAGGCGGAGAGAGACGGTCAATTAAACATCAGTAGAAGGGTTGTCATCGCGAACTGGCTCGGGGGTCTTCTCGCCAACAAAGGGAGGATCGAGGGCAGCGGCATCATCAATTGGAGCGTCAAGTGAGGGAGGCAGCCCACATTTAGGGTCTTTAAGTTTCATGTCCTCGTTTTCATAACTAGGAGGAAACACCCTTACGTCGTCACCAAGATGAGCGAAGCGATTGACATATGTAAAACAGGGAAAGAAAGAAAGAAGGAAAGCATAAATCGCGAAGGAAGTTACCCAACCTCTGCTTTTTTGACCATGCTCCACTAACTCTTCATCCGTCAGATGATGAAGATAATCCCGTTCAGTTGGACAGCTCTTCTTAGGGATCTCCAATTTCTTGATATCAATGGGGTCAAACCCAGGCAACCGGTAAGCCATCATAGAAATCCCGCATGGGTAATCGGCTCAGAGCTTAAGAGCATAGTGGCCCCTATCCCCCCCTGGTCGTTTCCGCCCACGGTAACCCAGTGGCTGGTCATCTGAAGATATGCTTTCCCGGTCGTCAACCGGCTCCTTCCCTTTCGAACTCTTGTTCGCGGGAGGAGATCTGCAGGGAATGTTCTGACGGCCATCACCCGATCACGGGGTAACAGCAAGGGGCAGGTTTGGATCCACCTCGGGAAGCAGTTTTCTCCTTCGCAAGCGTTGAAATCTTTGACTTATCAACTAACATATCTGCGAAAGGATTAAAACAGGTCAAAACAGAAGAAAATCGCGATTAAAATACCAAAGTACTTGAGAAAAACACCTAGACACCGACCCGGTCGTTGTGGGAGGCTAAGTCCGGCCATCTCCAGATGAACCGGAGTCACAACTTTCCTATAGCCCCGTACCGATGCAACCCTTTCCCCGAACACATCTCTCCATCCCTCCGCCGCGACATGCTTGTCTTTGGGCGCGATATACTTGCCAGGTTTAGTCACAAAATTCATAATAGTTTTTATGGGATCGCGAACGAGAAACCATTTTCTTCTCCATCTTGGACTGCTGGACAACCTCTCGACAATCTTTCCAGCCAAAGAGGTGGACACCAGTCCCTCACTACGCCTCAAAGAAAGAACAGAGAAAAGATGGTCCAACGATGACATTTGTTTAATGGTAGCACAACGCATGACGTATACCGCCAGATACATCCATACGTTAAAGGCAAGCTGGGCCGGGCATTGGTTTATGCATGCCAAAAAATCTGTATAAAGTGGGGGGAGAGGAAGGCGGAACCCCTGGAGCAAACTGCCCAGGTGGACGACAACGTGGTCTTTATATTCATTCAAACATCCCCCATTCTCGGTAGCCAGACCTATCTCTACCCCAGCCTGCCATGGGTAAAGCTTTGCCACCTCCTCCAGATGCTTGACATTTAGCATCGACTCCTCACCCAACGTCTTGGCTATGGTAGGAGCTACGCGTTCCATAAATATTGCTGGGAGGGGAGGAGGCGCCACAAAAGCATAACTTTTACAGAAGCTACAGTTATCTACCTCTGACCGGTTGTAAGGAGGCAGGGCAAAGTCACCTGGGACTACTCGGACCGGTTTTTTAGCCCCTTTGGGTACGCGAGACGACTCGCCCTTTCCCAAATCATTTATGGACTCCGAGGTATGGCAATACTCAGGGTTGTCCCTCCATCTTCCGTTTCTTCGCACTTGAACCGGCCCCAGGGTTCACTTTTTCTCTTTTCTCATCGCGAGGTTTTTTACTCGGTGGAGGAGAAGTTAGACTCACTATAGAATCCCAGTCGACATCTGCCCGGGATCTATTTCGTGAAGAACTAACCTCTTCGTACTTATAGCTCGCGCTACGGTTCTGGCTATCACTCTCTTGCGACATCTTAATTCTAAAAACAAGAAGAAAACCCCCTGGAAATGACGCAGCAAGAAGAAAAATCAGCAAGGGGAAACTACCTTTTCAACATCGCGAAGAAGTAAATTTGGTGCCAAAAAGCCTTCTTGGGGGCCCAAGTTGGCGCCTCACACGCCCCCCCAAAGGGACGTTGAAAAGACATCTTCCCCCCAGGATGACGGTTAAAATACGCCTTTTCGTCTCCTCCATAAAGGTTTCTCGATTCTCGAAAAATCACCTCTGGGAAAGGCAAGAAGGGGAGACGAAAGGTTTCTTCCGCCCCTAGTCATCGGAGATTTTTGGCAAAATCCAAAAAGACCGCCGGAGGTTTTCTGGAAAACCCAAAAACAACACTACCCCGTCCCGACACCACCCCACTGTTACTAAATATCCCTCTACCACTCCATAAAAATCAGTTATGACTAAGACAACAAAGGAGGAGGTAGGGGATGAAACGGTAGAGCAGCGGAGGAGGTGGGGGATGAGGCACCAGGGCATACCCCGGTCCCCCCCATAACCACCAAACACCTCACCTAAAGAGGGTAATTCCACCACTGGGTTTGGTGTTCCGGCTGCCCTAAAAATCTCAAGAGGAAAACGCAAACCTAGAAATTAAAAAGATCAGGAGAAAGGCCGAGAAAAACTCACTTGAGAAATATGGATGAAGCACGCCGGTAAACTTGGAAAACTGAAGAACGAACCGCCACCTAACTCCGATCTCGTCTCTGAAAGCGCATAAAACCCTTGGACTCTCTCTCTCCTCTTCATATGTTCAGAAATGTGGAATGAGAAAGTATTGAGGCAAAAAACCCCACTTATAGGTCTTTGTGGGACCACTCCGCCCAATGGGCCGAAGTGCACTTTAGGCCCAACTAAAGCCCATCCAATAAACTGGGCTTTTGGAAGGAAGCATCGTATTTATCGAAACCCAATCGCAAATGACGTATCACTCGCGTTCCGGTTACGAGGAGATATGACGATGCCATGGAAAATAGACCTATTAAATAACACAAGTATAACGTCATAAATAGGCCACCCAACGCAAAAAGACATCTGGCCCCACTACAAGATCCATCGCGAGTAAAGTACTCGTTCAGATCTCGACCAAACCCTCCTCGCGACCTAAATATTAGTATCAACCCGCGTAGAAACCAGGGTGGGTCCTCCAAGTACCTCGTGGTTCTCCAGGACCCTAGCAAGCAGCTCGCTGGCTCCAGCACCTCACCTCTAAATAGCACTACGGGTATTGCCTACACCCCTAAGTACGAGGGCATGCCTTAGACGTGTCCTATATAGAACCTTGAGGTCGCCAGCCAGCTGCTCACTTAGCCTTCCTATAAATACCCCCTTCCAACCACAAATGGAGGGATCCGATTTGAAGATAAGAAAGGAGATCTCTGATTATCCCCCGGATCTAAAACCCCTGGAGTTGAGTTCTCGAGATCTGTGATCGGAGAAGAACGTTCTTGGAATAAGAACCTCACCTGACTTCCATCCGAGTCCGCGATAGAACAACTCGAATCCTCGCGAGCCGAACATAACACCCCATCGCTTGGATCAATAAACGTATAATCTAACCGTAACCCTTTTCGACTAAGGCTTGCAGGTATTTCTAAGTCATTTTGTCGTCATAATGAGGTAATAAGTATAGGTGAAATTCCACGACCGCTTCATTGGCGCCGTCTGTGGGAACCTTTCGCGACGAGAGGTTCCGCGTAGCAATACGCTCCTTCACATCGCATTCCTTTAATTCCTTTCAATATGTCCTTTTTTCATTCAGTTATTTACCATTTTTTTTTTCTTCCTGCATTGATCTTATCTAAAGTAATAAATGACATTGTTTACTTCCCTTTTTAACACTAACGAAAAAAGTTGCAGGAAATCATGAATTTTACGCTGTTCGGGGAAAAGTTCGGGAACCAACATCACGATACCGAAGAGACTAATAGCCTCAACCTCAATGTACCTCCCAACGAGGTAGCTCAACATAACACTAACGAGGGCATTCCCCAACAACCTCCCTGGGACACCGCTCAGCCACCCCCATTCGCTCCCTATGGAATGTGGGGCGGTTACCCTCCGTACCAACTCTTCGCGGGGAATTATCCGCAGAGCACGTATTTGAACCACCAGGCAAACGGGGTACCATTCTAGCACGACCCCCGTGGCTACTACCAACAACAGAGTCCTGTACCCAAGGCGGTCAACCACTTCCCTAACCCTGCTGATGACCCTCTCAACATCAACCCAGAGCTCGACGAAAACGCCAACAAGATCGCCTGTGTCTTCAGCCCCAGGGATGTATCGTCGCGTTCGAATTCCCTTGGAGCATCCGGACAAACACGCAAAGGTGAACTAACTTTTCCATCCTCTTTCTACAGAGAAATACGCGAAGCACCGGTCCCCAAGAGGTGGAGGGATATCTCCATCGCCAAGTAAAAGGGAGATACCGATCCCAATGATCACCTCAACCAATTCACCACGGCAATGGGAATGAACGAGGACAATGACGCCATGTATTGTCGCTCGTTTCCGTCCATGCTGAGCGGGGTAGCATTGACGTGGTTCACCAATTTGGCTCAATCCTCCATCAGCAACTTCGCACAGCTAACAGGCACGTTCGTCGCCCACTTTGGCAGCGCTCGCACAAGGAAAAGAACCATGTTGGACCTCAACTCCATCAAACAAGGTGCGACTGAATCATTGGGAAACTTCTTCAGCAGATTCACCAACATGGTGGTTCAGATCCCGAGATTCAATCAAGAGTCCGCGAGCACAATACTAATAGGCAGCTTGGCCGAGGGAGATTTCAAGATCTGCCTATTCCGAAAGGAGCCAAAAAACTACGATGTTCTAAGAGAGCTCGTAACTAAGCAGATCCACGCCATGGAAGCGGCAAGCTCTAGCTCGCGACCCGTCGAATCTAGACCACCGACCTACCACCGAGCGCCTAACAAACGCCAAGGAAGAGAAAATTTCGGGGACCAGCATCACCGCAATCTTCCCTGGCAATACCCGGTCATTCCCCAGCGACCTCAGGTCCAAGAAGTCCAGTACAACCAAAGGTCGGGACCAGGCCCACTCGGTACCCCGACAAATGTGATGATGGCTCATCCTGACTGCGTGTCACCTCCTATGTACGGGGTCCCTCCAACCCTCCCTTAAAAAGAGGTACCCCTTCAGATTTGCGCACCACCAACGAATCCCAATCATCCCATCGCAGTGCCACAACAACGCCTGCCCCCTGTGGTTTCTCCCCAGCAATATAAACCACCGAATGCTCCGCCAAGGCCTTACAATCCCCAGTATGCAGCCAGAGGAAGGGGCAAGGGAACCAACCCCCGGAACAGGGGAGAAAGAAATGGAAATAGAGACGGAGGCTACCGACTTCCCCCAAGGGACACGAGGAATGTCCCAGAAGCCAGATCCTCGTCCAACCGACACGATCGCTCTAATCAAGATCATCGGAAGCCTCCCTCACCGGATGGGTGCATTAATACCATCGCGGGGGGGCCTGCGACATCTGGCGCCAGTAAGCAAGAGAGGAAAAACTATGAGAGAGAAGCTAGATATCCCCCGTACGAGGCCAGTGTCAAGCAAGCATCCACCGAGCACGCGATACTCAGTTTTTCTGTTTCAGATACCCGGGATGCCCGCGACCTAAGAATGCCACACTCGGATCCTATGGTCATCTATGTGCAGATAGGGACCAAGACTGTCAAGCGAGTCATGATAGATACAGGTTCATATGTGGACGTTCTTTACTGGGACGCTTTTGAACAACTCGGAATCGCTGAAAGCGCCTTGCGCCAGTACGCAGGAAAATTGGTCTCCTTCTCTGGAGACGAAGTTGAGGTAGCTGGAACCATCGAATTGGCCCTGACGTTAGGGACCGCGCCGAATAGGAGACCACACATGATCGAATTCACGGTGTTCGACTACCATCCATCTACAACGCTATCATGGGCCGAGTAAGCCTATTCAAATTCCAAATAGCCTGCTCCATATATCATTTCAGCGTTAAATTTCCATGTACCAACAGGAAGGTGGGCGAAGCGCAGGGAGAACAAGCAGAAAGTAGAGTTTGCTACTTATCCTCGCTAAAAGAGGGCCACAACCGAATATTCGCGATTAAGACAGACGCTCAAGGGTCACTAAAGGAAGAAGCAACCGATGAGCGCGAGCAAGAGGCAACATCCGAACAACAGCAAGCGGAACTGAAAGTTCGACCCGAAAAAGTAGCTGACAAGATTGTGGAGGAAAAAATCGCCTTCTTTCCCTTCCCAAACAAGACCGAGGCCCTGTACCATGGTCATAGTTTGACTGGCCCCACCCTAGAGCGTCTCAAAGATATGTTAAAAAGGTCATGTGATGTTTTTGCCTGGTCGCCGCAAGATTTGAAGGGGCTCCCCTGGGAAACTGCAGAACATTCACTAAGACTAAATCGCGAGACAAAGCCTATATGCCAAAGAAAGAGGAAGATGGCCGCCGAAAAGTCGGAGGCAGCAAAACAAGAGGTACATAAGCTTCTATAAGCCGGATTTATTCGCAAGATTAACGATTCGACTTGGTTGTCAAATGTGGTGCTAGCAGAAAGAGCAGTGGCAAATGGAGAATGTGCGTAGATTTCAAAGATCTGAACAAGGCCTGCCTAAAAGATAGCTACGCTTTGCCGTCCATCGACGAGCTAGTCGACACAATGGCAGGGCACGCCACTCTAAGCTTTCTGGATGCTTACTCCGGCTACAATCAGATCAGAATGAGCCCTCGCGATGAAAAAAGCACCGCCTTCATCACCAGCCAGGGAACCTTTTGCTATAAGGTAATGCCATTTGGGCTAAAGAACGCGGGTGCCACCTTCCAGCGAATGATAGAAAAAGTGTTTGCTGCCCAAATAGGAAGAAATGTGGTGGTCTACGTCGATGACATCGTAATCAAGAGCCTTACCAAAGAGGACCATTGTAAAAACTTACAAGAAACCATCGACACACTAAGAAAAAATCGCGTATGCTTGAATCCAGAAAAATGTGTTTTTGGAGTGGATTCGGGGAAATTCCTAGGTTTCATGATAAGCCATCGAGGAATAGACGTGAATCCTTCAAAAGTGCAGACCATCATCGACATGGCCCCACCAAAGACGTTGAACGACATTCAGAAATTAAACGGATCAATCAACTACTTAAGTAGGTTCGTTTCGCGATTGGCCGATCATTCCCTGCCTTTCTTCGAGCAGCTTAAAAAGAAAGGTCCGGTCGAGTGGACCGTCATTTTGGATGGAGCCTTCAAAAGTATGAAAGAATACTTAGCCACTTTGCCCACTCTTCATTTTCCACGCGAGCACGAAACACTGCGGTTATACCTCGCTGTCGGATCTAAAACTATTAGCACTAGGGAATCCAAGCTTCCTATCTACTTCGCCAGCCGAGTCTTACAACCCGCCGAATCCAGATATACTCCGATAGAAAAAATGGCTCTATCTATGGTTTTTGCTGCGCGAAGGTTGAGGCCTTATTTTCAGGCTCACACCATTGAAGTGCTTTCGGATCTACCCCTCCATCAGATCTTGCACTCACCATCACTCTTTGGAAGAATGGTCAAATGGGCGGTGGAGCTTTCTGAGTTTGACGTCCATTTTAGGCCCAGGAAGTCCCGTCTGGCTCAAGCCCTGGCCGATTTTTTAGTAGAAGTTGTCTTCACCGATTCTCAGGATCACGATGGGGAGGACTGAGTCATAAATGTTGACGGATCAGTATCGACAGGAGGCTGTGGAGCCGGGGTTACCATCACAAGCCCCAGTGGGGAAATAACCGATCTTTATTTCCAGCTACTGTTTAAGGCTACCAACAATGAAGCCGAGTATGAAGCTTTGATCGCAGGTATAGAAAAAGCACTGATCAACGGGGCTCGGCAAGTCCAGATTTTCACAGATTCAGAGGTAGTTGCTTGGCAAGTTAAGGGTGAATATGAGGCAAAGACGGGAATGCTACCTGAATATCTGGCACGCGTGCAAACACTCACTGCCGCCTTCGGAAAGTGTTCCATTTAATCTATTCCTCGCAATCAGAATGAACGCGCCGATACCTTGGCCAGAATGGGGGCTACCTTGCCCCTAGGATTAAGTGATCGCGTGGTGATCGAACAAAAGCATGCTCGAGGAATCCACTAGGGGGTCTTCAGAATATCCAACCTCGGAGACTGGCGAATACCTCTCCTAGAATACATAACCAAAGGGGCTTTAACAGGCGAGTCACAAGAAGGCCAGAGCATCAGAAGAAGAGCGGCCCGTTTCCGAGTGAGAGATGGCCGACTATACAAAAGAGGCTTTAACCTCCCAGATCTCCTCTGTGTCTCGAAACAAGAGGGCCTTGACCTTGTTCGAGAGCTACACGCGGGCCTCTGTGGCAACCACCAGGGGTAGAGAGCCGTGGCGTCCAAAATCACACGTCTAGGCTACTACTGGCCCTCTCTCAGAGCGGATGCTGAAATGATTATTCACATATGTGATCTTTGCCAGCGACACGCATCGCTCAATCATCACCCTCCTTATCCTTTGAAGTGCATATCTGCACCATGTCCGTTCGCGATGTGGGGAATGGACATTTTGGGACCATTCTCAACGGCACCGGGCCAGCTGCGCTTTATCATCGTAATTATCGATTACTTCACAAAGTGGGTTGAGGCCGAAGCTATGGCCACCATCACGGAAGAAAAGGTACGCAAATTCCTCTGGAAAAACATGATCTGCCGATTCAGAGTCCCCCAGGCAATTATCACTGATCACGGTCCCCAGTTCGACTGCGAAGCAATTCGTGATTTCGGTGCCGGCCTCCACATCGACTTCCGTTTCTCATCGGTAGCATACCCGCAATCAATTGGACAGGCCGAGACCACGAATCGCCAAATTCTGAATGCCCTTAAAAAGAGGCTAGGGACAGCAAAGGGAGAATGGGCCGAGATCTTGCCCCTGGTACTATGGTCATATAGGACTTCAGCCAAGAGTCCCACGGGGGAAACGCCATTCGCAATGGCCTTTGGTGTCGTTGCTGTAACACCCCCGTCCCACATCAGATATCATAAGGATGTTGGAAGTGATTTATAAGTGATTGAAGCTCTACCCATGTTACAAGAGCTCTTCCTTTTCAGGCTCCAAGTGAGGACAACGGACCTGAGAGGGCTAGGTGGCATGGGCTGGCGCCTCTTAAGACCCCGGGTCTTACAGATGGTATCAGAGCCGACTCTGGGCCTGGAGGTACTCTGACAGTAGTCTCGGGTACGCTCCTCCCGGAGTGCAGTCCTTTGGGCCTGACGGGGTCGTCAGTGCTTTAAGTGGGGGAGATTGTAACACCCCCGTCCCACATCGGATATCATAAGGATGTTGGAAGTTATTTATAAGTGATTCAAGCCCTACCCATGTTACAAGAGCTCTTCCTTTTCAGGCTCCAAGTGAGGACAACGGACCTGAGAGGGCTAGGTGGCATGGGCTGGCGCCTCTTAAGACCCCGGGTCTTACAGTTGCGATCATCCTTGTGGAGTTGCTCATCCCATCGGCTAGAATTGTCGATTTCAGTAAAGATACCAACGATGAAGCTCTCGAGTTAGAGCTCCACTTGCGTGAAGAAAGAAGAGACACAACTTATCTCAAAGCAAATGAATATCAGCGCCGACTAGCTGAAGGATACAACAAACGCGTCTTGGTACGCCCGCTACAAAAAGGGGACATGGTCCTCCGACATGCAACGACCGGGGGAAAACTTGAACCTAAATGGGAAGGACCCTACGTCATCCATAAAGAAGTAGGCCAGGGTTCTTTCAAACATCAAACTCGGAAGGCGCCACACTCGCAAAGGCATGGAACGCCAAGAATCTCAAGGCTTATTTTGCATAAAAGGTTAGGCATAAAAAAGAAGCCTGATGGCTTAGATTTTCCATGTATAGGGGTCATCAGGGTTCCCAACTGGGTACACCACTTCATATATAATAAATGAAAGTTCCAAACCCAACCCAGATTGTCAACACGCAATAAATTTACCTATCACGTGTGTTTTAAAACACGGATATGCATGCAAGTAAGCCTCCAAGGAGAATAAATTTTGCTATCGCATGTGTTTTAAACACGGATATGCATGCAAGTAAGCCTCCAAGGAGAATAAATTTAGCTATCGCGTGTGTTTTAAACACGGATATGCATGCAAGTAAGCCTCCAAGGAGAATAAATTTAGCTATCGCGTGTGTTTTAAACACGGATATGCATGCAAGTAAGCCTCCAAGGAGAATAAATTTAGCTATCGCGTGTGTTTTAAACACGGATATGCATGCAAGTAAGCCTCCAAGGAGAATAAATTTAGCTATCGCGTGTGTTTTAAACACGGATATGCATGTTAGTAAGCCTCTAAGGAGAATAAATTTAGCTATCGCGTGTGTTTTAAACACGGATATGCATGCACGTAAGCCTCCAAGGAGAATAAATTTGGCTATCGCGTGTGTTTTAAATACGGATATGCATGCACGTAAGCCTCCAAGGAGAATAAATTTAGCTATCGCGTGTGTTTTAAACACGGATATGCATGCACGTAAGCCTCCAAGGAGAATAAATTTAGCTATCGCGTGTGTTTTAAACACGGATATACATGCACGTAAGCCTCCAAGGAGAATAAATTTAGCTATCGCGTGTGTTTTAAACACGGATATGCATGCAAGTAAGCCTCCAAGGAGAATAAATTTATCTATCGCGTGTGTTTTAAACACGGATATGCATGCACGTAAGCCTCCAAGGAGAATAAATTTAGCTATCACGTGTGTTTTGAACATGGATATGCATGCAAGTAAGCCTCCAAAGAGAATAAATTTAGCAATCACATGTGTTTTAAACACGGATGTGCATGCAAATAAACCTCCAAGGAGAATAAATCTAAATATCATGTACCGTTCGAACACAGGTTCACAAGCAAGTTTCCATACTGTTTGGAAATTTAATAAAAGCGATATGTTTCGTTCTACTTTGTTTACAACATGGGTTTGTTCGGCTATTTTCTTCAAGTCTCAATCAAAAGGTTGTTAAAATAGACCACTAAGGTAAGCTGTGCAAACTATTTTAATCCAACCTTAATAGATTATAAAGAAAGTTCGACAAAACGCATATCCAAGCCAGCATGCAAAGAGAATCCCAAAAAATATGTACACAATACATCCCCTACAAACACTTCGAGAAACAAGAATGATTAGCATAATAGGATTCACTCAAACAGAGGAATAACGAGCAGATAAACACAAGTTCTAACTCATCCACGCAAACTCACTCGTTCGCCTCTAGAACAATTATTGTAAAACGACTACTCCCCTCATACTTGAAAATAATAAGAGACCCCCCAACACGTAAACCACTGTCTACAACAAAAGCACGCCAACCTTCAATAAGGATATAATGATCTTGGCTATCTTGGAACACCCTTACTCGAAACTCTCGCCCAGTGGGAGAAACCAAGCAAACATGAGTCATTCCCTCGCGAGGATACTGAGCACCAAAAGATTCAGGCAAAAGCTGCAAGACACCAAAATCAGATATCAACCGAGAAACACGAGAATCACAAAGGGATAGTAGAAACAGCTACCATATATTCCATCTTTTCTTCAGAATCGATGGATCGGAAAAAATCACGCCGACGAGGATGGGGAGAGGTCATGATTCCTCACTTCGGGTCACGGATAGCTAAAACAAAATACAAGGACAACGACCCAGATTTTATCCGAACATCTGTTATTTATTAGCAAATAAAGCAAGTGATATAGTATTATCACATCGCAAGAAAGTAATTCGCATCCATCCAAAGCAGTGTTTTCAGAGGCAACTGCATGCCAAGCAAGTGGCAGAATCACAGAGTGCATCTCTGCAACACGGAACTCCAGTGTCAGGCCAAGAGTGGTCACATCTGGGTCAGAAAGAGATAAAATAGGGAGACCCAAACCATATCTTTAAACGATTAAATAGAAATATGATTACATAAATCTTCGCGATTACACATAACAAACCGCAAAAATAAGGTTAACAAAAGCAGGACAAAAGAGCGGACATCTGGTGACACTGCCATTACAATTCAATCAAGCCCTACTCATCCTCAAGGACAAGAACTTTGAAGCGATGCCATCCCACATATTGAAAAAATACAATCGATGCTCCAACCTTAACGCCATTGTTGGTCGCAAATCTATTCCAACCTCCAAACAGCCACCAACGATTTGAGCAATCTTTGGAAACCTCGACACGAAAGTTTTCACCAGTCGCAGAGACCAAACATACATGGTCATATACAACATGACCATACATCCTTTCAAAAGCATCAGGGAGAGGCTGCAAAACAAAAGAGCATTACTTTATAAACAATTCAAGCCGAAAGATACAGAGCACAACCAACGTATACAACTCACAAGGCGATGCATCCTCCCCTCTACATCAACACAACGATAAAAATCTCGCATCTCAGGGTTAGGAGACGCCATCTTTTTACCAGAGCAATAGTAGTTAACAAAACAAATAGACAACTGCAATTGTCACAAACACCACACCTTCTTATATCCAAAAGAGGACTGTAAACGCTTTAAAAAATCAGCAAAGGCATTGATTACATGCATCAGAACCAGACAGAGATTCTAAAATTAGGATTTCCCGAGATACTCTGCATGTATTACACATGGCACGAATCATCTCAGATCCCGACCAAATACACAGACATTTCAAATCCAGAAACAGTCAGCTATTACAAAATTTTGCCTACAAATCAATACCACAATAAAAGGATTTCTTCTCTACGGCACGAAGGGCACAACCTTTTCATCAAAAATCTTTCCAAAAAGAGTCATGGCAGCGAATACTAGCGATCAAAATCCAAACAATCCCTTTGTTTTTTATATCTATTTAGTAGGGAACGAACAATACATACGCATGATGTTGCCCTATGAGTTCGGCCAACATTTCCAACCTCATGTTCCCGAACAAATTTTATTGTCCACTCGTGTCGTCAAAGATTTCCCTGTCCACATCGTAGGGGGCAGTTACGGTTCTCACTAGGTGGCGCGCGGATGGAGGGACTTTGTCGAATCACACGGACTCGAGTTGGAAACATCAATAATGTTCACCCACCTGGGGGAAACAAGGTTTTAAGTCCATTTTTTCGACAAGGAAGGTTACTACATCGAGGACGAACTCTACAATAATGACTACAACGGCCCGACATCAAATGGTTTCCATTAGATCCTAGGAACAGTTTGGTGAGCAATGTTCTTCATGTTAAATTTTTTTTTCTCTTTTCAATGAAACTCGGACTATCAGTAAAGACCCGTTTCCTTGGATTCATATTATTGTTACTCTTTGTCTAAAAAATTCGAACAAAAAATCCCTACGTTCAAAAACGCTGGAGATAGACGTCTCTCTATCGCGAGCGATACGCTGGAGATTACTTGATCTTTAATTTAATCTCCTCAGCGTCCAAAAACGCTGGAGATGGACGTCTCTCTATCGCGAGCGATTCGCTGGAGATTACTTGATCTTTAATTTAATCTCCACAGCGTCCAAAAAACGCTGGAGATGGACTTCTCTATATCGCGAGCGCTTCGTTGGAGATTACCTGATCTTTAATATTAATCTCCTCATCGTCCAAAAACGCTGGAGATGGACGTCTCTCTATCGCGAGCGATTCGTTGGAGATTACTCGATCTTTAATATTAATCTCCTCATCGTCCAAAAACGCTGGAGATGGACGTCTCTCTATTGCGAGCGATTCGCTGGAGATTACTCGATCTTTAATATTAATCTCCTCATCGTCCAAAAACGTTGGAGATGGACGTGTCTACATTGCGAGCATTACGCTGGAGATTAGCTGGACTCTTTAATCTTCCCAGCATCAACGGACGCCGGAGATGGACGTCCCTCCATCGCAAATATCGCGCTTAAGACTACTTAGCTTTTTGAACAACCTCCCCGGCGTCCAAAGGATGTTAGAGTAGGTCTGTCTATCACGGACAGACATGTTACTTAGTTTAGCCTACGTCAAAGGATGTTAGAGTTTAGTAAGAAAGTATCCCCTCCGCGATCAACACAATAAAGATTGGTTCACATAAGAACCAATAACTAAAGTACTATAACTCTGTTCACCCACTCTTCGCGACAAGCTCCAACAATCAACACCACATCGAGATATTGGTTTATTAATTATACACCAAGCAAAACTATCCAACAACAGGTAAGCGATATAACCGCAGGAAAAGTTACAAAAACGGAACGTTCAACACCGAACTGTGAAATCTAAGTCACCATTTTGATCAGGACCATGATTCACAGCAACAACATCAAAACAAGAGTGTCCTTCATACTCAAAGATCAAGCGTGTCCCAATTCGAAGTTCATTCGAAACAGCGAACGCTGGCTACCCAGTGGTAAACCAATAGTTGTTGGACCCTAAGGGTTCCACCCTCACCACAAATTCCTCGTCAGCCCGCGTCCATAAATGGACAAAGCCAAGTGCACCATACCCATAATCACGATATACGGATGGTAAAGGCCGCAACAAAAATAAATACATCACAAATACTTTACTTATCAAGGAATAAATCGCACGACATAGCTTACCAGCCTATATAAATGCCCCTCAACGGCAATATCCCGAGTAAAACCCCTAACACGAGGAAATACTACACTTGGAATATCAACTGGTGTTGCAGGCATCATTTTCGCAAATAAACTACAATAAATCTTTAGTCTTCTTGCCTTTTTATACTGATCTCTACAAAGGAAGCAACAAAAGAGACCGCAGGCCACCCAGGTCTACCACGAGGTCAACAAATATCAAACAACACAACAAAGAATGTCTGATAAGTACAACCCCCCGCCAAACGGCGAGGAAAATTACAAACAAACCTCATACACCGAGCGGCACGAAAAACGTACTGATAACACGCACCACCCTGCTTCATAGTAATTCAGAGAACTCCGCAGAATAACGTCCATATCCGCCATATACAAAACTAGTATAAAATGAAAGCAGTAGGCAAGGTACAAATGAAATCACTTGGAATACAATGCCAAGCTTTGACATGGCTTCAGGAGAGCTCTCTCCACCGCAAATCCCACCACCAACCTTCATCATGAACACGATGTTTTTTCCAAATCCTAAATTCACCAAGATAATCCTTAGGGAAAGCCAATTACACAGGCTCCCCCTACCATATATCTTTGTAGAATTCGGGGAAGAAGTTCTAGACCAAATCTTTCTATGCTCTCCCTCAAACCAAGAATTCTTAGTGCTAGTCGAGAAAGATGAAGAGGATTGGTTCTCTCTCTCTCGGAAGGATGGAGATCATTCGCGAATATTAACAACCACAGAATAGGGAGCCGGCTTACTTTCGAATACCAAGGAAAATCCCACTTCGATGTAGCAATATAACAACCAGGCCCAGAAGAAAACGGAGATATTTTGCCCGACTACCTGTGCTACGAAGAAATATAACTATAGAAGATACAAGTCCATCTCTACTATATTTCATTGCTAAGAATTTAAAGCTTTGCCTATCATCCGCATAACATCTAATAATTCCGCGAACCCTACTTTTTGTCATCTCACGATTCATTTCATAAAACGATCAATGACAGGAGATGGGTAAGGTTATCGCGAATTCACCTTTCAACCAAAAAAAAATAACATTAGCAATAGACGAGTCAAAACATCATTCACAATAAAATAAAAGCGGTTACAGCAGAAAAAACCCTTAAGAAAAACAAGCGAAAGACATAAGCAGAAATATGTCGCATGCTAAAAATAAAATATTCACAAAACACCATAACAAGACATCGCTTGTCATGGGCCGCAATGTCTAACATCCCAAAAAATCACGTACGGACCGCGGCAGAGCACAAGGCTCTCACCACGGGTAAAAATGTTTGCAAATTCCCAAATACAAAATAAACTTTGCGAGTATTCATATGGCGGAGAGAGACGGTCAATTAAACATCAGTAGAAGGGTTGTCATCGCGAACTAGCTCGAGGGTCTTCTCGCCAACAAATGGAGGATCGAGGGCAGCAACATCATCAATTGGAGCGTCAAGGGAGGGAGGCAGCCCACGTTTAGGGTCTTTAAGTTTCATTTCCTCGTTTTCATAACTAGGAGGAAACACCCTTACGTCGTCACCAAGATGAGCGAAGCGATTGACATATATAAAACAGGGAAAGAAAGAAAGAAGGAAAGCATAAATCGCGAAGGAAGTTACCCAACCTCTGCTTTTTGGTCCATGCTCCACTAACTCTTCATCCGTCAGATGATGAAGATAATCCCGTTTAGCTGGACAGCTCTTCTTAGGGATCTCCAATTTCTTGATATCAATGGGGTCAAACCCAGGCAACCGGTAAGCCATCATAGAAATTCCCGCCTGGGTAATCGGCTCGGAGCTTAAGAGCATAGTGGCCCCTATCCCCTCCCTTGGTTGTTTCCGCCCACGGTAAGCCAGTGGCTGGTCATCTGACGATATGCTTTCCCGGTCGTCAACCGGCTCCTTCCCTTTCCAACTCCTGTTCGCGGGAGGAGATCTGCGGGAAATGTTCTGACGGCCATCACCCGATCACGGCGTAACAGCAAGGGCAGGTTTGGATCCGCCTCGGGAAGCACTTTTCTCCTTCGTAAGCGTTGAAATCTTCGACTTATCAACTAACGTATCTGCGAAAGGATTAAAACAAGTCAAAACAGAAGAAAATCGCGATTAAAATACAAAAGGACTTGAGAAAAACTCCTAGACACCGACCCGGTCAATGTGGGAGGCTATGTCCGGCCATCTCCAGATGAACCGGAGTCACAACTTTCCTATAGCCCCGTACCGATGCAACCCTTTCCCCGAACACAGCTCACCATCCCTCCGCCGCGACATGCTTTTCTTTAGGCGCGATATACTTGCCAGGTTTAGTCACGAAATTCATAATAGTCTTTGTGGGATCGCGAATGAGAAACCATTTTCTTCTTTATCCTGGACTGCTGGACAACCTCTCGATAATCTTTCCAGCCAAAGAGGCGGACACCAGTCCCTCACTACGCCTCAAAGAAAGAACAGAGAAAAACGGTCCAACGACGACATTTGTTTAATGGTAGCACAACGCATGACGTATACCGCCAGGTACATCCATACGTTAAAGGCAAGCTGGGCCGAGCATTGGTTTATGCATGCGAAAAAATCTGAATAAAGTGGGGGGAGAGGAAGGCGGAACCCCTGGAGCAAACTGCCCAGGTGGACGACAACGTGGTCTTTATATTCATTCAAACATCCCCCATTCTCAGTAGCCAGACCTATCTCTACCCCAGCCGGCCATGGGTAAAGCTTTGCCACCTCCTCCAGATGCTTGACATTTAGCATCGACTCCTCACCCAGCGTCTTGGCTACGGTAGGAGCTACGCGTTCCAAAAATATTGCTGGGAGGGGAGGAGGCGCCACAAAAGCATAACTTTTACAGAAGCTACAGTTATCTACCTCTGACCTGTTGTAAGGAGGCAGGGCGAAGCCACCTGGGACCACTCGGACCGGGTTTTTAGCCCCTTTGGGTACGCGAGACGACTCCTCTTTTCCCAAATCGTTTATGGACTCCGAGGTATGGCAGTACTTAGGGTTGTCCCTCCATCTTCCGTTTCTTCGCACTTGAACCGGCCCCAGGGTTCACTTTTTCTCTTTTCTCATCGCGAGGTTTTTTACTCGGTGGAGGAGGAGTTAGACTCGCTATAGAATCCCAGTCGACATCTGCCCGGGATCTGATTCGTGAAGAACTAACTTCTTCGTACTTATAGCTCACGCTACGGTTTTGGCTATCACTCTCTTGCGACATCTTAATTCTAAAAATAAGAAGAAAACCCCCTGGAAGAGACGCAGAAAGAAGAAAAATCAGAAAGGGGAAACTACCTTTTCAACATCGCGAGGAAGTAAATTTGGCGCCAAAAAGCCTTCTTGGGGGCCCAAGTTGGCGCCTCACGCGCCCCCCGAAGGGACGTTGAAAAGACATCTTCCCCCCGCAGGATGACGGTTAAAAGACGCCTTTTCATCTCCTCAATAAAAGTTTCTCGATTCTCGAGATATCACCTCTGGGAAAGGAAAGAAGAGGAGACGAAAGGTTTCTTCTGCCCCTAGTCATCGGAGGTTTTCGGCAAAATCCAAAAAGACCGCCGGAGGTTTTCCGGAAAACCCAAAAGCAACACTACCCCATCCCGGCACCACCCCACTGTTACTAAATATCCCTCTACCACTCCATAAAAATCAGTTATGACTAAGACAACAAAGGAGGAGGTAGGGGATGAAACGGTAGAGCAGCGGAGGAGGCGGGGGATGAGGCACCAGGGCATACCCCGGTCCCCCCCATAACCACCGAACACCTCACCTAAAGAGGGTAATTCCACCACTAGGTTTGGTGTTCCGGCTGCCCTAAAAATCTCAAGAGAAAAACGCAAACCTAGAAATTGAAAAGATCAGGAGAAAGGCCGAGAAAAACTCACTTGAGAAATATGGATGAAGCACGCCGGTATACTTGGAAAACTGAAGAACGAACCGCCACTTAACTCCGATCTCGTCTCTGAAAGCGCAGAAAACCCTTGGACTCTCTCTCTCCTCTTCGTATGTTCAGAAATGTGGAATGAGAAAGTATTGAGGCAAAAAACCCCACTTATAGGTCTTTGTGGGACCACTCCGCCCAATGGGCCGAAGTGCACTTTAGGCCCAACTAAAGCCCATCCAATAAACTGGTCTTTTGGAAGGAAGCATCGTATTTATCGAAACCCAATCGCAAATGACGTATCACTCGCGATCCGGTGGCGAGGAGATATGACGATGCCATGGAAAATAGACCTATTAAATAACACAAGTATAACGTCATAAATAGGCCACCCAACGCAAAACGACATCTGGCCCCACTACAAGATCCATCGCGAGTAAAGTACTCGTTCAGATCTCGACCAAACCCTCCTCGCGACCTAAATATTAGTATCAACCCGCGTAGAAACCAGGGTGGGTCCTCCAAGTACCTCGTGGTTCTCCAGGACCCTAGCAAGCAGCTCGCTAGTTCCAGCACCTCACCTCTAAATAGCACCACGGGTATTGCCTACACCCCTAAGTACGAGGGCATGCCTTAGACATGTCCTATATAGAACCTTGAGGTCGCCAGCCAGCTGCTCGCTTAGCCTTCCTATAAATACCCCCTTCCAACCACAAATGGAGGGATCCGATTTGAAGATAAGAAAGGAGATCTCTGATTATCCCCCGGATCTAAAACCCCCGGAGTTGAGTTCTCGAGATCTGTGATTGGAGAAGAACGTTCTTGGAATAAGAACCTCACCTGACTTCCATCCGAGTCCGCATAGAACGACTCGAATCCTCGCGAGCCGAACATAACACCCCATCGCTTGGATCAATAAACGTATAATCTAACCGTAACCCTTTTCGATTAAGGCTTGCAGGTATTTCTAAGTCATATTGTCGTCATAATGAGGTAATAAGTATAGATGAAATTCCACGACCGCTTCAATCTATAGAAAACCCTCTCACCTTAATTAAGAGGTTCTCAGGGGGAATATACGCGTCCCCTCCAAAGTTTAATTAATAAAGTAAAATAAAATTTTCTGCCTATAAAATAGAATACATGTCCCCATGTGTGAAGTAGAATGAATGTCTTTGTATATAAAACATGGTGAGGTAATGACTCTTAAAGGATGTAGACACTATAAACTCTCCCAAGAATTCGGGCGCGCTGGATCTCAAGAGAGAGCCACCCGAGGAGAGCATGAGGAAGATGAAGCGTAACTACTTTACAACACGTTTGAGAAAACCAAGCCATCTTGATGCAACTGTAAGGGCTCGGAGATAAACTCCAAGAAAGTCTAAAATAAGCCCTTTGATGTAGGAATTGTAGTCCGCGAAAGGCCTCCTTGATTGAAGTTATAAGCTCTCGAAGTGAAACTCTACTGAATGACGAAATTTAGCATATATATACATCTACTCGATCTACTATATACATAGCTAAAAGCTCCATTTTCTGGTGTTCTTGAATGCCAAAATTTGAGAAAATTTCCCATGCTTTCTTACCCAACTTCGAGGCTTTTTCTCGTCAAACACTTGAAACTCCACCTTCGAAGATCTAAGGGTCCCCAAATTGTTGCTCTAATTCTCTGATCTTCCAATTTGCATCAATAGACTTCTTTTTTGGTTACTACGAGCGTTTTCTTGCCTCGCCTTTTCCTTCTTGGCACCTTCGCCTTCATTTTGTGTTGTTTGATTCCTAACCTTGTTGTCGATCTCAAACGTCGGAGTCACTGGCTGAGGGCCTAATGGAGGAAGCTTGTTCCCTATCAGAAGGTATTGCTTCAACATATCGGTCAGCATCTCGACCACTAATCTGCCTTCAATTGCAGTTGTTCCATCCTTTCTTGGAACAATACTAAGCTTTTTCTCAATTCATCCAAGATCTTATGTTGATCTTCTTAGCGCTGATTTGTTTATGAAGTTGAGTGCATTGCTACTAGGAACTGTTGCAATTGCTGCAATTACAACTCATCCTTCTTTATGTTGCCTTTCATGGTCTTGAATATTGTGTCCTCAGCCATGGCTGCCAATCGAGACTTTGATACCAGATTTGTTAGGCTTTTTCCTAATATCTTTTTTAGCAAGGCTTTTGTCTAATATCAGTTTGTCGTGGGGAGGGAAAGTAGAAGGAGAATGAGAGAGTTTATATCAACTGTTTGCGAAGACTATGGAGCTGCCCGTGGGAAATTAAGATGCCGATTTCTGACACCCTGTTCCTTCTCAAACATTTTGAAATGGTATAATTCGGCCATGTCTTTCAAGAGATCAACTCGACTGCCGACATGATTGCGAGTCTCCTCCATACGACATCCACACAGGACCTCCTCGCCGACTCAACTTTACGTGTCCTCATCCGTAAAGATGCCCTTAGGTCATGGTCCAACAAGGCCTGACCCCACTCAAATCTATACCTTATGAAACAAAAAAAAGGAAGGAGAAAGAGAATGAGAGAGTGATTGAGAGATAGAAAGAGAGAGAATCTAGCAGGTGTAGTGTAGATTCATGTGTTTCCCGAATCAATACATCAGCTCATATACTCTCTCTTATAAGCTTGGCCCAATCCAAACTCATCATTATGTTCAGCTCAACTATAGATCACTACTATATAGGCTTAATGTCTAACATAAATTAATATTATTTTAAGTATTTTATTTTTTTAAAAAGAATTTAAAATGTTTTCGTTTTCAACTGGTTGAGTCGACCCAAAATCGGAAAAATTTTTGTTTTATTTAACCCGAAGCTACACGTGAATCGATAAATCTAAAACTCGATTTATCCATGTACACTATAACTTGAATGACCACAATCCAAGTGAAGTGACTCAATTATAAATTCAACCATGTGAAATCCAACTTTTTTCATGGATAGAGTACAACCATGACATTAATTCGTGTACGTATAATTTAATTTAGAGGAAAGGTATTAACTAGACCAATTTTTGCGCCTAATTGCACAAATAGACCACTAGCTAAAAAATTGGCCCAAAATAACCTCTTTACCCCCAAACAAATATAACTGCCGGTTTTTTGGCACTGTTTGTAACCGGCTGTGCGGGATTTCTGAAAATAAAACGAGGAGGGAGGGAGAGAGACTGTTTACAATTCTGAAAATAAAACGAGGAGGGAGGGAGAGAGACGGTGTACAAGTGACAGACAGAGAGAGACGAAAAACCAGAAAGGAGGAGTGAGAGGAGGAAGAACCGGTTGAAGAAGAAGGGCCATCAGTCACCGCCAGGGAGGAAGGAAAAGGTTGAAGATGAAGAAGAAGGTAAGCAACTGTGGAGTTTTTGTTTGAGTTGCGAATTTTGGGGTAATGGGGGTGCGGTTACATGCGGTTTTGTGAAGAAATTGAGACATTGGGTTGCCATTGTAGTTGCCTAGCAGTAGAGGAAAGAAGTAGGCGGGGTTAGGGGTGCCATTGTGAGTCGATTTTGAGGAGGTGGGTGCGTTTAGGGTTTGTGGGTGTCGGGAAACGGATGGGTAAGGGTTAGGTGATGTTGGGTAAGAAATTGGGGACAAAAGGGCAAGGAGGGGGTCGGATGGGTAGGGAATCCACAAGATTGGGGGTAATCGGTAGGGCATATGTGCACATGAGGTAGGACAGATTCTCGAAGGTTGTTTATGAAATTGTGGTAGCAGATTTGGTAGGACCGGGTAAAGAAATTGGCTGGAGAAATTTGAACATCTGGTATGCCGAGTGGGGTGAAGGAATTTTTGGTTGATTGGTTGTTTAGTGTTGAAACCGTTAGTGCCCACCAAGTGTTTGATGAAATGCCTAAAAATATGATGAATAAATGGTGATTTTGTTTTGGTTAATCTCCTTGCCTATATGATGTGTTATGAAAGAGGTAAAATGAACCAAACTTGTCTGAAATGCGAATTTGGTAGGACAGAAGAGTATAGCAACAATGGTAGGATAGGAAAATGAAGTTGGTAGAATAAATTTAGACTATTGGTATGTATGACAGAGTAGGTGACCTGAATGTCTGAATTTATGTTTGGTGATTGTGTAGCAGGTACCCCCACTTTAAACATCATATAAAATGACGAAGTCAGGGAACAAGAAAGCCCGTGCAGGACCAAGCAGCCAGGGGGTAAGGAAACTGAGATAGTTACTTGGTTGTGGTTGTAAAGGTTGGGAAAAAATGTCTAAAGGTAAGATTCTTACATGTTTTGCAGGCTGTCCTGGCTATTCCAGAGACACAACACTTCTCAGGGAGGGCGCTGTCCCATGCAAGTTTCGAGCTGTTGGAAGACATCGACCTAACCATTGACCAGGAGGATTACAAATCCCTGAGCAAGAGCCAGTTTGGGGGCATTGTGAAGATGGGGTCGAGAAACAAATTCTCTGCACAGTTGGTGCACTACTGCCTTCTCCACCAACTGAAGACTCGGAAGACACATGAGACGTGGTACTCCCTCCAGGGCATCACGTTCGATTCTATCTTCAGGAGTTCGCGCTCATGACGGGCCTCAACTGCTCACCACCCCCCAGGGATGTCATGGAGGGGGACCACAAGGAGTGCATTAACCAGCTTTTTAAGAAGGGGGGGTGAAGATGAAGGATGTGGAAAGCGCTTGGGCCCACGAAAAACAGTCGGACTCGGGGTCCCTGATGAAAAAGTACAAGCTTGCCCTCCTAGTCATAGTGGAGGGCATCCTGTTTGGGTTGGAGAAGAAGACGCAAATAAGGGGGTGGTTGTGAAGCTGCTGCTTGAGGACACAAACCGTTTTCTGGAGTTCCCTTGGGGAAGGCTCACGAAAGCCTCAATGGGACGTTGAAGGACATGGTGGCTGCAAAGAGTCACTTGAAAGACAGGCCGACCTACGCGCTGTACGGGTTCCCCATGGCCTTCCAGGTTAGTGAAGTTATACAAAATGTTATAATCCTGTGCCAATTGTCAAAATGTGTTGGTGTGGCATGCCAAATGGATCTTTGTATCCTACCAATGGGGTATCAATATCCTACCAAATTGATATATATATCGTACCAATGGGATATGAAAATCCTACCAAATGGGAAAATCTATGTTACCAACTTCCTGAATTCGTCATGCAAACTGTTTTCTCATATCTTACCATATTGTCTTTGCAGATGTGGGTGTACGAGACCTTCCCAGAGATTGAGAATCATTTCGGGCGCAACATCGACGACACCATCATCCCGGGGTTTCTGAGATGGGAAACCCCAAACTCCCACATCCGATACGAGAACGTCAAGTCCTTCCTGAACCTGGACGCCCCCGCCGACGACGACATAGATGAACACGTTCTGCTCGCGAAGCCTGAGCCCATATTGCACCCAACCCAGAAGGAGAAACATGCCCACCCGCATTCCTCGTACAAGAAAGACTCTCCAGACGTCTTCTTTGACCAGATTGTGGTGGAGCACATGAGAGCCTGGAGAGAGAAGCGACGACAAGAGGATGCCTCTACTGGACCCAGTCAGGGAACCAGCCAGTCAGGGTCAGACGCGTCGAGCATCGGTTTGGAGGCCCTGATTGTGGCGAACGTTAAGGCTATCTGCAGGGGCATGATGGTCGAAATGGGGAGCAGGTTCAAGGTGCTTGAGGAGAGGATCAGTGAAGTTTCCAGAGATTGCAAGAAGGCTTTATCTGAGAGGGGCGGCAAGGGAAAGGTATGTGCTTCTTTGCCCATCTTATGTGCAATTGGTAGGATAGTGTTGACGTATTGGTATACCATATAGTAAGCCAACTGGTATGACATTTATGTGGAAATGGTAGGACAATGTTGATGTGTTGGATTCCCCATAACATGCCTGAATGACTGAATCTCCTTGCAGGTGTACGTGGCTTTGGATGACGATGTTGTTGAGAAGGATGTTGAGAAGGATTTGACAAGGTTGAGGAGGATCTGGTTCACAAGGACGATGACAATGTTGAGGACAATGCGGAAGAGACGGAAGAGCTGAATGCTGATGACAAGGGGCCGGCCAAGCAGGGAGAGAACGTTGAGTAGCACACGGCGGAGAACGAAGAGCTGAACGCTGGTCATAAGGGGCTGGGCAAGCAGGGAGAGAACGTTGAGGATAACACGGCGGAGAACGAAGAGCTGAACTCTGATCTTCATGGGCAGGGCATGGGCACTGTTGACGAGGTTAAGGACAAGGTTGAGGATGAGGCAAAGAAGGGCGACCAGGACAAGGCTTCCACCGAGGATGATCACGACAAGGACCAGGGAGAGAAGGTGATCAAGGCTGAGGATCAGAGTAAGCAGGGAGACATGGGTGGGGACGTGAATGGCAAGGACGCTATAAAACAATCTACAGGGGAGGGTTCCAAGGATGAGTCTGATGCAGATGCTGCCGAGGAAAATGTAAACCTTACTTGTTGGTATGATAGGCAGCCCCAGTTGGTAAGAAAGATGTAGCTTGTTGGTAGGATATTAACATCAGTTGGTTTTCGTACGATAGAATTACCTAGTTGGTAGGATATATTTACCCTTTTGGTAGGATAAGGTCAGCTGTTTGAAAATAACTCGGGTTTGTGTTTGATTGTTAGGAGACGAAGCTGGAGCCGAGGAGAGGCAAGCGCGATAGGAAGGTCACAGCGAAGTTGGGGGACTCCTTGGTGACTAAACCCTCTAAGCGGGCCAAGAAGGGTGCAAAGGCAACGTGTCCAGCTACCGACGCGGCTGCGGAGGGGATGGTCACGGATGCACAGAAAGACGAGTTCTTGGCGTGGCTGGAGAAGTTCCCGGCGCAGATGAAGGGCCCTGATGGGACCCAATTGAACAAGGACTTCTTCAACAACCTCATCTCACCCGGCGTATGGACATCCACCGAGGTACGCAAACTTTCGTCCTCTTCCACTTGTTTCCTTATTCACTTACGTCATGGGAGCAACGCTAATGGGAATTTGTAACGTACCCCATAACGCAGCACATCCAGCAGTCCCTGGTCCTGGTACGGAAGGCATTGGAGGCCCGGGAGGGTGACAAGAAGTCGGGCGTCGTCGTGCTCGACCCCTACTGGCAGGACGCAGTGGTGAAGCAGTTGGACGTAGTGAGCGGGGATGTGAGCCGCATTATAGGTCGCAATGTGTTGAAGGCGCTGCTGAAGTACTTTGCGGGGACACTTCCTGACAACCACAGCAGGACCTGGTCGGTGGCGAATGCCAAGATCTTAGCGCCTTGGAATTACAAGGCCAAGCACTGGATCGGCCTCGTGATCGACCTTGTCAGGTGGAACATCGAAGTGCTGGATAGTGACTCGTACCAGATCAAGGACAAGGAGCTGCAAAACCACCTGCAGTCCGTTGCGAAGCTGATCCCGGTGGTGATGCAATTTTCTGTGGAGCTCCGTGCCAGGCACACCGTCAACGCCCCCAACCCTCTCACCATATCCCGCACAATCAAGATCCCCAGGAACGAAACCTCGTAAGTGTCTCTTAACTCGTGGTTTATGTACTTCTACTAATATTGGTAAGATAGATGCCTACCAATGGTAGGATGTAATCCACCCATTGGTATGAATAAATGATTGAAATGGTAAGCTGTAATGAATATATGGTGTGTAACAATCCTTTCTTGTGCAGTGGTGACTGTGGAGCATACGTGATCAGGACGTTGCAGCTGGTGGTAGAGGGCGTTGAAACATTCGACACCGTCAACGACGCATATATTGGCCCCTACCGCCAATACTTGGGCCTCTCCATACAACGACACTCTCTGTAGGACTCGTTCCAACCGGTCGGCATCCGTCGTATTTGGCTTTTGGTTTGTGAAGAGATTATCTCATGGTTTTCTATGTTGTTGGATTGTGATGTTGTTTGTTTGGAAACTTCTGCTGTTTTGAAAACTTCGGACGTGTGGACACTTATGTTTGTTTGAAAACTTATGTTATAGGTTGTAATGTGTTTTGTTAACGGTTTTTATGTGTTGTGATTGTAATGGTTTAAACTGGTATTTATGCTTCGCGGCAATTAGTTTCTGCTTACACCCACGGTTGCATTGTTTTGGTGCTAAGTTGAAGTGTGCATTAATGTTATATTTGGTAAGACTATACGATACTATTGGGCAGATAACAAGAAAATATTGGAAAGATAGTAACAAAATATTGGTCGGATTTCAATTTCAGTTATGTTTGCAAGGTATTGGTAAGATAACAGAACAATATTGGTAGGCGATTTAGATACTATTTGGCAGATACAAACAAGATAGTGGTAGGACGAAATGATAAATATTTAATAGATCCGATAATTCATGCCACTGTCGCCAAACCATGACATCCATGACAAGTATCCATTACAATTAGCCCCCTAAAAACCCGACAATATGAGACACAAGGCAAAAAATACTGGCGCAACTAAGAGTTAGCCCATACATAATACCATACAAATGGCAAAAAATTATAGCGCGAACTGATCACTGCCCAAAATAACTCCGTCAGCTGACCTGAGCGTCCACCAAACAACACTAATGTCGACGGCGCTTTGGCCCCCTGTATTCGCCCTTCGACGGATAGCACTTCGTCTTCGGCCTTCCCAGCGCACGCTTCACCACCGGCGGCAAGCAAATCTTCGCAGCTACTTCTGGAGGCACCGCCCATGTGTCACGAGGTGGCACTGGGTAGACGACATTGACGTAGCACGCGCGCCAAGCGTCAGTCGTGTATAGAGGATGGACGAGGGAGTATGGGTCGATCTGACGTACCTTGGCCGCGGCGAGGGCATGTGCACATGGAATCTGGTCAATTTCAAAGTGCTTACATGTGCAACTCCGAGCGGAAAGGTTGACCAGCCAGGCGGACAGCCCTTTACGGACGTCATACTCGTGTTCGCTCAACGTCTTCACCTGAAGGCATATAGCCTGCATGGCGTTTTGCCTCAAAACGGCGTCCACATGGTCAGTCACAACCTTATCGGGATTTAAACTTAGCTCCCGACGCTTCACGAACGCATACTTGAATTGCTGGTTATCATCACGGACTAATGTGGTTATGGTCCCGGGGTTTGCTCGCTCAAGCATGTAAAGGTATGAGGTCATCCGATCGTAGCTCTCTTCGTAGGTCCCGTACAAGCCGTCCCGTGCGGCTCCCTTCGCCATGCGTGCCTTCCAGTAGCTGCAGTCCACGCCCAACCGAGACTTCATCATCGTCCTGATCTGACGGGGAAGCAGCTCCTTCCCTGACCCAGCAAAACTGCAAAGATGCCAAGATACGAGTTACACCAAAAAAATTCCACCAACACATAGTACATCGACGGGGAACAAGACACCGGTTTAGAAACTTACTCGGACACCAAACTCTGCCCCATCAGCTTGTAATTGGCGTTGTGCTGGTAGTTGCTGACGACACTAACCTTGCAAGTGTGTGTGTCCACGAACTTACGGACCACCCACTTCTTAGTTTCCCGATACGTTGACGCCCGACAGTACCATGAGCAGTTCGGTTCGGGACATACAACCACGTACGCCGTTGTTGTCGATCACTTCACTTGGATCGCGTAGCACCCGCGCAAAGCTTCCCATTTCACTATGGACTGAATGTAAGACCCGGGGTCTTAAGAGGCGCCAGCCCATGCCACCTAGCCCTCTCAGGTCCGTTGTCCTCACTTGGAGCCTGAAAAGGAAGAGCTCTTGTAACATGGGTAGGGCTTGAATCACTTATAAATCACTCCCAACATCCTTATGATATCCGATGTGGGACGGGGGTATTACAATCTCCCCCACTTAAAGCACTGACGACCCCGTCAGGCCCAAGGGACTGCCCTCCGGGAGGAGCGTACCCGAGCATACTGTCAGAGTACCTCCGGGCCCAGAGTCGGCTCTGATACCATCTGTAAGACCCGGGGTCTTAAGAGGCGCCAGCCCATGCCACCTAGCCCTCTCAAGTCCGTTGTCCTCACTTGGAGCCTGAAAAGGAAGAGCTCTTGTAAC
Source organism: Persicaria maculosa (assembly GCA_963922045.1). Classification (NCBI taxonomy): domain Eukaryota; kingdom Viridiplantae; phylum Streptophyta; class Magnoliopsida; order Caryophyllales; family Polygonaceae; genus Persicaria; species Persicaria maculosa. The sequence goes on from OY998268.1 coordinate 4,234,940, forward strand.
ATGGGTAGGGCTTGAATCACTTATAAATCACTCCCAACATCCTTATGATATCCGATGTGGGACGGGGGTATTACACTGAATGGCAGCCTTCATATCGAACATCTCCCCCTCACGTAACACCTTCACACTCTCCCGAGGGTCTCCGACTAGAGGAATGAACCGAGCCACGTCCTTTTCCACTTGCTCCAACGTCGGCAAAGGCTGTTTGTGTCCTTGGAATGCTCACTCTATCTCTCTCACCGCTGTCTCAGCCTCCTCATCCCACGATTCGGATGTCTCATTCGGCCTCCCACCCTCCACTTTGACGGGGAAACCACCCCCGATCATTTCATCGTCGGAGCTTCCTACGTCTATTATGTCCTCCATTTCGTGGGGGGGGGGGGGGGGGGGGGTAGGACGTCCACATCGTCGTCGGTATCAACGATCACCACTTGCTTTCCGCGTCGGATGGCATCAGACCTGCTCACGTCGTCACCCTTCTCTGGGTCATCCACTTTCTGAAGCTGTTCCACTTCATCGCCTTGTCCTACCATTGTGTTGTTATCCATCCTACCAACTCCGTCCGACTGTCCGACCATTATGTTGTGATTCATCCTACCAATACCAGAATGTATACCGCTCCAAGCAAGCTCCCCCTGCATCCCACTGACGCTTTCCTTTCTAGTGGGACAACACTCTCCCTCCCCCGCTACACACTCAGCACACAGGTAGGTCCCTCCAGTTTCGCTGCTAAGGTCGTCCAACTTCCCTTTCTCCTTGATGGAGCCTCGAACCTTCTCATCCGCCCCTCCGCCTCCATCAAGACCATCATCGAAGTCTTCCTGCGTGGTGGGAGGCCCGGTTAGGAGTATATCCCCTGGGGTGGGAGACGACAGGTCCTCACCCCATGAGTCGGAGTTCTCCGACTCATGTTCTTTGGAGGGTGTGGAAGGGGTTGTCGTTTTCATTCGTAAGATGGCGTGTAGTGCGATTGGCCAGGCTCGTGCACCGGATTCAGTGTTGTAGAACTTGTAGGCTTCTAGGTCTTCGTCAGCCCGGACCCGAATCGGTGTGGCCTGCCCCATCGAAGGAGGGAGGTAGGTGAGCTCAATGTCGTACAATACCATGTCCACATCGAATTTGGAAACAATCTTCTCCTTCAGTTGGTCGTAGCCAATATTCTGTGCCACCACCATAGCTGCAGTACGTGCCTCTCCCTTGAACACCAAGCTCCCACTCCCGGGAGCCCACCAACCGCCGCACACGACATTGATACATATCCTATCACCTGGGGTACACCACGGGAATAAAGGATCAGCCTGGGGGGTAGTTATGATATAGGAAAGAGGAACAACTACAAAGGAAAGGTACAAGATGACTTACCCATCGCTGCCACTGCCACCAACAAGCTTGTTGCACTTTTCCTGAAATGGAAAGACAGTTGAACACTATTGGAAGGCCAGAAATGTACTATTGGTAGGATAGTAACTGTATCGTTTCCTCGGATGCACGTGTGCCTTTTCCCCCGTCCTTTCCGCCTCTCTCCTACTCTGCCTCACTTTTTGCAGGGCATGTTGGGGTGTTTGAGATCCTCCTCTCAACCTTATATATGTGCTTGGGGAACACCCATCAATGCAATGATTGCATTTTCCCCTCATAAATGCTCCCCCCTTCCCCCCAATGAAGAACCCCGTTTTGGCGCCAAAATTACACTGACAACCCGCCAAAACAGCTACGGTCAATCCACTCCAAATTTCTCCAACATTTCAGCTATGGTAGGACATGTTAAGCCTATTGGTAAGATAACTATATGCTATTGGTAAGATAAATTTACCATATTGGTCAGACAGATGCTCTCCCTCTTCCCCCAATGAAGAACCCTGTTTTGGCGCCAAAATTACACGGACATCCCGACAAAACCGCTACGGACAATCCCCTCCATATTATCTCTAAAATTTCCATGTATGGTAGGACATGTTTGGCCTATTGGTAAGACGAATGTCTTCTATTGGTAATCCAAACGTGTCCAGTTCCCAGCATTGAAGGTGGTGCTTTGCCCTCACCTTTCCACTCGTCTCCTATGTTGGCTCTCTTTTTTTCATAGCATTTAATAAGGAATGACACCCATCAATCAAGATTTTATAAGGGTTGATTGACACCTTTAATTCCAATCATTTAAATTTCCCCTCATAAATGCCCCCCCTTATTTCCCTACTTTATTGGAGCCAAACCCCAATTCCTCTTACATGTCCAGCACCTCCCCCTCCTGATTTCTCTCGGCCAAATGATGCAGCTACAGTGCTCAGCTCCCCTTCACCTACAACTTCCTCTCCCGGTGGTATTTTTGCATTTGCAAAAATATACCACTTTCTACCCCTAACCAATAAAAAGGGGACATGTCTAGTTTAGCAAAAGGGCCCTTTTTTTGGTCTACTTATGGAAAAGGGCCTTTAATTTATACATAGTACTACTTTTTTGTTATCATTTTAATTGATACTCCATAAATCGGTGGCGGATCCAGAAATTTTGTTAAGTGGGGGCTGGAGACTTCAGCGGTCTTACCCTTGAAAAATTGAGAGGCTAAATAGGATCGATGCTTTCATAGCTATGTTCGGGTAAACGGCCTTAAAATTTCACTATGAGGTAAATTTGATGCTAATTTTAACCTTGTATATAGCCTTACAAACTAGCTATTTAGCATAATTTTTATATGAAAATTTACCCTCAAATGTTTTGGTTCCAAAATTCATGGGTATTTAGGATCAGATTTACCCAAATTGAATTATTTTATAATAGAAAATTAATTTTTATAACAAAATTTACCCGAATTTTTTGGTCACTCAGATTCATTGACATTGAATTATGAATTATTTTGGGAAATAAAATTGATTAAGCTTTATACATATACAAAAGTCAAGAGTATATACATAAACTAAAAAAATAAAAGACCCACATTGCTGCTTCTTTTTTTATCTAGAAGGTTGCAGTAGCATCTTATTCAATAAGCAAGTGTTCAAAGTGACAGTCAGAGAGCAAAATGTCTTGAACACCACAGGGGCTTCCAGAACTTCAGTAAACAAAACTTCAGTAAACGTTAATGGTTCAAAGACCAACATTGCTGAAAACAGGACATGTTTGCATCTTCAACAACTAGCAACTTCACCAAAAAGAGTCCCTATGAACCAAATAAGCCATTATAACTAATGTTACTTTCCAAATCCAACAAATCGTTCAAACCAAACTCTATCTATATATAAAATTCAACTTAAAACTCCCTACTCCCAATCTACAAATTGATTCTCAAATCCCCAAATTTACCTCAAATTAATTCTCAAATCCACAAATTTATTAGCAAAATCACAAACTCTAATCGAAATTTAACCCAAATTGATTCACAAATCCACAAATTCTAATATAAATTGATTCTCATCTCAATGAATTGAACTTAAAAACAATCTAGTTAAAAGGTGGAAGAACAAAACTAACCTTGAAGATAGAGTTGGACAAGATGAGAAGAAGAACAGTTGAAGGCCTGCGGCCTGCGGGTGATCGCTAAGGGGCTGGGGAGGACAGAACGACCGAGCTCAAGGAAGGGTGCGGTGCGCCGGTGCCAAGGTGGGTGCGGCGGCGGGTTGCTGGGTGGGTCGGGGACTTGACTTGGACTTGGCTCTCTCTCACTGTTTGTGACGTTGTGAAAAGATTCAAAGGAAGCGGGCGGCTACTGACTATTGTAAATTGGGGTTTTCAATTTTTACCTATAAAGAGTAAGGGTGGGCGTGGGACGGGACGGGACGGGATTCGATATCTTTTTTTCAATCCCGTGCGGGCCTTGTCCCTCACGGGACGGGCCTTGTCCCTCAAATAAAAAACATTATAAAAAAAACTCTAAAATTCCTATATATTTTGCGGTTTTTAAAGGCATAAGATATATATAATATTTTTTTATATAAGTTTACGATTTTTCTTATATATATACACATTAAATACACTATATGTATAATCCCTACTACTATAAATGTGGGGGAAAGAATTTTACTGTTCCTTATGCAGAGTTACTTTGGCCGTTGCTTTTGAGAAGGTGGATCTGATCAATGGTCCATAACTCATTTATACTCAATATCTTATTTAACCCTCAGAGTTTCCATTTAAAATTATTTATTTTTTTTATTTTACTGTCTTTTCACCTAAATCCCTTATTTTGCTCTGCCGTCTTCCCCGTTTATCTTCTAGCCTTCCTCTTCAATCGACTGCCTTCCTACCGCCTGTTGTCATGTTTCCCTTCCCACCACCGTTGTCCCTTCGCTGCACTTCTCGTGGAAGCCTCTCGCTGCTCATTGCACCTCATGCTCGTCTGTCGCTTGCCGATTGCACCTTTCTTCTTCCGGTTTGAGGCGTATGCTGTTTGCCCCTTTTCATTCTTCTTCCGATTTGAGGACGGTGGCCATCCACAATGACGAAATGCGATCGATTAGCGATCTGAGGAGGCACCTCTCCATCTCAGTTGTTGAAAGTTGCTTTCAATTTTGCTCATTTTCCTAGTAATTTGATATGCTACTCTCTTTTTCTTCCTTTTCTTTAATGAATTAATCTCCCCACTCCTCATCTTTCGTCTGTGCCCTAAGTTGTTTAAATTGGTAAATCGGAGGATAATGAAAGTCGGTGATTGCAGGGGTGCAGAAGGAAGATTCTCAAGAAGTTTATATACCTCGCTTGTAAAACAGTATGTATCTAGAATTGATTTCTTGATATCTCCTTTTCTTTTGTCTTCTCAATCGCTCACTCTCCTCTGTTTCCTCAGAAGAACTCAACCCCAAATTGAATGCTGATGAGATCAGATGAAGACGTTGGTTGTCGGAATATATGCGATGTGAGGTGCGCAATCCCGAACGGTAGTGATTTCTCCCGAGAGCAGTTATGTCTTCAATTTTTCTTTTGAAAATTCCCAAATTTAGGGTTTGAGTTTTCGGATTGGGGGATTTGAATGGATGAAAAAAATTGAATTTAGGGTTAATTTGTTTTGAGTGATGAACAATAAAATTCTGAAACTTAAGTTTGGAATATGGATTTGGGAATTTTGTTTTTGGATTTGGGTAATGGTGTCTCAGGGTTTAGGGCTTAGAAATCAGATTGAGACAATTTTATCCCTTATTTTGGGAAGATGCAGTTATGGGAAACCTGATTATTTTTCCCTCTCGTTATATTGTGATGTTTTTTCTAATTCCACATATTTGAAGTTGTTTTTACATGTTAATGCATTGGTTATCCATCTATCCATGAAGAATTTTGGTTATATTCTGTTTAATTTTTGGGTGATCCATCGGTTAAATTGTATGTAGTCCGAATACGCAAATCGAAACCCAATTAAACCTAAATCAAAACCTGGATTCTAAGATAATAATCCTGAAATAATATTTAAGAAGCATACCTCTTCAAATCTAAAAATTCGTTAGTTAATTCAATTATGCTTCGTCATTTGATTTCGGTATAGTTGTTTGGTAATTTGTTTGGGTTTTTGTTTCCCTAGTTTTGGATCCTTCAAAAACCAGTGGGTGGCTAGGTACACTGTTCTTTTATTGCTTGGTGTCTTTCGGCTCACATATGGACTCTAAATTCTAAAGTTAATTATTAGTCCTGAGCTCTTTCATCTCTTCATATGGCTATTTTAAGATTGCTTCAAATCATTAAGTAATGTTGCATTTACCAAATATGATTGATAAATCAGAGGTAGCACCTATATGCCACATTATCTCCTGGCTTTGTTTCTGAGCAGCGGAAAGCTTTTTGCCTACAATCTATTAGGAATGTTTTCCCCAAAATATTTGATGTACCCTAATTGCAGGTTTAATTGACATAAATTAAGGACCCATATATTTTTCTTTTCTTACAATAGTCTTTTCCTGATTCTTTATTTATTCTTTCTCAGACATTTGCTCATAGGGTTGGCAAAGCCTTACCTTAATTTGAAATGTTATGCAATGTCTGAATTTTGAAATCAATGTTTAAGGATTTTATTTCAATTTGCTTCTAGGAAAGGAAAATGAAACTATATAGGGCAATTGTTAAGCTAGAGAAAGATGGTGGTATCGATAGAAATGTAAAGGTATTCATGACATAATTGACATTTCAAAATTGGATCATCATGATCAGTGATATATTTTCCATGGTTACAGTTGACATTGTATCAAGTATCAACCTTTGAATTTCCCAAGAGCAGAGACTATCTTGGAGCGGATGATTTTCTATATTTTTAGTTGACATTGTATCATCTATATGTGTTTACATGAGGATTTTCTATGTGTTTAGAGGAGGATCCGCTTCTTAAAGGCAAGGGAAAGGGTACATATCATTGTTGAATTGATGGTGATAATAGTTGGTATTTGGTTTAAGATATTAAATTTGTGGAACCTTTGTATAATTAGTACTTGATTTAAGATGTTTAATGTGGAGAACCCTTGTGTTTATCACTCCAACACATGCGTTGATGCTAAAAATCTTTAAACTTCATTTTAACTTGCAAAATGGCCCTCTTAACCAAAGAGCCTCTTAGAAATCACTACTTATTTCAGATGACAGACAATTGCTACAACATTTGTCGCGCGCGAAGCGCGCTGCATCATCCTAGTATATATAAAGTATGTACAATTACTACAATGTATACCGTATATGTATACACACTGTAAAGTATATTCAATGTGTATATACACTGTATACTATATATAATATATTATATTATTATTATTATTATTATTATTATTATTATATGCGGGACGGGACGGGATTTGCGGGATAAGGCGCGTCCCGTCCCGCATAATTTTTGCGGGACGAGACCGGGACAGGATTCACTATTTTTTTTTTCAAATCCCACCGGGCCCGGGACGGGCCCGGGATTTGCGGGATTTGTGCCCACCCCTAATAAAAAAATTTAAAAAAAAAAAGAGGAAAAAAGTGAAAATTTGGAGAGTTGAACCTGCGTTTCTTGACTCTGAAAGTGATCACCCGCGTCCCTTTCCGTTTGAGCCAACGTTGTTTGTTGATTTCACATTCCTTTTACTTAATTTATTCCAAACAAATACCCAATATATAAAAAATAATCCTTCTCTTTTTTAGGATAGGGGCTTCAGCCACCCCGAACCCCCCGTAGATCCGCCACTGCCGTAAATGGGATCCGTATGGATTGCAAATTTCTTCATTATTTACAATGATGGGAGAAAAAAAAGAATGAATATTCACATTTATACGGAAATGGGCGGAGATGATTTGAAACAAAAATAATCGGGAGAAATAAGAATATATAGAATTATAGAAGGTGTGGAAGATGAAAATGAAGTTGGGACGTATGACTGTTATATGAGCTAAACAACTTGATCTCGAGATCGCTTGAAAAAAGCTTGATTCGAGCTCGTTCACTTACCTAAACAAGTCGAGTTTGAACATGATTTTAAACTCGGTTGAAAGCTCGACTCATTCGATTAAAGATCGATTTTTGTGGAATTTCTAAAATTTCTTTTAAGTTTATATGTTGTGACCAAGTAAAACTGTTTCAATCTCGAAAAAAGCCCGTCCCGAGTTCGTTCATTACAAAAAGAAAAACTCGTCTAAAAATTGGGCTCGACTGGACTCGAACTTGTTTAATTAATGAACAAAGCTTGAACATGATTGAACATGTTAAGCTCGGCTCGTTCGACTCGAATAATACCCATATTGGGACGTACTCAGGTAGGGAGGATTAGGGTGGCTCAAAATGGACCCGACCCGGAAACCCGACCCGACCCGGCCCGGAAAACACGGGGTCGGGGTTGACCCGAGACCCCTAGGGGTCGGGTCTCGGGTCGAATTTTAAGAAATCTCGGGTCAACGGGCGGGTTGGGGTCAGACCCGACCCGGATTTAAAAAAAAAAATTTATTGTTGTGTGTGCTCTATTAGACACCCCACCCTTAAAATATATATATATATATATATGTATGTATATGTATGTATGTATGTATATGCAGATGAAAAGTAAAAAACAAATCCTATTTATTTAATTTTGATTACAAATTTACAATTACATATACGAATAATACGATTCACGAATCACGATCGCATTTTTATTTAATTTTGATTGCAAATTTAATTTTGTAATGCGGATGAAAAATCCTTTTTATTTACAATTACATATACCCTTAAAAAATCCTTTTTATTTAATTTTGATTCACGAATAACTAAAATGCGGATGAAAAGTAAAATAAAATCCTTTGTAATTTTGTAACAACTAAAAAAATTTTAAAACTCGGGTTTTCGGGTGAACCCGTGACCCGACCCGGAAAACCCGGAATTACAAATCTCGGGTTCGGGTCGGGTGACGGGTCGCATTTTTAAAAATCCCGAGCCTTCGGGTTGACCCCCACCCGGAATGTTCGGGTCGGGTCGACCCGGATGAGCCACCCTAGGGAGGATGGTGTTGGCGGCGAAAAAGCAACACAAACGAACAAGCTGGGTAGGCACGTACAGACTGTACAGTCACTTTTGTTAAATTATTGGCAGCTTCTGAAAATTACAAGTAATTTAAGAAAGACAAGTGAATCACGGAAACGTGTTTCTTCTCATCCTCTGACTCTGACTGACTGCAGCGGCTAACCCAAACCAAATTGGAATCTCCAATTCTCCTACCTCTACCTGCCTGACTAACTAATTCCAAATTAAATTAATTTTATTTTTATTTTATTTTATTATTATTATTGTGTTGTTGTTGTTGGAAATTTCGAATCGTTGTCTTCAATCATTTCAAATTCTTACTATACCCTAATAGAATTGTCGAAGGGCCTTATTCGCCAAATTATAGCAAATTGTCATTTTTTGGTGGGTTGGACGATTAATTCTAAGAGTCGTGGAGGGCACTTTCTTAATTTGCTCGATCGAGATGCATAAATTGACTAATTAGTTGATTCGTTTCAGCAATCAGATCGATGCTGTGGGTTATGATCGATCGACTAAGTTAAGAAATCAATGCCGACATGGACGCTACCAGTTGGATCGAGTACTTCAATTTCATTTTAGTTACAAAATTAAGTGATCGAGCACGTACATGCTTTTGATTTGTAGATCGACCACCCGCACATTGACAAATGAACACAAATCTAGCAACAATATTCACCTAAATCCAAAAAGTAACTCATCCTTATCTCATCGACTGACATCTATATATATAGAACCCACCAATTCAGTTGTACGTGATTTGTGGTCGGGTGTAATAATAGACGACATGACAACACTAAGCATGTCTCAGACCCATATATTGCCTGTTAGATTTCCATTCGATTTCGATCATGAAATCAACAAAACAGAATCTAGATTTCATACAATTCAAACCCTAATTCTATACCGAAGACTAACCTTGATCCATGACCGTCTTTGCAGCGGAACAAGCGAACTTTGATCGATTTCTCGCCCCTTAGCCTTCTCCTTTCTTTGTCTCCGATGGATGAGACTCCTTACTGACTTCTCTCGTCAATTTCAGACCCACTTGGGAAAACTGGTGAACGTTCATATAAAGAAGAGAGCGCCCTTTCACATTCCGTAACCGCTCTCCTATTTATTTCCCGTAACCGTTCACCCATTTATTTCCCTATTAAAATTCCTTTATGAGATAGTCATCTATTACTGTATTATAGGCAAGGGGTGAGGGAATACATAATTACCCCCGGATTTAATTCTTTAACCGAGACCGATCCATCACGATTTCAACTTTTATATTAAATCGGACACCATAATATATCTGGACTAAATACTCAATTAAACCTAGACACATGAGCCACATAAAATGTTTATAAACATTCTAACATTCTCCCACTTGGCTCGTGTGACGACTTGAGGGCTTAATTGAAACTTTAAATGTACAACTATAATGTATAAAGTCCATACAGTAAATATAACCTTTACAGAACTAGAACTGATCGGATCATGGCGGTCACAAGTCATTGAATGACATGATTCCTTCCATGTATCACAGAACAATCCAAATTCAGTTATTCTTTAAGTATGAGGATAACTATAAGCCTCAAATAACATGTCATCAAGAAACTATAAGCATGAATGAAAACCATAATGATAACATGTTTGATAATGCAGAAACATAACCATAAGTGTATACAGAAAGTGTCATAACCAAAATGAGCTAAAATCATAATAGAAAGGCTCTATCAATAATGCCCATACGCTCTACATGGCCAGTGAACGCCTTGGGCGGCAAACCCTTAGTCAGCGGATCTGCAATCATGAGATCCGTCCTGATATGCTCAAAAGACACTCTACGTTTCTGTACTTCCTTCTTCACCGACAAGAACTTCAACTCCATGTGCTTAGCACCCCTCGAGTACTTGTCGTTCTTTGAGAAGAAGACGACTGCGGAGTTATCACAATAAATTCTCAGCGGCCTGGCTATACTGTCGACAATCCCAAGCCCTGAGATAAAGTTCCGCATCCACAATGCATGAATCGTGGCCTCAAAGCATGCCACAAATTCAGCCTCCATAGTGGAAGTAGCAATGACAGATTGCTTTCCACTTTTCCATGATACTGCCCCACCAGCTAGTAGGAACAAGTAGCCAAACGTCGATTTCCTACTATCAACGCATCCGGCAAAGTCTGAATCTGAATATCCAATGACCTCAAGATGATCGGATCTCCTATATGTAAGCATGTGCTCCTTGGTGCCTTGCAAGTACCTAAGAACCTTTTTAGCAGCTTTCCAGTGGTCCAATCCAGGGTTACTTTGATATCGACCCAGCATTCCTGCAGCGAAGCTGATATCGGGTCGAGTACAAGTCTGAACATAGTTCAAACTCCCCATCACTGATGCATAGGGAATACTCTCCATTTCCTTCAATTCCAAATCATTTTTAGGACATTGCATTTTACTGAACTTGTCCCCTTTCTGTATTGGAACTATCCCTGCTGAGCATTTATCCATTCTGTACCTCTCTAAGATCTTTTGGATATAACTTTTCTGAGACAATCCCAACAATCCTTGTGTTCTATTACGGAATATTTCTATCCCAATCACAAAGGATGCCTCACCTAAATCCTTCATTTCAAAGTTCTTTGAGAGATACTTCTTTACATCATGTAACATACCAATATCATTTGCAGCTAGCAGAATGTCATCAACATACAGAACTAAAAAAAAAAACTTGCTCCCACTAATCTTCATGTAGATACATCGATCAACGATGATCTCTACAAAACCATATGACGTGATAGTATCATCAAACTTTAAGTACCACTGTCGGGAAGCTTGTTTTAGCCCATATATTGACTTTCTCAGCTTACACACCAAGTTTTCCTTTCCTGTGGCCATAAACCCTTCAGGTTGGTCCATATAAACTTCCTCCTCTAGTTCACCATTGAGAAAGGCGGTTTTCACATCCATTTGGTGAAGCTCGAGATCATAATGTGCCACCAAAGCCAAAACAATTCTCAAAGAGTCCTTCTTTGAAACTGGAGCGAAGGTCTCCTTGTAGTCAATGCCATCCTTCTGGGTGAAACCTTTAGCAACAAGTCTGGCCTTATACCTTTCAATGTTCCCTTTCGAGTCTCGTTTGGTCTTAAAGACCCACTTAGACCCAACCGTCTTGGAACCTTCAGGCAACTCAACCAAATCCCAGACTTTGTTGTCACCCATCGACTGGATTTCTTCTTTCATGGCATTTAACCACAAATTAAAATTGTTACTTTCCATGGCTTTCTTGAATGAGACTGGATCATCATCAATGCTTACGTCACATTCATCTTCGAGAGCATAAACCACATAATCGTCTGGAATGGCAGATCTTCTTTCCCTTACAGATCGCCTTAGTGGTTCATGTGGTACATTTATCTCTTCCTGTACTGTGACTGGCTCATCATCTATGTTCACATGATGTGGGATTTGGACATCATCTTGTTGCTCTATTGTGTCGTCAAGCTGTGATACGACAACTGGCACAACAACCTCAGAAGAAACAACAGGCGAAGGAACTTCAACCCGAATTTCTTGAATGTCCACCTTTCGTGGTTCACCACTCCCACTGATTTGACTGTTCTCGATGAACCTAGCATTGCCCATCTCAACTATTCTCGTACTATGGTTAGGACAGTAAAACCTATACCCCTTGGACTTTTCTGGATAGCCAATGAAGAAACCACTGACTGTTCGCGGATCAAGTTTCTTTTCTTGTGGATTATACACCCTTACTTCTGCTTGACAACCCCAAACTCGAAGGTGCCTTAAACTGGGTTTCCTTCCTGTCCACAGTTCATAAGGGGTCTTAGGAACTGCCTTACTAGGAACCCGGTTAAGCAGGTATGTCGCAGTCATTAATGCATGTGTCCACAATGCAAGAGGTAAGGTAGAGTTGCTTAACATACTCCTAACCATTTCAATTAATGTACGATTCCGCCTTTCAGCAAAACCGTTTTGCTGAGGTGTACCGGGCATTGTGTATTATTGCGCACAAATGCCTCTACTTTCGAGGAACTTTGCAAATGGACCTAGACATTGTCCACTCTCATTGTATTTTCCATAAAACTCACCACCTCGATCAGATCTCACTATCTTTACTTTTCTATCTAATTGCCTTTCCACTTCGTCAATGAACACTTTTAGGACATTCACAGACTGAGCCTTTTCATGCAATAGATATATGTAACCGTACCGTGAGTAATCATCTATGAAGGTGATGAAGTACCTTTCTCCGTTCCAAGAAGGAATGTCAAATGGACCACAAATATCGGTGTGAATTAACTCAAGAAGCTGAGTGCTTCTTGTGGCTGGTTTCTTTGTAGTGTGCTTAGTCTGCTTTCCCTTAATGCAGTCTAGACACACATCAAGATCACTAAAGTCCAAATGAGGAAGAATTTCACTCTTCGTCAACCTCATTAACCTTTCCTTGGAAATGTGACCTAATCTTTGATGCCACAAGTAAGCGGAACTTTCATTAGATGCACTACGCTTAATCCCCACATTACTTTCAACATACATAATGGATTCAGAAAATTTAATATCAAGATTGAACCTGTAAAGTGAATCAATCAAAGTATCACTACCATAAAAGTAATCATTCCGGTACAATGAAAAACCAGCATGTCCAAACTTAACATTAAAACCTAAATCGTCCAGTCTACTAACAGAAACAAGATTTCTAGCACAATCAGGTACATAGAGACAACCCTTAAGATCTATATGACAACCAGTGTCCATGATCAATCTATACGTCCCAATGCCTTCAATACGTGCCTTCATCCTGTTCCCCATGAACAAGTACTGTTCACTTCTTTTTATGGGCTGGATCATACTGAATCCCTGTTCAATTTGAGAAACATGAGTAGTAGCACCAGAATCTATCCACCAAGTATTATTAGGCACTTCCATAAGGTTCGACTCAAAGCAAACAGAACAATAATGAATACCTTTCTTGTCAAACCATGCCTTTCTTTTCGGACAATCCTTCTTGAAGTGTCCCAATTTCTTGCAAAAGAAACACTTCATTTCCTTCTGAACACGGTCTTCACTAACTTTCTGTGAAGCCTTGTCCTTCTTGTCCTTCCTACTTGGATTTCCTTTACTGCTGCTGGCGCCATTATGACTCATGAGGTGAACTGACTGTTCTGCCACCTTTTGCTTTAATCTCATTTCCTCTTGTACGAGCATGGTCATTAACTCTTTAATGTTCCATTTTTCCTTAATGGTGTTGTAATTCACCTGGAACTGATCAAACTCATGAGGTAGAGAGTTGATGACAAACTGGACAAGAAATGTCTCATTTACGTTCATCCCCATGGTTGTCAACTTTGCTGCCAAATTGGACATATGCATCACATGATCATGGATAGGCTGAGACCAGTCAAATCTCTTCGTAGTCAGCTCAGACATAAGGCTTCCTACAATTGACTTGTCAGCCAAATCCGACTTTGAATACTCTTTCATTGCAAATAAGAATTCCCTTGCACTCTCTGTCTTAGGAAGAGATGGCTTAAGATTTTCCGCCACCGTCATCCTCATAAGGCTCAAACCCAGCCGGTTAGACCGCTCCCATGACTCATAAAAGGACTTTTCTGCGTCGGAGCTAGCCTCTGTAATGGAAGCGGGCGGTACTTCTGTAATGATTGCAAGGTCCAGGACCATAATACCCAATGTGAATCGGATCTGTTCGGACCAATCATCATAGTTGAGCCCATTGAACTTCACGACAGAGTTTGCAGATGCAAAATGATTTGATGAAGATGTAGACAATTATACATGCTTACCTATTAGTGCTTTGAAACTTTAATACAGATTCAGATAATAAACCTTAAAACATGTATTCAAGCAACCTTTGGGCAATACTCAAACACACATACAATCATCGATGCTAAATATATAAACTTTAATAGACAATCACCACACACATTAGACAAATAAGCATGTTATCTTTGGATGTACATACTACCCATCCTAGTTGTGGAAAATCATCACTTTAATATTATCTACTATATTCAATGATCCACCTTTGGGTGATCTCCAAGAATTATAGTCAATAAAATCAATTGTTTAATCAACCTTTTATGTCATGTAGCATCCTTTAATCATGAACAATTGACAACCATAAATCAAGGTCTAAATTTCCTTTCAACCAGGCCACTTTGGTGACTAACAAGTTCCTTGCATAATTTAGACAATGAACTAACCTACCTTAATGCATAGATAAATATCTTTTATCATGCGATTAAACCATATAACGCATATAACCTTTATACTATGCGAATTTTAGGTTAAACCTAAAACACTACGCCGATTCACTACATGCCATTCAGTATTTCATGAACTAATTGCAATCGGCAAAATCTTTAAAAACGGCAAACTTCAATACTTTAATATAATTAACTGCAATTTGATTCAACCTTTCATGAGTCAAAGAAAACGGCACTATAATAAATTGAAATTTACGAATTGAAACTTACGAGTGCTAATCCATGAAATCATAATCCATGAAACCATCCACACAAACTAACGAGTGCACACTCAGATTCATTACATTCATATGGATTCGGAAGAGAATGATTCTTAATTGAGTCAACAAAGGTGCTGCACTCAAATTCAACATTTCATGAAGAATTGCGCAACCGACGTCAATCAAATCGACAACAACTGTAAATCGATCATTCCGAATCCATCAATTTGATGGTGAATTGTAGAAATCTAAACCCGCTCTGATACCAATTGTTAGATTTCCATTCGATTTCGATCATGAAATTAACAAAACAAGATCTAGATTTCATACAATTCAAACCCTAATTCTATACCGAAGACTAACCTTGATCCATGACCGTCTTTGCAGCGGAACAAGCGAACTTTGATCGATTTCTCACCCCTTAGCCTTCTCCTTTCTTTGTCTCCGATGGATGAGACTCCTTACTGACTTCTCTCGTCAATTTCAGACCCACTTGGGAAAACTGGTGAACCTTCATATAAAGAAGAGAGCGCCCTTTCACATTCCGTAACCGCTCTCCTATTTATTTCCCGTAACCGTTCACCCATTTATTTCCCTATTAAAATTCCTTTATGAGATAGTCATCCATTACTGTATTATAGGCAAGGGTGAGGGAATACATAATTACCCCCGGATTTAATTCTTTAACCGAGATCGATCCATCACGATTTCAACTTTTATATTAAATCGGACACCATAATATATCTGGACTAAATACTCAATTAAACCTAGACACATGAGCCACATAAAATGTTTATAAACATTCTAACATTGCCAACAGCTAGCGTCACATACTCCATTAGCTAGCGCTTCATTCTGAATTGACATGTTTAAAATGTACCCCCACTTAACTAAATTATATATATATATATATATATATATATATATATATAGAATAAATTTGTCCAACAGGTCACTTTTTGGGCTCAAATTGGACAAATGTCCACCATCCTTATTAAATTAGGGTTTTGTCCACCCCAAAATTGTGCCCCCCTTTCAATTCCTCGATCCGGCCATTAGATCCAGCGGAAGGAGATGGATTTGTCGACTCCACCTGTGTCCTCCATGGAGATGGATCTGTCGAGTGGTGAAGCAAGGGGCTGAGCTGGATCTGTTGTGCGGTGTGGAGTTGCAACTCAGAGGGAGAAGGATCCGAGGAAGAGCCGAGCGGGGGCGACGATGAGAGATCTTCAGAGCGCTTCGACTCCGGAAGGAGACCCGCAGCAGATCTGTGCTCAGTAGATCTGTTCAAGGAAGGAGCGGTGGCCTCGTCATCAGCAGATTGGAGGTGAAGCGGTGTCGATTGGATGTGAAATCTCTCGCTCCAATGGCCACGAAATCCCTCGCTCCTTGTCAAGTGACTCCAATTGCGTCTTCAATGGACGCGAGATCCGAGGTGACTCCAATGGCATCTTCAATGGCTTCTTCAATGCTATTCCCGGCGCTGACGACGTGAGTTCTTTTGTGGTTAATTCGATTCAATTTCGATTTAACCTTTTGAGTTGCTTCATGTATATTTAGCCGGCAAAATGGGTGTGCAGGTTGGGTTACCATGCTAACACTTTGCTTAGTTTTTTAACTAGTACGCATTTATTTTGAATTTGAAATCGATGAGATGCCTCTGGTTTCAATGCTTGCTTAATGGCAGTAGCATTCTTCGGTTGCAACAGAAGCTTCGCTTAGTTTTTTTACTGTTTTTATCCTTTTTATGTGTCGATTCAATCTGTTTTTACAACAGAAGCTTGATGAAAAGCGATTCAATCCTTTGTTCATCCTTTGCTCATTGTCGGTATTTATATCTTTATATATCTTTGTTGAACTGGAATATGACTATATATATCATGAACTGAATTGGAAGCATATCACTTGTATGTATTCGTAGCTGATGCTTAATCGATTCACCACATGTGCTTACTCGTAGATCCAGATTGATTTATTTTCTGCTGACACCAATATAGGAGCGGTTTGAGAATATCATGTTATTTTTGAATCATGCTTACTTGGGTTGCTGATTGTTCGCTTATGATATAGAAAAGAATTAGATACAGAAAAGGATTCCTGGAATCATGCTTACTTGGGTTCCTCCGTTCTTGAAATCTTTTTTATTTCTAATTGTGTGCTGACATGGTCTCTTGTGCAAATATAACTTGTAGTTGCTGAATTGGAGTTAATTAGAGATTGTATGCAAGTTAACTAGGGATAATTAAGATTGATGCAAATGCAAGTTATTTCATTAAAATTATGAAGGAAATGGATGTTTTAGTAAAGATGTGATTTGCCTGATTAATGGAGAATAGGGTGAAGATAGGATGCTGACGTGAATGCCTAAGGTTCCTTGTTCAAGGGCTCTGAGCAATCTCCTTCTTCAATTTGCTAATTCAAAATAATGCAAATTATATAATGGACCCTTTATATTTTATCAAATCAGAAAATTAACTATTCTCCTTCAATTTGCTGCATTCAATCAGCAAAACAACACTGACCTTGGTTTGAGCAGGGGCTGATTTGGGTCCCTCGGGATCTAGAAGAACGGATGTCGAGCTTTCATCCAGCCGCGCCCTTAAGAATTTCGGGCGCGTCTGGATAGCAACTCCAGTGTCGAAGTGTTGACGCGGAAAACAAAACAAGAAAAAAAGCAACACCGGTTTCAGCAACTTCGGTGTCGAAATGGTGACGCGAAAAAAAAAAGAAAAAAAAACAACTCCGGTTTCAGAAACACAGTTTCAGCATCTCCAATTTCAGCAAATCCGGTGTTGAAGTGGTGATGCGGAAAAAAACAAACAACTCCGGTTTCAGCAACCCCGGTTTCAGCAACTCCGCTTTTAGTAGCTTCGGTTTCAGCAACGCGCGAAAAAAAAAACTAATTTCAGCAATTACAGTAATAGTTTCAGCAAATTCTGTTTCAGCAACTCCGGTGTCGAAGCGCTGACGCGCGAAAAAATATGGATATTCTAGTAACACAGTTTCAACATGAATTTTGATGTTCCTTGCTTTAAATCTCCTTTAAAAGCCTCTTAGCTTAATTGTAGAGCAATGTGCTTATACGGAAATACGTGGGTTCGAATCCCGCATAGGCTAAATTTTATATCCCGCAACACGGTTTCAGCAACTCCGATTTCAGCAAACCCGGTGTCGAAGTGGTGACGCGAAAAAAAAAGAAAAAAAAAACAACTTTGGTTTCAACAACACGGTTTCAGCAACTCCGATGTCGAAGCGCTCACACGAGAAAATAAAAAACTAATTTCAGCAATTTCAACAACAATTTAAGCAACTCCGATTTCAGCAACGCGCGCGAAAAAAAAAACTAATTTCAACAATTTCAGCAACTCCGGTTTCAGCAACTTCGGTTTCAGCAACTCCGGTGTCAAAGTGGTGACGCGAAAAAAAAAAGAAAAAAAAAGAAACTCCAGTTTCAGCATCTCTGGTTTCAGCAACTCCGATTTCAGCAACTTCGGTTTCAACAACGCGTGAAAAAAAAAAGAAAAAAAAAAGCAATTCCGGTTTCAGCAACACGATTTCAGCAACTCCGATGTCGAAGCGCTGACGCGAAAAAATAAAAAACTAATTTCAGCAATTGGAACAACAATTTAAGCAACTCCGGTTTCAGCAACCCTGGTTTCAGCAACTCCGATTTCAGCAACTTAGGTTTCAGCAACGCGCGGAAAAAAAAACTAATTTCAACAATTTCAGCAACTTCGGTTTCAGCAACGCGCGAAAAAAAAACGCTGAAATAGGGTTTGCTGAAACCAAATGTGCTGAAACAAGAGGGGGGCACAGGGGGCGCGCGTGGGGGGCAAAGGGGGCAAGGGAAGAAAGGTGGATATTTTGCCAATTTGGGGGGGGGAAGGGTGGACATTTTCCTAATTATGGCCTATAGCACAATTCTCCCATATATATATATCCATAAAGGACCATCATCTAAATTACGCGCCGTCTGCTTGTAATAAATTGAATTGCAAGCTCCCAAGTATAATACCGTGTATTTCAATTCCTGATCGAGTGAGGGAGGGGTATTTGTTCAATAAACAACACACTAGTAATCAAACGTAACGTAACCTAACCAATAGTGACACTTCCGTGCTATATATATAATATCTTAATTTAGAAAACTTTTTGATAAGGTGTCACACATCCTTAATTTAATGTTTTTTTAACTAATTACAATTTTCTGTTATTATTTCTTTTTTTTTATCTTCATCTCTTTCATACATTTATATTTTTCCTTTTATTTTTTTATCCATTTATTAACCATTGGGTTTAATTCAAAGTATTGAATTAAATCTAATGTCTACTATTAATCTATATTTAAAAATCGCGCCATGACGCGGGAATTGTACTAGTGTATATATATATATGGCTTACTGTGTAAAGTGAATTTTTCACCGTTTACATGGTTCGCAACCGCACACTACGAGTGCGCGAAATTTACGCACTCGCAAAGGTTATGATTGATAAACACAAATCGCTTTTTTCCATTTAACTAATTTCGGTTACCTATTTTATTAAAGAGTATTTTGTTTACCTAATTTCAAGGGTATTTCGATTACCTATTTTTGGGTTTAGGGTGAATATCTTACATTTCTTTTATAAACATCGAATATACGCTAACATAGATGGATATGATTCACTAATAAGATCGATAAACACAAATCATTTTTTCAAATATAATGTCGCTTATATACGTCAAAATTAATTTTTCCTATCTATATAATTCATAAAAAACTTCTTTTTGGTTACCTATTGTCAATGTAATTTTATCTAACTCATGACATAATGAATTTCGATTACCTATTTTCAGTTGCTTATTTTCAACATAATTGATACATACAAATGCCTTACAAAAAAAGCTTTCAATTAATATGAAATTACCATGATCATATGTTTAGAGTTTAGGGTTAATATCTTAAAAGGATTTCATAACCATCGAATATACGTCAACTCTTATTTATAACAAGACTAATTCACCAATGAGATTGATAAACACCATATGAGTTATGGACTGGAAGAGTTCCAAGTTTGCCTTTTCTCAAGGTTTGGGGATGCGAAGCGTTTGTAAAACCTTTACTAGCAGATAAGCTCGCAATCAAATCAGATAAGTTCTTCTTTGTAGAGTATCCTAAGGAAACTAAAGGGTACTATTTCTACAATCCAATTGAGGACAAATTGTTTGTTGCTAGGGATAGTGTCTTTCTGGAAAAAAGAGTTTGTTTCCAAAAAGTCAAGTGGGAGAAATATTGATCTCGAAGAAGTTTGAGAAAAGCAACAAACGGAGCAACAAGAAGACATGGATCATTGCATGTCCGAGACTATGGATTTTGAGGACTTAATTGCATGCCAGGGGAGTTACAAGAATCCACCCTTACTAGTCCACAAAACGTTGTAGTAGAACCTCACTCTGATACCACTGTAGAAAAATTAGATACGCAGTGGAATTGTAGAAAACTATTTTCTAACATCTAATACGGGATCTCATACATGAATCGATATGAACAATATAGAAGGGAAAAGTCAAACCTTTCTTGTGCGAAATATTGATTGGAAATCACCTTTGGAGAAGCGAGCCTCAAACATGACTCCTCTACTTGGTCCACACGAGCACGAGATGTGATCTCCTTGTCTTCGTTTGCTAAAACAAGCGATCGAAGGATTGCAAGTCACACCCTACTTGTGTTAGGGAGGCTAGCGATTTTGGTGAGAGAAGATGAGATGCACAATGCCAAAAATTAGGTTAATTAAGACTTATTCTCAATAAGTCTTCTTATATAGTGTATAAGCTTGGTTAAGCTTACTTCCAATAACTTACATTTTACGGAGTATCTTCTATGCACAATATCTTTTCATAAAGATAATACTCCCTCCGTTTCCTTTTAATTGACCTTTTACTATTCATGCACGCTTTTTAAGGTGTGAAAAAATATATGAAATAATAATTTTTTAAAATATTTTTTTCGATAATCTCATACTTATTGGTGATAAGTATAATATTATTAAAAAAATATTATTAAAATATTAATATTTAATATAGTTTTTATCGTTCTAAAACTACATGCATGACTTGAAAAAGTTACTTAAAAGGAAACGGATGGAGTATATTAATAATAATAATAACTTATTATTATTATTCAATTATCCAATTCCTAACACTCTTTTGTGTGTGACCTTATCGGACCTGAATAAAATAGTAATAGATTAAATGCAATTTAATCCATAAATTATAATTGACTTCTAACAAAACACTATATATAATTACCTAAATTATTCAGATTATAAATCTCCATTTTAATCCTATTTTACACATCAATTAATTAAATTAAGTACACCAATCCATATGATTCTATAGATTTACAATAGGCATACTTCTTATTATACTTCCCTTATGATACACGGAATGATACAGCTGCAACAAAACTTAATTAAAAGTATATATATAAATAAATACGTACATAATTGTAGAAATAAAGATTTTTCTTCGAATTCAATTATTGAAAAGAAACAAAGAAAGGCTTTGATACCATGACAAGCAACATCAATTCATGACATTGTTGGAAGATAAAATTAACAGAAATCATGAGATCGAGGACACAAAGAGAGAGGAGATATGTATTATACAAAAAGATGTTTACAAAAGATGATAATTACAATTTGACTTGTGCTATTCATAGACCTAAGGTATATCACGTACTTATTACAGCTGAAATATATTACACGAGCTACAGATTTCATACATCTTATTATATTTCCCATATGCTACAGGGAATGATACAGCGCGCTGCAACAAAACTTAATTAAAAGTATATAAATAAATACATAATAAATAATTGTAGAAATAAGATTTTTGCTTCGAATTGAATTATTGATATAGAGATCCACAGGAATTGAGACAGCCACGTGTAGCTAGTGATACAGCCTCATATATATATATATATATATATATATATATATATATATATATATATATATATATATATATATATATATATATATATATATATATATATATATATATATTAATTGGTCCTACAGTGATATCAACTATCAAAGTTGTGTGCTATATAAACAAGGAGGGCACCTGCGGAGGCTTTACCAACTCCCTAACAATTCCTCCTTCCTTAAACCACCATTTTACATCCATCATATATTCAATTCGATTCTCTCCGGTGTAAGTAACTGTATATATAGTAAATGGAGTCCTGCAACCACAACAGCAACCACCAGCAGGAGGAGGAGGATGAAGAGGAGCGCCGGAGGGTGAACTTCGCGGAGCCGAGGAGGTTCGGAAGCACCCTCAAGGCGGACCTCAAGGAGACCTTCTTCCCGGACGACCCCTTCGGCAACTTGTCAGAGCACACCCCACTGGTCCGAGCCAAGCTAGCCCTCCAATACTTCGTCCCCATCTTCCACTGGCTTCCTCACTACAACCGGGGGCTCTTCACCTACGACCTCCTCGCCGGCCTTACCTCCGCCAGCCTCGCCATCCCGCAAGGCATCAGCTACGCCAACCTCACCCACGTCCCTCCCATTGTCGGCCTCTGTGAGTCCCTCCTCCCCTTTCTTATCCATATCCTACAATGTGCCTTTTGTTTGTAAAAAGTTTTATTTTTTTTCAATGTAAATTTATAAAAAATTATATAAAATATTAACATTCTATTAATTATATATATATATATATAATGTTATATTTATTAGTAATTAGTATTACATATTTGAAAACTGTTGAGACTCTAATGAGACAACAACGGTATCTCACATAGATATCCCCTTTGCATCAAATCCAAATATCATGTCAATCATAAACAAAAGCAACCACCAAAGAAAAGGCCAGGGAGGAGAATAAACTTCACATTATCACACTTTATTTAATTTATTCATATTTGTTTATCACTCAGCATATGTATATATCCACATCCATTTTACATTTAAATATTTATTTATATGTATTTTATAACTGTCGCGTTTATATCTTCAAATTTGTATAAGAAATAAAACCCAAATCAAAATTATCAAATTAATGCGTGTACGCCTTCCCCCTGATTAATCAAAACTCTTGTCCAGCCGGACAACAATTTTTGTTTGTCAACCGCAGTCTCATCTCTCTCCACTGTTTTTTTGTTTGCTTTCTGATTTTATTGTAGTGGATAAATACGTGACAGTAACAATTTTATTTATTTATTTTTATTTGTGTGTTCGTTTGTGTGTTTGTGACTTTGTGTGGTGGAGAATTGAATTAGTGATCAAATATCGCACCTGCTCTCTCCTATTTTGGTGTGGTGTCTTTTTTCACGTAGTTTCTTGCCAACTCTTGGAAAATGACACTTCTTCATGTATTGTTGTGACACATTTTATTCACCAAAGATTCAAGCTTCGTGCCGGCGTTCATCTACACTGTGTTTGGAAGTTCTAAGAACGTGTCGGTGGGGACCGTCGCTGCTTGTTCTCTTTTGCTTGCTCAGACTATTGGGACCGCCGTCGACCCATCTCTAAATCCCACCTTGTATCTCAATTTGGTTTTCACCGCGACTCTCATTGCTGGTCTTTTCCAGCTCACTTTGGGCGTACTAAGGTACATAAATATAAAATAAATATAAATATAGTTGAATTAAACTTTTGTGTTAAAAGGGTGGATTTCAAACTTATTTAAATTTAATGTGGGTGGGTGGCAGGTTGGGAATTCTGGTGGATTTGTTGTCACACTCAACCATTACAGGGTTCATGGGAGGGACAGCGGTTCTCATTATTCTCCAGCAGATGAAAGGCTTTCTCGGTATGACAGACTTCACCAACAAAACAGATGTCGTCTCTGTCCTGAAAGCCATTTTTCGATACCGAAAAGAGGTTTTTATATATTGTCCTTCTAAATTCGTGTTTATAATATAGGTTTATCCACATCGAATATAATAAAAATAAATCTAATGATATATTTGTTAACTTGTTTGTTGTAGTGGAGTTGGGAAAGCGCAGTTTTAGGTTGTATCTTCCTTGCTTTCCTGCAAGTTACTAGGATGGTGGTGAGAACTTCTCGTCTTTGATCTTCACAATTCATGCCATGCCAGTCTTCGTCGTATCACGAACTACTATTCTCAATCCCATATTTGATAATGTGCAGAAAAACAAGAATCCAAAATTGTTCTGGGTATCAGCCATGGCACCTCTAGCGACTGTTATAATCGGTGGCCTCTTCGCGTATTTTGGCCACATGGAGAAACATGGAATCCAAGTTGTAAGTCATAATTGGAATATATATCAAATTTTACACCAAACAATTATCTTCATTCGATCTGGATTATAGTTATTGAATTGGTTATCATACATACAGGTTGGGCCTTTGCACAGAGGGATAAATCCCCTCTCAGTAGATGATTTTGTGTTTGATAGCAAGTACACATCTGTTCTCTTGAAAGCTGGGATCATCACTGCCATCCTCGGTCTCTCGGTAAGTTTACGTAAACTCATCATCTCTTGGCTCAAATGTGTTTACAACAAACCATAAGAACATGGAATTATGTGTTCTTGTAGGAAGGAATAGCCATAGGGAGGAGTTTCGCGTTGATGAAAAATCAGCATGTCGATGGCAACAAGGAGATCATAGCTTTCGGACTCATGAACATAGTTGGATCTTGCACTTCTTGCTACTTGACAACAGGTAACCAACTGAAATTAAAACACCCCAACTGTTCTTTATTAACAATATATTGACTTGATCTCCAATCCTTTGATTTGTTATTCCTCATCTTTTTGTGTATGCAGGGCCATTCTCGAAAACAGCTGTGAATGTCAACGCCGGTTGCAAGACCCAGATGTCAAACGCGGTCATGGGACTTTGCGTGATGCTTACCTTGTTGTTGTTGGCACCCTTGTTCAGTTACACACCTCTTGTAGCCCTCTCCGCGATCATCATGTCAGCCATGATTGGCCTAATCGACTACGATCAGTTTCTTCACTTGTACAGAGTCGACAAGTACGATTTCATCATATGCATGGCTGCGTTCTTAGGAGTCGCCTTCATTGACATGGACCATGGTCTCGGGATCTCGGTAAGCCTAAACAAAACCCCAAGAAAAACAACACGGCAACAATGCTTCCATTGTCACATACTCTCGTCCAAATGATTTTTTTTTTTACAAAAATTTCAATAGTGTTGGTTAATGGGCCTTAAGATCCATTTATATCTGGATCAATATCTTGAAGATGGGCCACTGAAATAGGTAAGCATTTTTTGGTATCAGGTGTTTCTTGGAATAATTAGGGCAGTGTTGTACACAGCAAGACCAGCAAACATCAAATTGGGTAACATCAAAAACTCAAATCTTTATAGAGATGTTGAACAGTATCCATCAGCTACTGGGTTGCCTGGGATTTTGATTATCCAACTGGGTTCTCCTATTTACTTCTCAAACAGCAATTATCTCAAAGAAAGGTATTCTTTTTATTCCTTTTTTTTTAATATGTATATATTTATATAAACAAAATGGTATCTATTCCGGTGAAAACGGCTCATTTATGTACATCAGGCTTATAATATTTATACATTTCAACTGAGTTGCATATATAATAAACTGATATGAATATATAATATGTTTAGATGCATATATAATTCTCATGTCTCAATCTAAAATTACTTATCAACTTAAAGGGGACCCATAAACAACTAATCATTTTTATACTTGAGATATGAACTGAATAGTTTTATGGCTTATCATGTACAATTCAGGCTCCTGAGGTGGATTAGAGATGAAGAATACGCAGCGAAAGATACCCCGGTGGAGCATCTAATTTTGGATTTAGGAGGCAAGTATATAGTATATACAAGTACAAATGATTGTGTGACAACAATGCCATAACAAATATATGATTGTGTGACATTATAAACTATAAAGGTATATATTAAAGTGAAGTGAAATTGCAGGGGTGACAACCATTGACATGACTGGAGTGGAGACCTTCTTTGAACTGAAGAGAACACTGCAACCAAAAGGGATCAAGGTACTTTATAAACATACAATACCTTAATTAGCCACCACTGGAGTACTTGATTGGCTAAACTAATTAATTAATTTAATCCTACAATATGCAGATGTATATGGTGAATCCAAGGAGGAAGGTGATGGAGAAGATGATAAGAGGGGGATTTATAGATGCAATTGGGAAGGAATCAGTGTTCTTGTCAATAGAGGATGCAATTCATTACTGTCGGTTCACACTCAATGAGGATAACTGCAGAAAGCCTGAGATTATAATCTGCACTAGAACTGCGGACTGATCCATTGATTTGTTTGAATAGGCAATAGCAATGCCATGTTTTTACATTTTATCTGAGCTGCTATTTATTCTTTTTTTTTTGTATCATTTATATCTCTCCTCTTCTCCACACACCTGTACTTGTTAGTGGAGGAAAAGAAATCTATACATATTGAAGTAAATTTGTTCTAATGATTTTGCTTCACCGGGATGTAATGCTGGTGTTCATCCACTCTAAAAACACTACTAGAGCGAAGATTTAGGTTAGATGATCCACAATGGTTGTGTGCAAATGTGCAAATGTGTATTTTTTAGACATTTTTTAACTCCATTGGTTGTTTTGGGTGTGTGCAAATGTACACATTTGAGCATGAAATGTGCAAATTTGAGCACACCACCTCCCCTGTGTGCAAAAACTTTTACAAAAAGCAAGACAGTTTCATTGGTTGATTTTTTATGATTTTATTTTCCTTTTTGTTTTAAATGAATTGAATGTTGGGTAAAAAATGCACACATTACCAATGGAGCAAATTATTAAAAAGTGATGTGTATTTTTACACATCTTGTGCAAATGTGTACATTTTACCCAAAACCATCGTAGATGGTCGGGAGTAAATAAATTTTAGGGATTTTAAAGAGATTAAAATTCCTCAGATTGGGATTGAACTGGATAGTCTATCAATCTATGCGTCATTAACTCTATTTATGGAAAATCGAGGTTTTTTAACAAATGACGTAATATTAGAGGTGTTAAAACCCTAGGTCATAGTCGCCAAGAGCTAGGTAGTTCTCGCCGATCTACGTGGGAGATTCGCCGGTGTTGACAGTATGACCGTGGCTACGCTCGTTCGTTGTCTAGATTCCGAAGTGAGGGTAGTAATCAACCCAAGCATGAACAATAGCATTCTTGTATTCCATTAACCAAGTGGATTGTAGGTAAAACCTAAGTCCCCACCGAGTCCTCCACTTTTCATGCATGCTAGACGATCGATCAACCCTTATAATTGTCTTCTGACTTCGACTCGAATAAGGAAAAACAATCGCTGTAAAATGCCTGTTGACGAATGGTTGAGTGTGTAGCCCTAGTTTTTTGCTCGATGTTGCACATGACATGCCACTTACATAGCATATGCTTCACCGTGGGAAATACCTCATAAGGGCCTTTATGAAACACAAATCCAATCTGTCACAATCACATTTGGCTAGCGATGTTTGCACAAATGCTTGAATCGTCTCATTGCCCAATCGTAGTGATCCTCAATCTCCCTTGCCATGAATATGAACACAATCGCAAACGTCTTCTTTGTGCTTGTTATCCCTACAATTTCTAATAATAGCATTTGGTAACTATGAAGTCTATTACAATAATAAGTACATAACAACAGGACATCATATAGTATTGTTGGCAATGAACATGGTAAATCTTACTGGTTGGTTTTATATGTCGTGTCCATGACGATGACATGCATAGGGAAACAAACTCGAAAAATGGTAAGATGTGCCAATATTATGTCGCTAACCTCATTATCTCCCAATTGAGGGAAATTCCTCGACACAATGCAGTAACCCTTTTTATCAAGCGAGTGTAAGGCTTGCGGTAGATCCCTCCGTCCCTCTGACACATCTCTCTTCATCTTGGCCATGTCATTGTACACTTGTCGGAGGTCACGCATTCATCATTGTCAATCTTGAGGCCACACAAGACATTGCACGGTTTTGTCCCAATTGTAGCATCACCATGAACGTTCTTTTGTTGTGTAGTTGTTAGGCGACCATCGTAGGGAAGCTCATGCAATGTTTCTAGGAGGTCGTGATTATAGGCACCGTATATGACACATATTATCTAATTTTTGTAGGTCTCGTCCAGTGTATGGAGAATACCTTAATACAATATTATAAATAATTAATATAGATTTCAATAAATAAAAAATAATAATCTAAATTTAAATAATTTTTTCACCAAAAATTAATATAGATATAAATAAAATTATTTTGATAGATTATATAATACCTAAATATCTTTTATTTAGATTCTCTCAAAATATAAATGAAATTCACATTTATCAGGTGCAAGGTTTTTTTTTCCTAATCTATTGTTAATGAAATATCATGTACTTTAATAAATAGTTGTGTTTAAAAAATATTTTAATGTTTTATTATTAAATATGTAGTATATCTTAACTTTATTACGTTAATTTACTAAAATATCTATGCACTGATGGATTGTAGGTACATATTATGGCTACACAATATTTTAATAATTTATTTTGGTCTGAAAAAAATAATATAGATATATATAAAATAATAATTATTAACTAATTAATTTTGATATAAATACTTCTTTTCACCAAAAAATAATCTAGATATAAATAAAATAGAGCTTATCAAAAACTACATATTTATCTATTATTTTTTGACAAGTATGACTATGGAATAGTTTTGATTAATATGTTTATTAATTAATTAAAATATAT
This sequence comes from Persicaria maculosa, assembly GCA_963922045.1. NCBI lineage: Eukaryota > Viridiplantae > Streptophyta > Magnoliopsida > Caryophyllales > Polygonaceae > Persicaria > Persicaria maculosa. The sequence goes on from OY998268.1 coordinate 4,263,613, forward strand.
ATGGATAAATTTGTGGCTTGTGATAACTTTCTATAAACTATGAAAACATATTATTTTAATAATTGTTTTCCTAGAATCAACTAAAACATGCCACATAGGATGTTATGCATCCGTTTTAGTGTGTGTGTATGTGTGTATATATATATATGTGTGTGTGTGTGTAGATTGTCATTGTCGTGTTGTTGACCCTCGAGCTTAAATTGACAAGTTCAAACTCACACATCATTTTTCTAGAGGTCGCTACCCTGGTTGATGCAGGCAACAAATCCAAATTGATGTCGGGTGGTTCGATCCTTGGGGTCATTGTAGTGCTCCACACTAATCGAAAAGTTGAAAGTTCTATCCATTTGTTCTTTCATGATAGGTGTATCACAAGAACCATATTTTTTGCACCACCCACATAACGAGTTCATCCCTTCATATTTTTCTAGTCGGACCACACGCTGACAAGCTAAAACATCGACGAATAATTGGTGTCTCCAACCAAAGGCTGGTGTTGAAACTATATTATTTTAGAAATAAATTTATTAAATATCAATGTAAGTATTTGTTTCCAACATAATCCAGACTACATCCATAATAAAAAAAATATATATTGGTTTCAATTGTTCTATAAACTATATCAAATGTCATATTACTACTATAAATTCTAACTATAGCAAAACGGCATGTAAACTACATTATATTATAGACATTTGGTGCAACGTTGTACCTGGAGGTTCTAAACAAGTTCTTCACGGTCACTGTAAAAGTGGAGGTTGAATGACACCACATCTTGTTCTATTTCCGAGGAGCACATGATCACAACAATTCGACAAGCTCGAAATCGAATCACTATGATCTGGTAATCGAATGAAGGGGATGTTTGGATTACAACAAAACTACACTATTAGACTTCTATTTATAGACAAATGCAAGTTGGTTAGCCCAATACTTCTCATGGTTTCAAGAACCGTAGTCGAGGAGATTCCCACGGTTTTCAAAGCCGTTGTCGCAATAGAAGGCTCATTCTGACGGTTTTCACAACCATAGACATGGAAAATCCCAAATTTTTTAAAATTGTCGTCACCACCATATCATTGGCGAGATTTTGGTCGTGTAGAAAGCAATCGATTTTTGAATGCCCCTACACTAGCTCTAAGAACAATGGTATGAATAAATACGTAAATGTTTATAAGGGCGGGAGCATGGGTTATGTGGGGGGGGGGGGAGGCGGCCATCCCTCCTTCGGCGAAAAAACGTGGTAGTCTTAAAAAAATTAAGGTAAAAAAAAATAGGGGATAAAACATAAAAGAGTGTCTAGCTTAGTTGGTACAAAGATGAGGTAAGGGAAATTAATTAGTGCAAGAGGTTATGAGTTCAAATCTCTCTCTTGGTCTAATTTTAATACTTTTCACTCCCATAAAATTTTACATTTACAAATTAAATGACATATTTTAAAGAAGATATTTGGCCCAAAGGCCTTTTCCATTAGCCCATTTAATATTTGTCACATGGGTTTGGATTTATTAGCAATTGTCCAAAATTTTTTAATCCCCCTTTTACCCTCCCTTTTAATTTTGCCCTTTCCTTCGGCAAATCTGAGAACAGGACATCTAAAACCTTCACCTCCTCTTCTCTCTCTCTCTCGGATGCCGCTAGGAGCCTCGCTGTAAGCCCGAGCTCCTCGTCCACCGCCACGACTGCCACGGCATCGCTGGGAGCCTCTTCTCTCCTCTAGATCTGAGACTCCACCGTCACGCATCGTCCACCGCGATATGAAGTCGAAGAACGTCCTCCTCAATCTCCACGGCGCCGGTTCTCCTCCTCGACCTCCACGGTGTCTCCGACGCCGAATTCGACCGGATCAAGCTCTGCGACTTCGGATCGGCCGATTTCATCTGCGAGGGGGAGCAACTATCCTGATTTAGGACGTTTCCCGAACTCCGGCCGCTACGCGCACCAGTTGTTACTAGTCCCTTTGGATTCGAGGTTTCAACATTGCTTTGCGATCTTCTCTTCATCGCACCAAGTAAACAAATCTCCATACCTTTTTCTTCGTTTTCTTCTGCCAAACTGAATTTTTGAATTGATTAAATAGGCTTTTGTGTATATGTAATCTGCCGTTGATGGATATAGGGCTTATAGGTGGAAGATTTTGTGGATTAGTGACGATTACTAATGATGGATGAAGTGACAATTAGTTGTTGTTCCTGATTTTGCGATGGGGAATTGCAATGCTTTAAGTTGATTTTCAGTTTTGGCTGATTACGTACTGCACTAATGAAGTCTGACATTTGTGTGATTTGGAATTTTGGCTGATCAATGATCATGCTATTCAGCCTCTTTTCTTGAATAAAAGAACTTATCTCATATTTTTTGTATTTTGGAGATTAATGATTGTGCGCATTGTGTTAAATTTACAAGTTTAAAGAGTACTTTGACTATTAATGAATCATCATTTATGTCTATTTCACCAAAATAAAGTCTATGAGTTATTTTTATAGTGGTGACAGTGTCTATTACTTTGTTTTGGTTAGGTTTAGCCCCTTTAGGGTCAAGTGACATATCCTTCTCCTACCTCTGCACCCATTCCCGTTAGTGTAGACACTACTGAGTTCGATGTTATAGCATATATAATCCGATATAAATCATGCGCATCAATAAATCGTACTCGTATAGTGAATCATGTTCATCTCATGGTATATAAATATCTCGAGGAGGACAAAACCCGATGAGGCTAGGTTGTCCTATGACCCTAGCAAAGACTCTATTGACTTAGACATAACAGTTGTTATGTTCCAAACGCATAAAGAATACGATGATCCTTCATATATGCAAGTCCTAAGCATGATACTACATGGAATGCGATATTCAACACCTACATACTATATGAAACATCAGGCATGAGGTCCGGTTACTGAATAAGAAACAACAGATAATAGAAGTCCAAGAAGTCACAGATCACCTAGCATATAAGAATAATAATAAAGCCATAACTCTAATGTTCCAACTAACTAAGCACAGAGAAATGCACACACGAAAAGCCTTTTTCAAAAAAATCTGAAAAGTCAAACACTCGATAAGTAAGAAAACCTCTGAAAGCCGAGATATCCGAAAGGTTAATAATCTCATATTAATTTCCCACAACCGATTATCGTTAATCCGCCCAATGCCTCGATCCCATTTTAGAGTCTCATATCGGTCCATAGGTTCAGTCCAATCAAAATACAAGGTTCAAGTCCGAGTCCAGTTAAATAGTCCAAAAGGTCTGGTCAAAATGGGTCCAAGGTTCAATGACTCAGACGGTTCGGTAAAATAAGGTCTGATAGGTCAGGTCAATCTGTTAGAGTCAAGCCCGTGGAATATAGTTATCCCAAGGTCATTCTCAAATCGTTAGGTTCCGTTAAATAGGTCAAAGTTCTATCATTAAAGGAATCCCAGCATCTCGGTTTTTAAACAGAAACCCTTGCGAGAAAACATTTCCCAAATACAAGTTTATAGATCTTTATCAAAATATCTTAAACATTGATGAGGGTTCAAACATTCTTTCAAAACATTTTATAAGACTTCAAAATCCTTTTTAAGTAAACCAAAGCATTCCAACAATATTTACACCAAATAATTACCGAAACATTTTATTTTTTTGAAACCATACTTTTTTCGAAACCATACTTTAACCACCGAGCCAAGCCCAAAGAAAAAGGAAGGAACTAGCTCCGGCCAAGAGCTCTAGGATAGGGTTTCGCCGTAGTGGCGAAATAGCCGCTCATAGCGGCGAAATCCCGCCCTTGGTTCCTCGCGAGTGGCAGTCATCGCCCCCGCGAAAGATCCTTTTCACCATGGTGAAAAGGACTCTCGCCGCGGTGAAAGTTGCCATCCCCAACCTCTGTATCAGTTCTTGTTTGTCGCGGCGAAACAAGCGACTGTCAGCTCGTTTCTGATTCAAACTCGTTCATTTCTTTCCCCAACCCTGCTCATTCTTTCTGACACCATTCCCCGACCTCAAACATCAATAAGAGAATCAAACGTGGACTAGAGGGGGAGAGCGGAAGAGGGATTACCAAAGGTCTTCGAAAAAGTCTTCAAGGTGCTTCAAGGGTGGATCTCGTGCTCCACGTGCATCAAGGAAGCTCATCCAATGCCTAGGATAGTTGGAGGATGAATAAAAGATCTCTTTTACGAAGGTTGAAGAGGAAAATGAAGAGGGAAGGGAGCTCGCACTTACCACGTGAAAAACAGGGGAAAAGAGAGAGAGGGTGCTCGGCCTTGCTCTCCAGGGGCTGGATCTCCTCCTTCTTGGCTTAGGAGGATGGAGGAAGTGTTAAAGGTGTGCCTTTACGAAGTTTATAAGTGAAAGGAAGCAAGGAAGGAGAGAAACAGAGCTTTTACCGCGAGAACTATGAACAGGGGTGCAATTGAGTTCTTTTTTGCGGCGGCGACTGGTCTCTCACAGCAGCAAAAGGGCTTTTGCAGCTCCTAGATGAGCGTAGAAGTGGTGCTAACCGGTGTTTATTTGCTTGATGACGAAAGGGAAGATATAGGAGGTCCTTTTGGTGATGTGTGAGCTTAAAGAAACTCAAGAACAAGAGGATTTGGAGGATGGTGTTTGAACTTGAAGGAGAAATGGAGAAAGAAATGTGGGATTTTTCTTTGGAGGTTTGAAAATGAGAGAGGTGAGGGAGAGGGTTTAGAGTTTCTCATAATTTTTGGAGGATGATTAGGGTTTAGGGATTGGTGCACATTTATCGGGGAGAAGAGGGGCAAAATGGGCAATGGTGTGTATGAAAGCATGAAGAAGAAGACAAGAGAGGGAGGTGAGAGAGAGAGAGGTGAGCACGAGACAGAGATGTGGTCCCACAATCCGACTTTCGAATCCCGATAATTAAAACCCGAAACTCGTTCGCTCATCCCGAATCCCGACTCTCGAAAATATCAAATCGAATTTTCAAATCGTTGTTAAAACGATGGAATTAGATCTCAATTTTTCAAACTTGGAGCTCAAAAGCGGAAATAAAATCCGTCACAATCTCGAATTTCAAATGATGTTGGAATTTATTTTCGAAAGATTCTTGAAATAGTAAGTTGCTCAGGGACTAGTTTTCCAAAATTTTCAAATAGGATATTATATGTTATATATTTTATTAAATTATTATTTAAATATTTCGGTCTTTACATGAATATAAGGTAATGTATTCGTATGAATATTCGGATTAAGATTATTCAAATGAATATTCGAATGAATAATATTTAGATTAATATTCCTATGTAATTGAATAATTGAATACGGTGGAAGGAGATACAAGAAAAATCATTTAAAACTACTTAGTTGCCATAAAATGTAAATAAAAATAAATGTGGGTTAATATTTAATTAAAAAAAAATTTCTGTATATGAAATTTTGCTTAATAATTAATATAAATATTCATTTATTATAACTTTCATATTCGATGTCTTTCTTCTAAATATTCACAGAAATAGTAGATGTAGAAATCGGTAAAATTCAATTTCACGTACATAGAAATGATGGAAGCTAGTCATAACAAATATTCATATATTATAGTTTCTATATTTCTTTTTAAGGAAAAATTTGGTATGTGTCTCTATTATAGGCCAAAATTAGCTCCTTACCCATTTGTCTAGTGAAATTGGGTGAATGTTTCAAAATGACATTTTTGCCCTTGCTTGATTTTTGCCCCGTTTCTTTCTTCATTTTCACGCAAAGCCATCTCACACCAACGACAGCAGAGCAAGGCGATTCCGATTTAGGTCTGAATCGTTGATTTCAGCAACATTGATCGATGATTTCGAGCCCTACAATCAAATGTAAAGAGAAATCTATTCAAATCTGTTCAAATACAACCCTGTCATCCAAAATTCGATTTTCAAAAGAGGTAATTTTCTTATAATCTATAATCTTGTCTAATATGAATGTTTTGAATATAATATTGTAATTGAGAGTACAATTGTTGTCTGGATTGCGGATTTGGAGCACAATTTGGAGAACAATTGATTACAGTAACAGAATCTGAAATTTGGTATAATATTGATCTCAATTGCCGATTTTGATCTACTGCTGATTTTGTGATTATAGAACTGTAACCTAGATTGCATGGTAGATGTAGTTTGATCTAAGATTGCACTGTAACCCAAATTGCACTCTAATCTGTAATCTCTCTGTGACTATAGTGTTATAACCAAAATTGCACTGTAACCTAAATGTTGACAACTGAGTGTGAGTACATCTGTGTATCTGTAATCAATGTATTTCTTAGTTTTAATCAAAAGTAATGCATGTCAATAATGTAGATATAAGAATAGTTATCTAAGATAACAAAAAATAGTATCTGTCATCAAAGTATATTTCTGAAATTTAATAGATGTCACCAATGATCAAGTTCAATGGAGGCCAAGCTGTTAACAGTAAAATTTGGAGGAGAATGGAAATTGAAAGATGGTGATTTAGTTTTTGCTGGGGATGTGTCATCAAAGGTAATTGTCATCAGGCAGATTGTAACCCTGAATGAGATGAAGAGTGAGATATTGAACAGATTCACCACCAGTGACAATTTGTCTCCTAATCTTCAATTCAGTCAGTTGCATCCATTCAAGAAAACCCCTTAGGCTTTTTTGATTGAGAATGACACTTATTTGAGGAGTTTTTTGCAAATTAGTGAATTGAATGAAGTGAATTGGACATTGCCTTTATATGTTACGGCTGCAAATGAAATCATTGAAGATGAGATTATAGAATCTATAAATGATGAAAATCAATTGGCATTACAGGCTTACAGCTCTGCCAAAAATACAAATGTCATGCAAGACAACTTTGTTGTGCAGGATGAAGATGTAGAATGCATAAATGATGACTGTGATATGGATGATGATGGAGATGACACAGGGATTGAAAGTCGCATCAGTGGCAGTACAATGTCCACAAAATAGACAGCAACACCTATAAGCTCAAGAAAGGGGGAAATTCTTATATTTTTGGAACAACTGTTCAGAACAAAGAAAGATCTCAAAAATGTTGTTGAATTGTTGGCTGTACAAGAAGCATTTGCTTACAGAGTGAAAAAGTCAACACCATGTTATTACAAAACAGTTTGTGTTGATGGGAAATGCAACTAGAAATAAGGAGTATGGGCTACAGGACCAGATTTCACCACCCTATAAGATCGCCTTACCGAAACTTCATCATCATCCTCATTTTCAGCATCTAATGGAATAAGGTAGCCAATACCAGTGATGTTATGAAATTAACGACATTTATCATCAATATCACCATCTGCACCACCACTATCACCAGGCACATCCTCTGGGACATCATCATTATAGTCAAGTATGACACCAATACCATGATCAACTTTTTCAAAAACAACTTCAGGAGTAGGGCAACTACTTGCATCAATCAAATCAGTTGTAACCACAACTTTGGGACCAACAGCACCACTGTCATCATATGCATCAGTCGAACAAGGAAGCACAAGGGTTGCAACAGCACCACTGTCATCACGAGCATCAGCAGAACAAGGAACAACAGGAGTGGGAACAACAATGTCACCAGGCACCTCTTTGGAAGCAATCATGTCATCAATGGTCAGCTGTTGTGAATCAAGAACTTTTGTAGGAGCAACTGAGCTAGCAAAAACGGTGTCACTTGAACCAATTACTTCAGTTGGAGCAACACTCAAATCAGTAGTTGCATCGGCCGAAGAAAGGACTTCAGTAGGAGCAGCAGAACAAGTCTCAATAATTTTTTCAGTAGGGGATGCACTAGAATTGTGAATTCCTTCATATGAGGCAACAACTTCAGTAAGAGGGATAACATTGTTATCAGTTACATCCTGTGATACAAGAACTTCAGTAGGAGCAACAACACTGTTAGCAATCTTGGGAGAAGGAGAAGCACTGCCAGGAGAAGGGACAACATTGTCATCAAGTGTATCCTTTGAACCCACAAGACCAATGTCACCATCAGGGCAATCAACATCACCATCTATTGAAGTTGACTCCTTAGTTGCTCTAACAACAACATACTCTAGAGTTGGGGAATCACTGAAAGTATCTGTGGCATCACCTTCATTGGCATCACCTTCATTCAAACCCTCAAAAAAATGCCCATGTTCAGACAATTGAGAGCAATTATCCCGAGTACCAGGAAGCACATACTTAAGAGACTCATCCAATGCCTCACGTTCCCTTTTCAAATTAAGCAGCCTCACTGTCATCAATGGGATGTAAGATATGTGATTCTAGTTTATGCACTTTCTCCTCAAGGATAAGAATCCTAGAAACACAGTCTTTCAATTGAGCTTCAATAGGATCAAATGATTCCTTAAAAGAATTAATAGTTCTTTCAAAAACAGCTTTCCCAACAAAATCTTTTGCCCACCCATGAACATCATCACTTGCAGGAAGCCTATCACCTTTGGGAGGAATAGGTCTAGAGAGCTTAAACTTAGACCTCTTGGGCTTGTCACCAAGATCTAAACATTTGTCACCACATTGTGCTTCTCTTTTACTCTTAGAAGGAGCCTGACTCTTTGCAGATTTCTGAGATGGCACCACCTTTGCCTTCTTCTTAATAGGCTGATCAAGAGTAGCAGAACTTCTCAACACTCTCTTCTTCGAGTAGGAGTACGTCTCAACATTTTACCCTTCTTCGCAGGAAGAGGACTGTCACCACTGCTCATAGACCGTGTAACCAACCTCTTCCTATGATGGACATGACTCTCAAAGTCAGAAGTGCCCTCTGTGATGACTGGTGGTCTCACCACCCCCTTTTTTTCCCAAAGTTGGGGTTCTAACTATTTCTTTCATTCGAGTAGGAATAGCCATAGAAAGGATATTAGGTTCCACTCCACCATAAAGGAGACGACCACCTGATTGCCTAACTTGATACGCTTGGATGTGTAATTCCTAGGACACACTACATCACTGGCATTAGCATCCATACAAACACAATAAGAAACCTACGAATCAACGCTGTCATCTGCAATTTCATCAGAAAGTGAGAGGTCAGGGTAATCCATAAACGAGGCATACAGAGAGTAGACAGTCCCCTAGCAAGAGAACAAAAAATACAATTAAAGGACAACAAATATATTACATGGAAGGGGAAAACTGAGATGAGAATAATAAAAGCTGAGACCAGAAAGAATGCTTACCAAATCTTGAGAGAAAATTTCAGAACACTTATCATATACAATGTTGTAATCACGTTCAATACTATACCAAACAAGAGAGGTTGGTAATCCTTCATAGAATGCAAAGTCACATTTTGAGATGGCAACAATCTTAGGGATTGCCTCTAAAATCCAAACCTGAGAACAAAGCAACATTAAGAACAAAAATAGAATTAAAGAATAATAATAAGAAAAAAACATTGGAACATAAAAGGAAAGGAAAGGGAAATACCTGGAATGCTACGGGATATCCGAGCAAATTATAACCAAACCTTGGACCCTTTTTGGATTGCTCAGACCTCAAAGCTTTCTTCAAAAAACCAAGTGTTTCCAAAAACACAACCCGACCAAAAGGATACAATTTTAACCGATCCAAATCATAGACAAGGTCCACAAAAGATTGACGTACAAGAGCTTTAGAACGCTAAGGGAGCAACACACCCTGAATCAGTAACAAGTACGCCATGGACAGTTTCTTCGGAGACTGAGTTGGTTCCTTGAGGAAAATTTCCAAAAGACCACTAAAAGTGCATTTCGATAACCCCAAAAACTCTTCCATATCTACATGAGGAGAGGGAGTCGTGTCATCACCGGGTTCTTCCCAATTCAAACCGGTTACACAGCAAAATTCAGCTAGGGAAAACCTCAACAAATGTTGTCCAACTTGGAACCACATCTCATGAACTTTACGAGTCTCAACTTCATGTAGAAGCATTTGATGCACAAGTTGATGATAAAAATAAAGACAATCACGAGCACGAACAATTGGACCTAAACACCCATCTATAAGAGAAGCCCAATCGGTTGTAGACAATCCATTCTGAATAACTTTGATCAAAGTAGGCTTGGAATAGACATTAATGTGGCCATGAAAATGTTGTTGTTTGGGAACAACAAACTTGAAGGAAGTAGGTTGAATAACAGATGGTGGAACCACATTAGGAATTTCCTAATGGACTACAATTTCTTTACCTAAATAGCATAGAAATAATGTAAACATTAGGTGTTACAACATAGAAATTACTATCACAAAAAATAGAACAAAACAAATTGAACAACCACATAAACAAATACTGTCACCACACCAAACACTGCAAACACACAACAAGGAGAATGTCATATGGAACCCTGTCACCAAACAAGTAATAAATTGTAACCATGAAACAGGTATCCATGAAACATGAACCAACCATCAAAAACAAAGAGAGTTCTCTTCAAACTATAATCATATTGTAACCAAATAGGTAACAAAATGTAACCAACCATCAAACACAAAGAAAAACAACAAATGCAGAAAAGGAAACGAAATCAGAACAAGGGACATAAATCATAGCACAAACTGATGGCCATTAGACAACAACTGAACTCAAAAACAAACCCTAAAACGGAAGGAAAGGGCTAAAATAACGAAAATAAACCAAAATAGGCATAAAATGCAGGAAATGAAAGTAGATATCCACAATACAAAGAGAAATTGCAAAAAGGAAACAACAGGCGAGGTTGCTTACAAGAACATTGAAGGAGTAGAGTCGATGAAAGTACCTGATGAAGCCATTAGAAGAAGATGACCAGAGAAACAAAATGAAGAGCCGAAAAATGCAGAATTGAAGAGGAGAGCACGGCGGAGAGCAACTATCGGGAAGGAACGATCGGAGTGCAAAGAGACATTGAACGTGGAGAGAAACTGCTTTGTTCTCAACTGATCGTGGAGAAGGAGAATGAGAGAGGGAGTAACAGGTAGGGGCAACACGGGGATTATTAAAAAATTTTGGACAAAAGCTAAAAAATTCAAACAGACCGGACTTTTACTAAATGAGCTGATGGAAAGGGCCTTTGGGCCAAATATCTTCTCTTTTTAACCCCTTCAAAATTCACCTATAGTAAATATCATAAATCACCGTCTTTTTAAAAATTAGTTGATTCAGAGACACGGAATAGTTCAAACAAATAATCATTTATTATAGGTTCCGTATTCCATGTTTTTCCTTTAAATATTCACCAAAATATTAGATACAAGTTCAAATCTATTTACAATCATGTATTTTTTTAAAAATGGCGATCAATGACTAGAAAAGATATGGAAAGAGAAACTAATAGAGATATGAGTTTTAAGTTACAACAAAAAAAATAATGATAATAAATATAAATATTAATAATCAATCTTATCCATTCATTAAACTTCAATCTAATAGCTTAAAAATATTCTCACGAATAATGCACTGTAAGAAGCAAATGCATTGAAAAGTTTCTCTCTATATATAGTATTTTAATACTTTTTTATGGAAGAAAACTTTTCCAAAATCAATCAAAGGATGTCACAAAAGCTACTATACATTGGCTTTATTAGTATTATGTATAAAACAGTCTTTCTATAGATAAGAACATAAAACGGGAAAGAGGGAATCCTAGAAATTTAATTAAAAGAAAAATAAAATAATTAAAATTTAGAGAATATTTTCAATTTAGAACTCTTGTTCTATACCTTGGGACACACAAAAAATGTATATAAAATAAGATACAAAAGATATCATGGAGGGAGAGAGATGTATCCCAACATAATGAGCAGGCAAATCTAGGTGGTTGCAATGATTAAGATTACTTCCTTAATCATAATTAATACTCCTTCCGTTAGGGAATATACCGTTGACTTTTTTACACGTTTTTTAAGAAAATAAAAATTATATAAAATAATACATTTTTTATTAATTTTTTACATAATTATGTATTATTAGTAATATATATAATAATTATGTATTATTAGTAATATATATAAGACTATGTAAAAAAATTAATAAAAAAATATTATTTTATATAATTTTTAACTTCTTAAAAAATGTGTCAAAAAGTCAACGGATTTATATTTCCGAACGGAGGCAGTATCATAATAAAGGTCAATAATCCACGCTCTCTGTTGAATTTTTTTATCATTGGATAATTTTTCTAGCCTTTTTTTTGGGTAAAGGAGATTTTTCTAGCTAACAATCAAGATTCATGCAATTTATAAATCCGAGGACAAAAGTGTGACAAATATTACTTGATTGCATAAATATAGTAATATGTACATTATTACCCAACTCATGTTCACTACGCCATTTTGCAAGTTAAGCGACGTACGTTTAGGGGTTCGTCGCTTGAGATCTATTCAGGCGACGTACATATACATATTCGTCACTTGAGTCGAACCCGGGGAAAGTCAAAAGAAGACCGAAGTTCAGGCGACGAAGTTAGCATTTGTTCGTCGTGTGAGTAAATTCTAGCGACGTACTTATATATCTTCATCACCTGAGTGAGAGTAGGTAGGCCCGAATTAAATGAAGGGAACTTGAACGACGAACTTTGTGAAAAATACGTCGCCTGAAGAAAGGTAGATCTGACACATTAATTACTATAGCACTTAGGCGATGAACATAGCAAAGTACGTCGCCGGAGTCGTAACTTTTTCAAAATTGCTTCAATTAATGCTACTTGTCTCATTTAATACCAGATTAACGTTGTACGCGGTCGAACCACCCTCTCATCTTCCAGCTTCTCCATTTTCATTTTCTCCTCCATTGATGTTTTTGGTGATCTTACAAGGTTAGTTTTAAATTAATGATTTGTTTAATTTTTTATTGTTATTGTATATATATACACATAAATGTTGTTGTTGTATATATTTATGGTAGAAATTGAAGAAAATATATAATATTATTGGTTTGAGATTTTAGGAAAAAAAACTTGTTATAAATGTTGATATATGTACGTATGTGAATTTGTTGGAGATTTATTGGAGATTGGAGTGTTGTTATAGATTTTATTCAAGAAAATCATAGATTTTATTCAATAAATAAAGTGGTTGTGATTTTATTGGAGATTGGAGATTTGTTGGGGATTTTTGTTAGAGATTGTGATTTTTTTTAGAGAAACCCATATTTTTAGTTTGAGATTTTAGTAAAGAAATTGTTGTAAGTTGATATATATATGGATTTGTTTGAGATGTTTATATATATGGATTTGTTTGAGATTTTACTGGAAATTAGAATGTTGGTAGAGATTTGTGTGTGGTTTTTATTGTATTTATTTACACTTAAAGATATGATGTTTAGATAGAAATTTGGAGATTGTGATTTTTGTTAGATATTGTGATTTTTTTAGAGAAACCCATATTTTTAGTTTGAGATTTTAGTAAAGAGCTTGTTGTAAGGTGATATATATGGATTTGTTTGAGATTTTAGTGGAAAATGGAATGTTGGTAGAGATTTGTGTAGGATTTTTATTGTATATATTTACACTTAAATATATGATGTTTAGATGGAAATTTGAAGATTGTGATTTATGTATTGTTGTTATGACAATAACTTATGGATTTGTTGGTATATTGACAGGAAAATGGATAAAAGTTGGATGAAACTTCCGACTTCTCATCTAGAATACAAGAACGGAATTATTGCTTTTGTGAATTGGGTTTATGCAAATGCAAATGGGAGGGTCCTATTTGATTGTCCGTGTGGCGATTGTCGTAACACTCGACAACCAGTTACCATTGGAGAGATGCTTAACCATTTGTATAAATGGGGTATGGACCCAACTTATACAGTATGGGATAAACACGGTGAACCACGAGTCGAGTCTAGAACATCTCAGCTAAGAAGGCAACTTCTTGAACAACGGGCTTCATCGTCTGGGGAGGGTGCCATTATGGAGATGTTGCACGATGCTTTCCCTTATCATGTCGGATACACTACAGGGGTCGATGATGCCTATAGGGATACGGATGCCCCGAGCTTTGCTGATGTAATCGATGATGACTATAGCAAGTATGAGAGACTTTTATCGGAAGCTCAAACTCCATTGTACCCTGGGAGCACAGAGACTGTTCTGGGTGCTGTTTTGAATGCAATGCATCTCAAGTCGATAAATGGTTGGTCAGATAAAAGTATGCATGATTTGTGCAAATACATCAGCGGATTGCTTCCCCCGGGACACAAATACCCCAGCGATGGAATACAGATGAAAAAGTTGTGTAGGGACATTGGTTTGGGCTATCAGAGTATCGATGCGTGTGAGTATAACTGTGTGCTGTTTTATAAACAGTATGCAGATTATGATGTGTGTCCGATATGCAACACTTCGAGGTGGGAGACACGTGAAGGAGAAAAGGGCAACAAGGTCCCCAGAAAGGTGCTCCGGTATTTTCCCATAACGCCCAGATTGAAGCGACTATACATGGAGCCGCACATTGCAAAGCAAATGCGTTGGCACGGTGAGAGGGTGAGAGATGAAGATTGCTTGAGACACCCTGCAGATGGGGAGGCATGGCAAGAATTTGATAGGTACGGTTGAACTATACCACTTTTACTTCTCCAATTTATAATTCATGAGCTATATTTATGAGCTTCGTCCACCGACAGATTGTTCCCGCACTTTTCCAATGATGTGAGGAATGTGCGGCTTGGACTAGCCACAGATGGATTCAATCCTTTTGGGACAATGGGAACACTCCACAGCACTTGGCCCGTGATTGTGATGCCGTATAATTTGCCCCCATCAATGTGCATGAAGAAAGAATTCAACATGCTGGCATTATTGATTCCGGGCCCGAAGTCCCCCGGAAAGTGTCTTAGTGTATTCATGGAGCCACTGATTGATGAACTTATAGGATTATGGGATAGTGGAGTTTGCACTTTCGATCGGCATTCAAGTTCCACGTTCATGATGAAAGCAGCTGTGTTGTGGACCATCAGTGACTTCCCAGGACTTGGCATGTTGGCAGGATCAGCTACACAGGGGTATAAAGCATGTCCAATATGCTTAGATGATGTTTCAGCGACACATGAGCAGGGTCGAATGGTTTACGATGGTCATCGCAGATGGCTTCCACAAGACCACTCATGGAGGTCCACTTGTCAGTCATTTAACGGCAAGTGCGAGTACAGGCCCAGACCTCCTTCTTTTTCTGGGGAAGAAATTCTTGCGCAAATCAACAGGTACGAATTTCATAATTCTTTTAATTTCATACTATAGTTTGAGAATTGTTTTAGTTTCAAAATATATAGTTTCAAAAATTTTCTTTTTTGCAAATGAATCATTAGGTGTAGGTTCCCTGTTCTTAGCTCGCATGAAAAGTTCAATGTATCATACTCTGCCAGAAATAGAGCATGTTGGACGAACAAGTCCATCTTTTGGAGATTGCCCTATTGGCCCTATACTAGAGTGAGGCATAACTTGGATGTTATGCACATTGAAAAGAATGTGTTCGATAACATCATTGGAACCACTTTAAGCATCGAAGGAAAATCTAAAGATGGGGCTAAAGCTCGTGCCGCATTACAGGAGAGAGGGGTGCGGAAAAACCAGTTTGAGCGAAGCAATGGACGACTTCCTCATGCGCCTTTTCTGGTGAAGCCAGAACATCTACGAGAGGTGTTCGAATGGTTCAGTCAAGTGAAGTATCCTCACGGTTATGCTGGGAGTTTGAGGAACAAAGTCAAAATCCGTGAAAAGAAGTTTCATGGATTAAAGACCCATGATTGTCACATAATGTTTCAGCGTCTTCTCCCGATCGTAGTCCGTGCGTACTTACCATTGACTGTCGTGAAACCTTTAGTTGCATTGTCCAGATGGTTCCAGAAGTTATGTTCTAGAGAGTTGAGAAAGGAGGATGTTCGATTAATGGAAGCTGAGATAGTTCAGATTTTATGTCATTTGGAGATGATTTTTCCTCCGCATTTCTGCACAATCATGGTTCATCTTATGGTTCACCTGCCACAACAAGTTCTGCAAACCGGACCTGTTCACTATACTTGGATGTTTCCCATTGAAAGGTACCATTTCACTTAGTTCCCTTAAATGAATTGTTTTGGTTTCCGTTTTGCTTATTGTTTTTTTTTTGTCAGACAACTTGGGGCGTATAAAAAATATGTCACTAACCCGCGTTACCCAGAGGGGTGTATTTCAGAGCGGTACATGACAGATGAGTCAATTACGTACTGCAACTTGTACTTAGGGCTCCAGTCCCGAGGCAATGAATCCAAGACTAGTGATGCATCGAATCATGATATTTCTGTAGTTTCGGACCTTGTCCATCCACGAAATGAGCTACCACGTGTGAGATTAAGTGAAGATGTCATTGCAGAGGCCCATTGGCAAGTCCTACTTGAATGTGAGGAAGTCACAGTTTACATGGACGAACATGAAAGGTTTTACAAGCAAGCATATCCCAGTTATAATGAAAAATCCCGCAGGAGTAGTTTCCACCCTTACTTCATGAATTGGGTAAGTGTTGCAACGTCTACTTATCTAACTTGTTTATGTTGTACCCATAAATTTAACATTTTTAGTTTCTATCATAATTTGTTTATTTTATAAAGGTTGTTGAACTTCAAAGAGCGGGCAACGGTTGCTTTAAACCAGAGGTTCTCAATTTGGCTATGAAACCACAACAGTACATAGTTTACTCTGCATGTACGGTCAATGGGGTGAAGTTTGTGTCATGGGAAAAAGATCAATACTTGAAGACGCAGAATTGTGGGGTCATGGTAGAGACGCCCGAAGGGAACTATTATGGGATCCTTGAGTATGTATTGGAACTTCTATACGCACATCGGATGCCTGTTGTTTTGTTTAAATGTAAATGGTACGACAATGGCAGCATGAAAATGGATCATGGGTTGTTGACAGTTGACACAAGCAGTAGTTGGTATGAGGAGTCGCCGTTCTGTCTCGCGGTTACGGCAAGACAAGTATTCTATGTCGATGATCCGAAGGCAGGCGAAGCTTGGAAAGTAGTTAATGTGATGGCCCATAGGAATGTGTATGAAGCTAGAACACTTGCAACACATGAAGGTGATATACCTCAAGTTCGACATGAATATGAAGCATGGGGACCGTATCAAGAGCTTGCCCCGTCTTTCGAAGGAATTATTGATCTCACTGATGACATTGAGCCAAGCCGGAGTCCCCAATATGTTGAGGAATACGAAGAAGAAGGTGACAACGTCGATGATGAGGACGAGAATGACGAAGAGGAACAAGAAACAGAAGAAGAAGAAGAAGATGGAGACGATGATGACGATGTCGATGATGATGATGCGAACGTCGATGATGACGATTCTTCGTCATGACTTATAAACTACATGTATTAATGTTTTCACTTTTAAACTACATGTATTATGGATGATGACTCTCCGTTATGACTTGCGGTGATCACATTTATTAATGTTTAAACAGGGTCGATATTGACAAATTGTGGTTGGTGAAAAAAGTTTCTGTTGTCTTTGGTGACGAACTTAGACAATGTAGCTCACTTGAGTCCAAAAACACAAAGGCGCCAAAATTCCCGCTTCACTTGGGAGTTGAGAGTGATATTTTCATTTTTTTTGTCTTAGTTTATTACAATAAATTAACTCTATAACATTTTTATTTTATCTATAAACAAATGGCGCCAAGATTCCCGCTACAATTTTCGGGCATCTAGGAGACGAACATTGTAATGTTGGTCACCTAAAGTAACCTATATAAAGAAAAGCATAAACCTTTCTCTCGGCCCACATCCACTCACTTAACCCTAAATCCCCAAAATCTCTCATCCAGATCTACTCTCCTCTCAAGCCGCCTCCCTCAACCCTTTCTGTCGCCGCCTCCCTCATGTCGCCGAGAGCCTCTCGCCTCCGAGCCGGCGTTGCCGCCGTGAAACCGAACATGTTCCCCTCTCCATCCTTATCCACCAACCCTCCTCCGCCCCTTGTTGCTCCCCCGGCCAAGTCGCCGACCAGACAGAGTACGCGACTGCAAGCGCGCTTTGACGCCGCCAACCCGCTGCCGGCAACCGCTACATCCTCAGCCATCAACCCTCCTGCGGCTGTCGTTCCTCCCGTCGCCAAGACGCCGCCGAGACAGAAGCGCAATCCTCCCGCCGCCAAGACGCCGCCGAGACAGAAGCGATTTCCTCCCGTCGCCACCACTCCTCCGGCGACCGTCGCTGGAGGTCCTCCGGTCTCTGCTTCCCCTGTTGCCACCACTCCTCTGGCGGCCGTCGTTGGAGGTCCTCCGGTCTCTGCTTCCCCTGTTGCCACCACTCCTCCGGCGGCCGTCGTTGGAGGTCCTCCTGTCTCTGCCCCCACTCCTGAAGGCTCCACCACTTCTCCTGTTGCCACCACTCCTGAAGGCGCCGCGTCAACCACCAACACCATTCCCCCTGTCTCCGTCATGGCTACTGCGTCCAGTTCCTCCGCCCTCGAAGACGAGCCTTTGCTAAGCGCTCGATGCCACAACCCGGGTGGTAAGTTACTCTTTCAATAAAGTTTCTATTCAATCTGAATCGGAGTTAGGTAAAGGACATTTCTCTGCTTGAATATTGATTTGAAGCACCATTTCTCTAATGTGTGCAGATGAGCTAGCTAGCTATTAGTTTCTAAAATATATTTACCCTTATTTCATGTTCTTACTCACAAATTACAGCATATATATATATATGAATAATTGAAAAAAAAACCATTGAGTACTAATAGCTAGCTATAGCATTTACATTGATATAGAAAGAAAGGGCTGCAGAACATTTACCTAATTAACTCAACCCACAAGTACTGATCAAAGATGTGTGAGTGCTCTCATCTTCATGGATGTATTTTGGGGATTTGAAGCACCTATCCTTGAATGTGAAAGTTATTGTATGGTTATGTGTGCAGATGAGCCGCCTAAGAATCCCCGAACCATAGTCGGGGCAAAGACAAGTCGAATAGTGAGGGCAACGGGGCATAAGATCGAGCTGAAGTGGTCACCGTTCCACAAAGGACCGGGGCCAAAGGATGTGTATGATGGCCTAGTGCGTAACATTGGAGCAGCGGTGCGAACTCATGTGCCCATGGTCGCCTCGACTTATAACGCTCTAGAAGAGCATCATCAGGACTGTGTATTGGCCTTTCTGGAGGTATGAATTCTTCTAAGTTCAATTACTTGCACAAATACAAAGTAATTGGTAAAATGCATATTCAAGTTCCTGAAATAAAAGATGAATACCCTTATTTTCTAGTGTTATAAGCGCCCTCTATCTCCTGCATTTGTTGTAAGAAGCCCCTGTTTGTTCCATTGTAAATGTAAACCTCTCTATTACGTTCGATCATGGTTGTTTACTTGTATTCAGATTCGAATTATTTCTCTTTCTTTGTTCCTTTGCTAAAATCATATATATGTTATATATTCAAGTTAAGAGATTCTTCTGTCAATTGAGTACAACCTGTGTTTTTTTTCTGTTTAAAGTGAAATTGAATAAGCTAACTTCCATCAGTAAAAAACCTGTGTTTTTTTCTGTAAATTCATATATGTTGTATATTCAAGTTAAGAGATTATTTCTTAGTTCTCTTACATCTACTAATTGAATAAGCTAACTTCCATAAGTAAAAAAAAAAAAATGAAATCATGAAATTGAATAAGCCAACTTTCTGATTTTTTCTGTTTAAAGTGAAATTGAATATACTAACTTTCTGTTTTATCATCTTTTCTGATTTTTCTGAGTTTTTTTTTGTGCTAGAATCTTTACGTGATTGACCCAGAAGATGATAACATGATGAAGTTCATTCGGAAAAAAGCGAATAGCGTCTACTCAAATTGGAAATACTTTCTTCGCAAGCATTACAACACCAAGGGTACCATGCCGAGTGAGTTCAGGCTTCGACGAGATCAGTGGGCTTGGTTGGTGAAAAACGAGTTTGAAGATGAGAAGAAAAAGGTCAGTGTACTTGGTTGGTAAAAAAATTAGTTTTTTGACATTTTTTATTCCTTTGGTTTTTCAACTACATAATTATGTCACCTCATATGGATATATAATATACTTGTTCTGTTTTCTCAAGGCTTTGTGCATGAAAAACAAAGCTAATAGAACCAAAAACCCGAACGGAATCAATCATCACTTGGGACCGTGTCCGATCAGTTTTAAGGCAGAGGAGCTTTTGAAGAACGGTAGTCCTGCTCCCTTTGTAGAGACTGCACTCCATATGTACATCACAGAGCCGAATGCGAAGGAACCAGTTGTGAGTTGCAATTTCCTTCTTGCTTATTATGTTTCCTATGATAGTGTTACAAGTGTTTTTTTCTAGATAGAGTTTAACTTTCAACCTTTGGCCACAGCAAAAACTTAAGAGAACCCTAGATGAGCTTTATGTCCAACGTGGGATAAGAGAGTCGGAGAATAGTGAGACTGTTGACCAAGCTGACTCTGTGTCCTTGTCTTTCCATGAACAATGCGACATCCTCATTGATGCCTTTGGAGAGAGGCGAGGCATCCAAGTCCGAGGTAAAAAACCCTTAATTACATAGCTTTTTTTTTTCTGCAGCATTGTAACTTCAGTATTGTTTTTCTGCACTATTTTTTTCTGCAGCATTTTATAATTTCTGTAATTATTTTTCTGCAGTATTTTTTTCTGCAATATTGTTTACATAGCTTTGTAAATGACTTCACCTACTCTCAGGTGTAGGTGGGGCTGGTTCGCGCCCGCCTAAGAGAAGAGGAGGAACTGCAGCCAGTACAATGGAGCTTTTGGCGAGGGCTAACAAGGCAGAGGCTGAGAATGAGGCTTTGAAGAGCCGTGTTTCAGCTTTGGAAGAGTTTATGACTACTTTTGCCAAATGCCATCCAACTTCCCAACCTAGCTCCTCCCAAGGTAACACCGAGTGACCTCTTCTCCCTCGTGGACATCAACCTCTGTTAAATAGATGACCCTTTTGGACAGCTTCATGACCCTTTTGGACAACAACATCTTAGTTATGTACGACCCTTTTGGACAGCTATTCGTACATGGTGTTTGGACATGTTTCTAATTAGTATAAGTAGTCTAACTCTGTTAAGTAGATGTGTGGTTATGTTGGACATGTGTTGGCCACCTTTTGGACACGTTTTGGACATCTCTGCGACATGTTGTGGGCATGTTTTGTGGCCTTGTTGTGGACATTTGGTGTTTTAATGGTATGGAATGTGCAGGAAAATCGTGTGTTGTGAAATGTGTGAATGGTATTGATTGTGTACAGGTACATTTGTGTTTTTGGTATGGTATAAAAAACAGGGGCACATCCACTTACGATCTGTATTTTTGGATGGTCATTAACGCAGGTGATAAACATAGACTACACTCGTCATCTGAATTTTAATTTAAAAAACTCGAAATATAATTAAGCGACGAACATACTACGAAATCTCCTCACCTGAGTACTCTGGCAACCAATATAATGCACTCTGTGTTCGTTGCTTGATGTATTAGTTGACGAATTTCAGAACTCAACCTACCCAATCACAGTCTCAAGTGACGAACATTTACGTCACTTGATTGGATAAGCGACGACATAGATGGTCACTTGAATGCCCTCTCTGACAATGTTTGTTATCTTTTAGGCGACGAAAACTTGGTCGCCTGAACCTTTCGGGCCGGGCTTTGACTTAAATGTGTTGAATCACTTCCAACGACCAACTTTGATAGAGTCGTCACCTACAATCTCCGGGCACGACGGTCAGTCCACCACCATTCAGGTGACCATTTTTCGTCACCTGAAGTCTGAGGTGACCCAATTCGACTTCAGGTGACCATTTATGTACGTCGCTTAACTTGCAATTTGGCGTAGTGGTTCTATATATGACATCAACTTAATTAATTTTGGTGTAGTTATAAAATAATTAATTATTAAGGGTTGATCAAATGTGATGATTAGAATGATTTTTTTTTCTGGTGGAAGATGATCAGCATGAATTGATTAACTGTTTCAGTATTAATATATTTTACAATATACTCAAGATTGCATACCAATTGGAAGATATTGTTTTTATGTGCATGAAATGGTTGTTAATTATAGGCTCGTTTTTATATTTTGCCAGCAAAAATATTGGAGAAAGATTAATCAGCCCATGTGGTTGCCTCCTGGAAATGGATTCCATAAAATACCGAAATTCAACCACATTCAAATAAGTTAAGAAATTTTATTTATATATATAGTGTACGTTTCCAAACCACGTCGAGAGGTTATTTTCACATGACATATTAGTTTCAAAAAAAATCACACAGATCAATTAACAAACACAAGCATATCAAAGAACAAACACAAAAAAAAAAAAAAAAAACGTTTACAACTAAAGAGAAAATATAAATGATACGACCATAGCACTAATTTGTTGCACCAACTAGCTAGTCATCTTCAATGGGGATGACAATAGGCAAGGATCCCCGATTCCAGTTGAAAAGCCCTCTTATATTTGAGAAATTAAATAGAGACATGGATTGGGATGGGGATAAAACAATTCCCCGGATAGAGATAGGAATAGTGTCCACACTCCATTTATTTAGGTATATTAATAAACTAAATAAATAGAGATGGGTTTTCAGGTCAAGTCGGGTAAGTTCAGGTCAAATGGATTTTAGGTTGGGTCGAGTTCAGGTTGAGTTAAGTCGGGTCTGTGAGAGAGATTAGAGATGAATATAATTCTCCCTTTGGGGATCTCTCCGGTTATCATTCACTATATATAATAGGGTTACAAGTGTGAACGGAATAATATAAATATGGACAGTATAATATATAATCTATCAAACCCAAGCAGTCGAAACTGGAAGGGGTCGAACAGTAAGACTGGACCGAAAATCTAAAAATAACTGTCTAGGTGACCTCTTAGTGAAGATATCAGCATACTGAAAGGAGGACGGAACATGAAGCACCCGAACATGTCCGAGAGCCACCTTGTCACGCACGAAATGGATGTCAAGCTCGATGTGTTTCGTGCATTGATGCTGGACCAGATTGTTGGCGAGATACACAGTAGAGATGTTATCCGTATACACAATAGAAGCACCGGATAGAGGACAGTGAAGTTTCAAGAGCATATTGTGCAGCCAAGAGCACTCAAAAACAACATTAGAAACTCCCCGATACTCGACCTCAACACTAGAACGAGACACCATCGAATGGCGCTTAGCAGCCCAAGAGATCAGGGTGTCATTGAAAAACACGCAATAGCCAGACGTAGAACGGCGAGTGTCCGGACACCCACCCCAATCAGCATCAGTGTATGCGATGAGGTCTATCTTGCGTGAAGGAGAGATAGTAATACCAAGAGCAGGAGTCCCATGAATGTAGCGGATGATTTGCTTGAGAGCTTGAAAGTGAGGCTCACGAGGATCATGCATGAAAAGACACACGTACTGAACGACAAAGCTGATGTCCGGACGTGTGAACGTCAAATACTGAAGTGCGCCAGCAAGACTGCGGTATAAGATAGGATCGGCCACCTTGGGACTAGCTGTGGCACTGAGCTTGGATGATGGCTCAACTGGAGTAACCACCGTCTTTCAATTGGACATGTTAGTCCGAGCAACAATGTCCCTAACATACTGTTCCTGGGAAAGAAACAGATCTGCAGAAGATCGTCGAACAGAGACACCGAGAAAGAATGACAGCGACCCCAAATCAGTCATTGCAAACTCCTTGCTGAGCATGTAAATAATCCGGCTCCGAAGAGAATCGGAGGAAGCAGTCCGAACTATATCATCAACATAAAGAAGCAAATAAGCCATGTCATTGCCACATTTGTAGATGAAGAGAGAGGAGTCACTTCTACAGCCAGAGAAACCAATCTGATATAGGAATGAGGCAAATTATTGAAGCCAAGCCCGAGGAGCTTGCTTGAGGCCATAAAGAGATTTCCACATAAGGCACACATGTTTGGGATGCGTTGCATCAACAAAACCTGGTGGCTGAAACATAAAAACTGTCTCCTGAAGACGGCCATGTAAGAAGGCATTTTTGACATCAAGTTGATGAATAGACCAAGAGCGAGAGACGGCTAGACTGAGAACCGTTCAGATAGTGGCGGGTTTGACCACAGGACTGAAAGTTTGATGGAGATGGTGAATAATAGACGGGTGAATAATATCATCATCAGGAGGAGAAGAAGAGCAATGTGAGGGGGAAGAGAAGAGAAATGAGGTCTCATCAAAGGTAACATGACGAGAAAGGATGATGGTATTGGAAGAGAGATTTAGACACTTATATTCACGATGATTGGATGAATAACCCAATAAGACACATGGCAAAGACCGAGGTTGTAACTTGTGGGAGATGACGGCGCCTTGGTTGGGATAGCAAAGACAACCAAAAACACGGAGATGGTCAAAGGTAGGAGTAGTGTGAAACAACACTTGGGTGGGAGACCGATTCTGAATAGTGGTTGATGGAGTGATGTTGAGAAGGTAACATGAGGTAAGGAGAGCATGAGGCCAAAAAGAGAGAGGAACAAACCCATGAATGAGTAGAGACCGCATCATATTATTGATGGTGCGGATGACGCGTTCGACCTTGCCATTCTTAGACGAAGTATACGAACATGAGAAGCGAGCCAGAATACCGTTAGTAGCGAAAAATTGGTGAAACTCCTTATTGTTAAACTCACGACCATTGTCACATTGGAAGTTTTTAATGGATCGATTAAATTGAGTGGTGACAAATTTGTGAAATTGGACAAAATGAGCAAAGACTTGTTATTTAAATTTCAAGGGAATAACCCAAAGAAAATGTGTAAAATCATCCAAGAATAACAAGTAATACTTAAAACCATCCCGAATGGTAATGGGAGATGTTCATAGATCACTTTGAATTATATCAAAAGAAGCCATAGTGGTAGTAAAAGTCCTATGAAAAGAAAGACGATGATGTTTGCCATGTTGACAAGCATGACAAACATGGGAGCGAAGTCCCTTATTACAACCATGAAGAAAATGTCTGCAAAGAACATCAAAAACAGGTTGGCCAGGATGACCGAGACGAGCATGCCAGAGACTAGAGGACGTGACAGACAAGGCGACGGAAAGACGCTAACTCGACGATGGACTTGAGGTGATAAGGTAGAGATCCCCCGAACTATTGCAACGCAGGCGGGTAACCCCCGTAGTTAAATCCTTCACAGAGAAACCAAACGGGTCAAAGTTGATAGAAACCCAATTATCAGTGGCAAAACGTCTAACAGACACAAGGTTTTTGACGATATTAGGTGTTACCAGGACATTGGGTAGGGTAAGTGGGTGTTCTTTTGTGGGAAAGGACGTGTGGCCAACACTGATGGATGGGATTTTCATACCATTGCCAAAAATAACTGAATTATAAATGCCCTTATTCGAAACGGAAGAGAGAGTACCTGAATTGTTCGTCATGTGTGATGTAGCCCCCGTGTCCGTGTACCATTGACTATCTGACGGAGTGATCGACATGGTGGAAAAAGTCTGATCCACATCGGTGAACGTAGGATAGGCTTGTTGAGCCGTGCTATACGAACGCGGTGGTCTCGGTCCGAGAAGACCACCGTCGGAGGATGAAGGGTACGGACATGGTGGCGGGTACCAATGCATATGCTGGACACTGCCATGACAGGGACTGGTTGTTGGGGATCCATCCGCGCGGCTGTCGAAAGACGAAGGAGGAAGGAGGCCATCCATTGCCACGACCTCCTCTGCCGCGCCTGCGTCCCCTTTTGCCGCGCCCGCGTCCCCCTCTGTCGCGCCCGCGTCGCTTTGCTGCACCCGCGTCAGGCATGGAGTCAATGTATGACGAAGACACCAAGGCTTGTTTCTCGGGGAATGAGTCCTTTTGCTTGGAGAGATGAGTCTCCTCAAGCTTGAGTTGGGAACAGTCTCTGTCAAAGGAGGGCAAGGGTTCGGTTTGTTGGATGTGAGTGGCGGCCGCATTGTATTTTGCCGGAAGACCGACGAGCATTTGGAGGACCAAGCGAGTTTGACTGGGAGCGAAACCGACAGCGTTAAGTTGGTCTGAGACCACTCTTTAATTACAAGGACTATTAGCTTTTTTTAACAAATAATTATTGACTATTAAACTCTCTCTATTTAGTTATGTTAGATCTCATTATATGTAATTGACATTATTTGAATTTTAAAAATTAAAAATTAAAGTAATTATAAGGACGAGTCAGGTCTTATTCGAGTGGGGTCAAATACAAGACGGGTATGGGTCGGATTAGGTTTGCTTATGTTCGTGTCCATTCGAGCATCAAGTCAAAATTAGTCGGGCTCGGGTTCGGGTTCGGGTTGTGCATGACAATAGATTTTCGAGTTTCAGTCTTGGATTCGGGTGGGTCAGGTCGGGTTCTCGAATCGGATCAGATTTTACCAACTCTAATTGCAAATAGATAACCTCATTTATGATCTTATCTAGTTTATTCCACACGCATCAATTTGAGTATTCTCATATTTGTCACTATAGCCTTTGTACCATTACTTTTGTGGCCACCAAATACTCTATGCCATAGGGAACTTTCCCGGCATTCACAATGACATAGGTATTGAGGACCTCATCATCAAGGATGCTTTCGGATAGGGTCTCCCTCACTCGAATCTTTACCTGATAAAAAAAAAAATAGGGAACTTTCCTGTCACAAGATATTTGAAGCATCTCTCCATTTATGTCATCCTATTTGAATCCGATTTTTCATTTTAAAAAACATATTTAAAAAAATGGCAAAAAAAATTTGCAAAAATGTAGATTTTGTGGATGTTTGCAAAACTAGCCCATGTGTGTTAATTTTTCAGAAAATAAGGTGACTTATTCTAAGGCTGGTAGGTTATAATTATTTTTCACAAAAAAAATTAACTTAAATAATTCAATCCTCACGATAAGTTGTAGTGAAAGTTTGACATTTTTAATCATCTCACTTGAAAGTTGAAATATTTCTCTTGTCATGCATTGTATTAGTTTTCTTATTGTCATCCCTTACTGTTCTCTTATCTAACAAGATTTTCTCCCTTACTCCTTTCCACTTTTTTGGCATGTTATGGTTTGAAGGTAGTAGCTTATATATTTTTTCCCGTCCAATTTTTAAATTAAAAATTACCAAAATGTTTACGTGATTTAGCCCTCACCACAAGGCACAAGTAGCGATGGTTTTTTATTGTTCTTTCAGTGTTAATTTGTTTTTTCGCAGTTGATTGATCTGCAATCTAAAATCGGTTATGACATGATTAGTTTTGTTCTAAGAACTCCCCTAAAAGCAACTCCCATCACTTGAGAAGGCATGGCCTTAGCAAAACCAGACTTGTTCTCTTTGCTCCTCTAATAAATCCTAAATCTTTATAATCGAAGTCTCATTTGTTGGAATCAAGCTTATGCTCATTGTTAAATTGAAACATTAAGATCGACTTTATATGATTTGTACTTTGTGCATTGTTCCATCTTATGTGATTAGTTACTGCTTTTCAACAATATTGAAACCAAGGCAAAATGAGTGGAAGTAGCATGGGGGGTCAGGATAAAATAAAAAGATGAAAATCCTACTTGGCTATGATAAGTAGCATGGTTAGCATTTGTCTCACTAATAAATATTATATTGTACTACGTATTATCCTACCAATAGACTTTTCCTCAAAAAATTTTATAAAGACTCGAAGTTTTAAAATATTATCTTATCAATTATGATTTAATTTCAATATTAAAATCTTTCGTTTTCAACGTGTGAAATTATGGATGATAGTTTAATTTTGTGGTAATTTTAATCTTAGATGTATAATAGCGGGTTAAATTCTATAATTTAAGGGGTATGAATTTTGTAATTTAAGGATAGCGGAACAATTGCGTAATTTCGTTGGACCTAACCCTAATTGAGGGTATATATACCTTTATCAACTCACATCAGCCGCCACACTCACTATTCACCTTCCCCTCTCCTCTTTTCGGATCTGGGCAAGCAGGAGCTCTCACGCTTCACTCCATTCAGCCTCCATGGCTATTCTCTCGGCCACTTCTACCAGATCGGGATAGGTCGAACCTCCCATGGCTCCCTCCGTCCATGTAGTCCCCTCCTTCCAGCCTCATCCTTGTCCTCGAGCTAGCGTCTCCTCTCGGCCCCCTTCTCTGCTTCACCTTCAACCTTTTGCCTCCGAGCTCCGACTACGCTTCCTCCTGTTGATTTTGTGGAGAATGAACCCCATTGATGCGGACCTGAAGGCCAAGCTTCGACGCTGGCCAACTGTGGCTGCCCTCACCCGCTCAGATCTCGTTTTCCCCACAGCTGCTCGCTCGACTCCCTTTCTCGTTGTTTCTCCGAGCTCAGGCCGACATCCTCCCGCCACGACTGTCATCGACCTTCCTCCCCTCATCGGATTCTCCTTGTGACTGATGCTTCTCCTCGCGCTGCCATCACCTTCGAATCCGGGGCTCCGTCTCCTCAGGCCAAGACCAAAGCCGAGCTGCTCTTGCCCCTTGCACTAGTCGTAGTAGCCCGCCTACTGCTGCTTGAGGCCACGAGCTTGAGGCCACTACAAGACCACCCTCGATCCAAGCTTTAACCTTCGCTAGCCTTGTCGGGATTGGGGTATAAATTCTAGCCTTGATTGACCTTATTAAATCTGAATTTTAGTTTACATTGGGGCAAATCTCTCAAATCAGTTCCGTTTTGTTATGGGTTAGATTGATTGAAGCAAGGGATTTAAATATTTAAGTGGTTTGACTCATGGAATTTCTTTCTATTACTTGTCGTATTGATGTTGCTAGCTACTAGTTATGAGATCTTTATAATTTGTTTAACTTGTGATAAATCTAGAAATCAAATTGTAAACTTTTGCTTGTGGATGAGTTAGCTATATGGACAAGATATGTAAATATACAAGATGAAAATAAGATATGACCCTTTTATTTAATCATAGATCTTAAGTTGAGTGTTTTATTGAATATCGTGTGACTAATGTTTATGATTAGTAGAATCTTATAACAAGCTAGTAAGTTTATATTACTTTATGGATGTGGGAGTTAACATATTTTTCTCGACTTACAACCAATAGACTTAGGGCTTATAGAGTTATATGAGTGGTTTTGATATAGTATAAGTAAGATTTTGAAGGGATCGATAAGCTCACCTATGTAATTAATTGATTGGGTTAATTCTAAGGAGAGTTTAGACTACGATATAACCTAAGTTATAAATAATGATTTCTCATATACCAACTTGTTTTACTCTTCTCATTGAACATGCTATAATTGTGGGTAGTTGTTATTTTTTCACATAGTCATAACTTCGATTGGTTAGATTTGTAAAGGGTTAATGAATTTGATTAGTAAAATCTTATAAGTGTTCAAATTTGAATAAACGTTCAAGGTATATAAAAGATGTCTTGAGGCTTGTTACGTTTTAATCTTGCTTGTGTTGACTCCAAGCTTTCATTGAGTGATTTGGTGATGATTGAATTCATACAGGAATTTAGAAATGTTGACTTATCATATCTTAGTCCTTAAATATGAATGAATATATGATACTTGAGAAAATGATTTGATAAAAAGAGATTCTTGTCAACTTACCTTGGTTTACTCCTTGAACATGATTTATTATGAGAGTTTGATAAATAAGACTTGTTGATCCTTGGTGTTGAGAACTTATGGATTTGGTTAAGTATTTGAGGATTTGATAAACTATGAATTACTTGAACAATTACTTCAGGAAAACCTGAGCTTGATTTGAAGTAAGATGTTTTGAGTGGTGATCTTGGTGAGTCGTTGAACTAAGTTTCATACTTGATGAGAACAAGGTTAATTGAGAATGATGGTTATGCTGAGAATGTGAGGTTACTTGAATAAAATATTATTTAGTCTGGTGATGACTTGGATACCTGTTTGTATGTTGATTAAAAATGTATTGATGAGTTATTCCTTGCTTATTACTTGCTAGTGTGATTGGATGATTCTCTGAGTGGCTTACTAGCTGATGGATGATTCTCTGAGTGGCTTATTTGCTGGCTAATTGGATGTGAAGACTCCAGGTAAGTTTCCTATGGGAGCTTACTCAGTAACCAGGACCTCATGTCTGATGCGTCATATAGTATGTAGGTGTTGCATATGCATAAAAGCATGCCATGTAGTATCATGCTTAGGACTTGCACTTATGAATAAGCATCCCTATTCTTTATGCGTTTGAAAAGAGAACGGTCGTTATCTATGAGTCCTTAGAATCATTGCTAAAGTCATTGGGGCATTCGTGTTTCATATTGTTTCGGTCCCAGTCGAGTCTTATATTATGATATGGCTGCGGCGGTGACCGAGCCTCCTACCTCGGAGTTGGGTACGGATATATAATGGTTGTGGCACCGACCGAGCGTCCTACCTCGGAGTTGAGTACGGACATGTATGACCCCGGAGTGGGCACAGATCGAGGGATTGGGGATATGCCACTTGGCAGTCTGTGTGGATCCATTTAACTGCTTTCTGCATATATATAAACTATCAGCATGCTTGTGTGATTTAAATTCCATACTGCACTAGAACATCCTTTATTTTAGGTATAGGCGTATTATATGTCCTCAGCGAGGTCTTTAGGGCCCGCATGCGTCTCTTGGCCTGACTTCGTGGTTAGTTTCAGGTACCCGCTTCCTTTTGCGTGCTGAATTGCTTCTATGACGGGGTTTTCTCATGGGACGAGAGTGTTAAGAAGATTGTACAAACTTGACTTTATAACTGTTTTGATTAGTCGGACATTTAGAAGCAATGTATATTTATATTAATTTAAACTCGTTTTGTCTCTTGAGTTTTGACTAGTTGAATTAGGACAGGTTCCCGTGCGGAAGCACATATTATGATTGGATTATTTGATTGTTTTAAGAGTTTGAAATCCCCTTTTCTTGAATTATATCATTAAATCCTTAAGACTTAAACAGGGGTATAACTTGAAGAGAACAAATAAATAGCTCGTACTTGGATTGCTAAGATCTGGCAGGGGGATACTTCTTCCCTCTAAACGTAACATGGATTTCATAATCTGGGCCGTTACAAAGTTGGTATCAGAGCCAGGTTGTGCAATCTGAGTACAAACGAGTTGTAAAACAATTGGTGATTTTGAGTTTTGGAAATAAAATGGCCCAAAGGTTTTCACGAGTTTTCGAATGTTTTCAAATGGGCAAAATGAATTTAATATGGATAAGTAAGATAACCACATTGAGGAGTGAGGATTGAGATTCGATCGGGTAGTCATGGCGATAGTTTATCCCTTACAGATATAGAGTGGGATTGGTAGGGCCCCTTAGCTTTATACTTTGCAGATGGGCATGGAAGATTACAAGAAGATATATCGCGGTGGTTGGAGTTTTGGATAGAAATTGTTAGAGAACTCTCCCATGAATGGAATTGTGTATTTTTCTTTGTGTTGTTCTTCTTGATTGGAAAACTTTGTTAGATATATGTTCAAGAGTGTATTATGTCTTTATGGGAATAGAGGGCATATGCAAAATCTTGTTTGGGTAATTTATGCACTTGATTATAGAGATAGGTAAATTTGGGAGAGAAGTTTGGTGATTCATGAGTGTTACTCTTGATGACTTGACATGATATTTGTTTATATGATATTCTTTCATTATGACATCTGACGTGATTCTTATAAGATGCATGGATCTTGTTATGGACTTATAATTTATGGTACCTAATGACTTGGTTTGGACAGTTGCTATCATTCTTGACGTGTTTGACTTGTACATATTTGTTATGTCACTTATATCACTTATGATGGAAATTGTTGGTGCCTTTTTTGCCCTGGTTTGATGAGGAAATGAGATGAGATTATGAGGATTTACATGACTGTGATTGATTTTTCGTACTGGTTAGTTGGAAGCTTACGAGCTCAGGCTTGAGAACCTTACTCTAGTTGATGGGAAAACTTATGGTTTCGAGAATTGAGGAATTATATGTGTTGATTTGAGAGTCATGACATTCTGACTATAAGACTTCATGGTTGAGTTGATAAGAAATGCTTATGGAATTCAGAGTCTTGATATACATTGTTGATTTTTTTTCTTATATGATAATGTTTTCACAAAGTCGACACAAGTATTTTATAGGGACGCTTGTAAAGTACTTGGTCGGATCTAGTGAGAACATCGGGATGATTTTGTGATACTTGTACAAATATTTCATGGGGACGCCTATGGAATACTTGTAGGGATCACAAAATGCATCGCTTATATGCTTATTTGAGATGTTTTGGCATGATATTGTTCTATGATCTATTTAGTGATGCCTTACATGATAAATTCTTATGATATTGCTCTTATATGCGAAATTCGTTCAAAAGAGGATCATGTGTATACAACTCGACTAAAATGTATATGAATCAATGAATAGACATGACTCGCTTATTCATAAAATAGGAGTTATGTGATTGATATGACATTGCTCCTCCTACCCTCGACGTGTTAACATCCATATGTTGTGATTTTATGAAATTTTGTGAAGTTATGTCATGCACCTCTATCTTGTTTGTATGAACGATGATGGTTAATTATGATATATTATTTATGTGGTTACTCATTATCCTATAATTGTCTGACTCGTATAATTGATGTCTTATATGTCCCTTGTTTCGATAAGATGATGCTATTCTTGCTTGTCTACTTGGTTAGGGAAGAGACCTTATATTCGAGCTAACTTGTTAATGGTGAGACTCGATAAGATAGCAAGTTGAACTATTGTTTGACCTCTTCATATTCTTGGTGAATTTTTCTTTGCGATCTTTGAGAACCTCGATAAATTGTCATGACAACTCCTTGTCTCTCTTCGTTACTCTTCTTTTACCTTGCCGATCTGGTTCATTCTAAATTTCTTTCACGTTGGTCACCTATGTTCCAAAAACTTATGTGTCAAATTTGTTGCGAACGGTTATATAAGTTAGAGTGTTGATTGCCTTGAGGGAGTACAATACCAAAAGGGGTCTGATGAGCGATTCTTAGAAATCTGTTGGATGTCATCTTTTGTACTAAGAGTTCTTTTAACGTCTTTGTTCACTCGGGGAAAAACTCATTTGAAAGTCCTCTTTATGATTGATGTCCACCCAGAAGTATATTGTCTTCCTAAGAAACAACTAGGCTTCTTTTCGAACTGGGCTATGGAGTCGGTGTGGATGAGTTAATGTTGCCCTGAGGAACTCCTATTTGGTTATGATTGTAGTCTTGTTTGTGTTTCCATGTTTTGATGTGTTATTGTGTTATATACTTGTTCTATTTGGATCTACGTAGATATGTATATCTATCCTATTGCACTTGATCCATCCATGCCTTATACACATTATCTTGGGATCATATTACCTTCCATGATACTTCTTCTGTGTTTTCCTTGCCTTGTTATATGATTGGTTTGACTTCTGATGCATTGCCATGTTAGTCTCTATACATGTATATCATATGTTTATGTACCTGTGGCTCATTTGGTGTTACTAGTGTCATATAGGGTCCATGATTTGAGAACTGCGTGATTTTATTCTCCATCTATATTATTGTTCATTACTCTTAATCATAGATTCATGATAGTCTCTTTATTCCTCCTTTTTGTTACTACTTGCCCTTTTGGATGCTTAAGAATGCTAGGTATAATTGAATTAGTAATGTTGTGCTTGTATGCCTCATCTGCATCATGTCTTTATTATTTCTATCGCTAGTTCATAGTAGAATGGTCATCCTTCTTGTGTGTTTTTGTCATAAGATCCTTTGATCTTTGTCTGCTTATACTTGATAAATGATATTGATTTAGCTATGTTATGGTTTCATGCCTTATGTGGTTAATGTTTGGTTTAGCTATATACCTTTCATCGTTGTCTCTTCTTAATCTATGCTATAACCCTATGATTGTCACGCTTTAAGGACCTTACACATCGCATGTCCACACACCACGATAGCTATATAAATTTATGTGATGACCTTTCGACATATACGACGTGTTATTCTCTTATAGTATATCGCCCTTGGAAAGTATTAACTGATTTTAATGATAGCCACACTTGGGCATCCATTACTTGATATGACGTTACACTTAGTTACTTGTAATATTCATGCCTTCGTTGACATGTATATGTATACCCGATGTTTTGTGTAACTATAGAGAGTCGCTACCATTTCATGGTTGTATTATTTCCTTTTTCACATCTCTCATGCTCCTGTTAGGTTTTCGCATGATTATTTTGGCTTATTATGTGTTGTTGTCATGTATGTTGTCATACGCAACTTCTACGCACCCCTATTATATTGTGTGCTACCAGTATCCCTTACCTGATCTATGTTTTCAAAGAAATGATTATCTAGTTATGCTTTGTTCATAACATTAATAGATTACTATAATTACATGACTTATGGTAGCTCGGCCGTGCCTTTTCTATATGCATCTTAGTTGGTATGCATATCTATGTCATTACACTCTGTATATCCATGTTTGATCATCATTGTTTTAGGTTTACATCGCCCTCGATTATACTTCACCTATATTCACATTGTGTGGTTATATAGTTGTTTGACTGGTTGTGAATCATCATGTTAATGGTTAGACCATAACTCCGCATGTTACACATTGCTATATGTTATTAAATACTATTGGGTAATTAAGTATTTGAGAATATGATTATGTGATTTATTGCACTCTCTATATTATTTATAAGATTACTCTTATGACATGGGTGGTTCGACTTATTGTGTATCATCTTGTTTGTTGTTAAGGTAGATCTTCATGTACTTACGGCTTGTCATGTGTTATCGATAATGTGTAGAAATTTTGCATCAACGATATGATATGTGATTCGTTGCACTATTTACATTATCTGTATAATCGCTCTTGTAATAGGGTTTTGGTAGTATACATATCTTACATATTTACCCTTGTTATGTGATTTTAAGAAGTTATCACTGCTTATGTATTTTGGAATATTATCATTAGAGAAATCGTGTTATATTTCGACACCATCATACTCTATTTTACAAGGGTAGTACCATGCATAGGCCATAATATTGCATCTGCTCACTTCTACCTGTTACATGATGTTGTTCTATACTCATTATACACTAACTGTTTTAAGCCTCGTATGCTCGTATGTCCATCCCTACAGTTTAAATTGCACTTGTATGTCTGTGCACCATATTTTGCTTAAGAATGGGTAATGTTATACTATCTACCATGATTGAGCTTATAACGGTATGAAATATGTGTTGATGTGTGCCCCGGTGACACAATTGCATGAAGCAGACACTTACACTTGTCCTTACTATTGAAACATATGATGTTTCTTTCGTGGCTTTTAAGACATGTTGATACTATTCCCTACCTATTTTGTTTAGTTCTCTTTCCCCATACTGGCATGCAAGATCCTCTCAGGCATGTACGAAATCTAATTAGTATATTCGGGTGACATATTGTAGATCTGCCTTAAATGAGTGCGGCACCTTAATAACATTTCCTTGCCATTATATGTGGGATATTCCTTGTTAGTGATTATTTGACTTGATGATGGTATGTATATCGATAATGCTCTCCCGTGATAGGCTCGTGTTAGTGTGCAAGATTCCCACATTGTGTGTTTTATGACAAGATGTGTTACATGATGATTTGAGTGATACGATCGTAACCTTAAGGGTTTCTCATGGGCATCGGTGAAATTCTCGTGTTCAGTCTTACCAGATACTATACGAGTCTATCTTCGTGTCAAGAGTTAGTCGAATTGTCCCTTAGTGTCTCTTTCTTTCAACTCAGCTTAAGCCTTGCGTCATCCTTGTACAGTTGTCTATGGTATGATCAGGAGTGGGTCGTCTAGATTAATCAGAGTTGCGCATTCCATTTGCCCGACCTTGTGCTCGTCATGATGCTTGATTGTGCCCTTTTGGGTTGGTGTGAATGTGTGAGTATGATGATTGTGTTCATTTCTAATTGATAGCAAGGTGCAGAAATCTGTGATTGTATGTTCTACTAATGACGTGATGTGCTGATAATGGGATTTCATAGTATGATAAATTCTGATATGTCGATATCTTGAACTTGGAAATGTTGAAATTTGATGTGATGATGAATCTTGCTATGATGATGTTTTTTTTGGATGTGTTGATACTTGAGTTTGATGTTTGAACTAATCATGAGAAATGAACTTAGGAAGTGGAATCTGGGATTAGCCCTTACAGGTGGATAAACTACTTTCTGAATCCTTAAAAACCTGGTTGACTGACATAGGAGAAGCTGACTTGAGTTTTCGAAATGTTTTGTTGCTTTTAAAAGGATGATTTTAGTCTCGAGGACGAGACTTGTTTTTAGAGGTGGATGATGTAAAGACTCGAAGTTTTAAAATATTATCTTATCAATTATGATTTAATTTCAATATTAAAATCTTTCGTTTTCAACGTGTGAAATTGTGGTTGATAGTTTTGTGGTAATTTTAATCTTAGATGTATAATAGCGGGTTAAATTCTATAATTTAAGGGGGTATGAATTTTGTAATTTAAGGATAGCGGAACAATTGCGTAATTTCGTTGGACCTAACCCTAATTGAGGGTATATATACCCTTATCAACCCACATCAGCCGCCACACTCACTGTTCACCTTCCCCTCTCCTCTTTTCGGATCTGGGCAAGTAGGAGCTCTCACGCTTCACTCCATTCAGCCTCCATGGCTATTCTCTCGGCCACTTCTAGCAGATCGGGATAGGTCGAACCTCCCATGGCTCCCTCCGTCCATGTCGTCCCCTCCTTCCAACCTCGTCCTTGTCCTCGAGATGGCGTCTCCTCTCGGGCCCCTTCTCCACTTCACCTTCAACCTTTTGCCTCCGAGCTCCGACTATGCTTCCTCCTGTTGATTTTGTGAAGAATGAACCCCATTGATGTGGACCTGAAGGCCGAGCTTCGACGCAGGCCGACTGTGGCTGCCCTTACCCGCTCAAATCTCGTTTTCCTCACAGTTGCTCGCTCGACTCCCTTTCTTGTTGTTTCTCCGAGCTCGGACCGACATCCTCCCGCCACGACTGTCATCGACCTTCCTCCCCTCATCGGATTCTCCTTGTGACTGATGCTTCTCCTCGCGCTGCCATCACCTTCGAATCCAGGGCTTTGTCTCCTCAGGCCAAGACCAAAGCCGAGCTACTCTTGCCCCTTGCACTAGTTGTAGCAGCCCGCCTACCGCTGCTTGAGGCCACGAGCTTGAGGCCACTGCAAGACCACCCTCGATCCAAGCTTTAACCTTCGCTAGCCTTGTCGGGATTGGGGTATAAATTCTAGCCTTGATTGACCTTATTAAATCTGAATTTTAGTTTACATTGGGGCAAATCTCTCAAATCAGTTCCGTTTTGTTATGGGTTAGATTGATTGAAGAAAGGGATTTAAATATTTAAGTGGTTTGACTCATGGAATTTCTTTCTATTACTTGTCGTTTTGATGTTGCTAGCTACTAGTTATGAGATCTTTATAATTTGTTTAACTTGTGATAAATCTAGAAACCAAATTGTAAACTTTTGCTTGTGGATGAGTTAGCTATATGGACAAGATATGTAAATATACAAGATAAAAATAAGATATGACCCTTTTATTTAATCATAGATCTTAAGTTGAGTGTTTTATTGAATATCGTGTGACTAATGTTTATGATTAGTAGAATCTTATAACAAGCTAGTAAGTTTATATTACTTTATGGATGTGGGAGTTAACATGTTTTTCTCGACTTACAACCTATAGACTTAGGGCTTATAGAGTTATATGAGTGGTTTTGATATAGTATAAGTAAGATTTTGAAGGGATCGATAAGCTCACCTATGTAATTAATTGATTGGGTTAATTCTAAGGAGAGTTTAGACTACGATGTAACCTAAGTTATAAATGATTTCTCATATACCAACTTGTTTTACTCTTCTCATTGAACATGCTATAATTGTGGGTAGTTGTTATTTTTTCACATAGTCATAACTTCGATTGGTTAGATTTGTAAAGGGTTAATGAATTTGATTAGTAAAATCTTATAAGTGTTCAAATTTGAATAAACGTTCAAGGTATATAAAAGATGTCTTGAGCCTTGTTACGTTTTAATCTTGCTTGTGTTGACTCCAAGCTTTCATTGAGTGATTTGGTGATGATTGAATTCATAAAGGAATTTAGAAATGTTGACTTATCATATCTTAGTCCTTAAATATGAATGAATATATGATACTTGAGAAAATGATTTGATAAAAAGAGATTCTTGTCAACTTACCTTGGTTTACTCCTTGAGCATGATTTATTATGAGAGTTTGATAAATAAGACTTGTTGATCCTTGGTGTTGAGAACTTACGGATTTGGTTAAGTATTTGAGGATTTGATAAACTATGAATTACTTGAACAATTACTTCGGGAAAACCTGAGCTTGATTTGAAGTAAGATGTTTTGAGTGGTGATCTTGGTGAGTCGTTGAACTAAGTTTCATACTTGATGAGAACAAGGTTAATTGAGAATGATAGTTATGCTGAGAATGTGAGGTTACTTGAATAAAATATTATTTAGTCTGGTGATGACTTGGAAACCTGTTTGTATGTTGATTAAATTTGTATTGATGAGTTATTCCTTGCTTATTACTTGCTAGTGTGATTGGATGATTCTCTGAGTGGCTTACTAGCTGATGGATGATTCTCTGAGTGGCTTATTTGCTGGCTAATTGGATGTGAAGACTCCAGGTAAGTTTCCTATGGGAGCTTACTCAGTAACCAGGACCTCATGCCTGATGTGTCATATAGTATGTAGGTGTTGCATATGCATAAAAGCATGCCATGTAGTATCATGCTTAGGACTTGCACTTATGAATGAGCATCCCTATTCTTTATGCGTTTGAAAAGAGAACGGTCATTATCTATGAGTCCTTAGAGTCGTTGCTAGGGTCATTGGGGCATTCGTGTTTCATATCGTTTCGGTCCCAGTCGAGTCTTATATTATGATATGGCTGCGGCGGTAACTGAGCCTCCTACCTCGGAGTTGGGTACGGATATATGATGGTTGCGGCATCGACCGAGCGTCCTACCTCGGAGTTGGGTACGAACATGTATGACCCCGGAGTGGGCACAGATCGAGGGATTGGGGATATGCCACTTGGCATTCTGTGTGGATCCATTTAACCGCTTTCTGCATATATATAAACTGTCAGCATGCTTGTGTGATTTAAATTCCGTACTGCACTAGAACATCATTTATTTTAGGTATAGGCGTATTATATGTCCTCAGCGAGGTCTTTAGGGCCCGCATGCGTCTCTTGGCCTGACTTCGTGGTTAGTTTCAGGTACCCGCTTCCTTTTGCATGCTGAATTGCTTCTATGGCGGGGTTTTCTCATGGGACGAGAGTGTTAAGAAGATTGTACAAACTTGACTTTATAACTGTTTTGATTTAGTCGGACATTTAGAAGCAATGTATATTTATATTAATTTAAACTCGTTTTGTCTCTTGAGTTTTAACTAGTTGAATTAGGACAGGTTCCCGTGCGGAAGCACATATTATGATTGGATTATTTGATTGTTTTAAGAGTTTGAAATCCCCTTTTCTTGAATTATATCATTAAATCCTTAAGACTTAAACAGGGGTATAACTTGAAGAGAACAAATAAACAGCTCGTACTTGGATTGCTAAGATCTGGCAAGGGGATACTTCTTCCCTCTAAACGTAACCTGGATTTCATAATCTGGGCCGTTACAATTTTGAAAAAAATGTGTTAGTTATTTACCACCGATTCCTCAATTATAATTAAATAAATTTATTATACAACTAATAAAACAGAAGCAAATTCGTTTTAGGTGGTACATGAGAGGGATCGGTTCCACATGGTGTTTTCTGGACTATGCTACCTCCTCCATTCAATTTCTCATCTCCATGTGGACCAATAAAAACCGTCAGCTTTGTTAATTTGCACCACGTCATCCTATTATTTATCCCACTGTAACGGCCCGAGTTTATTAACCCTGGTTACATTTCAAAGGTCGGATACCTTCGTTCAGATGTTGCGCACCAAGTACAAGTTGAAAGTTTGAAATTCAACACGAACTGGTCATGGGAGTAGGATTTCGCCGCGGCGAGTGGGAGCCTAGTTAGGCATCCGATTGCCCGGGCCTTGCCACGACGAAATTGGATTTCACCACGGTGAGTGCCTTCCGCGGCGAGCACCTTGCTCACGGAGTGCTCACTGAGCAGGTTTCGCCACGGTGAAACTATGTTTCGCCGTGGTGAAATTTCTCTTAGCCGATAGAGAGGATTCCTTATTGACCTTTTGAGATGGGTTTTAAATCATGTTTTCAAGATGTTTTAAAAAGGGTTTTGAACTAACTTAAGGATTGACTAACTTGCTAACTTGGCATGATGATATGATGATTATGTGACTAATGGCATGATGTTGTATGACTAAAAGCATGATGTTGTGTGACTAATAGCATGATGTTGTGTGACTAATGACATGATTATGTGGTGATATCATTGTAAGATTATATATATAACGAATACATGTGTTGATGCTAAGTATGACTATGACTTGTTATATCATGATGATATAGTATTCTAATAGAGATATATGCCTAAGTATGATTACAATATGCCAAGATGTGATGATATGGACTTGACTATATAGAAATATACATGTGTTATGCGGACTATTGATATGATGTTGGGATGATGGGGAATGTGAAGTACGGCATGAGTTATGAGATGCAATTGATGATGATGGGTTGGGAATTGTGATGATGAGATCTCGATGCGTGAACTCTATGGAACTATGTGTGCTTATGTGTTTGAATATAGACTTATATACTCAATGTGATTACTAGGTGATTTAAATCGTCTTAGTATTACAATGTTGTTCTGCACCGCCAGGTAAGTTCCTTTTGGAGCTTACTCAGATTGAATAGAACCACTTCCTTGCTTATATGTGCATGATATACTAGGTGTTGCATATGCATAAGAGCATGTCATGTACTATCATGCTTAGGACTACACTTATGAATGAGCATCCTTATTTGTATGCGTTTGTAAACAGAACGGTCGTTATCTGTGAAGTCACTAGAGTCTTTGCTAGGGTCATAGGACAGTCCAGTCCCATCGGGTTTGTCCTGAGTCAAGTCGAGTCATGAGCAACACCAAAAAAAAAAAGAAAAAGAAAGAAAAAAGAAAGCATGAGTGAATGATGAATATGAATGACTTGATGCATGCACGAACTGACCAGTCTCCGCCCTAACGGAAAGGGGGTGGAGGTATGAGAGGGATATGCCACTTGGCGTTCTATGCGAGTACCCTTTAATTACAGTACTGCATTATATATATAAACTGGTAGCATGCTTGTGTATTTAATTTTGTCCTGCATTAGAAGCATGATATTAGGAATAGCGTATATGTGTGCTTATCTATGGAGACTAGCCAAGTGCGGGCCTCAATCTGATTCCATGCCCGTCTATATTTTTTAGGTATATATGCATGATCCTATCTAGTGTTGTGTACTATTTAGCGAGGGATGCTCATGGCGAATAATTGGATATTGACTTGTCACTTGACCATATAAAATGCTAGTAGATTAACCATATAATAATGTATGTTTTGACCCGGCTCGGTCGTGACACCTTGTATTTATGTGATTGTTCGTTTTAAGCAGAAGTGTTTGCCCGACTTAGCACTTTGGACAGGTACAGGTGTGTTAATATCGGGTCTCCAACGGACCTCACGAGAACATTGGGTATGAAATCCCACTTTCAAAACCAAACTTTTGCATTTCAAACTTTCAACCCATACTTGGTGCGCAAGATCCGAACGAAGGTATCCGACGTTCGAAATGTAACTCGGGTTAATAAACTCGGACCGTTACACCCACTACCTATTACACTACTTACCCTACTACTCATCCCACTACTTATCATTTATTTTACTTACTAAAAATAAAAATTATAGTCCACACTCCACTACCCAAATATACACTTATAATATTAACTACATTAAATACTAATTTCATATTATAAAATACTAAATAGGGGTCTACTTTTTAGAACATGCTAAAATTTCTTTTCTAGAACATGACAAAAATACCCTTTTAATTAAATTAAATTACACCCCTATCCAACCCTACCCCACCCAACACAATCTCACGCCATTCTCTCTTTCCCTCTTGTTGAAGCGCAGCGGTAAGAGAAACAACCCAATCTGCTAGAGGAGCCTCACCTCTCTCGAACCCTCCAATTTGCTAGACAAGCCTCACCTCTCTGATGCAAATCAAAAGCTAGCAACTGTCATTGTAAGGGACTGAAATTGATTACCCTCAGGCCTCAACCCAAATTGATTACCCTCAACCTAGATTCATATACAATTCCTAATCTCCCCACATCTGTTGGATTTCTCTGCTTGCTTTTGTCCATTTATTTCTTGAATTTCAGCGTTATCCAATCGGCGCTCCTTCCAAAGTTATCGTTTTTATAATCTTTGCGGCAGTTTTCATTCATTACAGAATTGCAATTCCCCATGTTTCCATTCCCTGGCTCTTAAATACCGCTCTTTTTTGTTCAATTGGGCTGGATTTGTGTGTGTGTTTTTTTTTTGGATGAATTCAGTTGATTGCTTATTTATGTTTCAGATCTGAGCAATCCTTGTGTTTTTTAGTTTCGATTGGATGTGTGTTCAGAAATCGTGTTAATTTAAAACAGAAATCGTGTTAATAGGGGTGGGAGAGAAGAAGGAAGAAGAAGACAGGTCTGCGTCTTTTTTTAATAATTTGAAGGACTTTTAAGCCCGGTTCTTCCTACAACTGAGCTAAAAAGTACTTTTTAGCTCGGTTATAAACAGAACTGAGATAAAAAGACCCATTTTTCCCACAAAAAACTGGTCGTTGCGACCCTTTTACAATTGGTCGTTGCGACCATATTGCAACCGGTCGTTGCGACCATGTGTATTTTGTAAAAAAAAAAATTGGTCGCAATGACCAATTGACATTTGGTCGTTGCGACCATTTGGTCATGCACTAAACGGAAATTTGACCCTGCGCTAAACAGAAATCGTGTATTAAATATTAATACTAAGTTTTTTTTTTCATTTTCATATGCTCCATAATATACAATGTCATAAATACTAATTTCAAGTTATAAAACATACTAAATAGTAATACTAAGGCCTTGTTGTTTGAGGATTAGGAAATAGAAGGAAAAGGATCGAATTAAATTTATGTTTAAAATGTACATGATCATCACTTTTTTGTGAGTCTAGAGAAGACAAGAGGGAAATGTTTAGAGTATCCTAGGAGATGTGGTCTTCCTATGCTAAAATTAGGTAATCAAATTGGGTAAAATGAAATAAATTTTGCATGGAAATGAGGGAAGAAGAATAATGGTTAAAATATTGATCAATGAATGTTAACTTAAATATGGACTAGATTCCTGAAGTTAACCATTATTTTTCCCTACCTAAAAAACAAGGAGAGAGGTAACTTAAATAAGGACTAGATTCCTGAAGTTTATTACATTTGTAATAGTTATACTATATATAAAACCATAAGCTTGATGGTCCTACGTAGCTTCACCGAGATCCTCCGATCATATGTCAATTAGATAAAATTTTACCTCGTCTACTTCTTCATCTTCTTTCATACAAACTCATATGTATCATCTACATGTCATTTTAAAAAAATAAAAATAAAATAAAATTTCACCCCATTATCCACCTCACTAGCTCACTAACTCAATTTCTCAAATAGACTAATTAAAAAAATATTTATATTGTTCTCTTTATAAAATAAAAATTAATATTTTCTTTATTTATTTACAATTAATTTTATCTTTTATTTATACTTATCTTTTAACTTATGAAATATCATTTATTTATACAAAATAATAAATGTTATTCTATATTTTTTAAGCACAATAATATTATCGCAGTAAAATGTATGGAAAGTTGTATCCCACTCCATGTCATCCATATTATCAAATTATCAAATATACAATTTTTATTTTAAAAACAAAAAATTTCTCAATTTGTTTAAATTACATACATTTTTCCTAAAATAAAAGATGTTTTCCTGATTTGATACAAATTAAATAATGATATCTCAATGTAATTATTTTTTTTTTACTTGCACCAATTTGTTTGACAAATTTTTTACATTACATAATATTTTCTGAAACTTTCTACACATCTATACTATAGATAAAAACAAGAAGTTGGATCATCATATGTGGCATCACGAGAGTGCTCCGTTCCATAAGTCATATCAAGAAATCGCCGCATTAGTTGGCTCTTTAAAAGTTTTGTCGTATCACACTCACATATCACTAATGCTCTATCTCTAGTAACCTTCTTCATATTATAGTTTTTCCCAACTAAACCACTACATAACCTCTCTACTAAGCTACTTTAGTTATAAGCTCTCTATGCTCATAATTCTGCCAAAAAAATTATACGTATTTTATAAAATT
Organism: Persicaria maculosa; assembly: GCA_963922045.1. Lineage (NCBI taxonomy): Eukaryota > Viridiplantae > Streptophyta > Magnoliopsida > Caryophyllales > Polygonaceae > Persicaria > Persicaria maculosa. Next base: position 4,307,947 of record OY998268.1, read on the forward strand.
AGATTACCTTAAATTTTAGAGAAATTTATAGAAAATAATCCTAAATATGAGGGTTTTCACTTAACCACTCACTAAATATGAAATTACATAAAATCACCCATTAAAGGGTTTTTGTTTACCAAAAAAAAACACTCACAATTTACCGCTTCAAAAAAAACATTCACGGCCTCCTCCCACGTTAAAACCTGTTAAAATATTTGAAAAAAGACTCAAATAACCTGAAGTCAAGAATCCATTTTTCATAGGTTTAAAAAATGAAAGTAATTAACAAATTGCTTATATATACAAATAGACTTATGATTATAGTTAATCAAGCACAGCTTGTGGAGGTAATTAGAAAGGTTTAGAATTTAAGTGGTGATTGTCGTATATTAAAACTAAGAGAAGATGAAAAATTGGGGGTTGAATTAAGTTTTAATTTATCTTTTATAACTCTAATAAATAACCTAGGTAGATTTATTTAATTGAAGTTTCAAATGTTGAAGGATTAACTAAAATCAGTAACTAAATCCAATTTGAATCAAAAAAAGTAACTAAATCCAATTCAATAACTTTGCAACAATTTCAAAAAGAAGCAACATTATATAATTTTTCCCTCATTTTGGTTTATAAATTACTTGGAATGCTTGAAATTGATGGTCAATGCTCTCTCAGTATCTTTGAACCTATGGTGAAATAGTTTATATGTGGTTAAATATGAGGAATAACAATAGAAAAAGGTGTTGGCACAAGCGTAATAAGGGCATTTATGTCTTTTTCATACATTTTAATGGACTCTTAATAGAGAAAAAGGTCATGAGTATTTTTTTGCTAACGAAACCCCTTTAACGGGGTTTTTTTTGTAATTTCATATTTGACTAGTGGTTAAATGAAAACCCTCATATTTAACGGGTGATTTTCTATAAATTTGCCTAAATTTTATTTGCAAGTAATTTCGCATAAATATATTTTTTTATTTTTTACAAAAAATAAAGACATAAAGATGTAATATCAATGTATTTTTTACCATAACTAATAATGCTATATTATTAAAATTATAAAATAACTATACACTTTTAAATTAAAATAATAAATACCAAATTAATTAAATACGTAAATTGCGGACCTACTATTAAATAGGGGTGGGCGTGGGACGGGATGGAACGGGACCGGGATGAGGCCCGTCCCGCTTTAATTTTTCCGGGACGGGATTCACCTTTTTTTTTAATCCCACACGGGCCTTATCCCACACGGGACGAGACGGGACGGGACTTGTCCCTCAAATAAAAATAATAAAATATTATAAAAATTGAAAAATAAAAAAAAATATTTTCATAGTTCATGCTTCATAGAATGATATCATCATAATGTTAACACTCCCAGCAGCACAATTTCATACAAAAAACATTGACAGCAGCACAAGCCTCCCGTAACCCTAACCGATTAGAATTGAATAGAGATTTCACTATTTCAAAATGGAGAATAAATTGTTTTGTTTGCCTCCTAGAGCCCAAATCCCTAACCCCCTAAGCCCATAGTAATTTTTTATTTTCAAATTGCTTACAAGCCTTACAGTATTATTGTAACTTGTGTTTAAAATAAATAAATATATCATATAAATCACTAAATTATTAAAAATTTTAGTACTACCAAAATTAAAACTCTTTTCCCATATAAATATAAATATAAATATAATTATAATTATAATAAATATAAATATAAATATAAATATAAATATAAATATAAATATAAATATAAATATAAATATAAATATAAATATAAATATAAATATAAATATAAATATAAATATAAATATAAATATAAATATAAATATAAATATAAATATAAATATAAATATAAATATAAATATAAATATAAATATATATTTGTATTTATATTTATATATATAAATTATATAATATATATATATATATATATATGCGGGACGGGACCGGAATTTGCGGGATCCCATAGTCTTGTCCCGCATCCCGTCCCGCATAATTTTTACGGGACGGGACCGGGACGGGATTCACTTTTTTTTCCTTAAATCCAGCTGGGTCCGGGACGGGTCCAGGACGGGACCGGGATTTGCGGGATTTGTGCCCACCCCTACTATTAAATATAAATACGCCCACAAAGGTCGAGTACCTTTTAAAAATTAATCAAGGCCACCCGATTTTTAAACCCGGTCAATATCTATCCACTTTTCAATTTTATTTTCAATTGTGAGAAATTAACACATACTCCCTCTATCTCAAAATATAGGTGGTCTGCCGACTTGTCGGTTTCTCGAATTTCAGGTATATCTATATATATAGGTCATTTGACTTTTTTGCATGTTTTTTAAAGAGTTGAAAATTTTATAAAATATTAAATTTTTGAAATAATATTATATTTATTATTAATAAGTATAATATTTTTAAAAATATATATAAATAATTATTTTATAGAATTTTCGGCTCTTTGAAAAATATGACAAAAGTCAAACGACTTATATTTTGAGATGGATTGAGATATAGTTATTGTCGAAGAAGGTCAGTCAAACTACTACAAATTGATCCATGCCAAAGACATCAAAAAAAAAAACATTCTACATTAAACAATATGTAACGTGTAACACCTAGCTACGTACTTATTTAATTTCCATTTATTTAGGGATGTTCTTACCTACCAAATACGCACGACACATAAACCAACCAATCTTATATATAAAGCTTCTTTTGTGGCATGTCTCTTCAAAAACACGAGATTAATAAACACTTTGTGAAGATACACAAACTACAAAAATTGACACAATTAAACAAGCAAGATATGAAAGCAATTAGTCATGCTTTTGCTCTCCTTGTGCTCCTCTACATAGCCACCATCTCACCTTCCTCTGCCGCCACAACCGCCTCCTCTCCCGCCGCCACCACCTCCTTCGACGCCGCCACCTCCTTTGTAATATTCACTTGTAAGTCAGCCACTTACCCTAAGCTTTGCGAGAATACATGTCTTCCATTTGCCGAAAAGATCAAAGTTGATCTCCAAAGGATGGCTCATTATGCTCTAAAAGCGGCCCTAGAGGCTGCCAAGAGTGCGCCGCAGACGGCTCACCAAGTGTCGAAGGAGAAGAAGCTCAAGCCCTCCGAGAAAGCAGCCATCAAGGATTGCATCGAGTTGGCCAAGGATAGCGTAACGCAGATCAAGCAGTCACTCGGCGAGCTTGATGACATGAAAAACGCGAGCAATGGCAATGATCGGAGGTTCAGGTTATCGAATGTTAAGACTTGGACAAGTGCTGGAATGACGGATCATCAAACTTGCCTGGACGGTCTGGAGGAGGTAAATGCGAGTGCCTCTATAAAGAGTGAAATTTCTAGTAAGATTCGATATACTACGATGCTTTCGAGTAATGCTCTCTCCATTGTCAACCAAATCAAATAGTTGTGTTTGTATAAAACTAAAAATGTATGTTGTTGAGGAGTCATTAATGAGTTCATCTATTGTTTTCTTGTACACCCAAGTGAATCTGTTTTTTTTTTTTTTTTTTTTTTTGCGATCTCGATCATGTATATGTTTATGTTTCCCCCTCCGCTTGCGTACAAATAGAGTTGTAAGCAATTGTTGGTATGTTAAAAGATCAAACTTAGAACATGCTACAACAACAACAATCCCAGTGTCCCGCTACAAGCGGGTTCTAGGGGGTCGAATTGTACGCACCCTCTCCCCAACTATGTCGAGATGGTGTTTTCGAGAGACTCATAGTACCAATATATAAAATACAGTACAGTACAATGTAAATATAAATCGGAATAAAGGAAAAAACAAAACAAACAAAATCGTCATATAGCAAGCATTGTAAGGCCAACCCAAACCAATACGCCGCCTCGCAAAGCTAACCCTCCTCGATGCGAATAGCAGACCTCCATTGTATCATATTGCACGTCATCTCCTCGATGAGCCCCAAAACAAACTTAGAACATGCTCTTGAATATAAAAATATAGGTTATATGACTTGTGTATATAAATTGATCACATGGCCTAGCAGTTTAGCCAGAAGGACATTCCATGACAAACCACTGGCATGTCCCTTTTTTATTTGATCTATGGAAGTTGAGATTGCAATATCCACTGATTGATTTTTGCACGTTGAGGCACAGATTTCGTTTGTCGCAATGTGACAACGTGTTGATTGTTTGCAAGGAACTTGTAGGTTGGCTCAAAAAGAAGTCTATAATGTAGAAATTGACTGTTTACAAGAAATAAACTGAAGTTCGAATCTCTCTATTGTTGTGCAACATGTGAAGTGAGTTGATGAGCAACACACAACTGCTGGATCATGAGACTAGAAGCTCCCTAAACACTTCAAAACAAATGAAGCATATTCAGGTTTCGGATGTTATACATTGCCCTTGATTCCAAAATAAGCACATGAATCAGTATGACAAAGTCGCAAGAGTTTGATGGAGAGACCAAAGCTTGGCTCGAAATCCAGAAGTTTGGTTTTTTGAGCTTATACCCAGAAGAGCCTTGATTGATGAATGACAGCGTTTTTTGGCCTCGAATCCTTCACACCTGCGAATTCATGGGCTTGCTTTGTAGATCTACCAAACCTTCAATTGTTCAATTCAATCCAGTATTGCTCCCCATGTATTTGTTTGGCTCCGAATTGTCCACACTGGGTGAGCTGGCTAGGCTGCAACCTGAGGGCTTCTACTCTTGCTATGAATTAACATGTCAAAGCTTCATCTCTTGACAAAGAGCGCTTAGGTCAGGAATCACGCCTCCTTTATGGGGTCGTATGACCCCATCCCCGACTAGGCCAGTTAGCAGATCAACTGGTTCTCTAGAGCCCCCAAGCTGCAAGAACTTTTTCCTAAGGGCAGTTCCAGCTTCCCGTGACAATGGCTCCTCCTGGAAAAGCTTCTGCCATATGGTTGCTGCAAAGCACTTAGAATACAAGTAGCTGTAGTAACCTGCAACGAAAGCATTATAGAAACAAAAATTATGCAAGAATGTTTATATCAGTACGATGTGTATCATGCAAATCGCATTTATTCAACAAAAGAAGTTAGATTTCAGGTTAGCTTTCTGGAGGAAATTATTAATGACTAGAAGAGGTTCAAATCATTGATCACTTTGTATCTTCAAATAAATAAAGAGCCCCTTCTGGCACTGTCAATAAAACTGCGTACTTGGAACTTTTACCACGGACAAACGATTCAGATTTAGTTGATGTCAAGCAACTATGATGTTGTAATAAGTTAACAAGAGCCATTGGCATTTAAAACATGTGAGTAATGGTAGTTTTTTCTTCCCCCCAAAAAAAAGGAAATGATGACTGTTTGCTACTCCGTATCTTTTTGTATGCAACTGCTATTTTTACTTAATCACCCATCTATTTAAATTTCCATAAAACCATTCATAACTTAAAAGGCATTTTCAGCTTAAAAATCTGCTGTAAATGGGTGGCAGCTTTTAGAGAACTCAACATTATAGGCAATTGTCTGAAAATTAAAAATAGAATGAAAGATACAATGATAAAATTAAGATTAATGAGTTGGGGGTGTTTTTTTCTAAAAAATTATGGACTGAATCAGTTGTCAGTTACATGGATAACAAAGTTTAATAATGTTAACACTTGAGGATCAATGTTCTTTTGAGTTGAGTGATAAAATGAAAAACTACATGCAAACAACCCATTAACTATTCTTGGAAAAAGATTTAGATTTGACAAGCCATATTCATGCTATTGAATCTATCTAGTATCTAAAAACAGGTTGATAGAAGAATGAATGCGGTGTGGGGGGGGGGGGGGAGGGGGGGGGGGAGGGGGGGGGGGGAGGGGAATGGTGCTCATTACTTTCAGAAGGTATTCTGCATAGATAGACAAGCAAACAGTATGCTATGTAGACTAAATATAAAACTCAAATCATACCAGCTCCATAGTTTAGCAAGTGACTGAACCGTGTATGCCAATGTATCCCATCAACATGCTTCCAGCTTGTGTACCTTCGTTTCAAATCTGCAACTATAGAAACAGTATCTCTTGGGAAAGGCAGATCACCAAAAAGCTTTTGGTCAATCATCGCATAGAAAACCTATAAGAACCAGCAAGTGTTCATCAAAGCTAATGGCTGCATAATTTTCTTAGGATTTTGAAGTATTTTGTTTAATTTACTAAAAGTGACCTTGATGGACTACCTGACGTTGAAACTCAGTTGCAGCAAACATACTTTTTGCGTCCACCATTAAGTTTACCAACTTTTCAGGGATAACTTCACCAGTTGAATAGTGTGTAGCAAATGTCTGCAGAAAACGATAATCCCATGCGAAATACCTAATCAAAGAAATGTCAAAAAGCAAATTAGGTATTATACTTGCAATGTTTCATTGTATATAGTCTGAACCATAAATAAAAGAAAGGAACTACTCACTCAAAAAAGTTGGAAGGCGTTTCAGCCAGATCAAGCGCCATCCTTGTACCTGAAAAATGTTGGTGATCCTACAGTAACAGGGGTAAAATGAGGCAGCAGTAATAAATTATTCTCTATCAGGCAATGTTAACAGTACTTTATGTACATACCGTTCTTGATAATAGTGAATGAAGTGCATGACCAAACTCATGGAGGAGAGTCTCTAGTTCTGAATGATTCAGCCGAACAGTTGATGATCTTGAAAAATTGCATACAAGTGCCACAACCTGCAGTTAGGACAAAGCTAAGTTGAAAAGAGAAGGACAATACACTTGCCAGCTTTATAGACTCAACTGCAAAAATGGTGCAACAAAAGCATAATTCACAATAATTTAAACTGGGTATGTTCAACACTGTTCTAATTCTGTAACCAAAAACTAAATTGCACAATATCAGTAACATACAGGAAGCTGGTACTCAGTTTCAGAAATCTTCCGTCCTCCTTTGATTGCAAAATGAGCACAGCCAGGATATTTCCCCTTTCTTGAATACAAGTCAAGGTAGAGGAACCCAAGATCACCCTGAATAAAACCACAGTTTGGGCATAATATCAATGAAATATTTAATTTCTCTTTTAACACGTACTAAAAGACAAAACAGAGATAGCACAGACCAATGCAGATTAAAATAGATGCCAATTGGCAAACCCTCTCTTCACATTGTGGGCAAACATTTGCATTGTAGTTTGTTCATTATAGGGGGAATCGGAGGAGAGAAATAGAAAGATGAAAGAAGGGGAGATTAGTTTGCCAATCATCAAATGCAATCAGTAGTAAGTAGCAACTAAACACCAAGCTGGCTTAACAAAAGAAACAAGACTGAACTAATTGATTAAGCAGCAACCTCTTCTGGATGATGGAGTGACATTTTAATGACATCTGGATGCCATGATTCACCTGGTGAAAGTGGAATCTTTTGCAGTGTAGCGCCAAATAGTGACTCCACCAGCACATTCAAGCCTTTCAGACATTGCGCCACAGGAAAGTATGAAGAAACTACCTATACACCAAAACAAGCAGAAATGGAGCTGAAGCCAGGTCAAATTCATAGCAATAAAAAACAAAATATGAAAGTAATACTACATTATACAGCTTTAGGGTCTGTTTGGCTAATCAGCTTATTCATTAAAAATCCTTATCAGCTCCTCATAAGCAATATATAGCTTTAGGTCTGTTTTGCAAATCAGCCTATTCATTAAAACTCCTTATCAGCTCCTCATAAGCAATATGCACATTGCACCATATAAATCTTAGCTGCATAGACAAGATTGGCCATATGACTCCCACCCCTAACACAGCTAAAATAAGGGTTCATGTTTTCAGAAAGTTGAAAGTGAGATGAAGTTATAATTCTAAACCAGTGTTAGTAACACAAAACACTCTTCTTCTTTCTAGAACCAAATTTTGACAGAAAATGATTTAACAATTTAAATGAACCAACAAAAGAGTTTTACACCACAGCAGTAATATAATACTGCAAATGCTATAAAATGTCACTACTAATGGCATTAAATGTCTATACATGGAGGTTGCACATTCTTACCATAGAATCAAGACCACAGGTAGAGGACTTCATCATAGCAGTATAATATGTTTCATCCCATGGCTCCAAGTCTTCATATATATCACAAGTCTGATCTCTTTTAAAACTTTTAATCATCTCAAATTCCTACATCATATGTAAAACAAGTTCATAAGCAAAAATAAACACATCATCTACTTCAAAAATAGATACAATTATTTTGGATCTTTATCACCAGAATAAGCGCAGGATTTAGCATTACAGTCATATAGTTCCCATTTACTGATATTGTACCTCATCTGCCTTGCCTCTCACCACCTCACTCATCTCAATCAATGATGACATAACAACCTCTTCTGAAGAAGCCATGTTGGAGCGCACCGAAAATTCAGCATACGACTTACATCCCATTATCTGCATTTTCCCAATGGGACTGAACTTTATGAGCATTTCAATCAACTATTACAGATACAAAATAAAAAAGGAAATAAGAAAACTGCTGATCTCATGAGCACGTAAGACAATTACAAACTGATGTCCTGAAAAGAATTACAAACTGATGTCACTTGTGAACATAAGTTAACTCTAAGCATATTGAATTTTTTGCGTGTTTTCAGGCATGGTATCTTTCCTCTAGATTGTACTAATTGTATCTACCTATGCATTCTCTCTGTTGATCGATCCTCTCAAAACTCAACCTTCACTTGTGTTTATCCTTCCATTCATCAATCTTCTGCACATGCAACTCCCTTTCTTGCTTAACATATTTCTCTACAAAAATGTTTCTAACAAAATCATACCCAACATCCTCGTCTATGAGTTCTCTCACCCATTACAAGCAACTATGGTAGCATAGATTTATGGATAAGTAAACTAATAGCACTGGTTCGGGCAGAGAGCTAAATGCTTCCCCTTGGAACCGAGTTCTATCAATCAACAAAAACTGACACGCTTATGGATAAATATTTAAGATGAATAATCTTACCTCAGCAAGTTCATGACGAGCAGCCATAAGCTTATCAAGAACAGAAAGATTTGCACGTGAAACCGAGTTCCCTTGAATGTAGACCATTCTTCTGACCTGAAAAGTAGCAGTAAAATACTTCACATTATTATTCTCATCAAATTAGAATTCTCATTTGGTAGTGATAACACCATGGATCTGTGCCAGTGGTTACTGGTTTGTAGCCAGACTTGTTTCAAAAAGAATCATTAACAAATGCACATTAGAACTATAAACAGTATGTTTTGTGCCAAATACAAGCATTCTTAACAGCAAGAATGCAGATCACAACAGGAAAGTTTAGGCCAAGCATCAACAATTTCACTTTTTCAATATGCATCTTATCCTTAGGATTTATAATCTACAGTCAGAAGTACTCTTTCAATAATTAAAATCCAAGGAAGAACAAAATCTAAAGACAAAGATGGGGTAAGTGCACCTCTGCATCTGACACCCACTGTAGCATAGATGTTACAGTTCCTGGTTCAGTAGGCACTCGATACCCTTTTTCTCTCATGTCTGCTCCTGAACCAAATGTTGATGATTTAGACATTGGACGAAATACAGGCTGAACCAGACGATGTAATCGTTTTGGGATGAGGCTAGCTGGATATATATCGACATAACCAGGGTCAGACGCAATGTTTTGGTTGAACCTACAACAAAGTCAACCCCAAATAAAGCAAAAAATCTTTAAGAACCAACAAGTATGTTACAAAAAGACTATAAGAAAAATCATTTCCAAGTTACTCACTCTTGGCATAGATAAGAGATATCCACATTCAGCCTATCGACTTGCTCTAGTTTCTCTGGAAATAGTGTTAAAGGGGGGGAATGTTATTTGCATCTGCAAAAATATAAAGCTGGATATGTTTCTGCCACATAAGACTATAATGAAAAAGGGTTAACGTCAGTTAGTTAGTACCAGAAGCAAGATGAATTCCACCCTTCTCAAAGTCATGACGCAGAGACTGGGCAGCCTTCTTTGCTTCTTCAGTTAAAGAGTCACATTCTCTCTCAGCTTTCTTTACAGCAGAATAAAGAACTTGATTCGTATTCAAGTACTGTGCAATAATATTTCAGTACAGCAACCAATTCGCAGTTCTAAAGCTAATAGATATATTTCAATAAGCAAGAATATGCTTCATAGTTTATCAAAGAATGATTTTCGCTGATTTGATAAGCTTTTGTATTCCAACATAAAAATGAGCCTGCATGCTCAAGATGCCAAGATAAAGCAAGACTAAAATACTCCCTCCAGCATATTGAAAGAAACTAGTAAGACAGACAAAATTAACAATTTCTCATTGCTACAAGCATGTTATGTATATTATTCAAACTGCGTGTAATATTTTTAACTTCCAATGCATCCAACCACATAATCTTAATACAAGAGGGGCAGGGTGTATTTTTTTTAAAAAAAAAAAATGGGATATGTGGTGTATATGGTAAAAATTTGTGGTGTAAAAATCACACCCCTTTCCATATCATATCCACCCTAAAAGAACATAACACATGAAATACCAACCATCACAGTACCAATAGCAAAACAAAACTAATAGTCACCTCACATGGATATAACCCTCCATTCTCATAGCTGCATCCATGGCTGCCTCCACAAACTCCCTGACTCCCCAAAATAAATTCAAAAATCAAACCGTAATCATCAAATAAACACAACAGAAACAAATTGATCACCAAACAACACAACACAAGAACTAGAATCAAGTTCCATGTCACAACCTATCGGGATGAGTATGCCTACATAGTTCAGCTGAGTCAACAACCGAGCACACCTAGGAAAATCCAGCCACCAATGTAATTAGCACAAAATAAAATCTTCTTAGCCTTTTAACAACTGAAGCATCAGATCTCCAAGCGCTTACCGTGTCAGAGATTTCATCCATGGCACGGACGATCTCAGACGGCGATGGCATTCCGGAAATGTAATTCACAAGCTCTCCAGCCCTAGAGGAGACAAAACAAACGCCAATTTAGACACAGTCAACCTACAAGTGCAGTAGGATATCACAAACCAAACCACATAAGATAATAAACTATGGAACATGAGTCTCCGCCATTAGTCGAACTGGTGTTAACCTTTCAACTGCGTCGTCTGCGAAGCGTTGGAAGCCCTTAGGGGACTTGAGGTGTTCGAATCCATAAAGACCTGTCTCTTTGATTTCAGCAGCGGCGGAGGTTCGTAAGAGGCGAGAGGCGATGAGAGATGGCCGGTTGTAGGAGGCGGCCGTCGCGACCGTCCGACGAAGAAGTGGAAACATTTTGATGCAGGTGGCGCCGCCTTGGAACGGCTGCCGGAGATTATACTTTAACTGGGGTGATGCCGACGGATATGAAAAGCACCCAACGGGGAAAGGGATCGGCGGGGGAGCAACGTAATAGCCAAAGAGGAGGAGTAACAGAGTGTCCGGGCGATTGATTTATAATTGTAGGGATGAAGGACCGAATTGAGTAGGGCGTTTGTGACTCAAGAGGTGGTGTGCTGCATTTAGTAAATTTGGTTAAGGTTGTGAACATTGTCATCAAGCGCGTGTTTGGTAAAAAGGGGGTTTTTTAGGGGTTGGAGTTTTTTTAGAAGGTGGATATTATTTATGGGGTTTATGAAGGTGTGGGAGGTGGAGTTTATTTTTAAAAATAACCTTATAAAAAACCTGAAAGGTGTTTGGTGGTTATATGGTTTGGGGATGTTTTTTTTATTAAAATTACTAATATGCCCTTGTTAAAAGGGGCTCACCTGCCCTCCTTTTGTATTGCTGAATGTGTACGGGGGTTGCCTTCTTCTTCAATAGAAAACCCTAAAGGGTTGTCTGCCTGCTTCTCCTCACTGTCGCCCCAGGTAAGAGAAGACCTTTCGATGTTGCTGTCTTCAATTGTCGTCATTTATCGTCGTCGTTCATCAGTCTGGTGGTGTTGTTGTCTTCAATTTCAGGATTCGGGCAAGGCTTTGCTGCGCAACTGTGACGGTCGACCTCTTTGGTGAGTTTCTTCATCCCTCGGTATGTACTGTGTAGATCTTCGGTTAGGTCTTGTTTCGCATACCGTTTTGTACATGTAGGATGGGCCTCTTTTAGATTTTGGGTTTGATGGCAAGCAGAAGGTTTTGTTTAGCTCTTCAGTTAGGTCGATTAGGAATGGAATGATGTGTATATATTTTTTGGACGATTAGATGAGCTGGTCTTTTGTTAATAAAGTTTGGTGAATAAAATTTTAAGAGTGGAAATGGATGAGGAGTAGAGGTATTGATGATATGCATATGGTTCACGCTAGATTGGTATGTGTGTGAGTGGGCATCTGTTCTTGTGATGAACATATTAGCAAGTAGTGTATTACAAACAACGGGCATTTCTAAATTAACTCATATAAATAGATATGATCTAGCCTTTGACACACACTTGTTGAGATGAAATCAGATCCATGAGTCATTTGCTTTCATTCGATCGAACTGATTGTGTTTTATAGCTCTCTGTAGCTGTTCCGATGAAAAATACAAGCACCTTTGAATGCTTTTTTATAATTACTTTGAAAGTAACTACTTTTGAAGGTCCGCTTTGAGTCTGACAGTTGCATCCTAGTTTGTGGAAAGTATGTTAGTCACAACAGTTGCATCCTTGTTTTCCTTTGATTTGTATTATATGATGTGAGATGACATTTTTCACAACTCATGTTCTGCTGCGTATAATTTTATATCAGTTTCCGTTGTCTGTGTTGTCCGTATTGGGTGTCTTCAAAAAAATTACAACTTCATCCTCATAAGCAACCCATCCGAGAATTGGATACACATGACAGGGGACCCTGTACAATCATAGCAACTCGTGTTGTGTAATGTTTTCTTGTTTTGAGTATAGCTTGTGACATAGAACATGGCATCAACCAACAAGCCCCCTCCAAAGGAGAAGTCGTTTTTGTGGTCCACTCAATTGATGAGGAAGTTTTTGGACCTACTTCTCGCATATCAGCACAAGTATGGTCGAGATCAGCAATTCAGTTGGGTTGAACTCACTACCCAATTTGAGGAAGCTACTGGCAAGAAGTGCGGCAAGGAAACTTTGAAGAACAAGCATACGCAGATGAAAGACCGTTGGAGGGAATGGAAGGACTTGAAACATGGTGAGACCGGTCTTGGTTGGGACCCCGCCATTGGGACCATTTCTGCAAGTAAGGAATGGTGGGAGAAGAAAATTAAGGTATTGTTGTGTTTTTCCTTTTTTTATTACTGTTATATGTGCTCCGATGAGTTGTTGATCATCTTGCGTATGTTGTTTATGTAGGAGAATGGAAATTATAAGAAATTTCGAAAGAAGGGAATCCCGCCGGACCTAGAGGACCTGTGGGACCAAATTTATGGAGGGACTGTGGCCACAGGGCAACATTGTGTGGCTCCCTCGATGGACCCGCCACCGGCGACTGCACCGCAGTCATCCGCTGTGGCTGAAGCATTTGGATATGTCGATGGACAACCAGTGGATAGCGATTATGATGTGGGCGATGATTTCGACAACCTAGCTACTGAATATGGGAACGTTGACGCAAGCTTTCAAAACATAGTTCGGGGGATTAGCGAGTCCGTTCCCCTCAACCAGACTGGCTCCACCCCCATGGATGGATCAACCCCGATGGGTGGATCAACCCCCATGGTTGCGACCTCGTTCTCAGATCCGCGTAGGAAGCGAGCTGCAGGTTCCGCACCCACACCCACAACTACGAAACGATCCAACCGGCAGTCCACAGGATCGTCCCTGTATCAACGACATGTGGAAGCGGTGGAGGAGACAAGCAACAAAATTATGGCAATGTTGTCCGCAGATGAAGAGTCTTCCAACAAGGCGGAAGGACATGCTAAGAGGGTTATGGATGTGGTTGCAAGCATGGTTGATGAGGCGTTGCTTCTTGAGGGTAGTTCGTTGTGGTGCTACGCAGTTGATGCGTTGATCAGCAGTGATCGTGCCTCGACATTCTTCTTGGCAATGCCGACAAACACTTCAAGGCTTTCTTGGCTGCAGTGGCACTGTGAGAAGCATGGAGGGCAGCCATAAAAGGGCGTGCGAAAGAATTTGAGCTTGGAATTGGGTTATGGTCCTTTCCGACGAGTTGCATCTATGCATTTCATGTTTTATGTGTTGAACATCTGTCTGCTGCTTATCCGATCTATGTGTCTATGCATTTGATGTTTTCTGTGTTGGACATCTTGACCACCTTTCGTTTGTTGCAATTTTCTATGTCATGTTTGATGCATGTAATGAAGAGTATCTGTTAGTTTATGTCACTTTGTTCATTTTAAACATATAACTGACACATGCCTTGTCAAGTTCTTGGCACTTAACATTCATGTTTGGGATTGCAGGGAGTAGGACATGGATGATGCAGCTCGTAAACGTGAACGAAAACGGAAACGTAAACGAGCGATTATCATGTTGCTTCTCCTGCAACAACAAGCAAGTTTGTGTGCCGAGCACTACTACAAGCATGTTGTGAAGGTCCCTTGCTACATCTCCCCTTACACCGGTGATATGTGGGTCAAAGACATCGTCGGCCATGCCACCGACCTAAGGTCAGTCCAGATATTTCGTATGAGAAAACATGTCTTCATTTCGTTGTGTGGGGTGCTTGAACACCGGTATGGGTTACGGGGGTCTCGTAACATGTCGGTGATGGAAAAAGTCGCTATTTTCGTCAACACTATGGCATGGGGCGAATCCCAACGGAACTCTTGCGAGAGATTCCAACGATCATCGTCGACGATTAGTGAATGCATAAGTGACGTGTTGGAGGCGATTGTTGGACGTGGTCGTGGCTTCAATGGACTATGCAGGGATGTGATTCGTCCTGTAGACCCGATGTTTACAGACGTCCCCCAACAAATACAAAATGACAATCGATACAATCGATATTTCAAGGTACATCCTACAACTAGTTAGGCTTCTCTCATCCAATGATTAGTAATGTTCATGTGTGTTTTTCATCTTTCCTTCATAGCCTTCAACTAGTTAGATTTTGTCGGATACTATATATGTAATTTGGTATACTGAAATGTGATGATAACAAAATGAATCCAAATTGTAAGCTTTAGACCAATGCAAATGATAAGCTTCAGACCCTTATTGAATGTTCACTCATTGTGGAGAGACAAACAGGGTTGTATAGGTGCCATAGACGGGACTCATATACAAGCATGCATCCCTCGAGATCAGCAGGTACCGTATAGGGGTCGGAAGGGAGTAACGACATTCAATGTGATGGCGGTCTGTGACTTCGATCTCAACTTCACATTCATCTCAGCCGGGTGGGAGGGGAGTGCCCATGATGCTCGTGTTTTTGACCACGCGGTGAACACTCCCGCGATGCACTTTCCACATCCTCCTCCAGGTTAGTGTATCCATGTTTTGTTATGTTCAATTGCTGGTAGCAAATGCATAAGTGCGTTGTAGCGTGACATCGGATGTTGAACATACAGGAAGATACTATCTATGTGACAAGGGCTACCCAGATCGGGAAGGGTACATGGTGCCTTATCCGAAGACGAAGTATCATCGAGCTGCATTCTTGGAGGAGCCAGCAACAAATGAAAAGGAGGCCTTCAACTCGAGGCATTCGTCGTTGCGGGGATCCATCGAGCGCACATTCGGCATTTTCAAGGGGCAATGGAGGATCACAAGGACTATGCCAAAATACGCAGTTCAAAAACAAGTGGACATCATCTTAGCTTGTTTCGCTTTACATAACTTCATACGACGTAGCTCGGATGATGACGAGGGCTACATGTGGACGAACGGTGACATCGACATGGATGGACAACCCACCTTCGTCCCCGGGGACCATTCTGATACAGACAACGATGAAAACGGTCAGGAGGAGTCCTCGAGCGATGACGATGATGATGACGAGGACGGGATGAGAGCTCTCCGAGACAGTATAGCACGGAAGATTTGGGCAGACCGACACGGTCGCCGTTAATCAGACCTACTGACGTCACTCGCTAGGCAAACACCCGTTTTTGTATACGTCGATTGTATGTCAGTACGAACGTTCTCGGGTGCGCATGTTGATATATGTATTGGATGGGCATTACATGTCATATTTTGTGTAGGTGGATGTATGTTATGGAAGTGTGGCTTCATTACCGTGGGCATTACATGCCATATTTTGAGTAGGTGGATGTATGTTATGGAAGTGTGGCTCCTGTTGCCATTACTTGCCATATTTTGAGTAGATGGATGTATGTTATGGAGGTGTGGCTCCTTGTATTTCCAATTTATGCTGTGAATTTACCAATCTATGGTCCATTGGTGTTGGTGTGTTGTTGTTAGTGTTTTACCTCTTCTGAGTGCTCTGGGACAATAGGGTCGATGAATAATACATATATTATAACCGACCAATTGAAGATAATAGCCCTCGAAAGGTGTGGATATCGCATAAATCACATGAAACACATATAAAGTGACACTTATAGACATAAAACCTATTAACAAGACACATAAAATAAGATCATATCATATACATAACGACAACGGGAGGTCGCACTACAACATTGCAGAAGCAAGTGCAATCAAAACTACATCCAACCAACAGCCGACGACTATGACATTACATTAGTCCTACAAACGCCAACAACCTGCAACTAGGACACGATACCAAAGGCTACGTTAACAACGTACTACTAGCCATGCATAGTTACACCAAGGCCTACCCACACACGGTTCCACCGATCGACAAAATGGGGGGCATAACGTCACACAAAATTACACAAAAACCAGTAGCATCATTCAGAAAGACTAGGCCTCTCCTACTTCTTCACAAAAGCAAGGAGGAAGACAAACACCATCACGATGATTATGGTACGAGACCTCCTCTCACGTGCCTTGGAAGTGGAAAGCTCCATCCATAATTTGACTATGTAGGTGCTGAGTGACGTAACCCTATCTGTAAGTTCCTCATTCTCGGCATTGACCCTCGTGAACTCCCGATCGCGTTCCGCATCCCTGTCAATCAGCTCTGAGTTCTGGGCGGTGACCCTCTTCAACTCCCGATTGCGTTCCGCATCCCTGTCCATAAGTTCTGAGTTCAGGGCAGTGACCCTCATGAACTCCCGATCGCGGCGACCTAAGGTGTGTTCCATTTCGACGAGGCGCACATTTAGTTCCATGTTCAGCTCTTCCATCTGACGGAGAAGTGGATTATGTGAACTTGTTGCTTCATCCGGATCTTCACCCATGACTGGAAGGTCACTGTAGTTGGGATGAACCTCACTTGCGTACTGCTGTTCCGGTTCAGCAGCGAATGCTGCCCACTGCAAGACGTAAATAAATATATAACCGTGGAATAGGATGAGACAATATAAATATATTTGGAAGAAAACATCAGTAGCTCCACATCAGAGCAAATCCAAGTGTTTCAGCACTGACTCACTGAGATGTTCATAGTTCACCAATGGGCACTAAGCACATAATAAGCAGTTTCCAGACAACATGTTGAGTAAAAGAAAGATGAAACTGCACTGAAATATTTATAAAAAAACCATATAATTAGCAATACATTACAAATAGTTAACTGAATACCCCAGTAGATTAGATCCTCGAGCCATAACAATACCTCATGTTAACAAGCTACTCATCACAAATTCACAGTAGAGACTAATAAAGTCAGTTTGGATCAGTTCATATAATTCTGACAGTGGAAAAATAATTAACAATTAGATCTTATTCCATTATGAGGTTTAATAAAAATAAATAAACAAAGGTTGCCAACAATATACCATTTTATGGATTTTTCAACTAAGGTCCCAAGTGGAGGAATTTCATTGCCAGCTTCCCTTCTCTTAATAATAGAATTAACCATCCAAAGTGGAAACAATGAGCATGAGTCATTGCTCTACACAAGTAATACACACAAGATTCATAGAAGATGACCTCAAAAGGAAGAATAAATATTTATGTGGAGCTACTGATGTTTTTTTTTATCAACTATAGCTCCTACTTCTAACAGTTTGCATGCAGCAATTTTAGCTGGTAAATATTAAAAAAATTCACTTTGTTCTTGAAACAAACAATTATTGAATTTGTTGCTTGTTAAGATCATGTAATCAATTACATAGCTACTACAAGTACAGCAACATAAAATCTTAGTTGTAGTTAGATAACTTTCCTATTACAAATACCTATCTATCAGCATACATTGAAGGATTGCATTTTTATGTTTTAATGAAATGCAAGTTGCTAGAATGTAATAAAGATCCAGCAGGATTGAAGTACACAGTTCGTCCAAATTGGCTCTTGCCAAAGGCTTGTAACTCATTCACAGTATATATTCATTCAATGAAAGAGACAAATTGCAACAGAGAGTCACAGAAAGGACAATGCCAAAGTACTTGAATTTGTTGATTGTTAAGATCATTTAATCAGTGACATAGGTACTACAACTTCAGCAACATAAAATCTCAGTTGTATTTACATAACTTTCCTATTACAAATACCTATCTATCAGCATACATTAAAGGATTCCATTTTCATTTTTTAATCAACATACTAGTTGCTAACATGTACTTAAAATCCAGCTGGATTGAAATAGACAGTTGATCCAAATTGGCTCTTGCCAAAGGCTTGTGACTCAGTGACATTATATATTCATACAATGACAGAGACAAATTGCAACATACAGTCACAAAAAGGACACAGTGAACAAGGATAGGAACCAGAAATTCATATTCCAACATGAAACCCCAACTGCTGCTTGCAATGAAATTAAATTCTACCAAGATGCTGAAGGGTGAGAAGGAATCCTAAATAAATTAGAGTGTATTACTGTATTGTTACCTCATCCGCATACAGATCGTAAGGCTCTACCCCTCCTATCCATGGGTACTTCTCGGGACAACCACTCGGCCAACTACCAGAAGAGTCTGACATGGCTGCAATGACAGAATCCATAAATTACCAAAAAATAAAATAGTTAAGAAACATCACAAAATAGTGAGTGTTGGAATGGGAGAGATTCATAAGCAAAATAGTTAAAGACACATCACATTACAGTTGTAGTTAGGTAACATACAATCTGACATATGATTCAGAAGCAAAATTAGCAAATGGGTTTTAGGACACATCACATTACAGTTGTTGTCTCTTGTTTACTGTTATTTCTGTTATTCAATTGAACTCTGAAAGTATGCCATTTCACTATCTTTATCCATGCATCTTGACAGATGGGTTTTAGGAAACATTTTAAGTTAGGGAGATAGGAAACTCAGCCCCTAGATGGTTGTTAGGACCACACTATGACAGAGCTTTAGGAAGGATTTTCATGACAGCCCCTAGATGGTTGTTACACAGATGGTTTTAGGAAGGATTTTCATGACAACACAACATATCGTCCCTCTCTACCTCTCTCTCTTCCATCTTCGTTCTCCCCCTCCATTTCTGATCATCATCACTACAAATCCTCCATGGATCATCAACATCATTTAAAACCAAATTGCAAAACAAACACAAATGAACCATAATCGACAGACAAATGGAAGGTGGTGTGTACAAGGGAAGGTGGTTTTTACAAGGGAACGAGTCATCCTCGAATCGAGATTCCGCATAAAACGCCAATTTGTATCTGCTGAAACCCTACAATCAACATAATCGACAGACAAAACCCCAATTTGTATTGTGGAAATTCGAAGAAAAACAAAAACCCTATTTTTCGATTCGAAGGGTGACTCAGAACGCCAGATCCGGAAGGCAAAAGGCAAATCCGACATATGCCTTCCTCAATCTCAACCAAAATCATTGAAAAGCATCGATAGAGGATCGAAGATGGAGGGCGATAGAAGAGAAGGACGGATGGCGTACCTGGAGCTCTCAATCGCCGACTGTATTATTCAGCAGGGGCAAATGTGAACATTGGAGTTGAAGCTGATGGAAAACCTCCCCGAAGCTGCCCTCCATGGGCTTCGGGTTTTCCATCATTTCACCTAATCAAACCTCCAACTCCACCTGATGCAACCTCCTTGCCAAACACCATGGATGGAGCTTTTTTTTTTCGGAAGCTTTTGAAACCTTTTGAAACCTCTTCAAGTGTGTTGCCAAACACACGCCAAGTCTAATATATGCTGGTGCATTTAGTAAATTTGATTAGGGTTCGTTTGGTTCAACGTGGGAATTGAAATTTCCGGGAAGTTACTTTATGGGAATTGAATTCCCGGAAAGTCCAATTGATGGGAATTGTGAAAATGTGTTTGGTTGATTTTTTTATTTTAGAGGATTAAAAGGAGAAATTGGAAATTTCCAAATACAAAATGAAGGAAGTTGAACTTACTTGGGGGGCTAGGTAAGTGAACTTCCTCCATTTTGGGGGAATTCAACTTCCCGGGAAGTTGAATTCCTGCGTTTTTTAATTTCAAAAATACCAACCAAACACATGAATTTCTCCTACTTCCTGGGAAGTTCTACTTCCTGGGTTTTTGGGTTTCCAACCAAACGAGCTCTAAGGCTGTGAACATTGTCATCAAGCCTAATATATGCTGGAATCTTGGAGATTCGTCTTTGGTGATTAGGGATGGTCCCCCGGAGGCGGAGCAGAGAAAGATTCCTGAGATGTGGGAGACTGGGAGCGGGTGGCGATGGGGAGAAATTGCTTGCCACCTCCCATCGGCGACTATTTTGAAGCGGGCGGCTACTGCTGTCACATAAAGAGATGACTCACTTAGCTCGATTCCAGTAGAGACGGGAAATACACGATTAAATCGGGCTACAAAGCTTTAAGGGAGCTGGATTGTGTTCAAATTGTCGACAAATCCTTCTTTCGGGCCATCTGGAAGTTGAGTATCAATGAGAATATAAGAGCTTTTGTCTGGACAGCGAGCAAGGGGGGAATTTTAACAAACGTCGAGCGTAAGAGACGGCACATAGGTAACAATGATATTTGCCCTGTGTGTTCTAGAGCATGTGAATGAATCCTTTATCCATCTCTTTAGGGACTGTGATTCTACGATGGAGCTTTGGTTGCAGGTTGAAGATGCCCGAAGAATGGAGGACTTCCTTACCCTGCCCTTCGTTGCCTCGTTGAGGGTGAATATTCTCTCCACGGTTGTGGGTGTGGGTGGGGTAGTGGAATGGAACGCCTTCTTCACGGTAGCGCTCTGATGGTTGTGGTGGAGAAGGAATGAGTTTGCATTCAATGGTGGGATGTAGGCTCAGCAGGTTACCCCGGAGAAGTGTAGGAACCTGATTCGAGAGTACAAGAGAAGCTTCAAGGGCATGCTCGGATCTGCTGGAAGATTGAAAGTGAGCACTGAAATCAATTGGAACACGTCGAGTCCCCGCTAGGTGAAACTCGATATAGACGGGGTCGTGAAGAGTGCAGGTATTGCGTCCATCGGTGGTGTAATCCGGGATGAGAATGCTAATGGATCGGGGGCTTCACGTTAACTCTTGGCATCTGCTTGGTTGTTGCTGCTGAATTATGGGCGATTATGAATGGTCTCGAGGTGGCTTGGAACCTTGGATACAAGAGAGTGGTGTGCGATGCATTAAGACTCTGGAAGAGTGCGATTAAGCCTTCGCACCCATGCGCCAGCCTGGTTAATATTTGCCATGGCTTCCTTTGTAGGAGTTGGGAGGTTCAGCTCCACCATACGCTCCGAGAAGGCAACTACTTGGCAGACTTCTTAGCTGGTTTTGTTTTTTCTTTCCCCTTAGATTTTGTTTTGTTGGATTCGATTCCGGATGGTGCAGTTGGCTTGTTGCTTGATGATGCACGGGGGTTACTAGAACCCGACTTTGCATTGTTGGGTGAGTCGTCTGCCCATCCCCTGTTATAAAGGGCTTTGTAACTTAAGAGGGGTATGGTCTATTTTTTAAAAAAAATTAAAAAAATGGGATATGTGGTATATATAGTAAAAATTTGTATTATGAAAATCACACCTGGTTTAAAATTGTCGAGCTGATATTAAAAAAAAATGGAGCCTCTGCCATTCTTTTTTTTGGGGAATTTTCCTCATTAATTCATTTCATTTATTTTATTTTAGCTATTTTTTAATTAAAAATACTCTCAATATATGGTTTTTAATAAATAAAAAAATTCTTTATGATTGGGTAATGATTTTTTTAGAATGAATTTATGAAAATCTAAAAAAAAAATTGTTGAAAGTATTAAGTTCCACAAAAGAAAGGATAATAAAATATGAAGGAAATTTTACCTATTTTTCACAACCATATATAATAGATAATTTTTAATTTTATTAGTGGTTTTGAGTAATTATTAAAATAAAATTATGGATGAATTTTAATTTTATTGGTGATTTTGAGTGACTATTAAAATAAAACTATGGATGAAAAAAATAAATAGAATTAATTGATGACAAGGGGAATTGAAAATTGGGACAATGGGTAAGAACCAAGTTTCTTACCTTCTCTCCTTTTAGCCTTCTCTATTCATAAGTGGGTTTTAGCTTTTTTTTACAAGATAAGAATTCTAAATACCTAATGATATATTTATTGGTGAGCCTTTGGGCTCACCAATATGCCAGCTCATCCATAAAAAAGGGGGAGAAAGTGGCTTACCTGGTAGTGAGCCCCAAAAATTTGCTCCCGTAGATGAGCCCCGGAAAGGAAGGCTCATAAATGCAGAAAGTGGGCCTCGTCCCACCTTTTATTTTTTCCCGAATTTGTTGAACAAAAACGCACCGTTTTATGTGTTTTTGGTCCAAAACGCAACGTGAAGCCACTGTTCAGTTGGGCCTGCAGCGATGCCACGTGAACCACCCAGGGTGCGCAACGTGGTGCGCTGTGCAATTTTTTTTAAATTCGTTTTTGGCGAAAATTCGTTAATGTAAAAAAATTATTTTTAAATGTCATTTTTTTATCTACCCATAGACACCAATTTTGCATATGTTTTTTTTAAAAAAAAATCGAAGATGTCAACACCCATTTTTCACTTCTTACCCATTAAAAAATCCATTTTTATCCCATTTTTTCTCTATAAATTCATTGTTTATCCCATTTTGCATATGTTTTTTTTTATAAAAAAAACATTCAGGGCTCGTTTGGTATTGATATCTAGATATCAAGATATCAATATCAAGATATCGATATCGGCTGAAATCTTGATATCAAGATATCGGTATCGATATCAAGATATCTGTATCGATATCGATTTCGGTATCAAGATATCGATATCGGGTGATATCGATATCAAGTGATACCTCCCAAAAAATCAGTGTATCAAATAAGGCTAAATTTGATATCTAGATATCACTTGATATCGATATCTGGCGATATCAAACACAGATATCATATATCACTTGATATCTAGGGGGATACCAAACACTAGATATCGATATCACTTTAAGTGATATCGATATCTAGCCATACCAGACACTAGATATCAGATATCGGGGGCGGATATCCGATATCTGATAACTAGATATCAATACCAAACGGGTCTTCACAGAGATCATTACCCATATTTCATTCCTTACCCATTAAAAATTCATTTTTCATCCAATTATTTCCCTTTAAATTCATTGTTTATCACATTTTGTATATTTTTGAAAAAATAATTCAAAGATATCATCATCATCATTATTATTATTATATTATTATTATTATGATCATCATCATCGATGATGATGATGATCATCATCATCATCATCATCATTATTATTATTATTATTATTATTATTATTATTATTATTATTATTATTATTATTACTATTTTTTTAGCAACTACCACTACAATACAATTATTTTTACTAAAATATATGACGTAATGAATAATAAGAAGAAGAGGAAGAAGAAGAAGAAGAACTTGCTTTTGTAAATTTGAAGAAAAAAAAAAGGAATAGAAAAAAAATGAAGTTAAGAACTCCGAAGTGGGCTCACTAATAATTTGCTAAAAAATGAAAAGTTGGATTGGGGCTCTTACACTGACGCGGTGGTGAAAAAGTAAGTTAAGAGCCCGGAACAGGGCTCACTGATAAACATACTCTAACAACTTTTATGTCAGCTAAATCGAGAGACCTAGAGAAATAGGCAGACGGACTAACCATCTTGGTATAAACAAAGCAAAAAAATAAATGCAAGGATCCGGATCCAAGTTGAGCATGACAACGAAAAGCCCGGCATAAGAAAAAGTCACGAAACACTCCGGACAGACTGAGAATAGTGAGAACACGGGAATGACACAAGCTTCAATGACATCTCGCTGCCAGGGGGACAGGAGCAAAAGCCTATCAATGGAAAAGTGACAACCTAGGGAAGTGTGGATTAACGACGTTCTCCCACCTAGTTGAGTGATCTTTGGAAGCCACGTCTTCCATAATCCTCTCGATTAACAAGGCGCATGAGACTACAATCTCAACCGAAACTAAACTCAGACCCACCAAAGCCAACGAATCTACTAGAACGTGTAAATGAAGTCATGAGCAAAAAGGATGGATATAAAATCTTTGAATCTCAAGCTTTAAGTTTATGTATGACTCTTTTTCAAGTAAAATTGCTCGAATTTCTATATCTATTTCATTATAACAGGGGTTGTCTTGTCCATCCCCTTAAATTTCAAAATTATTTCTCTCATTTTCAATTGATTTTCAAAATTCGACCTTGAGTCCCAAGTTATGACTTGTTTTGCAAGGACTTATAATTTTAATTATTTTTATTTATTTTTATAAAATCCATCAAAAGAGTTTTTTTTCTATTTTATTATTTTCTATGATGTCCTTGAAAGCTAAAAACATTTTCTGTAGCTTCCACAGTAAGTTTGAGATTTTTTTTTCTTAAAAAACTTGGGATGTAACGACAAGCACCAAACTAATGTTAAAAGGGAAAATGTAAATTTTATATTATTGGATATTCAATAATTTTAATTAAATATGAGATAGTATCCCAATCTAATAGTTTTTTTTTATTGATTTGTAAGTTTTTTCCCAAGGTCATAATTCGAAATTTCAGACAACATTATTGTATAAGAAATGGAGAGGCCGAAATGCGAACGGTTACTGGACAAACTCTCAAGATATAGTCAACAAACAAACACTGCCTCACACAGAATAAGAAGGATTCCGACAACGCTCAGAAGGCACCAAGAACACTAGATCGCGTGGAAGTAAAAGATGATGAAGGGGCGGAAAGTGAATGCCAAAAATATAGGTGAGTCTTGAGACTGACGTTGTGTTTCTCGAAGCCGGGAGACAGAAGCACAAGCCCACCATAATGGAGGCCCCTATGTTATTAGGTGTCAACATTCTCACTTGACTCGTTCGGGATCTAGATCATGATTGGGGTTTTCCATCCGCATGAGGTCGCTCTTTGGTGTAGTTGAGTTTAGTTCCGGAAGAGGTTTAGTCTCGACCCCCTGTAATCAAGTTGACTGTGATAGTATTCGTTGTTTTCGAAAATCCCTCATCTAGGTGAGAGAAACGTCGGTGATTCACACTTTCCCAAGTTAACGTCTCTTTTCTTTGGTGGGCTTCTGTTCTCGTCTCCTTGGCGTCAAGACATCGTGTTAGTCTATAAACTCCCACATACTCTCAGTGAAGCATTCGCTGTCTATCCCTAGTCCTTCTCGACTTTCATGCTGCTTGAACTGATTGTTATTGTGATCGGTTTGGAGCAAGTCTTTTGTTTTTTTTTTTAAATTTGTATTTTTTTGTTGTATCATGACAATTTGTAGGGTTGTTATATGAGCTGAACAACTCGAGCTTGGCTCGGGATCGACTCGAAAAAAGCTCGACTCGAGCTCGTTCACTTACCTAAACAAGCCGAGCCTGAACATGATTTTAAGCTCGGTTTCGATTTAGGCTCGAATAGCTCGAATTTTATGGAATTTCAAAAATTTTCTTTAAATTAATATGTTATGACAAAGTAGAACTACTTAAAGCTCGAAAAAAGCTCGGCTCGAGCTCGTTCATTTACTAAAACAAGTCAAACTTGAACAAAAAAGGAAACTCGTTTAAAAATTGGGCTTGGCTCGGCTCGAAATCGTTTACTTTTTTTTTGGTTTAAAGGGTGGGCCAAGCCCGTTTTATTTTGAGGATAACATTAGTTCAAAGCCTCAACCAAGGAGGTCGAGGGTACAATCTCACGGATGCACTTCGGAGGGTCGTAAAAAATAACAAAAGAATCATCCATCCTGACTGCATAATTTGCTAACGAATCAGCGACCTTATTAGCATGCCGCCTTTCCTGTCTAACCTTCACCTCCCACCCTGTACCTTTGATGAGAGCTTGACATTGGCAGAGAAGGTGGCCATTCTCCCCGATCGGGTCTCCATTTTCCATCAAATGTGAGTAGATGCTAAAGCTATCCATTTCCAGTACCAACCTCCTAATGCCCATTTCTCTAGCCATCTGTAGTCCCCTGAGTGCTGCCCACGCCTCTGCCTTCTCAGCTGAGCAAAAGCCACATTTAAAAGCGAATCCCTGAACAAAGGATCCATGGTGATCCCTAACAATGCCACCTCCACCTGACAAGCCCGGATTTCCTTTTGAAGCCCCATCCGTATTCAGCTTCAACCAACCTTCATCTGGTGGTTCCCAGCTGGCTTGTCGTACCCCCAGGGGCTTGAAAGTCGGGTCTGTTCCTCGCCCCTTTTCTGCCGCCCTCAAGAAGGAGGAGACTTGTCGCCATACTCGATTCACTATCCCTTCCACGCAGTCGCTGCTACGAAATACCAACTCATTCCGAGTCTTCCAAGTCATCCAGAGCATCGTGGCAAACACCGCGGCCCATCTATCTTCCTTCCTAACATTAATGAAGATCCATTCCTGGATATCCATAGTGTCGAAGAAATTCCGCTGAAGCTTATTGTCTCCAAGCCGAGTCCAAGCCTGCGTAATTGGACCACAATCCCTCAGTAGGTGAAGACCGGTCTCCTCTAGTCCACATCTCGGACAACCCGCGAGCTGAGACAAGTGATGTTGGACTCGATTTGCATTACAAAGCACAGCGTTGTGTGCCGAAAGGTAAGTGAATATGTGAGCCCGCTGCTGAGCGGGGGTTCGCCAAATATGTCTCCAATTCGGCGTCTTCATCATGCCTTGATCTCCTCTTAGGAGGGTCAGAGCTGAGCTTGTGGTGAACACCCCGGATGTTGTGTGCGCCCAAAATAGCCTGTCATTCTTCTCCTCGTTGGGGCTCACTTGGATAGCATACAGCTTCTGAATTATGAGCTCCGGAAGATAGCTTCGGATGGTGTCCCATCTCCAATACCCGTTCACCCACATCTCCTCCATTGTGCCTCCCAACACAGCATCCGAAACCTCTTTAGTTGCCTCGTCTATTAGCGCTCTCTCTTGTAGCCAAGGGTGCATCCAGAAAAGAGTTCGACGACCATTGCCGACATCGACTCGGAGCCCAGGTGTAAGAATCTACGATCCATGAACCAGACCCTTCCAAACTTGGGATCCTCTCGGATGAGCAGCAAACATATCGACATCCGCTCTATCTCCACAATACTTTCCTCTGATTACTTTGCTCCATACAGAACGTGGATCCTAAAACATCCGCCACCCTAGCTTGGCGAGAGTAGCTTGGTTCGTCTCTCGCATTGGTCTAATCCCCAATCCTCCCTCATCAGTCGGGGCATACAGGATTTCTTTTCTAAGAAGAGGAATCCGTCTCTTCTCCGGCGACGAACCCCACACAAAGTTCCGCACCTCCTTGTCAATGTCGTCAGAGACTCTTCTCGGCAGCAGGCACGACTGCATCGTGTACAGGGGCAGGCTCGTGAGGACCGACTTCGCAAGAGTAACCCTTCCAGCCAAGGATAGAGTCCTCTGTTTCCAGCCATTTAGCCTGGACGTCACCTTCTCCAGCAGGTAAGAGTATCGCTCCGAGGTCAGTCGGTTGTCAACCGTCGGCACTCCTAAATAATTGCCAAATTCCGACGTGATGGGCATGGAAAGCACCCTACTAATATCACCTTTAACCCCTGCATGGACGTTACGAGAGAAGAAGATGGAGCTTTTCTCATGGCTCACCTTCTCTCCCGAAGCTCTGTAGAACCTTTCAAGACAATCACGCATCACCTGTTCTTGCAAGACCGTCGCTTCTCCAAACAAAACCAAGTCGTCTGCGAAGAATAAGTAAGACAATTTCACTCCCCCAACCGTCACTGGTTTCCAACGCCCCTCCGATACCTCGTCCTGGATCATGTGTGAAAGGAACTCCATGCAAATAACAAATAAATATGGCGACAACGGATCTCCCTATCGAATTCCCCTCGTGGGTTTGAACATCCCAGCCCTCTCGCCATTCCACAACACATTCGTCGACCCCAAAGTCTGACATTGCATAATGAATTCCGTCATCTTCGATGGGAGTTGGGCCTTCTCAAGCATCTGGTTTAGGAAGCTCCAACTAATTCGATCGTAGGCCTTTTCGAGGTCCACCTTCACTATCATCCACTTTCTCCTTCTCCTTTCGGCCATCGAATGTAGCACTTCCCGGACCACCACAATGTTGTCAATAATCTGTCTTCCCGGAATAAAGCTTGATTGTTCCGGCGACACTAGAAGCGGGAGAACTGGCTTCATTCTCTGCACCACCATTTTAGTTGCTATTTTGAATAGGACATTTAGTAATGAGATCGGCCTTAGCTGCTTCGGGGATGACGGGCTCGCGACTTTCGGAATCAACGCCATAAGAGCATCGCCCAGCGAGTTTAACCCTTGGCCATCATTGAGAAGCTTCAAGATCAACTCGGTAGTTTGGGTGCCCACTGTGCTCCAATGTTTCTGGTAGAATAGGGCTGGAAATCCATCCGGTCTTGGCGCTTTGTAAGGCCCCATCTTCTTCACAATCGGCCATACTTCCGAAGCCGTAAAAGGCACTGCAAGATCTGCCACCACCTTTTCGGGTAAGATGGGAAAGGTATGTCGGCTGTTTGGAGGATCCTGACCCTCACTGGTTATCTCTGCCGTGTATAAATTCTTGAAAAAATTCACCACCATGTTCTTCACTACCATGGGCTCCTCTACCCACTCACCCGCTTCATTTTGCAGCATACTGATCTTGTTTGCCCTTCTTCTGACCACCGTAGAAAGATGAAAATAGCGGGTATTTCTATCACCCTCAATAAGGAAGTTTGATCGAGATTTCTGAAACCACAGTTGTTGCTCTTGTTGTAGCACCTCCTCAAGCTCCATACAAAGTTGATTTTCTAAATCTAATAGGTGATTTGTGACCCTCTCTGCTAGTTTCACTCGAACACCCTCTATTCTTCTTTCGAGCCGCCGTTTCTTAAAGAAAATATTTCCAAAGACTTCCTTATTCCAATTGTTCAAATCCTGTTCGAACAACTTGAGAGCTTCACACACTCCCTTGCTTCTAGCCCATCTTGCGTCTACAAATTCCGCGAAATTATCATGAAGCATCCAAGCCGATTGAAATCGAAAAGGTTTATCTCCACCTCTCCTCCCCCCTGATGGCCGAGATTCAAGAAGGATTGGAGCATGGTCCGAGTATGACGTAACTAGATGCCGAACAACTGCTTTCGGGAATCGAAGCCGCCAATTGGAGTTGCACAAAGCTCTATCTAAACGCGCTACCACTCTAGTAGCAGTCCGTCGACCTCTCCACCAAGTAAACGGTGCTCCAGAGTAACCCAAATCCAGCAGCTGCATTGATTCTACCCAATCTCCAAAAGCTCTAGTCGATCTGTTTGACCCAACTGACGAACCCGGAGTCCTCTCTTGGTTATTCAATGTCGCGTTAAAATCACCCGCGAGAACCCACGGACGAGTGTTTTGACTTGCAAAATCCATGAGACTTCTCCACAAATCCAAGCGTCTCTCATGAGATGGAGCCGCATAGATAGCTGATAAAACCCAAGGTTCCTCACCCCGTCTATGGATGTCAAGCGTGATATGCTGCGGATGGCGAACAATGGTTGACACTGAAACTTCCGTCGACCGCCAAAGGACCCAAATGCCTTCGGAAAAGCCCGCAACCTCCATCCGTTCACAACCATCGAAGCCAATTCTCTGACAAACTCTATCTGCTGTGTCTCCGTTGATTCTCAGCTCCACCAAGATCAGAACTTGCGGATCATGATTTCTGATAAGATCTTGAAGTACCGCGAGGAAAGCGTTACTCCCCGCGCCATTAGTATTCCAAGCTATTATTCTTATGTTATTCATATGAATAATGGTATGTAACAAGGCCCTAATCACCATGGTGCTCGGCATCTGCATAGCATCAGCAAAAGCAAAGGCCACCTCATCCAGACACTCAATGGTCCGATTGAGAGCTTGTGGCACCCAGGCCCGACATAGGATCGGTTGTTGCTCCGTGATCATTGGTTGCAACTCCATCGTGACTTGATTCGCTATCCATGGGGGAACTACTAGGAAAGGGCCTATCCGGTGGTTCGACATTAAGAAGCTCCTTCGTTCCCGGATCGGAACGACCGTGACCATCGGACTCTGGTTCATTGATTTCCCAAGACTGTACTCTAGCCGACAGTGGGTGGGTAGGCACAGATATGGGCTTTTGGGTGTTATTGGTGGGATCGGGTTTGGCAAGGGGAGTTTGTCTTAGGGGTGCATTGGGACGGATTGTATTGGTCGTGAGGAGGCTTTGGAGGGGCAATTGTCTGCCTTGAGAAAGAGTCTCCAGTTCGTTCGATTCCAGAGGTATGGACCCTAGGGTCTTGATGTTTCTACTCTTCTTCTTATTAATCGACTGGCTTTTGATGGAGAGGACAGGTCTTTGGTTCCCCTTTCGTTTGCTTAAGTCCTTAGGAGGGATGTTCTCTTTCAATTGCCTTTGGGAAGCACCCCTAACCGAATTAACTTCCACTTGATTTTCCAGATTTTCTTTTTGAGATAAATCCTTATTTTCCTGTGGGATATTATTTCCTCCCATATCCTTCTCACTTTCCTGATTCTCCTCAAGATTTCCTAAAACGGTGAATCTGGAGGATTGTGCAAATCCCACAAATCCCGGGATCCCTCGATTCGCTTCCTGTTCCTTTGATGCGCTCCGATCAACCTCCTCCGTTACCTTTCCCGCCGGACTGTCAATACGTTGTTCTGCTGGTACCCGTTTGCTAGCATCCCCTTCCCCCGAGGACTCTCCCTGCATCCCCTGATTTGGCGGAGTCTTGGAATTCCGACGCCGGATGGGTTTCTTCGCCTGCATCCAGGCTCCATAAGTATCCCCCTTGTTAGTTTCTCCTGGAACTTGATCTGTCGCGGTCTCCTTCTGCTACCCCTCACAAGCATCAGCTACGTGTCCTACCTTCCCACACCTGAAGCAAACCATTCTGAGCCCTTCGTATTGAATCGCCCACACCTTTCCATCAAGCCGAAACTTTGACAAGAGCGGTTTCGTTAGGTCTACTTCGACACTAAGTCTAGCAAATTGACCCCTCTCTGCATAAGCCGTTGTGTTGTCAATGCGGAGGACTCTTCCAATCTTCTGACCAATCAGTTGGAGGAACCGTTGGTCAAAGTACTCGATATGAAGACATGGGATCCGCACCCAAACCATGAGCTTGGTAATGCTTGCAGCACTTGCATCGAATCTCGGAACCCATTTCCGAATGTTTAAATAGTTGTCTCCAAGCATCCATGGGCCCTCCATTAGCACATGATTATAGTCTGTCTGGTTGGAGAACCGAGCCACATAGTAGTCGTTGCCTAGATTGATCATAGCGAACGGGGCCTTAAGCGCCCATTTCTTAGTCAACCTCCTTTGTAGCTGCATGAATCCCGGCCCCTTGTCGAACATCTTAATGATCAAAGTGTCCTTCCAAGGGCGCCATAGGGCCTCCTTCTCTGCCTTACTTAGCGTGATTGTGGGGCATAACAGATCATCATTTTCCGGTTGTGCATCATCCTCCGCATGATAATCCTCCAAATCCAAATCCTGGCTGCCAGAAGGAACATGAGCAATCGAATAGCTTTCCCCCGCTCCCGAAACCAACATTGACTTGTAGCTTATTCCTGAGCCAACAGAGGTGAGATTCTTGACCTGCAGGTCCTGACTCTTCCCCTCGCTGGCGGCGCCATTGCCAGACCCGTTGTTGTTGATGTTGTTGTTGGCACCAGGGGCTGCCAGACTTTTGTTCCGATCTCTATCCCGATCTTTCTCCTCTTCCATTCTCCGATATTCTTATTCGTTAAATTTTGTGTATTACTAAAATTGCTCTGCCGGTGCGAACTCAATGTTGGCAGTGCACTTTTGCGTAATTATGAGAACTCCGGACAGACCGAGAATAGTGAGAACACGGGAATGACATAAGCTTCAATGACATCTCGCTGCCAGGGAGACGGGAGCAAAAGCCTATCAATGGAAAAGTGACAACCTAGGGAAGTGTGGATTAACGACGTTCTCCCACCTAGTTGAGTGATCTTTGCAAGCCACGTCTTCCATAATCCTCTCGATTAACAAGGTGCATGAGACTACAATCTCAACCGAAACTAAACTCAGGCCCACCAAAGCCAACGAATCTACTAGAACGTGTAAATGAAGTCATGAGCAAAAAGGATGGATATAAAATCTTTGAATCTCAAGCTTTAAGTTTATGTATGACTCTTTTTCAAGTAAAATTGCTCAAATTTCTATATCTATTTCATTATAACAGGGGTTGTCTTGTCCATCCCCTTAAATTTCAAAATTATTTCTCTCATTTTCAATTGATTTTCAAAATTCGACCTTGAGTCCCAAGTTATGACTCTTGTTTTGCAAGGACTTATAATTTTAATTATTTTAATTTATTTTTCTAAAATCCATCAAAAGAGTTTTTTTCTATTTTATTATTTTCTATGATGTCCTTGAAAGCTAAAAACATTTTCTGTAGCTTCCACATTAAGTTTGAGATTTTTTTTTTCTTAAAAAACTTGGGATGTAACGACAAGCACCAAACTAATGTTAAAAGGGAAAATGTAAATTTTATATTATTGGATATTCAATAATTTTAATTAAATATGAGATAGTATCCCAATCTAATAGTTTTTTTTATTGATTTGTAAGTTTTTTCCCAAGGTCATAATTCGAAATTTCAGACAACATTATTGTATAAGAAATGGAGAGGCCGAAATGCGAACGGTTACTGGACAAACTCTCAAGATATAGTCAACAAACAAACACTGCCTCACACAGAACAAGAAGGATTCCGACAACGCTCAGAAGGCACCAAGAACACTAGATCGCGTGGAAGTAAAAAATGATGAAGGGGCGGAAAGTGAATGCCAAAAATATAGGTGAGTCTTGAGACTGACGTTGCGTTTCTCGAAGTCGGGAGACAGAAGCACAAGCCCACCATAATGGAGGCCCCTATGTTATTAGGTGTCAACATTCTCACTTGACTCGTTCGGGATCTAGATCATGATTGGGGTTTTTCATCCGCATGAGGCCGCTCTTTGTTGTAGTTGATTTTAGTTCCGGAAGAGGTTTAGTCTCGACCCCCTGTAATCAAGTTGACTGTGATAGTGTTCGTTGTTTTCGAAAATCCCTCATCTAGGTGAGAGAAACGTCGGTGATTCACACTTTCCCAGGTTAACGTCTCTTTTCTTTGGTGGGCTTCTGTTCTCGTCTCCTTGGCGTCAAGACATCGTGTTAGTCTCTAAACTCCCCCATACTCTCAGCGAAGCATTCACTGTCTATCCCTAGTCCTTCTCGACTTTCATGCTGCTTGAACTGATTGTTATTGTGATCGGTTTGGAGCAAGTCTTTTGTTTTTTTTTTAAATTTGTATTTTTTGTTGTATCATGACAATTTGTAGGGCTGTTATATGAGCTGAAGAGCTCGAGCTTGGCTCGGTTGAAAGCTCGACTCCTTCGATTTAGGCTCGAATAGCTCGAATTTTATGGAATTTCAAAAATTTTCTTTAAATTAATATGTTATGACAAAGTAGAACTACTTAAAGATCGAAAAAAGCTCGGCTAGAGCTCGTTCATTTACTAAAACAAGTCAAACTTGAACAAAAAAGGAAACTCGTTTAAAAATTGGGCTTGACTCGGCTCGAACTCGTTTACTAAATGAACCAAGTTTGAACATGTCAAACTCGACTCGAATAACACCCCTAACAATTTGTGTGCCTGCCATTTTCGATGACGTGTGGTGGATGGAATTCATTTTTATTTTTTTTTTTAAAAAAAGTTGTTGATTGCCTTCCCGAAGTAAACGCCAGTTTGCTCAGGGAAGCAATCGCTCTCTTCCCGTTCACCTTCCCACAGACACAGCCACAAGTCCACACCCCACTCAATCTCACACACACACTGACACGCCACTCCAATCAAATGTGACCTCTGTATGAAAGCTTTCTTCGTCCTTCGCTGCTGCTCAATTCCATGGATGAAACCCTAACTCCACATTCATTCTCTTTTCATCTCTTCCCCCTCCCATGGCGACGTCGCTTCTCCTTTTCAATCGTTTTCCATCTCTTCCCTTCACACAACCTACCTCCATCAGCTCTCCACCTCCCGTTTGCCTCAGATCAGCTTCGATTCGATATTCCTCGTCCGCATCTAAGGTCCGCCGGAGGAGTAGAGTCAGCTGCACCGGCGGAGGCGCAGGAAGTGAAGAGGTGGAGAAGTGCGGCGCTGCTTTGATTTGGTTCAAGCACGATCTCCGCGTCGACGACCACCCTGGCCTAGTAGCTGCTGCGTCGTCGCAGCACACAATGATCCTCCCTCTCTACGTGTTCGATCGCCGGATTCTCTCGCGTAATGTGTTTTCCTCTCTTGAATTTGTGATTATTTTTTTCCTCTCTGTGTTGAAACTGAACGAATCACGGCTGCCTTAATTTTCGAGTGCTTGTTACTGAAATCAGTTGTCCAATTTGATGTTTTCGTCAGTTCGGTGATAATGTACCTGCAATTGAGTTTTGAAACTGACTTTTTTATATTGGATTGATTCATATGATGAAATGAAACATTTCCATATAATGAGGAACTTGCGTTTTTGCAGCATTTACCAACAGGTTGATTTTAGTTAACGATACCTATCTCTTGGAATTGAGAACTTCTGGACCTTTTACTATGTGCTACTGCAGGCTTTTCCTATGAGATGGTGGAGCTACTTCTGCTTGCTCTAGAAGACCTGCGAAAGTTACTGAAGGAGCAGGGCTCCAATCTGATCATCAGGTTTGGGGATGCAGAGCATGTTATCAAGAAGCTTGTGAAAGAGGTTTTTAACCGACCATGTCTGGTTGTGTTATTTATTGGTTATTGTTACAGAACTGAACCATTCATAACTTCGTGGGTGAGGATAACAGGTTAAGGTCAGAAACATATTTGCAGAAGAGGAGGTAGAGTATCATTTGCGTCTTTTGGTTGAGAGTGTAAAAGAGAAACTATCGGACGCGGACGGTGCCTTTCTAGATTGGAATGTAAAGATGACATCATGGCGGACTCCATATTATGATCTGAAGGTAAATCTGAATTTCCTGCTGTATTTTTTGTCTTCTTCTATCAGATATGTAACTGGTTGTTTTACAGAGCTTGGAAAACCTGCCAGCATCGTATGATAACTTGAACAAACCGAATGTTTATGAGATTGAGCTTCTTGACTGTCCAAGGCTGCCTAGTTTCCATGAAGAGTTGGATTGTGGTGAGCTCCTATGCAGTCTGAATTTAAATTTTGGTAGTCTTTCTGAAATTTTCCATGTCATGTATGATGTATCAAACGATGGGTTTAGTTTTCTTATTTTTCCCTTTGATTGTGGGTTCACCCATGGTGAATTTATCCTTTATCCTCAATCAGGGAATGTACCAACCATTGATGAAGTGTGGACATTCATGAATAATTGCTTAAGGAAAGGAAGTTGGAGTTTGATCAAAGAGAGTTCAGCTGATGTTGCATTACGGAAAGAGCATATGAAGTTGGTCGGTTCATCTGCTGATGTTTCTAGAGATTCAAATTTGCCAAAATCTGAAAATAGCTTTCAGAATTCCAGCAGGAACAGGAAGAAGAGGCTAAAAAATTCTTTTTTTGGTACAAGCAAGGGCAGTATAATTGCAGGTGGGACAGATGTGGTACTAAATGGGTTGGCTGCATATTTTAGGTATTTAGAAGGTTCAGCTCGTGATGATTATTGGCAAGAGTAAGGATTGATTGTTTTGATGTATGATTGCTTTTTCATTTTCTGCTTTGGAATTCATTGCATTGATATGACACCAATTTGACTATACAAGCTTTTTCCAGCATGAAGTATTATTCTGATTACATCCAAATGTATGATGCATGTTTACTCCCGGTTGTTTTGATTGTTCTGGATAAAGATTTGGAAGATGGGTTCCAAAGTTATAGTTTGAGGTGCTGTAGCATCACAGCTATCATATGTTTCCTCAGTTTGTGTGTGCTACAATAATTTTTTGTGCGTCTCTTCTGATTATTTATGTGTGTTCTTACAATTGGATGAATTTCTACTTGAAATTAGGGGTTAAAGGGAGATGACTCTTCTTCAAGTCTATAGCAAAAATCATCTGGGAATTCCGAAATATATTGTCATATTTAGAGGGAGCCTACTGAAATCTTAAATCTTTTTTATGAGATAAGAAATTATTGCTTACCAATATAAGTGTACAATTTGGTGAATATTTTTAGACTTCGGAATTAATTTGGAATAAGAAGATAACTTTTACTTGTCCTCCTCAGACAAGGTTTAGTTACCACTCCACCTTTGAATAAGATGCAAGAAATGAAAATGGAATTACTTTTATGGCTGTGTTTTTACTTGCTACAATGCATTAAAATAACAGGGTACACCAGAAGCTGAGTGAGAGTAAGACCAAGGCTGGAGCTTCTTTTCAAGTAATGTTCGGGCCTGCTCTGCAATTGGGCATCATATCCAGGAGAAGAGTGTATTATGAAGCAATCAAGTATGAGAAAGAACAAAATGCTCGACTTCAACCGCCCTTTCTGCGTTCAACTGCAACTGTGGCTGCTGCCATTGATACTGTATGCTCAATGGAGGTACTATATATGTTCACAACTCTACATGCAAGTTACGATTTCTATATAGTCGGTATACTTAACAAGCTGACTATTGGGGATTCTTGCTGCACACTACTGCAGACATTACCTCAGTTTTGAAATCTTATGCGCTTGAATTGATGCTATTTGATTCTTAAATTGATATTTCCTGCAGTGGTATTGGCTTCGCGCTCTAAAAAGCCACTTGCACCAGCGTGTCCCTCATCCTACTAAGCTGTGGAGATGGAACGGCTATCTAATTCAGGTATATATTGTTTATTTGCCTGCATAAAACCTTCTATTTCTTTGACTTGGGAGGCTTTGGTTGCTGGCACATGAGTGGGAAGTGGTGCATCATCCCGATTTATGGTTGAGTCATCTTGTTATGGTTTTGTTGACATTGTCACTCAAAATGGAACACTCTAAAGAAAGAACTCCATTCACATTAAAACATCTCTGTTCAGAATATAAGGGTGATCATATATACAAGTGAATGTTTGAAGATCAAGAAGTGGATTGATCCCAAAAGACCCGGTTGATGAATTCACTACACTTGGAGCGATATCTGAATATATTTTTGGAGTTGTTGAGTAGATTTGTACAGTTTGCTGCAGGGTTGCTCTCACTTTGGAAGCAGTGGTATATTTGTTATTTTTTTTGAATTTGAAGGTTAAAATATATTGAAATGAAAATATGTACAATGTTAGGGATTTCCTCCCTTAGGATCCATGTGTACAAAATAAGGAAGGCCCTCTGTCTATTGTTAGCCCATGGATGAGCTAAGCCGATGTTCATGCGCAAGATAGGTGCCATAGGGCTTGTGCAGATCCTGTCTCCTCAGGCCAAAGCCATCAGAATTCAGACATACACACAAAGGCACAGTGTACATCAAACCACCTACAGCTATGCCATCAGTGTTGATGCCCAATTTGCCTTTGTTCTGCCTATTGCATTGCAAGTTTTAGAAACACATTGACTGTGGGCATTGTGTTCTAAACAAACTTGGAACCCGGGTGTTACAAAATTCCTACTTAGAACATAGGTAAGAGTAGAGAGAACATATAAAGATTACAAGCCCACAAAATTTGGTAATTGTTCTGTCAGATGAGCTGTTGTTCCCAGTGATGGCTTTCTTCACTGGTTGACCTTCTTTGCTCTTCAGTTTGCATTGCCTTCTTCTCTGATTTCTTGTAATCTCCCGGACTGGGTGAATGTTACTGGATATGCAGCATAGATCATTTTGTATACATGTGTTTTGATTAGGCTCATTAGCTCATTAGTTGTCTTCATTTTGTTCTCGAAGGTCTTCATATTCCTATTTGTTCAAATGTAATATATTGTTGCAGCTAGGCCCATTTTCCTTGCTTTGCTTTTCCATGAAGTGCTTCTGCTATCTTTCTTGATCCAATTTAGTGCAGTGGCTAGTGTATTCATCTGTCTCCTTATGCCCAACCAATCTTTTATCTGCAACCAAACAGTAGAAGTGTATGCACAGGAAAAGAATAGGTGTGAGCTAAATTCTGGTTCCAAAATGCAAAGGGAGCAAGTGTAGTCAATCTCCCTGCAAGTAATGTGATCCTTTGTAGCCAGTTTCCCTTTTCCTGCAAGCCAGGTAATGAGTGAATATTTTGGAGTCACTCTGCTATCCCAGATTGTTATGCTCCAGGGCATTTTTGTATCCCTTGTTCTTATTCCATTGTATGTATCTGTTAGGCTCAGTTTTCCATTTGCACTCCATTTCTTCAATAGATTTTCAGCTTCATTGGGGGTACCTGCAATTTGAATCAGAAGGTCTCGTGCATCAATTACTCTTTCAGAAGGTCTCGTGCATCAATTATTCTTTTGATAAGAGGAGAATCATTTACTTTATGTCTTTCCCAGTTCCAAACTTTGTTCCTAGTTAGCTATTCATGATGTATCCACCTTATCCAAAGAGTGTCCTTCTATGTATTTCCCATAGATTCTTACTCATGAAAGCCATATTCCATTATTTCTAAGTGGTACATTTGTTCTTTGTTTTACTAGTTTCAGATAGTTGGCGCTGTGAGTGCAATACATATACAAGTGAGGAAACATGGCATCATCTGTTGGTTTTAAAGTTGATGTCATGTGTCCTCGACTTTATTGGTGGGTTTAACTGTAGAAGGCATCCTGGTGATAATTTGATATTGTGATATCATCCCATTTTTGAACAATTTAAGGTTCTGTAGCTTGAAACGAACCTTATAAGTTATAAGTCAGGTGATTGAAGCAGTTATGAAATACTCCCTCCGGTCAAGATGAATGCAGAATTTTGGCCCCAAAGGGTATTACTCCATACTCCACACTCAATTATTTTAGTTTAAAAACTACTCCATCTTTGCCATTAATTAATGTGGCTAGAGGGATAATTGTTTTTTAGTTACTTATTTTAGAAAACTTCGTCCAATACCCATTGAGTACTATTTTCCTTAATTAGTGTGTCAAGGGCTAAAACATCATATATGTTTGATCAGAGGGAGTATAACAATAGTATCTGAGCTTCTCAGTAAAATCTTGTAGATGGACTATTCAACATCCTAAGCACTGGATTTCATTTGGATGTATTTATGTTTTCTTTTACTTGAGAGATCATAGGGCCAAGGATATTTTGTATTCACTATGTAGGTTTCCATTTTTGGATCCTAGTAGCTTAGGTGCTTAGCTGTGTCTCAATGCTACTGTTTCCAGTACACAGTTGTAGGTTGTGAAGGTCCTTGTGTCCTTCTTGTTCATGGATTTGGGGCTTTCTTGGATCATTTTCGCGACAACTTCCAGAGTATAGCTGATGGCAGGAATAGAGTATGGGCTCTCACACTTCTAGGGTTCGGTGAATCAGAAAAGCCCGATATTGTTTATACTGAGCTAATGTGGGCAGAATTGTTACGAGACTTCATTATTGAGGTTGTGGGTGAGCCGGTGCATCTTGTCGGAAACTCGATTGGAGGTAAATTGTCTCGTATGAATCTTTTTTATCTTTTGTGAATTCTTTCATGCCACTGAAGAATTGACATATTGAACTGATTCTGTCAGGATATCTTACTGCTATTGTTGGTGGTCTTTGGCCTTCTTTGACGAGGTCACTCGTCCTCATCAATACTGCCGGAGACGTTATTCCAGGCTATTCATCACTTCTATTCTCTAAAGTATGTCACCATAGATCATGGCTATATCATTTAGAATTATTCACTTCTATTCTCTAAAAGTATGTGAGTATGTGACCATATACAATGGCTCTGTTGTTGTGTTTGATTCATTGTCACATAAAGAGGATTTATCAGTCTTTGAAGTTTCTGATATCAATAATGCCTTGTCCAAGATGTTTTTTTAATGCTAATTTTCCCTCGCACAGATGGAATTCTATATGTTTTGAGATTGCTTTTAGATGAAGGGGAGCCACATTCCATTTTTATTTTGAATAAAAGAAAAGGTACAAGACTACAAGAGCAAACGTAATTTTGCAAATATCCAACCTATATCCATAGTGCTGTTACTATCTAGCTATTTTTCTACTGGGTAACCGAAATTTTCACAAACTTGATCAATTAGAGTTTGCTTAGTTTATGCGCACTCATTTAAGATAACACTCACCTTTTTATACATTTCAGCAACGAGAAACCTCTGGGCTGGCTTGGTTGGGTTCAAGACTACTTCTACAGTACTTGAGATTCAGCTTGAGAAGCATAGTTAAAAATTGCTACCCAAGTGTAACACTCTCAAACGCACCCATCCCCCCTCCCCGACGCTCTTTATTGTATCTAGTATCCATTGCTAAACGCTTTAATCCATTTCTGGCACATTCACTTTGCAGAGACCAGAAAGAGCAGATGACTGGATTATAAATGAAATGCTAAGAGCAGTATCCTTTTTCGTTGACTGATATTGTAGTCTTAAATGCACCCGTCATACTACTTAACAACTTGTGTGTATTGAGTGAATTTCACCTTGATCATCATATAGTCATATGATCCAGGTTCAGTAACGGTTGTGGAAAGCGTATTCAGTTTCAATTTATCGATTCCGCTCAATCACCTTCTAGCCAAAGCGAGGAATAAGGTTCTAATTATACAGGTAACATCTGGATGTTATTTTTCCCCTGGGTCACTGGGTGTAGGGGAGGGATACCTAAGTTCAGCATAGTAATTTGCTGCATGCAGGTAAGGCACTCTAACAATAATAATAACTGC
The DNA here is from genome assembly GCA_963922045.1 of Persicaria maculosa. Classification (NCBI taxonomy): domain Eukaryota; kingdom Viridiplantae; phylum Streptophyta; class Magnoliopsida; order Caryophyllales; family Polygonaceae; genus Persicaria; species Persicaria maculosa. The sequence continues at coordinate 4,349,034 of OY998268.1, forward strand.
ACCATTTCAGGGAATGAAGGATCCCATTACTGATTCAAAGTCTAAGTTGGCTATGTTCAAAGAGCATTGCACAGGGATACAAATCAAGGAACTGGATGCTGGTAACGCAAGATGAAATTTTTTTTTACTTCAGTCACTACGGTGATCATGCTTTACTATACAGTATAGTTTCTCAATTCAGGTCATTGCCCTCACGATGAGTGCCCGGAAGAAGTGAATTCAACCATCACAAAATGGGTTGCAACAGTTGAGGGAAGAGTACTGGAGAGCTCCTTGTAACACCTTGCACAATGACGTAAACCTTTGTGCATTCAACAAGTGAAAAGTGTTTGAATCAAGGTCAGAATTTTTTTTTCATCCAAGTGAAAGGTGTTTTAAAGAATTCAATTCAGGAAAACCGTTTGTTATGTTCATCTCTGTAAGTGAACACAATAGGAACACTTGTGGCAAGATCATGTCCAGTGTCCGTGGAAGTTCAGCAGCTCCAAGCTATATTCATTTGATTGTATTCTTTGTAGGTGTGGATTCTTCCCCTAAATATATAAAGCCAATTTGCAATTTCCCTAATTTCTATAGGCATTCTGGATTCAAGGGTTACGGTACTCATCCTAAACTTAAAGTGGATCGTAGTTCTAGTTCGAAGCCCAAGATATTTCAGTTTTAATTTCTCTGAAGTTGATTATTTTGAGTTCTTACAATCAACAAAAACAACAAATTACCTGGTTTCATTGTCAAGAAGCCAAAAATTAAGCATTTTTTACACCAAAAGACGGAAGGAAGGGGTTACCACTTACCAGATGTGAGCATGGGAAAATGCAAAAGACTTTGATATTAGCATGTGGAAAGTCGACCATATACTTGTCCTGCTCATCAGGCATGTGCGAAAACCCTATCAACTTTGGATAGCATAGTCCTTGATTCCTAACTTATTCGGATGTTAAACGGCCACCAGCAGTTTGTCTCAAGGGAATGACCTTAACTAAAATCGGTGGCCAAGGTATCGATGCATTGTTAGCTATATGCAATGCATGGACGAAAAACAACAGTTCATCGAACATTCTCTCAAAACTCACAAGAAGCCCATGCTTGAAAAGAATAACGAGCATTCATTCTCTCATTTTTTCAATATTAAAATTAATATAAAATATAAAATCGGTGAAGCAAAACCATGTCAATGAACAAATCTAGATCCTTCGAAATTTTCTCCAAGATAAGATCATTAAGAATGAAAAGAAATCAAGACCTACTAGTTTATCTTTAAACAGATGTCAATGAGGCACATCTAGGAATCCGCTTTTGTAACTTCAACCTCAACACCGGGCTCAATGGTGATGGAGGTGATCTGCTTCACCACATATGGCGACGAAAACAGATCAATAACCCTCTTGTGAATACGGAGCCCAAATCGATCCCAAGTGTTGGTTCCTATCAAAATGATCAGGAAGAAATATCAGTAGTTGGTTTGATTATACATAACATGTCCTCAAATCCATTCCAATCACAACCAAGAATATAGAATATTGCATTTCCATATAGCAAACAAGCCAAAAAAGTACTGCTTATAGCTATGAGCCAAGTGAATCTAGGTTTTAGTTATTAACGAGATAGACAGATTCAAATTAAGAGCTGAAAGTATTAAAGATAGTTATAGTTTTGAAAATTATGGGTTAGAAGTCAAAATTGATGGACTCTATGTCTACTATCAACGGTACTATTATCGATACCCTGAGATATCGCCATATAAACAGTGTTGTTGAGGTTGTCGACCTATACGTAAGCTATCAACCCAGGGCATGTGCATCTCCCACTCAATACACCGACACCGACCTAAAAGGTCCGTGTCGGTAGGATTGTAGACTCAGGAAGTCGGTGTCGGCACCATGTAGATAGCGATAATTTCACCGTGCATGTAACAACCTCCTAATCAAATAGATAGTTCAAATTGTTGGGTTATATAACTTATATTACGTTTTTGGCATGTTTATCGTCACTAAGCCAAGTCTAGCAGTCAATAACGACTTCAAGACTTTCAACAGTAAAACCGAAAACCATTTGCACTAGGCAAGAACTACCAAAATCTGATTAGTAAACACTTGAAAGCTTTAAAAAAAAATAGAGCAATGCAGTTTTAATCTGCAATGTGCAATAAAATAAAGAATGATCAAAAGTTAATTATTACTCCACAACCACAAGGGTGTGTGGTAGCAAGAAATGAAGGTACAAAGTAGTAAAAAAATACCTTCATCACAGGGAGCCTTCCTGGTGGTAATGTGAAGAACCTTTGTAGGAACTAGCCTAGACCCCGTGCGTCACGCACAGGATTTTTAAAATTAATCGTACACTCATCTTATTTTTTGGATGTTATCATATTAATCAATGTGTTTTAAATGATATGTTTCCCGAAGGATTATTTGATTTCCTTTTATTTTCCTTCAATTTATGTCCTTTACTAGTCGTAGATGAAAATGTGTTTTCGACTCTTGGCCGAGAGATTGTTTGCTAAGACAGTCGTTGTCACACCCTATTTTTTTGTATCTACTGTTTTTGTTATCCTAATGTCATATCCCATTACATTTTCTTGCACACACCCTTCCCATTCTGGCACATACAAGCGAGGTTTTGTGATCCAAATCAAGGACATCAGCCTGAAGAGAGTCCCTTAAATCCGTTTGAACCTCTTGAGACGCAGTGGCACATTCCTTGCCAACAGGCTGAGAATTCAAGTCCCCAACCTTGGCCATAGCAATCGGTGCAAGGCAAGAACACCCCTCACAAGAAACCAGTCCAGCCATGGAGAGAAAAAAAAGCGGAAATAAGAGCAAGATCATCGCTCATTCAAATAATATCTAGAAACAAAGGTTTACAATCTGAGTTATCTTAAATCGACAATTAGACCCTCAAGCTCCAGCCTACACTCACAACCCCTATGCCACGTTTTGTTACTTTGATAACAAAAATTACAACTTCATTTGGAATGAGTGTATATAGTCACCTTGATAACAAAAATTACTTCATATTTACAGCTTCAATACATTTTCACATATACATGATTATTCTTGTAAAACAACTGAGCTCTACAATCGTTTTGTTACTTTTGTACTTGTAGCATTCTTACTAACAGCCCCAAGTTTATAAAACAAACAAATCATGTGTTGTGTTGATCATTTGCAAACGAACCTGCTTCAAGGATCAAACGGAATGCCTGAGGGAACCTCATGATCTACACTCTCACTGTGCACATTACTGCAGTGCGGAACTCCAATGTGCCGTTGAAAGGAGGCTTTGTAATCACAGAGCTCCATCTCTTCTTCCCTAGGTGGTAAATTTGTATGTACAAAACAGTTCCCCTTTTATGCAATCTTGACCTCTGAATCTCATTGAAATCAACTCCATGTACGAGGGTCATTATGTGCAATTCACCGTCCAATTTCGTGAGTGATCCATAAGATGAGTTGTCGCTGGCTTTTCTTGGAACACATGTCTCCTTCAGCCAACGGTTCAAGGTCACGCTATATATGAGATGGCAAGCCAATAATGGTATAAAAACATAAGCATTATCAATACCAAAATTTCTTATTTTAGAAATTTAAATATGAGGCATATTACATATAGAACCTCTTTTTCCTTTTCAAAATGTATAAGCATATAAAATTTTAAGACCTAAAGCACATTTTATATTTATTTATCACTACAGTAGTAACATTGAGTAAAATTGCAGTTCTCTAATTCCGTGAGTGCATTGGACATAAGGACAACTGTAGATGCTTGATCAGACAACTTATGAGACTATTTGGTTCTGATTCAACTCTTGCTAAAGAAGAAGAGCTGAAATAAATATATTCAACTTATTCCGGTAACAAACAACTCACACTATCAATACATCATCTCATAAAAAGATATCTCAAAACAATGAGAACTAATTCAGAATCTACCATTTCAAGTTCATCAGCCATTTCAAAGACATATATAAATCTCAGGTGACATAAAAGAAGCAGATGTCTGTACATTATCAATTTTTTAAGCATTAAAGAGAGCTGCAGATGCTTACTATAAGTTTCCAATCCAACTCTTTCTAAAAAAGAAGAGCTGAAATAACTATATTTAACTAATTGAGAGCTGAAATAACTTTATTTAACTGATTCAAGGTAACGAACAAAACACAATACCTGCAACAGATGATTTGACATGATTGCAATAACTTTATTCATGTATGTGGCTAGTTGATCTAGTCTATTACAGCAGACTTGTTCTTATGAATGACATCCTTGCTTATCAGAAAAGACGAAATAAGTCAAAATGGTGAAGCATATGGCTTGCAACAGATACATGAATACACAAAATTGTCATATAACTATAAATGCGTCTAGATTTAAAGAAGATTGAATTTGATACAGAACTTCAACTCAGAGGTGATTCTTGAGCTAAAACAATGCCTATGCAGTTAATTCTAGACAACCCTTCATTGCATATGTCAGTAAAACTCTAGCAACAACATCTATCAACTCACCAGGATGATGAGCTTAAACATTTCCATGACCTCCTCTACCAACCCGTCCCAGGAGGACCAGACCTCCACCTTGGATCCACAGTCTCCCAATTGTTCAGATTCTAAAGCAATTCAAGCAAGCGAGATATAAGACAAAATCTCATGTCTAACATAAAAACACTATCAGGAAAAGCATGTTTCCCCACTAAAAAATCATTTTTCTACAAGCACAAGCATAAAACACAAGAATAAAAGAGTACCTTCTTGTCCCGCTTCCTCTTTACTTCATGGAAGGTATCTGTAAGTTCATAATAGGCCAGCCACATTACCATGAGTCTACTGAATAATGTTCAGTATTCATAGAAAGTAAACTACAACACTAACACACACAAAAGACTATCTAAAACCTACATAATCCATTTTACAATTCCCGTTCCTCAAAACTGCAATTGAAAAGGAAAAAAAAACCCTTCTCTGTTTTAGCAAATGAATGATCAAACAAAACAATAAATAACAACATTAACCAGAATTTTCTTTAATTTTGTGGTCCTGGATGCCATTGACAAAGTTACATTCAAGTGAAATGGAGGCCTCCTTTATCACTCTAAATCCGGCCAGTTTCCAAATCAAAAGCTAGTACAAAAATTTCTAACACTAATGAAAGAATCTAATAAGTAATAACTACCTATTAGGTTATCTAATCAGAAGCAGAGAGAGAGAGAGAGAGAGAGAACAAACAGATTCAAAAGCCCTAAGTTACCATGAATAGCGTAGTGAAATCCACAAGCCTTAATTAGGAGTATCGATTCCCACAATTAAAGTTCAAGTAGAGAACAAATCGCAATCAACGAAAAATGAACAAAATGTGACAAAAGATTGAAAAAGGCATCAAAAGAAGTCAAAAGGCGGATACACTGAGAGACACCGCACCACCTCTTCACCTCTCCGTCCTCCTCTGATCGCCGGACCTTTCTTCTGGCACCGATAAAATTCACTATGACATCAATGACTTGTCGACATATTTCATTTTCCCATCATTAGAAAGTGATGTTGATGAAGGTTCAGTTTAGAAGCTTGTGAATGACAATGTCGAAACTTGCATTTTGAAGATTTCTTTTGTCACATCACTGTTGACAATAGTAATTGCTACTGAATCATGAGAAACTTATGTAGTCTTATACAGCTAAGCATGTAAAAAAAGTTATTAGGTGAACTTACAAAGGCTTTAAAAGCATGTCGATGATCAGCCATCTCATATATACAGTAACCTACTCAACAAAAGAAGAGCTAAGCCCTAAGAAAGCAGATTAAAGCTAAAGATGCCAGCAAGAGAGCAAGAAGTATATACCAGAAGTATTTGTGGATGCAGTTGACAATTATGACGTTGTGCATTGATTTTTTTTTTTGAAGTTTCCCCTTCAGATTCCAAGAAAAACTATCATGTATGATGAATGAGGAATTGAGGAAAGAAAGAGAACACAAGGACACCATAATGAAGAGCATAGAAATGGGGGGAATATAGTGTGCTAAGATTCTAATTTGCATAATGGATCATATTTTATTTATGTTGAGTATTTTATTAGAACTTATCCAACACACCAATGACAAGAATCTCAAATTAGTGATCCTGCAAAGAGATGATATTATAAAAGTTTCTTACTGTGTCAAGACAATCAACCCTGAGTGATGCAAACTTGGAATCCCCAGTTGCAAGTATATCCTCCTTGAGCCAATAGCTTCTTCATTATTGCACAAACCTTTTCAATTGTATCTGGTTTGGCCTACAGCAAGAAAAAAATGAAATACATAAAAAGAGAAGAGCATTGTTACTACGCAAATCCACTTAATTTGAAGATATCAAGTATATAACATTAAAACAGAGAGTGGGCCTTGAGCAAAATGCAGCCAGAATTTAAAATAATTTTACCCCCGTAAACAATGGAATTGTTGGCTATAAATCATTTTACCCATGGACATGGACAAAGAGAAGAACCAATTTTTATTGCATCAGTTTATTGCTTCTTATAGTCTATACCTAAAACATCGCTTCTGAATGTCTACAGTCTTAGATTTAGTGAAGTTGATTTCAATTTGAGGAAATTGTGATAGACGATTGTATAATACTATTAGTTTTCAATTTGAAGAAATTCTCAATTATCTAGAAGCTCATATCTCCAAACACAACACTATTAGTAATCTCCTCACTTCATGAATGGCTTAGTTACAGAGCCTACTTATGCAGTGTACTTCCTTCCTTTTTGTTTTTTTTTATTAAAGTAACCTAATATAGCAAATAAATATGCAATGAAGAAAAGAAAGATGGATCTAATTGGACCAAACAAATGTAAATTACTAGAGAATGATATACTAATATCCATAGTTTTTAGTGAACAAAACATGACGACAATGAATCAAAGGCATTAATAATTTTATCGATAAAACATGGATGACATTAATTCGATCAAAAGAAGGTTTATCCACTTGCAACACCAACCTCTTTTAAAGGGCGAGGAGGAATGGAATCCTGCAGCTGTTTAAGAAGATTTATATAAGGCCCTGGAAGAACATCAGCACGTGTTGATAAATACCGTCTAAGTTCACCCATAAACCTTCCAACTCTAAGGTCAGATCAAGAACACGCCTGGCGTTGCGTTCATGGGCCTTCTGCCATAAAGCAGCCTCCTTCTATTTGTTGCGAATCCATTTCCCTCTCTGCTGTAAAGCCTACAGAAAATCATGGATGATAAAATCAAAAAATATAAAAGAGGGAAATGTATCTTAATGACAGAGAGATGCATTAGCTAAAATACCTTGTAATCCAACCCATCCCATTAGGATCTTCCCATATAAAAGGGAATCATACACATCAGTCACAACACAATTTGTAAATAGGAAAGTACATGGACACAAAAGAAACATTTGAGTTCATTAAAAGATGATTAGACAACCTCTTATGAAACAATTAGTATCATACGAAGAAGAAAATACAGCTCCTAGTCATAAGCAAACTCGAAAGAACAATGACATTTCAAAAATCTACTAACAAATTAGAGAGCAAATATCTCACCTTTGCGATGCCATCAGTCCTGCAGACTTGAATCTCAAGTGGATATAAAAAATACTATTGTTGTATAGAGATGGATAGACACAAGAATGCAAAAAGAAAGCAAGGGTCAGTTTGGTAACACGGAGCTGATGGGGCAGCTGAAGCTGATGGATTAAGTGTGTTAAATATATGTTAAATTGGAGTTTTCATAAGCTAGTAAGGTGTTTGGTAACCCAGCTGATAGAGTAGCTGATACAAACTAGCTGATCAGATAGGAGAAAATGAATAGAATTCTGAAAAGCTTGCGGTTAGTAGCTGTTGAAAATCCAATTTCAAAAGCTCATTAAATTAAAATCTTATATTTAACTTATTTAAAACTATAATTTATTAAAACCAAAAGCTCCGAAAAGCTACATGCATTACCAAACGGACCCCAAATCTCAATCTGAATGAAAGACCTGAGCTAGACTGTATGTTTGACACTGAAAGAAGCCTCTCAACCGTACTATGGCTGAAAGCATGTTTTTATGCAGAGGCTCCAAAAGGGACCAGACCCAAATCCTGAAGCCGTTTATCAACTAAATGCAGGTTCTAGCAAAGAAAACAACAATTTTAATTTCCATGGTTATGACTTATGATACAAGTTCTCAAGAATTGCAAGAAGGGGAAAACGGTTCAAGCAAATTGGAATGGAAGATGACGTAACCAGGAAAACATAGCACATATGGGCCAGATTTAATAAGACCACCTTGTGATGAAGCAACACACCTATAGGAAACATATAAGAATCAAACAATTTTATAGTTATGTAATTCCAATATAAGATGTTCCCTTCAAGAACATATAAACAACACACAATGAAAGACGGGCAAAATTCAGAACACAATCACAAAATCATATAGGCATGCTCATGAATAGACTAAGAAAACTGAAACCTTCCCAACAAAAACTAAAAACATAAAACTCACATACCAAAGAGAGATATTTCTCGACAACCAACATCACAGGACAAACCTGCAGAAAAGACATTTGATTCAGCAGCACAAAATAGAAACTATAAACTAAGGTACTAACGAACTGTTACTATGAATCATCAGCTACAAGGTGAATTGCTAATTAGCTAACAGACAATGATCATAGCATAAAGGAGTTCATTAACTCCAACACTTCACCAATTTTAAGCATTTCTGGACCTATCCGGGAGTCCAAAACCCAATCAACAAATTATCCCCAAATTAGGCATTTATGTCTAAACTCCTTGCAACAATTCCAGATGAAATAATAACGAAATCAATCGTCCCCTCCCATCAACAAATTAAAGCATAGATTCATTAAGGACGATTGAGCTACTAGAAGCATGAAACTACAAATTAGCAAATTCGTCAACGGAGACTCGAGCAACAACTGGTCATCTTCAATTTCTAAAAATAAATTAGGGAGAGAATTGAACAGACAATGAATAAATTCGACCTAATATACGTTCATATACTCGTAGGATTGGTAAAATTCGCACATAAATTGATCACATAAAACGCAAAAGTCGTCATCTTATTCGAAAATCACTTCAAAAAATTGCAAAGTAATAACTGTAGTGCTTCATCCTCCAAATAAACCAACTATATGAATACATGTACAATTGATTCACATCAGATGAGAAAAAAAGGCGGTGAAGATCGAAGCTGCAGATGATGTTCAGCAAGATACAAGCTAACAATAAAAGGCTAGGGTTTCATGAAATTGAAATAGAAACACAATTGGAAAAAACTTCAGGGAGAAAGAGAAAGCGCACCTGAATTGGAAGATGATCGAACAGAGAGACGAGGGAAGCGATTGAGATTCATAGAGGTTAAGGAGCGAAGATAAACCGTGAGGCTTCGATTCCTATAGGCAATATGAGCATCGTTTGGCGGCTGACAAGTGATGGTGGAGGAAGAACACTGAGGGGTCGTTTGGTATTGATATCTAGATATCAAGATATCGATATCGATATCGGTATCGATATCAAGATATCGATATCGGTTGATATCTTGATATCAAGATATCGGTATCGGTATCAAGATATCGATATCGGGTGATATCGATATCAAGTGATACCTCCCAAAAAATTAGTATATCAAATAAGGCTAAATTTGATATCTAGATATCACTTGATATCGATATCTGGCGATACCAAACACAGATATCAGATATCAAGTGATATCTGCAGGATACCAAACACTAGATATCGATATCACTTTAAGTGATATCGATATCTAAGCCATACCAAACACTAGATATCAAATATCGGGGCTGATATCCGATACCTGATATCTAGATATCAATACCAAACGACCCCTGAAGACTCGCAGAGGACGCCATCGTTGTTGTTCGAGATGGGGAGAGAGTATCATCCAATAATCAAATCTCAAATCCGTCAATTTCCATGCCCAATTCATACCGCAAGTTCCCAATTTAGGGCCTAATCGAAAGAAAAAACGTCAATTAGAACTCCAAGCTTGTCTCTCTCTCCAATCTCTCCTGGTCGGACCGCTTGGCGACGCCCAGTGCTTCTCCCTCTTTCCTCCTTGCTGTAGTGAAAGAAGATGCAAGGGCCTCGACCTCTTCCCTTAAACTCGACGACCTCGACCTCTTCCCTTGTAAACTCGACGACCATGGAACCGGATCTATCACAATCTCCAAGCTCTCAGTCGACACTCAAAACAACAAACTTCACTCTAGGAGGAGAAACATAATCCCCTTCGGATTTTCAAACTCAGGATGACACCCCAACCAGGGAGAGGACAGAAAAGTGGAGGAGAAGAAGCGGAGCTTTCAGCAAAACAAACCAGAAAACAACCCTAGGATAACAACTGAATAGGACAGGAAAAAGGAAAACCGACGAACCTGAATCGACTCTCAAACCGGCGAAACTGTGCACAGAAAGGAAGGAGGAGGAAGGTGAACTCGGAACTGAGGACCTTAACGGCCAAGGAGGTGGAGGTTGGAGGATTACCTCGTCGATGATCGCAGCGATGAGAACGGCTTCCTCTCCACTGGCTCCGAGGTTTTCGCTATCAAGAGATCGGTGGAGGTTGATAAGATGAAGAACGTGGTCTCTATGCAACTACCACGTTCGACCGGAGAGAGCGCGCCTCCGCTCAGCGTTCCAGAAAGAAAGAAGAAGAGAAGGGTAAAAAAGGAAAGAAAAAAAATCAGATAAGCCTCCACGTAGATAGTCTGAGAGGCCTTGAAAGGCTAGAGCTTTAAGGTCTAGGGGTAGGGATGGCAATGGGTCGGGTGATGGGTGGATGATCTATTTCCGTCACCCGACCCACCACCCAAAACCCTTCACCCTACCCGACCCATCACCCACCAAATATTTCACCCGCCCCGTCCACCCATCACCCACCGGGTGATCGTGTGGATCGGGTGATAATTCAGGTGAAATTCAAGACATCAAATTCATCAAAAAAAATTATTGAAAAACATACGTCGAACACATCGACGAATAAATTAGTACAAAATATAGTCAAAATTCGGTCAAATACGTGTAAACATCCACAACTTTCAACACTTCAAGCAAGAAGTTTTGGAAATAAAAAGACATTATAACAATTATGAATAAAAAGAAGAGAAAACATAGTCTCCAACAACCAAAGCTTCAAGCGAGAAATCGTTTGATATGTATCTTGAATTAGGGTTTATGGGGTATATTGGTAATTTCACATATAAAATATAATTATATAATATAAGTCGGGTGATGGGTCGGGTGACGGGTCGGGTGATGGGTCGGGTGACGGGTGGGGAATGTCTTCACCCGAATCCGACCCGACCCATCACCCGTTCACCCATCACCCATTTAATACCCGCTTCATTTCGGATTTTCACCCACTTTTTCGGGTCGGGTGAGACGGATATCCGTCGGATGCGGGTGAAATTGTAATCCCTATCTAGGGGGACTAGAGGGATTCTAACTGGTCCCTTGACCCTCAACATGTTTATCAGTGAGCCTCGTCCCGGGCTCATAACTTACTTTTTAACTGCTACATCAGCTTATGAGCCTCAACCCAGCTTTTCACTTTTTCAGCAGATTATTAGTGAGCCCGCTTCGAGGCTCTTAACTTCATTTTTAATCTATTCATTTTTTTCCCTTCACATTTACAAAAGCAAGTTATTATTATTATTATTATTATTATTATTATTATTATTTTATTATTATTATACATGACGTAATACATATGCAAAATGGGATAAATAATGAATTCATAGGGAAAAATGGGATAAAAAAAATGAATTTTTAAATGGGTAAGGAGTGAAATATGGGCGTTGATATCTTTAATTTTTTTTTTCAAAAAAACATATACAAAGTGGGTGTCTATGGGTAGATAAAAATAAATTACATTCAAAAATAATTTTTATTTATTTTTTTATACCCAAAATAAGCCAAAAATCAGTGAAATACAAGCTTTTCGGAAAAATAAAAATAAAAGTGGCCCACCTTATGTACTTATGAGCCTTGCTTTATGGGGCTCATCTTCAGGAGTTATTTTTTGGGGCTCATTGCCACCTCAACTTCCATCTTCATTTTTCTTTTTATTTTGTGCTGATGTGATTTATTGGTGAGCCTTAGGGCTCACCAATAAACATGCTCTCAAACCTCAGTTGCTTTTCTTTCGCCCCACGGATCAAATCAGCACAAACTGTATTTCAACAACACAATCCATCGATTAATTACTACATTTCCTCTTCCGTAATTCTGTTTTATTAAACGGAATTTGGAATATGAGAGTTGCTTCGATCTGATCAAGGCAGACGAAATTGGCCGAAAATACTGGAGTCATATTATGAAGTCAAAAATTACGCAGAGAAAACAATAAACCAATCTGAGCAACCTTAAATAGGAAAGCGAAGTAAAGGAGTAAAGAAAGAATATTTTTAAAAAAAATATATATATTCTGAATTGTTTTTTTACCGATTCCATCGGTCTCCCTATTATAAATATAGAGTTTTCCTCGTTCACTATGTTAGAGCAAGTCCAACAGCTTCTCTAAACTCATCTCTAAAATAGAGAAATGGATGGAAAGAGTTACAAAATCTCTAAATTTGTAGGAAGAGAAGTTGATCTCTATAATTTAATGTTCACTTGTCCCTAGATAGAATTTAATGACACAACCCCACATTTTCACCCATAATATAGAAAAAAATATAATTTCATACTTGCTAGTAATAAAAATATAATTATTTTTAAAAATTAATAAAAAAAATTGATGTGATTTGATATAATATATAAATTAATTATGTTAAATCAATATAGATAGATAAACCAAACATCATAATTCTATGTGAACTTTTATAAATAAATAGGATAATTAATTTCATCCAATTTTATGCTATAAAGTTCACATTAAAAAATTAGTCTATAAAATTTTCACTTCAAAAAATATTCACTTGAACTCATAACTGATATTGGAATGATTTTATTTTTATAAATTATAAATTAAGCCTTATTAGTTAATTAATTTCATTAATTAATCATATATGATCAATCACCAATCTAATTTATAATAAAATATATATTAACCAATTGAAAATAATAAGATTAAATTTGAATAATATTTTATCCAATTTCATGATAACTTTTATAGTAACAATCTAAATTTAATATTAATACCATTTAAAAATAAATATCAAATTTATCCTTAGAGTTTGTTTAAAAAAATATCATGTGAGAATATAATAATAATTAATATATCGTGCAAGAGGATGGGTAACATATACTAGTTCACCAACAAATATGAGGCTAAATATTAGAATTAAGTTTAAATGAAGTTTTTAGAAATGTAGAATTAAACATCTTTAATAAATGCATTTATTTATCATAGTCTGTAATAAATGTAAAAATCTGTAAAATAGAGAAACTGTTGGAGTTGGAGTGGATTTTTTTTAGAGATTTTGATATTTTAATCTCTATTTTAGAGATTTTTTACCAAATCTGTTGGGCTTGCTCGAGAATGAAAAAAACTTCGCTGTTATATAACTATTTTCAAGTAGCGCATCTTACTGGGTAATATATCGACATCTGATGTCGGTGTCGATGACAGACATGCTGAATTCAGCTTCCGATGACAACTAGGATGGTAGGGTAGGGACATGCCGACTTCAGCTTTAAGTAGATGTGGGCGCTATGTCATCACCGACTTCCGAAAACAATGATTTTCACAAACAGATTTTATTGCTTTGATTGATTGTAATCCTGATCCATCGTTTTACATTTATAACAGGGATTTGTTGTAATCAAAATTAAAAATCTGCCAAGTTCCTCGAAGTGCAATGATTATGAAGCAGAGGTAAGGCTTTCTCCTCAGGAGGTTGCTAACATGATTTGTTACCTAGAAAGTTGCTAGTCAATTTTTATTTTTTAACCCGTTGCTATATAACTTTAGTCGTTACGACGACTTATTGTGACTTCTTGTTGAAGAGTTGAAGCATGCCCCATTGTCCCATCAATGTGAATTTGAGTCCAATCAAATTTTACTGAAGCAAATCCCTATTAGCACAAGAAAACGGGCAAGTGACCAGTCCTAGTGATTTTGGGTGTAATAATATTCGTTTCATTGCAGTCACAAATGCACGAAACAAATCACAAGCTGCAATAATAACGTTACAACATAGACATAGCACATCCCCATCTCTCGGTCTACACAAAAAGCATCAATTATATCCAAAGCTTACCCGACCTAAAAGAACAAAGATGTGGACACCATAAACACGTTCAACAAGGGTAAAAGCAAAGCAATCACTTGAAGAAGAGAGGGTATCACTAGTGTCAGTGTCTCCCATTAGTGACATGCTCATGCTCCATCTCTTCAGCGTCTTCAAAACGTTGATCGTTGATTCGGAGCTGAAAAGGGGCAAACAGCAAAGTTAATGAGGATAAAAGTTGTGAAGTTTTATACCTAAAAGAACTGCACAAGCAACAAAACATAGACCCAACACAAGCATGATCAATTTTTCTTCTTCATGACAGTGGATTGGCAGAGCTCTTGGCATTTGCTTTCCTTTTCTTTCCTCTTTCCCATCGAGAAAGAGAAAGAAGAGAATGCGAGACAACAGTACCAAAAGAAACCTCTTTATCACCAGTAAAAAGGGTATGATGTTTGTAAGATTAGATAAAAACAATAAGCATTTCACCCACATTCCACCACCCACTGCTAAAAGGGGGGAAAAATACAGCTACCCCAAGGTGTAAAATTGCAACAATACACAAGGTTAGCAGGTTCCTGCAGTGGGTTCCCACAAAAGATCACATCTACAATATGGCTGATTACAAGGAAACCATTTTTCAAGTTTCTACGGTAAGGCTGGGTAAATCTATAAGAGGCTAGATCAATAACATTCAACTGTCTCCTGTTGGGCTTTTCTCCCCAGTGGGGTAGAAAACCTGTCTATGTCAGCTGCGCAACTTTAGCCCATAAGTACTGTGACAAAAGCCAATCACTTAAGACTGTTTGGAGGTGGGAAAAGCAAGGCCTGGGAAAACAATCAAGCTACAAGAAAGAGATGGACTGATCTACGCATGATCATAAGCTGCAATGAAGATGTGCTCAGCAGTATACTAAAAAGGCAGGATTTTGGGATTTTGATTGTGTTACAGATGTCTAGTTTCACCTATCTGAAGTTGAATATAACAAACCATCTAGCACTTATTTTGAACCAGATTAAAATCTAGTTGTCAAAGTCCAAACACAGCCCAAAACAAACAACCAAAGTAAAAAAAATGCCATGAAGATGGTTAATCAGACTTAATATAGTTCACAATCACCAGCTACTATAATATCCTTGTGGACATATAAAAACGAGTACTGCAGCTGTTAATCATATTGCTGATTTCCATGGATTATTCTAATGATTAGATACCAGATTCTTAATAAATTGATACCTGAAGGACAGTCTGTGACAAGTCATTATCACCATTCATATGGCCTATTGAGTTAGTGTTGTTTCCAGAGTTCCATTCAGATTCTTCTCCACCTGAAAAATGCAGAATTCAAACAATAATAAAGAGTCATTTGTATACATAAATCCAATCAGTTTTATGATCAGCAAGAATTATACAACTATAAAAGTGAATCCATTTCCCCCAAAAAAAAAACTAAAAGGAGTTACCTATGTCATCAGCTCCCAACTGATCTTTACTGAATATCCATTCGTGCTCCTCCTCTTCTTCTGCATAAATCCCCATATATAATAAATTCAGAAAAGCTGAACAACAAATATCATTAAAATTAATGTCTACCTAATGCAAAAACTCACCTTCCACAGGTTCAGGATTCAGCTCAGCACATTCACAGAAAACTTCAAACAACCTAGCCACTAACATAATTCCAAAACAAAATTGTCAATAAGAAAGAAATATTTCAAGATCCCAACAACCAAAAGAATTCTGAATATACAAAAGCAGGCATACACTGGATAGGATGTGACGGAACTAGCCTCATCTCTTTGATCTTTGACAACTCTAGGGGTCCAGAATGATCTTCCGAATCTGAGCCCTCTGAATCTTCTTCTTCAATATCAATCTGCAAGTATCCAAGCTTTATTGACTTAACTTCATCTTCTTCAGAATAAAAACAAGCCATGTTATATCACACAAGAATCTCTCAAGACACCCACCTACAATTAATTTTGACTTTTCCATACACTCTTCCTCTAAAGTCTAAACCTTGTCCTGAACCGAAAATAATCATCACAGGTCACTTATTTGCTCACAAGTCACAACTACATCAACCTTGCCACCTCCACAACTATCTTCTAAGTTAAAGGAGTCATGTTTTAAAAACCCACCCATAGTTGGGTTAGGCATAGGAGGGACAGGAAAGCCATAGTCACAAGTGCATGTGCTGGGACAATGGTGGCTAAAACAGGACAAAGTTGTAAAAGCTCATAAGTATGCTACAGTTCAGACACAGTATTGTTCAAAGGTAAAGCATATACTGAAATAGATTCATACTAATCAAATTAGTAGCTCATTAAGCTCATAGATTTCATCCGTTGGTAACATTTTCTTCAAAAAAATCATTCCCTTCTTCTAGATGGGATTTCAACTTGAGCTTTGATTACAAAATGATCCAAAAAGAAGAAAGAAGATAACCATGAAAAAAAAAGGCATGGATGAATAATGCATATAGGGCATGCACTGTTTTGCAGGCATAAATCTTTTTCCATACATGAACAAACACAATACTTCCCATTCCAATAAATCGTTCCAGGACTAAATTGCATGGCTGCTCCTCAAGCTTGCCTTTGAGGATAAAAATTTTCCATCCAAAAGTTCTAGGTAGGTGACATTTTTATTTGGTAAGTGACTCCTTCAAGGACTAATTTGCTTGCTAGCTCTTCAGGCCTCAAGATTGCTTTAGAGGATTAGATTTTGCATTCCAACCTTTACATTTATGTTGTGCAAGTGAATCCCCTTCGAGATTTGAATTAAAGAACATTGTTCTCACGAAATCATAGATTCTTAGATTGATAACTCATTCCAAACTAATTATCCACTAGTTAAAAATAGATGAAAAATGAAAGACATCTGTAAGCATTATCCAACTCCTGGAATTAGAGATAGAATTGGAGATCACATGGTTGCGATAAAAAAAAGTCAGCAGCAACCAAAATCCACAGACACTGAAGTAAAAAAATCAACTCTAACACTGGAATTCAGCAAAGAGAACAAATTTCCAATCATCTCATTCTCACAACATAAGTTGAAATCCCTAGTAAACAACTCGCTGCAGAAAACACCACAAGACCCAGCGAATCAACAAACCTGAGCGTATATGCAAGGAGAAGGATAAGCCTCGGGGTCCCTAGACACGGCATGGAGAGAAATCGAGAAGAAATCAACCGCGTAGCCTTTGCTAGTATCCACGTCGCTCAGCCATATGACCTGCCTACACACCGCCATCCTCGTCAAAGAAACAACCGGAAGAAGGTGAAATTGAAGAAAAACACAGACGGAGAGGAGTTACCTGGAAGTGATGAAGAGGGTGCCAGGAGATTCCGAGGGGCGGGATCCGAGGGCGATTGCGACGCCCTCCTGGACGTGCATAAGCTCCTCGCCGTCATGAGTGTCGATCGGCGGCCGGCCGTCAGCAGTCCTGTCGGTGTAGTGTCTCAACCCTAACACCATTTGTGGGGGTTTCTGCGGAGAGGTTTAGCTAGGGTTTTCAACTGTTTTTCCTGTGTTGCGTGCTTGCTTTCCTGGTTGCTAGGTAGCCCGGTAGGGTATATCTATATATCTATCTATCTATCTATCTATATATATATATATATATATATATATATATATATATATATATATATATATATATATATATATATATATATATATATATATTTATTTATTTATATATATATATATATAATACTAAAGCAGAGACCTGAAACGGGCTCTAGTGCGATTCGCCTACGTGTAATTTTCTAGATTAAAACGGGATTATTTTTGCTTACGTGTCATATTCTGAATTAAATTGATATTATTTATTTGGGCCACATCAATTAATAAGTCAATATAGTTAGGTAAAAAAACTTATCTTTTTAGATCCCCTATCCAATATAACCTTATATCTTAATTATATTTTAGGTATATATATTTTAGGTTACAAATTAATTTTAAAAATATATAATATATAATATAAAAGATATGATATGATCATGCAAAATAATTAAATATTTAACATAAAAAGTTCATGCAAAAACTAATTCAAACTTCTAATAATTTTTTTAAAAGAGAACCAATGATTTAAAAAAAAAGACACACACATCCTTAGACCTAAAACATTATCATAGAGTATTTCGTAACCGGTAGATGTTTATAATTGAGCTAAATTTGACGGAAATATATTCAATATATCCAATATAACCTTATATCTTAATTATATCCAATATAAATTAATCATCATTTTATTTATTGAGAAACCGCACAACGGGCGGGTAAAGTAAAACCAGTGATCAATATAGGAGGAGCGGGATCAATAGGTGTTACGCTCGGTGTTTACTTTGATTATTTCGATTATAAATTCACGTTAAAAAATTTTACAGAAATTTCGCGTGATACAGGTAAGGCGTATTTCACGTGGTGTACCAAAGTTTGACATATATCGTCTGGTACCCCTGAGTTTGAAATTGTCTTCGCGTCGTGCTCTTCCGTTATGTTTTAATGAAACTTTTAATTTTCCGTCAACTAAAAAACGTTCTCTGGATGAACAAGTGAAAGGCGATTTGAGTGGGAGAGAGCCATAGGGAGATGAGCATCCCGATTATGAAGATCTCAACACCGATGGAGCCGACTATGAGGCTGACAAGGATGACGGGTGACTCCGACGACTTTGATTTCTTCGCAGGTAAGTTCTCCTTCTCAATTTAGGCCAGGGATTAGGGTTTGGGAATTTAGGGGTTTTGGGATTTTTTTTATTTCGATTTCCTGAGCTTTGTTTTGATTTCGATTTCCCGAGCTTCAGTTCTAGGGTTTTGTGATGCACGCGTTTGTATCTGTGTGAATTCAGCGTTGATTTAGAAGCGAGGAGTGCGATTTTCCGTTCTCTTATTTGATCGAATTTTGGGATTATATTTGAGAAAAAAAAGAGAGAGGGATTTAGGGTTCTTCAAGATTTATAGAAATTAATGTTGGTTTGTTGTCTGAATCGATGTTGATTTGGCTTGCTTTTTCATAATTTTCTCTTCCATTTTCATGATTTTTGTTTTCCTTCCAGGTGTTTGTTTAAATGCCATTTAAAATTGAATGCCTTCCAAGTGTTTGTTTAAATGTCATCCAAGTCTTTGCCTTCGAACAAATTAGTTTAATAGAGTAACACCAATAGAGCAATAGAGGAAGATCTAATTTTTCAAATCCCTTAATTCAGTTTTAATTCTTTTTCTTGATTCTTTTTCTTTGCCCTATCTAATGATCGCTTTGCAGAAGGACCTTACAAATTGATTTTTCCTCATCTTTAATTCTATACTACATACCATGTCTTGTTGCCAAAGGGATACCTTATTTTAAAGTATGGGTGCTATTTATCTATGGGTGAGTGACCAAAATAACTTAGGAGCTCACTGTATACACATAGTGGAGGTTGCATTTGCTGTCTTGTTAGGATCTCAAGACAAATGGTACTTGTAGACATATAGTGTATTCTTATGGTTGTATTTTGATTTTTTGGCCTATTAGCTCAACCAGTAGAGCAATGTGCTTCGGCACAAAGGTGTGGGTTCGAATCCCACATAGGCTATCGAGGTATTGAGTTGTTATCTTTCTGAAATAATCAACACCTTAATTGATTTTTTTGGTGAACCTTGTACAACATTTCAGCACCTTCTGATAAATCCTAGTGGGCCATATAATTAACGTGGGGGGTCCACACGTCCGAGCGCATCATGCGCACCCAAGCCAAGCACACAAGACCAGCGGGGTTCCATCCTAAAACCAATTGGCAATAGGAGGAGTGGCCCCCTGACTTATTTGCAAGGCTCGGGTTCTCGTGTTTTTCGATGTGGGACAAATGTTCCAAGACATCACAACACGCCCCCTCAAGTGCAACTGCCTGGCCCCGCAATAAATGCCCGTTGCACTTGACGTAAGAGCCTTAAGGTCGACTAACCCAGTAATTAGACCAGGGTCCCGAAACACACCGCTTTGATACCATGATAAATCCCGGTGGGCCATATAACGTGGGGGGTCCACACGTCCGAGCGCATCATGCGCACCCAAGCCGAGCACACAAGACTAGTGAGGTTCCATCCTAAAACCAATTGGCAATAGGAGGAGTGGCCCACTGACTTATATGCAAGACTCGAGTTCTCGTGTTTTTCGATGTGGGACAAATGTTCCAAGACATCACAACACCTTCAACATGAATGAGATAATAAAATCATACTCAACTCGGGCTCCCTACTAATCGTTCTTTTTTGGTCCTGCATCATCCATGAATAAATTGTAACAACAATAACTTTAATTAGATGTTCATGTCCTGTGCAACTGAAATCTGCATATACATTTTCCAAATAAATCCCCGGTGGTTACCTATTAATGTTGAAGATGATATTTAGCCTTCCATTAATCCGTGCCCCTCCCCTGCATTATCCTTTTAAAATCTTCGTGTCTCTGGTCTTTCTTAAACCCTGGCACTATTACTTTTCCTCGCCTCACTCGACTCTTCTTTGCCAATTTGTCTGTTTATCGTGTCAAGGGTGAGCTAACCCTAATCACAAAGGTCAAGAATGTCAAAATCCGTCTCACTGCTGAACTCCTTGCTTTTATTCTTGATCTCCCCATCTATATACCCACTGATGAACTCCCTGACAGGATTGATTGTATCAATCATGCAAGAGAGGAATTCTATTTGAACCCCGAATCTGTATCCCTGACTAAGCCAACCCACACTGCTTTCAAACTCCAACCCAAATTGATCTTCACAATTCTCGCTAGATGCATCTTTCCTTGTATTCATTTCCGCGAGCTTATCACTGAGAACCTTCTAGAATTACTCTATTTGGTGATGAATGGGTATGAGCCAAATCTGTCTGACCTTGTCCTTCACTACATGATCCATTCCACCACCTCCTCTCGACCCATGCCTTTGCCCTATGCTAACTTTCTACCCAAAATTTTCGATTTCTTCGATGTCGACACATCAAATGAAGTACAACAATCATACAGTGGCATCGTCAATGAGGCATGTCTGGTGCGCTTGGGGATTACCAAGAATCTGAGGGGGCAATGGATACTCAAGCTTGAAGAAAAGGGGAAATCAACTGCAGAACCACTTGTGTCAGAAGATCGGCTTGCTTTTCTTGAGTCTGACATTTAGGATCTTCGAGTTGATATGAGCAGAATGTGGACTGACATTGTGTCCAGACAAGACAACACCTATGAACTGTTGTCTGTCATTGATTGCAAGTTGAATCAGATGCTGCTCTTGAACGGCCAGACTTTCACTGCTACAGGCTCGATTATGCCCTTGGACAAGGAGGCTGCAGATCATGTTCGAGAGAAGACAGGGAATATTGTGCTCAACTGTGAGAAACTGGTGAAGAACAAGCCCATCTTGCGCCCCACTCACACAGAGCCCACCATTCTAACTGTTGAGGAGTATGGAGTGGTAAAGAAATATCGAGATGTGGAGCGTCAAAGGAAGCTTGCCCAAATGATCAAGGACAAGATCACACAAGAGTCCATGAAGAGGTGGCAGGAAAAGGCTAAGGACAGTGTTCGTCACAAGTATATTGGTCGAGACAAGCAGTACCCAACCTTTGGGGAATGGCAAGATGAGGACACTGTCACATAGAAGTTCCTGGAGAAGGCCTTTGCCAAGGGGAAGAAGAAGAAGAAGAAGACTGTTGATGGTTCCTCCTCCTCAAGACCTTGAGCTTCACCCCGTTTTCTCTATGCTTTTCTAAACCTTCTGCTTTCATGAAAACTTTTGCCTACTGAAAACTTTCCTTTTGTTGTGAACACTTCTTATTTTCTGGTGGCTTTTCTGGTGGCTTTTTTTTCCTTTTTTTTTTGTTGGAAGACAAAAGGGGGGAGAATATTTTGGGGTCTTATGTTTTTGAACAGATATGTTTGTGGTTTTTGCGGTTTGTGGCTTTCTATGATCCAAACATTTATGCCTTATGATGAGATGTTATGATTTGATGAGTTGGTTGATCATGATGGGATGACAAGTATGGATGAAGCGATCTATTTACCTATCCGATTGTATGATGTGTGTGCTATGTATGCTTAGAGTATCTTAGATGTAGACTCATATATTTCCGCTATGTATCTAGGTGATATTATCTGATTGTGCTTGATGCATGCCGGGTTCTTCTTTTGCTGATTTGCTAGCTAGGTAAGTCTCTTCGGAGCTTACTCATATTAAAAGAGAGACTATCTCTGCTTATATGTACATGATGTACTAGGTGCTGCATTTCATAATAGCATGCCATGTAGTATCATGCTAGATTATACTAACGTTGAGCATACTCATTCTTTATGCGTTTATAAACAGAACGACCATTATCTGTGAAGTTATCTAGAGTCTTTGCTAGGGTCATAGGACAGCCCAGTCCCATCGGGTTTTGTCCTGAGTCATATGAGTCATGAGCAACACCTTTTACTATTACGAGCATGATGATGATTATGAGCATGATGATAATACGAATGAATTGAAAATGGAATGCATTCAGGAGCTGGCCAGTCTCCACCCTATTGGAAAAGGGGGTGGAGGTAGGAGAGAAATATGTCACTTGGCATTTTGTGTGGGCCCATTTACCGTTTTCTGCATTTATATATAACTGATAGTATGCTTGCATGATTTAAAATACTGTCCTGCATTAGAAGTATGATATTAGGTCTAGCATATATGTGTGCTTATATGTGGGGTGCAGCTAAGTGGGCATCGATCTGATCCCGCCCACTATATATTTTTTAGGTATTTCATTTGCAGTGATTACTGATGTTGATTGCCTTCTTGAGCGGGTTCTTTTGCATGGCGGAGAGTGAGAGCTTGAGACATCTGACTTCACCAGACTAGTACTTTTGGGATTTTTGTACTTTATACTTCGTTTTGACCCGGCTCTGCCGAGGCACCCTATGTATTACTTTGGATTTCCGCCGTTTGCATGATCAAAATGAATTTCCCATGTTTTAGACTCAAGACAGGTACATGGGATTTCCCCGGGGATTCCAACGGTCCCTTCGGTTTTGGGTATGAAATCTCACTTTGAAAACACTAATATTGGACTTCAAACCTTCAACCTGTATTCGGAGCGCAAGATCCATGAGGAGTTTCATCCCTTGAAACGTAACTCAGGAATCATAATCCCAGGTTGTTACACCAATGACATAGAGCTCACCATTCACGTGCCGGACACGTCTGTGCCACCACCCACCGTCTCTGCGTACATCGACCTGTTCCCCAACATGGTATTGTCGAGGAGCTATGACCGGAGGAAGTGGTCTCACCTTGCATGCAGGCAGCTTCTCCGAGAGAATCCCGCCCGATGGTGCTAATCTGTCGTTGTATTCCACCTTTAAGTACAAGTCCCCATATAAATCGGAAATTGCCCCTTCATAGAAAGAGCCAAACATCTCCTCTGTTCCAATTACTTCAATGGGTTGACCAAAGTAAAACTCGAACCTTGACATGGCGCCCGGCCGGAGAGACTGTTCTCTGCAAAAACGATCAAATGAGGGAGGAAGGTAGAAGAGAGAATGGAGGCGAGAGAGCCGATCGAAGATGGAGTAACTTCAATGGAGTGGTGGAGAGCCAAAGAAGGAGAAGAGATTAAGGGAGTGTAATCCAACCGGCGTTAGGTAGGGTCGAAATTAATTCGGGTTGTTTTTACCATAAATGGGTAGGTGGGGTGGGGGTTAAATGGTTGAACGAGATGAATGAGAGAGATGAATAAGATTAACATTTTTTTAAAACAATTGTTAAATGGTTAATGGACATAAATTAACATATTTTTGTAACGGACAAAACTTCACTTACCCACTAGGTAAGGTTACCCACCCATTTTTTAAAATAAAAAAATCAAAAAGTAATTATAGTGGGACCCGCAGACCATTAAAGAGGAAGAGTAATGAGTGAGTAGTAATTACCCACTATAATGACTATCTACCTAATAACACGGACAGTGATACGTTTACCCGGTGGGTAGATTTACTCAAGGGCAATTTCGTAAAATTATAGATAAAAAGGTGAAAAGTGAATTATTTATTGTAGACAATGATTACAACATTTATGATTGATTATTTGTCTTATAAATGTTGTTAAAAAAAATAATTTTTGATTAACACCCTCAAATTTTCCAATATTTCCTATAGAGACCCATATTTTTAAAGACTTTAAGCATGGTGTTCGGAACTTAGCATGATACTCATATATTATCATTTACCACGTTAAATTTCTTAAAAAATATTTTTTATTTGGAAAAAAATTCTCAAAGCTAAACACTTGTTTATAACTATATCATGGTAAATGGGATTAACTATATCACATTGTAAGCCTTAGGATAGGAGAGATTCGAATTAGTCTATTTGGGAATTGAACCCACACTTATGTGCGTAGGCACATCGCTCTACCATTTGAGCTAATAGACTTCAAATTTTTTATAATGGTCTATTTTCTCATCTATAAGAACTAAACATGAAAAAAAGATATCTCTTCTCTGCGACTTTGAGCCCTCCTTGTAATCAAATGCCTCTGTAATCTCATCACGAACATGTAATTTTTGCTAATATATTCAGTCAAAATATGACATTCAAGCAACAAGAAAAAAATAATCACGAGCATATAATTTTTGTTTGTTTCATTTGCTTCTCAATGTAATCAATTCCACCCAGAAAACAAAAATGGCATCAACAATCAACCAAACCCATAAAGGCTTCACCTGTAATCTCATCAAGGGGAACCAAATCAAAGCACATATTTGATCATACAAATACAAATACAAATTCTTAGCAGGGACCATAGAAATCCCTTTCAACAAAAACTCAAATATCACATCAACAAGAAATGCAATATAATACAAAACTAGGAAAATTTAATTAAAAAAATGAAATTCCCACAAAATTAGAAACAAATTACGGGGTACAAGAAATTAGGGGAAATACAAAGCACTTGGGGTTTAGGGTGATCGATTGATTTGCTTTGTAAAAAGCCTCATAGTTTTTGTTTGTTCCTTTGATTTTAAGATCCAAGGTGAAAGGAGAGACATTCACATGCTTGTCTATGCAGGATTTGGGAATCTAGGTATACAGATTGATTGAATCACATAGTGAAGCAGGTCAGACCATCTTCAGGAAATTTGTATATAATTTCTAATAGAAATGACATCAGCAGTTAAATTTTTGGAAGAAATCATCAAACTTGAGCATGAACACATACTAATTTCTGGATATCTGGATTTCTAGATGGATGTATAATGTATTACCTCTAAATCATCTATCGAGTTCTTCTCTTGAGAACTTCCGTGAAGTGCGAGACCTCCGCCTTGTACACTTAAAACCTAGCAACAACCAGGAAGAAGACGAAATTGAGCACATTCAGCACCACGAGGAAGCCGTAGCAGTAATCCAGATGCGAAGCGTTGAGGTTGTTGAGAACCCAGCCATGGCGGTCGTGACACTAGGTGATGTTAGCCACCGTCTTCAACAAGATACTACTGAGGAAATTCCCGATGCCGAGCGTGGTGGTGGAGTACGAAGTCCCGAGCGACTTCATCTCCTCCGGCGCCTGATTGTAGAAGAACTCGATCTTCGCGACCTCGAGGAACGAGTCCGCCGCCCCCATCGGGTCTAGGGTTTCTTGTGGTTCTGTGGATAATATTGGACTGTGTTGGGCTGGGTATGGGCTTTACTTAAAATGCATTTTGTTCTCACAGTCTAATGCTTAAACTTTCTATATTTTTAAAAAACAACACCCTATTTCTTACGTAATTGTCTAAAACTTTTTTTTCCTCTCAAATGAACACCCTAGTTCTTGTACACCCATCCAAACTTTTCAATTTTTTCCAAATGAGCACCCTAAGTCTAAGCCCAAAAGACACGATTATTAGATTTTAGTACTAACATGAAGTTATACATATTTTTTTTATTAAAAAAAACTTGTTAGTATAGGTGATAAAGCAAGTCAAAATCATAAAGTCATAATATATATCATTGGTTGCTATATATCATAATTAGACATGGATTGAAAAAAAGTTTGTTTTGAATTTATTCTATTGGTTAAAAATGTGGAAAAAAATGTTTGATCATATATTAGTTCATTTATATGAATATAATAGTATGTTTAATCATATACTCCCTCTGTTAATTAAAACTTGTCGTTTACTATTCATGTACGCTTTTTTAGAATGATAAAAACTATATGAAATATTAACTTTTTTAAAAATTTGTTTTTATAAATTCATACTTAATAGTAACAAGTATGAAATTATTAAAAAAATATATTAAAAAAGTTAATATTTTATATAGTTTTTAACACCTCAAAAAGCGTGTGTGAATAGTAAAACGTCAAGTTTTAATTAACGGAGGGAGTATATTTTTAGAATAAGTAAGAGGAGTAATAAGATACACACACAAGGTTACTATTACTAGTGGGTTTATATACAAGGTTATCGTATAAGTCCATATGAATTACAACTTCTCATAAATACGAGTGTGTGTGTATATATATACACACACACAAAATTTATGAAATTGTATTTGATTTGATTATATTTTATATAACTATAGGTAACTATAGTTATATATTTTATATAAATAATACTATAAGGGCAAGTTTTGATGGAAAATCATATAGGTAACTAATAAGTAATGAATAAAACCTTATATTATTTAATAAATTCTTATAATAATACTAGAAATGTATGTTTTGAGGAAAAATCATATAGATAACTAATAATTGTTGGATAAAACCTTATATTAACTAATATATTGTTATAAGAATACTATAAGTGTGTGTTTTGAGGAAAATTTTTATAAGTAAATAATAATTATTGAATAAAATGAAACTTTATCTTATATATACTTATGAAAGTTTGATCAAAGTCTTGAAATGATAGGTGCAATTGTTTCGTGAGATTTGTAATAAATATATTTGCTCGGTTCATCAAGAAAATCATTCTAGTTTTTTTTCTCGAGATAGCCTCCTTAGTCGCGACTGAGGGTTTAGATCTAACTTTTCTATTTGTATATCATGAGATTATACATTATAAAATATTTTATTGTTTAAATATTATATATCAAGTGTATAAAACACTAAAATGTGAATTAAGTCTCTTTTATTTTGTGTCATCTATATTTTTGTTTGGTGAGTAACCATGGGGATCAGACGCCCCCTTGGCTACGCTCCCATCACACTGCTACATCAACCCGGGTTCGAATCCTTCCAGGGGTGTGATACCCCCCATTTTTTTTTGCTCCACTATTACCAACGAAAAAAATTAAAGAAAATAAAATTGCCAGCCGACTCTCTCCCATAGGCCAAGATTGATAGCACGCGGATCACTAATGAGGACCGTTGGATTGAAATTAATCTAACGACAATAAATGCCCGCGTGCTTTATGTTTTTTTTTTCTTTTTCGAGCTCAATTTAATCAATTTTCACCATTTATTATTCTAGTTTTTTTTTTCAATCGTTTTCAACTAAAATGTGAATTAATCTTATATGCATATTTGCAATTATATATCAATCTTGATATATAATATTTGAACGATGAAATATTTTATAACGTATAAGCCAATTCAAGAATCTAGTAGATCGACATATAAGATTAGTAATTTTTTAAAACAGTTGTTAATAAAAATAATAGAATAACTTGCATATATCGACCGTTTTGAATTGTTTCGTAACATTTTTAATAAAAAAGATTTCCTCGATTTATCGAGATAGTACTTTGATCGATCGAGGTAGTTTAAACCCTAAACCCTAAACCCTAAACCCTTAACCCTTAACCCTATATATATGTATATATATACATACATACACACACATGTTTGTTGCAGGAGGATGATATGTCGAGTAATTACAAATAATAAAGATGTAATAAACGTAAAACCAACTCCTGGCCTAAGCAAATAATTACAAGACTTCCTCCCGTTGTAGTGGAAGGGTAGTCAGGATCGATCCACGAGGAGGCGTGTCAGCGGGATCCTAGTAGCTTTGGAAATTTCACGTCTGCGTCAACCAGAAGCCTCGATTTTGACCTTGGGGCTCGATGTCGACCTCGGCTGTCGATGTTCTCTGCAACAGAAGACCTGCAGAAACAAAAACTGTAGTCGATATCGATTGGTGGGGGTCGATATCGATGTTAGTCCACGAAATCGACTGGCTCAGAAGACTGCCAGTCGATATCGACACAAGGGGTCGATATCGATGCTCAGCAAACTCCGCAGGGATGTTCGTCGTCGACTCAGAAAACTGTCGACGAACTCAGTGGTCGATATCGACGTCTGGGGTCGATATCGATGTCTCCCTGTAGTGAGTTAGTTCTTCGTCGGCAAAGAAAGGCCGAAGATTCAAGAATGGAGAGAGAAGCAATGAACAGAAATAAAACAGTGGTTTTGAATGAATATAAACTATGTAAAAAGCAACTCCTAGGATTAGGGTTTACCACAACGTTAACCAATGCATGCGATGAGATAAATAAGATGGACAATTGCGCTATTTCACCCGAGGGACAAGCTTTCGCCGTACACCAACTCTTAGGATTACTCTTGCAAATAAACCTAATTGTCTCTACCAATTTTATGTTTATAACTCAAGTTGTTAGCAATGAATCCCTTTTCTTTCGATTAGGACTAAACATAGAATCGTAGGAGGAGAGATAGACACAATGATATCAACATCAAATACTTACCTCAAGCGCGCATGGCTAACGTCGGGCTCACCCCGACCCTAAGAGCTTTGGTGAACTACTCCCTTCTCATCATGGAACTCATCATTGATTTAAAGGAAGAAACTTGCATTAAAATAAACTCCGAAGCTTTACAACTCAACGTCAACTTTCGCAAACGTCAAACCCTAAAACTTCTCTCTAACTCTAACTTTATTGATTGTCTTACTTGCTTGTTAATTGAATTGTATGATTGGATGATTGAATGCCAGCCCCCTAGGGCTTTATTTATAGGCTACTAATCCTCGCTATCCAAGGATTGTAACTCCTATCTAAACTATGAACTCTATCCGAACAATTAGGATAGGTCTTTTATTTTGATAAAACTTAAATGACTTGAAGGTAAAAAGATAAATAACTCTTTAGCTGCCATCTATCTTGAAAGTATGAGATAATCCCGTGCCTCCTTGAAGATATAATTCCAATCCGCATTCGAAATCGAGTCTATCTTCTGTCGAGATAAGGGGTCGATATCGACACCAGAGGTCGATATCAAGGTCTCTGTTCCTGCTCGACTTGTTCAGCTCTGGTCGATTTCTATGTTGAGGTCGATATGGGGGTCGATATCGACACTGGAGGTCGATATCTGGGTCTAAGGTCGATATCTACCTCTGCTCAGCTTCACTTGGCTTCTCCGTTTTGACTCCGTTTTCGCTCGAATTCCTGCATGGTTAGCTCAAAACTTGTGCAGACTCTATTTCTTGCATTTTAGCCCATTCTTACACAAGTTTATATTCTTTTGAACCTTTTCTTTGGAAATCGAATGAAATATGAAGTCAAAATATGTAATAAAAGAAGTGCAAATATGTACATCAAAACACCCCATACTTAGACTTGCTTGTCCTCAAGCAATAACCAACACCTACAACACACCCTTCAAGTCTTCGCCCTTGTCAAAAGCAACATCATAAGCGGTAGCAAAGCAAAGTAAGTGAATTTAATGTCATAGCACATATTTTGGCGATCCATAGGCATATGCAATTTTAATCCAACCTCACAGGGATAATGTGTTTGCACTCAACTCTCATGTGTTTAGGCTATGAAGATCAACTCTCAACTCAATTCCATATACAATCTCATAAACATTGCAATTTATAAAAATCCACTTCGCAGCCAATTATGAAAATGCAATAAGAACTATCAGGAGGACTTTCGCTCAATGGAAGACTTCAAAGAAGACTCCATTCGGCGGGGTTGTAATGGGGCTTGGTATGAAATAAAAGGTATGGAATTATTTGGCTATGTGGTGCTTTTATAATCCGGGAATCAAGACTCCTAAATCTCAACACTTGCAATACCCAAACCATAACTCTTCATAATATGCTCTAAAGATGCCTTATATCAACCCTTCTTCCAAGTTCTAATATACCTCTCAAAAATATAACACTTGTATGAATAAAAGACTTAAGGATTTTGGCTCATGCACTGTATATAGATATCTTTATTTATTTTTTTTTCGGATTTTTTTTTCGAAAATAATAAGTAAATATGTGCATTTATATGTTGAGCCATAAACCCTTTTACAAAATATGACAAAATGTAAATATGCACCATCCCATAATTTCCTTGCTCAAAACTGGACATTATGCTCTTTTCTTTCCACAAGGCATTAGTTCAGCCAATCTAAGTCTCAATTCCCAAATGGGGGCCAGGCTCAATTCGGCTAGGGATAATTTTGTGGGGTTTGCAAATTCAGGCTCAGGCTAATGTTCTGGCTTCAAGCAGGGATAATGCAGGGTAGGTAAAGAGAGGATAAAAATGGCTTAAAAGATGCCTCCATCATTTAATTCTCGTAAACATAAACATATATATGCATTGGTTTTGAATAACTATCACAACATTTAGAGATGCATAGGAAGAGTAAATTCACTCAAGAAAGCGGAGGGATTTTTGATGTTCTCCCTATAGGTCAAAATTCTCACAAGGATAATTTTTGTTGGATTTGCTTTTTAGCCTAGGATCATATGTGCTCAATTTCATCACAAGTTCACAATCTACATAAAAAATTTAAGGACTTAGGCTAAACCATCCAAATATGCCATAGGGTTTACATGATCAAGTCATCTATTGAGTTTTCATCATAGGACATCTAAGTAGGGTTAGAAAATAAACTCAAAGAAATAAACATGCATTTTTTGTATTTTTGACATTTTTCTATTTTTTTTTAGATTTTGACATTTTACAAAAATTAAAACTAAAAACAAAAAATTTAAACATGAATGCAATGCGAAGAAGAAAACCAAGTTATGACCATAAGACATGTTTTTCCCCCACCCCATAC
Source organism: Persicaria maculosa (assembly GCA_963922045.1). Lineage (NCBI taxonomy): Eukaryota > Viridiplantae > Streptophyta > Magnoliopsida > Caryophyllales > Polygonaceae > Persicaria > Persicaria maculosa. The sequence continues at coordinate 4,380,268 of OY998268.1, forward strand.
TTAAAATATAAAGTGTCCTCACTGTATTAAAAAGAAGAACACGGGTAGAGAGAAACTCACAGTGCAAACCTACGGATTCAGCTCGATTTCAGGTTAGGTCGATGCCAGAAGTCGAAATCTAGGTCAGAGGTCGATGTCGACTGCATCTGTCGAATTCGAGGAAGAAAGTGAAGACGAGGGCTGCTAGGTTGGGGTCGATATCGAGTATTAGGGTCGATATCGACCTCTGTTTTTCGCTCTTGAGTCCTCGATGTCGACTCCAGAAGGTGGCTTGACCCTGGGGGGGGGGGGTCGATTTCGACTGGCCTGGTCGATTTCGACTGCCTCTGCAGAAGCTTCTTTTCTTCTTCGTCGTTCCCTTTTGCTTAACAACCTGAAATCTTGGTTAGGAATATAGATAAAGCACGAATTATCTCAGTTTTAAAAGTTTCAAACAGCCAAAAATTAAATCCTAAAAACCATCTATGCGAAATTTAAAAGTTTTATGTACACGCTCTAGATTTTTGAGTCGCTAGGCCGACTTCTCCGTCAATGCTTCATGACCCTTTTATGTACGGACCCTTCGAGCTTGAGACTTCTCCTGGATCATCTAGGTCCTTTTGGTAGTATCTAAGCTCGGCGACCAAGGCTTCTTTGATGTTAGGTTCTTCTTTGGGCGCTTTCTTTCTCTTTCTTGACCTAACTGGGCTTACCTGTTTGGGCCCGAAACAGAAATCTTCGGGTTGAGGGGTGGTCGATGTCGACCAAGGAGGGTCGATGTTGAGAGCTGTGGTCGATATCGATATGCGGGGGTCGATATCGACCTCTGGGACCCCATACTTAAGCTCCTGGCAGCGATCTGGCATACTCGATTTCGACCAAGGAGGGTCGATTTTGATGTTTTTAGTCGATATCGACTGGTTCCAGTCGATGTCGACCCTGCTTGTTGTTTCCGTCCTCGCCAACAAAAATTTTCTAAGCTTCTCCTTAGCCGGCGAGAGGACTACTTGTTCCAGGTTCTTTGTTTCACTCATGGTCGGGTTGAAAGTGAATTCTATCACTTCGTTCCCTATAGTAAAGGTTAGTAACCCTCGACGTACATTGATATTGGCATCAGCAGTAGCTAAGAAAGGCCTACCAAGGATAATAGGCACTACAAGATCTTCAGGCATCTCTAATACAATGAAATCAGTAGGCACAAAGAACTTACCTACCTTTACCGGAACGTCATCAACTATACCTGTGGGCCTAACGAATGAGTTGTCAGCCATATAAAGTTTCATGTCCACAGGTTCAAGGGCGCCAATGTTCACCTTTTGCCAAATAGAGAGAGGCATGAGACTTACACTTGCCCCTAGGTCACATAGGGCTTTATAACGATGTTGGCCAAGTCCCACGGTGATTGCAAACTTCCCTGGATCACTCTTCTTTTCAGGGAAGTCCATCTTTGAGCATTCCTCTACGATCTCTGCCATGGATCTTTTCTTGCTCAGGATGTCTTTGAGGAATCGCACATAGGCGGGCATCTCGCTTAGGGCTTCTGTAAGAGGGATGGTAACATTAAGTCCTTGAAGTATTTTTACAAAGCGCCTAAACTTACCTTTGGTGTGATCCTCCAATGCTTTGGATGGGAATGGCAACGTCTTCTTTGGTGGAGGGGCCAAAACGGTGGTCGGAGGGGCCTGTTGGACATCGATGTCGACTGGGCTTTGGTCGATATCGACTGGGATTGTCGATTCCGACCTCTGTTGTGGCTCTGATGGCTCTGTAGTGGCCTCGATATCGACCTGTGGGTCGACATCGGGGTCGATATCGACCTCATCCTCAACATCGACTGGTCTGTCGATGTCGACTGGATCTGCTGCTTTCTCCGATTCCGTTCGTGGCCTATGTACTTTGTTGCCACTCCTTAACTGTATGGCCACTCCTTACTTGTTCGGCGTGTGGGCACTCGATGGTGGTGTGCCGCTGCGATCCGCATTCAATGCAATCTTGGTTCGCTGAAAGGAACCTTACTTGCTTTTGGAGCTTTCGAAGTTGATCCCTATGAAATTGCTCCTTCACATCTGGATCGATTACATTGGAGGGTTCATATAAGGGCATAGATGGGGCAGGCCTCGACGATGATGGTGCGTCGGAAGCCTCAGGAGTCCCATATGTATTGTCAAATTCCACCAACCTCTCTGTGGTCTCCCAAACCTCTTGTGGAGCGAGTTCAAGGTAGCCATAGGAGGTGTATGTGTTGATCCTCTCCTTAGTTGCAGCGTCAAGAGCATTGTATATGATCTCCTGAATTACATATGGTGGTTGGCCATGCGTCGGGCATGATCGTAGTAGGTCCTTAAACCTTTCCCAAACAGTCGCCAGAGCCTCACCATGCTTTTGTTTGAAAGCCGTGATTTTCTGTCGGATCAACGCCGTCTTAGAAGGAGGAAAGAACTTGTTGAGAAACGCGTCCTTGACTTCATTCCAGGTGCGGAGCGATCTTGGGGCTAAGCTCTCCAACCACTGCAATGCTTTTCCTGTAAGAGACCAGCGAAAGGCTTTTAGTTGGACATATTCAAGACTTCGTCCATCAGCAATAGTATCACAAAGGTCTAAGAAGGTAGAAATATGTGCCATAGGGCATTCGTTAGGTTTTCCTTCATATTGGTGCCTTCTAATCTCAGTAAGGAAGTTAGGTTTTATTTCAAAATTAGAGGCATGGATAAGAATTGCCGATTCAGGGACTGTGAGAGCGGGGTGCATATATTGCTTGGCATTCCTAGGGAGGGCATTGATTTGGGCTTCTATTTACCTCCGGCCTTCCTATTCCCTATCTGCACGCTCCTTCAGTGCCGCCTCTCTAGTTGTTAGTTCCTCAACCTGCTTCCTTAGTTGCTCAATAAGTTCAGCCTGGTTCGCGTTGTCTGCCATGATTCTTTGAGCTTGGGCCCTTAGATGGAAGTAGCGTTCAGGGTCGTCTACTCCTTCGAATTCAGGTGGGCGATCAACGCGTCGCATACACCTGCAAAACCAAACTAGGCAGAGACGTGAGATATACTACTAGGGCGCGATTGATTGCCTCCCCGGCAACGGCGCCAATTTGTTTGTTGCAGGAGGATGATATGTCGAGTAATTACAAATAATAAAGATGTAATAAACGTAAAACCAACTCCTGGCCTAAGCAAATAATTACAAGACTTCCTCCCGTTGTAGTGGAAGGGTAGTCAGGATCGATCCACGAGGAGGCGTGTCAGCGGGATCCTAGTAGCTTTGGAAATTTCACGTCTGCGTCGACCAGAAGCCTCGATTTTGACCTTGGGGCTCGATATCGACCTCGACTGTCGATGTTCTCTGCAACAGAAGACCTGCAGAAACAAAAACTGTAGTCGATATCGATTGGTGGGGGTCGATATCGATGTTAGTCCACGAAATCGAATGGCTCAGAAGACTGCCAGTCGATACAGAAGGGTCGATATCGACACAAGGGGTCGATATCGATGATGAGCAAACTCCGCAGCGATGTTCGTTGTCGACTCAGAAAACTGTCGACGAACTCAGTTGTCGATATCGACGTCTGGGGTCGATATCGATGTCTCCCTGTAGTGAGTTAGTTCTTCGTCGGCAAAGAAAGGCCGAAGATTTAAGAATGGAGAGAGAAGCAATGAACAGAAATAAAACAGTGGTTTTGAATGAATATAAACTATGTAAAAAGCAACTCCTAGGATTAGGGTTTACCACAACGTTAACCAATGCATGCGATGAGATAAATAAGACGGACAATTGCGCTATTTCACCCGAGGGACAAGCTTTCGCCGTACACCAACTCTTAGGATTACTCTTGCAAATAAACCTAATTGTCTCTACCAATTTTATGTTTATAACTCAAGTTGTTAGCAATGAATCCCTTTTCTTTCGATTAGCACTAAACATAGAATCGTAGGAGGAGAGATAGACACAACGATATCAACATCAAATACTTACCTCAAGCGCGCATGGCTAACGTCGGGCTCACCCCGACCCTAAGAGCTTTGGGGAACTACTCCCTTCTCATCATGGAACTCATCATTGATTTAAAGGAAGAAACTTGCATTAAAATAAACTCCGAAGCTTTACAACTCAACGTCAACTTTCGCAAACGTCAAACCCTAAAACTTCTCTCTAACTCTAACTCTATTGATTGTCTTACTTGCTTGTTAATTGAATTGTATGATTGGATGATTGAATGCCAGCCCCCTAGGGCTTTATTTATAGGCTACTAATCCTCGCTATCCAAGGATTGTAACTCCTATCTAAACTATGAACTCTATCCGAACAATTAGGATAGGTCTTTTATTTTGATAAAACTTAAATGACTTGAAGGTAAAAAGATAAATAACTCTTTAGCTGCCATCTATCTTGAAAGTATGAGATAATCCCGTGCCTCCTTGAAGATATAGTTCCAATCCGCATTCGAAATCGAGTCTATCTTCTGTCGAGATAAGGGGTCGATATCGACACCAGAGGTCGATATCAAGGTCTCTGTTCCTGCTCGACTCGTTCAGCTCTGGTCGATTTCTATGTTGAGGTCGATATGGGGGTCGATATCGACACCGGAGGTCGATATCTGGGTCTAAGGTCGATATCTACCTCTGCTCAGCTTCACTTGGCTTCTCTGTTTTGACTCCGTTTTCGCTCGAATTCCTGCATGGTTAGCTCAAAACTTGTGCAGACTCTATTTCTTGCATTTTAGCCCATTCTTACACAAGTTTATATTCTTTTGAACATTTTCTTTGGAAATCGAATGAAATATGAAGTCAAAAGATGTAATAAAAGAAGTGCAAATATGTACATCAACACATATATTAGCAAAATTCTACACGAAGTAAATAATAAAAATAACAAAACATTTAATTAAAGACATTTTATTTTGCATAATAACATTTTCTTAAATCTTTATATTAAAATAAAGTACAATTATAAATCCCTCCCTATTTTGAAGAAAACTATACAACTTTGCCTTAAAACATATTTACTTAAAATGAAATACCTAAAAATAATTTGGGGTATTTCAATTTACTTTTACATTTTCCTCCCTTCTCTCTTATGAAATTTCACTCCCTCCCAATAAAATTTCCCTTTTATATTTCCATCCCTTCCCTCCTATTTTACTTTTACATTTCCCTCCTATATTTCCCCCCTTCCCTCCCATTCCCTCCTATACAATTTCATTCCCTCCCAATAAAATTTCATTCCCTCCTATTTTATTCTCTCCCAATAAGTGTGTGTTTTGAAGAAAATTTTTTTATGTAAATAATAATTATTGAATAAAACCTTATACTATCTAATAAATTCTTATAAGAATACTATAAGAGCAAGTTTTGAGTAAAAATCATATATATTCTTAAAAAGATATTTAAGTTAAAACCTTATATTATCTAATAAATTCTTATAATAATACTATAAGGGCCAGTTTTGAGGGAAAAACATATAGGTAACTAATAAGTAATGAATAAAACCTTATATTATGCAATAAATTTTTATAATAATACTACAAATGTGTATGTTTTGAGGAAAAATAATATAGATAACTAATAACTGTTGGATAAAACCTTATATTAACTAATATATTATTATAAGAATACTATAAGTGTGTGTTTTGAAGAAAAATCATATAAGTAAATAATAATTATTGAATGATATAAGAACAAGTTTTGAGAAAAAATCATATAGAAACTAATAAGTGTTGAATAAAACTTTATATTATCTACTAATTTTTCTTATAATAATACTATAAATGTGTGTTTTGAGAAAAAAATCATATAAGTAACTAATAATTGTTGGATAAAACCTTATATTAACTAATATATTGTTACAATAATACTATTAGTGTGTGTTTTAAGGAAAAATCATATAAGTAACTACTAATTAGGAAAAATAAGATAGAGAGAGAACGAGAGAAATTGGCCACATAAATCGAACCACAACGACCCCTTAAAATTAGGATATTTTTCCGAGCAAAAAAATAGTTATGATATTATGTAAAATATGACAAATTACGGGTGTTAGTTGCAATTACCCTTAAATATTGGGATATTAGGGTAATATATAGTGGATAATTACTACCCACTCATTAATCTTGCTCATTAATTGTCTGCGGTCCCACATAATTACTTTTTGATTTTTTTTATTTTAAAAAAAGGGAGGGTAAGTTTACCCGGGTGGTAAACGAAGTTTTGTCCTAATAACACCCCTAATTAATGACTGTAATCTACCTTAATTAATAAAATGTGATTACATTATAAATGTTTTAATTTTATCAACTTAATATATATATATATAGTATATATATAGTTATTACCCATTGTAAATATTTTTAACGTAACTAATTAACTATATCTTGATCTGAATATCTGATAATGTATATAACCCTAATATATATTTACATGTATATAGCTAATCAAAAAATATATTTACATGTATATATAACCCTTGGGTATATACCCTAACCATATAATATGTTTTTATATATATATATAAAATCGTATATTATGTTTTTAATTAAGATCTAGTATATATACATGTAAATATGCAAAGAACCCAATACATGAGAATATTCCAATTAATATACATAATACATGGAAATATTTTTAACATGTATGGTATATCTTAGTTGTGATCATATTTAATATATATATATATATATATATATCATGTTTGATATTAAAAATTATTATCATTATAAAAATTAACATGTATTGTATGGTATACCTAAGATAAACATGTGATTAAACCTATTAGCTATAGGCTTTCACCCCCTTAATAAGACCCTGACCGATGAGACCTCTCAGCTCTCCTCCCTACACTGCCAACCAGCATCACGTCTTCAAAGGGAGGCTAGTATCAAGGTTCACAGGTGGAATCTCCCTCCTGCAGCAGGCCAGCATCACGTCTTCAAAGGGGGGAGAAATTGTTGGAGCCTCCTACATCTCCCCATTAACACACCATCCTCCTACATCTCCCTCATCTTCTTCAATCAACCCCCAATTCAACCACTGATGGCATTCAAGGTAAAGACTTACCCATGAAGCACTTGGACGACCGACGAAACGAAGGATTTGTTGGAGCTATGCGCCGTCAGCAGAAGCAACGCTGGAAACACCACCTCCATCGACTGGGGTGTCATCCAAGAACAACTTCGTGATGACTGGGGTGTCATCCAAGAAAAACTTCTCGAATGGTCTCGAACTTGTGTCGTATGATCGTTGTAGTAGCTATTATCCTATGTTCGTAACAAATTTGTTCTTGGATGACACCCCAGTCGATGGAGGCGGTGTTTCCAACGTTGCTTCTGTTGACGGAGCATAGCTCCAACAAATCCTTCGTTTCGTCGGTGGTCCAAGTGCTCCATGGGTAAGTCTATACCTTGAATGCCATCAGTGGTTGAATTGGGGGTTGATTGAAGAAGATGAGGGAGATGTAGGAGGCTGGTGTGTTAATGGGAAAATGTAGGAGGCTCCAACAATTTCTTCCCCCTTTGAAGACGTGATGCTGGCCTGTTGTAGGAGGGAGATTCCACCCGTGAACCCTGATGCTAGCCTCCCTTTGAAGACGTGATGTTGGCTGGCAGTGCAGGGAGGAGAGCCGAGAGGTCTCATCAATCAGGGCCTAATTAAGGGGGTGAAAGCCTATAACTAATAGGTTTAATCACATGTGTATATTAGGTATATCATACAATACATGTTAATTTTTATAATGATAATAATTTTTAATATCAAACATGATATATATATATATATATTAAATATGATCACAACTAAGATATACCATTCATGTTAAAAATATTTACATGTATTGTGTATATTAATTGGAATATTCTAATGTCTTGGGTTCTTCGCATATTTACATGTATATATACTAGATCTTAATTAAAAACATAGTATACGATTTTATATATAAAAAACATATTATATGGTTAGGGTATATACCCAAGGGTTATATATACATGTAAATATTTTTTGATCAATTATATACATGTAAATATATATTAGGGTTATATACATTATCACATCTAGATATAGTTAATTAGTTATGTTAAAAATATTTACAATGGGTAATAACTATATATACTACTCCCTCTGATCCACAAAGAATATCATTTTAACTAAACGCACAAGATTTAAGAAAATGATTGGTTTTGTAATTCATCCTATCTGAAGAAATTAATGTTTCACTAAAAAATGTGTTTTACATATGTGTTCACACTAGAAAGCCATATCTACCCATTAATTGTGATGAACTCCAAAAGACATAATCTCTACCATGGAGCCATAATTGTCGCTCCATAATTGCAGAGGGGATTTGCTCAACAAAAAAAATTCGGAGGGAATACACATGGAGCCGAACTAAAAATTGGAGGCATTTTAACTAATTTGCAAATAATTTAAACATGGAGCCAAAATCTATGGCTTCCAACAGCCACGCCAGAGTATATTGGAGTATATATTGTCAATGAATGTTAATTGTAGGAGTAAATGGAATGTCAAAATCCAAAACATTAATTGAAAGAGGAAATGACAGCAAATGCCATCAAGCCACATTTAATTCTATAACCCATAACGTCACTTAATTTGAATCAAATACCACAAGCCAAAACGACATTCTTTCTTGATCGAAGGTAGTATATACACTAAGTTGATAAAATTAAAACATTTATAATGTAATCATATTTTATTAATTAAGGTAGATTATAGTCATTAATTAGGGGTGTTATTAGGTAGATAGTCATTATTATAGCTGGCAAGATCTGACCCGATCCGAGAAACCCGACCGACTCACTCGAGCCGAAACCCGACCGAACCCGAAAATTTAGCATTATGTATAACCCGAACCCGAAATCGGGCCCGATCGATGTTGACCCGAAACCCGAAGTGATCCGAATACAGACAAACCCGACTCAACCCAGATCCGACTCAAACCAGACCCGACCCGACTTCCAACCAACCCGACTCCCAACCCGACCCGAATATCCTTGAATATATATCTATTATACATTTATACAACAAAACCAATAAACATTCAACGAGACAATAAATTTATCTCGAAATTTTTACCATTTTACTATTTTACTTTTACATTTTCCTCCTATATTTTTCTCCCTTCCCTCCTCAAATTTCATTCCCTCCCAATAAATTTTCATTCCCTCTTATTTTCATTTCCTCCTAGTTTATAAAATTTCTTTTGTAAAGAATAATCTAATTAACACAAATAAAATTCGACGAGACAAATATAAAATTTTACTTATGTAATAATCTATTTAACAAAAATAAAGTGACCGATCAAATCATTTGTAATGAATAAAATATAAAATCATAACTTTATTTAGACGTAAAAGATAATGATTTATTTATAACGAATTTTATATCATCTACTTAAATACTTAATAATCTAACATAAATTATTGAATATGGTCTAAAAAAAAGATTACGGAATATGAATATATGATAGTTTTATAAGTTCTATAATTAATTTTAATACTTGTATTTAGAATTTTATATTATCTCACATAAGTAAAATTACCAAAAATAAAATGATCGATCAAATCACTTGAAATGAATAAAATATTAAATCATAACTTTATTTAGAAATGAAAGATAATAATTTGTCTATAACGAATTTTATATCATCTACTTAAATACTTAATAATCAAACATAGATAATTGAATATGGTTTTAAAAAAAAAACAAGATTACGAGAATATGAATATATAAAATTATGAATTATGAATATATGATAGTTTTATAAGTTGTATTTGTAATTTTATATTACCTTATTTTCCAAAATTTGATGAGGGATGAAGGGAATACTTTAAATGCATCGAATATTCGAATCCATCGAATATTTTAATTCATCGAATAATCGGAGATGAATTTATATATGAGGATTAAGGTAATCTTGTTTAGTTATTTTCATATAGGCAATAATTTGTTTACTTTATCAGTATTTAAGATTAACTCACAAAGGAGTCGGTTTACTAGATTAATCAAAACTCCAAAAGTTATCAACTCATAGTATATTCATATAGATTGATGTAAATCATTACTCGTTTACTTATTTAATGATGAATGATCGACTTGAATTCAAAATTCTCATTTCTCAATACTCCCTCCATTTGAAAATATTTGTGGTTTGACTTTTGTGCACGTTGTTTAAGGAGTTACAAACTCTATAAAATATTATTTTTTTAATCAAATTTTTTTATATAAATTGATACTTATTACTAATAAGTATCAATTTATAAAAAAAAATTTGATTAAAAAAATAATATTTTATAGAGTTTTTAACTCCTTAAACAACGTGCACAAATGTCAAACGACAAATATTTTCAAACGGAAGGAGTAATAAAAGATGAGAACAATGAGGATATTATAACTTGAATCATATACACATTGTGAAATTTCTTTTGAAAACTACTTTTTGAAAGACACAAATAACAATCACACAAATAACGTAAATTATCTTTTAGATAGGGAATCAAGTATGATTTTGATAGCAATATATTGCCAAATTTCAATGAAATTAATGATGAATAGAATGCGCTTTAGCTTACGAGCCAATGAGTAGATTATATATTGAATCATATTTAATTTTACTAAAAATACTTTTTGAAATACATAAATAACATAATTACATATTCAATTTAATAAAATTGATTACCCGAAAGTCCCAAACGAACATGATTCAACAAATTCAACCCAAACAATTAAAAGTTTGAAACAAACGTAGACCCGTTTCCAGTTGAAACCTAAATGAGATCGACCCGAGTACCAACCCGAAACCCGAACGAGACTGACCCGATTCTGACCGAAAAGCCAATGAGTCCAACCCGATTATGACTGAAACCCGACCAATCTGAATTTCATTTTGACCGAATCCGACCCGACCCGACCTGACCAAGCCCGACACAGAAATTCTGACCGAGTTGACCCGACTCATCAGTGGCCCGACCCGAATGTGATCGACCCGAACCCGACCGGATGACCCAAATTGCCAGCTATAGTCATTATAGTGGGTAATTACTACCCACTCATTACTCTCCCTCCTTAATGGTCTGCGGGTCCCATTAAAATTACTTTTTGATTTTTTATTTTAAAAATGGGTGGGTAATCTTACCTAGTGGGTAAGTGAAGTTTTGTCCGTTATAAAAATATGTTAATTTAAGTCCATTAACCATTTAACAATTGTTTTAAAAAAAATGTTAATCTTATTCATCTCGGTCAGCCATTTAACCCTCACCCCACCTACCCATTTATGGTAAAAACAACCCGAATTAATTTCGACCCTACCTAACGCCGGCGGGATTCCACTCCCTTAATCTCTTCTCCCTCTTTGGATCTCCGCCACTCCATTTAAGTTACTCCATCTTCGACCGGCTCTCTTCACCTTCATTCTCTCTTCTACCTTCCTCCCTCATTTGATTGTTTTTGCAGAGAACAGTCTCTCCGGCCAGGCACCATGTCAAGGTTCGAGTTTTACTTTGGCCAACCCATTGAAGTGATTGGAACAGAGGAGATGCTTGGCTCTTTCTATGAAGGGGCGATTTTCTATTTATATGGGGACTTGTACTTGAAGGTGGAATACAACGACAGATTAGCACCATCGGACGAGATTCTCTCGGAGAAGCTGCCTGCATGCAAGGTGAGACCACTTCCGCCGGTCATAGTTCCTCGACGATACCATGTTGGGGAACAGGTCGACATACGCAGAGATGGTGGGTGGTGGCACGGACGTGTCCAGCACGTGAATGGTGAACTTTGTGTCGTTGTCGATGTAACAGCCCGAGATTATGATTCTCAAGTTATGTTTCGAGGGGATGAAACCCCTCGTGGATCTTGCGCTCCGAATACAGGTTGAAGGTTTGAAGTCCAATATTAGTGTTTTGAAAGTGTGATTTCATACCCAAAATCGAAGGGACCATTGGAATCCCCATGAAAATCCCCTATATTTGTCTTAAGTCTAAAACATAGGAAATTCATTTTGATCATGCAAACGGCGGAAATCCAAAGTAATACATACGGTGCCTTGGCAAAGCCGAGTCAAAACGAAGTATAAAGTACGAAGATCCCAAAAGTACTAGTCTGGTGAAGTCAGATGTCTCAAGCTCTCACTCTCCGCCATGCAAAAGAACCCGCTCAAGAAGGCAATCAGCATCAGTGATCACTGCAAACGAAATACCTAAAAAATATATAGTGGGCGGGATCAGATCGATGCCCACTTAGCTGCACCCCACATATAAGCACACATATACACTAGACCTAATATCATACTTCTAATGCAGGACAGTATTTTAAATCACGCAAGTATGCTAGCAGTTATATATAAATACAGAAAGTGGTAAATGGGCCAACACAGAATGCCAAGTGGTATATCCCTCTCCTACCTCCACCCCCTTTCCCGATAGGGCGGAGACTGGCCAGCTCATGAATGCATTCTATTTCCAATTCATTCTTATTATCATCATGCTCATAATCATCATCATGCTCGTAATAGTAATAAGGTGTTGCTCATGATTCATATGACTCAGGACAAGACCCGATGGGACTGGGTTGTCCTATAACCCTGGCAAAGACTATAAATAACTTCACAGATAACGACCGTTCTGTTTACAAACGCATAAAGAATGTTTACATTGTTAATTTCAAGTGATGGTTTGACGAAAATAAAAGTGTGCCTCGATATTTACCTTAGTAATATGTAGTGGTGGATTAACCAGTCTATATTGATCAAAGGCATATGGTGGTAGCATCTAATTTTCAATAGAGAGAGGAATTGTCAATAGAGAGAACATGTATGAGTAAACGAATGAAGATAAAAAAATTTGAAACAAAATAACATACCTGTGGATATACTAGATTCGGATGGGGACTGAGGTTAATTTGATGGTTCATCGAACTTGTTTGCATACTCTGCGATGGTTGATCTCCTCCAGTAATCGAATTGATGTTCCTTCTCTTCCCTTGTCGACCACGAGCACTATCCCTTCCAAACCCTAATCTCCTCGAGAATGCTCTACCTTTGCCCCTCTAGTCTATTGGGTGCTTTGTTCGATGGGGGAGCGGGGTGTGTATGTAAAGTAGGAGAATAAAATAAAGCACAACTAGACTATCTCCCTATCCCAAACAAATAATACAAGAATCCCCTCCCTTGTAGTAGTAGGGTAATTCAGGATCGAATCCACGAGGAGGTAGGTCAGCGCTTCCTTTGTTGTACTCACGATCAAGGCTTTCGACCTCAGCAGACACTCGATATCGAGTATACAGGTCGATATCGACCTCAGTTTTGGTCGATTTCCTAGCGCAGTTCCTGCAGAAGACAAAACAGCAAGTCGACGTCGAGCAGAGACCTCGATATCGATGTTAGTCCTCGATATCGACCCTTAAGGTCGATTTCGATGCTTGTCACAGAAACTGTTTTTGTAACCAATTTGTCGGAAAAGGATCCGAAGAAAATAGAATGGAGAGGGAAGATGAACTAAGACTTTTATGAAGAATTTAATTAATTAAAAGGCTTCCAAAGTCGGGGTTTCACGCCACAACGATAACAATGCAAGTTTCATGCTAAAGATATGAACTTTAATGTCTTTCCGTCAAATAACTTTCGTTATCAACACTTAGGTGATTAGAGGCTTTCGCATAATTCCTAAGAGTTACTATCCGATTCATGAGTAATTCAAGTTCGCAATATGAGTGGCTTTCGCTTCAATAATGCAAATAATGAATCTCCCTAACTTTCGCAAAGGATCATGCATGGGGTAGAAGACGGAATCGCATAAAAGTCATACCTTTGATGCACTTACCTCACATTGCTATCGTCGGGCTCACCCCGACCCTAGAAGTGGGTTGACTACTCGCTCCTCATCATGCACATCATCATCATTGTTATTGAAGGAAAGCTACTTTGAATTAAAACTCCGAAAGAAAGTACAACCGAACAAGCCACTCCGCTCTCGCTTTACAACTCCACTCGGCCTCCTCTCTCTCTCTCTATTCTCTATTGCAACTGAATTGTGTCTAAAACGGAATACCTAAACTCAGCCTTATTGGCTTCTATTTATAGATGTCGATAAGGACTCGAAACCTTATCTTTATTCTCTATGATAAATTAAAACAAAGTAAAAGCTAAAACTTCATGGTGAAATCAACCTCCTCATGATAGATCTGGTGTTGATGATAGGAAACCTCGACCTTTGGATAGATATTGCAAGCATTGGATATAATTCTATCGAAATCGGAGTCGAATTCCTCTGCTGGCATGGTCGATATCGACCCTTGGACCTCGATATCGACCCCTCCAAAATCTTATCTCGAGCTTCTCCTTCTCCTACTCGAACTGGCACTCGACTTCTATCAACTTGGTCGATCTGGCAGCATCGATATCGACCCCCAGACGTCGATATCGACCTCTTCTGTGTCGAAATGCTCTGTTTCCTTTTCTGCTCGATTCCTATGTCTCTGATGTACTCGATGTCGAGGTCTTCAGTCGATTTCGACCTCTTCAGAAGACTTCGAGTTCTTTTTCCGCTCTTCTGAATTCATCCATTTTCATCCTGTTTTCTGCGAAATCACATGGAAACTCGTGCAAACCCATATATTTGACATTTAAGCATAAACTACACCATTCCCATGTTTTCCCATTAATGTGCATGCAAAAGACAATAAAATGAATTCATATGTGCATAGAAAATATGGCAATTTGCGCGCACATCAAACACCCCATACTTAAGCTTGCTTGTCCCCAAGCAATACTCTTAATGGTCATTCAGGGAAAGAAAGTAAACCCTCAACATCATAGATTCATTTTTCATATGTCCCTACAATCAATTGCCATCCTCGAGAAGGTACTTATGTCAACCAAGTCCATGCCTGTGCATAAAAGCAATTTCATACTTATAAAGGAGGTAATATGCAAAAAACAATTTTAGCGACATTGCATTAATAATCAAAAGGACTTTTTTTTTTCAAGCTTGTGAGAAGTGGATTGGTAAAAGGCTAAAGGTGGGCGAATATTTGGCCATGTGGTGTTAAATCCGGGGAAGTACACTTTCTTTCCAAAATATTCCACATTCCTCCTTCATAATGTCTCACTTTTCACTCATCGTTCAATGCTTTTTTTCAATATAATGCTTTTACCTCTCTAACCTTAGCACTGCCTTCTCGCGAGTCGCAAACATGGGTGTCATGAATGGCCCCGGATACTTAGTACTTCGGACTCCTCACCTTTGTGTCCCATCTCGCCAAACTATTATCTCAACGAGCAGGGTCGACCCACCTTTATCTCCTGAGGTGATCGGATTTTTTCTCGCTCATTTAATTTTCCATATTGTATCATTCCTGCCAACAACTTTATAAATGCACAACTCCATATAACTCCAAAGATGTCATCCATTCAAAAAAAAACTTTGTCCCCGGATAGGGTATAAGGTAAAAAATGGGCAATATGTATATGTGGAGCAATAATGATCATGATAAGTCTCATATATGGCTTTGTGAATATGCGTAGGTAAGGCTAGGATATGAACTTTGCTTGTATGGAATTTTTATAAAAAATCCTCCATCATCTTATCATGCACATGTCAAAAGCAACTTCAAATTTTCATCTCCTTTATGATTTTCTCAAAAAATTTGCACTTCATTGGGACTTCCCTTAACTAGGCAATCTCATGTTATATCTCTAATGAATCTAATTTTGCATCATAGAGCTCCATTTTTTTTTTACTTCCATGACTCTCTCTTTTCCAAAATTTTTGATGGGGGTCATTTTTTTTTTTATGCATTGAAATAAATATGCAACCCTAAACTAAGTATGAATATGCAAATAAGCCTTTCCCCCACCCCATACTTAAAATTTACAGTGTCCTCACTGTATTAGACCTAGGGTTAAGAAGAAAATTTACTAAACCGTCACAAATTTCAGGAGTCGAAGAAGACAACAGGGAAGGTCGATATCGACCCTTTACATCGATATCGATGTCTCTCTTGATTTCTGCCCAGGCTTCAGGGTGATTCGGCCTCGATCACAAACCCTATCCATGTCGACCTTAAGGTCGATTTCGATGTCTGACATCGATTTCGATGCCTTTATGTGTGCTTTTCTCTCTCTTGCAATTTGAAAACTAAACACAAAATATGAAAAACAATAAAGTGTCTAAAACCAAAACAAAAGCTGTCTTAAAACCAAAACTAAGTCTTTGTTACAAGCTCTAGATTTTTAAGTCGCTAGGCCGACTTCTTCCTTTGCGCTTCTCAAGGTGGCATCTGCAGAGCCCATGTGGCTTGGGCCTCAAATATCACTCCTTTCTTGTCCCGCAGCTGCATTCCCCCGGGATTGATTTGATTCACCGTGAATGGACCTAAGTTCTTATCCTTGAATCTTGTAGGGAACCAATGGTCTTTAGATTTGGCAACATAGACCTTGTCTCCTATCTCATATTGGCTTGAACTATCATCGGATACCCTACATTAACGCACATGCCAAGGCACACCTCTTCCAAATAATGATAAGTCCTTAATTGTAATTGAACAAGAGGAATCCGTACCTTGACTTACCTTCTTCTCAGTCTGTGGCTCAGGTCGATGTCGATGTTCGGAGGTCGATATCGATCCCTGTTGTACACCTGTAGGATCAGTCGATTTGGGGAGTTTTGACTCGATATGATCAGGTCGATTTCGACCCTCAGAGGTCGATATCGAGGTCTCCTTGCCTCTCTTCTCAGCGCTGATGGTGGTCGATTTCGATAGGGTGTGGTCGATATCGACCCTTGACCCCGATTTCGATGCTTCCTCTTTTCCTCCGTCGACCCCATACTTATGACCTGTCACAGAATCTTGAACATTAGTGGTCGATATCGACTTACCTGGGTCGATTTCGATGTTCTGTTGAGCTCCTTCGTTCAAGATTGCTTCAACTTCCTCTACTTGGGCTTCATTGATGGCTTTTATCTCCATTGGCCCTTGACTTTGCACCGTCTTGTTGAAGGAATACTCTATTACTTCATCACTAATTGTGAGTGAGAGCAATCCTTTCTTCACGCTAATGTTGGCATCGACGGTTGCTAGGAATGGCCTACCTAAAATAATTGGACAAGCAGGGTCCTCCGCTATGTCAACAACTAGGAAATCAGCAGGGACAAAGAATTTGCCTACTTGTACTGGCACATCCGTCACTATCCCAGTTGGAATCACTATGGTATTGTTAGCCATGTACAATCTTGCATCCACGGGCTCCAGAGGACCTATCTTTACCTTCTGCCAAATGGTTAGTGGCATCATGCTAACGCTAGCGCCCAAGTCAACTAAAGCATTAAATTTGAATTGACCTAGACCTATAGCGATAGAAAACTTACCTGGGTCCGCCCGCTTTTGTGGTAGCTCCAATCTGTTGCATTCCTCTGCGATCTCAGAGAGCGATCGCTTCTTACCCAAGATATCCTTAAGGAACCTTACATAAGATGGCATCTCGTGAAGTGCCTCTGTGAATGGTATAGAGACATTAAGCCCTTGGAGCATCTTCACGAACCGTTGGAACTTCTTTTCGGCTGGGTCCTTAGTCACCTTTCTAGTTGGGAATGGCAACACCTTCTTCCTTCCTGCGGCTGCAGTGAGGTCGATATCGGCATCAGTAGGGTCGATATCGACTGGAAGAGTCGATTTCTGTGGTGACGCAGAATTAGGGTCGACATCGACAGGAGGGTCGACATCGATGTCACCTTGGTCGATATCGACAGGGGGGGTCGATATCGACGTCTATTCTGGCTCCTTCTCCTCCACTTTTTGCTCGGGCGTTTATAATTGACGCCCACTCCTTAGGTTTACTGCCGCAATATGACCTGTGGTTTTGCCCTTTTGGTTGGGCACAGTGGATCCAGGGAGTGATCCGGACGCTTTGGGCATTGCTTCCGCCAATTGACTCATTTGAGTCTCCATGTTGCGCTTCCAAACGTCGATCTCCCCAAGTCTAGAATTGATGCCCTGCAGCTGAGTATGGACGGAGTTATTGTCTTGTTTGAACTCAGCGTGGTTCCTCCGCATCTCATCAAGGATGATTTGCAGGTCATCTTTCTTAGTCTCCCGCTCAGGGTGCCCTGGTGCCCTATATGTTGGGGGATCCCTTTTATAGAACCTTTGATCACCCCAATTTTGTTGATTGCCCCCTCCATAGGGGCCTCTCGTCCATTTGACCTCCTCATGTTGTTCCGCCATGGATACTTGCTCAGTATGTGGACAGGCACTGGTGTTATGCCTTATTGAACCACACTCCTGACAAGGTTGGCTGTTGCTCAGGAACCTTACTTGCTTTTGAAGGCGGCGTGTCTGATCGTTATGGAATTGTTGCCATACTTCAGGATCTATCTCCCTTGGAGGCTCATATAGTGGCATAGATGGGGCAGGCCTTGCATCATAGGCCGCAGCAGCCCCATAGGTGTTGTCAAAGTTCACAAGCCTCTCAATGGTCTCCCATGCCTCCGTTGGTGTAAGCTCAATGTACCGATAGGAGGTATATGAATTGATCCTCTCCTTATTCGGCGCATCAAGGGCGTTATAAAAGATCTCTTGGATGACATATGGAAGTTGCCCATGCGTCGGGCATGATCTCAGCAAGTCTTTAAAGCGCTCCCACGCCTGTGCTAGGGTTTCACCTGGCTTTTGTTTGAAAGCCGTGATCCTTTGTCGTAGCATCGCCGTTTTAGAAGGTGGGAAGAACTTGTTCAAGAATGCATCTTTCACCTCCGCCCATGTCCTTAGCGATCGTGGAGCCAAACTTTCAAGCCATTGTAATGCCTTTCCTGCCAAAGACCATCGAAAAGATTTTAGTCGCACATACTCTAAGTTTACTCCATCTGCAACTGTTTCACATAAGTCCATAAAAGTAGAGATGTGTTGCAGGGGGCATTCATTATGTCTTCCTTCAAAAGTATTTCTTTTAATCTCAGATAGGAAGTTAATTTTCAATTCATAATTGGAGTGAGGAATTATAATGGCAGATTCAGGAACATGAAGCGGCGGATGCATGTATTGCATCGCCGTCTGTGGATACTGATTTAGCCGCTCTTGGGCTTGTCTGCGCGCATCCTCCTCCCTATCAGCACGGGCTCGCTCAGCAGTAGCAGCGGCCCTTTCAGCAGCGATTGTATCATTGTGGTCCTCGATCTCCTTTCTCAACCGCTCTATGATCTCAGCCTGCGTCTCATTGTCAGCCATGATGCGAATTGCTTTGTTGCGAAGATGGTAGAAACGTTCAGGCTCGTCAATTGGTTCCAGGACAGGTCCGCGATCAGAACGTCGCATAAACCTGCAAAATAAGCTTAGAAAAAGATCGTGATTAACTTAGGTGGCGATTGATTGCCTCCCCGGCAATGGCGCCAACTTGTTCGATGGGGGAGCGGGGTGTGTATGTAAAGTAGGAGAATAAAATAAAGCACAACTAGACTATCTCCCTATCCCAAACAAATAATACAAGAATCCCCTCCCTTGTAGTAGTAGGGTAATTCAGGATCGAATCCACGAGGAGGTAGGTCAGCGCTTCCTTTGTTGTACTCACGATCAAGGCTTTCGACCTCAGCAGACACTCGATATCGAGTATACAGGTCGATATCGACCTCAGTTTTGGTCGATTTCCTAGCGCAGTTCCTGCAGAAGACAAAACAGCAAGTCGACGTCGAGCAGAGACCTCGATATCGATGTTAGTCCTCGATATCGACCCTTAAGGTCGATTTCGATGCTTGTCACAGAAACTGTTTTTGTAACCAATTTGTCGGAAAAGGATCCGAAGAAAATAGAATGGAGAGGGAAGATGAACTAAGACTTTTATGAAGAATTTAATTAATTAAAAGGCTTCCAAAGTCGGGGCTTCACGCCACAACGATAACAATGCAAGTTTCATGCTAAAGATATGAACTTTAATGTCTTTCCGTCAAATAACTTTCGTTATCAACACTTAGGTGATTAGAGGCTTTCGCATAATTCCTAAGAGTTACTATCCGATTCATGAGTAATTCAAGTTCGCAATATGAGTGGCTTTCGCTTCAATAATGCAAATAATGAATCTCCCTAACTTTCGCAAAGGATCATGCATGGGGTAGAAGACGGAATCGCATAAAAGTCATACCTTTGATGCACTTACCTCACATTGCTATCGTCGGGCTCACCCCGACCCTAGAAGTGGGTTGACTACTCGCTCCTCATCATGCACATCATCATCATTGTTATTGAAGGAAAGCTACTTTGAATTAAAACTCCGAAAGAAAGTACAACCGAACAAGCCACTCCGCTCTCGCTTTACAACTCCACTCGGCCTCCTCTCTCTCTCTCTATTCTCTATTGCAACTGAATTGTGTCTAAAACGGAATACCTAAACTCAGCCTTATTGGCTTCTATTTATAGATGTCGATAAGGACTCGAAACCTTATCTTTATTCTCTATGATAAATTAAAACAAAGTAAAAGCTAAAACTTCATGGTGAAATCAACCTCCTCATGATAGATCTGGTGTTGATGATAGGAAACCTCGACCTTTGGATAGATATTGCAAGCATTGGATATAATTCTATCGAAATCGGAGTCGAATTCCTCTGCTGGCATGGTCGATATCGACCCTTGGACCTCGATATCGACCCCTCCAAAATCTTATCTCGAGCTTCTCCTTCTCCTACTCGAACTGGCACTCGACTTCTATCAACTTGGTCGATCTGGCAGCATCGATATCGACCCCCAGACGTCGATATCGACCTCTTCTGTGTCGAAATGCTCTGTTTCCTTTTCTGCTCGATTCCTATGTCTCTGATGTACTCGATGTCGAGGTCTTCAGTCGATTTCGACCTCTTCAGAAGACTTCGAGTTCTTTTTCCGCTCTTCTGAATTCATCCATTTTCATCCTGTTTTCTGCGAAATCACATGGAAACTCGTGCAAACCCATATATTTGACATTTAAGCATAAACTACACCATTCCCATGTTTTCCCATTAATGTGCATGCAAAAGACAATAAAATGAATTCATATGTGCATAGAAAATATGGCAATTTGCGCGCACATCAAACACCCCATACTTAAGCTTGCTTGTCCCCAAGCAATACTCTTAATGGTCATTCAGGGAAAGAAAGTAAACCCTCAACATCATAGATTCATTTTTCATATGTCCCTACAATCAATTGCCATCCTCGAGAAGGTACTTATGTCAACCAAGTCCATGCCTGTGCATAAAAGCAATTTCATACTTATAAAGGAGGTAATATGCAAAAAACAATTTTAGCGACATTGCATTAATAATCAAAAGGACTTTTTTTTTTCAAGCTTGTGAGAAGTGGATTGGTAAAAGGCTAAAGGTGGGCGAATATTTGGCCATGTGGTGTTAAATCCGGGGAAGTACACTTTCTTTCCAAAATATTCCACATTCCTCCTTCATAATGTCTCACTTTTCACTCATCGTTCAATGCTTTTTTTCAATATAATGCTTTTACCTCTCTAACCTTAGCACTGCCTTCTCGCGAGTCGCAAACATGGGTGTCATGAATGGCCCCGGATACTTAGTACTTCGGACTCCTCACCTTTGTGTCCCATCTCGCCAAACTATTATCTCAACGAGCAGGGTCGACCCACCTTTATCTCCTGAGGTGATCGGATTTTTTCTCGCTCATTTAATTTTCCATATTGTATCATTCCTGCCAACAACTTTATAAATGCACAACTCCATATAACTCCAAAGATGTCATCCATTCAAAAAAAAACTTTGTCCCCGGATAGGGTATAAGGTAAAAAATGGGCAATATGTATATGTGGAGCAATAATGATCATGATAAGTCTCATATATGGCTTTGTGAATATGCGTAGGTAAGGCTAGGATATGAACTTTGCTTGTATGGAATTTTTATAAAAAATCCTCCATCATCTTATCATGCACATGTCAAAAGCAACTTCAAATTTTCATCTCCTTTATGATTTTCTCAAAAAATTTGCACTTCATTGGGACTTCCCTTAACTAGGCAATCTCATGTTATATCTCTAATGAATCTAATTTTGCATCATAGAGCTCCATTTTTTTTTTACTTCCATGACTCTCTCTTTTCCAAAATTTTTGATGGGGGTCATTTTTTTTTTTATGCATTGAAATAAATATGCAACCCTAAACTAAGTATGAATATGCAAATAAGCCTTTCCCCCACCCCATACTTAAAATTTACAGTGTCCTCACTGTATTAGACCTAGGGTTAAGAAGAAAATTTACTAAACCGTCACAAATTTCAGGAGTCGAAGAAGACAACAGGGAAGGTCGATATCGACCCTTTACATCGATATCGATGTCTCTCTTGATTTCTGCCCAGGCTTCAGGGTGATTCGGCCTCGATCACAAACCCTATCCATGTCGACCTTAAGGTCGATTTCGATGTCTGACATCGATTTCGATGCCTTTATGTGTGCTTTTCTCTCTCTTGCAATTTGAAAACTAAACACAAAATATGAAAAACAATAAAGTGTCTAAAACCAAAACAAAAGCTGTCTTAAAACCAAAACTAAGTCTTTGTTACAAGCTCTAGATTTTTAAGTCGCTAGGCCGACTTCTTCCTTTGCGCTTCTCAAGGTGGCATCTGCAGAGCCCATGTGGCTTGGGCCTCAAATATCACTCCTTTCTTGTCCCGCAGCTGCATTCCCCCGGGATTGATTTGATTCACCGTGAATGGACCTAAGTTCTTATCCTTGAATCTTGTAGGGAACCAATGGTCTTTAGATTTGGCAACATAGACCTTGTCTCCTATCTCATATTGGCTTGAACTATCATCGGATACCCTACATTAACGCACATGCCAAGGCACACCTCTTCCAAATAATGATAAGTCCTTAATTGTAATTGAACAAGAGGAATCCGTACCTTGACTTACCTTCTTCTCAGTCTGTGGCTCAGGTCGATGTCGATGTTCGGAGGTCGATATCGATCCCTGTTGTACACCTGTAGGATCAGTCGATTTGGGGAGTTTTGACTCGATATGATCAGGTCGATTTCGACCCTCAGAGGTCGATATCGAGGTCTCCTTGCCTCTCTTCTCAGCGCTGATGGTGGTCGATTTCGATAGGGTGTGGTCGATATCGACCCTTGACCCCGATTTCGATGCTTCCTCTTTTCCTCCGTCGACCCCATACTTATGACCTGTCACAGAATCTTGAACATTAGTGGTCGATATCGACTTACCTGGGTCGATTTCGATGTTCTGTTGAGCTCCTTCGTTCAAGATTGCTTCAACTTCCTCTACTTGGGCTTCATTGATGGCTTTTATCTCCATTGGCCCTTGACTTTGCACCGTCTTGTTGAAGGAATACTCTATTACTTCATCACTAATTGTGAGTGAGAGCAATCCTTTCTTCACGCTAATGTTGGCATCGACGGTTGCTAGGAATGGCCTACCTAAAATAATTGGACAAGCAGGGTCCTCCGCTATGTCAACAACTAGGAAATCAGCAGGGACAAAGAATTTGCCTACTTGTACTGGCACATCCGTCACTATCCCAGTTGGAATCACTATGGTATTGTTAGCCATGTACAATCTTGCATCCACGGGCTCCAGAGGACCTATCTTTACCTTCTGCCAAATGGTTAGTGGCATCATGCTAACGCTAGCGCCCAAGTCAACTAAAGCATTAAATTTGAATTGACCTAGACCTATAGCGATAGAAAACTTACCTGGGTCCGCCCGCTTTTGTGGTAGCTCCAATTTGTTGCATTCCTCTGCGATCTCAGAGAGCGATCGCTTCTTACCCAAGATATCCTTAAGGAACCTTACATAAGATGGCATCTCGTGAAGTGCCTCTGTGAATGGTATAGAGACATTAAGCCCTTGGAGCATCTTCACGAACCGTTGGAACTTCTTTTCGGCTGGGTCCTTAGTCACCTTTCTAGTTGGGAATGGCAACACCTTCTTCCTTCCTGCGGCTGCAGTGAGGTCGATATCGGCATCAGTAGGGTCGATATCGACTGGAAGAGTCGATTTCTGTGGTGACGCAGAATTAGGGTCGACATCGACAGGAGGGTCGACATCGATGTCACCTTGGTCGATATCGACAGGGGGGGTCGATATCGACGTCTATTCTGGCTCCTTCTCCTCCACTTTTTGCTCGGGCGTTTATAATTGACGCCCACTCCTTAGGTTTACTGCCGCAATATGACCTGTGGTTTTGCCCTTTTGGTTGGGCACAGTGGATCCAGGGAGTGATCCGGACGCTTTGGGCATTGCTTCCGCCAATTGACTCATTTGAGTCTCCATGTTGCGCTTCCAAACGTCGATCTCCCCAAGTCTAGAATTGATGCCCTGCAGCTGAGTATGGACGGAGTTATTGTCTTGTTTGAACTCAGCGTGGTTCCTCCGCATCTCATCAAGGATGATTTGCAGGTCATCTTTCTTAGTCTCCCGCTCAGGGTGCCCTGGTGCCCTATATGTTGGGGGATCCCTTTTATAGAACCTTTGATCACCCCAATTTTGTTGATTGCCCCCTCCATAGGGGCCTCTCGTCCATTTGACCTCCTCATGTTGTTCCGCCATGGATACTTGCTCAGTATGTGGACAGGCACTGGTGTTATGCCTTATTGAACCACACTCCTGACAAGGTTGGCTGTTGCTCAGGAACCTTACTTGCTTTTGAAGGCGGCGTGTCTGATCGTTATGGAATTGTTGCCATACTTCAGGATCTATCTCCCTTGGAGGCTCATATAGTGGCATAGATGGGGCAGGCCTTGCATCATAGGCCGCAGCAGCCCCATAGGTGTTGTCAAAGTTCACAAGCCTCTCAATGGTCTCCCATGCCTCCGTTGGTGTAAGCTCAATGTACCGATAGGAGGTATATGAATTGATCCTCTCCTTATTCGGCGCATCAAGGGCGTTATAAAAGATCTCTTGGATGACATATGGAAGTTGCCCATGCGTCGGGCATGATCTCAGCAAGTCTTTAAAGCGCTCCCACGCCTGTGCTAGGGTTTCACCTGGCTTTTGTTTGAAAGCCGTGATCCTTTGTCGTAGCATCGCCGTTTTAGAAGGTGGGAAGAACTTGTTCAAGAATGCATCTTTCACCTCCGCCCATGTCCTTAGCGATCGTGGAGCCAAACTTTCAAGCCATTGTAATGCCTTTCCTGCCAAAGACCATCGAAAAGATTTTAGTCGCACATACTCTAAGTTTACTCCATCTGCAACTGTTTCACATAAGTCCATAAAAGTAGAGATGTGTTGCAGGGGGCATTCATTATGTCTTCCTTCAAAAGTATTTCTTTTAATCTCAGATAGGAAGTTAATTTTCAATTCATAATTGGAGTGAGGAATTATAATGGCAGATTCAGGAACATGAAGCGGCGGATGCATGTATTGCATCGCCGTCTGTGGATACTGATTTAGCCGCTCTTGGGCTTGTCTGCGCGCATCCTCCTCCCTATCAGCACGGGCTCGCTCAGCAGTAGCAGCGGCCCTTTCAGCAGCGATTGTATCATTGTGGTCCTCGATCTCCTTTCTCAACCGCTCTATGATCTCAGCCTGCGTCTCATTGTCAGCCATGATGCGAATTGCTTTGTTGCGAAGATGGTAGAAACGTTCAGGCTCGTCAATTGGTTCCAGGACAGGTCCGCGATCAGAACGTCGCATAAACCTGCAAAATAAGCTTAGAAAAAGATCGTGATTAACTTAGGTGGCGATTGATTGCCTCCCCGGCAATGGCGCCAACTTGTTCGATGGGGGAGCGGGGTGTGTATGTAAAGTAGGAGAATAAAATAAAGCACAACTAGACTATCTCCCTATCCCAAACAAATAATACAAGAATCCCCTCCCTTGTAGTAGTAGGGTAATTCAGGATCGAATCCACGAGGAGGTAGGTCAGCGCTTCCTTTGTTGTACTCACGATCAAGGCTTTCGACCTCAGCAGACACTCGATATCGAGTATACAGGTCGATATCGACCTCAGTTTTGGTCGATTTCCTAGCGCAGTTCCTGCAGAAGACAAAACAGCAAGTCGACGTCGAGCAGAGACCTCGATATCGATGTTAGTCCTCGATATCGACCCTTAAGGTCGATTTCGATGCTTGTCACAGAAACTGTTTTTGTAACCAATTTGTCGGAAAAGGATCCGAAGAAAATAGAATGGAGAGGGAAGATGAACTAAGACTTTTATGAAGAATTTAATTAATTAAAAGGCTTCCAAAGTCGGGGCTTCACGCCACAACGATAACAATGCAAGTTTCATGCTAAAGATATGAACTTTAATGTCTTTCCGTCAAATAACTTTCGTTATCAACACTTAGGTGATTAGAGGCTTTCGCATAATTCCTAAGAGTTACTATCCGATTCATGAGTAATTCAAGTTCGCAATATGAGTGGCTTTCGCTTCAATAATGCAAATAATGAATCTCCCTAACTTTCGCAAAGGATCATGCATGGGGTAGCAGACGGAATCGCATAAAAGTCATACCTTTGATGCACTTACCTCACATTGCTATCGTCGGGCTCACCCCGACCCTAGAAGTGGGTTGACTACTCGCTCCTCATCATGCACATCATCATCATTGTTATTGAAGGAAAGCTACTTTGAATTAAAACTCCGAAAGAAAGTACAACCGAACAAGCCACTCCGCTCTCGCTTTACAACTCCACTCGGCCTCCTCTCTCTCTCTCTATTCTCTATTGCAACTGAATTGTGTCTAAAACGGAATACCTAAACTCAGCCTTATTGGCTTCTATTTATAGATGTCGATAAGGACTCGAAACCTTATCTTTATTCTCTATGATAAATTAAAACAAAGTAAAAGCTAAAACTTCATGGTGAAATCAACCTCCTCATGATAGATCTGGTGTTGATGATAGGAAACCTCGACCTTTGGATAGATATTGCAAGCATTGGATATAATTCTATCGAAATCGGAGTCGAATTCCTCTGCTGGCATGGTCGATATCGACCCTTGGACCTCGATATCGACCCCTCCAAAATCTTATCTCGAGCTTCTCCTTCTCCTACTCGAACTGGCACTCGACTTCTATCAACTTGGTCGATCTGGCAGCATCGATATCGACCCCCAGACGTCGATATCGACCTCTTCTGTGTCGAAATGCTCTGTTTCCTTTTCTGCTCGATTCCTATGTCTCTGATGTACTCGATGTCGAGGTCTTCAGTCGATTTCGACCTCTTCAGAAGACTTCGAGTTCTTTTTCCGCTCTTCTGAATTCATCCATTTTCATCCTGTTTTCTGCGAAATCACATGGAAACTCGTGCAAACCCATATATTTGACATTTAAGCATAAACTACACCATTCCCATGTTTTCCCATTAATGTGCATGCAAAAGACAATAAAATGAATTCATATGTGCATAGAAAATATGGCAATTTGCGCGCACATCATGCTTCACCACATTGTAAGCACTCTCCGATGGATCGGCGCTAGTAGAATCATTGTTTTCATGGCGACGAGGATTTCGCCTCCCATAGACCTTGCCGAAGTTGTCCATGGTGTGAAATTGTATACCATGCTTCTCTCGTGCCAGATTCTTGATCTCAATTTTGAGTGTATTTAGTGTTGCCATCACCTTCGCATACAACTCTGCGTCATTCATTGCAATCCTTGAACTTTCATCTAAAGCTGCATGCATATTCGCAATCCGTTGGCTTCCCTCTGGTCTCTTGTCACGCAATTTGTAGTAAGGAACAGAGACCTTCAGGTGCTGCCTAGGCAAGTCTTTCCTCCACCTATCTAAAATATATTTCTCAGGGATGAAATTCAATTGTTCTTCAGTGAAGACGCGCAGTATATGAGTACACAAAATCCCTCCGAATTCGAAGTTCTTGCACTCGCATTTCATGTCCTTTGTCGCACTGTCCACAACAACTCTAAACGTTTGGCAGTGGGGTTGGTGGTGTCATGGCTGTTTAACGACAATGTCATAATGTGAAGTTTGGTCATCATCTAGAATCTTTGTGGCATTGTTGTACAACAGTTTTCCAACCTCCGCCTGAAACTCCGTAAACCTCACAACTGTGTACAAACGTTGAAATATGTCTTCAAACACGTGATCGGTCAAACAGTGACATAGGGAGTTCAGAGATTCGAAGTTTGCCTTTATCTCAGCATTTACCCTGTCCGATAATGCTAGTCCGTACTACTACACAAATATTGTAAGGGTAGTGTTAATATTGACATACCTTTTGAAGAAATGGTTCATTCCTTCACTTCTTTGGGTGCTGGACATCCCGGCCCAAAAATGATCCTTGAAGTAGATAGGAATTCATCGTTTGCGACATTCGTACATCTTCAACGACCATTTGTTCCTATGTAGGCCGTAGCAATCTATCATCTCCTTCCAAGCAGTCTCGAACTCCTCTATAGTGTAGGAATCGTGAAGTGAGTTCTGGAGCGCCCTATGGATGTCCCTCCAATCCTCCTTTTTACCCAAATGCTTGTGCGCATTTTGCATCACATGCCAAATGCACCACTGGTGTGGAGTGTTAGGGAACACTTGTACTACCGCATTCCCTAGCATAACAATTCAAGAGTTAATTCATTTTCACAAGTATGATATCATATTCGAATAAGTATAATTAATTAATGAAATCATGTATGTTTGTAGTTGTAATAACGCACCTATGGACCGACAATGGTCGGTTATGATTGCTTTTGGAGCCTTTTCGGACATGCATGTGAGCCAAGTACGGAATAGCCAAACGAAGTTCCCAATCTCCTCTTGAGCAAGTAATGCCCACCCGAACAACACGGATTGGCCGTGATTGTTGACTCCTATGAATGGAGCAAAAGGCATCTTGTATCTGTTTGATACGTATGTCCTATCGAAGCATACGACGTCTCTGAACTCCTCGTAAGCTGCCAAACTCCTTCCGTCAGCCCAAAACACGTTCCCCAATCTGTTGTCTTTGTCCAGGTTATAAGAGTAAAAGAAGTTGGAGTTGCTTGAGCTCATCTCGTCAAAGTGCTTACGCATTGCAACAGAGTCACCGTTTTCCATGTGACGCCATCTAGCCTTGCTGATTAAGTTGCGACAATCCCTGTTGTTGAAAGGAATAGCCGCATGGTTGCCATGTTCAACCATAAAAGTCTCGAAGTTGTTGGCTATAGGAACTCCAGCTCTATCCGAGTTCAGAATTCGGTTCTTGTTTCTTTTGCTAATCACCCTATAGTTCAAAAGGAGTCTCGAATTGGTAGGCACACACTCATGGTTGTGCTCTAAATTTACTCCAGCAATCACCCAGCTCCCGTCTGCATGAATTGATGTATTTACCTTGAACTTACATCCGGTAACACAAGAAGTCGATCCTGTTGCCGGTTTCTTTGAATTTGAATCAAATTTTCCAAACTTTGAGCAAGCCAACCTCAGCCTCTTGTACTTCTCTGGTCCATTGGGATCAGGATGTTTGTCTGAACTCCTGATCATGTACTGGAATCCTACCGCCTTCCCGTACACATGCATATACTCAAAAACTTTTCTAGAATGTGCAAATGTCATCCCGAGATGCGGAGGTATGATCTCAGTGTAACCTTCAGCATCCTCGTCACCGACCTCTATTTGGTTGTCTTGGTTGTCTTGATCACCTTGAACCTCGTTGGTATTATCAGTATTGTCCTCTTCCTCCATGCTGATAGAATCTCCATCATCGAAATTATCACCGTACACGCCAACAGAATCTGTTACAACACACATCACCCAATTTTATATATAGTAATTCCTATTGCAACCATAATCTTTTTATTTAATTCTTAGTTTAATTGGCGTTATCAATCTCAAGTATTATATGTTGTCAAATTGATGGTGGATCACTCACACTTAACACATTCAAACAACAACAACAATCAAAGGAGATATGAACTGATTCTTCTGTCAATACAAAACATAACCAAAACCAACCAATCTGTAAACTGCCACTACTCCAATTGTTCAAATTAAACAACCACCGTCAATTATATATAACCACCACCCTGATTGCAATGGAACAGAAGCTTAGTGTATGAATGAAATTACCTTCTTCTTCGGTAGCATACTCAATGTTTAGGTCAAATGAATGATCCATTTAACCTGTAAGAGTGCAATTGTTTGATGAGAATTTTAGACATAGTGCAACTAAACCACACACAAACCCTAATCGATTTCGAATTAAGCAAATAAACTGAAAATATACAATTTAATCATCTTAATTTACAATCTCGATTTCGAATTAAGAAAATAAACTGAAATTACCTTCTTCTTACAAATGAACTCTAAACCACCCAGAACCCTAATTAACCCTAACCCACCCAGAACCCTAATTAACCACCCATGGAGATAGGGATTCTCCTAATTAACAACCCAAAACCAAATTGAACCCTATGAAAGATGAAGAAGCAAATCATTGAAGGGAGGCGATAGAAACTTAAAACTGGCCATGGATCAACGACATAATTATAAAAAAAAACTGACCTTTTTCTTTGGAGGGTGATAATTCAATCTCGCAAAGCTACTAGAGAAGGCGGACAATTGCAGTTTCATCGATCGTCCTCTCGGTTGCCTTAATCTGATTTGAATTGGAGAGATAAACGCTGGAGCTCATTGCAGGTTTCAATGTCGTTTTGGGGGAAGCGAGCGAATTGAATGGGAGAGAGGAAGCAGCGTCATAATTAGGAGAGAGGTTGTTGGCTAACCTAGTCTATTAATCTATTAATATTACTAATTCTGCTAGCATTTTGCTGACGGACGCAATTAAAGTTAAATTTTTTATTCAAATGATATTTTCTTATTGGTCAATATTATTGCTGAAATTATTTATTTCCTATTTGAGATATATTGGTTTCCTATTTTTCATACGAATATTTTTTAAATTGATATGGTTATATCAATTTGTGATCTATTTTAAATATATTTATTTCCTTTTTTCATAGAAAAGACTATGTACATTGATACGTCGGACCACAATTTTGGATATTATCATTTTGTGTGGTCTTTTATATCATTATTTCATTAATATCATGACTTTCTTTATAAATTTCATTCATATCAATAATATTATATATTTATTATGACCACAATTTTGGATACTATCATTCCGAATGTCGGGTCGGGTTGAGAGTCGAATCGGTTTGGGTCGGATCGGTTTTGTCTGTGTTTGGGTCTATTTCAAGTCGATTCAGATTCAGGTCAGGCTTGGTCTCGGATTCGGGTTACGGATGACTCCGAATTTTCGGGTTTCGGTCGGGTCTGGGATCGGTTGAGTCGGTCGGGTTTCTCAGGTCGGGCCAGATTTTGCCAGCTATAACCATGATGATCAAAAGCCATATATTAATTGGTCCACATATTTATACAAGTCTTATCCATGATTTGTTATGTAACCTTTTTTTTAAAAAATTAATTAGAATATCTAAATATAAAAAATATCTTTGAAATACCAAATGTTTACTTAATCTTATATTTATATATGTATATAAATAAATTGACTAATATATTGAAATGTGATAACTCAAGAATGTTGGTGATTTGTGAAAAGTCATCAATCCATTTGTCTGAAATCATAAATGTTAAGTGTGAGAATTACTAAGAGCATCACTCGGGCTTAGGGTGTGTGGGAGGCACGGCTCATGTGATCGGCCCTAAGTAATTCTAAGATTTTAAGGGGAAAGAAAATCATGAAGAAAGACCCATGCAATAGTCTCAACATCGACAAAGTTGGTCTCGAGCTTATTCGGACGTTTTCCATAAAAGTAAGCAATTAGGGATATGCTCGGCACTTGATGTAATATGGTTATGATCGAGTTTTGATCACTTATAGTAAGTTAAACTACTATCTCATGATTTGTAAAGGAAGATATTAAGCTCTAAATCATTGATGCAAAATTTGAGAGCTAACCGAGCTTCGGAACTCCAAAAATGACCTAGCTCTAATTTTGAGCTTGATTAGGGTTTTAGCTTCATTGAAGCTTTAGCTTAGTCATTTTAGCTGCATGGTAGCTACACTCAGCTTCGTATAAATGTCACGCACATTTTATATTTTATGAGTGACCTAGCTCCACCATGCTAGCTCCGTCATGCTAGCTTGTCCTTAATTGGGCCGGTTCTTATTGGGCTTTTATTGGGCCAGCGGTTGGGGTAGTTATTGGATGGTAACCGCCCAACCACCATAACTACCATAACCACCAATAACTACCAATAACTACCCATAACCACCCAAAACTACCACCCCATTTTGCCTATAAAAGGCCTTTGCCATCCACTTGGAAAGGCATGAGTTTTTTCGATAGTTCTCTCATTCGAAAAACAAACACTTGAAACACAAACAAGGTATGTATATATACGATAATGAAATGGGATGCCACCCTTTTATTGTATAGGAAACGTTTTATCCCACAACGTTATTGTAGTGCAACCCTTTGACATAAATAGGGGCAATAAACGTTGAAGGAAAACTCGATTTATTTGAGTGACTCGTTTGCCATTATCCAAGACATTTTATATATATTTTCTAAAGGGCTTAAACACTTAGTTTTGTCGCCTAAAAGAATTCGGTGGAGATTGCCTTTTTGGCCTACTCCCTCGGGATTACCTTTCGAGGTCTACCCATGAGATTACCCTTTTTGGGTCTACTCAAATTGTCTTGATTATCCATAAGGATCTACAAGAACCGAATTTACTTTCAACCCATTAAAACAACATTACCTAAAATCTAACAAAGAATTAATAAGAATATTCAATTCAAATGTCAAAATAAAAATTAACTATAAAAAAAATGATTGTCAAAATAATATTTCTTTTTAAAATTTATATTTATTATACAACATAGACATCTTAAATTTTTATTAAAATTTTTTAAATATTTTTGGAGATAGAAGCAAAACGTCATTAATTTTAAGAAGAAATTATTTTTGCACCTATTAACCTTCAAAAATTGAGGAAAATAATTATCCAAAATGAATATTTTAAATCTATACTTACTCTGCACATTCTACTTGACATCTATATATATTTTTAACAAAAGATTTCTTAGAGATAAATTACATTTATTTTAAACATCTTAAATGACTATTTGGAATGCAAAAAAATAACATTTTAAGATCTACTGACAAAAATTGAAGAATTTTGAGAAAAGAAAATGTGAAATTTGCATATATTATCATTTAAAAATAAATAAATAAATAAACACTCTTTTATGATTAATTTTGGGTGTTTGGCTTCAAATATCGAAGAAAAAAATATTTATCCCCAAAATGATTATTTTTCATTTATATTTATTTTATACACCCTAGATATCCCTTACTTTAATTTCAATATTTTAAGACCTGCAATTTTTTATATATAAAGTTAGTAAAAATAATTAATTTGTGAATATTCGATTTTAAAAGTTAATTATAAAAATCAATTAGAGCCAAAAAAGTTTTTTTTTTACAATTTACTTATTTTAAAAGTTAATTAAGACTTCGACCATTACTTATTTTACATCTTAGATGATGCGCCTTATACCTCTTTTTTTTTTTACCATCTTACCTTTATTTTCTCTATTTACTTCTCCCTCTTTCTAGCCATCTTTCCCATAAAAATAATGAATAAATTATGTATATCTACATAACTTCAAAAGTATTCGCACAATCATGTGCTTATGATTTTTTTAATTATTATATGACAACTTATTTTTTCCTTTTTAGTTTTATCCTAATGATAATAATTATATATGTATTTCAAATTATAATAGGTGGTGTGTTTGAGTTTTATTACTACTTTACCTTATTAAATCATTTAAAAAATTATATTGTACCTCTTTTCAACTAATTTATAAATAAAAAAATAATTTATACATATTATTTTTGTTGTAAACAAGTATATATTAATATAGTATTATATAAATATATAGAATGATGTTCAAATTGAAATGAATCAAAATCTCGTGCCTTGAAGGCACGAGTATTACACTAGTATTAACTAACCTAATTAAAGCTGTTAATTCCTTTATTTTATTTTTTTTACAGGAATCGGGCGTGCTTTTACACTTTTGCCTTGGGTAAGTTTACCCATTGGGTAAACGTATCAGCCTCCCTCTTTTTCCCTCATTTAAAGTCTTCCATCATTATAATTACTTCCCAATGAGAGTCAGCTAAACCGGGTATTTGAGCAATTTTTTTGGCACACTTGTTAGTTTTGCAAATTTTGGAGGGAATAGTTACTTTTACAAAGAGCTCAACTTTTTGGTATATTGAATGCTATTTCTTGATAAAATAATGAGTAAAATTGTAATTTATCAAATTTAACCAAGATTTGAACGGAATAATTCCAGGGGTGGTTAATTAACTGGTGATGAAAGTTATTTAGAGAGAAATTTTATAAAAATATTAATTTAAGAGATGATTTATAATAAATTGATATATTTAAAGGGCGATTTTATGTAGCTGCAATTGTCTACAACAAGCAACAGCTATAAAACTCTCTCCACTAGAGAGAGGGAGCCAAATTGCGGCCTTGGTCGCCACTAACTCGGCTTCGGCCGTCGCTACCCGGGTCTCGTTACCCTCACCTCTCCTGGCTTCCTCTTGTCTCCGGCGGGGGTGACCTCAGATCTCCAGCTTCGGCCTCGTGTGCATCCGAATTCTTCGTGGTTGGGGGTGCTTTGCTGCTCTTCCCTTCAGTTGAATCCGGCCTGGATTCTTCCCCTTCTGTGTCCACAGCCGGCCTTGGGCTCCTCGGTTCGGCCTCCATAAAACCTCCTTCTATTGGGGGCGTTGCTTATCCTCCTTCTGTGTCAACCGCCGACCTCAGGCCTCCTCCGACCGGACTCCCTTTTCCTCATCCAATTGGGCGTCTGTTTGGGGTCTTTGGGTTTCTCGTGTCTCCTTGCCTCCTCATCCTCTTCCTTTGGATACCCTCCGTCCTCGTCTCTCAGCTGCTTGGTGGCGGGGCTCGCTCTGCGTGCTTCTTCTTCCTCTGCCCTGTAGATCTCGACGCTAGGTCTCGCTCTACGGACCTTGCTCCTTCTCTCCGGCTTTCCCGGTGTCTTCCCCCTCTTCTGTCGGTGCGGGCTGTGACACACGGTGTCGTCGACGCTTCGTCGGCGACGATGCTCTCTCCTCCGGTCTCGGCTTGTCCTATACGCCTGGGCTGCTGTCAGATCTGCGTGGCGTGCAAGATGTTGCAACCTCGTCCTTGCACGCCACGGTTTGCCTTTTTTAATTCATAATTAATGGAAAAATAGATATAGCGAATGTTGCGTAACTGGTGTGCTAGTCACTAGTTTGTTAGTAATTAAAAAATAAATCGAACCCAATCAAAATTATATAAAAAAAGTGCTGCTTTTATTTACTTATAAAATTAATTATTCAGCTTTCTTTATTTGTAAATAAAAGTCACTTGCTTAAACCCACCCGAAAGGGTTTGGAAAAATCCCGTGAGGGTCTTGATAAAATCTCGAAAGGGTTTATTGGTGCGTTTGTAAAAGGTTGGTTCTCAGCTGCTTTTCCGGTTGTTCTTGGCGGTTCTAGTATGAGTTGGGGCTCTGGCGTCCGGTGTCAGGTCTGGCTGGGGTCGAGACAGTGTGCATCTAGGCGACTCCGTGTTCCGGAAATTTCCTTGGAGGTTCGTCTTCATCGCCCACAGGGACTCCTCCTGATGTACTGCTGGCCAGCGGTGTCATCGCTTGGTGGCGCTTGGCTCCGGGTTTAGTCTACGTTGTCCTCAGTTTTTTGGGTTAGGCTCGTTTGTTCGACTGGGGCTATTTGTTTGTCGCTTTTTGTATTGCACCATTTTTATTTTATGTTGTATGTTTGACGGTTCGCCGTCTGCCGACTATATCGGCCTCTCGAGGAGCTAGGTTTGTCTGGTCCTCGAATTATTACCTTATTAAAAAAAAGGCAAAATTACAGAAAACCACCCTTTAAATATGGGTGTTTTCACTTAACCACCCCTTAAATTTAAAATTACAGAAAACCACCCTTTAAATGGTATTTGTTTACAACTCACCACCCATTCAACTATTTTCTTTAATTTATCATTAAATATATTATATTTTAATATTTTTAAACTCAAATTTTATTGTAAATATATTCATATTTTGAATTTAAGGGATCGGTCATATTTTAGGGATTATTTTATTTATTTTAAAAAAAATAATAATAAATATAGCCTAGAATTATTATCTTAATTTATGGTTGAAAATGTTTATAAAATTTTAAAATATTATGGAAATTACTCTTATTTATTTATATTTTAAATAAGAGTAATTTACATAATATTTTAAAAATTTATAAACATTTTCAAACATAAATTAAGATAATAATTCTAGGCTTTATTGATTATTATTTTTAAAAATAAATACAATGATCCCTAAAATATAATTAGGCCCTTAAATTCAAAATTTGAATATATTTACAATCAAATTTGAGTTTAAAAATATTAAAATATAATATATTTAATGATAAAGTAACGAAAATAGTTGAATGGGTGGTGAGTTGTAAACAAATACCATTTAAAGGGTGATTTTCTGTAATTTTAAATTTAAGGGGTGGTTAAGTGAAAACACCCATATTTATAGGGTGGTTTTCTGTAATTTTGCCTAAAAAAAAAAAGGGCGATTTTAAATCGGAGGGATCAATATGTATTGTTTAGAAAGGGCCAAGCTACGGGCCAGCCCATATTCCAAAGTTACACAGATCTGCAAAATCCGCAAAAATTCAACTCGTCCACCCGAATCAAACGCCTAGAAAATTCGGGGATCCTCTTGCCCAATATACATTTTAGGGTTTAAGCCTCTTCAGAGGAGGAGCAGCAGCAGCTTGTTCGCTGACAGGGTGTAACGTTCCCATCTTTTGAAAATTTCTCCTAAACCCTCTCTCTCTCTCTCTCTACTATTTCTTTGAAGAAGCTTAGAGATTCAATGGCCTTCTGGGGTAAGTATTTGCCAAGGATGATTAATGCTCCAAATAAAATCTTCACCAACTTCAATTTGTATTCGCCGGCATTCAATTTTCATTTTCTTGTTTGTTTCAGGAGTTGAGGTGAAGCCCAAGAAGTCCCACACTCTCAAGTATGGTGATGTTCAGGGGAAGCTAGTCTTAACTCAGGTTATTCGGAAATTGCAGTTTTGTTGATGCCCAAATCACATTTCACCATCAGCTTTTGACTTATTGTAGATTTTAGTTTGTACCAGGCGGCCTTTTCTTTGATATGTGCATATACTTGCGTAATTTTTATTGAGATGTACATGACATGAGTGTGATTCATTCAATCTATTCAGCTTAGAGTTTCTACTGCTTTTGACAGATGTTGTATTTGCTAAACTTACTTATTAAAAAAGACGAGTATTTGTTTTTCTAGGATTTAGGGTTTGCGTGTGCTATCAATCAAGGTTGCTTCATTTGCTTGTTTGTTTTTAATGAATCAGGCTACTTTAGGGGCGGGTGGATCTGCAAAGAAGAGCATCTTGCAATGTGAAGTTGGAGATAAGAGTCCTGTCTACTTGTGTACTTTGTTGCCCGACAAAATTGAGTCTTGCCCGCTGAATCTTGAATTTGATGAGGAGGACGATGTGAAGTTTTCTGTTGTTGGCCCAACAAGTGTTCACCTTTCTGGATTCATACAGGGTGGCAGTCCGTACTCCGATGACGATCAAGAACAGTATCCTTTCAATAATATTGGGATTTTGATGTGATATATGCATATTCTAATTAGTGAATGAGTTATTTCTGCTTTGATTAATGGATGTTTATTTTAGTTTCTGCTCGTCTTCCTTAACAAGAGATGTAGCTTGTACGGGGAAGATATTGCTGAGACTGACTCAGATGAGTCCAGTGAATATAGCGATGACTCAGAAGAAGAGTATGACGAAGATTTCATCAATGATGGAGATATGGACATTTTTCCTCCATCACCTGTACGAAATAGTGGAGGTTTGACTCTTTCTATCAGATCTTTTTCCTAATTTATCATAGAAAAAATAGGAAAATCTCATCCAATAAAGATATCAATATATTTTGCATTTTATGATGTGGAGAATTATATAAGACAGCATTTAACTCATGAAGCTTGTTACAATGTGAAAATGTATTGATATCTTGCTTAGCCATCATCAGTAAAAAATTTTGTTCCTCTCTGTCTAGGGTGAAAATCAACTTCTTTTGGGATTCCTTTTTTTTTGTCTGACATTAGTTTCATTCCTTTTCCGGTATGGGTAAATTTATGCTCCTGCATATTTATTAATTTCAGTTGTTATTGAGGAGATTGTGGATGACGAGAAGCCTGCAATTGAAAATGATAAATCAAAGAAGCCAGGAAAGAAGGATAAACTTGAACTTGTTGCAAAGGAAACCACTGGTGTTGCAGTCCTGGAAAGTGAAGACGAAGATGGTTTTCCAATTTCTTCTCGTGAAAAAGGATCCAACGATGATAAACCCGAGGAGAACACAGAAGGGAATGCAACTAAAACATCTTCTGAAGGAGGCAAGAAAAAGAACAAGAAGAGAAGGAATGAAACTAAAAAAGATTCCTGCTGTGGGTAAGGGATATAATTTCCCTCTATATTGAAAATGTGATATTTGTGTATAAGCCTGCTGTAGGTTTTGACTTTCTAATTTCTTTAATTTCTTTATTTCTATAGCATGAGTCATGGTGGTGTTCCAGAAGAAAGCCTAAAACGTAAGAAAAAGAAGTTAGACAAGACTGGGGATGAAATGAAAACCGAAACCGTTATTGGGGATGAGGGACAACCCAAGGAAACTGATTCTGCTGTAGATGCTACCATGGGCAGGTGAGTTTTGTTTCTCATCCTTGATAAATTTAGGTTTATTCTGGTTTTTATTTATCAGTTCGATGGTTCAGCTTCATCCTTTGCTCATCTTTGGTTTGTTATTTCCATGTCCGCTGTATGCCTGTTGATTGCTCTGTACAATTTTATCCCTTTCTTTGTAAAGAATTTGAGTTATAGTTGTCTAACCTCATGGGCCGTGAAAGTTCTATTCTTAAAACCAATCATCTATTAGTTTTACCATATATGTTTGCTCAAGTATGTTGAAATGCTTGACAGTGATCACGCTGTTGCTGGAGGAGATGCATCTGGAGAGAAGAAGAAGAATAAGAAGAAGAAAAAGAAGGGGAAGGAGCAGGGATCGGCAGCTCAGAAGGGAGAATCTGATACTGCTATGACAGTTGAGAACGGTCCTGCTGCAGACAGTGGTTCGAAGAAATCTAAAGCAAAGCCTGGCAATGTAAGAAGCTTTGCTAATGGATTAGTCATCGAGGAGTTGCAAATGGGAAAACCGGATGGAAAAAGAGCATCTCCTGGAAAAAAAGTATGTGCTTATTTTATAGTTTTCATGTCTGAGCTTGGGACAGGATGCTGTGATCTGTCAAGAGAAATTTCGCTTTGTTCTATGCGTGTGTAAATACCTTGTCCATATATTTCAGGTCAGTGTTCGTTATATTGGGAAGCTACAGAAGAACGGCAAAATCTTCGACTCTAATATAGGCAAAGCACCTTTCAAGTTCATCCTAGGTGAATAAAAATTGAAGATTTTTTTATTTTTTTTGGGATTTTGTTACTTGATCTATGGATATAAAAATGATTTTCTAATAATCCTTGCAGGTATTGGACAAGTAATCAAGGGCTGGGATGTCGGAGTTGAAGGTAAATCTTCTGAATGGTACCATTTTTTTCCAAGCGTAATTTATAGTTTATTCCCAAGTTTTATCTGACAAACTCATTGGACTGGATAGGTATGCGAGTTGGGGATAAAAGAAAGCTGACAATTCCACCATCTATGGCGTAAGTTCTATCTGACAAACTCAGTATTTTTTTTTTTGTTTTTGAGTTATATGCAGTTTGATTCATCTTTGAAGGTTGAGCGTTGGATCTTTCATCGGTATCTAATTCGCGGATGTTGGACTGCATTTTCTGTTTTTTATTACTATCTTGAGTGTTGGATCTTTAATCAGTATCTGTATACTGATGTTGAATTGAACCCATGTTTGCAGTGTGTTTTCTACCATTCCTCTGTAACTGATTTCAGCGAATTTGTGGTTTTGCAGGTATGGGTCTAAGGGTGTCGGGGCTATCCCTGCCAACTCTTGGCTGGAATTCAATGTCGAGCTGGTCGGAGTCTTTTGATGGATTATACAAGATCTTTGACAAACTCTTGACTTCAGAGATCACATATTGATTTTTGCCTGTATTGTGGAGGCATATTAGCAATTGGGAATTTTGGCCTTTTTATCCTTTCACAAATTTTGAAAATGCCATTTGCATCTGCTCCAACTCTATTGTTGCAGGAAATGGATTCAATGGATGTAAAATTACTCGAATTATAGAATTACGGACGAAACAGTACTGTTGTTCTAGATTTTGCTAGTGCTGATAGGCCTCTACAGCTGCAGGGTCCAAATCCTCTACAACACTTCCTATACTACTAAACTAGCTCAGTGACCCGCAACTTGTGCGGGCCTTTCTCTTACTTTAATATTGTGTTCGACGTCTATATATACACACAATCCTTAAATTTTAATTATCACTACATATCACTAAGAATTGCTTAATTAAATGGATCACAAATCTTCATTATCATATTATCGATGTTGAAATTTGAATTAGATAGTTTAAGCTGATATGTATAAAAATATCAAAATTGAAATTTACATTATAGGAAAAATATAAATCACAATATCATTAACAAAATCATATAAATAAACAAAGTTATATATACTAAAATTTAAGGGTGTTTTATTAAAAAAAAATTAAATTAGATTAGTTAGATATTATATTTATTTTAAAATTCCAAAAAATAAGAAATTATATATACTAAAATTTAAGGGTGATTTGAATAAATAATGATATTAGTTAAAAATATTTTCTGAAAATAATTTTTTTTAACTGAGTATATTTGCATTAAAAGATTATTGCATCGTTTTAACTGAGTATATTTGTAGATTTCATATAATAAGGAAATTAAAGTTTATATATAAATATATAGATATAAATATATAGGTTTGAAAAGGCAAAATAAGATATTCAAATTGATGGAGATGAGCAATAATAGGTAAGCCGTTAGCAAGTTTAAATCCTTTTTTGTGAGAAATTAAAATGCGAGGAGATTCAATGGAAGACTTATAGAAATTAAAACAAAAACTCAAATTAGCATATGAATTGATGATAGTGATCATACATAAATAAGATATAAATATATAGATTTGTAAAACCAAAATAAGACATTCAAGTTGCTAGAGATGAGCAATAATTGGTAAGCTGCAAGTTTAAAGTTGGTGTAGTGGTTGTGGGGCTACATCCCATGCCAAGAGGTTCGAAGTTCGAATCTCATTGGAAACATGGAATCGCTTGTGAGTGGGAGGGTCAACCCCTTAAATGGGCCACACCGTACCCGATTCAGATGTAAAGCGACTGAGTCGATCGAACTGGACAAAGATAAAAAAAAAAGTTTAAAGT
Organism: Persicaria maculosa; assembly: GCA_963922045.1. Taxonomy (NCBI): domain Eukaryota; kingdom Viridiplantae; phylum Streptophyta; class Magnoliopsida; order Caryophyllales; family Polygonaceae; genus Persicaria; species Persicaria maculosa. The sequence continues at coordinate 4,421,659 of OY998268.1, forward strand.
TTAAATCCTTTCTGATGAGAAATTGAAATGTGAGGGGAGATTCAATAAAAGACTAGTAAATTAAAAGAAAAACTCAAATTAACACATGAATTGATGATAGCGATAGTAAATAAAAGCAATATTGTTAGGCAAAGAAATTGGAGTAGAATAATTGAAATTTTGAAGGTGAGGCAATAAATAATCATGTACGTGAAAGAGAATGATGTAATAATTACCTATCGTGATTATGTGATAAGGAGGACAATCAACCGAAGTCATTGATTAGGAGCACACTCAACAAAAGGTGTATAACGGTAAAATATAAGCTGCAAAGTGTAACCGAAAACACCTATAAATTACAAATAAAATCAAATTTGTGAGAACTAAATGATAACTCTACCAAGCAAAAAAATTTGAAGACAAAGCTTAATCAAAGATGAGAGAACAATAATAAAATCAAAATAACAAAAACAAAGCAAAACAAAATAGAAATCTAATCAATTATATATAATAAAGGAGAAGTCGTCTGAGACACATGGCGGTTTCTCATTAATCGGAGTGGTATGAACCAATCAATATATTTTTGAATTAATCAATATATGTATAAGATAAAATTTTATTCTTACTCTATTTAATCAATGTATCTATATATGCCTAAGATAAAATTTGACCCAATTTGATTAAATATGGATATATTTTTAGAAGATATTAACTAATTTTAAAATATATGCATAAGATAAATATTTATTCTAACTCTATTTAATCAATATATCTATATATGTGTAAGATAAAATTTGACCAAATTTGATTAGATATGGATATATTTTTAGAAGATACTCTGTATTAACTAATTTTAAAAGCTATTATATAAGATAAGATTTTACATAATTTCACTATATATGAACATATTTTTAGAAGATAATGAGTTTATCAATATATTACATGGACATACTAATTAAATAACTTTATCAATAACTTCATCAATATGAAAATATTTTTAGAAGATAAAAAGTTTTGACGAAATTGAAATAATACTTAGTATGGTCATAATAATTAAATAAATTTATCAATAACTTTATCAATATGAAGAAGATAAAAGGTTTTGGGTAAATTGAAAAAATAATACTTAGCCGTGTAAAAGTTATCAACTTATGGAATTCAATAAGAAATAAAATTTTCCTATATATCTTGAAGGTATTGATATATTTATGAGATATATTTTTGGATTTTATACATATATAATTATGGATAGATTTTTAGATTTTGACCTATATATAGTTTAGATTGTTAATGTTATTTCACAAACGTTGACGTCTTTTCCCTTCTTTTTGGTGTTGTTATTGTAGGTTATTTACGACTTTGTTTATGATTTCCTTTGTAAGTTTTTCGAAATAATGTGCTGATTGGTTACAAGGTATGTTATTTTATTGTTTCCACTAATATTTACTAGCTTTTCACATGTTGTTTCATATATTGGCAATAAAGTATAAATTCATTCAGATTTGAGAAATTATAACTTTTCATATGTTGTTTCCACTAATATGCACCAACTAGCAAGGATTAAGGAGTAAGACCGGAGTAAGGAGAAATTAGCTTTTATACTAATTAAGTATAAATTTATTCAGATTTGAGAAATCATAAGTATGGAAGAAATTAATTCATTGAATAAACATGTTATATTATTAAATTTATTTAAATTAAAAAAAATAACCGTACACAGTGCGGGTACTGAACTAGTAGTAAAATACAAGAGAAAGATGGGAAGAAGCAATGTAATTTTAGTGACCGAAGAAATGAAACACGATCTCAAACTTTAGACTTAGTTAAATAACCTACACCAATTAATAGATAAATATCTATTAGGCAAAAAAAAAAGATAAATACCCCTTTAAAAAATATTCTAGTTAGGATAATCATATCCGAATCAAGAAAATCATATAAGTTTTTTTAGCAATATTCTAGTTATTGAATATTTATTTTAAAAAATATTTTATAGTTGAAAAAATAATAACAAAATATTTATTTTCCCTAAAAAAGAATATTGGTTACGTAACGACCAAACAAATCTTAATATATAAGATCAAACACACCAAATCACAAATTAGTAATTTTGAATATTTAAAAAAAATTCTTTTATAGTTGAAAATATAATAACAAAATATTGATTTTCCCTAAAAAATAGATATTGGTTACGTAACAACCAAACAAATCTTAATAGATAAGTTCAAACACACCAAATCACAAATTAGTAATTCATGATTGGTTAAAATCCCTACATTAAAGGAGAAGTCGCCACATGGCGTAAGCGACTTCTCCTTTAATATTATACTATTGATTGTTTTCATATTTATTTAAGCTTAAAAAAATTTATAAAAAAGTTTATAAGTATTTATTTTGAAAAATCATGTTTTCAAAATTTTTAAAAATTCAAAATGTACTGTATTATTTTACGAAATATAATTATAAAAAATTTTAAAACCTGATTTTTTAAAAATAAAATTTATGAACATATAAAAATAGGTGTTTAGAATATGTATATAATTTTTATAATTTTTTTAAAATTAAATAAATGAGAAAATAGTTTTGTGATGTAGGGACTGATATAGGAAGTGTTGTGGAGGATTTGAATTGCTACAGCTACTACACGAAAACTCAATTCAATGTGGATAAATCAAAGGCCTATTTATGGAGTCTATCAAATCGATGTACACAAAACATTACATACAAATGACATTGAGATAAAAACCCTTTGAGAAACCAAAAGTACGCGCTTTCACGCGCTACTTCCCATGTTGAAATGGAGTTGGGTCTTTGCCCTCCTCCTCCTCAGAAACCGATGACTAGTTCCCCAGCGAGCGGATTCCATCTGCAATCTCTTCCTGTCTCCTTCGTTCGCCGTTTCGAGGTCCAGTATTCCCTCTTTTGGATCTTCGACGACGACCTCAAAGCTCTTATCCCCCCATCTTCGCTAGAGCCTCCCCTTTTCACCCCGGCGACCTTCGCATCTCGCTCCTGCTTACGATCGATGCCTTTTCCGCCGTTTTCCGTGTCGTTGTCATTACTGGTCTTCGTTCCGGGCTAGTCGAAGTTCCTCCGCCCTTTGTCCCCTCTTTGTGGTCGGCGGGGTAGTTTGGATTTTCTGTATACAATGGTTTTGGGGCTTTTTGCTTCGACGATTATTTCTTCAAATTCTTTCGAGTCTCTTCTCGGATTTGGGGTTTGGTGGTTGTTCTTGTCGATTTGGGTTCGGATCTGGCTTTTCTCTGTCTCCTTTGTAAAGACCCAAAATTTTAAAATATTATTAAATGATGAGATTCCGGAAATATGGAAAATCTCCGTCCTCGATCAAAATGGTTTTGTTTTGTTTTAAACAAATTCCGGCATATAATAGAATCCGATTTAAAAACGAATCTACCTGGGTTAAATTTGTTATTCAATGGGGTAATATTTCTATCACAAAAGAATAGCGGAACAATCATGTAATTTCTTAAAACCTAACCCTAGGGAACCCATATAAATACTCCTTATGGCCTATTTTGCCCAGATGCACATCACCCCTTTCTAATTGATTCACAACCACTCCCTCTGCTCCTGTTGTCCGCCATTGAAGGGCTGAGACCCGAGCTTTGCAGCTCCCTCTCCCGTGCCTCACCTCTCCTATCCTTTATCCAGTGTCGCTCCTCCCATTGTGAACCACGGGACCACAAGCCGCTCCTTCCCCCTTCAGCCGCCATTGAAGGACCTTCACGCTCGTTGTCGGGGATCCCAAGCCGTCGTCCTCACCTGCCCCTCTTCTGTCACCCTCGCTCGAGTCGAAACCGGCGTTAATGTCGAGCTGCCTCTGCAGACACGAAGCCCACATGGAGCCAAAGTACTCCTCTCCTCTCGCCGAAGTCCCTTTGTCCGGCCTTCTCTCTCAACCGTCCCTGCTAAAGCCCGTACACCACCGACAAGGAGCCGAGTTCGCCGAAGACGACACCTCTCCCTCTCCTTGTTCATATTCGGAGCCACCTCGACGCCGGAGTCAAGTTCGATGCTGATGTCGATGCCCCTACTAACCTCTTTTGGTACAAACCTTAGGCCTTGGGATTTTGTTTGGATTGACCTTGAAAATTGGTTGATATGAGTGAAGTTGAATTGGGTTTGACATGATTTGTCTTGTGAATTAATGAGCTGAATAATTGTTATAATCTCAATAGAAAATGATAAAATAATAATCTTATAAAATTATTAACCAAATTAAGGTTAATTGGATAGGGTGGACTTTATAGTTTGGGCTAAAACCCACTCGGATAAGATCGTAATTGGGTTTCATTAGAACAACAATTGTGGAATGAATCTATTGTGGTTAACTACCTTAATTCCTCTTGGAATGATAGTTAGAAATGATAACTAATGGACTTGATTGATTCTAATTCGAGTCCAGTGAGTTATTGTCGAGTGTCTTAAGATAATATGAGATAGGACTCGTTGTAGAAACTGAGTTAGAAAGTGCATCGTTATATCATGTTTGTTCATTGGTTGTTAAATGGATTGGATTAGTAAACTTAAAAGAGTAGTTAATTAAGATATAGTTAAAGTGTCTAAGATGATTAAAAGATGTCTTAAGAAATTGTGATGTCTTGTGACCTTGTTGTGTGCTTCATATGCAATCTCGTTAAGATTAGGGTTAAGTCTTAGAAACCTTGTAACATATGTCGGGTATAAAAGTGAGGAGATTATATGTCTTGACTTGTTAAGTGGTTAAAGAATTACTACCTTGATCTACTTGAGTTGGAATTGGATTCTTAATCTTATACTCGTATGCTTCTAAGCTTGCTTGTAGTAGTTGTTGTTGAGTAAATTCTTATACTTGAAATTAGAAATGATTTTGGAAAATATCAACTTACCCTAGGATGCTAGTGTGCTTGATGAGCAAAATCTTATAAGAGTGGCTAAGATATGGTCAAGTGTATAAGGTTATATAAAAGACATCTTGGAAACTTGTTATACTTGTAAGCTTGTTGTTGTGCTTATCGAGATATGAAATTGGTTCGTTTGACTTGATATCACTACCTCATATTTAAGCTAGGTAATTTGGTCAACTAGAGTAATAATATGGATGTTTTAGGTTTGTTTATTGGTTGAATTCTAGTGTAACTATGTAAGAAATGTCTTGAGAGCCTAATGTGCCTTGTGAACTTACATGGACTTCCTTGGTATGACTCTGACCTTAAAATACGGTTTCGTTACAATTTAACCTTAGTTCTTATATGTCGACTTACCTTGATTTACTCTTTGAGCATGATTTGTTATGCGAGTTTGATAAATAAGACTTGTTGATCCCTGGTTTTGAGAACTTATGATTTTGTTGAGTATCGGAGGATGTGATAATTGATGAATTACTTGAGGAAATGTTTAAGGAAAACCTGAGCTTGGTTTGAAGTAAGATGGTTTGAGTAATGATCTTGAAAAGGGTTTGAACTAAGTTGCATACTTGATGGGAACAAGGTTACTTAAGATTGATGGTTATGATAAGAACGTTAGATTATTTGAATGAAATATTGTTGAATCTTGTGTTGACTTGAAAGCCCGCTTGTGTGTTAATTACATATGTATTGATGAACTGTTTCTTGCTTATTACTTGCTAGTGTGATTGGATGATTCTCTGAGTAGCTTGTTGGCCGATGGATGATTATCTGAGTGGCGTATTTGCTAATTGGATGTAAAGACTCAAGGTAAGTTTCCTACGGGAGCTTACTCAGTAACCAGGACCTCATGCTTGATGTGTCATATAGTATGTAGGTGTTGCGTATGCATAACAGCATACCATGTAGTATCATACTTAGGACTTGCACTTATGAATGAGCATCCCTATTCTTTGTGCATTTGAAAAGAGAACGGATGTTATCTGTGAGTCCTTAGAGTCGTTGCTAGGGTCATTGGGGCATTCGTGTTTCATATCGTTTCGGTCCCAGTTGAGTCTTATATGATGATATGGCTGCGGCGGTGACCGAGCGTCCTACCTCGGAGTTGGGTACAGACATATGATGGATGCGGCACCGACCGAGCGTCCTACCTCGGAGTTGGGTACGGACATGTATGACCCTGGAGTGGGCACAGATTGGGAGATTTAGGATATGCCACTTGGCATTCTGTGTGGATCCATTTAATCGCTTTCTGCACATCTATTAATAATACTAAAGGAGAAGTCGCCTAAGCCATGTGACGGCTTCTCCTTTAAAGTAGGATTTTAAGTTATAAAATTAATTTAAAGTGGGATTTTTTAATTGTTTGGATACGCCAATTACAAAAAATCTAAACTAATCTTATCGGATTATAAAAAATCTAAACTAATCTAATCTAAACTAATCTAATCTAAACCAATCTAAACTAATGTAAAACATCTAAACTAATCTAAACAAATCTAAACTAATATCGATTTATAAACAAAATCTAAACTAATAATTGTTTGGATATGCCAATTAAAAAAATCTAAACTAATCTTATCGGTTTATAAAAAAATCTAAACTAATTTTCTAACAATAATTAATCAAGTAGCTTATCTAATTGCCGCATGTATTCTAATTGCCAAAAAATTGTCGTATATATCCTAATTGTCGTATATATCCAGATTAATTGTAGATATATTCTAAAGAACTAAAAAGATATGCCATATATCTCTTATCTATATATTGAGTTAGTGATCCTATATTCCTATGGTATGTCGTATGAAATTTTTTTTTCAACCGAGGTAGATCAAATTGCCCACGATGACAAATAATAAAGGTAAGGCGCTCACAGAGAAGAATAATATGAAGGTTCAAAAGAGAGGTACGTTAAATATTTAATTTATGCATCATATGACAGTTTGATAGTAGTTCAAACATTTTTTACCGAGCAAAATTTAACATAATCGGTTAAATTTTTTAATTTGGAATAGGTTATTATTATTATTGTTGTTGTTGTTATTATTATTATATTTATTATTATTAAAATTCAAATATGGAATAACTAATAAGACATTGACCTAATCCTAACAATATCTTAAGATTGTAATTTTTTTTTCAAATTTACAATCTTAATTAACACTCATTCAATATTTTTTTAAAGTGGGATTTTATTTTCTCATAATTAACACTCATGCAATATATCTATTTGTCATTCAAACGGCAAATTAACTCATTTCACACAAATGAAAAAGAAATAAAGCAAATACTTGAAATATAACAATTTAACCTATTATAGCCAGTGACAGAGAATTAAAAAAAATTCTTATTTAAGGACATCCCGCACAAGGTGCGGGTTACTATTCTAGTGTATATATATATATATATATATATATATATATATATATATATATATATATATATATATATATATATATAAACTGTCAGCATGCCTGTGTGATTTAAATTCTAGAGCATTCTTTATTTTAGGTATAGGCGTATTATATGTCCTCAGCGAGGTCTTTAGGGCCCGCATGCGTCTCTTGGCCTGACTTCGTGGATAGTTTCAAGTACCCGCTTCCTTTTGCTTGTTGAATTGCTCCTATGGCGGGGTTTTCTCACGGGACGAGAGTATTAAGAAGATTTCGTACAACCTTGACTTTATAAATGTTTTGGTTTAGTTGGACATTTAGAAGCAATGTATATTTATATTGATTTAAACTCGTTTTGTCTCTTTTGAGTTTTGACTAGTTGAATTAGGACAGGATTATAACTTGAAGAGAATAAATAAACAGCTCGTACTTGAATTGCTAAGATCTGGCAGAGGGATATCTCCTTCCTCTAAACGTAACCCGGATTTCATAAGCTGGGCCGTTACAAAGTTGGTATTAGAGCCAGGTTGTGCAATCCGAGTACAAAGAAGTTGTAAAACAATTGGTGATTTTGAGTTTTGGAAATGAAATGGCCCAAACGTTTTCACGAGTTTTGAATGTTTTCAAAGGGCAAAATGAATTTAATACGGATAAGTAAGATAACCACCTTGAGAAGTGAGAATCGGGATTCAATCGGGTAGTCATGGCGATAGCATGTCCTTTACGGATATAGAATCGGGATTGGTAGAGATCCTTAGGTTATTCTTTACAGATGGGTAGAAATTGTTAGAGAACTCTCCCTTGAATGGAATGGTTTATTTGTCTTTATGTTGTTTTTCTTGAGTAGGATACTTTGTTTGATATATGTTCAAGAGTTTATTATGTCTTTATGAACATGGAGAGCACATGTAAAATCTTGTTTAGGTAATTTGCAAACTTGATTTTAGAGATAGGTAAATTTGGGGGAGAAATTTGATGATTCATGTGTGTTACTCTTGTTTACTTGATATGATATTTGTTTATATGAGTTTCTCTCGTTATGACATTTGGTGTGATTATTATAACATGCTCTAATCTTGTTATACGCTTACAAATTATGATACTTGATGACTTAGGTGAGACAACTACCACCATTCTTGATGTGTTGACTTATGCATACTTGTGTTGTTACTTATATCACTTATGACGACAATTGGTTGGTGCCTTTTGCCCTTAGCTTGATGTGGATATGAGATGAGATTATGAGGATTTATATGGTTAGAGCTGATGTTTCGTACTGGTTAGTTGAAAGCTTATGAGCTCAAGTTTGAGAATCTTACTCTAGTTGATGGGAAAACTTATGGTTTTGAGGATTGAGAAATTATGTTTGTTAATTTAAGAGCCATGATATTCTGATTGTGAGACTTCATGATTGAGTTGATAAGAATGCTTATGGATGATATAAATTGTTGATTCTTGCTTATATGATAATGTTTTCATAAAGTCGACACAAGTATTTTATAGGGACGCTTGTAAAGTACTTGGTCTGCTGTAGTGAAAACATTGTGATGATTTTGTGATACTTGTACAACTATTTCATGGGGACGCCTATGAAATACTTGTAGGGATCACAAAATGCATCGCTTATATGCTTATTTGAGATGTTTTGGCATGATATTGTTCTATGATCTATTTAGTGATGCCTTACAGATGAATTCTAATGGTATTGCTCTCATATGTAAAATTCGTCCAAAAGAGGATCATGCGTATACGACTCGACAAAAATGTATGTGAATCAATAAATAGACATGACTCGCATATTTATAAAATAAGATTCATGTGATTGATATGACGTATTCCTCCTACCCTCGACATGTTATCGTTCATATGTTGCGACTCTATGAAATTTTGTGAAGTTATGTCATGTACCTCTATCTTGTTTATATGAACGATGATGGTTAATTATGATGTATTGCTTATGTGGCTACTCGTTACCCTATAGTTGTCTGACTTGTATAATTTATGCCTTATATGTCCCTTGTTCCCATAAGATGATGTTATTCTTGCTTGTCTACTTGGTTAGGGAAGAGACTCTATATTCAAGCTAACTTGTTAATGACGAGACTCGATAAGATAGCAAGTTGACCTATTGATTGACCTCTTTAGATTCTTGTTGAAGTTTTCTTTGCGATCTTTAAGAACCTCGATAAATTGCCATGACAACTCCTTGTCTCTCTTCAATACCCTTCTTCTACCTTGCCACTTTGGTTCTTTCTTAGTTCCTTTCATGTTGGTCACCAAAAGTTTCAAACCTTATGGGCCTAACTTGTTGCGAATTAGTATATCCATGTTAGAAAAATTACTGTCTTGAGGAAGTACAACCCAAAGGGAGGGCCTTTATGAGTGACTCTTAGAAACCTATTTGTGTCATCATTTGTACCAAGAGTCTTTTGACGTCTTTGTTCACTCAGGGAATTTCGTTGAAATGTCTTCCTTATGGTTGGCATCAGGCCAGAAGTATATTGTCTTCCTAAGAAACGACTAGACTTCCTTTCAAAATGGGAGATGGAGTCATTAGGGATGAGTCGATGTTGCCCTGGGGAACTTTATTTGGTTATAATGCTAGTCTTGTTGTGTTTCCATGTTTTGATGTATTATTGTGTCATATACTTGTTCTATTCGGGTCTATGTTGATATGTATATATCCTCTTGCACTCGCTCCATGCCTCCATCCATGCCTTATACACATTATCTTTGGATCGTATCACCTTCCATAGTACTCTTTTGTGTTTCCCTCGCCTTGCTATATAAGATTGGTTTGGCTTTTGATGCATTGTCATGTTAGCCCTATACATGTATATCATATACTTATAAATCGTGACTCATCTGACATTACTAGTGTCATATAGAATTCGTGACTTGTGAACTACATGACTTTATTCTCCATCCATATTATTGTTTACTACTCCTAATCATAGATTCATGACAATCGTTTCATTCTTCCCTTTGTTACCGCTTGCCCTTTTGGATGATTAAGAATGTCAGGTATAATTGAATTAGTTATGTTGTGCTTGTATGCCCCATCTGCATCATGCCTTTATTATATCTATCGTAGGTTCGTGGTAGACTTGCCATCATTCTTGCATGATTGCGACATATGGTCCTTTGATCTTTGGTTGCTTATGCTTGTAAATGCTATCAATTTCGCTATGTTATGATTTTATGCCTGATGTGGTTAATGTCTTGTACCGCTATGTACCTATCATCATTGTCTCATCTTAACATGTGCTATAACTCTACGATTGTTAGGCTTTAAGGACTTCACACGTCACATGACCACCCACCACTGTAACTATACACATTTATGTGATGATCCTTAGATGAATACAATGTGTTATTCTCTTATAGTATGTCACTCTTGAAAACTATTATTTAATTTTGACGATAGCCACACTTAAGCATCCATGACATGATACAAGATTATATCTAGTTATTTGTAATATTAATGCCTTGTTGACATGTATATGCATATCATGATGTTTTGTGTAATTTGAGATAGTCACTCCTGTCTCATGGTCACATTACTTACTTTCACGCACCTCTCATGCTCCTGTTAGGTTTTCACATGATCATTTTGGCTTATTATGTGTTATGGTTATGTATGTTGTTACATGCTACTTATGTGCCCTCCTACTGTGTTATGCGCTACTAGAATCCCTTATATGATCTCTACTTTCAAAGAAATGATTATTTAGTTGTATACCCTAATTATAACATGAATTGATTACTCGTACTACATGACTCATGATAGCTCGGCCCGTGCCTTTTCTATCTGTACATTAGTTGGTATGCATACCTATGTCATTACACTCTATATATCCATGCTTAGTCATCACCATTTTAGATTCACATCATTTTGATGATACTTCCCATATCTTCATGTAGTGTGGTTATATAGTTGTTTGACTAGTTGCGAATCGTCATGCGTTGTCGATAATATGTAGAAACTTTGCATCAACAATATGATATGTGATTCCTTGCACTATTTATATCATCCATATGATAACTGATGTAATAGAGTTTTGGTAGTATACGTATCTTGTACATTTGCCCTTGTTATGTGATCTTATGAAATTATGATTGCGTACGCAATTTGAATATCATCATTAGAGCTATATTGTTACCTTTTGACATCATCATACTCTATTTTATATGGATGGTACCATGCATAACCTATAATGTTGCACATGCTTACTTTTACTTACCACATGATGTCTTTCTATACTCATTATGCTCTAATAGTTTTAAGCCTCGTATGCTCGTATGTCCATCCCTATAGTTTAAATTGCACTTGCATGTCTATGCACCGCATTTTTCTTAAAGAATTGTTAATGTTATACTACCTACCATGATTGAGCTTATAGTGGTATGAAATATGTGTTAATGTATGCCTCGGTGACAAAATTGCATGAAACACACACTTACACTTGACTTTTACTAGTAAAATATATGCTATTTCTTTTTTTACTTTTCAGACATATTGATGCTAATTCTTACATGTTTTGTCTCGTTCTCTTACACCACAGTGACATATAGGATTCCCCTAGGTGTGTACTAAAATCAATTTAGTGTATTCGGATAGTAGATTGTTAGATCTATCTTGTGTATATCTATGAATGTTGAACCGTAATAGCATTTCTAGTCATTATAGGTGATGTCCCTTTCTGGTGGGGATTTGATTTGATAATAGTGTGTATTAATATTGCTACGATCATGATAGGTTATTTACCTTGTACTTCCCTACACGTTATGACGCTCACACTGAAATCGTATTGCCATTGCATCCTCAGATAGGTTCATGTTAGTGTACAAGATTACAACATTGTGTGTTATGACATGGTGTGTTACATGATGATTTGGGTGATACGATTGTAACCTTAAGGATTTCCCATGGGCATCGACAAAATTCTTGTGTTCAGTCTTACTAGATACTATACGAGTCTATCTTCGTGTCAAGAGTTAGTCGAATTGTCCCTTAGTGTCTCTTTCATTCAATTCAGCTTAAGCCTTGCGTCATCCTTGTACAGTTTTCTATGGTGTGATCAAGAGTGGGCCGTCTAGATTAATCAGAGGTGCGCATTTCATTTGCCCGATTTTGTGCTCGTCATGACGCTTGATTGTGCCCTTTCGGGTTGGTGTGGATGTGTGAGTATGATAATTGTGTTCATTTCTGATTGATATCAAGGTGCAGAAATATGTGATTATATGTTCTACTGATGATGTGATGTGCTGATAATGGGATTTCATAGTATAATGAATTCCGATATGTTGATACCTTGAGCTTGAAATGCTGAAACCTAATATGATGATGAATCTTGCTATGATGATGTTTTGGATATGTTAATACTTGAGTTTGATGTTGAAAATGATCACGGGAAAAGAACTTAGGAAGTGGAATTTGGGATTAGCCCTTAGAGGTGGATAAACTGTTTCTAGAATCCTTAAAAATCTGGTTGACTAACATAAGAACAGATGACTTGAGATTTCGAAATGTTTTGTTGCTTTTAAGAAACATTTTAGTCTCGAGGACGAGACTTGTTTTTAGAGGTGGATGATGTAAAGACCCAAAATTTTAAAATATTATTAAATGATGAGATTCCGAAAATTTGGAAAATCTCCGTCCTCGATCAAAATGATTTTGTTTTGTTTTAAACAAATTCCGGCATATAATTGAATCCGATTTAAAAACGAATCTACTCCTGTTGTCCGCCATTGAAGGGCTGAGACCCGAGCTTTGGAGCTCCCTCTCCCGTGCCTCACCTCTCCTATCCTTTATCCAGTGTCGCTCCTCCCATTGTGAACCACGGGACCACAAGCCGCTCCTTCCCCCTTCAGCCGCCATTGAAGGACCTTACCGAGCTCCCAGCACCGCTCTCCACTGTACCTCCCCTCTTCGCCTCCAGATCTGAGCTCGAGAGCTCCTTCACGCTCGTTGTCGGGGATCCCAAGCCGTCGTCCTCACCTGCCCCTCTTCTGTCACCCTCGCTCGAGTCGAAACCGGCGTTAATGTCGAGCTGCCTCTGCAGACACGAAGCCCACATGGAGCCAAAGTACTCCTCTCCTCTCGCCGGAGTCCCTCTGTCCGGCCTTCTCTCTCAACCGTCCCTGCTAAAGCCCGTACACCACCGACAAGGAGCTGAGTTCGCCGAAGACGACACCTCTCCCTCTCCTTGTTCATATTCGGAGCCACCTCGACGCCGGAGTCAAGTTCGACGCTGATGTCGATGCCCCTGCTAACCTCTTTTGGTACAAACCTTAGGCCTTGGGATTTTGTTTGGATTGACCTTGAAAATTGGTTGATATGAATGAAGTTGAATTGGGTTTGACATGATTTGTCTTGTGAATTAATGAGCTGAATAATTGTTATAATCTCAATAGAAAATGATAAAATAATAATCTTATAAAATTATTAACCAAATTAAGGTTAATTGGATAGAGTGGACTTATAGTTTGGGCTAAAACCCACTCGGATATGATCGTAATTTGGTTTGATTAGAACAACAATTGTGGAATGAATCTATTATGGTTAACTGCCTTAATTCCTCTTGGAATGATAGTTAGAAATGATAACTAATGGACTTGATTGATTCTAATTCGAGTCCAGTGAGTTATTGTCGAGTGTCTTAAGATAATATGAGATAGGACTCGTTGTAGAAACTGAGTTAGAAAGTGCATCGTTATATCATGTTTGTTCATTGGTTGTTAAATGGAATGGATTAATAAACTTAAAAGAGTAGTTAATTAAGATATAGTTAAAGTGTCTAAGATGATTAAAAGATGTCTTAAGAAATTGTGATGTCTTGTGACCTTGTTGTGTGCTTCATATGCAATCTCGTTAAGATTAAGGTTAAGTCTTAGAAACCTTGTAACATATGTCGGGTATAAAAGTGAGGAGATTATATGTCTTGACTTATTAAGTGGTTAAAGAATTACTACCTTGATCTACTTGAGTTGGAATTGGATTCTTAATCTTATGCTCGTATGCTTCTAAGCTTGCTTGTAGTTGTTGTTGTTGAGTAAATTCTTATACTTGAAATTAGAAATGATTTCGGAAAATATCAACTTACCCTAGGATGCTAGTGTGCTTGATGAGCAAAATCTTATAAGAGTGGCTAAGATATGGTCAAGTGTATAAGGTTATATAAAAGACACCTTGGAAACTTGTTATACTTGTAAGCTTGTTATTGTGCTTATCGAGATATGAAATTGGTTCGTTTGACTTGATATCACTACCTCATATTTAAGCTAGGTAATTTGGTCAACTAGAGTAATAATATGGACGTTTTAGGCTTGTTTATTGGTTGAATTCTAGTGTAACTATGTAAGAAATGTCTTGAGAGCCTAATGTGCCTTGTGAACTTACATGGACTTCCTTGGTATGACTCTGACCTTAAAATATGGTTTCGTTACAATTTAACCTTAGTTCTTATATGTCGACTTACCTTGATTTACTCTTTGAGCATGATTTATTATGCGAGTTTGATAAACAAGACTTGTTGATCCCTGGTTTTGAGAACTTATGATTTTGTTGAGTATCGGAGGATGTGATAATTGATGAATTACTTGAGGAAATGTTTAAGGAAAACCTGAGCTTGGTTTGAAGTAAGATGGTTTGAGTAATGATCTTGAAAAGGGTTTGAACTAAGTTGCATACTTGATGGGAACAAGGTTACTTAAGATTGATGGTTATGATGAGAACGTTAGATTATTTGAATGAAATATTATTGAATCTTGTGTTGACTTGAAAGCCCGCTTGTTTGTTAATTACATATGTATTGATGAATTGTTCCTTGCTTATTACTTGCTAGTGTGATTGGATGATTCTCTGAGTGGCTTGTTGGCCGATGGATGATTATCTGAGTGGCGTATTTGCTAATTAGATGTGAAGACTCCAGGTAAGTTTCCTACGAAAGCTTACTCAGTAACCAGGACCTCATGCCTGATATGTTATATAGTATGTAGGTGTTGCATATGCATAACAACATACCATGTAGTATCATACTTAGGACTTGCACTTATGAATGAGCATCCCTATTCTTTGTGCGTTTGAAAAGAGAACGACCGTTATCTGTGAGTCCTTAGAGTCGTTGCTAGGGTCATTGGGGCATTCGTGTTTCATATCGTTTCGGTCCCAGTTGAGTCTTATATGATGATATGGCTGCGGCGGTGACCGAGCGTCCTACCTCGGAGTTGGGTACGGACATATGATGGATGCGGCACCGACCGAGCGTCCTACCTCAGAGTTGGGTACGGACATGTATGACTCCGGAGTGGGCACAGATTGGGAGATTTGGGATATGCCACTTGGCATTCTGTGTGGATCCATTTAATCGCTTTCTGCACACACACACACACACACATATATATATAAGCTGTCAGCATGCTTGTGTGATTTAAATTCCGTACTGCATTAGAACATCCTTTATTTTAGGTATAGACGTATTATATGTCCTCAGCGCGGTCTTTAGGGCACGCATGCGTCTCTTGGCCTGACTTCGTGGATAGTTTCAGGTACCCGCTTCCTTTTGCTTGTTGAATTGCTCCTATGGCGGGGTTTTCTCACGGGATGAGAGTATTAAGAAGATTTCGTACAACCTTGACTTTATAAATGTTTTGGTTTAGTTGGGCATTTAGAAGTAATGTATATTTATATTGATTTAAACTCGTTTTGTCTCTTTTGAGTTTTGACTAGTTGAATTAGGACAGGATTATAACTTGAAGAGAATAAATAAACAGCTCGTACTTGGATTGTTAAGATCTAGTAGAGGGATATCTCCTTCCTCCAAACGTAAATCGGATTTCATAATCTAGGTCGTTACATCCTTGGCCGAAGTCGGTGTTCCTAGGGTGCACATGTTTCGTCCTCCACCCCCGTCGACTGCTATGTCTTCGGTGGCCTGATTTATTTGGTTCTTGGTGTTTTCGTGTGTCGTTGGGCTGTCGATCATTGGGGCTTCACTGCCGTCGGTGCCCGATGTCATGCCTTGCCACCGTTCGCCTTCTACCTTGCCATGCCCGGGCGTGTTTGGCTTGTTTTGCACGCTTGGGTTGCCTGGCCTGACAGACTGATGTCCTCCTTGGCGTGTAAGCCAAAATTATGGCCTTGTACGCCAAACTTTTCATCAAAACAAATAAAAAGAAATAAAATATATATTTAAATATATATATATTTACTCATCCACCCGAAAGGGTTCGAACAAAAGCCCAAAAGAAAGGGCCTGATTAAACCCCGTAAGGGCTTGAACAAAATCCTAAAAGGGCTTGACTAAATCCCGCAAGGGCTTGGCCAAATTCCGGTTGGCTAAAATTTTTGACGTTTTTGCATGAGCGGTGTGGGACTCTACTTTCGGCGTTTCTAGGAGGTCTTTTGTTTGGTTGGGGGCGAGAAGTTTGGAGTCGGGACTGGCTGGGGTCGAGGAGGTGCCTTAAGGGCGACTCCGTATATGGGAAGGACCTTCCTTGGAGCTTTGTCTACACTTCCCACAGGAGATAGATTCCTGCTGTACCGCTCGCTCACGGTGCTACTGTTCGGTGGTGCTTGGCTTCGCTCTTCACCGTCGTTCGCAATTGTTGGGAGTTGTTCTTCTTAGATCGTTCTTGTTGTAGAGTTTTTTCTGTTTGTTTCATTGCGTCATTTTATTTTCTTATTGTATGTTTACACGATTTTCGCCTGTCGATTCGTTGGCCTCTCGAGATTCAGGTTTGCCTGATCTCGAATTCTCACTTAATAAAAAATGGCATTTAGATATTTTATTAATCCCAAAATCCATGTACATAATGGAGCTGGTTTCTCATCTTCTTCAGTCTTCAACACCCCCAACAACGGTTTTCTTCCCCACTTAACCGTTTTCAGTTCTCTAAAAGCCTTGTCACCTTCACCTTGTGACACCCCATTCACAATGCCACCAACCACCGATTGTCATGTTGATTCGGTTGAACACCTTGGGTATCGGACTCAGCCGCTGCAATCATCGTTGTTCACTATTTGTAGTTGTCGCATGAGTGTTGTGTTCCAACCGGGACTTCATTTAGGAATTGTGGCTGCAAGAGAAATTGGTGTGCATTGTCTCAAGGTGCAAAAGGTTTACACATCATATCAATTTTGTCAATGGTGTATGGAAGTATTTGTCCATCTCTCATGTACTCTTTAGTTGCAGATAGAGTGACTCGATTGTGTCATTCTCTGGATCTCGGGTCATTGGCTTCACATTTAGAATTACAAATTCTCATAATTTGGAATGTCAATGAATGGTGGATTAAAAAGGGACTAACAAGTAACACCACTCAAAGTGAAATAATGTGCATATTGATTTAATGGAAAATAATGTGTGTATTGTTTAAAGAGGATTTTTTAAAAAAAAAAAGACAAATGATTAAGGAGTTTAGCATTACAAATTCAATCGGGTGTACCATGGAAATACGAGCCACGTGATTTAAATCATAGAGGTTTAGCCACGACTTTTGACATAGATGTAAAATTTGTTGCTATAAAATTATGTACAAAGATCAGACACATACAACTATAGGCATGATAAAATTTAGCATGCCCTGATGTTTATAGGGCTATAGGCGAAAAAAAACAGGGTCATTTGCTATAAATTTAGTCACAAACAGGGTACTTATTCGAGCTATTAATGTACCTATTCGATCTTATTATTTTAAAATAGGCGAAACTAATTAAAATAACCTAACCTTTGTAGGTGTGTTAAACAATATCCTCACCTTTCAAATGTAAGAAAAATAACCCAATCTTTAGGGGAGGTGGTAACAAATTATCTCAACTCATTTCTTGAAGGCGGGCCAGAGAGTGGAGATTCATTCTATTTGCATGAGCAAAAAAGAAGCCAGAAAGTTAAAAGTCCATAAAGAAAAGTAAAGGCGTAGAATAAATAAAAACATCCTATCAACCTAGCCGCGGATAGGGAACGCTGCTAGGTTTGACCAATTCTATGTCATTATTTTGGTCAAATTTATGATCGGAAAAATGAGTTGAGATAATTTGTTACCACCTCCCCCAAAGATTAGGTTATTTTTCTTACATTTGAAAGGTGATGATATTTTTTTAACACACCTACAAATGTTAGGTTATTTTAATTAGGTTCGCCTATTTTAAAATAATTTATTTGAAAATATAATTTGTGACTAAATTTGTAGCAAAGGACCCTGTTTTTTTTTTTTTCCGCCTATAGCCCTAAAAACATCAGGGTCGGCCCTGTGCACGACGTTCCACACCTAGAGATTAAAGTCTAATCATATAAAATAGTTGATTTGCAGAGACACTTCTGATGAAACCATGCGGAAATAATTAGACAAAGATTCGGACGCGGGTATAGCGAAACGACACCAAGGAAGACGCGGGTATAGCGAAACGACACCAAGGAAGACCCAGAAAATAGGGAGGACGCGGACACAAAACAATGACACATGTCCATCATGCCCACCACCCACGATGACCACACGTGTCAACCCAATAGTGACAAGTGTCAAGATGGGGCCTCTGGCCAATCCCTATAAAAGGGGAAATGAACAGAAGAATCAGGGGGAGGCTTTTTTGAGAAACGAAAGAGAAAGAAGAGAAGAAGAAGGAGATTGAAAGAATCAGCAAAGTCGACCGCTGAATCTACATATAAACCGCGGGGAATTCAGAAGCCAAGATAAAGGAAAGGGCATCACATCCTGAACGCAGCGACGAAGTAAACACTTCAGGTGAATCTCCGCGGACAGGTATGAACGATTAAATCATAAAAAACAAATGAATGATCTCCCATAAAGAGATGTGGGGTTATGGTAGATTTCATGCACGCGAACAAAGCGCGGCCCAGGTTGAATAGCGAACAAATCGATTCACGTGTCAGGTAAGCCCGTGTAACATAAAAACATATACTCGCGTCTAAACCCCCGGGGACCCACCGAAAGTGGGCCCCTTATACAACTTCTTGGGACGCCTCATCACTGGCGCCGTCTGTGGGAACCCACTCACCCTGAGGGATTCAACTTTAAATTTTTTTATTTTTTCAGTAAATGAACTACATATGTTTTAGGTCATGAACACCGCATACCCGCGGTCCCGTCAGACAACTATCAAATCTACAGGGAACACACGGGTCTCTAGAAAAACCCCCCATGAAGAAGGGGGTATGAGAAAGTTCATCTAAAAAATTTAAGATAACAAATTTCCTGCCAAGTCTTTTTACTAACAAAGCTGTCAGTGACTCTGGTCAGTCAGGAACAATGTACAACAACGAAGACTCAGATGAAATGAGCCAAAGCACGATACCAGAGCAGGAGGCCACCAGCATGTACAACCCATCCGTCCTTTAGTCGGAGGAACAACAAGGCATGTGGGCGTCACCGTATGTGCCCCCTTATTACCCGGCGTACACGCCAGAATACATACCGCCTGTATACATGCCACATGGAGTACAGCAAGAGCCGCATTATTACTTTCAGCAAGCGCCTGAGCCTCAGCCTTTTTATCAACCGGCCCCCGCGCCGCAATACTATTATCAGCCAGCACCGGATCCTCAACACCAGTACCAACCGATGAATGAGCCGCGGCACTACCATGGTTATGAAAACCCATACCAAGGCCAACACAGAACCCAATTCCACGATCAGCAATATGACGCGTATGGACAGCCAAACGCGGCGGAGGCAATCAATCTGAATCAGTATGGGAACCCAGCACACAGAGCGTCAGGTCACGGATTTGATCCCTTGCATCAAGGTGCGCAAGGGGTTGACATGCGGCCCAACAAACATCGACGAGGAGAGCATTCGACTGACGTATCCACTTCCACCAAGTTTGGCTCAACACAAATGAAAATCGACGTCCCTGATGCTTTGCCCTCTGTTTTCACTCAGGACATTTGCCGAGCACCGGTGCCCAAGCGATGGAGGGATGTGAATCTTATGAAGTACGATGGGACCACGGACCCAGAAGATCATCTGTGTCACTTCATGACCCTGATGGGGATCAATGAGTACAATGATGCCATGCTATGTAGGACTTTCCCGTCAACCCTCACGAAGATTGCCTTAACTTGGTTCACTAACCTACCAAAGAGTTCAGTTGGCAGCTTCTCTGAGTTAAATCGGATCTTCCAGTCCCACTTTGGGAGTGCGCGGTCGAGAAAGAAGACCATGTTAGACTTAAACTCAATCAAGCAAGGAGGAGATGAAACCCTGGGACATTTCTTTGCCCGATTCACCAGTGTAGTTGTTCAAATCCCGAACTTCAATCATGAATCCGCGACTATCATCCTCATGGGAAATCTAGCGGAAGGTGATTTCAAGACTTACCTGTTTAGAAAGAAGCCCAGGGATTATGATCAATTAAGAGATCTGGTGTCACGACAAATAGATGCAGAGGAAGTAGCCGCGTCAAGCTCAAGAGCAAATGGCGGGCATCAAGGCTTTTTCAGCAAGCTGGCTGGAAAATTCAGAAAGGATAAGGGGGCAGCGAAACCACCCAAACAACCATCGGCAGGACATCACCGACAAAATGACGAGGTCCACCTCAATTCAGACAGGAGGGAGGAACATCGTCATCAGAGAGATGATCGAAGAGAGGGAAATGACCGAAAGAGAACACATCAGCCGCGGAGGGATGATTATCATGACCGGGAACACCATCCTCGCGAGCACCACCAGAACAGAAGGGATGATCGACACCCGGTCGAGCGTCACATGCAAGACGAGGAGTATCCTCATCATCAGAACAGGAATCACAACCATTACAGAGAACGCGAGGAAGCCCCTCAGCCATATCGAGGGAGGGGCCGGGGGCGCCGATGGCGACGAGGACGCCATAATGGTCCCCCGCCCCCTCACGGGTCAGTAAATCAGGCCCCCTGAGAGCAGGAAGGAAGACTAAGGTCCGCGGTCGAACGTATCCCAGAGCCCAAAGGATACATCGACACTCTAGTAGGAGGGCCCTCTCTTTCAGGAGCTAGCAACCAGGAGAGGAAGAATTACGAACGAGAAGGAAAGCAACCACCCTCCGCAACGAGCAGGCGAATTGCCCACACACCTCACGTGGAACTGATATTCTCAGTAGGAGATGCGGAAGATGTGAGGATGCCTCATTCCGACCCACTGGTCATACATGCTTAGATAGCAACCAAGACTGTCAAGAGGGTGTTCATTGACACAGGGTCATCTGTGGATATACTTGCATGGGAGGCCTTTTTGCAGCTTGGAGTCTCAACAACGGCACTCAAACCGTACTCAGGAACGCTGGTTGCTTTTTCTAGAGACGAAATACCAGTCGCAGGAACCATCGAGCTGACGGTGGTGCTCGGATCAGCGCCAAGGCGAAGGATGGAGAACATAGTTTTCACCGTCGTCCGAGTCCCAACAGTATACAATGCCTTGCTAGGGAGGGTATCACTCTACAAATTCCATATGGTGGTCTCTATCTACCACTTTTTGGCCAAGTTCCCTGTAACAGGATGAGAAGTTGGCGAGGTCCGCGGACAGCAACCAGAAAGTAGAAGCTGTTATCTGACCTCCCTGAGGAAGAAAAAAGAATTGATGCAGGTTGAGGAATGTGCCGCGAGCACGACCGAGAGGAAGGGAGAGAACCCACAGAAAGAGCTTGTGGAAGAGACCGATCCAGAAGGTACCTGTGCTGAAGCAGAACTAGAGGTAAGGCCCGCGGCCAGGGAAGTTCCGACCACTGATGAGAAACAGGTTCACCTTCCATTCCTTAACCCTGAGGAAAAGGTGTATTTGGGGCAAGCATTAGGGCCCAAAGAGAAGGAACGCGTCATTGATATTATACCAAGGTCAAGAGACGTCTTTGCTTGGTCACCAAGAGATCTGCTGGGAGTTCCTCCGTCGATCGCCTTGCACACACTCAGGATAAAACATGACGCCAGACCGATCGCTCAGAAGAAGAGAAAAATGGCACCTGAAAAAGCCCTCTCTGCGAAAGAAGAAACAGAAAAATTATTGGATGCATGCTTCATTAAGGAGGTGGAAGACTCTGAATGGTTGTCTAATGTGGTTCTGGTCAGAAAGTCTAATGGGAAGTGGCGTATGTGTGTTGATTTTTCTGATCTCAACAAATCTTGCCCCAAGGAAAGCTACCCACTTCCATCAATTGATGAACTGGTTGATGAAACCGCCGGGAATGCCGTCCTCAGTTTTCTGGACGCGTATTTAGGGTACAACCAAATCCGCATGGATCCACTTGATAAAAAGGCCACTACCTTCATTACAAATCAGGGGATCTTCTGCTATCAGGTCATGCCATTCGGATTGAGAAATGCAGGAGCCACGTTCCAAAGAACTGTTGACAAGATTTTTCGTGCCCAAATTGGAAGGAACGTATCAATCTATGTGGATGATATCGTGGTGAAAAGCTTGAGGGCAGAAGATCACGCGGCTGATCTGCAGGAGACCTTTGACTCTCTGAGGCGTGGGGGATTGAATCTGAACGCGGAAAAATGTGTTTTCGGCGTTGACTCCGGGAAATTCTTGGGATTCTTGGTTAGCCAGCGAGGAATAGATGTAAATCCTGAGAAGATTGCGGCGATTCAAAGCATGCAACCACCCAGAACGATCAAGGAAGTTCAGGCTCTCAACGACGCTGTCAACTATCTCAGTCGATTCTGTTCTTGTCTTGCAGATAAATCTCTGCCTTTCTTTGCTCTATTAAAAAAGAAAGGGCCCATCCAGTGGACGCCAGACCTGCAGCAAGCTTTCGAAGAAATGAAAGATTACCTGATGAAATTGCCAACTCTGCACCGACCAGAAAGACTTGAAGATCTGCACCTCTACTTGGCCGTCAGAAGCACAACCATCAGTGCAGTGCTCACCCGCAAAGAGAAATATCCGGTTTACTACGTGAGCAGGGTTTTGCAAGATGCTGAAACAAGATATGAGCCGATCGAGAAAATGATTCTGTGCCTGGTATTCGCGACAAGAAGACTACAACCTTACTTCCAAGACCACCCAGTCCAAGTTTTGACTAACCTACCTTTAAAGCAGATCCTGCACTCCCCTTGCCTTTCAGGACGGATGACGAAGTGGGCAGTGGAATTGTCGGAGTTTGACATCGAATACAAGCCACGGAAGGCAGCACTAGCACAAACCCTGGCTGACTTTATCTGTGAGACGAGTTTTGAAGAACGAGCATCATCCGAAGACGAGAGTTGGGTCTTGAAAGTTGATGGAGCAGTCAATCAAGCTGGCTGTGGAGCTGGGATTGCCTTAATATCCCCTGAAGGGCAGGTAGTGAATTACGCCTATAAACTGACCTTCCAAGCAACAAACAACGAAGCTGAGTATGAAGCCCTCATAGCAGGGTCAGAAATAGCCCTGTCACGAGGAGCAAGAGGAGTAACCGCCTACATAGACTCTGAGGTCTTGGCAAAGCAAATAGAAGGGGAATATGAGGCCAAAACAGGTTTGATGCCAGATTACTTGAAGAAAGTTCAAGCTTTGCGAAGAGCCTTTCTGAACTTCGTAGTAACAGCAGTCCCAAGGGAAGAAAATCAACAGGCAGACGCACTGGCAAGGGTAGGCGCGGTAATGCCATCCGAGCTCGGCGCGGAATTCATGTTCGAAAGGAGAGAAAGTCGTGGACTTGTAAAAGAAGTTTTCTTCATTGAGACAGACGGAGAAAACGACTGGAGGACACCAATAGCAGAATACCTGGAGAAGGGAATTCTCCCCACAGAGAAGCACGAGGCCAAGCAAATCAAGATAAGAGCAGCAAGATTCACTGTCTGCGATGGAAAACTTTACAAGAGAGGTTTCACGCAGCCTGATTTAACATGTGTTACCATCGAAGAAGGAATGGTAATTGTACAGGAACTTCACTCTGGAATATGTGCACACCACCAAGGCTGGAGAGCGTTAACAGTTAAGATCATGAGGACGGGATACTACTGGCCAACGATGAAGCAAGACCTTCAAGGATTCATCAAGAAGTGTGACGCGTGTCAAAAATATGGGAACGCTATTCATCGGCCCGCGGAAATGATGAAGGAAATCTATGGTGCTTGCCCATTCTCTCTCTGGGGGATGGATATCTTGAGACCATTTCCGACCGCGCTTGGCCAATTGAAATATGTAATCGTGATTGTGGATTACTTCACTAAGTGGGTAGAAGCAGAAGCAATGGGACTCATCACCGCTGAGAAAGTGAAGAAGTTCCTGTGGAAGAACTTAGTGTGCCGCTTCGGGGTCCCGGAGTCGATCATCACAGATCACGGACCCCAGTTCGACTCCGAAACCATCCGCAATTTCTGTGAAGACCTCCACATCAATCTCAAATTCTCATCCGTAGCACATCCTCAGACAAACGGGCAAGCAGAAGTCACCAATCGGCAGATTTTGGAAGGTATACGGAAGAAATTGGGAGCCAGGGCCAAGGGGAGATGGGCGGAACTCCTTCCTCTAGTACTATGGTCTCACGGGACAACCGCGAAGACGACGACAGGGGAGACACCTTTCTCTCTGGTTACGGTGTAGATGCAGTCATTCCAATTGAGCGAATGATTCCGTCGGCCCGCGTTGTCGGATTCAAACCACAGTCCAACGAAGAAGCGCTCGAAGTAGAAATGCATTTGAGGGAAGAACGCAGGATGATGGCAGCCTTGAAGGCAGAAGAGTACAAAAGACGGACTACTAGGTACCACAATCAGCGAGTTCGGCCGCGACAATTCCAGAAAGGAGACCTAGTCTTGCGACGGGTGCAGACCGGAGGAAAGCTGGATGCCAACTGGGAGGGTCCGTACGTAGTAGCTGACATCATCCAAACTGGTGCATACAAGTTGAAGAATGAAAACGGAGAAACCCTGAACAAGACTTGGAACGCTGACTGTCTAAAGAAGTACTTTGTGTAATCTCGAAACACTGTTTTTGATTAAATAATCGCCCCCGCAGGAAGTTGAATGAGCGGTTAGCGGACGTTTTCTGTAAGTAACGAACGACTACGGACCTTAAATTCCCCTAAAAAGACGCTGGAGCTTACTCCGCGTCACTCCCTTGATTGAGACTCTTGATCTCTCAAGGTCGAGCCAACGAATGCCGGAGTCAACTGACGTTGGAGCTTACTCCGTGTCACTCCCTTGATTGAGACTCTTGATCTCTCAAGGTCAAGCCAACGAACGCCGGAGTCAACTGACGCTGGAGCTTACTCCGCGTCATTCCCTTGAATGAGACTCTTGATCTCTCAAGGTCGAGCCAACGAACGCCGGAGTCAACTGACGCTGGAGCTTACTCTGCGTCACTCCCTTGATTGAGACTCTTGATCTCTCAAGGTCGAGCCAATGAACGCCGGAGTCAACTGACGCTGGAGCTTACTCCGCGTCACTCCCTTGATTGAGACTCTTGATCTCTCAAGGTCGAGCCAACGAACACCGGAGTCAACTGACGCTGGAGCTTACTCCGCGTCACTCCCTTGATTGAGACTCTTGATCTCTCAAGGTCGAGCCAACGAATGCCGGAGTCAACTGACGCTGGAGCTTACTCCGCATCACTCACTTGATTGAGACTCTTGATCTCTCAAGGTCAAGCCAACGAACGCCGAAGTCAACTGACGCTGGAGCTTACTCCGCGTCACTCCCTTGAATGAGACTCTTGATCTCTCAAGGTCGAGCCAACGAACGCCGGAGTCAACTGACGCTGGAGCTTACTCTGCGTCACTCCCTTGATTGAGACTCTTGATCTCTCAAGGCCGAGCCAACAAACGCCAGAGTCAACTGACGCTGGAGCTTACTCTGCGTCACTCCCTTGATTGAGACTCTTGATCTCTCAAGGTTGAGCCAACGAACGCCGGAGTCAACTGACGCTGGAGCTTACTCCGCGTCACTCCGTTGATTGAGACTCTTGATCTCTCAAGGTCGAGCCAACGAACGCCGAAGTCAACTGACGTTGGAGCTTACTCCGCGCCACACCCTTGATTGAGACTCTTGATCTCTTAAGGTCGAGCCAACGAATGCCAGAATCAACTGACGCTGGACTTACTCCGCGCCACTCCCTTGATTGAGACTCTTGATCTCTCAAGGTCGAGCCAACGAACGCCAGAATCAACTGACGCTGGAGCTTATTCCGCGTCACTCCCGTGATTGAGACTCTTAATCTCTCAAGGTCAAGCCAACAAACGCCAGAGTCAACTGACGCTGGAACTTACTCCGCGTCACTTCCTTGATTGAGAGTCTTGATCTCTCAAGGTCGAGCCTATGAACACCAGAATCAACTAACGCTGGAGCTTACTCCGCGTCACTCTCTCGATTGAGACTCTTGATCTCTCGAGGTCGAGCCAACGAATGTCAGACTCTTCCAACGTTGGAGCTTTCTCCGCGTCGCTCCTTTGACCGAGATGCAGGACTCCTCAAAATCAGATCAATTGGTGACAGAGTTTAATAATATAAACATAATCTAAAACTCTGAGGAGTACTACTACGAATAGCATCACAAGGGAAACATTCGATCCATCGACCCCATAACAAGCATAAACGAATGGAAAAGACGCGGGCAAACGTTACTGCAACTACATAGAAGTTTTTTGGTACAATAACATAAGTCGAAACATAAAAGGGATCACTGTTCGGAAACAAAAAAGTCACACATCTGGGAGGATGACCGGCCTTGGAGGCGACATAACCCAACCATTCTCCACACAAATGGATCCCTCATCAAGCACACGAACGTCGAAGTGAACTCCACCACGATGGCGGAAAACCATAACGGTCCCCATTCCTAGCCCTTGAGATGCAACAAAATCACTCCAACTGCCAACAAGTCAAAATATCCCATAGTCTCGTTTGACTATCTGAATTGGGGAATTTACGGCCGAGCCCAGGGATAGAAAGACTTGAGTTGGGTCTGTAACACCTATCTCATACTCAAAAAGAGCAGGAAGCGACTGAAAGAGGATAAAAACAAATGAGATATAAGAAAAAGAGTAATCTTTCTTAAAAAGGAGAGAAGCAAGAACAAGTTAACTTACTCGTTCTTGCAGCTGATCCTCAAAATCCAAGGCTAAATAAAAAGCCCAGGGAGTCTCACTTGGTGCATCCATCTTGAAGTAGAAAATGCTGGAAAGAAAAACTAAGCTATGCCTCGCTTATATAAGGCTCCACGAGGGGTTGGTCACGGAATGTATTTTTGAAAGATTCTTTTAGAATCCTCAAAAGAAGAGCAGAACCACTACGGTCACAGACTTACAGAAGATATGACTTGAGAAGACAGGTCTGAATCGCACGAAAACCAAGAAGAATCCTAGACACAATCTCAATATTAAATCAAAAGGGATGATAGACACCACTTTTATTCATTGCCCGCGTAAAAGAAAACCACATATCGACAGAAATAGTCCCCTCAGCTTACGAACGAATGCGTCGCAAGAATAGCTAGTCACGGGTAAGAACCGTTAGTCAAAATACCCGCGTCCTCGTAAGGAGGGTGGCCAACGATCTCATCCCCGTCCTCCAAACCCATGATTTGGATTTCGAAACGGGCATTTCCTTTGTGGATAAAGACCATAGAAGATCCGACCGCGAGTCCATGAGACTCGATGAAATCTCCCCATCCTTGACGAAGCCAATACATTCCATAATCACCCTTATAAACACGGACTGGAAAATCACGTAAAAGATGAGATGAAAGGAAAACTTGCTCTGGAACAGCATCCACATACTCCCCCTCAAAGCGCATGGGCAAGAGCTGAAAATGGAAATAGGACAAAGGGTCAAATGTAAAGAATGAAAGCTATCAAACAAAACCAGCATTCCAATAAAGGCTTACCAAGCGGGATGTTTGATCAACACGGTCAATCGATTGAAAGAAAGCCCATCTACCCGCACTAGAAACAGCCATAAGCACGATTAAAGTATAAAGTAAGCAGTTGTGAAATAACAAAAAAGAAGGGAAGAAAGATACCCTCTATAAAAGCTGGGGAAGCGACACGCATGAACACCATCTGGCATAAGATTCCTCTGAAGAGAGAGAATAGGCTCGTCAACCAAGATGGCAGTATAGTCACGAGAACTGCAAAAGCAAGCTCAGTGAAACGACTTGACGATCAGAAACAACTGACAAAAATTTTTTAAACCGGGCCAGGTTCAGGCCTAAATAAAACACGCGGCTTAAAAAACGCCCCGTGGAGAAACCCCAGAATAAGGAACTAAAACACGCGGCATGTTTGAGCAAATATAAGAACCCCGTGAAATCTTGAAGAAAATATCATACGCAAAACAAAGAGATGGAATTTGAAAATCCCCCCAAAGCTTTTTATAGAGTAATCATTACAGAGGAACAACTTCAATCTCTACGGCTCCCACTGATGTACGTCCTTCTAGAAGAGGATGCCCATCGCCTGGTGCATTTGTGGTCTCGATCCAACCGCGAGCATGAGGTCAAGGTCGAAGTGGACACGGACGGGATTTACTGGTTCACAGACGGATGGCCAGGATTTGTGGAAGCCAATAGGATAAGCGTTGGAGTTGCTCTGATCTTTGTATACCAGGGGGATTCAATCTTCGAGGTCTATGTCGCAAATCCGGACTGTGATTACAACGGAATAGAAGGACGCGGGTGAAGAACGACTACAAGGATGAGAGCCTTGTAATCCCACTACTCTTTAAAATGTAAGAGAACGAAATAACGTTCCAGCTAAATAAGATCTAGGGATCATGTAATGCTGTCTTTTTTAAATAAAAAGAGCAAGTCTCTACATTAAAAACTTCAAAAGCGAAACGTTTCCTTTATTTGCAAGCTAAACTCATACAGCAAATATATTTTCTTAATTTATAAATGAGGTTCAGCATGAGTCGCTGGAGGAAACAACCGAGATACAACACTCAGTTTCGGCACATTCCAAATCACGTCATGGACAAACTTTAAAACGAGCGCGATCCATGTAGAAAAAAGTCATCGACGATCCCACAACAAACCCGTGATGAGCAACAAATCTATCCCATCCGCGACGAAGGTATAAGCGACCATCAAGTTCTCTACTCACTTCAACCTGGAGGTTCTTAATGGCGTAAGAAGACAAGAAAACCTTCCGCGGAGGAGAGGATCTGAACTCCACCTCAAACTAAGGCGGAAGGGGCTGCCAAAAAGGGGACACAAGTTAAAGGCTCAAAGTTAAAAAAGGAGGGGGAAAGAGAAACAGTTGAAATCAAGACTATCAAGAAAATCATACAAGCGAAGAAAGTTGGTCGATGCATTCCAAAGTTTTGAAAAACGCCCAAGGGTTAGAACTCCCAGGTGCCATAAATCCTTATCAAGCGAACAACCACAGGCGTAATAAACTAAAAACCCGAACCAAGAGTTTTTAAAAAGGGGGGAGAGAAAAAGGCATACTCAAGCATGGTGAACAAGTGGCAAGAACTCTTTTAAATCAGAATCGAAGACTGCAGCACAAGTGGCCGAGTCGGTAAAATAATGAACACAAGAATAAGAAGAAGAGGAGATATTCGCTACGAAAGGATAATAATATACAAAAATACAGCCCCTTAAACGAGGCAGTAAAAACCGTTGTCTGAACATTAAAGAGCGCGAAATTGTTCGGCTTCGACAAAAGTTAATTACAGAGCTGACCCGCGCCAGTGAAATGTTATGAGAAAAGATAAAAAGAAAACTAATCCTTCCAAGCCTCAAGGATTGACGGCGGCATCAACCTCTTCATCATCAGAATCCTCTTCATCCGAGTCCTCCTCTCCTGCCATCTCTTCCGGGGTCAGTCCCCAATCCGCTACCGACAAGCTCGCCTCAAACTTCTCTAAAGGAACACCCGGATTAGCCTGCGAGTGGGCAACACTCTGGTTGATACCAGCGGACATCCCTTTTTGGAAATAGCTGAAGCACTTATCCTTTAAGAGCTCTACTCCCTCTGGAGATCGAAGACATGGCTTGGCTATCGAAGAAAGGAAGGAAATGCCCGCGTCGGTTTTGAACCATTCGGAAGTCAAAAATTTAAGACCTGCAGAAGATTCCAACCACTGAAGCGCAACCTCTTGAGGAGACTGAGACTGAAGCTTCTCCAATTCCTGCCTCACTAAAGCACGATCTTCTTCAACAATGGAATGCTCGATTTGAAGATCTTTGAGGCGTGCTTCAGTTGTCTCCAGTTTCTCCTTCAGTTGCGCCGCAGACTGTTGAAATTCCTCTCCTTAGCGGCGTAGAGCGTCCGAACTTGAAAGTGCCGTGTCACGCTCGGAAGACAAAGAAGAGTTTTTCTCCTTCAAAGCAGAAATTTGCTCGCTAGCGGCCTGCAATTTCTCATGAAGTTCCGCGGATCGTTTCTTGAACTTTTCCACCGAAGAGGGATCGCCAACAGTATTGCCCAATATCCTCAGCTTATGATTCAACACCTTCATCTCCGATGCCTTCTTAAAGAGCTCCGCCTCATAGAAAGTCAGTCGCCTCTCCGAGTCGATTTGGAAACTCCTAACCTGAAGAAGCAAGGACAAAGGTGAAAATAAAGAGACAGGAATTGAACGATGACGTAAGCAAAAATAAAAGATCCCAACGACAAACTCACCCACTCGGCTGCACGCTCGAACTGAAGAGAAAACTCATCCCACTCTAAGCGGCGCACCCACGCTCATTTGTTCCGGCGAATTTATCAGAGCCGCGAAGGCGAACGAGCTCGTCAACTCTAAAGCCAGGAATGCGGAAAGCAGGCAAAGCATCATCTCCCTGAAGAAAAAGAGCCTCCTCTTCCCCAGTCCCGGAAGCTCGAGATGAGCCCACGTCTTTCTTCCTTTTTTGAGGGCGAGAAGTACCCGCGTCCGAAGGACAAGGACGTTTCTCGCGAGCATCAGAAACCACGACCTCGGCTTCGCGACGGGTTCACTGGCTCTTTCCGCCCCCTCCACAGCCGTACCTTGGGAGGCAGCAAACGGGCGAGGAACACGCTTGGCGGACTTCTTCTTCCTCGTCTTGCCACTTTCTTGAAAGTGATGGCGATCGGCCAAAGCGCTCAAATCCATTAGGTCTGCCAAAAAGAAAACGAAAAGAGAAGGCATAAAACACCGCTAGCGAACTCCCAAGTCTTCTAAAAAATATGATAAAAATGTGTGTGTGAAACGCCAAGAAAATCACAAAAATAGAATATGGTAAAAACTAAAGCAGACACCTAATCGCGGATGAGGCAGGCTCAACCCCGCTATCTCGAGTCGAAGAGCCAAAACCATCGATCGCCACGGTAACTTAGGCTCATGAACGAAAGAGTCTTTGAACTTGTCAAGACGCGCAACCCATGGTTTTTTGACCGCGCTGAACCATCCGGGTACGGTCTTAAACTCAAGACAAATGCCGACCTTGTCGCGAATAAGAAACCACTTATGTTTCCAGTTCGGTTTGTTGGAAAGTCTCTCAATGTAACTGCAACTGGAGTTGCACTGATAAAACCGAGGATCTTGGGGCCCCCTCTTCAGAGAAAAGATGTTGAGCATTAGCTCTTTCGTCGGAGGCACTCCAATATCCAAGCACCGCATCACAAAGCTAGCAAAGAACATCCAACAATTCGGTACAACTTGCGCGGGGCTCAAATTGTACTCGGACAAGAAAGCGATAAACAGAGGGTGAAGAGGCAGGCGAAATCCTTGAGATAAACTCGCTACATACACTACCAAGCAGTCTTCGTAAGCATCCAGACACCCTCCACCCTCTGAAGGAAGACACAATTCCACGCCCGCTGGCCATGGAAATATTCGGGCTAGGGCCTCGACACTTGAAAGATCGAGCAGTGTTGTGCATCCTCGCACCTCTTGGTTAGGAGAACGACGCGGGCGAACTCTCTCGGAGATGACAGGAGGACAAGGCTGAGGGTCACGAAGGGAGAAATCTCCCCGAAAAGAACAAGAAGCTAAGTCGTCAAGGGAATAAGACGGGAAGTGGAGATCACTAAGAACATCCTTCGAGCGGACCCTTGCACACTTCTCTGCGAACCCGACGGGAGACTCGGCGTAAGGGACCCACGACAACTCAGACTCAAAACCACTGGTTGACGGACGCGGACTAAGGGAAGCACGCGCATCGGATTGAGCTTGAGTCTCCACGTCCATTGGATGAACGTCATCCCCCTTCGAAGAAGAAGAAGTTAAAAAAGGAGAGGAATAATAATCAGGGTCAGAGCAGTTCCGTTGTCTCCTCACCTTAATCGGGTTGCCGAAAGGACCCACGCGGTCCGGGGAAGAGATGCTGGAGGAAGAGGAAGAGTCAGAAGAACTTTATGAGTCAGATGCGGAACTCCCGCTGGAAGATGAAGAAGAAGAATCCAAAACGACCGCGAGAGGATTCCCTCCTGAAACCGAGGGTAAGCCCTCTCTCCATCTTTCCTCTCTTTCAAACTCGTCCAGCGCGTCCGGGTTCCCCTCAAAGTTAGCCATCCTTGAAGGAATTTAAAAGCTGATCTGAAAAGGAACCCGTACGCGGACCAAAAAATCAAAAAACCCAAAGAAACAGAACTGGGATAAAAGGGGAAGACCCAAACGGATCTAACAGGGAGAAAACTAAAGTTTTTGGCAAGAAATAAAAATTTTAGCAAGAACACCCAAGAACATTTCACGGAGAAATTAAGAACTCAAGAACAAAGACAAAGAATTACCTTAGAAGAGCGAAGAACAACCGGAAAACTCAACCGAAAAGCTAGGAGACCAACGGAAAACTCTGAAAAAACGAGAAGCTGAGTAAACACCGCAAGCAGCCAAATAATGAGAAGTGAAAAAGTGAAAACGGAACGGGGTAATTTATAAGAAAATTACCGACTCTTCAGTTCCCCTCAAGACGATATGGGCCGTGGTAAAACCTTAATGGGTCGGAGGAGATCCTTAACCAGGCCCACAAACTCTGTTTAAAACAGGAAATACGAAATTACCCCCCTAGAGATGAGGAGAGGAACACATTTCCGCGGGTAAAAGTCGAATCGTCTCAAGCTCTCATGGAGCTCAACCCGACCCGAGGAGCTGTGATGAAACCATGCGGAAATAATTAGACAAAGATTCGGACGCGGGTATAGCGAAACGACACCAAGGAAGACGCGGGTATAGCGAAACGACACCAAGGAAGACCCAGAAAATAGGGAGGACGCGGACACAAAACAATGACACATGTCCATCATGCCCACCACCCACGATGACCACACGTGTCAACCCAATAGTGACAAGTGTCAAGATGGGGGCCTCTGGCCAATCCCTATAAAAGGGGAAATGAACAGAAGAATCAGGGGGGAGGCTTTTTTGAGAAACGAAAGAGAAAGAAGAGAAGAAGAAGGAGATTGAAAGAATCAGCAAAGTCGACCGCTGAATCTACATATAAACCGCGGGGAATTCAGAAGCCAAGATAAAGGAAAGGACATCACATCCTAAACGCAGCAACGAAGTAAACACTTCAGGTGAATCTCCGCGGACAGGTATGAACGATTAAATCATAAAAAACAAATGGATGATCTCCCATAAAGAGATGTGGGGTTATGGTAGATTTCATGCACGCGAACAAAGCGCGGCCCAGGTTGAATAGCGAACAAATCGATTCGCGTGTCAGGTAAGCCCGTGTAACATAAAAACATATACTCGCGTCTAAACCCCCGGGGACCCACCGAAAGTGGGCCCCTTATACAACTTCTT
This sequence comes from Persicaria maculosa, assembly GCA_963922045.1. NCBI lineage: Eukaryota > Viridiplantae > Streptophyta > Magnoliopsida > Caryophyllales > Polygonaceae > Persicaria > Persicaria maculosa. Next base: position 4,455,571 of record OY998268.1, read on the forward strand.
GGGACACCTCATCAACTTCTTCTGCAAATCGATCAATGACATTGACTCTCATTTGGGTAGTAGGCATGTCCACCGGTTGGACTCGGCGGGTCACGAGTCGGAAACTCATGACCCGTATCCGGACCCGTGGGGAGGCGGGTCGACGAGTCGGATGTTTCTGAAGAAAATTTCGTTTTTTAAAATTTCCCGCCAAAACAACCTTTAAAAAAAATTTGTCGACTCGGCGGGTCATTTTTTCAAAACTTCCGACTCTAACCCGGATCTGTGACCCGCCATGACCCTTGACCCGTCTGACCCTAACCCACCGGATCTATGACCCGTCAAACCCGCTGGGTCAGGGGTCCCGTGACCCTGAACAGGCCTACTGGGTAGAGATACCCTGCATAGTAGTGGGCCTAGTGGCTGAGTCTCGGTCACCCTACCGGGGAACTGGAATATAATTCGGTTTGACAGACAACGGAACATGTTTGGAACACTTCGAGGAAAAGGAAAAAAACTCAATGGAGTGTTTGGGCCTCTGATAAAAGCCCAGACTTTTTTTATTGGGCCGATGTGCCGAATGAAGTGTGCTTTATAACTTGTGCGTCAGGCAGGACGAACAAATATTGCAATCTAGGGTTTCAAGCTTTAATCCTCACTCTCAACACGGCAAACCCTACCATCTCTCTCCACTCCCTCCGCCTCTCCCCATTGCATTCCTGATTTCCTCCAGCCTTTAATCATGGCGACTCAGATGAGCAAGAAGAGAAAGGTCCGTGCCTTTTTCTTCTTCATGTTGTATTAATTCCACTTCGTATCTTACCTTCGAATGGCTATGAGATTTCAAACGTGGAAATGATCGACAGTTTCTCTTGATCCTTGACTTTTATTGTATGTTTCTGTTGGATGTAGAGTTGCTAGTTTGGTCTATTGAAAGTTTCTGGTTGTGTTCTCCCCGATCGTATATATTTGTTTTTCCGTTGCCGTCATTTTGTGATTCACTGTGCTGTTGATTTTAGGATACCAGTTTAGCTCGAACTAAATGCGATTTAAAAAGTAAATTTTTGTCGTTTGAAATTGATGTTGTGGTGATGTTTGTTTTCGTGAACAGTTTGTGGCCGATGGAGTTTTCTTTGCCGAGCTCAATGAGGTGCTGACCAGGGAGCTTGCCGAAGATGGTTACTCCGGTGTTGAAGTCCGTGTTACCCCCATGCGCACTGAAATCATCATCCGTGCTACACGTACTCAGAACGTTCTTGGTATCTCTCCTTCCCTTTTCCCATTCAATTTCAGTATGATTTGAATTTGGTTTCTTGGTATTGTGGCTGTGTTGATTTTCACGTGAAAGCTGATTGGTCATATGAATGTGGTTTTGGAAACTGAACATATTGGAGCATTTGAGTGTACCAGATTTTGAATTTGGTATTAAAATTTAGAAAATGATTTTCGTTTGAAATATGGATTTATGTCATAGATTTAGAATATGATCACCAGGCAGTGTGTATATTTGAAAACATTTGCTTGGCAGTCGTTTTGTCACCTTTTTGTTGAGGTTATTAACTTATTGATGTTTTCAGGTGAGAAAGGGCGCAGGATTAGGGAGCTGACCTCAGTTGTGCAGAAGAGGTTCAAGTTTCCAGAGAACAGTGTTGAGCTGTATGCTGAGAAGGTTAACAACAGGGGTCTTTGTGCCATTGCCCAGGCAGAGTCTCTACGTTACAAGCTTCTTGGAGGTCTTGCCGTGAGGAGGTATAGTTGTATATTTCAATGGCTGGTCTAAATTTCTGCCTTGACTTTGATTGTTTCAAATCATAGTTTTGTCCCTGCTTAAATTACATTTTTTGCTGCTTGATTCCATTGTTTTGTTAGAATGTTGTCATATTAATCATCTTTATAGCGAGTTGGTTACATTGTTACATACCTCTCTCGTGTCGGATGATGACAATATTTGCTTTAACCGTTAAATCTTCTTATAGATCAAGGACTATCTATTTCCACTTGGTATTCAGATTTGACCGTTAAATCTGCTCATTGGTACTGTTGTTGTATTTTAGTGTTACTATTTATTAGTATGTCATCTTTATAGCGAGCTGGTCAAACTATTACATAACTTTCTCGTGTCGGATGATGACTATACTTGATTTAACCGTTAATCTTCTTGATATACCAATAGACATAACAGTGTCCACTGGTATGAAAGATTTGATGGGTAAATTTTATTTTCACATTTTTTCCTGATTGTATCATTTAGACATTCATGAATATTGGGGGATGACTAAATCTTCTTTAGCAGTCCATCTTCTTGATAGACCAAGGTACTTAATAGTTTTCACTAGTATTAAAGATTTGACAGGTAAATTCGTCCTCGTATATTTTGTTTCTTTGCCTGGGTGCTATCATTTTGTCATCTTTATAGCGAGTTGGTCAACTAATACATACCTCTCTCGTGTCGGATGATGACTATATTTACATAGCCATCGAAATTTTCTTGATATACCATTGCACATAATAGCTTTGACTGGTATAGAAGTTTGGACTGGTAAATATTATTAAAAGACCCAAGTTGAATTTTTGCCTTTGTTTTGTATTTAAGGAGTGATTGGTTCGTAATTTTGGGGGATTGAAACAGAGTGAAATGTTTCTTGAAAGTTAACTTTCGATAACCAAGTATCATTTTTCCCAACTACTACCTCCGTTTCCTTTTAATTGACTTTTTACTATTTATGTACGTTTCTTAAGGTATGAAAAACTATATGAAATAATAATTTTTTAAAATATTTTTTTCGATAATCTCATACATATTGGTGATAAGTATAATATTATTAAAAAAAATTATTAAAATATTAATATTTAATATAGTTTTGATCGTTCTAAAATTACGTGCATGACTTGAAAAAGTCACTTAAAAGGAAACGGAGGGAGTATTTACTACCAAGTTCTCTCCAACCCCATTCCAAACTATTATGAATCAGTGAACTGAAATTTCTGGCAAGCCTAGCTTCCCTTTCTTCCTAATGCATGGTCTGATTGAATGGAAATTTTGTTTGTTACATTATATATCATTGTTGGCCAGATGGAATTATCCTGTGTGAATTACCCATTCCAAAATATTAAATATGCTACTGGTTAGTGCACTTCGTGGCATGATAATTTGGGATTCTAATTTCGGCATTGATGATATTGTGCAGGGCATGCTATGGTGTTCTGCGATTTGTTATGGAAAGCGGAGCCAAGGGTTGTGAGGTTATAGTAAGTGGAAAGCTTAGAGCCCAGCGTGCCAAGTCAATGAAGTTCAAGGACGGATACATGATCTCTTCTGGTCAACCCTGCAAAGACTATATCGACTCAGCTGTGAGGCACGTTCTCCTTAGACAGGTCAGCTTCTTCTGAACACAAATATCTCAAGATATCTATTCGCTGCTAACTCACTGGTAGTGTGAAACTCCTGCTCTCTCACATTCCTGTTTTTATGGGGCCTGATTACAGGGGGTTCTTGGCATCAAGGTGAAGATCATGCTGGACTGGGATCCTAAGGGCAAGCAAGGTCCTACAACTCCATTGCCTGATGTGGTCATTATTCACACTCCGAAGGAAGAGGAGACGTTGACGACGTATGTGGCACCGGCCTTGCCTGTGGATGTGATGCCAGCCAATGTGGAAGTCGCTGTTGCATAAGAATCGATGCTGTGAAAGTTAATTAGTTGCATAATTAAGAACTTTTTTGAATTAAGAACTGTTTTGAAATAGTCGCTTTGAGCCTGGCTTTTGAAATTACTTTTTTTGGCTTTTCTTTTCCCATGACTTATTTCACTCATGTGACAGTTCTGTGCTTCCACAATGGATCTCATGGTTTTGCATAATTGATTTTTTTTGTAGGTTGGACTCTCATAATTTGTACGTTTCATCATTTACATGCAAATCTTCAAATTAAATGAGAACTCTCTCACTTATTGAAATGTAGTAACCTGACGGTTACATAAAGGAAATTGTAACTTTCGCCATTTTTTTTCTTGTCTTTTTTTTAATAAAAGATACAAATTCTTAGAAAAATTGAACCTCTGTGTTTGGGGCTGTTATTCTGCAGCGAAATTGATAATTTTTGTATTTTCATCAACTATCTCAAATTTCACTTTAAATGAATTTTTTTTGCATAATTCAAGAAGTGCCATGTAGCCGATAAAAAGGGTCTCTTTGTCTGAATTTTATCAATCTTACAAGATCCGGGTCCGGTTCACATCCATTGTTACACTTTTCGTGTTACCTTTAGTGTTACATTGAATTATAAATAAAATTGAGAAAAAACACTCTAGATTTAACCAAACTTTTGTAACGGCCCGGATATAAATATCCGAGATACGTTTCGAAGGTCGGATACATTCGTTCGGATGTTGCAATTCAGGTACGGGTCGAGGTTTCAAACCTCTAATCAGTCGAAGTTTCATAAATTCAGTTTAACGAAAGTTCAGGTACGGGTCGAGGTTTCAAACCTCTAATCAGTCGAAGTTTCATAAATTCAGTTTAACGAAAGTAAAGCGGAAATATGATTTAGATACAAAAGTCACGGTAGAGCCGGGTCAAAATCAAACCAAAGTGGGTGATTTGCCATTTGTCAAGTTAGAATATATTAGCCGGATTCTACGATTCGCCAAAAGATTTCCCCGTCACAGAAGCATGGAGCAACAAGAGCGGTACCTAACACTATCCACGAAGTCAGGCCTGGTGATCGCCTGCGGGTCCTCTGACCGCGCTGAGGCCACATAACATGCCTATGCCTAAATAAAAGATGACTAATGCGGTACAAGATTTAAATCACACTATCATGCCCCTAGTATATATAATATGCAGAAAAGAACTGTAAAGGGCCCAAGACAATGCCAAGTGGCATATCCCTCTGCACCCCTTCCCGTTAGTGGAGAGACTGGCCAGTTCGTTGCTATAGCATAGCATATCCTCGTGGTGGTGCACTCACCCACGGTATCATCATAACATATATTAAAAAAATACGTAAATCTTGCCCGATGGTGCTGGGCTATCATATCATGCTCATATCGACTCGATAGACTCAGGGCACCCGATGGGGCTAGGCTACCCTATGACCCTAGCAAAGACTCTAGGACTATCACAGATAACAGCCGTTCTGTTTCAAACATACAAAGTAAACACATGCTCAGTTCAATGCAATCCTAGCATGATACTACATGGCATGCTTTAATATGCAACAAAACTACACATTACATGACACATCAGACAGGAGGTCCAGGTTACTGAGTAAGTCCCGTAGGATACTTACCTGTTGATGCAGAACAGCAAGATAACACAAGCAAGGGCCCAAATGCAAGTCCAAAGCAATCCAAAAGCAATACACACCTATCATCAAGTCATTTCCATAAGCTACCAGACCAACATTCATACACACGAACCCAAGTTCTCAACATTCTCAAAACCGACCGATAGTAAACCGTTTTCCAAAATCTTCCCGATACGATCAAATCGACCAAAATCATTCTTCAATTAAACCCATTGATAAAATCATACCAACCATATTTTCAAACTCATAAATCCCAAATTAAGTCAACTCATATTCAAAATGATATCTCAACTCATACTTGGCCAAATTCCGACATTAAACATTTAACTTTAAAACCAACTCTCTCCAAAGCACATTATAGAAACCATTCCGGCATGTTTCTTATTTCAAAACATTATATAAATAATTCTCAATACTAAATCATCAAAATAATTCTAAGCTCACAAATAATACTTATAAATCAAAACCAACAATTTACTTTAGCTCACATAGTTAAATCCTCTAAAAATGCATCAATTAAATAAGCCGAAAAATAAAATCTTAAAACAATATACAATATATAACGATTTATTTTCCAGAATTTATAATTATAACCAAACCCAAAATAATACTAATCTTCACAAATTTTAACACTTACTATCCATATATTCCAAAAATATATTTATAACCCAATATCAAATAATATCACTTTTAAAACCTTTTTAAATATAAATATTAATAATTTAAGAACATATAAATATATATATATATATATATATTCATCTTACTAAAATCAGAATTAATAACAAAATATAACATATATATATATATATATATATATATATATATATATATATATATATATATATATATATATATATATATATATATATATATCATAACATATAATATGTGACACAACCTTTAAACATAACAATAACAAAACATACTAAAACCCATAACATCCAACACTCCCATCAGCCCAACCAAAGACCCGGATCCAGCCAAACCCCAAACCCAGAGGCCCACTCCCGGAACCCGAATCTCCAAGCCCAACCCGAGCCCATACCCGGATACCCAGCTCCCCCTTAAGTGAACCGAGAGAGAATAAGGTGAACCGGCCAAGATTAAAAAGAAAAGGTCGAACCGGACCAAAAGAAAAAGAGTAGAAGGAACCGGACCCGTCTCCTAGCTCTGACGACGGACGAAGGCAGGAGGAAGGAGGGAGGGGTATTGGCATCGCCGGCGGCCTCCTTTCCGACCCAAACCTCGCCCAGCAAGATCATCTACCCATTTCGACTCTCACCCACCCCAAGAACTCAAACGTGAGTGAAGGAGAGGGAGGATAGAAGGTTTACCGAGATCGGAGTGTTCGCCGTGACGAAGTCTGATTCAGCTCCGTCGATGGGGGAATCTCTCCGTTCTCAGCCTAGGATGAGTGAAGGAAGGTTAAAGGTCCACCTTTGAGTGGGTTCGATTCGAAAACGGAAGGTTTGAAGCTTACCATGGGCTCAAAGAAACAAGGGGATTGGGGGTGGCGGCGCTACAGCTCCGGGGCTGCTCCATACTGCTGCTGCTCGGAGGAAGGAGAAGGGGAAGTGTAATACAACCTCGCTGCTGCTGGTTGCCCGGACCCGGAAGGAGGAGCTCTGTTGGTTTCCATTGAAACAGGGCGCGCTTCCGGGTGGCTCGGCGACAAAGATGGAGGAGATGGGTGGTGCTGGCGGTAACGGAGATGCAGAAGGGTGATGGTGGTGGTGCTCTGGCGGCCTGGTTTGCTGAGAAGAACAGAGGGAAGGGCTGGAGCTCAAACGAGAATGGAGGTGGAGGCACTGAGTGTTGGTGTGTTTTGGGGAGAAGTACACAGAGATGGAGAAGGTGAGGAAGGAGGGGAAAGATGTGGGCTGGTGTGGGTTTCTGAATTTACAGAGGGATAAGGGAGGATGGGAAGAGGACAAGGAGGGAGGGGACCAGTTTATAGGAGAGGAAATTGGTGGGCTGGTGTGAATTGCAGGGTGTGTGAGGAAGGGGGGAACCGAAGGAGAGAGAGAGAGAGAGAAAAGAAAAGAAATTAAAGTATATGTGGTCCCAACAATACCCAATTCAAATTAGCGGAAAAGACTCAAAACCCGCTCGCCCGATCGAATCCCGACTAAATCAAATTTAATCAAATTTTAATTCAATTTCAAGATAATCGAAAATTAAATAAATTTCAATCAATACTCGTAGTTCAAATTAATTTTTATTAATGCTCGATCTCGAAAGCGAAAATCAAAATCCATTTCTAAAACCCAATTCAAAACTATATAGAAGTTCGTTTATGAAGGATTACTAAAATTCAGTTGCTCGAGGACGGAAATTTCAAAATTTCTAGAATCTTAATTTTAAAGTCGAACATAATTTAATATCTTAAGAAAATAATATTTTAAATTTTCCGGTCTTTACAATTTTTATGTGATGAACAGTGATGCGACTGCGGTAGACTTGGCCACAACCGTGGCAAAGAAGGAAAGTTTCTGCATAGTTGCCGCGACTGCAGTAGCCTTGTCGTGATCGTAGCAGGCCCCATTTCCACGACGACAGTAGTCCTGTTGTGATCGCAACAGACCCCATTTACGAAGCGCGTTCTGAATTCGTTGCGGATTTCCCAAATTCTATACTAAATTAGTTTTTATCTATCTTTTATTATAAAACACGGTTTGTGACTATTTAAGGATTTTTAGGTCAGGGTTTTGAATAATCCAAGACAATTTAATTTATTTTTGAGAGCTTTGTTTATCATGTGCAACTAAATTCTCTGCGTTTTGCCTGTAATTTGAAGCAATGTTCGGATTAAGTTGTGAGTTTCCAAATCTTGTTCTTATTTCCTATATTGAATGTTTCAACTTCTTTGTGCTTAAAGAATTTATTGTTTTATTCTATCTAGTTTGCACAACTAGTTAGAATTAATTCAATTGGTAGGCCTTGTAGATTCCTGGTTGTAAACCTTAACCCATTAGCAAACTTATCCCTTTAGGGCTAGTTGAACTAATTGGAAATGTAGGAAGTTGAATGTGTATGAAATCCTACTTTAAGGGTTGCAAATACCTTGACTAATTTCTGAACTTAAAGTTATTGATTGAGTTAAACCATCCTTTGGAGATTGCTCAAGAAATGATGGTTTTTAGGACCGTACGTTGGACTAGTAACTAAATGTTGTAGTGAGGAATGTTCGAAGCCTATGCTCAACCACTCAAATATATTTATACTCAAACTTCCTCTATAGTATAGTGGAATTCAAGGTCGATCCAAGGGAGTTGGTAAGCGGTTCTATCCTAGTTGTTTGCAAGATTGAAAATAGGGGAAAGGGATGGGTATAGATGTCGATATGGGGCATGGCGGCACACACAAGTAATAGCTCAAAACAGTCGAAATCAATTTAAAGACGCGACTTCTAAGGCAAGGGAATACCACAACAATAGACACATGTGAGGATTAATGAATCATATAAAGGATCATGCTTTTATAAACCAAGGTGGTGACTTTCGTCAACTAACAAATAAATCAATTCACTTTCGCATAAAAGACCTATTTATTTCTACCTTTCATTAATTAAAGTCTTTTAACCTTCGTTAGAAAACCCTAACTACTATCCAAGTTAACAATATCTCTTTCAAGTAAATTGCAATCAAGAATTCCTTTAGACTTTCGTCAAAGATTAAGCACATAGGTATAAGAAGATATAAGCAATCACATAATCATAAACTCATCCATCACACACATGCCTATTGTTTGGTTCACCCCAACCCTAGAAGAGAAGAGAACTACTCACTCATTGCAAGGAAAAACATGATTGAATAAGAAAAGAACATGAATAAAAACCTTTAAATAGCGTATTTTCACAACACAACCAACACTCAAGCTTTCGCTCAAACGCCTCAAACAAACTCCTAAAATTGTTCCTCCTCTGCTAGAATATTTAGCTACATGTGTCCTTTCCATAACCTTAATTGACTTTATTTATAATATAAAACTAAGACTTAATCCCTAAGAGAAGAGATCTTATCTTAGGAAAATATAATCCTATCTAATATATACCTAAGATTTATCCATGTCTCAAAAATTCTAAAAAGAATAGGATAAAAACCTAATTTAATCAACCCAAAATCGGCCCATCAACTGTCCATATATTCTCGTATCGACACCTAGGGGGTGTTGATACTGATAGGGGGTCGATACGAACTTAATTCACCGCCTCTTAATCTTTTCACGAACAGGTGTGTGTGTGTCGATTAGAGCTGGCAAAACCCGACCCGAACCCGAAAACCCGACCCGGTCGACTCGAAACCGATTATTCTGAACACCAACACAACCCGTCCATTTTGGACCCGAAATCCGAATGAACCGAATCCGATTAACCCGAAACCCGTTAAGACCCGAACCCGTTATAACCGAAACTCAAAATAATCCGAACTTTAAGCTACAATCTAGTAAATTTTTTAAAACGAATATTGAAATAATAAAAACCCAAGACAACCGAAACCCGAATAACCGAAACCCGATACAACCGAAACCCAAACCCGACCCAACCGATTGACCAAATTATTAGACATTACCCGAAACCCGAATGACCCGAAACCCGACTAACCAAACCCAAACCCGACCCAACCCGCCCGATTGCCACCTCTAGTGTCGATATCGACATGTTGGTGTCGATATTGATAGGTGATTTGTACTTACAGAAACTCTGCATTCTTTGAAGATGTCGATATCGATATACTGGTGTCGATATCGATAGGCTCTTTGCACTTTTCCTTTTTTCTCTTGCTCGCTTGTCTTCATTCCCTTTACACTTTTCTTTGGCTTTCCACCACTTCTTAATAAGCTTCCTTCTTGACTTGTTCGAGCTCCATAACCCTATAAAATACCACCAAAGCTTATGTAAACCCCATATCTTGAATAACATAAAAACTAACATAAACGTCACACTTTTCGGACACAAAAACTAATAAGAAGATTTAAATGGACTCAAAATATGATACAAAATAAGACTAAAAACGCGGGCATCACTAAATTAGGTCAGGACGATAACATTCATAGGAAAACTAAAAAGACAAGTGAAAGTTACAAGGATCAGTTTAACCGAATAAAGTCGATAGTTGTAGGTGAAACTATTTTCTCTAAATTGTTTTGTATCAGTTTGTGTATAGTTTATTTTATTTTCTTTCTATTTTCATCACTCAAAATCCCTTTTCTCTATTAGTTGGTAAATATAAATTCCTTAGAAATACTTGATTCTCCGTGGAATCGACCTCTTACTTACTTAGTATACTGCTAGTTTGTAGGTTTGAGTTATATTTTGATAGGAACAATGACAGTTTTCTATGGTCACCGGCACCCAATTAATTACTAACATATCCACTTGCACAAGTTGCGTGTGCACACATGCCTACCAATTAGAAACACACGTACACTAATTAATTAGCAAAAATAAAAGTACATAGATGGATATAGAAATTTTCATTAATTAGCAATACACCACACTAATTAATTAGCAAAACTATACAGATGAATACTCCCTCCATTCCTTAATATTTGTCTTTTTCAAATCTGTACGTTTTTTTAGAAAGGTCAAATTATATAAAATATTAATTTATTATTCAATCTTTTTTAATAATATTATACTTATTACTATAAGTATAAAATTATTTTTAAAAATCATTAAAAATAAATAAATATTTTATATAGTTTTTGGTACCTTAAAAAACGTGTCTGAATTGTAAAAGGTCAAATAAAAAAGAATGGAGGGAGTATATAACTTTTAACATGAACCTTTAATTCATTTTTGGCACTTTTAATTTATATTTTTTCTAATAATATTAAAAATATTTTTATATAATTTGTTTAATTACACCTTAATTAATAAGCATGTTAATATATATTTCACTCTAAGAAATTTCATAATCTTTATTCACATATGGTTCACGACTTATACAACATATGATTCATGATGTTAACACTAAATAAGTGGTCCAGGATATTAATAAGAATTGTTCAAGCTTTTACACATATGTGGTTCAGGACTTATACAACATATGGTTTAAGATTTTGAGAATAAGTGGTTCATAATATTAATAAGAAGTGGTTTAAAACTTGTAATTAAACATGTGGTCCATAAATCGTAAAGTGTGGTTAAGAACTTGTAAACATGTGGTTTAGGATTTTAAGAACAAGTTATTCAAACTATTAACGAAAAGTGGTCCAGGCTTTTACACACACGTGATTTAGGACTTGAACAACCTGTGATTTAGGATATTTTACAAGAAGTGATTCAAAATATTAAAAAGAAGTGGTTAGAATATTAACAAGAATTAGTTCAGACTTTTACTCACATGTGGTTTAGGATATATTTACAAGAAGTGGTTCAGAATATTAACAAGAATTGGTTCAGATTTTTACTCACACGTGGTTCAAGTAGGCCTGTCCATGGGTCCAATCCGTCGGGTCGACGGGTTCGACCCTGTGGGTCACTGGTCGGGAAGTGATGACCCGAACCCGAACCTGGGGAGAAGACGGGTCAACGGGTTAAAGGTCGGCCCGTCGGGTCTTTTAAAAAATTGTTTTTTTTTAATTTTGTGCAAATATAGTTTTTTTTTTTCAAAAAAAAAAGGTCGACCCGGCGGGTCACGAGTTCGAATTAGGTCGACCCTAATCCGAACCCGTAAACCCGCCGACCCTTTGACTCGCCCAACTCGGAGTCGTAGGGTCCATGACTCGTACGAGCCGTCGGATTACGGGTTGACCGTGACCCATGGTCAGGCCTTGGTTCAGGACTTATACAACATATAGTTTAAGATTTTGAAAATAAGTGGTTCATAATATTAACAAAAGTGGTTCAAGATATTAACAAGAAGTGGTTTATACATTGTACTCACATGTGGTTCATGACTTGTGCATATATGGTAAGCACTAGGGGTTCTAGAGCCCCCTAGCAGGGAATTCGGGGGGGCAGTGCCCCACGATGGTTAGTAAGTCGGGGGTCTAGGGGGCGAGTCGGGGCAGCGCTACCCCGCCAAAACGGTATGCTATGTTTTTCGTAATGGTTAAATATGTGGTTTATGATATTAATAAGAAGTGGCTAAAGACTTGTATAACATGTGGTTCATGAAGTTAACATATGGTTCAGGACTTGTATAACACGTGCTTGAAGTGGCTTAGGATATTTACTCGTACTGGTTCAATTTTTTCGTAATGAATCTTTTATTTCCACCATAAGAGATTGTTTTCACTTAAACCTCGCCATATAGATGGGGGAAATTTGGTGTATTCTACCTTTTGTAACATTTAATTAGTTCCTTATCCCTCTTAATTTTTTTTTCCGTTCTGGACATTCTTAAAAAAAATTTAGCCCCTTTGTACCCCATTTCTTCCTCCTCCCATCTCACGTTCATCCTCCTTCCTCTTTCCCGACGATTCCTCCCTTCTTCCTCCTTCCTTCTCTGGCGGTGTCGACGGGCTTCCTTCCTCCTTCCTTTTCCGATTGCGGCACCATCCAATGAGTATTTCCTTCCATCCTCCTTCCTTTTCTAGTTGCGACTTCCTTCTTTCGTTTTTTGGTGAAATTGCTCAAAGTGAGGTCCAATGGCATTGTCTCCAGGTATGTATTTGCTGTTTCAATCTCATTTTCTTCCTAGTTTCTTATATGTATGCCTATTTTTCAGTATATACATTGTTGATTTTGTGGATTTTCAACTTTGTGATACTCTTTTGCATAGGGTTTAGAATTTAGGGGAAATTTGGCGAAATTATACAAAACGTGTTATATTGTTACATTGATGTTGCTATTTGGTTTTTGATGCCATTTAGTTGTTCCAAATCTATGATTTCAACTATTCTTTTGTATCGGGTTACACTTGGTCGTTGAACGACTGATTTTTGGCTTCTGTCTGTTTATTGTAATTGATAGTTGTGGTTTTTGCCTATTAATCTATAAGAGGTCAACTAATTAGCATTTAAGCTTTTATTGTTAAATACAAGGTTACCTTATCTTCAATTGTGATATATGAGCACATTATCAGTGGAGTGGGAAGTGGGTGAAGTTGTATGTATTTTAGTTTTTTGCAGCTTCATTTTTGATGTCATATTATTTATAGGATCTTGTGCAGCTTCATTTGATATTGTTGTATTTTATGTCCTCTTTGATGTTGTTGGAATCGGTGTTATATCATTTACATTGCTTGTCATCCTTTAATTTTGATGCCATTTAGTTGTCATCCTTTGATGTTGATAAAGTTATTGGGAAATTAGGCGAACCATATGTTAGAGTGTTTACATTGTGTGTCATCCTTTGCTTTTAATTGGGTGATGATATTTCCACCGCTAATTTTTACTATCTCCACCGCTAATCACCACAACATGTTACGGTGAGTTAATTACGGATAACAGAACCCACCGTTGTATAGTGTGGTGAGAAGATTTTTTTTTAAAAAAATACCCACCGCAACTTGTTACGGTGGTTGAAATTACGGTGGGTTAATTAGATTAAATTTTTAACAAAAAAAATTTGAAAAAAAATACACCTGTCGGGCCAATGTCCCGACAGGCAAAGAATGTTTTTAAAACAAATTTGAGAAAAAAATTAATTTAATTTTAAAGAAAATTTTTTTAATAGGCCCGACAGGCAAAAAATTTTTGAAAAAAATTTAAAGTAATTTTAAAAAAAAAATAAAATACACCTGTCGGGGCATAGGGCTGACAGGCAAAAATTTTTTTTGAAAAAAATTGAATTTAATTTTAATTTTTTTTAAATACACAGCCCGGCAGGTAAAATTTTTTTTTTTCCAAAAAAAAATTAATTTAATTTTTTTAAATTAAATTAAAAATAAATAAAATTAGTTGTAATTAAATTAGAAATTAAATAAATTAAATTCATTGTAATTAAATTCATTGTAGTTTTACAGATAATAAATAATCTAAAAGAAAATGGCATTTGTCCTTGGGAAATTGAATTAATTATGGGTGATGTCAAAGGGCTCCTGAGGTCTCTTATTGATATCTCCTTTTCTTTCGTGCCCCGTGAGGGTAACAGAACGGCTGACAAGGTTGCACACCTTGGCCGCTCTGTTAACGGGCTGGCACTGGAAAACCATCCAGATCTCCTTGATCTCATCCGTCAGGATGCGCTCGGTTAGGTGTTCCAACCGAAATTTTACTTAATCAAAAATAATAATAATAATAAATAAATTTTAATTTCATTTATTTTTTTTCAAAAATGTTTGAAATTATTTTAAAAAAAATTAAATTTTAATATAATTTTTTAATTAATTGTAATATATTTAATGAAAATTAAAGTTGTCTAATAAATAAAAGAAAAATTAAAGTTGTAATTTATTTTATGAAAATTAAAGTTGTAATTTTTTAAATTAAGTTGTAATTGTTTTTTAAAAAAGGCAAGTTGTAATAGAAAATACTCGTTTACGAATGAGTGTTAACAAGAAAAAACACTTCTGAGAACGAGTTATAACTGAAAAAATAGAAATGCAATCTGACAAAGTACAAAACTACAAAGATACAAATGAGTCATAGAAAAAACACATCTACTAGCAAGAAAACCGACGATGCTGACTTGGGCCTAGTATTCATTTTGGGTGGCCCTCCATTCTGGGTGCACTTGTTGCAAGACTTCCTTACCGACTAGGGTCTGAAGAAGCACACAGAATTCCTCTTTGGTTGGAGCACCTACACTGTTATATCGGTCATATAACTCCAACGCCATGGCACCAACATGTCGAGCGCGCTGCATGTTAAAATCGTTAATTTATAAAAAGTCATCACAAGTCGCATTCTATTCTATCTATGTATATTTTAGTTCATTAAATATAATATATATATATATATAATTTTGGTAATTTCTATCCAACTAAAAACATTTATTGAGAAAATATATATATAATAGATATAGATTTTATTCAATTAAAATTTTAACAAGGAAGGAGATTAATTATTTTTGGTAAGTATATATGGCCTTGAAACATATAGATAGATAGATAGATAGATTGTTAGATGAAAAAATAAAAGATACACTCCATATTTTATATGATACAAGCAAGACACGTTGATTTGGGAAAGATTTTGATGAATATACTATTTTATTTAATTTTGAAATATGTTTTATATAGGGTTTATCAATTTTCATTTAGAACATTATTCGTAGATTAATTTCTGTGACTAATAAATTGGATTAAACTAACTTATTTAGGAAACTATTCCCTAAAATAAAACAACTACATCTTTAAAGAATATTTCCTAAAAAAAATCATATCTTAGCAAATCCATATGGTAGATTAACTTTCTATTTATAAGATTTATTTTATGTTTAAAATTAATTAATCTATCTAATTGATACATTATAAAAGGGGATATATGATACATTCTCTATTTGTATGTGATATGCCATTAATTAATACGTACAAACGCAGCGCCAGTTAAACACAGGAGAAGGTCTAGCCTCGCCATGGTGGTGCGGATGGTGGTGGCGGATTTGCTCGTTTGCGGTGGGCTGGCAGACGTAATGTCCTTCCCTGCCGGACTCTTGCAAAAATAGCCGCCACCATCCCCACTCTCATGGCAGGGCTTAGCCTTCGAAAGTAGGATTTAGTTCATCGATCACTGGCCACTTCGCTTTTGGGCCTTTCAATCTCTCTGTGAGTTGGTGATCACGTAAGTGGTAAAAAGAGGTTACCGATCTTATTTCAGTACTTCTCTATATATTTGAATTGAAGATTTTATTATTTATTTATAGATTTTTTTACTCATAATTGACTCTATGTTTCTAATGATTAAGATTCAAACTGATCAAGATTTAGTATGTGATATAGTATATATCACAATATTGCGTACTCCACCTTGTAATTGATTAATCTTTCAAATTTCATTAGTGGAATTATTTTGTTAATATTAATGTGACTTGTGATGACTTTTTATAAATTAACGATTTTAACATATTATTTTAATAATTTTTTGTGGAAGAATCTTTGATTTCAAGTTGAATCGATTATTATAAGTTTTTCAAATTTCATTTACGATTTTAACATATTATTTTAATAATTTTTTGTGGAAGAATCTTTGATTTCAAGTTGAATCGACTGTACAATAATAGATCTTTCAATAGTCCACTATAGGCTTCAATTACATTGATTTAACAAAGGATGGATAGCAAAAAAAAACTCAAACATACAATAGATCTTTGTTCAAATTCCCTTGAATTTGTTGAATTAAGTGTGGTGCTTAGTTGTTCCAATGTGAATGAGAACATTAGATTAGTAAATTCGCGATAAAAATAGAAGAAGGATAACCACATAATTTTTCTAAGACCTAATTACGTTAATAAATCAAATTAGTTTATGTAGACCTGTCAATCGGGTCATTCGGGTCGGGTTCGGGTCGGGTCATTTCGGGTTCCGGATAAAATGGGTTCCGGGTAAAACGGGTCCCGGGTATATCCGGGTTGACTCGAACCCGGGTTTGACCGGGTTTCCGGTCATTTCGGGTCGATTTCGGGTTCGTCAATTTTAACTTTTTTAATAAAATTTAAAAATACATAAAATTTTAAAATTTTAAATAATTTTTAAAAACAATATCATGCGATTGGTAATAAGTATAGAATTGTTTTAATATTTTTTAGAATTTTTATCTTCTTAAAAAATGTGATAAAAAATCAAAATCAAATACTATTGATCGGAGGGAGTATTACACAATACAAATAAATATAAAAGTTGATTTGAAAATGAAAGATCAAGTGATTGTAATTATAAAATGTAATAAATTGGAATTTCCATAGAAAAATTTAAGCATATATAATTATAAATCAATCGGGTCAATCGGGTGACGAAATTGTAGTATGTAATTCACCGATTGACGAAATGGTGATCGATGATTTTTGGTCTCGAGCAAATTCATAATTATTTTCTTGATTCAAAAAGGGTTTTTATGCAATTTAGTTACTCTAATTATATATATTTGACATCTTACCAATAAACTCACTCAAAATGAATACTAGGGTCCAAGTCAATATCGCTGGTTTTCTCGCCAAGTTTTTTTCTATGACTCATTCGTATCTTTGTAGTTTTGTACATTGTCAAATTACATGTCTAATTTTCCAGTTATAACTTGTTCTCATAAGTGTTTTTTCTTGTTATCACTCATTAGTAAACGAGTTTTTATTACAACATGTTTTTTTAAAAAACAATTACAACTTAATTTAAAAAATTACAACTTTAATTTTCATAAAATAAATTACAACTTTAATTTTCATTAACTAAATTACAATGAATTGAAAACACTAAATTAAAATTTAATTTTTAAATAAATTTAATTACAATGAATTTAATTTATTTATTTTTTAATTTAATTACAACTAATTTTATTTATTTTTAATACATAAAATTTAATTTAATAGATAAAATTTAATTTATTTTTAAAATAAATTAAGGTATATTTTTTTTACCAAATTTTTTAAAAAAAATTAAATTATATATATATATTTTTAATTTTTGCCTGTCGGGCCATAGGCCCGACAAGTATATGTGTTTTTCCAAAAAAAAAAATTTAAAAATTAAATTAATTTTTTTAAAAAAAACTTTTTGCCTGTCGGGCCATAGGCTCGACAGGGGTATTTTTTTTCAATTTTTAAAAAAATTAAATTAAATTTTTTATAAAAAAAATATTTTTGCCTGTCGGGACATAGGCCCGATAGGTGTATTTTTTTCCAATTTTTTTAAAAAAAATTAAATTAATAAACTGTTCACAAACCGGATCAAATCCACCGTTGTACACTGCGGTGGCCACCGTCGTACGCTGCGGTGGCCTGGGAAACGCAATTAAGGCCACCGCTAACATCTACGGTGATTAGTGGTGGATATAGTAAAAATTAGCGGTGTAGATATTCGGGCCGCTTTTAATTCCATTTAGTTGCTTTCAATCTAGTTACACTTGTGTTTAGGGAACATTTGTTTTGTTGCCTCTCCAGTCCCCATTTTATGTAATTGATTCCAATTTCTTGTTGTCTATGTTTACAACTTTGCTTCTTTCCTCCAGTGATGCCTCCGAGACTTTGCCTTCTCCGATTTGTTACTTATTTTTTCTGCTCCCCCGTTGTGTCTCTTCTTTTTTTTTTGTTGCATACATTTTCATTATACTTTATTGTTTTGTTGGTTTTTTTTGTAGGTTTTTGAGTATATTCGTCAAGACCGGGACACTTTTTATGGGAAGTATAATCTCTACTCTCATGTTAATGTAATTTCTGTGATAGAAAAAGAATTATCTCATGTTGATTGGGTTTCACTCACTACTTCTTTTCTACGTCGTGTTCTTTGGTTTGGTGATAAGTTGAAATTTGCACAACAACTTGTCAACCATTTCATGGTTCATGAAGTTAAAATGACCAAAAAACTAGGGAGATGTGGTTTAAACTGAAATTTGTTCACCCTGCGAGGTTTTCAACGTCTGAAATTTCTTTTGTTATGGGGTTAAAATGTTCCTCTGATTGCTTTATAGATATCCCTTATGTAGGCACTAAATCTATTTTAGGGGTAAACAAGATTAAATTTTATGATTTGCTTGATCTATTTTGTAAAACACCCAATTATTCCTTCAAAAAACTTCTTATTGCTTATGTTTTGATAATTGATGGGGGGTTTTGTTACCTCATCGTGGGGTGTGTGTTAGGGATCATATTTGTAAAGACCGAGTATATTTTTATATTATGATTATTTCAACTAAATAAATTATTATTAAATTCAATTGTAAAAGTGGAATAACACCCGTCCTCGAGCGTAAGTTTTGGATAAGTTATTCCGGCATCATTTAAATTTCGGATTTTGACGGGATTCGATTTTCGCTTTCAAGATCGAGTATTAATTAATTAATTTAAGCTCCGAGTATCGGAAAATTTATTTAATTCCGTTATCTTGAATTTGAATTGAAATTTGATTTAGTCGGGATTCGACCGGGCGAGCGGGTTTTGAGTCTTTTCCGCTAATTTTGGATTGGTATTGTGGTAATCCTATTTTATTTTCCCTTTTCTTTATCTCTCTCTCTCTCTCTCTCTCTCTCTCTCTCTCTCTCCCCCGTACAGTAGACTGGTCCCCCCCATCACAGCTCACCCACCCCTTCTCCCTCTTCCTCTCTCTGCAGCACGCACCACCCCCTCCTCTTGTTTCCCCATTCTGAGCATGAGACAAAACCCACCCTCCCTCAGTCTTTCCTCCCTCTCCCCTTCACTTGCCTTCTGCAGCAGCACATCCTCCCTTCCCTCTTCTGAAGCTGCAGCATCCTCTCCTCTCCATTCCTTTTTGTATTCTTTCATCCTCACTAAACCTCTCTTCTCCCTCCATTCTTTCCCCGGTGCCGAGAGCAGCCTCCAGCCCTCCTCGTCGGTCACCCCCCACCACACACCCAGCAGCAGCTCCACCTCCCCTCGTCGCCGGCCCCAGCGCCACCACAACATCCCCGTCAAACCCCTTCCTTGCTCCCCTGTTTTCGAAAACAGCCCAGCCGAGCACCACCACCCTCACCCCATAGTTCCCGGCAGCAGCAGTGGCAACAGGAGAACAGCACCACCCCAACCCGCCGCCATCCTCTATTTTGAAGCCCTGGATCCGCCAGAAGAACCTCCGGCGAGCCAACGACAGCCCCGCCCCCCGTTTCCTCTGTTTTCGGTTCCAAAAACTCGGTGAGACTCCTTCCTCCTCTTCTTTCGTCGTTCTGGGTGTCAGTGGCCGGGAGAGAGAGCGAGTGTGGTCGGAGAGTGAGAGCCGCCGGCGAGCTGCACCTCCTATTCTCTTCCCCCGTTCTCCGCCTTCGTTTCTCGTTGTCAAGCTCTGTTTTGCCAGAGGTAGGAGATGCTCTCCTTGTTCCTTGTTGGGCTGGGCCGGACCCGAGCTCTCCCGGGTTATATCGTTGCCCATCCGGATCCTCCTCTCTCCCTTGGTTTTGCTGGGCTCGGGTATGGGCCGGATCTCCTTCTCTCTTGGGCAGGTTAGTCCTCTTTTCTTCTTTTCTCTTTTCTTTGGGCTACTGGATTGGGTTCCTTGCTATTCTTTCGGTTTGGGCTGCTGGGTGGGCTCTTCTTTCCTTTTGCTTGAACTTGGGCTGGGTTTTGTTTTCTGAATGGGTTATATATGTATTGGGTTATATATATATGGGGTTGTGGTTTTTATTTATTATTTTCGGTAGTGTTTATATAAATATATATGTGTATATGTTATATGTTATTATTTTTTTTCTGATTTTGGAAAATGACTATATATAATTATATATTATGAAATTATCAATATATATATATATATTTAACAAGGTCTTAAAAGTAATATTAATTGTTATATATTAGAATGATGTTATATGATGATTTTGAGATATGTTTTAAAATATGTTAAAGGAATTTAGTATTTTGATTTATAAATATGGGTTATTAAAATGGAGTGATTTTGGCAATTTTATTATATTTAAATATTCCTTGAGAAGTGTTATTATATAATGATTTGTAAGATGATTTAAGATGAGGATTTTAAAGAGATAAATGCCGGAATTGTTTTATAATATGATTTTTGGAAATTGGTTTTAAGGCTTGAATGTTAATGTCGGAATTTAGCCAAGTATGAGTTGAGAAATCATTTTGAATATGAGTTGACTTAATTTGGGATTTATGAGTTCGAAAATATAGTTGGTATGATTTTATCAATGGGTTTGATTGAAAGAATGATTTTGGTCGATTTGATCGTATCGGAAAGATTTTGGAAAACGGTTTTACTATTGGTCGGTTTTGAGAATGCTGAGAACTTGGGTTCGTGAGTATGAATGTTGATCTGGTAGCTTATGGAAATGGCTTGATGATAGGTGTGTATTGCTTTGGATTGCTTTGGACTTACATTTGGGCCCTTGCATGTGTTATCTTGCTGTTCTGCATCAACAGGTAAGTATCCTACGGGACTTACTCAGTAACCTGGACCTCCTGCCTGATGTGTCATGTAATGTGTAGTTTTATTGCATATTAAAGCATGCCATGTAGTATCATGCTAGGATTGCATTGAACTGAGCATGTGTTTACTTTGTGTGTGTGAATACAGAACGGCCGTTATCTGTGATAGTCCTAGAGTCTTTGCTAGGGTCATAGGGTAGCCCAGCCCCATCGGGTGCCCTGAGTCTATCGAGTCGATATGAGCATGATATGATAGCCCAGCACTATCGGGCAAGAGATGAGATGATTTGATATGATACGATTAGCCCAGTACCATCGGGCATGTTTTATTTATTTTATGATATGACGATGAGATATGATATGATATGATGATACCGTGGTGAGTGTACCATCACGAAGAGAGTGCTATGCTATAGCCCGAACTGGCCAGTCTCTGCACTAACGGGAAGGGGTGCAGAGGTAGGAGAGGGATATGCCACTTGGCATTGTTTTGGGCCCTTTACAGTTCTTTTCTGCACATTATATATTTACTAGGGGCATGTTAGTGTGATTTAAATATTGTACTGCATTAGTCATCTTTTGTTTAGGCATAGGCATGTTATGTGGCCTCAGCGCGGTCAGAGGACCCGCAGGCGATCACCAGGCCTGACTTCGTGGATAGTGTTAGGTACCGCTCTTGTTACTCCATGCTTCTATGACGGGGAAAACTTTTGGCGAATCGAAGAATCCGGCTAATATATTCTAACTTGACAAATGACACTCACCCACTTTTTTTTGGTTTTGACCCGGCTCTGCCGTGGCTTTTGTATCTAAATCATATTTCCGCTTTACTTTCGTTAAACTGAATTTATGAAACTTCGACTGATTAGAGGTTTGAAACCTCGACCCGTACCTGAATTGCAACATCCGAAAGAAGGTATCCGACCTTCGAAACGTATCCCGGATATTTATATCCGGGCCGTTACAAAGTTGGTATCAGAGCCAGGTTGTGCAATTTGGGTACGCAAGGGTCGAGTGTATGTTTTGAAAAACCGCCCATGAATTTCAAAGGATTTGAAGATTTAAAAAGGGGCAAAATGAACTTAAGATGCCTAACTCCAATTGGACTAAGTAATGAACTTGACTTGTTATAAAAGAGGAGAACCGACTAATAAGGGATCGAGTGGGTAGAAACGGCGTTAGACCATCCCTTTTGGAAGTAGTCGGAAATGGGTAGGCGAAATACTAGCTTGTTCTTTACAGATGGGTCGGGAAGACTCCAAGGAGATCATTGCAATTGTCATTAAATGATTCTATGATTGAGTGCTTGATATGCTAAAGATTTGATTGTTACGTTCTAACTATTGAATGCATATTGATGATCTGTGAACGAGATAGCGGGAGTACCCTTATTTCCATATGATTAAGCTCAGCCTTTGTGGAACCGTCCCTTTCCTTATGAACCCTTTTGACAATTCAATCGAGTCCTCCCTTCGAATATCGGTCTTCCACGGGAATTGGGTTGGTAAACACATGGTGTCGGGAATCATGATTGAATATAGAGGTTGTCCGAGCTAGAGAGTGAGATGTTTACGAGGCTGTCGTTATCAATTCTTATGACGATCCATCAGTGTCCACTTGTCACGGAAAATTCGTACCCGAGTCCCACGGGAAAGAGGGGTAATGAGTCAGTTGGGAAGAGTCAATGTTGCCCTTATGGACTTCTATCGGGTTATCTTGATTGCTCTGTCCATGATTATGTGATTCTATATGCATTACTCCTTGATCAACAGTTTGACCCTTAGTTTGAAATTGTGCTTATGTGCCTTAATGTTCATAATGACTATTGTATGGGTTCGAGCTACATTTATCATACCCAAATCATCCCGACATGATTTACTTAATATATTGCATCGTCATACTAGGGCACGAATAAATATGTCATATGCTAGGATGTCGTCTAATTGATGTCCTTCCTGTGAATAGGTTCATGATAGTGTGATCGTTCAGCTCTAGTATCATGATAGAGTGAGTCCCTTACTTGATGGATACGTGTTATGATTTGATGTCAACGTGCCTTATATGCTACGTAATTCCCGGTACACGTTATGATGATGATCTTTAATGTGAATTCGTAGCTATATAACATTATGTACCCATGTTTGTCTCATTGCTTAGGTCTCGTGTTATGCCTTACTTTCTATCATGGTTATAGGTCGTCATAGCATGTCTACTTGGCCTATTGTATTACTCGTATGATTGATTGGAAGCATGAACCACATGATATGAGTCTATATGATTGCTACTTTTCTGAATTAGGTCCATGATAGTGTGATCGACTCTTCTTTATATGAATGCCTCATAAGATGTGCTCTTTAACATGCTAGCTGATGATGCCTCGATGCTTATCATTCATCTTGTGACAAGAATCTATAGCATGCCTACCTGCTTTGTATTCCGCAGATTAACTATTGTTGATGATTTTGCAAATGAGTATTACTATGTGTTAATTGTACTAAATTGAGAATATGTTAGTGTAAGTGAGTCTTGACAAATACATGTTTTATCCCAGTATACATTAACTTGAACTCATGTCCCCATATTCTGGTCGTGTTGCCATTATTACTTAGACTTGCACTATACCTCGTTACACTTCCTCTCCTGTTTCTGTATCATTGGAATGTGATTGAATTGAAGTTTTGCTTAGTGCCGAGTAATCGATCAAGTGCATGTATGTACCACATGTTATATTGAGCCATTAGTAACGTGTAGGATCCTTGGTTATGACTTACGCACATTTATGCCTTGCCTGCTTTATTGTTGATTCTCTCTCGAGCTAGGTACCCGATAGTGTGGTTCTTCCCTCTTTTGTTCTCTTAACATGTTTCACCCGTTCTGATTAGCTTACTGTTGAATTCGATGATTGACTAGCTTTCCGTGATAGTTAAACCCAGCATGCTTACATGGTTAAAATGTCTATTACTCTATGATGGCTTCTCGTGCTTGTATGAACCTATGACTTGACACCCCGCTTAATCACGCACCGTCCTATATCATGATTTTGCATCTGCATGACGCATGAATATCGGGATGAATCTAGTTGAATTACTTTAATTCTATTCATGTTCGATGTGTGCTATTAGTATCATGTAGGGCTTATGATTTCCAATATGACCCGCTAAATGATCACGTGTTGTACTTGTTCTATGATGTGACAACTATTGTACCCTATATGTACTCTATGATGGTTCGTACTTAGCATGATTATAATCTAGCACCCATGATGTCCTTCTTGTACTTTTGATGATGCCTCATGTTTCGTGAATATTATGTTGAACTCCTCTAAATGACTCTTAACTATGCTTGTATCACATTATATATCGCTAGTATCATGTAGGACCCATGCTCTCTAGATGTATCTCGCCATATGATTTCGTGCCATGCTTGACCTAATATTTGATCATTGTGAGATAGTTACTGTGTTGCCCTTTATATGATCTCGTATGACGCATACACCAAACTTGTGCATTGTTCATATATGTGATAATTACTATGATACTCTTATGTGTTCTCGTATGACGTTTCATCTGATTGTTATAATATACCTTGCCATGATATATTTTGAATCATTTGTTGATTTGTATACCATGCTTTTACCTTGTTCATATGCATGATGATCGTTATCTTCACTAAATTCCGCATGACTTCGAATCATACATGATCATTTTTGGTTCCGCCTATCTTGCTTGAAGTTGCTAGGCATATCCGTTCCCATGGAATACTAGAATGTTAGCTTGTTTCACAAACATCAGCGTAGTACTTGATGGTGTCTCTGATATGAATACGAATGTTTCCCCCGAGATAGGTACATGTTAGTATGGATTGATGTGATGGATATGCTCCATAGTGAATTCATGCTTGTTTGTCACAATTGTACCCTAATGGACTTCCATAAAGGCATCGTTACTATTCCCGAGTCGGAGTCTTGTCTCTAGTCATGTCGTCTTTAGCCTTAGCCTATTCCTTCTCCGAAAGAAACGTTGGGTCGTCTGCTCTTATCACTCCCCTATCTCCACTAACTTAAACTCCTACTCGTTACCTTGGATGAGCGACCGCATGGAAAAGGGATCGGGAAGACAAATAACGACAGAGCAGCGCAACGGAAGCGTGGGCCCATAACCCACGGGCCTCAGGATCGATAATGTCGACGGAACAAGCTCGCTTTGAGGATTACGATTGTTGAGTACGATATGACTTGCAAGTGGGAGCGTCCTCTATTCGAATTGCTAACCCTTTCTGAGATTGTTGATGATGATATTGCACTGACTTGATGTTGAAAGCTGCGTGTTGATGTGATGACTATTGCTTGATTGTCTGTTGATTATGATGATATGATTTGATGCCTTACAATCCTAATGTGCCTTGACGACTTGATGTGATGCTATTCTGAGATGCCAAGCATGATCTAAATTCCTTGCCTATAATGTGAACTGCAAATGCTGAGAATCTGAACTTTTTATTAGATGTGGCTATGACGAGATGTGCTAGCTTGACTTGATTAGGTTCATATATGATGTTTTGCAATACTCATTGAGCATGACAATAGATTGAGACTTTAAAAACACAGTTGCAATGCTTAATGATGAGTTAATGATGTTATTGATAAATGTTGATTGATATGATGTAGTCCTTCTGTGTAATAATGTTAATGATTGCTTCTTCTTGAAACATGTGAGTGAGGTCCCTTGGTAGAATGGGTAGAGAGCGGTTAAGGAAATTGAGTGATTGGTATGATGTAAGGGTCTTCTTGATTATGTGATTTGTTAATATGTACTGGCATGATGTTATATAGCAACCATGATAAACCTGTAGGGCATGATATTACATGTTGATATGCAATACTGAGTTAAAATTGGTAGTGACAACTATGAACATGATATAATGATCCATTGCTATCCTACTATGTTGTTCTAAAAGCATGTTATAATGTGTTGAATGAATCATGAGATGATGATACGTTGTTATATGAAAGCATGATGTTATACTATATGGTTGATAAGCCTGATTATGAATAGGTAAGTGATGAATATGACTTGGAGCATAGATATGACTTATGTGTATATATGAGATGATGGTGCATGATTGCTGAAGGTTCGATAATATAAAACAAGGTAATATAGAAATACTCTAGAAGGGGGGTTGAATAGAGTATGCCCTTTTTTCGCATAAAGTCTCAAGACTTTTGGAGCTCGTATAAAACCCTTTGAGATTAAACCTGAATCACAAAGTTAGACAATCGAACCAAGTGCGGAAATAAGGTAAAGCAATAGATAAAGGACACAAGTAATTGTTTACGAGGTTCGGCACGAACTTGGCCTACGTCCCCGCCTAGGGTTCTTCCACAACCCTAGGATTCAAAAGGCTTTATTGATTCGCAAAGCTTAGGATCCTAATAGCTCACCAAGAAGCCCCTCTCCTATACAATTGCAATCTAGTCAACTCACGTTCCCTTGGAGTCCTAGACCAATCTAGAAGAGCCCCACCTCTCTCAGCTATCTAGTACAATCCTCTTACTCTCACAAATCAATAGCCTAGTGCTTACTTCCCGAGTTACAAACTCTCGAGTAACACTATAAATGAATATATCCTATAAGCTCACAGTGTAACTCTCAAAGGCTTTGAAATGAAATAACAAACTCTTGAGTGCTAGCAGAGAGTACACTTGGAAGACAGATCTCGCTTGAATAAATGAAAGCTTGTGTTCAACCAGTATATCCTGTCTTCTTCTTCTTTTCCTTTATATAGAAGCAACATGGCGCCTAAGGATCTTCAACAACGGCTAGTTCGGATCATGGCGCGCCCAAGGATCTTCTATTTTTGGACACTTCGAAGACATGATCTCTCCAATTTGGATCTCCTCAATATGCACCATAAGGAAAGAAGTAATTCGAATAATACTTCCTGAAAGGTTAGTTAGGCATATAATATAATGAAAGTATATAATATTAAATAATATTCGGACATAATAATATATAGAACAGGTTTTGTATTTCATCAATACTGTTAAAGCTCCAAGACTTTTGACACAGACAAACTGTCAAGGCCTTTGAAACTTTATTCCGATTTTCATCAAGGGAGTGAGTTATCAATCTCCCCCTTGATGAAAGACAAAACCTGTGCATCCCTGCAACTTAGTCAAGCATAAATAATATAAGTGAAATCGGACTAAGTACCTGCATGGGTTAGACAAATGTTGGATCAAATTTTTAAAGCATGAAAAAGCCATCCAACCGAAAACCAAAAAATCAAAAACCAAGGTCTTCCAAGACCTTCAAGCAGAAAGGTTTTCAAGTCTAAACAACCACAGATCATCTCCCCCTTTTTGTCTTTCAACAAAGGGAGGAGGTACCAGTCACCAAAAGTTTTGAAAATGTTTCCAAAAACCAGCAATGTATCAGATTTCAGGGTTGGGATAGGGTAGGGTAGGGTTTAAGCTTCGTCGTCCGGAGCATCATCAGTGAGCCTCGTCCACAGACCTTGCAGCATCTTGGTTATCCCGCTCATCTCCGTCATAACCTCCTTGTGCAGCTCCTTGATATCCAGGCGAACTTCCTCCAAGCCCAACTCCAGGTTGTCCATGCGTTCATCAACGGCTGAAGCAGTGGGAAGAGCTTTTGAAGGAGTGGCAAGACTCAAGGTCCCTTGGGGAGACCGGGTGATGCCAATCTTTTCAAGGCTCTTGGAGTCGAACTTACCCATATGACGCTGCTGTTCTTCATTTTTGAAATCAATTCCAGAAGCTTTGAAGAGTGGGGTCAAAAGGGTAGCAAAGGGGAGGGGGGTTCCTTTCCTGGCTTTTCTTGTGTGAGCCATGGATCCTAAAATAGTGTTGGCCAGATCAAGATCAAGGCCATTGAGGATACGGTAAAGGAGGACCATGGCATTGTCAGTAAGGAGCGAGCCAGAGTTATGACGGGGTAAGAGGCATCGAACAATGATGTTAAATATGATTTTTGCCTCAAGGGTAAGGGATGAGTGGGTGAGTTGCTTTGAGGTGCTGTTAGATGCTTCGGGTAGGAGGTACTTGGCTCAGGCAAGGATGATGCAGTTTTCTTTTGAGGGGTGTATTTCAAAGGGTGGACATGGGCTAGGTAGGCCAAGGAAATCTGCAAAGTCATTGGAGTTGAAAGAGATGCTAACCCCTTTGACAACAGAATCCAAAGACCAACCATTGGCGTCGTGTTTGGCTTTTAGGTTTATGTAGAACAGGCGGGTAAGCTGGGGATAGTAAACGGTTTCAAGATTGAGAAGGGTCCAGGCTGGGGATTTTTTGAGAAGATCAATGCAGGGTAGCTTCAAAGCTTCGAAGAACTCAATATCCAAAAAATCAGAACAACAAATCCTACGAGTTCGAAACTCATCTACCCACTTACCAGCAGTCTCAGCATTTTCAAACCAAGAGGAGGGCAAGGATTGGTTTACCTGGATGTAGGCAGGTGGATCGGCGTTCTTCCTGCGAGCAATCGTTGGAGCGGCTTTCTTGACAGACGCTTCAAGGCTTCTGAGAGTGCCCTTCCTGGTGCGCTTTGGGGATGGAAGCTTGACTGCAATTAGGGCTTTCCGCTTCTTAGGAGACGGGGGAGGAGGAGAAGGAGAGGGAGATTCTTCCTCCTCTTCCTCAGACCCCGAGTCCTCACCGGACCCAGCTTCATCTCCTTCAGCTTCCTCGTCTTCTCCAGATCCGTCTTGCTCTTCATCTTCTTCCTCAGGCTCCTCTTCAGATGGAACCTCCTCGGCTTCGGCTTCCTTCCGAATCCTCTCAGCTTCTTCCTCGGCAAGTTTCCTTGCAAGCTCGGCTTCCTCCTCGGCCTTTTTCTTCTTCAAGGCTTCCTCTTCGACTTCCTTGGCAGCATCTCTTTCCAGAATAGCGTCGAGATCATCTTCCTCCTCTTCCTCGTCCACCTCCTCAGCTAATATCTTCTTTTTCCCTTTCTGTTTCGCACTAAGGGGCTTCTTAGCAGAGCGTTTTTGAGAGCCCTTGGTAACAATGGCCGTGCTCTCAGCGATGGTGCTCTGGACAACAGTTGGGACAATGGCTTGAGGAGTGGGTTCAGGTGTGGGAGAGGTGGTAGTGACCTGACGTCCCTTGGGGGTGGCGCTAAGTCTTTTGGGTGTGGAAGCTTTCTTTGATTTGGGAGCCATGGAGGAAATAGGTTAGGGTTTTCTTAGAACATGTTGAGAGGTTGAAGAAGAAGAAGGTGAAAGGGTTTGAAGAGGTTCAGAGTTTGTGAGAGAATCGGGTACAGAATTGGGTTTAAGTAGAGAGAGAAGATGATGGAGTGATGGGACAGGTTTAGAGTTCCAAGGGAGGGTAATGATATCATTGCCAAATTTGAAAAATTTTCAATTCAAAATTCAAACTATTCCATTAAAATAGGACTGAATAACCGAAATATTTAGTTCCAAAATTAAGATATCTCAACGGAAAGAAAATATAACATAAATAGGCAATTTTGAAATCCGATAAAAATATAATTGATTAAATATCTAGAAAGATATTAACCAAAAATATGTGATCCGATGTATGTAATCTACCATTTAGTTCACAAACCTTGACATAATTCTCAAAGGTCTTGACACTAAGTAGATATTATCTTTCGTAAAGGGAAAGCTCCCCCTACGAAAGTGCATCCTTGTTAAGCATCCCAATCTCTCATCTTATGAAGGTGAACCTGTCCTCTGCCAAAGGCTTAGTAAAAATGTCAGCCCATTGATAATCAGTTGAAATAAACGAAATGGACACATCACCTTTTTCAACATGGTCTCTAATGAAATGATGCCTTACATCAATATGTTTGGTCCTTGAATGCTGAACAGGATTCTTAGTGATGGAGATGGCACTTGTATTGTCACATTTAATAGGAATGCCTTTGAGGTTGATGCCAAGATCTCGCATTTGTTGAGCTTTCCAAAGGATTTGGGAGCAACAGGCTCCAGCTGCAATGTATTCGGCTTCTGCAGTGGATAGAGCGACTGAGTTTTGTTTCTTTAAGTGCCAACTGATCAAGGATGCTCCTAAGAATTGGCAACATCCTGATGTGCTCTTCCTATCCACCTTATACCCTGCAAAATCTGCATCAGAATATCCAATTAATGTGAAATCCTTTTGCTTTGGGTACCATAGTCCAAGCTCCTTAGTGCCATTGAGATATCGAAGGATCCTCTTTACAGCCACGAGGTGAGATTCTTCAGGATCAGCTTGAAACCTAGCACACATGCAAACACTAAACATGATGTCAGGTCTACTAGCCGTGAGATATAATAAAGATCCAATCATTCCTCGATACTCCTTTTTATTGACACTTTTCCCAGTCTTGTCTTGATCTAGAGATAATGTTGAGCTCATGGGAGTCTTGGCTGCTTTGGATTGATCCATCTTGAACTTCTTCAAGAGATCCTTAGTGTACTTGCTTTGGTTGACAAAGATCCCTTTCTTGGATTGGTGAACTTGTAATCCCAAAAAGAAGTTGAGTTCACCCATCAAGCTCATCTCGAATTCACTGCACATGATGTCAGAAAATTCCTTGCACAAAGATGTGTTAGTAGCACCAAATAATATATCATCAACATAAATTTGAATGACCAAAATGTCCTTTCCTTTGGTCTTGATAAAAAGAGTCTTGTCGATCAACCCCCTTTTAAAATCATTTTCTAAAAGATATTTTGACAAGCGCTCATACCAAGCTCTTGGGGCTTGTTTCAAACCATAAAGCGCTTTGTCAAGTTTATAAACATGATTGGGAAATTCCAAACTTTCAAATCCTGGGGGTTGAGCCACATATACTTCTTCCTCTAAGAAACCATTAAGAAAAGCACACTTGACATCCATTTGATATAACTTTATGCTCATAAAAGATGCAAATGCTAATAAAATGCGAATGGCTTCAAGCCTGGCTACGGGAGCAAAGGTCTCCTCGTAGTCAATACCTTCCTCTTGATTGTAGCCTTGAGCAACAAGCCTTGCCTTGTTCCTCACGATCTTACCATTCTCATCTAGCTTGTTTCTAAATACCCATCGTGTGCCAATGACTGATTGATGCTTTGGCCTTGGCTTCAAGGTCCAGACTTTGTTTCAATCAAATTCGTTAAGCTCGCTTTGCATAGCAATGATCCAGTCTGGCTCTTGAAGTGCCTCATGTACCTTCTTTGGTTCAATAAGAGAAACAAACGCGTGAAAAGCACAAAGATCTTTAAGTTTAGAACGAGTTTGAACACTAGAAGTAGGGTCATAAATGATATCCTTTAATGAGTTTGATGAGGAGTATTTGAATTTCCTTTTGCTAGTCTCGGCTCCTTGATTCGTCACACCAGTAGGATTGACTTGTGGTACATCTAACTCCGTGGTCCTGTTAGGTTCAGTTACAGCAGTTTCTGATGTCTCAACACTGTTGGATTGGACACCAAGGGCTTTGGACGAATCTTCAACACCTTGGGCCAATTCTTCAGTGTTAAGAATCTGTTCCTGCATGTTCCTCTTCTCTGTGTTCTTGGTAGCAGCATCATCACCTTCCTCGTTCTCTGCATGGATGTTAAGATCTATATCTGCAACACTTTCACTCAAAGAACCGTCATTGCATTCATCAAATATAACATGTATACTTTCTTCAACTAACTGGGTCCTTTTATTGAAGATTCTATAAGCTTTGCTACTTGTGGAGTAGCCAAGAAATATACCTTCATCACTACGCGCATCAAATTTCCCAAGGTTATCTTTTCCATTGTTATGAACAAAACAAGTACAACCAAAGGGTTTAAAATAAGATATAAGTGGTTTGCGGCCTTTGAAAAGTTCATAAGGAGTTTTCTTTAAGATGGAACGAATAAGACAACGATTCAAAATGTAGTTAGCTGTGTTAACAGCTTCAGCCCAATAGGTTTTAGGTAATGCATTTTCTAAAAGCATAGTCCTGGCCATATCCTCTAAGGTGCAGTTCTTGCGTTCCACAACCCCGTTTTGTTGAGGTATCCTAGGAGCAGAAAAGTTATGGGAGATGCCATATTTAGCACAAAACAAATCAAACTGAAGTTGATCAAACTCCCTACCATGATCACTCCGAATTGACACTATGGGCTCATTTCTTAAAGTTTGCAACTCCTTACAAAGTTTTAAAAACTCAAATAAGGCCTCTGATTTTTCTTTTAAAAATGCAACCCAAGTATATCTAGAGAAATCATCAACAACAACTAGCATGTACTTTTTACCATTGGGAGATTTGACTAGCATAGGACCACATAAATCCATATGTAAAAGTTCAAGGGGTCTAGAAGAACTTACAACCTTTTTGGGTTTGAAAGAGCTACGTGTTTGTTTACCTCGTGTGCATGCATTGCACATATCAATACCTTTGAAGTCCATCTCAGGTATCCCTCTTACAAGCCCTTTGGACACAAGCTTCTGTAGTGTATGTGGACTCACATGACCGAGTCTCCTGTGCCAGAGCTTTGGATCGTCCGTCAAAGCCTTTAGACAGGTTAAGCTTCCTTGTGCCACTTGATCAACATTTACAACGTATATATTGTTGTAACGATATGCAGTTGATAGAACACATTTAGGTAGGCATATTAGGTTGCATTTAGTATGATTTAGATGTTTATAATGCATAGATTAAGCTAGATGTGCATTTATACTTGTGTTGTTGGTAGAGTCGGAATCTACACGCGTTTATGGATTATTTCAGGTATATGTGGATTCGACGAGGAATGAGGAAGCTCATGGATGAAGGAAGAGTGAAGAGGAGGAGGAAAAGTGAAGAGCCCGGGAGCGGAATCGAAGTTAGAGAGCCTAAGTGAAAAACAAGTCCGCAGAAGTTATCGCCAGACATGCTGAACTTGTTTCACATTTTCTGGAGGCTTCGGTGGTCCGATTGAATATTATAAGCATGCGTTGGAAAGCTCTTTCCGAGATCTACAACTTTTATGTAGACATCGAGACCAGATTCGAAACGGAAAAATCGCTGTGAACAGTAAAAGCCGCCCCGCGGCCCGAAGCTCTGACGAAGGATTTCGCAATCGCCTGGCCGCCCCGCGGCCAGGGTTGGCTGCCCCGCGGCCTCTGCAGAAATGCCGAATCTGCTGAATGGACTTTTTATCCACTTAATTAGGTTTTTAAAATTATTATTTGGCCGACTCTTTTGAGGCTTTTTAATGATGTTTTAGGGTTTTATTTTAGAGATCTAATTCCTTAGTTTATACACTTGGAGATTATCAATTGAGAGAACCCTAGAGAGGAGCCTCCATGGCAATGGAGTGCTAAACTCTTCCGTTTCATCTATGGATTGAAGCTTTGGTTTGATAAAGTTGTGAGATTTCTATTCTTGTTCTATTCCTATTGATTCGTATTGATTCTTTTGCGAATATTGTTAATTTCTTCTAGCCCGTACAACTAGTTGAGATTATTGCTAGGATTTTGTAGATTGCTCGTAGCGAACCTTAATCCATAGTAGCAATCATGCCTTTTTAGGACTCATAGGACTAAATTAGTGTGTAGAGAATCAATTATATGTTAAATGCTGACTCGTAGCTTGGTGTTGCATATATCATAGTTAATCCTTAATCTTAATGCTACTATTAGGTTAAATCTTGACCGTGCTAGGGTTATCTAATTAGTAAGGGTTACTAGGACTCGTAGGACTAGTAATTTACACAAGATCAGGACAGGAACAATAATAGGATGAAAAGAGAACTCGAAGAAGAATCGATGATCAACTAATCAAACTAAAGTGGATATTTGTAGATGAAACTATTTTCTCATTGTTATCTCTACTAACTTGTGTATAGTTTCTTTTCTTATATTCAATCACCAAAACCTCACTTTTCTATTAATTGGTAAATATACATTGCTTAGGAATACTTGATTCTCTGTGGGATCGACCTCTTACTTGCTTACTATACTAGTTTGTAGGTTTGAGTTATACTTTGATAGGAACAACGACAGTTTCCTCCTGTCAAATTCTGGCGCCGTTGCCGGGGAATCAAAGTTTATTTCTTTGTTTTGTGTGTTTGCCAATTATTGTATATAATTAACTTGTTGTGAACCTATCTTACGGTTCATAACACCCTTGCTACTAACTTTTAGGATGTTGAGGTTATTGCAGTTTGAAGGTGAGAACTTTCACCAATATCTTACCAGATTGCAGAGGTATGTGGACATCCGTGAATCACGGGGTTATCAAGACAACATCCGAGATATGATTATTTGCATAATTGACGGAATGACTGCTGAGACACGAGTGCTTGCTGAGTACATGAGTAACGGAGGCCTAGCACGATTAGGTTTGTCGGGGTTGTGGGATTTTTTCGGTTACATGGGTTATCATGTTGAACAGGAAGAGTTGCTCACCACGTCTTATCCACCAATGGAGGACTCTGTCACACACTTAGATGATGAAATCCAAGCCCTTACTCAAGCAATACAGGAGAATGTTGAGAGGATCAAAAACTTGGGGGAACAATTGAGCCACCTTATTCAAACATCGAGCGAGATAATAGCAGATCGGATGGCCGCCCCTCAAGTTGATAAAGAAAGCAAACCCATTCCGCCATCCCATGAGACATTGAAGGATGCAAGAATGGAAGATCCTGTCGAAGTCATTGTGCTCAATTCATTCTATCCTAGTTGGTTTCAACGTGATGATGTTGTTCAGAATGAGGAGGAATTGTTCACAGATGCAGACAGTTTCTTTGACGATGGAGAAGAAGGTCTGGTGCTTCCTGACATGGAATCTCATGAGTCGACACATGAGGTTTCATGTAATGTGTCTCCTACTCCATCCGATGCATTCATTCTCAGCTCCCCCGTTGATGAACCATGTCTAGAGCCACCTGTTGAGGCTCGAGAGGTAATAAAGGTAAACTTTTGCAATTTGAAAGGTGATGGTGATTATGTTGATCCTTTTAATTGTTATTTTGAAAAGCCACCAGTGGAACTGAACTGGTGGTATCATATTCCTTCAGTAGACATTCATGATAAATTGAAACGGTTTATAACTTCTATAATTTATAATTTCAATTTAGTGTGCTATAATGTCTTGTGGAAGATGTGTGCACAGGAATATGATAGGTTACTGAGGGCCTTGACGATGTTTGATAGGTAAGGAATTAAGATTGAGAATAAGTCATGCCGATGACATAAAACAAAGGCGCTACTTGGGAGGCAACCCAAGGTAAGTAGTTCTAGATTTCTTTTTCTTAAATTTCATTGAATTGGCTTGGTTTTGGCATTTTTTGTGGGGCAGTAACACCGCAGGGATGAAAGTTGAAAAGGGCAGAGGCCGCCCCGCGGCCTGTACGGGCCGCCCCGCGGCTAGGTCGTGTCTCCAGCCGCCCCGCGGCCTAGCATGGCCGCCCCGCGGCCTCTGACGGGACTGACAAGTTTCTCTTCCTCACCTCCCACTTGACCTACCACCACCGCAGTGAAAAAGTCAGTTTTTCTTTCTTTCTCTACGTTTTTATAATTTTGTTGTCTTTAATTTTCATTGAGGACAATGAAAGATTTAAGTGTGGGGGAGGGATTGCATTACATATAGATAGATTTTCCACATCATGTTTATTTATGTTTTCATATTTATTTTTACTCGTATATTGCATGTGTTAAAAAAAATCCAAAAATATCATGCATTTCATAAACTTTAGGTCTTATTTTCCCATCTAGGCTACTTGTCCTCTATATTTATCTTATCATGCGCCCCATGACTTGCTTGAAGTGTTTGAAGCTTTGAATTGTTTTTGCATACTTTTTGGGAATATGATTGATGAGATAATTGAGTATGTATAGTCTTTGGAATTTAAGTGGTATTGAAGTTCTAACAATTTGACCTTGTGAGGTTTTTTGGCCTTATTGGGACTACATTCATAAGTCCTCTAGTTTCTTTGTGTGTGAATACTCTCCTTGATTACTTCCTCTTTAAATTGCGATTAGATATCTTTATTGAGGCTGCATTTATATGATTTTTGCATGTAACCTTAAAGTGATTGAGGCATGATTTTCTTTTAGCCATATTATACTCTACCCACCCGTACACATTATCCTTTTCTTGAAGCCAATTTGAGCCTTATAAGCCTATTTTGTTAGCTCCACAAAATCTTCCTAGCCGATTATTAGCCTGACCCATCCGGGAATTAGGAGAAGAGTTGGTGAATATATATCTTGATATGTTGATGGAGTTGCTTTGAGTGGAGAAATTATGTTGGGTGATTCATTTGTACTATATACAGATGATTTTTATGTGCTTATTACTTGGGACCTAAGGAGGATAAAATTCACTTAGGGGTAAAAGTCAAGAAATAAAAAAAAAAGAAAAAAAATCATCATAAAAAGAAAAAAAAAATGAATGAGTTTGTGTGGATATTTGAAAATTGTGTGCGAATTTGTATTGTGAAGGAGTATATGTTATTGGAATGGTATTTGAAGTGTTTTGGTGTTGGTG
Organism: Persicaria maculosa; assembly: GCA_963922045.1. Lineage (NCBI taxonomy): Eukaryota > Viridiplantae > Streptophyta > Magnoliopsida > Caryophyllales > Polygonaceae > Persicaria > Persicaria maculosa. The sequence continues at coordinate 4,492,256 of OY998268.1, forward strand.
TTTTTCTGGTTGTTTACTAACCCTTTTTCCCGGATTTTTAGCACCACATAGCCTAAATATTTTCCATACCCTATGTTCCTACCATGTCCCCATTACAACCTATTCAAAAGACCTCATGATTTTGGTTGCATGTGAAGTCACTAGCGGTGGAGATTTAGACCACTGACGCAATTTTGTTGTAGCTAAGTTTTCAAGGATTGAGTTTGAGCGCGAATGTTTAACCCTAAACACATGAGCGAGAGTGAAAACACATTTCCCTGGTGAGGTTGGATAGATGTACTTGCTTTATTCCTTGGATTTCACATATACATGTTATGACGTTATTTGTCAATCTTTGTTTCCCTATTTTTGAGCTTAAGTGTTTTACCAAAGTGATTACATGGATTGCTTGTCTGTGGGGTGTTGCTTTGATTTTGATTTTCATTGTTTGAGGACAAGCAAAAGCTCAAGTGTGGGGGAATTTGATAGCACACATTTAGGTAGGCATATTAGGTTGCATTTAGTATGATTTAGATGTTTATAATGCATAGATTAAGCTAGATGTGCATTTATACTTGCGTTGTTGGTAGAGTCGGAATCTACACGCGTTTATGGATTATTTCAGGTATATGTGGATTCGACGAGGAATGAGGAAGCTCATGGATGAAGGAAGAGTGAAGAGGAGGAGGAAAAGTGAAGAGCCCGGGAGCGGAATCGAAGTTAGAGAGCCTAAGTGAAAAACAAGTCCGCAGAAGTTATCGCCAGACATGCTGAACTTGTTTCACACTTTCTGGAGGCTTCGGTGGTCCGATTGAATATTATAAGCATGCGTTGGAAAGCTCTTTCCGAGATCTACAACTTTTATGTAGACATCGAGACCAGATTCGAAACGGAAAAATCGTTGTGAACAGTAAAAGCCGCCCCGCGGCCCGAAGCTCTGACGAAGGATTTCGCAATCGCCTGGCCGCCCCGCGGCCAAGGTTGGCTGCCCCGCGGCCTCTGCAGAAACGCCGAATCTGCTGAATGGACTTTTTATCCACTTAATTAGGTTTTTAGAATTATTATTTGGCCGACTCTTTTGAGGCTTTTTAATGATGTTTTAGGGTTTTATTTTAGAGATCTAATTCCTTAGTTTATACACTTGGAGATTATCAATTGAGAGAACCCTAGAGAGGAGCCTCCATGGCAATGGAGTGCTAAACTCTTCCGTTTCATCTATGGATTGAAGCTTTGGTTTGATAAAGTTGTGAGATTTCTATTCTTGTTCTATTCCTATTGATTTGTATTGATTCTTTTGCGAATATTGTTAATTTCTTCTAGCCCGTACAACTAGTTGAGATTATTGCTAGGATTTTGTAGATTGCTCGTAGCGAACCTTAATCCATAGTAGCAATCATGCCTTTTTAGGACTCATAGGACTAAATTAGTGTGTAGAGAATCAATTATATGTTAAATGCTGACTCGTAGCTTGGTGTTGCATATATCCTGGTTAATCCTTAATCTTAATGCTACTATTAGGTTAAATCTTGACCGTGCTAGGGTTATCTAATTAGTAAGGGTTACTAGGACTCGTAGGACTAGTAATTTACACAAGATCAGGACAGGAACAATAATAGGATGAAAAGAGAACTCGAAGAAGAATCGATGAGCAACTAATCAAATTAAAGTGGATATTTGTAGATGAAACTATTTTCTCATTGTTATCTCTACTAACTTGTGTATAGTTTCTTTTCTTATATTCAATCACCAAAACCTCACTTTTCTATTAATTGGTAAATATACATTGCTTAGGAATACTTGATTCTCTGTGGGATCGACCTCTTACTTGCTTACTATACTAGTTTGTAGGTTTGAGTTATACTTTGATAGGAATAACGACAGTTTCCTCCTGTCAGCAGTCAATATAACTTCACCTGTATCTTCTCTGCACACTAGACATCTTTTCTTGTTAAATCTAACGTAGTTGCCACTATCACATAGTTGAGAGACACTAAGCAAATTATACTTTAAACCATTAACAAGATAGACATTTTTAATACTATGGTTGGAATCACTTCCAACACTACCAATACCGACAATGTCACATTTTCCTTTGTCACCAAGAGTGATTGTTCCCGTGGATTGCTCCTTTAGATCATGAAAGAGAGAACTCTTTCCACTCATATGCCTCGAGCACCCACTATCAATGATCCATTTATGTTCCTTCACCTTGGTGTTCTCCTGCAAGACAAACATCAACCTTTGTGGCTAGACCAATAAGCAAATTTGGATCCATTGTTAGGGTAAACCATGTTTGGTAAAATAGTGCCTTTTGGAACCCAAACTTGTGTTATCCGTTCTTTTCTCAAATGAACAGGAAATGTATTGCGAATAATATATGGATCCTTTCTTCTATAAGGGCAGGTCTCTTTTACATGTCCCTTTCTAGCACAGTGGTGACATATAGGAGAGGTTCTGCTTCCTTTTGCCTTTACAAAGGTGGTAATGTGCTGCTTCTTTAAAAACCTTGGATTGTAACCAATACCACTTTTGTTTAGAGAACTTTGTTGCTCGCCCAACATCCTATCAAGAGTGCCTTTGGATTTGGTAAAACTTATGAGGGCTGTCTGTTGGTCTTGAATCTTATTATTCAGGGAGATCTTCTCGTTCTCTAAGTCATGATGCTCATTTCTTAGAGAGGAGAGATCTTGCTTGAGTTCAGATTTCTCTGAGTCAAGCGTCTTGACTTTAATGTCAAGACCTGAATAAGAAGCTTCAAGACTTTTAACCCTCAAAGACAGATCCTCAATAGTTCTTTCCTGATCCACAGTTCTCTTAATAAGAATGTTAGTTTGGGCAATAAGTTTCTCTTCATTGACTATCATATTGGAAAGGAATTCCGATAATACCTCTTTTGGACTTGCCATAAGTTCTCTTACAGTAGCTTCAAGCTTTTCATCGTGGGATTCATCTTCTGAGGCCATAAGACAAATATTGGCCTTCTCATCATCGGAGTCAGAGTCAGAATCGCTCCAAGTTGCCACCATGGCTTTCTTCTTCCATTTGTCACCCTTCTTGGACTGGCTCTTTGTCTTTTGAGGGCAGTCCTTCACGAGATGATCTGTTTCACCACATTCAAAACAAGACAATGGTTTAGTCTTCTTTTCATACTTGTTGTATTGAGGCTTACCTCGAAATTTTGAAGACTCTGATCCATCCTTGTTGTTGAATTGCTTCTTCATTTTGAGAATTCGAGCAAGGCCTCTTGTGATAAGAGCAAAAGGATCATCCTCATCGTCATCCTCATCTTCGGAATCAGATCCATCTTGAGGCTCATCCTTCTTAGACTTGAGTGCCAAGTTCTTAGTGCTAGCTGGAAGTTCTCCATCGTCTTTATTAAGGATCATCTCATACGTGATCAGCTTCCCAAGAAGGTCATCAAGGGGTAGAGTGGTGAGGTCCTGTGCTTCCTCTATAGCTGTTACTTTTGGACCCCATTTTTCTTTTGGGAGGCACCTCAGTATCTTCCTCACTTTCTCAACGTTGGTAAAGCTCTTGCAGAGAGAGTCAAGGTTGTTGGTGATTTCTGTGAATCGTGTGAACATGGCCTTGATTGACTCATCAGACTTCATTTTGAAGAGCTCATATTTTCGAAGGAAGATGCTGATCTTGGTGTCTATCACTTGGCTCGTTCCTTCATAGGTGACGACCCGTTTGTCCCAAATCTCTTTAGCTGACCTACAAGATGAAATACGGTTAAACTCATCAGTGCTAAGACCACAATAAAGTAAGTTAATAGCCCTGTAGTTTTTGGAGACGAGTTCAAGATCCGCTTGGATGTATTCAGACTCGTTCTTTGCGACTTTGGTTCCATTTGGTCCGTCTTTCTCTGGAATCTTCGGACCATTCTCTATAATGTTCCAAAGTTCCAGATCTTGATCTATAATGAACATTTTCATCAAGGATCTCCAGTGGACAAAGTTGTTTCCTACAAAGAGTGGTGGTCTGCTCGTGGACCTTCCCTGTGCAAATCCTCCGCTTGCTTCACCAGACATGATCGAAAACTCACAAGATTGTTAGATCAAAAACAGTGAGTAAAGCTCTGATACCAATTGAAGGTTCGATAATATAAAACAAGGTAATATAGAAATACTCTAGAAGGGGGGTTGAATAGAGTATGCCCTTTTTTCGCAGAAAGTCTCAAGACTTTTGGAGCTCGTATAAAACCCTTTAAGATTAAACCTGAATCACAAAGTTAGACAATCGAACCAAGTGCGGAAATAAGGTAAAGCAATAGATAAAGGACACGAGTAATTGTTTACGAGGTTCGGCACGAACTTGGCCTACGTCCCCGCCTAGGGTTCTTCCACAACCCTAGGATTCAAAAGGCTTTATTGATTCGCAAAGCTTAGGATCCTAATAGCTCACCAAGAAGCCCCTCTCCTATACAATTGCAATCTAGTCAACTCACGTTCCCTTGGAGTCCTAGACCAATCTAGAAGAGCCCCACCTCTCTCAGCTTTCTAGTACAATCCTCTTACTCTCACAAATCAATAGCCTAGTGCTTACTTCCCGAGTTACAAACTCTCGAGTAACACTATAAATGAATATATCCTATAAGCTCACAGTGTAACTCTCAAAGGCTTTGAAATGAAATAACAAACTCTTGAGCGCTAGCAGAGAGTACACTTGGAAGACAGATCTCGCTTGAATAAATGAAAGCTTGTGTTCAACCATTATATCCTGTCTTCTTCTTCTTTTCCTTTATATAGAAGCAACATGGCGCCTAAGGATCTTCAACAACGGCTAGTTCGGATCATGGCGCGCCCAAGGATCTTCTATTTTTGGACACTTCGAAGACATGATCTCTCCAATTTGGATCTCCTCAATATGCACCATAAGGAAAGAAGTAATTCGAATAATACTTCCTGAAAGGTTAGTTAGGCATATAATATAATGGAAGTATATAATATTAAATAATATTCGGACATAATAATATATAGAACAGGTTTTGTATTTCATCAATACTGTTAAAGCTCCAAGACCTTTGACACAGACAAACTGTCAAGGCCTTTGAAACTTTATTCCGATTTTCATCAAGGGAGTGAGTTATCAATTGCTAATAATCGTTATATGATATTGTGATGAGCTAAGATGATGTCTGGAAAGCATGATGACATTTTGACGTTGATATACTGTTGATCTTCCCTTTTTGGTTGAATCTTAATAGCATGATTTTGTTGGATTGATGTGATAATATGTTATGATAATGCTGGATAGGGATTGGATAGGATGACTATGTGAATTTATGCTTACATGAGATCCCTTGTTATGACTGGTTCCACTAGTGTGCGATGTTGAGATGCGATCGTGAGATTTGACTAGAAGTAGTGTACTGACTCCATGACACCTAACCTCTTTGATCTCTTGACATGTTTGCTTGCGTGATTTATGAGAATTCGATGATGCACTTGTGATGCCTTCGGTATGAGGTAGATACACTTTATGACCCGTCATATGACGTTGAGATTTTGTTGTTGCTTTTGATGTGTTTGAAAGAATGGTATGCTTTATGTTATGGGTAAACATGTTATGCGGTTACGATGTTGATTGGTTGAGATTATCATGATTGATGTTGAGGATTGCCATATGAGAGGTGGTTGATGATGTTATGAGTTGATTTAATTTTTTTCATGTTGAGTTGTGAATGATGAAGGAATGATTTTGGAACCTAGGAAGAGAATATGGGATTAGCCCTTAGAGGTGGATGACTCCACCTCCTACCTTCTGAATTTGATTGATTGGTATGCGAGAAGCTGGTTTGGTTCTGGGAGATTTTGATGAAACCTTGATTTGAAAGAATTTGACTTGTTTGGTGTAAAGCTGCTTGATTAAACATTGGATTTGAAGATTTTGAACGGTTTTAAAAAGGGCTGACTTGGGGTTTTAAAGGAGTTGAGAATTTCAATGATTTAGATGACAATCCTTTCATTTACGAACGCTTTGAGGATTTACGAACTGGATTTACATTATGACGTCTCACGAAGTGGATACAAGCATTGTATAGGGGCGCTTATAGATTGCTTGCTAAGACCTAGTCGGACGCTATAATGCTTTTAGAGTTGTGACACTTCCGAAAAGTCGAAGCGAGGATGTGATAGGGGCGCTTATTACACACTCGACAAGGCCCATTTGGAGATGTCACGACCGTGACCAGGATGTTGTGAGAATCCCGGAAGATGCAACCGAGATGATTACAAAATCCTTGGACATGGTCCTCGGACTCGCCGATTTCAAACTTCATCCCCTTGTTTTAAATGATTTTAGTCTCGGGGACGAGACTTGTTTTTAGAGGTGGATAAATGTAAAGACCGAGTATATTTTTTTATTATGATTATTTCAACTAAATAAATTATTATTAAATTCAATTGTAAAAGTAGAATAAAACCCGTCCTCGAGCGTAAGTTTTGAATTCTAAGTTATTCCGGCATCATTTAAATTTCGGATTTTGACGGGATTCGATTTTCGCTTTCAAGATCGAGTATTAATTAATTAATTTAAGCTCCGAGTATCGGAAAATTTATTTAATTCCGTTATCTTGAATTTGAATTGAAATTTGATTTAGTCGGGATTCGACCGGGCGAGCGGGTTTTGAGTCTTTTCCGCTAATTTTGGATTGGTATTGTGGTAATCCTATTTTATTTTCCCTTTTCTTTATCTCTCTCTCTCTCTCCTTCTCTTCCGTACAGTAGACTAGTCCCCCCCATCACAGCTCACCCACCCCTCCTCCCTCTTCCTCTCTCTGCAGCACGCACCACCCCCTCCTCTTGTTTCCCCATTCTGAGCATGAGACAAAACCCACCCTCCCTCAGTCTCTCCTCCCTCTCCCCTTCACTTGCCTTCTGCAGCAGCACATCCTCCCTTCCCTCTTCTGAAGCTGCAGCATCCTCTCCTCTCCATTCCTTTTTGTATTATTTCATCCTCACTAAACCTCTCTTCTCCCTCCATTCTTTCCCCGATGCCGAGAGCAGCCTCCAGCCCTCCTCGTCGGTCACCCCCACCACACACCCAGCAGCAGCTCCACCTCCCCTCGTCACCGGCCCCAGCGCCACCACAGCATCCCCGTCAAACCCCTTCCTTGCTCGCCTATTCTCGGAAACAGCCCAGCCGAGCACCACCACCCTCACCCCATAGTTCCCGGCAGCAGCAGTGACAACAGGAGAACAGCACCACCCCAACCCGCCGCCGTCCTCTATTTTGAAGCCCTGGATCCGCCAGAAGAACCTCCGACGAGCCAACGATAGCCCCGCCCCCCGTTTCCTCTGTTTCGGTTCCAAAAACTCGGTGAGACTGCTTCCTCCTCTTCTATCGTCGTTCTGGGTGTCAGTGGCCGGGAGAGAGAGCGAGTGTGGTCGGAGAGTGAGAGCCGCCGGCGAGATGCACCTCCTATTCTCTTCCCCCGTTCTCCGCCTTCGTTTCTCGTTGTCAAGCTCTGTTTTGCCAGAGGTAGGAGATGCTCTCCTTGTTCCTTGTTGGGCTGGGCCGGACCCGAGCTCTCTCGGGTTATATCGTTGCCCATCCGGATCCTACTCTCTCCCTTGGTTTTGCTGGGCTCGGGTATGGGCCGGATCTCCTTCTCTCTTGGGCAGGTTAGTCCTCTTTTCTTCTTTTCTTCTTTTCTCTTTTCTTTGGGCTACTGGATTGGGTTCCTTGCTATTCTTTCGGTTTGGGCTGCTGGGTGGGCTCTTCTTTCCTTTTGCTTGAACTTGGGCTGGGTTTTGTTTTCTGAATGGGCTATATATGTATTGGGTTATATATATATATAGGGTTGTGGTTTTTATTTATTATTTTCGGTAGTGTTTATATAAATATATATATGTGTATATGTTATATGTTATTATTTTTTTCTGATTTTGGAAAATGACTATATATAATTATATATTCTGAAATTATCAATATATATATATATATATATATATATATATATAACAAGGTCTTAAAAGTAATATTAATTTTTATATATTAGAATGATGTTATATGATGATTTTGAGATATGTTTTAAAATATGTTAAAGGAATTTAGTATTTTGATTTATAAATATGGGTTACTAAAATGGAGTGATTTTGGCAATTTATTATATTTAAATATTCCTTGAGAAGTGTTATTATATAATGATTTGTAAGATGATTTAAGATGAGGATTTTAAAGAGATAAATGCCGGAATTGTTTTATAATATGATTTTTGGAAATTGGTTTTAAGGCTTGAATGTTAATGTCGGAATTTAGCCAAGTATGAGTTGAGAAATCATTTTGAATATGAGTTGACTTAATTTGGGATTTATGAGTTCGAAAATATGGTTGGTATGATTTTATCAATGGGTTTGATTGAAAGAATGATTTTGGTCGATTTGATCGTATCGGAAAGATTTTGGAAAACGGTTTTACAATCGGTCGGGTTTGAGAATGTTGAGAACTTGGGTTCGTGAGTATGAATGTTGATCTGGTAGCTTATGGAAATGGCTTGATGATAGTATTGCTTTGGACTTACATTTGGGCCCTTGCTTGTGTTATCTTGCTGTTCTGCATCAACAGGTAAGTATCCTACGGGACTTACTCAGTAACCTAGACCTCCTGCCTGATGTGTCATGTAATGTGTAGTTTTATTGCATATTAAAGCATGCCATGTAGTATCATGCTAGGATTGCATTGAACTGAGCATGTGTTTACTTTGTGTGTGTGAATACAGAACGGCCGTTATCTGTGATAGTCCTAGAGTCTTTGCTAGGGTCATAGGGTAGCCCAGTCCCATCGGGTGCCCTGAGTCTATCGAGTCGATATGAGCATGATATGATAGCCCAGCACTATCGGGCAAGAGATGAGATGATTTGATATGATACGATTAGCCAAGTACCATCGGGCATGTTTTATTTATTTTATGATATGACGATGAGATATGATATGATGATGAGATATGATATGATATGATGATACCATGGTGAGTGCACCATCACGAAGAGAGTGCTATGCTATAGCCCGAACTGGCCAGTCTCTGCACTAACGGGAAGGGGTGTAGAGGTAGGAGAGGGATATGCCACTTGGCATTGTTTTGGGCCCTTTACAGTTCTTTTCTGCATATTATATATTTACTAGGGGCATGTTAGTGTGATTTAAATATTGTACTGCATTAGTCATCTTTTGTTTAGGCATAGGCATGTTATGTGGCCTCAGCGCGGTCAGAGGACCCGCAGGCGATCACCAGGCCTGACTTCGTGGATAGTGTTAGGTACCGCTCTTGTTGCTCCATGCTTCTATGACGGGGAAAACTTTTGGCGAATCGAAGAATCCGGCTAATATATTCTAACTTGACAAATGGCACTCACCCACTTTGTTTTGGTTTTGACCAGGCTCTGCCGTGGCTTTTGTATCTAAATCATATTTCCGCTTTACTTTCGTTAAACTGAATTTATGAAACTTCAACTGATTAGAGGTTTGAAACCTCGACCCGTACCTGAATTTCAACATCCGAACGAAGGTATCCGACCTTCGAAACGTATCCCGGATATTTATATCCGGGCCGTTACAATATTGTCTCCTTTGCTTCTGATATGAGCAAGTTCAATGAGTATCCATGGGGGAGACTAGTAGGGGTGATATTCAAGCCGAGTAGCTTGAGCTCGGCTCAGGCTCGACTCGGAAAAAGCTCAGTTCGAGCTCGTTCGAATTTAAAAACGAGCCGAGTTCTAGCTTGAAGTCGAGCTCGTCACGAGCTTGAGCCGAGCTCGGAGTGTAATGACATTTTTACCCCCTCCCTTCTTCTTCCCTTGCCCAGCTCTTTGTTCAAGTTCAGTCGCTAGAAACCTTTCGCAATCTCCTCTCTCTCGCTCGCTCAATCTGCTCGTCTTGGTCTCTCTCTCTCTCTCTCTCTCTCTCTCTCTCTCTCTCTCTCTCTCTCTCTTGCTCAGTGTCGTTATCTCCCTCCCTTTGCTCCTCAATCTTACCCAGTCTCGGCGTCTCGCTCTTGCTCTCTCGCTTAGTCTCACTCTTGCTCTCGGTGTCTCGCTCTTTCTCTCTTGCTTTTTCTCTCTCGACGTCTATTGCTCAATCTCGCTCTCTCTTGCTCTACTGCTCAGTCTCGCTCCCGATCTCACTCAGTCTCACACTCTCGCTCTCAGATCTAGTTTCAGATCTCACTCTCACTCTCGCTCTCGCTTAATCTCGCTCTAAGATCTGGTCTCAGAAGACAGATCTCGTTCTTGCCATCTTGCTCCTTCATTCTCGTTATTGCTCTCTCTATCTCGCTCGCCCTCTATTTTCTATCGACTCTCCCTCAGATCTGTTCCACCAAGTCATTACCCTTGCTCGAAGGGGCTCGCTCCTCTCACCTGGTGCGAGAACTGATCCAACATATTGTTTCTTTGTATACGAGCAAACGAGCTCGAGCTCGGCTCGACTCGAGAACAAGAGAGCTCACAAGCTCGAGCTCAAGCACCCTTCCCAGCTCGTGATCCGAGCTCAAGCACTTGCTTGGGCTCGTTTCAATATAGAGCTCGAGCTTGAGCTCGACTCGTTTGTAAACCAACCAAGCTTGAACACCTACTACTCGACCTCATTTGCTCGTATATCATCCCTAGAGACTAGTTTATTGATATCACCCTATTTTATGTGATTTTAGGTGTCTTGTGAGTAGGTTTTATGTCTATTAAGTGTTACTTTATGTGTGTTTTATGTGAATTATGGGTTATTTCGAGTATAGAGGTCTACACATGGTGTGTGTGAAATTTCAGGTGTTCGGGTGCATATTTTGGAGTATTAAATGACCCAAGGGAAAAGGAGAAAGGAATGAGTCATGTTCGAGGGTGATAATTGAAGACGGAATATGCCCATAGAGTGCATTCGAGAGACATAAGTCGAGGCAAGAAAGCTCAATGTCAAAATCAAAGAAGCAGGGACTCGGGACTACATGTATCGAGTCGATACTACACATACCGAGTCGATACCTTGTCCTACCGAGTCGATACCTCCATGTTCCGAGTGAAAGAAAGCTTTACAGTAGCTAAGTATCGAGTCGATACCATCAAGTATCGATTCGATACTTTTCTTCAGCGTTATTTCGTCGGGATTTTTTGTTCGATTTTATTTTTTGCTGGACGACTTTTTTTTTTAGGATTTTTTATTATTATTATTATTTTATTCTTCTAAAGGGGGAGAAGGGAGAAAAAAGGACGTCTAACTTTGATTCTAGAGAACCCTAGTTGGAGACATTGAATTGGAGACTTTTTTAGAGATTTCTACTTGAAGGTTTGTTTTGCTGGATTCAAGATACGTTCTGTTAATCTAGTCTTATATTCTTTCATCATGAATTCTTTGATTGTGTCTGAATCTATGTCTGGCTAATTTTCTTGTTCTGGGATTGGGGTGATCCCAACGATGCAGAGATAGACATGTGCATGATGATTGCCTGAATGAACTCCATTGTTTGTTTGATTTGATCCATGAGTGCTTAAGCCGATTAATTCTATGATTGATCGGAATCCATTTGATGTTCAACATGCGCCAGCTGTGAATTGAGATTGGATATATAGATAGAGTTGTTAATTCTATTGGAAAACATGGATTGAACTTGAGAATTATTTATGAGCAATCTCTTTAGTTCTCTTGAGGATAATAAACTATCGTAGTTAACCTAGGTTTGAGTTGGTTATGCAGATTGCGCCTGCGATTGCTTGATTGATTTTCTCGCTAGGGTTCTAAGTGCTTAAAGAGTCCAATTTGATTGATTAATCTGCAACATGCGCAAGCTGAGTGGTAATTAGTTGAAATGGACATAGTTATTGCAACATGCGTAAGCTGAGCGATAATGAATTTAGATAGTTTACCTTCAAATATCTCTTTTCAATTTGTTCAGGCATGAAAATTATATAGTCTATCGAGGATGCATTGTTGTGGTGAACCCTGACTCTGGAATGTTTCACATTATATAATCACCAAAACTTGCAATTTGTTATATCTTCCTTATTTTCTCATTCCGTCAAAAATCACTTCTTTTATTTGGCTTAGTAAACTAGTTGAGGTTCTGCAATTGGTATCCCTGAGATTCGACACTCGATTACTACAATCGACACTGTACACTTGCGGGGTGTTGGTTTTAGACCGATCAAGTTTTTAGCGCCGTTGCCGGGGACTGTCGATAATATCAGTTGTGTAACAATAATTGGTTTTTCTAAGTCTTTTTGTTATTTTTGATTTGTTTTATTTTGTCTGTGGTTTCAGGTTTGTGCTGCGACTTTTATACGAAGATCTATAAGCTCAGGAAATCTCTTACCGTTTGATCCTGAGATTGAACGGACTTTTCGCACAAGGCTTGCCGCACAAAGAGCCAGGGATCACGAGATGGGAGACAACGTGAACAACCCGCAACTGATTAACAATGCTGTTGCGCCACAGACTCTGGGGCAACGGATGAACCCCACACAATTTGTTACTACTCCTGGGGTTGTGTTTCCGGCAATTAACACAAACAACTTTGAGCTGAAGCCCGCCCTCATAAACATGATTGCTCAAAACCAATTTGGAGGTGGTCCTGATGAGAACCCTCATCAGCATCTGACCACTTTTAAGGAGTTGATGAACACAGTGAAGATGCACAATGTTTCGGCAGAAGAGCTTATGCTGCGAGGTTTCTCATTCTCTTTGCGGGGACGAGCAAAGAATTGGTACAATTCAATCCCCACTAGATCTATCAACATGGGATATGCTTACTTCTGAGTTCTTGGACAAATTCTTTCAGCCTAGCAATATTGCTGAACTGAGGAACAAAATTCACTCTTTCGAGATGCAGTCTGGAGAGAATCTTTATGAAGCTTGGGAAAGGTTCAAGGATCTTTTGCTGGATTGTCCTCAACATGGAGAGCCTAAAATCAACCTCTTAGAGATCTTTTATAAGGCTCTTGATTGTAAAGACCGGAAAATTTAAAATATTATTTTCTTAAAATATTGAATTATGTTCGACTTTAAAATTTAAGATTCTAGGAATTTTGAAATTTCCCGTCCTCGAGCAACTGAATTTTATTTAATTCTTCAGAAACGAATTCCTATATAGTTTTGAATTGGGTTTTAGAAATGGATTTTTATTTCTGCTTTCCTATTCCGAGGCTCGGAAATATTTCTTGAATTTAATCATGATCCGAATTTGAAGGTTTATTTTGATTTGGGTTGGGTTCCGTAATTTATTGGGTATAAATCTTGCAAAAGATAAAATAGCAGAACCACTTTATAATTTCTCACAACTTAAAGGTGACCCTAGTTGATTGGGTATATAAACTCACCTTCATCCCCTTTTCATTTGGAGCTGCCGCTACCTACACTAGATCTGAGAAAGCTTCCCCCTTTATTCACCATTTCCTCACCCGACCTTACCTCCTTGCACTCGAGCTCGCCCATGGCTGCCATCACTCCTCGCCTCCTCCATCTCTCACACTACACTCTTCCTTCTCTCAGATTGTACCTCCAATCTCCTGCCTTGATCCCTCCGTCTCGTAACCGCACCTAGAAGCCAGGAGCGACCATCGCTCTCTCCCTCTCGATCCTTTGTCCGCCTCCATTGCTAGCCGACGTCGAGCCCGAGCACGCTGGAGCTCATCCCGGAAAACCTCTGATGATGATGTTGCTCCCCTCTCAGCGTGGAAGCCAAAATCAGGAAGAAGGAGACCAAGAAACGTCGGCCACCTAGCTGTTGACTCCGAGCGCCACCAGCAGCTCCTAACGCCGGGGCTGCTTCCTCCGCCGTCTTCCAGGTGATTGTAGGTGGTGTTGGTGTTGCTGCCTACAGCTGCGGAGCTCATGCAGTTGCTGCTCCTAGCGTCACTCCTTCCTCCGCCCTGTTCTTCGACCCCGTTGCTTTCGAGCCCGATGATCCCAGCACCCGTCTCCCTCCTTACTCCCAGCTACTGTCGAAGCTATCCCCACATTCATGACATCGAGCCTATCCGGCCATTCTCGGGAGGGGTAAAGCACTAGGCTCTTTCTTGTAAATTTTGGATTTGATATATACTTGTTCCTTGAATTGGCATTCAATTGAGTTTGATTTTCCTTGATCATGGTCTGAATGTTGGATGTGAGATTTGATTGTTAATTTGGCCTTAATGATTTGGAATGGGTTTTGGGAAATTTATAATTACTTAAGAATTGGTTACAATCGGCCTAATGGTTTTGTTTTACCCTATTTTAATTAAGTGTAGTGCTAATGGTTGCCTTATAAACTCCAGCCTACCTTACAAATTGTTTTTAGATTGGGTTAACTAAGTGTGGTTTGTTTCCCACTAGGTAAATAAATAAATTAAATCGGATTTAATATCTTTAAAGTTACGTTATAAGCTTGGCCTAAGGTTTTAAATAAAACTGACTTGTGCCGGATTATTTATCAGTAAGATTTGTTTTGAAATGGGATATGGTGATGCAAGATGAGATGATGGATGAGATATTATATGTTGAGATGTTATGGACATGAAAGGATATATGAGATAGGATGAGATAAGATGGAATAATCAGAAATGAGATGTGTGAAGCTATATATGATAGTTAGGGGTGCCTTGTGTGAATTAGGTAGACTTATGCATATTTGGATGTTTATTAGGTGATTGTGATCTGTTGGACATTGCTTACTACTGGTGATTCATTGCTTGGATTCTGCGTTTGCCTTGTTTCTTTGCTGTTCGGCTTATTCAGGTAAGTTCCTTTATGGGCTTACTCAGATTCGAAAGAGATTACCGGCTTGTGAATGTATGACATACTAGGTGTTGCATAAGCATTAAAGCATGCCATGTAGTATCATGCTAGGTTGCACTTGTGATTGAGCATTCTATTTCTTTACGCGTATGAAACAGAACGGCCGTTATCTGTAATAGTTCTAGAGTCTTTGCTAGGGTCATAGGGTAGCCCAGCCCCATCGGGTGCCCTGAGTCTATCAAGTCGATATGAGCATGATGATAGCCCAGCACCATCGGGCATGTTTATTTTAATTTATGTTATGATGATGAGATATGATATGATATGCTATAGCATCGAACTGGCCAGTCTCTGCACTAACGGAAAGGGGTGCAGAGGTAGGAGAGGGACATGCCACTTGGCATTCTTTGGGCGCCTTTATAGTTATTTCTCGCATATTGTAAATTAGGATCATGTTAGTGTGATTTAATTTCCGCATCTGCATCATCTTTATTATTAGCGTATGTGTATGTTCGCTTGCTGGACAGGGTGTGTTGGGGCCTCGGTCTGATCCCGCTCGCACCAATTGTTTTTAGGTATGATTGCTCCCTTTTTATATGGCGTTGGAAAGTCCCCGGCGATTGCAAAGAAATCTGTCTAACCCCGCTAATCTGGCCATACGACTTTAGAATTATGTTTTGGTTTTGAACCGGCTTTGCCGTGGCTTTTGTATCTAAATCGTATTTCCGCTTTACTTTCGTTTAAACTGAATTCATGAAACTTCGACTGATTAGAGGTTTGAAACGTCGACCCGTACCTAAATTGCAACATCCGAACGAAGGCATCCGACCTTCGAAACGTATCCCGGATATTTATATCCGGGCCGTTACAAAGTTGTGCAATTCGGGTACGCAAGGGTCGAGTGTATGTTTTGGAAAACCGCCCATGGATTTCGAAAGATTTGAAAGCGTTTTAAAGGGGCAAAATGAACTTAACATGCCTAACTCAATTGAACTAAATATGAACTTGGCTTATGATAAAAGAGGAGAACCAACTAATAAGGGATCGAGTGGGTAGAAAAGGCGCTAGACCATCCCTATTGGATGTAGTCGGAAATGGGTAGGCGAAATACTATCTTGTTCTTTACAGATGGGTCGAGAGGACTCCAAGGAGATCATTGTAATTGTCATTAACTGATTCTATGATTGAGTGCTTGATATGCTAAAGATTTGATTGTTATGTTCTAACTATTGAATGAATATTGATGATATGTGAACGAGATAGCGGAAGTACCCTTATTTCCCTATGATTAAGCTCAGCGTTTGTGGAACTGCCCCTTTCCTTATGAACCCTTTTGACAATTCAATCGAGTCCTCCCTTTGAATATCGGTCTTCCACGGGAATTGGGTTGGTGAACACATGGTGTCGGGAATCATGATTGAATATAAAGGTTGTCCGAGAGAGTATTGGAAGACGGTCCTTGATGAAATTCCGTGTTAGAGAGTGAGATGTTTACGAGGTTGTCCTTATCGATTCTTATGACGATCCATTAGTGTCTTCTTACCACGAAAAGTCGTATCCGAGTCTCACGGGAAAGATGAGTGATGAGTCAGTTAGGAAAAGTCAATGGTTGCCCTTAGGGATCTCTGTCCGGTTGTAATGGTGGCACTCTCTGAATTTCATGACATGATTTTGTAACATCCTGCATGTAACTTGCGAATGCTTCTTAGTAAAATATTGCTCATGTTATTACACCTGTGATTAGTTGCATTGCTTAGCCTCGTGTTATACCTTACTTTCTATCATGGTTATATGTTGTCATATCATGTCTACTTGGCCTATTGTATTGCTCGTATGATTGATTGGAAGCATGAACCACATGATATGAGTCTATACGATTGTTTCTTCTTTTGAATTAGGTCCATGATAGTGTGATCGACTCTTCTTTGTATGAATGCCTCATAAGACGTGCTCCTTAGCATGCTCGCTGATGATGCCTCAATGCTTATCATTCATCTTGTGACAAGAATCTATATCATGCCCATCTATTTCATATTCGTCAGGTTAACTATTGTTGATTATTTTGCAAGTTAATATTGTGTGTGTTAGTTGTGTTGAACGGAGATTATGTGGCATAATGGAGTCTTGGTGAATGCATGTTTACCCTAGTATGTGGTGATTTGTACTCATGCCCTGTATTCTAATTATGTTGCCCATTATTTAAACTTGTGTTATACATCGTTAAACTTGCTCATGCTTCTATATTATTGGAATGTGATTGAATTGAAATCTTACTTAGTGTCGAGTAATCAATCAAGTACATGTATGTACCATATGTTATATTGAGCCGTTAGTAACATGTCGGGCCCTTGGTTGTGACTTGTGCGAGTTCTACTTTGCCTACCTTATTGTTGATTCTCTCTTGAATTAGGTCCTTGATAGTGTGGCTCTTTCCTCTTCCCGTTCTCTTAACATGTTTCACTCGTCTTGATTAGCTTAACGTTGAATTTGATGATCGAATTGCTTTCCGTGAGGGTTGATCCTAGCATGCTTACATGTTATTGCCGGACGCTATTTCTCTATTACTCTATGATATCCTATCGCACATGCATAAAAGTATGACTTGACACCTCGCATGATCACACACCATCCTATATCATGATTTTGCATATGCGTGACGCATGAATATCGGAATGAACCTAGTTGAATTACTTTAATTGTACTCATGTTCGATATGTGCTATTAGTATCATGTAAGGCTTATGATTTCCAATATGGCCGCTAAATGATCACGTGTTGAAATCGTTCCACGATGTGACAACTATTGTACCTTATATGTACTCTATGGTGGTTCGTTCTTAGCATGATTATAATCTAGCACCCATGATGTCTTTCTTGTTACTTTTGATGATGCCTCATGTTTCGTGAATATTATGTTGAACTCCTCTTAATGACTCTTGACTATGCTTGTATCACATTATGTACTTCTAGTATCATGTAGGATCTATGCTCTCTAAATGTATCTCGTCGTATGATTACATGTCATCCTTAACCTACTAAGTGATCATTGCTGTTAGATGTGATAGTTACTATGCTGCTCTTATGTGCCCTCGTATGACGCTTCATCTTATTGTTATAATATACCTTGCCATGATATATTTGGACTCAATTGTTGATGTGTATACCATGCTCTTACATTGATCATATGCATGATGGTTGTTATTTTCACTAAATTCCGCATGACTTCGAATCATAGATGATTATTGTTGGTTCCGTCTATCTTGCTTGAAGCTACTAGGCATATCTGCTTCCATGGAATACTAGAATGTTAGCTTATTTCACATACATCAGCGTCGGACTTGATTGTGCCTTTGATATGAATACGAATGTTGCCCCGGGATAGGTGCATGTTATTGTGGATTAATGTGATGGATATGCTCTATGATGGATTTGTGCTTGTTGTCACCATTGTAACCTAATGGACTTCCATAGAGGCATCGTTACTATTCTCGGGTCGGAGTCTTGTCTCTAGTCGTGTCATCCGTAGATTTGGTCCATTTTGTCTCCGAGAGAAATATTGGGTCGTTTTCTCTTGTCACTCCCCTATCTCCGCTAACTTAGACTCCTACGCGTTACATTGGATGAGCGACCACATGGAAAAAGGGATCGGGAAGTCGAATAGCGATAGATCAGCGCAGCGGAAGCGTGGGCCCATAACCCACGGGCCCCAGGATCGATAATGTCGGCGGAACAAGCTCGCTTCGAGGATTACGATTGTTGGGTACGATATGACTTGCAGGTGGGAGCGTCCTCTATTCGAATTGCTAACCCTTTCTGAACTTGTTGATGGTGATATTGCACTAACTTGATGTTGAAAGTTGTTTGTTGATGTGATGACTTGGTGATGATTGTTGCTTGATTGTCTGTGGACTATGATGATATGATTCGATTGCCTTACAGCTTTAATGTGCCATGATGACTTGATGGGATGCTACTCTGAGTTGCTAAGCATGATCTAAATTCCTTTCCTATATAGTATGAACTGCAAATGCCGAGAACCTGAACTGTTTATTAGCTAAGATTATGATGAAACTGGCTGGCTTGATTTGATTAGGTTCATATATGATGGTTTACAATACTTGTTGAGCATGACGGTAAATTAAGACTTTTGATGCATGTTGCAATGTTTAGTGATGAACTAACGGTGTTGTTGTTATAAATGCTAGTTGATATGATGTGATCATTATGTGTAATAATGTCCATGAATGCTTCTTCTTTGAACATGTGAGTGAGGTCCTTTTGGTGGAGCGGTCAAAGAGTGGAGAACGGTTTTGAGTGATTAAAATGATCAACGGTGGTAAGGGAGAGTTGCCGAAGAGAGGTGTTGACTTAGGTTGGACCGAGTGGGTTCGAAAATTTTAAGAGGTAATGCTTGATGATTTTCGATGAGCTCCTAGGTGAATCTTGGGTGAGAGTATGGTTAGGAATAGGTCGGCTAGGCGGTGATCGAGGAATTTTACTAGAGAAAGTGCGGTTAGCAGGGCATGATGCTTGTGAAATCTTGGGAAGTGGGGAAGTGTAAGAAATGGCTTTTAAGAGTATGAAGGATATAGTATGAGAGAGCCCTCGAGTGTGAAGTTAGAGATAGTAGTTGGATTCTTAGAGGTGGATTGCTAGTGAGAGTTCTTGGTGGAATGAGGGGCGAGATTAGGGTATTGAAATGAATTAGGACTTCTTTTGAGGATGCTACCTGAGCTGATGTTGGTGAATCTAGATGAGGCTGGTTTTGATGTAGGAATTGAAATCGAGTGAGCGGGGTTTGCGTTTATTTTGCCTGGTGGTGATGTGAAAGCTTTCTTGATTATGTGATTTATTAAAATGACCTGGCATGATATTAGATAGCAACCATGATAAACCTGTTGTGGCTTGATATTACATGTTGCTATGCAATATTGGAAATCTAGTTGACAGTGGTAAGTGTTATTATGATGTAATTATACATTGCTACCCTACTTTGTTGTTCTAAAAGCATGTTATAATGTGTTGAATAAATCATGCGATGATGTCTGGAAAGCATGATGACATTTTGATGTTGATATACTGTTCGATCTCCCTTTTTTTTGGTTGAATCTTAATAGCATGATTTTGTTGGATTGATGTGATAATATGTTATGATAATGCTGGAAGGAAATTGGATAGGATGACTATGTGAATTTATGTTTTAAATGAGATCCCTTGTTATGACTGGTTCTACTAGTGTGCGATGTTGAGATGCGATCGTGAGATTTGACTTATAGTAGTGTACTGACTCCATGACACCTAAACTCCTTGATCTCTTGACATGTGTGCTGGCATGATTTATGAGAATTCAATGATACACTTGTGATGCCTTCGGTATGATATAGATACACTTTATGACTCGTGATATGACGTTGAGATTTTGTTGTTGCTTTAGATGTGTTTGAAAGAATGGTATGCTTGATGTTATGAGTTGATGAGTTGATTTACTTTTGTTCATGTTGAGTTGTGAATAATGATGGAATGATTTTGGAACCTAGGAAGAGAATATGGGATTAGCCCTTAGAGGTGGATGATTCCACCTCCTACCTTCTGAATTTGATTGATTGGTATGTGTGAAGCTGATTTGGTTTTGGAAGAGTTTGACGAAATCTTGATTTGGGAGGATTTGATTTGATTTTGGTGTAAAGTTTCTTGATTAAAAATTGAATTTGAAGATTTTGAGCGGTTTTAAAAATGGCCAACTTGGGGTTTTAAAGAAGTTGAGAGTTTCAATGATTTGGATGACAATCTTTCCATTTACAAAACACTTTGAGGTTTACGAACTGGATTTACATTATGACGTCTCACGAAGTGGATACAAGCATTGTATAGGGGCACTTATAGATTTCTTGCTAAGACCTAGTCGGGCGCTATAATGCTTTTAGAGTTGTGGTACTTCCGAAAAGTCGAAGCGAGGATGTAATAAGGGCGCTTATTACACACTTGACAAGACCAATTGGAGATCTCACGACCGTGACTAGGATGTTGTGAGAATCTCGAAAGACGCAACCGAGACGATTACAAGATCCTCGGACATGGTCCTCGGACTCACCGATTTTAAAACTTCATCCCCTTTGCTTTAAAACGATTTTAGTCTCGGGGACGAGACTTGTTTTTAGAGGTGGATGAATGTAAAGACCGGAAAATTTAAAATATTATTTTCTTAAAATATTGAATTATGTTCGACTTTAAAATTTAAGATTCTAGGAATTTTGAAATTTCCCATCCTCGAGCAATTGAATTTTATTTAATTCTTCAGAAACGAATTCCTATATAGTTTTGAATTGGCTTTTAGAAATGGATTTTTATTTCCGCTTTCCTATTCCGAGGCTCGGAAATATTTCTTGAATTTAATCATGATCCGAATTTGAAGGTTTATTTTGATTTGGGTTGGGTTCCGTAATTTATTGGGTATAAATCTTGCAAAAGATAAAATAGCGGAATCACTTTATAATTTCTCACAACTTAAAGGTGACCCTAGTTGATTGGGTATATAAACTCACCTTCATCCCCTTTTCATTTGGAGCTGCCGCTACCTACACTAGATCTGAGAAAGCTTCCCCCTTTATTCACCATTTCCTCACCCGACCTTACCTCCTTGCACTAGAGCTCGCCCATGGCTGCCATCATTCCTCGCCTCCTCCATCTCTCACACTACACTCTTCCTTCTCTCAGATTGTACCTCCAATCTCCTGCCTTGATCCCTCCGTCTCGTACCTGCACCTAGAAGCCAGGAGCGAGCGTCGCTCTCTCCCTCTCGATCCTTTGTCCGCCTCCATTGCTAGCCGACGTTGAGCCCGAGCACGCTGGAGCTCATCCCGAAAAACCTCTGATGATGATGTTGCTCCCCTCTCAGCGTGGAAGCCGGAATCAGGAAGAAGGAGACCAAGAAACGTCGGCCACCTAGCTGTTGACTCCGAGCGCCACCAGCAGCTCCTAACGCCGGGGCTGCTTCCTCCGCCGTCTTCCAGGTGATTGTAGGTGGTGTTGGTGTTGCTGCCTACAGCTGCGGAGCTCCTGCAGCTGCTGCTCCTAGCGTCACTCCTTCCTCCGCCCTGTTCTTCAACCCCGTTGCTTTCGAGCCCGATGATCCCAGCACCCATCTCCCTCCTTACTCCCAGCTACTGTCGAAGCTATCCCCACATTCATGACATCGAGCCTATCCGGCCATTCTCGGGAGGGGTAAAGCACTAGGCTCTTTCTCGTAAATTTTGGATTTGATATATACTTGTTTCTTGAATTGGCATTCAATTGAGTTTGATTTTCCTTGATCATGGTCTGAATTTTGGATGTGAGATTTGATTGTTAATTTGGCCTTAATGATTTGGAATGGGTTTTGGGAAATTTATAATTACTTAAGAATTGGTTACAATCGGCCTAATGGTTTTGTTTTACCCTATTTTAATTAAGTGTAGTGCTAATGGTTGCCTTATAAACTCCAGCCTACCTTACAAATTGTTTTTAGATTGGGTTAACTAAGTGTGGTTTGTTTCCCACTGGGTAAATAAATAAATTAAATCGGATTTAATATCTTTAAAGTTACGTTATAAGCTTGGCCTAAGGTTTTAAATAAAACTGACTTGTGCCGGATTATTTATCAGTAAGATTTGTTTTGAAATGGGATATGGTGATGCAAGATGAGATGATGGATGAGATATGATATGTTGAGATGTTATGGACATGAAAGGATATATGAGATAGGATGAGATAAGATGGAATAATCAGAAATGAGATGTGTGAAGCTATATATGATAGTTAGGGGCGCCTTGTGTGAATTAGGTAGACTTATGCATATTTGGATGTTTATTAGGTGATTGTGATATGTTGGACATTGCTTACTACTGGTGATTCATTACTTGGATTCTGTGTTTGCCTTGTTTCTCTGCTGTTCGGCTTATTCAGGTAAGTTCTTTTATGGGCTTACTCAGATTCGGAAGAGATTACCGGCTTGTGAATGTATGACATACTAGGTGTTCCATAAGCATTAAAGCATGCCATGTAGTATCATGTTAGGTTGCACTTGTGATTGAGCATTCTATTTCTTTACGCGTATGAAACAGAATGGCCGTTATCTGTGATAGTCCTAGAGTCTTTGCTAGGGTCATAGGGTAGCCCAGCCCCATCGGGTGCCCTGAGTCTATCGAGTCGATATGAGCATGATGATAGCCCAGCACCATCGGGCATGTTTATTTTAATTTATGTTATGATGATGAGATATGATATGATATGCTATAGCATCGAACTGGCCAGTCTCTGCACTAACGGAAAGGGGTGCAGAGGTAGGAGAGGGACATGCCACTTGGCATTCTTTGGGCGCCTTTACAGTTATTTCTCACATATTGTAAATTAGGATCATGTTAGTGTGATTTAATTTTCGCATCTGCATCATCTTTATTATTAGCGTATGTGTATGTTCGCTTGTTGGACAGGGTGTGTTGGGGCCTCGGTCTGATCCCGCTCGCACCAATTGTTTTTAGGTATGATTGCTCCCTGTTTATATGGCGTGGGAAAGTCCCCTGGCGATTGCAAAGAAATCTGTCTAACCCCGCTAATCTGGCCATACGACTTTAGAATTATGTTTTGGTTTTGACCCGGCTTTGCCGTGGCTTTTGTATCTAAATCGTATTTCCGCTTTACTTTCGTTTAAACTGAATTCATGAAACTTCGACTGATTAGAGGTTTGAAACCTCGACCCGTACCTGAATTGCAACATCCGAACGAAGGCATCCGACCTTCGAAAGGTATCCCGGATATTTATATCCGGGCCGTTACATTGATGACGCCACTAGGATACTTATTGATTCCTCATCTGGAGGAACCTTTCTGGATAAGACTGCAGACGAAGCTTGGAATTTTCTTGAAAAGACCGCTAAGCACTATGGAAGATATTCATCATCTAGAGGGTCTTTGAATTCGAAAAGACAAGCTGGGCTGTTTGAGGTAAACACGGAGACATATAGGGATGCCAAGTTTGATGCTCTCTCCGCTGAAGTCAAGAGCATAAAGAAGATGCTTGAAAATGTAATCCCTACAAAGTCAGCAGCTTCTTCAGTCTCAAAATCTGCAGTGCCTTGTCAATGTTGTGGTGCTACCACTCACACCATCTCGACATGCGAGTTGTTTGCTTCTCAGAATGGTGACCTGATAGAGGAAGAAGCTAACTATGCTGGAAATTTCAATAGGGGTCAAGGTTACAACAACAACTACAACTATAACCCCCGTGATAGAGATCATCCAGGCTTCTCCTATGCTAATAATCAGGGCGCTCAAAACCCACCCTCTGGGTTCCAACACAGGCAATAGGGAAACCAGTACCAAGCATCAAATAGAGAGACATCATCACACAATGTAGAGGAGATGTTAAAGCAAGTACTGGCGAATCAAAATGCAACAAAGGCTAGGAATCGTGAAGTGGAAGCCAAGACTGAAGCACGATTCAAGATGCTTGAAACCCAAATGGCTCAATTGGCCATTAATGCCCCTAGACCAACCGGTCACCTGCCGGGCAAAAGCGATGAAAATCCAAAGGGTCACATAGCTGCAGTGACCCTAAGAAGTGGGAAGTAACTGGAGGAAGTGCAAAGGCCTGAAACCTCCAAGGTTAAGGAGATGCAAGCATCACACCAACAAGAGGAAGTTAAGGAGCCGGAAGAGCCCGAGAAGGAAGCGCCATATGTGCCACCACCGCCATACAGGCCTCCTCTTCCATTCCCACAAAAAAGGAATCAAGCCCTACTGGAAAAGAAATTTGAGAATTTTATGGAAGTTCTTAAGAAGTTGCATTTAAACATCCCATTCATTGAAGTATTGAGGGAGATGTCGTCATATGCGAAATTCCTTAAGGAAATCCTCTCTAACAAGGGAAAGCTTAACGAAGGCGAAGTGGCTACCCTTGGTAAGGAAAGCACTGCGTTGATCCAAAACAAAATGCCACCCAAGCTCAAGGATCCAAGTAGTTTCTGTGTCCCTATTACTGTTGGTGATTTCCGTTATAATGCTTTATGCGATTTAGGTGCAAGCGTTAGTGTACTTCCACTATCGATTTTCAAAAAGCTTGATTTTGGTGAGCTTAAGCCAACTAAAATGCAACTTTGGATGGCGGATAGGACAATTGCTCACCCGGAAGGCACCCTGGAGGATATTCCCATTCGATTAGATAAATTCTATGTGCCTATTGATTTTGTTGTTCTTGATATTGATGCTAATTATCCTGTACCTATTATACTTGGTAGACCATTTTTAGCTACTGCAGAAACAGAAATATTTGTCCGGCAAGGAATCCTCGCCTTTAATGTTGGGGATGAGAGAATTGAGTATAACTTTAATAGGACTGTGAAAACCCCTGCTTTTGAGGAGGAATATTGCAAGGATGATGAGGTAGACAAAGGTGTGCGAGAGCATATGATCTCGATCATCATACATGACCCACTTGAAGCTTGCCTAACCGCTGGCATCATGAATGGAGACCATTGTAACGACCCGGATATAAATATCCGGGATACGTTTCGAAGGTCGGATACCTTCGTTCGGATGTTGCAATTCAGGTACGGGTCGAGGTTTCAAACCTCTAATCAGTCGAAGTCTCAGAAATACAATTTAAACGAAAGTAAAGCGGAAGTACGGTTTAGATACAAAAGCCACGGTAGAGCCGGGTCAAAACCAAAACAAAGTGGGTGATTGCCATTTGTCAAGTTAGAATATATTAGCCGGATTCTTCGATTCGCCAAAAGATTTCCCCGTCACAGAAGCATGGAGCAACAAGAGCGGTACCTAATAGATAACTCCCTCCCTTGATGAAAATCGGAATAAAGTTTCAAAGGCCTTGACAGTTTGTCTGTGTCAAAGGTCTTGGAGCTTTAACAGTATTGATGAAATACAAAACCTGTTCTATATATTATTATGTCCGAATATTATTTAATATTATATACTTCCATTATATTATACGCCTAACTAACCTTTCAGGAAGTATTATTCGAATTACTTCTTTCCTTATGGTGCATATTGAGGAGATCCAAATTGGAGAGATCATGTCTTCAAAGTGTCCAAAAATAGAAGATCCTTGGGCATGCCATGATCCGAACTAGCCGTGGTTGAAGATCCTTAGGCGCCATGTTGCTTCTATATAAAGGAAAGGAAGAAGAAGACAGCAGACACATGTTGAACACAAGCTTTCATACACTCAAGCCTTCAAGCGAAATCTGTCTTCTTCGTGTGCTCTCTGCTTGTCCTTAAGAGTCTGTTATTTCATTTCAAAGCATTTGAGAGTTACACTGTGAGCTTATAGGATATATTTCGAGAGAGTGTTATACTCAAGAGTTTGTAACTCAGGAAGTAGACACTAGGCGATTGATTCACTAAGTGTAAGAGGATTGTACTAGATAGCAAAGAGAGGTGGGGCTCTTCTAGATTGGTCTAGGACTCCAAGGGAACGTGAGTTGACTAGATTGCAATTGTATAGGAGAGAGGCTTCTCGGGGAGCTACTAGGATCCTAAGTCTTGTGAATCAATAAAAGCCGGTTGAATCCTAGGGTTGTGGAAGAACCCTAGGCGGGGACGTAGGCCAAGTTCGTGCCGAACCTCGTAAACAACTCATCGAGTCCTTTACTTATTGCTTTACCTTATTTCCGCACTTGGTTATACTGTTTAACTTTGTGATTCAGGTTTTCAGAGAAAAGACTAAGTCTAATCTCAAAGGATTTTGCACGAGCATCAAAAGTCTTGATAATCTGCGAAAAACCGGCAAACTCTTTTCAACCCCCCTTCTAGAGTTTCTATATTACTTTGTTTTACATTGTCGAACCTTCAATTGGTATCAGAGCTTTACTCATTGTTTTTTATCTAACAATCTTGTGAGTTTTCGATCATGTCTGGTGAAGCAAGTGGAGGATTTGCACAGGGAAGGTCCACGAGCAGACCACCACTCTTTGTAGGAAACAACTTTGTCCACTGGAGATCCTTGATGAAAATGTTCATTATAGATCAAGATCTGGAACTTTGGAACATTATAGAGAATGGTCCGAAGATTCCAGAGAAAGACGGACCAAATGGAACCAAAGTCGCAAAGAAGGAGTCTGAATACATCCAAGCGGATCTTGAACTCGTCTCCAAAAAACTACAGGGCTATTAACTTACTTTATTATGGTCTTAGCACTGATGAGTTTAACCGTATTTCATCTTGTAGGTCAGCTAAAGAGATTTGGGACAAACTGGTCGTCACCTATGAAGGAACGAGCCAAGTGAAAGACACCGAGATCAACATCTTCCTTCGAAAATATGAGCTCTTCAAAATGAAGTCTGATGAGTCAATCAAGGCCATGTTCACACGATTCACATAAATCACCAACAACCTTGACTCTCTCGGCAAGAGCTTTACCAACGTTGAGAAAGTGAGGAAGATACTGAGGTGCCTCCCAAAAGAAAAATGGGGTCCAAAAGTAACAGCTATAGAGGAAGCACAGGACCTCACCACTCTACCCCTTGATGACCTTTTTGGGAAGCTGATCACGCATGAGATGATCCTTAATGAAGATGATGGAGAACTTCCAGCTAGCACTAAGAACTTGGCACTCAAGTCTAAGAAGGATGAGCCTAAAGATGGATCTGATTCCGAAGATGAGGATGACGATGAGGATGATCCTTTTGCTTTTATCACAAGAGGCCTTGCTCGAATTCTCAAAATGAAGAAGCAATTCAACAACAAGGATGGATCAGAGTCTTCAAAATTTCGAGGTAAGCCTCAATACAACAAGTATGAAAAGAAGACTAAACCGTTGTCTTGTTTTGAATGTGGTGAAACAGATCATCTCGTGAAGGACTGCCCTCAAAAGACAAAGAGCCAGTCCAAGAAGGGTGAAAAATGGAAGAAGAAAGCCATGGTGGCAACTTGGAGCGATTCTGACTCTGACTCTGATGATGAGAAGGCCAATATTTGTCTTATGGCCTCAGAAGATGAATCCCACGATGAAAAGCTTGAAGCTACTGTAAGAGAACTTATGGCAAGTCCAAAAGAGGTATTATCGGAATTCCTTTCCAATATGATTGTCAATGAAGAGAAACTTATTGCCCAAACTAACATTCTTATTAAGAGAACTGTGGATCAGGAAAGACTATTGAGGATCTGTCTATGAGGGTTAAAAGTCTTGAAGCTTCTTATTCAGGTCTTGACATTAAAGTCAAGACGCTTGACTCAGAGAAATCTGAACTCAAGCAAGATCTCTCCTCCCTAAGAAATGAGCATCATGACTTAGAGAACGAGAAGATCTCCCTGAATAATAAGATTCAAGACCAACAGACAGCCCTCATAAGTTTTACCAAATCCAAAGGCACTCTTGATAGGATGTTGGGTGAGCAACAAAGTTCTCTAAACAAAAGTGGTATTGGTTACAATCCAAGGTTTTTAAAGAAGCAACACATTACCACCTTTGTAAAGGCAAAAGGAAGCAGAACCTCTCCTATATGTCACCATTGTGCTTGAAAGGGACATGTAAAAGAGACCTGCCCCTATAGAAGAAAGGATCCATATATTATTCGCAATACATTTCCTGTTCCATTGAGAAAAGAACGGATAACACAAGTTTGGGTCCCAAAAGGCACTATTTTACCAAATATGGTTTATCCCAATAATGGATCCAAATTTGTTTATTGGTCTAGCCACAAAGGTTGATGTTTGTTTTGCATGAGATCACCAAGGTGAAGGAACATAAATGGATCATTGATAGTGGGTGCTCGAGGCATATGAGTGGAAAGAGTTCTCTCTTTCATGATCTAAAGGAGCAATCTACGGGAACAATCACTCTTGGTGACAAAGGAAAATGTGACATCGCCGGTATTGGTAGTGTTGGAAGTGATTCCAGCCATAGTATTAAAAATGTCTACCTTGTTAATGGTTTAAAGTATAATTTGCTTAGTGTCTCTCAACTATGTGATAATGGCAACTATGTCAGATTTAACAAGAAAAGATGTCTAGTGTGCAGAGAAGATACAGGTGAAGTTATATTGACTGCATATCGTTACAACAATATATACGCTGTAAATGCTGATCAAGTGGCACAAGGAAGCTTAAACTGTCTAAAGGCTTTGACGGACGATCCAAAGCTCTGGCACAGGAGACTCGGTCATGTGAGTCCACATACACTACAGAAGCTTGTGTCCAAAGGGCTTGTAAGAGGGCTACCTGAGATGGACTTCAAAGGTATTGATATGTGCAATGCATGCACACGAGGTAAACAAACACGTAGCTCTTTCAAACCCAAAAAGGTTGTAAGTTCTTCTAGACCCCTTGAACTTTTACATATGGATTTATGTGGTCCTATGCGAGTCAAATCTCCCAATGGTAAAAAGTACATGCTAGTTGTTGTTGATGATTTCTCTAGATATACTTGGGTTGCATTTTTAAAAGAAAAATCAGAGGCCTTATTTGAGTTTTCAAAACTTTATAAGGAGTTGCAAACTTTAAGAAACGAGTCCATAGTGTCAATTCGGAGTGATCATGGTAGGGAGTTTGATCAACTTCAGTTTGATTTGTTTTGTGCTAAATATGGCATCTCCCATAACTTTTCTGCTCCTAGGACACCTCAACAAAACGGGGTTGTGGAACGCAAGAACCGCACCTTAGAGGATATGGCCAGGACTATGCTTTTAGAAAATGCATTACCTAAAACCTATTGGGCTGAAGCTGTTAACACAGCTAACTACATTTTGAATCGTTGTCTTATTCGTTCCATCTTAAAGAAAACTCCTTATGAACTTTTCAAAGGCCGCAAACCACTTATATCTTATCTTAAACCCTTTGGCTGTACTTGTTTTGTTCATAACAATGGAAAAGATAATCTTGGGAAATTTAATGCACGTAGTGATGAAGGTATATTTCTTGGCTACTCCACAAGTAGCAAAGCTTATAGAATCTTCAATAAAAGGACCAAGTTAGTTGAAGAAAGTATACATGTTATATTTGATGAATGCAATGACGGTTCTTTGAGTGAAAGTGTTGCAGATATAGATCTTAACATCCATGCAGAGAACGAGGAAGGTGATGATGCTGCTACCAAGAACACAGAGAAGAGGAACATGCAGGAACAGATTCTTAACACTGAAGAATTGGCCCAAGGTGTTGAAGATTCGGCCAAAGCCCTTGGTGTCCAAGGTCTTGACAGTTTGTCTGTGTCAAAGGTCTTGGAGCTTTAACAGTATTGATGAAATACAAAACCTGTGCTATATATTATTATGTCCGAATATTATTTAATATTATATACTTCCATTATATTATACGCCTAACTAACCTTTCAGGAAGTATTATTCGAATTACTTCTTTCCTTATGGTGCATATTGAGGAGATCCAAATTGGAGAGATCATGTCTTCAAAGTGTCCAAAAATAGAAGATCCTTGGGCACGCCATGATCCGAACTAGCCGTGGTTGAAGATCTTTAGGCGCCATGTTGCTTCTATATAAATGAAAGGAAGAAGAAGACAGTAGACACCTGTTGAACACAAGCTTTCATACACTCAAGCCTTCAAGCGAAATCTGTCTTCTTCGTGTGCTCTCTGCTTGTCCTTAAGAGTTTGTTATTTCATTTCAAAGCATTTGAGAGTTACACTGTGAGCTTATAGGATATATTTCGAGAGAGTGTTATACTCAAGAGTTTGTAACTCACGAAGTAGACACTAGGCGATTGATTCACTAAGTGTAAGAGGATTGTACTAGATAGCATAGAGAGGTGGGGCTCTTCTAGATTGGTCTAGGACTCCAAGGGAACGTGAGTTGACTAGATTGCAATTGTATAGGAGAGAGGCTTCTCGGGCAGCTACTAGGATCCTAAGTCTTGTGAATCAATAAAAGCCGGTTGAATCCTAGGGTTGTGGAAGAACCCTAGGCGGGGACGTAGGCCAAGTTCGTGCCGAACCTCGTAAACAACTCATCGAGTCCTTTACTTATTGCTTTACCTTATTTCCGCACTTGGTTCTACTGTTTAACTTTGTGATTCAGGTTTTCAGAGAAAAGACTAAGTCTAATCTCAAAGGATTTTGCACGAGCAACAAAAGTCTTGATAATCTGCGAAAAACCGACAAACTTTATTCAACCCCCCCTTCTAGAGTATTTCTATATTACTTTGTTTTACATTGTCGAACCTTCACTAACACTATCCACGAAGTCAGGCCTGGTGATCGCCTGCGGGTCCTCTGACCGCGCTGAGTCCACATAACATGCCTATGCCTAAATAAAAATTGACTAATGCGGTACAAGATTTAAATCACACTATCATGCCCCTAGTATATATAATATGCGAAAAAGAACTGTAAAGGGCCCAAGACAATGCCAAGTGGCATATCCCTCTCCTACCTCTGCACCCCTTCCCGTTAGTGCAGAGACTGGCTAGTTCGTTGCTATAGCATAGCATATCCTCGTGGTGGTGCACTCACCCACGGTATCATCATATCATATCATATCATATCTTGCCCGATGGTGCTGGGCAATCATATCATGCTCATATCGACTCGATAGACTCAGGGCACCCGATGGGGCTAGGCTATCCTATGACCCTAGCAAAGACTCTAGGACTATCACAGATAACGGCCGTTCTGTTTTAAACACACAAAGTAAACACATGCTCAGTTCAATGCAATCCTAGCATGATACTACATGGCATGCTTTAATATGCAACAAAACTACACATTACATGACACATCAGGCAGGAGGTCCAGGTTACTGAGTAAGTCCCGTAGGATACTTACCTGTTGATGCAGAACAGCAAGATAACACAAGCAAGGGCCCAAATGCAAGTCCAAAGCAAATCCAAAAGCAATACACGCCTATCATCAAGTCATTTTCATAAGCTACCGGTTCACATTCATACATACAGAACCCAAGTTCTCAACATCCTCAAAACCAACCGATAGTAAAACCGTTTTCTAAAACCTTTTCGATACGATTCAATCGACCAAAATCATATTATAGGAATAATTCCGGCATTTTAATTTCAATTACCTATCTTCTCAACCAAAACATTAGCTCTTCAATCAACTTGCAAAAGTATGCCACTTAAAATAATTCCGGCTTTTTAATCCAAAACCTTATCAAAACCAATAAATCATTTTTGAACAATTTATAAAATACGCATAATATCATACTAATAAAATTTACCAAAATCAATCCATTTTAACAACCCAAATTTAAGGCAATAAATAATCACCTTATAACACATCATATAATAATCCATCTCAAATAACATTACCTTTAAACCATGTAAAATAATATATTAATATTTTCATAATATATATTTATCTCACAAAATCGCATAAATATATTAATAATAATAATAATAACTAATAATAATTTAACAATTATAATAACCATAAAACACAACATAACAAAATAAATACCCAACCCAATTATAACCCAGCCCAGCCGAATCAACCCAGCCCAAGACCCGGCCCAAACCCGCGTCCAGAAGGGGGAGAAGAGAAAGGACCCGCCCAGAAATAAGAAAGCAAGAAAGATCCGGATGCCTGACCCAACCCGGAATCAAAACCCAGGTACCCGATGACCCGGATCTCCTAAGCCCAGATCCGAAAAGTTAGGCCCAGCCCAACCATATCTTTCCCCAGCTTGGATCCGAAAATATAAAAAAAAGAGTGGGCCCCATGCTGACGCGGCAGGGTGGTGGCAAGGGGGCGGGGCCCAGTCTTCTTCTTCTTTCCTCTGGTTTTGGTAAAGGCAACAGAGAGAGAGGGAATGCTCTGGAAATAAACGACGGAGGAAGAGGAGGTTGTGCTTGGCGGCTCCGGCGGCTTTCACACCCAATCCAACCCCAAACCGACTGAAGTAAGTTTCCGACCCCAACCCGACAACTCAAGACCAAGAACAAGCACGAAAGAGGAGAGGGGAGAGTGCTGACCGAGAGGGAGTTTGTTTCGCCAGAATGAGTGCTCGGGAAGGCTCATCGGCGCCCGTCTGACCTCGTCGGAGACGGATCCTCGTCGGGGACTCGATTGGCTTCGTCGGAGGCTTAGGCCGGACCTCGCTTGACCGGGTTTGAATCGAAGAAAAGGGGCGACGACGAAGAAGAGCTCGCGGCTCGGGATGCTGGGTTGCTCCCTGGGCTGGCGGCTGCGGTCGTCAGGGAGGATGAAGGTGGTGGCTATGAGCTTGCAACTGGTGGACGAAAGGGAGAATTGAAAAGGGGCGAAGAAGGAGGAAGCAGAGCTGTGAGGCGCGGCCTCGAATGGAAGAGAAGGTGAACGACGACATGGCGGCGGCTCATTAGGGGAGGTGGTGGTGGTGGCTGGTGCTTCGGCGGCTTCTCTGGAAGGAGAGGATGGGGTGTTGCTTTAGGTGAACTCGGTTATGGGGCTCCAAAAACAGGGGCATAGAAGGGGCTTGGGGTGGTGCTTGGGTTCTGAAATCAAATGGAGAAGGGGGGTGTAAATGGGCGTCAATGGGGGGCCAAGCAAGGCCAATTTGGCACTTTGCTATTTTTGGGGAAGCAAGAGGGTGAAGGAGGGAGATGGTGGGGAGTTGTTCAACCAAAAGTGGTGTGAGGAAGGTGATGGTGTTGCTAGTGCCGAGTGAGAGGAGGGAGAATCAGATTTTGTAGTAATGTGGGTGGAGAATGGGGAAGAAGACAAGATCAAGTGGTCCCCAAGGATCCCAATTCAAAAATTACCCGAATTTAAATCCCGAAACCCGCTATCTCGACCTTATCCCGACTCTAAAATTAACATGAATTTCTAATCCGAATTTAATAATGAAATCCGAATATTATTTCACAACTCTCGACATATGAAGCAGAACAAAATTTATTTAAAATTCCATTAAATAATGCCGGAACCCGCTCCAAAAAAATTAAAATAAAATTATTCTGCTTGAGGACGGAAATTTCAAAATTTTCTACAATCTTAATTTTAAAGTCGAACATAATTTAATATTGTAAGAAAATAATATTTTAACTTTTCCGGTCTTTACATTTATCCACCTCTAAAAACAAGTCTCGTCCCTGAGACTAAAATCATTTTAAAGCAAAGGGGATGAAGTTTTAAAATCGGTGAGTCCGAGAACCATGTCCGAGGATCTTGTAATCGTCTCGGTTGCGTCTTCCGAGATTCTCACAATATCCTAGTCACGGTCGTGACATCTCCAATTGGTCTTGTCAAGTGTGTAATAAGCGCCCTTATTACATCCTCGCTTCGACTTTTCGAAAGTACCACAACTCTAAAAGCATTATAGCGTCCGACTAGGTCTTAGCAAATAATCTATAAGCGCCCCTATACAATGCTTGTATCCACTTCGTGAGACGTCATAATGTAAATCCAGTTCGTAAACCTCAAAGTGTTTTGTAAATGGAAAGATTGTCATCCAAATCATTGAAACTCTCAACTTCTTTAACACCCCAAGTTGGCCATTTTTAAATCCGCTCAAAATCTTCAAATTCAATTTTAATCAAGCAACTTTACACCAAAAACAAATCAAATCCTCCCAAATCAAGATTTCGTCAAACTCTTCCGAAAACCAAATCAGCTTCACACATACAAATCAATCAAATTCAGAAGGTAGGAGGTGGAGTCATCCACCTCTAAGGGCTAATCCCATATTCTCTTCCTAGTTTTCAGAATCATATCAATCTATCAGTCTCAATTCAAGCAAGATGCATAAGACATAAGAAATGCATAACTGTATAACCATCCAATCCCCAATCAACGCGTCACACAACAAGTCTCAACATATACCAGAAGTCATAAAAGTATCTCTCATCACAGAATCAATGTACCAAAACTCATTGTCAACATATCAACACAACAAAGTCAGGTTATTAAGATTCAGCAAAGGGGAAGGTCAATCAATATATCAATCACCAAAATGTCAGTCTACTCACAAAACATCATCTCCACTCATACAATGCCATATAACGATCATTTAGCAATCACGCACCATTATATCATATATATATAAGTCATATTCATGCTCCAATTCAATATTCATTAATTAACATCTCCTGATCTTAATATAACATCATGCTCTCACATAGCAACATATCATCATCTCATGATTCATACAACACATCATAACCGGCTTCAAGAACAACATAGCAGGATAGCAAAGTATCATTATATCATGATTATAGTTGTCACTACCAATTATGATTCAGTATTGTATATCAACATGTAATATCATGCCACGACAGGTTTATCATGGTCGCTATCTAATATCCTGTCAGGTCATTTTAATAAATCACATAATCAAGAAAGCTTTCACATCACCACCAGGCAAAATAAACGCAACCCTCGCTCGCTCGATTTCAATTCCTACATCAAAACCAGCCTCATCTAGATTCACCAACATCAGCTCAGGTAGCATCCTCAAAAGAAGTCCTAATTCATTTCAGTACCCTAATCTCGCCCCTCATTCCACCAAGCACTCTCACTAATAATCCACCTCTAAGAATCCACTACTATCTCTAACCTCACACTCGAGGGCCCTCTCATACTATAACCTTCATACTCTTAAAAGCCATTTCTTACACTTCCACACTTCCCAAGATTTCACAAGCATCATGCCCTGCTAACCGCACATTCTCTAGTAAAATTCCTCGATCACCGCCTAGCCGACCTATTCCTAACCATACTCTCACCCAAGATTCACCTAAGAGTTCATCGAAACCACCAAGCATTGTCTCTTAAAATTTTCGAACCCACTCGGTCCAACCTAAGTCAACACCTCTCTTCGACAACTTCCCCTTACCACTGTCGATCATTCTAATCGGTCATAACCTTTCTCCACTCTTCGACCACTCTACCAAAGGACCTCACTCACATGTTCAAAAGAAGAAGCATTCATGGACATTATTGCACATAATGATCACATCATATCAACTAGCATTTATAACAACAACATCATTAGTTCATCATTAAACATTGCAACATGTATCAAAAGTCTTAGTTTACCGTCATGCTCGACAAGTATTGCAAGCATCATATATGAACCTAACCAAATCAAGCTAGCAAGTCTCATCATAATCTTAGCTAATAAACAGTTCAGATTCTCAGCATTTGCAGTTCATACTTTTAAAGGCAAGAAATTTAGATCATGCTTAGCGACTCAGAATAGCATCACATCAAGTCATCATGGCACATTAAGGTGGTAAGGTAATCGAATCATATCATCATAGTCAACAGACAATCAAGCAACAGTCATCACCAAGCCATCACATCAACAAGCAACTTTCAACATCAAGTTAGTGCAATATCACCATCAACAACTTCAGAAAGGGTTAGCAATCCGAATGGAGGGCGCTCCCACCTGCAAGTCATATCGTACTCAATAATCGCAATCCTCGAAGCGAGCTTGTTCCGTCGACATTATCGATCCTGAGGCCCGTGGGTTATGGGCCCACGCTTCCGCTGCGCTGCTCTATCGCTATTCGACTTCCCGATCCCTTTTTCCATGTGGTCGCTCATCCAATGTAACGCGTAGGAGTTTAAGTTAGCGGAGATAAGGGAGTGACAAGAGCGGACGACCCAACATTTCTCTCGGAGACAAAAATGGCCCAAAGCTAAAGATGAAACGACTAGAGACAAGACTCCGACTCGGGAATAGTAACGATGCCCTTAAGGAGGTCTATTAGTTTACAATTATGACAAACAAGCACGCTATCATCATGGGGCATATCAACCATAATAATCCACACTAACATGTACCTATCTTCAAGGAGCGACGAAATACACATTCATTCTAAAGACGCGACCGAGTCCTACACTAATGCACATGAAACAAGCTAGTAGTCTATGATTCCACGGAAGCAAATATGCCTAGCATCTTCAAGCAAGCTATGCGGATCTAATAATGGTCATGTATGATTCGAAGTCATGCGGAATTTAATTGAAGATAACGAGCATCATGTATATGATCAATGTAAGAGCATGGTATACTCATCAACAATGAGTCCAAATATATCAAGACGAGGTTTATCATAACAACCAACTAAGTGTCATACAAGAATATATAAGGGCGGCATAGTAACTATCGCATCTAACAGCAATGATCATATAGTAGGTTAAGAATGACATGTAATCATACGACGAGATACATTTAGAAACATAGGTCCTACGTGATGCTAGTGATACATGATAAGACAAGGGCATAGTCAAGAGTTGTCTAAAAGAATTCAACATAATGTTCCTAGAGCATGAGTCATCATTACAGGGAGTGACAAGGAGGGCATCACCAGCGATAGATTATAAGTATGCTAGGAGCCACTATCATAGTGCACATAAAATGGAATAACAACTATAACATTATAGGACAAGCATGTTCTCGTAATAGAATAAGTATGGCAAGTCACTATTTCGCGAGTCATATTGGAATCATACGCCTTACAGGATACTAATAGCACATATCGAACATGAATACAATCGAGGTAATTCAACTAAATTCATTCTAATATTCATGCGTCATGCATATGCAAAATCATGATAGAGGGTGGTGTGTGATCACGCGAGGTGTCAAGTCATACATTCATGCAAGCGCGAGAGAATATCATAGAGTAATAGAGGGATACCACCGAGCGAAAACATGTGAACATGCTAGAATTAACCATCACGGAAAGCAAGTTGATCATCGAATTCAACATCAATTTAATCGGGGCGAGTGGAACATTTTAAGATGAGAGAAAAGGGACGAGTCACACTATCATGGGCCTAGCTCGAGAGAGAATCAACAATAACGTAGGCAATGTAGAATTTGCACAAGTCACAACCAAGGGCCCGACATGTTACTAAGGGCTCAATATAACATATGATACATACCTGCACTTGATTGATTACTCGATACTAGGTAAGACTTCAATTCAATCACATTCCAATAATATAAAAGCATGAGCAAGTTTAACGATGTATAACACAAGTTTAAATAATGGGCAACATAATTTGAATACAGGGCATGAGTACAATCAACACATACTAGGGTAAACATGCATTCACCAAGACTCCATTATGCCACATAATCTCCGTTCAACACAACTAACACACACGATATTAACTTGCAAAATAATCAACAATAGTTAATCTGACGAATACGAAATAGATAGGCATGATATAGAGTCTTGTCACAAGATGAATGATAAGCATCGAGGCATCATCGGCGAGCACGCTAAGGAGCACATCTTATGAGGCATTCATACAAAGAAGAGTCGATCACACTATCATGGACCTAATTCAGAAGAAGAACCAAACATATCGACTCATATCATGTGATTCATGCTTCCAATCAATCATACGAGCAATACAATAGGCCAAGTAGACATGCTATGACAACATATAACCATGATAGAAAGCAAGGTATAACACGAGGCTAAGCAATGCAAC
The DNA here is from genome assembly GCA_963922045.1 of Persicaria maculosa. NCBI lineage: Eukaryota > Viridiplantae > Streptophyta > Magnoliopsida > Caryophyllales > Polygonaceae > Persicaria > Persicaria maculosa. The sequence goes on from OY998268.1 coordinate 4,530,329, forward strand.
TAATCAAAGGTGTAATAACATGAGCAGCATTTTACTAAGAAGCATTCGCAAGGTACATGCAGGATGTTACAAAATCATGTCATGAAATTCAGAGAGAGTCACCATCACAACCGGACAGAGATCCCTAAGGGCAACCATTGACTCTTCCTTACTGACTCATCACTCGTCTTTCCCGTGAGACAAGGATATGACTTTCGTGACAAGAGGACACTGATGGATCGTCATAAGAATCAAGAAAGACAACCTCGGAAACACTTACTTTCTAGCTTGGAATTACATCAAAAGCCAACTTTCAATACTCTCCCCAAGCAACCCTCCTATCCAACCATGATTTCCGAAATACTATGTTTACCAACACGATTTCCCGTGGAGGAGACCGATATTCGAAGGGAGGGCTCGATTGAACTATCAAAAGGGTTCATAAGGAAAGGGGTGGTTCCACAAAAGCTGAGCTTAACCATATAAGGAGAAGAAGGGTACTCCCGCTATCCCGTTCGCACAAATCGTTCCATATTCATTCAATAGTTAGGGCATATCAATCAATCTTTAACATATCAAGCACTCAATCATAGAATCAGTTAATGACAATTATAATGATCTCCTTGGAGTCTTCCCGACCCATCTGTAAAGAACAAGCTAGTATTTCGCCTACCCATTTCCGACTACATCCAATAGGGATGGTCTAGCGCCTTATCTACCCACTCGATCCCTTATTAGTTGGTTCTCCACTTTTATCATAAGCCAAGTTCATATTTAGTCCAATTGAGTTAGACATATTAAGTTCATTTTGCCCCTTTAAAACGCTTTTAAATCTTCGAAATCCATGGGCGGTTTTCCAAAACATACACCCGACCCTTGCGTACCCGAATTGCACAACCTGGCTCTGATACCAACTTTGTAATGGCCCGGATATAAATATCCGGTATACGTTTTGAAGGTCGGATACCTTCGTTCGGATGTTGCAATTCAGGTACGGATCGAGGTTTCAAACCTCTAATCAGTCGAAGTCTCAGAAATACAATTTAAATGAAAGTAAAGCGGAAGTACGGTTTAGATACAAAAGCCACGGCAGAGCCGGGTCAAAACCAAAACAAAGTGGGTGATTGCCATTTGTCAAGTTAGAATATATTAGCCGGATTCTTCGATTCGCCAAAAGATTTCCCCGTCACAGAAGCATGGAGCAACAAGAGCGGTACCTAACACTATCCACGAAGTCAGGCCTGGTGATCGCCTGCGGGTCCTCTGACCGCGCTGAGGCCACATAACATGCCTATGCCTAAATAAAAGATGACTAATGCGGTATAAGATTTAAATCACACTATCATGCCCCTAGTATATATAATATGCGGAAAAGAACTGTAAAGGGCCCAAGACAATGCCAAGTGGCATATCCCTCTCCTACCTCTGCACCATTTCCCGTTAGTGCAGAGACTGGCCAGTTCGTTGCTATAGCATAGCATATCCTCGTGGTGGTGCACTCACCCACGGTATCATCATATCATATCATATCATATCTTGCCCGATGGTGCTGTGCTATCATATCATGCTCATATCGACTCGATAGACTCAGGGCACCCGATGGGGCTAGGCTACCCTATGACCCTAGCAAAGACTCTAGGACTATCATAGATAACGGCCGTTCTGTTTCAAACACACAAAGTAAACACATGCTCAGTTCAATGCAATCCTAGCATGATACTACATGGCATGCTTTAATATGCAACAAAACTACACATTACATGACACATCAGGCAGGAGGTCCAGGTTACTGAGTAAGTCCCGTAGGATACTTACCTGTTGATGCAGAACAGCAAGATAACACAAGCAAAGGCCCAAATGCAAGTCCAAAGCAAATCCAAAAGCAATACACACCTATCATCAAGTCATTTTCATAAGCTACCGGTTCACATTCATACATACGGAACCCAAGTTCTCAACATCCTCAAAACCAACCGATAGTAAAACCGTTTTCTAAAACCTTTTCGATACGATTCAATCGACCAAAATCATATTATAGGAATAATTCCGGCATTTTAATTTCAATTACCTATCTTCTCAACCAAAACATTACCTCTTCAATCAACTTGCAAAAGTATGCCACTTAAAATAATTCCGGCTTTTTAATCCAAAACCTTATCAAAACCAATAAATCATTTTTGAACAATTTATAAAATACGCATAATATCATACTAATAAAATTTACCAAAATCAATCCATTTTAACAACCCAAATTTAAGGCAATAAATAATCACCTTATAACACATCATATAATAATCCATCTCAAATAACATTACCTTTAAACCATGTAAAATAATATATTAATATTTTCAGAATATATATTTATCTCACAAAATCCCATAAATATATTCATAATAATAATAATAACTAATAATAATTTAACAATTATAATAACCATAAAACACAACATAACAAAATAAATACCCAACCCAATTATAACCCAGCCCAGCCGAATCAACCCAGCCCAAGACCCGGCCCAAACCCGCGTCCAGAAGGGGGAGAAGAGAAAGGACCCGCCCAGAAATAAGAAAGCAAGAAAGATCCGGATGCCTGACCCAACCCGGAATCAAAACCCAGGTACCCGATGACCCGGATCTCCTAAGCCCAGATCCGAAAAGTTAGGCCCAGCCCAACCATATCTTTCCCCAGCTTGGATCCGAAATATAAAAAAAAGAGTGGGCCCCATGCTGACGCGGCAGGGTGGTGGCAAGGGGGCGGGGCCCAGTCTTCTTCTTCTTTCCTCTGGTTTTGGTAAAGGCAATAGAGAGAGAGAGAGGGAATGCTCCGGAAATAAATGATGGAGGAAGAGGAGGTTGTGCTTGGCGGCTCCAGCGGCTTTCACACCCAATCCAACCCCAAACCGACTGAAGCAAGTTTCCGACCCCAACCCGACAACTCAAGACCAAGAACAAGCACGAAAGAGGAGAGGGGAGAGTGCTCACCGAGAGGGAGTTTGTTTCGCCGGAATGAGTGCTGGGAAGGCTCGTCGGCGCCCGTCTGACCTCGTCGGAGACGGATCCTCGTCGGGGACTCGATTGGCTTCGCCGGAGGCTTAGGCCGGACCTCGCTTGACCGGGTTTGAATCGAAGAAAAGGGGCGATGACGAAGAAGAGCTCGCGGCTCGGGATGCTGGGTTGCTCCCTAGGCTGGCGGCTGCGGTCGTCAGGGAGGATGAAGGTGGTGGCTATGAGCTTGCAACTGGTGGACGAAAGGGAGAATTGAAAAGGGGCGAAGAAGGAGGAAGCAGAGCTGTGAGGCGCGGCCTCGAATGGAAGAGAAGGTGAACGACGACATGGCGGCGGCTCACTAGGGGAGGTGGTGGTGGTGGCTGGTGCTTCGGCGGCTTCTCTGGAAGGAGAGGATGGGGTGTTGCTTTAGGTGAACTCGGTTATGGGGCTCCAAAAACAGGGGCATAGAAGGGGCTTGGGGTGGTGCTTGGGTTCTGAAATCAAATGGAGAAGGGGGGTGTAAATGGGCGTCAATGGGGGGCCAAGCAAGGCCAATTTGGCACTTTGCTATTTTTGGGGAAGCAAGAGGGTGAAGGAGGGAGATGGTGGGGAGTTGTTCAACCAAAAGTGGTGTGAGGAAGGTGATGGTGTTGCTAGTGCCGAGTGAGAGGAGGGAGAATCAGATTTTGCAGTAATGTGGGTGGAGAATGGGGAAGAAGACAAGATCAAGTGGTCCCCAAGGATCCCAATTCAAAAATTACCCGAATTTAAATCCCGAAACCCGCTATCTCGACCTTATCCCGACTCTAAAATTAACATGAATTTCTAATCCGAATTTAATAATGAAATCCGAATATTATTTCACAACTCTCGACATATGAAGCAGAACAAAATTTATTTAAAATTCCATTAAATAATGCCGGAACCCGCTCCAAAAAAATTAAAATAAAATTATTCTGCTCGAGGACGGAAATTTCAAATTTTCTAGAATCTTAATTTTAAATTCGAACATAATTCAATATTGTAAGAAAATAATATTTTAACTTTTCCGGTCTTTACAACCATGACCCACTTCTAGCTGATGTCGTGGAGAACTTGGAAGCATCGCCTGAGGCACCCGAGCTCGAAGGAACCCTCCCGGAAAGCTTAGGACTCGAAGTCCAGAAAGTACCGAGTCGGAACCCCACAGGTATCGAGTCGGAGGAACGGGAAATTCAAAAGAACGAAGTATCGACTCAATACACAACACATGCCTTCCGAGTCGATACCCACACATTCCGACTCGATACTCCATCCTTCCGAGTCAAAACCTCTGCTGTCAGAAGGAAACTCTGAGTCGGCGTCTGCTATAGCTCAAGTCGATCCTCCGGCACTCGATCTGAAACCGCTTCCCGCAACTTTAAGGTACGAATTCCTAGGCCCTAACTCTATATGCCCTGTCATTATAAATGCCAATTTGAGTGATAGTGAGGTTGAAAAACTTTTATCTGTCATTCGATTACATAGAAAAGCCATAGGGTATTGAATTGATGATTTGAAAGGGATTCCACCTTCCTTGTGTATGCATAGAATTTTCATGGAGGATAATCATAAACCCACTATAGAGCACCAAAGACGACTTAATCCCAACATGAAAGAAGTGGTGTTAAAGGAAGTTCTGAAATTGTTAGATGCCGGAATTATCTTCCCTATTTCAAATAGTAAGTGGGTTAGTCCAGTTCATGTGGTTCCTAAAAAAGGTGGTATGATTGTTGTTAAAAACCAAAATGATGAGTTAATTCCAACTAGGACTGTAACTGGCGGGAGAATGTGCATTGATTACAGGAAATTGAATACCGCTACTAGAAAAGACCATTTTCCACTTCCTTTTATTGATCAGGTCTTAGAGAGGCTAGCTAAGCATTCACACTTTTGCTATCTTGATGGGTATAGTGGGTTCTGGCAAATTCTTATTCACCCAGATGAACAAGAAAAGATAACCTTTACTTGCCCTTATGGAACCTTTGCATATAGAATGATGCCTTTTGGTCTGTGTAATGCACCCGCTACTTTTCAAAGATGCATGATGGCTATATTCTATGACATGATTGAAGATATTATGGAAGTGTTTATGGATGATTTTTCAGTTTATGGTTCTTCCTTTGATGCATGTTTGTCTAACCTGGCTAGAGTTTTAAAAAGGTGTGAAGAGACTAATTTGGTTTTGAATTGGGAAAAATGTCATTTTATGGTGAATGAAGGTATTGCTCTGGGTCACCTAGTCTCTAGTAGAGGAATAGAAGTGTATAAAGCAAAAATTGAAGTGATTGAGAAATTGCCACTTCCAACCTCTATCAAAGGAATTAGGAGTTTCTTAGGTCATGCTGGCTTTTCTAGGAGATTCATTCATGATTTTTCTAAAATTGCTAAGCCTTTGACTAACCTTTTAGTGAAGGATGTACCCTTTAACTTTTCCCCAGAATGTCTTGAGTCTTTTCACAGGTTGAAAGAAGCTTTGGTGTCCGCTCCTATTATGCAGTCACCAGATTGGGATCTTCCATTTGAGATCATGTGTGATGCGAGCGACTATGCAGTTGGTGCTGTCCTTGGGCAGAGAAAGGATAAAAAGCTTCATGCCATCTATTATGCTAGCAAGACTTTAGATGTTGCTCAGATGAACTACACCACCACAGAAAAGGAATTGCTAGCAATAGTCTATGCCTTTGAGAAGTTTCGGTCATACCTCGTCGGCTCTAAGGTGATTGTTTACACTGACCATGCTGCAGTCCGCTACTTACTGCAGAAGAAGGATGCCAAACCACGTCTTATTCGATGGATCCTCTTGTTGCAAGAATTTTATTTGGAGATCAAGGATAAGAAAGGAGCGGAGAACTATGTAGCAGACCACCTTTCTAGACTTTCGTTGGAGCAAATAGAGGAGGTTGATGATTTGAGGCCGATTGATGATTCTTTCCCAGATGATCGTTTATTTCAGGGCTCTGCTTCTGCTATATTTGATGCCACTGAGGAACTTCTGAACATCTCTACCAAGGGGCTTCCATGGTATTCGGATATTGTGAACTATCTTGTTTGCAGAGAAATTCCGCCTGGGCTATCATTCTATCAGAGAAAGAAATTTCTCCATGATGCTAAGCACTATTATTGGGATGAGCCTCTTCTCTTCAAGCAAGGTAGCGATGGAATCTTTAGGAGATGTATCCCAAAGGAAGAAGTTGAGAGTGTTATGCGACATTGTCACACCCTCCCCACAGGAGGTCACGCAAAAGCTTTCAAGACTACTGCGAAGATTCTGCAATCAGGGCTCTTTTGGCCCACCATGTTCAAGGATGTGCAAAGGTTTGTGGTGTCTTATGATGAGTGCCAACGGTCAGGAAACATCTCCAGACGGAATGAAATGCCCCTCAACAACATTCTGGAGGTCGAGCTATTTGATGTTTGGGGAATTGATTTCATGGGCCCTTTTCCCAACTCTGGTGTTTACAAGTACATCCTAGTTGCTGTGGATTATGTTTCTAAGTGGGTAGAAGCCATAGCCACGCCTATCAATGACTCTAAGGTTGTGGAAAAGTTCATGAAGTCCACTATATTCCCTAGATTTGGAGTTCCGCGAGTACTCATTAGTGATGGTGGTTCACACTTTATTGAGAGGAGTTTTGAATCACTTTTGAAGAAGCATGGAGTCAATCATCGAGTGGTTACTCCCTATCATCCTTAGAATAGTGGCCAAGTTGAAGTGTCTAACAGAGAAATCAAAAGTATTTTAAAGAAGACAGTCTCTCGAAGTCGGAAGGATTGGGCAAGTAAGCTTGACGATGCATTGTGGGCATATAGGACAGCCTACAAGACTCCTTTGGGCATGTCTCCTTATCGCATAGTTTATGGAAAATCTTGTCATCTTCCGGTTGAATTGGATCACAAGGCATATTGGGCTATTAAGGCACTCAACTTTGATGCAAAGTCAGCAGGCGAGAAAATAATGCTTCAACTCCAAGAGCTTGAGGAATTGAGACAAGACGCTTATGAGAATGCCCAGATCTACAAAGAAAGGACCAAGAGGTGGCATGATAAGCGCATCGTTCCAAAAGAGCTTGAAGAAGGTGACTTAGTATTACTTTACAATTCTCGCTTAAAGCTCTTTCCAGGCAAATTGAAATCTCGTTGGAGTGGCCCATTTGAGGTCCGAAAGATTCACCCCCATGGTAATGTAACGGTATGGAATGAAAGGTAGGGTGAGTTTAAGGTGAATGGGCAACGCTTAAAGAAGTATTATGACGGGAATCCAGTTGGAAAGGTGGGACTGATCCACCTTATATTACCAAAAGTCTGATGGTTGTTGATAGTCAGGCTGACGACTAAAAACCAAGCGCTTCTTGGGAGGCAACCCGGGTATGTTTTCTTTATTTCCTTTTCGTTATTCTAGAATAGATTTTTATTTTCTTGATCTCCTAGATAATATTTTATCAAAAAAAAACAAAACAAAAATCAGCTTTTCTTTCTCTAGAACTACTGTGTGCTTTATTTTTTATTTATGTTTCTCTCTTTAGTTTACAAAAAAAAATTGCTTTTCGTTTTTTTTTCCTTTTTCTGCTGTCCTCTGTCAAAAAAAAGGGAAAAGCTAAAACAAGCAACTCTCTCTCTCCTTTACTCCCAGCTCGATACATCCTCCTCCTCCTAATTGCAATTGGAATCAGACCTTCTCCTAATCACAATCAAGCCTTCTCCTTCCTCTCCTTCACCCGCCCCTCTGCCCGAGCCACCCGCCGCGCCACCGCTAGCGCCCACTAGCCGCCACCTACCACCGCAGCGGCCATCGCCGACCCATCCGCAGCAGCCATCGTACCCACCCGCAGCAGCCACCCACCACCCCAAATCTCATCTAAACCCCTAATTGCAATTGGATCTAAAAATCTGTGGTATGTTTCCTCTCATTCCTTCTCTTCTTCATCTAATTGTTGTCTTTTGGTTGAAATTTTGTTGAGGATGTTTGAGATATTTAGGGTTTGGGTGGTTGAAGGTGAGTTGAAGGTTTATGAGAAAATTGAAATCTTTGATTTGTTGAGAAGGATATTGGGTAAGTGTGGTGAAATTGGTTATTCTTGAATGTCGGATGTCATTCTTGTGTGCTTGTGATGATATTTTGAAGAAATTGTTTGATGTGGTGTTCTGAGATGGTTATAGTGAGAGTGGATATCGACCTTGTCAATTTTTCTGAGTTATTATATAGTTTCCTCTTCCATAATACATGCTGAATTTTCAGTCTTCACGGTAGATGGGGACTTGTGTTGTAGGGCCATCTTAATTTATTTTATTGTGATATTTTGTCAGTTTCCTAATAAAGCAAGTATGGGGTCACTCTATGCGGTTACTGTTTTTGATGGAGCATAACTTGCTATATTATTGGCTGCGATTATTTGAGTGATTGTTTAACCCCTAGCTAATCAAGAAATTTGTTTGGTCTCTTGGATTTTTGTATGTTTGTTTGGTGGTGATGATGTGCAGACCATAATGAGCAGGAGAATCAAACACTCGGGAGCACCCTCTTCATCCCAATCTAGGCTCGATAAGGTGGTGCTCGACTCCATCGAGCTTCGAGAGAAGTTCGCATTGTTCAAGGATGCCCATCACTATGGACCTAAGTACTATCATCAAAGCGACATGGAGATCATCAACTGTCATGCAGAGATCGAGAGATTATGCGCTCATGGGGGAATTTCCCTCATCCTCATCATGGACCTTCCGGCATACCCAGCTCTCACTAAGGAGTTTCTGTCTACCGTCTCGCTGGAGGCTGATCCCGACACATTAGTGGGCAATATGACGTTCCGATTGGGCAATGATGAGAGATCACTGACCATTGCCCACCTCAATGAGATTTTGGGATTCGACCCAAATGTGGGTCCATCACTTGTATCATCAGCTGCACTACATAGATTCTGGTACAGGATGACTGGAAAGGGCCAGTTTCTAGGAAGCAAGTCCTTAAGCACTGACATTATTAACCCTTGCTTCCGTATCATCCATCAACTCCTGGGCTGGACTATCTTCGCTCGTCATGAGCAGAACAAAGTGAAGACTAGCGAGCTGAGGATTCTTGAGAGCCTTGTTAGTGGGTGACCTATCAACATTGGCTTTGAGTTGGCGAATCACCTTCTCTACTTCGCCAGGAACCCGTCCAACCATCTCGTTGTAGGAGGTATGATTACAGCTCTTGCGGTTCATTTTCGGGTTGACCTCAATCGATATACACATATCGCTCCTGGTCGGGTAGACATTGCCCATTTGACTGCCCAGAGGATGATTAAGATCATCGATTCTATGCCCCACCTCGCCCTGAAGACTGGGGATCGTCGCTATTGTGAGTTCAACCTCGACTATATGTGTGTCTTGGAGCGTCGGAACTGGTTTGAGAGTTGGACTGGTCGGTCGGTCCCGTTGATTGAGGGTATGGAGTCTGAGGAGTCTAGCGATGATGAGGAGAATGTTGATGCATATGCAGATGATAGATATCACTTAGACGCCCAGGCTGCGATGGATACAGATGATTGGCACCAGCCTACATATACACCCTTTCAGCGGGCCGACGAGTTTCGGACATTGAGGGAGGATGTGTCTGACTTATTCACCGAGTGAACTCTTTGACGCTTGCTCACGAGCAGATACAACAGCAGCAATCTGGTATTCTGAACCAATTGACTGCATTGCAGCAATAGAACAACCAGTCCTTTCAGTTGCAGCAGTAAATATGGGAGCACCTGACAGGCCATCCCTATCAACCACCACCACACCATTTGTTCTATGTGAGTCTTTCTTACCCTTTATTTCTTATTCTACATTGGGACAATGTAGGTTTTAAGTATGGGGTGGGATATTATGTGATTATATGTTTATATATGTCTTTTATGTTTCAGGGGCTTGGCAGTCTTGATGTTGAAGCCTATATGAAGACTATTTGAAATCCTTATGTTCTTGAGTCATTTTTTATTTGGAGTCTATGTTATAAGAATTTGTGTTAGAAGTCTGTGTTAAGTCGTTATTGTTGTTTCAAGTGCTTCTATAGATAATTGATGTACCCTAAATATGTTAAATATCACAATGATGGGATATTTGCCTACGATGCTAACATTCGCCTTATAGTTATATGTCATTACCTTTTGATAAATTGCCTAGCATGGAGTTATTTGTTAAGATGAGCATGATTTAGTCCTTGAACAAAAGCCTTGTGAGAGTTGAGCTTAAAGGACTAACGTTTATATGAGTCATCTCTTTCTTTTTCATGTGTGGCATTCACTTTTGTTGCTATCTTCAGAACTTGCTTTGGACTCTTATTTGAGGTTGCATTATATGATTTGTGTACATGACATTAAAATGATTGAGGCATTGATTTCATTAGCCATATTTTTCCCCTCTCTTTACCTACCTTTTACATGATCCCTTTGCTTGAAACCCCTTTGAGCCTATAGCCTATTCTTTGAAAGCTCCACAAAATCATCCAAGCCATATTATTTAAGCCTTTTTACCTATTCGGGAAATTGGTCTGATTTTATTGAATGGTTGCGATGAGGAAGTGGCAAAAAGCCAAGTATGGGGTGGAGATTGTTGGTGTCATATGTTTGATATTCTATGCCTTGAATGATATATGCAATGTTGCAGAAAATTCCTTGGGACAGGAGGAGGATAAAATTCACTCCTGGGTAAAAGTCAAGAAGAAAAAAATACGGTTAGTAACCGATCCTGCCTGTGGAGGATAAAATTCACACAGGAGGAAAATATGCAGGTGAGGTGGCTGGGACACTTAGTAACCGGGTGCATTCATCACAAATGTTTGTATTCGCGTAAAACGGTGTTGAATCTAGAGAGGTAAGAACCGAGTGGAAGCAAAGAAAAAGAAAAAAATGGTTTATTGAACTATGAAGTGCTCAATTGAGAATGGATGGTTTGTGATAGAGTTGGGTATGATTTGGTTTGGTTTGTGAAGTTGTTGGCATTGGTGTTTTACTGGTTGCTCTTCGGCGCCTTTTTCCCGGATTTTTTCACCACATAGCCTAAATATTTCCATAACTTATTTTCATTTACCTTAACCCCATTACAACCATTATACAAGTCCTCATGATTTTTGTTGTGTGCATGATCTCAAGTGGTGGAGATGTAGAACGCTGAGCAAGCCTATGGTCTAGATAAGCGCAATTGTTGAGACCGAGCGTAAATTTCATTCCTTTTGCACATTTGAGTGAGAGTGATTCACATAAAATACCCTTGTGAGGTTTGAGACTTTTGACTATTTTGTCTTCAATATTGAGGAAACATGCTATGATGGCACTTGTCTTGAGATTTTAATTGCATTATTATCTCCAAAAAGGCTTGAATAAGTTGAGGCAAATATTCTATCCTGCACTTGTGGTTTGATCTAATTAGTCTTGCTTGGGGACAAGCAAGGTCTAAGTAGGGGGTATTTTGATATCACCCTATTTTATGTGATTTTAGGTGTCTTGTGAGTAGGTTTTATGTCTATTAAGTGTTACTTTATGTGTGTTTTATGTGAATTATGGGTTATTTCGAGTATAGAGGTCTACACATGGTGTGTGTGAAATTTCAGGTGTTCGGGTGCATATTTTGGAGTATTAAATGAGCCAAGGGAAAAGGAGAAAGGAATGAGTCATGTTCGAGGGTGATAATTGAAGACGGAGTATGCCCATAGAGCGCATTCGAGAGACATAAGTCGAGGCAAGAAAGCTCAAGGTCAAAATCAAAGAAGCAGGGACTCGGGACTACATGTATCGAGTCGATACTACACATACCGAGTCGATACCTTGTCCTACCGAGTCGATACCTCCATGTTCCGAGTGAAAGAAAGCTTTACAGTAGCTAAGTATCGAGTCGATACCATCAAGTATCGAGTCGATACTTTTCTTCAGCGTTATTTCATCCGGATTTTTCGTTCGATTTTATTTTTTGCTGGACGACTTTTTTTTAGGATTTTTTATTATTATTATTTTATTCTTCTAAAGGGGGTGAAGGGAGAAAAAAGGACGTCTAACTTTGATTCTAGAGAACCCTAGTTGGAGACATTGAATTGGAGACTTTTTCAGAGATTTCTACTTGAAGGTTTGTTTTGCTGGATTCAAGATACGTTCTGTTAATCTAGTCTTATATTCTTTCATCATGAATTCTTTGATTGTGTCTGAATCTATGTCTGGCTAATTTTCTTGTTCTGGGATTGGGGTGATCCCAACGATGCAGAGATAGACATGTGCGTGATGATTGCCTGAATGAACTCCATTGTTTGTTTGATTTGATCCATGAGTGCTTAACCCGATTAATTCTATGATTGATCAGAATCCTTTTGATGTTCAACATGCGCCAGCTACGAATTGAGATTGGATATATAGATAGAGTTGTTAATTCTATTGGAAAACATGGATTGAACTTGAGAATTATTTATGAGCAATCTCTTTAGTTCTCTTGAGGATAATAAACTATCGTAGTTAACCTAGGTTTGAGTTGGTTATGCAGATCGCGCCTGCGATTGCTTGATTGATTTTCTCGCTAGGGTTCTAAGTGCTTAAAGAGTCCAATTTGATTGATTAATCTGCAACATGTGCAAGCTGAGTGGTCATTAGTTGAAATGGACATAGTTATTGCAACAGGCGTAAGATGAGCGATAATGAATTTAGATAGTTTACCTTCAAATATCTCTTTTCAATTTGTTCAGGCATGAAAATTATATAGTCTATCGAGGATGCATTGTTGTGGTGAACCCTGACTCTGGAATGTTTCACATTATATAATCACCAAAACTTGCAATTTGTTATATCTTCCTTATTTTCTCATTCCGTCAAAAATCACTTCTTTTATTTGGCTTAGTAAACTAGTTGAGGTTCTGCAATTGGTATTCACACGGTCCCTGAGATTCGATACTCGATTACTACAATCGACACCGTACACTTGCGGGGTGTTGGTTTTAGACCGATCATTTATATAGAGACTATCACGTTTTTTATGAAGGTGAATCGTTCATCACAAAGTAACTTGTCTAAGCATTCAAAGAAACGTATGAAGAAAAGTGCTCATAAGCTTCCTAAGAAGACTTCGCATAATAGTGGAAATGACAATGCCCCAAAGGCAAGGAGTGATTTTAACTTGTTAGGCTTTCCACTAGCTTTCTAGGCTCTCATACTTTCCAGATTGTGTGTTTTTTTGTATTTTTGCGTATTTTTATTTTACTATATATAATTTGTCTTACGCGTTGTTTTCTATTTTTGTCATTTTAGGTTTGGATGTTGGAGGCTTTTCCCTAAATCCCAACAATTGTGCATTGCAAGGTTGTAGATGATGATGTAGATAGGTCTTTTCTAAAATGGGAGAGTTCATCATCTTATAGGGTTGTCACTTCTCGACATCTTTGACTTGAATTTTCTAAGATTCGCATGGTAATTTGTATCTTTTTTTCCTCAGTTTCTTTACTTTTTTAAATAGTCTTTCTGTATGTGTGTTCTTCTCATGCTTTATTACGTTGTCTTGCTTATATATGGTCCCTTTTTAACTGTGTCCTCATCGTGTTGTTGGTGACACTTTTGTTTTTCATTGTAGGATAAGATTTACCCTACTTATGGTGAATATTTAAATTCTCTTCCGATGACCTTCTCCAATGAAAAGGAGGATTCTATTGTTGATGCTTATCTTGCTTGGTTGTCCTATAAAGTTTCTAGAAAGTTACCCACACCTACTGATAGATGCAGCAATGCACCTACCCAATAGATATTGCCTTCACTTGGCCTTATGGATCAAGTTGTGCCCTCTACGAATATGAAATTTGTTGCTTTATCTCCTTCAACTATATCTGCAAGGACATGGTCTAAAATTGCGTTCGCTGATTTATCTCTTGAGTTGTTTGGACCATCTAGGAAGAGAAAGCTAGCTTTATCTCCTTTCTTTGTTTATGGTAGACCACAAAAGAAACTTGTTGTTGATAATAGAGTGTCTACCCTTGTGTCCGAGCTTGTGAAATCTATCACACATGTGTCTCCTCTAAATTTCTCTTACCATAGTGGGAAATTGAGCCTTAAGCATGTCATTGGTTCTGAGGAGTTGAATAAGGAGAAGGCTCATACTAGTGTTGGTGGTACTTCTGATGGTGGTTCAGATAAAAAAAAACTACAAGTGTCCTAGAGAAAGAATCTAAAGTTTTGCTAGAGAAACAAGGTGAAGTTGGAGCTGTTGATAAGAAAGCGTTTGTTGATAAGGCTGGCAACAAACCTGATGATACAAATTGTCTTAACGCTTATGAGATAACATTTGGTGTTGATTGTTGATTTAGTTATATATATTGAAGTAAGATTTCTTAGCCTGAACTCGGTGATTACTGGTCTGTCCTCCAAGATTGACTTCATCCAATCTAAGTTTGATTTCCTTTAATCAAAGGTTGATTCCCTTCAATCAAAGGTTGATTCCATCCATATAAAGCTTGAGTCCATCAATGCACATCCGTTAGATGTACCTTCAAAGGGAGCTACTGATTCCAGTAAAATTTCCCATCTGAAATCCGATGACATTGTTGCTTCCATTCAAGATGTCCTCAGGGGTATGAGAGACGGGTGCTCTCAGTTGTCTGAGCATGAATATATATTCCATAACATTGTCCCTACTCTTGATCTACTCCACATAAATCTCTTTCTTCAGTGCCCTCTGTTCTCCCCTTGAGTCGGCCTATTCCTACCTTGCCCTCTAATCAGCTTAGGGCTATAGCTCTTCCAACTAGGAAGTCTACTCATGTTGGCAAAGCTGTTGCTGCTTTGGATACCCCCTACATTCGAGGTGCAAAGAAGCGTGCAATTCTTATGAGGCCTAAATTTTTGTTCTATGAACTTGATGACCACAAATGCTTTAATGATTGGATTCTTTCTGATGAGGAAGTTCTGCATTTTTCTCTTCTTTTTATCTAATGTTACTATTTGTTTTTTATTATATTATTTTTTATTTCATTATTTCAACCATTTTTTGGTGTCTAGCTATTGTATGATTGGTTTTGTATGGGTTATCATTTTTATTTTTGGGTTTTTTGTATTGTAGGGATCATTATACTCAACTTGTAGGCAATGAGGTTATGCTGGACAAGAAGTTTTTTTTTTTTTCTGATCTTTTGGGAAAGCAACAGTGGCTTCGTGATGATGTAAGTCAACTCACTTATAACTTGCAACATTCATTTCTTCGTTCTTTTTTTCACGAACATCGTCATATATAATTTCCATTGTGTGTGTGTGTTTTATCATATAGGAGAGGTCATATCCCACTTTAGGAAGCATATTGCTGATCATGAGGACAAATATAGATATGTTGTGATAATGGACTAGGTTTGGCCTACAAAGTTCAATGAAAGTTTTTTTTAAGAAGTTTAAACTAGGTAAAGCTTCTTTTAACAATACCTTTTTCAAGTATTTTGATGGTCTGTTGCCAAAATTCTTGGGAAATCATGGTTTGGTGCAAAAACTGTCTACACACCCTTCAATATAAAAACACACATTGGTTTGCATTAGAGATTGATTTGGGTCAGGGGAAAGTGAATGTGTGTGATTTTAGTATCTACCTCTTTGGTGTTGATGAGCGGCAGACAACTTTGGAGCCTCTCTGCACCATGTTACCAGCTCTGTTGGAACAAAGCCTCGAATCCCCTTTTGAAGTTAATAGATTTTGTGATCTCCCTCAAAACAATGATGGGTAAGTGTATCATCTATTTTATACAACTTATAGATATGTATATATACTATATAGTATAAATTGATCTAATTCCCTTTTTTTTTATTGCATTGTAGGGGCAGCTGTGATATTTACACCATTAAAGCTATTGAAGAATTAACATTTGGTGAGGATGTATATGCATTTGACGATAACCGTGTTCAAGCATATCGTGAGAAGATGACAATCGAATTTTCCTATTTCCGATGGACAGTTACCACTCTGGGCTGATGGGGTTGTGTTAGGACTATTTTGGACAATTAGTTCTTTAATTTGTCACAACTATCTTAGAGCATCCATGCTCTCATTTTGTAACTACGACAATTATGTTTATTGGATATTATCTAGTTCTTTTTTACCCCTTAACATTTTAGCCCTTAGAGCTTTCAAGCTCTCTTTTTTTTCCACTAAGGTGGATATTTATATACAACTTCAACAATATGTGTCTGATACTATGATTTGTCTAATTACACTAGTTGCATTTTGTCTATAACTTCAATTTATTCCAACTCTTTTTTAAGTACATTAGTTCATTCTATTTGATGAATGACATTAATTGCATCAAATGAATGAAAAAAATTGAACGACATCCTACTTAGACCTTTTTTGCATCTCTTTGATATCAAAGTTTGATATCAACTGATTGATATCAAGCAACCTTTGTATTATTATTGATGCCAACTTTGATTGCTTTCATCTCTTTATTTGTTGCTAGTATGCTTATACATAATACCATCTACGCTCTCCCTTTTTTTAGGTATATTCTTTTTGTACTTATGACATTAGTTTCATCAAATGAATGACATCAACTGAACTGCCTCTTGCTTAGACCCTTTTTTGCATCTCTTTGATATCAACTTTGATTTTCGAAGTTTGATATCAACTGAATGACATCAAGCAAACTTGTTATGTCGTTGATGCCAACTTTGATTGATTTCATCTCTCCTCAGGGAATATAAGGTTTTCATGAGGCTGATATTTGTTGCTATTATGATTATACATGTCAGCACACACACTTTCATAAACCTGCTTGTATTGATTCCATCTCTTTTTATTTTATTTTATTTTTTAAGTACGTCTTTTGTTTCTATTTGGCACATTACATTAGTTGCATCACATGAGTTGAATCACATAATTTGCATCAAATGAACGAAATCAACTAATTGTTATCAAACTTACTCTTTTTAGCATCTACATATTATTGCGCTTCATCAATCATATGTTGGCATAAAAAAAAATTCAATTAAAAAAACAACTTGATTGTCCCCTTACTTATACATTTGATATCAATAACTTTGGCATCATCAACATTGTTAGTCTGTTGATGCCACCCTCCATTCAACTGATGACAAACCCCATTGGCGTGGTTTTTAAGCGCATCTCAAGTGCTGCTAAATAACCAACTGTAACTCCATTTATTTTACCATTCCAACACAAATGAAATAACATATTCATCCATTCATATCATGAACTTTGAGTTTTTAATCCATATAAATCCAATGTTTCATAGAACAAAAAAAAGAGATACCATGTATTTGCTCAAATTAATCAATTTGGTTCTATATGTAAAAAATTAAAAAGATAATGAGTTTCTTTGTTTTCCTAAAGGCATTACTGTTGTGCTTGGTTGTCTGTGTTGCTTGATGTTTTATCTAGGCATGTTATCTTGTTATGACCTTTTCTCCCGCAAGTGCCATACCTGTATGTCACATTCTTTTTCTTCTTTTGCCCTCCACCAACTGATTGAATGCGACATTTTCTTGGTCGTCCACTCTTCTTACGCACCGTTGGAGGGCGACATTTGATTTTTCTTGCATCTTCTGGTACATACCAATTATCTACACAAGACACCGAGTATATGGTTTCTTGGTAGGCCATGTACCAAGCTTGAATTTTGTAGTATTCATTTACAAAATTAGTGTTATTGAGTATGATCTGGAAGCTTGAGTCAGAAGCGAGTAGTTTAGGGTGATTTGCACTCGATTTTAGAGGCGCGCAATCAGATATATGGGGAGGAGATCTGGCAATGGAGCTCTAGAGAGAAGATCGGATATTGGAGACACGAAGGGGAAAGTGAAGAACGATGGAGCGCACGTGAGTCATGTGTGAGGGAAAGTTACAACTTAGCTAATTAATTAAATTTAGAGTATAATTAGCTAATTAATCATTTATAAAGGTCTAGTTAGTTAAATCACCTATATAGATGCGACATGTTTGGAATTGGAACACTTCGAGACAAGGGGAAATTGAGCTTACAGGAAAGAAAAGAAACTCAATGGAGTGTTTGGGCCTCACCTAAAGGCCCAGACTTTTTTTATCGGGCCGATGTTCCATATGAAGTGTGCTTTATAAGTTGTGCGTCAAGAGGAGCAAATATTGGAATCTAGGGTTTCAAGCTGTTATCCTCACTCTCAAGACGGCAAACCCTACCCCCATCTCTCTCCACTCCCTCCGCCTCTCCCCATTGCATTCCTGATTTCCTCCAGCCTTCAATCATGGCGACTCAGATGAGCAAGAAGAGAAAGGTCCGTGCTTTTTTATTCTTCATGTTCTATTAATTGCACTTATTATCTTATCTTCGAACGGCTACGAGATTTCAAACGTGGAAATGCCCGACAGTTTCTCTTGATCCTTGACTTTTATTGTATGTTTCTGTTGGATGTAGAGTTGCTAGTTTGGTCTATTGAAAGTTTCTGATTGTGTTCTCCCCGATCGTATATATTTGTTTTTCCGTACTGTGCTGTTGATTTTAGGATACCAGTTTATGTCGAACTAAATGCGATTAAAAAAAGTAAATTTTTGTCGTTTGAAATTGATGTTGTGGTGGTGTTTGTTTTCGTAAACAGTTTGTGGCCGATGGAGTTTTCTTTGCCGAGCTCAATGAGGTGCTGACCAGGGAGCTTGCCGAAGATGGTTATTCCGGTGTTGAAGTCCGTGTTACCCCCATGCGCACTGAAATCATCATCCGTGCTACACGTACTCAGAACGTTCTTGGTATCTCTCCTTCCCTTTTCCCATTTAATTTCAGTGTGATTTGAATTTAGTTTCTCGGTATTGAGGTTGTGTTGATTTTCATGTGAAAGCTGATTGGTCATATGAATGTGGTTTTGGAAACTGAACATATTGGAGAATTTAGTGTACCAGATTTTGAATTTGGTATTAAAATTTAGATAATGATTTTCGTTTGAAATATGGATTTATGTAATAGATTTAGAATATGATCACCAGGCAGTGTGTATATTTAAAAACATTTGCTTGGCAATCGTTTTGTCACCTGTTTGTTGATGATATTTACTTATTTATGTTTTCAGGTGAGAAAGGGCGCAGGATTAGGGAGCTGACCTCAGTTGTGCAGAAGAGGTTCAAGTTTCCAGAGAACAGTGTTGAGCTGTATGCTGAGAAGGTTAACAACAGGGGTCTTTGTGCCATTGCCCAGGCAGAGTCTCTACGTTACAAGCTTCTTGGAGGTCTTGCCGTGAGGAGGTATAGTTGTATATTTCAATGGCTGGTCTAAATTTCTGCCTTGACTTTGATTGTTTCAAATCATTGTTTTTTCCCTCCTTAAATTACATTTTTTGCTGCTTGATTCCATTGTTTTGTTGGAATGTTGTCATATTTGGTCATCTTTATAGCGAGTTGGTTACATTGTTACATACCTCTCTCGTGTCGGATGATGACAATATTTGCTTTAACTGTTAAATCTTCTTATAGATCAAGGACCGTATCTATTTCCACTTGGTATTCAGATTTGACCGTTAAATCTGCTCATTGGTATCTAACTATAGATATAAAGTTGTTGTTGTATTTTAGTGTTACTATTTATCAGTATGTCATCTTTATAGCGAGCTGGTCAAACTATTACATAACTTTCTCGTGTCGGATGATGACTATACTTGATTTAACCGTTAATCTTCTTGATATAACAATAGACATAACAATGTCCACTGGTATGAAAGATTCGACGGTAAATTTTATTTTCACATTTTTTCCTAATTGTATCATTTAGCCATTCATGAATGTTGTGGGATGACTAAATCTGCTTTAGCAGTCCATCTTCTTGATAGACCAAGGTACTTAATAGTTTCCTTCCACTAGTATTAAAGATTTGACTGGTAAATTCATCCTCATATATTTGTTTCTTTGCCTGGATGGTATCATTTTGTCATCTTTATAGCGAGTTGGTCAACTAATACATACCTCTCTCGTGTCGGATGATGACTATATTTACATAGCCATCGAAATTTTCCTGATATACCATTGCACCTAATAGCTTTGACTGGTATAGAAGTTTGGACTGGTAAATTTTATTAAAAGACCCAAGTTGTATTTTTGCCTTTGTTTTGTATTTAAGGAGTGATTGGTTCGTCATTTTGGGGGATTGAAACAGAGTGAAATGTTTCTTGAAGGTGAACCTTTGATAACCATTTATCATTTTTCCCAACTATTTACTCCCAAGTTCTCTCCAACCCATTCCAAACAATTATGAATCAGTGAACTGAAATTTCTGGCAAGCCTAGTTCTCCCTTTCTTCCTAATGCATGGTCTGATTGTATGGAAATTTTGTTTGTTACATTACATATCATTGTTGGCCAGATTGAATTATCCTGTGTGAATTACCCATTCCAAAATATTACATATGATTATTTGGGATTATTTGGGACATGATTATTTATTTGGGATTCTAATTTCGGCATTGATGATGTCGTGCAGGGCTTGCTATGGTGTTCTGCGATTTGTTATGGAAAGCGGTGCCAAGGGCTGTGAGGTTATAGTAAGTGGAAAGCTTAGAGCCCAGCGTGCCAAGTCAATGAAGTTCAAGGATGGGTACATGATCTCTTCTGGTCAACCATGCAAAGACTACATCGACTCAGCTGTGAGGCACGTTCTCCTTAGACAGGTCAGCTTCTTCTGAACACAAATATCCTAAGATATCTAGATGTTTTCTCCTACTCACTCACATTCCTTTTTTTTGGGCCTGATACAGGGGGTTCTTGGCATCAAGGTGAAGATCATGCTCGACTGGGATCCCAAGGGGAAGCAAGGTCCTACAACTCCATTGCCCGATGTGGTCATTATTCACACTCCAAAGGAAGAGGAGACGTTAACGACGTATGTGGCACCAGCCTTGCCTGTGGATGTGATGCCAGCAAATGTGGAAGTCGCTGTTGCATAAGAATCGTTGCTGTTAAAGTTCACTAGTTGCTATGAGTATGAACTTTTGAGACTTGAAAACTCCAGTTTTGAATTAACAACTGTTTTGAAATAGTAGCTTTGACTGAGCCTGGCTCTTGGAAATACATTTTTCGGCTTTCTTCCCCTCTTGGTTTACAATGTAATTGCATTTTTGTCGTCTGTGCTTCCACAATGGATCTCTTGGTTTGCATTTTTCTTGAGTCTTAAAATAGGTTTTCTACATGGATCGTGGATTAAGCGTGTTTTGTCCAGTTCACCATTTGCCAATTAAAATACCGCAAACCCGTCTTCCACAACCACCGATCAAATGGTATTTGCTCGTTGTTTAAATATTAATCCAATGTTGAACTGTTTTCATACATGTTCTTATAACAGTAAAACTAAATAAAGAAAGTATCAACTCTTTTTTCTTTTTTTTTTATGTAAAATGTTTTGCAATATGTTTTGTCGAATAGAGAAGAGAGATTTGTTTTTTTTTTTTTGGTTCTTTAAAAACGTTTTTTTTGTTGTTGCTAACACCTGGGTTAGTAGCGACCGAGGTTTTTTACTTGAAAAAGGTTTGCCAACACACCACTTTCCCGTGTTTAAAAATATTATGCCAACATCCAAAATTTGCAACCAAAAAAGGGTTGTCTGAATTTTGCAACCAAAAAAGGGTTGTCTGAATTTTCCTGTTGTTGCATTTTTAACGAAAAAATTTGCAACCAAAAAAGGGTTGTCTGAATTTTGTCAATCACCAAGGTCATATGAACACAGCAAACTCAAACTTTCTGAAGAAGGCCAAAAAGACACTATTGGCCTACTCATTAACTAAAAAATTAAAGAAGGATATTAAAATAAAACACATTCAGTCATCCATTGTTCATAGAATTCCTATCATTCAAGGTGAGAACTCATACTTGTATGGCCCTCTTCACACTGCTTGGAGGAAGCACAAACCCAGCTCTTATTTCTTCGAATGAGTATTCTATTTCTTCTTCAGTTCCTCCAACCGAATTCTCAGCTAGCGTGGGATTATTATATGCTGGTGTCATGGCTGTCTGCATTGGAGCTGAAATTGTTGAAGGAGTGCATGGATAGGGCAGTTTCATTGCTTGTGGAGTTCTGTTCTCTTCATCTGCAGCTGCTGTTATCGCCCTTGCAGGAGTGGCCAGAAGAGGATTGGCACTCGCAACAGATTTCCCGGGCATCTCGTTCTTGGGCTGTGTCATCTGGGATGTGTTACTTGGCATTCTATTCGGGTCTTCAAAGATGGTTGCCGTGTTCCCTCTTGAAGATGCAGTGGATGATATGGGAGAGAAAGGCCTTCGGATCATTTGAGTCTCAACCTCGCGGCTGTTGAAGGAGAAGTTCTTCACAGGAAGGTTGCCGATCTCCAAACCTCTCCTCACTACAAACAAAAGACATGAGACAAAATGCATAAAAACTCAATCCTAAGTCGGAGAACGTCGGAGAACTGACCATTGGCATTTGTCAGTCCTAAGTCATCTTCTGCCCGTTGCCCAGCCTTTTTTCCCTGTCGTGAGTGCGGTGTGGCTCTGTTTGAGTGAACTGAATCAGGCCTAGGAGTTTGATGAACTGACGCCCCTCCAAGTGATAGTCTCCTGTTGCCGCCTCCACATCCTACGGATGACGGTCTGGATGACTTTTTACCACTTTGGAGCTTCATTGGGCTCGGTTTTGACCCGAAAAGTACCTCTTGCTCTGCAATGAGTTGTCCTTGAAGCTTCTTCTGCTCCTGAAACCGATAATCATAGAAATATTTTGATATGAATTTCATCCATCTCCAATACAAAACAACTTAGATTTTTTTTAAGTGAACAATATAGAGAGGAGATGACATACTCTTTGCCTCCTCTTATCTTCTTCCTTTTCCCTCCTTAGTATGTTGTACTCTTCAAGCATGGAAAGAACACGGACCTAGGTGGGATAAGAGGACAAAAACAAACTTAATCAGAATCATTTAGAAGTACTAAATTTAAAGCATTCTAGGAGGGTTTACATACACCGTCATATGTGAAATCAATGCCTCTTTCAAGTTCCCACGCTCTAGTCTTACTAGCCAATGTATCAACCATTCCTATTTCAGTAGAAGAAATTCGGATATTAACGTATGTTCTAATAAAAAAAAGAGTAGAAGTAAGAACTTGTGCAAACATGCTAGACTGGATGAAATCAAATGGCTTAAAGGATTTTAAAATTTTAAAGGAACTGAGAAAACATTTACCTGGAAGTTTATTCACTAAGGTCCGGGCTTTCTCGGCACGCTTGAGTATTAGATGAGCACCTCTGCCAGCATTGTAGCGATTTTCATCCTAAAGAAAGAAGCAATCAGATCAGAGAAGTGATTACATCTAGGTTCAGTCAGTTTATGTATCAGAAGTCAATGTATATAATAAGCATTAATATACCCTATTATACTCTTCAAGCCAAGCCTCCTCTTCACATGCTGACAACCATTTCTCAACTTTATCGAGTAATTCTTTTCGGCTAAGAGCTTCTTCTTTAACTTTGCCAATCTCAAGCTCAATTTGCTCAAGGACAATAGCTGGATCCAGTGCTCCTATGAAAACAGTAGATAGTTGAGATATATGGAACAATGTGGACATAAAAATAGAACAGAAAGGTGCAAGTTGAAGGTACCAGATTCTATTGCCTCAACAACGGATTCCATTTCAACATTGGTTTCTGGTACCAAGTGTGTCTTTCTACAAATATCTTCTAGTTCAGATCTCTTTTTCATCACAAGTTCCTTCATTTTGCTTGACTTCAGCGCTTCCAATCGAGAAACTTCTGCCTCAACCTGCAATTTATTCGTTTAAGATTGTTTCTGGCCAAGTTCTGAAAGACTTGCATACACAAGCAGTACAAAAACCTCACATAATTTATGAAGTCTGATGAAAGCATGTTGGCGTCAATTATCTCATTTTCTGAAGCAGCTATGTTACATGTAACATTTTGAAATGCTTGTTGCTCCTCAATAGGAGTATCCATTAAATTCCATAACTCCAACATGGTTGTTGCAAGGTCTTGGAGCTGCATTCAACAAGATCAGCAAGGTAACAAAAAATAAACACACACTACTTTGTAACTGAAAACAGTTTTGTTCCCATTTGCTCACCCTTTGCATCCTGAGGACTTTTAGTTCCCGCAGTTTTAGGATTTTAGACTCTAGAGCCTGGAGTGTATCATTGCTCAAGTTGAATGTTTCCTCAGATCCAGATAAACTAGGATGCACCTCATTCAGTGTTTGCTGGAAGTCCAATCCAAGAACAGAGCAAAGCATATTTAAGCAACTAAGGTGATGCATGACTTGATTCAGGCGATCAGTCTGCATGATACAAGGAGATTTGCAAACAGCAGAGATAAATCAGGCATCAGGAAATATATCAAGATTATTGGAATACAACTGCGATGTAAATAATGGAAAGGTATTTTAAAAGCTTTTCAATATTGACCTTCTCCTTTTGAAGTGTCTGCAACTGGGTTTGCAATCCTTCTAGCCTTCTGATTGAAAGGTCAGTGTCATCTATGTCTGCTGTAGTGAGGCATCCAGTGACTCCATAAATTTCTTTTGAAACTTTCTGAATTTGCTCAATGATTTCAATAAATTGCTTCTTCCTCTCTACTTTCCTTTTACGCATCTCTTCTAGTTGTGGATGAATGGTAGAGAGCTCTTCCTTCAAGCTTCCAGCCTTTTGTTCAGACTTTATGCATAAAAGAAACCCAATTATTAATTAAAAAACATAAAATTATAAGAAAATTCAATGTGAAGAAAGTTATTCCTGCTATTGGAAAAATCATTTGGGTAATAAGAAAATAACAATTTCAGTTGCATATGAATCTATCTGATTGATGTATTCCCTGGAAATAAACAATAAATGAAAATAGGCTTTGATAGATGTATTCACCGGAAAAGAACAGTTATCAGTAGGCTAGTCGCAATTAACTGCACCGTATGCTACACAAATCTATTCACAGATTCTGACACAGTTCAATTACTTCCGGAAAACCAAATGTGATGCCGAGTTAATCATTATGTGCTTCCTACCTGTCTAATATGTACTGGTCGCTCCCCCATTGCAGAACAGATGGAAGCAAGTTCTGCCTCAGCATCAGCAATAGCCTGCCGTAGTTGTGCTCTACAACGATTTGCCAGATCCACCTTTCTTCGATATACTTCCATGCACTCCCGCTCAAGCTCTAGTAACATCTTGTCTCTATCAGTTTCGGTTTCGCCCACTTCATCCCATATAACCTAATTGCGACCAAAATTGAAACCCAAATTATATGATAAAGACTAGCAGTAATTAGAGAAGCCATTCATTGATCAAATTATAAAGTAATTTGTAATTTGTGATATACCTGAAGCTCAAACAAGAGGGTTCCACAGGTTGTTTCTACCTGCTGGAGTGGGTCACTTTGTTCAATAGCCATCTATATTGCAAGAGCTTTATCCGCAACAACTGATCACTTGTATTCAGAAAGAGGTTTATATTAACCAAAATAATAATACAATGATAAATCGTACAGATCAAATTATAAATCAAAACAAGCATTTTCTTAGGAAATCCTAATTAAATTCCAATTGGAGAAGCAGTAATTTAGCTTTGGCATGGCATTCATTGTGGAAATAAACATAATGCATCACAATCTAGGCAAATAAAGAGCATCACCACAAATTCACTGAAGCAATTTAATCAATTTGAGGTCCCATTCATGACTTTCCTTTAACAATGTACATTATTAGCCAACATTCAAGTGAACTCACCCAAAACATCATATACTGCCTGTTATGAAGCTTGAAAAATTGTGAGATTACGAGCCGTTTAGAAAAATCAAATCAGCGTCTACTAAAACTAATCATACATTTACAATACAACCAACAGAAACTGAATCTCTATCTTTTATAGGATGAATGTTCGGGAATTTTATATTAACCTTAAACGATGCACATAAACTTAGAAAATGACTCCAATGTCCAATAGTATGGACATTCAAACTCTCAGAAACACGATATATGAAACCCTAATTTCAAACTTACAGAAGACGCCTTATTTCTAATGGCAAGTTTCACAGATACACTATCGGATGAAACTACCTTCAAATTCCGCAACAGTAGAGAAGAGAGAGATGGAACAGTTGAAAATTTTCCCCAAATTGCTCAATTTCTGCAAAACTTGGCGAATTTTATTCAAACCCCCAAGCGAAGGAACACGTTTCCTCAAATCACAGATCTGAAAGCTAAACAAGAATCGAAATAGAGGTAACTAGGGTTTCAAAAAGGTTCATTTGTAGCTAAATTGAATTGAATCTCAATCATAAAACTGCAATTTTGGAATTAAGAATGCGCACAGAAGAGAACCTAAAAATAGAAAACAGATGCAAAAATTCATTTGATTACCTACCTGGAAGAAGCAATTCTCTGCAAATCTTGAAGCCCAGCCAAGAGAGAGAGAGAGAGAGAGAGAGAGATTGGAAGAGAAAAAACGCAAACTGGAAGGGGGGGTGGGGGAGGAGAGGAGCACGAGAATAGAGAGAGAGAGAGACGTTTCGTCTCAGAAGTTGAGAATATTAGACCGTTGGGAGGGGAAGACTTTTATTCACTTAAAAGGAGGGGACGCTGTAACGTTGTGATTTCAAAAAATCACACTCCAATTTGAATTTCAAACAAAGCAGAAACAAGTTTGGGATTTGGGGGGAAAAGACAGAATTACCCACCCGTCAAACGGACGTTTACTTTTGAAGGTTGCTATACAATCAACGGTTTTTCAATTTAGGATTTGTTTGGAAATGAAGTTTTTAATTCATTATTTGCAAGAGATTCTCCCCATATTAGATCATCCACAATTGTACTTGTCTATTCTCTTGTTCTTTAGTTTGGATGATATTATTATATTCTTGGATGTTGAATTGTGCTTGTCTGTGGTGTGTTCTATCTGTTTTATGTCTTGAATATGACCAAATGTAAAGAGATGTATGTCTATGTTTTTCCAACTCTAAGAGGTGTTGAACTACGAATCCAAGTAGCTGTTGTAATTTCTACTAGGTTGCCCTATGAGTTTGTGCTTACAATGGATGACTTTTTGCTCGATTTTGTGTTGTTGACGTTATTAATATATTGCTTATAGTTGAGCTCCTAAATGTAGCTAAGCTGGCTGTTGTTTTTTCTTGAGCTGATGTGATGACGATTTATTATGTGAGGAGCATAGTGTGGTTTGATTGCTTCTTACTCCCTGAAGTCACAAGATTTTTTTTTATATTTTATGCAAGTGACTTGAGTGTGAACTGATTTTGTTTAACTAGTGTTGTGAGTTCCAATCCTATGTTCTCTTGGCACATTGTCAAGGGCGGATCCTCTTTAGTGCTAGAGGTGGCAGTCGCCCCCCAATGAAAAATAAAATTTAATATACATATTCCTCTCGTCGATAATTTCGATTTGATATAGTATAAGCTCAAATCCGATACTTGAGTAAAAAGTTATAAACGTTTCAAGACTGAAGCGATATAACTTATTTTCACATCATTTACCAAATCAATATACTTCTATCATACTTAACATTTGTTAAACTTCTTAACTTAATGCTATAATTAAACCCAAAAACTTCAAATATTAATGGCTTTTTCGGAAAAAAAAATTACAGTTCAATTTTTCGCCCCCTCAACTGACCGCTCCAGGATCCGCCATTGCATATTGTTATTGTTTTGGTCTTGCTGTCTGTTGACGGAGGGAAAATTATCGTTTTCCTTGTCAAACTAAACTCCAACTCACAAACAAGTATAGTAGATAAGTAAGAGGTCGGTCCCATATAGAAACAAATATTTCATGCAATGTGTATTTATTAATTAGAAGAAAAAGAAGGTTTTTACGAGAAATAAGAAATAAACTATAAACAAGTTATTGGGAAATAATGTTAGAGAGAATAAAGAGAAAAGTGGTTTCACTTGCGAATTCGCAACGTTGGTTGGTTTACTAGATCATTGAATCTTCTTCTAGTTATTTATCTCCTATCAATTACTCTAGATATTGGTTTGAATAGATTATTAGTCTAAATTAGTCCTAACAATCCCTTACATTCCTATGCAATCTAAATGTTTGGTCTAAAACCAACATCTCGCAAGCATACGGTGTCAATTGTAGTAATCGAGTGTCGAATCTCAGAGATCGCGTGAATATCAATTGCAAAACCTTAACAAGTTTTTACCAAGCCAAATAAAAGAAGTGATTTTTTAAGAAATAAGTAAATAAGGAAAAGAAAAGATAACAAATTGCAGTTTTTATGAATATATGATGCGAAACATTTCAGAGTTAGAATTCACCACAACAATGCATCCTTGATAAACCAAATATTTTTCATGCCTGAATAAATTGAAAAGCGATATTTGAACCTAAACTCGTTATCACTCAGTCGACACATGTCGTGATAACTATGTCCGCGGTCAGCTGACTACAATTCAACTTGCACATGTTGCCGAATCAATCAAGTTGGACACTTTAAACACTTAGACCCTAGCGAGTAAATCAGTTAAGCCATTCACGTGCGCGATCAGCATACCCAACTCAAACCTAGGTTGTCTACGATAGTTTATTATCCTCAAGAGAATTAAATAGATTGCTCATAAACAATTCTTAGACTTAATCCATGTTTTCCAATAAAGTTAACAATTTTATCTATATATCCTATCTCAATTCGCAATTTGTACATGTTGAACATCAAAAAGATTCCAATTAACATAGAATTAATCGAAGTAAGCACTCATGGATCAAATCAAACAAATAATAGAATCTATTCAGACAATTATCATGCATATGTCAATCTCAGCATCATTGGGATCACTCCAATGCTAGAACAAGAAAATTAGCCAGACATGGATTCAGACACAATCAAATAAATCATGATGAAAAAATATAAAACTAGATTAAAATAACTTATCTTGAATCCAACAAAACAAACTCCAAAACGAAATCTCTAAAAAACCTAAAATAATGTCTGTCGAATTGTGTAGAATGGTCTATCCAACGTAAAAAAACTCCCCCCTCTCAGGTTTCCTAAGCCTTTATTTATAGGGCTAACGAAATCTATTGATAATCCTAAAATAATAAAAATATATTTGAAGGATAGAAGATTAAATTTCCTAAAATAATAGATAAAACTAGATGATGTGAAAAATTATGGATTAAAGATATAAGATTCAGACGCTCTAAAAAGGAAAGTATAATCGGTATGTGCAACCTCCGACTTTGTGATTTTCATTCTTGAAGTGTCGGTCTGCAACTGAGAATATACGGTTTCAGCATATGCATCATCCATAAGTCTTCGTACGATGGCTCCACGACCAATATACCAACACCTCATATGCGTCCCTTCTTGAAGGAAGTTACCTCGAACGAAAGGAAGGATAGTATTCGATTAGTTCGATACTCAGATTGGCCCATGTAATGGTGCACAAATGATAATTCCGCCGCACAGCTTAGTGTAGCATGATCATCTGGTCTTCTGCTCTGCTTGATCTCGGAGTCAGTAACAATGGTCTGCGGTCAGTGTGAAACTTTGCCAACTTTGCTTCCTTGGCTTTTCAACCTTGATGACATGCATGCCTCGACTTTCAGCTCTCAAATACTTCTTTTAAGCTCGGTGCACAATTAGTGATCTCCCGGATGCGACTCTGGCTTTGCTTCTTTTCCTTGGTCGCAAGAGATTGTCTAATTATGCACCAAACCACCTAAAATTGCACACACACCGCGTGTAGAGATCTATACTTGAAATACCACATAATCATGTAAAAACACATATAAACTAACAATTAATGGACAATAAAACTTACTAGACACCTAAAATCACATAAAATAAGATGATATCAAAATACCCCATACTTAGACCTTGCTTGTCTCCAAGCAAGACTTAGATCAAACCATAAGTGCAAGATAGAACATTTCACCTCTTTTTGAAAAACAACAATGCAATCAAAATCTCAAGACAAGTGCCACCATAACATGTTTTTTTTTTTCATCCGTGGACCAAACAATCAATAGTCCCCAAACCTCATAAGGATATTTATGTGGATCACTCTCACTTGAATATGTTTAAGGGATGAAATTCACGCTCGGTCTCAACAATTGCGTTTATCTATACCATAGGCTTAAGACTATACACATAACAAAAATCATGAGAACTTTTTATAAATGTTGTAATGAGGTTAAGGCAAAGAAAGATAAGGCATGGAAATATTTAGGCTATGTGGTACACAAATCAGGGAAAAATGGTTAGTCAGCAACCGGCACAACACCCACACCAAAAAATAACTTCACAAATCAAACCAACTCACAACCCACTACATCATCGTGAACCAAATAATGTTGCGCATATGAAAGTCTTATTGCACGGATGAAAGTCTTCCTCCTTGTGTGAATTTTATCCTCCACAAGACCATCGGTTACCGTATTTTTTTCTTTCGTTTCTTCAACTTTCTCTTGTGATTTTTTTTCATGTGTGAATTTTATCCTCCACAAGATCATCGGTTACTAACCGTGGTTATCTGTCTTGACTTTTGCCTAGGAGTGAATTTTATCCTCCCCTTGTCCCAAGGAATTACTTCAACATTGTATATATCACTTGAAGTAGAATATATCAAACACGTGACCATCCGTGGACTTCCACCCCATACTTGGCTTTTTGTCACTCCACCATCTCAACCATTCGTGGACCGTTAGTACAACCGTAGATCCAAAATTGAACCAATTTCCCAGATAAGTAAAAAGGCTAAAATAATGTGGCTTGGATAATTTTTGTGTAGCTTTCAAAGAATAGGCTTTTAGGCTCAAAAGGGGTTTCAAGCGGAGGGATCACGTATAAGGTAGGTAAAGAGAGGGAAAAATATGGCTAATGAAATCAGTGCCTTAATGATATGTACACAAGTCATATAATGCAACCTCAAATAAGAGTCTTGAAGATAAAGCAATAAAAGTGAGTGTCACACATGAAAAAAAAATAAGAGGACTTGTATAACATTGATCCCTTAGGCTCAATCTCACAAGGCCTTAAGATATGTACACAAGACTTCTTCTTATTATAAATAGAATAAGTTTGTAACCAAACAGATCAAGTTTGTGTTCTATCAATACAGAGTATGGTTTCAGCTGGTTTCTTGCTCTCTAATCAAGAATTTGTCATGGTAACAGAGCGCAAGGTACGATTCGAGGTGTGGTAGCTCGTTTTCGTTTATTTCCACATTTGATTTTCATAGTTTTGTTACTCTTGTTGATCGGATCTCATCTCTATGAGATCTTGTCATTTTTGTGTTAATCGTTGAACTTCCATCAAAATTTCATGGTAGATTTATTTGATTCCTTCTATGCCTCATGGAGGTCAAAGTGATGCGGTTCCAAGGGGTTCAAACATTAGTTCGAATGTAACGTTGGTTCTTGCAAATTCTGATAATCTTGGATCGCAATTGGTTGTGGTTCAATTTTCTAGGAACAATTACCTCGGGTGGAGTCGAGGAGTTAAATTGGCACTTGGAGACAAGAATAAACTGGCATTTATTGATGATTCTTGCACGAAGAACTTAGTTGGCTTGCCAAATTTACAAAGGTGGACAAGAGCTGATTATATGGTGCGTTGTTGGCTCTTGAATTCAATGGTGAGTTCAGTTTTAGAGAATTTCTTGTTTGTCGAATCTTTAAAACAGACAAATGCTCCCTTGATTTTTCACTTGAAGAGGGAGTTATGTTCTGTTGTGCGAGGAAATAGCTTTGTGGTTGACTACTTTAATAAGCTCAAGAAAATCTTAGATGAGCTTCAATGTGTTGAGGGTTTGCCTGGATGTTCTTGTGGGGCAATGACGTCTTGTCGTTGTGATTTGTAGAAGGAGATTGCTGAAGCTGAAGGAAGGAACCGAGTCATGCAATTCTTGACGGGGCTTGGTGAGGATTTTGAAGGAATTAAGAATAGTATTTTAGCCATGGATCTGTTTCCTACAATCAACAAGGCGTATTACTTAGTTCAATAGGTTGAGGGATCCAAAGATGCTCCTAATCCTTTTTCATCTCAAACCATGAATGACAGCACAAAACTTGTTGCTTCCAGAAAGTCATCATCTAAGTATGAGCGTAAAGAGTACAACAAAGATAAGAAGGACCGTTTTTGTACTCATTGCAGGACAAAGGGTCACCAGGTTGAGAGTTTTTTCAAGCTTCATGGTGTGCCGGATTGTTATAAACCTCCTAAAGATGGGAAGGTTGCTAGTAGAGCTAGCAATGCAAATGCTGATATTCTTGAGAGTCCACTGGACATGGGTGATAAAGATGCTTCTAAGAACTTTAAAATGGATGCTTCCTTTTTAGTTCGATTTGCCAAGAAGTAATCAAGGCTATGCATGGACATTCTTATGCTAACTACTCAGCGTCGACCTCTATAGCAGGTACTTCTTGTGGATATGCAATTGCACTTAATTCTAGTACCAGTCATGATAAAAATTGGATTCTAGATACAGGTGCTACATACCATATGACTGCCTATGATCATCTTTCAATTGATAAGAAAAGCTTAGATAGACCTATACATATAGGACTTCCTGATGGAAGTTTATCTGTTGTTCATGTGATATGGACACATTACCCCTTACTCCTACTATTGTTCTCAAGAATGTGCTGTTAGTACCCGTGTTTAAACACAATTTATTATCAATTGGTAAATTGGTTGAAGATTCAAATTTTGCAGCCATTTTTACCTCTAAGCACTGGTATTTACAAGACCTTGGAACTAGTCAAATCATAGGTCCATGCACTCAAAGAGCAGGACTCTACAATTTGAAAAACAATGATCATGCAGATGCTTCTTCAGCATTGCAAGATGATGATTTGCATAAGATTTCTTCTGTTTTACCTTCAATAGCTAGTCATAATATGTCTTATGTGTTTTTTAGTATTTCTGAACACGATTCATTAAAAGCACATGTTCAGCTAGAACATGTTTCTTTGAGTAAGATGAGACATCTGCGATGTATATCCTCCACATCTTTACCGGCCTCATCGTGAAACTTGCATTCTTGCCAATATACATCGCTTTCCTTTTCCTGTAAGCAAATCTAAGGTTGATAAATATTTGGATTTGATACATTTGGATATATGGGGTCCTTTCCATGTTAAATCCTTAAATGATGCTTCTTACTTTCTTACTATTGTGGATGACAAAAGCAGGATTACATGGACTTTTCTTATGAATAGAAATTCTGAAGTTTTATCTGTTATCACATCATTTATTTCATAAGTTTTAACTTAGTTTGATGCATGTATTAAGGCCATTAGAAGTGACAATGGAGCTGAATTTATTCAAACATCTTGTGATAAGTTGTTCACTTCTAAAGACATCATACATCAAATGAGTGCTCCTTACACTCCTCAACAAAATAGGAAAGTAGAAAGAAAGCATAGACATCTTATAGAAACTGCAAGGGCTCTTTTACTTCATACTGGTTTACCCAAATATTTTTGGGGTGATTGTGTATTAGTTGCAACTCACATAATAAATAAGTTGCCCTCTTCTGTTCTTGATTGGAAAACTTCTTATGAAGTTTTGTTTGGCAAGACTCCTACTTATGATGAGTTTAAAACTATTGGATGTTTATGTTATGCTTTATCTCTGGGCAGTAAAAGAGATAAGTTTGACTCAAAGGCTAGAAAATGTTTTTTTATTGGATATCTTTTTGGTCAAAAAGCTTATAAGTTATTTGATATGTATACTTAAAAGATTATCATTAGTAGAGATGTCAAATTCCTTGAGCATATTTTTCCATTTAAGCATCAATCTGAGACAGTGGTTGCCAAGCCAAGCAATTGTATTGCAATGCCTTTGGTAAATCCTGCAGATGACATACAAAATGATCATATTGCACAACTTTCTCCCTTTGTATCTAACCAAAGTGTAGGGAATAGAAAATCTTTTGATATTCATTCTTCAAGTGATGATTCATCCTTAGTAAGACCTATTTCTAAGAGCAATAATAAGTCTTTTGATATTCAATGTTCCGAGAGAGATTCTAAGAGATATTCAATCATCTGTTATTCAAGATCAACCGTTAAGAAAATCATATAGGACTCATGTTCCTCCTGTAAGACTTAAGGACGTTATTTGTCCTTCCATACAACATTCAGAGTCACAATCAATATCTTTCTTATCACAAGTGCTTGGCAACATAGATTTGTTTTCCTTGGGATTTATATAGTCTTTTGCTAATATGGATCAAGTTCCTGAGCCCCATTCATATTCTCAAGAAAAAGAAGACCACAATTGGATAGAGGTCATGAGTAAGGAACTGACTGCCTTGGAAGAAAACAAGACTTGGGAACTCACTAAGCTTCCTTTTGGCAAAACAACAATTGGATCAAAATGGGTATATAAGATCAAGCATAAACCAGATGGATCGATTGATAGATACAAAGCATGATTGGTGGCAAAAGGATATAATCAAATAAAGGAAAATGATTATAAGCATACCTTTTCTCCAGTAGCTAAGTTCACAACAGTGAGGTGTTTGCTTGCACTTGCTACTATTAGAAGCTGGCCAATCCATCAATTGGATGTGAATAACATCTTTCTTCATGGATATCTTGATGAAGACATATATAATACCACCACAAGGTTATAACCAGGCTCTTCCTGGACAGGTGTGTCATCTTAAACGCTCTCTTTATGGATGGAAGCAAGCAAGTCGCCAATGGAATGCTGAGCTCACTAAGTTTTTATGTCAGTTAAGTTTTCTCAATCTAAACAAGATTACTCATTGTTTGTCAAGGATGTTTCAAAGGGTATTTTAGTAGCTCTGGTTTATGTAGATGATCTTCTTATCACTGGTGATGATGAGGATGTGATCATTCAAACAAAACAAATGTTGCACAAGAAGTTCACAATCAAAGACTTAAGCTTGGCTAGATATTTTTTAGGCCTTGAGATTGCTAGAACTCATGCAGGCATGATGATTCATCAGTGAAAGTATTTGCTTGATCTCTTAAGAGATACTAACGTTCTAGATTGCAAGCCGACTGTATGCCCATTGCCAAGAGGTTTGAGACTGTCCTTGGATGAGGGTGAGGCTTATGCAGATCCAGAGAGTTACAGGAGATTGGTGGGAAGGCTATTGTTTTTTAAATCTCACTCGTCTAGATATATCCTATACAGTTCAACACTTATCTCAGTTCAAAAGTTCTCCAAAGGTTCCACATTTCAATGTTGTATTACACATTCTAAAGTACTTATAAGGAACAATTGGTGCAGGGATGTTTTACTCACCTAATTCAGCTCTTCACCTTTCGGCCTTCTCAGATGCAGATTGGCTGCCTTTCAATATTCAACTCAATCATTATCTGGGTATTGCATGATGTTAGGTGATTCCCTTATGTCATGGAAGACCAAGAAGTAGCTCATTGCATCAAAATCCTCTACAGAATCAAAATAAAGGGCTATGTCTTACTCCACTAGTGAAATAGTGTGGTTGGAGAGCCTGTTTCTGGATATGAAAGTTGCTCTTCCATTGCCTATTCCTCTCCATTGCGATAAGAAGGCTGCATAACACCTTGTCGCTAATCCAGCCTTCCACGAATGAATAAAACACCTTCGGATTGACTGCCATTTTGTCCGGGAGAAGAAGCAAGAAAGGTTTCTGCAGACTTATCACGTGCCTACATCCCTCTAGCTAGCAAACATTATGACAAAGTCGTTGGGTAAGGCACAACACAAGGATCTTTCACTTAAGTTAGGACTAGTTTTTTTTACCCATATCCAACTTGAAGGGGGGGGGGGGGGGGGGGTTAGGATATATATAGATATATTGTATAAGTTAGGGTCAAGTATTATAAATAAGTAAAAGTGTCTTCTTCTTATTATAAATAAAAGGAGTTTGTAACTGAACAAATCAAGTTTGTGTTCTATCAATACAGAGCATGATTTTAGTTGGTTTCTTGCTCTCTAATCAAGAATTTGTCAACAATATTGACATATAAATATAAGGAAAATGTTAGCATCATAGGCAAAGATCCCATCATTGTGGTGTTTAGAAATTTTTTGGATATAATCAACAAATAATAACACAAAACGCATTTTTTTTGAAAAATAGACACATAAAATTAAAAAAAAGTAGACAAAAAAATGCAAAACAAAGAAGAATGACTATGCCTATACCCCATACTTAAATCCTACACTGTCCTCAACGTAGAAAAAAAGAAATATAGGGTAAAGAAGACTTGCAAAGATATACGTGGTGGGGTGATGGTGCATGGTGTGTTAGAATAACCACCGTTCGCGGTTGCCTCTGAAAGAGTTGAGCATGCTACTGGTAGGAGTTGGTCTTGTTATCCGCATTCCAAAATTCTTTCTCTCTCTCTCTTCTCTTTATTATTTAAAACAAAAGGGGAAGAACTAAAAAAAACAGAAGCTTCTAAAAAATGAAGATCCGCGGATAAAACACGAATGTGGGATCATGTGCCTGCAGACAAACTTATAAAGTAAATCTATCCTAAAGAAATGAGAATAGGGTTGACTGTCCACGGCTTGTGACAATGTTTGAACCTCCCAAAATGGATGATCCATGGTTCTCTCCATCCATCAAGTAGAGTCCTTTTCGAGCAACTAAACATAGATCGTTTGATGCACTTGCTCTCAAAGTATGTGCTCCTCTTCTTCTTCTTGACTTTTGGTCCCTGTTTACTTCCATCAGTACCAACATCTTCACATAATTGGATTTCCTCCTGGGATTTTGTGCACGATGGTATGTCAGGTGGACATACCGACACATGTACTTCTTCTTGCATCTTGGAATAATGTGGTACATTAGTAGGAATTTCTGTCTGTGGGTCATTCGTATGCCACTTTGCTAGCATCCTTGCAAATGCCCTAAATTATTATTCCTTGTGTTCTTGCATCACCACTAGAGAGATGTGCAAGGGTGATGGGTAATCTTCAGGTTCCACGGATGGGTAACCTCTGGGCTATGCGAATGGGTAATCTTCAAGCTCTACGGATGGGTGATTCTTGAGGCTCCGCGGATGGGTAATCTTCATGAACAACCAATTCAGGTTCTTTGATGAGCTTTTCTTTCGTAGACTCCTCTGTTGAAAGAGCGATAACCCTTAAAAGAAAGCGTTTTATTGAATCCCATACTTCAGAGTCTACGAGTTCCTCATCCTCCTCTGACCTTTCAAACTCAGGATCTTGTGGCTCATCTACATGGTCTTCCATCTCAACGGATGTGTCACTCCACTCGTAAGAGTTATTGACTTCTGCCTCACTATTTGGAGCCTTTGGTAATTCCTTGAATTCAATAGTAATTGAGCAATTTGAGACTCAAGCATATCAAACCTTGCATCATTTTGAGTTGTACCAAAGATTGGATTTCTTGCCTCAAGTGTAGTAAAGGAGATGCATACCTACTCACCAGGGTAGTGACTGGAACGGGTAGAATTGTTGGAATTGAGTGAAGAAGGTGCTTATGCTTTGTTACACATCTGCCAAGGCGTGGTCATGGTCCTCCTGATGTCTAAGCAGTGCGTCCTAGGACTAACGGAACTCCACAACGTGCTCATCCTCATGGGTAAAGAGCTATGCATATGACTGACGGAACTCCTCAGCCTGGGCCCACTACAGTTGATGTATCTCATCAAGGCGGTGATCAGAAGCTCATGTAGGTCAGATGACCCCATTCTTGACAATATTAACAAAAGGGGTAATGGTTCAACATTTAGAGAGCACCTAAAAAAATAAAAGGAAAGACATAAAAAAAACACTTAGAAAAACTAATTGTTGTTACAAAAATGATATTATCGACAGTCTCTAGTAACGGCGCCAAAAAACTTGATCGGTCTAAAACCAACACCCTGCAAGAGTACGATGTCAATTCTACTAATCGAGTGTCGAATTTCAGGGACCGTGTGAATATCAATTGGAGAACCTCAACTAGTTTACTAAGCCAAATAAACGAAGTGATTTTTAAAGAAATAAGTAAATAAGGAAAAAAAGATAACAAATTGCAGTTTTTATGAATATATGTTGTGTAACATTCCAGAGTTAGGATTCACTACAACAATGCATCATCGATAGACCAAACAATTTTCATGCCTGAACAAACTGAAATGAGATATTTGAAGGTAAACTAGCTAAACTCGTTATCACTCAACCGGTGCATGTCATAATAACTATGTCCATTGTCAACTGACACAACTCAGCTTGCGCATGTTGCCGAATCAATCAAGTTGAACTCTTCAAGCACTTAGACCCCAACGAGTAAATCAATTAAGCCATTTGCGTGCGTGATCAACATAACCAAACCCAACTCAAACCTAGGTTGTATATGATATTTTATTATCCTCAAGATAATTAAATAGATTGCTCATAAATAATTCTCAGGCTTAATCCGTGTTTTCCAATAAAGTTAACAACTTTATATATATATCCTATCTCAATGATTCGACCACTCTAAAAAAAGGAAAGTATAATCATTATGTGCAGCCTCCGACTCCGTGATTTTCATTCTTGAAGTGTTGGTCCACGACCGAGCATATATGATTTCAACATACGCATCACCTATAAGTCTTTGTACGATGGCTCCATGACCAATATACCAACACAAAATGCATGTAGAGATCTATACTCAAAATACCACATAATTTTGTTATGACCCTAGACCTCGGGCAGGAAATGTTGTTATAGAGAGAGATAGAATAGATAGAAGAAGACATAGGAGAGTAAGAGAGATAGGTGAGGGGAGAAATTGGTTATGATCTTCAATGCCCCAAATTGTCTATACATTTCCTTATTTATAGACTTCTCATGACATCAAGTGCCTAATAAAGCTCCCCTATTACAAAGCCTTGACTCAAGGCTTGTTTTACAACAAGAGTTCCCCCCAATAAGCTAACCTTATCTCAAGGTTGTATCTGAAATCGGGGAATTGATGTAAAATATGAGTAGCAGGCTCCCAAGTAGCTTGAGCTTCCTCCAGGTTACACCATTTGATCAACCACTCTGTCATGGGATCCCCATTTGACAGGTAAGACACTCGGGTGTCCAAAATAGACTCATGTTGTACCTCAATGTCACCCTCTTCATCCGTGCTAGGAAGTTCTATAGTTACCAATCGCCCATCTCCTAACTTCAACTTTAATTGAGATACATGGAAAACTGGGTAAATACGTGATGACGTGGGCAGATCTAGTATGTAAGCTACCTTCCCCACACGGGACAATACTCTGTAGGGCCCATAGTACTTAGAACTCATCTTGAGATTCTTCTGTAGTGCCACTGATGTCTGTTTGTAGGGCTGCAACTTCAAATAAACCATATCATTCACCTGTAATTCCCTCTCAACCCTGTGTCTGTCTGCAAACAACTTCATCCTTGCTTGAGCTTGTTATAGTTGATACTTGATTTGGCCCAGCATGTGTTACCTCCCTTGAATCCAGTCATCAGCCACACAACTGTTGGTGATCACTAGTGATATGCCCAGTTATGAGGGTGAAGTCCCATATAGTGCAAGAAAAGGAGACATCTTGAGGGCTTTACAGAAATTGGTATTATACCAAAACTCTGCCAGAAATAACCACTTGGACCATTGCCTAGGGAGGTATGAAGTCATGCACCGAAAAAAAGTTTCTAGGCACCTATTCACCCTCTTTGTTTTCCCATCAGTTTGTGGGTGGTATGCAGTACTCATGTGCAATTTGGTTCCCAAGCTCTTGAATAATTGCTGCTAAAACTTACTCAAGAACACTTCATCTCTATCTGAAACTATGCATTCGGGTAACCCTTGTAGCTTGTAGATGATGTCCATGAACACAGTAGCTACCTTCTCAGTTATAAACGGGTGACTAAGGGACATGAAGTGAGCATACTTGGTTAATTGATCTACCACTACCATGATAGTGTCTTTACCATGTGACTTCGGCAACCCCTCTATGAAATCCATACTCACATGACTATACGTAGCAACAGGTATAGGAAGAGGTTGCAATAAACCAGGTGTGACATGCTCACTTTTACTCCTCTAGCAAACATCACATTCTTTTACAAACTTAGTCACCTGAGCTTTCATAGTAGGCCAATAGAACAACTGCTCCAGTCTTTGATACGAGCCTTGGATGCCTGAATGCCTCCATAGGCTCTACATGAACTACTGCTATTAACTTGGTTTGAAGTTGCTCATTAGTGCCAATGTACAACCTGCCCTTGTACCTTAACAACCCTTTTGTAACTGTCAAGTCCCCACTATTGTCTTCAGCTGCTG
This sequence comes from Persicaria maculosa, assembly GCA_963922045.1. Taxonomy (NCBI): domain Eukaryota; kingdom Viridiplantae; phylum Streptophyta; class Magnoliopsida; order Caryophyllales; family Polygonaceae; genus Persicaria; species Persicaria maculosa. Next base: position 4,570,489 of record OY998268.1, read on the forward strand.
AAATCATCAATTGTTGGACCATAGTGTCCCCTTTATAACTATCAATGACTTTCTTAACCTAATAGGGTTGCACTACTAACATATCATTACATTCCCCTTGCTGATTAATTTCCCTTTTAGATAGAGCATCTGCAGCTTTATTTTCTGACCCTTTCTTGTATGAGATCGTATAACTCAACCCCAACAATTTCCTAGCAGCCTTCCTCTATAGCTTTGTGGTAAGCTTCTGCTCTAGCAAGTGTTTCAAGGGTTGATGATCTGTTTTAACGATGAACTCTTTTGCCTCCAAATAATGCCTTCACTTATCCACTGCCATCAGAATAGCCAATAGCTCCTTCTCTTAGGTGGATAATAGTAAATTATTCCCATGTAAGGCTTGACTCAAATAAGCAAGAGGTTTCCCTTCTTACATCAAAACCGCTCCTATACCAGTCTTACAAGCATCAGCTTCCACCACAAAAGGTTTTGAGAAATCAGGCAAACCTAATGTAGGTGGAGATGTGAGCAATCCCTTGAGCTTTCTGAAAGCTTCTCTAGCTGTCTCAGACCACAAGAATGCCTCTTTTTTCAACAGATTAGTCAAAGGCTTGACTATGGTGCCATAACCTCTAATAAATCTCTTGTAATACCCTGATAATCCAAGGAACCCCCTTAGTGCCTTTAAATTTGTAGGTACTAGCCAATGTAGCATAGCCTCAATCTTCATTGGGTCTGTATACACCCTCTCTTTTGATATGAAATGGCCTAGGTATTCCACTCGAGGTGCTCAGAACCACTCTCAGATGTTGGACATACTGCTTAACATCCCTGATGTAGACTAGGATATCATCAAAGAATACTAAAACAAACTTCCTCAACATCATGGCAAACACATCATTCATTAGTGCTTATAAAGTTGCGGGAGCATTGGTGAGGCCAAAAGGTATCACTCTAAACTCATAGTGTCCATGGTGTGTTCTGAATGCAGTCTTCTCAATATCTGATTCAATCATCCTAACTTGGTGATACCCATATCTCAAGTCCAACTTGGAAAAGACAGCAACCCCCCTTAGTTCATCAAGTAAGTCCTCAATGTGTGGGATAGGAAATTTGTCCTTCAAAGTAGCTTAATTTAATTTCCTATAATGCACACACATCCTCCAGCTACCATCCTTCTTTTTGACAAGTAAAACAGGTAATGCAAAAGGACTATGACTCGGTTTCACCACTCCACTATTCAATATGTCTATGACTTGTCTTTCAATCTCAGTTTTCTGGAAATGGGGATATCTGTATGGCCTAGCTAAAGGAGGAGTTCCCTCTTTAAAAAAAATGGCATGCTCATGACCCCTTTTTGGGGGTAACCCTTTTGGTTCCTCAAACACATCCCTGAGCTCTTATAAGACACTTTGTACCCTTTTCGACAACTCTAGGCTTACTTGTTCCACTTTGCAGACCTGTACCACCTGTGCTGCAATTTCTTGGTCCCCATTCTGCAGTAGCTTCTGAGTTTGTCTCCCTGTAAGCATTCTTATACTAGCATGTCCCCTTTCCTTGTGGTCTCTTATCCACTTGATGACAACTTTCCTTCCATTCTTGATAAAGGATATCTGCACTTCCAAGAAATCAAATAGTGCTGGGTTAACCCCAGCTAACTAATCTGACCCTAGGACCATATCACTGCCCCTATCTTTAATATCCTGATATCATGAATATATTTGCTTCCTTGCATCTCCCACTCAAACTGTCTACAAACCTTGCTGCTAATCATAGTGCCATTGAGAGTAATAACTTCCATAAGAGGAGCTTTTGTGATCTCAAACCCAGATTCTTGTGCCACCCTTGAATCTAAGAAGCTATTTGTGGCTCCACTGTCAATCAGAATAGTGATTTCATTCTCTTTAACGGTGCCTTTAACTCTGATGGTGGTGCCCGATTCACAACCTGTTAAGGCATGTGCATATATTTATTGCTCCTCCTGATCCTCCAGTTTTGCATCTTTCTAGGTGGCAGGTAGTAGCTCAACCCCCTCTTCTTGTTCACTAATTTCTTAAGCCAACAAGCCGTGCAAGGAAGGTTGCTTACATTTGTGGCCATAGAAGTACTTATCTCTACACCTGTAACACAATCCCTTCTTTCCTTCAATACCTTTCTTCACACATATTTTTTAGAGCTGTGGCCCTACCCCCTTGACAGTTTGAATGGATTCCCTTGATTCCCCTTGTTACATTTGTCTTGCTCTAAGGCGTTGGCCGGTGATGGCTATCCCCAGTACTAGGTGGCTTCCAATGTCCCTTTGTGAGCCTAACCAAGGCTTGAACTACACTATAGTGAAGCCTAGCTTGCTCCATGACTGATGCCATTGATGTCGGTCTTCCCAGTTGTACCAAAGATTGGATTTCTTGCCTCAAGCCACTAATATAACTAGATACAAAATAAGACTCTGTCAACTGATGATTGAATGCTAACCTGCTGGCTCTCAGATCTTCGAATCTTTCATTGTAATCTTCCAGATCTTCCCCTTGCTCAATCTTATTAAACTCAGCCACAATCTCTGTTTCCCTTCTTTCCCTAAATCGCAGGCAAATATCATCATAAAATTCCCCCCATCTAACTCGGGGTTTATTGATTGCATATCCCTGAAACCAGATATTAGCTTTGTCATTCAAATGCATCGCAGCTATCTCCACCTTCTGTGTTTCCAGTATGGCAAAGATCCCAAAGTTCGGGAAATCGAGTTTGGGAAATCGGTTACCTCGAATACCATCGACGATACCACCTCCTTGGTAGGTGTGCTCAAACTACCGACGCTGATATCCCTATGATCCATGAATTTCTCTGTCAACCGGTCCCATCCCCATGATCGATGGTCCATCTCCCTTCGAGCGGGAAGAATCACTCGTAATCTCTTTAGTCTGTTGACGGTCACTCCGATTTCCCGAATCTTGATTCATTTGCCTCCTTCCTGGCCCCGATTCATCCACCGGTGACTCTCTCCAAGGGGGATTGCGAACAAACTCCGTGAGCTGCTCCAACCGCCGATATGTGATGCTTCTGAACTCGTCCATGTCATGTTTTTGTTGTTCCTTGTGTTTCTGCGAATTGTTGATAAACTTCGCGGTTGAAGCGGCAAATCTACTCATATCCTCCTTGAAAGAACGCATATCCTCCTTGAATTCCTGCAATTGCAGCTCCAAGGACTTTGATCTTGTTCCCTCTACCATTGTCGTTGCTTGAACATGAGCCAAGAAAGGGCTCTGATACCAGATTTATTATAACCTTAGACCCCGAGCGGGAAATGATGTTATAGAGAGAGGTAGAAGAGATAGAAGAGATAAAAGAAGACAGATGAGAGTAAGAGAGATAGGTGAGGGGACAGATTGATTATGATCTTTAATGCCCCAAATTGTCTATACACTGCCTTATTTATAGACTTCTCATGACATTAAGTGCCTAACAAATTCATATAAAAACACATATAAACTAAAATTAATGGACATAAAACTTACTCACTAGACACCTAAAATCACGTAAAATAAGATGATATCACTAAACAAGTGAAACATTTAGTAGAGTAATAGCACAAAGTCCCAATATTTCCCTAGCATAAAGGCAATATCAACTCCTTGGAGAATCAATATCTACGCGATATGTCAACTCCCTACACATTCATGTTTTGTTAAATTAATCCCACTAGAATATGTTTACTTTGACCGATTAAGTTCATGTGATCCAAGAATCAAAACCCTAGTGCGATGCGATTATATCAAGGTGATCAGTTAGGATAAAATCAACAACATAGGCAATAAGAACAAAGAAGTTAAAATAATCGATAGGAATAACTAGAAATTAAAAGTCACAATTCAACCAACTAATTTTTGAACCGTAGGCAAAACCAAAATAGTATAGTTGCTATGACTGACAAAAACCGAAGTATTCAATCTCTAAATCTAAATGTGTTAAAAAATAACCCTAAAAATGCCTATTTAAGGCCTAAGATCGACCAATACCTAAAAACTATCGAACTAATAAGATAGAAATTAGAAAAAAAAAAGATAGAATTTATCGGATTGAACTCGGATCCCGACGGCCCAATAGTGTCGCAAGCATGGCAGGTCTTACCACGGCCGCGGTGGCATCCAATGGCAAGGGGTGGAAATCTCCAGTCGCAAATGTCATCCTAGGGCTCCGCGGGCACGGCAGGTCTTGCCGCGGGGGCGACAAACCTCCTGCTTCATAACTTTAGGGTTATAGGTCGAAACTTGCTCTTTTTACCCGCTAACACTTCGAATCTAGTCCCAATATATTCATGGAATTTATAAGCCTCAAAAGGATCTTTTCAACGCATATTCATACATATCAATCAGATAAATGAGGCCTTCGAAAAGTGCATTACAAGTTTAGTTTGTCGGCCGAACAACTTTTTCTAACTTGTTCTTCACTTATGCTCTCGAACTTCAATTCCGCTCCCGAGGTCTTCAATTTTGCTCCTCTTCTTCACTCTTCATGAATGCTTCACTTGCCACCTCAGATCTACAAACCTGAAATTAAATACTAATTAAAACATGTAGATTCTGAATTTCGATCACCCAATGACAAAGTATGCAGTTGCCATCTAAAAATGCATCATTTACAATGAAATAAACTAAAACTATCCCCTAATGTCTATCTAAATATGCATTATCACTTGTGTCCCTTATTAAGTTTTGAATAATTTTGGAAGGAGCAGATGACTATTGAATTTGAGCTTAGCAAGAATTGTGAGACTACGATACATTTGAACTCCCTGTGGCTGATTAAATTTTCTTGTAATATCCAAAATCAATTAATTTTTTTTTGTAAGTCTCATGTTTCAAGAAATTCTTTTTGGTCTATGTCATTTGTTTTAGATGCTCTTACTACTTAGCCTTTGCTTTTGCACTGGATTATGAGTGGAATTTCACTTATTTTTAAAGATGAATTTGATCACTTTACATGTTAAATTTTGGTTGTTTGCCCACTCAAATTTATTCTAAGCTATTTGCTTGGTTGATGCCTAATCTTTTGCTAGGGGATTTTATGATTGTGTTATGCTAGAAATCATCTTGCTTGTTTATTGCTCCTTGAAATCACTTGAATCTTTGATCTTCATTCAACATAGGTGATTGAGTATGAACTACAACGATGATATTTATGATGTGCTATTATAGGTTTTGTTTTTAATGTTGTCACCGTTGTTGTTGGGCGTGCATTGTCCCTATGTATTATGTGCCGCTCAACTTTATATGGTTCGTGCGTGTAGTTTCCTTTGTAGTTGTGTACAAGCCCGTTTCAATGGAAAACCGTGTAGACCTTATCAAAACAGTCCAATTTCAGCAGCTGTACAACAACTTGGCATTGCCGGAAGTCTGTTCCAAACTCAGATCTCAGCTTCCAGTTTTAATTCAACATTTGAATTAAAGATTTAGGTTCGTGAGACCTGGTTTATTTGGGAGTTTTCGCTGAAATTTTAAGGGCATTCACCACTTTTTGTTACTTTTCTAGGGTTGATAGAATTGAGCTGATAGGTTGCATAATTATAGGGAAGCTTTGTTGAATTTCCCGATGGCCAGAAGATACCATGCCATATCTCCTCTTGAGCTGAAGCTTTGTAATAATTTTATTATATATTTACTTTTTAATCAATTATTCCCATTTCAATAATAACAATGGAGTATATTTTATAGTCAGGATATTTGGATAACACAAACAATTACAAACCATTTTGTTATAGGTGATATAAATTTATCTTACCTATTATTATAAATAATATTTTAAGTTGGTGTATTTTTACCAATAAATTTTTTTAAAAAAATAACCTTTGATTTATTTGTTTTGAGGTAAATATGGATTTTATTTGAATTTTAGAAATATTAAATATAGAAATATATAGTCAAATTGGAACACTAAAAAATATTGTATTTGATATGGTTGTACTATTAATTATATTTGACATAAAAAAGGAAAACTCTATAAAGAATTACTTTATAATAATTAGATCTTAACCCCACTATTTGTAATTCATATTTCTTATAAGTATTTAAAATAATAAGTTGTACATTTAATTCACAAAAAATATTGATCATTTTCAAGATTTTTGCATTTAACAAATGTATCTATTCTACACCTATCAAACTTTAGTTGGTTGTGATTGGTTTTTTTTTTTGAATTTAGTTTTATATAACAAATTGATGGTGGTTTTGGTTCTATCTTTTTTTTTTCTGATTTGGTTAAGACAATATGATTTATATAATAATAAAAACATATTAAATTAATTTAAAGAATTATATCATAGGGAGAGAAATTTGTTAACAATTATATAAATATTTAATTTAAACTAATTTATCTTTTTCTAAAACTTATCATACTTTTCCATTATATAGAGTAAATGATATGTAGTCTTATTGATCAATTAAATTAATTTATTTAGTACCGTGGACCTACTTTAAACTACTAATTTAATTTACTCAATTTAGTCTTATCTATTTAATTTCTAAAAATTTTAAATCAAAATCTTTAAAGACTAGCTAACCTAATAGTTTGAATATCTTCATAATATTAGATCTTCTATAATTAAAAACTGAAGAAAGTAACAAGCCTAATCTTTATATCTTCATAGTATTAAATCTTTTATAATATATGTAATGGGTCATAAATATTTATTAGAGTAATCAAATATTAAAAATGAAGTATCTTTTACTTATATTTTTAATTAAAATAAATACTTATTAAAATTAACCCAATCTTTCATAATCTATTATCTATCTTCTATTATATATAATGAAGGAGAAGTCATTTGTGCCAAATGTTGACTTTTCTTTAATCACATTATTTTTAACCAATTGAAAATGGATATCTTCTCTTTTTATTAGGAAAAATGACCGAAAATAATATAAACTATCGATTGTGAACCAAAAATAATACGAACTTTTAAAATTATCAATTTATATACAAACTATGCCCAATTAAACCGATAATGATACAATGGACATAACTCAAAAATGAAAAATTAATTTGGATTCAAAATGTAATTAACAATTAAGTTAGGTTAAAAAATAAAAAATCAATGTTCATACTCTTCCTCATCATGCTAGATTATAGTTGTGAATTCCAGAACATCATCATGCTAGATGATCATGGATACTTTCAGTATCCAAATCCTTGCCTACTGTAAAAAAAAATGTTCATACTCTTCCTCCTATGATAACCAGTTACTGAGGATTGGCAATGGAGGTGGACGGTGGTGAATCTCGATCCGGATTCTGGAGTCGGCAAAACGAGTTTCCAACTGAACAATTTGAATCATATTTATTGTTTAATTGGATTTTGATTTCTAATTCATTCTTCGTCTATACGAAACCTTAACTTATTTAGATCTGTTATATATCTTCAATTTTGGGTCCAAATTGGGTGAGTAGGGAAACCCTAACAGGATTCCATCGCCGGACAAATGACGGTGATCCATCTACAGAGGATGAACGACGTCGATTTGTCGAGGAGGTGCTGGAAGCGCTGAGAGACAACGACAGACGACAACAGCGGGGGATGCTAAGGAGGCTTCGGATCCTGAACCGTCCTCATCGTGCGTGTTGGTCTTCGGGGACGACAATCTCCTCCCACCGGCCGTCGTTCTTTGTTGTGAACTTTGTCGAGGAGAAAGAAGCCGCAGTTGGGAATGGGATTGGGAGCTTGTGATCTGGGAAGAAGATGATGAACATGACATTTTTCCCTTAATTTTTCATTTTCCCCCTTTTTTGTTAATTACATTTTGGATCCAATTTAATTTTTTTATTTTTGAGTTAGGCCCATTGTATCATTATTGGTTTAATTGGGCATAGTTTGTATATGAATTGATAATTTTGAAAGTTCGTATTATTTTTGGTTCACAATCGATTGTTTGTATTATCGGTCATTTTTCCTTTTTATTATCATATTAGTTGCAATTAGTTTGAATCAAATCCTAAATTAATTAGGTTTGAAAGCTAGTATAAGAACCCTTATTAATTCTATTTGAATTTATATAAGGACAAATTGCAAAAAATAACACGAACTTTAGGGGTGGTTGCATTTTGTGGCACCAACTTTCAAAAATTCTATAATAATCACCAACTTTGAAGGGTGGTTGTGGTTAATAGCTAGGGGTGGCAATTTCACCCGCACCCGACGGATATCCGTCTCACCCGACCCAAAAAAGTGGGTGAAAATCCGAAACAAAACGGATATTAAGTGGGTGATGGGTGAACGGGTGATGGATCGGGTCGGATTCGGGTGAAGACATTCCCCACCCGTCACCCGACCCATCACCCGATCCGTCACCCGACCCGTCACCCGACTTGTATTATATAACTATATTTTATATGTAAAATTACTAATATACCCCTAAACCCTAATTCAAGATGTCTATCAAACGATTAAAATGAAAATATCTTGTCATAAAGTAAGTTATGCAATGCCATTGGCTCCTAATTAAAATGGAAACGTGAATGCAATGAGCTCCTAATTAACGTTTATTCGTCGATGTGTTCGACGTATGTTTTTCAATAAATTTTTTTTTGATGAATTTAATGTCTTGTATTTCACCCGAATTATCACCCGATCCACCCGATCACCCGGTGGGTGATGGGTGGACGGAGCGGGTGAAATATTTGGTGGGTGATGGGTCGGGTAGGGTGAAGGGTTTTGGGAGGTGGATCGGGTGACGGAAGTAGATCATCCACCCATCACCCGACCCATTGCCATCCCTATTAATAGCACAACCATTTTATTTTAAAAGTACACCCCTTATTAACATTTTGTTTACAAAAAAATCACATTTTCCATTTTTTTTAAACCCACTCACAATTTTCTTCTTTTTTTTTAAAAAAAAAATTTCATGTTTATAAACTCAATTTCAATTTTTCAAAAAACATCATTTTTAAAAAAAATATAATTGTGATATTAATTGGTATCTTTTTAAGACACTTATTTTTCATTTTAAAGACATTACTTATTATTTAATTTTTTGAAAAAAAACTGAGTTTATGGAGAAAATAAAATTAGTTTTTTTTAACGGGGTGTAAATAAGGAGTGTATTCTTTTAAAAAAAAGAGGAAAAGTAGTGTTTTATAAAATAAATTATATTTTTTAAAATTAAAAATGAAAATGGATTATTTTTTAAAATGAAATATGGGTATTTTTAAAAAAATTAAAAATTGGATGATTTTTTTTTCTACAAAGAATGTTAATAAGAAGTGATATTTAAAAAAAAAGATGTGCCACTTATTGCAACCAGAACCAAAGTTGGTGATTATTTTTAACATTTTTAAAGTCCATGCCATTAAACGCAACTATCCCTAAAATTCATGCTATTTTTCACAATTTGCCCTTTATATAAATATAATTTCATATATATATATATATAAATATAATTTCATATATATATATATATATATCTATGAAATTATTTAAATTATTTAAAAAAAAAGCATGTGTCGTCACTAAACCAGTTTTCTTTTGGTTGAAGGGTCACTAAACTAGTTAATTAAGCCTATATAACCCATAAAAGCTCCAAGTTTACAACGCACACAAAGCAACCCCGTAGGCCAGCCCATAAATATGACGTCACGCACTCACAACAACCTCCAATCTCAACCGCTACCGGTGTGCACCATAGACCCTTACAAACACCTGCGTCTCATCCACAACCCCGACGGCAGCCTCACCCGCCATTCCCAGCTTCCCACCGTCTCCGCCTCCGCCTTCGCCCCGGTCCTCTCCAAAGACGTCCCCCTAGACCCCGCCCTCAATACTTGGCTCCGCCTTTACCTTCCCAACACCACCACCACCTCTGCCAAGCTCCTCCCGGTGGTCCTCTACTTCCACGGCGGCGGCTTCATCATCCTCAGCGCCGACACCTCCATCATCGACGGCTTCTGCTCGGCACTGGCCGACCACGCTGCTTCAATCGTGGTTTCCCTCAACTACCGCCTCGCCCCCGAGCACCGTCTCCCCACCGCATACGACGACGCCGAGTCAGCCCTAGGGTGGATCGTCGCGAATTCTCACACGGATGACTGGCTGAGCCGTCACGGAGATCTCTCCAAGGTCTTCCTCATGGGCGAGAGCGCCGGCGCCAACATGGCCCACCACCTGGCGGTTCGGGTCGCCACGGGCCAGGTGACGGACCCGATCGGGCCCATTACAATAAGGGGCCTTGTTATGCACCACCCGTTCTTTGGGGGATCGGGCCGGACTGGGTCGGAGCTAAGACTGGTTGATGACCCAATCCTGCCTCTGTCGGTTACGGACCTGATGTGGGAGCTGGCGTTGCCGGAGGGTGCGGGCCGGGACCATGGGTATTGTAGGGCTGACGGGTCGGGTGGGCTGGAGCGGATGAAGGAGATGGGGTGGAGGGTGATGGTGACGGGCCACAAGGGGGACCCGCTTTACGACCGGCAGGTGGAGTTTGTGAGGTTGATGGAGGAGAATGGGGTGGAGGTGGTGGCCCATTTTGGGGAAGGCGGGTATCATATAATGGAGTTTTTTGAGCCCGATAAGGCTATACCTTTGCTTGTGAGGCTTTATGGAGAGTTGTTGGACTTAATTGTTACCTAATTTTGTTAAAGGTGCATTGAAAGTACGTGCACGTGTTCATCTTTGGTGGAAGGTTTGAAACTTTGTTATATATCACATTAGGGAAAATAAAATTAATAAAATGCTTAATTATTCATACATGGTTGTTACTGACTCCATAATGTGAACATGGTCTACTATGTTGATTAATGGTTATGGTTTGGTGATCGATTGGTCCTGTTCAACATTTTCATTGCAACTAGACTTTTCAATCGAGTGATTCGGGTTGGGTTTAAATTTGGATCATTTGGATTCTGGGTATATAAGGTTTCGGACTAATTAGGTTACTGGTCTTTTTGGATCGAATCAAACCAGATTTGTCTCGACTTCGGATCGATCCAATAGGTCAAAAATTATATATGTTATTTAACTTATGAGTGTGTTGTAAAGACCGAGATTTTTAAATAATATTTTTATAATTATAAATTTCATTTTGATTAAAATTTATTCAATTTCTGAGACTCCGAAAAATTTCGAAGATTTCCGTTCTCGAACCAACAACTGATTTAAATTCTTTCAAATAATTCCAGCATAAACTTGTTACTCAATTTGGGAACGAAATAATTTCCGCTTTATTTTTCGAAGGCTTAAAAATATTTTCGGGTTTCGTTATTTAATTCGGATTCGATTGATTATTTTAAATCGTGTCGGGTTAAGGTCGAAAAGCGGGTTTCAGGATTTATTTCCGGGTATAATAGTTGACTTTCACCACAATTAATATCCTCCCCTTCATAGTCACTCTAAGACCCCTACTCAGCAGCCCTTAGACCCCCCTTTACCCAACCAACAGCTGCATTACACCTACTTCACCCGACACCACCCTTCCTCTGCGCCTCCTCTTCACATCCTCCACCCCTCACCTCAGTCCCCCCCCCTTTTCATTTTCCAGCCTGCACTCTCCCTCTTCTCCTTCACTCCATCCCCAGCTGCTCACCTCCTGTCCACGTCGTCGGCAACCACCGCCGGAAGGCGCTCTCGCTCCCCTGTTTTCTCGAGCCCAGGTCAAACATCCCACCATCAGCACCACCAACCACACCTCCCTGCTCCTTCGTCGTCATCACTACCCTACAGCAACAGGAGCCCCGGAGCTCGATGCCACCACCACCCTTGGAGCCTCGTCGAAGCCGCAGCCCTCCGTTCCACTTCGTCTCCCCTGACTCCGTTTCCCAAGGTCGGTCATGGGTTCCCTTTCGCCTTTCGACTAATTAGCACTTAAAGGTGCACTTTTAACCTTCTTTCTCTCGTCATAGGCCCTAAACGAAGAGCTTTCACCATTGACGGAGCCGAATCGAGCCTCCGACGGAGCTTCGACTAATTCGCCCTAGTTGCTTGATCATATTGTTTTAAGGTGTGAAGGTTATTTAAATATTTTATGGATTGTGATCTTTTATATGGTTAAGTAATTGATTATCTTTCCTTTGATTTATTTAATTGTTAGTTATTGATTTAATTATTATTATTTAATACTGATTTATATATTTAATTAAATTCTGAATTGTTTATTTATTTAAGTATTTTCAGAATATTTGAATGTTAATAAATTGATTAGTTGGTTGATTATGTGATGGTATTCAAATGGTTAAGGAAATTAAATGTGTTATTTGGAATATTTATCAAGGTGTTGGAATTTATTTAAAGCATTAGAATAACGATTTTGAAATATTCTAACTTATGCCGGAGTGTTTTAATAATACTATATTATGAGATTAGCTTAAGGTTCTAAGATAAAACTAGCTTGCGCCGGAATCTATTGACTATATAGCCTTGTGAAATTCGTTTAACGACTTAAATGACTAATGTCGGAATTTGACTAAGTGTTATTTTAATTAATGGCCTTTAGAACCTTGTGAAGTGATTGTTCGAAACTTGGCTTGGTAAATTATTTATGAACTTGCTTGAGATTTTATAGGTGTGGAGATATGAGTAAAATATGAATTTGAGACATGCTATGATCTATTAGAACTTTGAGATGAATGATGGAAGTGATTAAGAAAATTGATGTTATGAGATGATGAGATGATGATAATGAGAATGTGATAATATATGATGATGATGATGATGATGATGATGATGATGATGATGATGATGATGATGATGAGAATATGCCTAAGATGTGGAATGCGATCTTCAACTTATGTGACTTATGTAAAATGGTCATTATGTGAGTAGACTTAGACTTATTATGTTGTTTATGAACTTACTAGGTGATCTCTGATTTGTCAGATTGCTTACTCTTGCTGCCTTATTTCGCTGCTCTGCACCTCCAAGTAAGTCATCCGGGGCTTACTCAAGTTAGAACCTCATGTCTGATGTGTCATATAGTATGTAGGCATTATAATAACATGTCATGTAGTAGCATGCCTAGGTTTCGCATTAACAAATGAGCATACATATTCTGAGTGTGATTGGTAGAACGACCGTAAGTCGTGAGTCTAGAGTCGTTGCTAGGGTCATAGGACAACCCAGCTCCATCGGGTTTGTCCTGATAGAGTCATCTGAGAGTATAAGATTTCCTGAGTTATATATATGACTGCGGTGGTGACCGAGTGTCCAACCCCGGCTGAGGTGTGGACTAAGGCATGAGATATGGCACCAACCGAGTCGTCTGGCCCCGATTGAGGCGGACATTCGACCTCGACTGAGGTACGGACATGAGAGAGATACCCGCCGCGATTGAGGCATGAGTTTTGAGAGATTGGGACATGCCACTTGGCATTCTGTGTGGGCTCATTTACTGCATTACTGTCATTATATATGAACTGTCAACATGCTTATGTGTTTAATATTCTAGTATTGCATTAGATCATTCTCATCCAGGTTTAGAGCGTATTATATGTCCTCAGAGAGGTCTTCAAGGCCCGCATGAGTGACTCAACCTTGACTTCGTAGTTAGTTTCAAGTACTTATACCCTTGCTTGATCATGTTGTAAAGGCTCGGGTTTTCAAATTTATGATTTCGGAAAAAGAATTTAAAACGGATTTAAATCAGATATTTTAAGAAAAACTCGTATTCAATTTAATGAATCAAACTCAAAACTCGTAAAGCGGGATCCCGACCTAAATTGAAAATTTTCGACAAACGATTCCGTCTCTTCACCTCGAGAATTCTAACGAATTTCGGATAGCGATATCCTTTTTGGTTTTTAAAATCTAATCGATCGAGAGAGCGGGACTCGAAAAATCAATCGTCGAAAATTCAAACTTCCGCTTCCGGGACCACGAGTTCTTGTCTCTTCCTCCCATGCTTATCCAAAATTCAGCCCATGGTCTCCCTTTGTTTGAGATCAAATTTGAAATACAAGGTAAGTCATCTCTTTCCTTCCCTTTAGAGCTAAACACCCACAACCCATTTCCTTTTCTTCCTCACCATTTCACCCACAAAAATGACGAAATGACAAACTCCCTTGACTCTCTTGGGGTGCATCCGAGAGCAACTCAAGAACCCTATTTCCCCTCTATAAAGAATCTGATTTTTTTAATTATCTCACTTCTTCAAACCACAAAACTCCGACATAACCCAAAACCACAACTTCCACACCTTATCTTATTCCTCTTCTTTACCCTTATTAACCGTATATGTAAAGTATTGATTTACTCAGTATATATCTATCTATTTGTAACTAGAAATATTCTCCTCTATCCCTTTAGGATTAGGAAAGATATGCATCCTTGTAATATTTATATCCTCATTGATCAATGGTAAATACACAACTTCACATTCTATTATGGTATCTAGAGCCTAGGGTTTTTTTTTCACCGTCTACCCTCCCTCTTGCTAACCTCCCACTGCCGCCATGGCCAACACCGGCAACCCCGCCCTTAACGGCAACCTCCTTCTCGCCGCCACCACCAACAGTACCACTCCTCTCAACTTTCAAATCCCAAACATCACAATCAAACTCGACGGTGACAACTATTCCCTTTGGAAGAATACCGTCCTCTCGGCCTTGGAAGCTTTCGAACTCGAATCCTTCCTCACCGACACCAACCCACCTTCAAAAACCCTTCCCGGCGCCACTGCCGAAGCCGAGCCAACCCCCAATCCCGACTTCACCCTTTGGCGACGTCGTGACCGATTCGTTCTCCTTTGGCTCCGCTCCACCATTGCGGAGCGTGCCCTTGCTCTCATCACCCGATGCACCACTGCCGCCGACGCTTGGTCCACCCTTGAGCGCACTTATCAAGCTCAGACCCGGGCTCGTCGAATGGCACTCAAACAGCAACTTCAGACCATCCCGAAAGGAGATTTAACTATGATGGAATACATCCATAAAAAACGCTCTATTGTCGACTCCCTTGCCGAGAGCCTCTACACCGTTGACCCCGAGGACCTTGCTAGCTACATCCTCACTGGTCTGGACGCCTCCTACATCCCGTTCATCACCATCTTCATGATGCGGACCGGCACCCTCGACATCGAGGATCTCGTCGGCCTACTGCTTCAGGAGGAAGCTCGCCTCCTTCGTGATCAGCAGGCGTCTTCAACGCTCCTTCCTTTGCCAGCCGCGTCCAACTCGTCCACCACGACTCCTGCTGCCAATGTCGTCTCTCGCGGCACTCGCTCCCCGAGCACCCAGCGCTAGTCCTCAGCAGGCCGAGGACAGCCACCCGCTCCGTCTACTGAAAGCTCACCGAACGCCGGTCGTGGGCAGCAATCTGGCCGACGCCACCAATGCCATATCTGCGGTAGACTTGGGCATCTCGCACTCAACTGCTACAACCGCCTCAACGAGGCAGACTTTCCGCCTCGCCGCCGCGACACATCCACGCAGCAGCGCTCCGCCAATTAATCCTCCCCCTCGTCCATTGTGGATCCGTCATGGTATTTTGACTCAGGTGCCACTGACCATGTGACGCCTGACCTTCAGAAGCTGCAGCTCTCGGACTCCTATGCCGGCTCCGACCGACTCTCCATCAGGAATGGTAACCGTCTTCCTATCTCTCACATTGGTTCCTCTTATTTACCTGGGTTGTCTGCTAATGTCAAATTATCATCAATTCTTCATGTCCCTGCCCTAACCAAAAGCTTGCTTAGCGTTTATCGCCTTACAAACGACAACAATGTGTTTATGGAATTCTTTCCTGACAAGTGTTTTGTCAAGACAATGCAGGGCAAAATCCTCCTCCAAGGAACCACTGAAAAAGGCCTTTACCGCCTCCCCACCACCGCCGCACCACCCGTCCGCACCACCCTCACATGCTCTCGTACATCTCTCGAAGGCTGGCATCGTCGTCTAGGTCATCCTCATGAGTCCGTTCTCCGTCAACTAGTGTCCAAGTTTCAACTTTCCACCACCACAAATAAGCTTCCGCCCGTCTGCGTAGCATGTCAGTTTGGAAAGAGTCGCAGGTTGCACCTTCCTGCAAAACACGTGTCCTCTGCATCTCCATTTGATCTTGTTTATTCGGATGTTTGGGGCCCTGCTCCTGTTCTGTCCTTAAACGGTTCTCGTTACTTTGTGTTCTTTATTGATGATGCCACAAAATTTATTTGGATTTACTTCTTATCTCACAAGTCTCAACTGCATCACACATTACTTTCATTTCTTGCGATGATCAAAACACAATTCAATACCACAGTCAAAGTCCTACAGTCCGATTGGGGAGGAGAATACCGCTCCGTCTCTCCCTATCTCGAGTCTCAAGGCATTCTCCATCGTCTGTCTTGCCCCTACACACAGGAACAGAATAGTGCAGTTGAAAGACGAAATCGAATCGTCGCTGAAAAAGGTCTTGCCCTCCTTGCTCAAGCCAAGCTCCCTTTTGTTTTTTGGGAACAGGCCTTTCTCACTGCCATCTACCTCCACAACAGAACCACCACCCCAAACCTTCACCACCAAACTCCATTTCATCTTCTCTACTCCAGAGATCCTGACTATTCCCTCCTCAAGGTCTTTGGCTGTCTCTGCTATCCCTTCCTTCGGCCCTACAATCACCATAAACTTGATTTTTGGACTCTCCCATGCCTCTTTCTGGGATATAGTTCGAAACACAAGGGCTTCTATTGTTATCACGTTGCCTCCAAGAGAATGTACGTTGTTCGCCATGTGGTCTTCGATGAAACCACCTTCCCTTACCTCGCCTTTAGCACTCCTCTTCGAGAGCCTACCCCACCCCCGGCCTCTCCCTCTCCCGCGGTTCTACTTGACCTTGCTCAGCCGCCTCCGTCACCACCCACACCACCACTACCGACCCCTACGCAGCCCCCGTCTCCTCTCACTGATCCGATACCCCACCACTACCCTGCTGCCACCCCGTCTCACTATCGCCCAAGTGATGACAGCACCCATCCTATGCGCACCAGAGCGCGAACTGGCAACCTCAAACCTAAGGCCCACACTGCCTCTCGTCACCCGCTCCCACCCGATCCCACTCCTCCCGCTCACCATGAACCAACTACCTACGCTCAGGCCTCCAAACACCCACATTGGTAGCAGGCAATGCAGGATGAATACCAGGCCCTTTGTCGAAATAGGACGTGGTCACTTGTTCCCCGTCCCCCTAACACTAATCTAGTTGGTTGTAAGTGGGTTTACAGGGTCAAGAAGAACGCTGATGGCACCATACAACGGTACAAAGCTCGCCTTGTTGCAAAAGGCTTCCATCAGGAGGAAGGCGTTGATTACTTCGACACCTTCAGTCCTGTCATCAAGCCTACCACAGTCCGTCTAGTTCTATCCATTGCACTCTTTCAAGATTGGCCTATTCGTCAGCTCGACATCAACAACGCCTTCCTCAACGGCGATCTCACCGAAACAGTGTACATGGAGCAACCCCGTGGCTTCATTGATGCCGCCACTCCCAACCATGTTTGCCGTCTTCATAAGGCCCTTTACGGTCTCAAGAAGGCTCCCCGGGCTTGGTTCACCAAGCTCAAACAGTTCTTCATGGCCAATCACTTTCATGCTTGCCAATCAGACACCTCTCTGTTTGTTCATCACTCGCCCACCGTCACCTTATATGTATTGGTCTATGTTGATGATCTTATCATTACAGGCACTCATCCCTCGCATGTCAATGCTTTCATCCAGTATCTCAACCGGCAATTCATCACTTCGAGACTTGGGATCGCTAAACTATTTCTTGGGCACTGAGGTTCTTCGGGACTCCTCTGGCCTCTTACTCTCCCAAGGGAAGTACATCAGAGACGTCCTTGAACGTACCAAGATGTCCGAGGCCAAGCCTATCGGCTCGCCTGCTGATGCCTCATCTCGCCTATTGCGCCAGGGGTCTGCATTCTCCAACCCCACGCTATATCGACAGACGGTCGGGGCGTTACAGTATGTTACTATCACTCGTCCTGAAATTGCCTATGCAGTGAATCGTGTCTGTCAGTTCATGCATAACCCATCAGATGATCACTAGGAGGCTGTAAAACGGATCCTCCGTTACCTCAAAGGCACCCTCACTCTCGGCCTTCATCTTCAGCGTGCCTCCGCCTCTCAGCTAGTTGCTTTTTCGGACGCTGGATGGGCGTCTGACCCGTCGGATATGCGGTCTCAATATGGCTTTGCCATATACTATGGTCCCAATCACATCAGCTGGACGTCTCGCAAGCAGAAAGTCGTTGCTCGCTCCAGCACGAAAGCGGAGTATCGAGCTCTTGCCTACACCACGGCCGAGATCCTTTGGATTCAGCAGCTTCTCGCGGATCTCCATCGGCCTCAGCAATCAGCTCCTCTCCTTCTCTGTGACAATTTGGGTGCCACATTTATGACGACAAATCCAGTTGTTGGCCCTCGCTCTAAGCATATCAAGCTGGACTACTTCTTTGTCCGCGAACAAGTCGAGGACGGCAACTTGCTCATCCGTCATGTCTCATCTGCCGACCAACATGCCGATATTTTCACCAAACCACTTGGAACGGGCCGCTTCTGTCATCTGCGGTCCAAGCTTCAAGTTCGTCCCCGCCCTTGAGCTTGCCAGGGGGTATTAACCGTATATGTAAAGTATTGATTTACTCAGTATATATCTATCTATTTGTAACTAGAAATATTTTCCTCTATCCCTTTAGGATTAGGAAAGATATGCATCCTTGTAATATTTATATCCTCATTGATCAATGGTAAATACACAACTTCACATTCTATTAACCCTTTGGATGTCGTGAGATTCACCAGCCCGACCACCTCCTCCTTTGCCCAGATGAGCACACCACCACCCCATAGTCACCGCCCCTTCACCACCCCACCACCACCACACCGTCACCTCCATCTTTTTCCTCCACCTCCGTCGAAGCCGGCCACAACCCTCCCTTCTCCCCTGTTTTACCGAGAAAGGAATCCAGCGCCCACCACCTCCTTTTTCATCTTCTTTCCCTGAGACACCGACAACAAACCTCCCGCACCTCCCAGGAGCCTCCAGCATCAGCAGCAAAACCCGAAGGGCCCTGACGACCAAGAATGCCGCCTCTCCTTCTCTTCCGCCCTGTTTCCGAGTTCAGAGAATGGTAAAGCTCCGTTTCGCTCGTTCTTCCTTCTTTCACCTCCTATCAGCACAAAGGCTCCACCACTAACCTTTCCCATCTCTCTCAGGCCTTGTCGCTTGAAGAATCAGCCCTGAGTGCCTCCCCGAGCTCCGTTCCGGCAAAGACGAAGAAACCTCGATCGGTAAGGAACCTCTCATTCTCCTTGTTCCTTGTTGATTCTGTACCTTCGATGTTGGGATTGGATGGCCGGAGCTCTGCCCTCGCCGGCGAGCAGCCTCCCCACTCCCTCCTTCTCTTCCGTTTTGAACGCAGGGAGTAGTTAGAGAGGGAGATGAACAATAATCTCCTTCTCCCCATTTCTTCAGCTGGCGGGCCCCCTCCCCTTGCCACATCACCACCACCTCACCCTGGCCCCCCCTTCTTTTTAAAAGTCTGATTTGGGTTTACAGATTGAAATGAGAGGGTGAGAGGCTTGGGCCTAGGTTTCATAACTTTCATTGTTTAAAAGGGGGAAATGAACTTCGTCCTTTTTTGTTTTGAATCCAATCCGGTTTTGGTTGGGAAAAAGGGGCTGAATTTGGGGTTTCGGAAATATATGGGTTCGGTTTTGAGGTTTTAAGAAAAGGAGAGGTCGGTTTATAATTTTTATAAAATAAGGGGTTGTTTTGATTAAATAAAATGATGGGTATTTTAAAGGGGTTTGGTACTATTATTTGAAAGTATTTAATAAAATGGCATTTAAGGTATAATATAATATTATTTGAGATTTAGAATAGAAAATATGATGATTAAGATTTAAAGATATAATATCATAGTGATTTAAGACAAATAAAATATTATGAGACTTGGAGATTTAAAAAGGTATTATCGGAATTTAAATCAAAAAGGGGGTTGACGAACATTTTCCAAGGTCAGAATTTCTAACTAGTAAACTCGGTTTCGAAAACGTTTTTTGGGACTAACTTTGGGATTCGACTTGGTTGCCTTACTAACTTTGCATGATGTTATGAATGTATGAATAATAGCATGATATTGAGATGATGTGTTATAAAAGGTTATGTGTTAGTTACTTATGATGATGAAGTGGTATATAAGCTAAGTATGAGTATAAATTATGATATGCCAATATTGCTATGATACGACGTCGACATACTTGTTGAATGTGAATTATGAGATAAAATGTTGATATATGTTCTTAGAATGATATTATGATGTGTTGATATATATGAAAGCATGATGAGATGTTGAGATGATGAGTTGAGATGGTACTTGATGAGTTATATAGAGACTTTGTGATGAAATATGAGATAAGTTGAATGATGATGATGATATGGAATGTGATGACGAGACTTTCGATTGCGTGAAATTATGTAGAAAGAATTGTGCTTGTGTGCTTGAATGTAGACTTATACGTTTATTATGCTCACTAGGTGACCTTAGCCCATCTAATGCTACATCGATGTTCTGTATCACCAGTTAAGTCTCTACGAAGCTTACTCAGATCGAATAGAACCCTGCTATATATGCATGATATACTCGGTGTTGCATATGCATAAAAGCATGCCATGTAGTACCATGCTAGGTTGCATATGCTAGGTTGCATTGACCGTTGAGCATTCTATTTCTTAGGGGCATGCTAGTGTGTTAATATTCTGTCTTGCATCTAGAAGCATGATTATTAGGTATAGCGTATGTGTGTACATATTGTGGGGACATCACGTTTAAGGAAGGGACAGACCCAAGTGGGCATCATCTGATCCCGCCCACTATTAATGTTTTTAGGTATCCATTATGCTTAATACTATTGATGCTGATCTGGCTCCATGACCGCAGGGTTCTAACTGGGCGGAAAGAGAGAGTTGAGACTCTGACTACACTAAATTAATAACGGTTTGGATTTACGTATTTGGATAATGTTTTGACTCGGCTCCGCCGTGGCAACCTTATATATGATTTTGGAAACTTGACTGGTTGTATGATAAATGGTTTTTACGACTTAGGCCATAGGGCAGGTTCAGGGGACTTACCCTGGGGATTCCAACGGTCCCTCTCAGTTTTTGGGTGTGAAATCCCACTTTCAAAGCGCAATTGTTGGTTTCAAACCTTCAACCTGTACTCGGGGCGCAAGATCCCATCAAGGGGTTTCATCCCTCGAAACGTAACCTGAGAATCATAATACCGGGCCGTTATACATGTGCTGTTATGGCGGGGGATATTCTATGGCGCAGTGAGAGGGAGAGAAATACCGACTATGAACTCCACACTTTTGCTACTTTATATTTTCTCGTATTTGGTTTTGACCCAACCCTGCCGTGGCAAGTTGTATTATGAGATTTCCTTCTTTATTCTTTTCAAACTTAAAACGTTTTGAGCGACTTAGACAAGTAGGACAGGTTCGGGGTACCCAACGGCCCTATCACGAATTTAGGGTGCGAAATTCCTTCTTTGAGCACTAAAAACTTTGTTTTAAAACTCAACCCGTACTCGAATTGCAAGATCTGAATGAAGGTATCCAATCCTTCGAAACGTAACCCGGATATTTATATTTGGGCCGTTACATGTGTAGTGTCTATGTAGTGCATGTGTGGTGTATACATGACTTGTGGGTAGTACCCAAAAGTCCCCGGTTCGAACCCCGAATGACCGCTCTTTATTTACCAAATTCAAGTGGTGTATACATGACGCTAACTCACCGGGTAATTTTTTACCCAATGGGACATCAGGTCTCAATCTTAAAATTCATGGGTCATTTGAATCTATATCTATATAAACTCTTAATTTAGAAGAGTTTAAGATGATGTGTCCTTCCCACCTTCAATTTAGGTATTTCAACCAACTTCATTCTTCTTTCATTTTTTCATTTTAAATCCTTTTTAATTTTCTTTTATTTCTTTTATTATTCTTTCCTCTCATCTCAAATCACATTACCACTAATTGATCTAATTACTCTTTTTTCTGTTTAATTCAATTTTTTTTAATTTCATTATGTTTGTGTAATTAAATTTGATGTAATTTCATCTATATCTATATAAACTCTTAATTTAGAAGAGTTTAGGATGATGTGTCCTTCCCACCTGTAATTTAGGGATTTCAACCAACTACATTTTTTTCTTTCATTTTTTCATTTTAAATCTTTTTTTGATTTTCTTTTATTTTTTATTATTCTTTCCTCTCATCTCAAATCACATTACCACTAATTGATCTATCTTTTTTCTGTTTAATTCAATTTTTTTAATTTCATTATGTTTGTATTATTTCATTTGATGTAATTTCATTTGTTCTATACTATAGGGATGTCAAATCGAACCAGACATTCAAGAAAAGTTTATCTTATAATATATATTTTGGTATTTTATGTCATATTTTTTGTTATCTTATATTTTGATTTATTTTGCAGTACCACTATAAAAAAACGTACGGTAATTAAGGAATGGTTTCGTTCATTTTATTCAATTCAAATTTACCTCAATCTAAATGATTGTGGTTAATTTCAATAAACATTTTATGGATTGTAAGTTTTTTCCTCATTTATTATTATTTGTTAAGTTGTCAATTATAATGTATCTACGGTACTATAATAGACAATAATTTATTTTTTTATATTTTTTTTATGCAAACGCGCCGGGAACTGCGAAAGTTGCTTCTTGAAATTCAAGTATTATTGGGCTGTTTTTTTTATCATTTGATTTTAAGGCTCTAGAAAATCTATATAAAATTTTCTGGATTAAAGCGGGATTATTTTTGCTTACGTGTCATATTGTGGTTTAATTTTGATTATAAATATTCAATCTTATATTTTAATTAGTTAGAAAACTTATCTTTTTAGATCAAATAATCTATCTAATATTTGGTCAAAATAACTTTTATTTAGAGTTATAGTTTGATTTTTTACAATAAAATAACCGATTTTGAAAATCATTCAAAAGCAATCTCAGTCCGGTACAATTTCTTTAGACTCTTCATCAACTTTTCATGATTGAACATACAATATTTAAATAGATATAAATTAACATAACAAACCGAAAAGATATTTTTTCACAACTATAGATTTTTTAGTGGTACGTAAATTAGTCTTACAATTTTTTTCAATTTTCACGTGAAAAATTATTATATAGGTATCCAAAACCATAAATAAATATGTATTGAATAATAAAATCTTTATCCTGAGATGTAATGAACTAATATAACCATTCTTAATAACTACTCCCTCCGTTCACAAATATAAGTCGTTTGACTTTCTGGCACGTTTTTTAATGAGGTAAAAACTATATAAAATATTAAATTTTTTTATTATTTTTTAAAAATAATATTATATTTACTAATATTAAGTATAATATTATTTTAAAATTTTAATAAAAATTTTAATATTTTATATAGTTTTTAGCTCCTTAAAAAACGTGCAAGAAAGTCAAACGACTTATATTTGTAAACGGAGGGAGTAATGATAAAATAATCAACTTGACGTGAAACGTAAAATAATTGACCCAAATTGGATGGCATGCTACACACATATATTGATTGTTCAATACATTATGTTGTATATTGATCTGAACTAAATATACTCTTAATTTAGTTTATTGTTAAAGAAAATATAAATTAAATATCATTTTATTTAATAAAAAACCGCACAACGGGCGGATAGTAAGACAAGCCTCTAATCCAGGTTGTTTTGTTCCTTGTGTTATTTATTTTTCACTCATGTGTTTTTTCTATTGTCCTTCGCTATCTGAATTCATTAGATTTGTTTGTTTTTTCATTGAACTTGTTTATTTTTTTATGCCTTGTCATTTCTAGAACAGAGCCTCCCAAATCGTCGGCACGACCCTAACCCTGCTCCCAAACAACTTCGTGACCCTTGGCGATCGCCCAATGCTCAGCCGCATCCACCTAGCAGTCCGCAACATTATGGGCAAAACCCACCAACCAGTCTCCTTTCTCATTGCCACACCACCTGTCGCTGATGAATTGTTTAAGGCTCAAAGATGATTGATTTCATTGATTGATGTGTGTTTAAATAACACAATTACAACTGAATATTCTATCTTAGTAAAGAAGATAATAAGGAAGATACATATCTATCTATATCTATAACAACCAAGATATGGTAATATATGGTAATCCCCAATACTCCCCCTCAAGTTGGAGCATGGCTTGAATGAATGCCCAACTTGGCCAATAGGAAATGGAATTGTTGATGCCCAAGCGCTTTGGTGAAGATGTCTGCGAGTTGTTGTGATGAGCGATCATGAAATAGAGCAATATTACCAAACTGAACATGATCACGGACAATATGACAATCGACTTCAATGTGCTTCGTGCGTTCATGGAAGACGGGATTAGTGGCAATGTGAATCGCCGATTGGTTGTCACACCACATACGCATAGGACGAATGCCAAGAGAGCGCAGCAGCGCCTTGAGCCAGGCAAGCTCGCAGGAAGTCGTAGCCATTGCCCGATATTCGGCCTCAGCAGAAGAGCGGGAGACCGTTGTCTCCTTCTTTGTCTTCCAAGAAACAGGAGACTCACCCAGTTTGATGATGTAACCGGTCAAGGAGTGACGAGTCAGAGGGCAGGCTGCGTAGTCAGAATCACAAAAGGCCAATAGGCGTAGATCACTATGACGAGAGAGAAAAACACCTTGTGCAGGGCGGCCCTTGAGATAACGCAAAACTCGCAATGCCGCATTCCAGTGTGCCTGATGAGGCTCCTGCATGAATTGAGCGAGGATGTGAACCAAGTAGCATAGATCCGATCTAGTGATCGTCAAATAGATGAGACAACCGATGATGCGGCGATACCTGTCTGGCTGCGATAGAAGGGCACTAGTGTCTAGAGCAAGCTTGTGATTCTGCTCCATAGAAAGATCGGCAGGCTTGGAACCGAGGAGACCGACCTCGCCAAGAATATCTAGAGTGTACTTGCGCTGAGATAGAGTGATGCCAGAGGAGGTCCGTGTAACGGCCTGGATATAAATATCCGAGATACGTTTGGGAGGTTGGATACCTTCGTTCGGATGTTGCAATTCAGGTACAGGTCGAGGTTTCAAACCTCTAAAGATCAGTATTCAAAGCGGGGATTTCGAACCCCAAGCAATCGAAGTCGCGAAAATGCAATTCAAATGAAGGTAAAGCGGAAACAAAGTTTAGATACATATGCCACGACAGAGCCGGGTCAAAACCAAAACTTATATTTTGAAGTCGTTTAGCCAAATTAGCGGGGTTAGGTAGGTTCTTTGCAATCGCCCGGGGGGGGGGGGGGGGGGGTTCCCACGCCATAGAGACAGGGAGCAATCATACCTAAAAACAAGTTGTGCGAGCGGGATCAGACCGAAACCCCAACGCACTCTGTCCCGCAAGCAAATATACACATATGCTATAATAAAGATGCTTCGATGCAAAGCGGAAATTAAATCACACTAACATGTTCCTAAATTATAATATGCGAAAAAGAACTATAAAGGCGCCCAAAGAATGCCAAGTGGCATATCCCTCTCCTACCTCTGCACCCCTTTCCGTTAGTGCAGAGACTGACCAGTTCGATGCTATAGCATATCATATCTCATCATCATATCATATCTCATCATCATATCATATATCATTATCATATCATATATCATGCTCATGCCCGATGGTGCTGGGCTATCTCGTCATCATATCATGTATCGACAATACTGACTCAGGGCACCCAATGAAGCCGGGCTACTCTATGACCCTAGCAAAGACTCTATGACTCACAGATAACAGCCGTTCTGTTCTCAATTACACAAAGTAACCGAATGCTCATTCATAAGTGCAATCCTAGCATGATACTACATGGCATGCTTTAATGCTTATGCATAGGCCTGATATACGAGCCTACGAGCTCGAGTACTAGTTGTTCAAGCTCGGCTCGTTTATAAACGAGCCGAGCTCGAGCTCAAATTCTATTCGAGTATATATATGTGCTCAAGCTCGGCTCGCGAGCTTGGTGTAGAACTCGAGCTCGGCTCGATGAGCTCGTTTGTCCTCGAGCCCGAACTCGAGCTCGATAAGCTCGATTGGGCTCGTTACGAGCTCGAACTCGGGCTCGATGAGCTCGTTATGACTCGAATATTCAAGCTGCAATATTAAAGCATAATTAAATTCCAACATTAAAGGAGCATTACAACAACAACATTCCAAACATACTTCAACAATTCAACATTCAAGCAAGATTAAAGTTCAACATTAAAGCAACACTACAACAGAAATTAAAATTAAAACATACATCAACAATTCAACATTCAAAGTGAAATTAACGCAGTAGCAAAGTGAAATTAACACAGCAACAAAGTGAGCAACATTTCAGGCTTCCAGCAGCAACATTCGACAGCAGCAGCAACATTGCAGCAGCATTCCAGCACCATTACAACAGCATTACAACATTCCAGCAGCAGCACCATTACAGCAGCAGCTTGAATGTTCGAGTAAAATCAGTCTTAAAACAATTTACAGCAGCTTGAAGTAACTAAAATCATATAACTAAAATGCAATAATATGAGAGATGGAATTACCTTAATTTGAATCATCAAGGCATTGCAAATCGAGTAAGAAGCTCAACTCTTTGTTTCTTTATCCAATAAACTGTTAAGATGAAGCAAAACAAATTGCTTGGAATTTTAAATAAACAAGATTGCTTGAAAGTAAAAGATTGCGTAGTTATACATAAAGCATACAAGTAATTAAGTTGGTTCAATTTCGATTAACATTGCAGTGGTGCATAAACATATACCTACTTACCTCATATAATATGTTAATCAAATTATAGAATGCCTTTAAACACTTTTACATTGCATAGTTATACATAAAGCATACAAGTAATGGATATGACTGATTCGTAGCCAACAAACTCATCAATCAACAAACTCATCAATCAACAAACTCAGCAAACCACAAAGCTATAACAAACACAGTAGCAATCAACAAACTCAGCAAACCAAAAAGATATCATATTCTGCAGATTGACAAAAATTTACAGCAACAAGCCAACAAATTTACCAAAACAGATTCGTAGCCAACAAAGCTATCAGATTCGTAGCCAACAAAGCTATCAGACTCAACAATCACCAAAACACAGCAACAAATTTATAGAAAAAATGGCGGAAAAACATCCAGAAAAACTGAAAAAGGAAACAGACGAGAGGAAGCACTCACCGGTGGTGACTGGTGAAGGTTGCGCCGGAGAAATGGAAATACAGGGGAGGGGAGGAGAAATAGCTGCTCGTCGGTTCGGGCTGCAGAATGAAGAACAAAAACGAAATTAGATCTGCAAAATCGTAATCAACATCGAAGCACAAAATCAAATGAAGAACAACCGGAGACTCGGAGAGAGGTTGCCCCGAGCTGCAGCGAGGGGCGAGGGCGCTGTTTAGCACCGATGGAGTCGAAAATCAGATCTGAAAATAGGGCGCACCACCGACAGCGAGGGCACTGAGCAGCAGCTAATAGGGCGCACCACCGACAGAGGCTGCACCGCCAGAGAGAGGCCGCACCGCCGGCCGGAATAGGGCGCCTGACTGGCCGACGGACGATGGTTGACGGCTTGAGGGTGAATGAGAGCCTGAGAGGTTACGCAGCGCAGTAGCCAGGGATTTAGGGTTTCATGTTTGACGCCTTGGGGATGACGGGTGACGGGAAACACACATACTAATTTTGAGGGGTAATTTTGTCAATTCAAGTGAGTTACG
This sequence comes from Persicaria maculosa, assembly GCA_963922045.1. NCBI lineage: Eukaryota > Viridiplantae > Streptophyta > Magnoliopsida > Caryophyllales > Polygonaceae > Persicaria > Persicaria maculosa. The sequence goes on from OY998268.1 coordinate 4,598,229, forward strand.
AGCTAGCGAGCTACTCGAGCTCGAGCTCGAGCTCGGCTCGAGATCGAATCGAGCTCATTTACAAGCTCGAACTCGGCTCATGTAACTTTCGAGCGATCCCGAGTCGAGTTTTTATCGAGCCGAGCCCGAGTCGATCCCGAGCTGCTCGGCTCACGTATCAGGCCTACTTATGCAACACCTAGTATGTCATATATTCACAAGCAGATATTCTCTTTCGAATCCGAGTAAGCCCATAAAGGAACTTACCTGAATAAGCCGAACAGCAGAGAAACAAGGCAAACGCAGAATCCAAGCAATGAATCACCAATAGTAAGCAATGTCCAACATATCACAAATTACCTAAGAAACATACAAATATGCATAAGTCTATCTAATTCACACAAGGCGCCCCTAACTATCATACCTAGCTTCACATATCTCATTTCAGATTATTCCATCTTATCTCATCACAATCCATATATCATTCCATGTTCATCTCATCTCATCATCTCATTTCCAAAACAATCTCTCAAAGAACTCAACTTAGAAAATCAAACAATTCTTTTAAAATCGCTTATCCAAATCCCGACATTAAACATTTAAGCCTTAAAACCAATTTCTCAAAATCATATTATAGACATCATTCCGGCATTTTATTCCAAAACCGTATCAAAATCAACAAATCATTTCTAGAACAATTTATAAGATGTATATAACATAACACACTCCAAATAATATTTAGATATAGTAAAACTTCCAAAATCAATCCATTTTAATAACCCAATTTATAAGTCAATAAATAAATCACTTTATAAAACATCATCTAGTAATACATCTAAAATAATATTACTTTTAAACCATTATAGTATATCTAGAATATATTTTCAGAAAATATATATATATATATAGTGACAAAACAGAATAAAATAAGATAATAATACTAATAGTAATAATAATAAACTAACAATTAAATACTTAAACATATAATATAACACACATATATAATACATAGCATAAAAACCCACACAAAATAAATCCCAGCAGCCCTTAACCATAACCCATGACCCGGATCCCTGGCCCCAACCCAAAAGCCCAAACCCGGACAATCAAAATAAAAGAAGATGGCCCACGTGACCCCACCCAGAAAAACAACAAGAGAAGGGAGGGGGGAATCCGGATCTGCAATGTGATATAACCCGGATGAGAAACGGGTTAAGCCCAGCCCAACAAGGCAAAGGAAAGAACAGGAGTCACCTTCAACCTCCGGATGGCCGAGCAACGACGGAAGGGAGCGGAAGAAGGAAGGAGAAATCGAAGGCCAGTCGACGGTCTTTCTGGCTCAGACTTTCCCATCCCGACAGACCATAAATTCCGACCATGACCCACACAAAAAGGAAGAAACGACGCAAGGAAGGAGGGAGAAAAAGAGGATCTTACAGTGTATCCCGATGCGAATCTCCGGCTTCGATAGAGGCGTTCCGGCAGCGAGGTCTTGCGAGGGAGATGCGGGGAAGCTTAGGGAAGAATAGAGATGAGTAAGGGGTGGTTTTGGAAGGAAAAGAATCGAAAGCGTTTACAAATTCGAACGATACTTATGATCGGAAAACAGGGCGGATCGAGGGATGTTGGTGGCGGCGCTACGGACCTTCTGGGCGGCGTCACTGCTCGGAAACGTCGAGGAGGGGTGGGAGGTAGCTACTGCTGGCATCTCGAGGTGGAAGAAGGGAGAACGAATGGTGGAGCTGGGCTGTTGGCCCTCGCGAGAACAGGGTGAGAGGTGGAGAGGGAGGCTGCGGCGGTGGTGGTATGGTGGCGGCGACGGGAAGTGGTGAGGTGGCCCTGGTGGTGGCGTGGTGGCTTAGTGGGGGTGATGGTGGCTGGGCAAAGCGGAGGACTTGGAGCTCAAAGCTCTCGACAGAATAGGGGTGAATGGAGGGAGAAGAGAGGCTTAGGGAGGATACAGATTGGGTTGTGGGTTGGATAAGAAACATGAGGAGGAGGAGAGGCTGCAGAGGGCAGCAAGGAGGGGACCAAATTTCAGAAATGGTGGGAATGGATGCATAAGAAGGAAAATATGCAAGCTGGGGGGGGGGACCAATTCATAGAACAGAAATTCGAGCTAGGGAGGAAGAGAGAGAGAGAAAGAATAAAGAAAAGGGAAATAAAATAGGATTTAAAAGAGGTCCCCACAATACCAATTCAAATTAGCGGAAAAGACTCAAAAATCCGCTCGCCCGATCGAATCCCGACTAAATCAAATTTAATCAAATTTCAATTCAATTTCAGGATTAACGGAATTAAATTAATTTTTCGATACTCAGAGCTTGAATGCGGAATTAAAACCCGATAGAATCTAAATTCTCAAAATGATGCCGGAATGACTTTAAAATCAAAACTTACGCTCGAGGACGGGTTTTCTCACATTTTTTCCGATTGAATAAAATAATAATTTATTTATCCAAAATAATAATATAATAATACAAAATACATTCAGTCTTTACATTTATCCACCTCTAAAAACAAGTCTCGTCCCCGAGACTAAAATCATTTTAAAGCAATGGGAAGGAGTTTGAGATCGGTGAGTCCGAGGACCATGTCCAAGGATCTTGTAATCATCTCGGTTGCGTCTTCCGGGATTCTCACAACATCCTAGTCACGGTCATGACATCTCCAATTGGTCTTGTCAAGTGTGTAATAAGCGCCCTTATCACATCCTCGCTTCGACCTTTCGGAAGTATCACAACTCTAAAAGTATTATAGCGTCCGACTAGGTCTTAGCAAGCAATCTATAAGCGCCCCTATACAATGCTTGTATCCACTTCGTGAGACGTCATAATGTAAATCCAGTTCGTAAAACCTCAAAGAGTTTGTAAATGGAAAGTTTGTCATCTAATCATTGAAACTCGTGACTTCTTAAAACCCCAAGTTGGTCCTTTTCAAACCGCTCAAAATCTCCAAATTCGATGTTTAATCAACAGCTTTACACCAAAACAAGTCAAATCCTTTCAAATCAAGATTTCGTCAAAAATCTTCTAAAAACCAAATCAGCTTCTCGCAAACCAATCAATCAAATTCAGAAGGTAGGAGGTGGAATCATCCACCTCTAAGGGCTGATCCCATATTCTCTTCCTAGGTTACAAAATCATTTTATCATCATCCTCAAATCAATATGCACATAAGTAAATCAACTCATCGACTCATAACATCATCAGCCACCTCTCATATGGCAATCTCAACATCAATCATGATAATCTCAACCAATCGACATCTCAACCGCATACATGATTACCCATAACATAGATCATACCATCCCTTCAGAACACGCCACAAGCAATAACAAAATCTTAACATCATACCATGAGTCATAAAGTATATCTACCTCATACCGAAGGCATCACAAGTGCATCATCGAATTCTCATAACTTATCACACAAGCACACATGTCAAGAGATCAAAGAGGTTAGGTGTCATGGAGTCAGTACGCTACTACAAGTCAAATCTCACGATCGCATCTCAACATCGCAACACAAGTGGAACCAATCATAACAGGGGTTTTTCATTTAATGAACACATAACTCACCTAATCATCTTATCAACCTATCCGAATTCTATTCCGCATTGTCATAACAGATTTAGCATGTCAATTCAAACATTAGCATGGTAAAGGTAGTCATAGCAGAATCTCATCATAAGGTCAACAAACTAACATTAATCGTCAACACATTAGCACACAAGGTCATGCCATTTAAGCTTCAGCAAAAGAAAAGATCTAACCATATACCAAGCATCGAAATGCTAATATACTCACAAAACATCATTGCAACTCCTTACAATACCATATAACGATCATTTAGTCATCAGGCACCATCATCTCATATATACACATAGGTCATATTCATGCTCCAAGTCATATTCCTCGCTTACCTATTCCTAATCATGCTTATCAACTATATAGTATAACATCATGCTTTCACATAACAACGTATCATCATCTCATGATTCATACAACACATCATAACATGCTTCTAGAACAACATCGTAAATCATCAATATATCATGATAACACTTGTCACTGCCAACTAGATTTCAATATTGCATATCAACATGTAATATCATGCCATATCAGTTTCATCATGGTCGCTATCTAACATCATGCCAGTACAGATTAACAAATTATATAATCAAGAAAATCCTCACATCACTACCAATCAAAATGAAACGTAATCCCCGCTCGCTCGTCCCCCACTCTCAAGCCAAGACCAACCTTCATCTAGACCTACCACATCCACTCGGATACTACCCCACAGAAGAAGCCCCAATTCATTTCGATCTTTAATCTCACACCTCTTCCCGCCAAGCACTCTCACTAACAATCCACTTCTAAGACTCCAACCCCTATCTCTGTTTTCACACCCGAGCACCCCTGCATACTATGTTCTCGATATCCCCAAAGGTCATTTCTTACACTTCTCACACTTCCCAAGATATCACAAACATCATGCCCTGCTAACCACGCATCTTCTATAAAATTCCTCGGTCACTACCTAACCAGCCTATCCCTAACCATACCCCTATCCAAGATTCACCTAGGGGCTCATCGAAAACCATCAAGCATTACCTCTTATAATTTTCGAACCCACTCGGTCCAACCTAAGTCAACACCCCTCTTCAGCAACTTTCCCCTTACCACCGTCGATCAATCTAATCGCTCAAAACCTTTCTCCACTCTCTGAACACTCTACCAAAGGACCTCACTCACATGTTCAAAGAAGAAGCAATCATGGACATTATCACACATAAAGATTACATCATGTCAACTAGCATTTATATCAATAGCATCATTAGTTCATCATTAAGCATTGCAACTGTAACACAAGTCTCAATTTACCATCATGCTCAACAAGTATTGCAAAACATTATATATGAACCTAATCAAATCAAGCTAGCAAGTTTCATCATAACCATATCTAATAAACAATTCAGGTTCTCAGCATTTGTAGTTTATACTTTTATAGGCAAAGAATTTAGATCATGCTTGGCAACTCAGAGTAGCATCACGTCAAGTCATCATAGCACATTAGGACGGTAAGACATCGAATCATATATATCATCATAGACAATGGATAATCGAGCAATAATCATCATCACGTCAGCACATCAAACATGGTAATTCCAACGTCAGGTAAGTGAAATATCATCATCAACATATTCAGAAGGGATTAACAATTCGAACGGAGGACACTCTCGCTTGTAAGTCATATCGTACTCAATAACCGCCATCCTCGAAGCAAGCTCATTCCGTCGACATCATCGATCCTGAGGCCCGTGGGTTATGGGCCCACGCTTCCGCTGCGTTGCTCTATCGCTATCTAACTTCCCGTCCCCTCCTCTTTGCGGTCGCTCATCCAATGTGTTGTGTAGGAGTCTAAGTTAGCGGAGATAGGGGAGTGACAAGAGCGGACGACCCAGGGTTCCTCTCGGAGACAAAATGGACCAAAGCTAAAGATGACACGACTAGAGACAAGACTCCGACCCGGGAATAGTAACGATGCCCTTAAGGAGGTCTATTAGGTTACAATTGTGACAAACAAGCATGAAACCATCATGGAGCATATCAAACACACTAATCCACACTAACATGTACCTATTCAAGGAGAATGACATACATATTCACTCCAAAAGACACAATCGAATCCTACATGGATGCAGGTGAGACAAGCTTAATAGTATTTCATTCCATGGATGCAGATACGTCTAGCAACCTAGGCAAGTTATGCGGAGTCAATACTGGTCATGTGGGGTCCAAGGTCATGCGGGATTTTACAAGGATGACAAGTATCATGTATATGAGCAATATAAGAGCATGGTATACACATCAACAAATGAGATCAAATACATCAAGACGAGATATATCATAACAACCAAACTAAGTGTCATACGAGAATGTATATAAGGGCGGCATAGTAACTATCACAGTTACCAGCAATGATCACATAGTAGGTTAAGAATGACATGTAATCATACGACGAGATACATTTAGAAACATAGGTCCTACAAGATGCTAGTGATACATGATAAGACAAGGGCATAGTCAAGAGTCGTCTAAAAGAATTCAACATAATGTTCATAGAGCATGAGATATCATTACAGAGAGTAATAAGGAGGACATCACCAGCGATAGATTCTACGCATGCTAGGAACAAACTATCATAGTGCACATAAAACGGTATAACAATTATCACACTACAGGACAAGCATGTTCTCGTAATAGGTCAAGTAAGACAGGTCACCATTTCGCGAGTCATATTGGAAATCATAAGCCTTACATGATACTAATAGTACACATCGAACATGAGTACAATTAAAGTAATTCAACTAGATTCATTCCGATATTCATGCATCATGCATATGCAAAATCATGATATAGGGTGGTGTGTGATCATGTGAGGTGTCAAGTCATACGTTCATGCAAGCATGAGAGGATATCATAGAGTAATAGAGGGGTACTACCGAGCGAGAACATGTAAACATGCTAGAATTGACCATCACAGTAAGCAAGTCGATCTTCGAATCCAATATCACTCTTGTCAGGCTGAGTAAAACATTTTAAGAGGATAAAGGGAGGGAAGAACCATACTATCAGGGACCTAGTTCAAGAGAGAATGAACAATAATGCAAGCAGGGCATAAATGCGCATAAGTCATAACCAAGGATTCTACATGTTACTAATGGCTCAACCTAACATAGGACACATACATGCACTTGATTGATTACTCGACATTTAGCAAGACTTCAATTCAATCATATTCCAATAATATAAAAGCATGGGAAGAAATGTAGCAAGGTATAGTGAAAGTTTAAGTAACATGGCAGCATGACTAGAATACGGGGACATGAGTTCAAATCAATTTATACTGGGATGAAACACGTATTTATCATGACTCATTTATACTAATATATCCTCAATTTAGCACAATTAACATACAACAACATTAATTGCAGAGTAATCAACAATATTTAGTCTGAGGAATACAAAATAGATGGGCATGCTATAGATTCTTGTCACAAAAGGAATGATAAGCATCGAAGTGTCATCGACCAGCATGCTAAGGTGAACATCTTACGAGGCATTCATACGAGGAAGAGCTGATCACACTATCATGGACCTAATTCAGGAGGAGCAACAATCATATAGACTCATATCATGTGGCTCATGTTTCTAATCAATCATACGATCAATACAAAGGGGTCAAGTAGACATGCTATCACAACATATAATCATAATAGGAAGCAAGACACAACATGGGACCTAAGCAATGGGGCAAGCATGGGTACAGAATGTCATACGACCACGAATTCACATTAAAGATCATCATCATAACATGTACTGGGAATTACGTAGCATATAAGGCATGTTGACATCAAATTATAACACGTATCCATCAAGTAAGGGACTCACTCTATCATGATACTAGAACTGAACGATCACACTATCATGAACTTATTCACAGGGAGGACATCAATTATACAACTCCCTAGCATATGACATATATATATTCGTGCCCTAGTATGACAATGCAATATACTAAGTAGATCATGTCGGGATGATAGGGCGTAACATATGTAACTCGGACTCACACAATGGCCATTATGGACATCAAGCATGTAAGCACAGTTTCAAACTAAGGATCAAACTATAGGTCAAGGAGTAGTGCATATAGAATCACACAATCATGGACAGAGCAATCAAGATAATCCGATAGAGGTCCATAAGGGCAAGCATTGGCTCTTCCCAACTGACTCATCACCCATCTTTCCCGTGGGATCTTGGTACGACTCTTCGTGACAAGAAGACACTGATGGATCGTCATAAGAATTGATAAGGACAGCCCCGTAAACATCTCACTCTCTAACTCGGAATTACATCAAGGACCGTCTTCCAATACTCTCTCGGACAACCCTCATATTCAATCCTGATTCCCGACACAATGTGTTTACCAACCCAATTCGCCGTGGAAAACACTGACATCCGAGAGAAAGACTCGATAGTACCGTCAAGGGGCTAACATAGTGGAAGGGGTCGTTTCACACAAGCTGGGCTTAACCATATAAGAAGAAGAAGGTACTCCCGCTATCCCGTTTGCACATATCATTCAATATTCATTAAATAGTTAGGACATACCAATCAAATCATTAGCATATCAAGCACTCAACATAGAATCAGTCAATGACAATTATAACGACTTCCTTGGAATCTTCCAGACCCAGCTGTAAAGAACAAGCTAGTATTTTGCCTACCCATTCCCGACTACATCCAAAAGGGATGGTCTAACGCCTTTTCTACCCACTCGATCCCTTTAGTTGGTTTCCTCTTTTCTCCTAAGCCAATTTCATATTTAGTCCAATTGAGTTAGACATATTAAGTTCATTTTGCCCCTTTAAGACACTTTCAAATCTTTTGAAATTCATGGGCGGTTTTCCAAAACATACACCCGACCCTTGCATACCCGAATTGCACAACCTGGCTCTGATACCAACTTTGTAACGTCCCAGACATAAATATCCGAGATACGTTTTGAAGGTTGGATACCTTGTTGAAGGGTTTATTTTCAATCAAATAAATTTATAAGATCGAAACCCCGCTACAGTATAGTAGGGTCAAGTTCGTCCACAGGGAGAAAGTCAGTGACTCAATTTTAGTTACCAAAGAGCAAGAATAGCGAGGAGAGATGACGAATATAGAGATTTTTTGGGGGTTTGTGGGCTGCTGGAATTTTTAGGGAAAATCAATAATAATAAAAGTCTAGGGCATAAGGATCCCCACAACGATAATCATGCAAGCATTGCAATGAATCATATAAAAATCATGTTTTTATCTATTAAATAGGTCAACTTGCATCAACCCTAGCAAAGTAATCAATTTATTTTAACAAATTAATAAACTTTACTAACAATCTTAATTAGGTTATCAAACTTGCGTTGAAAACCCTAATTACTATCCAATTCACAATTCAATTTTTCAATTCAATTGCAAAAAAGAATTTCCCCAATTTTCATTGAGTACTTAAGCATATAAAATAGATAAGAACCAATCAATTCATTAATTCATAGCAAAATTGCAAGCATAACTATCGTTGGGATCACCCCAACCCTAGAAAAGGCGACTACTCACGCATAAACATGATAGACATTGCAAAATTCATGAAATAACTAAAAATCAAAAATTCAAATTGCATAAAAACCTGAGAATAATGTCAACAAAGTGTCCCAAAAGCCTCACAAAACGTTCTCCAACTTTCGCCGAAGAAATCGCTTCAAAAAGCTCTCAAATCCGCTTACAAACACTCCCTAAACATGTGCTGAGAATTCTAAACGTGTGCTGAAAAAGTGGTAGAAGGAAGAGCTCCTCCTCCAAACCCTAAAAATCCTATCTCCCTAAAACTTTAAGTTCTATCCTTTCAAGCTCTCTCAGGGTATACACGTGTAGCCTTCTCTGAATTTTTTTTTCTTGCCTTTTTTGCCCTTCTTTTATTCTTTCTTTCTCAAAATTGAACACCCTTCCTCTTCTTCTCTAAGCTCTCTTCATATGCTTGCCTCTTCCTTCGCCATTCACAGATCTCTCCCTCCTCGGTACCATCCAAATCACATGTTCACCCACATCCAATAAATTACTACTTGGAGGATTTCTTTGCCCTACCGCTTTGTGTGAATCCTTCGTTGAAGGAGGAATTCCGCAACCGTCTTCTCTAAACCTAAATCCTCCAATACCCCCAATTCTCAACCTTCTTTCTCTTTCGCCAAGGCCATCGTCCGACAACTTCTCTCAAAAGCTTCTGAAAGAGCTCCGACGTAAGCTTGCGTTTTTGCCCCTGCCTTCTTTCTGAATGACCTACGTTATCCCCTTCCCCAACTAGAAGTCTAGAACCGCTTGCAATGGCAGTTTTCAATGGATGCGAAAAAATAGAGACGGTGACTATCTGAACTCCCCCACACCGAGCTCTGAGGCTTCGGCGACTCCGACAACCCTCCCTCTCCCTCTGCCAATTTCTCCTTTCCTTACCTTATTCTTGACATTTCTCCAACGTCTGTGACGGCCATCATGCCGCCTCCGGCTTCACAGCACCGCTCCTCTTGCCGTCATCATCCATGGCAGCCACCCCTGGCTCCCTTACCCCCTCCTCTGTGATTGTTTGGTGAGAACCCTAAGGTAGTAAAAATTAGGAGTTTCGTGAATTCTGGTTAGGAATTTGTGATTCGAGGTGATTTTTCTTTGGAAGAACTTGAGATGGAGAAGGAATTTGGATTTGTGAATTTCAATTTAGTTTTTGAATTAGTTGTTTTCCATTGTTCGATTTCAGGAGATTTGGTACCGAGGGAGTTAGTAAGACCACACTTCTTTTCCCCTCTCTTCATCTTTGGCTTTTTGGTGCAATGAATTATTATTTTTTCCACTTATTTGTTTGCTTTTACTAAATCTTTCATTTTCAGGAATGTTAAGATCAAGATGAAATGAACAGAAGTAGCATGATTAGTGTGAAAGATGAACTTTAGACTTACCATAGGTATTTCTAGGTTTGACAAATGATAGTTTGTCACAAAACCAATTCGGTTGTCATGTGTTTAGAGAATGATTGCTGATTGTATTCGGTCTTTGATGTCCGTTTCAGTGTCTTTCAGGTTCAGATGCTTTACAAGGTTCTTGATTTTATTTAGCCCAAGTTTTCAGGTTCAGATGCTTTACAAGGTTCTTGATTTTATTTAGCCCAATTTTTCAGGTTCAGATGCTTTACAAGGTTCTTGATTTTATTTCTATAATGCTTCTGAAAGGGATCCCCTTGGCCTAATAATACCACATTGTTAGTTTCTCACAATATCAGCAGCTAGAACATATTTTAAGTGCCTTTACTTGAAGACAAGAGTGTTATTTATAACAATTAATTACTTCTATTTTAAGAACAAGAATGTATTTATTTCCATACTTGTAGCCAAAAATATGACAAGTCGATGTATAAAGTTAGTTTAAGGAGGTGCCTATTCAGAGCTGAAGTTAGTTTGAACTTCTCTTAGATATGCATTTGTGAACCGATGTGAAATGCACATTTCTAAGACAATTGATGCTATTTAACAATTCATACTCTATACTACACTTAAATAAAAGTTAGTTTATAGGTTTCTCATGATTTTGACAGTTAATTTCCAATTTATTCCAACTACAAGGAGGAATTTCATAACCGATTCAAGTTAATTTGCTCTATCGGGTGCCATTCTACTGAATTTGAAAGGTAATTTTTAAATAAATTAGAATGTGGTTTTGAATTATAGGTTTTAGGGTGGGTGTGCTTTTGAGAGTTAACTTGATGTCCATTCATACAACATGCAGGTTGAGATGAATTCAAGAAGCAATTCATTGAGATGAATCCTAACAGCAAATCTGTTGCTACTGTATGTGTTGTTAACGTAACTTACTGCATTCTTTTTTGGTCAATCTCGTTTTTCTATCCACTATAAATTAAAGTGCACATCCTCCTCTAGCTACAATGATTTTCAAATGGGTGGTTCAGGTTGCTAGAGCTGCTAGTGAAAAGTGAAAATCCATGAGTTATACTTTGAGTGGAAACTTCTCTTCTTCAGTTTTTACTCAGTGTATACATCCCTTATATTGAACAAAGCTTAGATGATTGATAATGGTAAATTACTTGACTTAGAAAGGAGCAAGAAGGTGTCTTCTTCAGCAAACTGTTTTTTATAGCTTTTTTTATTTTTTTACAGCTTCAAAGTAGCAAAATTTTATTTTATACCAGCAGCACAATTTTTTTTTTGCTTGTATATGTTGGATAACGGGGAAAACTCTTTGTTCAGCTTGAGTGAAAAAAAAAACAATTGACATTTGCAAAGTAGAAGTCCATAATGCCACATTAATCAGTTGACATTTGCAGAGTAGAAGAAAGCCTCTAGGTTAAGTAAAAAACTTATGCAATAACGCCAATATCAAAGGTCAAATAAACAAATATGGACACCAACTGAAAAAATAAATTAAATTCAAGCTTGACAATTCAAGATATATATAGCTAAACCTAAACTCTAGCAAATTTCTTGGCTTGGGCCTGAGCATCATGAAAAATAATTAAATTCAAAATATAAAGTATGGGTGATTCCATCAGTAGCTAAAATAAGGCATGAGCTACTCTTGTGTTACTCCTACTTTTTAGTATGACTATTACATTTCCCCTTTTGGCTTTTTTTTATGTACAAAAATACTAGAATAGAACTTGGCTATTGTAATGAGTAAATAGATATTTGTTTCTCTTTTGTGTTGGTATTTCCGAGTCATGAAATCTCCTTGGGCTATTAAGTATTACAAGACAATTTAGTATAGATGAGAATTTACATGTAAACCTTATAACCGTCAAACTGTCTATATATGATCTACTTGATTCAATGCATTTATAGGAAGATTTATTTGTTATCTCTATGTTAATTTTGACTCATTCACATAGTTGTATGCTTTGAGCATATTTATTTGTTATCTCTATGTTATCTCTATCTCTTTGTTAAATAACATTTTGTTTATCTCAAAGACGTTTCAGGGAAATGAGGCAAAATTCGGTTGATCGATAAGGTAACCCTCACTTCAATTAGTTTTGTTTGAATACGCTGTTTTTACTAGCTATCTTTTCTTCACATGCATATGTAAATTTATTTGCCCTGATTACTTAGTTGCCTCTTACTCTACTTGATTAGATGTTCTTTGAAGTCCTTGCATAATTTTGGATTGTTTGAAGACAATCAGTAATCAAGTTATTGAAGATGATTTTTTTTCTCCTAGAAGCTGAGCTGGTTAATCAATTCCATGGGTTTCTTTTGTTGGCTTAATGGCATCTGTGTATTGAATAGACAATTTCTTCTATTGGTTTTGCATTGACGGATAGATCTCTACCCTGCTATTGTGTAAATCAGCCAAGTTTAGGCATATGTGTATTGAATAGACAATTTCTATCTAATTGGGTAGATTTCTTTATGACTGGGGATTATTGTATATGAAGTTTCTACTAAATTTTGGCCATTTTAAAAGGGGCTACAGGCTGCAGCCTAGTGACATGTTGATATATATAATTTTTTTTAAATCCATAAACTTTTATGGCGTTTACAAAACGCCATAGAAGAGTATTTTCATGGCGTTTTTCAAATGCCATGGAAAACTATATTTGTGATTCAGATTGTTATTTATAGCGTTTTACAAACGCCATGGAAAGTGATTTTTATGGCATTTTTCAAATGTCATAAAATAGAACCCAAAAAGACGGCGTCACCTTAGACGGCGTTTAGGGACGGCGTTTAAAAACGCCTTGAAATGATTTTCATGGCGTTTTTCAAATGTCATTGATGACTGTGTTTGTACTAGTGGATACATTCAGCCCACTTCTCAACTTGGCAGGGATTGGATGATGACAAAAGCTTGAATTTGCAACAAGGTTGTCTAATTGTGAATTTTGATCGAGAAACACATCAAAAAATTGAATTCCCCTCTTATTATAATGGGCCTAAATGTCTACCAATTAACAAAAAAAAATGCGGTTAGAATTAATGTTTAATTACAAGTTATTTTATATGTTTTTTTAATATCAACGAATTAGTATTACAAAAACCGCACAAAATTCCGGATACTTAACTAGTAATAATATTATAGATAAAGTTCGCCCACGTTATTTGGTACGTATTTGTTCATTTTTTTCAATTCCATAACATTTTCAAAATATGATATGTCATTATCGTATTTCATTTACAATAGGTGCATCTATATAAAATAATTTATAAATCCCGTGCGATACGCACGGGTACTGCACTAGTTTACCTTAATAGCCCATAAACCTAATTAGGAAATAACAAATATATGAATTTTATCTAAAGTCTATCTAAGGAAAGGGGTAAAAATAATTAAATTTGGATAAAAATCGTCCGCCAGGAAGCCTGTACCGACTCGGGCCACCTCAGTACCGACCCCCCTTAGGGTCGGTATGAGTACTGTTGCTCAACTTGGTTCGTTCTGTCAGATTACGCCTCGGTACCGACCCAGGTGGGGTTGGTACAGGGTCGGTACAGCTAAGTAAAACGCCCATATCTCCTTTGTTTGAACTCCGATTGCTTCCGTTGTTTTTCCTATGCGCTCCTTATTCTTTTCCGCATATTTTTCTTCTTGAAAGTTTCTTCAAAAACAGCTTCAAAAATCCTGTAAATCACACAAAAGCTAGTGAAGACATCTATTTCTTATGAAACATGAAAATCTATGCAAAAGACACTAAACCCAATGCATAACCAATGAAAAAGACTTATATTAACACTAAAGTATATGGAAAAATATGACTAAAAACATGCACATCAAAATACCTCATACTTAGACTTGCTTGTCCTCAAGCAATAACCGAACATGAGTCTTTCATCCCACAAACATACTTTTTACGCACTTGCCTTTTCAATTTAGTGCAACATGAATAAAGTAGACAAACGTCCTAGCATGTACATCAGTGATCAAGTAGCCTGCATGCTTATCCGTCCAACCTCACAGGGGAAAGTGTTTCACTCGCTCTCATGTGTTTAGGCTTTAAGAACAACTCTCAACTCAAATTCAAATGCAAAAACTCTTAAATATTGAAACTTATATCACCAAATTCGCAACCAATTAATGTTAATGCAAACAAAAATTATCAGGAGGTCTTTCGCTCAATGGAGAACTTCAAAGAAGTCTCCATTCGGCGGGGTTGTAATGGGGTTTGGTATGAAATAAAGGGCATGGAATTATTTGGCTATGTGGTGCTCAATAAAATTCGGGAATCAAGACTCCTAAATCTTCAACACAACTCAACCAAACCATAACTCTCAATCATATGAATCAACCAAACTCATCAACATATCTCGTGAAGAACTCAACCCTTTTTCCAACTCTAGATACCTCTCAATAATCCAAATCATGCATAAAAGAAAATAAATAAGAAATATTTGGCTCATGCACTTTATTTATCTACTAATAACTTCACCCTTTTTTTTCTTTTTTTTTTCATTTTTTCTCTGAATTTTTTTCGTTTTTTTAGAACGAAAATAATAAAATAAAATAAAATAAAAATAGTGCATTTATAATGTGAGCCAAAAATTCTTTTACATAATATGTAGCAAGATAAAAAATAAAAACCAACCCATGCTTCCATAAACTCAAAATTCTTCTCACTTGAACCCAAACATAAGCTCATTCTTTCCACTAAATCATTAATCCAACCAACTCTAAGTCTTAATTCCCAAATGGGGTCAGGCTCAATTCGGCCAGGAAATAATTTTGTGGAGCTTATATAATATATAAAGGTCTCAAGCTAATTATTGGCTTCAAGCAGAGATAATGTAGGGTAGGTAAAGAGAGGATAAAATTGGCTCAAAAGGTGCCTCCATCATTTAATTCTCATTCACATCAAATTTATATATATATTGGCATTGAAAAATAGATAACCATCGCAATACTCAGAGATAATATACATACGAAGAGTAAACTCACTCAAGAAAGCAAATGGATTTTTATGTTATCCCTATAAGGCCAAAATTCTCACTAGGTAAAATTTTTGTTGGACTTCAGTCATGCCTAAGAACTTAGATCATACACGCTCAATTATGTCTACCTAACCATATTATGCTATGGGACTTATATCATCACGTCAACCATTATTTATCATCATAGGACATCTAAGTTAGGGTATAAAGCTAAAACTAACACATAAAATAAACATGCATTTTTCTTTTCTTTTTTTTTTGTTTTTTTTTCCTTTTTTTTAAGCAAGACTAAGATAATTAAAATATGTCTAAGGACTTAAAACTTAAAATGCATAAGACCTAAAACATGAATGCATAACATAATCCAAATAAAATGAAGTGCAGAACAACACATAGAAGAACAATTCTCAAAAATAACGACACACAAGTTTTCTGAATCCCCCACCCCATACTTAAAAATAGACAGTGTCTCCACTATCAGAAGAAAATCAAAGTAAAAGGAAAAAGACTCAGAAACTCACAAAAACAAGATGCAGAAGCTGTTGAAGAAATCAAGAAACTCTACTCAGAGGGCGGCGGCGGTGGTGGGTATGGGTTCTGTGGGAAGAGAGAGGATACCCAAGATGTAAAAGAGGACGCGCGTGCTTCCTGTAGGTCCATCCTTTCATTCAAGCGTGTAAACTCATCCCTCAGAACAGTCTGCCCTTCCTGCAAGCTCTCCTGGCCTAATCTCAGATATTGCAGCTCGCGCATGATATCATCAAAAGAAGATTGCTCTGTAGAAGTCCTACTCGGACCAGCCTCATCAGAAAAGTAGTGGCTACTAGGCCTAGCGTCATGATCCATGAATTCAGTATGCTCCGGCTGGTGAACCACTAAACCTAATGTGTCCTCTGGATGGGGATACCTGGGCGGTCACTGGCGTCTTAGAGGATCTCCCAAAATGACCTCTGAGGTTGAACAATACTCCTCAGCCCAAGTGTTGTGCGAATTCGGTACATACAAGGGTGGAATTTTGGGATCACCTTAGCACTCGTCAAATAAGCAATGTCTATAAGCTGAGTAGCCGCAGACTTGTATCTGGTTAGATCAACTTGTAGGCGCTTGGCCAAAAGCACAACCATACCACCAAACCAAATCTCATCGGCGTTCTTCGTGTAATCTCTAACATGCGCAAGGAACTCATAACCCAAATTTAGGGGCATCTCCATCTCGAATAACACCCCCCTTAAACAAGCAATTTCCATCCTTGTAGGCCTAGAAAGTTCCTTCTTTGCCCATATAGTACTACCAAAAATCCTAAGGATAATGCGAAAAAGAGGGTTCACGATATCCTTACCTGGAAGAGCTCTTTCAGGCCATCTGGGCGTGCCGGTGATCAGTTTCCATGTATCCAAAGCCCTACAGCTGACGACGTTGTATGGTTCTACAGGGTTGGGGAATCCCAACAGAGCGTTGAACTGCTGGAAGGTGAATGTGTGAATCTCATTCCCTAGCTAGAATGTAATAGGGCCCTCAAAATCCGGCCCATTGACGTCCGTTTGCAAAGTAGCCACGAACTCAGCAATGAGGGGTGGGTAGAAGCGTAGGACAGGATCCAGTAGACACGTGGTGCCTAAATAGGAAAAGGCCTCCACTATGTCATCCTGTATGCCCAGACTCACTCCATCTATATGGTCATACCACCGAGCCCGAAGCTTGTGGTTCTTGAGGATGTCCTTGTACTCCTTTTTCTGACGTGCGTCATAGATGATCATGTCATCCAATGTAACCATAGAAGATGACTCCCTAACCCTCTTGCTCTTAGAACGGAACATATTCCTACATAACCGAGCAGACAAAAAAAAGATGCAATAAATAAATCCTATAAGCATATAAAGCATGTGCAAACATAAAACCACATAACCATAAGTGCATTCTTGAAAATATCAACTCCTCCAATTCTTGCAAGTCCATGAATCTCTTTGCTTCGGCTGCGTCAAGGTCCATGTTAAGCTCCTTGAGAGCCCATAAAGCTCTATGCTCAAGCTCGACGGGTGTTGATAGGAGGAACATCGAGTATCTCAAATACAAATATAAAGATGTAAATGTAAACCGACTCCTTAGCCTATGCAAATAATTACAAGACTTCCTCCCGTTGTAGTGGAAGGGTAGTCAGGATCGATCCACGAGGAGGCGTGTCAGCGGGATCCTAGTAGCGTTGGAATCTCACGTCTTGCGTCGACTAGAAGCCTCGATTTCGACCTTTGGTGCTCGATGTCGACCTCGGCTGTCGATCCTTTCTGCAACAGAAGACCTGTAGAGACAAAAACAAGCAGTCAATATCGACAGGGGAAGGTCGATATCGATGTTAGCAGACGGAATCGACTGGCTTAGAAGACTGCCAGTCAACACAGGTGGTCGATATCGACGTTGAGGGGTCGATATCGAGGTTCAGTAACTCAACAGTGATGATCGTCCTCGACTCAGAAAACTGTCGACGAACTCAGTGGTCGATATCGACGTCTGTGGTCGATATCGATGTCTTCTCCTACAAAGTTGTTAGCTTTTTGTCGGCAAAGAAATGCCGAAGACTTTAGGATGGATGAGGATGCGATGAACAGAAATAAAGACAGCGGTTTTGATGAATATAAACTATGTTAAAGGCAACTCCTAGGATTAGGGTTTACCACAACGTTAACCAATGCATGCGATAAGATAAATAAGACGGACAATTGCGCTATTTCACCCGAGGGACAAGCTTTCGTTGTACACCAACTCTTAGGATTACTCTTGCAAATAAACCTAATTGTCTCTACTAATTTTATGTTTATAACTCAAGTTGTTAGCATGAATCCCTTTTCTTTCGATTAGGACTAAACATAGAATCGTAGGAGATGATATAGACACAACGATATCAACATCTAACACTTACCTCAAGCACGCATGGCTAACATCGGGCTCACCCCGACCCTAAGAGTTTTGGGGGACTACTCGCACATGTTGAATGTAGACATGCTTTGAATTGAAATAACTTGCATAAATGGAAAACTTTGAATCTTTACAATCTCAACGCCAACTATCGTAAGCGATTGAAACTTTAAAGCTCAAAACTAAAACTCTAACTTTCTATTGCCTATTGCTATTGTCTTTCTTGCTTGGATTATTCTAACAAACCAGCCCCTAGGGCTTTATTTATAGGCTACTAATCCTCGCTAGCCAAGGATTGTAACTTCTATCTAAACTATGAACTCTATCCAAACAATTAGGATAGGTCTTTTATTTTGATAAAACTTAAACTAACTTGATAAAACATAAAGGTAAAGATGAATCTCAGCTGCAAACTATCTAAAAGTACAAGATAATCCGTGGCCTTGAGGATAAAATTCATAATCCGAGTCTCGAAATCGAATCTATCTTCTGTCGAGATAAGGTCGATATCGACCACAGAGGTCGATATCGATGTCTGTATTTCTGATCGACTTGTTCATATTCACTCATGTCTATCTTGAGGTCGATATCGATGTTGAAGGTCGATATCTACCTCTGCTCAGCTTCACTTGGCTTCTTCGTTTTGACTCCGATTTCACTCGAATTCCTACATGGTTAGCTCAATACACGTGCAGACTCTATTTCTTTTGCTTTAGCCCATTTTTATACAAGTTTATATTCTTTTGAATCTTTTCTTTGGAAATCGAATGAAATATGAAGTCAAAAGATGCAATAAAAAAAGGTACAAATATGTACATCAACGGTCAAATGGCAAGACTTACCATAAACCAAGTTGTAGGGAGTTGTGCGCAATGGTGTCTTGTACGCCGTTCTATATGCCCAAAGTGCATCATCTAGCTTAGATGACCAATCCTTTCATGAGCGCGACACCGTCTTCTCTAAGATGCTCTTTATTTGCCGATTTGAAACCTCCACTTGGCCGCTAGTTTGAGGGTGATAAGGTGTTGCCACCCTATGAGTCACCCCATACTTAGCCAAAAGAGCCTCGAAGCCCCTCTCTATGAAATGAGATCCTCCATCGCTAATAAGAACCCTTGGGACTCCAAACCTGGGAAATATGTTAGTCTTCATAAATTTAGCTACAACTTTAGAATCATTAGTACGTGTAGATATTGCCTCAACCCATTTAGAAACATAATTGACCGCTACCAAGATATATTTATAAGGCCCTGATGAAGGGAAGGGCCCCATAAAATCAATACCCCATACGTCGAAAAGTTCAACCTCTAGGATTCCGGGGAGAGGGTTCTCATGTCTCCAAGTGATATTCCCCGCTCTTTGGCACTCATCACAACCTTCAATGTAAGCATGTACATCCTTGAACAAGGTAGGCCAATAGAAGCCACTGGTCTTGAAGCTCTTTGCGTGGCCACCCGTCGGAAGTGTGTGGAAATGCTTGATGATGCTCTCAATCTCTTCATCCGGCACACAACGTCTAAAGATATGGTCACTTCCTTGCTTGAACAAGTAAGGATCATCCCAATAGTAGTGTTTGACGTCGTGGAGGAACTTCTTCTTGGCTTGCGAGGTCAAATCCTTAGGAATTTCTCCCCCTACAATATAATTAGCAAAATCCGCAGACCAAGGGGTCCTCGACCCTCTAACGGCATAAATATGGTAAGATATAGGAGAAGAAGAAGGGGTATGAAAGGAATCCTCACCGGAACTAACCGAATCGGAGCGATTGAGCTTAGGAGGCTTTCGTCCGGCCTGGAGTCATTGATTGGCACTTCATTTTCGGACTCCTTCAGGTGGTTTAAGGGCAACCTAGACAGATGGTCAGCCACCGAGTTTTCCCCTCCTTTCTTGTCCCTAATCTCACAATCAAATTCCTGCAACAAAAGCATCCACCGAAGGAGCCTAGGCTCGGCGTCCTTCTTAGTCATCAAATACCTTACCGCTGCGTGATACGTATAAACAATGACCTTAGAGCCTACTAAATAAGTACGAAACTTTTCAAAGGCAAATACCACGGCAAGGAATTCCTTCTCCGTCGTGGTGTACTTACTTTGCGCTTCATCAAGTGTCTTACTTGCATAGTAGATTGCATGAAGCTTCTTGTCTTTCCTTTGCCCAAGCACGGCACCCACAACATAGTCACTAGCATCACAAATGATCTCAAAGGGAAGGTTCCAATCGGGCAAATGCATAATAGGAGCGGAAATAAGGGCTTCTCTTAACTTGTTGAATGCATCAAGACATTCTGCAGAAAAATCAAAGGCTACATCTTTCATAAGCAAATTAGTTAGCGGTTTAGCAATCTTTGAGAAATCTTGAATGAATCTCCGATAAAAGCCTGCATGTCCTAAAAAACTCCTAATATCTTTCACATTGGAGGGAGGAGGTAGTTTCTCAATCAATTCAATTTTAGCACGATCTACCTCAATTCCCCTATTTGAAACCAAATGCCCTAGAACAATTCCCTCTTGAACCATAAAATGACATTTTTCCCAATTAAGCACCAAATTGGTTTCTTCACATCTTTCTAGCACCCTACTCAAGTTGGCAAGACATGAATCAAAAGAAGAACCATAAACAGAAAAATCATCCATAAACACTTCTACTATATCCTCAATCATCTCAGAAAAAATAGCCATCATACACCTTTGAAAAGTTACAGGGGCATTACAGAGCCCAAATGGCATCCTCTTGTAAGCAAAAGTTCCATAAGGACAAGTAAAAGTTGTCTTCTCCCGATCATCCGGATGAATGGGAATCTGCCAAAAACCACTATAGCCATCCAAATAGCAAAAATAATCGTGTTGTGCTAGACGCTCAAGAACTTGATCAATAAAAGGAAGAGGAAAATGATCTTTCCTAGTAGCACTATTCAACTTCCTATAATCAATGCACATGCGCCATTTAGTAGTGGTCCTAGTAGGTACTAACTCACCTTTCTCATTCTCAATCACAGTCATTCCCCCTTTCTTAGGGACAACATGAACAGGGCTCACCCATTTACTATCAGAAATAGCATAAATAATTCCAGCATCTAACATTTTCAAAATTTCAGATTTGACTACTTCTTGAATATTTAGGTTAAGCCTACGCTGACGTTCTATGGTTCGCTTATGATCATCCTCCATGAATATTCTATGCATGCACAAAGAAGGTGAAATTCCAATGATATCATCCAAAGAATAACCAATAGCCTTCCTATAGGTTCTAAGCACATTAAGTAACTTCTCTACGTCTTCCTCATTCAATTTCGCATTAATGATCACAGGAAAAGTAGAATTGCGACCCAAGAAAGCATACCTCAAACCTTCTGGAAGTGGCTTAAGCTCTGGGGAAGGCTCGATTGGGACAAGTGTGGGCTCTTCTTCCTCCGTCTTTAATATTGCTTCAAGAACCTCTGAAGAATAAACTTCCTCTTGGTCCGCCAGAAGACCTGAAACTGGGCCTGCAGACTCAAGACAATCGAAATAGCTTACCTCTACCATGTTCATGGTTTCCTTCATCGTTGGATTGAAGCGAAACTCAACGATGTCATCCCCAATCTCAAATGTTAGGAGTCCCTTCCTAACATCAATTATTGCTCCAGCGGTTGCTAAGAACGGTCGTCCAAGAATGATGGGCACCACTGGATCCTCTTGCATATCCATAACAATAAAATCAGTAGGGACGAAAAACTTACCTACACGGACGGGAACATCATCAATCACCCCAGTTAGTGATACTACTGCGCCATTAGCCATGGACACTCTCATGTTGACGGGCTCTAGGGCTCATAAACTCGTCTTTGACCATATAAAAAGGGGAAGGAGGCTTACACTTGCACCTAAATCACACAAAGCCTTGAAACGGTAAGATCCTAAACCAATAGTAATAGCAAACTTACCTGGATCTCCAAGTTTCTCAGGGAACTTCACTGAACGGACCTCGTCAGAAAGCCTAGACATGGATCTCTTCTTGGCTAAGATGTCTTTCAAAAACTTAAGTTAAGCAGGCATCTCACTCAAAGCGTCAGTGAAAGGAATAGTTATATTTAAACTTTGAAGCATCTTTACAAACCTTTGAAACTTACCTTTCGTTGTGTCCTTTACCTTTTTCGGAGGATATGGAAGCACTTTCGTCGGATTCGGGGCTGAGATAGGCCCGGCAGAAGAAGGGTCACCTGCTGAAGATGGGATCGGTACCGACCCTGGGGGGCTCGGTACAACCTCAGTACAGCTATTGGAATCAGGAGAAAAAGGAGAAAAGAACGTCGTACCTGTAGGTGGGGTCGGTACCGACCCTGGGGGGGTCGGTACAGCCTCGGTTAGGACACTGTTTTTGCCGTTTTCCTCCTCGTTTGACGTGCTTTTGCGTCCATGCACTTTCTTCCCACTTCTTAGGTGAATTGCAGCTATTTGCCCTTTAGGGTTCTCATCGGGACGACCCGGGAATTTCCCTTGAGGTCGAGGGATTTGAGTCGCTAGGTGCCCTAGTTGAGACTCCACTCCCTTCTTCCATGTTTCCAAGTCTCCTAGTTGTGCTTGAACACCTTTAATTTGAGAATTCACATTGGAACGAAGCCCATTGAATCCTTCCTTAAGCTCTTGTACCCATGATGGTGGTTCTTGATAGCAAGGGGGCCTATATGGGGGAATCCTTTGATCATGGGGAGGTTGGCTCCCTTGGCCTTATCCATAGTTACCCCAAATAGGGTAATGATTGTTCCTTCCTGCATAGTTGTTATTTTGGTTCCCTGCATAGTTGTTATTGTAATTGGGAGGCCTATAAGGGCCCCTCATATAACTTACCTCTTCGTAGTGCTCCGCCCTTTGTACCTGGCTAATATTATCGCAATCTATAATATGATGAGCTTGAGAACCACATTCTAAACAAGGTTGGTTTCTAGAAAGAAAACTTACTTGTTTCTTGAGGCGTCGGGTCTCATCATCATGGAATTGCTTACGCACATCTGGGTCAATTTCATTAGGAGGCTCAAAAAGTTTCTTACCTGAGGGTCTAGCCTCTTGGGTGCCATACATAGCATCGTACTTCGTTAGCTTGTCTAAAAGAGCCCATGCATCAGTCGGAGTCATCTCAAGGAACCCACAATCGGTGTGTAGGTTCAATCGAGTCTTGGTCTCTGTATTGATGCCCTGGAAGAAGATTTCTTTGAGTACATACTCGGGTTGCCCATGGGTAGGGCATTGTCTCTACAACTCCTTGAACCTTTCCCAGGTCTCTAGAAATGTCTCTCCTGGCAATTGGTGAAAAGAGGTGATCTTCTTCCTAAGCTCTGTTGTCTTTGCCGGTGGAAAGAATTTTGTCATGAACAAGTCATACAAAGCCTTCCATGTAGTGATAGACCTAGGTGGTAGACTCTCCAACCAATTCAGGGCCTTTCCTGCAAGAGACCATTTAAAAGCCTTTAATTGAACGTATTCTAACGATATATTATCAGCAGCAATAGTATCGCATAAATCAATGAAATTCTTGATATGAAGCATAGGGCATTCATTAGCTTTGCCCTCAAATTGAGATCTTTTAATTAAAGAGATGAAGTGAGATTTGATCTCAAAGTTGCGCTCAATCTCAGGGAGGACAATTGCAGACTCAGGGACCCTCAGTTCTGGGTGCATATATTGTTTTGCATTCCTTGGGATAGCATCTAACTGCTGTTGCAGACGAGCAGTCGCTTCCCTTTCTTTTTCTGCAGCGAGCCGAAACTGCTCCATCTGCCGACGGAGTTCAGCCATCTCCGTAGCAACGTTAACATTGTTAACATTGTTGCCATTATTGCCATTGTTTCCTGTGTTGTCTCCCATTGTCCTGGCTTCTTGTAGTCTGCGATGGAAAGAGCGTTCCGGTTCGGGATCGATAGCAAAATCGAAATCAAGCCGACGTCGCCCCGATGGCATAAACTGAAACCAAAAACAAAAACAAAGACACCACAATTAAAAGCAAAGGGGGATGGGCTATTCCCAAACCCTAATAGTAACTAAAACTTTGACACAATTGAAATCTCCCCGGCAACGGCGCCAATTTGTTGAAGGGTTTATTTTCAATCAAATAAATTTATAAGATCAAAACCCCGTTATAGTATAGTAGGGTCAAGTTCGTCAGCAGGGAGAAAGTCGGTGACTCAATTTTAGTTACCAAAGAGCAAGAATAGCGAGGAGAGATGACAAATATAGAGATTTTTTGGGGGTTTGTGGGCTGCTGGAATTTTTAGGGAAAATCAATAATAATAAACGTCTAGGGCATAAGGATCCCCACAACGATAATCATGCAAGCATTGCAATGAATCATATAAAAATCATGTTTTTATCTATTAAATAGGTCAACTTGCACCAACCCTAGCAAAGTAATCAATTTATTTTCACAAATTAATAAACTTTACTAACAATCTTAATTAGGTTATCAAACTTGCGTTCAAAACCCTAATTACTATCCAATTCACAATTCAATCTTTCAATTCAATTGCAAAAAAGAATTTCCCCAATTTTCATTGAGTACTTAAGCATATAAAATAGATAAGAACCAATCAATTTATCAATTCATAGCAAAATTGCAAGTATAACTATCGTTGGGATCACCCCAACCCTAGAAAAGGCGACTACTCACGCATAAACATGGTAGACATTGCAAAATTCATGAAATAACTAAAAATCAGAAATTCAAATTGCATAAAAACCTGAGAATAATGTCAACAAAGCGTCCCAAAAGTCTCATAAAACGTTCTCCAACTTTCGCCGAAGAAATCGCTTCAAAAAGCTCAAAAATCCGCTTACAAACACTCCCTAAACATGTGCTGAAAATTCTAAACGTGTGTTGAAAAAGTGGTAGAAGGAAGAGCCCCTCCTCCAAACCCTAAAAATCCTATTTATACTTAATAGCCCATAAACCTAATTAGGAAATAACAAAAATATATGAATTTTATCTAAAGTCTATCTAAGGAAAAGGGTAAAAATAATTAAATTTGGATATAAATCGTCCGCCAGGAAGCCTGTACCGACCCGGGCCACCTCGGTACCGACCCCCCCTTAGGGTCGGTACGAGTACTGTTGCTCACCTTGGTTCGTTCTGTCAGATTACGCCTCAGTACCGACCCAGGTGGGGTCGGTACAGCGTTGGTACAGCTCAGTAAAACGCCCATATCTCCTTTGTTTGAACTCCGATTGCTTCCGTTCTTTTTCCTATGCGCTCCTTATTCTTTTCCTAATATTTTTCTTCTTGAAAGTTTCTTCAAAAACAGCTTCAAAAATCCTGTAAATCACATAAAAGCTAGTGAAGACATCTATTTCTTATGTAACATGAAAATCTATGCAAAAGACACTAAACCCAATGCATAACCAATGAAAAAGACTTATATTAACACTAAAGTATATGGAAAAATATGACTAAAAACATGCACATCATAACTTCGTTCGGATGTTACAATTCAGGTACAGGTCGAGGTTTCAAACCTCTAAAGATCAGTATTCGAAGCGGGGATTTCGAACCCCAAGCAATCGAAGTCACGGAAATTCAATTCAAATGAAGGTAAAGCGGAAACAAAGTTTAGATACATATGCCACGACAGAGCCGGGTCAAAACCAAAACTTATATTTTGAAGTCGTATAGCCAAATTAGCGGGGTTAGGCAGGTTCTTTGCAATCGCCCGGGGGGGGGGGGGGGGGGTTCCCACGCCATAGAGACAGGGAGCAATCATACCTAAAAACAAGTTGTGCGAGCGGGATCAGACCGAGACCCCAACGCACTCTGTCCCGCAAGCAAATATACATATACGTTATAATAAAGATGCTTCGATGCAAAGCGGAAATTAAATCACACTAACATATTCCTAAATTATAATATGCGGAAAAGAACTATAAATACGCCCAAAGAATGCCAAGTGGCATATCTCTCTCCTACCTCTGCACCCCTTTCCGTTAGTGCAGAGACTGGCCAGTTCGATGCTATAGGATATCATATCTCATCATAGCATATCATATCTTATCATCATATCATATATCATGCTCATGCCCGATGGTGTTGGGCTATCTCATCATCATATCATGTATCGACAATACTAACTCAGGGCACCCGATGAAGCTGGCCTACCCTATGACCCTAGCAAAGACTCTATGACTCACAGATAACGGTCGTTCTGTTCTCAATCAAAAAAAGTAACCGAATGCTCATTCATAAGTGCAATCCTAGCATGATACTACATGGCATGCTTTAATGCTTATGCAACACCTAATATGTCATATATTCACAAACAGGTATTCTCTTTCGAATCTGAGTAAGCCCATAAAGAAACTTACCTGAATAAGCCGAACAGCAGAGAAACAAGGCAAACGCAGAATCCAAGCATGAATCATCAATAGTAAGCAATGTCCCACAGATCACAAATTACCTAAGAAACATACAAATATGCATAAGTCTATCTAATTCACACAAGGCACCCCTAACTATCATACCTAGATTCACATATCTCATTTCAGATTATTCCATCTTATCTCATCACAATCCATATATCATTCCATGTTCATCTCATCTCATCATCTCATTTCCAAAACAATCTCTCAAAGAACTCAACTTAGAAAATCAAACAATTCTTTTAAAATCGCTTATCCAAATCCCGACATTAAACATATGAGCCTTAAAACCAATTTCTCAAAATCATATTATAGACATCATTCCGACATTTTATTCCAAAACCGTATCAAAATCAACAAATCATTTCTAGAACAATTTATAAGATGTATATAACATAACACACTCCAAATAATATTTAGATATAGTAAAACTTCCAAAATCAATCCATTTTAATAACCCAATTTATAAGTCAATAAACAAATCACTTTATAAAACATCATCTAGTAATACATCTCAAATAATATTACTTTTAAACCATTATAGTATATCTAGAATATATTTTCATAAAATATATATATATAGTGACAAAATAGAATAACATAAGATAATAATACTAATAGTAATAATAATAAACTAACAATTAAATACTTAAACATATAATATAATACACATATATAATACATAGCATAAAAACCCACACAAAATAAATCCCAGCAGCCCATAACCATAACCCATGACCCGGATCCCTGGCCCCAACCCAAAAGCCCAAACCCGGACAATCAAAATAAAAGAAGATGGCCCACGTGACCCCACCCGGAAAAACAACATGAGAAGAGAGGGGGGATCCGGATCTACAATGTGATATACCCGGATGAGAAACGGGTTAAGCCCAGCCCAACAAGGCAAAGGAAAGAACAAGAGTCACCTTCAACCACCGGATGGCCGAGCAACGACGGAAGGGAGCGGAAGAAGGAAGGAGAAATCGAAGGCCAGTTGGCGGCCTTTCTGGCTCAGACTTTCCCATCCCGACCGACCATAAATTCCTCCCATGACCCACACAAAAAGGAAGAAGCGACGCAAGGAAGGGGGGAGAAAAAGAGGATCTTACAATGCATCCCGATGCGAATCTCCAGCTTCGATAGTGGCGTTCCGGCAGCGAGGTCTTGCGAGGGAGATGCGGGGAAGCTTAGGGAAGAATAGAGATGAGTAAGGGGTGGTTTTGGAAGAAAAAGAATCAAAAGCGTTTACAAATTCGAACGATACTTACGATCGAAAAACAGGGCGGATCGAGGGAAGTTGGTGGCGGCGCTCCAGACCTTCTGGGCGGCGTCACTGCTCGGAGACGTCGAGGAGGGGTGGGAGGTAGTTACTGCTGGCATCTCGAGGTGGAAGAAGGGAGAACGAATGGTGGAGCTGGGCTGTTGGCCCTCGGCAGAACAGGGTGAGAGGTGGAGAGGGAGGCTGCGGCGGTGATAGTCTTGTGGCGGCGACGGGAAGTGGTGAGGTGGCCCTGGTGGTGGCGTGGTGGCTTAGTGGGGGTGATGGTGGCTGGGCAAAGCGGAGGCCTTGGAGTTCAAAGCTCTCGGCAGAACAGGGGTGAATGGAGGGAGAAGAGAGGCTTAGGGAGGATACAGATGGGTTGTGGGTTGGATAAGAAACATGAGGAGGAGGAGAGGCTGCAGAGGGCAGCAAGGAGGGGACCAAATTTCAGAAATGGTGGGAATGGATGCAGAAGGCAAATATGCAAGCTGGGGGGGGGGGGACCAATTCATAGAACAGAAATCCGAGCTAGGGAGGAAGAGAGAGAGAGAGAGAGAGAAAGAATAAAGAAAAGGGAAATAAAATAGGATTTAAAAGAGGTCCCCACAATACCAATTCAAATTAGCGGAAAAGACTCAAAACCCGCTCGCCCGATCGAATCCCGACTAAATCAAATTTAATCAAATTTTAATTCAATTTCAGGATTAACAGAATTAAATTAATTTTTCGATACTCGGAGCTTGAATGCGGAATTAAAACCCGATAGAATCTAAATTCTCAAAATGATGCCGGAATGACTTTAAAATCAAAACTTAAACTCGAGGACGAGTTTTCTCACATTTTTTCCGATTGAATAAAATAATAATTTATCTACCCAAAATAATAATATAATAACACAAAATACATTCAGTCTTTACAGTCCGCGAAACCTCAATGCCCAGAAAGTACTTCAGATGGCCGAGATCCATCATGTGAAAGCAGGAGTGGAGATAGGCCTTGAAGGGAGCAATAGATTCAGAATTGTTCCCCGTTATAATCAGATCATCAACATAAATAAGCACATGCAGAATCAGATCTGAACGAACAAAAGAGAACAGAGAATAATCTGAATAGGACTGATAGAACCCAACATGACGGAAAGCAGAAGCCAGTTTAGAGAACCAATTGCGGGGAGCCTGACGGAGGCCGTAGAGAGACTTCCGAAGTCTGCAGACCTTGTGACTACCATCTGTAGAGAAGCCAGGGGGCATGGACATGTACACTTCTTCCTCAAATCACCATGTAGGAAGGCATTGTGCACATCCATCTGATGAAGCTCCCAATTTTGGATAGAAGCAACTGCAAGGAAGACTTTGACAGATACCAATTTAGCAACTGGAGCAAATGTTTCAGAATAATCCGTACCCTGAACCTGCCGATTGCCAAGAGCCACGAGGCGAGCTTTATGCCCCTCAATGCTGCCGTCAGAGTTGTATTTCACCCGAAAGACCCACTTACATCCAATAGCCTTCTTGTGAGGAGGTAAGGTTATGATCTCCCAAGTACCATTGCGATGGAGAGCATCAATTTCGGATCGCATAGCATCTCGCCAATGCTGATGGCGAAAGGCCTCATGAAACGACGTGGGTTCTGGATTGGCACGGATGGTAGCCAAGAAGCTAGAATGTACAGGAGTATAAGCATGTATGTCAACATAATGAGCTAAGGGATAAGGAGTACCTGACGACGCGACGGAAGCAGGAGAAGCCGAAATAGGATCAACCTTGCGGATAGTGTGACACACATAGTCCCTGAGGAGAACCGAAGGGGTATGTGTATGAGTGGATCGGCGAGGGGGCGGCGGCGGCGAGTGCTGGGCAGCCGTAGGCGGCTCGTCAGGGGCATCATGAGTGACGGGGTTAGGGTATGCTGGTGACTCAAGGGAAGGTGACTCAGACAGTGGATAGGGAAAGACATCCTCATGAAAGACGACATCCCGAGAGACAAAAAATTGGTGAGTTTCAAGGTCATATAGGCGCCAACCTTTCTGACCAAAAGGATACCCAACAAATATGCATCTCCGGCTGCGAGGGGAAAATTTGTTTGTGGAGCGAGGGATGACAGACGCATAGCAAAGGCAGCCAAAGACTCGAATATGTGTGTAATCAGGGGGCTTGTTGAATAGACATTCATAAGGGGTTTTACCTTTAAGGACAGAGGAGAGGGTGCAATTGATGAGAAAACAAGCTGTAAGAGTGCACTCACCCCAGAACTTAATCGGAAGGTTGGCTTGAAACAAGGCTCGAGCAACATTGAGAATATGTCGATGTTTACGCTCAACCCGACCATTCTATTGAGGTGTAGCAGCGCAAGAAGATTCAAAGAGAATGCCATGATCTGCAAAGAACGATCGCAGGGCAAGAAACTCAGAACCATTATCGCGGCGAACACACTTAATAGTTTTGTGAAACTGAGTAACAGTAAGAGCACAGAATTGTTGAATGAGCCGAGAGACTTCAGACTTATGCACCATGAGATAAACCCAGGTGGCACGAGAGAAATCATCAACAATGGTTAGAAAATAAGAAGCCCCAGAAGAGGATGGAACACGATAGGGTCCCCAAATATCACAATGAATTAAATCAAAAGGTGCTGAAGCATTTGACATACTAACAGGAAAAGATAGACGTGTTTGTTTGGCCTTGTAGCATACATCACAAGGTGCATTATTATTTGGTAAAAGTTGGCTAGAAGTTTTGCAAAAAGAAGAAAGCAGAGAGTATGACGGATGTCCGAGACGCTGATGCCAAAGCAAGGGAGACTCGGCTTGTGTGGTGTGGCAAGCAGAGACAACGGTGGTGGTGACAGGAGGCACCCAGCATAGCCAATAGATCCTATTCCGAGCTTCATCCACTCCAATCAGCATCCTCGAAGTGCGGTCCTGTATCACACAAAGCTTATCAGTCAAGGTAACAACAAATCGCAAATCCGCAGTCAAACAACCAAAAGAGATTAGATGACAGGTAAGAACAGGGACAAATAATGCAGTGATATCAAAAGAGTCACAGATAGAGATTGAGCTAGCCTTATTAGCCGAAACAACAGATCCATCCGGGTACTTAATGCGCCATTCATCAACCGGATGGACATTCCGAAGCAAGCTGTAGTCCCCTGTCATGTACTCATGTGGATCGATGCACCACTATCAAGAATTCAAGGAGTAGTAATGCAGCGAGAGTATCAGTCCTGGATTTGGAATTAAACTTCTGAAACATATCTAACATTTGATCCCATTGTTCGTTAGAGATAGTGATGCCCTGGCGATCAGAAGCGGTGATAGACTGAGAGCTAGAAGCAGCGGGACCGTTGGTGACGACAGAGTTAGCAGCAGCGGCCTTGCCACGACCCCTGCCAATGCCGGAATCAAATGAAGACTGAGCGACTGTCGGTTTGCTCAGAGGCGGCGGTGCACCAGTGACGAGATCAGCAACTCCTATACCATTGTTCCACCATTCCGAGTAGCCCACGATTTTGAAGCGGGCGTCACTATTATGTCCTGTCTTATTGCAATGGACGCAGAAAAGAGATTTCTTGTCGACAGTACCTAAGGAAGGGCGAGACTGACGACGCTGAGCAGCGAAGGCAAGAGCATTCGTGACAGATTGAGGAGTAGTGCGCATAGAGAGCATCCGCTCCTCCTGGAAAGCGAGAGAGTGCACCTTGTTGAGGTTTGGTAAGGTATCCTGAGCGACAATGGTGGAGCGCAAAGTCCCATAGCCGAGGTCATCAAGACCCATCAAGAATTGATGAGTGCGCTCTTCCTCACGCTCCTTGGCATGATTGCCGCAGGTACAAGCCCGAGGTGCCAGATGGTTGTCAAGCTCATTCCAGAGCTTTGTGAGACGTTCGAAGTAGGCGACGATGGACTGACCATCCTGACGACAACGAGCAATATCAGATCGCAGTTGAAGAATGCGAGAACCATTGCCAATAGAGAATCGCTGAGAAAGATCATCCCAGAGTTCCTTGACAGTGGAGAAGTAGGTGACGGTGGAGCGAAGAGAAGGCTCAATCGATTGAGTAATCCAACCGATTAGCATGGCATTGACAGGACGCCAGTACTGAGAATCAGCAGAGGCGGCCGACGGCTGAGTGATAGAGCCATCGATGAATCCGTCTTTACGCTTCGTAGAGAAGGCGTTTTTCATGGCGACGGTCCATTCTTGATAGTTGTCTCCTTTGAGAATCACCGGGCAAATAGAGAGACCAGGGTGATCGGAAGGATGAAGATAGTAGGGAGAGGCAGGGGTAAGAGCCACGGGTGTTTGAGCAGCCATAGCAGCGGCGGCGATGTGGCGGTAGGGTTGTGTTTAGGGCCGGTAGAGGTGGCGGTGGGGTTTAGGGTAGAACCGACGGTGGCGGTAGGGTTAGGTCTAGAGGATCGAAATTAAGCCTGATACCATGAAGAATTGTTTAAGGCTCAAAGATGATTGATTTCATTGATTGATGTGTGTTTAAATAACACAATTACAACTGAATATTCTATCTTAGTAAAGAAGATAATAAGGAAGATATATATCTATCTATATCTATAACAACCAAGATATGGTAATATATGGTAATCCCCAATAGTCACAGCCTCACCAGTACTCTTGAAAGAAGCATCCGTATTGAGCTTTATCCCGCCTGTACTAGGACCGGGGTTCCCACTTGATATTCATCGCCACCCTTGCATTCGGCTTGGTTGGCACCAGCGAGTTTCTCTTGGCACGACTCGACTCCTATACAAGCAATCTACAAGCTTCTGGTGTCACCTCCGGGGCCTGGACATCTCCAAACACGAGCTTATTCCTCCTCAGCCAGAAATGCCACAAGACTATAGCAAAGAAGGCACTCCAATCCGTCGCAATTGCTTCCTTCGCTTTGGAAAGAACATTCTCCCTAAGCTAAGCCGCAAAAGGCAGTGTAAAGAAGCCTGGCCTCCGCTCTGCGCCTTCAACTTGCAACCAAAAAGAATTAGCAGCATCATAGTTCCTAAATAAATGTGTAAGAGTTTCACTGCAGGAAAGACAATAAGGGCACGAGTCAGAGTTGCCAAGATGCCTCCTTGAACACTCTAGGCTGGGAGGAATTGTTCAGAGTTACCAAGATGTCTCCTTGAACACTCTAGGTTTGGTAAGAATTCCTCCTTTTCTCACCATCCGCACAAAGGTCTTGACTCTTTCATTGACATTCAACCCATCAGTGGAATTGGTTCTATTTAAACCCCCCAGCACCATATAGCCCGATTTGGCCGTATACTCACCGATGGTTCAACTTGAGCCAGTTACACTAAGACTTTGATGTATTCCATAGTCTCTATCTGCTGATGGGTTTATTTTGACCAGTTCTATGATGGTCTCATTCACGTGACTCTCCAAGTATGAAATTGTTGGTGGATACATTTAAATCCCACATTCAAAATGGAAAAGTTTAATTACTTTTAGAATATCTCTATGGGTTTATGAATTGTTACGGGTTATTTCATTTATTGTTAATTTACTTTATTTTAGAGTACAACATCATTGAATGTAACTGTTAATCTTTTACTCTTTTTCACTAACAGCGTGCATCTATCTTTTCGTTTTCACTTTTGAATGGGACTATACCACTATGGGGTTTTAATTTCAGAATTGGACTAGAGGAAATTGGCGGCCCATTTTCTTTTTCCCTCGTCAATCCAATTAATCCAATGTCCACCAAACTGTCTAAATTAAAATTTTGGAAATTTCACAAGGTAGGTAAGGTCTAATTCACACGGTTTGTTTCACATATATTTCACTTGGTACCTCTAAGGTTTTTTTTCCTTGCCAAATACACTTTCATCCCAATTTGGAATTTTTGAAATCACCCTTCGAGTAGCTTACTTGCAAAATCGATAACTCCTAGCTTGGAACCTCGTTTGCTATGTTCGACCTATCAAAATGACGAGAAGATTGCGTGCAAGAGCTTGGCATAGACGAAGTTGTCAGAGAAAGTAAGGTGGCATCGGAAAAGAGCCCGCAAGTACGTAGCAGAACAGTTTCAAACCCAGAAAAAAAAATCTTCAATCGAGCACAAATTGGATTGAATTATCGATTGATTAAGTTTCCAATAAGTTGGAATAACATGTAGGAAGAGAAATAAGGGCTCGAGGGAGACATTTTGGTGGAGAAAGGAAGGAGAAAAAGGAGCTTGTAATAGCGCTTTAATGACCGACAATGGTGGACGGTGAATGCGGGTATCCAATCCTCCCAACGTCTAGGAGCCTCTTTCTACATGTTATTCCAACTTATTGGAAGCTTAATCAATCGAAAATTCAATCTAATTCGTGGCCAATTGAAGATTTTTTTTCGGGTTTGAAACTGTTTTGTAGAGTACTTGTGGGCTCTTTCTCGATGTGACCTTGCTTCCTATGACCACGTCGTCTACGCCAAGCTCTGGCACGCAATCTCCTTGTAAGTTTCATAGGTCGAACATAGAAACGGAGTCCCGAGCTGGAAGTTATCGATCTCCTTGTCAGTTTGATACGTATTATACGTATTCTTTTTCTATCTTCTCCCTCCCGTCTCCCTCGATCTGTCTCTCTTGGAGTGGGTATCTTCTTCCCTCTTTACTATCGATCATTGTTTTAAAAATTTTTAATGGTTGAATCAAGCATTGCATTTGGTAGGATTAGTGTGTTTTCAATGTGGTTTCTTTTGTTAGGGGTTTATTCGTTTTATGAATTATTTTATTTAAATTGTTTAACTCTATTTTTTAATGTCTTTTATTATGTGTAGTAATACTGTTTCTAAGTTGGATTCATATAAAACTTAGCCCAATGTGAGTATTTTCTTTTGTTTTTTTCAATTTAATTTTGTCTAATGTTTTTTTATAATTTTTTTGGTATTTATGTGTTTTATATTTGTGTATGTGTTTTTTGTTATTTGTCCATGTCAGATTTTCATCAGCTAAAGTATCTGATAAGGTATTTGAAGAGCTGACAAGGAGGAGGCTGACAATATAGAGGAAGGCGTTGATAAAGTGTTTCATGTAGCTAAAAAAGTGCTGGTGAAAGATGCTGAAAAAGATACTCATCCTGGGGATTCAAAAAAAAATAGGGGATGTGATGTTGCTAGTTATGATGAGATGCATTATGGGGGCTAACGAAAGGGGAGGAGAATTTTGGTGGTGGTGCAGACAATGAGGGAGTTGACATGGGGGGCGAGGAGGGTTGTGTTTGTGTTTTGTAATGAATAAATCAGTTTATATTTGTTAGATTTATATTTTATTTTATAAAATAATATATGTTGATTATATATGCTGATTTTTTTTTCAAATATGGAATATGATGAAAAATGAATAGACATAATGGTTGTTGAAAAATTAATTATTGAAGAGTTGTTTAGCAAAAACAAATTATATAATATGTATTTGTGAGTATATGATCGCTTCTTAGCTACTTGCTCTCATCTTTCATTGTCAGCTATCTGTCATGCTTTGTCAGCTATCACCCTTTCTCAACTACTTGAACTCATCCTTTATCAGCTCCTTGTCATCCTTTCTCAGTTGAGCGCTCTCTTGATTCTGCTCTCTTCTTAGCCACTGTGTACTTTGAGTTGTCTTTCTTCTGAATTCTCCAATGCATATCTTCCTTTTTGTAGCTAGTTGTCTGCTTTTTTTTCCTTCTTAAAGGGGGCAAACATTTGATCTCCTTTATTTATATAGGAATAATTAATTCATCCTCTTGCAGCACTGGGTAAATTGTCTCATTGTAAGCTAACTGCGAAGCTTCGTAAGTGTAAAAGCTTCCAATGAAATGTGTCACATGGGCCTTTCCGTGTTCTATAGCAGCAAGAGCATGTATGCATGAGATCTTTTGCAAGTCAAACACTTTACAAGTGCATGTCTTTGCTGACAGATCAACCACTATTGTTGTCCCTTTTTCCACTACGTCAAATTGAAAACCATTCATTTTATGAACATGGTATGCTACAGCTTGCTTTGCAATGGTTTAAGCATTTTCACAGTTGTTGGCAACATCCCTTATGTGTTTTTATCAGCCTTCTCCCTTCTTTCTTGGAACCATTTTTCGCCCACATATAATATTTTATGTCTGTAATCGAAATACCTCTTGTTTAACTATTATTTTTGTTTAAAATGAAACTTATATAATAGAGTTTTAAAAAAAATACCTTTGAATTTTATTTTTTGTAGCAAATGAAAACATAATCTTATAATATTTGTTAAAAAAAAATTAAAGGTGATATTTTATGTGTTTTAATTTATTTTAAAAAATTAAATGTTGAATTTTATTTTTTTTACATTTTATTTTAAATCATAAATAATAAATCAAAAGATAAAAAAATATTTGAATTTGTATTCAAAAGATAATATTTAATATTTTTTTCGTAATCATTTTATTTTTTTCAGCTAACTAGTTAATTAAATAAGGGAATTTCGGTCACAAGAATAAAATATCATAAAAAAATTATAACATTTGATTGAAAAATAGAAGTTTGCAGTTCATTTAAATAGATTATATTATATAATGAGTTTTTATTAAACAAATAAAGCTTAAAATTAAGGTGTTTTGTTAAAAAGTTCTATTATATAATTTTCCTTTTTAAATGAAAAATCGTTTTTAAAATAAGGTATTATGGTTATAAATATAAAATGTCAATAGAAAATTAAAATATTTAATTGAAAAACAAGATTGGTGTTTTATTAAAAAAAACTCATCATTTTTTGTAAAACGTCGTTTTTTTTTAACAAAATACCAATCATAAATTTGGAAAACCTATCATAAATTCATAACTAAATTTGCGGTTCTTTTTCTTTTAAAAGGTACCTAATATAATAGTATTTTTTAATAAAATACCTCTTTTTAAACAAAAACACCTTATATAATATAATTAATTCAATTTAAGCACCAATCTCTATTTTCCACCCCCATGGTTTAATTTTTGGATAAATTTGGTAAGTGTCCATATTTTGGGCAAAAATTAAGCCCTAGGACAAAAGGGGTAATAAATTAGGAGGGTGTCCATATTTTCCAATTTTGCCCCTGCCTCCTTCCTGCTTCTCTATTCCCGTTTCTTTCTTCATTTTCACGCAACATCACAAACGCAGAGCACCGATCGGCAGAGGCGAGGCGCGATTTCGATCTGGATTCCAATCTCGAGTGCAGCTGTTGATTTCAACCCCAATTATCGACAATTTCGAGCTCTTCAATCAGATCTGAAGAGAAATCTGTTCGACCACACCACTGTCACCCAAAAATCGATTTTCAACAGGTAATTTTTTTATAATCTATAATCTGGTGTAATACGAATGCGTTGATTATAGTACTGTAATTTGGAGCACAATTGTTGTCTGAGTTGCGGATTTGGAGAACAATTGATTACATTAGCAAAAACTGAACAACTATCATCGATTTTGACATCAGATGGGGATTTTGATCTACGTTGTTGATGTTGTGATTATAGAACTGTAATCTAGATTGCATTGTTGATGTAGTTGCTGATCTAAGATGCTGGTTTCGTGATATAAGGAGTTGCTGATTTCGTGACTTTCCTGATGTAACCAAAATTACAATGTAACCAACATGTTGATATCTAAGTTTGAGTGCATCTGTGTACCTGTAATCACTGTATTTCTTAGATTTAATCAAAAGTAATGCACTTCAATACTCTACTATAGATATATAAGAATAGGTATCTGATATAACAAAAAATAGTTACTGTCATCAAAGTATATTTCTAAAATTTAATACGTGTCACCAATGATCAGGTACAATGGAGGCCAATCTGTTAACAGTAAAATTTGGAGGAGAATGGAAGTTGGAAGATGGTGATTTAGTTTTTGCTGGGGATGTGTCATCAAAGGTAATTGTCATCAGGCAGACTGTAACCCTGGATCAGATGAAGTGTGAGATACTGAACAGATTCACAACCAGTGACAATTTGTCTCCTACTCTTCAATTCAGTCACTTGCATCCATTCAAGAAAACTACTGAGCTGTTTTCAATTGAGAATGACACTGATTTGAGGAGTTTTTTGCAAATTAATGAATTGAAGGAAGTGAATTGGACATTGCCTTTATATGTTACAGCTGCAAAGGAAATCACTGAAGAACAGGTTACAGAATCTATACATGATGAAAATCAATTGGCATTACAGGCTTACAGCTCTGCCAAGGTTACAAATGTCATGGAAGAGGACTTTGATGTGTAGAATGAAGATGTAGAATGCATAAACGATGGCTGTGATATGGATGGTAAAGGAGATGACACAGGGATTGAAAGTCACGTCAGTGGCAGTTCAATGTCCACAAAATATACAGCACTACCTATAAGTGAAAGAAAGGGAGAAATTCTTATATTTTTGGGATAACTGTTCCGAACAAAGGAAGATCTCAAAAATATTGTTGAATTGTTGGCTGCACAAGAGATGTTTGCTTACAAAGTGAAGAAGTCAACACCATGTTATTACAGAACAGTTTGTGTCGATGGGAGCTGCACTTGGAAAATTCATGGCGCCATAGTGGGTGGTTCAACTGTATTTATAATTAAGAAATACTTTAAGGAGCATACCTGTAGCATGGAAGTACGAATAGGAAAGCAGCGCCCTATAAATTACAGAATCATAGCTGAAAGGATCAAACACAGGTGAGATGGACTACAATCAATTCTTCATTACATATTTTATATTTTTATTCACTGTAATCATGCTTCATTTCATATTTTATTCACTGTTTTACATAATATATACAGTTTTGTAAATGAGAAACAGGGTCCAACTCAAGACAAATTAGAAACACGATGAGGAATGATTTCAAACAGAATGTTAGCTACTGAAAATCTTGGATGGCTCGTGATTTTGCAATGGAGATGACAATGGGGACAGCAGAAGAAAACTATAAATTAGTGCCATCATATTGTTAGGTCCTGAAGCAATTAAATCCTGGAACTGTCACCTTCATTGAAGTTGATAGCAAATCAAAGTTCAAGTATGTGTTCATTGCCTTTGAACCATGTATCCGAGCATTTCCAATCCTACGAAAGGTACATATTCATTTCATAAGAAAAAATTACTGTCACCAAATAATTACTGAATACAATTCAATTGTACAGGTGCTTGTGGTAGATGGTACATTTCTAAAAGGAAAATACGGAGGGACTCTTCTCACAGCTTCTGCACAAGATGCAAATCATCAAATATACCCTATTGCCTTTGCAGTGGTTGACTCAGAAAACAACGCCTCTTGGGAGTGGTTCTTCAACAAGCTAGCAACAGTCATCCCATCAAGTGAAGAGCTGGTTTTTGTTTCTGACCGTCATCAAAGCATTGCGAGAGCTTTAGAGTTGATTTACCCAAATGCTAAGCATTATAACTGCAGATGGCACTTGAAGCAAAATATAATGGCAAAATTCAAGAAGAATATACTCTGTCAGTGGTTTGAAAGCGCAGCAAATAGTTACACAGAAGATGATTTCAACAGCTACTTTGGTTGCATCAGTAATACAAACAGCAAGATGGAGAAATATCTTGAAGAATTACAGTTTGAGAAATGGGCAAGAGCTTATTCAAAAGGTGACAGGTACAATATGACGACTTCAAACAATTCAGAATCATTAAATACTGTCTTTGGTTTGGATAGATCATTCCCAATTATAGGCTTACTGAATGCAATCAGAGAGAAGATAACAAAATGGTTCAATGAGCGCAGAAATGAATTTGAAAACAACAGCTTTGAGCTTCCAAATAAGATAAGTGATATAGTGTACATAAGATGCAGTGATGCAGGCATGTACATTGTCAAGCACCTCAATAAATTCCAGTTTGAGGTTGTCGGTGGGATGAAAAGGGTTATGGTTGATTTAAAGGAGAACTCTTGTTCATGCAATGTATTTGATTATGAAAAGATACCTTGTGTACATGCTCTTGCTGTCATCAGGGACAAAAAACTGAGTGTTCTGAGGTATATTAGCAGCTACTACAAAATTGAAGCTTGGAAATTGGCTTATCATGAGACAATATATCCTGCTCTAAATGAAGAACAGTGGGTTGTACCAAAGGACATCAAAAGACAGAAATGTCACCCACCAATGATACGTAAAAGATGCGGCCGCCCTCAAAAGAAAAGAAAGCCTTCAGCTGGAGAAATCAGAGGCAAAGCATCAAAGAGGATACACAATAGCTAGAGATCAGAGGCAAATCAGAGGCAAAGCATCAAGGAAGACAAGAAGTTTTACTCTTCTTCTTCTATCATTAAAGTTTTGCAAAGATTTATAAATCAATGACTAACAGAGTCATAGACACTGTAATCAAAATGAACACATGGTAATCAATGTTGTAATCACATTAATAAAAGGTTCCTACACACTATAACCAAATTCCTAAACCATAAATCAAAAGAAAAGGTAATGAACACTATGGTTTAGGGTTTAGGGTTAAGCCATTAGGGTTTAGGGCCTAAATCCTAAACCCTAAACATAGGACAAGGTAAGAGATGATTGCTGTCACCAAATGAAAAAACACTATAATCAAAATGTTAAGGACAGTACGTAGATAAGAGATGATTGATGTCACCAAATGAAAAAACATAGGACAAGGTAAGCAAAAACCCTATAGGGGCTAATGAGAAGCCAAAAGACATGCAGTGGACAGTTCTACTTCAATATATAAATGGGCAAGAGAGTCACAGACACTGTAACCACTGTTAAAACAGGGACATAGATATTGTAACCACTATGAAAAAAGGGGAATAGACACTGTAATCAAAGGAAAAACTTGTAGATGTTTAAGAACTGTTAAAACAGGGACATAGACCCTGACATATGCACTGTCACCACTTTGAAAACATAGCCATAGACACTGTAACCAAAAGGAAGACCTTATGAGCAAATTCAAAATCAAAAAATACAAGTCTAGTGTCACCACTACTTGTAACTAATATCAGTTTCAGCACTATGTCATACTCAACCATTAGGACAAATATGATAGAATGGAAATCACAAACAAATATAATAAAACACAAATTTCATTCATATTATGCATATACATACACCAAGTACCCCCAAAATTTACAAAATACACTGGTATGATTTGAATGGAAATGAGATACAACCATTGTCAAACACAAAATTCCATTCATATCCTACATTTGCTTAAAATTAAGTCCCCCAAAAAAGTTGCCACTACACTGTCTTTTCATAGCGGATATACAAGAGAACTAGGACTAAATTGCTGATCGACAAAGCGGACAAATGGCTTGAACTGTAAGCCAATTTCGGAGACACTCTGGGTGGAAGAAATGTCCACATGGTGTGGCAAGAACAGGCATCGATGCCAACATCAGGTCTAGACAGATTATGCATTTCTCTCCATCCTGTTCAAGATGATATATCTCTTGTAAGCTGTCACTGTGTTCTGTAATTGTTGCTGGAGGATCTGGGTGGTCGACATCCATATCAGAGTCAGAGCTCATGTCAAATTCAGAGCTTGAATCAGAGCCTATGTCAGATTCAGAGTCTTCAATGAAGTGTACATCCACAGTGATGTCGGGGCAGAGACCATATTCAACGAACTCAGTGTCACCCGGAAACCAACTGTGAGTATATTCCATTAAGAGTTGGTTGGCTACCTGATTTCGAACCACACTGGTGATTCCTGCTTCAGTTAACACTTCATTGCAGTGTGCTAAAGTCATTGGCACACCATTCCAAGCCGAGCAATTATTAATGGTCAGCAGAGGGAGGCTATCAGAATGGATGGACACCAACAGTTGGCTCGGTCCATAGCAAAACGACTCACTTGCTGAGATTACAACTTCAAATGAACCAACAGTGTAGTCATACCCAACTTCAGTTACATTTGAAAATGCCATTGAAGGATATAAGACCTACACAGACAAAATAAACATACACTCATTTAGTATCTAATCACTTAATAATCAAGCATTACAAGAAAGGTAATGGAAATATTACAGTAACAGAAAGAAGAAAAAAATTTTCTGGAAGAGTGCATCAACAATAACCGACAACGTTTATTTTCAGTCAAAAACAAACAACAATCAAAGAAAATAACGCAGTAGCAACTCAACAACACATAAACACCAATATATGCGTTTAATCGACAGAAAGATAATGGAAAGGTAATCTAAAATCGGAAAAAACAACAATAAAAAATTTGATTACATCAGGATACTGTAACCAATATGAAAAGAATAACGTTATAGTGTAAAAACCCTAACCGATCACTTTTATTTTCAGAGGAACGAAAGGGAGAAGGTTACATACCAAAAGCGAAGTCGTAAA
Organism: Persicaria maculosa; assembly: GCA_963922045.1. Classification (NCBI taxonomy): domain Eukaryota; kingdom Viridiplantae; phylum Streptophyta; class Magnoliopsida; order Caryophyllales; family Polygonaceae; genus Persicaria; species Persicaria maculosa. Next base: position 4,640,587 of record OY998268.1, read on the forward strand.
TTCTAAAGAGAAATCCGGAAGAGAGTGGAGGAATGAAAGGGAGAGGGCTACAGCAGTGAAAAGAAGATGAACAGACGGGGATACACCAGTGAAACGAAAGGGAGGGAGTTAAATTGCCGTGGGAAATTGCCGAAGTTCAAAACATATATAAATTAAAGAAAATGGGCCGGGCCTCTTGGATCATGAATCTTACACTAAGCCCAACAACCATGTTGTCCAATTTTATTACACTAAGCCCAACAGTATATATGACCTTGTTGTAACCACCATTAAGACAAGGTCATATATACTGTAACCACTATGAAAAGAAGGACGTAGACACTGTAATCAAAGGAAACCCTATAGATGTTGTAACCAACATAAAAATTGGGTCACCTAAACTGTCACCAGTATGAAAACGTGTCCATAGGCACTGTAACCAAAAGGAAGACATTATGATTAGGGAAGCACAAACCCCAAATGGGCTAATGAGAAGCCAAAAGAACATGTGATGTACAGTATGGTTTAGGGTTTAGGGTTAAGTGGCCCTAAACCCTAAATCCTAAACCCTAAACCCTAAAATGTTAAGTAGGGTACATCGTTAATAAATGATTGATGTAATCAAATGGAAAACCCTAGGACAAGGTAAGCAAAAACCTTAAAGGGGCTAATGAGAAGCCAAAAAGACATGTGATGGACAGTTCTCCTTCATCATATGAATGGTGAAGATAGACATAGACGTTGTAACCACCATTAAGACAAGGTCATATATACTGTAACCACTTTGAAAAGAAGGACGTAGACACTGTAATCAAAGGAAACCCTATAGACGCTGCAACCAACATAAAAATGGGGTCACCTAAATTGTCACCACTATGAAAACATGGTCATAGGCACTGTAACCAAAAGGAAGACCCTACCAAATGGGCTAATGAGAAGCCAAAAGAACATGTGATGTACAGTATGGTTTAGGGTTTAGGGTTAAGTCTTTAGGGTTTGTTAAGTACAGTACATCGTTAATAAATGATTGTTGTAATCAAATGAAAAACCCTAAGACAAGGTAAGCAAAAACCTTAAAGGGGCTAATGAGAAGCCAAAAAGACATGTGATGGACAGTTCTCCTTCATTATATGAATGGTGAAGATAGACATAGACGTTGTAACCACCGTTAAGACAAGGTCATATATACTGTAACCACTATGAAAAGAAGGACGTAGACACTGTAATCAAAGGAAACCCTATAGACGTTGTAACCAACATAAAAATGGGGTCACCTAAACTGTCACCACTATGAAAACATGGCCATAGGCACTGTATCCAAAAGGAAGACCCTATGATTAGGGAAGCACAAACCCCAATTGGGCTAATGAGAAGCCAAAAGAACATGTGATGTACAGTATAGTTTAGGGTTTAGGGTTTAGGATTTAGGGTTTAGGGCCTTGGCCCTAAACCCTAAAGACTTAACCCTAAACCCTAAAATGTTAAGTAGAGTACATCGTTAATAAATGATTGCTGTAATCAAATGGAAAACCCTAGGACAAGGTAAGCAAAAACCTTAAAGGGGCTAATGAGAAGCCAAAAAGACATGTGATGGACAGTTCTCCTTCATCATATGAATAGTGAAGATAGACATAGACGTTGTAACCAGCGTTAAGACAAAATCATATATACTGTAACCACTTTGAAAAGAAGGACGTAGACCCTGTAATCAAAGGAAACACCATAGACGTTGTAACCAACATAAAAATGGGGTCACCTAAACTGTCACCTCTATGAAAACATGGCCATAGGCACTGTAATCAAAAGGAAGACCCTACCAAATGGGCTAATGAGAAGCCAAAAGAACATGTGATGTACATTATGGTTTAGGGTTTAGGGTTAAGTCTTTATGGTTTAGGGTCAAGGCCCTAAACCCTAAATCCTAAACCCTAAACCCTAAAATGTTAAGTACAGTATATCGTTAATAAATGATTGTTGTAATCAAATGGAAAACCCTAAGTCAAGGTAAGCAAAAACCTTAAAGGGGCAAATGAGAAGCCAAAAAGACATGTGATGGACAGTTCTCCTTCATCATATGAATGGTGAAGATAGACATAGACGCTATAACCACCGTTAAGACAAGGTCATATATACTGTAACCACTATGAAAAGAAGGACGTAGACACTGTAACCAACATAAAAATGGGGTCACCTAAACTGTCACCACTATGAAAACATGTCCATAGGCACTGTATCCAAAAGGAAGACCCTATGATTAGGGAAGCACAAACCCCAAATGGGCTAATGAGAAGCCAAAAGAACATGTGATGTACAATATAGTTTAGGGTTTAGGGTTAAGTCTTTAGGGTTTAGGGCCAAAGCCCTAAACCCTAAATCCTAAACCCTAAAATGTTAAGTACATTACATCGTTCATAGATGATTGCTGTAATCAAATGGAAAACCCTAGGACAAGGTAAGCAAAAACCCTAAAGGGGTTAATGAGAAGACAAAAGACATGTGATGGACACAGTAATCAAAGGAAACCTTATAGGCGCTGTAACCAACATAAAAAATGGGGTCACATATACTGTCACCACGTCGAAAACATGGCCATAGGCACTGTAACCAAATTGAAAACTTTGAAGATCTCACCAGAAATAATAAAACATTGACATTAAAGTGGAATTATAGAGTGTTGTAAGATATAATAGGGATAAAACAGTAAAAGATTCAAAAGAACATATAAATTACTAGAGCATTAGCCTACAAATACACAATCTAAGTGTCACCATGGGCTGGCACCACGACTTTTACATCAACAAAATATACGATAACCTGTCACCAATTCAAGTGTCACTAGATAAATAGTCTAACACAAACCGAGTGTCACCATGGGCTGTCACCACGACTGCTACATCAACAAAATATAAATTAAATTGTCACAAAATCAACTGTCACCACATAGTCCAACTAACACAAACTTAAAGTTCATAACTAAACAAATGTTCACTGCTTCTTCATCAGATCATATGCAATCTTCTCACGATAAGCATTAACATACTCATCATTCACAAGCGTAATGTCACCACCAAAAACCAGAGACTCAATGTGCTTGATGACGTAGACATCACAGCTACCCCTACATAAGAAGCAAAAAATAAACACAAGAGACAAAAGGTGGACAGATAAAATGTCACAAAACAAAATACAACAAGATGGAAAACAGAAGGTAGCCGTCTTCATTTGGAGGCAAGTCATCTACTATGTCCACTTCAAAGGGAGTGACATCCATCTTAGGAAAAAGACCACACTTGCTCAACAGAATAGCAAGCGACTCACACGTTTTAGCAAACTTCGAAACCAGCTCTTCATTTTTAGTGAAACCACACTAGGAGTCATAAACAAGAATAATCTTGGAGTCCAGCTCAATTTCAACAGCTACCCAGTGCACGTTGTCAAGATTGAACGGAGCGTAAACCTTCTTATCACCTTCCTAAGTCTTCCCATAATTGCCATGATAAAGACCAAGGAAATAGTGGAAGAATTTCTCCGGAATTGCATCACCCTTTTTAAAAAGATCAACATCACAGTTCACAAGCTTGGGGAAAAAAATGGTGTCTAATACAACACTGTTGGGATTTAGATCAAGACAATCATGAAGACGCTTTCTAAAATGATGAAGTGCTTCGTCTATGTGCTGTGAAAGAAAAAGAATAAACCCTAACTGTCACCAAATTGATGGCACCAAAATATAAGCAACAAGAAAAAGACATGTAAATATGAACTTATAAGATCACGAAGCCATTTTGTCCTCCCCGATAATTCAGTGAAAAACAACTTGTTCATATCAACCTCATAGCCACTGACTTTTCCATCACGCCTACGAAGTAAGATAACAAGTTAAATAAACTTATTATAAGAAGTGGTAGTACGAAGAAGAAAACACATATCAAAAGTGGATAATTACCCAAGATCTCGAAAAGTGGTATAAAATTTACCACGTTCCTCAGGGCTGAGAAAGGAATGTTTAGGTACTCTAGGAAGGCGAGGTTTCTTCGGTTTACAAGGATTGGTGTAAGGAGTATGGGCTGCAGGAGCAGATTTCAACGCCCTATGAGAACGCCTTAGCGGAACGTCATCATCATCCTCAGCATCTGAAGGAACAAGGGAGGCGACGTTAGTGATGTTATGAAATAGACTACATTTATAATCAATATCACCAGTTGCATCACCACTGTCAGCATGCACATCCTCTGGGACATCAGAACTGTATCTAAGTATGATGCCAATACCATGATCAACTTTTCCACCAACAACTTCAGGAGCAGGGCAACTACTAGCATCATTCAAATTAGTTGTAACCACAACTTTGGGACCAACAACACCACTGTCATCAGGTGCATCAGACGAGCAAGGAAGCACAAGAGTTGCAACAGCACCACTGTCATCACAAGAATCATTAGGGCAAGGGAGATCAGGAGTGTGAACAGAACTGTCACCAGGAACCTCTTTGGAAGCAACCATGTCCTCATTGGTTGGATGTGAAGCAAGAACTTCAGTAGGAGCAACTGAGCTAGCAAAAAACAGTCTCAACTGACCCAATTACTTCAGTTGGAGCAACACTCAAATCAAAAGTTTCATCAGTCGAAGGAAGGATTTCAGTAGGAGCAGCAGAACAAGTCTCAACAATTTTTTCTAAAGTGGATGCACTAGAATTGTCAATTAATTCATATGAGGGAACAACTTCGGTAACAGGGATATCACTATCAGCAGTTACATCCTGTGATACAAGGACTTCAGTAGGAGCAACAGCACTATCATCAACGTTGGGAGAAGGAGAAGCACAGCCAGAAGAAGGGACAACACTGTCATCAAGTGTTTCCTTTGAACCCACAAGACCAGTGTCAACATCAGTGCAAACAACATCAACATCTATTGAAGTTGACTCCTTAGTTGACTTAACAACAACATACTCTGGAGTTGGGGAACCATTGGAAGAATCGGTGTCATCACCTTCATTGTCATCACCTTGATTCAAACCCTCAAAAAGATGCCCATGGTCAGACAACTGAGAGCAGTTATCCCTAATACCAGGCAGCACATCCTTCAAAGACTCATCCAATGCCTGACGTTCCCTTTTCAGAAAAGCCTCACTGTCATCACTGGGATGTAAGATATGTGATTCTAGTTTATGCACTTTCTCCTCAAGGACAAGAATCCTAGAAACACAGTCTTTCAGTTGAGCTTCAAAAGACTCAAATGATGCCTTAAAAGAACTAATAATTTCTTCAAAAATAGATTTCCTAACAAAATTTTTTCCCAACCCAGGAACATCATCACTTGTAGGAAGCTCATCACCTTTTGGAGAAATAGATCTAGGGAGCTTAAACTTAGACCTCCTGGGCTTGTCACCATGATCTAAACCTTTGTCACCACACGGTGCTTCTTCTTCACTCTTAGCAGAAGCTTCACTCTTTGACAATTTCTGAGATGGCACCACCTTTGCCTTCTTCTTGATAGGCTCATCTAGAGTAGTAGAACTTCTCAACACTCTCTTCTTCTTGACAGAATCATCAGCAGCAGTATTACGTCTCAACACTTTATCCTTCTTCACAGGAAGAGGACTGTCACCACTACTCATTGACCGTGTAACCAACCTCTTCCTCGGATGGACAGGACTCTCAAAGTCAGAACTGCCCTCAGTGATGACTGGTGGTCTCACCACCCCCTTTTTTCCCAAAGTTGGGGTTCTATCTATTTCCTTCATCCTACTAGGAATATTCGTAGAAGGGATATGAGGTTCCACACCACCAGAAAGAAGACAACCACCTGATTGCCTGAGCCGATACGCTTGGATGCGTAAATTCCTTGGACACACTACATCACTAACATCAGCATCCATACCAACAAAACAGGAAACGTAAGAATCTACACTGTCATCAGCAACTTCATCAGAATGTAAGAGGCCAGGGCAATCCATAAATGAGGCATACAAAGAGTAGACAGTCCCCTAGCAAGAGAACAAAAATTACAATTAAAGGACAACAACTATATAACATGGAAGAGGGAAACTGAGATCAGCATAATAAAAGCTGAGACAAGAAAGAATGCTTACCAAATCTTTAGAGAAAATTTCAGAACACTTATCATAAGTAATGTTGTAATCACGTTCACTAGTATACCAGACAAGAGATGCTGGTAATCCATCACAGAATGCAAAGTGACAATTTGAGATGCCGGCAATCTTAGGGATTGCCTCTAAAATCCAAACCTGAGAACAAAGTAACATTAAGAACAGAAATAGAAGTAAAGAATAATAATAAGAAGAAAAAAGCATTAGAACATAAAAGGAAAGGCCAGGGAAATACCTGGAATGCAACAGGATATTCGAGCAAATTATAACCAAACCTTGGACCCTTTTTGGATTGATCAGACCTCATAGATTTCTTCAAAAAACCAAGTGTTTCCAGAAATACAACCCGACCAAAAGGATACAGTTTTAAACGATCAAAATCACAAACAAGGTCCACAAAAGATTGACGTACAAGAGCTTTAGAACGCTGAGGGAGCAACACACCCTCAATCAGTAACAAGTACGCCATGGAAAGTTTCTTAGGAGACTGAGTTGGCTCCTAGAGGAAAATTTGGAGAAGACCAATAAATGTGCAGTTTCGTACACCCAAAAACTCCTCCATATCCACATGAGGAGAAGGAGACATGTCATCACCAGGTTCTTTCCAACTCAAACCGGTTACACAACAGAATTCAGCTAGAGAAAACCTAAACAAATGTTGCCAAACTTGGAACCACATCTCATTAACTTTAGAAGTTTCAACTTCGTGTAGGAGCATCTGATGCACAAGTTGATGATAAAAATAAAGATGATCACCGGCTCGTACAATTGGACCTAAACAACCATCTATAAGAGAACCCAGTCATCAGCAGACAGACCATTCTTAAGAACTTTGATCAATGCAGGCTTTGAATACACATTAACGTGCCCGCGAAAACGTCGTTCTTTGGGAACAACAAACTTGAAGGAAGCAGGTTGAATAACTGATGGTGGATCCACAGTAGTGATGAGGGACCATCCGAGCCTAGACCTCCTCCAAATGCACCAATGATGACGGATGGGCCAATGACTCGAGCTCGTGCCAAGAAGCTTCACCAAGCTCTTCTCAATCTCGTGAGTCATGCCTTAGCTAAAGAGGACTCGGAATCAACGCAGCCCAAGCTACGGACCCTTGTGCGGATTAGTGCCGAGGCTGTACCGAGCACCACGCAGCCCATTATAACCACTAACGGCTAGTTGTCCTAGTCTTTAGGCTTGTCCTAGATTTTAGGGATTCTATTTGCCATTTTCTGAATTTCTTTTAAGTTGCTGAATTTCTTTTAATTGTCATTTATTTTCAGCTTTTCTATTCCCATCTAAGGCTATAAATAGCCCCTAGGCCGGTTGTAATCACACACAACATTGATCATTTTTATTCATCTTATGAGCATTGCTTTGCAAGCCAAATTGTCTTGAGTGTTTCAAGATTGCCGAGAGTTCTTGGTGTTGAATCCGCTTGGTTTGTCTTGTGTGTGTCGATCTTCGCTAGTTGATTGGTGCTATCAAGCTCCCACGAGCCCCCTTCTCGTGCTCCTTGGATACGTCCCTGGTTGTGTGAGATTGTAGAGATTGGTTAGCTAGTCGTTGGTTTAGGACTTTGTTCAATTGGGATCAAGGGTCTATTCGCTCGTTCTACCTAGACTTTCTCATCCATTTATCCTTGCTTTGTCTAGTCATTTGAGTCTTTATTGAGTTCTTTCACATCTAACTTGTGACCTTTGTGTTTTTGTGCTTGTTGTCGAAAGATCGGGACATCCACGGCTAATCCCCGTATCAAATTGGTATCAGAGCCAGGTTACCGACATCAAGTGTCTCATCTCCATTGTCATCATCAAAAAGCTCAAAAACTCCATTGGAGTGCAAGGTTTGATCATCTCTTCTTTTGTTTGATTTTTCTTACTATTAGCATTGGTTGTTGTTGGTTTGCTTGTCCTAGCCTACCCTACCATACATTCGGCCACCATATCACCACCATCCAACCACCACTCGGCCACCATCTCTTCCATTTCAAGAAAAATCAGATTTTTGGTCTTCTATTTTTGCTATTTTCTGAAATTCAAAAGGAAAAGTCAAAAAAAAATCCCTACATTTTAGCCATACCATTTCCAGCTCCTATTTTTTTGCCACACTTCCATCCCAACAGCTCTATTAGTTACAAGGTCTCTTTTATTTTCATTTTCAGATTTTTCATTTGTTATTTAATTGCTGAAAGTCAAAAAAAAAAAAATCAGACTTCAAAAAAAAAAAAAAGAAAGAGAAGTCGACAGTGAAAAAAAAAAAGAGAAGAAAGAAAGAAAAAGAATTTAAAAAAAAAAAAAATCAGATTTGAGTTGCATTGTTGTTGATTGTTCTAAGTGTACAAGAGAAGTGCAAGAGTAAGCATTGCAAGTGAACAAGAGCCATTGTGAGCCAAGAAAGCCTAAACACCATCTTACCATTCAACCTATCCTTAGCCTACCAACAACTATCTTGCTTGTAGTTTGAAGGTTAGACAAGGTTGATTTGATCAAGTTTTGTGCTTAGTCCTTTCTTACCATTTTATTCTTGTCCTTTGTTTCTATTATCTCTTGATCTCACTTTCTTTGATTCATTTCTGAAATTTTCAGCTTGGACCCTTATCATTGATTGTCTAGCTAATCTCTTTTGGTTAGAGGATTTTTGATTGTCCTTTTGACTAGCTTGAGTGATTGACTATCGTAAGACAAATTGCAACAACAAGCATTTCAGCACCAAAGGGAGAGGAGTGTCGAGAGCAAACACTTTTGAGGAAGTTTTTGTTTTGTCTAACCTTAACCTATTTACGTGTTTGTTTGAGTTGTGATGACTATAGGTAACAAATCCCCAAGGTCGGAGACTTCCGAGCCCATTTCCCCGGAGTTGTTCAACATGTTGAACAAAATGAACAACAACATCACGACGTTGATGGAAAGGATGGCAGCCCTAGAGGCCCGTTCTTCGACGTCCACGGAGATGCCTAGGGCACCCCAAGGCCAGCCTTCGGCTTCCGGACATCACAGCCGCGTTCCACCCCCGGAGCACACCCAAGACAACCGGGAAGGTCCTCCTAGAACTCCTATTTATGCACGAAATACTCCACCGGAAGAGAACCCACCTCCTCGTGAGAGGCGTGGTCGTTTTAATCATTTTCGTGATGTGCAGGATGACTTTGAGCCCTATGAACACTTTGAGGGTTTCCAAGAAGAAGAGGATCAATGGGAGCGCCAATCGAGAAGGCATGAACAAGGACCCCGTCCACGGAGGCCCCGAGAGCCCGAGCAAGACGGAGTTGGCAAGGTCAAGGTCACAATCCCACCTTTTGAGGGAAAGTGCGATCCGGACACTTACCTCGAATGGGAGACCAAGATCGAGCACATTTGGAGCTGCCACAACTTCACCGATTACAAGAAGGTACAACTAGCCACCCTTGAATTTAGCGGTTTTGCACTAATATGGTGGGATACCCTTGTGAAGGAAAGGAGAAGAGCCCTAGACGCACCCGTAGCCACGTGGGAACAAATGAAGGCACTCATGAGGGCACGATTCATCCCTCAACACTACGCTAGGGAACTCAAGCAGCGGCTTGAGAACCTCAAGCAAGGTTCCATGAGTGTGGAGGAAGCATTCAATGCCATGCAATTGGCTATGGCAAGGGCAAACGTGGTAGAAGATGAGGAAGACACCAATGCTCGGTTCTTAAGAATCCTACACCCTTACTTGGCTAGAGAAGTTGATTGTTATCCTTATAATACTAGCATTGATCTCTTACATTTAGCCGTGAAGGTTGATAGGAAATTGAAGGCAAGAAGCTTAGGAGCTCAAGGAAACCGGAGCTCGGGAAGCCAAAGCTATCAAGGCCGCCGAGTCACACCACCCTACGGGAGAGAGCCCTCGGTACCGAGGCAAGGCCCCGGGCATGGGGGAGAAGCAAGGACCGGGAGTGGATACCGCGGGACGCCAAATCACGCAGCCGCGAGCGCGGGAGCGACGAATGGCACTCGGACCCCGAGTAACACCACCGGTAACACCAAGGGAGGTAACCCTAACCCTTCCGCCTCTAGAAATAGGGAAATTGTGTGTTTCAAGTGCCAAGATAGAGGCCATATGATGAAGGATTGCCCACATAGGAAAACTCTTATACTAGATCACCAAGGCAACACTTGTGAAGATGATATTGAGCATGATGAAGTTGATGAGTGTTTGCATGATGATTGTGATGCTAATGTGAATTCCTATGATGACTATGATGATAATGACTGCATTGAGTATGAACATGGTGAATGTTTGATTGCTAGGAGAGCCTTGCATGCTAAACCAACCCCATGTGATGATAACCAAAGAGAAAACTTATTTCATACAAGGTGTTTAGTCAAAGGCAAGGTTTGTGATGTAATTGTTGATGGAGGTAGTTGTTGCAATATTGCTAGTGTAGAAATGGTTGAAAAGTTACAACTTCCTACTATACATCACCCTAGGCCTTATAAGTTGCATTGGATGAACGATTGTGGTGCATTGAAAGTAAACAAGCAAGTTAAGGTTTCTATTAAACTAGGACATTATGAAGATGATGTGTTATGTGATATAGTGCCCATGCAAGCTTGTCATATTCTTCTTGGTCGTCCATGGCAATTTGATCGCAAGGTCTTACATGATGGTTTCACTAACCGCTATTCTTTTGTGCATAAGGGAAAGAACATCACTCTCAAGCCCATGACACCCACGCAAGTGGCCGACGAGTTTGAGAAGAAGAAGGTAAGTGAAGGTAAGACACAAGGGCCGGCTCCATCGAGCCAAAACACAAGCCCTCGAGCCCCAAATGTTCTCTTTGCATCAAAGGGAGGATTTGAGGACGAGTACTTGGATGGGGAAACGACACTCATGCTCTTATGCAAAGAGTTGAGTTTGTTAAGTGAGGAGCTTCGAGCCACCTTACCCCCACGGATCTTGGCCCTACTTGAGGAATATAGGGATGTATTCCCCGAAGAGATCCCAACCGGCCTGCCCCCTATCCGAGGGATTGAGCATCAAATTGATCTCATGCCTGGGGCTTCTTTGCCTAATAGGCCGGCTTATAGGATGAATCCTACCGAGACCCAAGAGGTCCAATCCCAAGTTCAAGAATTGTTGGACAAGGGATACGTACGAGAGAGCAAGAGTCCTTGTGCCGTTCCGGTGTTGCTAGTGCCGAAGAAAGACAACACATGGAGAATGTGCGTCGATTGTCGAGCCATTAACAACATCACGGTCAAGTATAGACACCCCATCCCTCGTCTAGATGACATGCTAGATGAACTACATGGTGCTACTCTATTTTCTAAGATAGATTTGAAGAGTGGATACCATCAAATAAGGATGAGAGAAGGGGATGAGTGGAAAACAGCCTTCAAGACCAAATTTGGTCTATATGAATGGCTTGTTATGCCATTCGGTCTAACTAATGCTCCAAGTACATTTATGCGTCTTATGAATCATGTGCTTAGGAATTTTATAGGGAAATTTGTTGTTGTATATTTTGATGATATTTTGATTTACAGCAAGTCTTCCGAAGAACATGAAGCACATTTAAGGGAAGTACTCTCTACACTTCGATTAGAGCACTTGTATGCTAATTTAAAGAAATGTGAATTGTGCACTAATCAAGTCTCTTTTCTTGGTTTTGTAGTGAACAGCAAAGGACTACAAGTGGATGAGGCCAAGATCAAGGCAATACAAGAATGGCCTACACCTAGCACAATCGGCCAAGTTAGGAGCTTCCATGGCCTTGCAAGCTTCTATAGACGATTTGTGAAGGATTTCAGCTCAATTGCCGCCCCTCTCACTGAAGTAACCAAGAAAAGGAGTGAGTTTCATTGGGGAACAGCTCAAGAAAAAGCGTTTTACACCCTCAAGCAAAGGTTGACCGAGGCACCACTCTTAGCCCTTCCGGACTTCACCAAGCCATTTGAAGTGGAATGTGATGCTAGTGGAGTTGGAATAGGTGGCGTGCTCATGCAAGAAGGTAAACCCATTGCTTATTTTTCAGAGAAGCTAAAAGGTGCTAGTCTTAATTATTCTACATATGATAAGGAACTTTATGCCCTTTTTAGAGTACTTAAGACTTGGCAACACTACCTATGGCCTAGAGAGTTTGTTTTGAAAACAGATCATGAATCTTTGAAACATTTTAAGAGCCAAGACAAGCTTGATAGGAGACATGGTAGATGGATGGAGTTTATTGAAACATTTCCTTATGTGATTAAATATAAGAAGGGTAAAGACAATATAGTTGCCGATGCCCTATCTAGGAGATACACCTTGTTAACTACCTTAGACTCTAGAGTATTAGGCTTTGCTTATATTAAAGAGTTATATGTGGATGACTTGGATTTTGGAGATGTTTTCAATAAGTGTGCCGAAAAGGGTTCATTTGAGAGCTTTTATGTCTTTGAGGGATTTTTGTTTAGAAAGGATAAAGTTTGTATCCCTAGATGTTCCCTTAGGCTATTGTTAGTTGATGAAGCACACCGTGGAGGACTTATGGGACACTTTGGCCGAGATAAGACATACCACACCCTTAGGAATCATTTCTATTGGCCACATATGTTAAGGGATGTAGAGCATTGTCTTAAGAGATGCCTTGAGTGCCTTAGAGCCAAATCTAGGTTAATGCCCCATGGATTGTATACCCCTTTGCCTACACCTACAGCCCCTTGGGAAGACATATCGATGGATTTTATTGTGGGGTTACCTAGGACTAAGAAGGGGAGAGATTCGATCTTTGTGGTTGTTGATCGTTTCTCTAAAATGGCACATTTTATAGCTTGTCATAAAACCGATGATGCCTCTAATGTAGCTGATTTGTTCTTTAGAGAAATTGTTAGGTTACATGGCATTCCGAGGACCATAGTTAGTGACCGTGACACTAAGTTCCTAAGTTGTTTTTGGAAGACATTATGGCATAAAATGGGAACTAAGTTGTTATTTTCTACCTCTAGCCACCCTCAAACCGATGGGCAAACCGAGGTCACCAATAGAACGCTAACTACCATCCTTAGAGCTATAATCAAGAAAAACCTTAGGTTGTGGGAGGAAGCTTTGCCACATGTGGAATTTGCTTATAATCGAACCATGCATTCATCTACTAAGCTTACTCCATTTGAATGTGTTTATGGCACTAACCCACTAACCCCACTAGATCTAGCCCCATATCCTATGAGGGAAAAGGAGTCTTTTGACGCAGGTAAGCATGTGGAGTTCATCAAGGAGTTGCACGAACGTACGAGGCTAAAGCTTGTGCAAAAGGCCGAGTACAATGCCACAAGAGCTAACAAGGGACGGCGTCAAGTGATCTTCCAACCCGGAGATCTTGTGTGGGTTCACCTAAGGAAGGAGAGGTTCCCGGAGCGTAGAAAGAGCAAGTTGTCACCACGTGGAGATGGACCTTTCAAGGTGCTTCAACGAATTGGAGACAATGCATACAAATTGGAGCTCCCGGGAGAGTATGGTGTGAGTGCCACCTTCAATGTGGCTGATTTGGTGCCTTATCTAGCTATTGATGAAGACTTAGGTTCGTGGTCGAACCCTTTTCAAGAAGGGGAGGATGATGAGGGACCATCCGAGCCTAGACCTCCTCCAAATGCACCAATGATGACGGATGGGCCAATGACTCGAGCTCGTGCCAAGAAGCTTCACCAAGCTCTTCTCAATCTCGTGAGTCATGCCTTAGCTAAAGAGGACTCGGAATCAACGCAGCCCAAGCTACGGACCCTTGTGCGGATTAGTGCCGAGGCTGTACCGAGCACCACGCAGCCCATTATAACCACTAACGGCTAGTTGTCCTAGTCTTTAGGCTTGTCCTAGATTTTAGGGATTCTATTTGCCATTTTCTGAATTTCTTTTAAGTTGCTGAATTTCTTTTAATTGTCATTTATTTTCAGCTTTTCTATTCCCATCTAAGGCTATAAATAGCCCCTAGGCCGGTTGTAATCACACACAACATTGATCATTTTTATTCATCTTATGAGCATTGCTTTGCAAGCCAAATTGTCTTGAGTGTTTCAAGATTGCCGAGAGTTCTTGGTGTTGAATCCGCTTGGTTTGTCTTGTGTGTGTCGATCTTCGCTAGTTGATTGGTGCTATCAAGCTCCCACGAGCCCCCTTCTCGTGCTCCTTGGATACGTCCCTGGTTGTGTGAGATTGTAGAGATTGGTTAGCTAGTCGTTGGTTTAGGACTTTGTTCAATTGGGATCAAGGGTCTATTCGCTCGTTCTACCTAGACTTTCTCATCCATTTATCCTTGCTTTGTCTAGTCATTTGAGTCTTTATTGAGTTCTTTCACATCTAACTTGTGACCTTTGTGTTTTTGTGCTTGTTGTCGAAAGATCGGGACATCCACGGCTAATCCCCGTATCAAGTAGGAATTTCTTGTTGGACAACAATTTCTTTACCTAAATAGCATAGAAATAGTGTCAACATTAGGTTTCACAACAAATAAGATATTGTCACCAAAAACCAGCAAACAACAAATTGAATAACCACATAAACTAATACTGTCACCACACCAAACACTCCAAACACACAACACGCGGAATGTCATATGGAACCCTGTCACCACACACAAGTAACAAATTGTAACCATAAATCACTTGTAACCCTGTCACCAGACTGTAACCAAACATAAAAACAAGTAATGAACTGTAACCCTGTCACAAAACAATTAATAAACTGTAACCCTGTCACAAGACTGTAACCAACCATTAAAAGAAGTAATAAAATGCAACCCTGTCAGCAAACAAGTAATAAACTGTAACCCTATCACCAAACAAGCAACAAACTGTACCAATGAATCAATTGTAACACTGTCACCAGACTGTAACCAACCATCAAAACAAGTAATGAACTGTATCCATGTCACCAAACAATTGATAAAACTATAACCCTCTCACAAAGACTATAACCAACCATTAAAACAAGTAATAAAATGCAACCCTGTCAACAAACAAGCCATAAACTGTACCCCTAACACCAGACTGTAAACAACCATCAGAAAACAAAGAGAAACAACAAATGCGGTAATGGAAACGAAATCAGAAGAAGGGACATTAACCATAGCACAAACTGATAGCCATTAGACAACAACTGAACTACAAACAAAACCTAAACGGGAGGAAATGGCTAAACTAACGAAACGAACAGCAAAAATTGCATCAAATGAAGGAAACTACATCTCCACAACTAAAAGGAAACAACAGGCGAGGTTGCTGTGGAAACACTGAAGCAGAAGAGTCGAAGAAAGTACCTGATGAAGCCATTAGAAGAAGGTGATCAGAAAACCGAAACGAAGAGCAGAAAATGCAGAAACGACGAGGAGAGAATGTCGAACAGCAATGCCGATAGCAAGTCAGAGAGCACGGCGTAAAGCAAGTCGAATATCACTAGGGAACCGTCGGGAACGAATCGCCAGGAGAGAGAGACCGGAAGATCAATGGGAGAAACTGCAAAACCGTAAAATTTTGGACAGAAGAAGAGAAGCGCGAGGAGAGAGATGGGGGAGTATAAAGCAAGGGCAAAACCGGTATTATGAAAATATTTTGGCTATTTACTACTAAAGCCCAATCCGTGGGACATTTTGTATTTGGCCCAAAGGCCGAAGGCCTTTAGGCCAAATTTCTTGTTAATTTTTCTATAATATTTTATGTTTATAACCAAAGTACCCCTGTTTAACTATTATTTTTGTTTAAAAGAAAACTTATATAATTGAGTTTTTTTTTTTAAAATACCTTTGAATTTTATTTTTTTTAGAAAATCAAAATATAATCTTATAATATTTGTTAAAAAAATTAAAGGTGATATTTTATGTGTTTTAATTTATTTTAAAAAAATTAAATGTTGAATTATATATATATATATATATTTTTAAATCATAAATAATAAATCAAAAGATAAAAAAAATATGTGAGTTGGTATGAAAAATATACTATTATAATATTTTTTCTTAATCATTTTAATTTTTCCACTAACTATTTAATTAAATAAGGGAATTTTGGTCACCAAAATTAAATGTCATAAAAAAATTATAACATTTGGTTGAAAAATAGAAGTTGGCAATTCAATTGAATAGATTATATTATATAATGAGTTTTTTTAATAAAAATTAAAGCTTAAAATGAAGGTGTAGTTTTGTTAGGAAGTTCTATTATATCATTTTCCTTTTTAAATGAAAAATCGTTTGAAAAATAAGGCATTATGGTTATAAATATAACATGCCGATAGAAAATTAAAATATTTAGTCAAAAAATAAGATTGGTGTTTTGTTAAAAAAACACATCGTTTTTTCTAAAACGACATGTTTTTTTTAACAAAACACCAATAATAAATTTGGAAAACCTAGCATAAATTCATAACTAAATTTGCGGGGGTTTTTTCCTTTAAAAGGTACATTATATAATAATGTTTTTTCATTAAAACACCTTGTTTTAACAAAAAAAAACACCTTATATAATATAAATAGTTCAATTGAAGCACCAATCTATTTTCGCCCACATGTTTTATTTTTTCGGCAATATTTTATGTCTGTAACCGAGATACCCCTTATTTAACTATTATTTTTGTTTAAGAGGAAACTTATATAATAGAGTTTTTTTTTTAAAATACCTTTGAATTTCTTTTAGCAAATCAAAATATAATCTTATAATATTTGATAAAAAAAAATTAAAGGTGATATTTTATTTGTTTTAATTTACTTTAAAAAAATTAAATGTTGAATTTTATTTTTTTTAATTTACATTAAATCATAAATAATAAATCAAAAGATAAAAAATATGTGAATTTCTATTAAAAAGATAATATTATAATATTTTTTCTTAATCATTTTATTTTTTTCAGCTAATTACTATATAATTAAATGAGGGAATTTTGGTCACCAAAATAAAATTTCATTAAAAAATTATAACATTTGGTTAAAAATAGAAGTTGGTAGTTCAATTGAATAGATTATATTATATAATGAGTTTTATGAAAAAAATAAAGCTTAAAATTAAGGTGTTTTGTTAGGAAGTTCTATTATACTGTATAATTTTCCTTTTTAAATGAAAAAACGTTTGTAAAATAAGGCATTATGGTTATAAATATAAAATGTCAACAGAAAATTAAAATATTTAGTCAAACAATAAGAATGGTGTTTTATTTGCATTTTTTTTCTAAAACAACATTTTTTTTAACAAAACACCAATCATAAATTTGGAAAACCTATCATAAATTCATAACTAAATTTGCGGTGTTTTTTCCCCCTAAAAGGTACATTATATAATAGTTTTTTTTAATAACACCTTTTTTTAAACAAAAATACCTTATATAACATAATTAATTCAATTGAAGCACCAATCTTATTTTTCGCCCACATGTTTTATTTTTCGGTAATATTTTATATCTGTAAGCGAGATACCCCTTGTTTAGATTTTTTTCAAAATATTTATAGAAAAATAAAATTTTACAAAAAAATCACAAGTCGAAAATATTTACAAAAATATTCAAAATTTGCAGGGGAATCAGAAAAACGCGGTCTGAGACCGCGTTTCATTCACAAGAAGGAAACTCTGGAGGTTGGAAAAAAACAAACGAAAGAAACACAGTTTGAAAGCGCGTTTTATAGGTAAAACGCGGTTTCAAACTGTGTTTTTACATTTAAATTTTTTTTTTAAAAAGAAAAAGGCCTGAAACGCGACATTAGGCCGCGTTTCATTTGCTACCAATACCAGTCGCCAAACCAGAAAGAAAGCAGTGAACATCCTCTACAACATCCCCTACTCCACCCCCTACTCCACAAATTTTTTTTGACATATATTTAATCTTAAAAAAAATTAAAAATCATATTTATAATCTTAACATCTATTTTTATATATTTATAAAATTTTATTTTAAAAAATCATGTTTTAAAAGTGTTAATAATTATATTTTTTACACTATTGTCTTTTTAATTTTTAAACATCATTTTTCAAAATAAAATTTTATAAATATATAAATACAAATGTTAGAAATATAAATATAATTTTTATATTTTTTAAGATGAAATAATTATTAAAATAAATTAGTGGAGTAGGGAGTGAAGTAGGAATTGGGTTGTAGGGGATCTTGTTTGGAAAGAAAGGGGGAGAGAGAAGCATGAAGATGGAGGCGAAGCGGAGGCCGGGGATCTCGACGAAGCTTCTCGCTGCCCACGACCTCGTCGGCGGCAGGTCCTTCGTGCTGCTCAATTTGCAGCTCCGTCCCCTCTCATCCACAACCCACAACCCTCAACCCTAATTCCCCCGATTTGCAACTCCATTAGGCCAAGCCCGATTCACCTCCTCCGTTTGCAATTGGAATTTGGAAGCCGCCAGGTATGTGTGATTTTGTTTGCAACTGAAGTCAATATACAGGCTTTCAATTAGTTCAACTCCGAGCCGCATTCGAGAGCATTGCTGCCGTTTCAATTGGAACCGAAAGTCAACTCGAGTCCATGGAATTAATTGGAGATTGATTAGTGCAGATTAAATCAATTGGGTTAAGGTCCCGTGACATTCAAATGGCCAGCCTACAAATGAAGAAAACGACGACGACGGGGAATGAATAAGCTACTGCGTTTTTTTTTTCAAGGAAAGATGAAGGGTCTGCAAATGAAACGCGGTCTGAAGTCGCGTTTCAGGCCTTTTTCTTTTATTTTTTAATTTAAAATGTAAAACGCGGTTTGAAACCGCCTTTTACCCATAATTAATTATAAAATGTGGTTTCAAACCGCGTTTCTTTCGTTTGTTTTTTTTTCCAACCTCCGGAGTTTCCTTCTGGTGAATGAAAAGCGATCTCAAACCACGTTTTTCTAATTCCCCTGCAAATTTTGAATATTTTTGTAAATATTTTCGACTTGTGATTTTTTTTTTTGTAAAATTTTATTTTTCTTTGAATATTTTGAAAAAAAATTCCCTTGTTTAACTATTATTTTTATTTAAAAGGAAACTTATATAATAGATTTTTTAAAAAAAAATACCTTTGAATTTGATATTTTTAGCAAATCAAAATATAATCTTATAATATTTGTTAAAAAAATTAAAGGTGATATTTTATGTGTTTTAATTTATTTTACAAAAATTAAATGTTGAATTTTATTTCTTTCAAATTTATTTTAAATAATAAATAATAAATCAAAAGATAAAAAAAATATTTGAATTGGTATTAAAAAGATAATATTATAATATTTTTTCGTAATCATTTTTTTTCAGCTAACTAGTTAATTAAATAAGGGAATTTTGGTCACATGAATAAAATGTCATAAAAAAATTATAACATTTGATTGAAACATAGAAGTTGGCGGTTCAGTTAAATAGATTATATTATATAATGAGTTTTTATTAAAAATTAATGCTTAAAACTAAGGTGTTTTGTTAAAATATTCTATTATATAATTTTCCTTTTTAAATGAAAAATCATTTTTAAAATAAGGCATTATGGTTATAAATATAAAATATCAATAGAAAATTAAAATATTTAGTCGAAAAATAAGATTGGTGTTTTGTTAAAAAAATTGCCCTTTTATAAAAAAAAAAGATGCTTTGTTATGATGTTAAATTATATAAGTTGTTATTTTAAAAAAATTTAAAATGATATTTTGTTTTTTTGAGAAAAACAATGTTTTGTTATGTAAGTGTGTTTTTTTTTAAAAAAAAAAAACTTTTAAAATTATTAACCTATCCTATTCAAATAGATAAAATGAAAGAGGAGTGAGGCTATTTCCAAGATACTAGAATGACTATTGACAAGATTGTTATCACAAAATTATACGACAAATCCTTTTGTATTTTGAAAAATATTTATAAATCGGTACGAGAATAAAAGATAAAACCTACTAGTCTTCATCCAACTCGATCCAAAAAAAAAAGCATTGTTAAGTCAATGTGATCTCATGAGTTCAATTTCAAATTGAATTATTCAATCAAAAAAAAAATTGAATTAAGAGATCGTTAGACAGAGGGATTAGCTAATTGGTATTTATAATGATTTGGATCAATATTAATCTTGAGAATCACTGTAATCTATAACTGTATATTTAGAGCTGCTAATCACCCTAATCTAGGTTTGACTCCAATTAGAATCCATATGGGTTCTCTTCCTACCATTGGCCATGTACATCCATGAAGACATTCATGGAAACTCTAGCAGTGATGATACACAAAGTCCAGGACCCCCCGATACGGCCAACAGCAACGCGAGTCATGCATAACCTCGGCCGCCAGCAATGAGGTGAAGCCAGAGCCTCGGCTAGTATAGATGAGGGTCCGAGACTCCGAGGCTACCTTGCCCAAAAGAGACGAGGTCCTCTTGTCTTCTCAGCATATGAGTTGACTTCGAGCCTCCTCCTCGACAGTAACCGAACCCAAATCGCAAAGAACGATCAATTCAATTCCAATTTCTGCTCAAAATTCGACACCCACGTACATCACACAATTCAACAACCATCAAATAAAAAACACAAACATCTATCAATTTCAATGCTAATTTTTTTTTTAAAAAAAAACTCTAAAACCTTCAATTTTATATAAAAAACCCATAAAAAATCAATTGCAATAAAACTTATTATCTCAAATTTAATAGATCTATTAAAATCCCTCGTAAATTTATAGAAAAAAAAATGGGTGACTTATTTGAATGTTAATATGCCTCGTCCAAGTTGAGCGAGCCTTTGGTTTGTGTAGCAATTGTGGTTTTTTTATTATTCTCCCGGGCAATTCTATAATTATTTTTTAAAATGAAAAAGACTTGTGTACAATTTTATAAAAATAATCTTGTCAACAGTCATTTTATCATCTTATCAATAGGTTAAAAGAATTTATAAAACATTCCCCAACCATTTGTTTATCTTTTTATTTGGGTGGTAAGTCGCGCACCCAGGACGCATCCTGGATGCGTGCTTGTATTCGCACCCAAGCCACACGCATCCTGGATGCGTGTGGTTGCTTCTGAAGAAAAAAAAAGCGAGTTAAAAATAATGTGGAACCGAGATAATAAATGGGGTCAACACGCATCCAGGATGCGTGTTGACTGTAGAATTTATAAAATTTGGTCAACACGCAACCAGGATGCGTGTTGACCAATGATAATTTGTTGGAATTTTTAAACAATTGTTGACCCTTATATGATGTTTAAATAATTGTAATAATGTTGGAAATGTTAATAATGTAAATGCACCCTATATCATAATTGAATCGTCCGAATTTTCGATTATAATTTATTTATATTTGTTGCAAATCGTATTAAAGTTGTTCGGAAATGATAATCAATATTTATATTATATATTAGAATTTATAGCAATTTATTCATATTTTATGATTTATCGGAATTAGATTATTATTGTCGATATTGAACACTTAGCATATATCAAATAAGATTGGATTCCATTTTATAATACATGAGATTGAATAATTAGATTAGATAGTTAATATGTAGAATGATAGTCATACTAATGTGAATATATTTTGATTTAATTTCTGCTATTTTTGATAACGATTGTATGTAAATCACTATAAAATACGAAATGAGATTTAATTATTAGTTTATATTCAACAATATAGAATTTCATCTAACAATAGACGAGATTAAATTGATTCGGTTATTATGTATGCTTAATTAAAGTTAGGGTTAGGGTATATAGTCGATAAATCGATATTGAACACTTAGCATACATCAAATAAGATTGGATTTCATAATATATATAACCTAACCCTAACCTTAACCCTAACTCTAACCCATGCATCATTTCATGTATATATAACCTAGCCCTAACATAACCCTAACCTTAACACTAACCCTAACTATAACCCATGCGATCACCACTTATTTGAGAGACTCACATGACGAGATTGTAGACGAAATTGATACGTACTGCGTACACACTTTATGTCGTATTGATGAGTTTCAGATGAACCGTGAACTTAGTGGTAGACCTCGGACTTTGGCTTATTGTAAATTATTTGTTGATGAACATTTAGGAAATCTTTATAAATACTCTTATTTGATGCCGGGAGTGCATGTAATCGTAAGTTCAAAGCTATAAATCAGGTTTATTATGATAAGTTAAAATGTTGTTAGGCATATGATTGTTATATAATGAAGTTAGCTTACGTTGTTAGGCTTATGATGAAGATGTTGTTGGGTATGATCGTACGCATCCAGGATGCGTGTGCACGCATCCAGGATGAGTGTGCACGCATCCAGGATGAGTGTCCCTTAGAAACTTCAGGTATTTTAGGGTTTGTAGGGTTAGGGTTTAGGGTTTGTACACGCATCCTAGATGCGTGTGCACTCATCCAGGGTTTGTAGGGTTAGGGTTATACACGCATAGAGGATGCGTGTATAACCCTAGTTTAGGGTTTATAAAGGCGCGCAACCAGGATGCGTGTGAATCAATGTGTAATATATCACACGCATCCTAGATGCGTGTACGCTGTGCAATTTTTTTTGAAAAAACTAGCCGTTACAACGGCTAGTATAACGGCTAGTTGCACCTATTTTTACTATATAATGACTTTAGATTGTGGTATGATCTACATCTATTTCACTCTAAAAAACGAATATGTCTAGAGAGGAGGAAGATAGATCCGACAGCGAAGGCGAGAGTGCTCGGGTATGTTTATCTATTCATTATTGAAACTCAAGTTTATAGTATATTGTCTTATTGAAACCCAAGTTTATAGTATATTATGAAATCCTAGATTAGATGAAATCATGATTTATGAGATAGTGAATCTTAGTTTAGAAGAGATCGTTATTTTTATAATATGAAATCCTAAAGTAGATGAAATCATGAATTCTCATATATTGAATCTTAGTGAATCTTAGTTTAGAAGAGATCGTTATTTCTATAAATGTTATTTTTTCATTCCAATCTTGGTATATATTTAGTTAGTTTCCGATGTTTTGCGTAGATACGTGATGGCATAAATGAAGGAAATGATTACACCATAGGTTTTTCGACTAAAAGAGTGTGGCCAGATATGAATTCGTTGAGAAATTGGGCGCGAAAGAGAGTTAGTAGAAGAAATTTCGTAATTACGACCTATAAGTCGTGGAGTAGCTCTGATATAAGATTTGGGAGAGTTATTTTAACATGTGAACATTACGGAGTCTACCGAAAGGGGTGCAAAGCTGTGGATGGTGATAATGATGAAGAAACTGTCAAGCTCGATACGCAAACCAAAAAAGATCGATGTCCCTTCGAGTTGAGTGGTCGAGAGTGTCCAAAGGGATGTTGGACGGTCGAAGTGATCGAAGGTGTTCACAACCACACCCATCCGACTAAGTTGATTGGTCATTCATTCGCCGGACGGTTGAAGCCGAAAGAATTGGTTGACGTCGAAAGTAGCACTAAAGCTGGATCGAGGCCGAAAGATGTACTAACTAAATTGCGCCATGATGTCACAACCAATGTGACGTCGAGGGATCAAATATACGCGGCACGGGCTCGGATGAGGAAGAATCTAATGGGCGATCGAACACCGACTCAGTATCTCTTGTCGGAACTGGTTAATAAGGGATATTTATTCCAATACAGATTAGACTCTGAAGGTCGTATTGGAGATCTTGCCTTTTTCCACCCAGATTCTATAAAGTTGTGGAAGATGTTTTCATATGTGCTGCTGATGGACACGACATATGGCACAAATAAGTATGCTCCTTCTTAGTTTTTTTTATCTTTTAATATTTAAATTAATTTATTTCTTCATATTACATTATATTCAGTTAATAAAACAAAAATTATGTCACAGGCCCAAAAAGGCATTGTTGGAGATGGTTGGTGTAACGAGCACATTAAATTCATTTCACTTGGGATGTGCATTGATGACAAGGGAAGATACAGACACATACAGTTGGGTGTTGCAACAAGTGAAAGGAGTTTGCGTACATGTTCCGACGACGATAGTTATTGACATGGAGCTAGGACTAATGAAGGCCTTAGAGAATGTTTTCCCTGAGGCGAAACATATGTTATGTGAATGGCATGTGTTGCGAAACATAGAGGGCATGGCTCTCAGAAAAACAGCACAGACAGAGGCTATTCAGAGTAGGTTCTGCAGTCAAGCCAAGCGCTTGATCAAGTCCGGATCGGAACAAACTTACCATCGGCGGTTAGATGCAATGAAGGTCGAATGGGGAACTAAATACAGTAACTTGATGGGGTACTTCGAGGATACATGGCTAGTTCACAGGGAGAAGCTGGTGTATTGTTGGGCAAACTAGAATTTTCATTTAGGCAACCATTGCACTAGCAGGTAAGTTTTCATTACGATTTGCATTACATTTTAAATTGGTGTGTTTTATATGTGTTGATTTTAGTCTACTTTTACATATCTTATGTAGGGTTGAATCAGCTCACGCAGTGATTAAGAGGCAGATGCAGTCAAGCACCAATGAGTTGGACACGTTGTTTGACCACATCCACAGAATGCTGGAGGATCAGATCCTCAAAGTTCGGGGCGAGCTAGAGCAGTCGCGGACACTAATTCCAATAAAAATTAGAGGCAACAGATGGTCGTTGTCTTGATATTATGTTTCGTTATATTGTTCGAAAGGTGACAAAACCGGTCTTGGATCACTTGTACGGCCTCCTACGGGAGTGTCGTGCACATAAAGTCCTCTTGAGGTGCACATGTTGGTGGGTGAGGACGTCTCGTGGCCTTCCATGTATCCATCAAGTGGAAGAAATTCGGGTTGCCAAGCGCCTATTTCAAATGGACGATGTTCACCCTTTCTGGTGGCAGGTTGAGTGGTTCGGGGAAAGATCGGCCTTTGCTCCAGACGCCTCGGATGTCAACATTCATGAAGTTAACATGACGGAGATGATAGACGCTTACACATCGGGCGAGATGGTGGCCCATCACGTAAGTTCCCTGTCCACCCTTTACATGACTCTTAGGAGTCCGGATATATCAGACATCTCACCCCCGGCTGCGAAATCATCAAAGAGGGGACGACCGACTAAGAAGCTGCAGAATAGTATACCCCGTCGGTTAAGCTTCTTTGAGCATATGACACAAGAGCGGCGGTAGATGGATGATTCTTCCGATGAGGAGGAGACACGACCCGAGGAGCCCAATGAGGAGGAGACACGACCCGAGGGGCCCAATGACCCTCAAACTCCAACATGTGGGCATACACCGACTTCATCTCGTGGTTCACGTGGGACTCGTGGTCGTGGTCGCCCCCCGAGGAGCACGAGAACGGGTAGGGGCAATTCTGACCATCCTATTCCTCCGGTGGATGAGTCATCACGAGTTGCAACATGTGGGACGCGTGGGCGCCCCCGTCGTGGGACCTCGAGGAGTTCAACGTCTGTGCCCCCACTTCCAAGAGTTGTACCTGATTCATTCGACTTTGGGAATAACACCATTGACGAGTTCATGAAAGGATTCGTTCGTCGTGTGCAAGATGTGAGGCCAGACGGAAATTGTGGATTTCGCGCATTGGCATTCGCCATGGGGCTTGGTGAAGATGCATGGCTTGACCTACGGATGGGGATGATGAGAGAAGTGAATCTCCATCCGGAACGATATCAGCAGCTTCTTACTGTTTACGGACGATCCAACGAGCCAGATAGAAGACTCATATTATTCAAGGCGCATTTCAATTGGAGTGATCGAAATATCGATGCACCTGAGCGGTGTTGGTTGGCTTTTCCGAAGGACGGCCATGTTTTTGCGACAACGTATCAATGCACCCTTGTATTTTTGGATTACAACGCGCCAATGACTTTCCTCCCGCTTGTCAGACAAGCTCCTGCTCCCGGCGCACCCCCATCCGGGGCGATCATCGTGATTTGCTTAATAGGATGGCGTGCCCATTTTGTCGCGGTAAGCTTCTCCTCTATATTCTATTATAATTTGGTTTGATTTTGATTATAAGTTATCTTATTGTTTTTTATTATTTTGTAGGTGACTATGGAAAATCCATTTCCCATGCCTCCCGTCACTATGTATTGGAAAGACTCCCATGACGAAAGTGTCGACGGATAAAAACACACAATATGCAAGTCGTATTGAGGAGTTTCATATCAATCGGGAACTTAGTGGTAGACCGGTGTTGCGTGACTAGTACGCATCCATATTTGGTTTTGTTGTTCAAGTTTATCCAAGTTTAAAATGTCCTTGCTAAGGGTTTTAATAAAAAAGAGGTAAAATAAGCCTACACGCATCCTGGATGCATGTGTTGCCGTTTTAATTTTTTTTAAAACAACACTATTTTTAAAAATTAAAATAAGCCTACACGCATCCTGGATGCGTGCAGGTTGAACCTTTTATAACACCCTTTTTTTCCCGGTTCTTCTAATATATCCCATTTTTTTTATATAAAACCAACATTTACACGCATCCTGGATGCGCGCTCATTGGGTGCGGCGGTACACGCATCTAGGATGCGTGTTGGGTGCGCTTCGGCTCGCCCCTTTATATTGGTCAAAAAGTTGAAAAAGGTTGTCTTTACACACTCCTAGAAGAATGGGTATGCAGCAAATACTTTAAAAATTTAGGGCTACCAAATCAAATATTAGAAAATTATACTATTGACCATTCGAAATAACCCTAACCCGAGGGTAACCTGACAAAATTTTCCAAAAAAAAAAAAAACAAGATACTAGATAGCTGAATATACGGAGAAGATAAGAAGCTACTTACTATATGATAATTTAATACAGTATAGACCAAAAAATGAAAAATTGTACTTCGTGATCATTTCACCAATTTTGTCCGTGTTTATGTCAGTATATGCGTATCACATGACGTCATCAATAAATCTATTTTTCTGGAAGTGTCAAATATATCTTTCTTTACTAACAAAGTAAGCTTTTTTAGAGTATTAATGCACATTTTGAAGACAAAAAGTCTAATTAATAAAAATAATAAAAGATTATTATTGTTTCTAAAAAAAATTTAGTATAAATTTTTTTAGAAGATAAAAAGTCTAATTAATGAAAATGACAAAATATTAATATACTATTTCTAAAAAAATGTTTTAGTAGTATATACATAAAGTTTCAATTCATCACAAATTATAAAAGGAGATAAAAAATCTAATTAATTAGCATAAAAAAAGATTTATATTTACAAATCTTTCTTTTTAGTAAAGTAAGCTTTTTTGGAGTATTAATGCACATTTAGAAGACAAAAAGTCTAATTAATAAAAATAATAAAAGATTAATATTGTTTCTAAAAAAATTTAGTATAAATTTTTTTAGAAGATAAAAAGTCTAATTAATGAAAATGACAAAATATTAATGTACTATTTCTAAAAAAATGTTTTAGTAGTATATACATAAAGTTTCAATATTCATCACAAATTATAAAAGGAGATAAAAAATCTAATTAATTAGCATAAAAAAGATTTATATTTACAAAGATATAATTTTTTTATTATTTATAAATATTAATCTTTAATGAAATTTTAAGTAAGTTATCCAAATAATCAATTGAGTAATGTAAATCAGAGAAAAAAATTACAAGCATAAAATAATACTAGTACAGTCCCCGCGCCATGGCGCGTATTTTTCTTTTTAAAAAAATAAAAATAAAATTTTGTAAGTATAAAAATTAAATTACCGCTATAAAATGAAATAAACTATTACCATACATTAACATAAAATAGAAAAAAATTGATTTGATAAAGTAAGTAAAAAATTAATATTTGTGAAAAATGTGTAAAAATTACATTAGTTTAAGATTTAAGTAGAATAGGTTGGTTGAGTGAAAATCCTAAAATAAATGTGCTTATAAGTTATAACACCTAATAAAAATGTTTACGGTTTATTAGTTAGATATAGATAGATCAATTAAAGAAATTTATCCAAATTTTAATAGTTGGATTTTTTTATAGGTTCAGTTAATTGGGAGGAAATTGTAAAATTAAGGTGATTATGACATCTAATTAATAAAAAAAATATTTATAATTTAATAGTTAGAATAAGTAAATCCCATTGGTCAAAAAAATATTTAAAAATTTTATCATGTGAAATTTTGTGTAGATTAGGTTGGGTAGGTGAAATTACTAAAATTAAGGTTATGATAAAAACAAAAATAGTTTTCAATATATATATATATATATATATATATATATATATATATATATATAGAGAGAGAGAGAGAGAGAGAGAGATTGGTTGCTCCAAAAAATCATATATTTGGAATGTACTATATATATAAAGTTTTAAATTCATCTCATTGTTTAAAGAAAATAGCTTGAAATGATATTGTATAATTAATATAGAATGAAATATTATTGTATAGTTAATATTAACTATATTAAAAAAAAGTTTTGAATTAATATATAGATTGTTTAAAAAAAGTTATTTCTAAATATATTCAATATAAATGTTGCCAAAAATAACTTTGCGCGAGGGAGCGACACGTGGCATAGATGCTTTGGTTTTAATTAATATATAGATGTAAACCATATAAAAAACTATCTAAAAATAAAATCTTTCTCTTTAGTAAAGTAAGCTTTTTTGGAGTATTAATGCACATTTAGAAGACAAAAAGTCTAATTAATAAAAACAATAAAAGATTAATATTGTTTCTAAAAAAATTTAGTATAAATTTTTTTAGAAGATAAAAAGTCTAATTAATGAAAATGACAAAATATTAATGTACTATTTCTAAAAAAAATATTTTAGTAGTATATACATAAAGTTTCAATTCATCACAAATTATAAAAGGAGATAAAAAAATCTAATTAATTAGCATAAAAAATGATTTATATTTAAAAAAGATATAATTTTTTTATTATTTATAAATATTAATCTTTAATGAAATTTTAAGTATGTTATCCAAATAATCAATTGATTAATGTAAATCAGAGAAAAAAATTGCAAGCATAAAATAATAAGTAAACCATATAAAAAACTAGCTAAAAATAAAATTTGAAGAATCTTATTTGAATAATTAATTGAGTATTGTAAATAAAATAAGAAAATTAAAAGAATAAAATAAAAGTAGAAATTAAAAGAATAAAATAATATTATTTATAATTTATACAAATATAATAATTGGAGTAAATATTACTTAGGTATATGACAAATGGATAAATGTAGATTAATTTAATTTATTTGAGAAAATATGATAGCAATGGAGAAAAATATAAACTAAATATATTTATATATCTAAGAAAGAACTAAAAACCTACAAAAACATATGTTTTTGAAACTTGCTTCTTATAACAAGTATTCCATGTTATATAGAGTTACTGATGAAATAAACCGTTAAAATTAGAAAATTAAAACTATATAAATTAATACGAGTAATATAAATCATTGTTTATATAGAATATATAGGAACAAATTTTATTAAAATTTTTAAAAATTAAACCCGTGCGTAGCACGAGACTATCCACGTACTAGTACTCCGTATAAAGAGATTCCCAATAGTGAATATATATTTGTTGAAAAATTTGAAATCCGTTCTTTCGATTTACATTCTACATAGCCATTTCAATCTCGAATGGTTTTTCTTATTAGCCCATTAGCAGATTAATTGAGCGATGTTTCAATTTAACTTGAGTTTGATTGTTTGTTCAATTTCAACCGACCGTACAGATTGAGAATGCACCTTTTAAAACTCATTAAAGGTTTGATTTTAACTCGATCGTATACGGGTGTTTGTTTCTTTATCAATTTGAACCAAGCAAGAACCTCGATATATATAATGCAAATTAAAAAACTCAAATTCCATTCCAGATCGACCTCGATCGATCATCCGAATATATATATATATATATATATATATCGATTTTTCTATTCTATGCCCTTGGGGCATAGGATAAGATACCCATTTTGAAAAAAAAATACATCCTTAATTAAATTCCATTAGCCAAATTTTAAATTAGATTCTTAGGGTCGCTTATTTTTGGTAGGGTATCTTTCCCCATTTAGGATCTTATCCAACTATATATATATATATATATCCGATGTCTCGCCAACAAATTAAAATTACTTAATAACTAAGATGATGAGAATATTAAGCAGAAAAATGAGTAGATATATTTAATTAGCAGCATAAGCCATTTTTTATTTTATTTTTTCGATCGGATGGATTATTAAATATATATATGAGAGACGATGAATGAACACTTGGATCTAAGTTTGTACGTACAACAAAATGATCAAAATCCACATAGATCTTGCACTTGAAGGGGGTCCTGGACCCACCTAGAAAAGGCTTCAAGAGTGTTCATGTCGGCTCTATAGTGCTTCTGGGTGAACTCAAGAAGGGTAGGCCATGTGAAGTCAGGGTAAACCCTAGGGTTGGAGTCGTCCACCAGCTCCCCCGGTGCTCTCACCACCTTGTCCTTCCTCGGGCACAGGAAGAATGCCAGTGACTTTCTCGGCGTCGTGCTGTTCACCACCGCCCTGTGCAGGCAGCTCTTGTACCGCCCATTCGACAACGCCTGCACGCACGCACGTACTCCATCATATATATCGGTATATATATATATATATATATATATATATATATATATATATATATATATATAATTCGGTAAAGTTATTATACTTTATATGATGTACTGTTTGTCAGGATCACATCGATCTTGTCATGTTGTATTTGCCGTGATTAGTGGTCATAATGTAGCTAACAGTAAATGTTTGTTGGGGGAAGCCCTACCTAAAATGCATGTGACTCATCCGCAATTGAATGTTCTAGTTCTAGGATTTGATTTTCAACCTAAATGTACGTGACTCATCAAAACATATCCCAAAATTATTTGGCTCGATCAATTGATGATGATCGAGTAGGAGGGTCTTGGCAAGTGATTACCATGAAGGTGTCCCCAATGTTGATCACAAAGGCGTCGAAACGGGGAGAGATAGAGCGCCACTCGCCATCCACAAACACTTGGAGGCCGTGGACATCGTCTTGGTGGAGGATGGTGAGAGACGTGGGGTCGCAATGGGGACCGGTGCCAAGGGCCAGCTCCGGTTTTTGGCACGGTGGATAGTAGTTGAGCCGCATCACGGAGTCGTTGCCTTCGAAGAAGCTCCGAAAGTATTGCCTTCCAACTCCAAGGCTAATGCCTAGAAGCTCCATGATTCTTAGGGAGAGTGTGTTCATGGCTTCACAATATTCTTGGTATAGTTTTCTACATAGATCCACAACATCATACAAATCAATCATTCAATTCCGGATTTAGTTACATTATTATTATTCTTTTATTTTTGAATTTGTTTAATTATACAATTAAATACTGACATAAACCCACAAGTAATATTATTACGGAGTATATTTTATAATTAATGTATTTAAAATTCAACACACCCTTATATGACAATGCATTGTTTCAATTTATAAAGTTGATGTGACATAGTCCGAAAATATAGGAGTTAAAATAAATTACATTTTCATATAAGATCCGACTTTATTAAAGGTGTCGAGTCAGTCTTTAAAGACTAAGAGGAGAGTAAAAGATACGGAGTCGTGCCTCAAAAAAAAAAAAAAAGATACGAAGTCCATGAGTGATTTTCAAATTTTTTTTCCTTTTCCGATTTTTAGTTAAGAAAATCTGTGGGTTGTCATATCATGGTTGAGCTATTGCTCTCAGATTTCGAGCTCGATTGTTCGCGTCCGTCCAAATATTTGGTGGTGATCATTTCCTTTTATAATAAAATAAAATAATAATATTCTGTATAGTGATTATGCTGTCGTATTTGATGTCAAAAGATTTAGAGTTCGAATTTTATTAGAAAGACCTTTATATACGAGAGATTTTATATACTCTGTAATATTTAATCTAAATGTAAAATAATCCTCCGCATTTTTTTCTTTTTTAAAAATGAAAATTTTGGATTTACTTTATATATATATAAATACTATTATTGAATTGGTTTTTATTAGAAAAAAGATAATATGGATTGAGGTGTAATGACTTTTCACTTTAAAATGAAAATTTGTAAATGTGATAGTATAATTTTGCTCACCCCATATGTGCTAAATCTTCATGCATTTTGCTCTTAAAATAGTCTTCAACAATCTTGGAGTTGGTCACTTCCTCGGGCGAGTATGGGAACGAGAGGGTCTCCTTCCAAGGAAGCTTGGACGAAAACCTTGTCGTGAAGCTACTAGCATAACCACAATGCTCGCCGAGCTTCCTTTGAGCTCTTTGCTTGTCAACCAAGGGAAGTTCAAAGAAATGATCCATGTACTTGTGTGCATGCTTGATTAGCTCGCTCTCAACACCGTGATTCTTGACAAGGAAGAACCCATGCTTCATGCACGCCTCTCGAACAAGCTTTGAGGCCATGTTGGTTGGTTTTGTTTCCCCTTTGATGAAGCCTTCGAGATCGATGAGGGGTACTTGAAGCTCACAGGCATCATGTGATGGCTTTTCGTGATCGGGCCAGATGAATTGATTAGGTATTTCAGTTTGGGTTCGAAGAAGTTTGGAGTCGAAAACTAAGGATTGAGGGTCTTTTGGTGGTTGTTTGAGTTCATGATTCTTGTTGATGGTTTGAGGAATTGTGTGTGTGTTACTCCTCCTCATGCACTCTATTGTCATTTTGCATGAAGTGAAGGGTTGTTTTTGGGGCTTAGAAAGGCATCCAGTGGCGTAGGAATTTTATAGATAGTTTTTTTTGCAAACAAGCCCGGATAGTTTTTTTTGCAAACAAGCCCTTTAAAAAACCCATATTTAATTTTGGAGAAACAACAAAATACTAACGGGCCAAAGTGCTTGTTGTCCTTTATGTTGCCAGAAATGCTTTTTTCCCAATGGGATTTGTGTCCTTAAAAGAGATAAGTTTAAATAATTAAATGAACAACTAAATAGTTTATTCATTTTTTTTCAGATTCTATATAGGTGCTGTCATTTGGTTGTTAGTGCTGCTACCTTGTGAGATGCACCAATTTTCATTTGGCCAAAACGCAATTTTTCAGATGGACAAACCATGAAAATAATACCGTAGTACACAATAATTTGAATATATAAAATGACAACCAACTTTTGTATATAAATGAATAAATATCTTTGAAATCGTGATCATGGTGCAAGGATAAGCTTGTTCTTATAGATAGATTTTATCATACAACGATATTATAATCTATCTTCAAACCTTGTAGATCAAAGAAAATATGTCAATGCAATCAACATTGAGCTTTTCACAGAAATCTCACAATATATTGTTTACATGGTGTCAGCCTAAACTTATTCCTCTTTGAAATCAGCACACTTTTGCCCCTAATTCATCATTTCCACCGATGATTCCTCTCCCCAAACCCTTGCCGATCGACAGCCTGGTGATCTCACCAACACCAAGAACATCATGAATCTTCTTTTCGTTGCTGCGGGAATAGCCCCAAACCTACTAACAAGAGAGAGAAAGAAAGAGACTTGGGAGGAAAAGAGAGATCTTTAGAGCAATAGATGATTGAGAACAACAAAAGTAACCAAGTAGAGTAATTGAGAATTGAGAACAATAGTAAGATAAATAGATTCACTCACAATTCGCAACAATTGTTGGTTTCTCGATCATCGGACTTCTTCCAAGTTATTATGTTTCTACTTAGTTATTATAAGATTTGGTTTGTGTACAGACTTAGTAGACTGCCTATTCGATCACCACATCAATTCCTTACTCTAGCATGAGGGGCGAGTAGCATTAGGTCCCAAACTCCTAGCATCTAGTCGTATCACTCCTGTCTCGTCAATCTTCTCACCTGGTTATCAACCCAACTATTGCTTCCACTAAAAGTGATATCACCCATACATCAACTTTCCTACACTATCAAGATTCTCGAACTATTCCTGCAAGATGTGCTGGCTAATTGTGGATTAAGGCCCTGTAAAGGATGAAGCTATAACCCTAACGTGGTGTGATTCTATCAAGGTAGATAGTCACGATATGATCAACAATATTGGCAATGCAGCACAAGGAAGATTGAAATAGACATGATTAGAATTAATCATAAATCAGTCCTCCCGATAGATCAACCATGTCTTGAATTACAAGTGAAGTAAAGAGTTTAGCCATGCATGACTTAACTCGAATGAAATATCAAACGAAAAAGCAAACGGTACACAGGCCGTCCTAAGCGGTGAGGCTGAACTGTTTCTAAGCGGTAAATATAACCTAATGAAACGAATGTATTTATAGGGTTAGGGTTTGCCAAAACCCCTAGGAAAACAGGCCACAATTGAATAAGAACAAATCTCTAAAGGATAGGATCAAATCTCCAAGGATAGAGTTTGAAATATTCACCACTGATTCAACCTTATCCATATCGGTGGGTGCTGACCTTAAGGATGCAGGATCAGTGGGTGGTGATTTCCCTTAAGAGCATGATGATGTAGAGCTCGTTGAGAGCTTTTCAACACATGGTCATAATATTCGATCAGACATTCAGGGCCTCCGAAAACTATGTTTTAAGTTGAGCTCACTACGTTGACAACTTTTGTGGTTTATTGTCGTTTCAGCTCTTAGACCTTGATTTTGTGCTCTTTTCCTCCTTAGCTTGCTCCACACTCTTCAGGACACCTTCCTCAAGCTCTCCCAAGTCTCCTATGCTCCATGATTTCTCTGCCATTTGAGCTCGGATCTAAGATATGCGAATAAACACAAAAACTATGTAGATTCCGAATCGAACACCAGAATGATATACTATGGAATTAATACCAAAAGATGCGTTACTTACATCTAATCTAGGCTAAGATGACCTAGAATGACTATAAAAAATACGCATTATCAGTATCCATGCACCAATACCACGAGCAACAAACGAGGAAGCTCGGAGGTTCAGGCAGAGGTGATGACCAATTCGGTGGGATCGTGGGTCCTCACAGCACCAACACCAGTAGTCTCAATCGACTCCACAACAATGACATGTCTATCAGATTGGGCATCCTCCGTCTACTCTAGTTGATCCCAGATGGTATTTCGACTCTAGTGCAACAAATCATGTCACCTTAGATTTCGGCAACCTATCCGTGCATTTTGAATACACTAGCAATATAGGTTGGTAACAGTATGTCTTTTCCTATTATGTATTTGGGTAAT
The DNA here is from genome assembly GCA_963922045.1 of Persicaria maculosa. Taxonomy (NCBI): domain Eukaryota; kingdom Viridiplantae; phylum Streptophyta; class Magnoliopsida; order Caryophyllales; family Polygonaceae; genus Persicaria; species Persicaria maculosa. Next base: position 4,675,686 of record OY998268.1, read on the forward strand.
TCATCCTTGCATGCTTCTCCTAATCCAATCCAATTACACAATATTTTCTTTGTTTTTTAAAGCAAGGAAGATCTAATTAGTATCTCTCAATTAACTCAGGATAATGATGCTTACATGTTATTTTCCCCCCTTATTGTTTTGTCAAGGATAAGAAGGGATGAAAAATTCTCAAAGGAATCACTGAGAATGACCTATACCATCTTCAACCCTCCAAACCATGTCCCCCCACCCCCAATCCTCAAGTCTTCCTTTGTGAAAAGACTACACTTCAAATTTGGCATGAGCGCTTTGGCCATCTTCATGAGTAAGTTTTTAGGCATCTTATTTCTAGATTTCAATTACCTGTTTCCAAACATGATCTCAAAAGTATATGTAAGTCTTGTCAACCTGGGAAGAGTCATCCATTCTCTCTCAATATTCCACACGAGTCTAGTCAATTTCCCTTTGATTTAATTTACTCTGATGTTTGGGGCCCTGCCCTTGTGTCTTCTTTCATGAAAATTCTTATTTCTTACTTTTTGTGGATGACTGCACAAAGTTTGTTTACATTTATTTCTTGACTCACAAATCCCAAGTTCTACATTATTTTTAGTTGTTTCATAAGATGATTGAAACTCAATTTTTGGCTAAAATCAAACTATTTCAATCTGATTAGGAGGAGGGAGGTTGAGTACATAAATGTGTCTAGGCTCCTCGTTTTGCAAGGTATTATTCATCGCATCTTGTGTCCCCACACTCAGTCTCAAAATGGGGCTGTTGAGCGACATCATCGGACTATTGTTGAAAAAGGTCTTGCTCTGCTATCTCATTCATAATTACCCACAGCCTTTTCCACATCAGTTTACTTGCATAATCACACCATCACCCCTATTTTGCATTAAAAGTCTCCGTGTGAGGTTTTATATGGAAAGATCCCTGATTACATGTTCTTAAAGTCCTTTGGTTGTTTGTGTTGTCAATTTTTGAGACCATACAACTCCTCCAAGCTTGAATTCCAATCCTTGCCTTCATTTTTGAGACCATAGTTCAAGGCATAAGGGTTATCTTTGCCTTCATTTTCCTATAAATAGAATCTATATTGCTAGCCATGTCATATTTGACGAAACAACCTTTTCATATCCTCATCCTGCCACAACCCCACTTAACCCTCTACATGCATCAATCTTGACCCTTTCCCTCTTATAGCAAGCGACCTCACCATGGCCAGCACCACCCTCCCTCACCAACTACCCCTACGTCGAGCACTGCATTTAAGGTCGGCACCCCTCCTATCCCGCCGATATCACCTGCCTCTCTATTGACCCCTAAGTTGACCACTCCAACTTCTGAACACGGCTCGCTTGCCATCTTGTTTGGCCCGGTCTCACATTTCTTGGAGGGTCATCTCTCGGCTAGCTCCTCGTCAAACACAGGTAATCCTCCACTCCCTTCTACTCAGCATCCTACAGTTCTTTCCTACTTTCGGCCTTATTCTAACTCAAGCCATGATATGATCACCAGATCAAAAAAAAACCTCAAGCCTAAAGCCCTGACCAGCATCGTTTGCCCCCTTTTATCGATCCATATAATGAACCCAAGTCTTTTCTTCAAGCTTCTAAATCATCTGAATGGCAACATGTTATGCAGGTTAAGTATAATGCACTCTTACATAATGGGATGTGGAAACTTGTACCTCGACCTACTCAAGCTAATATTGTTGGTTGTAAGTGGTTGTACAGGATCAAACGCAGGGCTGACAGTACCATTGAGCCATTGAGCGCTACAAAGCAAGGCTTTTGGCCAAGGGCTTCAATCAAGAAGGCATTGATTATTTTGACATATTCTGTCCTGTGATTCAGCCCACCACTATCTGAATTATGTTATCTCTTACTATGATGAATTCTTGGGGTCTTTATCAGTTTGACATTAATAATGCCTTCTTGAATGGTGATTTATTTGAACAAGTTTATATGGCTTAACCTTTGAGGTTTGTTGATTCCTCTCGGCCTAATGATGTTTGCCTTGTACACAAGGCTTTATATGGATTCACAAGCATGGTTTATGGCATACAATTCTCTCTAGTTCAGCTTAGATCCTTCATCTACCTTCATTGAGATAGGATTTTCCTCTTCCTAGATGATGTACCAGCAATATATATATATATATATATATATATATATATATATATATATATATATATAGGGGAGGGTTCAAGTGAGAAGTATTCGGTCCGGTAAGAAGGAAAGAAGTATTCTAATTGGTCGGTTTCATCAGACAAAAAATAAAGTCTCACGCGCCTGAAGCTTATTCATCTCCTACCTCCTCCAACCTCCACTCCGTACTCTCCCTCTCCTCTCTCGACACTTCCTTCGGCCACCGCTGCTTCGACTGCGTCCACCGCGATGGATCCTCCCTCGCCGCCGGCGACTTCCCGATCTCCCGATGCCTCCCTCCGTTCCCGGCGCCGGAGCCTCCATCTCCGAGATGCTACCAGACCTGGACCTCGGCTTGCTCTGACGAGATCTCGAGCCTCGCGGACCGCCTCTGCTAATCCCACCGCCTTCCAATCGCCTCTCTCCGGTGCCCTATCGATTCTTCGAGAAGTGACCGAAATCAAATCTCTCGGCCTTCCAATTTTGATTTTCGATGAAGTCGACTCCGCGACTCGGTCCTTCATGTTCTTAATTTTTCTTTATGAGTATCTTGGAGAGTCCTTGATGTCTTATGATTGTGATTCATAATGGCGAGGATTGGGATTTTTAGTTTCAGAAGAAGGAGGAGCCGAAGACGGAGAAAGGCTGGTGTTTGAATGAAAAAAATCAAATCCAGATCCTCGTTTTTACTGTAAACAGAAATTGCATCTTAAATTGCAGCTCAACACTTAGATCCATATCCCTTTCTTCCTTTTGTGGGGATTGGTGTTGGTTTCCAATGGGATTACTCTTCGTCAAGGCTCTCTGCCTCTCTCTGGGATTCGACAGCTCCACCCGGGTTTTCAATCCTGATTTTCACAATCAAACCCCATTTTTATGTTTGTTGGTTCTTCTCTTTTTACTTGATTTGATTCTTCTCTTTCCGGTGAATGAATGAGTCGTGATGATCCTTTTTACTGATTAAGTTCTGTGTGTGTAGTTATTACATGGAATGGAAACCGTTTCAAATATTGTACCTGTAACAGTGTTCTAAAATGCGCTAGGCGGATCCTAGGCGGTAAGGGGCCGCCTAGCGCCTAGGCGGCGCCCAGGCGGTCAAGGTGGACGCCTAGGCGTGCTTAGGCTGCCGTTTAGCTCTAGGCGGAGGGGGGTCGCCTAGCGCCTAGGCGGTGCCCAGACGGCGCCTAGGCGCGATTTTTAGAACAGTGTCTGTAATACTAAAATGATTTATCAGTTCATCAAATGCAGCTGCTGCACTACTGGAAATGAAAACAAGGATTTAGGTTTAATGGTTTTCATTTTATAATGTAATAAGGATTGAAAATAAGAAAGAAATTTTTTTCAATTTTATCCATGAAAAAAAAAAGCAAATCTATGGAGTTGTTAATTGATAGTGTACATGCTGCTAAAAGATCTACATTTGGGGATATAAAATTAATTTTTCAGAGCGTACATTCTCAATAAAGTGACTAAATAGAGAGTGGTTCAGTGACTAAATAGAGATTGGTTCAGTGACTAAATAGAGAGTGGTTCAGTGACTAAATAGAGATTGGTTCAGTGACTAAATAGAGATTGATTCAATACTAAATATAGAGTGGTTCGGTGACTAAATAGAGATTGGTTCAGTGACTAAATAGAGATTGGTTCAGTGACTAAATAGAGATTGGTTCAGTGACTAAATAGAGAGTGGTTCAGTGACTAAATAGAGATTGGTTCAATAAATAAATAGAGAGTGGTTCAGTGACTAAATAGAGATTGGTTCAGTGACTAAATAGAGATTGATTCAATACTAAATATAGAGTGGTTCGGTGACTAAATAGAGATTGGTTCAGTGACTAAATAGAGATTGGTTCAATGACTAAATAGAGAGTGGTTCAGTGACTAAATAGAGATTGGTTCAGTGACTAAATAGAGAGTGGTTCAGTGGCTAAATAGAGATTGGTTCAGTGACTAAATATAGATTGGTTCAGTGACTAAATACAGATTGGTTCAGTGACTAAATAGAGAATGGTTCAGTACTAAATAAAGAGTGGTTCGGTGACTAAATAGAGATTGATTCAATGACTAAATAGAGATTGGTTTAGTGACTAAATAAAGAGTGGTTCAGTGACTAAATAGATATTGGTATTGGTTCATTAAATAAATAATTAAAAATAAATAAATAAATAAGAAATAAACATTAAAAGAAAATAAAGAAGAATGAGAATTTTACAAAGAAATAAATAAATTAAAATTAAAAGAAAATAAGAATGAAGATATTTTAATTACAATTATTTTAAAAGGCAAAGTTGACAAATAAAATAAATAAATAAATAAATATTGATAATTAAAAGGAAAGAAAACAGAAATAAATATAATCGAATTCCTATTAAAACAAAGTTATATTTGTACAATGGTATATTGGTATGTGTGGTAAGTGGGAAGGAGAGAGGTCCTTTGTTCGAGGCATGTATTCCCATTTCCCACAAATATAAATGCAATTTTGAAAATTTATTGCTGGGAGAGCATGGGCGCGTGCCAACACTCGCGGAGGTGCGATTGGGGTAACTGTGGGGCTCGGTTGGTGTGTAGGGCTGAATGCTTCTCACCCGAACCCAACCATATATATATATATTGTGCCATAATTCAAATTTTCATCTTTCAGCTCCACCATTCATACGGGCCAACCTTTAGTAGCAAATGTTCATTGCTTGAGACAACTAGCACCCTATTCTATTCCTCGAAGATCACCATTAACCTATCAATAATTAGCACACCAATATGGAGAGACCAAGGCTCTAATACCAATTGTAGAACACTTATGGGGTGCTTTAGTGCTTCTAACTAGGTTAGGCCGAAACAAGTAAAAAAAGTTATTTATGGTGGAAACCCTTAAACTATACCTATGTAGTATGGGATGATAACCACGACCTCTCTTTTCTGTGGGGATAATTTTGATTAGGTATACTTATTTTATTAACCGAAAAACCTAAGACTTATCTAGTGCAACTAGAGCAGTAAGAACTGACCGTTACCGTTAACAAAACACAATTAAACCTATCAAATGTCCTACGACAACTAACCTTAACGAAGCAACATGTGTTATTTTGTAGGCTTGACGCCTCTACCCATTACAAAGCAACATATATAAATCTTAATACACATGCTAAGAATCTCATAAGGAAAGAAAATAAGATATATTATTTCTTAATATAAAATATATGGATCATATATATTATCCAAAGAAATCTTCTTCATTCGGTGCATCCAATCTTAGTCCATCATCACAATCTTCACTTACCTTCTCTTCTTGATATCAATGTATCCATTGATGACATGAATAGATCATTTTATTCCGTCGCCAAACACAGTCCTCTAACATCCATACAAGTGTTTCACTTCAGGCTCTGTTTATCTACACAAGTACTCAAAACATGTCAAGTACACATGAAGTTTATCCTTGACAACTAGGGAACATGAAGTTCACATGGAATTCCAATAAAGGGGAGTCTAACCATAAATTATTTTTTTCCAAATTTACCCAAGAAGTTAAATAGGAAACATTTTATCGGGCATAAAGTTAATTTCCACAAATCAACATTCGAAGTCACTAAAGGAGTGCCCAAGCAAAAAAAAATAGACATCCAAAATATTCTATAAATCCCAAACATGACATCGTTGGAAAAATACCTTGGTTGTCCTATCATTAACAAAAAGGTAAACAAGACAACATTTGAAGAGGTGGTATATAAAACAATGGAAAATTTGAGAAAAGGATGGGTAACTCTCTTTCTCAAGAAGGTCTCACAATTCCCATTAAATCTAACCTTTCTTCTGAACCAAGCTACATTATGCAAAGACTAATGTTGTCATCTCCAATTCATAAGAAACTCGACCAAATTAAAAGTACATTCTTTTGAAACAAAGAACTCAAACATAAATCGCTAATAAACGGTGATGAGGAATTGCCATTAGGAAAGCAAAAGATATAAACGAGGCCCTTCAAATGAAACGACTATGGAAAAATTTGACAGAATCGAACAACATTTGGGTCAAAAGTATACAAGAAAAATACCTGACGATGAACAAAAATCTTCTCGAGTATGAAAAAAAAGAACAATTTCTCATGGCAACAGGAAAAACTAATACAACTCAAAGTTAGGTTCCATAAGTGACTAATCTGGAACATTGGAGGAGGGATCTCAATCAAATTTTGGATGGATAAATGGGCATCCCGATTTCCATCCATTGTAAAAATGTACGCCACCAGTGACATCCGACCTTAATCATAAACTTAGCAAATTTATTAACCACAAGATCGAGCTTAAAGATAAAGTCTTTAAAAACATCCATATTCTAGAAAATTTGATCCAATATCAATTATACTGGTGGCATAACAGAAATGACTGGTTCACCACAATAAGTGCAATGGACGTGATCACTAACACTAGATAGAATCAAGTGAATAATGCATCATAGCTTTGGGAAGTGGACACATACCCAAAAATTAAAAACTTTATGTTGAGACTAAGTGGTGGACGTTAAATGTCATGGTTTAAAATCCCCAAATAATAATACCCAAACCCAATAGCTAACTAATTGGTAGTACAGAACAAACAAGGGGTTGATCTCATAGAGAGCGTGTACGACCTCTTAAATGTGTTTGTAAAGTAGAGTAACAACGTAATGAAGCGATGTAAAGGAAAGTAATAATTAAACTAAGCTAGCAATGATTGAATAAGTAACAATGATGATGATGGTATTGTTTCACTCACATTCGCAACAATGGTAATTGCATGATCATTGGGTTGTTATGGATGATTGGTTATGCAATTACTCTAGGTCGGTTTAAGAACAGAAATAGATAGGCCAAACTATAAAGGAAGTTAACTGAGCACGACTTACCTCGGAAAACTCTAGCATGGGAGGCGAGTAGTAATAAGTCCCTAACACCTAGCAAATAAACATTATCCCTTTCGTCTCATCGACTTTATACCAAGGCGTCACATCCAAGCATCGCTACCACTAAAAGATATAACCTTTACCTGTTAATTCTCCTACAATATCATGAGACAATACCCCTCGCTACATGATATGCTGGCTACTCATGGATTAAGGCCCGCAATAGTGGAATGAAGCTATAACACTAGCATGATGCAAATCTATCCTAGTGGCCAATTAAGATAAAACAACAATAATTAATCAATATCAGAACAAAGAGAGTTGAAATAATCATAATGCATAACTCATGAAATAACAATAACAACAACCCTCACATATCATTAACTATGTCTTGAAAAGTAAGAAAAACTATGAAGGAGGTTAACTGAGCACGACTTACCTCGGAAAACTAACAAAAGATGAACTAAACTGTCTTTTAATGATGTGTCTTTGAGTGGTGTCCAAAACCCTAGAACTCTATGGTATTTATAGGCCTCAAAAGTGGTTGAAAACCCTAGAGAGTCGTAAGGATTTCCAAAAGATATAAACAAATCTCCTTCGGATAAGGATTGAAATCAGCATCCTTATCTGCATCGGCGGGCGCCGCTCTCAGCGAGCGCTAGGATATTGCAGGCGGGCGTCGAACTCCTTTTCGTGGGCACCGCCTCTGCGTCCTTCATGCTTTCTTCATTTCTTCACTTGGATTCTCTTTAGCTTCTTCTTAGATCTTCTTCTCTTTATCTTCAATCAATCCTAGGTATCTTCTCAACTTTAGGGCTCTAGCATTGCCCTCTTGCATCAACTCTTCGAGCTCAGATTCAGAAATTTGCATATTTAACATAAAAAAGAGTAGATTTTGAACTTCGAATATAAAATGATAAAGATACGACTTATCTATAAAAAACTACCAAATGTAACCTAAAACTACCTAGAATACCTATACAAAATATGCATTATCACTAAGCAATAAAAGTCTCCCAACAAAACTGAAACTTGCACAAAGAGGAGTCATTGTTCCCCTTGCATGTTGTTTATGCAATTGCGTGTGTGAGGATGACATACACCTTATCATTTAATGTAATTTCGGGATGAAACTCTTTAGCCCCAACCACACAGTCACTATCACCTTGAAGAATTTTATGTCTCCAACAAGAAGTATAAAAGTCTTTTTAGAGAATTGGGCAGGATATTAAGCAAAGAAGAGAAAGTAGTGGTTGCAATAAGATGGTGGTTCATCTGGTTATTTCGAATTAAGAATGTCTTTTAAAATCAACGATAACCCTCCATGACTAAAATCAAATTGTTCTTGCAATGATAACAACAATCTTGGAAGGAAGCACAACCTTTTATCAAGGACGAGGACTCAACTAAAATCAAAACCCAAACAATATCGATCAAGAGAAGAAGATGCAACATCAAGTGGCAAAAGCCAGCAGATATAAAACTTAAGTTCGATGGGTCTACCGTAGCTAAAAGTGATAAAAAAACCGGCTTTATTTTAAGAAACAACACGGAGAAATAATTAGTATTGGCTACACAAATATAGGATCTAATCTCATATTAAGACCGAGTCAATCACGCTTCTTAAAGGAGTCCAAAAGGGCAAGGGAACTGGGTTTTACCCATATAGAAATTGAAGGCGGTTCACTTAATGTTTTCAATTCTGTTAGTGGAAAATGAAAATGTCCCTAGAAAATTGAGATGACCTTATTAGATGTTCTTTTTCTTATATCATCATTCTCCTAGATCTCCTTTTAGAACGTCTTTCGAGAAGATAATTTTTTGGCAGACGAGATTGCACATCTTTGCCACCATTCTCTGGGAAATGCTCGTTTGGAACATCTTAGTCTTATCAACCTCATCTAAAAGAATGCTCTTGGAAGGCAGCAGATCTAGTCCAGTGACGCTATTTGAATGGTTTCCTTAGAAAAAATAATAAATAGCAAACGTTTTATTTCAAGGGCAAGTAATTTTAAGGAAAAATTCAGTTATAAAAAGAAATTATACCTTAAATATAAATAAATATAAGTAAAAGCTGAATTGTTCGTCGATATATGATGAATTGTTCATATAAATATTAAAATTGTTCACCGCGATACAATGAAATATTTTTGCAAATTGCTTAAACATTAAAGCAAAATATAAACCTGGAGTTTGTCGATATAGGATAAATTATTCATATAAATAACGGAATTGTTCGCCGATATAGAAGAAATTATTTATCGAAATATGTGGAATTAATTTTGGTTAAATGAAGAATGGTTCATATAAATAATGGGATAGATGACGATTTGTTCGTCGACTGGTGGATGTTGAATGTCGTGATTCAAATCCCCAATTAATAATAACTCCAACTCAAACAACTAAATAGTAGTATTAGTGGTGAGTAGAGGTCGATTCCACATAGAGGGATTGTGACTTTCTAAATGTGATTGCAAGCAAAGTAATAAAGTAGTAAAGCAATATGAAAGCAAGTAATAAGAAACTAAACTAGCAAGGTTGATTGATGAATAAGTGTTTGATGAAAGCAAGCAATATGAAAGCAATGATTGTGATTCACTCACGTTCGCAACAATCACAATCATTGGGCTGCTATGATAATGCAATTGGTTATGCAAACTACTCTAGGGTCGGTCTAAGTGTTTCCAGCAGCTTTAGGGCTCTAGTATCGCCCTCTTGTACCATCTCTCGAGTCTGGATTCATGAATCTGCATAATTGACCATAAAAGCGTCGATTATGAACTTTGAATATAAAATGATAAAGATACAACTTAGCTATAAAATCATGTAAAATGCAACCTAAAACTATCCTAAAACTACCTAGAATGCCTATACAAAATATGCATTATCAAACTACCCTACACTTAACCTTTACTAGTCCTCAAGTGAAACATAACATTTCAATAATCGTTCATCCCACAAACATTATCCTTCATGCAGTCTCCTTATCAAAAGAAAAATTATAAATGAGTGCAAACATGAGTAAGGCAAAATAACGTTCCAGCATGTATTTGAAAGATCAAGTTGTAGGCAAACATCCATCCAACCTTGCAGGGGAATATGTGTTTCTCTCGCTCTCATGTGTATAGGTTTTCAAGTACAACTCTCAACTCAATTCTATATAAAACAAGCAATACAAGCATTGACATTTATAGCAAAACCATGAGAATTCTAAGTATGCATAACGAACCTTGAATCTTTAAACTTCCAACCTCTCATCTCTCTTAATTGTAATTAGTTTATGAATGGAATTAGTTCTAAAAACCTACTGCAAAATATGTCTCATATAAGGCTCAAAACTGTCGGCAAAAACCCTAGAAGGAATAGACAAAAGTTTCCATAAGATAAGATTCGGCTGATCTTCGCAGATTCGGAAATAGCGAGACCGGCGGGCGCCGGTTATTTAGCAGCGGACGCCGCTCTTCAGCTTTGACAGCTTCAACAGATTAAACTTGTAACGCACTTTTTGGAGTCATCGTTCGTCCGATTGATGCATATAAATATGCGTTAGAAAGTTCTTTTCAAGGACTACAACTCTTCTGAAGACCTTAAAAGCTAATTCCAATTTCTTAGATCCTTAAAGATGGGATTTCTCCATGTTCTTCATTCCCGTTCTTGTTCTTTAGGTCTTCTTAGTCCATTTGCTCCGTGATTTCTCCACCTTTCGAGCTCGGATCTTATAATATACAAATAAACACTAAAAATAGTAGATTCCAAACCTCGAATACCAAATGATCAAGAATGCAAATAAGCTAATCAAACATCCAATATGAAGACTCTAATGCACCTAAGACCATCTATAATGCCTATACAAAACATGCATTATCAAACTCCCCCACACTTAAGTTTCGCTAGTCCTCTAGAGAACATAGAGTAGAGCATAGAGATAGAGACTTCTTCATGTCTAAACAAAAATTTTTTTAATGTATCATAACAAGCGCAAATTAAACATGAATTAAGCGAATAAATTGTCATAACTCCAACTTCCCCACACTTAAGCCTTTGCTTATCCTCAAGCAAATCAAAACTAAGCATCAACCAAACACCCCACAAACATATTCATCATGCATTCGCCTCATCAAAAGCAACATATATCTCAATTTAGTGCAAACATGAACAAAGTAGACAAACATCATAGCATGTATATAAATGATCAAGGTAGCCCGCATGCTTATCCATCCAACCTCACAGGGAAAATGTGTTTCTCTCGCTCTCATGTGTTTAGGCTTTGAAGAACAACTCTCAACTCATTCAATATACAAAAAGCTACATAAGCATTGACATTTATATCACAAATTCTCTACCAAATACATCAAAGCAAATAAGCAACATCAAGAGGAATTTCGCTCAATGGAAATCTTCAAAGAAGACTCCATTCGGCGGGGTTGTAATGGAGCTTTGGTAGGAACATAAGGCATTAGAAACATTTAGGCTTATGGTGCTAAAAATCCGGGAAAAAGGGTTAACAAACAACCAGAATAACACCACAACTTCCATACTTCGCAAACCATTCCAATGATAAAACTCCAATACAAAACAATGAGCTCTCTCATAACATAAGTATCATCTCTCAAAATAAACATAAGACTCTCAAAAAACTCAAAAGATGATAACTCTCAAAATATAATAACCTCTCAAACAAACATTTATCCAACTCCCATATGCAAAAATAAATAAACAAGGCTCTTATTTCATAACTTTTTTTTCTCTTTTTTGTTTTCTTTTCTTTTTTTCTTTTTTTTCGAATGTCTTTTTTTCTTTTTTTTCTTTTCGGCATTTCTTTTTTTTTCTTTTTTCTTTTTTTTGACTTTTTTTTTCAATGATCCATATGCATGAAATACAATATGAGGAAAAATAAGAACATAAAATTACATCTCCCTCAAAACCATAAACAATAAGCACTCGCTTTAGCTTTTCTCTCTCAACTCAAAATAATCAGTCCATAACCAACTCAAAATCCTAATGCCTGGAAGGGTAAGGCTTATCAAAGGCTAGAAATCGTGAATTTTGTGGAGCTTCAAAGAAAAAAGGCTAAAGGCTCAAATTGGCTTCAAGCAAAGATATGATGTAAGATAGATATGGATAAAATGTGGCTAAAAGGTGCCTCTATCATATGAAACTCATAAGCAATGAACAATGTATATAATAGGTCTCAAAAATAGATAACCATGTCAATACTAAGAGGTAATTGCATAAGATGAGTAATTCACACAACAAAAGCAAAAGGGAATATAGATTTAATCCCTATAAGGCCAAAAATTCTCACTAGGACAATTATTTGTTGGATTTCAATCATGTCTGGGAACTTAAATCATACATGCTCAATTAAATCTACCCAACATGTTTCACAAAAAAATCAAATTTTATAAGACAAGGCTAAACAATCCAAACATGTCATGGAATTTATGTGGTAATGCCAAAATACATAATAGAGGACAAACATTGCAAGATGGATAGTTGAATAACACATATTTATGCAATGCATGATATTTTTGGGTTTTTGACATTTTTTCCGTTTTTTTTTTCTAATGCAATAAGACACTGGAAAGGTAAACATGAATATATGACTTTATGGCAATGCAAAAACAAAACATAAACATGAATGCATGAACATATAAATGAAACTTTTCCCCCACACTTAAATTTTTCATCATCCTTAAATGAAAATCAAATAAAGACAACAAAGTTTAAAAATAAAATTCCAAGTGAGGGAAAGGAAACCTACTTGATCATTGTGGTGGTGGTTGCAATCGTCCGACAAACACATCGAACAAAATCAATTTCCGTAGAGCCTGTTGCCATGGCGAAAAAATGATTTCGTAGCAGCGAGCTTGAACAAAGGCAGAGGAGGCATGTGGCTCAATCGCGGCGGCGAAAAGGGGATTTTGCGATAGCGAAAACAAATGCTCGTGGTGGCGAAATGGAACAAGGCTGCTGGGTTGGAGTTCCCGCTCGCGGCGGCGAAAATGGTGATAGTTGCCACGGTGAAATGACGAGGGCGCGTCTCCATCATGTCGTGAGTGCGACTCTTTGTGCTGGGCATAGCAGCGGCTATGATGTGGATGCGTCTCTCCTTTCTCAATTTTTCTTACCTATGCTGCGTGTTTAGCTCACAAGTCTTTGCAAAACACATATCTATATGGAACTCTATAATTTATTGAAATTTAAAGATTAAACACTTAACTAAGAATTGAATAACTTGAAAACTAATGAACTTACTTTGGTTACCTCCCAAGAAGCTTCCTTGGCTAGCGTCATAGACTCGACAGTTTATTCATCCTTCCTTCAGACTAATTCGGACATTGTTAACGCCCTTAAAAGCAAATCAAATTCTTGTGCCCAACCATAATTTGAATGAACACTAATCATGAAAAAATTGGCAATTAAAGATACCTTGTAGAGAAGCTTTGGCACTTCCCTATTTACCTGAGTTTGATCTTCTCTAGAGGGAATGTAAGACCACCAACACAGTTCGGCTGGTGTCTTGTAGAAGTAATGCTCCTAGGGATCTACATATTCTCCATAATCCACAAAAGTGTTAGAAATTTCATTACCTTACTCAGGAGCCACAGAAATTGGCTCTGGACTTGGTTCTTTGATGGGATTGATTGAGATGAGTTCTTCAGATGAATCAGGGGCCAAAACACATAGATCCTCATGTGTGCACTCATGAGATTCCATTTCAATAGGCATTGGACTTTCCACTTCACCTTCGGTTACTTCTTCGTCACTCGAGCGGGGGCTTTCAATTAATGTTAGGACTTTGGTTTTTGAACCAAATTCCTCTTCATAGATGTCTTCCGCAGTCATCTCGTTATTGGCCAAATCGCCCATAAGTTCCCAAAGTCCTAATAGTCCTGGTTCACATACGCCTTTCTCATATGCACATATTTAGTATTTTACTATCCTCAAATGTGCACCCTCTAAGACGCAATGTACCATCTCAACAGTGGCGTCTTCGATACTTTTTGATGGCCTGTTTTCCTTACAGTCTAACACCTTTGAAATATATCGGAAGAAACTCTCACTGGGTAACTGGGATAACTTCATTGGCACTAAAACAAATGGATCCTCAAAACACATTGGTCCATCAGATGAAGTAGGGGACATAGCATGTGAAAGAGAAGAAGACATAACAGATGGTGGAGAAGAAGGGATAATGGATGATGGAGAAGATGGCATAATGGATGATGGAGAAGAAGGAATAATAGATGAAATTTCATGTGTCGACTCATGAGACTCCATTACAGGAAGAACTAGATCCTCTTCTTCATTGCAATCATCGTCAGCGAAAGGATACATCTCCCAGAATTCTTTTATTCTCTGGCATTCTTTCTCCCATTCTCGCTTATTTAGTCTCTTCATGTATAACGCCGGTTCTGGAGGGGGCGGCGGGCGCCGGTCATGTAAAGACTCAAAATTTTAAATGTATTATTCTAGACTTATGATTTAAATTAAATATTAAAATTCTGAGATTTCGAAAATTTTGAAAATCTCCGTCCTCGATCAAAATGATTCCTATTTTTTTATTCGAAGCAGATTCTGGCATATATCTGCTTTCAATATATATATATATATATATATATATATATAGGTCTATTCCGCTTTCCTATACCGACACTTGAACTATTTAGGGGTTTTCAAATTTAGAAATGAATATTATTTCGAACCTATTGAGATGAGTGTGAATATTTATATGACATTTTAAATTGAGCATAATTTCTCGGGTTAAATTTCGTTATTTATTAGGATAAGATTTTTACAAACAAAAAAAAATACGGATTAATTTTGTGATTTCCAATAACTTTAATCTAACCCTAGTTGAGTGGGTATAAAAACTCTCCTCCAGCTCATTTTACTGTAGAGCCGCCCCTTGCCCATTTCATTTCACTTCCAGATCTGAAACTACTCTCTCCTCCCCATTTTCTCAGATCTGATTATCTGAAGCGCTGCTTGCCCGAACCTCTACCTTTCGAGCTTCTCTCCCATGGCTCCCTTCGTCCATTGTCGTCCCCTCCTTCCAACCTCGTCCTTGTCCTCGAGCTTGCGTCTCCTCTCGGCCCCCTTCTTTGCTTCACCTTTAACCTTCTGCCTCCGAGCTCCGACTACACTTCCTCCTCTTGATTTCATGGAGAACGAACCCCATTGATGCGGACCTGAAGGCCGAGCTTCGACGTTGGCCGACTGTGGCTACCCTCACACTGCTCAGATCTCGTTTCCCCTACAGCTGCTCTCTCGACTCCCTGGCTCGCTGCTTTCCCTCCCGTTGTCCTCAATCTCACCAACAAAGGCGTAAGGGACCAGAGCCATGTAACGGCCCGGATATAAATATCCGGGATACGTTTCGAAGGTCGGATACCTTCGTTCGGATGTTGCAATTCAGGTATGGGTCGAGGTTTCAAACCTCTAATCAGTCGAAGTTTCATAAATTCAGTTTAAACGAAAGTGAAATGGAAATATGATTTAGATACAAAAGCCACGGCAAGGCCGGGTCAAAACCAAAACAAAATTCTAAAGTCGGATGGCCAGATTAGCGGGGTTAGACAGATTTCTTTGCAATCGCCGAGGGACTTTCTCACGCCATATAAACAGAGAGCAATCATACCTAAAAACAATGGGTGCGAGTGGGGTCAGACCGAGGCCCCAACACGCTCTGTCCAGCAAGCGAACATACACATACGCTAATAATAAAGATGATGCAGATGCGGAAATTAAATCACACTAGCATGATCCTAATTTACAATATGCGAGAAATAACTGTAAAGGCGCCCAAAGAATGCCAAGTGGCATGTCCCTCTCCTACCTCTGCACCCCTTTCCGTTAGTGCAGAGACCGGCCGGTTCGATGCTATAGCATATCATATCTCATCATCATATCTCATCATCATAGCATAAATTAAAATAAATAAATCATGCCCGATGGTGCTGGGCTATCATCATACTCATATCGACTCGATAGACTCAGGGCACCCGATGGGGCTGGGCTACCCTATGACCCTAGCAAAGACTCTAGGACTATCACAGATAACGGCCGTTCTGTTTCATACGCGTAAAGAAATAGAATGCTCAATCATAAGTGCAACCTAGCATGATACTACATGGCATGCTTTAATGCTTATGCAACACCTAGTATGTCATACATTCACAAGCCGGTAATCTCTTTCGAATCTGAGTAAGCCCATAAAGGAACTTACCTGAATAAGCCGAACAGCAGAGAACAAGGCAGAGCAGAATCCAAGAAATGAGTCACTGATAGCAAGCAACGTCCAACATTCACAAACACCTAATAACATATAAATGCATAAGTCTACCTATTTCACACAAGGCGCCCCTAACTATCATCCATATCTCGTCTCATATCCCATTTCAGATTATTCCATCTCATTTCATCATCTCATTTCCAAGACAATCTCTCAAAGAACTCAACTTAGAAAATCAAATAATTCTTTTAAAATCGTACTTAGTCAAAACCTGACATTACACATTTAAACCTTAAGGCCCATTTCCAAAATCATATAATAGAAATCGTTCCGGCATGTCTCTTATCTCAAAAACCATATATAAATAAATTCCAATATTAAATTATTAAAATAACTCTAAGCTCGCAAATCATATTTATAAATCAAGACCAATAATTCACTTTAAAATTCCCAACTTACATATTGAAATTCGCATAAAATGCATCAATCCAATAATCAAATCAATATTATTTTAAAACAATAACAATATATAAGGATAAATTTCCAGAATATTATAATTATAACCAAAACCCACAATAATACTAATATCAAAATAATTCAACACTTACTATTCATAAAGTCTCAAAACAATAACCATAAATATATTTATAACTCCCTATCAATTAATCTCACTTTTAAAACCTTTTAAATACAAATATTAATAATTTCAGGACTTATAAATATATATATATATATTTTACTAAAATCAGGAATAATAATAATTATCACACATATAAATATATAATACCGAAAACAAATAAATAAAACAACCCTATAATATAATCCAATCAAACCAGCCCAACCCTTAACCCAAACCCGGATCCCTGGCCCAAACCCAAGCCCAGACCCGCACACCCCCTATCCGGATCCCCTTCCCAGTTTAATGAACCAAGTTTATTAATTGAACCGGCTAGAAAAGAAAGAAAGAAAGGAAGCCAACCGGCCAGGTGAACCGGTCTTCAACCTCCAGAACAGAGGCTCGGCGGCGCTGCAACGGAAGGAGGAAAGGGAAGCCCAGGCCGCCGGCGCCTCCTTTCCGGCCCAAATCTCCCCAACCCGACCGACAACCAATTCCGACCTCACCCGACCCAACAAGATTCAGATGCAGCAAGGGAGGAAGGAGGGAGAGAGAGATTACCGAGGGCGGCGCGAAACAGAGGAAGCCTGGCGCAGCGGAAGGAGGTGGTGCTTGACTGTGGGCTCCTCCTGCGGTGACGACGAGGAGGAGAATGGAGAGGCTGCTGGTGCTGCTCATGGAAACGAGGCGGAAGAACGCACAGAGGCAAGGTGAGACGAAGGGTGGCTCGCTGGTGGCGCTCCGGGGCTCGATTCGGGGCTCCGATGACTCCCAGCTGCTGCTGTTATTGCTCGGAGGCAAAAGGAAGAGGGGGTGATGATTTGGTGGCTGCTATACGGCGATTTCCGAAAACTGAGGAGGGGAGAAGCCATTGGAACGAACAGAGGAGTAGGTAGGGGGGATGGTGGTGCTGGTGTGGGGTTGTGCAGGCGGCGACGACGAGGAGCTAGGGAGGGGTGGTGGTGCCGCATCTGCAGCTGCTGCTACGAGACAGAGGAGGTGAGGTGGTGGTGATGATTTGGTGTTTCCGGGAGGGTTGTGCTCAAAATGGGGAAAAGAATGGAGAGATGGAGAGGGAAGTGAGGTGGTGTTGTGGGTCTCCTGAGTTTTGGCAGTTGTAATGGATGAAAAGGAGAGTGAGAGGGAGGAGGAGATAAGGAGGGAGGAAAGTGCTGGGTGTTGCAGTAATGGAAGAGGGCAAGGAAGGAGGGGTAGGAGGCAGGGGACCACTGTATATCGTGGACCGTGGTGAGCTGGGAGGGAGGGAGGGAGAGAGAGAGAGAGAGAGAGAGAGAGAGAGAGAGAGAGAGAAATAAAGAATAAAGAAAAGGGAAAATAGAAATAGGATTGGTCCACTAAAGAAATTAAATTAGCGGAATAAACTCGAAACCCGCTCGCCCGATCGAATCCCGACCAAATCAAATATAAATAAGATTTAAATTACCAATCTCAATCTAACGAAATCAAATAAATTTTTCTCAAACTCGGAGCTTAAATGAATTTTATTAATGCTCGATCTCCGAAAATCAAAATCCATTTCTAACCCAATTCAAAACTATATAGAAGTTCGTTTAAATAAAATTCAGTTGCTCGAGGACGGGTTTTTATTCCACTTTTACAAATTGAATAAAATAATAGTATATTTAATTAAAATAATATTAAAATAATATAAAAATATATTCGGCCTTTACAAGCCACAGCTCCTCCTCGGATCCGACTCCGGCGGGTCTCACCTGCTCTCTTTCTCTCTCGCTTCAGCTCTCTCCTTTGATGGTCGAGATCGAGGCCGAGTCTGAGCCGCCTCCATCGACGACGCCTTGGGCCACCCACATCGGAGACAACTCTGTTGCCTTATGCGAGCCTCCATCTTCCCACGTCGAACCTCACTGTTGTAGATGTGAGATTCGAACCCAACAACCCCCGAGTTCTAAGTTAGCCCCGATTCCGCCCACATCACGAGCGCCTCTTTCGAATTGATCTCCATTGGATGGGTATAATTCTAGGCTCTTTCTTTGAGATCTAATCTTAGCTTGTTCTTAAAGATCGGTCAAGTGGGTTTGGTTTTATGTTTTGCTAATAATTTGGATGAATTATGAGTTGAGGAAATGACTTTGACTTTGGCGTTGCTGACCGTAATCGTTGCTATTATATGCCTTGTTTTGCTCTTACCGAAATATTGAATCTATCCTATCAATTAGTGTTTCGATTCTACCTTGGCTATAATCTAAACTTCAAGTTATACGGCTAATTGATTCACTTGATTAGATTATTTGGGTTACCTCAAAGACATAAGTTGATTAGTAAATAGATAAGGTTGGAGCTCGTAACTAGTTAAATAATTTATTTTAAGTAACCTCATTATATTGATGAACTTGTTGCGACGTCTTTTAAACGTGTTGAGTAGTTAGTCACAATATCGAATTTATGAAGAATTATGTGTACATGTATTACTTGGTTTTGATTTTGCTTAATAAACAAATATCTTAGTTAAAGTTAAGTTGGTTGTGGGAATTTATAATGATTTGATAAAAGAGATTCTTGTCAACTTACCTTGGTTACTCCTTGAGCATGATTTATTATGCGAGTTGATAAATAAGACTTGTTGATCCTTGATGTTGAGAACTTATGAATTTGGTTGAGAATTTGAGGGTTTGATAAATTATGAATTATTTAAGAAATCGTTAAGCAAAACCTGAGTGTGTGAGTTGAAATAAGATGTTCTGAGTGATGATAGTGGTAAGGCTTTGAGCGAAGTTCATAATTGACGAGAACAAGGTTAATTGAGAATGATGGTTATGATGAGAATGCGAGGTTACTTGAATAAAATATTATTCAGTCTTGTGATGACTTGGAAACTTGCTTATGTGTTGATTAAATATGTATTGATGAGCTATTCCTTGCTTATTACTTGCTAGTGTGATTGGGTGATTCTCTGAGTGGCTTATTTGCTGATGGATGATTCTCTGATTGGCTTGTTGCTGGCTAATTGGATGTGAAGACTTCAAGTAAGTCCTCTGGGGCTTGCTCAAGTGATTGGACCTCATGCCTGATGTGTCATATAGTATGTAGGTGTTGCATATGCATAAAAGCATGTCATGTAGTATCATGCTTAGGACTTGCACTTATGAATGAGCATCCCTATTCTTTATGCGTTTGAAACAGAACAGCCGCTATCTGTGAGTTTTAGAGTCTTTGCTAGGGTCATAGGATAGCCCAGTCCCATCGGGTTGTCCTGAGTCAGTCGTGTCGTTATATGAGATGATAGCCCAGCACCATCGGGCATGAGCATGATGAGATGATAGCCCAGCACCATCGGGCATGAGCATGATATGTGATATGATGATGAGATATGATGAGATATGATATGCCACTTGGCATTCTGTGTGGATCCAATTTATTACTTTCTGCATTATATAAACTGTCAGCATGTTTGTGTGATTTAAATTTCAGTACTGCATTATAGCATTCTTTATTCTAGGTATAGGCGTATTATGTGACCTCAGCGAGGACTTCCGGTCCCGCATGAGTGGCTCGACCTTGACTTGTGGTATAGTTTCAGGTACCCGCTCCCTTTTGCTTGCTGATCTGTTTCTATGGCGGGGCTTTCACATAGGACGAGAGTGATAAGAAGACTTCGCACCTTTACAACCTTGTTTTCACAAATGTTTTGGTTGAATGAGTCACCATGAAACAAATTGTATTTACTTCAAATTAAACTCGTTTGTTTATATTTGAGTTTGACTAGTTGAAATAGGACAGGTTCTCATGCGAAAGCACAAAATATGTTTGGATTATTTGACTGTTTTGAGGGTTTGAAATCCCCTTTTTCTTCATTAAATTCTTAAGACATGAACAGGGTTATAACTTGAAGTTGATAAATAAGCAGCTCGTACTTGGATTGCAAGATCTGGCAGAGGGATTCTTCCCTCTAAACGTAACCCGGAGTTATAATCTGGGCCGTTATAGGTCATTAGCGGCGGGCACCGATCCAGCTGAATCGTCATCCTTCTTGTTATGCTCGGCCACTGCCTTGCATTCTTCCTCCAATGTTTTGTCAGTCAGGTCGTAAACAAGACCCCACGTTCTTGACAGTCCTGGGTTGCAAAAGACATCGACCCCCATGTAATCGATATGCTCTCTCATTTCAGAACTTACCCCTTTATAAACACAACGCACCATATCTCGCGGGCTATCATGGACACCAAATGATTTACGTTCGTCTACTAACTCCTGCACTCTTTTGAAGTAATGGTGAAAATATTCTCCCTGGTCTTGATATAACCTCAACATCTTTTTTTCGTAGCGGGTTGTTGTGAAATAGAAATATAAATAAAAATCAATAAACACACAAAACAAAGAAATAAACTTGCTTCCCCGGCAACGGCGCCACTTTTGACGAAAGAGAAATGTCGTTGGTTTCACCTCACCAAAGAAATATAATACCCAGACTAACAAACTAACTAGTAAACTAGTATAGCGGATAAGTAAGGGGTCGAACCCACAGAGAGACAAGTATCTCAATGCAATATGTATTTATCAATTATGATAATAAAGATAGAATAGGAATATGAATGAAGATGGATAGTGCAAATAAACTAAGATAAAAGTTAGTAAGAGCGAAGAGAAGAGTGTGGTTTCACATACAATTCGCAATATTGGTTGGTTTACTTGATCCTTGACTCAATTCAATATTATTCCTAAGCTTATGCTGACTTCCTAAACTAGATTGTTCTGCAAAGATACAATTCACTTATTCAATGTGGCATCACTAAAGAATAGCATTAAAGAATCAAGTACTTAAGACCAAGTGGCACATCAATTCAATGCAATCAGGAATTAAAAGGAACAACTCAATTAACCCTAATTTCATCTACTCGACATAGATCAATTGTTATCATCCACTACAAAGGCAATCGAAACATCACTGGATCAATGACTTAGTTTGCTATCGAGAAACCATCAATGGATTCATAGCATAGATGCGAATTCTAACTAGATGGCTAATCATAGAAAGAAACACAAATATAATCAATGAAGAACAAGATGATATATATACTCATGAATAACATAGAAATCAAGTCTCACAATCAACCAACCAACTCTTGAATCATAGCAAAACCACGAGAATTCTAAGTATGCATAATGTACCTTGAATCTCTTAACTTCCAACCTCTCATCTCTCTTAATTGTAATTAGTTTATGAATGCAATTAGTTCTGAAAACCTACAGCAAAATATGTCTCATAAAAGGCTCAAAACCGTCGGCAAAAACCCTAGAAGGAATAGACAAAAGTTTTCATAAGATAAGATTCGGCTGATCTTCGCAAATTCGGAAACAGTGAGAACGGCGGGCGCCGGTTATTTAGCAGCGGGCGCTGCTCTTCAGCTTCAACAGACTAAACTTGTAACGCACTTTCTGGAGCCATCGTTCGTCCGATTGATGCATATGAATATGCATTGGAAAGCTCGAATCAAGGACTACAACTCTCATGAAGACCTCAGAAGCTAATTCCAACTTTTCAGATCCTTAAAGATGGGATTTCTTCATGTTCTTCATTTCCGTTCTTGTTCCTTAGCTCTTCGTAGTCCATTTGCTCCATGATTTCTCCACCTTTCGAGCTCGAATCTTATAACCTACAAATAAACACTAAAAACACTAGATTCCGAACTTTGAATACCAAATGATCAAGAATGCAAATAAGCTAATTAAACATGCAATATGAAGACTCTAATGCCCCTAAGACCACCTATAATGCCTATACAAAATATGCATTATCATCCATCTACATTGATTTTGTAAACTCCATGAGGGGGTTTCCTCCATCATATATGTTTTCCTTTTCGTTTCTTTCCTTCCGTCCTTGTCTTAATGCTTGCTTCATGCCAGTCAGCTATACATTTTATTTTATTTTTTTGTATAATTATGGGAATTGCTTCCAGTTTAGCATTCTTAAAGATGGTAGAGTTTCTTATCTCCCAGATGTTTTGCCAAAGTATGCAGAGACCTTCAAAATGGATGTTGTTTCTTCTGATTTGGTTCAGGTCATCCAGTAAGGAGTGTGAGTCTCCTATTCCCATGAAGCGTTTTCCCGAGGATTGTTCATATTTTCTGATTATGTATTTCGTGACAGAACAGTTTAGGAATAGGTGTGTATCATCCTCATCCTCCATATTGCAAAGGCAACATTGGGAGGGCACCCTATTGCAAAATCTATTAAGTCTCTGCTTAGTCGCTAGAGCATCCATATTGATTTTCCAAATAAAATTCTGGGTTCTAGGGGGAAGTCTAAGTTTCCATATCCAATCAAGATTGAGATTCATATGGCTATTGTTTCATAAAAGATCATAAGCTGGTTTTGGTAGTGAAAATACCTTTTTTATTAACTTTAAAGATGAGTTTATCCGATATATTAAAGTTAGGTACAGGAATTCTTAAGATTTGTTTAACTATCTGCAGTGGAAAATTTTGAGTAAGTAGTTGTACATTCCAGCTTTTACTAGCATTTAATAATTCTGAAACCTTCATGTTAGGATCATGGTTTTGTTGGTAAGAATGGAGGGGAACATTGTTTATCCATGGGTCATTCCAGACATTTATCTTTTCTCCATTTCCCACTATCCAAAGTAGACATTTCTAAAATTTAAGATCTCTAATATCTTTTTGTGTCAGATATTTCTCCTGAATAACCTTAACTCATATGTTGTCTGGTTGGCTGTGTATTTTCCAAAGAAGTTTCATCTGGAGGTTGATGTTTCTTTCTTCAGCAGTTTTAATTCCTAGACCCCCATTTCTTTGGAGGAATATATTTTTCCCAACTAATTAGGGGTTATATCAGCTCTATGTCTGAGATAAGTAATTGATCCCCCAAGATAGGTTCGTCTCATCTAGACCTGTCAAAATACAACCCGACCTAGTCGACCCTACCCGAACGCACGGAAATTTTTCGACCCGAACCCGAAAATTTTGACCCGAAAATTTTTTCTGACCCGAACCCGAAAACACGGAAATTTTTCGGGTAATCTGGGTTTCGACCCGATTGACCCGGTAATTTTGATCCGATTTACCCGATTGACCCGGTGACCCGATTGACCCGGTTGATTTATAATTATATACGATTAATTTTTTTATGGAGATTCCAATTTATTACATTTTATAATTACAGTAACTTGATCTTGCATTTTCAAATCAACTTTTATATTTATTTGTATTGTGTAATACTCCGTCCGATCGGTAGTATTTGATTTTTTATTTTTCAACACATTTTTTTAAAAAATATAAAATTCTAAAAAATATAATAAAATATTAAAACAAATCTATGCTTATTACTAATTGCATGAAATTATTTTTAAAAAATTATTTAAAATTTTGATATTTTATATATTATTACATTTTATTAAAATTATGAGAAATAATAAAAATAAATATTTTGGATCAGATATAGTATATAATTACAATCAATAAAACTTATGAAACACGTCTTTAATTTTCAGAATTTTCAAATGAGATAATTGGATGAATTAGACCCCTTTTAATAGTTTTATTAGTGGATGAACCCTTTAATAAATTTTACAGTTATATAGACCCTTCTCTATTTGCTATTACTAATTTACCCTTGAAATAGGTTTCAAAACGCTTTTATCAAATTGAGCTTCTTCTCTTCAGATTTCAGTTGCTTTGGGAATTCCTGACATGGTCAATTGAAAGTTTGGGAATTCGATCTTATTATCCATCAATTTCTTTCAATTTAATTAGCAGTATGTACTTAATATTCTATTGCTGGATTTTATTTTACTTTTTGCATTTTGAGGTGTGATTTTTGTAGCCTTTGACGAGTTACTTTTCAATACAATAAACGATCGACCGATTACAATAGATCACGGAAACTTAATATAAATTATTACAATAAATTACATGTACACACTTTAACATTTTAATTGACAGAGTAAAAACGATTACAATACATTACAATAAATTACAATAATTTTATTACAAACTTACAATACAATTTACATGCACGCACTTTAACATGCATTTTATTTGACAGAGTAAAAACGATTACAACGATACTTTTTTACAAACTTACAATACATTACAATAAACACTAAGGATAAATGATTACAATAAATTATATGAGGACAACCCATAGGTAATTACTATAATCAATAAATTTACATATCTTTTGATTCCTATAATTAATAAATTTACAAATTGTATTGTTTAATTACTATCGTTTTATTGTTAGTGTATTGTAATGTAATATATGATTGTTGGATTCATGTATTGTAATAACGTTTTATTGTAATTCAATAGCTTAATCGTTGATTTGTGTTTTTTTAAAGGAATTTGTCAAATCATACAATATATTTGAGATTTTATTTTTAAATGCAAAAGAAAAGTATACAAGTAAAAAGTGAAAGAGCAATTTAATTATATTAGACAATTTTTTGCTTTATATACGAAACTGGAAAGAAAATAATAAAGCTTACAAGAGCAATTTGGCCATTAAAAAATGATAAGGTCTATTTTACAAAAAAAAAATTATAAATGAGGTCTATTTACTTATTCATACATTGAATATAGTCTATATACCCAATTGACTCTTTTAAAATTATCGCAGAATTATCAAATCATGATTTTTTTTAATTTAAAAAGGAAAAAATTGACAAACCCGAAATCGACCCGAAACCCGGTCAAACCCGAGTTCGAGTCAACCCGGATATACCCGAAACCCGTTTTACCCAGGACCCAAAGTGACCCGACTCGAACTCGACCCGAATAACCCGTTTGACAGTTCTAGTCTCATCCCACCCATAAATCAATAGTATATATATATATAATACTAAAGGAGAAGTCGCTTAGACCATGTGGCGACTTCTCCTTTAATGTAGGGATTTTTAGTTAGGGATTAATTAAATTATTTTACATAATTCAATTAAAAATCAATCCAATATCTATCTATCTATTAATCTTTATTAATATTATAATTAATAACACTAATCTATTTGGATATCTAGATATTATGGTTAGTTGATTTAGATATT
Organism: Persicaria maculosa; assembly: GCA_963922045.1. NCBI lineage: Eukaryota > Viridiplantae > Streptophyta > Magnoliopsida > Caryophyllales > Polygonaceae > Persicaria > Persicaria maculosa. Next base: position 4,701,594 of record OY998268.1, read on the forward strand.
CAAGGGATCATATCCTTAATAATTATCTTTACCAATTATTTTAATTATCTTATTTAGTTTTAAACATTTTCCATTTCTATTTAATCCATTCCATACCCTTGACAATCATTATACGTTTGACGATAATTGGCAAGTCACCTTTCCATTTCTTAAAAACCTCTACTTTGATCATTCCATTGTCTTTCTATCAAATTCTAACCATATTTTTGGTAATTTTCAAATTTTGTAGGTATTCGAATCCATTGATAAAATGTTACTGACGATTTGAATTTTAAACTTTTAAATTTTTTTATTGCTTTATAGTCGATTATAACAATGCTTTTTTCTCAGGTCAAATTTCGAGTTCATGTTATTCGCATTTGAAAAAGCAAAAGTTGGTAGAGTGGATATATACGAAGTCGAGTTCGTGTTTTTCTTAGTCCTGTGTTATCTTCCCTGCTAATTTCAGTTCTATGTGGTGCCATATTATTTCACCAATCCTTCATGTTAAATTGTGGTATTTTTAGAATATATTTTCTTTAAATAAATAAATAAATATTACTCCATAATATTTAAATGGTATGTTCTGTAATCCTATATGGTTGTTACAACACCATAATCTAGCACTAATTAAAATCCTTATCTTCAATTAGCATCGGCTTAATAGGTATTTATTTTATTGGATTGTTTTGAAATTTAAATAACAATATATTTCTTAGATTGTTTTACAATTTAAATAATACATTATTATTTGTTTCAGTTAAGATTTGACCATTTAGGATAAGAATTAAATCAAGAGGTAGACACATTTTCCAATTATATAAATAATTTATTTTACCTGCGTATTTATGCAGTTTATTAATAAATTATATTTTATTACTACTCCGTATATATTATTCATATTTAAATTATTTTTATTAAAATGTGAACATTATTTTTATTTTAGTTTTTATTTGTTAAAAATAAATAAAGGAATAATCAACTAATTGTGTAAGACATGCTAATGATATTATAAAATTAGTTCACAATTTTTACTGATTCTATCTCATTATAATGAGATAGTCCATTTTTAAAAGACCTATATTTGATTTGTCATATTCTTTATGGAATTGAAGGAAACTTCATATGGAGATCTCTACCATCGATCTAAGATCAAAAGCAATTTCATGCAGTGTCATTGCATCTCTAAAATGAAAAAGTTATGTGAAAATTAATGTATGATATTGTACATAATTAGATTTTTAGAAAAAAAAAAATTGTGTCTTGGACACGGGAACTGTACTAGTTATAAATATATGCAATTATTTCAACAACTTATGGATTTGCGTCTATCGTAATAATGTAAATAAAATTTGGTGCAGTTCTACTTAATTAGTAAACAAACGGCTCCCAATTTAGGGGTACAACTTCTTTGTTTTGTAAGCTTATAGCCAATGGACAACATGACTAGCCAGCTGTGAGGCCACCATATGATGTTCGACAATGGTATTTTAGTAATTCTCTTTTACTCGATTTGACATTGGGCATTAGGTGTACTTGTATAGTTGGTTGGATTGGACTGACCAATCCCATATCTGGAAGTGGTACTCAAGAATCTCGACGACCCCTTTACTTATTTTTATTTACTCCGTATTTTTTAAGATAAATTAGTACTCCCTCCGTTCGGCAAAACTTGTCATTTTAGGGTATTATTTTTGTTCAAAAAAACTTGTCATTGTAGGTATTTTGTCATTCACTTTACAAAAATGCCCTTGATATGATTGATGGTTTGTTAGTTGTAGTTTTCGATAAAGTAAAAAAGGAGGGTAATAATTTAGGGTAAATTAGTACATTTGTTAATTGCCTTAAAACTTGTGAAAGAAGCTAAAATGACAAGATTTGCCGAACGGATGGAGTATAATTCTCGCGTCATAACGCATAATTTTTTTATAAATAAAATCATAATAACACAACAAATTACAGTTAAAATTTTGCCAACCACGCGTTTATGTTATTATGGTTTTTCAAGTAAGTCGTCAATTTTTGCTGACACCGATCTCTCAAATCGTATAAACACAAGTCTGATCCCGAACTAACAAACATTTTTTGTTTTGAGTGTCGGGAAATATTCTACCAACTTGCAAAACCGAAGTAGGCAAAGGTGATCGATTCAAAATGACTATGCACCAGGGGAACCTTGCCACGTTATGGCTTAGGGTTAGAGTTGAAGGGAGTATAAAACTTTAAACTTAGTTGACATAAGCTACCCAAGTCGATAAAATCTTTCGAGATACCATCTTTTCAAGCCAACATATTCAGTGACTTTGGAAGCTGAAATCATCACCGCTCTTTTGGCGATAAATTCACCATGTAAATAGCAATCTAAAGGGCTAAATTTTAGGGACCAACTAAAAAGCTAAGAGACTTCAAGAAAATTGGATTTAGATAAAGATGAGAAGAAACCAACTAGGAATCCATTGGCATAGAGAAAGAAGAAAAATATAAGGTGGATTTTGACGGATCAAAGTTTTCGATAGAGACAAGGCTTCAACGGGTTTGTGATTTGTGACTATGATGATGGGAGGGTTGTAGACTATGAAGTTATGCTCTATAACATCTATTTCGGGGGGGATGGGCTTAGGTGTGGTGACGGAACTGAAAATCCATAAAATTGATGTGGAATAAGATAGTCTTATGGTAATCAATTCACTTAAAGGCATTTGAAAGTGTCTTTAGGAGATTTTAAAATGTGAACTTTAGATACTCTGCTTCTCCTCCATTCCTTTTAGTCAACACTTTGCTCCCACGTGTGTGTGTCTATATATATATAAAAGTAAACAACATACAAAAAAATAATAAACAATTGTATAAAAAAACACTAAAAAAATGATTGTGCAAATACGACACTACAAAAGGTTTTACATTATCGAAGCAAAGCTATATAAAGAGATCTTTAGGGTAGTCCGAATGACTGCACAATTTCTCTCAATAACCCCTTGAAAACAGGGGCGGATCCTCTTTAGCACCAGAGGTGGCAGTCGCGACCCAAATCAAAAATAAAATTTAGTATATATATTCCTCTCATCGATAGCTTCGATTTGATATATTATAAGCTCAAATCTGATACCTGAGTAAAAAGTTATAAATGATTCAAGACTGAAGCAATATAAATTATTTTTTACATCATTTACTAAATTAATATGTTTCTATCATACTTATCATTTGTTAAACTTCGTAACTTAATACAATAATTACACCCGAAAACTTTAAATATCGATGGTTTTTTTGAAAAAAAAAATTAGAGCTAAATTTTCTACCCCTCAGCTAACCACTCCAGGATCCATCACTGCTTGAAATTTACAAAACTAATAAATAGTAGGTTATTATTGTTGTCATTTTCAATAGGTTATCAAGTCAGCATCGTGTCAACATCAGCTTTTCCATGAGCCAACTGTTCATTTCCTCTCACCGAGTCTTCCATCAGTTCTTATGAATTTCTACTTAGTCCATATTTTTTAGGGTTATTTTTATCTTGCTTGATCGATTATTTCATGATTGTGGGTTGTTTTTGGTTTTTACTTGTATCATGACGGTTTGCCAAGCTAGCGTTTCTTGTATTCTCTCGATTTACCGAACTAGTGTTTGGTATTTCGAATTATTACTTGTTCAAAAAAATTGGGTTATCGAGATTTCGTAACTTATTTATTAAAATAATGAACTGTAAATGAAATTATGATAGAAGATGAAAAAAAATACTATTTTAAAATGTAACTTTACATTTCTAGGAATCTAGGTTAGAATTTCACACTAATTTATCTTTTAAGTTTAATTATTCATTTGCATATAGATTTTGGATATTTTTTAAGGGGGTTGAAATTTTTTATTATTTTTTAATGAAAAATATTTTCTGTATAAATATATTTAAAAAAACCTTAAATTTTTTATTTAATAGTCACTTTTAATTTTAAAAATGAAGAGAAACAAAAAGGATCAAAAATTTTATTTTTTAAAAGAAAAGACAAGAGAACTAGGAAAATCGCCACCACCAAGAAGAAGAAAAAATACTTGTGTCTAACAAACCTCCTTAAGGGTCTTTGAAGATAAATTTTGATGAATCAATGTTTTTGACTCATAGAGCGAAATCATGACAGCGAAGTCATCTCTTGTAATGTGGCTCGATCTCTGCTTTGATGGTTGAAGCATATGCACTACATATGGTGCTTGTTGATGCGAAAGCCTTGTGGATCTCCCCTATTTTAGTTGAGGGTGATAGTATTGCTATTCTTAACAAAATTAGAGGGATTTGAAAGCACCCTTGGGAGATTGAAATGTTGATATTAAACGCATAGGTTCTACTCTAGACTTTCGATTCAGCGTTGCGTACCCATGTGTTAAGAGAAGTCAATTATATTTTAAACAAGGTGGTGCATCTCAAGCACTCCTTGGACATAGGGACTTTCGTTTCTCATCCGGAGGTTTTAGCTCTTGTTATACTACTGGGTGGTGGGTTAGCAAAGTATGACATTATCCAAATTCTCACATTTTTTTAAAAAAGAAGTATAAAAAAACTAAGCTAAAGGGATTTGAACTAGTCCTGTCAAACAAGCCGGGCAGGTCAAGATCAAGTCAAGTTGTCTCGGATTTAGATCAATTACGAGTTGGGTTGTTTTGGATTATGGAACATGAAATGCTTAACCCATACCAATATTTAATGGGTCCGAGTCAACCCAACGAGACATGAGTACTATTTTTAATGGTGGACTATTTACATAGTGCCAAAAGCTAAAATCGTTATATTCTCACATTGCTAGTTGGAGTAATATTTATTAAAAAAGTAATTAATTAATGTTGTTATAATAATAAAATGTATTTCTTATATATTGCAAGTTGTAATATTAAATTATAAAGACTAACTGATGATAAATAATAATAATAATATATCCCCGTCATTATTATTATTATTATTATTATTATAAATTTTAATATCTAAATTTTGTATAAATATATAATGGTATATTCATAGTGAATATCTTGTATATCATAAACATTAACTACATAATATGTTGAATTTCAACACAAGAAAAATTCATCAAATTAAGTTAAATGACATGGACAATTTTTCTAGGTATGGGAAGGAGATCAAAAAGGGAATTTACCTAGTTTTGAAGATATTGTATTAAATTTTAATTTATGCATGTTTTTCATTACTCGGTATCTTGATATACAAGTTGACTCAAGTTGACCTAGAAATTTATAGATTGAATGGATGCCAGTCGTGTTAGGTTTTAGGTTAAAATATTTGCGCCCAAACCTCGGATTGGGTCAAGTCATTCGATCGGGTTGTATTTTGACATGTATAGTTTGAACAAATGACTATCAAGATTTAAACTTCATTTCTTACCAAGCGAGCTTACTCTTTTTATGATCTTTTATCCCTAAAATTAATTTTAAAAAATAAAAAAATAACGTTTTTTATATATGCCAATGGTCAACCTATTAAAATGAAATAAATTATTCTTTGTATATAATTTAGTTTTTGATGGGCTTCACTTCACCTGGGTTCCTTTGTCTATACGGCGTGACCAGTCTTTTATTGCGCCTTTGTTTTTCTATTTTGTACTTTTCGTTGTATTGTATCATGACGATCAGTTCGTCTATCGATCTGTCAGTCTCTCAAGGAATCAGATAATGTGTTGTTTGATTTCTCGAATATTTTCCCGTATATGAGAAAAAAAAATATGAAACTATATATTTGTATTCTTTATGGTTCCTTTTCAAATTTGTGATGCAAAGAATTTTTTTTCTTCTTAAAGATGACCTAAGTTGGATTTTTGTTATCATAGCTCACTAGTTTGTGCATTGTTGTCCACTAGTCTTGTTTAGCACTAGTTTTGCTTTAGCTTTTGTCCTCGACTATTTCACTCACTTGCGAGTATTCCTTGTGGTGGGACCCAACGGTTGTTTCCATTCATGGGAACATAGCCACGCCCTTACATAGTTCGATTACATCCCAAAATTGGACTTGCTTAATTTTTATATCATTTTATTTTTATCTTTACTTTAGTTTGAGGTGTTGATTGGAGTAGACATACTTGAACAAGAGCAACACGAAAAAGTTCAAAAATCAATATTCTTTAATTATAATTGACTTTTACAATTTATTTATTTGTTTTTTAATAATAAAAATTATAAAAAATATCAACTTTTTTATAATTTTTTTAAATTTTATAATCCATCTGTTAATTAAAATATGATGTTTTATTATTCTTACACATTTTTTTAGTTGTTAAAAACTATGTAAAATATTAACTTTGTAATAATTTTTTAAAATAATTTCATGCTTATTACTATTAAGTATAAATTTATAAAAATAAAAGTAAAAAAAATTAATATTTCCTATAGTTTTTAGGAAAAATTGCATAAAATAGCACAGACTTTAGTCATAGTTGCACTCGGTGGCACAAACTTAAAAAAATACAAAAATAATCACCAACTTTGGGGTTTAGTTGCGGTCGGTGGCACATACCACCTATCTCGCTTATGTGGACTAGTGGGGGTGCTTACATGGATTTTTTTAATTAAAAAGACATAGCGAGATATGGATTAATGGATGTGCTTACATGGATTTTTTTTAATTAAAATGCATAAAATATGTGCCCAAATTGTGAAAGGGTGTCCCTATATACACCGCAAATCCACGGAATAGAGCTGCTAATCAACGTTGAATTCGACGTTGTAGCGTTAATTATAGTACAACGTCGTATCCAATGTTGTAATATGTGGTATGCAACGTTGTGAATCTAAGGTCATGACGTAGAGGGTTGGGTAGATTGAAACGTCCAACTCGACGTTGTAAAGACGCAACATCCAATCCAATTTGTAACAACATCCAATCCGATGTTGTAAAGTGGGATTTTAAAATGCAACATCCAATCCGACGTTGTAACAACGTTGAATCCAACGTTGTTACAACGTTCGAATTTTTTTCCAAGGCAAATTACTAATATATGGACAACGTTGGATCCGATGTTGTTACAACGTTCAATTGAACGTTAATTTGCGATGTATATAGGGATCGCTAGGTTCCATTTTTATTTTATATTTCATTTAATTCCAAATCAAAAATAATTGTGACAAATATAACATTTGCAAATGAAAATAACTAGTACCAATTTGTCACAATTTGGGCACATCTTTTATGCCTTTTAATTTAAAAAAAAATCCATGTAAGCACCCCCACTAATCCCTATCTCGCTATATGTCTTTTTAATTAAAAAAAACATTCCATGTAAGCATCCCCACTAGTCCACATAAGCGAGATAGGTGGTACGTGCCACCGACCGCAACTAAACTCCAAAGTTGGTGATTATTTTTGTATTTTTTTTAAGTTCGTGCCACCGAGTACAACTATACCTAAAGTTCGTGCTATTTTATGCAATTTGCCCTAGTTTTTATCATTTTTAAAAAAGCGTGCATTAATGGTAAACGACACGTTTTAATTAAGAGAGAGTACTTATTACATTCGAGTACGACTTGAGCTTATAAGACGGGGCGAATTCTATATATATATATATATATATATATATATATATATATATATATATATATATATATATATATATATATATATACACACACACACAAGTAAGAATTTTGATGAGATCGGTCCCTACTAGACAACCATCCAAGTGCATTCTTGCAAATGAGGATGTTGAGATACCTATCTGATCGAATGACTAGTGAGGCATCTACATGGAAGAGACGCGAGATATAATCGGCACATCTATTGGTCTCCTGAAAGCAATGCATGAAGCTCACTTTCTCAAATAAATGAAGGAGGAGGATGTAAGTGACGGGCATCTCAATCTCCCACGGGCAAGACCAGCAATCTTTGAGGGCATTGATCATTATCAGACTCTTGCCTTCCACTTGAATCTTGGACATTCCTAGGTTTCACGATCCTCATCTTTAGGCACATTGGTTCTATCATGAGTGGCGACCTTTGTCGAAGCTGGGAACCTCTATAGTCAATCATCATTCCAATGTGGTCAAGAATAATGAATCTTGCACTAGAAATACCGAGTAGTTGTTGCTGCCATCAAAATTTATTTTAAATGTTTCTTCTATTGGTTTATTCCAACTCAGGTGTCTTTTCTTCCTTGGTGATGTTGCGATAGTTGTTTTAGTTTTGGGTTGTGTGTCCATTTTTTTTCCTAGTTTATGAGTATTTGTCGTGTTAAATGTTCCATATTCTAGGTTGTCGTTGTATTTGTACCCTCAAAGTTTTTCCTGTTTCTTGATGTCAAAAAGCTCCAACATACAATTGCTAGCCTTTTCCTTTGTCCTGGGTTTTATCAAAGATGTTTATCATTATCCTCTTGATGTCATGTTCATTCTTATCTATGTCTTCTAATATTTCATATGAAGGGATCAATTCTTTGTATTAGGTTTTTGCACTAGTGACATTGGATGAATAAGTGAGTTGGTAATTCCTTGCATAGATCATATAGTTCGCATGCTGATCGGATTGTTAACCCTTTGTTGTTAAGTCTTGTTTTTTTTGGGATTCCGTTATTGTACATTTTCCATAAGAACTTCTTAATTTTCGGGGCTATATCAATATTCCATACCCATGCAATGTTATTTAAGTTGTTTATGTTGTTGTAGTGCTATTTAAGTCTATCCCCAATATGGTTGGTTGGAATGCAGGTCGCTTCAATTTTTTGAATGACCCATGATGGCAAAATGTTTATAAGTTTATTGGTATTTCATTTCCTAATTTCGCGTATGTATTTTCCCACTTTTTCATTTTTGTTAATTTGAGCCAGTATGAGGCATATATTCTCCAATGTGTTCTCATCTAGCCATCTATTTATCCAGCAGTTAATTGTTTTCCATTTTCTATATGTCAAATGAGTCCTTTGCAGAACTCATCTTTTATTTCCATTAGTTCTGTCCATTTTCATGACGCCTTGTCTTTTTTCTTGTAACTCAGTATGTGTTCTTCCTTCAAGTACTTATGCGAAATAATTTGTACCTGTGTGTTTAGAGGTTCAGTGAGGATCTTTCATAATAGTTTCATTTGAAAGTTTGTATTCATATCTTTTGTTTGATGGATTCCTACCCCTCCATCCTCCTTTCTTTTACATATTATGTCCAATCTGATAAGTGTTTTATATGAAGCATCTTTATTCCAGAAAAAATCCAATTTATTTGATCGAGTTCTTTATACATTTTGGTCAGGAGCATAAATTTTTGCATGAAAAAACTTGGTTTCGCAGCTAGGTTTGATCTGATCAGGGTTGCTCTACCTACTTGTAATAGAGCATTTCCTCTCCATTTTTCTAGTTGCGAACTTGTCTTGCATTCATATCTTCAAAGGTTGATTTGTTGAATATTTCGTTTATAATTGGATATCTAAGATATTTGTCCAATTTATTCTAGTTTATGATGTTGTTTTTATATTCGATTTCCTACTTTTATACAATGGTACCTTGGGTGTGGTTTGCCAAAGAACAGTAATAGTCAATAATCCTTTTCACCTTTACAGTTACACTCTGGTTTTCTTTGGCAAAAATCATCATATCATCTACAAAAGAGATAAACGGGATCTGCGGTCCCTGTTTGCAGATGCTGAATCCAATCTCTTGGTCCACCTGGTTGTTTGCGGTTTGTAGCTTTATAGCTAATATTTCTGATCCTAAAATAAATATCGGGGGAGTGGGTTACCCTGTCTTTGTACTCCTAAAATAGATAGCAGGGGGGAGAGTGAGTCACCCTATCTTCGTCATCTTTCTTGTATAAATAGTTTGGAGGGTCCTTCATTGACAACAATTGAGAACGACATTGTTTTGATGCGTTGCTCAATCCATGAGCAAAATTTGGTGCAAAATTCGAATTTGTCTTTTCCATGTCTAATTTTATAGTCATTCATTCGTTCTTCCCTTTTTTTGTTTGAATGAATAAAAATTTTCATGGACAATAAGAATATTGTCTTGGATAGCTCTATCGGATATGAATGCACCCTAGAGAGGGTGTATAAGTTTCTTCATAACATTTTTTATTTTGTCGGCAATAATTTTAATAATCATCTTATAGATCGTTAAACATATACTTATGGGTCTATAGTGGTTAGTTATTGTCAGATTTTCTATTTTTGAAATTAAGGTTATAAATGTGTGATTGATTTGCTTTAGAATTTTCTCAGAATGGAAAAATCCCTTTATTCCCATTGTGACAAATGGTCCAACGATATCCCAATATTTCTAGTAGAATTATGTTCTCATTTTGTCTGGTCCCGGTGATTTGTCTTTTCTAATGTTGAACATGAAATTCTTAATTTCAGAATTCGTGATTTTGATTCTTTTGTCAATTCCTGGTTATCATACTCATCTATTTCGTTGTTTATTAGCTCTAGATAGTATTCTAGTGTTATGATATTAATTGTTTATTTTTTGAATATTTTAATGAAACTTTCTCTTATTTTTTCTCTTATATTTTCTTCTCCTGATATGATATGTCCCTCTACTTTGTATATTTCTTTTATGTTTTTTTCTATTTCTTCTTCCTGGTGCGATTTTGTGAAAATATCCTGAATTCATGTCGGGCAGTGTCAGGTGTTTAACTTTCACTCTTTGACTCCAATATTGTTTATGGAAATTGAGAATTTCTTATTTTCTTTTTATGATTCTTTTCTGCTTTTGTATTTTGATTCTAGTTTGATTGAGTAGTTTGTTTGCTTGTATTTCAATTAGTTGTTCATCTATTTCTTTCAGGTGTTTGAAAATATTTTCAAAAGCTTTCATATTCCATTTTTTTGTTATACTTTTCAAGTTCTGAGTTTTCTTTACCAAGTAAAACATGTGAGATCCAGGGAATTGAGTCCTCCAACCTTGTTGTACAAGGCTATTGTAGTCATTTCTTTCCAACCAAATCTTTTCAAATTTAAAAGTTTGTGCTTTGTATATTGTTATCCAATTTTGTTACAATTGGACAATGATCAGAAGAAGTAAATGTGTGGTTCTTGGTTTGGATGTTTGGGTACAATGTGAGAATTTGATCGTGCACAATCGTCCTATCTAGTTTTTCTAGGATATTATTATTTCCAGTTCTGTTCTTCCTCCATGTGAATATGTTCCCAATACTTGGAATATCATGCAATAAGCACGTATCTTTGAAGTTTGTAAGGTGTCTATACTTGTTTAGATGAGGTTCAACACCTCCTTCCTTTTCCGTTTTATTTTGGATTTTGTTTAGATCTCCCATGATGATACACGGGATGCCTGATTTCTGCCTATTTTCTTGGATGCTCTTCCTGTTAGGGTGCCCATATCATGTGATCAAATCCCAACTTTTTCAAGGTTTTTTCTAAGTGTGGTCTTATTATTTTTTTGTTTCTAAGAGAGCAATTGACAGGAGAAATTTGTCATTATTCCTATCAAAAGTAAAACTCAAAACTACAAACTAGTATAACAATCAAGTAAAAGGCCGATCCCATAGAGAATCAAGTATTCCTAAGTAACGTATGTTGACCAATTTGTAGAAAAGGGGGTTTTGGTGATTGAAGTTAAGAAAAGAAACTATAAACAAGTTAGTTGAGAATTAACAATTAAGATAATAGTTTCATCTACAAATATCCACTTAAGTTTGGTCAATTGATCATCAATTCTTCTTTATGTTCTCTTTTCATCCTATTATTGTTTCTGTCCTGATCTTTTGTAAATTACTAGTCCTAAGAGTTCTACAGTAACCCTTACTAATTAGAAAACTCTAACACTATTAAGATTCAACCTAATAGTAGCATCAAGATTAATGATTAATTAAGATACATGCAACACCAAGCTGCGAGTTAGTACTTAACATATAATTAATTCTCTACACATCAATTTAGTCCTACGAGTCCTAAAAAGGCATGCTTGCTACTATGGATTAAGGTTCGCTACGATGAATCTACAAAATCCTAGCAATAATCTCAACTAGTTGCGCGTGCTAGAAGAAATCAACAATATTCAATAATAAGCGCAAAAGTATCAATACAAATAAATAGGGATAGAATAAGAATAGTAATCTCATAACTTGATGCAAACCAAAGCTTCAATTCATATCTATGGTCATGGAGGCTCCCCTCTAGGGTTTTCTCAATTGATAATCCTAAAGTGTATTTGATGATGAATTAGATATTGAATTAGATCTCTAAGAAAACAACTCTAAAAGTCCTTAAATAAGACTAAGAAAATCGGCTAAAAATAAAATAGAAATATCTAGATAAAACATAGAAAATAGGAATTTCAGCATTTAGACATGGAAGATAATAATTTAATAAGTGTATAATATTTGTATACAAGTGTATAAGTTAATAAGTGTATAATATTAATATATTATACTCCAAAGTATAAACGATTGAATATTCAATCGAATAATTTAAAATGAATACAAATGTGAAATCATAATTTCATTTAGTATTTAAGGGTTATATTATTTATATAGCACCACCATATACACTAATGTAATTTCAATATTTTATAGATGCCTCAACACTTTGGTCATATGAAACAAAAGATAGATAATGTTATCAAACACAATTGAGCATAAGGTAGCTCACAACGACCCGCCCAGAAGAGTCATTACTCAAATGGGCTCATGCAACTTGCATTTCGAATTTGACATAATAACTTCTCCCAAATTATCTCCATAAAAGAGCAAGTCATTCAATTGTTTTGAATAAGAAGTATATGTTCCTAGACCTCCTCCACAAAATGAACTAAAACGAGACCACGAATAAGTTGGATGATACATGGGTTTTTTATCCCTATTGATATCAAATATCTAGAGCTTTATAATGGTGATCAAATGCTCGATATTTAGGAGCAGAGGAAATGAGACTATCAAGAAAGTGATTGCATGGAAGCAATTTTTCTATCATTTTAAATCTGTGGGTGAATACAAGTGAACCAGAAGTTCAACGGGTGAAATGACCATACGGTTTAACAAATAAACATTTACTAAAGTCAAGAAAGTGAAAAAGTCACATAAATTGCACTAGCTCATTCGAAAGTTCTAGAAGTAACTCCAACCCAATGAATATCAAGTGATTCTCAAATACATCGGAAGTGTTGAAGATCACTAGGCTCTTAGTATGATTCTTCGGAAGTAGAAAGAGCCCATGAGAATATGATCATCATCAAACAAATAAAGGATGTCGACATCGAAATGATGTTAAAGAGCAAAGATGGATTCTTTAAGCATGATGTTTTTGGGCTTGTAGCTCCAACATCGAAAAGTGTAGTATCAATTGGCTTGAAGTGGGTGTTTGTACAAAAGTAAATGCAAATCCAAGTTGATTGCATAAAAGCCTATCATAAGTTATATGAGAATGTATTCACCCGAAGTGAATATAATTTTGGTTCCAAATGAAATTGACCGATGTGGTAGTTTTATACCACATTGATCATTGAATATAAATAAAAGAATTGATTAAAAATGCCTGAAGCATTATTGTCAAAGCTCCGTCACATGCAATTGGTTAAAGATTCTTATAAGAGTACCTGAAGTACCTATAATTGTGAAAATAGTGACATTGTAATAGGACCCGAAGTACCACATAAAGTTGTACCATTTTACTTGATCTTGGTTTTTTTATCCCATTGAGTTTTTCCAATGTGAGGTTTTTATGAGGCAACTTATGCACCATCGATAAATTATATCCCCAGATCAAATGATGAAGAACACATTAGATCTTGAAATACTTTATGCTTGTGCATTGAAAGTAGCTCAACACCAAAACATGGAAGTGAGGAAGTCAATCGCATCGAAGTCAATTCTAATATATGTAGTCATTTTATAGAATCCTTGCGCATTCAATGAGCACAATGCACACAATTTATAAGGTATTTTATTTTAAAATTCCATTATTTTAAACACCTTATAATTTTTTTAGCCAAACACTTTTAAAGTGATTATGCTTATAAGCATAATGACTTGGGAATACAAACAGACCCTTAGTATAAATAAAATAAGTATGATAAAGGAACATAAAAATAAGTTGGCTCGGTTGGTTATGATAAAGGAACATAAAAACAAGGGGGTGGGTTTGATTCCCACCCCTTTCAATTCTTAACTAAATTCTCTCTTTATTTTTTTTTTAAGATTTCCCCTTAATTGTATCATGTTACACTGATATTCGATACGAAACCGTTTCGTGTTAGGTACCCGGTAGTAACTGTTTCGTGTTCGTGTCAGGGGGTTTCGTCTTATCGGTTTCGGGTTCCCGACATGATTAATCGTGTCGTTTCGGGTACCCGGTTATGCACAACCCTATCAAAAATATGAAATGAGATACGAAGTATTTAGTTTGTTATTGAAACCACTAAATCATGGCTTTAGTGAAAGGATAATAAAAAAAATATGATTGTCATCTCCAGCTAGGTTTGTCATTTGAACCGAAGAGCTAGAACTCGACTCAGCTTCGACTAGATAAAAGTTCTGCTTGAGCTCGTTCATTTTACTAATAGAGTCGGGCATGAACACATTTTTAAGCTCAATTCAATGCTCGACTCGACTAGATTCAAGCTTGAATAACTTGAATTTTGTGAAATTTATAAAATTTACTTCAAGTTATTATGTCAATGTCATGAATAATTAGGGTTGTTTAATACTCGAAAAAAGTTCGGCTCGAGCTCGTTCATTTGCTAAACAAGTCGAGGTTGAGCATAATTTTAAGCTCGAGTCCAAATTTAGGGTCGGCTCGAGCTCCACTCGTTTCTAAACGAGCCAAATATGAAAAAGAAATACTCAGCTCACTCAACTCGAATAACAGTCTCTCCATCTCAATTGTTAGACATGCAACACTGCAATGGAACTCATGACTTGAAGCCATGAAACTGTACACAGGTTCACATTTAAACCATCCAGACTCTTCAATTCTCTACAGATCCCGACTTCAACTCTCAACAGATCCCCACTATGCAATAAGATAACACAGGGGCCCTGATACCATATCGACATCGACATTTGATGCAACGAGATTGTCTCCTTCAACAAAAGAATACAAAAGCAAGTGATTGTGGCAAAAATAGTAGGAGCAAACAACATTGGTAGGGCAATGCAATATAAACTAGGATAGACTCAACCAGCATCGTGATCTGCTGTCCCGACACATGGTCCAGCGGTAAGATCCTGCTTTTTGGACCCGTACAAACTTGACAAGACTTTGAAAGGTTTGTGTAGAGCTGTTACCAAGACGCCCTTGATGCCTTCGTTTTCCTGGAAAATAAAATAAAAAAGACAATAATGAAGATTTCTTAATACTATTATTACATGTAAAACAGCAGTTAAAATGTCTCACAAGTGAATCAGGTAAAAAGATTTAAAAGCAGATCAGAAGCACATGAAACAAGCTGTCCTGTCTTTGTGTGTTTTGTTTCTGGGTCCAGCTCTTACATGTAAAAATAAAATCACCGTTCCTGGCTACAATGATTTCTTTGATATCACACTTGCATGAACATACAGATGTAGATGTAACTCGAAATTAAAATAAGTATTAATACTAAGATGCAATTAACACCTGACAATAATATAAATAAATAAAAAAGAGCAATCAAAATACAGGCATATCAAACAATTCCAATTCAGATGTCTTATCCTTTTTATATTTTTTTTGGATAAAATTCAGATGTCTATTCATGTTTACGAGTGGCCAGCACAATTATATGTTCATGGGGCAACCATGGAAGCAGAAGCTTATATTTTGCGCATAAGGCTGCATCTTGCCTTGCCAAGATATATTACTATTAAAAGTTTCTTCTCCCATACTGTCTTGTTCTCTGATGTCCTACCAACTTGACATGAAACACCTTATCTCACCAGATAGGAACATACACAACCGCACAAAGCCCCTCTTCCCTGTGGCAGTAATTTTGGACAATATAATAAAAGAAGGGGAAACATCATAATCACAGTCTTACGTATAAAATTCACATTGAATAGTCACTTAAAAAAAAACATAGATAGCAAAATAGACCATTAACTAAAGCTCCAAAACTGTCAGGTGCAACTAACATGGTGCTACTGTCAGGGTGTAAAAAACAGAGATGCCTGAAAAGGTGGGTTGGGGGATATAAGTTTTATTGCCAACTCACCCCAGCAAGAACATATCGCTCTGACACTGATAGGAGCTACAAGGTTGGTTAGGTGCAAATTTCATAAACAAACTTGAATAAGAAACTAATTACAATTCATGAACAAAAAAACTATTCAAGGCAAGTTTTGCCAATCCTTTCCTTATCAATCAAAAGCTGGATAACTTTTTCTACCCTCCATGCCCTTGTCTGCACCATTATTTTCTTTGTGGGTCTTAGATTAGGCAACATGGATTCCCTATTGGGTAATTAGGTATGGGGAGCAAGACGATCAGTAGTTGATACTATTTTTGGATGCTTTAAAGGGTGAAAAAAGTTAGGTTCGTCACCTTTGGTGGATTTGCACCAGATATTTTCCACCCTCCTTGTGAAACTGGGCACAGAAGGGACAACACGTTTTTTTCTTTACTTCTCCTGCTTCACTATTCCTGTATGCACAATAGAGAAAGACTATGGTTGCATCCAACTAAGAATGATTGAGACAGCAATTTTGTCTACTGCTGATTTTATTTTATTTTTTTATTTCTCATGATGTGAGCCCTACAACTGAAAACCTAAAATTGTGCATTTACTTAGTTTACTGAATAATTTTCATATACTTCAAATGGTTTGTGCTATGTTTGATACACAAGGCCTAACAACTAAAATGATTTTAGTTTCTGGTTCCATGGAAATAAGCTACCTGGTACAGGTTGGTAATTGAAGAAAATCTTCTGAGGCCAATAAAAATTAAAAGGATGAAGCTCATGCATATAAGTCCAAAACTATCTTCACTTCTAAATTGTAATGCTGCCGATGAAGGATCAATAATTAAGCTCCATAGCTCAGGATTTGACAGGACAGGGAGTTTTAAGTTAAAGGCATTTGCATACAAATCTTATCTCCTAAAAAGGAATGGTGATTTTTCAAGCTGGAATTCATAAGAAAAAAATATGAACGATGACTCATAAACCAATTACCAACATGAAACCAGCAGCATAAAAAGAGATGATGTCAGTGGACATTTGGATATCAGAACCATTGGAAGGCGCCTCATGTAGAAAACACGAGAACGAGGCATGCTTACGATGAAAACAACTAGGAACTGTCAGAACAATAAGCCAAAATTATCAGGGTGTTCTAAAAGAGTAGATATTCTTTTTAATGGAATGATCTTCCATTCTTCTTAGTGAGAATGCTTCTTGAAGTTGGGTTTGTTCCCCAATAGATTCCTGTTTAAGCAAGTGAGAAACGCAATAAAAGATTATGATATAATGGCACAACCAATGAAAAAAATGAACACACAAAAGGAACTTTCAGAAATTCGACTCAAAGATGTACTTTTGCCTAATTAAGATATGTCAGATTGGTTCAATGTGCAAATACAGATGGCAATTTCAGGTTGAAAGTAAGTGTAGACATGGAAAGACTCTTAAGCGTAAGGAGTCATGGCACCAAGTGAAGACAAACTGCATGATGTGATAACTGATAACTAACAATCACTTGGGAGAAACCTATTTTACCTTACTGCAAGCCTTGTGCAGTACAAAATGGTTCAAGTTAAGTGCTCCTTTGATCTGATAACTGGAACTTTGAGCAAGGAAAGTATGGGGTATGCAAGAGTACATATAAAGACAAGCTGTAGAAAACTAAGAAAAGGACAATGGAAGTAGGAATTGGAAGATCAAATATATTGAATATCAACTGTGTGGATTATAGTTTATAGAAGTACGTGCACACTGGAATGGGCTAAAAAAATAAAAGACGCACATCAAAAAGAAAATTTTAGTTTGATAGCTTGATTATCACTGAGCATGGGGATAGATTGTCTGTTATTGGCCCTTTTCTTTTATTAACTAGTAGGGTATGTCCAACCTTGCATGTTTTGTATGTGCATAATTACTATATTTTATATGGAGCATAATTCCCTTGCTTATTTAAATTGTATTATGTTTATTTCTTGCCCAATTGTCTTTTATTATATAGAGAGAGATCAAAAATACTTAGTATTTTTCATTTTTTATACCAAGAAGTGATGCCTTAAAAACTAGTAATTTTTTTCAACCAGCAACTTCATCATAACACATACAAGTGCGTTGATGATTTGATCAAAAGAAAGCTCATTATATCGAACATGAAGACTTTAGATCTAATGGTTTGAGGGAAACAAGACTCGGATCTTGTATATCCTAGACTCTAATATCCAAACATATACCTAGATTACGTCCGATTTGCAAATGAAAACAAAAGAAAAAGTCTGATCTACAAACATTTCACTTACAGAGGTGAGAGGTGAGAGGACACACACTGCAACTAAACAGAGGTTAGAACAAGAGGAAAAAATATAGTTTCTTCAGACTTCTGTTTGGGTCTCCTATGACAAGACAGTTGAAGAAAGAGCATTCTTAGTTTGGCTTGCAATGTAACAAAGTTCTGTTGAGCAGTGAGTGAAAGTTTAAGAAAGTCGCTTCAGCTTCTAAATAGAATAATCAAAAGAAAGATTTCCAAGGAAACAACAATTTCAAAAGTTTTAATTACCAAAATAAATTCCAACACAAACAGACTAGAACTTTTAATCTGGAAAACCCTTTACAAGACAAAAGAGGAACCAACACACAATGTTGAAATTCAATATAGAATATTTTAAGAGATAGATTATAAAAAACCAGTCCAAAATCCACAATAGGTACAGAACCATAATTGGAGGTAAGCACACAAGACAACAAGAATTGAGATGGATTACAGATTAAATGGCAAAAACAGCACAGCTAGCGTTCAACAATTATTCTCACCAGCTTAAAGCATTGAAATGATCGAACATTAATTGGAATGAAGGTATAAGTTAACTCTTCTTTGTGGTTAAGTTTCAGCTCATTTGGTTCAAACCTGTCACCAACAAGTTAAAGTGAGCAATGTAAATATGGATGAGAAAACATAATTAGTGTGTGTTTGGATTCCACGTGATTAAGTTTATAATGCATGTATAAACTTAAACACTTGGAGAATGTTTGGTTAACGCAATTTACAGTGTGTTTAAAATAACGTGAATTTAAAGTAATATACCTTGTAATCAATTACATTACGTTTATAATGTAATTATAAACCTTATACAAAAGTGGGTGTGTGGTTAAGACAATTTACAAGTTGTTTAATTTTAAATTCACGTTATGTCATACACGTTGTAAATTGTGTTAACCAAACACTCTCCAAGTGTTTATGTAATCATGTGGAATCTAAACACACCCTTAATATTCAAACTAACTTTCTTTGCTTTTAACAGGACCTTTCTAATTAATCATCCTCACCAAACTGACCCTTTTGGGTGATAATAAATATCTCCAATCAGCTTTGACAGGGTGGGACTCCCGAGTATAAAATAAGCTTCACTAAAAACAACATAGTGGGATTCTCAAACTGGATAATAGTAGATCTACACATGGACCAGGCTGTCCAAGCCCGAAAATTTTTATGTAAAAGGAAAAGAACTGTCTAATTGAGATTTGATGCATATTGGAGCTTATTTAGTAGTTTAGTAACAAAGATGAGCAAAAGTGTTTGCTAACAAGACCATTTTATTAGCCAGTCCATGTCATATCTAGAAAACTCTAATCTGAGAGAATTTCATCAAAGGTACAGACCAGGCTAGTTAGAACAAAACATGCACAAAAAGCACTAGTGTCCATAAATCTGTTAAAAATTCATTTGAAAGTGCCATCTTTTGCAAGATTATTGTAAGTCCCTCACTAATACAAAGTAACCATAAATGCAATTAAACCACCATGATTTCTTGGCCGAAACCTTAATCACCCGAATAAATGAAAGGGGAGCTATCTATTACGAAGAAGGTGACAAGGTCTATATAGGGTTTTCTTAGAACTAGTTGGATTGCAACAGTGAACATTGAAATTACTACTGAAATTTCATGGACACTAAGCTCTCCATTTTTCCAGGATCCATCAAGAATAATGCTAAAACAAATGCAAAAAGTTCCACATGTCAAGCTATAGTTTATTCTTTTCCAGCCTAAAATCAACTCTATCCTAAGCTCGCCTTTTTTTTTTGCAACATTATCTATAGAATCTGTAGATAATATAAATATAATATGGTATAATAATTAAATATTTATATAATAATATATTTCAATATATTCTATTCTAAAATATATGAACGAACCTTGTTTTTATAATTCACTTGTATATAAACACTTGAAAAGTGTTTGGTTAATATATTTATAATGTGTTTAAAATAACATAAATTTTCAATAAAATACCTTGTAAAGTGTGTCAATCAAACCCCAATTATTGCGTAAACTTAATGTAATCCAAACACACCTTTAGTATATTCTATTCTATAATAAATTTGATTGACACAATTTATAATAAATTTGTTATTTTAAGCACAATTTATAAACTTAATGTAATTGATTGACACAATTTATAATAAATCTAATGTAATTGACTGATACAATTTATAATAAATTTAATTTAAACTTTACGTTATTTTAAGCACGTTATAAAATATGTTATCCAAACACTATTCAAGTGTTAATACTTATAATTAAAATGCATTGGAATCCAAACACGCCTTAATATATTCTATTAAAAAAACTGCCATATCCAAACACACTGAATCGATTACAAATTCACAATGAGGACAAAAAAAAAACAAAACTCCAACATGTCTCTATGATGCATGCCGAAAAAGCCTTAAATGATGGATCAAAATTGTAGTTTATGTGAGGAACGCAGGCTTCTCTCATCGTGTAACTTGATTTGACAAGGCAATGCCAAAACTAAACATACAAACTTGTGATTAGAGTACAAAAAAAAAATCTAATATATCAAGAAGCAAAAGGCTGACCTATCAATGGCTTTGATGCAGTTTGGACATCCCTCTCATGCTTAGGACTGGCAGGCTCAAAAATGTTCAACATAAACCCTGATCGTTGCACCTGCTGAACCAGTATCCAGCCAAAACAAAACTAATGATCATTAAAAATGAGTGAAATTTAAGAAGGCGGACAGCAAAGGAGCAAGAGCCATGAGGGAAGCAAAGTGAAAATAAAGAGCACTTTGTTGGATGCTTTGCTTCAATACACCGCTACCATTAAATTGAACAATAAATCAATAACTCTTGATTAAAAAAATAAATTAAATTAAATTAAAAACCTTAAACTATAGCCCCATGCCTTCCTTTGATATAACACTACAGTCATCTATTCATCTTAGTAAACTGTGAACGTACTTCATCAGACAATGTTAGTGACAAAATGGCCACTATATACAATCACAACGGACATTGATTCTGCCCGTTCTATGGTTTACACTCATCTCACTCTATTTGACCACAATTTTGACGAAAAACACCAAATACAAATCAGCATGACAACACAAACAATTGCTTACTCTACATTTCCTCAGAAAAAAACAGCTACCTACCTGGAATCTGATTGTTCTAACAGACTTCTAAAAAGCTGGAAATAAAGAACACCTTGCAAAAGAAGGAAACAGCAGGTGAACATTGGGCAATCAATATTTCAGGTCAGATGTAACACTTGGTTGTTTTTCTACCCTACCTCCATGATCTCCATTAGTCAGCAACTGAAACAACCGGTTCAACACTGAAGTTTCTGAACTATGGTAATCCAACACAAGATAGATCAACATCTGAAATAGCCATCTTGATTTAAAAAATCTGCAAGGAATGTGCACAAGCTGAACATTAGAATCACAAAGCTCTAAACAACATGAAGTTTAGGACCATATAAAATGGCAGGTTTACAATTATCTCACAGCCCATAGCTTCAAGTGTTTGAAATATACAAAAACAACAACATTCCCAGGATATAGTATATATGATGACAAAAAAGGAAAAGAGAGATGGCATATAGTGTATATGGAGAAATGATATTCTACATGATCTCTATGTTGTTCATCTTTGCTAATGAGTTTGCTTTAGATTATTATCTCTGACTTTTTGCTAATCATGGTTGTAACTTTTAGTGATATGGTATGCTACATGACTTACATTTTAGCCATCAAGTTCTTTGCTGATGAGTTTATTTTAGATTATTCACTGTTTGCTAATGGTTTAAGCTTGTAGAGACATGGTATGCTACATATCTACCTGTTGGCCATCAAGTTCTACAGATTTTAGATGTTAAGTTGGGCACTAAATTTTAGGTTTTAGTCTCAATCATGGAAGAATTTGTAATTCGCACTTTCTCAATTTGGTCCAAAAGATGTTTTTCTTTTCGGTTGTAACATCTGGACTCAAAACCTAAATGGCACCAATTTTGTTGTCTATATCCTTTAGGTTTGGGTGAATGTTCAGAGGTTGCCATCCCAATAGTCACACCTTCAGTTTTGCCCAAAATTCAAAATACATCAATTCCCACCTTGATCAATCAAGTGAATTCTCCCTTTAAACTTTAGAGTACATTCAACCAACACTGTGGAGCATCTTTTATGACGGTTCTAGAAGTATCACAAAAAATAAAAGGTCAGGGAAAACGAATAAACCAAGATATTAATTAGAAATGTGTTTCTTATACAAAAGACACCTTTTTTGGTACAGTCCAACCTTATGACCTTAGTTTTTCTTTTTTAAATGGCTTATGAGACTCACCTTGAATATTACCAATAAGATGCTCTTAAGATTAATATTAAGAAATTTTGATACCTGATAAAATTGGAACGATACTTGTACAGAGGCTTTTTCCCACAAAACAGTTCCCCTGTTATTTCCATTAGGAGGGTGAATTTCAAAGAAAATACAAGTATGCAAATGAAAATAATCTCTTCAGACATTTTAATTAAATGGAAAATCTGGAATTGTAAACTTTAAAAGGATGCATATTAGAACACCCACCATATATCAGATTACCATAATTCAGCTTTTCAAGCCAATGTAAGCAAAAGAGCGTAACATTTTGCTTGCAAAAAGTGTATTGCCATAAATTTTGTCAGTAGAAACTGCTAGCTTGGGACACAAAGCTCGAAAAGAGAACAACATAAGTGATATGGATATGCAGAAGAACATGTGAGATGATATGCAGAAACACCTTTAGACAAGGCAAGTCGGCAAGAAATATGCTAGCCACACAAAACAAGACGGGAAAGGTAAGTGCAATCACGTATTACCTAAGAAGAGAAATGGTCCTTGGGAAATGCCAATAAAATTTAAGGAGATCTTCAGCATCCCTAATGTAGATTTGATATCCAATAAGAAACCCTACTACTTGATAGTTGATACCAACAACAACAACATTCCCCGGATATCCCGCATTCCCGCTCCAAGCGGGGTCTGGGGGCCGAGATGCTCCATAGTTCACTGCAGAAACACCTTTATACGCACCCTTTCCCCAACTAAGTTGAGAGGATGTTTCCGAGTGACCCAAGAAGAGACCAATAGGTAACAAAATAATAAAGAAAATAGATAAGATAAAATAAAACAAAATAAAGTAAAA
Organism: Persicaria maculosa; assembly: GCA_963922045.1. Classification (NCBI taxonomy): domain Eukaryota; kingdom Viridiplantae; phylum Streptophyta; class Magnoliopsida; order Caryophyllales; family Polygonaceae; genus Persicaria; species Persicaria maculosa. The sequence goes on from OY998268.1 coordinate 4,725,135, forward strand.
GTGGTAAGCGATAGGAAGGGGTTTTAGGCCATGGAAGGCCGATAAAAAGTATGTCTCACACCATTACCCCTCATCTACTCGGATCGCACTCCTCCATTGCACCCTATCACGCGTCATCTCCTCGGTGAGTCCGAAAATGTCCAGATCCTTACTAACAACCTCCTCCCACCTCTTCTTCGGTCGTCCTCTGCCAGCAGCAATTTTCCATAGTCAGGTTGTCGCATCTACACACAGGCGCACTTGGATCTCTCCTCTGCACATGACCATAACATCGGAACCTTGTCTCCTGCAACTTGATAGTTGATACTGATTCAGAATAAGTATACCAAGCACCCTTAATACCCGTGCACCCAAGAGAATTTTTTCTAGATATCAGGACACACATGTTATGTAGAAACATAGATGTCTCGTTAAGCAGCCTCAAAAATTTAACCCTCCAGGAGATCACATGCGAAGAAATGACAGTCCCCTAGGGATCCTGTTGTTACCCATCCACAACCCCACTTTCAAAATAGACAATTGAAGCATTCTACCACGTATATGTAAAGTTGGTATAAAAAGCAGTAATTTAGATTTTGGATCAATGTGAAAGCAAAGAGTGAGCAAAAAAAAAAGATAAATAAAGAATCCGTCCTAATAGATGGATGCAGAAATCAGAATGTAAGACTACACTCACCTTATGGAAGAATGAGGATTGAGTAAACTAGATGAACTTAGTATGACAATTATATTCTGGGCCACTTGGACTATGGCTTGCACTCCTGATAAGGCCACAATTAGCCTACACCTAAAGAAGCCTCATATGTTTGAAAAGTGAAGAATATACCACATAAACATCAGAAGTTACATTGGACATTGGTAAGTTTAGTATTGTCAGATCACTGCAGATTTTAAGCTCCAAGTAACATGCTTACATGCTTGGTAAGGTGGATAGACATTTGCATGAATACATTGTGAGGTTTTTCCGTTTGGCCCTGGCAATGATATGCCAATGTAGAAGGTCAAGGAATCAAGATGGCTACTTAAGGGATAAAATTGCTTCTACAAATCTGCAATATAATGAGTAGTTACACAAGTTCACCAAATTCCAAGAAAATAATTCATTGATTCTATACAAAATGTATGGTACTTTCGACGAGTTGATGAAAGCAACACATGGAAGCAAAGTAGTTATTGGCTTCTAGTAGGAAGATCTCAACTGCTACTTTGCAGGGCTGGGCAGGCCCTTGACAATTCACAAGTGTCAAAGGGCGATTGCAAAGGCCTCCAATTTACAACAAGGGCCTCTATTTTGTTGTTATTTTATTGTTAAAACGCTGGCTTTATCTGGCAAGAAATTGATCGATAGCTAATAGTGGATTCAATTAGATGTTAACTAACAATGGATCGTCGTCGTCCTCCTCATATTACTTCATTCAATTAGGTGTTTGAACACGTACAACCACTAATGTATTGTACCCCTTGATCTGAAGTTTATAAAGGAAAAAATGGCTAACCTTCTTCCTGAGGCCGTTTGTTCCATCTTCTGCCCCTGGAATGAGTAGGAACCAAACTGATCCGAAAATCAAACACGGAAAACCACGAAACATTCAATTTCAAGATCAAACAATTCGGAGCCATCAATACAAACACAAATTCCACAAAATCGGTGTATCGAATTCGGACGAAAGAAAGAGTTACCGCGAACGATGGATGAAGGAAAGAAGAGGAAGCTCCGACAGCGTGTTCTTCGCCTTCGAAGCAAAAATCTGAGAAAGGAGAAAGATCATGGTGGTCGTGGTGGAGGTGGTGGTGGCCGATCCCGGCAGTCGTTCTCCCACTGCTGTCGACTGCCGCGAACAGAAGAGAGAGAGCGAGATGGTGAGACAAATAGAGCCAGAACAATAAAGGTAGGAATGAGCGATGAGAGAGAGGGAGGATGAGATCGTGCAGTTGCAGAGCCGGAGAATAACTGCCGGAGCGGCACATATCCCAGATTCCCAGGTAGGCCATCTCTATTCTCTCCAGACTCCAGAACCGCCATTTTCGATTTTTCGCTGCTTCTTTGCTCTCTTTCCAGGTCACCCGTTTCGGCAGTAACCAGTGTAAGAGCAAGATTCCTCAAATTTTTTTCAAAATAGGGAATCAAAATTCATCTTCCCTAAAAATATTTTGAGCAAATTCTAACAGTTTCTCCGTTTTGAAAAATTGTATATTAATTTTTTTAATTTTAAATTAATTTTAGTCTATAGCAAATTACATTTCTGCCTTCAGGAAACGCTTCACTTTTTCTTCTAGGATTTTCTTTTGATTTTACATAGGCATGAAAGTTTGGCTCCCCTTCTTTGGAGGATCATCTTGGAAATTAGAACAGACAAGTGCAATGACTAATTAATTGGATATAGATAACCTTAATACAATTTTTTTTAGGCTTTGGGTCAGATTTAGATTACAATCCTTGATCACAGAAGTAAACTTTATCTTTATAGCCTTATATCTACACCCATACAATTATAGTTTATCATGGAAATTCATCTTCATCGGAACTAGACATCAGCTCAATTTTAGTTTTTTTTTTACAGTAGGCAATAATTAGGAGCGATTACATAAGCTGTAATCTGGCTTCTTGATCATCCTTAAGGGTGATGGTACAAAGTTCCCTATTAAAAGGGATAGTGGAGCTATTACTAATGATTCTCTTCCGAGCTATAAAGTCGGCTACTTGATTCGCTTCTCGGTAGCAGTGTCTGTATTGAACAAGGTCAAAGGTAGATTCCAGTTGCTTGATCTTTTCAACATGGTGTATAATCTCCCATCTGACATAATTACTGCTGGTGATGGCTTTGATGAGCTGTAGATTGTCCCCTTCTATTATTACTCTTCGTAGTCCTTTCCTAACTGCATGCTCCATACCTGTCTGGATAGCGATAGCTTCAGTTTGAATGACTGAGCCTTTGACAGTTTCCTTGTAGAACATATCAATGACATGGCCCCGGGAGTCCCGAGTAACCCCTCCCACATGGCAAGCACCAGTGGGATTAATAGAGCCATCCACATTGATTTTTGTAGACAGCCCTAGGTGGTCTGCTCCATTTAGCTTTAGATCTCTTGTTTGTAGTTTTATTCCTATTATTATCTTTTTCGATTTAGGTCCAATCACAGATGTTTGCAGTGATTCTACGAATGATATTTTCTATTGGGGCCGGAGCTTTATTCCTAAAGATAACGTCATTTCTGATTTCCCAAACAGTTTGCCAAATAAAGACTAGTTCTTCAAAAATTTTGTTTCCAATTCGAATTTCATCTATATTAAAAGGTTGGGAATCATTTATATTCATATGTTGGAAGTATTTTCCGATTTGTGTCTCAAAGTGGTCAATTATTTTCCTGGTGAATAGACAACTTCTCATTAAATGTTCTGTATCTTCTTCCGCTTGGTTGCAAAGGCTACACTTACTAGGAACTCGGTTAACATATTTATTAAGCCTTTGAGTTGTGGGAAGACCATCTACCATTATCTTCCATATAAAGCTTCTTATTCTAGGAGGTAGATTTAGCTTCCAAATCCAGTTAAGATCTTTTGACGCATGAGATCCGTTATTTGTCATGCGTTTGACTGATTTTGTGGTGAAATTTCCACTTAGGTCTAGCTTCCAGATAAGTTTATCAGGCGTATCCCAGTTTGGAATTTGTATATCTAGAATTTTACAAGAGACTTTGGGGGGAAGAGGCTATTTACTAGTGGGGTATTACAACGTTTTTGTGTGTTAAAAAGCTGGTTTACTTTCATTTCCGGATCATGGTTCCCTCTAAATTGTTCAAGATCTTGATTAGGGACACAGGGGTGAGACCAAACATTTATGCTATTTCCATTCCCAATTAGCCAAAGGAGACCCTGTTCAAATTTGTTTCTTAAAGAAAGGAGTCGACCGAATTGCCATGATGTGAAATGATTGGATCGATTACTAATATTATCCTTTTGAAGGTACTTTTCTTTTATCACCTGAGCCCATATATTATTCTCATTTGTGTAGAGCTTCCAGAGGAGTTTCATTTGTAAGCCTTGGTTAAGTTCTTCTGCTTTCCTAATACCCAGGCCTCCTTGGCATTTGCTTTTGCAGATGTTATCCCAACTTACTAGTGGTGTGTACCTTTCTGATTGTAGCTTATTCCAGAAGAAATTTTTGTTCATCTGGTCAATTTGTTCTAGGATTCCTTTTGGTAGCAAGAAGTTTTGCATAAGGTAATTTATTTTGGAGCTAAGATTTGATTGGATTAGCACCGCTCTACCTGCTTGTGAGAGGGTGGAAGCCTTCCATTTAGAGAGTTGTTTTTTTAGATTTTGTACTGCATCTTCAAAAACACAGTTTTTTATTCTTCCATTTATAAGAGGGATGCCTAAGTACTTCTCAAGTGTCCTTGTGATGGGAGCTCAATTTTAGTTTATTTGAATCCATAAACTCCTTGAACATGGCATTTTCCATAGTTTCTGTAGTTCCGGACAAGTAATTATATACATATAGTTTGATTTCTTCGGTATTTGTACACTCAGATTGCCTCAACCTATTAATTATTGAGACGCTGGGGTCTCTCTGCTATATAATGAAGCAATCAATTATAATTTTTAATTGAACCAACATAGAAGGTAAATATAAATTGCAAGAAATAACTATAAATTTCAATCTAACGAGCAATACATCGCTAGTGAATTTCTCCTAAAAGATTCAGTACCATCTTTCAATCAAATTGACACATTCACATGGAAGGTTGAATCACATAAACACCATCTCTAAAGGGTTAATCAATCATCAATACACATAAATTCAAATGATAATAAAAAAAACGACAATCTTGTTGAGTGCAAACAAATAAAGAATAAGTAAGTAGAAATTCTATAGTAAGTAGAAATTCTATAATAAAAATCACAAGTCATCATACCTCCTTTCTTCACAACTTGTGAGATTAGCTAATGAAACTCCAATGAAGCATGAAATAGAAGGAAGGAACCTCAAAGTCGACAACGATGTCGTGAGTCTCAAAGAGTGAACGGATGTCTTCGGCAGTGGAGGTCCACACAATGAGTGAGCCTGGTCCGAGAAAGCTCTTCCGATTCCGAATCCGATTCAACGACTTCTTTGTAGACGGAGACGGCGGAGGAGCGAGGGCAACAGGGGAGGAGAGAGAGGCATGAGAAATTCATGGAATCTTGATGCCAGATTTTAAAAATCTTCCTGAAAAGAGGCTTGAATGCTGGACAGCTATGGAGAACCGGTGGAGGAATAGAGGCGGTTGAGTCGGCACGGTTGTAGAAGCCACAACGATCAACCCACTAGGAGAAAAAAGTCAGTTGGCAAGATGTTTGGCGATTGCTGCAAGAATAGGGAAGATGCCCTATTTTTCCTTCTCTATCTCTGTTTTGGAGAATGGGTTGAAGAACCTATTGGATTGAAATTGAGCCCAATATTCTCCAAAAGCCCAAAATTCTCCAAAATGGAGAATCTCTTGGGCATGCTCGAGCAACCCCAACAGATTCTCCATATTGAGTTTTTGGAGAATATGAAGATTGATTTTGACCCAACAGCTTCCCCATTACATTCTCCAAAATAGAGAATAAGGAGAAAAAATGGAGATCATTCCCTAAATTTGGAGAAAACTCTATATATTTTAGGGTAAACTCTATAATGGAGAAGCTTTTGGAATTTAGCCCTAAAGTATTTAGAATATGTGATTTATAATTCTCTATTTTGGAAAAATTTTTAGGGAAGCTGTTGGGCATGCTCTAGTAGCCGGTATTAAAATAATACAGTAATTAAAAAATATATATTAGTTTTGTATTTAATTCATTTGAAAAATGACTAAAAATAATAAGGCCCTATTTGGTATGAGCGATGGAATCGGAATCGGAATGAAATCACAAAATCGTAATGACTCATTACTAGAGCTGGTTGTTTGGTATGCTGTCAGAATGAACCATTCCTAAAATAATAATAATAATAATAATAATAATAATAATAATAATAGTAGTAGTAGTAGTGTTAAGGAGGTAAAGTCGAGTACAAATAATAAGATGTAACAATGTAAATCGACTCCTAGCCTATGCAAATAATTACAAGACTTCCTCCCGTTGTAGTGGAAGGGTAGTCAGGATCGATCCACGAGGAGGCGTGTCAGCGGGATCCTAGTAGCTTTGGAAATCTCAAGTCTGCGTCGACCAGAAGCCTCGATTTCGACCTAGGGCCTCGATGTCGACCTCGGCTGTCGATGTTCTCTGCAACAGAAAACCTGCAGAGACAAAAACAAGTGGTCGATATCGACTAGAAGGGGTCGATATCGATGTCAGTCCACGAAATCGACTGGCTCAGAAGACTGCCAGTCGATACAGAAGGGTCGATTTCGACACAAGGGGTCGATATCGATGTCAAGCAAAACTCCGCAGCGATGTTCGTCGTCGACTCAGAAAACTGTCGAGGAACTCAGTGGTCGATATCGATGTCTAGGGTCGATATCGATGTCTCCCTGCAATGAGTTAGTTCTTCGTCAGCAAAGAAAAGGCCGAAGAATTAAGGATGGGAAGGAAGCAATGATCAGAAATAACAGTGGGTTTTTATGTGTATAAAATATGTAAAAGCAACTCCTAGGATTAGGGTTTACCACAACGTTAACCAATGCATGCGATGAGATAAATAAGACGGACAATTGCGCTATTTCACCCGAGGGACAAGCTTTCGTTGTACACCAACTCTTAGGATTACTCTTGCAAATAAACCTAATTGTCTCTACCAATTTTATGTTTATAACTCAAGTTGTTAGCATGAATCCCTTTTCTTTCGATTAGGACTAAACATAGAATCGTAGGAGGAGAGATAGACACAACGATATCAACATCAAATACTTACCTCAAGCGTGCATGGCTAACGTCGGGCTCACCCCGACCCTAAGAGCTTTGGGGAACTACTCGCTTCTCATCATGGAATCCATCATTGTTTGAAAGAAAGAAACTTGCATTAAAATAAACTTCGAAGCTTTACAACTCAACGTCAACTATCGCAAACGTCAAACCTTAAAACTTCTCTCTAACTCTAACTCTATTGTCTTGCTTCTTGTCTTGGATTAATGGGTTGTTCTGGGATTGGATCATAGGATTGAATTGAAAGATGATCTAACAAATCAGCCCCTAGGGCTTTATTTATAGGCTACTAATCCTCGCTATCCGAGGATTGCAACTCCTATCTAAACTATTAACTCTATCCGAACAATTTAGGATAGGTCTTTTATTTTGATAAAACTTAAAGGAAAAGATAATAAACAACTGCTAATATCTAAAAGAACGAGATAACTCATGGCTTTGATGATAGACTTCACAATCCGAGCCTCAAAATCGGATTTATCTTCTGTCGAGGTAAGGTCGATATCGATGCATGTGTGTCGATATCGAGGTTTCTAGTCTGGTTTGTGTGGCTTATCTCGACACTCAGAAGTCGTGTCGAAATCCAGGGTCGATATCGATGTCTCCAGTCGATATCGACCTCTTCTTAGCTTCATTTGGCTTGTCCGTTTTGACTCCGATTTCATCGAATTCCTGCATAGTTAGCTCAAAACTCGTGCAGACTCTATTTCTTACACTTTAGCTCATTCTTACACAAGATCATATGCTTTTGAAACTTTTATTTGGAAATCGAATGAAATATGAAGTCAAAAGATGCAATAAACAAAGGTACAATTATGTACATCAAGTGGTAGTAAAATAAAAATTAGAATAGTAATAAAAGTAATAATATTACTAGAAATATATTATTATTATTAAAAGCAAAATATAATATAATATATATTAAATAATAAAATATTGATAATAATAATATAAGTATAAATATCATGTAATATAATAGAGGGAATTGCACTAACTAGCACATTACCCGAAATGCTTTGCAAATATAGCATCCGGCCCATTAAATTGCAAAGTGTAACAGCCCAATTAAAAGAATGGGCCCTCTCACCCGGTAAAGAGGAAGGGAAACCGGTTATTAAAACCGATTTGACAGTTATGGGGAGGTTGAAAAAACAACCGTCCCATCAAACTGTGACACTTTGGGGGCGCCTTTATAAAGGGAAGGAGGAGGGACGGATCAACAGTAACGAGAAACAAACTGCAAAGGAAAGAGAAAGAAAGGGCAAAAGAGAGGTCAGCAAAAACGACTTCGGAGAGAACGAAGGCAGTGGGAGAGACAGACAGAGAACGAAGAAGAAGAAGAAGAAGGAACAGTTCAGAACACGCCCCCAAGTAAGTAACTGCTACCTTTCATGCTCTATGGAGTGGTGAGATGGACAAGGGGGAAATGGATTTGTGGTGGCTATTGGGAGAAATTGGGGGATGTTCAGTTGGGCAATGTACACCAAGGGAGAGGGGAGGGGTTGGTAATGGCTAATTTCAGTATAATATAATATAATACTACCTCCGATCCAAAATACATGTCGTTTGACTTTTCAACACGTATTTTAAGACGCTAAAACTATATAATATATTAACTTTTTATTATTTTTTTTACAATTTAATACTTATTACCAACAAATATTAAGTTGTAAAAAAATAATTTAAAAAAAGTTGACATTTTATATAGTCTTTAACTTCTTAAAATACGTGTAAAAAAGTCAAACGACATGTATTTTGGATCGGAGGGAGTATAATTAATATTAACAACAACAACAACAATGATAATGATGATGAGCTACAAAATTGGGAGTGGAGGATTACCTAGTATTTTGATTGGAATGAAATGAGCTACTAAATTGGGAATGGATGATTCCCGGGAATCATTACGATTCCAAGTTTTAATCATACCAAACACATAAATCGGAAATCATCCATTATGATTCCCAGTTTTGATTCCAGGGAATGGATACCAAACAAGCCCTAAAGTATCAACTATCAGGATGAATAAAAAAATAATACGAACTTTTCTATTGACAATTTATGTATGAACTATTGTCATATTAACAAAAAATAATACAAATTCTATATACACCACATATCCCATTTTTTATTTTTTTTAAAAATACAATATGCCCCTCTTAAGTCACAGACGTGTGACTCAAGAGGCGCATATGTAAAATACCTTGCGCCTCTTGAGTCACACGTCTGTGACTCATAGGGTTAGGGGTGTGACTCAAAAAGCACATGTGTGGTACATATAATAAATTTTATGGATTATGGGTGCAAATATTATCACCCTTTCCCACAAGTTTAGCTATCTCAATGTCGGAGATCCTATTGGCAAAAAAAAAAAATTTGTTGTGTAAAACCATAGATGCCCATTGTAAAAAAAAAATTGAAACATCATACCTATAACAACGGAATACCAACAAAGACTAGACTAAACGCCAAAGGAGTGGCCCTCCCTTCTACATGCACCCTATGTGATGCGTGCGACGAATCTCCACTTCACTTATTCACTCAATGCTACATTATTAGAAACCTCACACGGAAAATTGATCCTCGAATAGGAAAACGACTAGACGAATTAGACAAAAATGAACAAGACGTAAAGGGAATTATGTCAATAATATTTAAAACAATAAATCCAGAACAAAGGAAAAAACTGGCGACTGCATGGTGGTGCCTTTGGACATCCAGAAATAAGAAAATTTTCGACAATGAAAATACCGTGACAATCCAAAGCATGGAAAATATGACAAGACAAACAATCATGAATTGGGAAAAAAACAAAACATTTGGATAATCCAAATATTAACGCTACCACAAAAATAACAGGAACCCAAAAGAAACGACACATGCGATAGAATAAACCACCTGAAGGAACATTCAAAATAAATTTCGACGGTAGTAACAACTACTCTGGCACTTCTGGTGCGGGTTTTATCATCCGCGACCACATGGGGTCTTTGATTGGTTGCGGAGGTAGGCGGCTTACACTCAGGTCACCGCTCATGACTGAAGCTATGGGACTTCTATTGGGCATCCAGAGAGCAAAGGAGTTGGGTCTGTCTAGTATCCACATTGAAGGTGATAGTCTTACTGCGATCAACGCAATCAAAGGATGTTGGTCTTGCCCGTGGGAAATTGAGATGCTCACGACGGACATCCTCCTGCTGCTCCAGTCCTTTCAGCATGTTAGCCTCTCGCATTGCTTCCGGGAGATTAACAGATGCGCCGACCACATCTTTCGCCTTTTCCAGTCTGACGCCTCACTAGATACTCAGCTGGATAGACACCTCTGCATTCTCATCCGCAAGGATGCTCTTGGGTGGTGGTCTAGTAGGGACTAGCCCCATCCAAATCCTTACTTGTATAAAAAATATATACCTTTTCTTTTTGATACACTGTAAGAGTTTGGGTGAGTCAGACCCTACTTATCCACCACTCAAGGGCGTCCTTTCGGATGAGGACCTGGAGCTCGGGATGGAAAACAGGAGGGTCGTGATTGAGGATGTGCCAAAGGTGCACCACTTTGTTCGCAACCATATTAACCTCCTTGAACACACAGACGCAAGAAAAAGTATGGAAGTCCTGAATCAGCTTTCGAGCATTCGTCATGATGATCTCAATTTCCAAAGACAACTCCATACGTCATTTATAGCATTGATAACCGTCAGGCAATCACCTTCAACCTTGAGCCTTGAAATTCTGAACTGGTGGCCCGTAATTAGACCCAGGTGAAAAGCCAAATCCTCCACCTTGAGAGTAGACGACTCCCCCGCAATGTGAACCATGGTAGTAGACGACATAGCCACAGTGGTCACGAATCACAAACCCTGTAGTCGCCACGCCATAAGAGCTCATAGTCGCATGAAAGTTCAGTTTGAAAGATCCTTCTGCGAGTTTTTTTTCATCTCAAGTTTTTCCTTTTTCTTAGGGTCAGTTTTGTTATTTTTTCCTTACGTTCCTCGTCCTCCCGGAAGCTTTTTTTGGATTCTTTCCATTGTATTAGGTGATATCTAGTATATCGTTCTTGCTTTTGTTGGTTTTTAGAGTTTTGGTCCTCCTAAAAAATAATCTTGTTTCTTATTGTCCAAATGCACCATCAAAAGATGGCTAGGTTTGTTTTATGGATTGCATATAGTTTTCCAAATAACTCGGTGGTCAATTGTTTTATGTTTCTATTCGTTGTTTGTGTATTCTCTATTATTTCTCCTATTTGGTTCTCAATTTTTCGTATGTGGTCTCTTGTGCATTGACACTTTAGAAATAAGTGTATCGAGTCTTATTCACATTGGTTGCATAGACTACACGTAAGGGGAACCGCTACCCCTTTGTCAACCGGTATCTTTTTTGTAGGGATTCCATCCAAGACTAGTTTCCAGATAAAAAAATTTCTTTTTAGGAAGCAGTCAAAATCTTCCAGATCCAATATGTCGGTTGGCCTTGCGTGTTTATGGTCCATGTGATGCTTTCTAGTATCGATGTTGTAGTAAACCAGTCGTGTCCGCTTGGTTTCCAATATAGATGATCATTGATTTCACTCATCAGAATTTTTATGTATTTAATTTTATCCACTATATTGTTTGGAAGAAATTTTCGTAGTTCCTCTAACTTCCATTGTCTATCTTCACCAATAAATTTCTCTACTCTATCCTCTGTGTTAATTGAACTAGATGTAATATTGCAATTCATGAGTTTACTTCCATTCATCCATTCATCCATCCAAAATCTTATTATTTTCCCATTTCCTACATGTCATATCAATTGTTCACATAATTCATCTTTTATTTCCACTGACCTCCTCTATTGCCAAGATGTTGTTTTCTTGTGTTTGTAGTTTCAGAGTTGTTCAGATTGAAAATATTTTTCCTTTATGATTTTAACCCATCAATTATCTTGGTCAACGAGGATCTTCAATAGAATGTTCATTTGTAATGCTTTGTTTATGTCTTTCGATTTATTTAGACCTAGTCCTCCACTGTGTTACAAATTTTGTCTAATCCTATTAGTGGTTTATAGTTTTGGTCTTTGTTTCAAAAGAATCCTCTATTTATTTGGTCTAATTCTTTGTGAATTCCCATAGGTAACATAAAACTCTACATAACGTAATTCAGTTTTGTGACAAGGTTGGATTTAATTAAGATTGATCTTCTTTGTTGAGAAAGTCCATTTGCCTTCCATTTGGTAACTTGGGCTCGACTTAGTTCTTGTCCAGGATTGAAGCAATTTTTCGGAAAACTTAGTTCTTGTCTAGGGTTTTTTTAAATTCGTTAGCTTGAAAAACTTGGAATTGAAAATGGTTGATTAAGTTGTGCAGGGTAATCAAATCATGAAAAGGAGAGAGACAAGTCTCCAAACATCACTATTCCCATCTTTACTTCTTGGATTCTTCGGTTTACAGGGAGGAGAACCAAGCCTTGATTTCATCTTTCCTATATTGGTTTTTGTCACGAGGTCACGAACACGTCGTTTGTGTTTTTTTTCCGCCATCTTTGGATTTGTGAATAACGTGTACGACTAAGACATGCTTATATAGATTTTTTCAAGTCATCAACCCTAAGATTTCCCTCCAAATTATCCCCGTTTTTTTTTTTGCGCAAATTTGGAATTTGTAAACCTTAGTTTGACCAAATTACTTAAGCTTGAAAATATCGGTCGGGCATATTGCTTCACCTCGCCATTATCAACAGAGGTCACATCTTTAACTCATTCAATATTGTCAAGCTTACTGAATAAACTCAATGCAATTTTCTAACCCTATTTCTATAGAACATGTAATAAAAAAACAACATTAGAATTGTCGAAAATCATTCAAAATTCATAAAAAAAAACTATCAAAATAATGGAGTAACAATATTGATTCGTTCTATGATACATTTCAAAGAATTTAGGCCTTGTTTGTTTGAGTATAAATGAATAGAAGGGAAATGAATCAAATTTTATATGGAAAATTTGTATGATCAACACTTTTTTGTGAGTCTAGAGAAAGCAAGGGGAAATAGTTAGAGCATCCTAAGGGATATGGTTACCCTATACTCAAAGTAGGTAATCAAATATGGGGAAAGAAAATAGATTTTGTATGTAAAATGAGGAAAGAAGGGTAATGATTAGAATAATGATCAATAAATCTTAAATTGAAAACGGATTAGATTCGAAAGGGTAACCATTACCTTTCTTTACCTGAAAACAAACGAGGGGTTAGTGTGTTTTCGGAATTAAAATCGAAAGAATTGGGTATTTAGACGATGACTTTACTTTTGCTCGCGGTCCAATAGTCAAATAAAATGACGTAAATGGGCTTGGGAGGAAGTTACCAAATTGGGTCTGGCCCAGAATCTCCGGGTTCGGCCCAATGCGAACAAGGTGAGGAGGAACTGAAATCAAAGAGCGACGAGGGCGACCGATTGCAGAAGAAAGAGAAAGATGGCTGATAGGAGAGAGAAGGAAGCGAAGAAAGCGAAGACGGAAATAGTGTGGCCTGCGATCAAGCCCAAGCGCAATCTCCAACTCTCTCGTCTCAAATCCAACGATCTCTTCGTCGTAATCTCCCTCTCACTCTCTCTCTGCAATTGTTGTTGTTTCAAAATTTATTGCCGATTAGTGCTTCCAGATGAGTTTGCCTGATTTAAGTTGATTATTATTTCTCTCTTCTATAAACTAGAACGTTTAATGTGAAATCCATAATGATCTTAAGAAGATCGCAGATGAATTGAGGAATAAGATCGGTTGCTTCTTTTTTTTTTTAAAAAAAACGTTATTAAGCTCCCAGCTAGCTGACACAGCTTGTTTTCCTCTTACTTTTATGCATTTTTCATAGGAATTTCATGAATTTTCCCGGGGCTTATTATTTTTTATAGGAATTTCAGCTAGTAAATTGAATGTTAATAGAAACTACTACCATTTTGAGTTGTCTGAATTGCCTATATAAGTATATGATAACCCAGCTTTGTGTCAGATGCGTAATTATCCTTTTGAAATTGGTTTTGGTTTATGTCCCTGCAACAAGCTAAGAGCATGTAGTCTCAAATAGGAGCTGCTTTTGTTAGTTATTGGTGGTTTTGTTTGATGCATTTCTTGAGTTTTTTTTCTTCATATTATATGATCCTTGAATAATGCAGTATTTCATTTGGTTCAGAGGTTCATTTCTTTGGACTTCTAGAGGGTCCAAATATATGTTCTCCTATCAACCTGGCTGCAAATATTTAACCTGCAACGGCTTCTGATTCAGACAAAAACGTTTTCTGAATATCAACAGACTTGACAAGTGTCTTTGAAGAGCTCTAGTGTTGAGCTTGTGCTAAGATTTGCTAGCTTATTAACTGGGCTAAGTCTGTCCTGAATAGCTTCTTCTTATGTCCAATAAAATCGCTGATTAATATCCACTCAGTGATTTTTTTTGTTGAAAAGCTTTGCTAAGACCAAAATTATACTAGCAGTTCAATCTCAGCAAACGGTTGGAATACTATCCTAATTGGTGCGAATAAATACTTAAGACTCCTTATAAATGTTAAAGTGACAACTATAATACGTGTATATCTCATGAGTCAGGACTAGAGGTTGAGCATATTGGAATTTGGAATTCTGGTGGTAACTGTCTCAATTTTGTTTAAGATACTCAGATACAGAATTTCCTTACATCAGCTGAATCAAGGGATTTCATCAAAGCCGCAGAATCATGTGGTTTCACTCATCAAGGTAGTCTTGGCCCTGCTAAAGGAGAAGCCTATAGGGATAATGATCGGATTTCTGTAATTGATCCTGTACTTGCCCAAACAATATGGGAATCCGGCCTTAGCACGTTGTTTAATGACATCAAAATACGAGGGAGAATTGCTGTTGGACTAAATCCAAACATCAGATTCTACAGGTTGGGTATTTTTTCCCATGTTTTTATAGTAGTTGAAAATGCTTTGATCAACTATCCTGAGCAGGAAAATCTGTTATGTTGAAAGATGCTTGGAAACATTAAACTAGTTTCATCTTCATATGTTGAGGCGAGTTGATTTATCATAGGCTTTAAAATGTTCTGCTGTATGCAATATTGCAATATTATTTGTATGATGATAAAAACTCACACTGTCAGCCTCAGTGTTATATGAACTGACAACTAGAAACTGTCATCTCCCGAATATCTTAGGTACAAGGTTGGTCAGCGATTTGGGCGACACATTGATGAAAGCGTCGACCTTGAAGATGGAAAGCGTACTTATTATACTTTGTTGATATACCTAAGTGGCGGTCCTCAGCCCAAGGGCAAAAATGATCCCAGCAGCCAAGGTGAAGCCGAACCTCTAGTTGGAGGAGAGACTGTCTTCTATGGATTTAGAAATAATATTGTAGCTGAGGTACATATATATACTACTGGAAAAACATTTGAGTTCTATTATTTTATCCTTTGTTATGCTTAATAGTTGTCTCATTCCTAGTAAATATTACTTTAAAAATGTAGGTGGCTCCTGCCGCAGGGATGGCACTTTTTCATATCCATGGGGACAAGTGTATGCTCCATGAAGCCAGGAATGTCACAAAGGGTGTGAAGTATGTATTTCGCTCTGATGTAGTTTTTGCTTGAAAAGCTTCTTGTTCCTTGAAGGCCGGTTCATTTTGTGATTCTACTATCATGAAATCCAATTCATATTGCCTTAATGCTTCTGTGTAATACTGATATGAAAGGAAATAGAACAAAATTAGGAGCTCATTCCTAAGGGGCATTATATCCTTGTATTTTATGTTTACTGGATTTGGATATTGGGTGAGAATTATTGGTTGTAGTTGTGATGATGGACAGTTCTTGTAACCTTCGTTCTTCGTGATCCGTTAATTCTAAACAATAATAATGTTAGCATAACAAGAGGTGGCAATCAGGTTGATTGGGTTGGGTTCATATAATGATTCGGGTTTGGTCATTGTCAAATCATGTTATATGTTGGGTATATTGTGTGTTTTGGTCGGGTAAATTTGGATCAAAATGGATTTTGGATTGGGTTGAGTCATAATTATATTAGGTCTCACTATAGGTAATTCACATTATTGTGCATTTCAAAATAAAAAAATTAAAGTAATTACAAGGATAAGTCGGGTTAGGTATGGGTCGGATTTGTCTATATCCGTGTCCATTCAGGCATCATGTCAAAATGGGTCAGGATCAGGTTCGAGTTGCATATGAGGTTAGATTTTTGGGTTAAATTAGGGTTAGGGTCGGGTCAAATTTTACGAGAGCATAACTAACCCTTGATCTCATGATAGTGAGGTTCAAGGGAATACCTCATTTTTACCAATGTGGTTTAGTTATGATAATACTGTCATGCCTGGTAGTTTGTGGGTTAGATGCTGTCAAAGTTGTTAATCTTGGGTTTATTATGAATAATGAGATTACAATACTCACAGTAAAGAAATGCACAAAATGATGGTTTCATTGATTTGCCAATTCTTTATTTTTTGGCCTATCCTTCCTTGGCACCTCCCATTTCATCCAACTCCGCCAATGAGGCTGCCAAATATTGAAACGGCGAGCTATGATCTAGCCGTTCTTATGGTAGGAACGTCCATACAAGAGTCATTCAAAGCTGCACCAGGTAGAGTGACTATGCCCTTGATCTCGTGCCTCTGCAAGCAAACCTCTGGATCAGCTGAATTATGTTGAAGGATGTTTGTTGGTTCATTTGCCGATATGACCCTCTAGTTTCAGAGTAGGTTTAGTTCAGGGATCGGCTTATTACAAAGCCAACTTTATTCATCCACCTTTCGGCTTGAAGCCATGGTTATGAATATGAGATCTAGAAGATTCAATCGGAAAGGACTTGTGGGTAGTACCCAAAGATCTTCGGTTCGAACCTCGTATAACCGCTATTTATTTAACAAATTCAAGAATATGAGATAATGTCTCGAACTGCACTGGGCTGTCTCATTTTCACAATTTTGGCAAAAATATTTTCCCACCCTTCCCACCGAGACCATCCTGTTACCAACACATGGCCTTTATAAATGTCACAATTAAATGATTTATATTAAATAGGAAAAATTGCAAAAAATAACCCAACTTTTAGGGATTGTTGCGCTTAATAGCCTGAACTATAAAAAATGCAGAAAATAGCCTCAAGTATTTACTTGGTTGCAAAAAATAGCCTCATGCTACATTCCAATTCAAATAATTATAAAAAAATAGTCTTATGCTACCTTTAAATTCAAATTAATTAAAAAACCTCTCCAAAACAATTTTTATTTAAAAATAATCATCACTTCGTATATAAAAAATAGCTTAAATAATTTTTATTCTCAAAATCTACCACTTCTCATATTTTTTGTAATCAAAGTCATTATTAGCTGAATTCATCATTGAATTAATCATAAAAATTACCTTATACAATATAAATTTTGTAAATAAATAATTTTTTAAAAAAGGCTACTAAATAATTTAACTGCTTTTTTGTGCTAGTTTTGCTCAGAAGATCGCCCTAAATCGCTTATTAAATCAATTGCGAGTACAAACATAAGTATTTATTCACTTTTAATGATATGTAAATAATCTAATTAATTTTTTAAAATATTAAATTCAAGTTATATTTAATGGTTTGAGATAATTTTTATAATTAATTCAGCTAAGTTTAGATAACAACAATTAATTGTAACATTTTTTATTAGAAGTGATGATTTTTTAAATGAAAAATTATTTTGAAGAGGCTTTGTAATTAATTTGAATTTGAAGGTAATTATTTAAATTTGAATGTAGCATGAGGCTATTTTCTGCAACCAAGTAAATACTTAAGGCTATTATTTGCATTTTTTATGGTTTAGGCTATTAAGAGCAACAACCCCTAAAGGTTATGCTATTTTTTGCAATTTTCCCTATTAAATATATGAACTATGTTAAAAATGATATTGCAATATACGTAGTTTGGTAACTAGTAACTAGCTTAAGAGCAAAAAAAATACATCAGCAATCATCAAAAGTTGACATTAACATCCATCCAAAACATGAATCACCCACTGCCCCTCTTCCTAATTTCTGCCTAAAGGTCATCCACTAAATTTAACCAAACCAAAAACCATGTGTTGTAAACAATAAGACGTAGTGCATAAATTGCCAAGGGGTATTAACAAACCAAAACACCTCAAGCCCCAACCGATCTCGGTGGCGGTGTTGGCGGTTCCGGTGGTGAAGGGGTGGCATCGGATGATCGGCTTTGCTGGTGGTGACCGCTCATCAGTTGCAGCTCCCTCTTATCATAGATCTCCAACGAGAAATCCCTTAGCATCCGAGTATCATTTATTTCCGAGCTGTTGTTCGAAGCAACCGGGCCTATGCTGGTGGATGTTGCGGAGGCACCACCGCCTCCACCACAGCCGCCATTGGCAGCAGCCTGCACCGCTGAGAGAAAGCTCGAGACTGGCCTGACCGGCATGGTCGGAACTGCCCAGAATTGCGGTTGCTGCCCTTCGCCACCCACTGAGCTCGGCGGGAGCATGTAGAGCGCCCCGGGGACGGCGTTGGCTGCCCACATCGGAAACAGCCCCGGGTGCTCGGCTGCGGCAGCGTATCCTGATCCGTAATCAATGGGCGCCAAGCCACTAGGAGCCGAGTCGGAGGCAGCTGCGGCTGTCCTCCGCCTCTTCGCGGCCGATTCGTCGCCTTCCGAAGAAGTGGTGGGGACCTTCAAGGTGCCGTTGACAGAGACAGCGATGGCGGGGACGGTGCCGGTCCCGGTGGCCTGGAGAATGGCCGGCTCCGCCTTCTCGAGGAGCCACTTGATGGTCTCGCCGTCGGACTTGTGTCCGAGCTCCCGGGTCAGCTGGAAGACCCTAGCGGCGCAAGCGGCGGGCAGCCGGATGCGCCGCCCGCGCCCCTCCACCTTCGTGTGCCGGTCCTTGGAAGGCCGCCTTTGGACCACCTTAGCCAGGGCGTATCCGCCATCGGCGGCACTGGAGGGGCCCACCGGGACAAGCTCCATATCCAGCGGCTCATTCTTCAACTCCACCGAGAGCGAGAGAGGGTTGGGGTCCACCGGCGGCAGAGGGTCGACGGGAAAGCCCTCGTCATCGTCATCTTCACCACCGTCTCCGGCGGCGTGGATTTCTTGTCCGTCGTGGTTGTGGTGGTGGGGATTGTGATTTAGGGTTAGGGTTTCGTGTTCTTCGTCTCGGAAGGTCGCGACGGAATCCATTGCAGATCAAACTGGACATGATCCAGAATAGAAAACACCGATTAAGCAAAGAACCCACAAAGATTATTGAAATCTACAAGCAATCAGATGAACAAGATCGAATTTTTGAACGATTTGGGGAAGGATTAGGATGAGCAGAAGCAGATGAACAAGGAAAATAGAGCTTAAGAAATTAAAAAAAGCAAAAATAAAAGGAAAATCGGGAGAGTGGAAGAAAGGAACCTTTACTTGTTATGGTCGTATCAGTCTGGGTTTTGCTTTGGGAAATCGGATTGGGACCCTCTTTTTGCTTTCTATCGTTCGTGTGTTTGAACTTGAGGGAGTGTTTTTTCAACTTTCAATTAATTCAACAGAAATCAAAGTTATCCATCCGACCAAAAAAGGAAAAATAAATGCTCTCTCTATCTTTTTACGAGTAATATAGGGAACCAAATTGACGGTTGGGATTGAAAGCATCAATCAGCTTTTACAAGGGATATGGGCCATGGGCGCCGTGGGACCCACCCAAGTGTGGGGTACTAGGATCCGATGGCCCAAGGCCAAGTCGCCTACTTCCGATACAATTCCTGCGTCCTGCAAGAAGAGTCAGGAGGTAATCAGGTCTTTGACAATCTCAAATGATTTGGGCCTGTTTGGCCAGACGTGAGCAGAAAAACCTTAGACGGAAAAATAAGGCACCATACGAAAAATGACACGAATCGATAAAACACGACATTAAATGGTTCGTGTTTGGATCGAGAATATCCCCTTATCGGATATCTGAACCGAATCGTTTAAGTTTTTTTTTAATTTATAGATAAGGTAAAATAGCACTAGTATATTGATAATCCCTAGAATAACAATAAATTTTATTAACTCATTTGGTAATGATATGAAGATAAGGCAAGTAGGAGGGTGGTTTGGATGTAATCAGGTTTTACGGTGTATCATACTATTATGTACGCAAATCCGGGCCATTGATAGAGAAAAGATGGATGACCAAGATTAAAAGATTTTTTTTTATTTTGTTGTAATTTATTGTGGGACCCGCGTGCAAAAATCACTCACCCCCTTGGCTGGCGCGTGAATCATCCGACATCCCCCCAATTCTTGCTTTTTTTAGTAAATTGCTTTCTTTAAAATATACAAAATATTTATGATTTTGTGAAAAATAAATAATTATGGGTGATTCGTTGGTGAGACCCATCTGATTTCATTTGTTTTAAAAATTTGGCAATTCCACCGAATAATGTTTCACATGCTACATAATAATGTTATTTTATCCTTTTTCCATTAGTTCATATCAAAATTTACTAATTCAACCGAATAATTTGTCACATGCTACCGAATTATGTTTTATTTTTTTCCCATCCATTTCAAATCAAAATTTACCAATTCTACTAAATAATTTGTCACATGTTACCGAATTATGTTTTGTTTTGTCCATCAATTTCAGATTAAAAATTTACCAATTTCACTGAATAATGTTTCACATGCTATCGAACAATGCTTGGGTTAGTTTTCACCATCAACCCAAACATTAATCAATGCCATGTGAATGATTATTCGGTCGTATATGAGTGATTATTCACTTGAATACGTCTGTTTAGTTGTGTAGTTATAATCGTCTTGTAATGGACATTTGCACCCACTCTGGTTAATTTTTATTCATTCAATTTTGAAACATTATTCGGTAGAAATGCCTAATGAGAATCAACATATAACAAGGAATGAACAAACTACAAAAAGGCAAGTTCAGAAACAATGCCATCAACACTGCCTCAAAAGATCGACAGATCAACAATTACAACAAACCTCACCCAACAAAACTGTAAAGGCCGAATATATTTTTATATTATTTTAATATTATTTTAATTAAATATACTATTATTTTTTATTCAATTTGTAAAAATGGAATAAAAACCCGTCCTCGAGCATCAAGTTCGATTTAAAATCATTCCGGCATCAATTTAAATTAGGATTTTTGACGGGATTTGATTTTCGACATCGAGTCCGAATATTAATAAAATTAAATTGAGCTACGAGTATTGATTGCAATTTATTTAATTTTCGATTTTCTTGAATTTGAATTGAAATTTGATTTAGTCGGGATTCGATCGGGCGAGCGGGATTCGGGTCTATTCCGCTAATTCGAATTTCTGTTGTGAGGACCACTCTTATTTTATTTTATTTTCCTTTTTCTTTTCTTTTCTTCTCTCTTTCTCTCTCTCTCTCCCTCCCTCTCTCTCTCCTCGGATTCTTGTGGGAGCTGGTCCCCCTCCTTGGCTCTTCTCCCCCTACAATACCCAGCTCACTCCCACACCTCTCACACCCACAAAATTTCAGATTGGTCCCCCCCCTTTCTCCTCTTCTTTTGTCTTCAAACCCAAACTGTCCCCTGCACAAACACAAACCCACCATTTCACTCCTCACCCTCTCTTCCCTCCTTGAAGAACCGAGGACCTCCTCCATTTCAGTTGGCCGAAGAGCACCACAATTCCACCTCCCTCCTCCTCCCATTTCACTCTGGTGGCCGCCCCAGGAGAGCCAGCTTCCTCCATTGTTCCCGTGAGGCCGGAGGTCCCCTGTCCCACCGAAGCCACCCCTCCATTCGCCGCCCTGTCTCCAAAGGGAGCCGAGAGCTCCACGATTCCTTCCTCCTCTTCCTTGACGAGCCGCAACAGCCCCAGTAGCGCTATCTCCGACGTCCGAGGCCGCCCAGGAGCAGCCGACCGCCGACGCCACCATTCCTTCCCCTGTTCCTTCGGTTCAAGATCAGTAAGCCCTCCGCCTCCCTCCTTCCTCTTCCTTTCACCTCCAAGCACCATAAAAGAGGAGGTCTAACCCCCTCCCACTCCCCCTAGGAGATCTCAGGCGAAACTCCGGCTCCGACAAGCGTCCGAGGCGATTTCGAACGACATTTCCGAAGACAAAGAAACCTCGGTGAGGAACCTCTCATTCTCCCTTTCCCTTGTCGATTATGTGCCTTCGGTTTCGGTATTGGACAGCCGGAGCTCTGCCCTCGCCGGCGCGCTTCCGTCCCCTTTTCTTTTCTTTCCGGGTCGAGCTATCTTGGGCAGGGGATGGTGACGATGAATAGTGACTTTGAGGGGAGAGAGGGTGTGTTCTGATTTTAAGGGAATGGGCCTATTTTTTTGGGCTAGGTTGTTGGGTTTTAAAGGGGATTTATGGGTTGGATCCGGGTCGGGTCTTGGGCTGGGTTTTGGGTTTCGGTTGGGCTGAGTTTATTTGGTTGGGTATGTATTTGATATGTTGTGTTTATTTATTTTCTTGTTGGTTATTATAATTGTTAAATTATTATTATTATTATTATTATTATTACTATTATTATTATACTTATGAGTTTTGTGAGATAAATATATATTCTGAAAATATTAATATATTATTTTACATGGTTTAAAGGTAATGTTGTTTGAGATGGATTTTTATATGATGTGTTATAAGGTGGTTATTTATTTACTTAAATTTGGGATTGATTTTGGTATATTTTATTAGTATGATATTATGTATATTTTGTAAATTGTTCAAAAATGATTTATTGGTTTTGATAAGGTTTTGGATTAAAATGCCAGAATTATTTCTATAATATGACTTTTGGAAATTGGTTTTAAGGCTTAAGTGTTAATGTCGGAATTTGGCCAAGTATGAGTTGAGAAATCATTTTGAATATGAGTTGACTTAATTTGGGATTTATGAGTTCGAAAATATGGTTGGTATGATTTTATCAATGGGTTTGATTGAAAGAATGATTTTGGTCGATTTGATCGTATCGGAAAGATTTTGGAAAACGGTTTTACTATCGGTCGGTTTTGTGGATGTTGAGAATTTGGGTTCGTGAGTATGAATGTTGATCTGGTAGCTTATGGAAATGACTTGATGATAGGTGTGTATTGCTTTTGGATTACTTTGGACTTGCATTTGGGCCCTTGCTTGTGTTATCTTGCTGTTCTGCATCAACAGGTAAGTATCCTACGGGACTTACTCAGTAACCTGGACCTCCTGCCTGATGTGTCATGTAATGTGTAGTTTTGTTGCATATTAAAGCATGCCATGTAGTATCATGCTAGGATTGCACTGAACTGAGCATGTGTTTACTTTGTGTGTTTGAATACAGAACGGCCGTTATCTGTGACAGTCCTAGAGTCTTTGCTAGGGTCATAGGGTAGCCCAGCCCCATCGGGTGCCCTGAGTCTATCGAGTCGATATGAGCATGATATGATAGCCCAGCACCATCGGGTAAGAGATGAGACGATTTGATATGATACGATTAGCCCAGCACCATCGGGCATGATTTATTTATTTTATGATGTGATGATGAGATACGATATGATGATGAGATATGATATGATATGATGATGAGATATGATATGATGATGAGATATGATATGATATGATGATACCGTGGTGAGTGCACCACCACGAAGAGAGTGCTATGCTATAGCCCGAACTGGCCAGTCTCTGCACTAACGGGAAGGGGTGCAGAGGTAGGAGAGGGATATGCCACTTGGCATTGTCTGGGGCCCTTTACAGTTCTTTTCTGCATATTATATATATATATTAGGGGCATGATAGTGTGATTTAAATAATGTACTGCATTAGTCACTTTTTATTTAGGCATAGGCATGTTATGTGGCCTCAGCGCGGTCAGAGGACCCGCAGGCGATCACCAGGCCTGACTTCGTGGATAGTGTTAGGTACCGCTCTTGTTGCTCCATGCTTCTGTGACGGGGAAATCTTTTGGCGAATCGAAGAATCCGGCTAATATATTCTAACTTGACAATGATAATCACCCACTTTGTTTTGGTTTTGACCCGGCTCTGCCGCGGCTTTTGTATCTAAGTCATGCTTCCGCTTTACTTTCGGTTAAATCATATTTCTGAAACTTCGACTGATTAGAGGTTTTGAAACCTCGACCCGTACCTGAATTGCAACATCCGAACGAAGGTATCCGACCTTCGAAACGTATCCCGGATATTTATATCCGGGCCGTTACAAAAACCTTCCAAAGCATCCAAATACCCAACAAAAACACCAAAAATAAAAAAACCCCAAATCGATTTCGAGCCCACAAACCCTAAATATCTCAAACAACCTTAAAACAAATATCTCAAACAAGATACAACAAGTACATGTATAATATAATGGATTGAGAAGAAACAAATCTGTGTAAGTAGATCTTGAGAAATAAAAGGTAAAAAGGGATGAAAAAAGGACGGATTAGAGGGGGAACGTGTAGAGAAGTGATTGAGCTGCATCGACACTTGAAGGGGAACGAAAATGGGAAAGGAGTGGCTGGTGGTTTGCGAGGTTGTCCGGCTAAGATCGGGCAGGGAGAAGTAGAATGCATGTGGTGTTGTCGGAGAGGGAGTCTGAGCGGAGCACCTACGATGAAAGGCGACGAAGGCGAGATGATACCAAAAGGCTTTTGGAGTGCAAAGAGAAAGTGCTACTTTCCTTCATTAAAGTAATACATGATCTTTCCCAATTAACTTTTGGTTGGAAGAGAAAGGATTCAAGAGTGAGAGAAAGAGATGTAGAAAATAGGGTTGAAGAATTGCAACGTATAAACCCATCTCACGCGCTATATTGTTGAAGGTTGGTGTTTTTTTTCATGTGGAGCCTACCTTTTTATTTTTAAAAATCACAAAAAATCAATTAATCTTGACCCTCCATCATCTATCAATTAATTACCCAGATTTGCGTACATGATACACCGTAAGGGCTGCGTACATATCCTTTCCACTCTCAACATATGCGTTTTTTTAATGTTTAAATGTCCAAACAAACCCTAATTACTAAACGCCTTTCCACTCTCAAGCTTCTGCATTTATTTTTTGGATGCTCCCAGAACAACCCTAGACTAATGCCGTCGCCGATCCAACTCCCAACAGATTAGAAAATTAGCCCAAATACCACTCAAAATTGAAAGAAAGAAAGAAGGCGAAAATCCAAAAGAAAAGCAAAGAGCAACAATGATTGCAACCAAAAAAGTCGATCAAATCCCAAATCCAACAAGAAGGATCGGAGAAGAAAATTTGGATGAAGGTTGATGAAATCAATCGTCTTCAGAGTTCAGGATCGGAGTTTAGTAAGTGGGTGGCTTGGGCTCGACCAGTGGAGGTGACGACGGTGGCTTCTGGCTCTGTCAGTAGGTGCGCTACTAAAAAAACAGGAAATAGCTACAGATGGTTAGCCACGGATTATAGGCGACCCTATCTTCGTGTCCACTAGTGATGAAATTAGCCACGGTTGTTCCTGACCGTGGCTATATTCGTGGCTGATACTCATCCAGGAATGCCATGTCAGAACATTCGTGGCTAATAGCAACGAACCAGATGTCCGTAGCTGATTTCGTGGCTCGATTTTTGTCAGTGTCAGTAAATAGCCACGGCTGTAGCCACGAATATAATTGGCGTGGCTATTTTCGACGCTGATCTGGCCACAACACAATAGCCGTGGCTAAATCCGTGGCTATTCGTCATCGGAAATCAAATGAATTGAACATGGGCCGGATATTATCATATACTTGGGCTATGATTCGATATGACATAACCCCGATCCGTGGCTGAAACCGGGTCTCCCAATTAATTTTCTGGGCTCGGCCCATTAGAAACTAGTACGTGGAAGCCCAATATTTTATTAGCCCATAGAATGAAGTGGTTATTTAGCGACGATTTCATCCGTGGCTAAATTCCGTTGCTATTACGGATGAGGTCATTAAACTGATTTTGTACTTCACCTGCTTTATGGTTGGTTGCATTAAATGGGGCCGGCCCACTTGTGTTGTCTTCTAGCTTGGACATCCGTTGGCCATTTGAGAAGCTCCATCGATCTAGCCACTCCCAATTGCCTTGTACGGACAGAGGTAAGTTTTCATTTGTTTTACACATATTTACATATATATTTTTATTATTCCTATTTATTTTAATTAGAAAAAGGAAAGTAGTATGTATATAAGATTATATATAGAGGTAGAAGAGTAGAAATGGTTATATTATGATTATATGATTCGGTAATGTTGCATTGGTTGGTAATTTTTTTTTAAAAAACATTTTGGGGGTTTTGGAAGAATATGTGTTTGACAATGTTTATATGTACAAATATATGTGATGTACTTTTAAAAATTGGTTGTAAGTTGACACTATATGCTCAAGTATTTCAATTTTATTCAATATTATGTGTAATTATTTAGAAATTTAGTAATGGGCTTTTTATTAAGAATTATATTTAGGAATATTCAATTTGTTTAAATATATAGTAATGTGCGCTAGCTATCTATTGTACAGATTGATCGAATTTGATAAAATATGGACGATCGTACATGGATGTATGATATGTACTTGTCGAATCGTAGAGGATTAAAGCGCGAATACTTCCAAGGGGTGGATAAGTTTATCGAATTTGCTTGTGCTCAAACTTATTATGTTGATGAAGGTAAGATAAAATGTCTATGTCGGAGATGTGAGAATTGTTATTTCGAGAAAGTAGATGATGTGAAGGAGCATTTATACCGCTGTGGGTTTATGTTTGGTTATTATTGTTGGACGGCACATGGCGAATCTATTGCACATCCAAACCATGAGCAAATGGTAGGGGGCAACCAGTGGGCTATGTATGATCAGTTAACTGCAGAACAGAGGATGATGTTCGATGTTGCTGGGCCAAACTTTGTTCCTCCTACATGGTTTAGCCCCTATAATGTCGATGGTGTTCCGAATAATGGAGTTGATGTTGAATTCCAACCAGCTGAAGTTAATGAGGTCGATGGAATGAGCGAAGATCCGGTAGCAGTCGAGGAGGATATTAATCTCTTGTCGACGTGGTTTGAAGATGTGCTAAGAGCAGCTGATGAACCTGTGTTTTCTGGGTGTACTACACATACACAGTTGTCCTTTGTGAGCCGACTTATGAGCTTGAAGTGTGAATATAATGTTCCTCAAAGCCTCTTCAATTGGTTCGTGCAATTGTATGATGAAGTGTTGCCTGATGCCCACAAGATTCCCACCAGTTACTATGAAACTGAGAAGATAGTCCGAAATTTGGGTCTACCGGTAGAAAGAATAGCCATGTGTCCCAACGGTTATATGTTGTATTGGAAGAATGATGTCAATGAAGATTCATGTAAGTTCTGTGGTCATGCAAGATATGCCGTGGGTGCTTCAGGGAAGCACAAGCCACATAAAGTTTTATTCCACTTGCCTTTAATTCCGAGGCTACAGAGACTATATGCTTCTGAGGTGACAGCCAGTAACATGACTTGGCATGCAGAACACGTAACAGAGGAGGGAATGATGTGCCATCCTTCAGATGGAGATGCATGGAAGAGGTTAGACACGAAGCATCCTGATTTTGCTTGTGAGCCTCGTAATGTTCGTTTGGGTTTATGCACGGATGGTTTTGCTACTTTCAACAAATCTGGTCAGAATTATTCATGTTGGCCAGTGATTGTCACTCCTTACAATCTTCCACCTCATTTGTGCATGAGGAACGAGCACATGTTCATGTCGTTGATAGTGCCAGGTCCTCGAAACCCGAAGAAGTTGATTGATATTTGCCTCCAACCTCTAATTGACGAGTTGATGCAGTTGTGGGATGTCGGTGTCTGATGTGCATGTGTTTAGTTATATTTTCCCATATGTTTTGATGTCAATTTGAGTCATTTTCATAAGGTTTTGCATTGGGTTTAAGGTCTTTTGCATGTGTTTTCATATTTCATGAGAAATAGATGTCTTCACTAGCTTTTGTGTATTTTACAGGAATTTAGAAGCTGATTTTGGAGAAGTTTTCAACTATGAAAAGAAGCGGAAAAGAATTTGGAGCGCATAGGAAAAAGAACGGAAGCAATCGGAGTTCAAACGAAGGAGATATAAGCATTTTTCCGAGCCGTACCGACCTTGTACCGACCCCACCTGGGTCGGTACCGAGGCCTGATCTGGACAAGCAAGACGAGATGAGCAACAGTGGCCATACCGACCCTAGGGGGGGTCGGTACCGAGGTCTTCCGCTTCGGTATAGGTCCCAGCGGAGCTTATTTACCCGGATTTAATTATTTTTACCTATTTTCCTTAGATAGAATTTAGATAAAATTCATATATTTGTTATTTCCTAATTAGGTTTATGGGATACTAAGTATATATAGGATTTTTAGGGTTTGGAGAAGCTCTCTCTTCTTGATACCGAATTTTCAGCCTACGTTAGAATTCTCAGCACTCGTTTAGGAGCGTTTGTGAGCGGATTTGAGAGCTTTTTGAAGCGATTTCTTCGGCGAAAGTTGAGGAACGTTTTGTAAGGCTTTTGGGACGCATTGTTGACATTATTCTCAGGTTTTTATTCAATTTAAATTTCTGATTTTTAGTCTTTTCATGAATTTTGAGTTATTCACCATGAATATGCGTGAGTAGTCGCCTTTTCTAGGGTTGGGGTGATCCCAACGATAGTTATGCTTGCGATTTTGCTATGAATTGGTGAATTGATTGGTTCTTATCTATTTATATGCTTAAGTACTCAATGAAAATTTGGGAAAATTCCTTTTTGCAATTGAATTGAAAGATTGAATTGTGAATTGGATAGTAATTAGAGTTTTGAATGAAAGTTTGATAACCTAATTAAGATTGTTAGTAAAGTTTATTAATTTGTGAAAATAAATTGATTACTTTGCTAGGGTTGATGCAAATTGACCTATTTCATAGATAAAAACATGATTTTTATATGATTCATTGCAATGCTTGCATGATTATCGTTGTGGTGATCTCTATGCCCTAGACTTTTATTATTATTGATTTTTTCCTAAAAATTCCAGCAGCCCACAAACCCCCAAAATTCTATAATTTTCCATCTTTTCTTGCTATTTCTTGCTCTTTGGTAACTAGAATTGAGTCACTGACTTTCTCCCTGCGAACGAACTTGACCCTACTATACTATAGCGGGGTTTCGATCTTATAAATTTATTTGATTGAAAATAAACCCTTCAACAAATTGGCGCCGTTGCCGGGGAGATTTCAATTGTGTCAAAGTTTTAGTTACTATTAGGGTTTGGGAATAGCCCATCCCCTTTTGCTTTTAATTGTGGTGTCTTTGTTTTTGTTTGTGGTTTCAGTTTATGCCATCGGGGCGACGTCGGCTTGATTTTGATTTTGCTATCGATCCCGAACCGGAACGCTCTTTCCATCGCAGACTACGAGAAGCCAGGACAATGGGAGACAACACAGGAAACAATGTTGACGTTGCTGCGCAGATGGCTGACCTCCGTCGTCAGATGGAGCAATTTCGGCTCACTGCAGAAAGAGAAAGGGAGGCTGCAGCGAGAGAAAGGGAAGCGACTGCTCGTCTGCAACAGCAGTTGGATGCTATCCCAAGGAATGCAAAGCAATACATGCACCCAGAACTGAGGGTGCCCGAATCTGCAATCGTCCTCCCCGAGATTGAGCGAAATTTTGAGATTAAATCCCACTTTATTTCTTTAATTAAAAGATCTCAATTTGAGGGCAAAGCTCATGAATGCCCTATGCTTCATATTAAGAACTTTATTGATTTATGTGATACCATTGCTGCTGATGATGTATCGTTGGAATATGTGCAACTAAAGGCATTTAAATGGTCTCTTTCAGGAAAGGCTCTGAATTGGTTGGAGAGTTTGGCGCCTAGGTCCATCACTACATGGAAGGCTTTGTATGACTTGTTCATGACAAAGTTCTTTCCACCGGCAAAGACAACGGAGCTTAGGAAGAAAATCACCTCCTTTCACCAATTGCCAGGAGAGACATTTTTGGAGACTTGGGAGAGATTCAAGGAGTTGCAGAGACAATGCCCTACCCACGGGCAACCTGAGTATGTCCTCCAAGAAATCTTCTTCCAAGGCATCAATGCGGAGACTAAGACTCGATTGAACCTACACACCGATTGTGGGTTCCTCGAGATGAATCCAACTGATGCATGGGCTCTATTGGACAAGCTAACGGAGTACGACGCTATGTATGGCACCCCAGTGGCGAGACCGTCAGGTAAGAAACTTTATGAGCCTGCTAATGAAATTGACCCAGATGTGCGTAGGCAATTCCCTGAGGATGAGACCTGACGCCTCAAGAAACAAGTAAGTTTTCTATCTAGAAATCAACCTTGTTTAGAATGCGGTTCTCTAGCTCATAATACTATAGATTGCAATAATATTAGCCAGGTACAAAGGGCAGAACACTACGAAGAGGTGAGTTATATGAGGGCTCCTTATAGGAACTCCAATAATAATAATAATTATGCGGGGAATCAAAATAACAATTATGCAGGGAGGAACAACAATTACCCTAATTGGGGTAACTATGGACAAGGACAAGGGAGTCAACCTCCTCCGCAACAAGATCAAGGGGTTCCCCCATATAGGCCCCCTGGGTATCAAGAACCACCATCATGGGTACAAGAGCTTAAGGAAGGATTCAATGGGCTTCGTGCCGATGTGAATTCCCAATTTAAGGGAGTTCATGCACAACTAGGAGAGTTAGAAACTTGGAAGAAGGGAGTCGAGTCCCAACTAGGTAATCTCGCGGCACAAATCCCACGGCCTCAAGGGAAGCTCCCAGGCCGCACCGACGAGAACCCTAGGGGGCAAATAGCTGCAATACACCTAAGAAGTGGAAAGGAGGTGCCTGGTCGAGAAAGCACGCCAAACGAGGAAGAAAACGGGGACAACAGTGTCCATACCGAGGCCGTACCGACCCCCACAGCCTCGGTACCGACCCCCCAGCAGGTACGATCTCTTCTTCTCCCGTTTCTCCTAATTCCAGTGTCCATACCGAGGCTGTACCGACCCCCACAGCCTCGGTACCGACCCCCCAGCAGGTGCGATCTCTTCTTCCCCCGTTTCTCCTAATTCCAATAGCCATACCGAGGCCGTACCGACCCCCACAGCCTCGGTACCGACCCCCTAAGCAGCGACAGATTCTTCTGCAAGGCCTATTTCAGCCCCGAATCCGATGAAGGTGCTCCCATATCCTCCGAAAAAGGCAAAGGACACAGCGGAAGGTAAGTTTCAAAAGTTTGTGAAGATGCTTCAGAGTTTGAATATATCTATTCCTTTCACTGACGCTTTGAGTGAGATGCCAGCTTACACTAAGTTTTTGAAAGACATCTTAGCTAAGAAGAGATCCATGTCTGAGCTTGCTGACGAGGTCCGTTCAGTGAAGCTCCCTGAGAAACTTGGAGATCCAGGTAAGTTTGCCATTACTATTGGTGTAGGATCTTACCGTTTCAAGGTTTGTGTGATTTAGGTGCAAGTGTAAGCCTTCTCCCCCTTTCGATATGGGCTAAAACAAGCTTGGGAGCCCTAGAGCCGGTCAACATGAGAGTATCCATGGCAAATGGAGCGGTTGTATCACCAACTAGGGTGATTGATGATGTGCCTGTCCGGGTAGGTAAGTTTTTCGTCCCCACTGATTTTATTGTTATGGATATGCCAGAGGATCCAGTGGTGCCTATCATTCTTGGAAGGCCCTTCTTAGCCACCGCTGGAGCAATAATTGATGTTAGGAAGGGACTCCTAACATTTGAGATTGGGGAGGACATCGTTGAGTTTCGCTTCAATCACCATTCTTTATCCACCAAAACTGTGTTGTTTTCGCTCAAATGTGTCCCAAACATGTTTATATGGTGTATAGGTCATAATGGAAGCTTTGTGCGCGAAAAGCTTTTCGTGAAATTTTCGGACCAAAAGTGACCATTTCGGCGTCACCTTTCTTTATCCAACAAAACTGTGATTTTTTCGCTAAAATGTGTCCCAAACATGTTTATATGGTGTATAGGTCATAATGTGACCTTTGGGCTCGAAAAGCTTTCCGTGAAATTTTCGGACCAAAAGTGACCATTTCGGCGTAACCTTTCTTTATAAACCAAAACTGTAGTTTTTTCGCTCAAATAGGTCCCAAACATGTTTATATGGTGTATAGGTCATAATGTGAGCTTTGTGCCCGAAAAGATTTCCGTAAAATTTTCGGACCAAAAGTGACCATTTCGGCGTCACCTTTCTTTATCCAACAAAACCGTGTTGTCTTTGCGCAAATGTGTCCCAAACATGTTTATATGGTGTATAGGTCATAATGTGAGCCTTGTGCCCGAAAATCTTTCCGTAAAATTTTCGGACCAAAAGTGACCATTTCGGCGTCACCTTTCTTTATCAACCAAAACTGTGTTGTTTTCTCTCAAATGGGTCCCAAACATGTTTATGTGGTTTATAGGTCATAATGTGAGCTTTGTGCCTGAAAAGCTTTCCGTGAAATATTCGGACCAAAATTGACCATTTCGGCGTCACCTTTCTTTATCCACCAAAACTGTGTTGTTTTCGCTCAAATGTGTCCCAAACATGTTTATGTGGTTTATAGGTCATAATGTGAGCTTTGTGCCCGAAAAGCTTTCCGTGAAATTTTCGGAACAAAAGTGACCATTTCGGCGTCACCATTCTTTATCCACCAAAACTGTGTTGTTTTCGTCCAAATGTGTCCCAAACATGTTTATATGGTGTATAGGTCATAATGTGACCTTTGTGCTCGAAAAGCTTTCCGTGAAATTTTTGGACCAAAAGTGACCATTTCGGCGTTACCTTTCTTTATCCACCAAAACTGTGTTGTTTTCGCTCAAATAGGTCTCAAACATGTTTATGTGGTGTATAGGTCATAATGTGAGCTTTGTGCGTGAAAAGCTGTCCGTGAAATTTTCGGACCAAAAGTGACCATTTCGGCGTCACCTTTCTTTATCCAACAAAACTGTGATTTTTACGCTAAAATGTGTCCCAAACATGTTTATATGGTTTATAGGTCATAATGTGAGCTTTGTGCTCGAAAAGCTTTCCGTGAAATTTTCGGACCAAAAGTGACCATTTCGGCATTACCTTTCTTTATCAACCAAAACTGTGTTGTTTTCGCTCAAATGTGTCCAAAACATGTTTATATGGTGTATAGGTCATAATGGAAGCTTTGTGCTCGAAAAGCTTTCCGTGAAATTTTCGGACCAAAAGTGACCATTTCGGCGTCACCTTTCTTTATCCACCAAAACTGTGTTGTTTTCGCTCAAATGTGTCCCAAACATGTTTATATGGTGTATAGGTCATAATGGGAGCTTTGTGCGCGAAAAACTTTCCGTGAAATTTTCGGACCAAAAGTGACCATTTCGGCGTCACCTTTCTTTATCCAATAAAACTGTGTTGTTTTTGCGCAAATGTGTCCCAAACATGTTTATATGGTGTATAGGTCATAATGTGAGCTTTGTGCCCGAAAAGCTTTCCGTAAAATTTTCGGACCAAAAGTGACCATTTCGGCGTCACCTTTCTTTATCCAACAAAACCGTGTTGTTTTTGCGCAAATGTGTCCCAAACATATTTATATGGTGTATAGGTCATAATGTGAGCCTTGTGCCCGAAAATCTTTCCGTAAAATTTTCGGACCAAAAGTGACCATTTCGGCGTCACCTTTCTTTATCAACCAAAACTGTGGTTTTTTCGCTCAAATGTGTCCCAAACATGTTTATATGGTGTATAGGTCATAATGTGAGCTTTGTGCCCGAAAAGCTTTCCGTGAAATTTTCGGACCAAAAGTGACCATTTCGGCGTCACCATTCTTTATCCACCAAAACTGTGTTGTTTTCACTCAAATGTGTCCCAAACATGTTTATATGGTGTATAGGTCATAATGGAAGCTTTGTGCGCGAAAAGCTTTCCGTGAAATTTTCGGACCAAAAGTGACCATTTCGGCGTCACCTTTCTTCATCCAACAAAACTGTGATTTTTTCGCTAAAATGTGTCCCAAACATGTTTATATGGTGTATAGGTCATAATGTGACCTTTGTGCTCGAAAAGCTTTCCGTGAAATTTTTGGACCAAAAGTGACCATTTCGGCGTTACCTTTCTTTATAAACCAAAACTGTGGTTTTTTCGCTCAAATAGGTCTCAAACATGTTTATGTGGTGTATAGGTCATAATGTGAGCTTTGTGCGTGAAAAGCTGTCCGTGAAATTTTCGGACCAAAAGTGACCATTTCGGCGTCACCTTTCTTTATCCAACAAAATTGTGATTTTTCCGCTAAAATGTGTCCCAAACATGTTTATATGGTTTATAGGTCATAATGTGAGCTTTGTGCTCGAAAAGCTTTCCGTGAAATTTTCGGACCAAAAGTGACCATTTCGGCGTTACCTTTCTTTATCAACTAAAACTGTGTTGTTTTCGCTCAAATGTGTCCAAAACATGTTTATATGGTGTATAGGTCATAATGGAAGCTTTGTGCTCGAAAAGCTTTCCGTGAAATTTTCGGACCAAAAGTGACCATTTCGGCGTCACCTTTCTTTATCCACCAAAACTGTGTTGTTTTCGCTCAAATGTGTCCCAAACATGTTTATATGGTGTATAGGTCATAATGGGAGCTTTGTGCGCGAAAAGCTTTCCGTGAAATTTTCGGACCAAAAGTGACCATTTCGGCGTCACCTTTCTTTATCCAACAAAACTGTGTTGTTTTTGCGCAAATGTGTCCCAAACATGTTTATATGGTGTATAGGTCATAATGTGAGCTTTGTGCCCGAAAAGCTTTCCGTAAAATTTTCGGACCAAAAGTGACCATTTTGGCGTCACCTTTCTTTATTCAACAAAACCGTGTTGTTTTTGCGCAAATGTGTCCCAAACATGTTTATATGGTGTATAGGTCATAATGTGAGCCTTGTGCCCGAAAATCTTTCCGTAAAATTTTCGGACCAAAAGTGACCATTTCGGCGTCACCTTTCTTTATCAACCAAAACTGTGTTGTTTTCTCTCAAATGTGTCCCAAACATGTTTATGTGGTTTATAGGTCATAATGTGAGCTTTGTGCCCGAAAAGCTTTCCGTGAAATATTCGAACCAAAATTTACAATTTCAGCGTCACCTTTCTTTATCCACCAAAACTGTGTGGTTTTCGCTCAAATGTGTCCCAAATATGTTTATATGGTGTATAGGTCATAATGTGAGCTTTGTGCCCGAAAAGCTTTCTGTGAAATTTTCGGACCAAAAGTGACCATTTCGGCGTCACCTTTCTTTATCCACAAAAACTGTGTTGTTTTCGCTCAAATGTGTCCCAAACATGTTTATGTGGTGTATAAACATGTATGCAGATTTCGTGGTATGCAGATTTCGTGGAGCGCTTTTGACAGGATTCCGTGTTGGGTTTGTTTACCTGATTTGGAGCCGACGCTGTTCACGAACACAAATCTCAGCCGGCTTGGCTGCTCAATTGGCTCACCTATCTGTATTGATGAGAAAACTGCGCTGGGAGATCGAATTTCATATGCTAGGCTGCTTGTGGAGGTCTCGGTTGTGGAGGCGTGTATTGAATCCATTGAGATTGAGAACCTAGATGGCTCTAAGTATGAGCAAAAGGTCATCTTTGAATGGACTCCGGCTAAATGCCTGTTTTGCAAGTACTTTGGACACTCAGATGCAGGATGTGCTAAACGTAAAGCTGTGGCCAAGAGGTCCCCTCGATTGGAATGGAAGCCAAAGGAGAAGGCTAGTGAGTGCAGCTATGAGGGTCAGGCGCAGGATAAGAAAGGGTCTGATAATATTATTGGAAGTGATCAGAAGACTCATGGGGATAGGGAGGTATTGAACCCAATTATGGTGTGGGATCATCGATGGAGGTGGCTGTTGACAGCATTATGAGTCCTGAAGGCAACAAGGGTGGAGCTGCAAAGGTCACTGATGTGGTTATAGATGCTGCAGTGAGGGTCATTTCTAATGACAACCATGGGGTCTCAGTGTGCAGTTCACAGACAGAGCCAACACCTGACAGTTCGATGGAGGGATGGTGTAACGTGGTCAACCGGAGGGCAAGTAAGTCCCCGAACTCATACTGCAAGAGTGCTAAGGGGAAGGGAATTACTGTTAAGAAGGGTGAAACCCTTGTTTCCGAATCTGTGTTTGTTGTGCTACATCTCACTGACAGTAACATTGAGGCAGCCAACGACAGTAACAGCAGCAGCAACTCTAAATCAACTCGTGAGGGTAGCACTCACTCCTTGTCGTTTGATGGATAAGCTCAAAATTGCGGCTTGGAACATCGCGGGTATCAAGGATCCCGTTAAAAATAATATTATTACTACTTATTGCTTTGATAATGAGATTAGTATGATTGGCTTACTTGAAACTAAGTTAGAGCAGAAGAATTTTGAGGAGGTACGGCTAAGACTGATGAAAGACTGGAAAGTTTGTGTCAATGGAAGTAGGGATGTTAAAGGGAGAATCTGGCTAACCTGGAACCCATCTGTGTTTGATGTGGATATCAACAGAATACATGATCAATACATACACTGTCTGGTGTGTTCAGCAGACAAGAAAATTTCCTTTGCGGCCACCTTTATTTATGCATATAATGCTAAAACTGACAGAGTGGCACTATGGTCCGATTTGAACAACTTAGCTGCGCAGATCAGTTTACCATGGGTTGTTCTTGGTGATCTCAACTGCATTTTGAGAATGGAAGATAAATGGCCACAACGGAAAGCTCGAAGGGATGAATTCACAGAACTACAAACGGTGCTTGAAGAGTGAAATATTTTTGATCTCCCATATACCGGAGCTGAGCTGACATGGAATAACAGACACGCTGGTAAGGCACGTGTTGAGCGAAAACTGGACAGGGTGCTTGTGAACAATGATTGGATGGAGGCATTTGAGAATACCAAAGCCATATTCGACACTCCATCTCTATCAGATCATTCTCTGGCGATTGTTTTGCTGAGAAACAATGTGAACTGACGTCGATATCCTTTCAAGTACAAGAATTTTTGGGGAAAGGAGAGAGAGTTTGAATCTATTGTCCGCTCAAGAGTGTTAAGGAGGCGCTCAAGCCATGGGACAAGGCTAGGTTTCCTGAGCTCCAGACTGTTATAAAGCTTAACAAGGGGACCTTACATGAGCTTCAGCTGCGTATACAAACAGAGAAAGATAATGAAGGCTTGATAAAGGAAATAAATGCTGCGGAACATATGCTTAGGCAGAACGTGGCTCGATTACTCAGCTTCAGCGCTCAGAAAGCTAAGCTTCATTGGTTGACCATGGGTGAGGAGACCTCTTCCATGTTCTATAGGAGTGTGAAGGAAAGGCAAGCCCGGAATGCTATATTGTTCATGAAGGATGGAAATGGTAATGAGATTGAAGAGGATGAGGGGATCAGCACGCATATCCTTGAATCCTTCTGTGAGTTGTTAGCTACTGCGGAATCAGCTTGTCCTGTCTTTAGGCTACCTCCTGGAACTGGGTTTGAAGATGTTGTTGCTGCAGATCTGATCAGTATCCCTTGTTATGACGAGATCAGGAAGAAAATGCGGTCCATCGGTTCAAATAAATCCCCGGGTCCGGATGGATTTGGAAGTCAGTTTTATAAGGATGCGTGGAAAATTGTGGGAGTGGACACTTGTGAAGCCATCCTTGAAATCTTCAGACATGGTAAGATCTTGAAACTGTTCAACTCCACCTTCATTTCTCTCATTCCGAAGGTTACAAATCCCACCTTTGTCAAGGATTTTAGACCCATATCTTGTTGCAATACTATTCTGAAAGTTGTGACCAAGATTTTAGCCAGTAGAATCAAGGGGCTGCTAGGGAATGTTATATCTGATAGCCAAGGTGCCTTCATCCCGGGCAGATCGATAGCTCAGAACTCGGCGGTCGTCACTGAAATTGTGTATGGGTATGGTACAAAAAGGGTCTCTCCGAGATGCACCATTAAAGTAGACCTCCAAAAAGCCTATGACTACTTGAGATGGGACTTTATTAAGTTCACACTTACTTACTTCAGAATGCCTGATAAGCAGGTGGAGTTGATCATGGAATGTGTTTCAACACCTACTTTTTCCATCATAATCAATGGTGCACCTGAGGGGTTCTTCCATGGGAAGAGAGGACTACGATAGGGTGATCCTCTCTCTCCATATCTATTTGTTTTGTGTATGGAAATCTTGAGTCGAATGTTGAGCCAAGCTACGGAGAATCCTGGATTCAGATTCCACCCTAAATGCAAGAGTTTACGGCTGGCCCATCTGGCTTTTGCTGAAGACCTGCTTATTTTCTACCATGGGGATATGCAATCTGTTGGAATCATCAAAGATTGTATTGAGGGCTTCTTTGCTGTATCTGGGCTCCGGGCAAATGAGGGAAAGAGTACGATATTTGTTGCGGGCTGTTCGGATGAGGTGGCTGCAGATATAGTTAACAGGATTGGGTATGCTCGAGGTGAGCTGCCAGTTAGATACCTGGGCACTCCTCTGAGGTCAAGGAAGATTATGGTGAGTGAATATGGTGATCTATACAACAAGTTCAGCAGAGCCATTAACTCCTGGGGTGCGAGGAAGCTATCATACGCTGGAAGGTTACAGTTAATCAAATCTGTTTGCACGGGCATTAATACCTTCTGGAGTCAATCTATCCTTCTCCCTAAAGGTGTTGTCGACAACATTGAGAAAATGATTAGAAGATTTCTCTGGAGTGGAAATCTGGATGGAAGGCGGAACCTTGTCGCTTGGGAGGAAGTTACTAAGCCCATAGAGGAAGGGGGGTTGGGCATTAGAGAGCTTCAGACATGGAACAGATGTGTCTTCGCTAAATTGTGTGGTGACTTAGCTCTGCAACGGCCAGGTATTTGGCTGCGCTGGTGTACAGCAAACCACCTTAGGGGAGGCCAGATTTGGGATATACATTCGAGAGTGGATGACACTTGGCTCTGGAAAGGGGTGGTTCAGATTAAGGGTGATCTCCGGGGAACTGGTACCGTTCTGCACAGCATGTCCGCCAGCAGCAGTCCTCCTGATCTGAGTGATGTTGTTGGTGATTCCGGGAGCATCTCTTGCTCAAAGCTATATAATCGTTTGCGCCCAGCTGGACAGGAGGTCGATTGGGGAGGCATTATTTGGGAAAAACCACAGAGCAAGAAATGGGCTTTCATCACTTGGCTCGCAATGAAGAAGCGCCTACAAACTGGGAGTGTTACGAAGCATTGGCTTGGAGACGGTGCTGCAGGCTGCGCACTTTGTGGAGGGGCTGAGGAGACGGTCGATCACCTATGGTTCGAATGTCCGATTACAAGGGCTGTGCAAAATGTGGGGTTTGATTGGAGTGGGATTACCTGCCGATTTGACCACATCTCAGATTGGCTGCATTGGTTTGCTCAGGAGCCTAGGCGCAATCGCAAGAAGAAGATCTTCCATGCCAAACTTCTAAGTCTTCAAGCGACTATTTATTTTATTTGGTTAGCTAGGAACAAGCTTGTATACAGCCCGGAGCCTTTTGATGTAGCTAGTTGTGCAGCACGTATTATAGCTAGCTGTCGATCCCGCTTATCCATTAAGTGGCCACACTAGTGGAAAGGTTGGATCGATTAGGGGCATTGGTCTAGGGAGGATTTATGGTTATTGAGTACGGGGGGGGGGGGGGGGGACAGGTTCCCTTCCCTTTAGTTAGTTATGGGGGCATAGAGGAGGGTTTACTGTTTTTTGGTATAGCGTCTCGACCTTCTTACGTAAGACCCGTGGTATGGTCCTACTTTTTGTAACTCTCGATTTTAAAACCGCATCTATATATTTACCTCTTCAGACCAAAACTGTGTTGTTTTTGCTCAAATGTGTCCCAAACATGTTTATATGGTGTATAGATCATAATGTGAGCTTTGTGGCCGAAAAGCTTTCCGTGAAATTTTCGGACCAAAAGTGACCACTTCGGCGTCACCTTTGTTTATCCACCAAAACTGTGTTGTTTTCGCTCAAATGTGTCCCAAACATGTTTATATGGTTTATAGGTCATAATGGGAGCTTTGTGCGCGAAAAGCTTTCCGTGAAATTTTCGGATCAAAATTGACCATTTCGGCGTCACCTTTCTTTATCCAAGAAAACTGTGTTGTTTTGCTCAAATGTGTCCCAAACATGTTTATATGGTGTATAGTCATAATGTGAGCTTTGTGCCCGAAAAGCTTTCCGCGAAATTTTCGGACTAAAAGTGACCATTTCGGCGTCACCTCTCTTTATCCACCAAAACTGTGTTGTTTTCGCTCAAATGTGTCCCAAACATGTTTATGTGGTGTATAGGTCATAATGTGAGCTTTGTGCGTGAAAAGCTCTTCGTGAAATTTTCGGGCCAAAAGTGACCATTTCGGCATCACCTTTCTTTATCCAACAAAACTCTAGTTTTTTCGCTCAAATGTGTCCCAAACATGTGTATAGGTCATAATGGTACCACACGGGTCTCTCCTAGATGCACTCTCAAGATTGATTTGCAGAAGGCCTATGACTACATTAGCTGGGACTTTGTGAAAGCGGCCTTGGAATACCTTAAGTTCCCTACGCAGCTTGTTAAAGTGATTATGGGATGTGTTACGTCCTCATCTTTCTCGGTGATTATAAATGGTGTGCCTGAAGGCTACTTCCGTGGAAAAAGAGGGCTAAGGCAAGGAGATCCTCTCTCTCCTTACCTCTTTGTCATCTGCATGGAAGTACTTAACCGGATGCTACTTGAAGCAACTCAGAACCCGGACTTTAATCATCATCCTAAGTGCAAGGAGTTGTCCCTCTCTAATCTTGCGTTCGCTGATGATCTCTTGTTATTTTGTCGAGCTGATAAACAATCTGTCCAGATTCTACAAGAGTGCTTAGACGGGTTCTTCGATGCTTCCGGTTTGAGAATTAATGTCGGGAAGAGTACATGTTTTGTGGCGGGAGTGTGTGGGCAGAACAAAACTGAGATTGTACAGCAGCTTGGGTACGCAGAAGGGTCCTTCCCAGTGACCTATTTAGGTACCCCTCTCCATGCTCGGAGAGTGAATATCGCTGAGTATGGCCCTTTGTTTCTCAAAGTGGATAGCCGATTACGCACCTGGGCAACCAAGCACATCTCCTATGCAGGGAGGCTACAGATAATTAAATCTGTGTTAGGTGGAATGTTCTCATTCTGGGGTCAAAACCTGCTACTGCCGAGAGCTGTCATTGCTCAACTAGAGAGTAAATGCAGAAGCTTCTTATGGAGTGGTCACGGTGGGAGCAAATCAGGGGTAATAGCTTGGTCAGACGTCTCTAAACCATTTGAAGAAGGTGGTCTAGGTATCAAGCAACTGAGCGCTTGGAACAAAAGCTTGTACGCTTCTCTGTTCGGAGACGTTGTCCTTCAAAGGGACAACATATGGACTAAATGGGTGCACTGTAATCACCTTAAGAGTGCTGGAATGTGGACTGTGCAAGGAAAAGTGTACGACTCATGGGTGTGGAAAGGTCTACTTGGCTTGCGTGATGAACTGTGTGAGGCTCGGGTCTTTGTTAATGGAAACCTTGCTGCTGAGTATGTGAACAACAAAGGAGGAGTCGACTGTCGGTGCATCTATGAGGCTATTCGGCTCAGAAGCCCCTTAGTGGACTGGGGAGACTTGATATGGAAAGGTGAGCAGTCAAGGAAGTGGTCGTTTGTGACGTGGGTAGCCGCTCATGAGCGACTCAAAACTGGACGCATCATCAAACATTGGAAGAGGAATGATATGGCTGTGTGTCCCTTATGCAAGCAATCGGAGGAATCTGAACGTCACCTTTGGTTCGGCTGTGCTGTGATAAAGGAGGTGAGAGACATTGTTTGGGAGTGGATTGGCCTACCGATTATGCCAAGTGGTATCGTTGAGCTTTGTGGCCGAAAAGCTTTCCGTGAAATTTTCGGACCAAAAGTGACCATTTCGGCGTCACCTTTCTTTATCCACCAAAACTGTGTTTTTTTCGCTCAAATGTGTCCCAAACATGTTTATATGGTTTATAGGTCATAATAGGAGCTTTGTGCGCGAAAAGATTTCCGTGAATTTTTCGGATCAAAAGTGACCATTTCGGCGTCACCTTTCTTTATCCAACAAAACTGTGTTTTTTTTGCTCAAATGTGTCCCAAACATGTTTATATGGTGTATAGGTCATAATGTGAGCTTTGTGCCCGAAAAGCTTTCCGTGAAATTTTCGGACCAAAAGTGACCATTTCGGCGTCACCTTTCTTTATCCACTACAACTGTATTGTTTTCGCTCAAATGTGTCTCAAACATGTTTATGTGGTGTATAGGTCATAATGTGAGCTTTGTGCGTGAAAAGCTCTCCGTGAAATTTTCGGGCCAAAAGTGACCATTTCGGCATCACCTTTCTTTATCCAACAAAACTCTTGTTTTTTCGCTCAAATGTGTCCCAAACATGTTTATATGGTGTATAGGTCATAATGGGTGCTTTATGCGCGAAAAGCTTTCCGTCAAATTTTCGGACCAAAACTGACCATTTCGGCGTTACATTTCTTTATCAACCAAAACTGTGTTGTTTTCTCTCTAATGTGTCCCAAACATGTTTCTTTGGTTTATAGGTCATAATGTGAGCTTTGTGCCCGAAAAGCTTTCCGTGAAATTTTCGGACCAAAAGTGACCATTTCGGCGTCACCATTCTTTATCCACCAAAACTGTGTTGTTTTCGCTCAAATGTGTCCCAAACATGTTTATATGGTGTATAGGTCATAATGTAAGCTTTGTGCGCGAAAAGGTTTCCGCGAAATTTTCGGACCAAAAGTGACCATTTCGGCATCACCTTTCTTTATCCAACAAAACTGTGTTGTTTTTGCTCAAATGTGTCCCAAACATGTTTATATGGTGTATAGGTCATAATGTGAGCTTTGTGCCCGAAAAGCTTTCCGTGAAATTTTCGGACCAAAAGTGACCATTTCGGCGTCACCTTTCTTTATCCACCAAAACTGTGTTGTTTTCGCTCAAATGTGTCCCAAACTTGTTTATGTGGTGTATAGGTCATAATGTGAGCTTTGTGCGTGAAAAGCTCTCCGTGAAATTTTCGGGCCAAAAGTGACCATTTCGGCGTCAC
This sequence comes from Persicaria maculosa, assembly GCA_963922045.1. Lineage (NCBI taxonomy): Eukaryota > Viridiplantae > Streptophyta > Magnoliopsida > Caryophyllales > Polygonaceae > Persicaria > Persicaria maculosa. The sequence goes on from OY998268.1 coordinate 4,768,070, forward strand.
CTTTCTTTATCCAACAAAACTGTGGTTTTTTCGCTCAAATGTGTCCCAAACATGTTTATATGGTGTATAGGTCATAATGGGTGCTTTGTGCGCGAAAAGCATTCAGTGAAATTTTCGGCCCAAAAGTGACTATTTCGGCGTTACATTTCTTTATCAACCAAAACTGTATTGTTTTCGCTCAAATGTGTCACAAACATGTTTATGTGGTTTATAGGTCATAATGTGAGCTTTGTGCCCGAAAAGCTTTCCGTGAAATTTTCGGAACAAAAGTGACCATTTCGTCGTCACCTTTCTTTATCCACCAAAACTGTGTTGTTTTCGCTCAAATGTGTCCCAAACATGTTTATATGGTATATAGGTCATAATGGAAGCTTTGTGCGCGAAAAGGTTTCCGTGAAATTTTCGGACCAAAAGTGACCATTTCGGCGTCACCTTTCTTTATACACCAAAATTGTGCTGTTTTTGCTCAAATGTGCTCCAAACATGATTATATGGTGTATAGATCATAATGTGAGCTTTGTGGCCGAAAAGCTTTCCGTGAAATTTTCGGACCAAAAGTGACCATGATACGGGGTTAGCCGTAGGATGGCCCGATCTTCGACAATCAAGACTCAAAGACAAAAACGGAAGCAAAAGACTCAAAGAAACGCAGCGATAATTGATAGACACGACCGATAAGGACTGAGTCGATCTATATAGAACAAGATAAAGACCCCAGGCCTCCTTAGAGGGTAGGAACCAATACCAATGACTATATAACCCGCCTCTACAACCCTACACAACCAAGCGGACAACTTGGAGGCACAAGGAGGGGGCTTGTGGATACTAGGATCACCAAGTCTTGCGAAGTTGACGAACACAAAGCAAACCAAGCTGAGATAGATACCAATTTGCAATCGATGAGCAATGCTTCTAATCGATTGACTTTCACTCAATGTGTTTAACACAAATCTGAAATTTCATAAGAGAATTGAACGTCCTCTTTACAAAGGCTGAAATCAGCATTATATAACCCTAATATGGGCTGGGCCGAAAATAATAAAAGGAGCAATTAACCCTAAAGTTTCCTAAAATAACTTAAGTAAAAATAATACTAAGAATAGGAAATAAATATAATGTTTAAGACTTAATTAAAATCCCGTCAAAACCAGAGACAGCTCAAATAATGTGGATTTCGTCCAAGCTCTAGGTCGAATCTGGAAAAACCTTCAACAGCAAAGTTGTAGATCTCTTTGTCCTCGTTCCAACAAGGTATGACACGCCTCAATCCGATAAATATTGAATCCGTACGACCCATTTTACAGAGACGTCGAAAAGCTGTCAAAATTCTGCACGAGAGTCTAAAACGTCATTTCATCAAGCTTGCACCTTTGGACCTTCTCCCATGGTGGAGCCTTCTTCTTCCTCTTGAGGATGACTTCCTTCTCACGAGCTTGAATCATAGGTCTATTCCCATGCATAGATGTGTCCGAAGGTGTCTTGGATGGTCCCGCATCATCCTCCCTTTCTTGAAAAGGATTCGACCTCGAATCCAAGGTCGCATAAGATTCCGCAAAAGCATCCACACGAGCTCCTGGATCAAATACCTCATGCCCATGGAAACTCCTCGCGAGACCGATTGTTGTAGGGCACAACTCCTTGATGGTTATTGTCTCAGCTACAAAATCAAGAAAAGAAACTTTATTAGTGCATAATTCATATTTCATGTTATCGTCATGATGTTCTAACATAATATGCACTTTAGCTTGGTCATTAATCCCTAAGTTTTCATCCAATGCTAGCAAGTTTTCATCCTTTTCCAAGGCTGAATTTTCAATTAACTCGATGCTAGCAATAGTAGAAGAAGTTTCATCATCAATGATCATATTAGAAACTATGCCTTCTTCTAAGTATGTAGTTTGACACAAATCTTTGCTTTGATTATCAGCACAGAGTATAGGTTGAACATTTAAATCAATCAAAGAATCAACATGCTCATGTTCAAGGCAATCATCTTTAGAGGCAAGTAAACTAATATCTTGATCATTATGAACATGCTCATCATGTGTATCACTAGAATTTTCAGATTCATTTTTGTCTAGGTGATTAGTCATGAGAGGCTTCTTATTTGGGCAATCCTTCATAACATGTCCACTACCTTGACATATAAAGCAAGGAATGTACATAGGTTCAAGAGTAGAAGAGTTAGGATTACTCCCTTTAGGGCCAGTAGATGCCCCAGACGAATCACGTCTGTTCCAAGGCGCTTTGCCATTGTCGATGGGCTCCTGAGGCATTCGGACTTCACTCCTCCCTTGGGGTTGACTTGCTCTCTCCGTTGAACCGCCATCAAACCTCCTTTGGGGCTGCTGCACATGGCCTTGGTGCCACCTTTGGGGTTGCCCACTCGACATTCTACCACCTTGGCTCCTGTATCTAGCATTCCTTTCTACTTTCATAGCTAAATATAAAAGTTCAGTAGGCGTAGAATAAGGAGAGTAATTAATTTCATGAGCTAAGGCGGGGTGCAATATTCTAAGAAACCTAGCATTTGTATCTTCATAAGGTTCAACTACATTAGCTCTAGCCATGGTTTCTTGCATTGCATAAAAGGTTTCCTCAACAGTTTTGCTACCTTGCTTAAGATTTTCTAATCGTTGTCTAAGCTTGCTAGCATAATGTGGAGGAGCAAACCTACTTCTCATAAGTGCTTTTAATTGAATCCAAGAAGCAACAGGTGCATCAAGGTTTCTTCTTCTTTCCTTTACTAGATTATCCCACCAGATTAAAGCAAAACTTTGAAATTCTAGGGAAGCTAGTTGCACCTTTTTATGTTCAGAGAAGTTATGACAAATCCATATTCGATCCATTTTAGTTTCCCAATCAATATATGCATCTGGATCGGTGGTACCATAAAATTGAGGGATCTCTACCTTTACCTTACCTATGCCATCTTGCGCAGGCTCTCTAGGTGCTCGATAGTGGTATCGACCTCCTCTATCATTTCGTCTAGGACGTTGCTCCCAATAATCATCCTCTTGGAAGTCGTCGTCGTCCTCTGAGAAGTAGTACTCTTCTTGTTGCCATCGTCCTTTCCCTCGTCCCTGCATATTAGCAAACGCATTATACCTACCATGTCTCTCCCTTTGTGGAGAGATGTTCTTATCAAATAAAGGTTTAGCTATATGAGGATTAACAATATGGTACTGATTTGCATTAAGATTAGGAAGGGGGTTAGGATTAGTTACTTCCCTTTCATTGTGAGGACGCTGAAACTCTATCGCCTTCATTCCCACATTTATCTTAGCTATGCTTGCATTCATCTTAGCCATGTTCTCCATGAAGGTAGTGTACCAGTCATTTCCCTGGCTATTAGACATCTCAAAGCAACAAACAAAAAACTATGTAAAAGTTAGAAAAATATAAACAACCTCGCAATTGTGTTTCGCTCACACTCTTCTCTCCGATTGGTATATCACGCTTGCTGGGGCAATCCGCTTTGGGCGAACCAACACTCAAGCAAGGAACTAAGCAATCAAAGTGTGCAAATCAAGAGAATGAATGAAACAATCAGCAATAGTACTCGACAAAGGCTGCAGAGAACTCGACACAAGCAAAGCAACTCGATCCAAGCAAGTATAGGACTCGACAGTAGCAAGGATCACACAACAAGTACTCGACGTGGGAGAGAAGTACTCGACAGACTCAAACAAGCACTCACAAGGGCTGTAAGTACTCGACACAAGCAAGGGTGTACTCGACAGGGGTCAAATACACTCGACACAAGCAATTCAAGCACTCGACAATGGGGAGAAGTGCTCGACACAGCCAATAATCAACTCGACACAGCTGTAAACAAAGAGAAATAAAAGAAAAACTAAGAAAGAATGGAAATTTACCTCTTTTTGATTGAAAACCTTTAAGTTAGGATGTTGTAGTTGCAAGGTAGGGTTTCAATTTTGTGATTTGTGGGAGGTAATGTGTTTGGGGATAAGGGTATGTCGACTAGGGCTAGGTAGATCACCAAGGTTGGTCCTTTGGGAGCTTTCTTGCACTAGATTGAATCAACAAACTCTTTTTTTTTTGACTTACTTTTGCCCCTAGTGAATTTTATCCTCCTAGGTCCAAGTTCAATCCTTTTTTTTTTTTGAAGAATTTCGAAACTGATTTTTTTTTTGACCTAATGCAAGAAAGACTCTAAGATGCTATGAAGGACTCAAAAATTCTGAGATAGAAGGTGATAAAAAAAAAATCAGCCCTAATGAAATAGATATAGATAGAATTGGCTAATTTTGGTAATTGGATCTATCTAAGCCTTAAAAGATATATGATAGATATAATGAATTAAATCTACCAAATAAAATCTGATTTTTGATAAGGCAAGTAAATAGATAGAATCAATAGGTTAAAGATAGAACAAACTAGGGTTTGTCTTGTGTGGAGGACTGATTTCGACCAAGCTTCAACTATGGGGACACAAGGTGCCGTCGGCTAGGGTTTGCACAAGGAGATGTGCTCACGGGCTGGTCGACTCCACGGTCTCAGCTAGGCTTTGTGTTTAGGCTATGCAACCACAACAATCACAAACAAAAGATTAGTGCAATAATCAAAATTCAGAAATTAAGAAGTAAAAGACCAAAACAAGAAAAGGACTCTTTTTGTGGGTTTTTGTGTTTATGAAAAGAAAAGACTCAATTTGATGTCGGAAACCTAAGCTCTGATGCCAATTTGATACGGGGTTAGCCGTAGGATGGCCCGATCTTCGACAATCAAGACTCAAAGACAAAAACGGAAGCAAAAGACTCAAAGAAACGCAGCGATAATGGAAAGACACGACCGATAAGGACTGAGTCGATCTATATAGAACAAGATAAAGACCCCAGGCCTCCTTAGAGGGTAGGAACCAATACCAATGACTATATAACCCGCCTCTACAACCCTACACAACCAAGCGGACAACTTGGAGGCACAAGGAGGGGGCTTGTGGATACTAGGATCACCAAGTCTTGCGAAGTTGACGAACACAAAGCAAACCAAGCTGAGATAGATACCAATTTGCAATCGATGAGCAATGCTTCTAATCGATTGACTTTCACTCAATGTGTTTAACACAAATCTGAAATTTCATAAGAGAATTGAACGTCCTCTTTACAAAGGCTGAAATCAGCATTATATAACCCTAATATGGGCTGGGCCGAAAATAATAAAAGGAGCAATTAACCCTAAAGTTTCCTAAAATAACTTAAGTAAAAATAATACTAAGAATAGGAAATAAATATAATGTTTAAGACTTAATTAAAATCCCGTCAAAACCAGAGACAGCTCAAATAATGTGGATTTCGGCCAAGCTCTAGGTCGAATCTGGAAAAACCTTCAACAGCAAAGTTGTAGATCTCTTTGTCCTCGTTCCAACAAGGTATGGAACGCCTCAATCCGATAAATATTGAATCCGTACGACCCATTTTACAGAGACGTCGAAAAGCTGTCAAAATTCTGCACGAGAGTCTAAAACGTCATTTCATCAAGCTTGCACCTTTGGACCTTCTCCCATGGTGGAGCCTTCTTCTTCCTCTTGAGGATGACTTCCTTCTCACGAGCTTGAATCATAGGTCTATTCCCATGCATAGATGTGTCCGAAGGTGTCTTGGATGGTCCCGCATCAGTGAGCTTTGTGCGCGAAAAAGTTTTCGTGAAATTTTCGGACCAAATGTGACCATTTCGGCGTCACCTTTCTTTATCCAACAAAACTGTGTTGTTTTTTCTCAAATGTGTCCCAAACATGTTTATATGGTGTATAGGTAATAATGTGAGCTTTGTGCCCGAAAAGCTTTCCGCGAAATTTTCGGACTAAAAGTGACCATTACGGCGTCACCTCTCTTTATCCACCAAAACTGTGTTGTTTTCGCTCAAATGTGTCCCAAACATGTTTATGTGGTGTATAGGTCATAATGTGAGCTTTGTGCGTGAAAAGCTCTCCGTGAAATTTTCGGGCCAAAAGTGACCATTTCGGCATCACCTTTCTTTATCCAACAAAACTCTAGTTTTTTCGCTCAAATGTGTCCCAAACATGTTTATATGGTGTATAGGTCATAATGGGTGCTTTGTGCGTGAAAAGCTTTCCGTGAAATTTTCGGACCAAAAGTGACCATTTCGGCGTTACATTTCTTTATCAACCAAAACTGTGTTGTTTTCTCTCAAATGTGTCCCAAACATGTTTATGTGGTGTATAGGTCATAATGTGAGCTTTGTGCGTGAAAAGCTCTCCGTGAAATTTTCGGACCAAAAGTGACCATTTCGGCATCACCTTTCTTTATCCAACAAAACTCTAGTTTTTTCGCTCAAATGTGTCCCAAACATGTTTATATGGTGTATAGGTCATAATGGGTGCTTTGTGCGTGAAAAGCTTTCCGTGAAATTTTCGGACCAAAAGTGACCATTTTGGCGTTACATTTCTTTATAAACCAAAACTGTGTTGATTTCTCTCAAATGTGTCCCAAACATGTTTATGTGGTTTATAGGTCATAATATGTGCTTTGTGCCCGAAAAGCTTTCCGTGAAATTTTCGGACCAAAAGTGACCATTTCGGCGTCACCTTTCTTTATCCACCAAAACTGTGTTGTTTTCGTTCAAATGTGTCCCAAACATGTTTATATGGTGTATAGGTCATAATTGAAGCTATGTGCGCGAAAAGCTTTCCGTCAAATTTTCGGACCAAAAGTGACCATTTCGGCTTCACCTCTCTTTAACCACCAAAACTGTGTTGTTTTCGCTCAAATGTGTCCCAAACATGTTTAATTGGTGTATAGGTCATAATGGAAGCTTTGTGCGCGAAAAGGTTTCCGTGAAATTTTCGGACCAAAAGTAACCATTTCGGCGTAACCTTTCTTTATCCACCAAAACTGTGTTGTTTTTGCTTCAATGTGTCCCAAACATGTTTATATGGTGTATAGGTCATAATGTGAGCTTTGTGGCCGAAAAGCTTTCCGGTAAATTTTCGGACCAAAAGTGACCATTTCGGCGTCACCTTTCTTTATCCACCAAAACTGTGTTGTTTTCGCTCAAATGTGTCCCAAATATGTTTATATGGTGCATAGGTCATAATGGAAGCTTTGTGCGCGAAAAGGTTTCCGTGAAATTTTCGGACCAAAAGTGACCATTTCGGCGTCACCTTTCTTTATCCACCAAAACTGTGTTGTTTTTGCTTAAATGTGTCCCAAACATGTTTATATGGTGTATAGGTAATAATGTGAGCTTTGTGGCCGAAAAGCTTTCCGTTAAATTTTTGGACCAAAAGTGACCATTTCGGCGTCACCTTTCTTTATCCACCAAAACTGTGTTGTTTTTGCTCAAATGTGTCCCAAACATGATTATATGGTGTATAGATCATAATGTGAGCTTTGTGGCCGAAAAGCTTTCCGTGAAATTTTCGGACCAAAAGTGACCACTTCGGCTTCACCTTTCTTTATCCACCAAAACTGTGTTGTTTTCGCTCAAATGTGTCCCAAACATGTTTATATGGTTTATAGGTCATAATGGGAGCTTTGTGCGCGAAAAGCTTTCCGTGAAATTTTCGGATCAAAAGTGACCATTTCGGCGTCACCATTCTTTATCCAAGAAAACTGTGTTGTTTTTGCTCAAATGTGTCCCAAACATGTTTATAAGGTGTATAGGTCATAATGTGAGCTTTGTGCCCGAAAAGCTTTCCGCGAAATTTTCGGAATAAAAGTGACCATTTCGGCGTCACCTCTCTTTATCCACCAAAACTGTGTTGTTTTCGCTCAAATGTGTTCCAAACATGTTTATGTGGTGTATAGGTCATAATGTGAGCTTTGTGCGTGAAAAGCTCTCCGTGAAATTTTCGGGCCAAAAGTGACCATTTCGGCATCACCTTTCTTTATCCAACAAAACTATTGTTTTTTCGCACAAATGTGTCCCAAACATGTTTATATGGTGTATAGGTCATAATGGGTGCTTGGTGCGTGAAAAGCTTTCCGTGAAATTTTCGGACCAAAAGTGACCATTTCGGCGTTACATTTCTTTATCAACCAAAACTGTGTTGTTTTCTCTCAAATGTGTCCCAAACATGTTTATGTGGTTTATAGGTCATAATGTGTGCTTTGTGCCCGAAAAGCTTTCCGTGAAATTTTCGGACCAAAAGTGACCATTTCGGCGTCACCTTTCTTTATCCACCAAAACTGTGGTGTTTTCGCTCAAATGTGTCCCAAACATTTTTATATGGTGTATAGGTCATAATGGAAGCTTTGTGCGCGACAAGCTTTCCGTGAAATTTTCGGACCATAAGTGACCATTTCGGCTTCACCTTTCTTTATCCACCAAAACTGTGTTGTTTTCGCTCAAATGTGTCCCAAACATGTTTATATGGTGTATAGGTCATAATGGAAGCTTTGTGCGCGAAAAGGTTTCCGTGAAATTTTCGGACCAAAAGTAACCATTTCCGCGTCACCTTTCTTTATCTACCAAAACTATGTTGTTTTTTCTTAAATGTGTCCCAAACATGTTTATATGGTGTATAGGTCATAATGTGAGCTTTGTGGACGAAAAGCTTTCCGGGAAATTTTCGGACCAAAAGTGACCATTTCGGCGTCACCTTTCTTTATCCACCAAAACTGTGTTGTTTTCGCTCAAATGTGTCCCAAACATGTTTATATGGTGTATAGGTCATAATGTAAGCTTTGTGCGCGAAATGGTTTCCGTGAAATTTTCGGACCAAAAGTGACCATTTCGGCGTCACCTTTCTTTATCCACCAAAACTGTGTTGTTTTTGCTTAAATGTGTCCCAAACATGTTTATATGGTGTATAGGTCATAATGTGGGCTTTGTGGCCGAAAAGCTTACCGTGAAATTTTCGGACCAAAAGTGACCATTTCGGCGTCACCTTTCTTTATCCACCAAAACTGTGTTGTTTTCGCTCAAATGTTTCCCAAACATGTTTATATGGTTTATAGGTCATAATAGGAGCTTTTTGCGCGAAAAGATTTCCGTGAAATTTTCGGATCAAAAGTGACCATTTCGGCGTCACCTTTCTTTATCTAACAAAACTGTGTTTTTTTTGCTCAAATGTGTCCCAAACATGTTTATATGGTGTATAGGTCATAATGTCAGCTTTGTGCCCGAAAAGCGTTCCGCGAAATTTTCGGACCAAAAGTGACCATTTCGGCGTCACCTTTCTTTATCCACCAAAACTGTGTTGTTTTCGCTCAAATGTGTCCCAAACATTTTTATGTGGTGTATAGGTGATAATGTGAGCTTTGTGCGTGATAAGCTCTCCGTGAAATTTTCGGGCCAAAAGTGACCATTTCGGCATCACCTTTCTTTATCCAACAAAACTCTGGTTTTTTGCTCAAATGTGTCCCAAACATGTTTATATGGTGTATAGGTCATAATGGGTGCTTTGTGCGCGAAAAGCTTTCCGTGAAATTTTCGGACCAAAAGTGACCATTTCGGCGTTACATTTTTTTATCAACCAAAACTGTGTTGTTTTCTCTCAAATGTGTCCCAAACATGTTTATGTGGTTTATAGGTCATAATGTGAGCTTTGTGCCCGAAAAGCTTTCCGTGAAATTTTCGGACCAAAAGTGACCATTTCGGCGTCACCTTTCTTTATCCACCAAAATTGTGTTGTTTTCGCTCAAATGTGTCACAAACATGTTTATATGGTGTATAGGTCATAATGGAAGCTTTGTGCGCGAAAAGGTTTCCGTGAAATTTTCGGACCAAAAGTGACCATTTCGGCATCACCTTTCTTTATCCAACAAAACTGTGTTGTTTTTGCTCAGATGTATCTCAAACATGTTTATATGGTGTATAGGTCATAATGTGAGCTGGGCTTCCTATACGAGATGGAGGTATAGTATATTGGCTTGATTAGTTTGCTAGAGAGGATACCATGACTCGTAAGAAGACCATGTTCCAAGTGAAACTCCTTGTTTTTAATGCCTTCATTTATTTTACTTGGTTGGATCGAAACAAGGTAGTCTTTTGTGGCGAAAGTTGTAATTCTAATTTCTGGGCGGCTAGGATCATTGATTCGTGTAAGCTCCGAATCTCTCTAAGGTGCAAAGGCAAGTCACTTAGGGAAATTCGTTGGTTACGTAGAATCCTTAGTACGGGGGAGTAGATTAGATGGTTAATAGTGGAGGTTTGGAGGGTATAGAGTTAGCTCTTTTACTCAACTTTGAGAGTCTACCGGCTGGTTAGGTAGTGTTAGTATACAACCACTTTTGTAGTGGGGCTCCATGGTCCTACTTTTTGTAACTGTGTTTACCTATCTATTGATTTACCTCTTCAAGTCATATTGTGAGCTTTGTGCCCGAAAAGCTTTCCGTGAAATTTTCGGACCAAAAGTGACCATTTCGGCGTCACCTTTCTTTATCCACCAAAACTGTGTTGTTTTCGCTCAAATGTGTCCCAAACATGTTTATGTGGTGTATAGGTCATAATGTGAGCTTTGTGCGTGAAAAGCTCTCTGTGAAATTTTCAGGCCAAAAGTGACCATTTCGGCGTCACCTTTCTTTATCCAACAAAACGATGGTTTTTTCGCTCAAATGTGTCCCAAACATGTTTATATGGTGTATAGGTCATAATGGGTGCTTTGTGCGCGAAAAGCTTTCAGTGAAATTTTCGGACCAAAAGTGACTATTTCGGCATTACATTTCTTTATCAACCAAAACTGTGTTGTTTTCGCTCAAATATGTCCCAAACATATTTATGTGTTTTATAGGTCATAATGTGAGCTTTGTGCCCGAAAAGCTTTCCGTGAAATTTTCGGAACAAAAGTGACCATTTCGGCGTCACCTTTCTTTATCCACCAAAATTGTGTTGTTTTCGCTCAAATGTGTCCCAACACATGTTTATATGGTGTATAGGTCATAATGGAAGCTTTGTGCGCGAAAAGGATTCCGTGAAATTTTCGGACCAAAAGTGACCATTTCGGCGTCACCTTTCTTTATCCACCAAAACGGTGTTGTTTTCGCTCAAATGTGTCCCAAACATGTTTATATGGTTTATAGGTCATAAAGTGAGCTTTGTGCCGAAAAAGCGTTCCTTGAAATTTTCGGACCAAAAGTGACCATTTCGGCGTCACCTTTCTTTATCCACCAAAACTGTGTTGTTTTCGCTCAAATGTGTCCCAAACATGTTTATATGGTGTGTAGATCATATTGGGAGCTTTGTGCGCAAATAGCTTTCCGTGAAATTTTCGGACCAAAAGTGACCATTTCGGCGTCACCTTTCTTTATCCACCAAAACTGTGTTGTTTTCGCTCAAATGTGTCCAAAACATGTTTATATGGTGTATAGGTCATAATGGAAGCTATGTGCGCGAAAAGCTTTCCGTCAAATTTTCGGACCAAAAGTGACCATTTCGGCTTCACCTCTCTTTATCCACCAAAACTGTGTTGTTTTCGCTCAAATGTGTCCCAAACTTGTTTATATGGTGTATAGGTCATAATGGAAGCTTTGTGCGCGAAAAGGTTTCCGTGAAATTTTCGGACCAAAAGTAACCATTTCGGCGTAACCTTTCTTTATCCACCAAAACTGTGTTGTTTTTGCTTAAATGTGTCCCAAACATGTTTATATGGTGTATAGGTCATAATGTGAGCTTTGTGGCCGAAAAGCTTTCCGGTAAATTTTCGGACCAAAAGTGACCATTTCGGCGTCACCTTTCTTTATCCACCAAAACGGTGTTGTTTTCGCTCAAATGTGTCCCAAACATGTTTATATGGTTTATAGGTCATAAAGTGAGCTTTGTGCCGAAAAAGCGTTCCTTGAAATTTTCGGACCAAAAGTGACCATTTCGGCGTCACCTTTCTTTATCCACCAAAACTGTGTTGTTTTCGCTCAAATGTGTCCCAAACATGTTTATATGGTGTGTAGATCATATTGGGAGCTTTGTGCGCAAATAGCTTTCCGTGAAATTTTCGGACCAAAAGTGACCATTTCGGCGTCACCTTTCTTTATCCACCAAAACTGTGTTGTTTTCGCTCAAATGTGTCCCAAACATGTTTATATGGTGTATAGGTCATAATGGGTGCTTTGTGCGTGAAAAGCTTTCCGTGAAATTTTAGGATCAAAAGTGACCATTTTGGCGTTACATTTCTTTATCCAACAAAACTGTGTTGTTTTTGCACAAATGTGTCCCAAACATGTTTATATGGTGTATAGGTCATAATGTGAGCTTGGTGCCCGAAAAGCTTTCCGTGAAATTTCCGGACCAAAAGTGACCAGTTCGGCGTCACCTTTCTTTATCTACCAAAATTGTGTTGTGTGGTGTGTGGGCGAATAGGGCGAATTTTTCGGGGGCTGGAAGTGTCTTGTTTTGGCGGTGGTGGCGCCGGCGGCCCTCCCACTTCCCGGACATGGCTAAGAAGAAAGGGAAAGGTAAGGCACCCCCAGGTGGATTGGATTTTGAGCAAAAGAAACAGCTTAAAAAGGAGCTTCAAGAAATGTTATTCAACTCGGGAGAAAGAAGAGCACAGGAGCCGGATCTGGAACATGAAGGTCGGGGATTTGGAGATCTGGGAAATAGCGATCCGGCTCGGTCGGATCTTGGCAACAGTAACGTCGCTGGTTCTGCTGGGGGTGGTGCTTCCTCGTCGAATCCGAAGGGATCCTTTGGTGAGGTGCCTCCGAGTGCGAATCCTGACAAGGGTGCGTCATTTGGTGATGCACCTCCGTGCGCGAATCCTGACGCTGGTGCGTCCTTAGGCTCCAAATCTAGGCCTGTTGGAATTGGGCGGTCGGGTTCAGCCGGGGTGACAGCTAGGGCTCCACCCCTTGCCTGGGCCGGCCGACATCGCTCCTTTGCTCAGGCTATTCGTGGACACAAGAGAGAGGCGATTGCTGAAAGGCTACAACACGTGCCGAACATCAATGGAGACTGCATCTGCTACACAGAAGAGGATATTGCCGGCTCTGGGGTGGATTGGTCGGCAACGCTGATCGGGGCTGTCATGGGCCCTCCGATTCCATCCAGTGTGATTGTGGATTTCATCAGGTGCCAGTGGAAGGTAAAATCTCCGAAGCTTTTCATAAAACCTTCTGGGTTTCTCGTGTTCAGGTTTGAGGGTGAGGAGGATCGGCGTTGTGTTCTTGAACATGGACCTTGGTCCATCGGCTCTTCCCCGCTACTGCTGAAATCGTGGGCTATGGGAGAGGCTATGGATTGGGGGTTCTTCAAATCGGTTCCGGTCTGGGTTAGGATCTTGGATATTCCTCCGATTTTTCGCTCGAACTCAATGCTGAGTAAGATTGGAAGTGGAATTGGCACGCCTCTTTGCATCGATGAGTTCACTTCGAGCCAAGAGATGCTCTCCTTTGCTCGTTTGCTTATCGATGTCAATGCGGAGCAGGCTAGGAGGAAATCTGTGTTGCTTAGAAATGTAAAGGGGGTGGAATGTAAGCTGAAAGTGATTTTTGAGTGGCTCCCTTGGTGTTGTAGCTGCTGTGATTGCTTTGGGCATACGGAGAGATCCTGCCCAAATTCCACAGGGTCTACTAACCGGACTGGGGATGGCACCACAAATTTGCGAAGCCAGCACCGAGGGACTGACCATACGCAACTAGAATCGAGGGAACTAACAAAGGAAGTAGGTGATGTAAATGTAGTGGATGCTTGTTCAGATGCTGTTGTTGGGGGCTCGAATAGGCCGACTTCAGTGAGCATGGAGCCTCCGGTTGAAACTGCTACATTGTCTGTTGGAATCCAAACTGAGGAGGAGGCGCCTACAGAAGCGTGTCAAGATGTGGGGAGCAGTGAAGATGAGGCGCTGGATGGGAATACTATGATGGGGGCACAAGCTGCTATGGCCAAAGCCAAACAGGCAGCAGATGGTGATTCAAACTGTGACAGATCCCTTGCTTGTGCTCGGATGGTCGCATCATCTTGGGCAGCGGAGGCGGGATTATATGCAAACATGGATGGAGAGCTAGAAATAAATGAATGCAAGACACCGTATGGTCTCATGAGATGGAAGGTAAGGAGGGGTATAAAGAAGGGTGCTTATCTGTTGAGGGGCACTAAGTCACGCATTTTGGGTGATAGTAAGCTCTCCCTTACGATGGATGACCTGTTCAATGTAATGTCGGAGATTAGGGATCCCAAGTGTGGTGATGGTGATGCTTCCCTTTTTAATGATGAGTCGGATATCGACGAATGCGGAGATTCGTCGACGGATGACGAAACATATCACCCAGGTTGAGTGCGAGCTGCCCTGCAATTCTGGTGGGCTGGTTTCTTTACTGTAGGTGGCTTAGGGTTGATCAAGCTGTCTGGAGGCTCTATATGTCTATATTTCTTTCTACTGAAATATGAAATTTAGGGAGTATAGGCTCTTTTTGGTGCTGTCTTGTGGTTCAATTTGGTGGTGCTGCTCTACCGAATTGTGACTACTGTTCGCGAATCATTTGGGAGGGCAGGCTCTACCGTCAAACTTTTGTAAATTGGGACATTTTTTGGACGAGGTTTGTGGGAGCATAGGTAGAATTAGTTTGGACAGGTTGCATAGGGCCGATTACTTAGGTAGTGATTGGGTCGGGCTATACTTTTGTTTGGTGATGGATTTTGGCCCATTTTGTTCCAAGATTCCTTCTCCTTGGGCTTGGACTTTTCTACGGGCATGTAATTACATTAACTTTATTATATGCCTTCTTTAGTTTGGTCAGCCGTAGTAGCTATTTACATCTTGTAACTGGGTGGACCGGGATTGTGTGGAGGGTAGTAGATGAGGAGTTCAATTGTGGGGTCCAAGTTCCTTTATTTTTGTACCTTTGGTTTAACCACCATATCTATATATTTATCTCTTCAGACCAAAACTGGGTTATTTTCGCTCAAATGTGTCACAAACATGTTTATATGGTGTATAGGTCATAATGGGAGCTTTGTGCGCGAAAAGCTTTTCGTGAAATTTTCGGACCAAAAGTGACCATTTCGGCGTCACCATTCTTTATCCAACAAAACTGTGTTGTTTTTGCTCAAATGTGTCCTAAACATGTTTATATGGTGTATAGGTCATAATGTGAGCTTTGTGCCCGAAAAGCTTTCCGTGAAATTTTCGGACCAAAAGTGACCATTTCGGCGTCACCTTTCTTTATCCACCAAAACTATGTTGTTTTCGCTCAAATGTGTCCCAAACATGTTTATATGGCGTATAGGTCATAATGGGAGATTTGTGCGCGAAAAGCTTTCCGTGAAATTTTCGGACCAAAAGTGACCATTTCGGCGTTACATTTCTTTATCAACCAAAACTGTGTTGTTTTCGCTCAAATGTGTCCCAAACATGTTTATATGGTGTATAGGTCACAATGGGAGCTTTGTGCGCGAAAATCTTTCCGTGAAATTTTCGGACCAAAAGTGACCATTTCGGCGTCACCTTTCTTTATCCACCAAAACTGTGTTGTTTTCGCTCAAATATGTCCCAAACATGTTTATATGGTGTATAGGTCATAATGGAAAGTTTGTGCACGAAAAGATTGATACGGTGTTAGCCGCAGGATGGCCTGATCTTCGACAATCAAACAAGAAACAAGAAAGACTCAACAAGGACTAAGGACGCAGCAACAGATTTGAACAAAAAGACTCGAAATTAGATGCAATAAGGGAAGGACACGACCGATAAGGACTCAGTCGATCTATATAGAACAAGATAAAGACCCCAGGCCTCCTTAGAGGGTAGGAACCAAATACCAACGACTATAAAGCCCGCCTCTACAACCTTACACAACCAAGCGGACAACTTGGAGGCACAAGGAGGGGGCTCGTGGATGCTTGATAGCACCAGTCCGACGACGAGAATCAACACACACCAATCATGATGGATAGCACCAATCCTTCAACGAGGATTGACACACACCAAACATGTGGTAGCACCAACCCTTCAACGAGGAGCGACACACACAAGACAAACCAAGCTAAGAACAACACATCGAAACCTATCCCACACAGGGGAACTCGGTTCCTCCCTAGGAGAACTCACCAAATCTGACTTTTTGTCAAAAATTCAATTCTATCTAATTTTATTGAATGAATGAAACGTTTAAATAGAAAAATATCTAGGGTTTGGTTGGCTTCCTTAGAGACTAAGGATTGCTTGTCAAACTTAATCCTAACTAGATAAAAACATCCTAATTAATAAAGATAAAAACTTTTTAGATATAATATCAATTAATTGAAAAGTCAACTAATAGATATTATTCTAATTTACATTATTCCTAAATAAATATAATGCTTAAGATGATAAACTAAATATGAAAAGATAATTATTTTCGTCCAAACAGTAAACAGCTGCAAAGATGTTGATTTTCGGCCATGTTCTCGGCAGATTCTGGAAAACCCTTCAACAGAAAAGTTGTAGATCTCTTCGTCCTCGTTCCAACAAGGTATGGCACGATCCAATCCGATCAATATGGACTCCGAACGAGCCATTTTACTGAGAAGTCGCAAAGCTGTCAAATCTGCAGAACGAATCCAAACTTGTTGATAAGCACCATTTGTTTTCCCTTCATCATTCTCCCCTTCTTGAAAAGGATTCGTCCTCGAATCCGGGATGTTATTTGAGCAAGGAGATGCAGTTTGTGGTGGTGCAGGCTGACGGATGGTTGTGGCGGATGCAACTTGACGACACTATGAGACTCTGTCTTTGAAAGAAAAAAAAATTTGTGTTGTTTTTGGATGGTGAATAAAAAGACTCAACTTTGATGTCGATAACCTAAGCTCTGATGCCAATTTGATACGTGGTTAGCCGTATGATGGCCCGATCTTCAACAATCAAGAGTCGAAGACAAGAACGGAAGCAATATTCATCAAGAAAGACACAAGACTCGACAAGAACATCAAGATCCTTCAAGATCCCAATGTCGACAGCAATAAAGAACACAAAGACTCGACAAAACAAAAGGACTCGACTGATAGTTTGACGATTCGAACTAAAATAGAACGAGATAAAGACCCCAGGCCTCCTAAGAGGGTAGGAACCAAGTATCAACGACTACAAAGCCCACCTCTACAACCTTACACAACCAAGCGGACAACTTGGAGGCACAAGGAGGGGACTTGTGATTACCTGGATCACCAAGCTCTCGCGAGGTTGATGAACTCAAAGCAAACCAAGCAAGATCTATACAAATTCGTGCAATCGATGAGCCTGGCTTCGAATCGATTGACTTAGAACGCTCAATGTGTTTCACACAAGAGAAAGTTTCATAAAATTGTACGTGCTGTTCTACAAAGAAGAAAGGCCGACTATATTAATCCCTAACATCTGATTTTCGGCCAAAAATAAGTAAATAAAAGAATTAATTAAAATACCCCTAAATTACCTAAAATAACTTAAGTAGAAAAGTTACTAAAATAGGAAATAAGGTAATGTTCCAACACTTAGAGAATTTCAGCTCTACAAAGGCCTAAAGTGGCTCGGCCTCATTAAGTCCTATACACATGTAGCTCTTCAAAGTAGGCTCCGGGAGTTGAACCGTGCTCGAGAACAAGGCATGACTCACAAACATGAATGAGTCGCGTTGAAGCCTCTTAGCTCGGGCTCGAGTCATTGGTCCATCTCCAAGTATGATTGGCGTGTCTGGAGGTGTAGAAGATAGTCCCGCATCAAACAAGAAACAAGAAAGACTCAACAAGGACTAAGGACGCAGCAGCGGATTTGAACAAAAAGACTCGAAATTAGATGCAATAAGGGAAGGACACGACCGATAAGGACTCAGTCGATCTATATAGAACAAGATAAAGACCCCAGGCCTCCTTAGAGGGTAGGAACCAAATACCAACGACTATAAAGCCCGCCTCTACAACCTTACACAAACAAGCGGACAACTTGGAGGCACAAGGAGGGGGCTCGTGGATGCTTGATAGCACCAGTCCGACGACGAGAATCGACACACACCAATCATGATGGATAGCACCAATCCTTCAACGAGGATCGACACACACCAAACATGTGGTAGCACCAACCCTTCAACGAGGAGCGACACACACAAGACAAACCAAGCTAAGAACAACACATCGAAACCTATCCCACGCAGGGGAACTCGGTTCCTCCCTAGGAGAACTCTCCAAATCTGACTTTTTGTCAAAAATTCAATTCTATCTAATTTTATTGAATGAATGAAACGTTTAAATAGAAAAATATCTAGGGTTTGGTTGGCTTACTTGGAGACTAAGAATTGCTTGTCAAACTTAATCCTAACTAGATAAAAATATCCTAATTAATAAAGATAACAACTTATTAGATATAATATCAATTAATTGAAAAGTCAACTAATAGATATTATTCTAATTTACATTATTCCTAAATAAATATAATGCTTAAGATGATAAACTAAATATGAAAAGATAATTATTTTCGTCCAAACAGTAAACAGCTGCAAATATGTTGATTTTCGCCCATGTTCTCGGCAGATTCTGGAAAAACCTTCAGCAGAAAAGTTGTAGATCTCTTCGTCCTCGTTCCAACAAGGTATGGCACGACCCAATCCGATCAATATGGACTACGAACGAGCCATTTTGCTGAGATGTCGCAAAGCTGTCAAATCTGCAGAACAAATCCAAACTTGTTGATAAGCACCACTTGTTTTCCCTTCATCATTCTCCCCTTCTTGAAAAGGATTCGTCCTCGAATCCGGGATGTTATTTGAGCAAGGAGATGCAGTTTGTGGTGGTGCAGGCTGACGGATGGTTGTGGCGGATGCAACTTGACGACACAATGAGACTGTCTTTGAAAGAAAAAAAAAATTTGTGTTTTTTTTTGTGTTTTTTTGGATGATGAATAAAAAGACTCAACTTTGATGTCGATAACCTAAGCTCTGATGCCAATTTGATACGGGGTTAGCCGTATGATGGCCCGATCTTCGACAATTAAGACTCGAAGACAAGAACGGAAGCAAGATTCATCAAGAAAGACACGAGACTCGACAAGAACATCAAGATCCTTCAAGATCCCAATGTCGACAGCAATAAAGAACACTAAGACTCGACAAAACAAAAGGACTCGACTGATAGTTTGACGATTCGAACTACAATAGAACGAGATAAAGACCCCAGGCCTCCTAATAGGGTAGGAACCAAGTATCAACGACTACAAAGCACGCCTCTACAACCTTACACAACCAAGCGGACAACTTGGAGGCACAAGGAGGGGACTTGTGATTACCTGAATCACCAAGCTCTCGCGAGGTTGATGAACTCAAAGCAAACCAAGCAAGATCTATACCAATTCGTGCAAATCGATGAGCCTGGCTTCGAATCGATTGACTTCGAACGCTCAATGTGTTTCACACAAGAGAAAGTTTCATAAAATTGTACGTGATGTTCTACAAAGAAGAAAGGCCGACTATATTAATCCCTAACATCTGATTTTCGGACAAAAATAAGTAAATAAAAGAATTAATTAAAACACCCCTAAATTACCTAAAATAACTTAAGTAGAAAAGTTACTAAAATAGGAAATAAGGTAATGTTCCAACACTTAGAGAATTTCAGCTCTACAAAGGCCTAAAGTGGCTCGGCCTCATTAAGTCCTATACACATGTAGCTCTTCAAAGTAGGCTCCGGGAGTTGAACCGTGCTCGAGAACAAGGCATGACTCACAAAACTGTATTGTTTTCGCTCAAATGTGTCCCAAACATGTTTATATAGTGTATAGGTAATAATGGGAGCTTTCTGCGCGAAAAGCTTCCCGTGAAATTTTCGAACCAAAAGTGACCATTTCGGCGTCACCTTTCTTTATCCACCAAAACTGTGTTTTTTTCACTCAAATGTGTCCCAAACATGTTTATATGGTGTATAGGTCATAATGGAAGCTTTGTGCGCGAAAAGCTTTCCGTGAAATTTTCGGACCAAAAGTGACCATTTCGGCGTCACCTTTCTTTATCCACCAAAACTGTGTTGTTTTCGCTCAAATGTGTCCCAAACATGTTTATATGGTGTATAGGTCATAATGGAAGCTTTGTGCGCGAAAAGCTTTCCGTGAAATTTTCGGACCAAAAGTGACCATTTCGGCGTCACCTTTCTTTATCCACCAAAACTGTGTTGTTTTCGCTCAAATGTGTCTCAAACATGTTTATGTGGTGTATAAGTCATAATGTGAGCTTTGTGCGTGAAAAGCTCTCCGTGAAATTTTCGGACCAAAAGTGACCATTTCGGCGTCACCTTTCTTTATCCAACAAAACCGTTTTGTTTTTGCTCAAATGTGTCCCAAACATGTTTATATGGTGTATAGGTCATAATGTGAGCTTTGTGCCCGAAAAGCTTTCCGTGAATCTTTCGGACCAAAAGTGACCATTTCGGCATTACCTTTCTTTATCAACTAAAACTGTGGTTTTTTCGCTCAAATGTGTCCAAACATGTTTATATGGTGTATAGGTCATAATGGGAGCTTTGTGCGCGAAAAGCTTTCCGTGAAATTTTCGGAACAAAAGTGACCATTTCGGCGTTACATTTCTTTATCAACCGAAACTGTGGTTTTTTCGCTCAAATGTGTCCCAAATATGTTTATATGGTGTATAGGTCACAATGGGAGCTTTGTGCGCGAAAAGCATTCCGTGAAATATTCGGACCAAAAGTGACCATTTCGGCGTCACCTTTCTTTATCCAACAAAACTGTGTTGTTTTTGCTCAAATGTGTCCCAAACATGTTTATATGGTGTATAGGTCATAATGGGAGCTTTGTGCCCGAAAAGGTTTCCGTGAAATTTTCGGACCAAAAGTGAACATTTCGGCGTCACATTTCTTTATCCCCCAAAACTTTGATGTTTTCGCTCAAATGTGTCCCAAACATGTTTATATGGATTATCGGTCATAATGTGAGCTTTGTGCACGAAAAGCTTTCCGTGAAATTTTCGGACCAAAAGTGAACATTTCGGCATCACCTTTCTTTATCCACCAAAACTTTGTTGTTTTCGCTCAAATGTGTCCCAAACATGTTTATATGGTGTATAGGTCATAATGGGAGCTTTGTGCGCGAAAATCTTTCCGTGAAATTTTCGGAACGAAAGTGACCATTTCGGCGTTACATTTTTTATCAACCAAAACTGTGGTTTTTTCGCTCAAATGTGTCCCAAACATGTTTATATGGTGTATAGGTCACAATGAGAGCTTTGTGCGCGAAGAGCTTTCCGTGAAATTTTCGGCCCAAAACTGACCATTTCGGCGTTACCTTTTTTTATCAACCAAACTGGGTTGTTTTTGCTCAAATGTGTCCCAAATATGTTTATATGGTGTATAGGTCACAATGTGAGCTTTGTGCGCGAAAAACTTTCCGTGAAATTTTCGGCCCAAAACTGACCATTTCGGCGTTACCTTTCTTTATCAACCAAAACTGGGTTGTTTTCACTCAAATGTGTCCCAAATATGTTTATATGGTGTATAGGTCACAATGGGAGCTTTGTGCGCGAAAAGCATTCCGTGAAATTTTCGGACCAAAAGTGACCATTTCGGCGTCACCTTTCTTTATCCAACAAAACTGTGTTGTTTTTGCTCAAATGTGTCCCAAACATGTTTATATGGTGTATAGGTCATAATGGGAGCTTTGTGCCCCAAAAGCATTCCGTGAAATTTTCGGACCAAAAGTGACCATTTCGGCGTTACCTTTCTTTATCAACTAAAACTGTCTTGTTTTCGCTCAAATCTGTCCCAAACATGTTTATATGGTGTATAGGTCACAATGGGAGCTTTGTGCGCGAAAAGCTTTCCGTGAAATTTTCGGACCAAAAGTGACCATTTCGGTGTCACCTTTCTTTATCCACCAAAACTGTGTTGTTTTCGGTCAAATGTGTCCCAAAAATGTTTATATGGTGTATAGGTCATAATGGGAGCTTTGTGCGCGAAAAGCGTTCCGTGAAATTTTCGGACCAAAAGTGACCATTTCGGCGTCACCTTTCTTTATCCAACAAAACCGTTTTGTTTTTGCTCAAATGTGTCCCAAACATGTTTATATGGTGTATAGGTCATAATGTGAGCTTTGTGCCCGAAAAGCTTTCCGTGAATCTTTCGGACCAAAAGTGACCATTTCGGCATTACCTTTCTTTATCAACTAAAACTGTGGTTTTTTCGCTCAAATGTGTCCAAACATGTTTATATGGTGTATAGGTCATAATGGGAGCTTTGTGCGCGAAAAGCTTTCCGTGAAATTTTCGGAACAAAAGTGACCATTTCGGCGTTACATTTCTTTATCAACCGAAACTGTGGTTTTTTCGCTCAAATGTGTCCCAAATATGTTTATATGGTGTATAGGTCACAATGGGAGCTTTGTGCGCGAAAAGCATTCCGTGAAATTTTCGGACCAAAAGTGACCATTTCGGCGTCACCTTTCTTTATCCAACAAAACTGTGTTGTTTTTGCTCAAATGTGTCCCAAACATGTTTATATGGTGTATAGGTCATAATGGGAGCTTTGTGCCCGAAAAGGTTTCCGTGAAATTTTCGGACCAAAAGTGAACATTTCGGCGTCACATTTCTTTATCCCCCAAAACTTTGATGTTTTCGCTCAAATGTGTCCCAAACATGTTTATATGGATTATCGGTCATAATGTGAGCTTTGTGCACGAAAAGCTTTCCGTGAAATTTTCGGACCAAAAGTGAACATTTCGGCATCACCTTTCTTTATCCACCAAAACTTTGTTGTTTTCGCTCAAATGTGTCCCAAACATGTTTATATGGTGTATAGGTCATAATGGGAGCTTTGTGCGCGAAAATCTTTCCGTGAAATTTTCGGAACGAAAGTGACCATTTCGGCGTTACATTTTTTATCAACCAAAACTGTGGTTTTTTCGCTTAAATGTGTCCCAAACATGTTTATATGGTGTATAGGTCACAATGAGAGCTTTGTGCGCGAAGAGCTTTCCGTGAAATTTTCGGCCCAAAACTGACCATTTCGGCGTTACCTTTTTTTATCAACCAAACTGGGTTGTTTTTGCTCAAATGTGTCCCAAATATGTTTATATGGTGTATAGGTCACAATGTGAGCTTTGTGCGCGAAAAACTTTCCGTGAAATTTTCGGCCCAAAACTGACCATTTCGGCGTTACCTTTCTTTATCAACCAAAACTGGGTTGTTTTCGCTCAAATGTGTCCCAAATATGTTTATATGGTGTATAGGTCACAATGGGAGCTTTGTGCGCGAAAAGCATTCCGTGAAATTTTCGGACCAAAAGTGACCATTTCGGCGTCACCTTTCTTTATCCAACAAAACTGTGTTGTTTTTGCTCAAATGTGTCCCAAACATGTTTATATGGTGTATAGGTCATAATGGGAGCTTTGTGCCCCAAAAGCTTTCCGTGAAATTTTCGGACCAAAAGTGACCATTTCGGCGTTACCTTTCTTTATCAACTAAAACTGTCTTGTTTTCGCTCAAATCTGTCCCAAACATGTTTATATGGTGTATAGGTCACAATGGGAGCTTTGTGCGCGAAAAGCTTTCCGTGAAATTTTCGGACCAAAAGTGACCATTTCGGTGTCACCTTTCTTTATCCACCAAAACTGTGTTGTTTTCGGTCAAATGTGTCCCAAAAATGTTTATATGGTGTATAGGTCATAATGGGAGCTTTGTGCGCGAAAAGCGTTCCGTGAAATTTTCGGACCAAAAGTGACCATTTCGGCGTCACCTTTCTTTATCCAACAAAACCGTTTTGTTTTTGCTCAAATGTGTCCCAAACATGTTTATATGGTGTATAGGTCATAATGTGAGCTTTGTGCCCGAAAAGCTTTCCGTGAATCTTTCGGACCAAAAGTGACCATTTCGGCATTACCTTTCTTTATCAACTAAAACTGTGGTTTTTTCGATCAAATGTGTCCAAACATGTTTATATGGTGTATAGGTCATAATGGGAGCTTTGTGCGCGAAAAGCTTTCCGTGAAATTTTCGGAACAAAAGTGACCATTTCGGCGTTACATTTCTTTATCAACCGAAACTGTGGTTTTTTCGCTCAAATGTGTCCCAAATATGTTTATATGGTGTATAGGTCACAATGGGAGCTTTGTGCGCGAAAAGCATTCCGTGAAATTTTCGGACCAAAAGTGACCATTTCGGCGTCACCTTTCTTTATCCAACAAAACTGTGTTGTTTTTGCTCAAATGTGTCCCAAACATGTTTATATGGTGTATAGGTCATAATGGGAGCTTTGTGCCCGAAAAGGTTTCCGTGAAATTTTCGGACCAAAAGTGAACATTTCGGCGTCACATTTCTTTATCCCCCAAAACTTTGATGTTTTCGCTCAAATGTGTCCCAAACATGTTTATATGGATTATCGGTCATAATGTGAGCTTTGTGCACGAAAAGCTTTCCGTGAAATTTTCGGACCAAAAGTGAACATTTCGGCATCACCTTTCTTTATCCACCAAAACTTTGTTGTTTTCGCTCAAATGTGTCCCAAACATGTTTATATGGTGTATAGGTCATAATGGGAGCTTTGTGCGCGAAAATCTTTCCGTGAAATTTTCGGAACGAAAGTGACCATTTCGGCGTTACATTTTTTATCAACCAAAACTGTGGTTTTTTCGCTCAAATGTGTCCCAAACATGTTTATATGGTGTATAGGTCACAATGAGAGCTTTGTGCGCGAAGAGCTTTCCGTGAAATTTTCGGCCCAAAACTGACCATTTCGGCGTTACCTTTTTTTATCAACCAAACTGGGTTGTTTTTGCTCAAATGTGTCCCAAATATGTTTATATGGTGTATAGGTCACAATGTGAGCTTTGTGCGCGAAAAACTTTCCGTGAAATTTTCGGCCCAAAACTGACCATTTCGGCGTTACCTTTCTTTATCAACCGAAACTGGGTTGTTTTCGCTCAAATGTGTCCCAAATATGTTTATATGGTGTATTGGTCACAATGGGAGCTTTGTGCGCGAAAAGCATTCCGTGAAATTTTCGGACCAAAAGTGACCATTTCGGCGTCACCGTTCTTTATCCAACAAAACTGTGTTGTTTTTGCTCAAATGTGTCCCAAACATGTTTATATGGTGTATAGGTCATAATGGGAGCTTTGTGCCCGAAAAGGTTTCCGTGAAATTTTCGGACCAAAAGTGAACATTTCGGCGTCACATTTCTTTATCCCCCAAAACTTTGATGTTTTCGCTCAAATGTGTCCCAAACATGTTTATATGGATTATCGGTCATAATGTGAGCTTTGTGCACGAAAAGCTTTCCGTGAAATTTTCGGACCAAAAGTGAACATTTCGGCATCACCTTTCTTTATCCACCAAAACTTTGTTGTTTTCGCTCAAATGTGTCCCAAACATGTTTATATGGTGTATAGGTCATAATGGGAGCTTTGTGCGCGAAAATCTTTCCGTGAAATTTTCGGAACGAAAGTGACCATTTCGGCGTTACATTTTTTATCAACCAAAACTGTGGTTTTTTCGCTCAAATGTGTCCCAAACATGTTTATATGGTGTATAGGTCACAATGAGAGCTTTGTGCGCGAAGAGCTTTCCGTGAAATTTTCGGCCCAAAACTGACCATTTCGGCGTTACCTTTTTTTATCAACCAAACTGGGTTGTTTTTGCTCAAATGTGTCCCAAATATGTTTATATGGTGTATAGGTCACAATGTGAGCTTTGTGCGCGAAAAACTTTCCGTGAAATTTTCGGCCCAAAACTGACCATTTCGGCGTTAGCTTTCTTTATCAACCAAAACTGGGTTGTTTTCGCTCAAATGTGTCCCAAATATGTTTATATGGTGTATAGGTCACAATGGGAGCTTTGTGCGCGAAAAGCATTCCGTGAAATTTTCGGACCAAAAGTGACCATTTCGGCGTCACCTTTCTTTATCCAACAAAACTGTGTTGTTTTTGCTCAAATGTGTCCCAAACATGTTTATATGGTGTATAGGTCATAATGGGAGCTTTGTGCCCCAAAAGCTTTCCGTGAAATTTTCGGACCAAAAGTGACCATTTCGGCGTTACCTTTCTTTATCAACCAAAACTGTGGTTTTTTCGCTCAAATGTGTCCCAAACATGTTTATATGGTGTATAGGTCATAATGTGAGATTTGTGCGCGAAAAACTTACCGTGAAATTTTCGGAACAAAAGTGACCATTTTGGCGTTACATATCTTTATCAACCAAAACTGTGTTGTTTTCGCTCAAATGTGTCCCAAACATGTTGATATGGTGTATAGGTCATAATGAGAGCTTTGTGCCCGAAAAGCTTTCCGTGAAATTTTCGGACCAAAAGTGCCCATTTCGGCATTACCTTTCTTTATCAACCAAAACTGTGGTTTTTTCGCTCAAATGTGTCCCAAACATGTTTATATGGTGTATAGGTCATAATGGGAGCTTTGTGCGCGAAAAGCTTTCCGTGAAATTTTCGGAACAAAAGTAACCATTTCGGCGTTACATTTCTTTATCAACCGAAACTGTGGTTTTTTCGCTCAAATGTGTCCCAAATATGTTTATATGGTGTATAGGTCACAATGGGAGCTTTGTGCGCGAAAAGCATTCCGTGAAATTTTCGGACCAAAAGTGACCATTTCGGCGTCACCTTTCTTTATCCAACAAAACTGTGTTGTTTTTGCTCAAATGTGTCCCAAACATGTTTATATGGTGTATAGGTCATAATGGGAGCTTTGTGCCCCAAAAGCTTTCCGTGAAATTTTCGGACCAAAAGTGACCATTTCGGCGTTACCTTTCTTTATCAACCAAAACTGTGGTTTTTTCGCTCAAATGTGTCCCAAACATGTTTATATGGTGTATAGGTCATAATGTGAGATTTGTGCGCGAAAAACTTACCGTGAAATTTTCGGAACAAAAGTGACCATTTTGGCGTTACATATCTTTATCAACCAAAACTGTGTTGTTTTCGCTCAAATGTGTCCCAAACATGTTGATATGGTGTATAGGTCATAATGAGAGCTTTGTGCCCGAAAAGCTTTCCGTGAAATTTTCGGACCAAAAGTGCCCATTTCGGCATTACCTTTCTTTATCAACCAAAACTGTGGTTTTTTCGCTCAAATGTGTCCCAAACATGTTTATATGGTGTATAGGTCATAATGGGAGCTTTGTGCGCGAAAAGCTTTCCGTGAAATTTTCGGAACAAAAGTAACCATTTCGGCGTTACATTTCTTTATCAACCGAAACTGTGGTTTTTTCGCTCAAATGTGTCCCAAATATGTTTATATGGTGTATAGGTCACAATGGGAGCTTTGTGCGCGAAAAGCATTCCGTGAAATTTTCGGACCAAAAGTGACCATTTCGGCGTCACCTTTCTTTATCCAACAAAACTGTGTTGTTTTTGCTCAAATGTGTCCCAAACATGTTTATATGGTGTATAGGTCATAATGGGAGCTTTGTGCCCCAAAAGCTTTCCGTGAAATTTTCGGACCAAAAGTGACCATTTCGGCGTTACCTTTCTTTATCAACCAAAACTGTGGTTTTTTCGCTCAAATGTGTCCCAAACATGTTTATATGGTGTATAGGTCATAATGTGAGATTTGTGCGCGAAAAACTTACCGTGAAATTTTCGGAACAAAAGTGACCATTTTGGCGTTACATATCTTTATCAACCAAAACTGTGTTGTTTTCGCTCAAATGTGTCCCAAACATGTTGATATGGTGTATAGGTCATAATGAGAGCTTTGTGCCCGAAAAGCTTTCCGTGAAATTTTCGGACCAAAAGTGCCCATTTCGGCATTACCTTTCTTTATCAACCAAAACTGTGGTTTTTTCGCTCAAATGTGTCCCAAACATGTTTATATGGTGTATAGGTCATAATGGGAGCTTTGTGCGCGAAAAGCTTTCCGTGAAATTTTCGGAACAAAAGTAACCATTTCGGCGTTACATTTCTTTATCAACCGAAACTGTGGTTTTTTCGCTCAAATGTGTCCCAAATATGTTTATATGGTGTATAGGTCACAATGGGAGCTTTGTGCGCGAAAAGCATTCCGTGAAATTTTCGGACCAAAAGTGACCATTTCGGCGTCACCTTTCTTTATCCAACAAAACTGTGTTGTTTTTGCTCAAATGTGTCCCAAACATGTTTATATGGTGTATAGGTCATAATGGGAGCTTTGTGCCCGAAAAGGTTTCCGTGAAATTTTCGGACCAAAAGTGAACATTTCGGCGTCACATTTCTTTATCCCCCAAAACATTGATGTTTTCGCTCAAATGTGTCCCAAACATGTTTATATGGTTTATAGGTCATAATGTGAGCTTTGTGCACGAAAAGCTTTCCGTGAAATTTTCGGACCAAAAGTGAACATTTCGGCATCACCTTTCTTTATCCACCATAACTTTGTTGTTTTCGCTCAAATGTGTCCCAAATGTGTTTATGTGGCGTATAGATCAAAATGGGAGATTTGTGCGCGAAAAGCTTTCCGTGAAATTTTCGGACCAAAAGTGACCATTTCGGCGTTACCTTTCTTTATCAACCAAAACTGTGGTTTTTTTGCTCAAATGCATCCCAAACATGTTTATATGGTGTAAAGGTCATAATGGGAGCTTTGTGCGCGAAAAGCTTTCCGTGAAATTTTCGGCCCAAAACTGACCATTTCGGCGTTACCTTTTTTTATCAACCAAAACTGGGTTGTTTTCGCTCAAATGTGTCCCAAATATATTTATATGGTGTATAGGTCACAATGGGTGCTTTGTGCGCGAAAAACTTTCCGTGAAATTTTCGGCCCAAAACTGACCATTTTGGCGTAACCTTTCTTTATCCACCAAAACTGTGTTATATTCGCTCAAATGTGTCCCAAACATGTTTATATGGTGTATAGGTCATAATGGAAGCTTTGTGCGCGAAAAGCTTTCCGTGAAATTTTCGGACCAAAAGTGACCATTTCGGCGTCACCTTTCTTTATCCACCAAAACTGTGTTGTTTTCGCTCAAATGTGTCCCAAACATGTTTATATGGTGTATAGGTCACAATGGGAGGTTTGTGCGCGAAAAGCTTTCCGTGAAATTTTCGGCCCAAAACTGACCATTTCGGCGTTACCTTTCTTTATCAACCAAAACTGGGTTGTTTTCGCTCAAATGTGTACCAAATTTGTTTATATGGTGTATAGGTCACAATGGGAGCTTTGTGCCCGAAAAGCATTCCGTGAAATTTTCGTATCAAAAGTGACTATTTCGTCGTCACCTTTCTTTATCCACCAACACTGTGTTGTTTTCGCTCAAATGTGTCCCAAACATGTTTATATGGTGTATAGGTCATAATTGGAGCTTTGTGCGCGAAAAACATTCCGTGAAATTTTCGAACCAAAAGCGACCATTTCGGCGTCACCTTTCTTTATCCACCAAAACTGTGTTGTTTTCGCTCAAATGTGTCCCAAACATGTTTATATGGTGTATAGGTCATAATGGGAGCTTTGTGCGCGAAAAGCTTTCCGTGAAATTTTCGAACCAAAAGTGACCATTTCGGCGTTAAATTTCTTTATCAACCAAAACTGTGTTGTTTTCGCTCAAATGTGTCCCAAACATGTGTATATGGTGTATAGGTCACAATGGGAGCTTTGTGCGCGAAAAGCTTTCCGTGAAATTTTCGGACCAAAAGTGACCATTTCGGCATAACCTTTCTTTATCCACCAAAACTGTGTTATATTCGCTCAAATGTGTCCCAAACATGTTTATATGGTGTATAGGTCATAATGGAAGCTTTGTGCGCGAAAAGCTTTCCGTGAAATTTTCGGACCAAAAGTGACCATTTCGGCGTAACCTTTCTTTATCCACCAAAACTGTGTTATATTCGCTCAAATGTGTCCCAACACATGTTTATATGGTGTATAGGTCATAATGGAAGCTTTGTGCGCGAAAAGCTTTCCGTGAAATTTTCGGACCAAAAGTGACCATTTCGGCGTCACCTTTCTTTATCCACCAAAACTGTGTTGTTTTCGCTCAAATGTGTCCCAAACATGTTTATATGGTGTATAGGTCATAATGGGAGCTTTGTGCGCGAAAAGCTTTCCGTGAAATTTTCGGCCCAAAACTTACCATTTCGGCGTTACCTTTCTTTATCAACCAAAAATGGGTTTTTTAGCTCTAATGTGTCCCAAATATTTTTATATGGTGTATAGGTCACAATGAGAGCTTTTTGCACCAAAAGCTTTCCGTGAAATTTTCGGACCAAAAGTGACCATTTCGGCGTCACCTTTCTTTATCCAACAAAACTGTGGTTTTTTCGCTCAAATGTGTCCCAAACATCTTTATATGGTGTATAGGTCACAATGGGAGCTTTGTGCGCGAAAAGCATTCCGTGAAATTTTCGGACCAAAAGTGACCATTTCGGCGTCACCTTTCTTTATCCAACAAAACTGTGTTGTTTTTGCTCAAATGTGTCCCAAACATGTTTATATGGTGTATAGGTCATAATGGGAGCTTTGTGCCCGAAAAGGTTTCCGTGAAATTTTCGGACCAAAAGTGAACATTTCGGCGTCACATTTCTTTATCCCCCAAAACATTGATGTTTTCGCTCAAATGTGTCCCAAACATGTTTATATGGTTTATAGGTCATAATGTGAGCTTTGTGCACGAAAAGCTTTCCGTGAAATTTTCGGACCAAAAGTGAACATTTCGGCATCACCTTTCTTTATCCACCATAACTTTGTTGTTTTCGCTCAAATGTGTCCCAAATGTGTTTATGTGGCGTATAGATCAAAATGGGAGATTTGTGCGCGAAAAGCTTTCCGTGAAATTTTCGGACCAAAAGTGACCATTTCGGCGTTACCTTTCTTTATCAACCAAAACTGTGGTTTTTTTGCTCAAATGCATCCCAAACATGTTTATATGGTGTAAAGGTCATAATGGGAGCTTTGTGCGCGAAAAGCTTTCCGTGAAATTTTCGGCCCAAAACTGACCATTTCGGCGTTACCTTTTTTTATCAACCAAAACTGGGTTGTTTTCGCTCAAATGTGTCCCAAATATATTTATATGGTGTATAGGTCACAATGGGTGCTTTGTGCGCGAAAAACTTTCCGTGAAATTTTCGGCCCAAAACTGACCATTTTGGCGTAACCTTTCTTTATCCACCAAAACTGTGTTATATTCGCTCAAATGTGTCCCAAACATGTTTATATGGTGTATAGGTCATAATGGAAGCTTTGTGCGCGAAAAGCTTTCCGTGAAATTTTCGGACCAAAAGTGACCATTTCGGCGTCACCTTTCTTTATCCACCAAAACTGTGTTGTTTTCGCTCAAATGTGTCCCAAACATGTTTATATGGTGTATAGGTCACAATGGGAGGTTTGTGCGCGAAAAGCTTTCCGTGAAATTTTCGGCCCAAAACTGACCATTTCGGCGTTACCTTTCTTTATCAACCAAAACTGGGTTGTTTTCGCTCAAATGTGTACCAAATTTGTTTATATGGTGTATAGGTCACAATGGGAGCTTTGTGCCCGAAAAGCATTCCGTGAAATTTTCGTATCAAAAGTGACTATTTCGTCGTCACCTTTCTTTATCCACCAACACTGTGTTGTTTTCGCTCAAATGTGTCCCAAACATGTTTATATGGTGTATAGGTCATAATTGGAGCTTTGTGCGCGAAAAACATTCCGTGAAATTTTCGAACCAAAAGCGACCATTTCGGCGTCACCTTTCTTTATCCACCAAAACTGTGTTGTTTTCGCTCAAATGTGTCCCAAACATGTTTATATGGTGTATAGGTCATAATGGGAGCTTTGTGCGCGAAAAGCTTTCCGTGAAATTTTCGAACCAAAAGTGACCATTTCGGCGTTAAATTTCTTTATCAACCAAAACTGTGTTGTTTTCGCTCAAATGTGTCCCAAACATGTGTATATGGTGTATAGGTCACAATGGGAGCTTTGTGCGCGAAAAGCTTTCCGTGAAATTTTCGGACCAAAAGTGACCATTTCGGCATAACCTTTCTTTATCCACCAAAACTGTGTTATATTCGCTCAAATGTGTCCCAAACATGTTTATATGGTGTATAGGTCATAATGGAAGCTTTGTGCGCGAAAAGCTTTCCGTGAAATTTTCGGACCAAAAGTGACCATTTCGGCGTAACCTTTCTTTATCCACCAAAACTGTGTTATATTCGCTCAAATGTGTCCCAACACATGTTTATATGGTGTATAGGTCATAATGGAAGCTTTGTGCGCGAAAAGCTTTCCGTGAAATTTTCGGACCAAAAGTGACCATTTCGGCGTCACCTTTCTTTATCCACCAAAACTGTGTTGTTTTCGCTCAAATGTGTCCCAAACATGTTTATATGGTGTATAGGTCATAATGGGAGCTTTGTGCGCGAAAAGCTTTCCGTGAAATTTTCGGCCCAAAACTTACCATTTCGGCGTTACCTTTCTTTATCAACCAAAAATGGGTTTTTTAGCTCTAATGTGTCCCAAATATTTTTATATGGTGTATAGGTCACAATGAGAGCTTTTTGCACCAAAAGCTTTCCGTGAAATTTTCGGACCAAAAGTGACCATTTCGGCGTCACCTTTCTTTATCCAACAAAACTGTGGTTTTTTCGCTCAAATGTGTCCCAAACATCTTTATATGGTGTATAGGTCATAATGTGAGCTTTGTGCCCGAAAAGCTTTCCGTGAAATTTTCGGATCAAAAGTGACCATTTCGGCGTCACCTTTCTTTATCCACCAAAACTGTGTTGTTTTCGCTCAAATGTGTCCCAAACATGTTTATATGGTGTATAAGTCACAATGGGAGGTTTGTGCGCGAAAAGCTTTCCGTGAAATTTTCGGCCCAAAACTGACCATTTCGGCGTTACCTTTCTATATCAACCAAAACTGGGTTGTTTTCGCTCAAATGTTTCCCAAATATGTTCATATGGTGTATAGGTCACAATGGGAGCTTTGTGCACGGAAAGCTTTCCGTGAAATTTTCGGACCAAAAACGACCATTTCGGCGTCACCTTTCTTTAACCACCAAAACTGTGTTGTTTTCGCTCAAATGTGTCCCAAACATGTTTATATAGTGTATAGGTCATAATGGAAGCTTTGTGCGCGAAAAGCTTTCTGTGAAATTTTCGGACCAAAAGTGACCATTTCAGCATCACATTTCTTTATCCCCAAAACTGTGTTGTTTTCGCTCAAATGTGTCCCAAATATTATTATATGGTGTATA
Source organism: Persicaria maculosa (assembly GCA_963922045.1). Classification (NCBI taxonomy): domain Eukaryota; kingdom Viridiplantae; phylum Streptophyta; class Magnoliopsida; order Caryophyllales; family Polygonaceae; genus Persicaria; species Persicaria maculosa. The sequence continues at coordinate 4,801,094 of OY998268.1, forward strand.
GGTCACAATGAGTGCTTTGTGCGCGAAAAGCATTCCGTGAAATTTTCGGACCAAAAGTGACCATTTCGGCGTCACCTTTCTTTATCCAACAAAACTGTGTTGTTTTTGCTCAAAAGTGTCCCAAACATGTTTATATGGTGTATAGGTCATAATGCGAGCTTTGTGCCCGAAAAGCTTTCCGTGAAATTTTCGGACCAAAAGTGAACATTTGGGCGTCACCTTTCTTTATCCACCAAAACTATATTGTTTTCGCTCAAATGTGTCCCAAACATGTTTATGTGGTGTATAGGTCACAATGTGAGCTTTGTGCGCGAAAAGCATTCCGTGAAATTTTTGTACCAAAAGTGACCATTTCGGCGTCACCTTTCTTTATCCACCAAAACTGTGTTGTTTTCGCTCACATGTGTCCCAAACGTGTTTATATGGTGTATAGGTCATAATGGAAGCTTTGTCCGCGAAAAGCTTTCCGTGAAATTTTCGGACCAAAAGTGACCATTTCGGCGTCACCTTTCTTTATCCACCAAAACTGTGTTGTTTTCGCTCAAATGTGTCCCAAACATGTTTATGTGGTGTATAGGTCACAATGGGAGCTTTGTGCCCGAAAAGCTTTCCGTGAAATTTTCGGAACAAAAGTGACCATTTCGGCGTTACCTTTTTTTATCAACCAAAACTGGGTTGTTATCGCTCAAATGTGTCCCAAACGTGTTTATATGGTGTATAGGTCATAATGGAAGCTTTGTCCGCGAAAAGCTTTCCGCGACATTTTCGGACCAAAAGTGACCATTTCGGCGTCACCTTTCTTTATCCTACAAAATTGTGTTGTTTTTGCTCAAATGTGTCCCAAACATGTTTATATGGTGTATGGTCACAATGTGAGCCTTGTGCGCGAAAAGCTTTCCGTGAAATTTTCGAACCAAAAGTGACCATTTCGGAGTTACATTTCTTTATCAACCAAAACTGTGTTGTTTTCACTCAAATGTGTCCCAAACATGTGTATATGGTGTATAGGTCACAATGGGAGCTTTGTGCGCGAAAAGCTTTCCGTGAAATTTTCGGACAAAAAGTGACCATTTCGGCGTCACCTTTCTATATCCTACAAAATTGTCTTGTTTTTGCTCAAATGTGTCCCAAACATGTTTATATGGTGTATAGGTCATAATGTGAGCTTTGTGCCCGAAAAGCTTTCCGTGAAATTTTCGGACAAAAAGTGACCATTTCGGCGTAACCTTTCATTATCCACCAAAACTGTGTTATATTCGCTCAAATGTGTCCCAAACATGTTTATATGGTGTACAGGTCATAATGGAAGCTTTGTGCGCGAAAAGCTTTCCGTGAAATTTTCGGACCAAAAGTGACCATTTCGGCGTCACCTTTCTTTATCCACCAAAACTGTGTTGTTTTCGCTCAAATGTGTCCCAAACATGTTTATATGGTGTATAGGTCACAATGGGAGGTTTGTGCGCGAAAAGCTTTCCGTGAAATTTTCGGCCCAAAACTAACCATTTCGGCGTTACCTTTCTTTATCAACCAAAACTGGGTTGTTTTCGCTCAAATGTGTACCAAATTTGTTTATATGGTGTATAGGTCACAATGGGAGCTTTGTGCCCGAAAAGCATTCCGTGAAATTTTCGTATCAAAAGTGACCATTTCGTCGTCACCTTTCTTTATCCACCAACACTGTGTTGTTTTCGCTCAAATGTGTCCCAAACATGTTTATATGGTGTATAGGTCATAATTGGAGCTTTGTGCGCGAAAAACATTCCGTGAAACTTTCGAACCAAAACTGACCATTTGGGCGTCACCTTTCTTTATCCAACAAAACTGTGGTTTTTTTGCTCAAATTTGTCCCAAACATGTTTATAATGTGTATAGGTCAAAATGTGAGCTTTGTGCCGGAAAAGCTTTCCGTGAAATTTTCGGACCAAAAGTGACCAGTTCGTCGTCACCTTTCTTTATTCAACAAAACTGTGGTTTTTTCGCTTAAATGTGTCCCAAACTTGTTTATATGGTGTATAGGTCATAATGGGAGCTTTGTGCGCGAAAAGCTTTCCGTAAAATTTTCGGACCAAAAGCGACCATTTCGGCGTCACCTTTCTTTATCCACCAAAACTGTGTTGTTTTCGCTCAAATGTGTCCCAAACATGTTTATATGGTGTATAGGTCATAATGGGAGCTTTGTGCGCGAAAAGCTTTCCGTGAAATTTTCGAACCAAAAGTGACCATTTCGGCGTTACATTTCTTTATCAACCAAAACTGTGTTGTTTTCGCTCAAATGTGTCCCAAACATGTGTATATGGTGTATAGGTCACAATGGGAGCTTTGTGCGCGAAAAGCTTTCCGTGAAATTTTCGGACCAAAAGTGACCATTTCGGCGTAACCTTTCTTTATCCACCAAAACTGTGTTATATTCGCTCAAATGTGTCCCAAACATGTTTATATGGTGTATAGGTCATAATGGAAGCTTTGTGCGCGAAAAGCTTTCCGTGAAATTTTCGGACCAAAAGTGACCATTTCGGCGTAACCTTTCTTTATCCACCAAAACTGTGTTATATTCGCTCAAATGTGTCCCAACACATGTTTATATGGTGTATAGGTCATAATGGAAGCTTTGTGCGCGAAAAGCTTTCCGTGAAATTTTCGGACCAAAAGTGACCATTTCGGCGTCACCTTTCTTTATCCACCAAAACTGTGTTGTTTTTGCTCAAATGTGTCCCAAACATGTTTATATGGTGTATAGGTCATAATGGGAGCTTTGTGCGCGAAAAGCTTTCCGTGAAATTTTCGGCCCAAAACTTACCATTTCGGCGTTACCTTTCTTTATCAACCAAAAATGGGTTTTTTAGCTCTAATGTGTCCCAAATATTTTTATATGGTGTATAGGTCACAATGAGAGCTTTTTGCACCAAAAGCTTTCCGTGAAATTTTCGGACCAAAAGTGACCATTTCGGCGTCACCTTTCTTTATCCAACAAAACTGTGGTTTTTTCGCTCAAATGTGTCCCAAACATCTTTATATGGTGTATAGGTCATAATGTGAGCTTTGTGCCCGAAAAGCTTTCCGTGAAATTTTCGGATCAAAAGTGACCATTTCGGCGTCACCTTTCTTTATCCACCAAAACTGTGTTGTTTTCGCTCAAATGTGTCCCAAACATGTTTATATGGTGTATAAGTCACAATGGGAGGTTTGTGCGCGAAAAGCTTTCCGTGAAATTTTCGGCCCAAAACTGACCATTTCGGCGTTACCTTTCTTTATCAACCAAAACTGGGTTGTTTTCGCTCAAATGTTTCCCAAATATGTTCATATGGTGTATAGGTCACAATGGGAGCTTTGTGCACGGAAAGCTTTCCGTGAAATTTTCGGACCAAAAACAACCATTTCGGCGTCACCTTTCTTTAACCACCAAAACTGTGTTGTTTTAGCTCAAATGTGTCCCAAACATGTTTATAAAGTGTATAGGTCATAATGGAAGCTTTGTGCGCGAAAAGCTTTCTGTGAAATTTTCGGACCAAAAGTGACCATTTCAGCATCACATTTCTTTATCCCCAAAACTGTGTTGTTTTCGCTCAAATGTGTCCCAAATATTATTATATGGTGTATAGGTCACAATGTGAGCTTTGTGCGCGAAAAGCTTTCCGTGAAATTTTCGAACCAAAAGTGACCATTTCGGCGTCACCTTTCTTTATCCACCAAAACTGTGTGGTTTTCGCTCAAATGTGTACCAAACATGTTTATATGGTGTATAGGTCATAATGGAAGCTTTGTGCGCGAAAAGCTTTCCGTGAAATTTTCGGACCAAAAGTGACCATTTCGGCGTCACCTTTCTTTATCCACCAAAACTGTGTTGTTTTTGCTCAAATGTGTCCCAAACATGTTTATATGGTGTATAGGTCACAACGGGAGCTTTTTGCGCGAAAAGCTTTCCGTGAAATTTTCGGAACAAAAGTGACCATTTCGGCGTCACCTTTCTTTATCCACCAAAACTGTGTTATTTTCGCTCAAATGTGTCCCAAACATGTTTATGTGGTGTATAGGTCACAATGTGAGCTTTGTGCGCGAAAACCTTTCCGTGAAATTTTCGAACCAAAAGTGACCATTTCGGCGTCACCTTTCTTTAACCACCAAAACTGTGTTGTTTTCGCTCAAATGTGTCCCAAACATGTTTATATGGTGTATAGGTCATAATGGAATCTTTGTGCGCGAAAAGCTTTCCGTGAAATATTCGGACCAAAAGTGACCATTTCGGCGTCACATTTCTTTATCCACCAAAACTGTGTTGTTTTCGCTCAAATGTGTCCCAAACAGGATTATATGGTGTATAGGTCACAATGGGAGCTTTGTGCGCGAAAAGCTTTCCGTGAAATTTTCGGCCCAAAACTGACCATTTCGGCGTTACCGTTTTTTTATCAACCAAAACTGGGTTATTTTCGCTCAAATGTGTCCCTAATATGTTTATATGGTGTATAGGTCACAATGGGAGCTTTGTGCACGAAAACCTTTCCGTGAAATTTTCGGACCAAAAGTGACCATTTCGGCGTCACCTTTCTTTATCCTACAAATTGTGTTGTTTTTGCTCAAATGTGTCCCAAACATGTTTATATGGTGTATAGGTGATAATGTGTGCTTTGTGCCCGAAAAGCTTTCCGTGAAATTTTCGGAACAAAAGTGACCATTTCGGCGTCACCTTTCTTTATCCACCAAAACTGTGTTGTTTTCGCTCAAATGGGTCCCAAACATGTTTATATGGTGTATAGGTCGTAATGGAAGCTTTGTGCGCGAAAAGCTTTCTGTGAAATTTTCGGACCAAAAGTGACCATTTCGGCGTCACCTTTCTTTATCCACCAAAACTGTGTTGTGTTCGCTCAAATGTGTCCCAAACATGTTTATATGGTGTATAGGTCATAATGGAAGCTTTGTGCGCGAAAAGCTTTCCGTGAAATATTCGGACCAAAAGTGACCATTTCGGCGTCACATTTCTTTATCCACCAAAATTGTGTTGTTTACGCTCAAATGTGTCCCAAACAGGATTATATGGTGTATAGGTCACAATGGGAGCTTTGTGCGCGAAAAGCTTTCCGTGAAATTTTAGGCCCAAAACTGACCATTTCGGCGTTACCTTTTTTTTATCAACCAAAACTGGGTTGGTTTCGCTCAAATGTGTCCCTAATATGTTTATATGGTGTATAGGTCACAATGGGAGCTTTGTGCACGAAAAGCTTTCCGTGAAATTTTCGGACCAAAAGTGACCATTTCGGCGTCACCTTTCTTTAACCACCAAAACTGTGTTGTTTTTGCTCAAATGTGTCCCAAACATGTTTATATGGTGTATAGGTCATAATGTAAGCTTTATGCGCGAAAAGCTTTCCGTGAAATTTTCGGACCAAAAGTGACCATTTCGGCGTCACCTTTTTTTATCCACCAAAACTTTGTTGTTTTCGCTCAAATGTGTCCCAAACATGTTTATATGGTGTATAGGTCATAATGTGAGCTTTGTGCCCGAAAAGCTTTCCGTGAAATTTTCGGCCCAAAACTGACAATTTCGGCGTTACCTTTCTTTATCAACAGAAACTGGGTTGTTTTCGCTCAAATGTGTACCAAATATGTTTATATGGTGTATAGGTCACAACGGGAGCTTTTTGCGCGAAAAGCTTTCCGTGAAATTTTCGGAACAAAAGTGATCATTTCGGCGTCACCTTTCTTTATCCACCAAAACTGTGTTGTTTTCGCTCAAATGTGTCCCAAACATGTTTATGTGGTGTATAGGTCACAATGTGAGCTTTGTGCGCGAAAAGCTTTCCGTGAAATTTTCGGACCAAAAGTGACCATTTCGGCGTTACATTTCTTTATCAACCAAAACTGTGTTGTTTTCGCCCAAATGTTTCCCAAACATGTTTATATGGTGTATAGTTCACAATGGGAGCTTTGTGCGCGAAAAGCTTTCCATGAAATTTTCGGACCAAAAGTGACCATTTCAGCGTCACCTTTCTTTATCCTACAAAATAGTGTTGTTTTTGCTCAAATGTGTCCCAAACATGTTTATATGGTGTGTAGGTCATAATGTGAGCTTTGTGCCCGAAAAGCTATCCGTGAAATTTTCGGACCAAAAGTGACCATTTCGGCGTCACCTTTCTTTATCCACCAAAACTGTGTTGTTTTCGCTCAAATGTGTACCAAACATGTTTATATGGTGTATAGGTCATAATGGAAGCTTTGTGCGCGAAAAGCTTTCCGTGAAATATTCGGACCAAAAGTGACCATTTCGGCGTCACCTTTCTTTATCCAACAAAACTGTGTTGTTTTCGCTCAAATGTGTCCCAAACATGTTTATATGGTGTATAGGTCACAATGGGTGGTTTGTGCGCGAAAAGCTTTCCGTGAAATTTTCGGACCAAAAGTGACCATTTCGGCGTCACCTTTCTTTATCCTACAAAATTGTGTTGTTTTTGCTCAAATGTGTCCCAAACATGTTTATATGGTGTATAGGTCATAATGTGAGCTTTTTGCGCGAAAAGCTTTCCGTGAAATTTTCGGACCAAAAGTGACCATTTCGGCGTCACCTTTCTTTATCCACCAAAACTGTGTTGTTTTCGCTCAAATGTGTCCCAAACGTGTTTATATGGTGTATAGGTCATAATGGAAGCTTTGTGCGCGAAAAGCTTTCCGTGAAATTTTCAGACCAAAAGTGACCATTTCGGCGTCACCTTTCTTTATCCACCAAAACTGTGTTGTTTTCGCTCAAATGTGTCCCAAACATGTTTATATGGTGTATAGGTCACAATGGGTGCTTTGTGCGCGAAAAGCTTTTCGTGAAATTTTCGGACCAAAAGTGACCATTTCGGCGTCACCTTTCTTTATCCTACAAAATTGTGTTGTTTTTGCTCAAATGTGTCCCAAACATGTTTATATGGTGTATAGGTCATAATGTGAGCTTTGTGCCCGAAAAGCTTTCCGTGAAATTTTCGGATCAAAAGTGACCATTTCGGCGTCACCTTTCTTTATCCACCAAAACTGTGTTGTTTTCGCTCAAATGTGTCCCAAACATGTTTATGTGGTGTATAGGTCACAATGAGAGCTTTGTGCGCGAAAAGCTTTCCGTGAAATTTTCGGCCCAAAACTGACAATTTCGGCGTTACCTTTCTTTATCAACCAAAACTGGGTTGTTTTCGCTCAAATGTGTACCAAATATGTTTATATGGTGTATAGGTCACAACGGGAGCTTTTTGCGCGAAAAGCTTTCCGTGAAATTTTCGGAACGAAAGTGACCATTTCGGCGTCACCTTTGTTTATCCACCAAAACTGTGTTGTTTTCGCTCAAATGTGTCCCAAACATGTTTATATGGTGTATAGGTCATAATGGAAGCTTTATGCGCGAAAAGCTTTCCGTGAAATTTTCGGACCAAAAGTGACCATTTCGGCGTCACCTTTCTTTATCCAACAAAACTGTGTTGTTTTTGCTCAAATGTGTCCCAAACATGTTTATATGGTGTATAGGTCACAATGGGTGGTTTGTGCGCGAAAAGCTTTCCGTGAAATTTTCGGACCAAAAGTGACCATTTCGGCGTCACCTTTCATTATCCTACAAAATTGTGTTGTGTTTGCTCAAATGTGTCCCAAACATGTTTATATGGTGTATAGGTCATAATGTGAGCTTTGTGCCCGAAAAGCTTTCCGTGAAATTTTCGGACCAAAAGTGACCATTTCGGCGTCATCTTTCTTTATCCACCAAATTTGTGTTGTTTTCGCTCAAATGTGTCCCAAACATGTTTATATGGTGTATAGGTCATAATTGAAGCTTTGTGCGCGAAAAGCTTTCCGTGAAATTTTCGGACCAAAAGTGACCATTTCGGCGTCACCTTTCTTTATCCAACAAAACTGTGTTGTTTTCGCTCAAATGTGTCCCAAACATGTTTATATGGTGTATAGGTCATCATGGAAGCTTTGTGCGCGAAAAGTTTTCCGTGAAATTTTCGGACCAAAAGTGACCATTTCGGCGTCACCTTTCTTTATCCACCAAAACTGTGTTGTTTTCGCTCAAATGTGTCCCAAACATGTTTATATGGTGTATAGGTCATAATGGCAGCTTTGTGCGCGAAAAGCTTTCCGTGAAATTTTCGGACCAAAAGTGACCATTTCGGCGTCACCTTTCTTTATCCAACAAAACTATGTTGTTTTCGCTCAAATGTGTCCCAAACATGTTTATATGGTGTATAGGTCATAATGGAAGCTTTGTGCGCGAAAAGCTTTCTGTGAAATTTTCGGACCAAAAGTGACCATTTCGGCGTCACCTTTCTTTATCCACCAAAACTGTGTTGTTTTCACTCAAATGTGTCCCAAACATGTTTATATGGTGTATAGGTCACAATGTGAGCTTTGTGCGCGAAAAGCTTTCCGTGAAATTTTCGGACCAAAACTGACCATTTCGGCGTCACCTTTCTTTATCCTACAAAATTGTGTTGTTTTTGCTCAAATGTGTCCCAAACATGTTTATATGGTGTATAGGTCATAATGTGAGCTTTTTGCGCGAAAAGCTTTCCGTGAAATTTTCGGACCAAAAGTGACCATTTCGGCGTCACCTTTCTTTATCCACCAAAACTGTGTTGTTTTCGCTCAAATGTATCCCAAACATGTTTATATGGTGTATAGGTCATAATGGAAGCTTTGTGCGCGAAAAGCTTTCCGTGAAATTTTCGGCCCAAAACTGACCATTTCGGCGTTACCTTTCTTTATCAACCAAAACTGGGTTGTTTTCGCTCAAATGTGTACCAAATATGTTTATATGGTGTATAGGTCACAACGGGAGCTTTTTGCGCGAAAAGCTTTCCGTGAAATTTTCGGAACGAAAGTGACCATTTCGGCGTCACCTTTGTTTATCCACCAAAACTGTGTTGTTTTCGCTCAAATGTGTCCCAAACATGTTTATATGGTGTATAGGTCATAATGGAAGCTTTATGCGCGAAAAGCTTTCCGTGAAATTTTCGGACCAAAAGTGACCATTTCGGCGTCACCTTTCTTTATCCAACAAAACTGTGTTGTTTTTGCTCAAATGTGTCCCAAACATGTTTATATGGTGTATAGGTCACAATGGGTGGTTTGTGCGCGAAAAGCATTCCGTGAAATTTTCGGACCAAAAGTGACCATTTCGGCGTCACCTTTCATTATCCTACAAAATTGTGTTGTGTTTGCTCAAATGTGTCCCAAACATGTTTATATGGTGTATAGGTCATAATGTGAGCTTTGTGCCCGAAAAGCTTTCCGTGAAATTTTCGGACCAAAAGTGACCATTTCGGCGTCACCTTTCTTTATCCACCAAAACTGTGTTGTTTTCGCTCAAATGTGTCCCAAACATGTTTATATGGTGTATAGGTCATAATTGAAGCTTTGTGCGCGAAAAGCTTTCCGTGAAATTTTCGGACCAAAAGTGACCATTTCGGCGTCACCTTTCTTTATCCAACAAAACTGTGTTGTTTTCGCTCAAATGTGTCCCAAACATGTTTATATGGTGTATAGGTCATCATGGAAGCTTTGTGCGCGAAAAGTTTTCCGTGAAATTTTCGGACCAAAAGTGACCATTTCGGCGTCACCTTTCTTTATCCACCAAAACTGTGTTGTTTTAGCTCAAATGTGTCCCAAACATGTTTATATGGTGTATAGGTCATAATGGCAGCTTTGTGCGCGAAAAGCTTTCCGTGAAATTTTCGGACCAAAAGTGACCATTTCGGCGTCACCTTTCTTTATCCAACAAAACTATGTTGTTTTCGCTCAAATGTGTCCCAAACATGTTTATATGGTGTATAGGTCATAATGGAAGCTTTGTGCGCGAAAAGCTTTCTGTGAAATTTTCGGACCAAAAGTGACCATTTCGGCGTCACCTTTCTTTATCCACCAAAACTGTGTTGTTTTCGCTCAAATGTGTCCCAAACATGTTTATATGGTGTATAGGTCACAATGTGAGCTTTGTGCGCGAAAACCTTTCCGTGAAATTTTCGAACCAAAAGTGACCATTTCGGCGTCACCTTTCTTTATCCACCAAAACTGTGTTATTTTCGCTCAAATGTGTACCAAATATGTTTATATGGTGTATAGGTCATAATGGAAGCTTTTTGCGCGAAAAGCTTTCCGTGAAATTTTCGGACCAAAAGTGACCATTTCGGCGTCACCTTTCTTTATCCACCAAAACTGTGTTATTTTCGCTCAAATGTGTACCAAACATGTTTATATGGTGTATAGGTCATAATGGAAGCTTTGTGCGCGAAAAGCTTTCCGTGAAATTTTCAGACCAAAAGTGACCATTTCGGCGTCACCTTTCTTTATCCACCAAAACTGTTTTGTTTTCGCTCAAATGTGTCCCAAACATGTTTATATGGTGTATAGGTCACAATGGGTGCTTTGGGCGCGAAAAGCTTTTCGTGAAATTTTCGGACCAAAAGTGACCATTTCGGCGTCACCTTTCTTTATCCTACAAAATTGTGTTGTTTTTGCTCAAATGTGTCCCAAACATGTTTATATGGTGTATAGGTCATAATGTGAGCTTTGTGCCCGAAAAGCTTTCCGTGAAATTTTTGGATCAAAAGTGACCATTTCGGCGTCACCTTTCTTTATCCACCAAAACTGTGTTGTTTTCGCTCAAATGTGTCCCAAACATGTTTATATGGTGTATAGGTCATAATGGAAGCTTTGTGCGCGAAAAGCTTTCCGTGAAATTTTCGGCCCAAAACTGACCATTTCGGCGTTACCTTTCTTTATCAACCAAAACTGGGTTGTTTTCGCTCAAATGTGTACCAAATATGTTTATATGGTGTATAGGTCACAACGGGAGCTTTTTGCGCGAAAAGCTTTCCGTGAAATTTTCGGAACGAAAGTGACCATTTCGGCGTCACCTTTCTTTATCCACCAAAACTGTGTTGTTTTCGCTCAAATGTGTCCCAAACATGTTTATATGGTGTATAGGTCATAATGGAAGCTTTATGCGCGAAAAGCTTTCCGTGAAATTTTCGGACCAAAAGTGACCATTTCGGCGTCACCTTTCTTTATCCAACAAAACTGTGTTGTTTTTGCTCAAATGTGTCCCAAACATGTTTATATGGTGTATAGGTCACAATGGGTGGTTTGTGCGCGAAAAGCTTTCCGTGAAATTTTCGGACCAAAAGTGACCATTTCGGCGTCACCTTTCATTATCCTACAAAATTGTGTTGTGTTTGCTCAAATGTGTCCCAAACATGTTTATATGGTGTATAGGTCATAATGTGAGCTTTGTGCCCGAAAAGCTTTCCGTGAAATTTTCGGACCAAAAGTGACCATTTCGGCGTCACCTTTCTTTATCCACCAAAACTGTGTTGTTTTCGCTCAAATGTGTCCCAAACATGTTTATATGGTGTATAGGTCATAATTGAAGCTTTGTGCGCGAAAAGCTTTCCGTGAAATTTTCGGACCAAAAGTGACCATTTCGGCGTCACCTTTCTTTATCCAACAAAACTGTGTTGTTTTCGCTCAAATGTGTCCCAAACATGTTTATATGGTGTATAGGTCATCATGGAAGCTTTGTGCGCGAAAAGTTTTCCGTGAAATTTTCGGACCAAAAGTGACCATTTCGGCGTCACCTTTCTTTATCCACCAAAACTGTGTTGTTTTAGCTCAAATGTGTCCCAAACATGTTTATATGGTGTATAGGTCATAATGGCAGCTTTGTGCGCGAAAAGCTTTCCGTGAAATTTTCGGACCAAAAGTGACCATTTCGGCGTCACCTTTCTTTATCCAACAAAACTATGTTGTTTTCGCTCAAATGTGTCCCAAACATGTTTATATGGTGTATAGGTCATAATGGAAGCTTTGTGCGCGAAAAGCTTTCTGTGAAATTTTCGGACCAAAAGTGACCATTTCGGCGTCACCTTTCTTTATCCACCAAAACTGTGTTGTTTTCGCTCAAATGTGTCCCAAACATGTTTATATGGTGTATAGGTCACAATGTGAGCTTTGTGCGCGAAAACCTTTCCGTGAAATTTTCGAACCAAAAGTGACCATTTCGGCGTCACCTTTCTTTATCCACCAAAACTGTGTTATTTTCGCTCAAATGTGTACCAAATATGTTTATATGGTGTATAGGTCATAATGGAAGCTTTTTGCGCGAAAAGCTTTCCGTGAAATTTTCGGACCAAAAGTGACCATTTCGGCGTCACCTTTCTTTATCCACCAAAACTGTGTTATTTTCGCTCAAATGTGTACCAAACATGTTTATATGGTGTATAGGTCATAATGGAAGCTTTGTGCGCGAAAAGCTTTCCGTGAAATTTTCAGACCAAAAGTGACCATTTCGGCGTCACCTTTCTTTATCCACCAAAACTGTTTTGTTTTCGCTCAAATGTGTCCCAAACATGTTTATATGGTGTATAGGTCACAATGGGTGCTTTGGGCGCGAAAAGCTTTTCGTGAAATTTTCGGACCAAAAGTGACCATTTCGGCGTCACCTTTCTTTATCCTACAAAATTGTGTTGTTTTTGCTCAAATGTGTCCCAAACATGTTTATATGGTGTATAGGTCATAATGTGAGCTTTGTGCCCGAAAAGCTTTCCGTGAAATTTTTGGATCAAAAGTGACCATTTCGGCGTCACCTTTCTTTATCCACCAAAACTGTGTTGTTTTCGCTGAAATGTGTCCCAAACATGTTTATATGGTGTATAGGTCATAATGGAAGCTTTGTGCGCGAAAAGCTTTCCGTGAAATTTTCGGCCCAAAACTGACCATTTCGGCGTTACCTTTCTTTATCAACCAAAACTGGGTTGTTTTCGCTCAAATGTGTACCAAATATGTTTATATGGTGTATAGGTCACAACGGGAGCTTTTTGCGCGAAAAGCTTTCCGTGAAATTTTCGGAACGAAAGTGACCATTTCGGCGTCACCTTTCTTTATCCACCAAAACTGTGTTGTTTTCGCTCAAATGTGTCCCAAACATGTTTATATGGTGTATAGGTCATAATGGAAGCTTTATGCGCGAAAAGCTTTCCGTGAAATTTTCGGACCAAAAGTGACCATTTCGGCGTCACCTTTCTTTATCCAACAAAACTGTGTTGTTTTTGCTCAAATGTGTCCCAAACATGTTTATATGGTGTATAGGTCACAATGGGTGGTTTGTGCGCGAAAAGCTTTCCGTGAAATTTTCGGACCAAAAGTGACCATTTCGGCGTCACCTTTCATTATCCTACAAAATTGTGTTGTGTTTGCTCAAATGTGTCCCAAACATGTTTATATGGTGTATAGGTCATAATGTGAGCTTTGTGCCCGAAAAGCTTTCCGTGAAATTTTCGGACCAAAAGTGACCATTTCGGCGTCACCTTTCTTTATCCACCAAAACTGTGTTGTTTTCGCTCAAATGTGTCCCAAACATGTTTATATGGTGTATAGGTCATAATTGAAGCTTTGTGCGCGAAAAGCTTTCCGTGAAATTTTCGGACCAAAAGTGACCATTTCGGCGTCACCTTTCTTTATCCAACAAAACTGTGTTGTTTTCGCTCAAATGTGTCCCAAACATGTTTATATGGTGTATAGGTCATCATGGAAGCTTTGTGCGCGAAAAGTTTTCCGTGAAATTTTCGGACCAAAAGTGACCATTTCGGCGTCACCTTTCTTTATCCACCAAAACTGTGTTGTTTTAGCTCAAATGTGTCCCAAACATGTTTATATGGTGTATAGGTCATAATGGCAGCTTTGTGCGCGAAAAGCTTTCCGTGAAATTTTCGGACCAAAAGTGACCATTTCGGCGTCACCTTTCTTTATCCAACAAAACTATGTTGTTTTCGCTCAAATGTGTCCCAAACATGTTTATATGGTGTATAGGTCATAATGGAAGCTTTGTGCGCGAAAAGCTTTCTGTGAAATTTTCGGACCAAAAGTGACCATTTCGGCGTCACCTTTCTTTATCCACCAAAACTGTGTTGTTTTCGCTCAAATGTGTCCCAAACATGTTTATATGGTGTATAGGTCACAATGTGAGCTTTGTGCGCGAAAACCTTTCCGTGAAATTTTCGAACCAAAAGTGACCATTTCGGCGTCACCTTTCTTTATCCACCAAAACTGTGTTATTTTCGCTCAAATGTGTACCAAATATGTTTATATGGTGTATAGGTCATAATGGAAGCTTTTTGCGCGAAAAGCTTTCCGTGAAATTTTCGGACCAAAAGTGACCATTTCGGCGTCACCTTTCTTTATCCACCAAAACTGTGTTATTTTCGCTCAAATGTGTACCAAACATGTTTATATGGTGTATAGGTCATAATGGAAGCTTTGTGCGCGAAAAGCTTTCCGTGAAATTTTCAGACCAAAAGTGACCATTTCGGCGTCACCTTTCTTTATCCACCAAAACTGTTTTGTTTTCGCTCAAATGTGTCCCAAACATGTTTATATGGTGTATAGGTCACAATGGGTGCTTTGGGCGCGAAAAGCTTTTCGTGAAATTTTCGGACCAAAAGTGACCATTTCGGCGTCACCTTTCTTTATCCTACAAAATTGTGTTGTTTTTGCTCAAATGTGTCCCAAACATGTTTATATGGTGTATAGGTCATAATGTGAGCTTTGTGCCCGAAAAGCTTTCCGTGAAATTTTTGGATCAAAAGTGACCATTTCGGCGTCACCTTTCTTTATCCACCAAAACTGTGTTGTTTTCGCTCAAATGTGTCCCAAACATGTTTATATGGTGTATAGGTCATAATGGAAGCTTTGTGCGCGAAAAGCTTTCCGTGAAATTTTCGGCCCAAAACTGACCATTTCGGCGTTACCTTTCTTTATCAACCAAAACTGGGTTGTTTTCGCTCAAATGTGTACCAAATATGTTTATATGGTGTATAAGTCACAACGGGAGCTTTTTGCGCGAAAAGCTTTCCGTGAAATTTTCGGAACGAAAGTGACCATTTCGGCGTCACCTTTCTTTATCCACCAAAACTGTGTTGTTTTCGCTCAAATGTGTCCCAAACATGTTTATATGGTGTATAGGTCATAATGGAAGCTTTATGCGCGAAAAGCTTTCCGTGAAATTTTCGGACCAAAAGTGACCATTTCGGCGTCACCTTTCTTTATCCAACAAAACTGTGTTGTTTTTGCTCAAATGTGTCCCAAACATGTTTATATGGTGTATAGGTCACAATGGGTGGTTTGTGCGCGAAAAGCTTTCCGTGAAATTTTCGGACCAAAAGTGACCATTTCGGCGTCACCTTTCATTATCCTACAAAATTGTGTTGTGTTTGCTCAAATGTGTCCCAAACATGTTTATATGGTGTATAGGTCATAATGTGAGCTTTGTGCCCGAAAAGCTTTCCGTGAAATTTTCGGACCAAAAGTGACCATTTCGGCGTCACCTTTCTTTATCCACCAAAACTGTGTTGTTTTCGCTCAAATGTGTCCCAAACATGTTTATATGGTGTATAGGTCATAATGGAAACTTTGTGCGTGAAAAGCTTTCCGTGAAATTTTCAGACCAAAAGTGACCATTTCGGCGTCACCTTTCTTTATCCAACAAAATTGTGTTGTTTTCGCTCAAATGTGTCCCAAACATGTTTATATGGTGTATAGGTCACAATTGGTGGTTTGTGCGCGAAAAGCTTTCCGTGAAATTTTCGGACCAAAAGTGACCATTTCGGCGTCACCTTTCTTTATCCTACAAAATTGTGTTGTTTTTGCTCAAATGTGTCCCAAACATGTTTATATGGTGTATAGGTAATAATGTGAGCTTTGTGCCCGAAAAGGTTTCCGTGAAATTTTCGGACCAAAAGTGACCATTTCGGCGTCACCTTTCTTTATCCAACAAAACTGTGTTGTTTTCGCTCAAATGTGTCCCAAACATGTTTATATGGTGTATAGGTCACAATGGGTGGTTTGTGCGCGAAAAGCTTTCCGTGAAATTTTCGGACCAAAAGTGACCATTTCGGCGTCACCTTTCATTATCCTACAAAATTGTGTTGTGTTTGCTCAAATGTGTCCCAAACATGTTTATATGGTGTATAGGTCATAATGTGAGCTTTGTGCCCGAAAAGCTTTCCGTGAAATTTTCGGACCAAAAGTGACCATTTCGGCGTCACCTTTCTTTATCCACCAAAACTGTGTTGTTTTCGCTCAAATGTGTCCCAAACATGTTTATATGGTGTATAGGTCATAATTGAAGCTTTGTGCGCGAAAAGCTTTCCGTGAAATTTTCGGACCAAAAGTGACCATTTCGGCGTCACCTTTCTTTATCCAACAAAACTGTGTTGTTTTCGCTCAAATGTGTCCCAAACATGTTTATATGGTGTATAGGTCACAATGGGTGGTTTGTGCGCGAAAAGCTATCCGTGAAATTTTCGGACCAAAAGTGACCATTTCGGCGTCACCTTTCTTTATCCACCAAAACTGTGTTGTTTTCGCTCAAATGTGTCCCAAACATGTTTATATGGTGTATAGCTCATAATGTAAGCTTTATGCGCGAAAAGCTTTCCGTGAAATTTTAGGACCAAAAGTGACCATTTCGGCGTCACCTTTCTTTATCCCCCAAAACTGTGTTGTTTTCGCTCAAATGTTTACCAAACATGTTTATATGGTGTATAGGTCACAATGTGAGCTTTGTGCGTGAAAACCTTTCCGTGAAATTTTCGAACCAAAAGTGACCATTTCGGCGTCACCTTTCTTTATCCACCAAAACTGTGTTATTTTCGCTCAAATGTGTACCAAACATGTTTATATGGTGTATAGGTCATCATGGAAGCTTTGTACGCGAAAAGCTTTCCGTGAAATTTTCGGACCAAAAGTGACCATTTCGGCGTCACCTTTCTTTATCCAACAAAACTGTTGTTTTCGCTCAAATGTGTCCCAAACATGTTTATATGGTGTATAGGTCACAATGGGTGGTTTGTGCGCGAAAAGCTTTCCGTGAAATTTTCGGACCAAAAGTGACCATTTCGGCGTCACCTTTCTTTATCCTACAAAATTGTGTTGTTTTTGCTCAAATGTGTCCCAAACATGTTTATATGGTGTATAGGTCATAATGTGAGCTTTGTGCCCGAAAAGCTTTCCGTGAAATTTTCGGACCAAAAGTGACCATTTCGGCGTCACCTTTCTTTATCCAACAAAACTGTGTTGTTTTCGCTCAAATGTGTCCCAAACATGTTTATATGGTGTATAGGTCATAATGGAAGCTTTGTGCACGAAAAGCTTTCCGTGAAATTTTCGGACCAAAAGTGACCATTTCGGCGTCACCTTTCTTTATCCAACAAAACTGTGTTGTTTTCGCTCAAATGTGTCCCAAACATGTTTATATGGTGTATAGGTCACAATGGGTGGTTTGTGCGCGAAAAGCTTTCCGTGAAATTTTCGGACCAAAAGTGACCATTTCGGCGTCACCTTTCTTTATCCTACAAAATTGTGTTGTTTTTGCTCAAATGTGTCCCAAACATGTTTATATGGTGTATAGGTCATAATGTGAGCTTTGTGCCCGAAAAGCTTTCCGTGAAATTTTCGGACCAAAAGTGACCATTTCGGCGTCACCTTTCTTTATCCAACAAAACTGTGTTGTTTTCGCTCAAATGTGTCCCAAACATGTTTATATGGTGTATAGGTCACAATGGGTGGTTTGTGCGCGAAAAGCTTTCCGTGAAATTTTCGGACCAAAAGTGACCATTTCGGCGTCACCTTTCTTTATCCACCAAAACTGTGTTGTTTTCGCTCAAATGTGTCCCAAACATGTTTATATGGTGTATAGGTCATAATGGAAGCTTTGTGCGCGAAAAGCTTTCCGTGAAATTTTCGGACCAAAAGTGACCATTTCGGCGTCACCTTTCTTTATCCCACAAAACTGTGTTGTTTTCGCTCAAATGTGTCCCAAACATGTTTATATGGTGTTTAGGTCATAATGGAAGCTTTGTGCGCGAAAAGCTTTCCGTGAAATTTTCGGACCAAAAGTGACCATTTCGGCGTCACCTTTCTTTATCCAACAAAACTGTGTTGTTTTCGCTCAAATGTGTCCCAAACATGTTTATATGGTGTATAGGTCACAATGGGTGGTTTGTGCGCGAAAAGCTTTCCGTGAAATTTTCGGACCAAAAGTGACCATTTCGGCGTCACCTTTCTTTATCCACCAAAACTGTGTTGTTTTCGCTCAAATGTGTCCCAAACATGTTTATATGGTGTATAGGTCATAATGGAAGCTTTGTGCGCGAAAAGCTTTCCGTGAAATTTTCGGACCAAAAGTGACCATTTCGGCGTCACCTTTCTTTATCCCACAAAACTGTGTTGTTTTCGCTCAAATGTGTCCCAAACATGTTTATATGGTGTATAGGTCATAATGGAAGCTTTGTGCGCGAAAAGCTTTCTGTGAAATTTTCGGACCAAAAGTGACCATTTCGGCGTCACCTTTCTTTATCCACCAAAACTGTGTTGTTTTCGCTCAAATGTGTCTCAAAAATGTTTATATGGTGTATAGGTCACAATGTGAGCTTTGTGCGCGAAAACATTTCCGTGAAATTTTCGAACCAAAAGTGACCATTTCGGCGTCACCTTTCTTTATCCACCAAAACTGTGTTATTTTCGCTCAAATGTGTACCAAATATGTTTATATGGTGTATAGGTCATAATGGAAGCTTTGTGCGCGAAAAGCTTTCCGTGAAATTTTCGGACCAAAAGTGACCATTTCGGCGTCACCTTTCTTTATCCACCAAAACTGTGTTGTTTTTGTTCAAATGTGTCCCAAACATGTTTATATGGTGTATAGGTCATAATGGGAGCTTTGTGCGCGAAAAGCTTTCCGTGAAATTTTCGGACCAAAAGTGACCGCATCGGCGTCACCTTTCTTTATCCACCAAAACTGTCTTGTTTTCCCTCAAATGTGTCCCAAACATATTTATTTGGAATATAGGTCATAATGGGAGCTTTGTGTGCGAAAAGCTTTCCGTGAAATTTTCGGACCAAAAGTGACCATTTCGGCGTCACCTTTCTTTATCCAACAAAACTGTGTTGTTTTCGCTCAAATGTGTCCCAAACATGTTTATATGGAGTATAGGTCACAATGGGTGGTTTGTGCGCGAAAAGGTTTCCGTGAAATTTTCGGACCAAAAGTGACCATTTCGGCGTCACCTTTCTTTATCCTACAAAATTGTGTTGTTTTTGCTCAAATAGGTCCCAAACATGTTTATATGGTGTATAGGTCATAATGTGAGCTTTGTGCCCGAAAAGCTTTCCGTGAAATTTTCGGACCAAAAGTGACCATTTCGGCGTCACCTTTCTTTATCCAACAAAACTGTGTTGTTTTCGCTCAAATGTGTCCCAAACATGTTTATATGGTGTATAGGTCACAATGGGTGGTTTGTGCGCGAAAAGCTTTCCGTGAAATTTTCGGCCCAAAACTGACTATTTCGGCGTTACATTTCTTTATCAACCAAAACTGGGTTGTTTTCGCTCAAATGTGTCCCAAATATGTTCATATGGTGTATAGGTCACAAAGGGAGCTTTGTGCAGGAAAAGCTTTCCCTGAAATTTTCGAACCAAAAGTGACCATTTCGGCATCACCTTTCTTTAACCACCAAAACTGTGTTGTTTTCGCTCAAATCTGTCCCAAACATGTTTATATGGTGTATAGGTCATAATGTAAGCTTTATGCGCGAAAAGCTTTCCGTGAAATTTTCGGACCAAAAGTGACAATTTCGGCGTCACCTTTCTTTATCCCCCAACACTGTGTTGTTTTCGCTCAAATGTGTCCCAAATATGTTTATATGGTGTATAGATCACAATGTGAGCTTTGTGAGCGAAAACCTTTCCGTGAAATTTTCGAACCAAAAGTGACCATTTCGGCGTCACCTTTCTTTATCCCCCAAAACTGTGTTATTTTCGCTCAAATGTGTACCAAACATGTTTATATGGTGTATAGGTCATCATGGAAGCTTTGTGCGCGAAAAGCTTTCCGTGAAATTTTCGGACCAAAAGTGACCATTTCGGCGTCACCTTTCTTTATCCAACAAAACTGTGTTGTTTTCGCTCAAATGTGTCCCAAACATGTTTATATGGTGTATAGGTCACAATGGGTGGTTTGTGCGCGAAAAGCTTTCCGTGAAATTTTCGGCCCAAAACTGACTATTTCGGCGTTACATTTCTTTAGCAACCAAATATGGGTTGTTTTCGCTCAAATGTGTCCCAAATATGTTCATATCGTGTATAGGTCACAATGGGAGCTTTGTGCACGAAAAGCTTTCCCTGAAATTTTCGTACCAAAAGTGACAATTTCGGCATCACCTTTCTTTAACCATCAAAACTGTGTTGTTTTCGCTCAAATGTGTCCCAAACATGTTTATATGGTGTATAGGTCATAATGTAAGCTTTATGCGCAAAAAGCTTTCCGTGAAATTTTCGGACCAAAAGTGACCATTTCGGCGTCACCTTTCTTTATCCCCCAAAACTGTGTTGTTTTCGCTCAAATGTGTCCCAAATATGTTTATATGGTGTATAGGTCACAATGTGAGCTTTGTGCGTGAAAACTTTTCCGTGAAATTTTCGAACCAAAAGTGACCATTTCGGCGTCACCTTTCTTTATCCACCAAAACTGTGTTTTTTTCGCTCAAATGTGTACCAAACATGTTTATATGGTGTATAGGTCATAATGGAAGCTTTGTGCGCGAAAAGCTTTCCGTGAAATTTTCGGACCAAAAGTGACCATTTCGGCGTCACCTTTCTTTATCCACCAAAACTGTGTTGTTTTCGCTCAAATGTGTCCCAAACATGTTTATATGGTGTATAGGTCATAATGGAAGCTTTGTGCGCGAAAAGCTTTCCGTGAAATTTTCGGACCAAAAGTGACCATTTCGGCGTCACCTTTCTTTATCCACCAAAACTGTGTTGTTTTCGCTCAAATGTGTCCCAAACATGTTTAAATGGTGTATAGGTCATAATGGAAGCTTTGTGCGTGAAAAACATTCTGTGAAATTTTCGAACCAAAAGTGACCATTTCGGCGTCACCTTTCTTTATCCACCAAAACTGTGTTGTTTTCGCTCAAATGTGTCCCAAACATGTTTATATGGTGTATAGGTCACAATGTGAGCTTTGTGCGCGAAAACCTTTCCGTGAAATTTTCGAACCAAAAGTGACCATTTCGGCGTCACCTTCTTTATCCACCAAAACTGTGTTATTTTCGCTCAAATGTGTACCAAACATGTTTATATGGTGTATAGGTCATAATGGAAGCTTTGTGCGCGAAAAGCTTTCCGTGAAATTTTCGGACCAAAAGTGACCATTTCGGCGTCACCTTTCTTTATCCACCAAAACTGTGTTATTTTCGCTCAAATGTTTACCAAACATGTTTATATGGTGTATAGGTCATAATGGAAGCTTTGTGCGCGAAAAGCTTTCCGTGAAATTTTCGGACCAAAAGTGACCATTTCGGCGTCACCTTTCTTTATCCTACAAAATTGTGTTGTTTTTGCTCAAATGTGTCCCAAACATGTTTATATGGTGTATAGGTCATAATGTGAGCTTTGTGCCCGAAAAGCTTTCCGTGAAATTTTCGGACCAAAAGTGACCATTTCGGCGTCACCTTTCTTTATTCAACAAAACTATGTTGTTTTCGCTCAAATGTGTCCCAAACATGTTTATATGGTGTATAGGTCACAATGGGTGGTTTGTGCGCGAAAAGCTTTCCGTGAAATTTTCGGACCAAAAGTGACCATTTCGGCGTCACCTTTCTTTATCCTACAAAATTGTGTTGTTTTTGCTCAAATGTGTCCCAAACATGTTTATATGGTGTATAGGTCATAATGTGAGCTTTGTGCCCGAAAAGCTTTCCGTGAAATTTTCGGACCAAAAGTGACCATTTTGGCGTCACCTTTCTTTATCCACCAAAACTGTGTTGTTTTCGCTCAAATGTGTCCCAAACATGTTTATATGGTGTATAGGTCATAATGTAAGCTTTGTGCGCGAAAAGCTTTCCGTGAAATTTTCGGACCAAAAGTGACCATTTCGGCGTCACCTTTCTTTATCCAACAAAACTGTGTTGTTTTCGCTCAAATGTGTCCAAAACATGTTTATATGGTGTATAGGTCACAATGGGTGGTTTGTGCGCGAAAAGCTTTCAGTGAAATTTTCGAACCAAAAGTGACCATTTCGGCGTCACCTTTCTTTATCCACCAAAACTGTGTTGTTTTCGCTCAAATGTGTCCCAAACATGTTTATATGGTGTATAGGTCACAATGGGTGGTTTGTGCGCGAAAAGCTATCCGTGAAATTTTCGGACCAAAAGTGACCATTTCGGCGTCACCTTTCTTTATCCAACAAAACTGTGTTGTTTTCGCTCAAATGTATCCAAAACATGTTTATATGGTGTATAGGTCACAATGGGTGGTTTGTGCGCGAAAAGCTTTCAGTGAAATTTTCGAACCAAAAGTGACCATTTCGGCGTCACCTTTCTTTATCCACCAAAACTGTGTTGTTTTCGCTCAAATGTGTTCCAAACATGTTTATATGGTGTATAGGTCATAATGGAAGCTTTGTGCGCGAAAAGCTTTCCGAGAAATTTTCGGACCATTAGTGACCATTTTGGCGTCACCTTTCTTTATCCACCAAAACTGTGTTGTTTTCGCTCAAATGTGTCCCAAACATGTTTATATGGTGTATAGGTCATAATGGAAGCTTTGTGCGCGAAAAGCTTTCTGTGAAATTTTCGGACCAAAAGTGACCATTTCGGCGTCACCTTTCTTTATCCACCAAAACTGTGTTGTTTTCGCTCAAATGTGTCCCAAACATGTTTATATGGTGTATAGGTCACAATGGGTGGTTTGTGCGCGAAAAGCTATCCGTGAAATTTTCGGACCAAAAGTGACCATTTCGGCGTCACCTTTCTGTATCCACCAAAACTGTGTTGTTTTCGCTCAAATGTGTCCCAAACATGTTTATGTGGTGTATAGCTCACAATGAGAGCTTTGTGCGCGAAAATCTTTACGTGAAATTTTCGGTCACAATGGGAGCTTTGTGCGCGAAAAGCTTTCCGTGAAATTTTCGGACCAAAAGTGACCATTTCGGCGTCACCTTTCTGTATCCACCAAAACTGTGTTGTTTTCGCTCAAATGTGTCCCAAACATGTTTATGTGGTGTATAGCTCAAAATGAGAGCTTTGTGCGCGAAAAGCTTTCCGTGAAATTTTCGGCCCAAAATTGACCATTTCGGCGTCACCTTTCTTTATCAACCAAAACTGGGTTGTTTTCGCTCAAATGTGTACCAAATATGTTTATATGGTGTATAGGTCATCATGGAAGCTTTGTGCGCGAAAAGCTTTCCGTGAAATTTTCGGACCAAAAGTGACCATTTCGGCGTCACCTTTCTTTAACCACCAAAACTGTGTTGTTTTCGCTCAAATGTGTCCCAAACATGTTTATATGGTGTATAGGTCATAATGGAAGCTTTGTGCGCGAAAAACATTCCGTAAAATTTTCGAACCAAAAGTGACCATTTCGGCGTCACCTTTCTTTATCCACCAAAACTGTGTTGTTTTCACTCAAATGTGTCCCAAACATGTTTATATGGTGTATAGGTCACAATGGGTGGTTTGTGCGCGAAAAGCTTTCCGTGAAATTTTCGGACCAAAAGTGACCATTTCGGCGTCACCTTTCTTTATCCACCAAAACTGTGTTGTTTTCGCTCAAATGTGTCCCAAACATGTTTATATGGTGTATAGGTCATAATGGAAGCTTTGTGCGCGAAAAGCTTTCCGTTAAATTTTCGGACCAAAAGTGACCATTTCGGCGTCACCTTTCTTTATCCACCAAAACTGTGTTGTTTTCGCTCAAATGTGTCCCAAACATGTTTATATGGTGTATAGGTCATCATGGAAGCTTTGTGCGCGAAAAGCTTTCCGTGAAATTTTCGGACCAAAAGTGACCATTTCGGTGTCACCTTTCTTTATCCACCAAAACTGTGTTGTTTTCGCTCAAATGTGTCCCAAACATGTTTATATGGTGTATAGGTCACAATGTGAGCTTTGTGCGCGAAAAGCTTTCCGTGAAATTTTCGGCCCAAAACTGACCATTTCGGCGTTACCTTTTTTTATCAACCAAAACTGGGTTGTGTTCGCTCAAATGTGTCCCAAATATGTTTATATTGTGTATAGGTCACAATGGGAGCATTGTGCGCGAAAAGCTTTCCGTGAAATTTTCGGACCAAAAGTGACCATTTCGGCGTCACCTTTCTTTATCCACCAAAACTGTGTTGTTTTCGCTCAAATGTGTCCCAAACATGTTTATATGGTGTATAGGTCACAATGGGAGCTTTGTGCGCAAAAAGCTTTCCGTGAAATTTTCGGACCAAAAGTGACCATTTCGGCGTCACCTTTCTTTATCCACCAAAACTGTGTTGTTTTCGCTCAAATGTGTCCCAAACATGTTTATGTGGTGTATAGGTCACAATGAGAGCTTTGTGCGCGAAAAGCTTTCCGTGAAATTTTCGGCCCAAAACTGACCATTTCGGCGTTACCTTTCTTTATCCCCAAAAACTGTGTTGTTTTCGCTCAAATGTGTCCCAAACATGTTTATATGGTGTATAGGTCATAATGTGAGCTTTGTGCCCGAAAAGTTTTCCGTGAAATTTTCGGAACAAAAGTGACCATTTCGGCATTACCTTTCTTTATAAACCAAAACTGTGGATTTTTCGCTCAAATGTGTCCCAAACATGTTTATATGGTGTATAGGTCATAATGGAAGCTTTGTGCGCGAAAAGCTTTCCGTGAAATTTTCGGACCAAAAGTGACCATTTCGGCGTCACCTTTCTTTATCCAACAAAACTGTGTTGTTTTCGCTCAAATGTGTCCCAAACATGTTTATATGGTGTATAGGTCACAATGGGTGGTTTGTGCGCGAAAAGCTATCCGTGAAATTTTCGGACCAAAAGTGACCATTTCTGCGTCACCTTTCTTTATCCACCAAAACTGTGTTGTTTTCGCTCAAATGTGTCCGAAACATGTTTATATGGTGTATAGGTCATAATGGAAGCTTTGTGCGCGAAAAGCTTTCCGTGAAATTTTCGGACCAAAAGTGACCATTTCGACGTCACCTTTCTTTATCCAACAAAACTGTGTTGTTTTCGCTCAAATGTGTCCCAAACATGTTTATATGGTGTATAGGTGATAATGTGAGCTTTGTGCCCGAAAAGTTTTCCGTGAAATTTTCGGAACAAAAGTGACTATTTCGGCGTTACCTTTCTTTATAAACCAAAACTGTGGTTTTTTCGCTCAAATGTGTCCCAAACATGTTTATATGGTGTATAGGTCATAATGGAAGCTTTGTGCGCGAAAAGCTTTCCGTGAAATTTTCGGACCAAAAGTGACCATTTCGGCGTCACCTTTCTTTATCCAACAAAACTGTGTTGTTTTCGCTCAAATGTGTCCCAAACATGTTTATATGGTGTATAGGTCACAATGGGTGGTTTGTGCGCGAAAAGCTATCCGTGAAATTTTCGGACCAAAAGTGACCATTTCGGCGTCACCTTTCTTTATCCACCAAAACTGTGTTGTTTTCGCTCAAATGTGTCCCAAACATGTTTATATGGTGTATAGGTCATAATGGAAGCTTTGTGCGCGAAAAGCTTTCCGTGAAATTTTCGGACCAAAAGTGACCATTTCGGCGTCACCTTTCTTTATCCACCAAAACTGTGTTGTTTTCGCTCAAATGTGTCCCAAACATGTTTAAATGGTGTATAGGTCATAATGGAAGCTTTGTGCGTGAAAAACATTCTGTGAAATTTTCGAACCAAAAGTGACCATTTCGGCGTCACCTTTCTTTATCCACCAAAACTGTGTTGTTTTCGCTCAAATGTGTCCCAAACATGTTTATATGGTGTATAGGTCACAATGTGAGCTTTGTGCGCGAAAACCTTTCCGTGAAATTTTCGAACCAAAAGTGACCATTTCGGCGTCACCTTTCTTTATCCACCAAAACTGTGTTATTTTCGCTCAAATGTGTACCAAACATGTTTATATGGTGTATAGGTCATAATGGAAGCTTTGTGCGCGAAAAGCTTTCCGTGAAATTTTCGGAACAAAAGTGACCATTTCGGCGTCACCTTTCTTTATCCACCAAAACTGTGTTATTTTCGCTCAAATGTTTACCAAACATGTTTATATGGTGTATAGGTCATAATGGAAGCTTTGTGCGCGAAAAGCTTTCCGTGAAATTTTCGGACCAAAAGTGACCATTTCGGCGTCACCTTTCTTTATCCAATAAAACTGTGTTGTTTTCGCTCAAATGTGTCCCAAACATGTTTATATGGTGTATAGGTCACAATGGGTGGTTTGTGCGCGAAAAGCTTTACGTAAAATTTTCGGACCAAAAGTGACCATTTCGGCGTCACATTTCTTTATCCTACAAAATTGTGTTGTTTTTGCTCAAATGTGTCCCAAACATGTTTATATGGTGTATAGGTCATAATGTGAGCTTTGTGCCCGAAAAGCTTTCCGTGAAATTTTCGGACCAAAAGTGACCATTTCGGCGTCACCTTTCTTTATTCAACAAAACTATGTTGTTTTCGCTCAAATGTGTCCCAAACATGTTTATATGGTGTATAGGTCACAATGGGTGGTTTGTGCGCGAAAAGCTTTCCGTGAAATTTTCGGACCAAAAGTGACCATTTCGGCGTCACCTTTCTTTATCCTACAAAATTGTGTTGTTTTTGCTCAAATGTGTCCCAAACATGTTTATATGGTGTATAGGTCATAATGTGAGCTTTGTGCCCGAAAAGCTTTCCGTGAAATTTTCGGACCAAAAGTGACCATTTTGGCGTCACCTTTCTTTATCCACCAAAACTGTGTTGTTTTCGCTCAAATGTGTCCCAAACATGTTTATATGGTGTATAGGTCATAATGTAAGCTTTGTGCGCGAAAAGCTTTCCGTGAAATTTTCGGACCAAAAGTGACCATTTCGGCGTCACCTTTCTTTATCCAACAAAACTGTGTTGTTTTCGCTCAAATGTGTCCAAAACATGTTTATATGGTGTATAGGTCACAATGGGTGGTTTGTGCGCGAAAACCTTTCAGTGAAATTTTCGAACCAAAAGTGACCATTTCGGCGTCACCTTTCTTTATCCACTAAAACTGTGTTGTTTTCGCTCAAATGTGTTCCAAACATGTTTATATGGTGTATAGGTCATAATGGAAGCTTTGTGCGCGAAAAGCTTTCCGTGAAATTTTCGGACCATTAGTGACCATTTTGGCGTCACCTTTCTTTATCCACCAAAACTGTGTTGTTTTCGCTCAAATGTGTCCCAAACATGTTTATATGGTGTATAGGTCATAATGGAAGCTTTGTGCGCGAAAAGCTTTCCGTGAAATTTTCGGACCATTAGTGACCATTTTGGCGTCACCTTTCTTTATCCACCAAAACTGTGTTGTTTTCGCTCAAATGTGTCCCAAACATGTTTATATGGTGTATAGGTCATAATGGAAGCTTTGTGCGCGAAAAGCTTTCTGTGAAATTTTCGGACCAAAAGTGACCATTTCGGCGTCACCTTTCTTTATCCACCAAAACTGTGTTGTTTTCGCTCAAATGTGTCCCAAACATGTTTATATGGTGTATAGGTCACAATGGGAGCTTTGTGCGCGAAAAGCTTTCCGTGAAATTTTCGGACCAAAAGTGACCATTTCGGCGTCACCTTTCTGTATCCACCAAAACTGTGTTGTTTTCGCTCAAATGTGTCCCAAACATGTTTATGTGGTGTATAGCTCACAATGAGAGCTTTGTGCGCGAAAAGCTTTACGTGAAATTTTCGGTCACAATGGGAGCTTTGTGCGCGAAAAGCTTTCCGTGAAATTTTCGGACCAAAAGTGACCATTTCGGCGTCACCTTTCTGTATCCACCAAAACTGTGTTGTTTTCGCTCAAATGTGTCCCAAACATGTTTATGTGGTGTATAGCTCACAATGAGAGCTTTGTGCGCGAAAAGCTTTCCGTGAAATTTTCGGCCCAAAATTGACCATTTCGGCGTCACCTTTCTTTATCAACCAAAACTGGGTTGTTTTCGCTCAAATGTGTACCAAATATGTTTATATGGTGTATAGGTCATCATGGAAGCTTTGTGCGCGAAAAGCTTTCCGTGAAATTTTCGGACCAAAAGTGACCATTTCGGTGTTACCTTTCTTTATCAACCAAAACTGGGTTGTTTTCGGTCAAATGTATCCCAAATATGTTCATATGGTGTATAGGTCACAATGGGAGCTTTGTGCACGAAAGGCTTTCCGTGAAATTTTCGGACCAAAAGTGACCATTTCGGCGTCACCTTTCTTTATCCAACAAAACTGTGTTGTTTTCGCTCAAATGTGTCCCAAACATGTTTATATGGTGTATAGGTCACAATGGGTGGTTTGTGCGCGAAAAGCTATCCGTGAAATTTTCGGACCAAAAGTGACCATTTCGGCGTCACCTTTCTTTATCCACCAAAACTGTGTTGTTTTCGCTCAAATGTGTCCCAAACATGTTTATATGGTGTATAGGTCATAATGGAAGCTTTGTGCGCGAAAAGCTTTCCGTGAAATTTTCGGACCAAAAGTGATCATTTCGGCGTCACCTTTCTTTATCCACCAAAACTGTGTTGTTTTCGCTCAAATGTGTCCCAAACATGTTTAAATGGTGTATAGGTCATAATGGAAGCTTTGTGCGTGAAAAACATTCTGTGAAATTTTCGAACCAAAAGTGACCATTTCGGCGTCACCTTTCTTTATCCACCAAAACTGTGTTGTTTTCGCTCAAATGTGTCCCAAACATGTTTATATGGTGTATAGGTCACAATGTGAGCTTTGTGCGCGAAAACCTTTCCGTGAAATTTTCGAACCAAAAGTGACCATTTCGGCGTCACCTTTCTTTATCCACCAAAACTGTGTTATTTTCGCTCAAATGTGTACCAAACATGTTTATATGGTGTATAGGTCATAATGGAAGCTTTGTGCGCGAAAAGCTTTCCGTGAAATTTTCGGACCAAAAGTGACCATTTCGGCGTCACCTTTCTTTATCCACCAAAACTGTGTTATTTTCGCTCAAATGTTTACCAAACATGTTTATATGGTGTATAGGTCATAATGGAAGCTTTGTGCGCGAAAAGCTTTCCGTGAAATTTTCGGACCAAAAGTGACCATTTCGGCGTCACCTTTCTTTATCCAATAAAACTGTGTTGTTTTCGCTCAAATGTGTCCCAAACATGTTTATATGGTGTATAGGTCACAATGGGTGGTTTGTGCGCGAAAAGCTTTACGTAAAATTTTCGGACCAAAAGTGACCATTTCGGCGTCACATTTCTTTATCCTACAAAATTGTGTTGTTTTTGCTCAAATGTGTCCCAAACATGTTTATATGGTGTATAGGTCATAATGTGAGCTTTGTGCCCGAAAAGCTTTCCGTGAAATTTTCGGACCAAAAGTGACCATTTCGGCGTCACCTTTCTTTATTCAACAAAACTATGTTGTTTTCGCTCAAATGTGTCCCAAACATGTTTATATGGTGTATAGGTCACAATGGGTGGTTTGTGCGCGAAAAGCTTTCCGTGAAATTTTCGGACCAAAAGTGACCATTTCGGCGTCACCTTTCTTTATCCTACAAAATTGTGTTGTTTTTGCTCAAATGTGTCCCAAACATGTTTATATGGTGTATAGGTCATAATGTGAGCTTTGTGCCCGAAAAGCTTTCCGTGAAATTTTCGGACCAAAAGTGACCATTTTGGCGTCACCTTTCTTTATCCACCAAAACTGTGTTGTTTTCGCTCAAATGTGTCCCAAACATGTTTATATGGTGTATAGGTCATAATGTAAGCTTTGTGCGCGAAAAGCTTTCCGTGAAATTTTCGGACCAAAAGTGACCATTTCGGCGTCACCTTTCTTTATCCAACAAAACTGTGTTGTTTTCGCTCAAATGTGTCCAAAACATGTTTATATGGTGTATAGGTCACAATGGGTGGTTTGTGCGCGAAAACCTTTCAGTGAAATTTTCGAACCAAAAGTGACCATTTCGGCGTCACCTTTCTTTATCCACTAAAACTGTGTTGTTTTCGCTCAAATGTGTTCCAAACATGTTTATATGGTGTATAGGTCATAATGGAAGCTTTGTGCGCGAAAAGCTTTCCGTGAAATTTTCGGACCATTAGTGACCATTTTGGCGTCACCTTTCTTTATCCACCAAAACTGTGTTGTTTTCGCTCAAATGTGTCCCAAACATGTTTATATGGTGTATAGGTCATAATGGAAGCTTTGTGCGCGAAAAGCTTTCTGTGAAATTTTCGGACCAAAAGTGACCATTTCGGCGTCACCTTTCTTTATCCACCAAAACTGTGTTGTTTTCGCTCAAATGTGTCCCAAACATGTTTATATGGTGTATAGGTCACAATGGGAGCTTTGTGCGCGAAAAGCTTTCCGTGAAATTTTCGGACCAAAAGTGACCATTTCGGCGTCACCTTTCTGTATCCACCAAAACTGTGTTGTTTTCGCTCAAATGTGTCCCAAACATGTTTATGTGGTGTATAGCTCACAATGAGAGCTTTGTGCGCGAAAAGCTTTACGTGAAATTTTCGGTCACAATGGGAGCTTTGTGCGCGAAAAGCTTTCCGTGAAATTTTCGGACCAAAAGTGACCATTTCGGCGTCACCTTTCTGTATCCACCAAAACTGTGTTGTTTTCGCTCAAATGTGTCCCAAACATGTTTATGTGGTGTATAGCTCACAATGAGAGCTTTGTGCGCGAAAAGCTTTCCGTGAAATTTTCGGCCCAAAATTGACCATTTCGGCGTCACCTTTCTTTATCAACCAAAACTGGGTTGTTTTCGCTCAAATGTGTACCAAATATGTTTATATGGTGTATAGGTCATCATGGAAGCTTTGTGCGCGAAAAGCTTTCCGTGAAATTTTCGGACCAAAAGTGACCATTTCGGTGTTACCTTTCTTTATCAACCAAAACTGGGTTGTTTTCGGTCAAATGTATCCCAAATATGTTCATA
This sequence comes from Persicaria maculosa, assembly GCA_963922045.1. Taxonomy (NCBI): domain Eukaryota; kingdom Viridiplantae; phylum Streptophyta; class Magnoliopsida; order Caryophyllales; family Polygonaceae; genus Persicaria; species Persicaria maculosa. Next base: position 4,832,038 of record OY998268.1, read on the forward strand.
TGGTGTATAGGTCACAATGGGAGCTTTGTGCACGAAAGGCTTTCCGTGAAATTTTCGGACCAAAAGTGACCATTTCGGCGTCACCTTTCTTTATCCAACAAAACTGTGTTGTTTTCGCTCAAATGTGTCCCAAACATGTTTATATGGTGTATAGGTCACAATGGGTGGTTTGTGCGCGAAAAGCTATCCGTGAAATTTTCGGACCAAAAGTGACCATTTCGGCGTCACCTTTCTTTATCCACCAAAACTGTGTTGTTTTCGCTCAAATGTGTCCCAAACATGTTTATATGGTGTATAGGTCATAATGGAAGCTTTGTGCGCGAAAAGCTTTCCGTGAAATTTTCGGACCAAAAGTGACCATTTCGGCGTCACCTTTCTTTATCCACCAAAACTGTGTTGTTTTCGCTCAAATGTGTCCCAAACATGTTTAAATGGTGTATAGGTCATAATGGAAGCTTTGTGCGTGAAAAACATTCTGTGAAATTTTCGAACCAAAAGTGACCATTTCGGCGTCACCTTTCTTTATCCACCAAAACTGTGTTGTTTTCGCTCAAATGTGTCCCAAACATGTTTATATGGTGTATAGGTCACAATGTGAGCTTTGTGCGCGAAAACCTTTCCGTGAAATTTTCGAACCAAAAGTGACCATTTCGGCGTCACCTTTCTTTATCCACCAAAACTGTGTTATTTTCGCTCAAATGTGTACCAAACATGTTTATATGGTGTATAGGTCATAATGGAAGCTTTGTGCGCGAAAAGCTTTCCGTGAAATTTTCGGACCAAAAGTGACCATTTCGGCGTCACCTTTCTTTATCCACCAAAACTGTGTTATTTTCGCTCAAATGTTTACCAAACATGTTTATATGGTGTATAGGTCATAATGGAAGCTTTGTGCGCGAAAAGCTTTCCGTGAAATTTTCGGACCAAAAGTGACCATTTCGGCGTCACCTTTCTTTATCCAATAAAACTGTGTTGTTTTCGCTCAAATGTGTCCCAAACATGTTTATATGGTGTATAGGTCACAATGGGTGGTTTGTGCGCGAAAAGCTTTACGTAAAATTTTCGGACCAAAAGTGACCATTTCGGCGTCACATTTCTTTATCCTACAAAATTGTGTTGTTTTTGCTCAAATGTGTCCCAAACATGTTTATATGGTGTATAGGTCATAATGTGAGCTTTGTGCCCGAAAAGCTTTCCGTGAAATTTTCGGACCAAAAGTGACCATTTCGGCGTCACCTTTCTTTATTCAACAAAACTATGTTGTTTTCGCTCAAATGTGTCCCAAACATGTTTATATGGTGTATAGGTCACAATGGGTGGTTTGTGCGCGAAAAGCTTTCCGTGAAATTTTCGGACCAAAAGTGACCATTTCGGCGTCACCTTTCTTTATCCTACAAAATTGTGTTGTTTTTGCTCAAATGTGTCCCAAACATGTTTATATGGTGTATAGGTCATAATGTGAGCTTTGTGCCTGAAAAGCTTTCCGTGAAATTTTCGGACCAAAAGTGACCATTTTGGCGTCACCTTTCTTTATCCACCAAAACTGTGTTGTTTTCGCTCAAATGTGTCCCAAACATGTTTATATGGTGTATAGGTCATAATGTAAGCTTTGTGCGCGAAAAGCTTTCCGTGAAATTTTCGGACCAAAAGTGACCATTTCGGCGTCACCTTTCTTTATCCAACAAAACTGTGTTGTTTTCGCTCAAATGTGTCCAAAACATGTTTATATGGTGTATAGGTCATAATGGAAGCTTTGTGCGCGAAAAGCTTTCTGTGAAATTTTCGGACCAAAAGTGACCATTTCGGCGTCACCTTTCTTTATCCACCAAAACTGTGTTGTTTTCGCTCAAATGTGTCCCAAACATGTTTATATGGTGTATAGGTCACAATGGGAGCTTTGTGCGCGAAAAGCTTTCCGTGAAATTTTCGGACCAAAAGTGACCATTTCGGCGTCACCTTTCTGTATCCACCAAAACTGTGTTGTTTTCGCTCAAATGTGTCCCAAACATGTTTATGTGGTGTATAGCTCACAATGAGAGCTTTGTGCGCGAAAAGCTTTACGTGAAATTTTCGGTCACAATGGGAGCTTTGTGCGCGAAAAGCTTTCCGTGAAATTTTCGGACCAAAAGTGACCATTTCGGCGTCACCTTTCTGTATCCACCAAAACTGTGTTGTTTTCGCTCAAATGTGTCCCAAACATGTTTATGTGGTGTATAGCTCACAATGAGAGCTTTGTGCGCGAAAAGCTTTCCGTGAAATTTTCGGCCCAAAATTGACCATTTCGGCGTCACCTTTCTTTATCAACCAAAACTGGGTTGTTTTCGCTCAAATGTGTACCAAATATGTTTATATGGTGTATAGGTCATCATGGAAGCTTTGTGCGCGAAAAGCTTTCCGTGAAATTTTCGGACCAAAAGTGACCATTTCGGTGTTACCTTTCTTTATCAACCAAAACTGGGTTGTTTTCGGTCAAATGTATCCCAAATATGTTCATATGGTGTATAGGTCACAATGGGAGCTTTGTGCACGAAACGCTTTCCGTGAAATTTTCGGACCAAAAGTGACCATTTCGGCGTCACCTTTCTTTAACCACCAAAACTGTGTTGTTTTCGCTCAAATGTGTCCCAAACATGTTTATATGGTGTATAGGTCATAATGGAAGCTTTGTGCGCGAAAAACTTTCCGTAAAATTTTCGAACCAAAAGTGACCATTTCGGCGTCACCTTTCTTTATCCACCAAAACTGTGTTGTTTTCACTCAAATGTGTCCCAAACATGTTTATATGGTGTATAGGTCACAATGGGTGGTTTGTGCGCGAAAACCTTTCCGTGAAATTTTCGGACCAAAAGTGACCATTTCGGCGTCACCTTTCTTTATCCACCAAAACTGTGTTGTTTTCGCTCAAATGTGTCCCAAACATGTTTATATGGTGTATAGGTCATAATGGAAGCTTTGTGCGCGAAAAGCTTTCCGTGAAATTTTCGGACCAAAAGTGACCATTTCGGCGTCACCTTTCTTTATCCACCAAAACTGTGTTGTTTTCGCTCAAATGTGTCCCAAACATGTTTATATGGTGTATAGGTCATCATGGAAGCTTTGTGCGCGAAAAGCTTTCCGTGAAATTTTCGGACCAAAAGTGACCATTTCGGTGTCACCTTTCTTTATCCACCAAAACTGTGTTGTTTTCGCTCAAATGTGTCCCAAACATGTTTATATGGTGTATAGGTCACAATGTGAGCTTTGTGCGCGAAAAGCTTTCCGTGAAATTTTCGGCCCAAAACTTACCATTTCGGCGTTACCTTTTTTTATCAACCCAAACTGGGTTGTGTTCGCTCAAATGTGTCCCAAATACGTTTATATTGTGTATAGGTCACAATGGGAGCTTTGTGCGCGAAAAGCTTTCCGTGAAATTTTCGGACCAAAAGTGACCATTTCGGCGTCACCTTTCTTTATCCACCAAAACTGTGTTGTTTTTGCTCAAATGTGTCCCAAACAAGTTTATATGGTGTATAGGTCACAATGGGAGCTTTGTGCGCAAAAAGCTTTCCGTGAAATTTTCGGACCAAAAGTGACCATTTCGGCGTCACCTTTCTTTATCCACCAAAACTTTGTTGTTTTCGCTCAAATGTGTCCCAAACATGTTTATGTGGTGTATAGGTCACAATGAGAGCTTTGTGCGCGAAAAGCTTTCCGTGAAATTTTCGGCCCAAAACTGACCATTTCGGCGTTACCTTTTTTTATCAACCAAAACTGGGTTGTGTTCGCTCAAATGTGTCCCAAATATGTTTATATTGTGTATAGGTCACAATGGGAGCTTTGTGCGCGAAAAGCTTTCCGTGAAATTTTCGGACCAAAAGTGACCATTTCGGCGTCACCTTTCTTTATCCAACAAAACTGTGTTGTTTTCGCTCAAATGTGTCCAAAACATGTTTATATGGTGTATAGGTCACAATGGGTGGTTTGTGCGCGAAAACCTTTCAGTGAAATTTTCGAACCAAAAGTGACCATTTCGGCGTCACCTTTCTTTATCCACCAAAACTGTGTTGTTTTCGCTCAAATGTGTCCCAAACATGTTTATATGGTGTATAGGTCAAAATGGAAGCTTTGTGCGCGAAAAGCTTTCTGTGAAATTTTCGGACCAAAAGTGACCATTTCGGCGTCACCTTTCTTTATCCACCAAAACTGTGTTGTTTTCGCTCAAATGTGTCCCAAACATGTTTATGTGGTGTATAGGTCACAATGAGAGCTTTGTGCGCGAAAAGCTTTCCGTGAAATTTTCGGACCAAAAGTGACCATTTCGGCGTTACCTTTCTTTATCCACCAAAACTGTGTTGTTTTCGCTCAAATATGACCCAAACATGTTTATATGGTGTATAGGTCACAATGGGTGCTTTGTGCGCGAAAAGCTTTCCGTGAAATTTTCGGACCAAAAGTGACCATTTCGGCGTCACCTTTCTTTATCCAACAAAACTGTGTTGTTTTCGCTCAAATGTGTCCAAAACATGTTTATATGGTGTATAGGTCACAATGGGTGGTTTGTGCGCGAAAACCTTTCAGTGAAATTTTCGAACCAAAAGTGACCATTTCGGCGTCACCTTTCTTTATCCACCAAAACTGTGTTGTTTTCGCTCAAATGTGTACCAAACATGTTTATGTGGCGTATAGGTCACAATGGGAGCTTTGTGCCCGAAATGCATTCCGTGAAATTTTCGTACCAAAATTGACCATTTCGGCGTCACCTTTCTTTATCTACCAAAACTGTGTTATTTTCGCTCAAATGTGTCCCAAACATGTTTATATGGTGTATAGGTCACAATGGGAGGTTTATGCGCGAAAAGCTTTCCGTGAAATTTTCGGCCCAAAAGTGACCATTTCGGCGTCACCTTTCTTTATCCACCAAAACTGTGTTGTTTTCGGTCAAATGTATCCCAAATATGTTCATATGGTGTATAGGTCACAATGGGAGCTTTGTGCGCGAAAGGCTTTCCGTGAAATTTTCGGACCAAAAGTGACCATTTCGGCGTCACCTTTCTTTATCCACCAAAACTGTGTTGTTTTCGCTCAAATGTGTCCCAAACATGTTTATGTGGTGTATAGGTCACAATGAGAACTTTGTGCGCGAAAAGCTTTCCGTGAAATTTTCGGCCCAAAACTGACCATTTCGGCGTTACCTTTCGTTATCCCCAAAAACTGTGTTGTTTTCGCTCAAATGTGTCCCAAACATGTTTATATGGTGTATAGGTCATAATGTGAGCTTTGTGCCCGAAAAGTGTTCCGTGAAATTTTCGGAACAAAAGTGACCATTTCGGCGTTACCTTTCTTTATAAACCAAAACTGTGGTTTTTTCGCTCAAATGTGTCCCAAACATGTTTATATGGTGTATAGGTCATAATGGAAGCTTTGTGCGCGAAAAGCTTTCCGTGAAATTTTCGGACCAAAACTGACCATTTCGGCGTCACCTTTCTTTATCCACAAAAACTGTGTTGTTTTCGCTCAAATGTGTCCCAAACATGTTTATATGGTGTATAGGTCATAATGGGAGCTTTGTGCGCGAAAAGCTTTCCGTGAAATTTTCGGACCAAAAGTGTCCATTTCGGCGTCACCTTTCTTTATCCACCAAAACTGTGTTGTTTTCGCTCAAATGTTTCCCAAACATGTTTATATGGTGTATAGGTCACAATGGGAGCTTTGTGCGCGAAAAGCTTTCCTTGAAATTTTCGGACCAAAAGTGACCATTTCGGCGTCACCTTTCTTTATCCCACAAAATTGTGTTGTTTTTACTCAAATGTGTCCCAAACGTGTTTATATGGTGTGTAGGTCACAATGGGAGCTTTGTGCCCGAAAAGCTATCCGTGAAATTTTCGGACCAAAAGTGACCATTTCGGCGTCACCTTTCTTTATCCACCAAAACTGTGTTGTTTTCGCTCAAATGTGTCCGAAACATGTTTATATGGTGTGTAGGTCATAATGGAAGCTTTGTGCGCGAAAAGCTTTCCGTGAAATTTTCGGACCAAAAGTGACCATTTCGGCGTCACCTTTCTTTATCCAACAAAACTGTGTTGTTTTCGCTCAAATGTGTCCCAAACATGTTTATATGGTGTATAGGTGATAATGTGAGCTTTGTGCCCGAAAAGTTTTCCGTGAAATTTTCGGAACAAAAGTGACTATTTCGGCGTTACCTTTCTTTATAAACCAAAACTGTGGTTTTTTCGCTCAAATGTGTCCCAAACATGTTTATATGGTGTATAGGTCATAATGGACGCTTTGTGCGCAAAAAGCTTTCCGTGAAATTTTCGGACCAAAAGTGACCATTTCGGCGTCACCTTTCTTTATCCACCAAAACTGTGTTGTTTTCGCTCAAAGTGTCCCAAACATGTTTATATGGTGTATAGGTCATAATGGAAGCTTTGTGCGCGAAAAGCTTTCCGTGAAATTTTCGGACCAAAAGTGACCATTTCGGCGTCACCTTTCTTTATCCACCAAAACTGTGTTGTTTTCGCTCAAATGTGTCCCAAACATGTTTAAATGGTGTATAGGTCATAATGGAAGCTTTGTGCGTGAAAAACATTCTGTGAAATTTTCGAACCAAAAGTGACCATTTCGGCGTCACCTTTCTTTATCCACCAAAACTGTGTTGTTTTCGCTCAAATGTGTCCCAAACATGTTTATATGGTGTATAGGTCACAATGTGAGCTTTGTGCGCGAAAACCTTTCCGTGAAATTTTCGAACCAAAAGTGACCATTTCGGCGTCACCTTTCTTTATCCACCAAAACTGTGTTATTTTCGCTCAAATGTGTACCAAACATGTTTATATGGTGTATAGGTCATAATGGAAGCTTTGTGCGCGAAAAGCTTTCCGTGAAATTTTCGGACCAAAAGTGACCATTTCGGCGTCACCTTTCTTTATCCACCAAAACTGTGTTATTTTCGCTCAAATGTTTACCAAACATGTTTATATGGTGTATAGGTCATAATGGAAGCTTTGTGCGCGAAAAGCTTTCCGTGAAATTTTCGGACCAAAAGTGACCATTTCGGCGTCACCTTTCTTTATCCAACAAAACTGTGTTGTTTTCGCTCAAATGTGTCCCAAACATGTTTATATGGTGTATAGGTCACAATGGGTGGTTTGTGCGCGAAAAGCTTTACGTGAAATTTTCGGACCAAAAGTGACCATTTCGGCGTCACATTTCTTTATCCTACAAAATTGTGTTGTTTTTGCTCAAATGTGTCCCAAACATGTTTATATGGTGTATAGGTCATAATGTGAGCTTTGTGCCCGAAAAGCTTTCCGTGAAATTTTCGGACCAAAAGTGACCATTTCGGCGTCACCTTTCTTTATTCAACAAAACTATGTTGTTTTCGCTCAAATGTGTCCCAAACATGTTTATATGGTGTATAGGTCACAATGGGTGGTTTGTGAGCGAAAAGCTTTCCGTGAAATTTTCGGACCAAAAGTGACCATTTCGGCGTCACCTTTCTTTATCCTACAAAATTGTGTTGTTTTTGCTCAAATGTGTCCCAAACATGTTTATATGGTGTATAGGTCATAATGTGAGCTTTGTGCCCGAAAAGCTTTCCGTGAAATTTTCGGACCAAAAGTGACCATTTTGGCGTCACCTTTCTTTATCCACCAAAACTGTGTTGTTTTCGCTCAAATGTGTCCCAAACATGTTTATATGGTGTATAGGTCATAATGTAAGCTTTGTGCGCGAAAAGCTTTCCGTGAAATTTTCGGACCAAAAGTGACCATTTCGGCGTCACCTTTCTTTATCCAACAAAACTGTGTTGTTTTCGCTCAAATGTGTCCAAAACATGTTTATATGGTGTATAGGTCACAATGGGTGGTTTGTGCGCGAAAAGCTTTCAGTGAAATTTTCGAACCAAAAGTGACCATTTCGGCGTCACCTTTCTTTATCCACCAAAACTGTGTTGTTTTCGCTCAAATGTGTTCCAAACATGTTTATATGGTGTATAGGTCATAATGGAAGCTTTGTGCGCGAAAAGCTTTCCGTGAAATTTTCGGACCATTAGTGACCATTTTGGCGTCACCTTTCTTTATCCACCAAAACTGTGTTGTTTTCGCTCAAATGTGTCCCAAACATGTTTATATGGTGTATAGGTCATAATGGAAGCTTTGTGCGCGAAAAGCTTTCTGTGAAATTTTCGGACCAAAAGTGACCATTTCGGCGTCACCTTTCTTTATCCACCAAAACTGTGTTGTTTTCGCTCAAATGTGTCCCAAACATGTTTATATGGTGTATAGGTCACAATGGGAGCTTTGTGCGCGAAAAGCTTTCCGTGAAATTTTCGGACCAAAAGTGACCATTTCGGCGTCACCTTTCTGTATCCACCAAAACTGTGTTGTTTTCGCTCAAATGTGTCCCAAACATGTTTATATGGTGTATAGGTCACAATGTGAGCTTTGTGCGCGAAAAGCTTTCCGTGAAATTTTCGGCCCAAAACTGACCATTTCGGCGTTACCTTTTTTTATCAACCAAAACTGGGTTGTGTTCGCTCAAATGTGTCCCAAATATGTTTATATTGTGTATAGGTCACAATGGGAGCATTGTGCGCGAAAAGCTTTCCGTGAAATTTTCGGACCAAAAGTGACCATTTCGGCGTCACCTTTCTTTATCCACCAAAACTGTGTTGTTTTCGCTCAAATGTGTCCCAAACATGTTTATATGGTGTATAGGTCATAATGGAAGCTTTGTGCGCGAAAAGCTTTCCGTGAAATTTTCGAACCAAAAGTGACCATTTCGGCGTCACCTTTCTTTATCCACCAAAACTGTGTTGTTTTCGCTCAAATGTGTCCCAAACATGTTTATATGGTGTATAGGTCATCATGGAAGCTTTGTGCGCGAAAAGCTTTCCGTGAAATTTTCGGACCAAAAGTGACCATTTCGGTGTCACCTTTCTTTATCCACCAAAACTGTGTTGTTTTCGCTCAAATGTGTCCCAAACATGTTTATATGGTGTATAGGTCACAATGTGAGCTTTGTGCGCGAAAAGCTTTCGGTGAAATTTTCGGCCCAAAACTGACCATTTCGGCGTTACCTTTTTTTATCAACCAAAACTGGGTTGTGTTCGCTCAAATGTGTCCCAAATATGTTTATATTGTGTATAGGTCACAATGGGAGCATTGTGCGCGAAAAGCTTTCCGTGAAATTTTCGGACCAAAAGTGACCATTTCGGCGTCACCTTTCTTTATCCACCAAAACTGTGTTGTTTTCGCTCAAATGTGTCCCAAACATGTTTATATGGTGTATAGGTCACAATGGGAGCTTTGTGCGCAAAAAGCTTTCCGTGAAATTTTCGGACCAAAAGTGACCATTTCGGCGTCACCTTTCTTTATCCACCAAAACTGTGTTGTTTTCGCTCAAATGTGTCCCAAACATGTTTATGTGGTGTATAGGTCACAATGAGAACTTTGTGCGCGAAAAGCTTTCCGTGAAATTTTCGGCCCAAAACTGACCATTTCGGCGTTACCTTTCGTTATCCCCAAAAACTGTGTTGTTTTCGCTCAAATGTGTCCCAAACATGTTTATATGGTGTATAGGTCATAATGTGAGCTTTGTGCCCGAAAAGTGTTCCGTGAAATTTTCGGAACAAAAGTGACCATTTCGGCGTTACCTTTCTTTATAAACCAAAACTGTGGTTTTTTCGCTCAAATGTGTCCCAAACATGTTTATATGGTGTATAGGTCATAATGGAAGCTTTGTGCGCGAAAAGCTTTCCGTGAAATTTTCGGACCAAAACTGACCATTTCGGCGTCACCTTTCTTTATCCACAAAAACTGTGTTGTTTTCGCTCAAATGTGTCCCAAACATGTTTATATGGTGTATAGGTCATAATGGGAGCTTTGTGCGCGAAAAGCTTTCCGTGAAATTTTCGGACCAAAAGTGTCCATTTCGGCGTCACCTTTCTTTATCCACCAAAACTGTGTTGTTTTCGCTCAAATGTGTCCCAAACATGTTTATATTGTGTATAGGTCATAATGTGAGCTTTGTGCGCGAAAAGCTTTCCGTGAAATTTTCGGCCCAAAATTGACCATTTCGGCGTTACATTTCTTTATCAACCAAAACTGTGTTGTTTTCGCTCAAATGTTTCCCAAACATGTTTATATGGTGTATAGGTCACAATGGGAGCTTTGTGCGCGAAAAGCTTTCCTTGAAATTTTCGGACCAAAAGTGACCATTTCGGCGTCACCTTTCTTTATCCCACAAAATTGTGTTGTTTTTACTCAAATGTGTCCCAAACGTGTTTATATGGTGTGTAGGTCATAATGTGAGCTTTGTGCCCGAAAAGCTATCCGTGAAATTTTCGGACCAAAAGTGACCATTTCGGCGTCACCTTTCTTTATCCACCAAAACTGTGTTGTTTTCGCTCAAATGTGTCCGAAACATGTTTATATGGTGTATAGGTCATAATGGAAGCTTTGTGCGCGAAAAGCTTTCCGTGAAATTTTCGGACCAAAAGTGACCATTTCGGCGTCACCTTTCTTTATCCAACAAAACTGTGTTGTTTTCGCTCAAATGTGTCCCAAACATGTTTATATGGTGTATAGGTGATAATGTGAGCTTTGTGCCCGAAAAGTTTTCCGTGAAATTTTCGGAACAAAAGTGACTATTTCGGCGTTACCTTTCTTTATAAACCAAAACTGTGGTTTTTTCGCTCAAATGTGTCCCAAACATGTTTATATGGTGTATAGGTCATAATGGACGCTTTGTGCGCAAAAAGCTTTCCGTGAAATTTTCGGACCAAAAGTGACCATTTCGGCGTCACCTTTCTTTATCCACCAAAACTGTGTTGTTTTCGCTCAAAGTGTCCCAAACATGTTTATATGGTGTATAGGTCATAATGGAAGCTTTGTGCGCGAAAAGCTTTCCGTGAAATTTTCGGACCAAAAGTGACCATTTCGGCGTCACCTTTCTTTATCCACCAAAACTGTGTTGTTTTCGCTCAAATGTGTCCCAAACATGTTTAAATGGTGTATAGGTCATAATGGAAGCTTTGTGCGTGAAAAACATTCTGTGAAATTTTCGAACCAAAAGTGACCATTTCGGCGTCACCTTTCTTTATCCACCAAAACTGTGTTGTTTTCGCTCAAATGTGTCCCAAACATGTTTATATGGTGTATAGGTCACAATGTGAGCTTTGTGCGCGAAAACCTTTCCGTGAAATTTTCGAACCAAAAGTGACCATTTCGGCGTCACCTTTCTTTATCCACCAAAACTGTGTTATTTTCGCTCAAATGTGTACCAAACATGTTTATATGGTGTATAGGTCATAATGGAAGCTTTGTGCTCGAAAAGCTTTCCGTGAAATTTTCGGACCAAAAGTGACCATTTCGGCGTCACCTTTCTTTATCCACCAAAACTGTGTTATTTTCGCTCAAATGTTTACCAAACATGTTTATATGGTGTATAGGTCATAATGGAAGCTTTGTGCGCGAAAAGCTTTCCGTGAAATTTTCGGACCAAAAGTGACCATTTCGGCGTCACCTTTCTTTATCCAACAAAACTGTGTTGTTTTCGCTCAAATGTGTCCCAAACATGTTTATATGGTGTATAGGTCACAATGGGTGGTTTGTGCGCGAAAAGCTTTACGTGAAATTTTCGGACCAAAAGTGACCATTTCGGCGTCACATTTCTTTATCCTACAAAATTGTGTTGTTTTTGCTCAAATGTGTCCCAAACATGTTTATATGGTGTATAGGTCATAATGTGAGCTTTGTGCCCGAAAAGCTTTCCGTGAAATTTTCGGACCAAAAGTGACCATTTCGGCGTCACCTTTCTTTATTCAACAAAACTATGTTGTTTTCGCTCAAATGTGTCCCAAACATGTTTATATGGTGTATAGGTCACAATGGGTGGTTTGTGCGCGAAAAGCTTTCCGTGAAATTTTCGGACCAAAAGTGACCATTTCGGCGTCACCTTTCTTTATCCTACAAAATTGTGTTGTTTTTGCTCAAATGTGTCCCAAACATGTTTATATGGTGTATAGGTCATAATGTGAGCTTTGTGCCCGAAAAGCTTTCCGTGAAATTTTCGGACCAAAAGTGACCATTTTGGCGTCACCTTTCTTTATCCACCAAAACTGTGTTGTTTTCGCTCAAATGTGTCCCAAACATGTTTATATGGTGTATAGGTCATAATGTAAGCTTTGTGCGCGAAAAGCTTTCCGTGAAATTTTCGGACCAAAAGTGACCATTTCGGCGTCACCTTTCTTTATCCAACAAAACTGTGTTGTTTTCGCTCAAATGTGTCCAAAACATGTTTATATGGTGTATAGGTCACAATGGGTGGTTTGTGCGCGAAAAGCTTTCAGTGAAATTTTCGAACCAAAAGTGACCATTTCGGCGTCACCTTTCTTTATCCACCAAAACTGTGTTGTTTTCGCTCAAATGTGTTCCAAACATGTTTATATGGTGTATAGGTCATAATGGAAGCTTTGTGCGCGAAAAGCTTTCCGTGAAATTTTCGGACCATTAGTGACCATTTTGGCGTCACCTTTCTTTATCCACCAAAACTGTGTTGTTTTCGCTCAAATGTGTCCCAAACATGTTTATATGGTGTATAGGTCATAATGGAAGCTTTGTGCGCGAAAAGCTTTCTGTGAAATTTTCGGACCAAAAGTGACCATTTCGGCGTCACCTTTCTTTATCCACCAAAACTGTGTTGTTTTCGCTCAAATGTGTCCCAAACATGTTTATATGGTGTATAGGTCACAATGGGAGCTTTGTGCGCGAAAAGCTTTCCGTGAAATTTTCGGACCAAAAGTGACCATTTCGGCGTCACCTTTCTGTATCCACCAAAACTGTGTTGTTTTCGCTCAAATGTGTCCCAAACATGTTTATATGGTGTATAGGTCACAATGTGAGCTTTGTGCGCGAAAAGCTTTCCGTGAAATTTTCGGCCCAAAACTGACCATTTCGGCGTTACCTTTTTTTATCAACCAAAACTGGGTTGTGTTCGCTCAAATGTGTCCCAAATATGTTTATATTGTGTATAGGTCACAATGGGAGCATTGTGCGCGAAAAGCTTTCCGTGAAATTTTCGGACCAAAAGTGACCATTTCGGCGTCACCTTTCTTTATCCACCAAAACTGTGTTGTTTTCGCTCAAATGTGTCCCAAACATGTTTATATGGTGTATAGGTCATAATGGAAGCTTTGTGCGCGAAAAGCTTTCCGTGAAATTTTCGAACCAAAAGTGACCATTTCGGCGTCACCTTTCTTTATCCACCAAAACTGTGTTGTTTTCGCTCAAATGTGTCCCAAACATGTTTATATGGTGTATAGGTCATCATGGAAGCTTTGTGCGCGAAAAGCTTTCCGTGAAATTTTCGGACCAAAAGTGACCATTTCGGTGTCACCTTTCTTTATCCACCAAAACTGTGTTGTTTTCGCTCAAATGTGTCCCAAACATGTTTATATGGTGTATAGGTCACAATGTGAGCTTTGTGCGCGAAAAGCTTTCCGTGAAATTTTCGGCCCAAAACTGACCATTTCGGCGTTACCTTTTTTTATCAACCAAAACTGGGTTGTGTTCGCTCAAATGTGTCCCAAATATGTTTATATTGTGTATAGGTCACAATGGGAGCATTGTGCGCGAAAAGCTTTCCGTGAAATTTTCGGACCAAAAGTGACCATTTCGGCGTCACCTTTCTTTATCCACCAAAACTGTGTTGTTTTCGCTCAAATGTGTCCCAAACATGTTTATATGGTGTATAGGTCACAATGGGAGCTTTGTGCGCAAAAAGCTTTCCGTGAAATTTTCGGACCAAAAGTGACCATTTCGGCGTCACCTTTCTTTATCCACCAAAACTGTGTTGTTTTCGCTCAAATGTGTCCCAAACATGTTTATGTGGTGTATAGGTCACAATGAGAGCTTTGTGCGCGAAAAGCTTTCCGTGAAATTTTCGGCCCAAAACTGACCATTTCGGCGTTACCTTTTTTTATCAACCAAAACTGGGTTGTGTTCGCTCAAATGTGTCCCAAATATGTTTATATTGTGTATAGGTCACAATGGGAGCATTGTGCGCGAAAAGCTTTCCGTGAAATTTTCGGACCAAAAGTGACCATTTCGGCGTCACCTTTCTTTATCCACCAAAACTGTGTTGTATTCGCTTAAATGTGTACCAAACATGTTTATATGGTGTATAGGTCACAATGGACGCTTTGTGCGCAAAAAGCTTTCCGTGAAATTTTCGGACCAAAAGTGACCATTTCGGCGTCACCTTTCTTTATCCACCAAAACTGTGTTGTTTTCGCTCAAATGTGTCCCAAACATGTTTATATGGTGTATAGGTCACAATGGGTGGTTTGTGCGCGAAAAGCTTTCCGTGAAATTTTCGGACCAAAAGTGACCATTTCGGCGTCACCTTTCTTTATCCACCAAAACTGTGTTGTTTTCGCTCAAATGTGTCCCAAACATGTTTATGTGGTGTATAGCTCACAATGAGAGCTTTGTGCGCGAAAAGCTTTACGTGAAATTTTCGGTCACAATGGGAGCTTTGTGCGCGAAAAGCTTTCCGTGAAATTTTCGGACCAAAAGTGACCATTTCGGCGTCACCTTTCTGTATCCACCAAAACTGTGTTGTTTTCGCTCAAATGTGTCCCAAACATGTTTATGTGGTGTATAGGTCACAATGAGAGCTTTGTGCGCGAAAAGCTTTCCGTGAAATTTTCGGTCCAAAACTGACCATTTCGGCATTACCTTTCTTTATCAACCAAAACTGGGTTGTTTTCGCTCAAATGTGTACCAAATATGTTTATATGGTGTATAGGTCATCATGGAAGCTTTGTGCGCGAAAAGCTTTCCGTGAAATTTTCGGACCAAAAGTGACCATTTCGGTGTCACCTTTCTTTATCCACCAAAACTGTGTTGTTTTCGGTCAAATGTGTCCCAAACATGTTTATATGGTGTATAGGTCACAATGGGAGCTTTGTGCGCGAAAAGCTTTCCGTGAAATTTTCGGACCAAAAGTGACCATTTCGGCGTCACCTTTCTTTATCCACCAAAACTGTGTTGTTTTCGCTCAAATGTGTCCCAAACATGTTTATATGGTGTATAGGTCACAATGGGAGCTTTGTGCGCAAAAAGCTTTCCGTGAAATTTTCGGACCAAAAGTGACCATTTCGGTGTCACCTTTCTTTATCCACCAAAGCTGTGTTGTTTTCGCTCAAATGTGTCCCAAACATGTTTATGTGGTGTATAGGTCACAATGAGAGCTTTGTGCGCGAAAAGCTTTCCGTGAAATTTTCGGCCCAAAACTGACCATTTCGGCGTTACCTTTTTTTATCAACCAAAACTGGGTTGTGTTCGCTCAAATGTGTCCCAAATATGTTTATATTGTGTATAGGTCACAATGGGAGCATTGTGCGCGAAAAGCTTTCCGTGAAATTTTCGGACCAAAAGTGACCATTTCGGCGTCACCTTTCTTTATCCACCAAAACTGTGTTGTTTTCGCTCAAATGTGTCCCAAACATGTTTATATGGTGTATAGGTCACAATGGACGCTTTGTGCGCAAAAAGCTTTCCGTGAAATTTTCGGACCAAAAGTGACCATTTCGGCGTCACCTTTCTTTATCCACCAAAACTGTGTTGTTTTCGCTCAAATGTGTCCCAAACATGTTTATATGGTGTATAGGTCACAATGGGTGGTTTGTGCGCGAAAAGCTTTCCGTGAAATTTTCGGACCAAAAGTGACCATTTCGGCGTCACCTTTCTTTATCCACCAAAACTGTGTTGTTTTCGCTCAAATGTGTCCCAAACATGTTTATGTGGTGTATAGCTCACAATGAGAGCTTTGTGCGCGAAAAGCTTTACGTGAAATTTTCGGTCACAATGGGAGCTTTGTGCGCGAAAAGCTTTCCGTGAAATTTTCGGACCAAAAGTGACCATTTCGGCGTCACCTTTCTGTATCCACCAAAACTGTGTTGTTTTCGCTCAAATGTGTCCCAAACATGTTTATGTGGTGTATAGGTCACAATGAGAGCTTTGTGCGCGAAAAGCTTTCCGTGAAATTTTCGGTCCAAAACTGACCATTTCGGCATTACCTTTCTTTATCAACCAAAACTGGGTTGTTTTCGCTCAAATGTGTACCAAATATGTTTATATGGTGTATAGGTCATCATGGAAGCTTTGTGCGCGAAAAGCTTTCCGTGAAATTTTCGGACCAAAAGTGACCATTTCGGTGTCACCTTTCTTTATCCACCAAAACTGTGTTGTTTTCGGTCAAATGTGTCCCAAACATGTTTATATGGTGTATAGGTCACAATGGGAGCTTTGTGCGCGAAAAGCTTTCCGTGAAATTTTCGGACCAAAAGTGACCATTTCGGCGTCACCTTTCTTTATCCACCAAAACTGTGTTGTTTTCGCTCAAATGTGTCCCAAACATGTTTATATGGTGTATAGGTCACAATGGGAGCTTTGTGCGCAAAAAGCTTTCCGTGAAATTTTCGGACCAAAAGTGACCATTTCGGTGTCACCTTTGTTTATCCACCAAAGCTGTGTTGTTTTCGCTCAAATGTGTCCCAAACATGTTTATGTGGTGTATAGGTCACAATGAGAGCTTTGTGCGCGAAAAGCTTTCCGTGAAATTTTCGGCCCAAAACTGACCATTTCGGCGTTACCTTTCTTTATCCCCAAAAACTGTGTTGTTTTCGCTCAAATGTGTCCCTAACATGTTTATATGGTGTATAGGTCATAATGTGACCTTTGTGCCCGAAAAGCTTTCCGTGAAATTTTCGGAACAAAAGTGACCATTTCGGCGTTACCTTTCTTTATAAACCAAAACTGTGGTTTTTTCGCTCAAATGTGTCCCAAACATGTTTATATGGTGTATAGGTCATAATGGAAGCTTTGTGCGCGAAAAGCTTTCCGTGAAATTTTCGGACCAAAACTGACCATTTCGGTGTCACCTTTCTTTATCCACAAAAACTGTGTTGTTTTCGCTCAAATGTGTCCCAAACATGTTTATATGGTGTGTAGATCATAATGGGAGCTTTGTGCGCGAAAAGCTTTTCATGGAAAGCTTTTCGCGCACAAAGTTCCCATTTCGGCGTCACCTTTCTTTATCCACCAAAACTGTGTTGTTTTCGCTCAAATGTGTCCCAAACATGTTTATATGGTGTATAGGTCACAATGTGAGCTTTGTGCGCGAAAAGCTTTCCGTGAAATTTTCGGCCCAAAACGGACCATTTCGGCGTTACCTTTTTTTATCAACCAAAACTGGGTTGTGTTCGCTCAAATGTGTCCCAAATATGTTTATATTGTGTATAGGTCACAATGGGAGCTTTGTGCGCGAAAACCTTTCCGTGAAATTTTCGGACCAAAAGTGACCATTTCGGCGTCACCTTTCTTTATCCAACTAAACTGTGTTGTTTTCGCTCAAATGTGTCCCAAACATGTTTATATGGTGTATAGGTCACAATGGGAGCTTTGTGCGCAAAAAGCTTTCCGTGAAATTTTCGGACCAAAAGTGACCATTTCGGCGTCACCTTTCTTTATCCACCAAAGCTGTGTTGTTTTCGCTCAAATGTGTCCCAAACATGTTTATGTGGTGTATAGGTCACAATGAGAGCTTTGTGCGCGAAAAGCTTTCCGTGAAATTTTCGGCCCAAAACTGACCATTTCGGCGTCACCTTTCTTTATCCACAAAAACTGTGTTGTTTTGGCTCAAATGTGTCCCAAACATGTTTATATGGTGTATAGGTCACAATGGGAGCTTTGTGCGCGAAAAGCTTTCCGTGAAATTTCCGGACCAAAAGTGACCATTTCGGCGTCACCTTTCTTTATCCAACAAAACTGTGTTGTTTTCGCTCAAAATTGTCCCAAACATGTTTATATGGTGTATAGGTGATAATATGAGCTTTGTGCCCGAAAAGTTTTCCGTGAAATTATCGGAACAAAAGTGACCATTTCGGCGTTACCTTTCTTTATAAACCAAAACTGTGGTTTTTTCGCTCAAATGTGTCCCAAACATGTTTATATGGTGTATAGGTCATAATGGAAGCTTTGTGCGCGAAAAGCTTTCCGTGAAATTTTCGGACCAAAAGTGACCATTTCGGCGTCACCTTTCTTTATCCACCAAAACTGTGTTGTTTTCGCTCAAATGTATCCCAAACATGATTATATAGCGTATAGGTCACAATGGGAGCTTTGTGCCCGAAAAGCTTTCCGTGAAATTTTCGTACCAAAAGTGACCATTTCGGCGTTACATTTCTTTATCAACCAAAACTGTGTTGTTTTCGCTCAAATGTTTCCCAAACTTGTTTATATGGTGTATAGGTCACAATGAGAGCTTTGTGCGCGAAAAGCTTTCCGTGAAATTTTCGGACCAAAAGTGACCATTTCGGCGTCACCTTTCTTTATCCCACAAAACTGTGTTGTTTTCGCTCAAACGTGTACCAAATATGTTTATATGGTGTATAGGTCATCATGGAAGCTTTGTGCGCGAAAAGCTTTCCGTGAAATTTTCGGACCAAAAGTGACCATTTCGGTGTCACCTTTCTTTATCCACCAAAACTGTGTTGTTTTTGCTCAAATGTGTCCCAAACATGTTTATATGGTGTATAGGTCACAATGTGAGCTTTGTGCGCGAAAAGCTTTCCGTGAAATTTTCGGCCCAAAACTGACCATTTCGGCGTTACCTTTTTTTATCAACCAAAACTGGGTTGTGTTCGCTCAAATGTGTCCCAAATATGTTTATATTGTGTATAGGTCACAATGGGAGCTTTGTGCGCAAAAAGCTTTCCGTGAAATTTTCGGACCAAAAGTGACCATTTCGGCGTCACCTTTCTTTATCCACCAAAACTGTGTTGTTTTCGCTCAAATGTGTCCCAAACATGTTTATGTGGTGTATAGGTCACAATGAGAGCTTTGTGCGCTAAAAGCTTTCCGTGAAATTTTCGGCCCAAAACTGACCATTTCGGCATTACCTTTCTTTATCAACCAAAACTGGGTTGTTTTCGCTCAAATGTGTACCAAATATGTTTATATGGTGTATAGGTCATCATGGAAGCTTTGTGCGCGAAAAGCTTTCCGTGAAATTTTCGAACCAAAATTGACCATTTCGGTGTCACCTTTCTTTATCCACCAAAACTGTGTTGTTTTCGCTCAAATGTGTCCCAAACATGTTTATATGGTGTATAGGTCACAATGTGAGCTTTGTGCGCGAAAAGCTTTCCGTGAAATTTTCGGCCCAAAACTGGGTTGTGTTCGCTCAAATGTGTCCCAAATATGTTTATATTGTGTATAGGTCACAATGGGAGCTTTGTGCGCGAAAAGCTTTCCGTGAAATTTTCGGACCAAAAGTGACCATTTCGGCGTCACCTTTCTTTATCCACCAAAACTGTGTTGTTTTCGCTCAAATGTGTCCCAAACATGTTTATTTGGTGTATAGGTCACAATGAGAGCTTTGTGCGCGAAAAGCTTTCCGTGAAATTTTCGGCCCAAAACTGACCATTTCGGCGTTACCTTTCTTTATCCACCAAAACTGGGTAGTTTTCGCTCAAATGTGTCCCAAACATGTTTATATGGTGTATAGGTCATAATGGAAGCTTTGTGCGCGAAAAGCTTTTTGTGAAATTTTCGGACCAAAAGTGACCATTTCGGCGTCACCTTTCTTTATCCACCAAAACTGTGTTGTTTTCGATCAAATGTGTCCCAAACATGTTTATATGGTGTATAGGTCACAATGTGTGCTTTGTGCGCGAAAAGCTTTCCGTGAAATTTTCGGACCAAAAGTGACCATTTCGGCGTCACCTTTCTTTATCCACCAAAACTGTGTTGTTTTCGCTCAAATGTGTCCCAAACATGTTTATTTGGTGTATAGGTCACAATGAGAGCTTTGTGCGCGAAAAGCTTTCCGTGAAATTTTCGGCCCAAAACTGACCATTTCGGCGTTACCTTTCTTTATCCACCAAAACTGGGTAGTTTTCGCTCAAATGTGTCCCAAACATGTTTATATGGTGTATAGGTCATAATGGAAGCTTTGTGCGCGAAAAGCTTTTTGTGAAATTTTCGGACCAAAAGTGACCATTTTGGCGTCACCTTTCTTTATCCACCAAAACTGTGTTGTTTTCGCTCAAATGTATCCCAAACATGATTATATAGCGTATAGGTCACAATGGGAGCTTTGTGCCCGAAAAGCTTTCCGTGAAATTTTCGTACCAAAAGTAACCATTTCGGCGTCACCTTTCTTTATCCACCAAAACTGTGTTGTTTTCGCTCAAATGTGTACCAAACATGTTTATGTGGCGTATAGGTCACAATGGGAGCTTTGTGCCCGAAATGCATTCCGTGAAATTTTCGTACCAAAATTGACCATTTCGGCGTCACCTTTCTTTATCCACCAAAACTGTGTTGTTTTCGCTCAAATGTGTCCCAAACATGTTTATATGGTGTATAGGTCACAATGGGAGGTTTATGCGCGAAAAGCTTTCCGTGAAATTTTCGGCCCAAAACTGACCATTTCGGCGTTACCTTTCTTTATCAACCAAAACTGGGTTGTTTTCGCTCAAATGTATCCCAAATATGTTCATATGGTGTATAGGTCACAATGTGAGCTTTGTGCACGAAAAGCTTTCCGTGAAATTTTCGGACCAAAAGTGACCATTTCGGCGTCACCTTTCTTTAACCACCAAAACTGTGTTATTTTCGCTCAAATGTGTCCCAAACATGTTTATATGGTGTATAGGTCATAATGAAAGCTTTGTGCGCGAAAAGCTTTCCGTGAAATTTTCGGACCAAAAGTGACCATTTCGGCGTCACCTTTCTTTATCCACCAAAACTGTGTTGTTTTCGCTCAAATGTGTCCCAAACATGTTTATATGGTGTATAGGTCACAATGGGAGCTTTGTGCCCGAAAAGCTTTCCGTGAAATTTTCGTACCAAAAGTGACCATTTCGGCGTCACCTTTCTTTATCCACCAAAACTGTGTTGTTTTCGCTCAAATGTGTACCAAACATGTTTATGTGGCGTATAGGTCACAATGGGAGCTTTGTGCCCGAAATGCATTCCGTGAAATTTTCGTACCAAAATTGACCATTTCGGCGTCACCTTTCTTTATCCACCAAAACTGTGTTGTTTTCGCTCAAATGTGTCCCAAACATGTTTATATGGTGTATAGGTCACAATGGGAGGTTTATGCGCGAAAAGCTTTCCGTGAAATTTTCGGCCCAAAACTGACCATTTCGGCGTTACCTTTCTTTATCAACCAAAACTGGGTTGTTTTCGCTCAAATGTATCCCAAATATGTTCATATGGTGTATAGGTCACAATGTGAGCTTTGTGCACGAAAAGCTTTCCGTGAAATTTTCGGACCAAAAGTGACCATTTCGGCGTCACCTTTCTTTAACCACCAAAACTGTGTTATTTTCGCTCAAATGTGTCCCAAACATTTTTATATGGTGTATAGGTCATAATGAAAGCTTTGTGCGCGAAAAGCTTTCCGTGAAATTTTCGGACCAAAAGTGTCCATTTCGGCGTCACCTTTCTTTATCCACCAAAACTGTGTTGTTTTCGCTCAAATGTGTCCCAAACATGTTTATATGGTGTATAGGTCACAATGTGAGCTTTGTGCGCGAAAAGCTTTCCGTGAAATTTTCGGCCCAAAACTGGGTTGTGTTCGCTCAAATGTGTCCCAAATATGTTTATATTGTGTATAGGTCACAATGGGAGCTTTGTGCGCGAAAAGCTTTCCGTGAAATTTTCGGACCAAAAGTGACCATTTCGGCGTCACCTTTCTTTATCCACCAAAACTGTGTTGTTTTCGATCAAATGTGTCCCAAACATGTTTATTTGGTGTATAGGTCACAATGAGAGCTTTGTGCGCGAAAAGCTTTCCGTGAAATTTTCGGCCCAAAACTGACCATTTCGGCGTTACCTTTCTTTATCCACCAAAACTGGGTTGTTTTCGCTCAAATGTGTCCCAAACATGTTTATATGGTGTATAGGTCATAATGGAAGCTTTCTGCGCGAAAAGCTTTCTGTGAAATTTTCGGACCAAAAGTGACCATTTCGGCGTCACCTTTCTTTATCCACCAAAACTGTGTTGTTTTTGCTCAAATGTGTCCCAAACATGTTTATATGGTGTATAGGTCACAATGTGAGCTTTGTGCGCGAAAAGCTTTCCGTGAAATTTTCGGCCCAAAATTGACCATTTCGGCGTAACCTTTTTTTATCAACCAAAACTGGGTTGTGTTCGCTCAAATGTGCCCCAAATATGTTTATATTGTGTATAGGTCACAATGGGAGCTTTGTGCGCAAAAAGCTTTCCGTGAAATTTTCGGACCAAAAGTGACCATTTCGGCGTCACCTTTCTTTATCCACCAAAACTGTGTTGTTTTCGCTCAAATGTGTCCCAAACATGTTTATATGGTGTATAGGTCACAATGGGAGCTTTTTGCGCAAAAAGCTTTCCGTGAAATTTTCGGACCAAAAGTGACCATTTCGGCGTCACCTTTCTTTATCCACCAAAACTGTGTTGTTTTCGCTCAAATGTGTCCCAAACATGTTTATATGGTGTATAGGTCATAATGTGAGCTTTGTGCCCGAAAAGCTTTCCGTGAAATTTTCGGAACAAAAGTGACCATTTCGGCGTTACCTTTCTTTATAAACCAAAACTGTGGTTTTTTCGCTCAAATGTGTCCCAAACATGTTTATATGGTGTATAGGTCATAATGGAAGCTTTGTGCGCGAAAAGCTTTCCGTGAAATTTTCGGACCAAAAGTGACCATTTCGGCGTCACCTTTCTTTATCCACCAAAACTGGGTTGTGTTCGCTCAAATGTGTCCCAAACATGTTTATATGGTGTATAGGTGATAATGTGAGCTTTGTGCCCGAAAAGCTTTCCGTGAAATTTTCGGATCAAAAGTGACCATTTCGGCGTCACCTTTCTTTATCCCACAAAACTGTGTTGTTTTCGCTCAAATGTGTCCCAAACATGTTTATATGGTGTATAGGTCATAATGGAAGCTTTGTGCGCAAAAAGCTTTCTGTGAAATTTTCGGACCAAAAGTGACCATTTCGGCGTCACCTTTCTTTATCCACCAAAACTGTGTTGTTTTCGCTCAAATGTGTCCCAAACATGTTTATATGGTGTATAGGTCACAATGGGAGCTTTGTGCGCGAAAAGCTTTCCGTGAAATTTTCGGACCAAAAGTGACCATTTCGGCGTCACCTTTCTGTATCCACCAAAACTGTGTTGTTTTCGCTCAAATGTGTCCCAAACATGTTTATGTGGTGTATAGGTCACAATGAGTGCTTTGTGCGCTAAAAGCTTTCCGTGAAATTTTCGGCCCAAAACTGACCATTTCGGCATTACCTTTCTTTATCAACCAAAACTGGGTTGTTTTCGCTCAAATGTGTACCAAATATGTTTATATGGTGTATAGGTCATCATGGAAGCTTTGTGCGCGAAAAGCTTTCCGTGAAATTTTCGAACCAAAATTGACCATTTCGGTGTCACCTTTCTTTATCCACCAAAACTGTGTTGTTTTCGCTCAAATGTGTCCCAAACATGTTTATATGGTGTATAGGTCACAATGTGAGCTTTGTGCGCGAAAAGCTTTCCGTGAAATTTTCGGCCCAAAACTGGGTTGTGTTCGCTCAAATGTGTCCCAAATATGTTTATATTGTGTATAGGTCACAATGGGAGCTTTGTGCGCGAAAAGCTTTCCGTGAAATTTTCGGACCAAAAGTGACCATTTCGGCGTCACCTTTCTTTATCCACCAAAACTGTGTTGTTTTCGCTCAAATGTGTCCCAAACATATTTATATGGTGTATAGGTCACAATGGGAGCTTTGTGCGCAAAAAGCTTTCCGTGAAATTTTCGGACCAAAAGTGACCATTTCGGCGTCACCTTTCTTTATCCACCAAAGCTGTGTTGTTTTCGCTCAAATGTGTCCCAAACATGTTTATATGGTGTATAGGTCACAATGTGAGCTTTGTGCGCGAAAAGCTTTCCGTGAAATTTTCGGCCCAAAACTGGGTTTTGTTCGCTCAAATGTGTCCCAAATATGTTTATATTGTGTATAGGTCACAATGGGAGCTTTGTGCGCGAAAAGCTTTCCGTGAAATTTTCGGACCAAAAGTGACCATTTCGGCGTCACCTTTCTTTATCCACCAAAACTGTGTTGTTTTCGCTCAAATGTGTCCCAAACATATTTATATGGTGTATAGGTCACAATGGGAGCTTTGTGCGCAAAAAGCTTTCCGTGAAATTTTCGGACCAAAAGTGACCATTTCGGCGTCACCTTTCTTTATCCACCAAAACTGTGTTGTTTTCGCTCAAATGTGTCCCAAACATGTTTATATAGTGTATAGGTCACAATGGGAGCTTTGTGCGCAAAAAGCTTTCCGTGAAATTTTCGGACCAAAAGTGACCATTTCGGCGTTACCTTTCTTTATAAACCAAAACTGTGGTTTTTTCGCTCAAATGTGTCCCAAACATGTTTATATGGTGTATAGGTCATAATGGAAGCTTTGTGCGCGAAAAGCTTTCCGTGAAATTTTCGGACCAAAACTGACCATTTCGGCGTCACCTTTCTTTATCCACAAAAACTGTGTTGTTTTCGCTCAAATGTGTCCCAAACATGTTTATATGGTGTATAGGTCATAATGGGAGCTTTGTGCGCGAAAAGCTTTCCGTGAAATTTTCGGACCAAAAGTGACCATTTCGGCGTCACCTTTCTTTATCCACCAAAACTGTGTTGTTTTCGCTCAAATGTGTCCCAAACATGTTTATGTGGTGTATAGGTCACAATGAGAGCTTTGTGCGCGAAAAGCTTTCCGTGAAATTTTCGGCCCAAAACTGACCATTTCGGCGTTACCTTTCTTTATCCCCAAAAACTGTGTTGTTTTCGCTCAAATGTGTCCCAAACATGTTTATATGGTGTATAGGTCATAATGTGAGCTTTGTGCCCGAAAAGTTTTCCGTGAAATTTTCGGAACAAAAGTGACCATTTCGGCATTTCCTTTCTTTATAAACCAAAACTGTGGTTTTTTCGCTCAAATGTGTCCCAAACATGTTTATATGGTGTATAGGTCATAATGGAAGCTTTGTGCGCGAAAAGCTTTCCGTGAAATTTTCGAACCAAAACTGACCATTTCGGCGTCACCTTTCTTTATCCACAAAAACTGTGTTGTTTTCGCTCAAATGTGTCCCAAACATGTTTATATGGTGTATAGGTCATAATGGGAGCTTTGTGCGCGAAAAGCTTTTCATGGAAAGCTTTTCGCGCACAAAGCTCCCATTTCGGCGTCACCTTTCTTTATCCACCAAAACTGTGTTGTTTTCGCTCAAATGTGTCCCAAACATGTTTATATGGTGTATAGGTCACAATGTGAGCTTTGTGCGCGAAAAGCTTTCCGTGAAATTTTCGGCCCAAAACTGACCATTTCGGCGTTACCTTTTTTTATCAACCAAAACTGGGTTGTGTTCGCTCAAATGTGTCCCAAATATGTTTATATTGTGTATAGGTCACAATGGGAGCTTTGTGCGCGAAAAGCTTTCCGTGAAATTTTCGGACCAAAAGTGACCATTTCGGCGTCACCTTTCTTTATCCACCAAAACTGTGTTGTTTTCGCTCAAATGTGTCCCAAACATGTTTATATGGTGTATAGGTCACAATGGGAGCTTTGTGCGCAAAAAGCTTTCCGTGAAATTTTCGGACCAAAAGTGACCATTTCGGCGTCACCTTTCTTTATCCACAGAAACTGTGTTGTTTTCGCTCAAATGTGTCCCAAACATGTTTATATGGTGTATAGGTCACAATGGGTGGTTTGTGCGCGAAAAGCTTTCCGTGAAATTTTCGGAACAAAAGTGACCATTTCGGCGTCACCTTTCTATATCCACCAAAACTGTGTTGTTTTCGCTCAAATGTGTCCCAAACATGTTTATATGGTGTATAGGTCATAATGGAAGCTTTGTGCGCGAAAAGCTTTCCGTGAAATTTTCGGACCAAAAGTGACCATTTCGGCGTCACCTTTCTGTATCCACCAAAACTGTGTTGTTTTCGCTCAAATGTGTCCCAAACATGTTTATATGGTGTATAGGTGATGCGGGACCATCCAAGCTAAGGCCTTACACTCTTGTGAGCTATGCCCTAGCTCAAGAGCCGACGAGGCCTCAAGGAATCAATGCAGCCCAAGCCAACAAGCTAAGGCCTTACACTCTTGTGAGCTATGCCCTAGCTCAAGAACCGACGAGGCCTCAAGGAATCAACGCAGCCCAAGCCACGGACCCTTGTTTGGATTGATGCCGAGGTTGTACCGAGCACATGTACCTACCTTGCTCCGTGAAGACCGGGTCCAAATACTAGCCGTTGACAGCCTTGCTAAGTGCTCAAGTGGCCAGCCATGAAGACCTATTCTTTAGGAGCCATGATTGAAGAAGTCAAGGCCACTTCCTATCTTTTAGGGATTTTATTTGCAATTTCTGAATTTGTTTTAATTTCCATTTAATTTTCTGAATTTCTTGCAATTTTCTGAATTTCTTTTGTTGTCATTTATTTTCAGCCTTTTCTATCTCCATTTAAGGCTATAAATAGCCTCCTAGGCCGGTTGTATTAGTGAACAAACCCATATTTGATTAATGACAAGCATTGCTTTGCAAACACATTGTTTCTTGAGGATTCAAGAGAGAGACCGAGAGGATTCTTGGTGAATTGATCTTGCTTGGTTTGTCTTGTGTGTGTCGATCTCCGCTAGTTGATTGGTGCTATCAAGCTTTCACGAGCCCCTTTCTTGTGCTCCTAGGATACGTCCTAGGTTGTGTAAGATCGTAGAGATTGGTTAGCTAGTCGTTGGTTTAGGACTTTGTTCAATTGGGATCAAGGGTCTATTCGCTCGTTCTACCTAGACTTTCTCCTGCCCTATCTATCTTTTTCATTACTATTGTCGAGTCCTTTGAGTCTTTGTCGAGTCATTATTGTCTAACTTGTGTTCTTTGTTGTTTTGTGCTTGTTGTCGAAAGATCGGGACATCCACGGCTAATCCCCGTATCAAATTGGTATCAGAGCTTCGGCTACCGACATCAAGTGTCTCATCTCCATTGTCATCATCAAAAAGCTCAAAAACTCCATTGGAGTGCAAGGTTTGATCATCTCTTCTTTTGTTTGATTTTTCTTACTATTAGCATTGGTTGTTGTTGGTTTGCTTGTCCTAGCCTACCCTACCATACATTCGGCCACCATATCACCACCATCCAACCACCACTCGGCCACCATCTCTTCCATTTCAAGAAAAATCAGATTTTTGGTCTTCTATTTTTGCTATTTTCTGAAATTCAAAAGGAAAAGTCAAAAAAAAATCCCTACATTTTAGCCATACCATTTCCAGCTCCTATTTTTTTGCCACACTTCCATCCCAACAGCTCTATTAGTTACAAGGTCTCTTTTATTTTCATTTTCAGATTTTTCATTTGTTATTTAATTGCTGAAAGTCAAAAAAAAAAAAATCAGACTTCAAAAAAAAAAAAAAGAAAGAGAAGTCGACAGTGAAAAAAAAAAAGAGAAGAAAGAAAGAAAAAGAATTTAAAAAAAAAAAAAAATCAGATTTGAGTTGCATTGTTGTTGATTGTTCTAAGTGTACAAGAGAAGTGCAAGAGTAAGCATTGCAAGTGAACAAGAGCCATTGTGAGCCAAGAAAGCCTAAACACCATCTTACCATTCAACCTATCCTTAGCCTACCAACAACTATCTTGCTTGTAGTTTGAAGGTTAGACAAGGTTGATTTGATCAAGTTTTGTGCTTAGTCCTTTCTTACCATTTTATTCTTGTCCTTTGTTTCTATTATCTCTTGATCTCACTTTCTTTGATTCATTTCTGAAATTTTCAGCTTGGACCCTTATCATTGATTGTCTAGCTAATCTCTTTTGGTTAGAGGATTTTTGATTGTCCTTTTGACTAGCTTGAGTGATTGACTATCGTAAGACAAATTGCAACAACAAGCATTTCAGCACCAAAGGGAGAGGAGTGTCGAGAGCAAACACTTTTGAGGAAGTTTTTGTTTTGTCTAACCTTAACCTATTTACGTGTTTGTTTGAGTTGTGATGACTATAGGTAACAAATCCCCAAGGTCGGAGACTTCCGAGCCCATTTCCCCGGAGTTGTTCAACATGTTGAACAAAATGAACAACAACATCACGACGTTGATGGAAAGGATGGCAGCCCTAGAGGCCCGTTCTTCGACGTCCACGGAGATGCCTAGGGCACCCCAAGGCCAGCCTTCGGCTTCCGGACATCACAGCCGCGTTCCACCCCCGGAGCACACCCAAGACAACCGGGAAGGTCCTCCTAGAACTCCTATTTATGCACGAAATACTCCACCGGAAGAGAACCCACCTCCTCGTGAGAGGCGTGGTCGTTTTAATCATTTTCGTGATGTGCAGGATGACTTTGAGCCCTATGAACACTTTAAGGGTTTCCAAGAAGAAGAGGATCAATGGGAGCGCCAATCGAGAAGGCATGAACAAGGACCCCGTCCACGGAGGCCCCGAGAGCCCGAGCAAGACGGAGTTGGCAAGGTCAAGGTCACAATCCCACCTTTTGAGGGAAAGTGCGATCCGGACACTTACCTCGAATGGGAGACCAAGATCGAGCACACTTGGAGCTGCCACAACTTCACCGATTACAAGAAGGTACAACTAGCCACCCTTGAATTTAGCGGTTTTGCACTAATATGGTGGGATACCCTTGTGAAGGAAAGGAGAAGAGCCCTAGACGCACCCGTAGCCACGTGGGAACAAATGAAGGCACTCATGAGGGCACGATTCATCCCTCAACACTACGCTAGGGAACTCAAGCAGCGGCTTGAGAACCTCAAGCAAGGTTCCATGAGTGTGGAGGAAGCATTCAATGCCATGCAATTGGCTATGGCAAGGGCAAACGTGGTAGAAGATGAGGAAGACACCAATGCTCGGTTCTTAAGAATCCTACACCCTTACTTGGCTAGAGAAGTTGATTGTTATCCTTATACTTCCGTTATTGATCTTTTACATCTAGCCGTGAAGGTTGATAGGAAGTTAAAGGCAAGAGACCAAGGAGGAGCTAGAGGAGGAAACCGAAGCTCAAGCACGCAGCCCTATGGCCGAGATGCCCTAGCACCAAGGGAGAAGCCTAGTCTCGATAATGGAGGAGAGCAAGGGAATCGAGGAGGAGTTCAAGCCATATCGAGTGCCAAGCCACCTAGCCCTCTCGGTTAAAGGAGGTACCCTTAACCCTTCTAATTTGCGAAATAGGGAAGTTGTGTGTTTTAAGTGCCAAGATAGAGGACACATGATGAAAGATTGCCCACATAGGAAAGCTCTCATGGTTGATCACTTAGGCAACACCAATTCTGAAATTGAGCATGAAAATGATGAGTGTTTGCATTTTGATTGTGATCCTATCTTAAATTCCTATGATGATTGTGATGATGAAGGCATTGAGTATGAACATGGTGAAAGTTTGATTGTGAGGAGAGCTTTGCATGTCAATCCAACTCCATGTGATGATAACCAACGAGAGAACTTATTTCATACTAGATGCTTAGTAAAGGGTAAGGTTTGTAATGTCATTATTGATGGTGGAAGTTGTTGTAATCTTGCTAGCACTGAATTGGTTGAAAAACTACAACTTTCCACTATACACCACCCTAGGCCCTATAAATTGCATTGGATGAATGATTGCGGTGCATTAAAAGTGAATAAGCAAGTTAAGGTTTCTTTTAAGTTAGGACATTATGAAGATGATGTTTTGTGTGATATAGTACCTATGCAAGCTTCTCACTTACTTTTTGGTCGTCCATGGCAATTTTATCGAAAAGTCTTACATGATGGTTTCACTAACCGCTATTCCTTTGAGTATAAGGGCAGGAACTTCACTCTAAAGCCAATGACCCCTACTCAAATAGCCGGGGAGTTTGAGAAGAAGGAAAGTGGAGGGTCGGTGCCATCAAAAGTGTTCCTTGCCGCCAAGAGGGAGTTCGTGGACAAGAACTTGGATTCGTGGTCGAATCCTTTCAAAGAAGGGGAGGTTGATGCGGGACCATCCAAGCTAAGGCCTTACACTCTTGTGAGCTATGCCCTAGCTCAAGAGCCGACGAGGCCTCAAGGAATCAATGCAGCCCAAGCCAACAAGCTAAGGCCTTACACTCTTGTGAGCTATGCCCTAGCTCAAGAACCGACGAGGCCTCAAGGAATCAACGCAGCCCAAGCCACGGACCCTTGTTTGGATTGATGCCGAGGTTGTACCGAGCACATGTGCCTACCTTGCTCCGTGAAGACCGGGTCCAAATACTAGCCGTTGACAGCCTTGCTAAGTGCTCAAGTGGCCAGCCATGAAGACCTATTCTTTAGGAGCCATGATTGAAGAAGTCAAGGCCACTTCCTATCTTTTAGGGATTTTATTTGCAATTTCTGAATTTGTTTTAATTTCCATTTAATTTTCTGAATTTCTTGCAATTTTCTGAATTTCTTTTGTTGTCATTTATTTTCAGCCTTTTCTATCTCCATTTAAGGCTATAAATAGCCTCCTAGGCCGGTTGTATTAGTGAACAAACCCATATTTGATTAATGACAAGCATTGCTTTGCAAACACATTGTTTCTTGAGGATTCAAGAGAGAGACCGAGAGGATTCTTGGTGAATTGATCTTGCTTGGTTTGTCTTGTGTGTGTCGATCTCCGCTAGTTGATTGGTGCTATCAAGCTTTCACGAGCCCCTTTCTTGTGCTCCTAGGATACGTCCTAGGTTGTGTAAGATCGTAGAGATTGGTTAGCTAGTCGTTGGTTTAGGACTTTGTTCAATTGGGATCAAGGGTCTATTCGCTCGTTCTACCTAGACTTTCTCCTGCCCTATCTATCTTTTTCATTACTATTGTCGAGTCCTTTGAGTCTTTGTCGAGTCATTATTGTCTAACTTGTGTTCTTTGTTGTTTTGTGCTTGTTGTCGAAAGATCGGGACATCCACGGCTAATCCCCGTATCAATAGGTCACAATGTGAGCTTTGTGCGCGAAAAGCTTTCCGTGAATTTTTCGGCCCAAAACTGACCATTTCGGCGTTACCTTTTTTTATCAACCAAAACTAGGTTGTGTTCGCTCAAATGTGTCCCAAATATGTTTATATTGTGTATAGGTCACAATGGGAGCTTTGTGCGCGAAAAGCTTTCCGTGAAATTTTCGGACCAAAAGTGACCATTTCGGCGTCACCTTTCTTTATCCACCAAAACTGTGTTGTTTTCGCTCAAATGTGTCCCAAACATGTTTATATGGTGTATAGGTCACAATGGGAGCTTTGTGCGCAAAAAGCTTTCCGTTAAATTTTCGGACCAAAAGTGACCATTTCGGCGCCACCTTTCTTTATCCACCAAAACTGTGTTGTTTTCGCTCAAATGTGTCCCAAACATGTTTATGTGGTGTATAGGTCACAATGAGAGCTTTGTGCGCGAAAAGCTTTCCGTGAAATTTTCGGCTCAAAACTGACCATTTCGGCGTTACCTTTCTTTATCCCCAAAAACTGTGTTGTTTTCGCTCAAATGTGTCCCAAACATGTTTATATGGTGTATAGGTCATAATGTGAGCTTTGTGCCCGAAAAGTTTTCCGTGAAATTTTCGGAACAAAAGTGACCATTTCGGCGTTACTTTCTTTATAAACCAAAACTGTGGTTTTTTCGCTCAAATGTGTCCCAAACATGTTTATATGGTGTATAGGTCATAATGGGAGCTTTGTGCGCGAAAAGCTTTCCGTGAAATTTTCGGACCAAAAGTGACCATTTCGGCGTCACCTTTCTTTATCCACCAAAACTGTGTTGTTTTCGCTCAAATGTGTGCCAAACATGTTTATATGGTGTATAGGTTACAATGGGAGCTTTGTGCGCGAAAAGCTTTCCGTGAAATTTTCGGACCAAAAGTGACCATTTCGGCGTCACCTTTCTTTATCCACCAAAACTGTGTTGTTTTCGCTCAAATGTGTCCCAAACATGTTTATATGGTGTATAGGTCACAATGGGAGCTTTGTGCGCGAAAAGCTTTCCGTGAAATTTTCGGACCAAAAGTGACCATTTTGGCGTCACCTTTCTGTATCCACCAAAATTGTGTTGTTTTCGCTCAAATGTGTCCGAAAGATGTTTATGTGGTGTATAGGTCACAATGAGAGCTTTGTGCGCGAAAAACTTTCCGTGAAATTTTCGGCCCAAAACTGACCATTTTGGCATTACCTTTCTTTATCAATCAAAACTGGGTTGTTTTCGCTCAAATGTGTACCAAATATGTTTATATGGTGTATAGGTCATCATGGAAGCTTTGTGAGCGAAAAGCATTCCGTGAAATTTTCGGACCAAAAGTGACCATTTCGGTGTCACCTTTCTTTATCCACCAAAACTGTGTTGTTTTCGCTCAAATGTGTCCCAAACATGTTTATATGGTGTATAGGTCACAATGTGAGCTTTGTGCGCGAAAAGCTTTCCGTGAAATTTTCGGCCCAAAACTGACCATTTCGGCGTTACCTTTTTTTATCAACCAAAACTGGGTTGTGTTCGCTCAAATGTGTCCCAAATATGTTTAAATTGTGTATAGGTCACAATGGGAGCTTTGTGCGCGAAAAGCTTTCCGTGAAATTTTCGGACCAAAAGTGACCATTTCGGCGTCACCTTTCTTTATCCACCAAAACTGTGTTGTTTTCGCTCAAATGTGTCTTAAACATATTTATATGGTGTATAGGTCACAATAGGAGCTTTGTGCGCGAAAAGCTTTCCGTGAAATTTTCAGACCAAAAGTGACCATTTCGGCATCACCTTTCTTTATCCACCAAAGCTGTGTTGTTTTCGCTCAAATGTGTCCCAAACATGTTTATGTGGTGTATAGGTCACAATGAGAGCTTTGTGCGCGAAAAGCTTTCCGTGAAATTTTCGGCCCAAAACTGACCATTTCGGCGTCACCTTTCTTTATCCCCAAAAACTGTGTTGTTTTCGCTCAAATGTGTCCCAAACATGTTTATATGGTGTATAGGTCATAATGTGAGCTTTGTGCCCGAAAAGCTTTCCGTGAAATTTTCGGAACAAAAGTGACCATTTCGGCGTTACCTTTCTTTATAAACCAAAACTGTGGTTTTTTCGCTCAAATGTATCCCAAACATGTTTATATGGTGTATAGGTCATAATGGAAGCTTTGTGCGCGAAAAGCTTTCCGTGAAATTTTCGGATCAAAACTGACCATTTCGGCGTCACCTTTCTTTATCCACAAAAACTGTGTTGTTTTCGCTCAAATGTGTCCCAAACATGTTTATGTGGTGTATAGGTCACAATGAGAGCTTTGTGCGCGAAAAGCTTTCCGTGAAATTTTCGGCCCAAAACTGACCATTTCGGCGTTACCTTTCTTTATCCCCAAAAACTGTGTTGTTTTCGCTCAAATGTGTCCCAAACATGTTTATATGGTGTATAGGTCATAATGTGAGCTTTGTGCCCGAAAAGTTTTCGGTGAAATTTTCGGAACAAAAGTGACCATTTCGGCGTTACTTTCTTTATAAACCAAAACTGTGGTTTTTTCGCTCAAATGTGTCCCAAACATGTTTATATGGTGTATAGGTCATAATGGAAGCTTTGTGCGCGAAAAGCTTTCCGTGAAATTTTCGGACCAAAAGTGACCATTTCGGCGTCACCTTTCTTTATCCACCAAAACTGTGTTGTTTTCGCTCAAATGTGTCCCAAACATGTTTATGTGGTGTATAGGTCACAATGAGAGCTTTGTGCACGAAAAGCTTTCCGTGAAATTTTCGGCCCAAAACTGACCATTTCGGCGTTACCTTTCTTTATCCCCAAAAACTGTGTTGTTTTCGCTCAAATGTGTCCCAAAAATGTTTATATGGTGTATAGGTCATAATGTGAGCTTTGTGCCCGAAAAGTTTTCCGTGAAATTTTCGGAACAAAAGTGACCATTTCGGCGTTACTTTCTTTATAAACCAAAACTGTGGTTTTTTCGCTCAAATGTGTCCCAAACATGTTTATATGGTGTATAGGTCATAATGGAAGCTTTGTGCGCGAAAAGCTTTCCGTGAAATTTTCGGACCAAAACTGACCATTTCGGCGTCACCTTTCTTTATCCACAAATACTGTGTTGTTTTCGCTCAAATGTGTCCCAAACATGTTTATATGGTGTATAGGTCATAATGGGAGCTTTGTGCGCGAAAAGCTTTCCGTGAAATTTTCGGACCAAAAGTGACCATTTCGGCGTTACATTTCTTTATCAACCAAAACTGTGTTGTTTTCGCTCAAATGTTTCTCAAACATGTTTATATGGTGTATAGGTCACAATGGGAGCTTTGTGCGCGAAAAGCTTTCCGTGAAATTTTCGGACCAAAAGTGACCATTTCGGCGTCACCTTTCTTTATCCACCAAAACTGTGTTGTTTTCGCTCAAATGTGTCCCAAACATGTTTATGTGGTGTATAGGTCACAATGAGAGCTTTGTGCGCGAAAAGCTTTCCGTGAAATTTTCGGCCCAAAACTGACCATTTCGGCGTTACCTTTCTTTATCCCCAAAAACTGTGTTGTTTTCGCTCAAATGTGTCCCAAACATGTTTATATGGTGTATAGGTCATAATGTGAGCTTTGTGCCCGAAAAGTTTTCGGTGAAATTTTCGGAACAAAAGTGACCATTTCGGCGTTACTTTCTTTATAAACCAAAACTGTGGTTTTTTCGCTCAAATGTGTCCCAAACATGTTTATATGGTGTATAGGTCATAATGGAAGCTTTGTGCGCGAAAAGCTTTCCGTGAAATTTTCGGACCAAAAGTGACCATTTCGGCGTCACCTTTCTTTATCCACCAAAACTGTGTTGTTTTCGCTCAAATGTGTCCCAAACATGTTTATGTGGTGTATAGGTCACAATGAGAGCTTTGTGCGCGAAAAGCTTTCCGTGAAATTTTCGGCCCAAAACTGACCATTTCGGCGTTACCTTTCTTTATCCCCAAAAACTGTGTTGTTTTCGCTCAAATGTGTCCCAAAAATGTTTATATGGTGTATAGGTCATAATGTGAGCTTTGTGCCCGAAAAGTTTTCCGTGAAATTTTCGGAACAAAAGTGACCATTTCGGCGTTACTTTCTTTATAAACCAAAACTGTGGTTTTTTCGCTCAAATGTGTCCCAAACATGTTTATATGGTGTATAGGTCATAATGGAAGCTTTGTGCGCGAAAAGCTTTCCGTGAAATTTTCGGACCAAAACTGACCATTTCGGCGTCACCTTTCTTTATCCACAAATACTGTGTTGTTTTCGCTCAAATGTGTCCCAAACATGTTTATATGGTGTATAGGTCATAATGGGAGCTTTGTGCGCGAAAAGCTTTCCGTGAAATTTTCGGACCAAAAGTGACCATTTCGGCGTTACATTTCTTTATCAACCAAAACTGTGTTGTTTTCGCTCAAATGTTTCTCAAACATGTTTATATGGTGTATAGGTCACAATGGGAGCTTTGTGCGCGAAAAGCTTTCCGTGAAATTTTCGGACCAAAAGTGACCATTTCGGCGTCACCTTTCTTTATCCACCAAAACTGTGTTGTTTTCGCTCAAATGTGTCACAAACATGTTTATATGGTGTATAGGTCACAATGGGAGCTTTGTGCGCGAAAAAGCTTTCCGTGAAATTTTCGGACCAAAAGTGACCATTTCGGCGTCACCTTTCTTTATCCACCAAAACTGTGTTGTTTTCGCTCAAATGTGTCCCAAACATATTTATATGGTGTATAGGTCACAATGGGAGCTTTGTGCGCGAAAAGCTTTCCGTGAAATTTTCAGACCAAAAGTGACCATTTCGGCGTCACCTTTCTTTATCCACCAAAGCTGTGTTGTTTTCGCTCAAATGTGTCCCAAACATGTTTATGTGGTGTATAGGTCACAATGAGAGCTTGGTGCGCGAAAAGCTTTCCGTGAAATTTTCGGCCCAAAACTGACCATTTCGGCGTCACCTTTCTTTATCCCCAAAAACTGTGTTGTTTTCGCTCAAATGTGTCCCAAACATGTTTATATGGTGTATAGGTCATAATGTGAGCTTTGTGCCCGAAAAGCTTTCCGTGAAATTTTCGGAACAAAAGTGACCATTTCGGCGTTACCTTTCTTTATAAACCAAAACTGTGGTTTTTTCGCTCAAATGTATCCCAAACATGTTTATATGGTGTATAGGTCAAAATGGAAGCTTTGTGCGCGAAAAGCTTTCCGTGAAATTTTCGGCCCAAAACTGACCATTTCGGCGTCACCTTTCTTTATCCACAAAAACTGTGTTGTTTTCGCTCAAATGTGTCCCAAACATGTTTATGTGGTGTATAGGTCACAATGAGAGCTTTGTGCGCGAAAAGCTTTCCGTGAAATTTTCGGCCCAAAACTGACCATTTCGGCGTTACCTTTCTTTATCCCCAAAAACTGTGTTGTTTTCGCTCAAATGTGTCCCAAACATGTTTATATGGTGTATAGGTCATAATGTGAGCTTTGTGCCCGAAAAGTTTTCCGTGAAATTTTCGGAACAAAAGTGACCATTTCGGCGTTACTTTCTTTATAAACCAAAACTGTGGTTTTTTCGCTCAAATATGTCCCAAACATGTTTATATGGTGTATAGGTCATAATGGAAGCTTTGTGCGCGAAAAGCTTTCCGTGAAATTTTCGGACCAAAAGTGACCATTTCGGCGTCACCTTTCTTTATCCACCAAAACTGTGTTGTTTTCGCTCAAATGTGTCCCAAACATGTTTATGTGGTGTATAGGTCATAATGAGAGCTTTGTGCGCGAAAAGCTTTCCGTGAAATTTTCGGCCCAAAACTGACCATTTCGGCGTTACCTTTCTTTATCCCCAAAAACTGTGTTGTTTTCGCTCAAATGTGTCCCAAAAATGTTTATATGGTGTATAGGTCATAATGTGAGCTTTGTGCCCGAAAAGTTTTCCGTGAAATTTTCGGAACAAAAGTGACCATTTCGGCGTTACTTTCTTTATAAACCAAAACTGTGGTTTTTTCGCTCAAATGTGTCCCAAACATGTTTATATGGTGTATAGGTCATAATGGAAGCTTTGTGCGCGAAAAGCTTTCCGTGAAATTTTCGGACCAAAACTGACCATTTCGGCGTCACCTTTCTTTATCCACAAATACTGTGTTGTTTTCGCTCAAATGTGTCCCA
This sequence comes from Persicaria maculosa, assembly GCA_963922045.1. NCBI lineage: Eukaryota > Viridiplantae > Streptophyta > Magnoliopsida > Caryophyllales > Polygonaceae > Persicaria > Persicaria maculosa. Next base: position 4,869,183 of record OY998268.1, read on the forward strand.
AACATGTTTATATGGTGTATAGGTCATAATGGGAGCTTTGTGCGCGAAAAGCTTTCCGTGAAATTTTCGGACCAAAAGTGAACATTTCGGCGTTACATTTCTTTATCAACCAAAACTGTGATGTTTTCGCTCAAATGTTTCTCAAACATGTTTATATGGTGTATAGGTCACAATGGGAGCTTTGTGCGCGAAAAGCTTTCCGTGAAATTTTCGGACCAAAAGTGACCATTTCGGCGTCACCTTTCTTTATCCACCAAAACTGTGTTGTTTTCACTCAAATGTGTCACAAACATGTTTATATGGTGTATAGGTCACAATGGGAGCTTTGTGCGCGAAAAGCTTTCCGTGAAATTTTCGGACCAAAAGTGACCATTTCGGCGTCACCTTTCTTTATCCACCAAAACTGTGTTGTTTTCGCTCAAATGTGTCCCAAACATGTTTATGTGGTGTATAGGTCACAATGAGAGCTTTGTGCGCGAAAAGCTTTCCGTGAAATTTTCGGCCCAAAACTGACCATTTCGGCGTCACCTTTCTTTATCCCCAAAAACTGTGTTGTTTTCGCTCAAATGTGTCCCAAACATGTTTATATGGTGTATAGGTCATAATGTGAGCTTTGTGCCCGAAAAGCTTTCCGTGAAATTTTCGGAACAAAAGTGACCATTTCGGCGTTACCTTTCTTTATAAACCAAAACTGTGGTTTTTTCGCTCAAATGTATCCCAAACATGTTTATATGGTGTATAGGTCATAATGGAAGCTTTGTGCGCGAAAAGCTTTCCGTGAAATTTTCGGATCAAAACTGACCATTTCGGCGTCACCTTTCTTTATCCACAAAAACTGTGTTGTTTTCGCTCAAATGTGTCCCAAACATGTTTATGTGGTGTATAGGTCACAATGAGAGCTTTGTGCGCGAAAAGCTTTCCGTGAAATTTTCGGCCCAAAACTGACCATTTCGGCGTTACCTTTCTTTATCCCCAAAAACTGTGTTGTTTTCGCTCAAATGTGTCCCAAACATGTTTATATAGTGTATAGGTCATAATGTGAGCTTTGTGCCCGAAAAGTTTTCCGTGAAATTTTCGGAACAAAAGTGACCATTTCGGCGTTACTTTCTTTATAAACCAAAACTGTGGTTTTTTCCCTCAAATGTGTCCCAAACATGTTTATATGGTGTATAGGTCATAATGGAAGCTTTGTGCGCGAAAAGCTTTCCGTGAAATTTTCGGACCAAAAGTGACCATTTCGGCGTCACCTTTCTTTATCCACCAAAACTGTGTTGTTTTCGCTCAAATGTGTCCCAAACATGTTTATGTGGTGTATAGGTCACAATGAGAGCTTTGTGCGCGAAAAGCTTTCCGTGAAATTTTCGGCCCAAAACTGACCATTTCGGCGTCACCTTTCTTTATCCACAAAAACTGTGTTGTTTTCGCTCAAATGTGTCCCAAACATGTTTATGTGGTGTATAGGTCACAATGAGAGCTTTGTGCGCGAAAAGCTTTCCGTGAAATTTTCGGCCCAAAACTGACCATTTCGGCGTTACCTTTCTTTATCCCCAAAAACTGTGTTGTTTTCGCTCAAATGTGTCCCAAACATGTTTATATGGTGTATAGGTCATAATGTGAGCTTTGTGCCCGAAAAGTTTTCCGTGAAATTTTCGGAACAAAAGTGACCATTTCGGCGTTACTTTCTTTATAAACCAAAACTGTGGTTTTTTCGCTCAAATATGTCCCAAACATGTTTATATGGTGTATAGGTCATAATGGAAGCTTTGTGCGCGAAAAGCTTTCCGTGAAATTTTCGGACCAAAAGTGACCATTTCGGCGTCACCTTTCTTTATCCACCAAAACTGTGTTGTTTTCGCTCAAATGTGTCCCAAACATGTTTATGTGGTGTATAGGTCATAATGAGAGCTTTGTGCGCGAAAAGCTTTCCGTGAAATTTTCGGCCCAAAACTGACCATTTCGGCGTTACCTTTCTTTATCCCCAAAAACTGTGTTGTTTTCGCTCAAATGTGTCCCAAAAATCTTTATATGGTGTATAGGTCATAATGTGAGCTTTGTGCCCGAAAAGTTTTCCGTGAAATTTTCGGAACAAAAGTGACCATTTCGGCGTTACTTTCTTTATAAACCAAAACTGTGGTTTTTTCGCTCAAATGTGTCCCAAACATGTTTATATGGTGTATAGGTCATAATGGAAGCTTTGTGCGCGAAAAGCTTTCCGTGAAATTTTCGGAACAAAACTGACCATTTCGGCGTCACCTTTCTTTATCCACAAATACTGTGTTGTTTTCGCTCAAATGTGTCCCAAACATGTTTATATGGTGTATAGGTCATAATGGGAGCTTTGTGCGCGAAAAGCTTTCCGTGAAATTTTCGGACCAAAAGTGACCATTTCGGCGTTACATTTCTTTATCAACCAAAACTGTGATGTTTTCGCTCAAATGTTTCTCAAACATGTTTATATGGTGTATAGGTCACAATGGGAGCTTTGTGCGCGAAAAGCTTTCCGTGAAATTTTCGGACCAAAAGTGACCATTTCGGCGTCACCTTTCTTTATCCACCAAAACTGTGTTGTTTTCACTCAAATGTGTCACAAACATGTTTATATGGTGTATAGGTCACAATGGGAGCTTTGTGCGCGAAAAGCTTTCCGTGAAATTTTCGGACCAAAAGTGACCATTTCGGCGTCACCTTTCTTTATCCACCAAAACTGTGTTGTTTTCGCTCAAATGTGTCCCAAACATGTTTATGTGGTGTATAGGTCACAATGAGAGCTTTGTGCGCGAAAAGCTTTCCGTGAAATTTTCGGCCCAAAACTGACCATTTCGGCGTCACCTTTCTTTATCCCCAAAAACTGTGTTGTTTTCGCTCAAATGTGTCCCAAACATGTTTATATGGTGTATAGGTCATAATGTGAGCTTTGTGCCCGAAAAGCTTTCCGTGAAATTTTCGGAACAAAAGTGACCATTTCGGCGTTACCTTTCTTTATAAACCAAAACTGTGGTTTTTTCGCTCAAATGTATCCCAAACATGTTTATATGGTGTATAGGTCATAATGGAAGCTTTGTGCGCGAAAAGCTTTCCGTGAAATTTTCGGATCAAAACTGACCATTTCGGCGTCACCTTTCTTTATCCACAAAAACTGTGTTGTTTTCGCTCAAATGTGTCCCAAACATGTTTATGTGGTGTATAGGTCACAATGAGAGCTTTGTGCGCGAAAAGCTTTCCGTGAAATTTTCGGCCCAAAACTGACCATTTCGGCGTTACCTTTCTTTATCCCCAAAAACTGTGTTGTTTTCGCTCAAATGTGTCCCAAACATGTTTATATGGTGTATAGGTCATAATGTGTGCTTTGTGCCCGAAAAGTTTTCCGTGAAATTTTCGGAACAAAAGTGACCATTTCGGCGTTACTTTCTTTATAAACCAAAACTGTGGTTTTTTCGCTCAAATGTGTCCCAAACATGTTTATATGGTGTATAGGTCATAATGGAAGCTTTGTGCGCGAAAAGCTTTCCGTGAAATTTTCGGACCAAAAGTGACCATTTCGGCGTCACCTTTCTTTATCCACCAAAACTGTGTTGTTTTCGCTCAAATGTGTCCCAAACATGTTTATGTGGTGTATAGGTCACAATGAGAGCTTTGTGCGCGAAAAGCTTTCCGTGAAATTTTCGGCCCAAAACTGACCATTTCGGCGTCACCTTTCTTTATCCCCAAAAACTGTGTTGTTTTCGCTCAAATGTGTCCCAAACATGTTTATATGGTGTATAGGTCACAATGGGAGCTTTGTGCGCGAAAAGCTTTCCGTGAAATTTTCGGACCAAAAGTGACCATTTCGGCGTCACCTTTCTTTATCCACCAAAACTGTGGTTTTTTCGCTCAAATGTGTCCCAAACATGTTTATGTGGTGTATAGGTCACAATGAGAGCTTTGTGCGCGAAAAGCTTTCCGTGAAATTTTCGGCCCAAAACTGACCATTTCGGCGTCACCTTTCTTTATCCCCAAAAACTGTGTTGTTTTCGCTCAAATGTGTCCCAAACATGTTTATATGGTGTATAGGTCATAATGTGAGCTTTGTGCCCGAAAAGCTTTCCGTGAAATTTTCGGAACAAAAGTGACCATTTCGGCGTTACCTTTCTTTATAAACCAAAACTGTGGTTTTTTCGCTCAAATGTATCCCAAACATGTTTATATGGTGTATAGGTCATAATGGAAGCTTTGTGCGCGAAAAGCTTTCCGTGAAATTTTCGGATCAAAACTGACCATTTCGGCGTCACCTTTCTTTATCCACAAAAACTGTGTTGTTTTCGCTCAAATGTGTCCCAAACATGTTTATGTGGTGTATAGGTCACAATGAGAGCTTTGTGCGCGAAAAGCTTTCCGTGAAATTTTCGGCCCAAAACTGACCATTTCGGCGTTACCTTTCTTTATCCCCAAAAACTGTGTTGTTTTCGCTCAAATGTGTCCCAAACATGTTTATATAGTGTATAGGTCATAATGTGAGCTTTGTGCCCGAAAAGTTTTCCGTGAAATTTTCGGAACAAAAGTGACCATTTCGGCGTTACTTTCTTTATAAACCAAAACTGTGGTTTTTTCCCTCAAATGTGTCCCAAACATGTTTATATGGTGTATAGGTCATAATGGAAGCTTTGTGCGCGAAAAGCTTTCCGTGAAATTTTCGGACCAAAAGTGACCATTTCGGCGTCACCTTTCTTTATCCACCAAAACTGTGTTGTTTTCGCTCAAATGTGTCCCAAACATGTTTATGTGGTGTATAGGTCACAATGAGAGCTTTGTGCGCGAAAAGCTTTCCGTGAAATTTTCGGCCCAAAACTGACCATTTCGGCGTCACCTTTCTTTATCCACAAAAACTGTGTTGTTTTCGCTCAAATGTGTCCCAAACATGTTTATGTGGTGTATAGGTCACAATGAGAGCTTTGTGCGCGAAAAGCTTTCCGTGAAATTTTCGGCCCAAAACTGACCATTTCGGCGTTACCTTTCTTTATCCCCAAAAACTGTGTTGTTTTCGCTCAAATGTGTCCCAAACATGTTTATATGGTGTATAGGTCATAATGTGAGCTTTGTGCCCGAAAAGTTTTCCGTGAAATTTTCGGAACAAAAGTGACCATTTCGGCGTTACTTTCTTTATAAACCAAAACTGTGGTTTTTTCGCTCAAATTTGTCCCAAACATGTTTATATGGTGTATAGGTCATAATGGGAGCTTTGTGCGCGAAAAGCTTTCCGTGAAATTTTCGGACCAAAAGTGACCATTTCGGCGTTACATTTCTTTATCCACCAAAACTGTGTTGTTTTCGCTCAAATGTTTCTCAAACATGTTTATATGGTGTATAGGTCACATTGGGAGCTTTGTGCGCGAAAAGCTTTCCGTGAAATTTTCGGACCAAAAGTGACCATTTCGGCGTCACCTTTCTTTATCCCCAAAAACTGTGTTGTTTTCACTCAAATGTGTCACAAACATGTTTATATGGTGTATAGGTCACAATGGGAGCTTTGTGCGCGAAAAGCTTTCCGTGAAATTTTCGGACCAAAAGTGACCATTTCGGCGTCACCTTTCTTTATCCACCAAAACTGTGTTGTTTTCGCTCAAATGTGTCCCAAACATGTTTATGTGGTGTATAGGTCACAATGAGAGCTTTGTGCGCGAAAAGCTTTCCGTGAAATTTTCGGCCCAAAACTGACCATTTCGGCGTCACCTTTCTTTATCCCCAAAAACTGTGTTGTTTTCGCTCAAATGTGTCCCAAACATGTTTATATGGTGTATAGGTCATAATGTGAGCTTTGTGCCCGAAAAGCTTTCCGTGAAATTTTCGGAACAAAAGTGACCATTTCGGCGTTACATTTCTTTATAAACCAAAACTGTGGTTTTTTCGCTCAAATGTATCCCAAACATGTTTATATGGTGTATAGGTCACAATGGGAGCTTTGTGCGCGAAAAGCTTTCCGTGAAATTTTCGGACCAAAAGTGACCATTTCGGCGTCACCTTTCTTTATCCACAAAAACTGTGTTGTTTTCGCTCAAATGTGTCCCAAACATGTTTATGTGGTGTATAGGTCACAATGGGAGCTTTGTGCGCGAAAAGCTTTCCGTGAAATTTTCGGACCAAAAGTGACCATTTCGGCGTTACCTTTCTTTATCCACCAAAACTGTGTTGTTTTCGCTCAAATGTGTCCCAAACATGTTTATGTGGTGTATAGGTCATAATGTGAGCTTTGTGCGCGAAAAGCTTTCCGTGAAATTTTCGGAACAAAACTGACCATTTCGGCGTCACCTTTCTTTATCCCCAAAAACTGTGTTGTTTTCGCTCAAATGTGTCCCAAACATGTTTATATGGTGTATAGGTCATAATGTGAGCTTTGTGCCCGAAAAGCTTTCCGTGAAATTTTCGGAACAAAAGTGACCATTTCGGCGTTACCTTTCTTTATAAACCAAAACTGTGGTTTTTTCGCTCAAATGTATCCCAAACATGTTTATATGGTGTATAGGTCATAATGGAAGCTTTGTGCGCGAAAAGCTTTCCGTGAAATTTTCGGATCAAAACTGACCATTTCGGCGTCACCTTTCTTTATCCACAAAAACTGTGTTGTTTTCGCTCAAATGTGTCCCAAATATGTTTATGTGGTGTATAGGTCACAATGAGAGCTTTGTGCGCGAAAAGCTTTCCGTGAAATTTTCGGCCCAAAACTGACCATTTCGGCGTTACCTTTCTTTATCCCCAAAAACTGTGTTGTTTTCGCTCAAATGTGTCCCAAACATGTTTATATGGTGTATAGGTCATAATGTGAGCTTTGTGCCCGAAAAGTTTTCCGTGAAATTTTCGGAACAAAAGTGACCATTTCGGCGTTACTTTCTTTATAAACCAAAACTGTGGTTTTTTCGCTCAAATGTGTCCCAAACATGTTTATATGGTGTATAGGTCATAATGGAAGCTTTGTGCGCGAAAAGCTTTCCGTGAAATTTTCGGACCAAAAGTGACCATTTCGGCGTCACCTTTCTTTATCCACCAAAACTGTGTTGTTTTCGCTCAAATGTGTCCCAAACATGTTTATGTGGTGTATAGGTCACAATGAGAGCTTTGTGCGCGAAAAGCTTTCCGTGAAATTTTCGGCCCAAAACTGACCATTTCGGCGTTACCTTTCTTTATCCCCAAAAACTGTGTTGTTTTCGCTCAAATGTGTCCCAAAAATGTTTATATGGTGTATAGGTCATAATGTGAGCTTTGTGCCCGAAAAGTTTTCCATGAAATTTTCGGAACAAAAGTGACCATTTCGGCGTTACTTTCTTTATAAACCAAAACTATGGTTTTTTCGCTCAAATGTGTCCCAAACATGTTTATATGGTGTATAGGTCATAATGGACGCTTTGTGCGCGAAAAGCTTTCCGTGAAATTTTCGGACCAAAAGTGACCATTTCGGCGTCACCTTTCTTTATCCACCAAAGCTGTGTTGTTTTCGCTCAAATGTGTCCCAAACATGTTTATGTGGTGTATAGGTCACAATGAGAGCTTTGTGCGCGAAAAGCTTTCCGTGAAATTTTCGGCCCAAAACTGACCATTTCGGCGTCACCTTTCTTTATCCCCAAAAACTGTGTTGTTTTCGCTCAAATGTGTCCCAAACATGTTTATATGGTGTATAGGTCATAATGTGAGCTTTGTGCCCGAAAAGCTTTCCGTGAAATTTTCGGAACAAAAGTGACCATTTCGGCGTTACCTTTCTTTATAAACCAAAACTGTGGTTTTTTCGCTCAAATGTATCCCAAACATGTTTATATGGTGTATAGGTCATAATGGAAGCTTTGTGCGCGAAAAGCTTTCTGTGAAATTTTCGGATCAAAACTGACCATTTCGGCGTCACCTTTCTTTATCCACAAAAACTGTGTTGTTTTCGCTCAAATGTGTCCCAAACATGTTTATGTGGTGTATAGGTCACAATGAGAGCTTTGTGCGCGAAAAGCTTTCCGTGAAATTTTCGGCCCAAAACTGACCATTTCGGCGTTACCTTTCTTTATCCCCAAAAACTGTGTTGTTTTCGCTCAAATGTGTCCCAAACATGTTTATATGGTGTATAGGTCATAATGTGAGCTTTGTGCCCGAAAAGTTTTCCGTGAAATTTTCGGAACAAAAGTGACCATTTCGGCGTTACTTTCTTTATAAACCAAAACTGTGGTTTTTTCGCTCAAATGTGTCCCAAACATGTTTATATGGTGTATAGGTCATAATGGAAGCTTTGTGCGCGAAAAGCTTTCCGTGAAATTTTCGGACCAAAAGTGACCATTTCGGCGTCACCTTTCTTTATCCACCAAAACTGTGTTGTTTTCGCTCAAATGTGTCCCAAACATGTTTATGTGGTGTATAGGTCACAATGAGAGCTTTGTGCGCGAAAAGCTTTCCGTGAAATTTTCGGCCCAAAACTGACCATTTCGGCGTTACCTTTCTTTATCCCCAAAAACTGTGTTGTTTTCGCTCAAATGTGTCCCAAAAATGTTTATATGGTGTATAGGTCATAATGTGAGCTTTGTGCCCGAAAAGTTTTCCGTGAAATTTTCGGAACAAAAGTGACCATTTCGGCGTTACTTTCTTTATAAACCAAAACTGTGGTTTTTTCGCTCAAATGTGTCCCAAACATGTTTATATGGTGTATAGGTCATAATGGAAGCTTTGTGCGCGAAAAGCTTTCCGTGAAATTTTCGGACCAAAACTGACCATTTCGGCGTCACCTTTCTTTATCCACAAATACTGTGTTGTTTTCGCTCAAATGTGTCCCAAACATGTTTATATGGTGTATAGGTCATAATGGGAGCTTTGTGCGCGAAAAGCTTTCCGTGAAATTTTCGGACCAAAAGTGACCATTTCGGCGTTACATTTCTTTATCAACCAAAACTGTGTTATTTTCGCTCAAATGTTTCTCAAACATGTTTATATGGTGTATAGGTCACAATGGGAGCTTTGTGCGCGAAAAGCTTTCCGTGAAATTTTCGGACCAAAAGTGACCATTTCCGCGTCACCTTTCTTTATCCACCAAAACTGTGTTGTTTTCGCTCAAATGTGTCCCAAACATGTTTATGTGGTGTATAGGTCACAATGAGAGCTTTGTGCGCGAAAAGCTTTCCGTGAAATTTTCGGCCCAAAACTGACCATTTCGGCGTCACCTTTCTTTATCCCCAAAAACTGTGTTGTTTTCGCTCAAATGTGTCCCAAACATGTTTATATGGTGTATAGGTCATAATGTGAGCTTTGTGCCCGAAAAGCTTTCCGTGAAATTTTCGGAACAAAAGTGACCATTTCGGCGTTACCTTTCTTTATAAACCAAAACTGTGGTTTTTTCGCTCAAATGTATCCCAAACATGTTTATATGGTGTATAGGTCATAATGGAAGCTTTGTGCGCGAAAAGCTTTCCGTGAAATTTTCGGATCAAAACTGACCATTTCGGCGTCACCTTTCTTTATCCACAAAAACTGTGTTGTTTTCGCTCAAATGTGTCCCAAACATGTTTATGTGGTGTATAGGTCACAATGAGAGCTTTGTGCGCGAAAAGCTTTCCGTGAAATTTTCGGCCCAAAACTGACCATTTCGGCGTTACCTTTCTTTATCCCCAAAAACTTTGTTGTTTTCGCTCAAATGTGTCCCAAACATGTTTATATGGTGTATAGGTCATAATGTGAGCTTTGTGCCCGAAAAGTTTTCCGTGAAATTTTCGGAACAAAAGTGACCATTTCGGCGTTACTTTCTTTATAAACCAAAACTGTGGTTTTTTCGCTCAAATGTGTCCCAAACATGTTTATATGGTGTATAGGTCATAATGGAAGCTTTGTGCGCGAAAAGCTTTCCGTGAAATTTTCGGACCAAAAGTGACCATTTCGGCGTCACCTTTCTTTATCCACCAAAACTGTGTTGTTTTCGCTCAAATGTGTCCCAAACATGTTTATGTGGTGTATAGGTCACAATGAGAGCTTTGTGCGCGAAAAGCTTTCCGTGAAATTTTCGGCCCAAAACTGACCATTTCGGCGTTACCTTTCTTTATCCCCAAAAACTGTGTTGTTTTCGCTCAAATGTGTCCCAAAAATGTTTATATGGTGTATAGGTCATAATGTGAGCTTTGTGCCCGAAAAGTTTTCCACGAAATTTTCGGAACAAAAGTGACCATTTCGGCGTTACTTTCTTTATAAACCAAAACTGTGGTTTTTTCGCTCAAATGTGTCCCAAACATGTTTATATGGTGTATAGGTCATAATGGACGCTTTGTGCGCGAAAAGCTTTCCGTGAAATTTTCGGACCAAAAGTGACCATTTCGGCGTCACCTTTCTTTATCCACCAAAGCTGTGTTGTTTTCGCTCAAATGTGTCCCAAACATGTTTATGTGGTGTATAGGTCACAATGAGAGCTTTGTGCGCGAAAAGCTTTCCGTGAAATTTTCGGCCCAAAACTGACCATTTCGGCGTCACCTTTCTTTATCCCCAAAAACTGTGTTGTTTTCGCTCAAATGTGTCCCAAACATGTTTATATGGTGTATAGGTCATAATGTGAGCTTTGTGCCCGAAAAGCTTTCCGTGAAATTTTCGGAACAAAAGTGACCATTTCGGCGTTACCTTTCTTTATAAACCAAAACTGTGGTTTTTTCGCTCAAATGTATCCCAAACATGTTTATATGGTGTATAGGTCATAATGGAAGCTTTGTGCGCGAAAAGCTTTCCGTGAAATTTTCGGATCAAAACTGACCATTTCGGCGTCACCTTTCTTTATCCACAAAAACTGTGTTGTTTTCGCTCAAATGTGTCCCAAACATGTTTATGTGGTGTATAGGTCACAATGAGAGCTTTGTGCGCGAAAAGCTTTCCGTGAAATTGATGCGGGACCATCCAAGCTAAGGCCTTACACTCTTGTGAGCTATGCCCTAGCTCAAGAACCGACGAGGCCTCAAGGAATCAATGCAGCCCAAGCCAACAAGCTAAGGCCTTACACTCTTGTGAGCTATGCCCTAGCTCAAGAACCGACGAGGCCTCAAGGAATCAACGCAGCCCAAGCCACGGACCCTTGTTTGGATTGATGCCGAGGTTGTACCGAGCACATGTGCCTACCTTGCTCCGTGAAGACCGGGTCCAAATACTAGCCGTTGACAGCCTTGCTAAGTGCTCAAGTGGCCAGCCATGAAGACCTATTCTTTAGGGGCCATGATTGAAGAAGTCAAGGCCACTTCCTATCTTTTAGGGATTTTATTTGCAATTTCTGAATTTGTTTTAATTTCCATTTAATTTTCTGAATTTCTTGCAATTTTCTGAATTTCTTTTGTTGTCATTTATTTTCAGCCTTTTCTATCTCCATTTAAGGCTATAAATAGCCTCCTAGGCCGGTTGTATTAGGGAACAAACCCATATTTGATTAATGACAAGCATTGCTTTGCAAACACATTGTTTCTTGAGGATTCAAGAGAGAGACCGAGAGGATTCTTGGTGAATTGATCTTGCTTGGTTTGTCTTGTGTGTGTCGATCTTCGCTAGTTGATTGGTGCTATCAAGCTTTCACGAGCCCCTTTCTTGTGCTCCTAGGATACGTCCTAGGTTGTGTAAGATCGTAGAGATTGGTTAGCTAGTCGTTGGTTTAGGACTTTGTTCAATTGGGATCAAGGGTCTATTCGCTCGTTCTACCTAGACTTTCTCCTGCCCTATCTATCTTTTTCATTACTATTGTCGAGTCCTTTGAGTCTTTGTCGAGTCATTATTGTCTAACTTGTGTTCTTTGTTTGTTTTGTGCTTGTTGTCGAAAGATCGGGACATCCACGGCTAATCCCCGTATCAAATTTGGTATCAGAGCTTCGGCTACCGACATCAAGTGTCTCATCTCCATTGTCATCATCAAAAAGCTCAAAAACTCCATTGGAGTGCAAGGTTTGATCATCTCTTCTTTTGTTTGATTTTTCTTACTATTAGCATTGGTTGTTGTTGGTTTGCTTGTCCTAGCCTACCCTACCATACATTCGGCCACCATATCACCACCATCCAACCACCACTCGGCCACCATCTCTTCCATTTCAAGAAAAATCAGATTTTTGGTCTTCTATTTTTGCTATTTTCTGAAATTCAAAAGGAAAAGTCAAAAAAAAAACCCATATTTGATTAATGACAAGCATTGCTTTGCAAACACATTGTTTCTTGAGGATTCAAGAGAGAGACCGAGAGGATTCTTGGTGAATTGATCTTGCTTGGTTTGTCTTGTGTGTGTCGATCTTCGCTAGTTGATTGGTGCTATCAAGCTTTCACGAGCCCCTTTCTTGTGCTCCTAGGATACGTCCTAGGTTGTGTAAGATCGTAGAGATTGGTTAGCTAGTCGTTGGTTTAGGACTTTGTTCAATTGGGATCAAGGGTCTATTCGCTCGTTCTACCTAGACTTTCTCCTGCCCTATCTATCTTTTTCATTACTATTGTCGAGTCCTTTGAGTCTTTGTCGAGTCATTATTGTCTAACTTGTGTTCTTTGTTTGTTTTGTGCTTGTTGTCGAAAGATCGGGACATCCACGGCTAATCCCCGTATCAAAATTGGTATCAGAGCTTCGGCTACCGACATCAAGTGTCTCATCTCCATTGTCATCATCAAAAAAAACTCAAAAACTCCATTGGAGTGCAAGGTTTGATCATCTCTTCTTTTGTTTGATTTTTCTTACTATTAGCATTGGTTGTTGTTGGTTTGCTTAGGCATTACCTTCTGCCGACCCCATTACCAATTCATCACCACCATACCGCCACCCTATCACCACCATCAGACCACCATTCGACCACCCTTTCATCACCACCAAGAAAAATCAGATTTTTGGTCTTCTATTTTTGCTATTTTCTGAAATTCAAAAGAAAAAGTCAAAAAAATCCCTACATTTTAGCCATACCATTTCCAGCTCCTATTTTTTAGCCACACTTCCATCCCAACAGCTCTATTAGTTACAAGGTCTCTTTTATTTTCATTTTCAGATTTTTCATTTGTTATTTAATTGCTGAAAGTCAAAAAAAAAAAAATCAGACTTCAAAAAAAAAAGAAAGAGAAGTCGACAGTGAAAAAAAAAAAAAAGAGAAGAAAGAAAGAAAAAGAATTTAGAAAAAAAAAAATCAGATTTGAGTTGCATTGTTGTTGATTGTTCTAAGTGTACAAGAGAAGTGCAAGAGTAAGCATTGCAAGTGAACAAGAGCCATTGTGAGCCAAGAAAGCCTAAACACCATCTTACCATTCAACCTATCCTTAGCCTACCAACAACTATCTTGCTTGTAGTTTGAAGGTTAGACAAGGTTGATTTGATCAAGTTTTGTGCTTAGTCCTTTCTTACCATTTTATTCTTGTCCTTTGTTTCTATTATCTCTTGATCTCACTTTCTTTGATTCATTTCTGAAATTTTCAGCTTGGACCCTTATCATTGATTGTCTAGCTAATCTCTTTTGGTTAGAGGATTTTTGATTGTCCTTTTGACTAGCTTGAGTGATTGACTATCGTAAGACAAATTGCAACAACAAGCATTTCAGCACCAAAGGGAGAGGAGTGTCGAGAGCAAACACTTTTGAGGAAGTTTTTGTTTTGTCTAACCTTAACCTATTTACGTGTTTGTTTGAGTTGTGATGACTATAGGTAACAAATCCCCAAGGTCGGAGACTTCCGAGCCCATTTCCCCGGAGTTGTTCAACATGTTGAACAAAATGAACAACAACATCACGACGTTGATGGAAAGGATGGCAGCCCTAGAGGCCCGTTCTTCGACGTCCACGGAGATGCCTAGGGCACCCCAAGGCCAGCCTTCGGCTTCCGGACATCACAGCCGCGTTCCACCCCCGGAGCACACCCAAGACAACCGGGAAGGTCCTCCTAGAACTCCTATTTATGCACGAAATACTCCACCGGAAGAGAACCCACCTCCTCGTGAGAGGCGTGGTCGTTTTAATCATTTTCGTGATGTGCAGGATGACTTTGAGCCCTATGAACACTTTAAGGGTTTCCAAGAAGAAGAGGATCAATGGGAGCGCCAATCGAGAAGGCATGAACAAGGACCCCGTCCACGGAGGCCCCGAGAGCCCGAGCAAGACGGAGTTGGCAAGGTCAAGGTCACAATCCCACCTTTTGAGGGAAAGTGCGATCCGGACACTTACCTCGAATGGGAGACCAAGATCGAGCACACTTGGAGCTGCCACAACTTCACCGATTACAAGAAGGTACAACTAGCCACCCTTGAATTTAGCGGTTTTGCACTAATATGGTGGGATACCCTTGTGAAGGAAAGGAGAAGAGCCCTAGACGCACCCGTAGCCACGTGGGAACAAATGAAGGCACTCATGAGGGCACGATTCATCCCTCAACACTACGCTAGGGAACTCAAGCAGCGGCTTGAGAACCTCAAGCAAGGTTCCATGAGTGTGGAGGAAGCATTCAATGCCATGCAATTGGCTATGGCAAGGGCAAACGTGGTAGAAGATGAGGAAGACACCAATGCTCGGTTCTTAAGAATCCTACACCCTTACTTGGCTAGAGAAGTTGATTGTTATCCTTATACTTCCGTTATTGATCTTTTACATCTAGCCGTGAAGGTTGATAGGAAGTTAAAGGCAAGAGACCAAGGAGGAGCTAGAGGAGGAAACCGAAGCTCAAGCACGCAGCCCTATGGCCGAGATGCCCTAGCACCAAGGGAGAAGCCTAGTCTCGATAATGGAGGAGAGCAAGGGAATCGAGGAGGAGTTCAAGCCATATCGAGTGCCAAGCCACCTAGCCCTCTCGGTTAAAGGAGGTACCCTTAACCCTTCTAATTTGCGAAATAGGGAAGTTGTGTGTTTTAAGTGCCAAGATAGAGGACACATGATGAAAGATTGCCCACATAGGAAAGCTCTCATGGTTGATCACTTAGGCAACACCAATTCTGAAATTGAGCATGAAAATGATGAGTGTTTGCATTTTGATTGTGATCCTATCTTAAATTCCTATGATGATTGTGATGATGAAGGCATTGAGTATGAACATGGTGAAAGTTTGATTGTGAGGAGAGCTTTGCATGTCAATCCAACTCCATGTGATGATAACCAACGAGAGAACTTATTTCATACTAGATGCTTAGTAAAGGGTAAGGTTTGTAATGTCATTATTGATGGTGGAAGTTGTTGTAATCTTGCTAGCACTGAATTGGTTGAAAAACTACAACTTTCCACTATACACCACCCTAGGCCCTATAAATTGCATTGGATGAATGATTGCGGTGCATTAAAAGTGAATAAGCAAGTTAAGGTTTCTTTTAAGTTAGGACATTATGAAGATGATGTTTTGTGTGATATAGTACCTATGCAAGCTTCTCACTTACTTTTTGGTCGTCCATGGCAATTTGATCGAAAAGTCTTACATGATGGTTTCACTAACCGCTATTCCTTTGAGTATAAGGGCAGGAACTTCACTCTAAAGCCAATGACCCCTACTCAAATAGCCGGGGAGTTTGAGAAGAAGGAAAGTGGAGGGTCGGTGCCATCAAAAGTGTTCCTTGCCGCCAAGAGGGAGTTCGTGGACAAGAACTTGGATTCGTGGTCGAATCCTTTCAAAGAAGGGGAGGTTGATGCGGGACCATCCAAGCTAAGGCCTTACACTCTTGTGAGCTATGCCCTAGCTCAAGAGCCGACGAGGCCTCAAGGAATCAATGCAGCCCAAGCCAACAAGCTAAGGCCTTACACTCTTGTGAGCTATGCCCTAGCTCAAGAACCGACGAGGCCTCAAGGAATCAACGCAGCCCAAGCCACGGACCCTTGTTTGGATTGATGCCGAGGTTGTACCGAGCACATGTGCCTACCTTGCTCCGTGAAGACCGGGTCCAAATACTAGCCGTTGACAGCCTTGCTAAGTGCTCAAGTGGCCAGCCATGAAGACCTATTCTTTAGGAGCCATGATTGAAGAAGTCAAGGCCACTTCCTATCTTTTAGGGATTTTATTTGCAATTTCTGAATTTGTTTTAATTTCCATTTAATTTTCTGAATTTCTTGCAATTTTCTGAATTTCTTTTGTTGTCATTTATTTTCAGCCTTTTCTATCTCCATTTAAGGCTATAAATAGCCTCCTAGGCCGGTTGTATTAGGGAACAAACCCATATTTGATTAATGACAAGCATTGCTTTGCAAACACATTGTTTCTTGAGGATTCAAGAGAGAGACCGAGAGGATTCTTGGTGAATTGATCTTGCTTGGTTTGTCTTGTGTGTGTCGATCTTCGCTAGTTGATTGGTGCTATCAAGCTTTCACGAGCCCCTTTCTTGTGCTCCTAGGATACGTCCTAGGTTGTGTAAGATCGTAGAGATTGGTTAGCTAGTCGTTGGTTTAGGACTTTGTTCAATTGGGATCAAGGGTCTATTCGCTCGTTCTACCTAGACTTTCTCCTGCCCTATCTATCTTTTTCATTACTATTGTCGAGTCCTTTGAGTCTTTGTCGAGTCATTATTGTCTAACTTATGTTCTTTGTTTGTTTTGTGCTTGTTGTCGAAAGATCGGGACATCCACGGCTAATCCCCGTATCAGAAATTTTCGGCCCAAAACTGACCATTTCGGCGTTACCTTTCTTTATCCCCAAAAACTGTGTTGTTTTCGCTCAAATGTGTCCCAAACATGTTTATATGGTGTATAGGTCATAATGTGAGCTTTGTGCCCGAAAAGTTTTCCGTGAAATTTTCGGAACAAAAGTGACCATTTCGGCGTTACTTTCTTTATAAACCAAAACTGTGGTTTTTTCGCTCAAATGTGTCCCAAACATGTTTATATGGTGTATAGGTCATAATGGAAGCTTTGTGCGCGAAAAGCTTTCCGTGAAATTTTCGGACCAAAACTGACCATTTCGGCGTCACCTTTCTTTATCCACAAATACTGTGTTGTTTTCGCTCAAATGTGTCCCAAACATGTTTATATGGTGTATAGGTCATAATGGGAGCTTTGTGCGCGAAAAGCTTTCCGTGAAATTTTCGGACCAAAAGTGACCATTTCGGCGTTACATTTCTTTATCAACCAAAACTGTGTTATTTTCGCTCAAATGTTTCTCAAACATGTTTATATGGTGTATAGGTCACAATGGGAGCTTTGTGCGCGAAAAGCTTTCCGTGAAATTTTCGGACCAAAAGTGACCATTTCCGCGTCACCTTTCTTTATTCACCAAAACTGTGTTGTTTTCGCTCAAATGTGTCACAAACATGTTTATATGGTGTATAGGTCACAATGGGAGCTTTGTGCGCGAAAAGCTTTCCGTGAAATTTTCGGACCAAAAGTGACCATTTCGGCGTCACCTTTCTTTATCCACCAAAACTGTGTTGTTTTCGCTCAAATGTGTCCCAAACATATTTATATGGTGTATAGGTCACAATGGGAGCTTTGTGCGCGAAAAGCTTTCCGTGAAATTTTCAGACCAAAAGTGACCATTTCGGCGTCACCTTTCTTTATCCACCAAAGCTGTGTTGTTTTCGCTCAAATGTGTCCCAAACATGTTTATGTGGTGTATAGGTCACAATGAGAGCTTTGTGCGCGAAAAGCTTTCCGTGAAATTTTCGGCCCAAAACTGACCATTTCGGCGTCACCTTTCTTTATCCCCAAAAACTGTGTTGATTTCGCTCAAATGTGTCCCAAACATGTTTATATGGTGTATAGGTCATAATGTGAGCTTTGTGCCCGAAAAGCTTTCCGTGAAATTTTCGGAACAAAAGTGACCATTTCGGCGTTACCTTTCTTTATAAACCAAAACTGTGGTTTTTTCGCTCAAATGTATCCCAAACATGTTTATATGGTGTATAGGTCATAATGGAAGCTTTGTGCGCGAAAAGCTTTCCGTGAAATTTTCGGATCAAAACTGACCATTTCGGCGTCACCTTTCTTTATCCACAAAAACTGTGTTGTTTTCGCTCAAATGTGTCCCAAACATGTTTATGTGGTGTATAGGTCACAATGAGAGCTTTGTGCGCGAAAAGCTTTCCGTGAAATTTTCGGCCCAAAACTGACCATTTTGGCGTTACCTTTCTTTATCCCCAAAAACTGTGTTGTTTTCGCTCAAATGTGTCCCAAACATGTTTATATGGTGTATAGGTCATAATGTGAGCTTTGTGCCCGAAAAGTTTTCCGTGAAATTTTCGGAACAAAAGTGACCATTTCGGCGTTACTTTCTTTATAAACCAAAACTGTGGTTTTTTCGCTCAAATGTGTCCCAAAAATGTTTATATGGTGTATAGGTCATAATGGAAGCTTTGTGCGCGAAAAGCTTTCCGTGAAATTTTCGGACCAAAAGTGACCATTTCGGCGTCACCTTTCTTTATCCACCAAAACTGTGTTGTTTTCGCTCAAATGTGTCCCAAACATATTTATATGGTGTATAGGTCACAATGGGAGCTTTATGCGCAAAAAGCTTTCCGTGAAATTTTCAGACCAAAAGTGACCATTTCGGCGTCACCTTTCTTTATCCACCAAAGCTGTGTTGTTTTCGCTCAAATGTGTCCCAAACATGTTTATGTGGTGTATAGGTCACAATGAGAGCTTTGTGCGCGAAAAGCTTTCCGTGAAATTTTCGGCCCAAAACTGACCATTTCGGCGTTACCTTTCTTTATCCCCAAAAACTGTGTTGTTTTCGCTCAAATGTGTCCCAAACATGTTTATATGGTGTATAGTTCATAATGTAAGCTTTGTGCCCGAAAAGCTTTCCGTGAAATTTTCGGAACAAAAGTGACCATTTCGGCGTTACCTTTCTTTATAAACCAAAACTGTGGTTTTTTCGCTCAAATGTATCCCAAACATGTTTATATGGTGTATAGGTCATAATGGAAGCTTTGTGCGCGAAAAGCTTTCCGTGAAATTTTCGGATCAAAACTGACCATTTCGGCGTCACCTTTCTTTATCCACAAAAACTGTGTTGTTTTCGCTCAAATGTGTCCCAAACATGTTAATGCGGTGTATAGGTCACAATGAGAGCTTTGTGCGCGAAAAGCTTTCCGTGAAATTTTCGGCCCAAAACTGACCATTTCGGCGTTACCTTTCTTTATCCCCAAAAACTGTGTTGTTTTCGCTCAAATGTGTCCCAAACATGTTTATATGGTGTATAGGTCATAATGTGAGCTTTGTGCCCGAAAAGTTTTCCGTGAAATTTTCGGAACAAAAGTGACCATTTCGGCGTTACTTTCTTTATAAACCAAAACTGTGGTTTTTTCGCTCAAATGTGTCCCAAACATGTTTATATGGTGTATAGGTCATAATGGAAGCTTTGTGCGCGAAAAGCTTTCCGTGAAATTTTCGGACCAAAAGTGACCATTTCGGCGTCACCTTTCTTTATCCACCAAAACTGTGTTGTTTTCGCTCAAATGTGTCCCAAACATGTTTATGTGGTGTATAGGTCACAATGAGAGCTTTGTGCGCGAAAAGCTTTCCGTGAAATTTTCGGCCCAAAACTGACCATTTCGGCGTTACCTTTCTTTATCCCCAAAAACTGTGTTGTTTTCGCTCAAATGTGTCCCAAACATGTTTATATGGTGTATAGGTCATAATGTGAGCTTTGTGCCCGAAAAGTTTTCCGTGAAATTTTCGGAACAAAAGTGACCATTTCGGCGTTACTTTCTTTATAAACCAAAACTGTGGTTTTTTCGCTCAAATGTGTCCCAAACATGTTTATAAGGTGTATAGGTCATAATGGGAGCTTTGTGCGCGAAAAGCTTTCCGTGAAATTTTCGGACCAAAAGTGACCATTTCGGCGTTACATTTCTTTATCAACCAAAACTGTGTTGATTTCGCTCAAATGTTTCCCAAACATGTTTATATGGTGTATAGGTCACAATGGGAGCTTTGTGCGCGAAAAGCTTTCCGTGAAATTTTCGGACCAAAAGTGACCATTTCGGCGTCACCTTTCTTTATCCCACAAAACTGTGTTGTTTTCGCTCAAATGTGTCCCAAACATATTTATATGGTGTATAGGTCATAATAGAAGCTTTGTGCGAGAAAAGCTTTCGGTGAAATTTTCGGACCTAAAGTGACCATTTCGGCGTCACCTTTCTTTATCCACCAAAACTGTGTTGTTTTCGCTCAAATGTGTCCCAAACATGTTTATATGGTGTATAGGTCACAATGGGAGCTTTGTGCGCGAAAAGCTTTCCGTGAAATTTTCGGACCAAAAGTGACCATTTCGGCGTCACCTTTCTGTATCCACCAAAACTGTGTTGTTTTCGCTCAAATGTGTCCCAAACATGTTTATGTGGTGTATAGGTCACAATGAGAGCTTTGTTCGCGAAAAGCTTTCCGTGAAATTTTCGGCCCAAAACTGACCATTTCGGCATTACCTTTCTTTATCAACCAAAACTGGGTTGTTTTCGCTCAAATGTGTACCAAATATGTTTATATGGTGTATAGGTCATCATGGAAGCTTTGTGCGCGAAAAGCTTTCCGTGAAATTTTCGGACCAAAATTGACCATTTCGGTGTCACCTTTCTTTATCCACCAAAACTGTGTTGTTTTCGCTCAAATGTGTCCCAAACATGTTTATATGGTGTATAGGTCACAATGTGAGCTTTGTGCGCGAAAAGCTTTCCGTGAAATTTTCGGCCCAAAACTGACCATTTCGGCGTTACCCTTTTTTATCAACCAAAACTGGGTTGTGTTCGCTCAAATGTGTCCCAAATATGTTTATATTGTGTATAGGTCACAATGGGAGCTTTGTGCGCGAAAAGCTTTCCGTGAAATTTTCGGACCAAAAGTGACCATTTCGGCGTCACCTTTCTTTATCCACCAAAACTGTGTTGTTTTCGCTCAAATGTGTCCCAAACATGTTTATATGGTGTATAGGTCACAATGGGAGCTTTGTGCGCAAAAAGCTTTCCGTGAAATTTTCGGACCAAAAGTGACCATTTCGGCGTCACCTTTCTTTATCCACCAAAACTGTGTTGTTTTCGCTCAAATGTGTCCCAAACATGTTTATGTGGTGTATAGGTCACAATGAGAGCTTTGTGCGCGAAAAGCTTTCCGTGAAATTTTCGGCCCAAAACTGACCATTTCGGCGTTACCTTTTTTTATCAACCAAAACTGGGTTGTGTTCGCTCAAATGTGTCCCAAACATGTTTATATGATGTATAGGTCATAATGTGAGCTTTGTGCTCAAAAAGTTTTCCGTGAAATTTTCGGAACAAAAGTGACCATTTCGGCGTTACTTTCTTTATAAACCAAAACTGTTGTTTTTTCGCTCAAATGTGTCCCAAACATGGTTATATGGTGTATAGGTCATAATGGAAGCTTTGTGCGCGAAATGCTTTCCGTGAAATTTTCGGACCAAAACTGACCATTTCGGCGTCACCTTTCTTTATCCACAAATACTGTGTTGTTTTCGCTCAAATGTGTCCCAAACATGTTTATATGGTGTATAGGTCATAATGGGAGCTTTGTGCGCGAAAAGCTTTCCGTGAAATTTTCGGACCAAAAGTGACCATTTCGGCGTCACCTTTCTTTATCCACCAAAAATGTGTTGTTTTCGCTCAAATGTTTCCCAAACATGTTTATATGGTGTATAGTTCACAATGGGAGCTTTGTGCGCGAAAAGCTTTCCGTGAAATTTTCGGACCAAAAGTGACCATTTCGGCGTCACCTTTCTTTATCCACCAAAACTGTGTTGTTTTCGCTCAAATGTGTCCCAAACATGTTTATATGGTGTATAGGTCACAATGGGAGCTTTGTGCGCGAAAAGATTTCCGTGAAATTTTCGGACCAAAAGTGACCATTTTGGCGTCACCTTTCTGTATCCACCAAAACTGTGTTGTTTTCGCTCAAATGTGTCCCAAAGATGTTTATGTGGTGTATAGGTCACAATGAGAGCTTTGTGCGCGAAAAGCTTTCCGTGAAATTTTCGGCCCAAAACTGACCATTTCGGCGTTACCTTTTTTTATCAACCAAAACTGGGTTGTGTTCGCTCAAATGTGTCCCAAATATGTTTATATTGTGTATAGGTCACAATGGGAGCTTTGTGCGCGAAAAGCTTTCCGTGAAATTTTCGGACCAAAAGTGACCATTTCGTCGTCACCTTTCTTTATCCACCAAAACTGTGTTGTTTTCGCTCAAATGTATCCCAAACATGATTATATAGCGTATAGGTCACAATGGGAGCTTTGTGCCCGAAAAGCTTTCCGTGAAATTTTCGTACCAAAAGAGACCATTTCGTCGTCACCTTTCTTTATCCACCAAAACTGTGTTGTTTTCGCTCAAATGTGTACCAAACATGTTTATGTGGCGTATAGGTCACAATGGGAGCTTTGTGCCCGAAATGCATTCCGTGAAATTTTCGTACCAAAATTGACCATTTCGGCGTCACCTTTCTTTATCCACCAAAATTATGTTATTTTCGCTCAAATGTGTCCCAAACATGTTTATATGGTGTATAGTTCACAATGGGAGGTTTATGCGCGAAAAGCTTTCCGTGAAATTTTCGGCCCAAAACTGACCATTTCGGCGTTATCTTTTTTTATCAACCAAAACTGGGTTGTTTTCGCTCAAATGTATCCCAAATATGTTCATATGGTGTATAGGTCACAATGTGAGCTTTGTGCACGAAAAACTGTCCGTGAAATTTTCGGACCAAAAGTGACCATTTCGGCGTCACCTTTCTTCAACCACCAAAACTGTGTTGTTTTCGCTCAAATGTGTCCCAAACATGTTTATATGGTGTATAGGTCATAATGGAAGCTTTGTGCGCGAAAAGCTTTCCGTGAAATTTTCGGACCAAAAGTGACCATTTCGGCGTCACCTTTCTTTATCCACCAAAACTGTGTTGTTTTCGCTCAAATGTGTCCCAAACATGTTTATATGGTGTATAGGTCATATTGGGTGGTTTGTGCGCGAAAAGCTTTCCGTGAAATTTTCGGACCAAAAGTGACCATTTCGGCGTCACCTTTCTTTATCCACCAAAACTGTGTTGTTTTCGCTCAAATGTGTCCCAAACATGTTTATATGGTGTATAGGTCATAATGGAAACTTTGTGCGCGAAAAGCTTTTCGTGAAATTTTCGAAACAAAAGTGACCATTTCGGCGTCACCTTTCTTTATCCACCAAAACTGTGTTGTTTTCGCTCAAATGTGTCCCAAACATGTTTATATGGTGTATAGGTCGTAATGGAAGCTTTGTGCGCGAAAAGCTTTCTGTGAAATTTTCGGACCAAAAGTGACCATTTCGGCGTCACCTTTCTTTATCCACCAAAACTGTGTTGTTTTCGCTCAAATGTGTCCCAAACATGTTTATATGGTGTATAGGTCACAATGGGAGCTTTGTGCGCGAAAAGCTTTCCGTGAAATTTTCGGCCCAAAACTGACCATTTCGGCGTTACCTTTTTTTATCAACCAAAACTGGGTTGTGTTCGCTCAAATGTGTCCCAAATATGTTTATATTGTGTATAGGTCACAATGGGAGCTTTGTGCGCGAAAAGCTTTCCGTGAAATTTTCGGCCCAAAACTGACCATTTCGGCGTTACCTTTCTTTATCAACCAAAACTGGGTTGTTTTCGCTCAAATGTGTACCGAATATGTTTATATGGTGTATAGGTCATCATGGAAGCTTTGTGCGCGAAAAGCTTTCCGTGAAATTTTTGGACCAAAAGTGACCATTTCGGCGTCACCTTTCTTTATCCACCAAAACTGTGTTGTTTTCGCTCAAATGTGTCCCAAACATTTTTATATGGTGTATAGGTCACAATGGGTGGTTTGTGCGCGAAAAGCTTTCCGTGAAATTTTCGGAACAAAAGTGACCATTTCGGCGTCACCTTTCTTTATCCACCAAAACTGTGTTGTTTTCGCTCAAACGTGTCCCAAACATGTTTATATGGTGTATAGGTCATAATGGAAGCTTTGTGCGCGAAAAGCTTTCCGTGAAATTTTCGAACCAAAAGTGACCATTTCGGCGTCACCTTTCTTTATCCACCAAAACTGTGTTGTTTTCGCTCAAATGTGTCCCAAACATGTTTATATGGTGTATAGGTCATAATGGAAGCTTTGTGCGCGAAAAGCATTCCGTGAAATTTTCGAACCAAAAGTGACCATTTCGGCGTCACCTTTCTTTATCCACCAAAACTGTGTTGTTTTCGCTCAAATGTGTCCCAAACATGTTTATATGGTGTATAGGTCGTAATGGAAGCTTTGTGCGCGAAAAGCTTTCTGTGAAATTTTCGGACCAAAAGTGACCATTTCGGCGTCACCTTTCTTTATCCACCAAAACTGTGTTGTTTTCGCTCAAATGTGTCCCAAACATGTTTATATGGTGTATAGGTCACAATGGGAGCTTTGTGCGCGAAAAGCTTTCCGTGAAATTTTCGGACCAAAAGTGACCATTTCGGCGTCACCTTTCTGTATCCACCAAAACTGTGTTGTTTTCGCTCAAATGTGTCCCAAACATGTTTATGTGGTGTATAGGTCACAATGAGAGCTTTGTGCGCGAAAAGCTTTCCGTGAAATTTTCGGCCCAAAACTGACCATTTCGGCGTTACCTTTCTTTATCAACCAAAACTGGGTTGTTTTCGCTCAAATGTGTACCGAATATGTTTATATGGTGTATAGGTCATCATGGAAGCTTTGTGCGCGAAAAGCTTTCCGTGAAATTTTCGGACCAAAAGTGACCATTTCGGCGTCACCTTTCTTTATCCACCAAAACTGTGTTGTTTTCGCTCATATGTGTCCCAAACATTTTTATATGGTGTATAGGTCACAATGGGTGGTTTGTGCGCGAAAAGCTTTCCGTGAAATTTTCGGACCAAAAGTGACCATTTCGGCGTCACCTTTCTTTATCCACCAAAACTGTTTTGTTTTCGCTCAAACGTGTCCCAAACATGTTTATATGGTGTATAGGTCATAATGGAAGCTTTGTGCGCGAAAAGCTTTCTGTAAAATTTTCGGACCAAAAGTGACCATTTCGGCGTCACCTTTCTTTATCCACCAAAACTGTGTTGTTTTCGCTCAAATGTGTCCCAAACATGTTTATATGGTGTATAGGTCACAATGGGAGCTTTGTGCGCGAAAAGCTTTCCGTGAAATTTTCGGACCAAAAGTGACTATTTCGGCGTCACCTTTCTGTATCCACCAAAACTGTGTTGTTTTCGCTCAAATGTGTCCCAAACATGTTTATGTGGTGTATAGGTCACAATGAGAGCTTTGTGCGCGAAAAGCTTTCCGTGAAATTTTCGGCCCAAAACTGACCATTTTGGCGTTACCTTTCTTTATCAACCAAAACTGGGTTGTTTTCGCTCAAATGTGTCCCAAACATGATTATATGGTGTATAGGTCAAAATGGAAGCTTTGTGCGCGAAAAGCTTTCTGTGAAATTTTCGGACCAAAAGTGACCATTTCGGCGTCACCTTTCTTTATCCACCAAAACTGTGTTGTTTTCGCTCAAATGTGT
Organism: Persicaria maculosa; assembly: GCA_963922045.1. NCBI lineage: Eukaryota > Viridiplantae > Streptophyta > Magnoliopsida > Caryophyllales > Polygonaceae > Persicaria > Persicaria maculosa. Next base: position 4,894,559 of record OY998268.1, read on the forward strand.
CCCAAACATGTTTATATGGTGTATAGGTCACAATGGGAGCTTTGTGCGCGAAAAGCTTTCCGTGAAATTTTCGGCCCAAAACTGACCATTTCGGCGTTACCTTTCTTTATCAACCAAAACTGGGTTGTTTTCGCTCAAATGTGTCCCAAACATGTTTATATGGTGTATAGGTCACAATGGGAGCTTTGTGCGCGAAAACCTGTCCGTGAAATTTTCGGACCAAAAGTGACCATTTCGGTGTCACCTTTTTTTATCCACCAAAACTGTGTTGTTTTCGCTCAAATGTGTCCCAAACATGTTTATATGGTGTATAGGTCACAATGTGAGCATTGCGCGCGAAAAGCTTTCCGTGAAATTTTCGGCCCAAAACTGACCATTTCGGCGTTACCTTTTTTTATCAACCAAAACTGGGTTGTGTTCGCTCAAATGTGTCCCAAATATGTTTATATTGTGTATAGGTCACAATGGGAGCTTTGTGCGCGAAAAGCTTTCCGTGAAATTTTCGGACCAAAAGTGACCATTTCGGCGTCACCTTTCTTTATCCAAAAAAACTGTGTTGTTTTCGCTCAAATGTGTCCCAAACATGTTTATATGGTGTATAGGGGATAATGTGAGCTTTGTGCCCGAAAAGTTTTCCGTGAAATTTTCGGAACAAAAGTGACCATTTCGGCGTTACCTTTCTTTATAAACCAAAACTTTGGTTTTTTCGCTCAAATGTGTACCGAATATGTTTATATGGTGTATAGGTCATCATGGAAGCTTTGTGCGCGAAAAGCTTTCCGTGAAATTTTCGGACCAAAAGTGACCATTTCGTCGTCACCTTTCTTTATCCACCAAAACTGTGTTGTTTTCGCTCAAATGTATCCCAAACATGATTATATAGTGTATAGGTCACAATGGGAGCTTTATGCCCGAAAAGCTTTCCGTGAAATTTTCGTACCAAAAGTGACCATTTCGTCGTCACCTTTCTTTATCCACCAAAACTGTGTTGTTTTCGCTCAAATGTGTACCAAACATGTTTATGTGGCGTATAGGTCACAATGGGAGCTTTGTGCCCGAAATGCATTCCGTGAAATTTTCGTACCAAAATTGACCATTTCGGCGTCACCTTTCTTTATCCACCAAAATTGTGTTATTTTCGCTCAAATGTGTCCCAAACATGTTTATATGGTGTATAGGTCACAATGGGAGGTTTATGCGCGAAAAGCTTTCCGTGAAATTTTCGGCCCAAAACTGACCATTTCGGCGTTATCTTTTTTTATCAACCAAAACTGGGTTGTTTTCGCTCAAATGTATCCCAAACATGATTATATAGCGTATAGGTCACAATGGGAGCTTTGTGCCCGAAAAGCTTTCCGTGAAATTTTCGTACCAAAAGTGACCATTTCGTCGTCACCTTTCTTTATCCACCAAAACTGTGTTGTTTTCCCTCAAATGTGTACCAAACATGTTTATGTGGCGTATAGGTCACAATGGGAGCTTTGTGCCCGAAATGCATTCCGTGAAATTTTCGTACCAAAATTGACCATTTCGGCGTCACCTTTCTTTATCCACCAAAATTGTGTTATTTTCGCTCAAATGTGTCCCAAACATGTTTATGTGGTGTATAGGTCACAATGAGAGCTTTGTGCGCGAAAAGCTTTCCGTGAAATTTTCGGCCCAAAACTGACCATTTCGGCGTTACCTTTCTTTATCAACCAAAAATGGGTTGTTTTCGCTCAAATGTGTACCGAATATGTTTATATGGTGTATAGGTCATCATGGAAGCTTTGTGCGCGAAAAGCTTTCCGTGAAATTTTCGGACCAAAAGTGACCATTTCGTCGTCACCTTTCTTTATCCACCAAAACTGTGTTGTTTTCGCTCAAATGTATCCCAAACATGATTATATAGCGTATAGGTCACAATGGGAGCTTTATGCCCGAAAAGCTTTCCGTGAAATTTTCGTACCAAAAGTGACCATTTCGTCGTCACCTTTCTTTATCCACCAAAACTGTGTTGTTTTCGCTCAAATGTGTATCAAACATGTTTATGTGGCGTATAGGTCACAATGGGAGCTTTGTGCCCGAAATGCATTCCGTGAAATTTTCGTACCAAAATTGACCATTTCGGCGTCACCTTTCTTTATCCACCAAAATTGTGTTATTTTCGCTCAAATGTGTCCCAAACATGTTTATGTGGTGTATAGGTCACAATGAGAGCTTTGTGCGCGAAAAGCTTTCCGTGAAATTTTCGGCCCAAAACTGACCATTTCGGCGTTACCTTTCTTTATCAACCAAAACTTGGTTGTTTTCGCTCAAATGTGTACCGAATATGTTTATATGGTGTATAGGTCATCATGGAAGCTTTGTGCGCGAAAAGCTTTCCGTGAAATTTTCGGACCAAAAGTGACCATTTCGGCGTCACCTTTCTTTATCCACCAAAACTGTGTTGTTTTCGCTCAAATGTGTCCCAAACATTTTTATATGGTGTATAGGTCACAATGGGTGGTTTGTGCGCGAAAAGCTTTCCGTGAAATTTTCGGACCAAAAGTGACCATTTCGGCGTCACCTTTCTTTATCCACCAAAACTGTGTTGTTTTCGCTCAAACGTGTCCCAAACATGTTTATATGGTGTATAGGTCATAATGGAAGCTTTGTGCGCGAAAAGCTTTCTGTGAAATTTTCGGACCAAAAGTGACCATTTCGGCGTCACATTTCTTTATCCACCAAAACTGTGTTGTTTTCGCTCAAATGTGTCCCAAACATGTTTATATGGTGTATAGGTCACAATGGGAGCTTTGTGCGCGAAAAGCTTTCCATGAAATTTTCGGACCAAAAGTGACCATTTCGGCGTCACCTTTCTGTATCCACCAAAACTGTGTTGTTTTCGCTCAAATGTGTCCCAAACATGTTTATGTGGTGTATAGGTCACAATGAGAGCTTTGTGCGCGAAAAGCTTTCCGTGAAATTTTCGGCCCAAAACTGACCATTTCGGCGTTACCTTTCTTTATCAACCAAAACTGGGTTGTTTTCGCTCAAATGTGTCCCAAACATGTTTATATGGTGTATAGGTCAAAATGGAAGCTTTGTGCGCGAAAAGCTTTCTGTGAAATTTTCGGACCAAAAGTGACCATTTCGGCGTCACCTTTCTTTATCCACCAAAACTGTGTTGTTTTCGCTCAAATGTGTCCCAAACATGTTTATATGGTGTATAGGTCACAATGGGAGCTTTGTGCGCGAAAAGCTTTCTGTGAAATTTTCCGACCAAAAGTGACCTTTTCGGCGTCACCTTTCTTTATCCACCAAAACTGTGTTGTTTTCGCTCAAATGTGTCCCAAACATATTTATATGGTGTATAGGTCACAATGGGTGGTTTGTGCGCGAAAAGCTTTCCGTGAAATTTTCGGACCAAAAGTGACCATTTCGGCGTCACCTTTCTGTATCCACCAAAACTGTGTTGTTTTCGCTCAAATGTGTCCCAAACATGTTTATGTGGTGTATAGGTCACAATGAGAGCTTTGTGCGCGAAAAGCTTTCCGTGATATTTTCGGCCCAAAACTTACCATTTCGGCGTTACCTTTTTTTATCAACCAAAACTGGGTTGTGTTCGCTCAAATGTGTCCCAAATATGTTTATATTGTGTATAGGTCACAATGGGAGCTTTGTGCGCGAAAAGCTTTCCGTGAAATTTTCGGACCAAAAGTGACCATTTCGGCGTAACCTTTCTTTATCCACCAAAACTGTGTTGTTTTCGCTCAAATGTGTCCCAAACATGTTTATATGGTGTATAGGTCATAATGGAAGCTTTGTGCGCGAAAAGCTTTCCGTGAAATTTTCGAACCAAAAGTGACCATTTCGGCGTCACCTTTCTTTATCCACCAAAACTGTGTTGTTTTCGCTCAAATGTGTCCCAAACATGTTTATATGGTGTATAGGTCACAATGGGTGGTTTGTGCGCGAAAAGCTTTCCGTGAAATTTTCGGACCAAAAGTGACCATTTCGGCGTAACCTTTCTTTATCCACCAAAACTGTGTTGTTTTCGCTCAAATGTGTCCCAAACATGTTTATATGGTGTATAGGTCATAATGGAAGCTTTGTGCGCGAAAAGCTTTCCGTGAAATTTTCGGACCAAAAGTGACCATTTCGGCGTCACCTTTCTTTATCCAAAAAAACTGTGTTGTTTTCGCTCAAATGTGTCCCAAACATGTTTATATGGTGTATAGGTGATAATGTGAGCTTTGTGCCCGAAAAGTTTTCCGTGAAATTTTCGGAACAAAAGTGACCATTTCGGCGTTACCTTTCTTTATAAACCAAAACTGTGGTTTTTTCGCTCAAATGTGTCCCAAACATGTTTATATGGTGTATATAGGTCATAATGGAAGCTTTGTGCGCGAAAAGCTTTCCGTGAAATTTTCCGACCAAAAGTGACCATTTCGGCGTCACCTTTCTTTATCCACAAAAACTGTGTTGTTTTCGCTCAAATGTGTCCCAAACATGTTTATATGGTGTATAGGTTATAATGGGAGCTTTGTGCGCGAAAAGCTTTCCGTGAAATTTTCGGACCAAAAGTGACCATTTCGGCGTCACCATTCTTCAACCACCAAAACTGTGTTGTTTTCGCTCAAATGTGTCCCAAACATGTTTATATGGTGTATAGGTCATAATGGAAGCTTTGTGCGCGAAAAGCTTTCCGTGAAATTTTCGGACCAAAAGTGACCATTTCGGCGTCACCTTTCTTTATCCACCAAAACTGTGTTGTTTTCGCTCAAATGTGTCCCAAACATGTTTATATGGTGTATATAGGTCATAATGGAAGCTTTGTGCGCGAAAAGCTTTCCGTGAAATTTTCCGACCAAAAGTGACCATTTCGGCGTCACCTTTCTTTATCCACAAAAACTGTGTTGTTTTCGCTCAAATGTGTCCCAAACATGTTTATATGGTGTATAGGTTATAATGGGAGCTTTGTGCACGAAAAGCTTTCCGTGAAATTTTCGGACCAAAAGTGACCATTTCGGCGTCACCTTTCTTCAACCACCAAAACTGTGTTGTTTTCGCTCAAATGTGTCCCAAACATGTTTATATGGTGTATAGGTCATAATGGAAGCTTTGTGCGCGAAAAGCTTTCCGTGAAATTTTCGGACCAAAAGTGACCATTTCGGCGTCACCTTTCTTTATCCACCAAAACTGTGTTGTTTTCGCTCAAATGTGTCCCAAACATGTTTATATGGTGTATAGGTCACAATGGGTGGTTTGTGCGCGAAAAGCTTTCCGTGAAATTTTCGGACCAAAAGTGACCATTTCGGCGTAACCTTTCTTTATCCACCAAAACTGTGTTGTTTTCGCTCAAATGTGTCCCAAACATGTTTATATGGTGTATAGGTCATAATGGAAGCTTTGTGCGCGAAAAGCTTTCCGTGAAATTTTCGAACCAAAAGTGACCATTTCGGCGTCACCTTTCTTTATCCACCAAAACTGTGTTGTTTTCGCTCAAATGTGTCCCAAACATGTTTATATGGTGTATAGGTCGTAATGGAAGCTTTGTGTGCGAAAAGCTTTCTGTGAAATTTTCGGACCAAAAGTGACCATTTCGGCGTCACCTTTCTTTATCCACCAAAACTGTGTTGTTTTCGCTCAAATGTGTCCCAAACATGTTTATATGGTGTATAGGTGATAATGTGAGCTTTGTGCCCGAAAAGTTTTCCGTGAAATTTTCGGAACAAAAGTGACCATTTCGGCGTTACCTTTCTTTATAAACCAAAACTGTGGTTTTTTCGCTCAAATGTGTCCCAAACATGTTTATATGGTGTATATAGGTCATAATGGAAGCTTTGTGCGCGAAAAGCTTTCCTTGAAATTTTCGGACCAAAAGTGACCATTTCGGCGTCACCTTTCTTTATCCACCAAAACTGTGTTGTTTTCGCTCAAATGTGTCCAAAACATTTTTATATGGTGTATAGGTCACAATGGGTGGTTTGTGCGCGAAAAGCTTTCCGTGAAATTTTCGGACCAAAAGTGACCATTTCGGCGTCACCTTTCTTTATCCACCAAAACTGTGTTGTTTTCGCTCAAACGTGTCCCAAACATGTTTATATGGTGTATAGGTCATAATGGAAGCTTTGTGCGCGAAAAGCTTTCTGTGAAATTTTCGGACCAAAAGTGACCATTTCGGCGTCACCTTTCTTTATCCACCAAAACTGTGTTGTTTTCGCTCAAATGTGTCCCAAACATGTTTATATGGTGTATAGGTCACAATGGGAGCTTTGTGCGCGAAAAGCTTTCCGTGAAATTTTCGGACCAAAAGTGACCATTTCGGCGTCACCTTTCTGTATCCACCAAAACTGTGTTGTTTTCGCTCAAATGTGTCCCAAACATGTTTATGTGGTGTATAGGTCACAATGAGAGCTTTGTGCGCGAAAAGCTTTCCGTGAAATTTTCGGCCCAAAACTGACCATTTCGGCGTTACCTTTCTTTTTCAACCAAAACTGGGTTGTTTTCGCTCAAATGTGTCCCAAACATGTTTATATGGTGTATAGGTCAAAGTGGAAGCTTTGTGCGCGAAAAGCTTTCTGTGAAATTTTCGGACCAAAAGTGACCATTTCGGCGTCACCTTTCTTTATCCACCAAAACTGTGTTGTTTTCGCTCAAATGTGTCCCAAACATGTTTATATGGTGTATAGGTCACAATGGGAGCTTTGTGCGTGAAAAGCTTTCCGTGAAATTTTCGGACCAAAAGTGACCATTTCGGCGTCACCTTTCTTTATCCACCAAAACTGTGTTGTTTTCGCTCAAATGTGTCCCAAACATGTTTATATGGTGTATAGGTGATAATGTGAGCTTTGTGCCCGAAAAGTTTTCCGTGAAATTTTCGGAACAAAAGTGACCATTTCGGCGTTACCTTTCTTTATAAACCAAAACTGTGGTTTTTTCGCTCAAATGTGTCTCAAACATGTTTATATGGTGTATATAGGTCATAATGGAAGCTTTGTGCGCGAAAAGCTTTCCTTGAAATTTTCGGACCAAAAGTGACCATTTCGGCGTCACCTTTCTTTATCCACCAAAACTGTGTTGTTTTCGCTCAAATGTGTCCCAAACATTTTTATATGGTGTATAGGTCACAATGGGTGGTTTGTGCGCGAAAAGCTTTCCGTGAAATTTTCGGACCAAAAGTGACCATATCGGCGTCACCTTTCTTTATCCACCAAAACTGTGTTGTTTTCGCTCAAACGTGTCCCAAACATGTTTATATGGTGTATAGGTCATAATGGAAGCTTTGTGCGCGAAAAGCTTTCTGTGAAATTTTCGGACCAAAAGTGACCATTTCGGCGTCACCTTTCTTTATCCACCAAAACTGTGTTGTTTTCGCTTAAATGTGTCCCAAACATGTTTATATGGTGTATAGGTCACAATGGGAGCTTTGTGCGCGAAAAGCTTTCCGTGAAATTTTCGGACCAAAAGTGACCATTTCGGCGTCACCTTTCTGTATCCACCAAAACTGTGTTGTTTTCGCTCAAATGTGTCCCAAACATGTTTATATGGTGTATAGGTCACAATGGGAGCTTTGTGCGCGAAAAGCTTTCCGTGAAATTTTCGGACCAAAAGTGACCATTTCGGCGTCACCTTTCTTTATCCACCAAAACTGTGTTGTTTTCGCTCAAATGTGTCCCAAACATTTTTATATGGTGTATAGGTCACAATGGGTGGTTTGTGAGCGAAAAGCTTTCCGTGAAATTTTCGGACCAAAAGTGACCATTTCGGCGTCACCTTTCTTTATCCACCAAAACTGTGTTGTTTTCGCTCAAACGTGTCCCAAACATGTTTATATGGTGTATAGGTCAAAATGGAAGCTTTGTGCGCGAAAAGCTTTCTGTGAAATTTTCGGACCAAAAGTGACCATTTCGGCGTCACCTTTCTTTATCCACCAAAACTGTGTTGTTTTCGCTCAAATGTGTCCCAAACATGTTTATATGGTGTATAGGTCACAATGGGAGCTTTGTGCGCGAAAAGCTTTCCGTGAAATTTTCGGACCAAAAGTGACCATTTCGGCGTCACCTTTCTGTATCCACCAAAACTGTGTTGTTTTCGCTCAAATGTGTCCCAAACATGTTTATGTGGTGTATAGGTCACAATGAGAGCTTTGTGCGCGAAAAGCTTTCCGTGAAATTTTCGGCCCAAAACTGACCATTTCGGCGTTACCTTTCTTTTTCAACCAAAACTGGGTTGTTTTCGCTCAAATGTGTCCCAAACATGTTTATATGGTGTATAGGTCAAAATGGAAGCTTTGTGCGCGAAAAGCTTTCTGTGAAATTTTCGGACCAAAAGTGACCATTTCGGCGTCACCTTTCTTTATCCACCAAAACTGTGTTGTTTTCGCTCAAATGTGTCCCAAACATGTTTATATGGTGTATAGGTCACAATGGGAGCTTTGTGCGCGAAAAGCTTTCCGTGAAATTTTCGGACCAAAAGTGACCATTTCGGCGTCACCTTTCTTTATCCACCAAAACTGTGTCGTTTTCGCTCAAATGTGTCCCAAACATGTTTATGTGGTGTATAGGTCACAATGAGAGCTTTGTGCGCGAAAAGCTTTCCGTGAAATTTTCGGCCCAAAACTGACCATTTCGGCGTTACCTTTCTTAATCAACCAAAACTGGGTTGTTTTCGCTCAAATGTGTACCAAATATGTTTATATGGTGTTTAGGTCACAACGGGAGCTTTTTGCGCGAAAAGCTTTTCGGCGTCACCTTTCTTTATCCTACAAAATTGTGTTGTTTTTGCTCAAATGTGTCCCAAAAATGTTTATATGGTGTATAGGTCATAATGTGAGCTTTGTGCGCGAAAAGCTTTCCGTGAAATTTTCGGAACAAAAGTGACCATTTCGGCGTCACCTTTCTTTATCCACCAAAACTGTGTTGTTTTCGCACAAATGTGTCCCAAACATGTTTATATGATGTATAGGTCATAACGTAAGCTTTATGCGCGAAAAGCTTTCCGTGAAATTTTCGGACCAAAAGTGACCATTTCGGCGTCACCTTTTTTTATCCACCAAAACGTTGTTGTTTTCGCTCAAATGTGTCCCAAACATGTTTATATGGTGTATAGGTCATAATGTGAGCTTTGTGCCCGCAAAGTTTTCCGTGAAATTTTCGGAACAAAAGTGACCATTTCGGCGTGACCTTTCTTTATAAACCAAAACTGTGGTTTTTTCGCTCAAATGTGTCCCAAACATGTTTATATGGTGTATAGGTCATAATGGAAGCTTTGTGCGCGAAAAGCTTTCCGTGAAATTTTCGGACCAAAAGTGACCATTTCGGCGTCACCTTTCTTTATCCACCAAAACTGTGTTGTTTTCGCTCAAATGTGTCCCAAACATGTTTATATGGTGTATAGGTCATAATGGGAGTTTTGTGCGCGAAAAGCTTTCCGTGAAATTTTGGGACCAAAAGTGACCATTTCGGCGTCACCTTTCTTTATCCACCAAAACTGTGTTGTTTTCGCTCAAATGTGTCCCAAACATGTTTATATGGTGTATAGGTCATAATGGGAGCTTTGTGCGCGAAAAGCTTTCCGTGAAATTTTCGGACCAAAAGTGACCATTTCGGCGTCACCTTTCTTTATCCTACAAAACTGTGTTGTTTTCGCTCAAATGTGTCCCAAACATGTTTATATGGTGTATAGGTCATAATGGGAGCTTTGTGCGCGAAAAGCTTTTCGTCAAATTTTCGGACCAAAAGTGACCATTTCGGCGTCACCTTTCTTTATCCACCAAAACTGTGTTGTTTTCGCTCAAATGTATCCTAAACATGATTATATGGCGTATAGGTCACAATGGGAGCTTTGTGCCCGAAAAGCTTTCCGTGAAATTTTCGTAACAAAAGTGACCATTTCGGCGTCACCTTTCTTTATCCACCAAAATTGTGTTTTTTTCGCTCAAATGTGTACCAAACATGTTTATGTGGCGTATAGGTCACAATGGGAGCTTTGTGCCTGAAATACATTCCGTTAAATTATCGTACCAAAATTGACCATTTCGGCGTCACCTTTCTTTATCCACCAAAATTGTGTTGTTTTTGCTCAAATGTGTCCCAAACATGTTTATATGGTGTATAGGTGATAATGTGAGCTTTGTGCCCGATAAGCTTTCCGTGAAATTTTCGGAACAAAAGTGACCATTTCGGCGTCACCTTTCTTTATCCACCAAAACTGTGTTGTTTTCGCTCAAATGTGTCCCAAACATGTTTATATGGTGTATAGGTCATAATGTGAGCTTTGTGCCCGAAAAGTTTTCCGTGAAATTTTCGGAACAAAAGTGACCATTTCGGCGTTACCTTTCTTTATAAACCAAAACTGTGGTTTTTTCGCTCAAATGTGTCCCAAACATGGTGTATAGGTCATAAATGAAGCTTTGTGCGCGAAAAGCTTTCCGTGAAATTTTCGGACCAAAAGTGACCATTTCGGCGTCACCATTCTTTATCCACAAAAACTGTGTTTTTTTCGCTCAAATGTGTCCCAAACATGTTTATATGGTGTATAGGTCATAATGGGAGCTTTGTGCGCGAAAAGCTTTCCGTGAAATTTTCGGACCAAAAGTGACCATTTCGGCGTTACATTTCTTTATCAACCAAAACTGTGTTGTTTTCGCTCAAATGTTTCCCAAACATGTTTATATGGTGTATAGGTCACAATGGGAGCTTTGTGCGCGAAAAGCTTTCCATGAAATTTTCGGACCAAAAGTGACCATTTCGGCGTCACCTTTCTTTATCCTACAAAATTGTGTTGTTTTTGCTCAAATGTGTCCCAAACATGTTTATATGGTGTGTAGGTCATAATGTGAACTTTGTGCCCGAAAAGCTAACCGTGAAATTTTCGGACCAAAAGTGACCATTTCGGCGTCACCTTTCTTTATCCACCAAAACTGTGTTGTTTTCGCTCAAATGTGTCCGAAACATATTTATATGGTGTATAGGTCATAATGGAAGCTTTGTGCGCGAAAAGCTTTCCGTGAAATTTTCGGACCAAAAATGACCATTTCGGCGTCACCTTTCTTTATCCACCAAAACTGTGTTGTTTTCGCTCAAATGTGTCCCAAACATGTTTATATGGTGTATAGGTCACAATGGGAGCTTTGTGCGCGAAAAGCTTTCCGTGAAATTTTCGGACCAAAAGTGACCATTTCGGCGTCACCTTTCTTTATCCACAAAAACTGTGTTGTTTTCGCTCAAATGTGTCCCAAACAAGTTTATATGGTGTATAGGTCATAATGGGAGCTTCGTGCGCAAAAAGCTTTCCGTGAAATTTACAGGACCAAAAGTGACCATTTCGGCGTCACCTTTCTTTATCCACCAAAACTGTGTTGTTTTCGCTCAAATGTGTCCCAAACATGTTTATATGGTGTATAGGTCATAATGGGAGATTTGTGCGCGAAAAGCTTTCCGTGAAATTTTCGGACCAAAAGTGACCATTTCGGCGTTACATTTCTTTATCAACCAAAACTGTGTTGTTTTCGCTCAAATGTTTCCCAAACATGTTTATATGGTGTATAGGTCACAATGGGAGCTTTGTGCGCGAAAAGCTTTCCATGAAATTTTCGGACCAAAAGTGACCATTTCGGCGTCACCTTTCTTTATCCTACAAAATTGTGTTGTTTTTGCTCAAATGTGTCCCAAACATGTTTATATGGTGTGTAGGTCATAATGTGAGCTTTGTGCCCGAAAAGCTATCCGTGAAATTTTCGGACCAATAGTGACCATTTCGGCGTCACCTTTCTTTATCCACCAAAACTGTGTTGTTTTCGCTCAAATGTGTCCGAAACATGTTTATATGGTGTATAGGTCACAATGGGAGCTTTGTGCGCGAAAAGCTTTCCGTGAAATTTTCGGACCAAAAGTGACCATTTCGGCGTCACCTTTCTTTATCCACCATAACTGTGTTGTTTTCGCTCAAATGTGTCCCAAACATGTTTATGTGGTGTATAGGTCACAATGAGAGCTTTGTGCGCGAAAAGCTTTCCGTGAAATTTTCGGCCCAAAACTGACCATTTCGGCGTTACCTTTCTTAATCAACCAAAACTGGGTTGTTTTCGCTCAAATGTGTACCAAATATGTTTATATGGTGTTTAGGTCACAACGGAAGCTTTTTGCGCGAAAAGCTTTCCGTGAAATTTTCGGAACAAAAGTGACCATTTCGGCGTCACCTTTCTTTATCCACCAAAACTGTGTTGTTTTCGCACAAATGTGTCCCAAACATGTTTATATGGTGTATAGGTCATAACGTAAGCTTTATGCGCGAAAAGCTTTCCGTGAAATTTTCGGACCAAAAGTGACCATTTCGGCGTCACCTTTTTTTATCCACCAAAACTTTATTGTTTTCGCTCAAATGTGTCCCAAACATGTTTATATGGTGTATAGGTCATAATGTGAGCTTTGTGCCCGCAAAGTTTTCCGTAAAATTTTCGGAACAAAAGTGACCATTTCGGCGTGACCTTTCTTTATAAACCAAAACTGTGGTTTTTTCGCTCAAATGTGTCCCAAACATGTTTATATGGTGTATAGGTCATAATGGAAGCTTTGTGCGCGAAAAGCTTTCCGTGAAATTTTCGGACCAAAAGTGACCATTTCGGCGTCACCTTTCTTTATCCACCAAAACTGTGTTGTTTTCGCTCAAATGTGTCCCAAACATGTTTATATGGTGTATAGGTGATAATGTGAGCTTTGTGCCCGAAAAGCTTTCCGTGAAATTTTCGGAACAAAAGTGACCATTTCGGCGTCACCTTTCTTTATCAATCAAAACTGTGTTGTTTTCGCTCAAATGTGTCCCAAATATGTTTATGTGGTTTATAGGTCACAATGTGAGCTTTGTGCGCGAAAACCTTTCCGTGAAATTTTCGAACCAAAAGTGACCATTACGGCGTCACCTTTCTTTATCCACCAAAACTGTGTTGTTTTCGCTCAAATGTGTACCAAACATGTTTATATGGTGTATAGGTCATAATGGAAGCTTTGTGCGCGAAAAGCTTTCTGTGAAATTTTCGGACCAAAAGTGACCATTTCGGCGTCACCTTTCTTTATCCAACAAAACTGTGTTGTTTTCGCTCAAATGTGTCCCAAACATGTTTATATGGTGTATAGGTCACAATGAGTGGTTTGTGCGCGAAAAGCTTTCCGTGAAATTTTCGGCCCAAAACTGACTATTTCGGCGTTACATTTCTTTATCAACCAAATATGGGTTGTTTTCGCTCAAATGTGTCCCAAATATGTTCATATGGTGTATAGGTCACAATGGGAGCTTTGTGCACGAAAAGCTTTCCCTGAAATTTTCGGACCAAAAGTGACCATTTCGGCATCACCTTTCTTTAACCACCAAAACTGTGTTGTTTTCGCTCAAATGTGTCCCAAACATGTTTATATGGTGTATAGGTCATAATATAAGCTTTATGCGCAAAAAGCTTTTCGTGAAATTTTCGGACCAAAAGTGACCATTTCGGCGTCACCTTTTTTTATCCCCCATAACTGTGTTGTTTTCGCTCAAATGTGTCCCAAATATGTTTATATGGTGTATAGGTCACAATGTGAGCTTTGTGCGTGAAAACCTTTCCGTGAAATTTTCGAACCAAAAGTGACCATTTCGGCGTCACCTTTCTTTATCCACCAAAACTGTGTTATTTTCGCTCAAATGTGTACCAAACATGTTTATATGGTGTATAGGTCATCATGGAAGCTTTGTGCGCGAAAAGCTATCCGTGAAATTTTCGGACCGAAAGTGACCATTTCGGCATCACCTTTCTTTATCCAACAAAACTGTGTTGTTTTCGCTCAAATGTGTCCCAAACATATTTATATGGTGTATAGGTCACAATGGGTGGTTTGTGCGCGAAAAGCTTTCCGTGAAATTTTCGGACCAAAAGTGACCATTTCGGTTTCACCTTTCTTTATCCTACAAAATTGGGTTGTTTTTGCTCAAATGTGTCCCAAACATGTTTATCTGGTGTATAGGTCATAATGTGAGGTTTGTGCGCGAAAAGCTTTCCGTGAAATTTTCGGACCAAAAGTGACCATTTCGGCGTCACCTTTCTTTATCCACCAAAACTGTGTTGTTTTCGCTCAAATGTGTCCCAAACATGTTTATATGGTGTATAGGTCATAATGGAAGTTTTGTGCGCGAAAAGCTTTCCGTGAAATTTTCGGACCAAAAGTGACCATTTCGGCGTCACCTTTCTTTATCCACCAAAACTGTGTTGTTTTCGCTCAAATGTGTCCCAAACATGTTTATATGGTGTATAGGTCACAATGAGTGCTTTGTGCGCGAAAAGCTTTCCGTGTAATTTTCGGACCAAAAGTGACCATTTCGGTGTCACCTTTCTTTATCCTACAAAATTGTGTTGTTTTTGCTCAAATGTGTCCCAAACATGTTTATATGGTGTATAGGTCATAATGTGAGCTTTGTGCCCGAAAAGCTTTCCGTGAAATTTTCGGATCAAAAGTGACCATTTCGGCGTCACCTTTCTTTATCCACCAAAACTGTGTTTATTTCGCTCAAATGTGTCCCAAACATGTTTATATGGTGTATAGGTCATAATAGAAGCTTTGTGCGAAAAGCTTTCCGTGAAATGTTCGGCACAAAACTGACCATTTCGGCGTTACCTTTCTTTATCAACCAAAACTGGGTTATTTCGCTCAAATGTGTCCCAAATATGTTCATATGGTGTATAGGTCACAATGTGAGCTGTGTGCCCGAAAAGCTTTCCGTGAAATTTTCGGACCAAAAGTGACCATTTCGGCATCACCTTTCTTTAACCACCAAAACTGTGTTGTTTTCGCTCAAATGTGTCCCAAACATGTTTATATGGTGTATTGGTCAAAATGTAAGCTTTATTCGCGAAAAGCTTTCCGTGAAATTTTCGGACCAAAAGTGACCATTTCGGCGTCACCTTTGTTTATCCCCCAAAACTGTGTTGTTTTCGCTCAAATGTGTCCCAAATATGTTTATATGGTGTATAGGTCACAATGTGAGCTTTGTTCGCGAAAACCTTTCCGTGAAATTTTCGAACCAAAAGTGACCATTTCGGCGTCACCTTTCTTTATCCACCAAAACTGTGTTATTTTCGCTCAAATGTGTACCAAACATGTTTATATGGTGTATAGGTCATAATGGAAGGTTTGTGCGCGAAAAGCTTTCCGTGAAATTTTCGGAACAAAAGTGACCATTTCGGCGTCACCTTTCTTTATCCAACAAAACTGTGTTGTTTTCGCTCAAATGTGTCCCAAACATGTTTATATGGTGTATAGGTCATAATGGAAGCTTTGTGCGCGAAAAGCTTTCCGTGAAATTTTCGGAACAAAAGTGACCATTTCGGCGTCACCTTTCTTTATCCACCAAAACTGTGTTGTTTTCGCTCAAATGTGTCCCAAACATGTTTATATGGTGTATAGGTCATAATGGAAGCTTTGTGCAGGAAAAGCTTTCTGTGAAATTTTCGGACCAAAAGTGACCATTTCGGCGTCACCTTTCTTTATCCACCAAAACTGTGTTGTTTTCGCTCAAATGTGTCCCAAACATGTTTATATGGTGTATAGGTCACAATGGGAGCTTTGTGCCCGAAAAGCTTTCGGTGAAATTTTCGGACCAAAAGTGACCATTTCGGCGTCACCTTTCTTTATCCACCAAAACTGTGTTGTTTTCGCTCAAATGTGTACCAAACACATTTATGTAGCGTATAGGTCACAATGGGAGCTTTGTGCCCGAAATGCATTCCGTGAAATTTTCGTACCAAAATTGACCATTTCGGCGTCACCTTTCTTTATCCACCAAAATTTTGTTGGTTTTCGCTCAAATGTGTCCCAAACATGTTTATATGGTGTATAGGTCACAATGGGAGGTTTATGCGCGAAAAGCTTTCCGTGAAATTTTCGGCCCAAAACTGACCATTTCGGCATTACCTTTCTTTATCAACCAAAACTGGGTTGTTTTCGCTCAAATGTATCCCAAATATGATCATATGGTGTATAGGTCACAATGGGAGGTTTGTGCACGAAAAGCTTTCCGTGAAATTTTCGGACCCAAAGTGACCATTTCGGCGTCACCTTTCTTTAACCACCAAAACCGTGTTGTTTTCGCTCAAATGTGTCCCAAACATGTTTATATGGTGTATAGGTCATAATGGAAGCTTTGTGCGCGAAAAGCTTTCCGTGAAATTTTCGGACCAAAAGTGACCATTTCGGCGTCACCTTTCTTTATCCACCAAAACTGTGTTGTTTTCGCTCAAATGTGTCCCAAACATGTTTATATGGTGTATAGGTCACAATGGGAGCTTTGTGCGCGAAAAGCTTTCCGTGAAATTTTCGGCCCAAAACTGACCATTTCGGCGTTACCTTTTTTTATCAACCAAAACTGGGTTGTGTTCGCTCAAATGTGTCCCAAATATGTTTATATTGTGTATAGGTCAGAATGTAAGCTTTGTGCGCGAAAAGCTTTCCGTGAATTTTTCGGACCAAAAGTGACCATTTCGGCGTCACCTTTTTTTATCCACCAAAACTGTGTTGTTTTCGCTCAAATGTGTCCCAAACATGTTTATATGGTGTATAGGTCACAATGGGAGCTTTGTGCGCGAAAAGCTTTCCGTGAAATTTTCGGACCAAAAGTGACCATTTCGGCGTCACCTTTCTTTATCCACCAAAATTGTGTTGTTTTTGCTCAAATGTGTCCCAAAAAATTTTATATGGTGTATAGGTCACAATGGGAGCTTTGTGCGCGAAAAGCTTTCCATGAAATTTTCGGACCAAAAGTGACCATTTAGGCGTCACCTTTCTTTATCCACCAAAACTGTGTTGTTTTCGCTCAAATGTGTCCCAAACATGTTTATATGGTGTATAGGTCATAATGTGAGCTTTGTGGGCGAAAAGATTTCCGTGAAATTTTCGGACCAAAAGTGACCATTTCGGCGTCACCTTTCTTTATCCACCAAAACTGTGTTGTTTTCGCTCAAATGTGTCCCAAACATGTTTATGTGGTGTATAGGTCAAAATGTGAGCTTTGTGCGCGAAAAGCTTTTCGTGAAATTTTCGGACCAAAAGTGACCATTTCGGCGTCACCTTTCTTTATCCACCAAAACTGTGTTGTTTTCGCTCAAATGTGTCCCAAACATGTTTATATGGTGTATAGGTCACAATGGGAGCTTTGTGCGCAAAAAGCTTTCCGTGAAATTTTCGGACAAAAAGTGACCATTTCGGCGTCACCTTTCTTTATCCCCCAAATCTGTGTTGTTTTCGCTCAAATGTGTCCCAAACATGTTTATATGGTGTATAGGTTATAATGGGAGCTTTGTGCGAGAAAAGCTTTCCGTGAAATTTTCGAAACAAAAGTGACCATTTCGGCGTTACATTTCTTTATCAACCAAAACTGTGTTGTTTTCGCTCAAATGTGTCCCAAACATGTTTATATGGGGTGTAGGTCACAATGGGAGCTTTATGCGCGAAAAGCTTTCCGTGAAATTTTCGTACAAAAAGTGACCATTTCGGCGTCACCTTTCTTTATCCACCAAAAATGTGTTGTTTTTGCTCAAATGTGTCCCAAACATGTTTATATGGTGTATAGTTCATAATGTGAGCTTTGTGCCCGAAAAGCTATCCGTGAAATTTTCGGACCAAAAGTGACCATTTCGGCATCACCTTTCTTTATCCACCAAAACTGTGTTGTTTTCGCTCAAATGTTCCCAAACATGTTTATATGGTGTATAGGTCATAATGGAAGCTTTGTGCGCGAAAAGCTTTCCGTGAATTTTTCGGACCAAAAGTGACCATTTCGGCGTTACCTTTTTTTATCCACCAAAACTGTGTTGTTTTCGCTCAAATGTGTCCTAAACATGTTTATATGGTGCATAGGTCACAATGGGAGCTTTGTGCGCGAAAAGCTTTCCGTGAAATTTTCGGACCAAAAGTGACCATTTCGGCGTCACCTTTCTTTATCCACCAAAACTGTGTTGTTTTCGCTCAAATGTGTCCCAAACATGTTTATGTGGTGTATAGGTCACAATGAGAGCTTTGTGCGCGAAAAGCTTTCCGTGAAATTTTCGGCCCAAAACTGACCATTTCGGCGTTACCTTTCTTTATCAACCAAAACTGGGTTGTTTTCGCTCAAATGTGTTCCAAATATGTTTATATGGTGTATAGGTCACAACGGGAGCTTTTTGCGCGAAAAGCTTTCCGTGAAATTTTCGAACCAATAGTGACCATTTCGGCGTCACCTTTCTTTATCCACCAAAACTGTGTTGTTTTCGCTCAAATGTGTACCAAACATGTTTATGTGGCGTATAGGTCACAATGGGAGCTTTGTGCGCGAAAAGCTTTCCGTGAAATTTTCGGACCAAAAGTGACCATTTCGGCGTCACCTTTCTTTATCCACCAAAACTGTGTTGTTTTCGCTCAAATGTGTCCCAAACATGTTTATATGGTGTATAGGTCAGAATGGGAGCTTTGTGCGCGAAAAGCTTTCCGTGAAATTTTCGGACCAAAACTGACCATTTCGGCGTTACCTTTTTTTATCAACCAAAACTGGGTTGTTTTCGCTCAAATGTGTCCCAAATATGTTTATATTGTGTATAGGTCACAATGGCAGCTTTGTGCGCGAAAACCTATCCGTGAAATTTTCGGACCAAAAGTGACCATTTCGGCGTTACATTTCTTTATCAACCAAAACTCAGTTGTTTTTGCTCAAATGTGTCCCAAACATGTTTATATGGTGTATAGGTCACAATGGGAGCTTTGTGCACGAAAAGATTTCCGTGAAATTTTCGGACCAAAAGTGACCATTTCGGCGTCACCTTTCTTTATCCACCAAAACTGTGTTGTTTTCGCTCAAATGTGTCCCAAACATGTTTATATGGTGTATAGGTCAGAATGTAAACTTTGTGCGCGAAAAGCTTTCCGTGAATTTTTCGGACCAAAAGTGACCATTTCGGCGTCACCTTTTTTTATCCACCAAAACTGTGTTGTTTTCGCTCAAATGTGTCCCAAACATGTTTATATGGTGTATAGGTCACAATGGGAGCTTTGTGCGCGAAAAGCTTTCCGTGAAATTTTCGGACCAAAAGTGACCATTTCGGCGTCACCTTTCTTTATCCACCAAAATTGTGTTGTTTTTGCTCAAATGTGTCCCAAAAAATTTTATATGGTGTATAGGTCACAATGGGAGCTTTGTGCGCGAAAAGCTTTCCATGAAATTTTCGGACCAAAAGTGACCATTTAGGCGTCACCTTTCTTTATCCACCAAAACTGTGTTGTTTTCGCTCAAATGTGTCCCAAACATGTTTATATGGTGTATAGGTCATAATGTGAGCTTTGTGGGCGAAAAGATTTCCGTGAAATTTTCGGACCAAAAGTGACCATTTCGGCGTCACCTTTCTTTATCCACCAAAACTGTGTTGTTTTCGCTCAAATGTGTCCCAAACATGTTTATGTGGTGTATAGGTCAAAATGTGAGCTTTGTGCGCGAAAAGCTTTTCGTGAAATTTTCGGACCAAAAGTGACCATTTCGGCGTCACCTTTCTTTATCCACCAAAACTGTGTTGTTTTCGCTCAAATGTGTCCCAAACATGTTTATATGGTGTATAGGTCACAATGGGAGCTTTGTGCGCAAAAAGCTTTCCGTGAAATTTTCGGACAAAAAGTGACCATTTCGGCGTCACCTTTCTTTATCCCCCAAATCTGTGTTGTTTTCGCTCAAATGTGTCCCAAACATGTTTATATGGTGTATAGGTTATAATGGGAGCTTTGTGCGAGAAAAGCTTTCCGTGAAATTTTCGAAACAAAAGTGACCATTTCGGCGTTACATTTCTTTATCAACCAAAACTGTGTTGTTTTCGCTCAAATGTGTCCCAAACATGTTTATATGGGGTGTAGGTCACAATGGGAGCTTTATGCGCGAAAAGCTTTCCGTGAAATTTTCGTACAAAAAGTGACCATTTCGGCGTCACCTTTCTTTATCCACCAAAAATGTGTTGTTTTTGCTCAAATGTGTCCCAAACATGTTTATATGGTGTATAGTTCATAATGTGAGCTTTGTGCCCGAAAAGCTATCCGTGAAATTTTCGGACCAAAAGTGACCATTTCGGCATCACCTTTCTTTATCCACCAAAACTGTGTTGTTTTCGCTCAAATGTTCCCAAACATGTTTATATGGTGTATAGGTCATAATGGAAGCTTTGTGCGCGAAAAGCTTTCCGTGAATTTTTCGGACCAAAAGTGACCATTTCGGCGTTACCTTTTTTTATCCACCAAAACTGTGTTGTTTTCGCTCAAATGTGTCCTAAACATGTTTATATGGTGCATAGGTCACAATGGGAGCTTTGTGCGCGAAAAGCTTTCCGTGAAATTTTCGGACCAAAAGTGACCATTTCGGCGTCACCTTTCTTTATCCACCAAAACTGTGTTGTTTTCGCTCAAATGTGTCCCAAACATGTTTATGTGGTGTATAGGTCACAATGAGAGCTTTGTGCGCGAAAAGCTTTCCGTGAAATTTTCGGCCCAAAACTGACCATTTCGGCGTTACCTTTCTTTATCAACCAAAACTGGGTTGTTTTCGCTCAAATGTGTTCCAAATATGTTTATATGGTGTATAGGTCACAACGGGAGCTTTTTGCGCGAAAAGCTTTCCGTGAAATTTTCGAACCAATAGTGACCATTTCGGCGTCACCTTTCTTTATCCACCAAAACTGTGTTGTTTTCGCTCAAATGTGTACCAAACATGTTTATGTGGCGTATAGGTCACAATGGGAGCTTTGTGCGCGAAAAGCTTTCCGTGAAATTTTCGGACCAAAAGTGACCATTTCGGCGTCACCTTTCTTTATCCACCAAAACTGTGTTGTTTTCGCTCAAATGTGTCCCAAACATGTTTATATGGTGTATAGGTCAGAATGGGAGCTTTGTGCGCGAAAAGCTTTCCGTGAAATTTTCGGACCAAAACTGACCATTTCGGCGTTACCTTTTTTTATCAACCAAAACTGGGTTGTTTTCGCTCAAATGTGTCCCAAATATGTTTATATTGTGTATAGGTCACAATGGCAGCTTTGTGCGCGAAAACCTATCCGTGAAATTTTCGGACCAAAAGTGACCATTTCGGCGTTACATTTCTTTATCAACCAAAACTCAGTTGTTTTTGCTCAAATGTGTCCCAAACATGTTTATATGGTGTATAGGTCACAATGGGAGCTTTGTGCACGAAAAGATTTCCGTGAAATTTTCGGACCAAAAGTGACCATTTCGGCGTCACCTTTCTTTATCCACCAAAACTGTGTTGTTTTCGCTCAAATGTGTCCCAAACATGTTTATATGGTGTATAGGTCAGAATGTAAACTTTGTGCGCGAAAAGCTTTCCGTGAATTTTTCGGACCAAAAGTGACCATTTCGGCGTCACCTTTTTTTATCCACCAAAACTGTGTTGTTTTCGCTCAAATGTGTCCCAAACATGTTTATATGGTGTATAGGTCACAATGGGAGCTTTGTGCGCGAAAAGCTTTCCGTGAAATTTTCGGACCAAAAGTGACCATTTCGGCGTCACCTTTCTTTATCCACCAAAATTGTGTTGTTTTTGCTCAAATGTGTCCCAAAAAATTTTATATGGTGTATAGGTCACAATGGGAGCTTTGTGCGCGAAAAGCTTTCCATGAAATTTTCGGACCAAAAGTGACCATTTAGGCGTCACCTTTCTTTATCCACCAAAACTGTGTTGTTTTCGCTCAAATGTGTCCCAAACATGTTTATATGGTGTATAGGTCATAATGGAAGCTTTGTGCGTGAAAAGCTTTCTGTGAAATTTTCGGCCCAAAACTGACCATTTCGGCGTTACCTTTCTTTATCAACCAAAACTAGGTTGTTTTCACTCAAATGTGTCCTAAATATGTTCATATGGTGTATAGGTCACAATGGGAGCTTTGTGCACGAACAGCTTTCCGTGAAATTTTCGGACCAAAAGTGACCATTTCGGCGTCACCTTTCTTTAACCACCAAAACTGTGTTGTTTTCGCTCAAATGTGTCCCAAACATGTTTATACCAGTATAGGTCATAATGTAAGCTTTCCGCGGAAAGCTTTCCGTGAAATTTTCGTACCAAAAGTGAAAATTTCGGCGTCACCTTTCTTTATCCACCAAAACTGTGTTGTTTTCGCTCAAATGTGTCCCAAACATGTTTATATGGTGTATAGGTCATAATGGAAGCTTTGTGCGCGAAAAACTTTCCGTGAAATTTTCGGACCAAAAGTGACCATTTCGGCGTCACCTTTCTTTATCCACAAAACTGTGTTGTTTTCGCTCAAATGTGTCCCAAACATGTTTATATGGTGTATAGGTCACAATGGGAGCTTTGTGCGCGAAAAGCTTTCCGTGAAATTTTCGGACCAAAACTGACCATTTCGGCGTTACCTTTTTTTATCAACCAAAACTGGGTTGTTTTCGCTCAAATGTGTCCCAAATATGTTTATATTGTGTATAGGTCACAATGGCAGCTTTGTGCGCGAAAAGCTATCCGTGAAATTTTCGGACCAAAAGTGACCATTTCGGCGTTACATTTCTTTATCAACCAAAACTCAGTTGTTTTTGCTCAAATGTGTCCCAAACATGTTTATATGGTGTATAGGTCACAATGGGAGCTTTGTGCGCGAAAAGCTTTCCGTGAAATTTTCGGACCAAAAGTGACCATTTCGGCATCACCTTTCTTTATCCACCAAAACTGTGTTGCTTTCGCTCAAATGTGTCCCAAACATGTTTATATGGTGTATAGGTCATAATGTAAGCTTTGTGCGCGAAAATCTTTCCGTGAATTTTTCGGACCAAAACTGACCATTTCGGCGTTACCTTTTTTTATCCACCAAAACTGTGTTGTTTTCGCTCAAATGTGTCCCAAATATGTTTATATTGTGTATAGGTCACAATGGCAGCTTTGTGCGCGAAAAGCTATCCGTGAAATTTTCGGACCAAAAGTGACCATTTCGGCGTTACATTTCTTTATCAACCAAAACTCAGTTGTTTTTGCTCAAATGTGTCCCAAACATGTTTATATGGTGTATAGGTCACAATGGGAGCTTTGTGCACGAAAAGCTTTCCGTGAAATTTTCGGACCAAAATTGACCATTTCTGCTTCCCCCTTCTTTATCAACCAAAACTGTCTTGTTTTCGCTCAAATGTGTCCCAAACATGTTTATATGGTGTATAGGTCACAATGGGAGCTTTGTGCACGAAAAGCTTTCCGTGAAATTTTCGGACCAAAAGTGACCATTTCGGCGTCACCTTTCTTTATCCACCAAAACTGTGTTGTTTTCGCTCAAATGTGTCCCAAACATGTTTATATGGTGTATAGGTCAGAATGTAAGCTTTGTGCGCGAAAAGCTTTCCGTGAATTTTTCGGACCAAAAGTGACCATTTCGGCGTCACCTTTTTTTATCCACCAAAACTGTGTTGTTTTCGCTCAAATGTGTCCCAAACATGTTTATATGGTGTATAGGTCACAATGGGAGCTTTGTGCGCGAAAAGCTTTCCGTGAAATTTTCGGACCAAAAGTGACCATTTCGGCGTCACCTTTCTTTATCCACCAAAATTGTGTTGTTTTTGCTCAAATGTGTCCCAAAAAATTTTATATGGTGTATAGGTCACAATGGGAGCTTTGTGCGCGAAAAGCTTTCCCTGAAATTTTCGGACCAAAAGTGACCATTTAGGCGTCACCTTTCTTTATCCACCAAAACTGTGTTGTTTTCGCTCAAATGTGTCCCAAACATGTTTATATGGTGTATAGGTCATAATGTGAGCTTTGTGGGCGAAAAGATTTCCGTGAAATTTTCGGACCAAAAGTGACCATTTCGGCGTCACCTTTCTTTATCCACCAAAACTGTGTTGTTTTCGCTCAAATATGTCCCAAACATGTTTATGTGGTGTATAGGTCAAAATGTGAGCTTTGTGCGCGAAAAGCTTTTCGTGAAATTTTCGGACCAAAAGTGACCATTTCGGCGTCACCTTTCTTTATCCACCAAAACTGTGTTGTTTTCGCTCAAATGTGTCCCAAACATGTTTATATGGTGTATAGGTCACAATGGGAGCTTTGTGCGCAAAAAGCTTTCCGTGAAATTTTCGGACAAAAAGTGACCATTTCGGCGTCACCTTTCTTTATCCCCCAAATCTGTGTTGTTTTCGCTCAAATGTGTCCCAAACATGTTTATATGGTGTATAGGTTATAATGGGAGCTTTGTGCGAGAAAAGCTTTCCGTGAAATTTTCGAAACAAAAGTGACCATTTCGGCGTTACATTTCTTTATCAACCAAAACTGTGTTGTTTTCGCTCAAATGTGTCCCAAACATGTTTATATGGGGTGTAGGTCACAATGGGAGCTTTATGCGCGAAAAGCTTTCCGTGAAATTTTCGTACAAAAAGTGACCATTTCGGCGTCACCTTTCTTTATCCACCAAAAATGTGTTGTTTTTGCTCAAATGTGTCCCAAACATGTTTATATGGTGTATAGGTCATAATGTGAGCTTTGTGCCCGAAAAGCTATCCGTGAAATTTTCGGACCAAAAGTGACCATTTCGGCATCACCTTTTTTTATCAACCAAAACTGGGTTGTTTTCGCTCAAATGTGTCCCAAATATGTTTATATTGTGTATAGGTCACAATGGCAGCTTTGTGCGCGAAAACCTATCCGTGAAATTTTCGGACCAAAAGTGACCATTTCGGCGTTACATTTCTTTATCAACCAAAACTCAGTTGTTTTTGCTCAAATGTGTCCCAAACATGTTTATATGGTGTATAGGTCACAATGGGAGCTTTGTGCACGAAAAGCTTTCCGTGAAATTTTCGGACCAAAAGTGACCATTTCGGCGTCACCTTTCTTTATCCACCAAAACTGTGTTGTTTTCGCTCAAATGTGTCCCAAACATGTTTATATGGTGTATAGGTCAGAATGTAAGCTTTGTGCGCGAAAAGCTTTCCGTGAATTTTTCGGACCAAAAGTGACCATTTCGGCGTCACCTTTTTTTATCCACCAAAACTGTGTTGTTTTCGCTCAAATGTGTCCCAAACATGTTTATATGGTGTATAGGTCACAATGGGAGCTTTGTGCGCGAAAAGCTTTCCGTGAAATTTTCGGACCAAAAGTGACCATTTCGGCGTCACCTTTCTTTATCCACCAAAATTGTGTTGTTTTTGCTCAAATGTGTCCCAAAAAATTTTATATGGTGTATAGGTCACAATGGGAGCTTTGTGCGCGAAAAGCTTTCCATGAAATTTTCGGACCAAAAGTGACCATTTAGGCGTCACCTTTCTTTATCCACCAAAACTGTGTTGTTTTCGCTCAAATGTGTCCCAAACATGTTTATATGGTGTATAGGTCATAATGTGAGCTTTGTGGGCGAAAAGATTTCCGTGAAATTTTCGGACCAAAAGTGACCATTTCGGCGTCACCTTTCTTTATCCACCAAAACTGTGTTGTTTTCGCTCAAATGTGTCCCAAACATGTTTATGTGGTGTATAGGTCAAAATGTGAGCTTTGTGCGCGAAAAGCTTTTCGTGAAATTTTCGGACCAAAAGTGACCATTTCGGCGTCACCTTTCTTTATCCACCAAAACTGTGTTGTTTTCGCTCAAATGTTTCCCAAACATGTTTATATGGTGTATAGGTCACAATGGGAGCTTTGTGCGCAAAAAGCTTTCCGTGAAATTTTCGGACCAAAAGTGACCATTTCGGCGTCACCTTTCTTTAACCACCAAAACTGTGTTGTTTTCGCTCAAATGTGTCCCAAACATATTTATATGGTGTATAGGTCACAATGGGAGCTTTGTGCGCAAAAAGCTTTCCGTGAAATTTTCGGACGAAAAGTGACCATTTCGGCGTCACCTTTCTTTATCCACCAAAACTGTGTTGTTTTCGCTCAAATGTGTCCCAAACATGTTTATATGGTGTATAGGTCACAATGGGAGGTTTGTGCGCGAAAAGCTTTCCGTGAAATTTTCGTACCAAAAGTGAAAATTTCGGCGTCACCTTTCTTTATCCACCAAAACTGTGTTGTTTTCGCTCAAATGTGTCCCAAACATGTTTATGTGGTGTATAGGTCATAATGAGAGCTTTGTGCGCGAAAAGCTTTCCCTGAAATTTTCGGACCAAAACTGACCATTTCGGCGTTACCTTTTTTTATCAACCAAAACTGGGTTGTTTTCGCTCAAATGTGTCCCAAATATGTTTATATTGTGTATAGGTCACAATGGCAGCTTTGTGCGCGAAAAGCTATCCGTGAAATTTTCGGACCAAAAGTGACCATTTCGGCATTTCTTTATCAACCAAAACTCAGTTGTTTTTGCTCAAATGTGTCCCAAACATGTTTATATGGTGTATAGGTCACAATGGGAGCTTTGTGCACGAAAAGCTTTCCGTGAAATTTTCGGACCACAAGTGACCATTTCGGCGTCACCTTTCTTTATCCACCAAAACTGTGTTGTTTTCGCTCAAATGTGTCCCAAACATGTTTATATGGTGTATAGGTCAGAATGTAAGCTTTGTGCGCGAAAAGCTTTCCGTGAATTTTTCGGACCAAAAGTGACCATTTCGGCGTCACCTTTTTTTATTCACCAAAACTGTGTTGTTTTCGCTCAAATGTGTCCCAAACATGTTTATATGGTGTATAGGTCACAATGGGAGCTTTGTGCGCGTAAAGCTTTCCGTGAAATTTTCGGACCAAAAGTGACCATTTCGGCGTCACCTTTCTTTATCCACCAAAATTGTGTTGTTTTTGCTCAAATGTGTCCCAAAAAATTGTATATGGTGTATAGGTCACAATGGGAGCTTTGTGCGCGAAAAGCTTTCCATGAAATTTTCGGACCAAAAGTGACCATTTAGGCGTCACCTTTCATTATCCACCAAAACTGTGTTGTTTTCGCTCAAATGTGTCCCAAACATGTTTATATGGTGTATAGGTCATAATGTGAGCTTTGTGGGCGAAAAGATTTCCGTGAAATTTTCGGACCAAAAGTGACCATTTCGGCGTCACCTTTCTTTATCCACCAAAACTGTGTTGTTTTCGCTCAAATGTGTCCCAAACATGTTTATGTGGTGTATAGGTCAAAATGTGAGCTTTGTGAGCGAAAAGCTTTTCGTGAAATTTTCGGACCAAAAGTGACCATTTCGGCGTCACCTTTCTTTATCCACCAAAACTGTGTTGTTTTCGCTCAAATGTTTCCCAAACATGTTTATATGGTGTATAGGTCACAATGGGAGCTTTGTGCGCAAAAAGCTTTCCGTGAAATTTTCGGACCAAAAGTGACCATTTCGGCGTCACCTTTCTTTAACCACCAAAACTGTGTTGTTTTCGCTCAAATGTGTCCCAAACATATTTATATGGTGTATAGGTCACAATGGAAGCTTTGTGCGCAAAAAGCTTTCCGTGAAATTTTCGGACGAAAAGTGACCATTTCGGCGTCACCTTTCTTTATCCACCAAAACTGTGTTGTTTTCGCTCAAATGTGTCCCAAACATGTTTATATGGTGTATAGGTCACAATGGGAGGTTTGTGCGCGAAAAGCTTTCCGTGAAATTTTCGTACCAAAAGTGAAAATTTCGGCGTCACCTTTCTTTATCCACCAAAACTGTGTTGTTTTCGCTCAAATGTGTCCCAAACATGTTTATGTGGTGTATAGGTCATAATGAGAGCTTTGTGCGCGAAAAGCTTTCCCTGAAATTTTCGGACCAAAACTGACCATTTCGGCGTTACCTTTTTTTATCAACCAAAACTGGGTTGTTTTCGCTCAAATGTGTCCCAAATATGTTTATATTGTGTATAGGTCACAATGGCAGCTTTGTGCGCGAAAAGCTATCCGTGAAATTTTCGGACCAAAAGTGACCATTTCGGCGTTACATTTCTTTATCAACCAAAACTCAGTTGTTTTTGCTCAAATGTGTCCCAAACATGTTTATATGGTGTATAGGTCACAATGGGAGCTTTGTGCACGAAAAGCTTTCCGTGAAATTTTCGGACCACAAGTGACCATTTCGGCGTCACCTTTCTTTATCCACCAAAAATGTGTTGTTTTTGCTCAAATGTGTCCCAAACATGTTTATATGGTGTATAGTTCATAATGTGAGCTTTGTGCCCGAAAAGCTATCCGTGAAATTTTCGGACCAAAAGTGACCATTTCGGCATCACCTTTCTTTATCCACCAAAACTGTGTTGTTTTCGCTCAAATGTTCCCAAACATGTTTATATGGTGTATAGGTCATAATGGAAGCTTTGTGCGCAAAAAGCTTTCCGTGAAATTTTCGGACGAAAAGTGACCATTTCGGCGTCACCTTTCTTTATCCACCAAAACTGTGTTGTTTTCGCTCAAATGTGTCCCAAACATGTTTATATGGTGTATAGGTCACAATGGGAGGTTTGTGCGCGAAAAGCTTTCCGTGAAATTTTCGTACCAAAAGTGAAAATTTCGGCGTCACCTTTCTTTATCCACCAAAACTGTGTTGTTTTCGCTCAAATGTGTCCCAAACATGTTTATGTGGTGTATAGGTCATAATGAGAGCTTTGTGCGCGAAAAGCTTTCCCTGAAATTTTCGGACCAAAACTGACCATTTCGGCGTTACCTTTTTTTATCAACCAAAACTGGGTTGTTTTCGCTCAAATGTGTCCCAAATATGTTTATATTGTGTATAGGTCACAATGGCAGCTTTGTGCGCGAAAAGCTATCCGTGAAATTTTCGGACCAAAAGTGACCATTTCGGCATTTCTTTATCAACCAAAACTCAGTTGTTTTTGCTCAAATGTGTCCCAAACATGTTTATATGGTGTATAGGTCACAATGGGAGCTTTGTGCACGAAAAGCTTTCCGTGAAATTTTCGGACCACAAGTGACCATTTCGGCGTCACCTTTCTTTATCCACCAAAACTGTGTTGTTTTCGCTCAAATGTGTCCCAAACATGTTTATATGGTGTATAGGTCAGAATGTAAGCTTTGTGCGCGAAAAGCTTTCCGTGAATTTTTCGGACCAAAAGTGACCATTTCGGCGTCACCTTTTTTTATTCACCAAAACTGTGTTGTTTTCGCTCAAATGTGTCCCAAACATGTTTATATGGTGTATAGGTCACAATGGGAGCTTTGTGCGCGTAAAGCTTTCCGTGAAATTTTCGGACCAAAAGTGACCATTTCGGCGTCACCTTTCTTTATCCACCAAAATTGTGTTGTTTTTGCTCAAATGTGTCCCAAAAAATTGTATATGGTGTATAGGTCACAATGGGAGCTTTGTGCGCGAAAAGCTTTCCATGAAATTTTCGGACCAAAAGTGACCATTTAGGCGTCACCTTTCTTTATCCACCAAAACTGTGTTGTTTTCGCTCAAATGTGTCCCAAACATGTTTATATGGTGTATAGGTCATAATGTGAGCTTTGTGGGCGAAAAGATTTCCGTGAAATTTTCGGACCAAAAGTGACCATTTCGGCGTCACCTTTCTTTATCCACCAAAACTGTGTTGTTTTCGCTCAAATGTGTCCCAAACATGTTTATGTGGTGTATAGGTCAAAATGTGAGCTTTGTGAGCGAAAAGCTTTTCGTGAAATTTTCGGACCAAAAGTGACCATTTCGGCGTCACCTTTCTTTATCCACCAAAACTGTGTTGTTTTCGCTCAAATGTTTCCCAAACATGTTTATATGGTGTATAGGTCACAATGGGAGCTTTGTGCGCAAAAAGCTTTCCGTGAAATTTTCGGACCAAAAGTGACCATTTCGGCGTCACCTTTCTTTAACCACCAAAACTGTGTTGTTTTCGCTCAAATGTGTCCCAAACATATTTATATGGTGTATAGGTCACAATGGAAGCTTTGTGCGCAAAAAGCTTTCCGTGAAATTTTCGGACGAAAAGTGACCATTTCGGCGTCACCTTTCTTTATCCACCAAAACTGTGTTGTTTTCGCTCAAATGTGTCCCAAACATGTTTATATGGTGTATAGGTCACAATGGGAGGTTTGTGCGCGAAAAGCTTTCCGTGAAATTTTCGTACCAAAAGTGAAAATTTCGGCGTCACCTTTCTTTATCCACCAAAACTGTGTTGTTTTCGCTCAAATGTGTCCCAAACATGTTTATGTGGTGTATAGGTCATAATGAGAGCTTTGTGCGCGAAAAGCTTTCCCTGAAATTTTCGGACCAAAACTGACCATTTCGGCGTTACCTTTTTTTATCAACCAAAACTGGGTTGTTTTCGCTCAAATGTGTCCCAAATATGTTTATATTGTGTATAGGTCACAATGGCAGCTTTGTGCGCGAAAAGCTATCCGTGAAATTTTCGGACCAAAAGTGACCATTTCGGCGTTACATTTCTTTATCAACCAAAACTCAGTTGTTTTTGCTCAAATGTGTCCCAAACATGTTTATATGGTGTATAGGTCACAATGGGAGCTTTGTGCACGAAAAGCTTTCCGTGAAATTTTCGGACCACAAGTGACCATTTCGGCGTCACCTTTCTTTATCCACCAAAACTGTGTTGTTTTCGCTCAAATGTGTCCCAAACATGTTTATATGGTGTATAGGTCAGAATGTAAGCTTTGTGCGCGAAAAGCTTTCCGTGAATTTTTCGGACCAAAAGTGACCATTTCGGCGTCACCTTTTTTTATCCACCAAAACTGTGTTGTTTTCGCTCAAATGTGTCCCAAACATGTTTATATGGTGTATAGGTCACAATGGGAGCTTTGTGCGCGAAAAGCTTTCCGTGAAATTTTCGGACCAAAAGTGACCATTTCGGCGTCACCTTTCTTTATCCACCAAAATTGTGTTGTTTTTGCTCAAATGTGTCCCAAAAAATTTTATATGGTGTATAGGTCACAATGGGAGCTTTGTGCGCGAAAAGCTTTCCATGAAATTTTCGGACCAAAAGTGACCATTTAGGCGTCACCTTTCTTTATCCACCAAAACTGTGTTGTTTTTGCTCAAATGTGTCCCAAACATGTTTATATGGTGTATAGGTCATAATGTGAGCTTTGTGGGCGAAAAGATTTCCGTGAAATTTTCGGACCAAAAGTGACCATTTCGGCGTCACCTTTCTTTATCCACCAAAACTGTGTTGTTTTCGCTCAAATGTGTCCCAAACATGTTTATGTGGTGTATAGGTCAAAATGTGAGCTTTGTGCGCGAAAAGCTTTTCGTGAAATTTTCGGACCAAAAGTGACCATTTCGGCGTCACCTTTCTTTATCCACCAAAACTGTGTTGTTTTCGCTCAAATGTGTCCCAAACATGTTTATATGGTGTATAGGTCACAATGGGAGCTTTGTGCCCGAAAAGCTTTCCGTGAAATTTTCGTACCAAAAGTGACCATTTAGGCGTCACCTTTCTTTATCCACCAAAACTGTGTTGTTTTCGCTCAAATGTGTCCCAAACATGTTTATATGGTGTATGGGTCACAATGGGAGCTTTGTGCGCGAAAAGCTTTCCGTGAAATTTTCGGACCAAAAGTGACCATTTCGGCGTCACCTTTCTTTATCCACCAACATTGTGTTGTTTTTGCTCAAATGTGTCCCAAAAAATTTTATATGGTGTATAGGTCACAATGGGAGCTTTGTGCGCGAAAAGCTTTCCATGAAATTTTCGGACCAAAAGTGACCATTTCGGCTTCACCTTTCTTTATCCACCAAAATTTTGTTGTTTTTGCTCAAATGTGTCCCAAACATGTTTATATGGTGTATAGGTCACAATGGGAGCTTTGTGCGCGAAAAGCTATCCGTGAAATTTTCGGACCAAAAGTGACCATTTAGGCGTCACCTTTCTTTATCCACCAAAACTGTGTTGTTTTCGCTCAAATGTGTCCCAAACATGTTTATATGGTGTATAGGTCACAATGGGAGCTTTGTGCGCGAAAAGCTTTCCGTGAAATTTTCGGAACAAAAGTGACCATTTCGGCGTCACCTTTCTTTATCCACCAAAACTGTGTTGTTTTCGCTCAAATGTGTCCCAAACATGTTTATGTGGTGTATAGGTCACAATGAGAGCTTTGTGCGCGAAAAGCTTTCCGTGAAATTTTCGGCCGAAAACTGACCATTTCGGCGTTACCTTTCTTAATCAACCAAAACTGGGTTGTTTTCGCTCAAATGTGTACCAAATATGTTTATATTGTGTATAGGTCACAATGGGAGCTTTGTGCGCGAAAAGCTTTCCGTGAAATTTTCGGACCAAAAGTGACCATTTCGGCGTCACCTTTCTTTATCCACCAAAACTGTGTTGTTATAGCTCAAATGTGTCCCAAACTTGTTTATATGGTGTATAGGTCATAATGGAAGCTTTGTGCGCGAAAAGCTTTCCGTGAATTTTTCGGACCAAAAGTGACCATTTCGGCGTTACCTTTTTTTATCCACCAAAATTGTGTTGTTTTCGCTCAAATGTGTCACAAACATGTTTATATGGTGTATAGGTCATAATGGGAGCTTTGTGCGCGAAAAGCTTTCCGTGAAATTTTCGGACCAAAAGTGACCATTTCGGCGTCACCTTTCTTTATCCACCAAAACTGTGTTGTTTTCGCTCAAATGTGTCCCAAACATATTTATATGGTGTATAGGTCATAATGGAAGCTTTGTGCGCGAAAAAGCTTTCCGTGAAATTTTCGGACCAAAAGTGACCATTTCGGCGTCACCTTTCTTTATCCACCAAAACTGTGTTGTTTTCGCTCAAATGTGTCCCAAACATGTTTATATGGTGTATAGGTCATAATGGAAGCTTTGTGCGTGAAAAGCTTTCTGTGAAATTTTCGGCCCAAAACTGACCATTTCGGCGTTACCTTTCTTTATCAACCAAAACTAGGTTGTTTTCACTCAAATGTGTCCTAAATATGTTCATATGGTGTATAGGTCACAATGGGAGCTTTGTGCACGAACAGCTTTCCGTGAAATTTTCGGACCAAAAGTGACCATTTCGGCGTCACCTTTCTTTAACCACCAAAACTGTGTTGTTTTCGCTCAAATGTGTCCCAAACATGTTTATACCAGTATAGGTCATAATGTAAGCTTTCCGCGGAAAGCTTTCCGTGAAATTTTCGTACCAAAAGTGAAAATTTCGGCGTCACCTTTCTTTATCCACCAAAACTGTGTTGTTTTCGCTCAAATGTGTCCCAAACATGTTTATATGGTGTATAGGTCATAATGGAAGCTTTGTGCGCGAAAAACTTTCCGTGAAATTTTCGGACCAAAAGTGACCATTTCGGCGTCACCTTTCTTTATCCACAAAACTGTGTTGTTTTCGCTCAAATGTGTCCCAAACATGTTTATATGGTGTATAGGTCACAATGGGAGCTTTGTGCGCGAAAAGCTTTCCGTGAAATTTTCGGACCAAAACTGACCATTTCGGCGTTACCTTTTTTTATCAACCAAAACTGGGTTGTTTTCGCTCAAATGTGTCCCAAATATGTTTATATTGTGTATAGGTCACAATGGCAGCTTTGTGCGCGAAAAGCTATCCGTGAAATTTTCGGACCAAAAGTGACCATTTCGGCGTTACATTTCTTTATCAACCAAAACTCAGTTGTTTTTGCTCAAATGTGTCCCAAACATGTTTATATGGTGTATAGGTCACAATGGGAGCTTTGTGCGCGAAAAGCTTTCCGTGAAATTTTCGGACCAAAAGTGACCATTTCGGCATCACCTTTCTTTATCCACCAAAACTGTGTTGCTTTCGCTCAAATGTGTCCCAAACATGTTTATATGGTGTATAGGTCATAATGTAAGCTTTGTGCGCGAAAAGCTTTCCGTGAATTTTTCGGACCAAAAGTGACCATTTCGGCGTCACCTTTTTTTATCCACCAAAACTGTGTTGTTTTCGCTCAAATGTGTCCCAAACATGTTTATATGGTGTATAGGTAACAATGGGAGCTTTGTGCGCGAAAAGCTTTCCGTGAAATTTTCGGACCAGAAGTGACCATTTCGGCGTCACCTTTCTTTATCCACCAAAACTGTGTTGTTTTCGCTCAAATGTGTCCCAAACATGTTTATATGGTGTATAGGTCACAATGGGAGCTTTGTGCCCGAAAAACTTTCCGTGAAATTTTCTTACCAAAAGTGACCATTTCGGCGTCACCTTTCTTTATCCACCAAAACTGTGTTGTTTTGGCTCAAATGTGTCCCAAACATGTTTATATGGTGTATAGGTCACAATGGGAGGTTTATGCGCGAAAAGCTTTCCGTGAAATTTTCTGCCCAAAACTGACCATTTCGGCGTTACCTTTCTTTATCAACCAAAACTGGGTTGTTTTCGCTCAAATGTGTCCCAAATATGTTCATATGGTGTATAGGTCACAATGGGAGCTTTGTGCACGAAAAGCTTTCCGTGAAATTTTCGGACTAAAAGTGACCATTTCGGCGTCACCTTTCTTTAACTACCAAAACTGTGTTGTTTTCGCTCAAATGTGTCCCAAACATGTTTATATGGTGTATTGGTCATAATGTAAGCTTTATGCGCGAAAAGCTTTCCGTGAAATTTTCGTACCAAAAGTGACCATTTCGGCATCACCTTTCTTTATCCACCAAAACTGTGTTGTTTTGGCTCAAATGTGTCCCAAACATGTTTATATGGTGTATAGGTCATAATAGAAGCTTTGTGCGCGAAAAGCTTTCCGTGAAATTTTCGGACCAAAAGTGACCATTTCGGCGTCACCTTTCTTTATCCACCTAAACTGTGTTTTTTTCGCTCAAATGTGTCCCAAACATGTTTATATGGTGTATAGGTCACAATGGGAGCTTTGTGCGCGAAAAGCTTTCCGTGAAATTTTCGGCCCAAAACTGACCATTTCGGCGTTACATTTTTTTTATCAACCAAAACTGGGTTGTTTTCGCTCAAATGTGTACCAAATATGTTTATATTGTGTATAGGTCACAATGGGAGCTTTGTGCGCGAAAAGCTTTCCGTGAAATTTTCGGACCAAAAGTGACCATTTCGGCGTCACCTTTCTTTTTCCACCAAAACTGTGTTGTTTTCGCTCAAATGTGTCCCAAACTTGTTTATATGGTGTATAGGTCATAATGAAAGCTTTGTGCGCGAAAAGCTTTCCGTGAATTTTTCGGACCAAAAGTGACCATTTCGGCGTTACCTTTTTTTATCCACCAAAATTGTGTTGTTTTCGCTCAAATGTGTCACAAACATGTTTATATGGTGTATAGGTCATAATGGGAGCTTTGTGCGCGAAAAGCTTTCCGTGAAATTTTCGGACCAAAAGTGACCATTTCGGCGTCACCTTTCTTTATCCACCAAAACTGTGTTGTTTTTGCTCAAATGTGTCCCAAATATGTTTATATGGTGTATAGGTCATAATGGAAGCTTTGTGCGCGAAAAAGCTTTCCGTGAAATTTTCGGACCAAAAGTGACCATTTCGGTGTCACCTTTCTTTATCCACCAAAACTGTGTTGTTTTCGCTCAAATGTGTCCCAAACATGTTTATATGGTGTATTGGTCATAATGGAAGCTTTGTGCGTGAAAAGCTTTCTGTGAAATTTTCGGCCCAAAACTGACCATTTCGGCGTTACCTTTCTTTATCAACCAAAACTGGGTTGTGTTTCACTCAAATGTGTCCTAAATATGTTCATATGGTGTATAGGTCACAATGGGAGCTTTGTGCACGAAAAGCTTTCCGTGAAATTTTCGGACCAAAAGTGACCATTTCGGCGTCACCTTTCTTTAACCACCAAAACTGTGTTGTTTTCGCTCAAATGTGTCCCAAACATGTTTATATGGTGTATAGGTCATAATGTAAGCTTTCCGTGAAAAGCTTTCCGTGAAATTTTCGTACCAAAAGTGAAAATTTCGGCGTCACCTTTCTTTATCCACCAAAACTGTGTTGTTTTCGCTCAAATGTGTCCCAAACATGTTTATATGGTGTATAGGTCATAATGGAAGCTTTGTGCGCGAAAAGCTTTCCGTGAAATTTTCGGACCAAAAGTGACCATTTCGGCGTCACCTTTCTTTATCCACAAAACTGTGTTGTTTTCGCTCAAATGTGTTCCAAACATGTTTATATGGTGTATAGGTCACAATGGGAGCTTTGTGCGCGAAAAGCTATCCGTGAAATTTTCGGACCAAAAGTGACCATTTCGGCGTTACATTTCTTTATCAACCAAAACTCAGTTGTTTTTGCTCAAATGTGTCCCAAACATGTTTATATGGTGTATAGGTCACAATGGGAGCTTTGTGCGCGAAAAGCTTTCCGTGAAATTTTCGGACCAAAAGTGAACATTTCGGCGTCACCTTTCTTTATCCACCAAAACTGTGTTGTTTTCGCTCAAATGTGTCCCAAACATGTTTATATGGTGTATAGGTCATAATGTAAGCTTTGTGCGCGAAAAGCTTTCCGTGAATTTTTCGGACCAAAAGTGACCATTTCGGCGTCACCTTTTTTTGTCCACCAAAACTGTGTTGTTTTCGCTCAAATGTATCCCAAACATGTTTATATGGTGTATAGGTTACAATGGGAGCTTTGTGCGCGAAAAGCTTTCCGTGAAATTTTCGGACCAAAAGTGACCATTTCGGCGTCACCTTTCTTTATCAACCAAAACTGGGTTGTTTTCGCTCAAATGTGTCCCAAATATGTTTATATTGTGTATAGGTCACAATGGGAGCTTTGTGCGCCAAAAGCTTTCCGTGAAATTTTCGGACCAAAAGTGACCTTTTCGGCGTCACCTTTCTTTATCCACCAAAACTGTGTTGTTTTCGCTCAAATGTGTCCCAAACTAGTTTATATGGTGAATAGGTCAGAATGGAAGCTTTGTGCACGAAAAGCTTTCCGTGAAATTTTCGGACCAAAAGTGACCATTTCGGCGTTACCTTTTTTTATCCACCAAAACTGTGTTGTTTTCGCTCAAATGTGTCCCAAACATGTTTATATGGTGTATAGGTCACAATGGGAGCTTTGTGCGCGAAAAGCTTTCCGTGAAATTTTCGGACCAAAAGTGACCATTTCGGCATCACCTTTCTTTATCCACCAAAACTGTGTTGTTTTCGCTCAAATGTGTCCCAAACATGTTTATATGGTGTATAGGTCATAATGGAATCTTTGTGCGCGAAAAAGCTTTCCGTGAAATTTTCGGACCAAAAGTGACCATTTCGGCGTCACCTTTCTTTATCCACCAAAACTGTGTTGTTTTCGCTCAAATGTGTCCCAAACATGTTTATGTGGTGTATAGGTCACAATGAGAGCTTTGTGCGCGAAAAGCTTTCCGTGAAATTTTCGGCCGAAAACTGACCATTTCGGCGTTACCTTTCTTAATCAACCAAAACTGGGTTGTTTTCGCTCAAATGTGTACCAAATATGTTTATATTGTGTATAGGTCACAATGGGAGCTTTGTGCGCGAAAAGCTTTCCGTGAAATTTTCGGACCAAAAGTGACCATTTCGGCGTCACCTTTCTTTATCCACCAAAACTGTGTTGTTATAGCTCAAATGTGTCCCAAACTTGTTTATATGGTGTATAGGTCATAATGGAAGCTTTGTGCGCGAAAAGCTTTCCGTGAATTTTTCGGACCAAAAGTGACCATTTCGGCGTTACCTTTTTTTATCCACCAAAATTGTGTTGTTTTCGCTCAAATGTGTCACAAACATGTTTATATGGTGTATAGGTCATAATGGGAGCTTTGTGCGCGAAAAGCTTTCCGTGAAATTTTCGGACCAAAAGTGACCATTTCGGCGTCACCTTTCTTTATCCACCAAAACTGTGTTGTTTTCGCTCAAATGTGTCCCATACATATTTATATGGTGTATAGGTCATAATGGAAGCTTTGTGCGCGAAAAAGCTTTCCGTGAAATTTTCGGACCAAAAGTGACCATTTCGGCGTCACCTTTCTTTATCCACCAAAACTGTGTTGTTTTCGCTCAAATGTGTCCCAAACATGTTTATATGGTGTATAGGTCATAATGGAAGCTTTGTGCGTGAAAAGCTTTCTGTGAAATTTTCGGCCCAAAACTGACCATTTCGGCGTTA
Organism: Persicaria maculosa; assembly: GCA_963922045.1. Taxonomy (NCBI): domain Eukaryota; kingdom Viridiplantae; phylum Streptophyta; class Magnoliopsida; order Caryophyllales; family Polygonaceae; genus Persicaria; species Persicaria maculosa. The sequence goes on from OY998268.1 coordinate 4,932,480, forward strand.
CCTTTCTTTATCAACCAAAACTAGGTTGTTTTCACTCAAATGTGTCCTAAATATGTTCATATGGTGTATAGGTCACAATGGGAGCTTTGTGCACGAACAGCTTTCCGTGAAATTTTCGGACCAAAAGTGACCATTTCGGCGTCACCTTTCTTTAACCACCAAAACTGTGTTGTTTTCGCTCAAATGTGTCCCAAACATGTTTATACCAGTATAGGTCATAATGTAAGCTTTCCGCGGAAAGCTTTCCGTGAAATTTTCGTACCAAAAGTGAAAATTTCGGCGTCACCTTTCTTTATCCACCAAAACTGTGTTGTTTTCGCTCAAATGTGTCCCAAACATGTTTATATGGTGTATAGGTCATAATGGAAGCTTTGTGCGCGAAAAACTTTCCGTGAAATTTTCGGACCAAAAGTGACCATTTCGGCGTCACCTTTCTTTATCCACAAAACTGTGTTGTTTTCGCTCAAATGTGTCCCAAACATGTTTATATGGTGTATAGGTCACAATGGGAGCTTTGTGCGCGAAAAGCTTTCCGTGAAATTTTCGGACCAAAACTGACCATTTCGGCGTTACCTTTTTTTATCAACCAAAACTGGGTTGTTTTCGCTCAAATGTGTCCCAAATATGTTTATATTGTGTATAGGTCACAATGGCAGCTTTGTGCGCGAAAAGCTATCCGTGAAATTTTCGGACCAAAAGTGACCATTTCGGCGTTACATTTCTTTATCAACCAAAACTCAGTTGTTTTTGCTCAAATGTGTCCCAAACATGTTTATATGGTGTATAGGTCACAATGGGAGCTTTGTGCGCGAAAAGCTTTCCGTGAAATTTTCGGACCAAAAGTGACCATTTCGGCATCACCTTTCTTTATCCACCAAAACTGTGTTGCTTTCGCTCAAATGTGTCCCAAACATGTTTATATGGTGTATAGGTCATAATGTAAGCTTTGTGCGCGAAAAGCTTTCCGTGAATTTTTCGGACCAAAAGTGACCATTTCGGCGTCACCTTTTTTTATCCACCAAAACTGTGTTGTTTTCGCTCAAATGTGTCCCAAACATGTTTATATGGTGTATAGGTAACAATGGGAGCTTTGTGCGCGAAAAGCTTTCCGTGAAATTTTCGGACCAGAAGTGACCATTTCGGCGTCACCTTTCTTTATCCACCAAAACTGTGTTGTTTTCGCTCAAATGTGTCCCAAACATGTTTATATGGTGTATAGGTCACAATGGGAGCTTTGTGCCCGAAAAACTTTCCGTGAAATTTTCTTACCAAAAGTGACCATTTCGGCGTCACCTTTCTTTATCCACCAAAACTGTGTTGTTTTCGCTCAAATGTGTCCCAAACATGTTTATATGGTGTATAGGTCACAATGGGAGGTTTATGCGCGAAAAGCTTTCCGTGAAATTTTCTGCCCAAAACTGACCATTTCGGCGTTACCTTTCTTTATCAACCAAAACTGGGTTGTTTTCGCTCAAATGTGTCCCAAATATGTTCATATGGTGTATAGGTCACAATGGGAGCTTTGTGCACGAAAAGCTTTCCGTGAAATTTTCGGACTAAAAGTGACCATTTCGGCGTCACCTTTCTTTAACCACCAAAACTGTGTTGTTTTCGCTCAAATGTGTCCCAAACATGTTTATATGGTGTATTGGTCATAATGTAAGCTTTATGCGCGAAAAGCTTTCCGTGAAATTTTCGTACCAAAAGTGACCATTTCGGCATCACCTTTCTTTATCCACCAAAACTGTGTTGTTTTGGCTCAAATGTGTCCCAAACATGTTTATATGGTGTATAGGTCATAATAGAAGCTTTGTGCGCGAAAAGCTTTCCGTGAAATTTTCGGACCAAAAGTGACCATTTCGGCGTCACCTTTCTTTATCCACCAAAACTGTGTTGTTTTCGCTCAAATGTGTCCCAAACATGTTTATATGGTGTATAGGTAACAATGGGAGCTTTGTGCGCGAAAAGCTTTCCGTGAAATTTTCGGACCAGAAGTGACCGTTTCGGCGTCACCTTTCTTTATCCACCAAAACTGTGTTGTTTTCGCTCAAATGTGTCCCAAACATGTTTATATGGTGTATAGGACACAATGGGAGCTTTGTGCCCGAAAAACTTTCCGTGAAATTTTCTTACCAAAAGTGACCATTTCGGCGTCACCTTTCTTTATCCACCAAAACTGTGTTGTTTTCGCTCAAATGTGTCCCAAACATGTTTATATGGTGTATAGGTCACAATGGGAGGTTTATGCGCGAAAAGCTTTCCGTGAAATTTTCTGCCCAAAACTGACCATTTCGGCGTTACCTTTCTTTATCAACCAAAACTGGGTTGTTTTCGCTCAAATGTGTCCCAAATATGTTCATATGGTGTATAGGTCACAATGGGAGCTTTGTGCACGAAAAGCTTTCCGTGAAATTTTCGGACTAAAAGTGACCATTTCGGCGTCACCTTTCTTTAACCACCAAAACTGTGTTGTTTTCGCTCAAATGTGTCCCAAACATGTTTATATGGTGTATTGGTCATAATGTAAGCTTTATGCGCGAAAAGCTTTCCGTGAAATTTTCGTACCAAAAGTGACCATTTCGGCATCACCTTTCTTTATCCACCAAAACTGTGTTGTTTTGGCTCAAATGTGTCCCAAACATGTTTATATGGTGTATAGGTCATAATAGAAGCTTTGTGCGCGAAAAGCTTTCCGTGAAATTTTCGGACCAAAAGTGACCATTTCGGCGTCACCTTTCTTTATCCACCTAAACTGTGTTTTTTTCGCTCAAATGTGTCCCAAACATGTTTATATGGTGTATAGGTCACAATGGGAGCTTTGTGCGCGAAAAGCTTTCCGTGAAATTTTCGGCCCAAAACTGACCATTTCGGCGTTACATTTTTTTTATCAACCAAAACTGGGTTGTTTTCGCTCAAATGTGTACCAAATATGTTTATATTGTGTATAGGTCACAATGGGAGCTTTGTGCGCGAAAAGCTTTCCGTGAAATTTTCGGACCAAAAGTGACCATTTCGGCGTCACCTTTCTTTTTCCACCAAAACTGTGTTGTTTTCGCTCAAATGTGTCCCAAACTTGTTTATATGGTGTATAGGTCATAATGAAAGCTTTGTGCGCGAAAAGCTTTCCGTGAATTTTTCGGACCAAAAGTGACCATTTCGGCGTTACCTTTTTTTATCCACCAAAATTGTGTTGTTTTCGCTCAAATGTGTCACAAACATGTTTATATGGTGTATAGGTCATAATGGGAGCTTTGTGCGCGAAAAGCTTTCCGTGAAATTTTCGGACCAAAAGTGACCATTTCGGCGTCACCTTTCTTTATCCACCAAAACTGTGTTGTTTTTGCTCAAATGTGTCCCAAATATGTTTATATGGTGTATAGGTCATAATGGAAGCTTTGTGCGCGAAAAAGCTTTCCGTGAAATTTTCGGACCAAAAGTGACCATTTCGGTGTCACCTTTCTTTATCCACCAAAACTGTGTTGTTTTCGCTCAAATGTGTCCCAAACATGTTTATATGGTGTATAGGTCATAATGGAAGCTTTGTGCGTGAAAAGCTTTCTGTGAAATTTTCGGCCCAAAACTGACCATTTCGGCGTTACCTTTCTTTATCAACCAAAACTGGGTTGTGTTTCACTCAAATGTGTCCTAAATATGTTCATATGGTGTATAGGTCACAATGGGAGCTTTGTGCACGAAAAGCTTTCCGTGAAATTTTCGGACCAAAAGTGACCATTTCGGCGTCACCTTTCTTTAACCACCAAAACTGTGTTGTTTTCGCTCAAATGTGTCCCAAACATGTTTATATGGTGTATAGGTCATAATGTAAGCTTTCCGTGAAAAGCTTTCCGTGAAATTTTCGTACCAAAAGTGAAAATTTCGGCGTCACCTTTCTTTATCCACCAAAACTGTGTTGTTTTCGCTCAAATGTGTCCCAAACATGTTTATATGGTGTATAGGTCATAATGGAAGCTTTGTGCGCGAAAAGCTTTCCGTGAAATTTTCGGACCAAAAGTGACCATTTCGGCGTCACCTTTCTTTATCCACAAAACTGTGTTGTTTTCGCTCAAATGTGTTCCAAACATGTTTATATGGTGTATAGGTCACAATGGGAGCTTTGTGCGCGAAAAGCTTTCCGTGAAATTTTCGGACCAAAACTGACCATTTCGGCGTTATCTTTCTTTATCAACCAAAACTGGGTTGTTTTCGCTCAAATGTGTCCCAAATATGTTCATATGGTGTATAGGTCAGAATGGCAGCTTTGTGCGCGAAAAGCTATCCGTGAAATTTTCGGACCAAAAGTGACCATTTCGGCGTTACATTTCTTTATCAACCAAAACTCAGTTGTTTTTGCTCAAATGTGTCCCAAACATGTTTATATGGTGTATAGGTCACAATGGGAGCTTTGTGCGCGAAAAGCTTTCCGTGAAATTTTCGGACCAAAAGTGAACATTTCGGCGTCACCTTTCTTTATCCACCAAAACTGTGTTGTTTTCGCTCAAATGTGTCCCAAACATGTTTATATGGTGTATAGGTCATAATGTAAGCTTTGTGCGCGAAAAGCTTTCCGTGAATTTTTCGGACCAAAAGTGACCATTTCGGCGTCACCTTTTTTTATCCACCAAAACTGTGTTGTTTTCGCTCAAATGTATCCCAAACATGTTTATATGGTGTATAGGTAACAATGGGAGCTTTGTGCGCGAAAAGCTTTCCGTGAAATTTTCGGACCAGAAGTGACCATTTCGGCGTCACATTTCTTTATCCACCAAAACTGTGTTGTTTTCGCTCAAATGTGTCCCAAACATGTTTATATGGTGTATAGGTCACAATGGGAGCTTTGTGCCCGAAAAACTTTCCGTGAAATTTTCTTACCAAAAGTGACCATTTCGGCGTCACCTTTCTTTATCCACCAAAACTGTGTTGTTTTCGCTCAAATGTGTCCCAAACATGTTTATATGGTGTATAGGTCACAATGGGAGGTTTATGCGCGAAAAGCTTTCCGTGAAATTTTCTGCCCAAAACTGACCATTTCGGCGTTACCTTTCTTTATCAACCAAAACTGGGTTGTTTTCGCTCAAATGTGTCCCAAATATGTTCATATGGTGTATAGGTCACAATGGGAGCTTTGTGCACGAAAAGCTTTCCGTGAAATTTTCGGACTAAAAGTGACCATTTCGGCGTCACCTTTCTTTAACCACCAAAACTGTGTTGTTTTCGCTCAAATGTGTCCCAAACATGTTTATATGGTGTATTGGTCATAATGTAAGCTTTATGCGCGAAAAGCTTTCCGTGAAATTTTCGTACCAAAAGTGACCATTTCGGCATCACCTTTCTTTATCCACCAAAACTGTGTTGTTTTGGCTCAAATGTGTCCCAAACATGTTTATATGGTGTATAGGTCATAATAGAAGCTTTGTGCGCGAAAAGCTTTCCGTGAAATTTTCGGACCAAAAGTGACCATTTCGGCGTCACCTTTCTTTATCCACCTAAACTGTGTTTTTTTCGCTCAAATGTGTCCCAAACATGTTTATATGGTGTATAGGTCACAATGGGAGCTTTGTGCGCGAAAAGCTTTCCGTGAAATTTTCGGACCAAAAGTGACCATTTCGGCGTTACATTTTTTTTATCCACCAAAACTGGGTTGTTTTCGCTCAAATGTGTACCAAATATGTTTATATTGTGTATAGGTCACAATGGGAGCTTTGTGCGCGAAAAGCTTTCCGTGAAATTTTCGGACCAAAAGTGACCATTTCGGCGTCACCTTTCTTTATCAACCAAAACTGGGTTGTTTTCGCTCAAATGTGTCCCAAACTTGTTTATATGGTGTATAAGTCACAATGGGAGCTTTGTGCGCGAAAAGCTTTCCGTGAAATTTTCGGACCAAAAGTGACCATTTCGGCGTCACCTTTCTTTATCCACCAAAACTGTGTTGTTTTCGCTCAAATGTGTCCCAAACATGTTTATATGGTGTATAGGTCATAATGGGAGCTTTGTGCGCGAAAAGCTTTCCGTGAATTTTTCGGACCAAAAGTGACCATTTCGGCGTCACCTTTTTTTATCCACCAAAACTGTGTTGTTTTCGCTCAAATGTATCCCAAACATGTTTATATGGGTTATAGGTCACAATGGGAGCTTTGTGCGCGAAAAAGCTTTCCGTGAAATTTTCGGACCAAAAGTGACCATTTCGGCGTCACCTTTCTTTATCCACCAAAACTGTGTTGTTTTCGCTCAAATGTGTCCCAAACATGTTTATATGGTGTATAGGTCATAATGGAAGCTTTGTGCGTGAAAATCTTTCTGTGAAATTTTCGGCCCAAAACTGACCATTTCGGCGTTACCTTTCTTTATCAACCAAAACTGGGTTGTGTTTCACTCAAATGTGTCCTAAATATGTTCATATGGTGTATAGGTCACAATGGGAGCTTTGTGCACGAAAAGCTTTCCGTGAAATTTTCGGACCAAAAGTGACCATTTCGGCGTCACCTTTCTTTAACCACCAAAACTGTGTTGTTTTCGCTCAAATGTGTCCCAAACATGTTTATATGGTGTATAGGTCATAATGTAAGCTTTCCGTGAAAAGCTTTCCGTGAAATTTTCGTACCAAAAGTGAAAATTTCGGCGTCACCTTTCTTTATCCACCAAAACTGTGTTGTTTTCGCTCAAATGTGTCCCAAACATGTTTATATGGTGTATAGGTCATAATGGAAGCTTTGTGCGCGAAAAGCTTTCCGTGAAATTTTCGGACCAAAAGTGACCATTTCGGCGTCACCTTTCTTTATCCACAAAACTGTGTTGTTTTCGCTCAAATGTGTTCCAAACATGTTTATATGGTGTATAGGTCACAATGGGAGCTTTGTGCGCGAAAAGCTTTCCGTGAAATTTTCGGACCAAAACTGACCATTTCGGCGTTATCTTTCTTTATCAACCAAAACTGGGTTGTTTTCGCTCAAATGTGTCCCAAATATGTTCATATGGTGTATAGGTCAGAATGGCAGCTTTGTGCGCGAAAAGCTATCCGTGAAATTTTCGGACCAAAAGTGACCATTTCGGCGTTACATTTCTTTATCAACCAAAACTCAGTTGTTTTTGCTCAAATGTGTCCCAAACATGTTTATATGGTGTATAGGTCACAATGGGAGCTTTGTGCGCGAAAAGCTTTCCGTGAAATTTTCGGACCAAAAGTGAACATTTCGGCGTCACCTTTCTTTATCCACCAAAACTGTGTTGTTTTCGCTCAAATGTGTCCCAAACATGTTTATATGGTGTATAGGTCATAATGTAAGCTTTGTGCGCGAAAAGCTTTCCGTGAATTTTTCGGACCAAAAGTGACCATTTCGGCGTCACCTTTTTTTATCCACCAAAACTGTGTTGTTTTCGCTCAAATGTATCCCAAACATGTTTATATGGTGTATAGGTTACAATGGGAGCTTTGTGCGCGAAAAGCTTTCCGTGAAATTTTCGGACCAAAAGTGACCATTTCGGCGTCACCTTTCTTTATCAACCAAAACTGGGTTGTTTTCGCTCAAATGTGTCCCAAATATGTTTATATTGTGTATAGGTCACAATGGGAGCTTTGTGCGCCAAAAGCTTTCCGTGAAATTTTCGGACCAAAAGTGACCTTTTCGGCGTCACCTTTCTTTATCCACCAAAACTGTGTTGTTTTCGCTCAAATGTGTCCCAAACTAGTTTATATGGTGAATAGGTCAGAATGGAAGCTTTGTGCACGAAAAGCTTTCCGTGAAATTTTCGGACCAAAAGTGACCATTTCGGCGTTACCTTTTTTTATCCACCAAAACTGTGTTGTTTTCGCTCAAATGTGTCCCAAACATGTTTATATGGTGTATAGGTCACAATGGGAGCTTTGTGCGCGAAAAGCTTTCCGTGAAATTTTCGGACCAAAAGTGACCATTTCGGCATCACCTTTCTTTATCCACCAAAACTGTATTGTTTTCGCTCAAATGTGTCCCAAACATGTTTATATGGTGTATAGGTCATAATGGAATCTTTGTGCGCGAAAAAGCTTTCCGTGAAATTTTCGGACCAAAAGTGACCATTTCGGCGTCACCTTTCTTTATCCACCAAAACTGTGTTGTTTTCGCTCAAATGTGTCCCAAACATGTTTATATGGTGTATAGGTCACAATGGGAGGTTTGTGCGCGAAAAGCTTTCCGTGAAATTTTCGGCCCAAAACTGACCGTTTCGGCGTTACCTTTCTTTATCAACCAAAACTGGTTTGTTTTTGCTCAAATGTGTCCCAAACATGTTTATATGGTGTATAGGTCACAATGGGAGCTTTGTGCGCGAAAAGCTTTCCGTGAAATTTTCGGACCAAAAGTGAACATTTCGGCGTCACCTTTCTTTATCCACCAAAACTGTGTTGTTTTCGCTCAAATGTGTCCCAAACATGTTTATATGGTGTATAGGTCATAATGTAAGCTTTGTGCGCGAAAAGCTTTCCGTGAATTTTTCGGACCAAAAGTGACCATTTCGGCGTCACCTTTTTTTATCCACCAAAACTGTGTTGTTTTCGCTCAAATGTATCCCAAACATATTTATATGGTGTATAGGTAACAATGGGAGCTTTGTGCGTGAAAAGCTTTCCGTGAAATTTTCGGACCAGAAGTGACCATTTCGGCGTCACCTTTCTTTATCCACCAAAACTGTGTTGTTTTCGCTCAAATGTGTCCCAAACATGTTTATATGGTGTATAGGTCACAATGGGAGCTTTGTGCCCGAAAAACTTTCCGTGAAATTTTCTTACCAAAAGTGACCATTTCGGCGTCACCTTTCTTTATCCACCAAAACTGTGTTGTTTTCGCTCAAATGTGTCCCAAACATGTTTATATGGTGTATAGGTCACAATGGGAGGTTTATGCGCGAAAAGCTTTCCGTGAAATTTTCTGCCCAAAACTGACCATTTCGGCGTTACCTTTCTTTATCAACCAAAACTGGGTTGTTTTCGCTCAAATGTGTCCCAAATATGTTCATATGGTGTATAGGTCACAATGGGAGCTTTGTGCACGAAAAGCTTTCCGTGAAATTTTCGGACTAAAAGTGACCATTTCGGCGTCACCTTTCTTTAACCACCAAAACTGTGTTGTTTTCGCTCAAATGTGTCCCAAACATGTTTATATGGTGTATTGGTCATAATGTAAGCTTTATGCGCGAAAAGCTTTCCGTGAAATTTTCGTACCAAAAGTGACCATTTCGGCATCACCTTTCTTTATCCACCAAAACTGTGTTGTTTTGGCTCAAATGTGTCCCAAACATGTTTATATGGTGTATAGGTCATAATAGAAGCTTTGTGCGCGAAAAGCTTTCCGTGAAATTTTCGGACCAAAAGTGACCATTTCGGCGTCACCTTTCTTTATCCACCTAAACTGTGTTTTTTTCGCTCAAATGTGTCCCAAACATGTTTATATGGTGTATAGGTCACAATGGGAGCTTTGTGCGCGAAAAGCTTTCCGTGAAATTTTCGGCCCAAAACTGACCATTTCGGCGTTACATTTTTTTTATCAACCAAAACTGGGTTGTTTTCGCTCAAATGTGTACCAAATATGTTTATATTGTGTATAGGTCACAATGGGAGCTTTGTGCGCGAAAAGCTTTCCGTGAAATTTTCGGACCAAAAGTGACCATTTCGGCGTCACCTTTCTTTTTCCACCAAAACTGTGTTGTTTTCGCTCAAATGTGTCCCAAACTTGTTTATATGGTGTATAGGTCATAATGAAAGCTTTGTGCGCGAAAAGCTTTCCGTGAATTTTTCGGACCAAAAGTGACCATTTCGGCGTTACCTTTTTTTGTCCACCAAAATTGTGTTGTTTTCGCTCAAATGTGTCACAAACATGTTTATATGGTGTATAGGTCATAATGGGAGCTTTGTGCGCGAAAAGCTTTCCGTGAAATTTTCGGACCAAAAGTGACCATTTCGGCGTCACCTTTCTTTATCCACCAAAACTGTGTTGTTTTTGCTCAAATGTGTCCCAAATATGTTTATATGGTGTATAGGTCATAATGGAAGCTTTGTGCGCGAAAAAGCTTTCCGTGAAATTTTCGGACCAAAAGTGACCATTTCGGTGTCACCTTTCTTTATCCACCAAAACTGTGTTGTTTTCGCTCAAATGTGTCCCAAACATGTTTATATGGTGTATAGGTCATAATGGAAGCTTTGTGCGTGAAAAGCTTTCTGTGAAATTTTCGGCCCAAAACTGACCATTTCGGCGTTACCTTTCTTTATCAACCAAAACTGGGTTGTGTTTCACTCAAATGTGTCCTAAATATGTTCATATGGTGTATAGGTCACAATGGGAGCTTTGTGCACGAAAAGCTTTCCGTGAAATTTTGGGACCAAAAGTGACCATTTCGGCGTCACCTTTCTTTAACCACCAAAACTGTGTTGTTTTCGCTCAAATGTGTCCCAAACATGTTTATATGGTGTATAGGTCATAATGTAAGCTTTCCGTGAAAAGCTTTCCGTGAAATTTTCGTACCAAAAGTGAAAATTTCGGCGTCACCTTTCTTTATCCACCAAAACTGTGTTGTTTTCGCTCAAATGTGTCCCAAACATGTTTATATGGTGTATAGGTCATAATGGAAGCTTTGTGCGCGAAAAGCTTTCCGTGAAATTTTCGGACCAAAAGTGACCATTTCGGCGTCACCTTTCTTTATCCACAAAACTGTGTTGTTTTCGCTCAAATGTGTTCCAAACATGTTTATATGGTGTATAGGTCACAATGGGAGCTTTGTGCGCGAAAAGCTTTCCGTGAAATTTTCGGACCAAAACTGACCATTTCGGCGTTATCTTTCTTTATCAACCAAAACTGGGTTGTTTTCGCTCAAATGTGTCCCAAATATGTTCATATGGTGTATAGGTCAGAATGGCAGCTTTGTGCGCGAAAAGCTATCCGTGAAATTTTCGGACCAAAAGTGACCATTTCGGCGTTACATTTCTTTATCAACCAAAACTCAGTTGTTTTTGCTCAAATGTGTCCCAAACATGTTTATATGGTGTATAGGTCACAATGGGAGCTTTGTGCGCGAAAAGCTTTCCGTGAAATTTTCGGACCAAAAGTGAACATTTCGGCGTCACCTTTCTTTATCCACCAAAACTGTGTTGTTTTCGCTCAAATGTGTCCCAAACATGTTTATATGGTGTATAGGTCATAATGTAAGCTTTGTGCGCGAAAAGCTTTCCGTGAATTTTTCGGACCAAAAGTGACCATTTCGGCGTCACCTTTTTTTATCCACCAAAACTGTGTTGTTTTCGCTCAAATGTATCCCAAACATGTTTATATGGTGTATAGGTAACAATGGGAGCTTTGTGCGCGAAAAGCTTTCCGTGAAATTTTCGGACCAGAAGTGACCATTTCGGCGTCACATTTCTTTATCCACCAAAACTGTGTTGTTTTCGCTCAAATGTGTCCCAAACATGTTTATATGGTGTATAGGTCACAATGGGAGCTTTGTGCCCGAAAAACTTTCCGTGAAATTTTCTTACCAAAAGTGACCATTTCGGCGTCACCTTTCTTTATCCACCAAAACTGTGTTGTTTTCGCTCAAATGTGTCCCAAACATGTTTATATGGTGTATAGGTCACAATGGGAGGTTTATGCGCGAAAAGCTTTCCGTGAAATTTTCTGCCCAAAACTGACCATTTCGGCGTTACCTTTCTTTATCAACCAAAACTGGGTTGTTTTCGCTCAAATGTGTCCCAAATATGTTCATATGGTGTATAGGTCACAATGGGAGCTTTGTGCACGAAAAGCTTTCCGTGAAATTTTCGGACTAAAAGTGACCATTTCGGCGTCACCTTTCTTTAACCACCAAAACTGTGTTGTTTTCGCTCAAATGTGTCCCAAACATGTTTATATGGTGTATTGGTCATAATGTAAGCTTTATGCGCGAAAAGCTTTCCGTGAAATTTTCGTACCAAAAGTGACCATTTCGGCATCACCTTTCTTTATCCACCAAAACTGTGTTGTTTTGGCTCAAATGTGTCCCAAACATGTTTATATGGTGTATAGGTCATAATAGAAGCTTTGTGCGCGAAAAGCTTTCCGTGAAATTTTCGGACCAAAAGTGACCATTTCGGCGTCACCTTTCTTTATCCACCTAAACTGTGTTTTTTTCGCTCAAATGTGTCCCAAACATGTTTATATGGTGTATAGGTCACAATGGGAGCTTTGTGCGCGAAAAGCTTTCCGTGAAATTTTCGGCCCAAAACTGACCATTTCGGCGTTACATTTTTTTTATCAACCAAAACTGGGTTGTTTTCGCTCAAATGTGTACCAAATATGTTTATATTGTGTATAGGTCACAATGGGAGCTTTGTGCGCGAAAAGCTTTCCGTGAAATTTTCGGACCAAAAGTGACCATTTCGGCGTCACCTTTCTTTTTCCACCAAAACTGTGTTGTTTTCGCTCAAATGTGTCCCAAACTTGTTTATATGGTGTATAGGTCATAATGAAAGCTTTGTGCGCGAAAAGCTTTCCGTGAATTTTTCGGACCAAAAGTGACCATTTCGGCGTTACCTTTTTTTATCCACCAAAATTGTGTTGTTTTCGCTCAAATGTGTCACAAACATGTTTATATGGTGTATAGGTCATAATGGGAGCTTTGTGCGCGAAAAGCTTTCCGTGAAATTTTCGGACCAAAAGTGACCATTTCGGCGTCACCTTTCTTTATCCACCAAAACTGTGTTGTTTTTGCTCAAATGTGTCCCAAATATGTTTATATGGTGTATAGGTCATAATGGAAGCTTTGTGCGCGAAAAAGCTTTCCGTGAAATTTTCGGACCAAAAGTGACCATTTCGGTGTCACCTTTCTTTATCCACCAAAACTGTGTTGTTTTCGCTCAAATGTGTTCCAAACATGTTTATATGGTGTATAGGTCATAATGGAAGCTTTGTGCGTGAAAAGCTTTCTGTGAAATTTTCGGCCCAAAACTGACCATTTCGGCGTTACCTTTCTTTATCAACCAAAACTGGGTTGTGTTTCACTCAAATGTGTCCTAAATATGTTCATATGGTGTATAGGTCACAATGGGAGCTTTGTGCACGAAAAGCTTTCCGTGAAATTTTCGGACCAAAAGTGACCATTTCGGCGTCACCTTTCTTTAACCACCAAAACTGTGTTGTTTTCGCTCAAATGTGTCCCAAACATGTTTATATGGTGTATAGGTCATAATGTAAGCTTTCCGTGAAAAGCTTTCCGTGAAATTTTCGTACCAAAAGTGAAAATTTCGGCGTCACCTTTCTTTATCCACCAAAACTGTGTTGTTTTCGCTCAAATGTGTCCCAAACATGTTTATATGGTGTATAGGTCATAATGGAAGCTTTGTGCGCGAAAAGCTTTCCGTGAAATTTTCGGACCAAAAGTGACCATTTCGGCGTCACCTTTCTTTATCCACAAAACTGTGTTGTTTTCGCTCAAATGTGTTCCAAACATGTTTATATGGTGTATAGGTCACAATGGGAGCTTTGTGCGCGAAAAGCTTTCCGTGAAATTTTCGGACCAAAACTGACCATTTCGGCGTTATCTTTCTTTATCAACCAAAACTGGGTTGTTTTCGCTCAAATGTGTCCCAAATATGTTCATATGGTGTATAGGTCAGAATGGCAGCTTTGTGCGCGAAAAGCTATCCGTGAAATTTTCGGACCAAAAGTGACCATTTCGGCGTTACATTTCTTTATCAACCAAAACTCAGTTGTTTTTGCTCAAATGTGTCCCAAACATGTTTATATGGTGTATAGGTCACAATGGGAGCTTTGTGCGCGAAAAGCTTTCCGTGAAATTTTCGGACCAAAAGTGAACATTTCGGCGTCACCTTTCTTTATCCACCAAAACTGTGTTGTTTTCGCTCAAATGTGTCCCAAACATGTTTATATGGTGTATAGGTCATAATGTAAGCTTTGTGCGCGAAAAGCTTTCCGTGAATTTTTCGGACCAAAAGTGACCATTTCGGCGTCACCTTTTTTTATCCACCAAAACTGTGTTGTTTTCGCTCAAATGTATCCCAAACATGTTTATATGGTGTATAGGTTACAATGGGAGCTTTGTGCGCGAAAAGCTTTCCGTGAAATTTTCGGACCAAAAGTGACCATTTCGGCGTCACCTTTCTTTATCAACCAAAACTGGGTTGTTTTCGCTCAAATGTGTCCCAAATATGTTTATATTGTGTATAGGTCACAATGGGAGCTTTGTGCGCCAAAAGCTTTCCGTGAAATTTTCGGACCAAAAGTGACCTTTTCGGCGTCACCTTTCTTTATCCACCAAAACTGTGTTGTTTTCGCTCAAATGTGTCCCAAACTAGTTTATATGGTGAATAGGTCAGAATGGAAGCTTTGTGCACGAAAAGCTTTCCGTGAAATTTTCGGACCAAAAGTGACCATTTCGGCGTTACCTTTTTTTATCCACCAAAACTGTGTTGTTTTCGCTCAAATGTGTCCCAAACATGTTTATATGGTGTATAGGTCACAATGGGAGCTTTGTGCGCGAAAAGCTTTCCGTGAAATTTTCGGACCAAAAGTGACCATTTCGGCATCACCTTTCTTTATACACCAAAACTGTGTTGTTTTCGCTCAAATGTGTCCCAAACATGTTTATATGGTGTATAGGTCATAATGGAATCTTTGTGCGCGAAAAAGCTTTCCGTGAAATTTTCGGACCAAAAGTGACCATTTCGGCGTCACCTTTCTTTATCCACCAAAACTGTGTTGTTTTCGCTCAAATGTGTCCCAAACATGTTTATATGGTGTATAGGTCACAATGGGAGGTTTGTGCGCGAAAAGCTTTCCGTGAAATTTTCGGCCCAAAACTGACCGTTTCGGCGTTACCTTTCTTTATCAACCAAAACTGGGTTGTTTTCGCTCAAATGTGTCCCAAATATGTTCATATGGTGTATAGGTCACAATGGGAGCTTTGTGCACGAAAAGCTTTCCGTGAAATTTTCGGACCAAAACTGACCATTTCGGTGTCACCTTTCTTTAACCACCAAAACTGTGTTGTTTTCGCTCAAATGTCTCCCAAACATGTTTGTATGGTGTATAGGTCATAATGTAAGCTTTATGCGCTAAAAGCTTTCTGTGAAATTTTCGTACCAAAAGTGACTATTTCGGCGTCACCTTTCTTTATCCACCAAAACTGTGTTGTTTTGGCTCAAATGTGTCCCAAACATGTTTATATGGTGTATAGGTCATAATGGAAGCTTTGTGCGCGAAAAGGTGTCCGTGAAATTTTCGGACCAAAAGTGACCGTTTCGGCGTCACCTTTCTTTATCCACCAAAACTGTGTTGTTTTAGCTCAAATGTGTCCCAAGCATGTTTATATGGTGTATAGGTGACCATGGGAGCTTTGTGCGCGAAAAGCTTTCCATGAAATTTTCGGCCCAAAACTGACCATTTCGGCGTTACCTTTTTTTATCAACCAAAACTGGGTTGTTTTCGCTCAAATGTGTCCCAAATATGTTTATATTGTGTATAGGTCACAATGGGAGCTTTGTGCGCCAAAAGCTTTCCGTGAAATTTTCGGACCAAAAGAAACATTTTCGGCGTCACCTTTCTTTATCCACCAAAACTGTGTTGTTTTCGCTCAAATGTGTCCCAAACTAGTTTATATGGTGTATAGGTCATAATGGAAGCTTTGTGCGCGAAAAGCTTTCCGTGAATTTTTCGGACCAAAAGTGACCATTTCGGCGTTACCTTTTTTTATCCACCAAAACTGTGTTGTTTTCGCTCAAATGTGTCCCAAACATGTTTATGTGGTGTATAGGTCACAATGGGAGCTTTGTGCCCGAAAAGCTTTCCGTGAAATTTTCGTATCAAAAGTGACCATTTCGGCGTCACCTTTCTTTATCCACCAAAACTGTGTTGTTTTCGCTCAAATGTGTCCCAAACATGTTTATATGGTGTATATGTCATAATGGAAGCTTTCTGCGCGAAAAGCTTTCCGTGAAATTTTCGAACCAAAAGTGACCATTTCGGCGTCACATTTCTTTATCCCCCAAAACTGTGTTGTTTTCGCTCAAATGTGTCCCAAACATGTTTATATGGTGTATAGGTCACAATGGGAGCTTTGTGCGCGAAAAACTTTCCCTGAAATTTTCGGACCAAAAGTGACCATTTCGGCGTCACCTTTCTTTATCCAACAAAACTGTGGTTTTTTTGCTCAAATGTGTCCCAAACATGTTTATATTGTGTATAGGTCAAAATGTGAGTTTTGTGCCCGAAAAGCTTTCCGTGAAATTTTTTGACCAAAAGTGAGCAGTTCGGCGTCACCTTTCTTTATCCAACAAAACTGTGGTTTTTTCGCTTAAATGTGTCCCGAACATGTTTATATGGTGTATAGGTCATAATGTGAGCTTTGTGCGTGAAAAACTTTCCGTGAAATTTTCGGAACAAAAGTGACCATTTCGGCGTTACATTTCTTTATCAACCAAAACTGTGTTGTTTTCGCTCAAATGTGTCCCAAACATGTTTATAAGGTGTATAGGTCACAATGTGAGCTTTGTGCGCGAAAAGCTTTCCGTGAAATTTTCGGACCAAAAGTGACTATTTCGGCGTCACCTTTCTTTATCCACCAAAACTGTATTGTTTTCGCTCAAATGTGTCCCAAACATGTTTATATGGTGTATAGGTCATAATGGAAGCTTTGTGCGCGAAAAGCTTTCCGTGAAATTTTCGGAACAAAAGTGACCATTTCGGCGTCACCTTTTTTTATCCACCAAAACTGTGTTGTTTTCGCTCAAATGTGTCCCAAACATGTTTATATGGTGTATAGGTCATAATGTGAGCCTTGTGCCCGAAATGTTTTCCGTGAAATTTTCGGAACAAAAGTAACCATTTCGGCGTTACCTTTCTTTATAAACCAAAACTGTGGTTTTTTCGCTCAAATGTGTCCCAAACATGTTTATATGGTGTATAGGTCATAATGTGAGCTTTGTACCCGAAAAGCTTTCCGTGAAATTTTCGGACCAAAAGTGAACATTTCGGCGTCACCTTTCTTTATCCACCAAAACTGTGTTGTTTTCGCTCAAATGTGTCCCAAACATGTTTATATGGTGTATAGGTCATAATGGAAGCTTTGTGCGCGAAAAGCTTTCTGTGAAATTTTCGGACCAAAAGTGACTATTTCGGCGTCACCTTTCTTTATCCAATAAAACTGTGTTTTTTTCGCTCAAATGTGTCCCAAACATGTTTATATGGTGTATATATAGGTCATAATGTGAGCTTTGTGCCCGAAAAGCTTTCCGTGAAATTTTCGGACCAAAAGTGACCATTTCGGCGTCACCTTTCTTTATCCACCAAAACTGTGTTGTTTTCGCTCAAATGTGTCCCAAACATGTTTATATGGTGTATAGGTCACAATGGGAGATTTGTGCGTGAAAAGCATTCCGTGAAATTTTCGGCCCAAAACTGACCATTTCGGCGTTACCTTTCTTTATCAACCAAAACTGGGTTGTTTTCGCTTAAATGTGTCCCAAATATGTTTATATGGTGTATAGGTCACAATGGGAGCTTTGTGCACGAAAAGCTTTCCGTGAAATTTTCGGACCAAAAGTGACCATTTCGGCGTCACCTATCTTTATCCTCCAAAACTGTGTTGTTTTCGCTCAAATGTGTCCCAAACATGTTTATATGGTGTATAGGTCATAATGGAAGCTTTGTGCGCGAAAAGCTTTCCGTGAAATTTTCGGCCCAAAACTGACCATTTCGGCGTTACCTTTTTTTATCAACCAAAACTGGGTTATTTTCGCTGAAATGTGTCCCAAATATGTTTATATGGTGTATAGGTCACAATGGGAGCTTTGTTCGCGAAATGCTTTCCGTGAAATTTTCGGCCCAAAACTGACCATTTCGGCGTTACCTTTTTTTATCAACCAAAACTGGGTTGTTTTCGCTCAAATGTGTCCCAAATATGTTTATATGGTGTATAGGTCACAATGGGAGCTTTGTGCGCGAAAAGCTTTCCGTGAAATTTTCGGACCAAAACTGACCATTTCGGCGTCACCTTTCTTTATCCTACAAAATTGTGTTGTTTTTGCTCAAATGTGTCCCAAACATGTTTATATGGTGTATAAGTCATAATGTGAGCTTAGAGAGCTTTTTGAGTTTGAGAGTTTTTTAGGAGCTGTCCGTACAACCCGTTTCTTCAGTCCGTTTACCTAGGGCTTCGGCCAGATTCGCTGCCGCCACCATGGTTACCCCCATGGTAGCCATGCCGTCCGGCACCGGAGTACAGAAAAGGAAGGGATGGACGGCAAATGGGAGGGACCTACCACCTCCACACAGGTTTGTGACCAGTAGCAGTGAGGAAATCAGAGAGGATTTGACGCCGACCAAGGGCGATTCGGAGAAGAGGGCTGCGCAGACAAAAACCAGTCGTCTCTCTGAAGAAGAAAAAGGTAAAAGGAAGGTGGAAGAAGATGGACAATGTGCTGACCATGGGAAACCTGAAATTCTGGATCAAATGGCGCCTGTGCAGAAGAAGACTTTTGCTAGTCTTCTCAGCGACAATAGAAACATCAGAAGTGCGGAGCCGTTGAAGCTTCACAAGGATGTTACTAAGGGCAAGGTGAAGATATCAGTTGCAGACGTTGAGGCTGGCAGAAAGGACTGGGAAGCAACGTTGATGAACCTAGAATTGGAAAATTGGAAAATTGGATGCTGTGCGCAGGTTTGTTTCGGAAAATTGGAAAGTTGAGGAACCTAGAATTAGCACAAAAGAAAATGGTGTGTTTTTGTTCAGATTTGCAAGAGTAGAGGATAGAGATTGGGTGTTGGCACATGGTCCATGGCATTTTGCTGGTTCGAGTCCAATATTGCTTAAGATTTGGTCACCTGGAATGAAAGTCAGCTGGGAGGTATTTGATAAGATTCCGCTGTGGGTCTGCCTTCCGGAGTTGGATCCAAGTTACTTTAATGTTCATGTGTTGGGTAAGATAGGGAGTGCAATTGGGCTGCCAATTTGCATGGATGAATGCACTGAGGAGTGTTTGAAAGTGTCATATGCTCGTCTCTTGATAGAGGTTTCTGCGGAGGAGGCATTGTGCAAAGAAATTGAGCTGGTTGATGAATGTGATCGGCTGAAGATGCATAAAGTTGTGTTTGAATGGACACCTCCTATATGTAAAGCGTGTGTGAGGTTTGGCCATTTACAGGATAGATGCCGAGTTTCAAGAGCACCCAGGGGACACAAGGTGAGTATGAAAAATGGGAGTAACAGTTTGGTTTGGAAACCTGTTGAAGGTGCTGCTAGTACTGCTGCGATCACATCTACAGCTGCTGTTGAGGGTGCTGCCAGTAATGATAATTCAGCTGTTGTTGAGGGTGTTGAGGGTGCTGTTGAGGGTGTTGTGACCACGTCTGCTGTAGCTGCTTGTAATGACAGTTCAGCTGGACAGCAAAAGGAGGAGCTGCTTATTAACAGCAAGGAGGATCGAGCTGTGTGCAGCAACATATTGGCAGCCAGCAGTGAGTCTTTGGGACAAATTAATAAGGAAAAAAACGGGGATGAAGCCTCATGGTCCAAGGTTGTAAAGAGAAATGCAGCCAGGACAAAACCATCTGCAAAAGTGGGCAGCAATGAGGGCAGTCCGAGGGGAAACACAGTCAACATTAAGGGAAGGAATTTTGCAGTGCTCAGTAAGAATGAAAGTGAAGCTGAGAAGGGTCCTTTAGCTGATCCTACTACCAAGGCACCTATCACAGAATCAGTAGGGAGTAGCACCCTAGAGCAGATTTCTTATGGATAGAATCCGAATGGCAGCTTGGAACGTGAGGGGGTTTAATGATGAAATAAATAATAGTATTATAACCTCCTATATTTTTGAAAATGACATTGCTCTTGTTGCTTTTCTGGAAACAAAGATGCTTGAAAGGAACATAGAGGAAGTAAAGCATAGTCTGATGAAAGGGTGGAAGCACATGATAAATGGTCAAGGAGCTGAAAAAGGACGCATATGGCTGTCTTGGGATCCTTTGATCATGGATGTTAACATATGTAGGATGCATAAACAGGTGGTGCATTGTGATGTGAAAACAGTGGACGGGAAATTTAGTTATGTGACATCGTTTGTCTACGGTGCCAATACAAGAAGGGAAAGAGAGGAAATGTGGACTGAATTGCATACCATTGCAGCTGCTGTAACAGAACCGTGGGTTGTGTTAGGTGATTTTAACTGTGTCTTGAGCATGGATGAAAGATGGCCTCTTAAAATTCCTCAACGAGATATATTTGAGGAATTACGCAATGAATTGGTGCTATGTGGGCTCACTAATCTAAAATATTCAGGCGCCAAGTTCACCTGGACAAACAAACAGAGTGGTGAAGACAGAAAAGAGAGAAAGCTGGACAGGGTACTAGTCAATGACATTTGGTTGGATCACCTGGTCCAAACTAGTGCGTATTTTGGTACCCCTGGGTGCTCCGATCACTCCCCGGCCATAGTAAATATAAGGAGTGCCACTGTCAGAAGAAAATACCCTTTTAAGTTCAAAAATTTTTGGACGAAAGAGCCAGAATTTGAAGCACTTGTGCGATGTGCCTGGAATCAGCAGCACGAGGGGTCTAAACAGTTTAATCTTGTCTGTAAGCTGAAAAGTGTCAAAGAGAATCTAAAGATGTGGGATCGTGCTAGGTTTCCGGAATTGCAAGCGCAGATAAAGCTAGATAAGCAGAACCTCCATGAGAGTCAGATTCAGCTGCAGACGGACATGGGTAATTCCAGCGTGATTGCAGAGGAGAAGAGAGTGGAAGAGAGGCTTAGAAAGAATGTGGCAAGACACCTTAGCTTGGTCACACAGCGTGCAAAGCTTCATTGGATTACTATGGGTGAGGAAACTTCCTCAATGTTTTATCGAAGCATGAAGGAGAGAAGGGCAAAGAATGCTATACATGCTATGAAGAACGCCTCCGGCAGAATGATGGAAGATGAGGAGGAAATACGCAGACATATTCTGGATGCGTTTCGGACCCTACTTGCTACAGAACCTGAAGAGGAAACTTTGCTTAGCATCAGTGAAGGAGCTGTAGTTAGCGATGCAGATGCAAGGACCATGTGTAGGTTGCCTTCGAATGGGGAAATTAAAAAATCTGTTTGGGCAATAGGAGTGAACAAATCACCTGGTCCAGATGGTTTCGGGAGTCAGTTTTTTAAGAAAAGCTGGAATATAGTAGGGGCTGATGTGTGTTCTGCGATCAAGGAGATTTTCCGTAATAGAAAGGTGTTAAAACAGTTGAATGCGACCTTTGTGTCTCTCCTCCCTAAGGTGAGTAATCCGACTGTAGTGAAAGACTTACGGCCAATCTCATGCTGTAATACAGTCATGAAAATGGTGAGTAAATTGTTGGTTTCAAGGATAAAGAATTCGCTAAGCTACTTGGTGTCAGATTGTCAAGGTGCTTTTGTTCCGGGGAGAACACTAGCACACAATAATGTAGTTGCTTTGGAAGTGGTAAGGGGATATGGCACTAAGAGAGTGTCACCACGCTGCACGATTAAGGTGGATCTTCAGAAAGCCTATGATTTCGTAAGCTGGAAGTTTGTTAGATACACTTTACAACAGCTATAGTTTCCAGAGACTATGGTAGAGTTGGTGATGGAATGTGTGTCGTCCACGGCTTTCTCTATCATTATTAATGGTGCACCAGAGGGCTACTTCAGGGGGAAGAGGGGATTGAGGCAAGGTGACCCGCTCTCTCCATATCTTTTTGTGCTTTGTATGGAAATGCTGAACAGGATTTTGATAGAGGAGACAATGCGGCCAGAATTTCAGTATCACCCTAAATGTAAGAGAATGAAGCTGGTGCATTTAGCATTTGCAGATGATCTTCTTCTATTCTGTCGTGCGGATATGCAATCAGTAAGAGTGATTAAGGGTGCGCTGGACAGATTCTTTGATGCATCTGGTCTTCGGGCAAACAAAGATAAAAGCACAATCTATTTTGCTGGAGTGGATGATGGGGTGGCAAGTGAAATCTGTCAGGCACTTGGTTTCCAAGAAGGTAAGCTTCCTGTGCGGTATCTTGGTATGCCACTGCACTCGAAGAGGATCTCACTGCATGAATATAGTGAGTTAACGGAGAAGTGCAATCGGTATGTACTAAACTGGTCCACCAGAAAGTTATCCTATGCCGGAAGAATGCAGCTTCTTAAAGCCGTATTTGGAGGGATTATATCGTTCTGGAGTCAATCCATTTTGTTGCCGAGGGGGGTTATTGATAAATTGAATGAGATTCAGAGATGTTTTCTGTGGAGTGGAGCTAGAGAAGGGGGCAGAAATCTTGTAGCGTGGCATGAGGTGACTAAACCGTTCGAGGAGGGTGGCTTAGTCATAAAAGAGATACTGGGCTGGAATAAGAGTATCTTTGCTAAACTGTTGTGTGATATTGAGACGCAGAGAGAATGTATATGGGTGAGATGGGCGTATCAGAATCTGCTAAAGGGGAACTCCATATGGGATGTTGGCCTTAAGGTAGATGATTCGTGGGCTTGGAAGGAACTTCTCGGGGTAAGAGATGAGCTCCGTCTGTGTCTGCAGCCGCATGGAACTCTTGAATGGGGGTCGTTACTAAATCCGCAAGGAGGCCTAGCAAGCGGAAAGGTGTATGAGTTGATGAGGATACAAGGTGAGCAATGTAACTGGGGTGGTTTCATCTGGAAACGTGCCCAATGCAAGAGGTGGTCTTTTATCACATGGCTTGCGGCTAAGAGGAGACTCCAAACGGGACGCATTATAAAGCATTGGAAGGGTGCCGATGCAGCTTGGTGTCCGTTCTGTAAGGAAGAAGAAGAATCCGAGGACCATTTGTGGTTCGCGTGTCGGGTGATAAAAGAAATTCGGGAAAGAGTGTTTGACTGGATAGGAGTGGGGGTGTGGTTCTGTACACTGAATGCTTACCTTCAGTGGTTCGAGAGAGAGCCGAAAGAGATACGAAAAGGGGCTATGTTCCAAGGGAAGGTGTTGGTAATGTGTGCTTTTGTTTATATGACTTGGAGGGCACGAAATCGATTGATTTTCATGAGTGTGCAATGCAATCCAGCTGAGTGCGCCATGGAGATCATCAAAGCGTGTCGGAACAGAATCTCCATTAAATGTAAATGCAAAAATCAGATGGAGAAATTTTGGGTTAAAAGGTTACTGAGATAGCGAGGAGTGGGTGTGGGTTTGAGGTTTGATGTATAGTGGGGTGCGGTTTTGAGATTAGATGAGAGAACACAGGGACACGGTTTTGAGTTTTGATGTATAGTGGGGTGCGGTTTTGGGAGGTATAGCATGATGTATTTTACCACTTGACCCTTGGTTTGGTCTTGTGTTTTTTGTAACTTGGTTACACCCACCTTATATATATTTACCGGTTCAAGTCATAATGTGAGCTTTGTGCCCGAAAAGCTTTCCGTGAAATTTTCGGACCAAAAGTGACCATTTCGGCGTCACCTTTCTTTATCCACCAAAACTGGGTTGTTTTCGCTCAAATGTATCCCAAACGTTTTTATATGGTGTATAGGTCATAATGGGAGCTTTGTGCGCGAAAAGCTTTCCGTGAAATTTTCGGACCAAAAGTGACCATTTCGGCGTCACCTTTCTTTATCCAACAAAACTGTGTTGTTTTTGCTCAAATGTGTCCCAAACATGTTTATATGGGGTATAGATCATAATGTGAGCTTTGTGCCCTAAAAGCTTTCCGTGAAATTTTCGGACCAAAAGTGACCATTTCGGCGTCACCTTTCTTTATCCACCATTTCGGCCTTGGGGATTTCATGCTTTGCTGGCATTGTTTTTTCGTAGGATAGTAGGAATGACTTTCAATTAGTTTTGGGCATACTGGATTGGGTCAACCCTTTCGACCGGACTAGGGGATTGTTTAGATTTTGGAAGTAGGCCAATTTTTAATTGGGCCTGTTTCTACCCATGGATTAGTAGTACCGTAAAAGGGCCAGCCTTTTAATTAATCATATATTCTCATATATCTTGGAATATATGCTTGATTAAGAATGTTCTGGTTTTTACTTCCTCGGTATTACTCATTTAATGGGGTTAGTGAGTAGACGTACATTTTGGTAGGACTTAGAGGTGGGATGTGTCTCCCCTTTTTTTTTTTCTTTTACAAGACCCTTTGTTTGGTCTTGTCTTTTGTTACTCCTTTGGCTTTATGCCCACATCTATATATTTACCTTTTCAGACCAAAACTGTGTTGTTTTCGCTCAAATGTGTCCCAAACATGTTTGTATGGTGTATAGGTCATAATGGGAGCTTTGTGCGCGAAAAACTTTCCGTGAAATTTCGGACCAAAAGTGACCATTTCGGCGTCACCTTTCTTTATCCACCAAAACTGTGTTGTTGTCGCTCAAATGTGTCCCAAACATGTTTATATGGTGTATAGGTCATAATGTAAGCTTTGTGCCCGAAACGTTTTCCGTCAAAATTTTCGGACAAAAAGTGACCATTTCGGCGTTACCTTTCTTTATCAACCAAAACTGTGGTTTTTTCACTCAAATGTGTCCCAAACATGTTTATATGGTGTATAGGTAATAATGGGAGCTTTGTGCGCGAAAAGCTTTCCGTGAAATTTTCGGAACAAAAGTGACCATTTCGGCGTTACCTTTCTTTATCAACCAAAACTGTGTTGTTTTCGCTCAAATGTGTCTCAAACATGTTTATATGGTGTATAGGTTACAATGGGAGCTTTGTGCGAGAAAAGCTTTCCGTTAAATTTTCGGAATAAAAGTGACCATTTCGGCGTCACCTTTCTTTATCCACCATAACTGTGTTATTTTCCCTCAAATGTGTCCCAAACATGTTTATATGGTGTATAGGTCATAATGGAAGCTTTGTGAGCGAAAAGCTTTTCGTGAAGTTTTCGGACCAAAAGTGACCATTTCGGCGTCACCTTTCTTTATCCACCAAAACTATGTTGTTTTCGCTCAAATGTGTCCCAAACATGTTTATATGGTGTATAGGTCATAATGTGAGCTTTGTGCGCGAAAAGCTTTCCGTGAAATTTTCGGACCAAAAGTGACCATTTCGGCGTCACGTTTCTTTATCCACCAAAATTGTGTTGTTTTCGCTCAATGTGTCCCAAACATGTTTATGTGGTGTATAGGTGAAAATGGGAGCTTTGTGCGCGAAAAGCTTTTCGTGAAATTTTTGTGCCAAAAGTGACCATTTCGGCGTCACCTTTCTTTTTCCACCAAAACTGTGTTGTTTTCGATCAAATGTATCCCAAACATGTTTATGTGGTGTATAGGTCAAAATGGAAGCTTTGTGCGCGAAAAGCTTTTCGTGAAATTTTCGGACCAAAAGTGACCATTTCGGCGTCACCTTTCTTTATCCACTAAAACTGTGTTGTTTTCGCTCAAATGTATCCCAAACATGTTTATATGGTGTATAGGTCATAATGGGAGCTTTGTGCGCGAAAAGCTTTCCGTGAAATTTTCGGACCAAAAGTGACCATATCGGCGTCAACTTTCTTTATCCACCAAAACTGTGTTGTTTTCGCTCAAATGTGTCCCAAACATGTTTATATGGCGTATAGGTCATAATGTGAGCTTTGTGAACGAAAAGCTTTCCGTGAAATTTTCGGACCAAAAGTGAACATTTCGGCGTCACCTTTCTTTATCCACCAAAACTCTGTTGTTTTCGCTCAAATGTGTCCCAAACATGTTTATGTGGTGTATAGGTCACAATGAGAGCTTTGTGCGCGAAAAGCTTTCCGTGAAAATTTCGGCCCAAAACTGACCATTTCGGCGTTACCTTTCTTTATCAACCAAAACTGGGTTGTTTTCGCTCAAATGTGTACCAAATATGTTTATATGGTGTATAGGTCACAACGGGAGCTTTTTGCGCGAAAAGCTTTCCGTGAAATTTTCGGAACAAAAGTGACAATTTCGGCGTCACCTTTCTTTATCCACCAAAACTGTGTTGTTTTCGCTTAAATGTGTCCCAAACATGTTTATATGGTGTATAGGTCATAATGGAAGCTTTGTGCGCGAAAAGCTTTCCGTGAAATTTTCGGACCAAAAGTGACCATTTCGGCGTCACCTTTCTTTATAAACCAAAACTGTGTTATTTTCGCTCAAATGTGTCTCAAACATGTTTATATGGTGTATTGGTCGTAATGGGAGTTTTGTCCGCGAAAAGCTTTCCGTGAAATTTTCGGACCAAAAGTGACCATTTCGGCGTCACCTTTCTTTATCGAACGAAACTGTGTTGTTTTTGCTCAAATGTGTCCCAAACATGTTTATATGGTGTATAGGTGATAATGGGAGCTTTGTGCCCGAAAAGCTTTCCGTGAAATTTTCGGACCAAAAGTGAACATTTCGGCGTCACTTTTCTTTATCCACCAAAACTGTGTTGTTTTCGCTCAAATGTATCCCAAACATATTTATGTGGCGTACCAAAACTGTGTTGTTTTCGCTCAAATGTGTCCCAAACATGTTTATATGGTGTATAGGTCATAATGGAAGCTTTGTGCACGAAAAGCTTTCCGTGAAATTTTCGTACCAAAAGTGACCATTTCGGCGTTACCTTTCTTTATCCACCAAAACTGTGTTGTTTTCGCTCAAATGTGTCCCAAACTTGTTTATATGGTCTATATGTCATAATGAGAGCTTTGTGCGCGAAAAGCTTTCCATGAAATTTTCGGACCAAAAGTGACCATTTCGGCGTCACATTTCTTTATCCCCCAAAACTGTGTTGTTTTCGCTCAAATGTCTCCCAAATATGTTTATATGGTGTATAGGTCACAATGGGAGCTTTGTGCGCGAAAAGCTTTCCGTGAAATTTTCGGACCAAAAGTGACCATTTCGGCGTCACCTTTCTTTATCCACCAAAACTGTGTTGTTTTCGCTCAAATGTGTACCAAACATGTTTATATAGTGTATAGGTCACAATGGGAGCTTTGTGCGCGTAAAGCTTTCCGTGAAATTTTCGGACCAAAAGTGACCATTTCGGCGTCACCTTTCTTTATCCTACAAAATTGTGTTGTTTTTGCTCAAATGTGTCCCAAACATGTTTATATGGTTTATAGGTCATAATGTGAGCTCTGTGCCCGAAAAGCTTTCCGTGAAATTTTCGGTCCAAAAGTGACCATTTCGGCGTCACCTTTCTTTATCCACCAAAACTGGGTTTTTTTCGCTTAAATGTGTCCCAAACGTGTTTATATGGTGTATAGGTCATAATGGGAGCTTTGTGCGCGAAAAGCTTTCCGTGAAATTTTCGGCCAAAAACTAACCATTTCGGCGTTACCTTTCTTTATCCACCAAAACTGTGTTGTTTTCACTCAAATGTGTCCCAAACATGTTTATGTGGTGTATAGGTCACAATGGGAGCTTTGTGCCCGAAAAGCTTTCCGTGAAATTTTCGGACCAAAAGTGACCATTTCGGCGTTACCTTTCTTTATCCACCAAAACTGTGTTGTTTTCGCTCAAATGAGTCCCAAACATGTTTATATAGTGTATAAGTTATAATGGGAGGTTTGTGCTCGAAAAGCTTTCCGTGAAATTTTCGGATCAAAAGTGACCATTTCGGCGTCACCTTTCTTTATCCACCAAAACTGTGTTGTTTTCGCTCAAATGTTTCCCAAACATTTTTATGTGGCGTATAGGTCACAATGGGAGCTTTGTGCCCGAAAGGCTTTCCGTGAAATTTTCGGCCCAAAAGTGTCCATTTCGGCGTCACCTTTCTTTATCCACCAAAACTGTGTTGTTTTCGCTCAAATGTGTCCCAAACATGTTTATTTGGTGTATAGGTCATAATGGAAGCTTTGTGCCCGAAAAGCTTTCCGTGAAATTTTCGGCCCAAAAGTGACCATTTCGGCGTCACCCTTCTTTATACACCAAAACTGTGTTGTTTTCGCTCAAATGTGTCCCAAACGTGTTTACATGGTGTATAGGTCATAATGGAAGCTTTGTCCGCGAAAAGCTTTCCGTGAAATTTTCGGACCAAAATTGACCATTTCGGCGTCACCTTTCTTTATCCACCAAAACTGTGTTGTTTTCGCTCAAATGTGTCCCAAACATGTTTATATGGTGTTAGGTCATAATGGGAGCTTTGTGTGCAAAAAGCTTTCCGTGAAATTTTTGGACCAAAAGTGACCATTTCGGCGTCACCTTTCTTTATTCACCAAAACTGTGTTGTTGTCGCTCAAATGTGTCCCAAACATGTGTATATGGTGTATAGGTCATAATGTAAGCTTTGTGCCCGAAAAGTTTTCCGTGAAATTTTCGGACCAAAAGTGACCATTTCGGCGTTACCTTTCTTTATAAACCAAAACTGCGGTTTTTTCGCTCAAATGTGTCCTAAACTTGTTTATATGGTGTATAGTTCATAATGGGAGCTTTGTGCGCGAAAAGCTTTCCGTGAAATTTTCGGAACAAAAGTGACCATTTCGGCGTTACCTTTCTTTATCAACCAAAACTGTGTTGTTTTCGCTCAAATGTGTCCCAAACATGTTTATATGGTGTATCAGTCATAATGGGGGCTTTGTGCGCGAAAAGCTTTCCGTGAAATTTTCGGACCAAAAGTGACCATTTCGGCGTCACCTTTCTTTATCCAACAAAACTGTGTTGTTTTTGCTCAAATGTGTCCCAAAAATGTTCATATGGTGTATAGGTCACAATGGGAGCTTTGTGTTCGAAAAGCTTTCCGTTAAATTTTCGGAACAAAAGTGACCATTTCGGCATCACCTTTCTTTGTCCACCAAAACTGTGTTGTTTTAACTCAAATGTGTCCCAAACATGTTTATATGGTGTATAGGTCATAATGGGAGCTTTGTGCGCGAAAAGCTTTCCGTGAAATTTTCGGACCAAAAGTGACCATATCGGCGTCAACTTTCTTTATCCACCAAAACTGTGTTGTTTTCGCTCAAATGTGTCCCAAACATGTTTATATGGTGTATAGGTCATAATGTGAGCTTTGTGAACGAAAAGCTTTCCGTGAAATTTTCGGACCAAAAGTGAACATTTCGGCGTCACTTTCTTTATCCACCAAAACTGTGTTGTTTTCGCTCAAATGTGTCCCAAACATGTTTATGTGGTGTATAGGTCACAATGAGAGCTTTGTGCGCGAAAAGCTTTCCGTGAAATTTTCGGCCCAAAACTGACCATTTCGGCGTTACCTTTCTTTATCAACCAAAACTGGGTTGTTTTCGCTCAAATGTGTACCAAATATGTTTATATGGTGTATAGGTCACAACGGGAGCTTTTTGCGCGAAAAGCTTTCCGTGAAATTTTCGGAACAAAAGTGACAATTTCGGCGTCACCTTTCTTTATCCACCAAAACTGTGTTGTTTTCGCTCAAATGTGTCCCAAACATGTTTATATGGTGTATAGGTCATAATGGAAGCTTTGTGCGCGAAAAGCTTTCCGTGAAATTTTCGGACCAAAAGTGACCATTTCGGCGTCACCTTTCTTTATAAACCAAAACTGTGTTATTTTCGCTCAAATGTGTCCCAAACATGTTTATATGGTGTATTGGTCGTAATGGGAGCTTTGTGCGCGAAAAGCTTTCCGTGAAATTTTCGGACCAAAAGTGACCATTTCGGCGTCACCTTTCTTTATCGAACGAAACTGTGTTGTTTTTGCTCAAATGTGTCCCAAACATGTTTATATGGTGTATAGGTGATAATGGGAGCTTTGTGCCCGAAAAGCTTTCCGTGAAATTTTCGGACCAAAAGTGAACATTTCGGCGTCACCTTTCTTTATCCACCAAAACTGTGTTGTTTTCGCTCAAATGTATCCCAAACATATTTATGTGGCGTACCAAAACTGTGTTGTTTTCGCTCAAATGTGTCCCAAACATGTTTATATGGTGTATAGGTCATAATGGAAGCTTTGTGCACGAAAAGCTTTCCGTGAAATTTTCGTACCAAAAGTGACCATTTCGGCGTCACCTTTCTTTATCCACCAAAACTGTGTTGTTTTCGCTCAAATGTGTCCCAAACATGTTTATATGGTCTATATGTCATAATGAGAGCTTTGTGCGCGAAAAGCTTTCCGTGAAATTTTCGGACCAAAAGTGACCATTTCGGCGTCACATTTCTTTATCCCCCAAAACTGTGTTGTTTTCGCTCAAATGTCTCCCAAATATGTTTATATGGTGTATAGGTCACAATGGGAGCTTTGTGCGCGAAAAGCTTTCCGTGAAATTTTCGGACCAAAAGTGACCATTTCGGCGTCACCTTTCTTTATCCTACAAAATTGTGTTGTTTTTGCTCAAATGTGTACCAAACATGTTTATATGGTGTATAGGTCATAATGGGAGCTTTGTGCGCGAAAAGCTTTCCGTGAAATTTTCGGACCAAAAGTGATCATTTCGGCGTCACCTTTCTTTATCCACCAAAACTGTGTTGTTTTCGCTCAAATGTGTCCCAAACATGTTTATATGGTGTATAGGTCACAATGGGAGGTTTGTGCGCGAAAAGCTTTCCGTGAAATTTTCGGCCCAAAACTGACCATTTCGGCGTTACCTTTCCTTTTCAACCAAAACTGGGTTGTTTTCGCTCAAATGTGTCCCAAATATGTTTATATGGTGTATAGGTCACAATGAGAGCTTTGTGCACGAAAAGCTTTCCGTGAAATTTTCGGACCAAAAGTGACCATTTCCGCGTCACCTTTCTTTATCCACCAAAACTGTGTTGTTTTCGCTCAAATGTGTCCCAAACATGTTTATATGGTGTACAGGTCATAATGGAAGCTTTGTGCGCAAAAAGCTTTCCGTGAAATTTTCGGACCAAAAGTGACCATTTCGGCGTCACCTTTCTTTATTCACCAAAACTGTGTTGTTGTCGCTCAAATGTGTCCCAAACATGTTTATATGGTGTATAGGTCACAATGGGAGCTTTGTGCGCGAAAAGCTTTCCGTGAAATTTTCGGACCAAAAGTGACCATTTCGGCGTCACCTTTCTTTATCCTACAAAATTGTGTTGTTTTTGCTCAAATGTGTCCCAAACATGTTTATATGGTTTATAGGTCATAATGTGAGCTTTGTGGGCGAAAAGATTTCCGTGAAATTTTCGGACCAAAAGTGACCATTTCGGCGTCACCTTTCTTTATCCACCAAAACTGTGTTGTTTTCGCTCAAATGTGTCCCATACATGTTTATGTGGTGTATAGGTCAAAATGTGATCTTTGTGCGCGAAAAGCTTTTCGTGAAATTTTCGGACCAAAAGTGACCATTTCGGCGTCACCTTTCTTTATCCAACAAAACTGTGTTGTTTTTGCTCAAATGTGTCCCAAACTTGTTTATATGGTGTAGAGGTCATAATGTGAGCTTTGTGCCCTAAAAGCTTTCCGTGAAATTTTCGGACCAAAAGTGACCATTTCGGCGTCACCTTTCTTTATCCAACAAAACTGTGTTGTTTTCGCTCAAATGTGTCCCAAACATGTTTATATGATGTATCGGTCATAATGGGGGCTTTGTGCGTGAAAAACATTCCGTGAAATTTTCGGACCAAAAGTGACCATTTCGGCGTCACCTTTCTTTATCGAACAAAACTGTGTTGTTTTTGCTCAAATGTGTCCCAAAAATGTTTATATGGTGTATAGGTCATGATGCGGGACCATCCAAGCTAAGGCCTTACACTCTTGTGAGCTATGCCCTAGCTCAAGAGCCGACGAGGCCTCAAGGAATCAATGCAGCCCAAGCCAACAAGCTAAGGCCTTACACTCTTGT
Organism: Persicaria maculosa; assembly: GCA_963922045.1. Classification (NCBI taxonomy): domain Eukaryota; kingdom Viridiplantae; phylum Streptophyta; class Magnoliopsida; order Caryophyllales; family Polygonaceae; genus Persicaria; species Persicaria maculosa. The sequence goes on from OY998268.1 coordinate 4,964,147, forward strand.
GAGCTATGCCCTAGCTCAAGAACCGACGAGGCCTCAAGGAATCAACGCAGCCCAAGCCACGGACCCTTGTTTGGATTGATGCCGAGGTTGTACCGAGCACATGTGCCTACCTTGCTCCGTGAAGACCGGGTCCAAATACTAGCCGTTGACAGCCTTGCTAAGTGCTCAAGTGGCCAGCCATGAAGACCTATTCTTTAGGAGCCATGATTGAAGAAGTCAAGGCCACTTCCTATCTTTTAGGGATTTTATTTGCAATTTCTGAATTTGTTTTAATTTCCATTTAATTTTCTGAATTTCTTGCAATTTTCTGAATTTCTTTTGTTGTCATTTATTTTCAGCCTTTTCTATCTCCATTTAAGGCTATAAATAGCCTCCTAGGCCGGTTGTATTAGGAAACAAACCCATATTTGATTAATGACAAGCATTGCTTTGCAAACACATTGTTTCTTGAGGATTCAAGAGAGAGACCGAGAGGATTCTTGGTGAATTGATCTTGCTTGGTTTGTCTTGTGTGTGTCGATCTTCGCTAGTTGATTGGTGCTATCAAGCTTTCACGAGCCCCTTTCTTGTGCTCCTAGGATACGTCCTAGGTTGTGTAAGATCGTAGAGATTGGTTAGCTAGTCGTTGGTTTAGGACTTTGTTCAATTGGGATCAAGGGTCTATTCGCTCGTTCTACCTAGACTTTCTCCTGCCCTATCTATCTTTTTCATTACTATTGTCGAGTCCTTTGAGTCTTTGTCGAGTCATTATTGTCTAACTTGTGTTCTTTGTTTGTTTTGTGCTTGTTGTCGAAAGATCGGGACATCCACGGCTAATCCCCGTATCAAATTGGTATCAGAGCTTCGGCTACCGACATCAAGTGTCTCATCTCCATTGTCATCATCAAAAAGCTCAAAAACTCCATTGGAGTGCAAGGTTTGATCATCTCTTCTTTTGTTTGATTTTTCTTACTATTAGCATTGGTTGTTGTTGGTTTGCTTGTCCTAGCCTACCCTACCATACATTCGGCCACCATATCACCACCATCCAACCACCACTCGGCCACCATCTCTTCCATTTCAAGAAAAATCAGATTTTTGGTCTTCTATTTTTGCTATTTTCTGAAATTCAAAAGGAAAAGTCAAAAAAAAATCCCTACATTTTAGCCATACCATTTCCAGCTCCTATTTTTTTGCCACACTTCCATCCCAACAGCTCTATTAGTTACAAGGTCTCTTTTATTTTCATTTTCAGATTTTTCATTTGTTATTTAATTGCTGAAAGTCAAAAAAAAAAATCAGACTTCAAAAAAAAAAAAAAAAAGAAAGAGAAGTCGACAGTGAAAAAAAAAAGAGAAGAAAGAAAGAAAAAGAATTTAAAAAAAAAAAAAATCAGATTTGAGTTGCATTGTTGTTGATTGTTCTAAGTGTACAAGAGAAGTGCAAGAGTAAGCATTGCAAGTGAACAAGAGCCATTGTGAGCCAAGAAAGCCTAAACACCATCTTACCATTCAACCTATCCTTAGCCTACCAACAACTATCTTGCTTGTAGTTTGAAGGTTAGACAAGGTTGATTTGATCAAGTTTTGTGCTTAGTCCTTTCTTACCATTTTATTCTTGTCCTTTGTTTCTATTATCTCTTGATCTCACTTTCTTTGATTCATTTCTGAAATTTTCAGCTTGGACCCTTATCATTGATTGTCTAGCTAATCTCTTTTGGTTAGAGGATTTTTGATTGTCCTTTTGACTAGCTTGAGTGATTGACTATCGTAAGACAAATTGCAACAACAAGCATTTCAGCACCAAAGGGAGAGGAGTGTCGAGAGCAAACACTTTTGAGGAAGTTTTTGTTTTGTCTAACCTTAACCTATTTACGTGTTTGTTTGAGTTGTGATGACTATAGGTAACAAATCCCCAAGGTCGGAGACTTCCGAGCCCATTTCCCCGGAGTTGTTCAACATGTTGAACAAAATGAACAACAACATCACGACGTTGATGGAAAGGATGGCAGCCCTAGAGGCCCGTTCTTCGACGTCCACGGAGATGCCTAGGGCACCCCAAGGCCAGCCTTCGGCTTCCGGACATCACAGCCGCGTTCCACCCCCGGAGCACACCCAAGACAACCGGGAAGATCCTCCTAGAACTCCTATTTATGCACGAAATACTCCACCGGAAGAGAACCCACCTCCTCGTGAGAGGCGTGGTCGTTTTAATCATTTTCGTGATGTGCAGGATGACTTTGAGCCCTATGAACACTTTAAGGGTTTCCAAGAAGAAGAGGATCAATGGGAGCGCCAATCGAGAAGGCATGAACAAGGACCCCGTCCACGGAGGCCCCGAGAGCCCGAGCAAGACGGAGTTGGCAAGGTCAAGGTCACAATCCCACCTTTTGAGGGAAAGTGCGATCCGGACACTTACCTCGAATGGGAGACCAAGATCGAGCACATTTGGAGCTGCCACAACTTCACCGATTACAAGAAGGTACAACTAGCCACCCTTGAATTTAGCGGTTTTGCACTAATATGGTGGGATACCCTTGTGAAGGAAAGGAGAAGAGCCCTAGACGCACCCGTAGCCACGTGGGAACAAATGAAGGCACTCATGAGGGCACGATTCATCCCTCAATACTACGCTAGGGAACTCAAGCAGCGGCTTGAGAACCTCAAGCAAGGTTCCATGAGTGTGGAGGAAGCATTCAATGCCATGCAATTGGCTATGGCAAGGGCAAACGTGGTAGAAGATGAGGAAGACACCAATGCTCGGTTCTTAAGAATCCTACACCCTTACTTGGCTAGAGAAGTTGATTGTTATCCTTATACTTCCGTTATTGATCTTTTACATCTAGCCGTGAAGGTTGATAGGAAGTTAAAGGCAAGAGACCAAGGAGGAGCTAGAGGAGGAAACCGAAGCTCAAGCACGCAGCCCTATGGCCGAGATGCCCTAGCACCAAGGGAGAAGCCTAGTCTCGATAATGGAGGAGAGCAAGGGAATCGAGGAGGAGTTCAAGCCATATCGAGTGCCAAGCCACCTAGCCCTCTCGGTAACCCTAAAGGAGGTACCCTTAACCCTTCTAATTTGCGAAATAGGGAAGTTGTGTGTTTTAAGTGCCAAGATAGAGGACACATGATGAAAGATTGCCCACATAGGAAAGCTCTCATGGTTGATCACTTAGACAACACCAATTCTGAAATTGAGCATGAAAATGATGAGTGTTTGCATTTTGATTGTGATCCTATCTTAAATTCCTATGATGATTGTGATGATGAAGGCATTGAGTATGAACATGGTGAAAGTTTGATTGTGAGGAGAGCTTTGCATGTCAATCCAACTCCATGTGATGATAACCAACGAGAGAACTTATTTCATACTAGATGCTTAGTAAAGGGTAAGGTTTGTAATGTCATTATTGATGGTGGAAGTTGTTGTAATCTTGCTAGCACTGAATTGGTTGAAAAACTACAACTTTCCACTATACACCACCCTAGGCCCTATAAATTGCATTGGATGAATGATTGCGGTGCATTAAAAGTGAATAAGCAAGTTAAGGTTTCTTTTAAGTTAGGACATTATGAAGATGATGTTTTGTGTGATATAGTACCTATGCAAGCTTCTCACTTACTTTTTGGTCGTCCATGGCAATTTGATCGAAAAGTCTTACATGATGGTTTCACTAACCGCTATTCCTTTGAGTATAAGGGCAGGAACTTCACTCTAAAGCCAATGACCCCTACTCAAATAGCCGGGGAGTTTGAGAAGAAGGAAAGTGGAGGGTCGGTGCCATCAAAAGTGTTCCTTGCCGCCAAGAGGGAGTTCGTGGACAAGAACTTGGATTCGTGGTCGAATCCTTTCAAAGAAGGGGAGGTTGATGCGGGACCATCCAAGCTAAGGCCTTACACTCTTGTGAGCTATGCCCTAGCTCAAGAGCCGACGAGGCCTCAAGGAATCAATGCAGCCCAAGCCAACAAGCTAAGGCCTTACACTCTTGTGAGCTATGCCCTAGCTCAAGAACCGACGAGGCCTCAAGGAATCAACGCAGCCCAAGCCACGGACCCTTGTTTGGATTGATGCCGAGGTTGTACCGAGCACATGTGCCTACCTTGCTCCGTGAAGACCGGGTCCAAATACTAGCCGTTGACAGCCTTGCTAAGTGCTCAAGTGGCCAGCCATGAAGACCTATTCTTTAGGAGCCATGATTGAAGAAGTCAAGGCCACTTCCTATCTTTTAGGGATTTTATTTGCAATTTCTGAATTTGTTTTAATTTCCATTTAATTTTCTGAATTTCTTGCAATTTTCTGAATTTCTTTTGTTGTCATTTATTTTCAGCCTTTTCTATCTCCATTTAAGGCTATAAATAGCCTCCTAGGCCGGTTGTATTAGGAAACAAACCCATATTTGATTAATGACAAGCATTGCTTTGCAAACACATTGTTTCTTGAGGATTCAAGAGAGAGACCGAGAGGATTCTTGGTGAATTGATCTTGCTTGGTTTGTCTTGTGTGTGTCGATCTTCGCTAGTTGATTGGTGCTATCAAGCTTTCACGAGCCCCTTTCTTGTGCTCCTAGGATACGTCCTAGGTTGTGTAAGATCGTAGAGATTGGTTAGCTAGTCGTTGGTTTAGGACTTTGTTCAATTGGGATCAAGGGTCTATTCGCTCGTTCTACCTAGACTTTCTCCTGCCCTATCTATCTTTTTCATTACTATTGTCGAGTCCTTTGAGTCTTTGTCGAGTCATTATTGTCTAACTTGTGTTCTTTGTTTGTTTTGTGCTTGTTGTCGAAAGATCGGGACATCCACGGCTAATCCCCGTATCAGGTCACAATGGGAGCTTTGTGCGCGAAAAGCTTTCCGTTAAATTTTCGGAACAAAAGTGACTATTTCGGCGTCACCTTTCTTTATCCATCAAAACTGTGTTGTTTTCAATCAAATGTGTCCCAAAAATGTTTATATGGTGTATAGGTCTTAATGGAAGCTTTGTGAGTGAAAAGCTTTCCGTGAAGTTTTCGAACCAAAAGTGACCATTTCGGCGTCACCTTTCTTTATCGAACAAAACTGTGTTGTTTTTGCTCAAATGTGTCCCAAAAATGTTTATATGGTGTATTGGTCACAATGGGAGCTTTGTGCGCGAAAAGCTTTCCGTTAAATTTTCGGAACAAAAGTGACTATTTCGGCGTCACCTTTCTTTATCCATCAAAACTGTGTTGTTTTCAATCAAATGTGTCCCAAAAATGTTTATATGGTGTATAGGTCTTAATGGAAGCTTTGTGAGTGAAAAGCTTTCCGTGAAGTTTTCGAACCAAAAGTGACCATTTCGGCGTCACCTTTCTTTATAAACCAAAACTGTGGTTTTTTCGCTCAAATGTGTCCGAAACATGTTTATATGGTGTATAGGTCATAATGGGAGCTTTCTGCGCGAAAAGCTTTCCGTGAAATTTTCAGAACAAAAGTGACCATTTCGGCGTTACCTTTCTTTATCAACCAAAACTGTGTTGTTTTCGCTCAAATGTGTCTCAAACATGTTTATATGGTGTATCGGTCATAATGGGGGCTTTTTGCGCGAAAAGCTTTCCGTGAAATTTTCGGACCAAAAGTGACCATTTCGGCGTCACCTGTCTTTATCTAACAAAACTGTGTTGTTTTTGCTCAAATGTGTCCCAAAAATGTTTATATGGTGTATAGGTCACAATGGTGGCTTTGTGCCCGAAAAGCTTTCCGCGAAATTTTCGTACCAAGAGTGACCATTTCGGCGTCACCTTTCCTTATCCAACAAAATTGTGTTATTTTTGCTCAAATGTGTCCCAAAAATGTTTATATGGTGTATAGGTCACAATGGAAGCTTTGTGAGCGAAAAGCTTTCCGTGAAGTTTTCGAACCAAAAGTGACCATTTCGGCGGCACCTTTCTTTATAAACCAAAACTGTGGTTTTTTCGCTCAAATATGTCCGAAACATGTTTATATGGTGTATAGGTCATAATGGGAGCTTTGTGCGCGAAAAGCTTTCCGTGAAATTTTCGGACCAAAAGTGACCATTTCGGCGTCACCTTTCTTTATCCACCAAAACTGTGTTGTTTTCGCTCAAATGTGTCCCAAACATGTTTATATGGTGTATAGGTCATAATATGAGCTTTGTGCGCGAAAAGCTTTCCGTGAAATTTTCAGACCAAAAGTGACCATTTCGGCGTCACCTTTCTTTATCCAACAAAACTGTTTTGTTTTTCCTCAAATGTGTCCCAAACTTGTTTATATGGTGTATAGGTCATAATGTGAGCTTTGTGCCCTAAAAGCTTTCCGTGAAATTTTCGGACCAAAAGTGACCATTTCGGCGTCACCTTTCTTTATCCAACAAAACTGTGTTGTTTTCGCTCAAATGTGTCCCAAACATGTTTATATGGTGTATAGGTCATAATGGGAGCTTTGTGCGCGAAAAGCTTTCCGTGAAATATTCGGACCAAAAGTGACCATTTCGGCGTCACTTTTCTTTATCCAACAAAACTGTGTTGTTTTTGCTCAAATGTGTTCCAAACATGTTTATATGGTGTATTGGTCATAGTGTGAGCTTTTTGCCCGAAAAGCTTTCCGTGAAATTTTCGGACCAAAAGTGAACATTTCGGCGTCACCTTTCTTTATCCACCAAAACTGTGTTGCTTTCGCTCAAATGTGTCCCAAACATGTTTATGTGGTGTAAAGATCAAAATGGGAGCTTTGTGCGCGAAAAACTTTACGTGAAATTATCGGATCAAAAGTGACCATTTCGGTGTCACCTTTCTTTATCCACCAAAACTTTGTTGTTTTCGCTCAAATGTGTCCCAAACATGTTTATCTGGTGTATAGGTCATAATGGGAGCTTTGTGTACGAAAAGCTTTCCGTGAAATTTTCGGACCAAAAGTTACCATTTCGGCGTCACCTTTCTTTATCCAACAAAACTGTGTTGTTTTTGCTCAAATGTGTCCCAAACATGTTTATATGGTGTATATGTCATAATGTGAGCTTTGTGCCCAAAAAGCTTTCCGTCAAATTTTCGGACCAAAAGTGACCATTTCGCTGTTACCTTTCTTTATCAACCAAAACTGTGGTTTTTTCACTCAAATATGTCCCAAACATGTTTATATGGTGTATAGGTCATAATGGGAGCTTTGTGCGCGAAAAGCTTTCCGTGAAATTTTCGGACCAAAAGTGACCATTTCGGCGTCACCTTTCTTTATCCACCAAAACTGTGTTGTTTTCGCTCAAATGTTTCCCAAACATGTTTATATGGTGTATAGGTCATAATGTGAGCTTTGTGCACGAAAAACTTTCCGTGAAATTTTCGGACCAAAAGTGAACATTTCGGCGTCACCTTTCTTTATCCACCAAAACTGTGTTGCTTTCGCTCAAATGTGTCCCAAACATGTTTATGTGGTGTATAGATCAAAATGGGAGCTTTGTGCGCGAAAAACTTTCCGTGAAATTATCGGACCAAAAGTGACCATTTCGGTGTCACCTTTCTTTATCCACCAAAACTGTGTTGTTTTCGCTCAAATGTGTCCCAAACATGTTTATATGGTGTATAGGTCATAATGGGAGCTTTGTGTGCGAAAAGCTTTCCGTGAAATTTTCGGACCAAAAGTTACCATTTCGGCGTCACCTTTCTTTATCCAAAAAAACTGTGTTGTTTTTGCTCAAATGTGTCCCAAACATGTTTATATGGTGTATATGTCATAATGTGAGCTTTGTGCCCAAAAAGCTTTCCGTCAAATTTTCGGACCAAAAGTGACCATTTCGCTGTTACCTTTCTTTATCAACCAAAACTGTGGTTTTTTCACTCAAATATGTCCCAAACATGTTTATAGGGTGTATAGGTCATAATGGGAGCTTTGTGCCCGAAAAGCTTTCCGTGAAATTTTCGGACCAAAAGTTACCATTTCGGCGTCACCTTTCTTTATCCAACAAAACTGTGTTGTTTTCGCTCAAATGTGTCCCAAACATGTTTATATGGTGTATAGGTCATAATGGGAGCTTTGTGCGCGAAAAGCTTTCCGTGAAATATTCGGACCAAAAGTGACCATTTCGGCGTCACTTTTCTTTATCCAACAAAACTGTGTTGTTTTTGCTCAAATGTGTTCCAAACATGTTTATATGGTGTATTGGTCATAGTGTGAGCTTTTTGCCCGAAAAGCTTTCCGTGAAATTTTCGGACCAAAAGTGAACATTTCGGCGTCACCTTTCTTTATCCACCAAAACTGTGTTGCTTTCGCTCAAATGTGTCCCAAACATGTTTATGTGGTGTAAAGATCAAAATGGGAGCTTTGTGCGCGAAAAACTTTACGTGAAATTATCGGATCAAATGTTACCATTTCGGCGTCACCTTTCTTTATCCAAAAAAACTGTGTTGTTTTTGCTCAAATGTGTCCCAAACATGTTTATATGGTGTATATGTCATAATGTGAGCTTTGTGCCCAAAAAGCTTTCCGTCAAATTTTCGGACCAAAAGTGACCATTTCGCTGTTACCTTTCTTTATCAACCAAAACTGTGGTTTTTTCACTCAAATATGTCCGAAACATGTTTATATGGTGTATAGGTCATAATGGGAGCTTTGTGCGCGAAAAGCTTTCCGTGAAATTTTCAGACCAAAAGTGACCATTTCGGCGTCACCTTTCTTTATCCAACAAAACTGTTTTGTTTTTCCTCAAATGTGTCCCAAACTTGTTTATATGGTGTATAGGTCATAATGTGAGCTTTGTGCCCTAAAAGCTTTCCGTGAAATTTTCGGACCAAAAGTGACCATTTCGGCGTCACCTTTCTTTATCCAACAAAACTGTTTTGTTTTTCCTCAAATGTGTCCCAAACTTGTTTATATGGTGTATAGGTCATAATGGGAGCTTTGTGCGCGAAAAGCTTTCCGTGAAATTTTCGGACCAAATGTTACCATTTCGGCGTCACCTTTCTTTATCCAAAAAAACTGTGTTGTTTTTGCTCAAATGTGTCCCAAACATGTTTATATGGTGTATATGTCATAATGTGAGCTTTGTGCCCAAAAAGCTTTCCGTCAAATTTTCGGACCAAAAGTGACCATTTCGCTGTTACCTTTCTTTATCAACCAAAACTGTGGTTTTTTCACTCAAATATGTCCGAAACATGTTTATATGGTGTATAGGTCATAATGGGAGCTTTGTGCGCGAAAAGCTTTCCGTGAAATTTTCAGACCAAAAGTGACCATTTCGGCGTCACCTTTCTTTATCCAACAAAACTGTTTTGTTTTTCCTCAAATGTGTCCCAAACTTGTTTATATGGTGTATAGGTCATAATGTGAGCTTTGTGCCCTAAAAGCTTTCCGTGAAATTTTCGGACCAAAAGTGACCATTTCGGCGTCACCTTTCTTTATCCAACAAAACTGTGTTGTTTTCGCTCAAATGTGTCCCAAACATGTTTATATGGTGTATAGGTCATAATGGGAGCTTTGTGCGCGAAAAGCTTTCCGTGAAATATTCGGACCAAAAGTGACCATTTCGGCGTCACTTTTCTTTATCCAACAAAACTGTGTTGTTTTTGCTCAAATGTGTTCCAAACATGTTTATATGGTGTATTGGTCATAGTGTGAGCTTTTTGCCCGAAAAGCTTTCCGTGAAATTTTCGGACCAAAAGTGAACATTTCGGCGTCACCTTTCTTTATCCACCAAAACTGATGCGGGACCATCCAAGACACCACCTGCGGACGCACATATCTTACATGAGGATGGACCTATGATTCAAGGAAGGGAGGACGATGTCATTCTCAAGAGGAAGAAGAAGGCTCCACCTTGGGAGAAGATCCAAAGTGCAAATGACGTTTTACATTCGTTCAACAGTTTGACAGCTTTTCGACGTCTCTGTAAAATGGGTCGTACGGATTCAATATTGATCGGATTGAGGCGTGCCATACCTTATTGGAACGAGGACGAAGAGATCTACAACTTTTCTGTTGAAGGTTTTTCCAGATTCGTCCTAGAGTTTGGTCGAAACTCAACATCTTTGCAGCTGTACTGTTGGGAACGAAAATCAGCTCTTTTAAGATACTATTTTTAGTATTATTTTTACTTAAGTTATTTTAGGAAACTTTAGATGTTATTTTATTAATTCCATAAGTTGTTAGTTTATTTAGTTCTTTTATTATTTTCGGCCCAACAGGCATATGTGATGGCTATATAAGTCGATCACCCTCATGTAGAACAATTCAGATTATAATGAATTAGAATTCTCTCTTTTTGTGTGAAACACAATGAGTGTTTGTCGATTGAATAGAGCTGTGCTCTTCAATTGAAACTATTGGTATTGATCTAGCTTGGTTTGCTTTGCCGTTCATCAACTTCGCAAGACTTGGTGAATCTAGTATCCACAAGCCCCCTCCTTGTGCCTCCAAGTTGTCCGCTTGGTTGTGTAGGGTTGTAGAGGCGGGTTATATAGTCATTGGTATTGGTTCCTACCCTCTGAGGAGGCCTGGGGTCATTATCTTGTTCTATATAGATCGACTCAGTCCTTATCGGTCGTGTCTTTGCATCAATTTCGAGTCTTTCTTTAATTCTTGCTGCATATTCTTGTTCTTGAGTCGTTCTTGGTCAATCTTGTCCAAGATCTTTGCTTTCTTGTTCGTTTCTTGAAGCTTTCTTTGCTGCGTCTTTAGTTCTTGTTCAGTTCTTGCTTATTTCTTTAGTTTCTTGCTTGTTGTCGAAGATCGGGCCATCCTACGGCTAACCCCGTATCAAATTGGTATCAGAGCTTTGGTTTCCGACATCAAGATTGAGTCTTTTCTTTTCATAAACACAAAAACCCACAAAAAGAGTCCTTTTCTTGTTTTGGTCTTTTACTTCTTGTTCTTGAATTGATTATTGCACTAATCTTGAGTTTGTGATTGTTTGTGGTTGCATAGCCTAAACACAAAGCCTAGCCGAGACCAGTGGAGTCGACCACAAGTGTGCACAGCCCCTGTTGTGTACTCTAACCGCCGACGGCAGCCCTAGCTGTCCCCATAAGTCCTTGCTTGGCCGACTCTACCACCACACAAAGAGCAAACCCTAGTTTGTTATCCTTTCTATCCTTTGTTCTATCTTTGGGAATTTTGATATATCTTTTATCTAAATTCTATTTATCTATTGCTTTTATTATAAATCTGATTTTTGGTAGATATAATCCCTATTTATCTATCATTTATCTTTAAAGCTATAGATAGATCCACTTACCAAAGATAGCAAAAGCTTCACCTATAAATTTATCTTTAGGGCTGAAATTTCTATCTTTTATCACCATTCAATCAGATTTTCGAGTCCTACATGTTAGTTTGAGTCTTTTCTTGCATTAGTTTCATATTTCAAAAAAAAAAAAAAAAAAAAAAAAAAAAAAAAAAAAAAATCAGATCCGAAAATTCAAAAAAAAAAAAAAGAGAAGAAAGTGTTTGTTAGTTGTTGTTTGATCTAGTGCAAGAAAGCTCCAAGGACTAAACTTTTGGTGATTTCCTTAGCCCTTGTCGACAGGCCTAAACCTAAACACATACACCTCTACAAAATTGAAACCCTACCTTGCAACTACAACATCATAACCTAAGGTTTTCAATCAAAAGAGGTAAATTTCCATTCTTTCTTGAGTTTTTCTATTCTTTCTCTTTGTTTACAGCTTTGTCGAAGTTGTTTGATAGCTGTGTCGAGCACTTTCTCTTCTGTTTGAGTGCTATTGTGTGAGTGTCGAAGAGATCTCCCCCTGGTCGAGTTCTCTCTTGTTTATCGAGTTGTTTGTTATTGTGTCGAGTGATCTCAGCCCTTGCCGAGTGATCTCTTTGTTGTGTCGAATTGATTCATTGCAATTACCCATCTGTTTTGCTTGAATCTATTGTTTACAGCTGCTGTCGAGTGCTCTTTGCCTTTATCGAGTGCTTTGTTGTTCGTTTCAGTCACTACATACCTTGATTTGTTTAGTCTTTGCTTGGTAGTTGATTTGCCCAAAGCGGATTGCCCCAACAAGCGTGACATACCAATTAGAGAGGGAGTGTGAGCGAAACACAATTGTGAGCTGTTTATAGTTTTACTAACCTTTAACATAGTTCCTTGTTACTTTTCTCTTTGTTATAATGTCTAATAGCCAGGGCAATGACTGGTTCAGTACTATCATGGAGAAGTTAGCTAAGATCCAAGAGAATATGGTGACCAATGAAGAATTGGTTAAGTTGGATAACAGTTTGACGGCACTAGAGCTTAAGCGTTTTGGCTCCAATATGGTGTTTGGACAAGGAGTCCCACCTAGAGATGACGTGCCACCAATTGAAAGGGAAGAAACTCATCCTATTCCTACTCAACTTAATGTTTCTTCTAGCATAGATAATTCTCTTATTGCTGAAAATGTAGAGCATGTTGATAATAGTGATCAAGATCTTAATTTAATTGCCTATGATGATAATGTTTGCATTGAATATGAGCATGATGATTCTTTGATTGATAGTAAAATTTTAAGTGTTCAACCTAGTCCTTGTGAGGATAATCAAAGAGAGTATTTGTGCTTAGAAATAGGCAAAGTGTCTAATTTGATCATTGATGGTGAAAATTCTTCTACTATTGCTAGCATCGAGTTAATTGAAAATTCAGCCTTGAAAAAGGAAGAAAACTTGCTAGCATTGGATGAAAACTTAGGGATTATTGACCAAGCTAAAGTGCATATTACGTTAGAACATAATGATGATATGAAATTTGAATTATGCACTCATAAAGTTTCTTTTATTGATTTTGTAGATGAAGCTGAGATAATACCTAACAAGGAGTGGTCAATCCCTACACCAATCGTTCTTGAGATGGATTTCCATGGGCATATGGTGTTCGATCCAGGAGCTCGTGTGGCTGGATGTGCGGAATCATATACGACCTTGGATTCGAGGACGAATCCTTTTCAAGAAAGGGAGATTGATGCGGGACCATCCAAGACACCACCTGCGGACGCACATATCTTACATGAGGATGGACCTATGATTCAAGGAAGGGAGGACGATGTCATTCTCAAGAGGAAGAAGAAGGCTCCACCTTGGGAGAAGATCCAAAGTGCAAATGACGTTTTACATTCGTTCAACAGTTTGACAGCTTTTCGACGTCTCTGTAAAATGGGTCGTACGGATTCAATATTGATCGGATT